>CM066042.1:77416459-79916459 GCA_033557465.1 Ichthyophis bannanicus
CAAAATCAACATTTTGTAAAACCCTAGAAATGAGATATTTTATCTGTTTGGCCTCCAAGCTAAAACTATCTCAGATGCAATTATCTCTTTGCTAAATAAACATCTCATCTCATATCCCAAAAGAACCTACATCTTACTTAGTTTTAAGTTTTATATTTTATGTTTCAATGTAAACCATCCATGATCTTTGGAAGAGGCAGTATAGAAAAACATTTCAAATAAACAATAATAATAATAATTATAAATAGTCCCTTTTTTTCTTTTAGAGGTCCTCTGTATCTGTCGCATGCTTTCTTGAATTCAGATATTGTTCTCATTTCGACTACCTCCACTGGGGGACTATTCCATGCATATACCACTCTTTCCGTAAATAAATAGTTCCACATATTACCTCTCAGTCTATCCCCTTTCACCTTCATCCTATGTCCCTTCTTAACAGAGCTTGCTTTCAATGGAAAGCTGCTGAGCTTCCAAGCACACATCAAGAACACCACCAAGAATATCTACTTCAAACTCAGAATCCTTTGCAACCTAAGCCCTCTCCTCTCCCCAGAGAATCTTTGCACAGTATGTCAGGCATCACCCCCATCCTCAATTACTGCAACTCCATCTACCAAGGACTCCCCAAAACCTCTATCACGCCACTGCAGCCCAGAACACCACAGCCCACACCCTTTTCGGAGCCTCCAGATATACCCACATCGCTCCCATACTGAAATCCCTTCATTGGCTTCCTAGTGCATCAAGAATCAAACACAAAGTTCTTACCATTATCCACAAGGCCTGAAACAATAGCACCTCCGAGCACCTCCAGACACTGATCAAATGCCCCAGCACCAGTAGGCCACGCAGACAAAGTACGCTCAACCTGTTTCACCTGCCACCTCAAGTACGTAAGAGAACACAATGCGCTCGCATGAGAGCCTTTGCACTCTACGCTCCCTCCGTCTGGAACAGTCTACCTCCCATACTACGGAGTATCCAGTTATACCAAGTCTTCAATAAACACCTCAAGACATATCTTTTTGAAGAACACTACGGCACAACTCCTCTGACTGACCCTCTGCAGGAACACCCACCTCTCTCACAAAACATTTATTTTAATGGCTCTGTATCGTTCCATGGTACGACCGCACCTTGAATATTGTGTGCAGTTCTGGTCGCTGTATGTTAAAAAGGATATAGCGTTATTAGAAAAGGTACAGAGAAGAGCCACCAAAATGGTAAAGGGGATGGAACTACTTAAGACAAATAAGAGAAAATATTTTTTCACTCAACGTGTAATCAAACTCTGGAATTTGTTACCGGAGGATGTAGTAAGAGTTGTTAGTGTAGCTGGGTTTAAAAAAGGTTTGGACAAGTTCCTAGAGGAAAGGTCCATAAACCATTATTAAAAAGGGACCCAGAATATCAATGCTTGACCCAATACAAGCATTGTGGAACCTGTGTCTTTTGGGGATACTGCTAGGTACTGTCACAAAGTGGGATTAATAGAGCCCTTGAAAACAAGCAGAAATGCAGGCAATAGGATAGATTCTGACAGTTCAGAGGAACACAGGTTAGGATGTTGCCATAGGCAACCCAAACAAAACAGTTCACGTGCGAGGGAAACACGCCCAAGCAGCAGAAAGGCTAGGAAATCAGGAACTAATGAAAGCCAGCTGGGAGTGGGTGGAGCTGACACGCACGTAGAAAAGCTCAGTGCACATGGAGTTAGACAGAGTAAGAGCGAGAGCAAGAGCAGGAGCACGGGAGCAGGCAGTTGTGATTCTGAAAGCCAAGGACGTAATGAGAGAAACTCTAGTTGGAAGGAAGCTGAGGGCAGAGCTGTGAAAGCCAAAAAGTCCTATTCCAAAGGAGAGAGTGAGAACCCAGGTGCCTGTGGTGAAAGGCAGAGCACGGAAGCGTCAGAGCTCTGCAGAAGTCATCAGAAAGGTAACAAAGCATTTAATTGGGAAGCTAGCTGGAGGAAGCCTGAAGAAAGTCTTTATACAAACAATTGGCATAGAAAGAGTAAAGCTGTTATACCTGAGGATAATCCTGTGTCTAGAAGAAGGTTCAAAGGCAAGAGCTGTGAAAAGCTTTTACTGGATTTCACTCCGGCGTCTGTAGCAGCAGAGAGAAGCCCGAGTCAAAGACTGCTTAAAGGTAGCCCAATTGTTTCTAATAGAGGGAAAAGTGAAACTGGTAATTTCCCCTATCTTCCACCGCATTTAAGAGGCTCCCAAAGTAAACACATAGCAAACATTCTCACAGAGAGAGAGAGAGAGTTCCTGAATAGTAAGGAGAGACTGTTCAGTAACGTACCGTATTGTGCAAGGGAAGAATCCTTAACGGCAGAACCCGAAGAGATGCAATGTGAGGCGCAGGGAGACACTGTATGTAATGATTACATGGACTGCACGCTCACAGTTTTGGATAATGTATTTTCTTGAGATAAACAAGTTGTGATTTACCAAGCTTGAAAGCCACAAAGGAAAAGGTCTTTGTATGCTGGAAAGAACTGTTTTGAATACTTTTCATTTACCTGTTAGAAGCTGAAGATAAGCAATTTTTGTTCTCATTTTTGTCCCTTTGCTTTTGCCCAAGTGGGGCTGTGTACTTTTTGTTTCACCCACCAAGAGAATCCTCTCGGAAGGGGAATAAAACCTATTTAAGCCTTACCTCGTTGCCACAACTGATTCTTTGAACGGGCCTATAAAAACACTACATATCCCAGAGGGCCGAGCAAGGCTCTGGGCTGGGCCTAGGCTTAACACCCTGCCTGTGTTTGAGGAGATAAGCACTGGAAGGCAAGGGGGATGATGACAGTACGTATGACCTATACTGGCCACTATTGGAAACAGGATACTGGGCTTGATGGACCTTGGTCTGACCCAGTATGGCATATCTTATGTTCTTATGTTCTAAAATCCCCCCTTCCCCTCTTCCTTAATCAGACATCCAAGTGATAATACTCCCATTCATATGTAACACCACTTCCAGCTATGATATCCCAGTCTGTAATGTTAACTGATAAGTCTTATTCCCATCATGTTAATCTTTCACCTTTGCTGCTGCTCTTTTTAATTTTTTCTTAACTTTTTTCCTTATTTTCCTCATTTTATCATAGTCTCCCTTTTGAAAGTTAAAGGTAGTACTGATTTCCTTGCCGTCCTTCTCCAGTTTATTAAATCAAATGCGATCATGCTATGATCACTATTGCCAAGTGGCCCCAACAACCTTATCTCTTGCACCAGATCTGGTGTTCCACTAAGGACAAGGTTCAAAATAGATTCCCCTCTGGTCAGTTCATGAACCATCTGCTCCAAGAAGCAGTCATTTATTTCATCTAGAAACTTTATCTCCCTAGCATTCAAAGGTGAGGGTCTTAGACTTTAGGACGACTAACTTTGCCAAGATGGGCCAATACCTCAGGGAGTCATTAGTGGGATGGGAACAGCTGGGGGATGTAGAAAAACAGTGGGCAGAACTGAAAGGGGATATTTTAAGGGCAACCAACCTTTTTGTTAAAATAGTAAATAAAGGTAAAAGGAAAAGGAGACCGCTATGGCTTTCGAAAGAAGTAGCTGAAAAGGTGAAGAAAAAGAGGGAGCCTTCATGAAATACAAGAGATCACAGAGAGAGAAAGACAGACATCTATATTTGGAAAAACTTAGAGAAGCTAGCAATGTAGTCAGGAAAGCAAAGATTCAAAAAGAGGAGGAAATAGCCAATGCAATAAAATGGGGGGATAAGACATTTTTCAGATATGTTAGTGAGAAGAGGAAGGGCAGAAATGGTATTGTCAGACTCAAGGGTGAAGGGAAGGAATATGTAGAAGCTGATGAGGATAAAGCGAAATTGCTTAACAAATATTTCTGTTCTGTGTTCACAGATGAAGAACCAGGAGCAGGACCTCAGAAAACACCCAAAAACGGGAACAGAAGCGAGGGACATCTTGAACAATTTTCAGAAGACTGTGTTCATGAGAAACTAGCTCAACTTAAAGTAGACAAAGCGATGGGACTGGATGGGATACACCCTAGAATACTAAGGGAACTTGGGGACGTTCTAGCAGCTCCACTGACTGACCTTTTCAATGCCTCATTGGAGTCAGGACTGGTGCCAAAGGACTGGAGAGAGGCTCATGCGGTGCCTTTACACAAAAGCGGAAGTAAGGATGTGGTTGAAAACTACAGGCTGGTTAGTTTAACTTCGGTGGTGAGTAAATTATTGGAAACGCTGCTGAAAGAGAAAATAGTGAGGTTTCTGGAGTCCAGCAGTTTACAGGATCCGAGGAAGCATGGATTTACCAGAGGCAGGTCTTGTCAGATAAATTTGATTGATTTCTTTGACTGGGTGACCAGGGAGTTGGACCGAGGGAGAGCCCTAGATGTGGTGTAATTGGATTTCAGTAAAGTCTTTGACACTGTTCCTCACAGGCGACTTATAAACAAACTGAGCACCCTAGGGATGGACCGTAAAGTTACTGCTTGGGTTAGAAATTGGTTGGGTGGGAGGCGACAAAGAGTTCAGGTAAATGGTGCTCACTCTGAGGAGAAGGATGTTACCAGTGGTGTGCCCCAGGGATCTGTCCTTGGTCCGTTTCTTTTTAACATCTTTGTTAGTGATATAGCGGTAGGGCTGTCAGGTAAGGTTTGCCTCTTTGCGGATGATACCAAAATCTGCAATAGAGTAGACACCCAGGAAGGTGTAGATAACATGAGGAGGAATCTAGCTAAGCTTGAAGAATGGTCTAGAATTTGGCAGCTGGGATTTAATGTTAAAAAATGTAAGGTCATGCATTTGGGCTGCAGCAATCCAAGGGAGCAATATAGTATAGGGGGTGAAGTACTTTTGTCCACTAAAGAAGAGCGGGCCCTAGGCATGGTTATGTCTGATGATCTTAAAGTAGCTAAACAGGTAGAAAAGGCGATGGCAAAAGCTAGAAGGATGCTTGGGTGCATACGGAGAGGAATGGCTAGCAGAAAAAAGGAGGTGATAGTGCCTCTGTATAAGTCTTTGGTGTGACCTCATTTGGAGTATGGTGTGCAATTCTGGAGACCGCACCTTCAAAAGGATGTGAACAGGATGGAGTCGGTGCAGAGGGTGGCTACTAAGATGATTAGTGGTCTTCATTGTAAAGCATATGAGAACAGACTTAGGGATCTTAATATGTACACCTTAGAGGAAAGGCGGGATAGAGGTGATATGATTGAGATGTTTAAATACCTCCATCGCATAAATGTTCAGGGAGAGAACCTCTTTCAATTGAAAGCAAGTTCTGCTACGAGGGGACATGGGATGAGGGTGAAGGGGGATAGATTCAGGCGTGATATGTAGAAATATTTATTTACAGAAAGAGTGGTGGATCCATGGAATAGTCTCTCAGTGGCGGTGGTAGAGATGAGGACATTATCTGAATTCAAAAAAGCATGGGACAAACACAGATGATCTCTAAAGGAAAAAAGGGGACTGTTGTAGTTGTTGATATGGAAAGACAGACTAGATAGGCCATGTGGTCTTTTTCTGTTGTTATGTTTCTATGTTTCTATGGCCTGCTGTGACACTGACCCATTTGATACCAGGGTAATGGAAATCACCCATTATTACTATGTTGCAACTTTTGTTAGCTTCCCTGATTTCTTTCAGCATTTCTTCATCCTTCTATTCATTCTGCCAGGCAGTCGGTAGTATACCCCCATTGCCATCACCTTCCCCTTTTTGCATGGGATTTCTATCCATAGATATTTTATAGTGTATTTTGTTTCCCACAAAACATTTATCCTGTGTGACTCAATGCCCTCTCTAACATAGAGCGCAACCCCTCCACCAATTTGATCTACCCTTTCACTGTGATATAGTTTGTATCCAGGTATCAAAGTGTCCATTGGTAGTCCTCCTTTCACCAGGTCTCTAAGATGCCAATCATATCTAACCTTTCATTTAGTACTATATAGTCCAGCTCTCCCATATTTTTTTCTAGCATTTGCATACAGGCGTTTTAGAGGTTGTATTAAATTCATATTAATCTGATTATCAGTTGATAGGAGTAATTTGGAATCTTTCAGCTCTGTCTACTCTGTATTTAAGGGCATCTGGGATACTTTTATCTCTACTGGAACCTCTCTGTTGGGATGCCCTAACTTCCCTCTTTTGCTTCAAGGTTACATCCTTCCGAACCATGCGCTCTTGGGCAACTGTCAGATTTCCCTATTATGTAGTTTAAAAGCTGCTCTGCCTCCTTTTTAAAGGTTAATGCCTAGACTATATTTAAGGTTGGCAAATATGTAGTATCTAAATCCCAAAAAATAGAATATTTGGGTTGTGATGCAGCGACACATTTAGCCATCTATTGCCAACTATGATTTGGAAACTATTTTGCATCATTTAGTCCTGTCATCTCTTGATTGTATGTGTGCTGTTGAAGCAATGCTGACTCCTGGCAACCCAGCAACCCCT
Source organism: Ichthyophis bannanicus (assembly GCA_033557465.1). Classification (NCBI taxonomy): domain Eukaryota; kingdom Metazoa; phylum Chordata; class Amphibia; order Gymnophiona; family Ichthyophiidae; genus Ichthyophis; species Ichthyophis bannanicus. The sequence continues at coordinate 77,422,904 of CM066042.1, forward strand.
GGGTTTTCTTGGCAAGGTATGACCAGAAATAGATTGCCAGGCCTGAGGCAAGTGAGTTGTTCAAGGCCACAAGTAGTGCCAGTGGGAATACAAACCCTGGTCTCCAGGCTGCCGCACTAACAACTAGGCTACTCCTCTACTCCATCTCTTGATTAAATGTAATATAATTTATTTAGGGCTCCCTGCTTCCAAGATTTAAACACTACAAATTATTCAAAATTGAATTGCATGATTGGTTGGTTTGGATGCGTTAGGATTTATCCCCAGCCCTTTAGCTACTATATTGGCCTCACATTAATAAGGTTCAAGTCGATGCTTTTAACTTTTAAAGTTTTGAGATTGGTAATCTTTTTCCCATTGGTGTCCCAACTAACATTCAATCAACTGGGGCCAATTTACTCACCAAGATGGAAATTTGTTGAGTATACCATCATTACAAATTGCGCAATGAGTAGGAGCACTAGTGCGTATGTTTTTCCATCATGGCTCCAGAATGTTGGAATGGTTTGCCTGACTTTTTAAGAAGTGAATTAGATTTATGTAATTCTTTTTTAAGACATTGAAAGCTTTTTATTTTTCTATGGCTTTTAATGATGTGTGATTTGTGTTTTACTGTCAAATTGTTTTATTATATGTAGTTTGTCTATGACATTATTTCATATATTAGACCTTCGAAATATCTTTTGTGCTTGGCAGGATAGAAATGCTTTTCAAATAAATAAAATATACATACAATTAAGGTAGTATGCATGCAAATTTATCTCATTCATATTCGTTGGGAATATCCTGAATACCTAGCCTGTTTGCAGCCCTCGAGAACTGAACTTGTATTAGGGCCTTACCATGTGGCCGTCCTCAATCCTAGATTCCTTGTTCCAAGCACTGCAAAAGGTTTCCAGTATTCAACAGCCTCTGAATTTGTGCCTTTAGGCTTTGTAGGCAATGCCCTGCAAAAAGGGAGTTACATATGCAATGCTCATATATCTTTTTGACACTGGAGTCAAGTTCAGTTTCAGATCTTGCTTTCAATGAATTCTATGCTGGAAAGGAAGTATCCTAGTGGTTGGCATAATAGTTAAGAATCCGAGAAGCACGGGTTCAAATGCTGCTTCTTCCACTAACATTCGTTTTGACCTTGGGTTGGTCATTATCTTCCATTGCTTCAGGTGCCCATCTATGGTTAAATCCTTTTACCTTCATGTAAAAACAAACAAGAAACCACCAATGCCAGCATTAATAGCCCCTCTCCCCTCCCCCCCCCCTCAAGTTCACTCATGCCGCAATAGTGTTGAGGAGTTCACTTCAACATCGAGGAGTCAGTCATAAGAAAGAAATGCCAGTCGGCCAGGAATGTTGCCTTCTTCTCCCGCAGACTGGCTGAGAGTGCAGTCAAGCGTTCCATTTGTAAAAGCGCATGCATTTCTAGTTTCCATTGCATTAAATGAGGCAGGCTCAAGCTAATCCAAGTAGACATAAGACAATGCTTAGCCGCTAGACCAGCTTTCCGAACCACCAGAATATGGGCCCCCTCTTGCCATTGATCCAGTATGCAAATATCAGCAGTAGGCTGCAGCTCCGCTTCCAATGTAACACCTCCCTCCAAAACTTTGCAATGTACACACAAATCCATACAGCAAGCACAAATGTACCCACACTTAAAACACACATTCACATCAACCACACCCAATCTATAAGCCCTCCTGGGATACAAATAAGTCCTGTACAAAATTTAAAACTGCATCTTAAGCCAAAGAGCGCTACCTCATTCACCCCATACACACTCCCATTGAAATTGTTCTCATCAAACTCAACCATCAAATCATGCTATGGTTGAGATCGACCTGCACATTGAGTAGCCATCCATATAGCCAGGAAATCAAGCCCACCTGAAGAGACTTTCAGCAAGAGCCACTCAAACATGCCCTCCTGCAAAAACTGCACCTAGCCCTTCAAATGGGTGGTTACATAATGCTACCCTGCAAATAATCGTAAAACGCCGCGGTGACAGATGAAATTACTCTTGCAGCAATGCAAAGATGCACAAGGTCTTTTCCCCAGCCTCTACAAATTCTCTCATCAATCCTAGACCCCGCTCAGCCCAGCAATGAAATAGGCCTCCATCATTTCCCAGAACAAAGTCCCCATTTCCACAAATGGGCAAATTAAAAAGAAACTTGGAGGAGGCCCCCTTTAGCTCATACCGAAGCCCACCATTAAAGTCTGGCCACCTCCCTCATAAAAACATGAATGCATAGCATGCAATGCAAAGGCCAAAGAGTATAGATGCACCAACTGCACTTTCATCTCCACGTCTATATAGCGTAAGTCCCTGAGAAGTCAGCCTTGTACCATTCAGAGCAAACAATTCGCATTATAGAGCTGCAAGTTTGGAGTGGGTGTTAAACTATTCCACTGTTGGTGTTAAGCATGTTGGGCCTGATGTTTGAAGGCACTTACATGGGTAACTGCCTTAGTTACTCATGTAAATGCCTTAACAGGGAATTTTCGAAGACACCTACACAAGGAATGCCTTCAAAAATTCCCTGGTTTGTCCCTTACGTGCCCCAATGCTATGCAGTTAGCATTGAGGCGTGTTGGGAGCGTTCCGGGCGGTGCGGAGGCAGACCATGGTGCTACCCATGTAGCACCAATTTTCAGTGCTACACAGTTAGCACTATGCGCCTTAAAGGTAGGTGAAGGAAACCCTTGCCTATCTGTAAGGTGCCGGGGATAACCATGTAGCATCGAAAATCGGTGCTACACGGGTAGCTTCTGCAGCCTCCTAGATGTGCGGCGATATCCAGATTTTCGATGCTGGGGCTGCATATGACCCCGGCATGGAAAATCTGGGTTAGGCGGGAGGGGGTGAGCTATGTGCTGATGGGGCACCGCCAAGATCAATATCAGGCCTGTTATGTTTGTTTTCTTTTCTCTGTTATAATGTCTGAGATACTAATATCACTGGTATGTGGATTTAAATTTATGTTATTGATGACATGTACCTATTCTGGTTGTCAATAAAGAAATTAACCAAAAAAAGAAGAGCCAAATTTCTGGGTATTTGTAAACCTAAGTAGGTCAAAGCTCCAGGTGCCCACCTGACAGGAACGTTTTCCTCCCAAGTTCTCTTCATTTTACCACTGAACTCCAACATCTTGCAACCCAGAAATCTCCCACTCCAATACCTTTAGAAGAGAACTTTTGAGGCGCCCTAATACTATATTATTTTTTTTTATTATTTAACATTTCTTATATACCGCCTTTCATGATATCAAGGCGGTTTACGTTGAACAAACTGAAATTACATTGAACAGGGCATTATAACTTTATATAACATTATAACTATCAATATCATTAAGTCATCAGCAAACACAGCTGTCTTGAGCTTCAAAATCTGAACTCTAATTCCCTTCACTTCCATCATCGTCAGTTGCCCATTTAAATTGTAACATAGAAACATGATGGCAGAAACAAAGAATATGGCCTATCTAGTCTGCTCTTCCATATCAACCACAATAGAGGGAGGAGTGGCCTAGTGGTTGGGGCAAGTTACCTCAGGCTGGAAGGTCAGGGGTTCAAATCCCACTAGAGGACAGCAACCTTGGACTGGAAGATCATAAGATCATAAGATATGCCATACTGGGTCAGACCAAGGTCCATTAAGCCCAGTATTCTGTTTCCAACAGTGGCCAATCTAGGTCACATGTACCTAGCAGTTTCCCCAAGAGACACAAGTTCCACAATGCTTGTACTGGGTCAAGCATTGATATCTTCGGTCACTTCTTAATAATGGTTTATGGACCTTTCCTCCAGGAACTTGTCCAAACCTTCCTTAAACCCAGCTACACTAACAGCCTCCACTACATCCTCCGGTAACAAATTCCAGAGTTTGATTACACGTTGAGTGAAAAAATATTTTCTTATATTAGTCTTAAATAGTTTACCCTGTAGCTTCATTGCATGTCCCCTAGTCTTTCTATATTCTGATAAGGTAAACAATCGATCTACGTTTACCCGTTCCACTCCGTTCATTAATTTATAGACTTCTATCATATCTCCCCTCAGCCGTCTCTTTTCCAGGTTAAAGAGCCCTAACCTTTTTAGCCTTTCTTCATAGGAGTATCCTTCCATCCCCTTTACCATTTTGGTGGCTCTTCTCTGTACCTTTTCTAAAATCGCTATATCCTTTTTAAGATACGGCGACCAGAATTGCACACAATATTCAAGGTGCAGTCTCACCATGGAACGATATAGAGGCATTATAATATCTTTTGTTTTATTTTCCATTCCTTTCCTTATCATACCTAGCATTCTATTTGCTCTCTTGGCCGCCGCTGCACACTGGGCCGAGGGTTTTAACATGGTATCCACAATGACTCCTAAATCTTTTTCCTGGATGGTGGTTCCTAATGTGGAACCTTGCATCGTGTAACCATAGTTTGGGCTGTTCTTCCCTAGGTGCATAACCTTGCACTTGTCCACATTAAATTTCATCTGCCATTTTGATGCCCAGTCTTCCAATTTATCAAGATCCTCTTGCAATTTTTCACAATCCTCTTGGGTTTTAAGAACTTTAAATAGTTTTGTGTCATCTGCAAATTTGATAACCTCACTCGTTATTCCACTTTCCAGGTCATTTATGAATATGTCAAAAAGCAGCGGACCCAGCACAGATCCCTGGGGTACACCACTATTCACCTTTCTCCATTGGGAAAATTGGCCATTTAGCCCTACCCTCTGCTTTCTATCTTTTAACCAGTTCCTGATCCACAATAGTACACTGCCTCCTATCCCATGACTCTTTAGTTTTGCCAAAAGTCTCTGATGAGGGACCTTGTCAAAGGCTTTCTGAAAGTCCAGATACACAATATCAACCGACTCACCTTTGTCCACCTGTTTATTCACTCCTTCAAAAAACATAACAGATTAGTAAGACAAGATCTTCCTTGTCTAAAGCCATGTTGGCTGTCTCCCATTAGGTTGTGACTATCTACATGCTGAGTAATTTTATTCTTTATGATGGTTTCTACCATTTTTCCCGGTACTGACGTCAGGCTCACCGGTCTGTAGTTTCCCGGATCACCCCTGGAACCCTTTTTAAAAATTGGTGTTACATTGGCGATCCTCCAATCTTCAGGTATTAGAGATGATTTTAATGATAGTTCACAGATTACTGATAGCAGTTTTGCAATCTCAAATTTCAGTTCTTTCAACACCCTTGGATGTATACCATCCGGCCCAGGTGATTTGCTACTCTTCAGTTTATCTAATAGTTGTAAGACATCTTCCCGATGTATCGATATTTCCTTCAATTCTTCCGCACCTTTAAATACCACTTCAGTCATGGGTAACATCCCTACATCTTCCTCAGTAAAGACCGAAGCAAAGAATTCATTCAGTCTCTCAGCTATTGCCTTGTTGCCTCTTAGTGCTCCTTTAACCCCTTTATCATCTAATGGACCAACTGACTCTCTCACAGGTTTTTTGCTATGAATGTACTTGAAAAGGTCTTTATTTCGCGTTTTTGCTTCCGCAGCAAGCTTCTTCTCAAAGTCTCTCTTTGCCTGCCTTATCAATGCCTTGCATTTGACTTGCCAGTGCTTGTGCTGTTTCCAGGTTTCGTCGTTTGGCTCTTTTTTCCATTTCCTGAAAGATGCTTTTTTGGCAACAACAGCCTCTCTGACCTCACCTTTAAACCATGCTGGCAGTTTTTTGGACTTCCTTCCACTTTTCTTAAGGCGTGGAATACAGCTGGTCTGGGCTTCCAAGATAGTATTTTTCAACAACACCCAAGCTTGATGTACGTCTTTAACCTTCGTAACTGCTCCTTTTAGTTTTTTCTTAACTGTTTTCCTCATTTTATCATAGTCTCCCTTTCGAAAGTTAAAAGGTAGTACTGTGGATTTCCTTACTATCCCTCCTCCACTAATTAAATCAAAGGCGATCATGCTATGATCACTATTGCCAAGTGGCCCCAACACCCTTATCTCTTGCACTAGATCTGGTGTTCCACTAAGGACTAGGTCTAATATGTCTTCCCCTCTGGTCGGTTCATGAACCAGCTGCTCCAAGAAGCAGTCGTTTATTTCATCTAGGAACTTTATCTCCCTAGCATGTCCTGACGTGACACTGACCCAGTCGATACCGGGGTAATTGAAATCACCCATTATTACTGTGCTGTAACTTTTGTTAGCTTCCTTGATTTCTTTGAGCATTTCATCATCCATTTGGTCATTCTGGCCAGGTGCTCGATAGTATACCCCCACTGCCAACGCCTTCCCCCTTTTATATGGAATTTCAATCCATATAGATTCTACAGCAGATTTTGTTTCCTGCAAAAGTTTAATCCTTTCTGAGTCAATGACCTCTCTAACATGGAGCACAACCCCTCCACCAATTTGATCAGCTCTATCATTACGATATAGTTTGTACCCAGGTATCACAGTGTCCCACTGGTTGTCCTCCTTCCACCATGTCTCTGATATTCCAATCATATCTAACCTCTCATTTAGTGCTATATATTCTAACTCTCCCATCTTATTCTTTAGACTTCTAGCATTTGCATACAAGCATTTTAGAGAATGAATTTTATTCATGTTAATTTGGCTTTGTTAGACATGGGTAAATTGGGATCTTTAAGCTCTGTCTGCTCCATACTTGAGGGCATTTGGGCTACTTTACTCTTTTGTGGAACCTCTCTGCTTTGGTAGTATCCTTCAAGGATACATTCTTCCGAACCATCCGCTCTTGGGCGACTGTCGGCTTTCCCCTAATATCTAGTTTAAAAGCTGCTCTATCTCCTTTTTAAAGGTTAATGCCAGCAGCCTGGTTACATCCCGGTTAAGATGAAGCCCATCCCTTCGGAAGAGCCCCTCCTTTCCCCAGAATGTTCCCCAGTTCCTAACAAATCCAAAACCCTCATCTCTGCACCATTGTCTCATCCACGCATTGAGACTCCGGAGCTCTGCCTGCCTTTAGGGTCCTGCGCGTGGAACAGGAAGCATTTCGGAGAATGCTACCCTGGAAGTTCTGGATTTCAACTTCCTACCTAAAAGCCTAAATTTTTCCTCCAGAACCTCCCTACCACATTTTCCTATGTCATTGGTACCGACATGTACCAAGACAGCAGACTCCTCCCCAGCACTATCTAAGACCTTATCTAGGTGGCGCGTGAGGTCCGCTACCTTCGCACCAGGCAGGCATGTTACCAGGCGATCCTCACGTCCACCAGCCACCCAGCTATCTACATGCCTAATGATCGAATCACCAACTATAACGGCTGTCCTAACCCTTCCCTCATGGGCACATGGCCCTGGAGAAACTTCCTCGGTGCGAGAGGGTTTTACATCACCTGGAGGACAGGTCCTAGTTACAGGATCACTTCCTGCCACACCAGGGTGATGCTCTCCTGTCACGTGACCTCTCTCCTCCATGGCAACAGGGGTGCTGCCAGACTGGAGGTGGGACTTCAGGACTATATCCCTGTAGGTCTCGTCTATGTACCTCTCTGTCTGTCTTATGTTTTCCAAGTCTGCTACTTTAGCCTCTAGAGAACGGACTTGTTCCCTGAGAGAAAAGAGTTCCTTGCACCTAGTGCACACGTAAGACCTCTCACCAACTGGGAGAAAATCATACATGTGACACTCAATGCAAAAGACTGGAAAGCCCTGTCACCACTCACCCTCCCAGAGGTAATTAGCATAGGTAGGGCAAGTGGGTAGTTGTGTTTCTTTGGTGGTAAAACTTAAAATGGAGGTGTAGAAAGGCCTCCTGGGTAATGTAGTCCACCAACCATGAAAATGAGTACACGTTGTGCACGAGTGGTTTAAGGAAATTAGGATTTATTTCCCCTCCCGGGGTTAGATGTTGAAGACCAAGAATAAGGACTATTTACAACGAAATTATACTTCCAGTGATAACAAAAATATTGCTTACTTTCAGCTGTTATACAAAACCAAAACAATAAACAGTTCCTTCCAAAATGTTTCTTTTGGCTGTTTCTTTCTCCTTAGTAAAAACCAATATATTCAGCACAGAGACTGCACATTATCCGCCACCATATAAGAACAGTCCATCATATATTCTGACTCAGGAGGTTGATATGGGTCCCAGTGCATACAGTCAGTTTCTTCCTGGAAACCTTTTAGAACAGGTTCTTCTCTTTGCCAGGCAAACTGTTCTCTTTCACTCACAGGGTTTCCTTCCCCCAACCTGCTTGGTGAGTCTAAATGCTTGCTCTCAGGTGCAAACAGCTCTCTGTAGTTAAAGGGTAATATGTCTCCCTCTTCAGCTTTATAACATGGAATTCTTCCTTTGCTTTTAATACTACTTCCTCTCAGGATTCTCCCTTGGCTACCACACGGAAAACAAAACTCCTCTCCCCCTTCTGATATATATTTATAATCAGGGAAATTGACTTTACCTGGAGTCTGCCTTTTGTGAACCCAGCGTGGCTGTCTTTTCTGCTTTTCAGCATAAATGTCCTTGCTTCCTGAGCAATAGAAATCCTCTGTGCCTCCTATGTTTAAGCACTGCTCCCTGTGTCCTGGACCTGAATGTCCTACACAGCTCTTGTCCTTTGAAGAGTATCTCCAACTAGGATAGGGATTTCTTTTACCTTTTCCCACGCTTGCTGTGTCTCTCTCCGTGTCGGAGACTGAGCTTCCATCTGAGACTCTCCCCTTGTCTCTGCTCGTATCTTTTCCCGTGTCTGTGTCTGTCTCTGTCTCTGTCTCCCTCATATATTTTACTAGAGGGTTTTTATCTAGCTTCCTTCCCCCGTTGTATTGAGCCACACCTCCCCCCAGGTGTTCACAGTTCCCTGATGAGGTAGGAGCTAGCTCAGGGGATGGGCGTTCCCTAGCCCTCTGTGACGAGGTTTGTTTATGGTTTCCATGCCAACCCTCCATGCTTGACTCAGCACTGACAGCTTTGGTTTCATTTTCCACAGAAACCTCTGTTTCCATCGGTTCTGAACCTTGCACTTCACGACATATCCCCCGCCTTAAAATATTACGTACTGCCGCACCTTCCGGACAGTACGTAATACCAGTGTGGGATCTGCTGTGCTGTTCCATGTACACCATACTGGCAGTGGCAACTCTGTCCTTCCAGGGCTGTAAAAGGTTTCAGGTGATATACCTGCCTACGACCCTTTGCGTTCTCTATCCTGTAGGAAACGGGCCCTACTTTCTCTACGACCGTACATGGTCCCCTCCAATGGGCTTCAAATTTTGGGCCTGGATTTGCCACCTGGATAATTACCTTATCCCCCACATTTAACGTTCGGGGTTGTTTTCCCCTGTCGTAGTATTGCTTATGCTTCTGCTTACTCGCTTGCAGATTTTCCATTGCAGCCTTTGCCGTTCTCTCTAAACGCTGCCTTAGACCCTTTAAAAACCGAGGTATTTCAATTTCAGAAATGTCTGGTTCCACCCATTGCTCCTGTAATATATCTAATATCCCCCTAGGGGATCTCCCAAACATAAGCTCATAGGGTGAGGCCTTTAATGAAGATTGCACGCGTTCTCGGCATGCATAGAGAACGAATGGGAGCAAGGTATCCCATTCTGCTATCTCCCCTTTTTCCAGCCCTCTCCTCAGCATCTGTTTAATGGTCTGATTAGTACGTTCTACAAGACCATTTGTCTGTGGGTGGTAAGCCGAAGTCCGTATGTGTTTTATCCCAAAAGCCCCCCATACGGTAGACAGATGCTTGGATAAAAAGTTGCTACCCTGGTCTGTAAGTACCTCTCTGGGGAACCCTACCATGCAGAATAGTTTGACCAGCTCCTGGGCTATAATCCTCGCAGAGGTGTTCCTTAGGGGAATAGCCCAGGGAAACCGGGTGGCATGGTCGACTATAACGTGAAGGTACTGAAAACCCCTGGGTGTGCGTGTCATAGGGCCTACCATATCTATGCCTATCCGGCTCATAGGTACGGCTATGGTGGGAGTAAGCACCAAGGGTACAGCTTTTGGCCTTAACGCTGATACCCTTTGACATGGAGCACACGACTCGCAATACTGCTTAGTCTCCTTGAACACCCCAGGCCAGTAAAAGCGACCTAATATTTGGTCTAGGGTGCCTTGGATGCCTTTATGGCTCCCTATAGGGTGGTCGTGCGCGAGACGCAAGACCGTGGCTTTGAACGCCGTAGGCACTACCAGCTGTTTCCTTACTGCCTCAGAGTAAGGGTCTACGCTTTCCCTATACAGGACGCCATTGTCCATAAAGAACCTAGGTAATGTGGGCCTAATCTCCTGGGCCCATTCGAAGGCTCTCTTGAGCGCTGGGTCGGCCCGCTGCTCAGCAGGAAAGGAGGGAAATTTATTCACTAACTCGGCGGGTACCCAGGGTAGGCTTGCGCCCGCCTCCAACTCCGCTCGGCCGCGGGACCTAGACTGCCTCTCATGGCGCCTCTTTGCCTTGGCCTTTCTCCCTGGTGCAGTAGGTTCATACACTAGGTCCTCATGGGTAGGAAGAATATCTGTCTCTTCTTCTTCCCCTAATACCTCCTCTTGGGGCACTAATCCTTCCCCAGGTTCTCCCCTGTCCCCAGTTGATGTCTCTCCCATCCCTGAGGTCCCGGCTTGTGATCTAGTGGAGACCAGGCCAGTTCGGGTGTTCAAACCTTCCACTAATCCCTCATAAAAGGGTACCCAATCCCTACCTAAAATAAGGTCTTGGGGTAATGCAGGAAGTATGGCTAATGACATAACTTGCTTAAACTTTAGTGCATTTACCAAGAGATTCCGGCGAGGGTAAAATGCAAACGTACCGTGTATGCATTTCACTCTGACTTGGCTTCCTGCTTGTCTCGGGGTGTCGAACAGCGCCGCTCGATGGCCTCCCAGAGTGTGCGAGAAATCATACTCTGGTCGGCCCCCGAGTCAAGCAGGGCCAAGGTGTCCACCCCTTCCACCTGTGCGTGTAATAAAAATTTACTCTGAACTGGGTCATCCACCCCAGATATCAGAACAGTCCTCTTAGTGCATTCCCTTTTAAAAATGCCCCACTTTCCCACACAAATAACATTTACCCTTGGGTGTAGACACATTCTCTCTAGGCACATAAACACTCTCATCATTCTTACTTCTAACATTCCCATTAGCCATTGTATATTTTTCATCATAGGGAACCTTTCCCTTTTTAACATAATATAAACCTGCAGCTTGCAGTACGCTGCGCTCTGAGGGGTCAGCTATTTGGGCCTCTAAAAACCGGTCCGCCAAACTAGCTGCTTCCTCAGTGGTCTTGCAATTTTGCAAGGTGAGGTACATCCTCATTTCCTTAGGTACAGCCTGTACAAACTGTTCTAATATAACTGTATCTAATACACTTTCCATTGTCTTATTTTCTGGACTTAGCCATTTCCACGCCAGACTCTTAAGACGCTGTTGTAACGCCTTTGGCGTTTCCTGAGGCTTCAGGCGAGCCTCCCTGAAAAGCCTCCTATAATGTGAGGTTGTCAGCCCCAACCTGTCCTTTACCGCCCTTTTTATTTCAGCATAATCATCCGCAAGAGCGGCTGGCATCGCTTTGTAGGCTGACAGGGCTTCACCTGTTAGCGAAACTGCAAAGCGCGTAGCCCACTGACTATCAGGCCATTTTAACGCCTGTCCAATACGCTCAAATGCCTCTATAAAGTCATCAATATTGTCTGTTGGACTCAATTGTCCTAAAGAAAATGTATGACTTGCGTGCATTGGGGGTCCTGGCATAACCAAAGGATTGTCCGTCCATGGTCCTTGGCGTTCCTGTAGAAGTGCTGCTACAGCGTCCAGCAGCGGCTTCTGCTGCTCTCTCTGGAGCACGGCATTCTCCTCCTGGATGCGCTTAGAAAGTTCCATTTGTAGGTCCCACTGCTTCCGCATCCACGCTATTACGTCCTGGGCCTCCATCTTTCGTCAGCACCTGCAATGAAAGACAGAAAAAAAAACCCAAGTGCGGCTCCCTTTTTCAGGTTTTTTTTTTTTGTTTTTTTTTTTTGTTTTTTTTTTTTTCTCAACCCCACAGCGCCCCTCTTTTCCTGGTATCCTCCCTCACTTATGCCCAGGTGCTATTACCTGAGGCTTCGTGTAGAGGTCTGCGTTCAGGAAAAGAAGCTGTGTCTTGTCTTTGTCTTTCCTGCAGCCTTCTGGTAGCCCACTTGCTTGTGCCGGAGTCCTGGTGCTGTAATCTTCCGTTGTCCTTCCTTCAAGGTCAAGCATCCGAAAAACTACGCCAGATATGTCACCACTCACCCTCCCAGAGGTAATTAGCATAGGTAGGGCAAGTGGGTAGTTGTGTTTCTTTGGTGGTAAAACTTAAAATGGAGGTGTAGAAAGGCCTCCTGGGTAATGTAGTCCACCAACCATGAAAATGAGTACACGTTGTGCACGAGTGGTTTAAGGAAATTAGGATTTATTTCCCCTCCCGGGGTTAGATGTTGAAGACCAAGAATAAGGACTATTTACAAACGAAATTATACTTCCAGTGATAACAAAAATATTGCTTACTTTCAGCTGTTATACAAAACCAAAACAATAAACAGTTCCTTCCAAAATGTTTCTTTTGGCTGTTTCTTTCTCCTTAGTAAAAACCCAATATATTCAGCACAGAGACTGCACATTATCCGCCACCATATAAGAACAGTCCATCATATATTCTGACTCAGGAGGTTGATATGGGTCCCAGTGCATACAGTCAGTTTCTTCCTGGAAACCTTTTAGAACAGGTTCTTCTCTTTGCCAGGCAAACTGTTCTCTTTCACTCACAGGGTTTCCTTCCCCCAACCTGCTTGGTGAGTCTAAATGCTTGCTCTCAGGTGCAAACAGCTCTCTGTAGTTAAAGGGTAATATGTCTCCCTCTTCAGCTTTATAACATGGAATTCTTCCTTTGCTTTTAATACTACTTCCTCTCAGGATTCTCCCTTGGCTACCACACGGAAAACAAAACTCCTCTCCCCCTTCTGATATATATTTATAATCAGGGAAATTGACTTTACCTGGAGTCTGCCTTTTGTGAACCCAGCGTGGCTGTCTTTTCTGCTTTTCAGCATAAATGTCCTTGCTTCCTGAGCAATAGAAATCCTCTGTGCCTCCTATGTTTAAGCACTGCTCCCTGTGTCCTGGACCTGAATGTCCTACACAGCTCTTGTCCTTTGAAGAGTATCTCCAACTAGGATAGGGATTTCTTTTACCTTTTCCCACGCTTGCTGTGTCTCTCTCCGTGTCGGAGACTGAGCTTCCATCTGAGACTCTCCCCTTGTCTCTGCTCGTATCTTTTCCCGTGTCTGTGTCTGTCTCTGTCTCTGTCTCCCTCATATATTTTACTAGAGGGTTTTTATCTAGCTTCCTACCCCCGTTGTATTGAGCCACACCTCCCCCCAGTTGTTCACATTTCCCTGATGAGGTAGGAGCTAGCTCAGGGGATGGGCGTTCCCTAGCCCTCTGTGACAAGGTTTGTTTATGGTTTCCATGCCAACCCTCCATGCTTGACTCAGCACTGACAGCTTTGGTTTCATTTTCCACAGAAACCTCTGTTTCCATCGGTTCTGAACCTTGCACTTCACGACAGCCCCCATCCCGCTGCTGGACTGCTGTCTGCATCTTAGTTTTAAGTTTGTGTCTAGATCTTTAAGTTCTTACTTACTAGGGGTTGCTATGGGTATTTATACCAATAAAACTGTACCTAATACGTTTAATATACCTTGTTCACCTGAAGCTTAATTAATCTCAGGTCCTTAGTGTATGACTGATTTGGGTAATGAGCTTCACCTGAAAGCACCTCCTGTCTTTTAAGATGTGTAAGTACCTATAAAGCTATGATTATCCCAGGGGTGGGAGGGAGGGAAATAACACTTATTAAAAGAGGGCTGCTACACAGTACCCTGTCTTGTGCTGCTGAGGTAAGCTAAATTCTGATTTGATTTAAATTATAGCTCTTAGCTGCTGCTAGGCTCTAACTTCTTATGAAATTTAAACTACAAGCTTTCTGCTGGGTACTAAATTTAACCAGAAAGCTCTCTTCTGTGTGTTAAATTTAAACTAAAAGTACTTTGCTGTTACTTGGCCCCGAGTGAATATTAAATTTAAACTACAAGCTCTCTGCTGGGTATGAAATGTAACCAGAAAGCTCTCCTCTGTGTTTTAAATTCAAACTTTAATTGCTGCTACTAGGCCCTAACTGATCCAACAAAAAACAGTGGGTTCACAGATTAAGTAGCTTTAATACAAAGAATTCTTTTTAGAAAATTACCAGAAGTATATACTCACAGTTGCAGATTTCTCTCCAGAAGTAACAGTCCCCCTTTCTAGTCCTTCAAGGACTGGGGTTTATAGTCCCACAGGTGCTCCTTGTGGTCTTGGGCAAGCCACTTAACCCTCCATTGCCCATGTTCCCTGTAAGTATTAGTGTATGTGTCTCATATCCCCTCATGTTAAATGTATCCAACAATTGTGTTGTGACCTCTTTGATTGAGGGATAAGGTGGTATTCAAAACTGTATAAATAAATAGACCCCTTTTTTCCTTTAGAGATCTTCTGTGTTTGTCCCATGCTTTCTTGAATACAGATACTGACCTCTTCTCTACTTCGTCCACTGGTAGACTATTCCACACATCTATGACTCTTTCCGTAAAGAAATATTTCCACATAGTTCTCTTAAATCTATCTCCTTTCACCCTCATCCTATGTCCCCTCATAGCAGTGCTTGCTTTCAATTGATATAGGTTCTCCTCCTGTGCATTTATGCCACAGAGGTATTTAAATGTCTCTAGCATATCTTCTCTATCCCATTTTTTCTCTAACATATACATATTAAGATCTTTAAGTCTGTCCCCATATGTTTTACAACAAAGACCACTAACCATTTTAGTAACCACCCTCTGCACCGACTCCAACTTGTTTATATCCTTTTTTTATGCAATTTTACAATAAAGCCAAGATAACTATCTTATGCAGAAACTGGGATGTGATGAATCAAAAATATCTCATATGAGGAAAAATACAGTCAAGGTAACAAAAAAACAAAAAACAAATCCCACTCTAGCCCACAAAAAGGGGATCTAAATGTAAAGGGAAAAAACTGAGATAACCAATACAGAGGAAAACAATGCAAGCATATATAACCGGCATCTAACATTCACGATGGTTAAGTAGGAGGCCCTGCCGGACCACCCACACAAAGGACAACAGCTGGGAGGGCTCATAAAAAATATAGGAACAAGCTTGATACTTGATCAAGCATTTATATGGAAACTTGAGGAAAAAGAAGCCTCCCAGTTGCTGAATGCCCGGGCGTAGGAGGAGAAACTCTTGCCTCCTTTGCTGGGTTTCTCGGGCCAGGTCAGGATATATTCTTACCAACAACTCCTCAAACTGAACATTCCTCTTCTTGAAAAAAAATCTTCATTAGCTATTCTTTATCTGACAATAATGCCAATGTAATCAACATAGTAGACAGTATAACTACATCATCTTGAAAAGTCTCCAGAATATCAGTTAAATTAAGCATCTCAGCTTGGCCTACCCCCACAACATTCCTTACAACATTATCCTTTTTTGTCCAAGGAAGATAATAAGACTTAACAATTGGCGGGTGTGATTCTGGAGGAATGCCTAAAATAGCTGTAAAATAACTGCAGAGCATGTCCTTAGCAGGTATAAATGTCACTCGAGGAAAGTTCACCAAGCGCAAATTTGCTGCTCTCACAGAATTTTCTAAAGACTCCAATTTAACAGAAATTAAGGCAGCCTTCTTAATATATGCATCAAAATGCTCCTCCACCAATTTAACTTGTGTTTGGACTGTAGCAAGAGAATTTGGAGTAAGAGTACCTTAGCAGAGGTTTCCTCAATGGCCCCCGAATGTTGTTGCTGTCTGAGCCAAGGAAGTTACCTTGGGTAAAGGAGCTGCACCCAACTGAATAATGGCATTCAAGATCAATTCTAAAGTAAATGTTTGTGGATGTTGAAGAGAAAAGTCCAGCGAGGATGCCTCCATCGCAACAGGGCGCTCCTCCGAACCTCCCACTGTGAGTTCCTGACACTGTACGGCAGTCTCCTCTACTGCATGCTCTCCACCTGGTAACACAGAGAGGACATTGCTTCCCTGCTGACCCGGAGATAGCATCACTATCTCAGCTGGGAGTCCTGAAGCAACCCCTCGACTGCTGACATGCACACCAACACTATCAGCGTCAGGACATTGCAGTTCCTCCGGCGACTTCTGGGTACAACGCTCCTTTACTGGTCGCCGTGTCTCCGGGGGAGACAGAATCACTACCTGAGGACAGCACCAAGTCACCCGACTCCACAGCAGAGCCAATCAGGCTTGACTCCCCCGTCAAAACTAGTTGCTGAGCTGGCCGGCTAAGAAACACGTCCATTGGACCAGCCACTGAAGGTAAAAGAGAAGAGGTTGGGGGAGCTAGAGAAGGACATCCAGCCCCCTTTCCCTTCTGTTTCCTACCCATTTAGACGCCGGCTGCTCAAACATGCTTGCAATTGCCTGTTTATATCTTTTTGAAGGTGTGGTCTCCAAGATTGCATACAATACTCCAAATGAGGTCACACCAAAGATTTACACAAAGGCACTATCACATCCTTTCTTCTGATGGCCATTCCTCTCCCTATACAACCAAACATCCTTCTGCCTTTCGCCGTCGCTTTTTCTACCTTTTAGCCACTTTAAGATCATCAGAAACAATCACGCCCAGGTCCCGCTCTTCTTTCATAGGAAGGGATATATTGTACCTGAATACTTGGCAGCACCATACATTACCAGTAATTCTAAAAAAATGATAGGTATTTATTTATTTGAAGTGATGGGGTGGAAAGACTGCACACCTGGAATCGGCAGGACAGGGTTCAAATATCATCTCCTCTAAAATGGCTAGCAGAAGGGAAAATGTCTCCTTTTTTCAGTGGAAAATAAATTCTAGAACCAGAGGTTATGAAGTGAAGCTCAAATTGAACAAATTCAGAAGTAACGCCAGAAAATATCTCTTCACAAAAAGGTCAGTGGATGCATAGAATAGCTCTCACGGGAAGTGCTGGAGTCAAAACAATCAGAATTCAGGAAAGCCTGATAAAAGCCCAGAGGATCCCTGTTACAAAGGAGTGAAGACTGAGCAATGTACCAGGAATTAAGGGGCTCATTTGCTAACTGTTAGCAGGCACTAACGCCCTTACTGTGCGATATCTACCATAGGCCCAGTAAGTGACCCCTGAAATGGGCAGAAAATGGGCCTAATGATCCTTATCTGGCATCATATTCTGTTTCCATTGACTGGAGGGCCCGTTAAAGCTCTATTTAGAGGGCACATTTTCTTCCTCTTGTGAGCAGTCAGGGCCATACCAAGGACTGTACGAGTGGCACAGCCGCACAGAGCGCAAGTACAGAAAGGGCTATGAGATCATCACAGGGCGCATTTCTAGCTTGGTACGGTCCTGTGGGTAGTTTAGGAGATTTGAGGATAGATTTCACATTAATGTGTGTTATTTAACGCAAGCCTTCATGATTATCAATGTGGCCTACTTAATAATAACACAAGTTAATTGCATTTTTGTGAGCTAATGCATTAATGTAGCTTAGTAAGACTTAGGGGCATGTTTACTAAAGTCCGCAAATTTGCGCGCCGCAAAATAGCGCACGGCAACGCGCCACTGAAACGCACATAAACGCGTTTAAACGCCCCGCACACGTGTGTGTCACCCCTGCACAGCTACGCGGCACACTAACGGGCCCCGTACAAGTGCGGGCCCGCAAATGTCCGATAGAGGCGTGGAACGGCTAAAGGAGGGCGGAGGAAGGCTCCGGAGGGGCGGAGGGACGGCGTCAATGGGTGGAGAGTGGGAGGGGAGAGGGTCCCCGCACAGTATCGGGCCCGAACCCGAATTTGCATGTAAAACTACCGCGAGTGAAACACTCGCGGTAGAAAGCATTTAAAGGGAAGAGAAACCATTTCCGTCAGCAATGTACAGGAAAACCGGGGAAACCAGCAAAACGTGAGCAGTGTGATACATGTGCACAGCACAAAAGTGCACATAAAAATAGGAAATGACCACAACAGAACTATTAAAAATAGTAATTCAGCTGGGGAACAGTTATAGTGATGGGCAAATACAGAAAACACACCCAACAAAGCTCCAGAAAAAAGAAATGAATTTTGGAAGGGTTTACGGAGCGGAGACTCTTCCAAACAACATTTCCTGTTGTGGAGCTGTCCTGGGAGTGTTTGCTATGGTTGCCCATTAATATCACTGTTGCCCAGCGTGGTGATATTGTTTCCCCCAGTTCCCGTGGTCATTTCCGTGGTTTATGTGCACGTTTGTCACCAGACAGGGTGCATATGCCCACAGTAAAATTGCGTAGAGCAGGGTTTGTGACTCCATCCTGCCAGGCTTACTACCTCCAGGGGCTGCACTGTCTCTGTGGCCATAGTGTGGTGCAGCGGACAGAGTCAGTACCTCTAGGACCAGAGGTTCAAAGCCCAGCTGGGGCACTTGCCAGCCCAGTCCCTATATTTTACCCACCACTAAACACAGATAGCGCAGACACCCCTGTATTGCAGGGGACATAAGCATGGGGAAAACACCCATATTTTACCCAACAACGCACACACACCACAACAATGGGCATTACCCACAGCCAAGTACCCCAAATGCAGTCCCGTACTGCCACATTCCAATCAGGTCACCTGCTTTTTATGGGAGGAGCTCATCCCAGCATGTTGGCGGACGAGTACATGTGGTGCAGGGGGCAGTGGCTGCTAGCGACAGAAGACAGAGGCCTAGCCATGTGCAGGCTGCCACCGTCCACTGCAACAGACTGCAACAGACAGGCCCTGCCGGATCCACAGTCATGGACATGCCAGGGAATCCACCCAATCTGTGGCTACACAGTGGTGCAGTGCACGCAGACACTGCATGCAAGAGCAGAAGGTCACAGGTTCAAAGCCCAACTGGGGCAACTGCCAATCTTGCCCACATATTTTTCCCCCAAGTAAACAGTGATAGTAAGGGCACACCTTTCCTGGCGAGGACATATGCAATGGCAATACGTCTATCTTTTACCCCACTGAGCAAAGACACCATGAACAGGGCCAGTACCCAGAGCAGAATCACCCAAATGCAGTCCTGGTGGGGCACACACCAGTCAGGTTCCATGATGCCACTCATACAAATGCCTGTGCTGTATATCTATGCACCACACCCATGGTATGTAGATGTAGCTCATGCATATCCATGAGGGACAGCAGGAAAACCATAACAGTGTGATGCAAACCTGGACTGGAGTTGGGAATCTGTGCCGTAAAGCAGCAGCCATCAAGGGCAGACACACCCACACCCACAGGCCTCATTGGCCAATGTCTCCTGGAGAGGCAGACCATTGGACCCTGCATGCATCTCCCAAAACTAGCACTTGCATAACTTACCAATGTCACCCTACACCTGAGGTATACGGTACACAGCTCTGAGACGTTTGCTAGGAGCACAGGCAGCTAGATATCCATACGTTACGCACATACTGCTAGTTGACCCCATCCGAACAATCTGTTAGGTGTTTGCGGTGCGTGCTCCAGGCCTGGCCTCTGATGGTGTTTACCACCCTGGGGAGTGACCCCCAGCTGTACTGCGTACCATATCCATGCCTTGCCGTGCTCAGGACCGGTTTGGTGGGCAAGGCTAATTACTTCCTCAATAGTAGCACCATGATGGCATAGGTGTGGAAGTGTGTGTCTGGCTATACAGTGGGTGTTGGCTGCAAGCCCCTTTCACAGCCCACACTGCCAGCACTGTTGCCAGTATTGGCCTGCCAATGTGCATAATGAGGTTCAAGGTACCATGGGTATAGCCAGGACAGGGTAGCCTGGCCAGGATGCATCTGCACCGGGCATAGGGCACTGGCAGGGACATTGTAGTGTCCGGCCACCACCTACACAGACAGGGTGGCCAAAGCATGTCCTTCTGGGAGATCATGCTCACCCTGACTGTGCAGTGACCACAGCATGGCTAGGCACCCCCATAGTGCTATACAGTATTTCTCTCATGTGATAGATATGGGTTTCTATTTGGGGCCCAGTCACTGATTTATCTGCTTGCTGTGTATGCTGGCAGACCAGTTCTGGGTGCATGTGTCTCCATTGGGAACATGCACTATGGACTAACTAGCAGACTGTTTGTAGCTGGTATGTGTCTTGCTGGAATGGCTTGCAAGGTGCAGTGGCTGTTGGCTTGTTGCAGAGGAATATCTGGTGGTGGGGTGCAGCTTACCTTATCCTGGTCCTATGTCTGTCTGCTATTGTGTTGGGGCTGTGTGTGGGGGTGGTGTTCATTCCTCAGCAGGACTGGGGTTGATGTTGCCCTCTACTGCCATCTTTGCAGGGAGGTACAGTGTGGATCTCTTGATGGGGGACCATGTTTGCTGCTGGGGGGGGAAAGCCCTGGTGGGGGTTCCCAGGGGGTGCTGAACCTGACTGGGATATCCATGGTGTTTGTGCAGAAACTAGCTATCTTACACATTAACACTGCTTTGGAACTCCCGCTTGGCCTCCATCAGCTATGGAAGGTGTTGTGGACCTGGTCCTGGGCGCCTCATTGCACACTCAGGGTGAGCACAGAACCCGCACGATGTAACGGTGTGTAGCTACTCTGTGCCAGTAAAACACCCGGTCAGTGCCCCCTACCAGGCCGAGGTGCTGTGTGGGTGCACCCGGTCACTCCCCCCAACAGGGTCGAGGTGCTGTGGGGGTGCATTACCCATCTTGTGTCCATCTGTGGACAGCTAATTTGCATGTGCAGTGCATCATGGGTACGTGTGGCCTAACCCTATCCTGTTTACACCGGCAGACTCTGTGAGGTGACGTGCAGGCTATCTGCAGCCAGCCAGAAGCTTGCTTATAGCTATGGAGTTGTAGCCCAATGGTTACATCACTCCCTGTGCAGCCAGAGGTCATGGGTTCAAACCTACAGTGGGGTTCTGTGATAGGGGTGTCCACAGCATCTTTTTAATTTACTGTACATATGTTGCTGCCAGCAATAACACCCTGAGCGTACTGTACCCATAAGGTGCCTCTGAGGGCGCTTTATGGGGCGCCGTATACGGCACTTTATGGTTGCCATCCATATAGGGTGCACTATACATTATCCTGTGTCGCAACATACATGCTGCCCTATAGGGGACATTCTAGGGTGCCTTGGCGGACGGTGCACTGTCACATGTGCCTTATGGGCTGCCTTATGTTAACATGCTGTGAGCGTGCGTTTTCTAGTTGTTATCACAAAATAAAATTAGTGGGCCTCCTACAGCACTCCACAACATAAAACATACTGCCTCTGCTAGTCTTTTTCAATGGGCATTGTGAGGGATTGAACCCCTGGTCCTTGCACCATTGGTCAGTGTCACAACCATTGTGCTGTGGCTCTGTTCCTGTGCTTGAGCAGCAGCGCGCAGCCTTGTAGCCATCGGCGCGCCATCTTGTGGCGCACAAAATTAGCAGTGCGCCGCCTTCTGCCGCGTAACATTAACAGCGCGCCGCCTTATGCCGCCCAACATGGGCATGCCCCTTAAAATAATGCCTCAGCCAGCTGTCTACAATGGGCACTGTGGGGAATTGAACCCATGATACCTGCACGAGTGGTCAGTGTCTTAACCATTGTGCTATGGCTCCATTCCTGCTATTTGCACATCAGCGCACCACTTATCCCTCCCACTATTGGGCTGTCCCCTCACACATCAGCGCGACGCCTTCTGCCCACAGGCTCGCCGCCTTCTGTTGCCCCATTTTATCAGCGCGCCGCCATCTGCCGCCCACAATGTACAGCGCGCCGCCTCATGCCGTATAAAAAAAGAGTGCGCCGCCTTCTGCCGCCCATAATCAATATACCTCCTACACCACTTTTGCCCATAAAAGTTGATGTCTCAGCTGGTCTTTTTCATTGAGCGCAATAGGGGTTTGAACCCCTGGCTCCTGCACCATAGGTCAGTGTCTTCACCGTTGTACTACGGCTCTGTTGTTTGGTTACGCAGCAGCGCCCCACTTAGCCTTCCCACGCGCTAATGTGGGCCCCGCACATTAGCGCGATGCACACACGTACGGTCCGGTTTTTTTCTTTTTTCTGCCTGGCCCACCCACTCCTTATATGGCACCAGCACACTAACGGGAAACCGCACAGCAACGGTGTTTAGTAAACATGCCCCTTAGGGTTGCCAACTTTTTCACCGAGAAAAACCCGACACCTTTGGCTCGCCATGCTCCACCCATTCTCCTCCCCTAGTCCCACCCCTGCCCCGCCCCAGCCCCACCCACAAAAATTACCGAGGATACATGTAGGCTAACTTCCTTGGTCAGATAATAATTAAACTGGGAACCCCAAAATCCAAACATGAAATGTACAACACTGGAGAAATAAAACTATAAAGTAATTTCCTCTTTGCACTAAACAAAAACGCAAAGATGTTAGCAATACACACTTCCCAGACCAGACATATTCCAGTTAATAAATTCAAAATAAAAAGTATTTTTCTGCCTTCTGTTTGGGCATTTTATTTTTCAGTTGCAATTGCTCCAGTCACTTTCTTCTGGTTTCTTCGTGTCTTCTGCTAGCTAGCTATTTGTCCTTTCTTCTCTTTTAGATGTTTTCCATTCTCTCTCTATATCTGCTTTAACATACTGATTGTTTCCCTTTTGCTCTTTCCCCCAATTCTTTCCTTATTCCTTTATCATCCGTTTAAATTTCACCCTTCCATTCTCAAGCCCCTCTTACTCTCCCAATACCCGACCCATCATAGACTTTTCTTCCACACAAAATATTTTTTCCCCTCTCCATTCTCATTCCCCATCCATTCTAGTCCTCCCCCAAAATCAGTTCCCTTATAGTTCTAGACCCACCCAGCATCCACTCCCTTCTAATCCCATTCTCCCATGCCCCACATCAGCCCATTTCCAGTCCTATTCCAGCTCTTCATAAGCCCATATCCAGTGCTAGCCCTCACATCACAGGACATTTCCAGTCCTAGCCCCCGCCCCCCAATCACAGCCCATTTACAGTCCAAGTCCCCCATCACAGCCTATTTCCAGTCCTAGGCCCCCCACCATCACAGCCCATTTGCAGTCCGAGTCCCCCTGCACCATCACAGCCCATTTGCAGTCCTAGCCCCCCCCCCCACCATCACAGCCCATTTGCAGTCCTAGCCCCCTAATCACAGCCTATTTCCAGTCCAAGTTCCCCCTCCCTCCACCATAGCCCATTTACAGTCCAAGTTCCTCCCCCCCATATCCCTTTTCCAGTCCAGGTCCCCCCCCCCCCCCCATCACAGCCCATTTCCAGTCCAAGTCCCCCCCCTATAGCCCTTTTCCAGTACAGGTCCCCCCCCCCCCCATCACAGACCATTTGTAGTCCCCCCCTCCCGTGCAGCTGCTGCTCCTGCTTCTTACTGAGCAGCAGCTGCAATAAAGTTAATTTAAAAGTAAGGAAACCTGTGAGAAACCCTCTGCTCCTATGAAACTCCTTCTGCAGGGTCCCTGGCTGAAAAGGAAGTGACAACAGAGGGGCGGGCACTGCAGAAGGAGTTTCATAGGGACGGAAGGCCCCTCACAGGATTCGTTACTTTTAAATTAACTTTATTGCAGCCGCTGCTCTGTAAGAAGCAGCAGCAGCGGCTGCAAGGGGGGGGGGGGCAGGACTGTGATCGCAATCGCGATCGCAAGCGCAAAGCCGGTTTTCTGCTCTGGCCGCTCCCGATCTCGCAGCCAGAGCAAAAAAACGGCTTTTCAATGGCCGGTTTCAGTTCTCTGCCGGCAGCTGGTCCGACCACAGGAAAACCGGCCAGGCTGGCTGAAAACCGGCTGGTTGGCAACCCTAGTAAGACTAGGCCTTACTGCTTCCGAGACAGCTACCAGCAAGAGAAGCCACAGGTTGCTGTGATGAATAGACCCTCTCCAGAGGAAGGGAATTCTGTGTGACAGAAGGGGGGTTCCTAGGTTAGATTGTGTGCTCATTAGACAGTCGGCCTGCTAACTGACTCCATGTCCTAAGGAATGGGCTAATTCAGTTCCGCCTTTACCCCATGGATGCATGAGTTGTAGTTCTGATGTTCTTAAGGAAATCAATGACAACACCAGAATGACAAATCCATGCAGGCCGTACAGTTAACCAGAACTAGTTTAGCCCATTCCTTATGACATGGGACCTGTTGGCAACCCTATCAGAGCTCAGTCTCTAACAGGGTAATGTTCTTATTATTAACAATTATACAATGTTCTAGCTGGAGAATTAGCAGCATGAAAGCATCCTGTTGAAATAAACCCATTATTTTTCATATAGGTTATACTAAATTGTGGTTCCTGGATGAATCACTAGGGGGGCGATCTTCCATAGTAACCCAGCAACCACTGCAGGCCCATGAGAGATTTAACTGCTTCTGCGAACTCCCACACAAATGATCCTTTTTTGTAGCAGTGTGATAAAAATCAGATTAAAAAACAGAAGCATTAAAAATGCATTTATGTAGTTATGAGTGCTGAGCAGCCTAGTGTAGCCCCCACTCCCAGAGAAGGGCGTGGCCAGACTCTCACAACAATACTTGGGATGGAATAATGTAGTCCAGTGGGCCAAGTGGGAACCTCAGAGCCTGACGTCCCCTTCTGGTAGAGGCTTACAGAAGTCACTCACCTCGTCTCATCCAGCTCCACAGTTAGGCAGAGAAAGGCTGAGAGGAAAAATAAACTAATTTGGATAAGGCCCTTCAAGGTGATATTACAATTATTGTGATAAGGTAAACTTTGCAAGAATGGGAAAATTATTAAGCTCATATAACTTGTTGAACAAGCTTAAAGATGGATTCAGAAATTTTAACAGTTACTTAAACTTAGAACTCAGAAGTAAATCAACATTTAGTGTTTCTCTTTTGTTCACAGTAGTTTTCTAATACAAAATACTCGTTTCAGTTTTTCTCTTTAGGATACTCTTTACAGTTTACCTCTTACTATGAATATACTTCTCTGTACACAGGGGCGACCCAAGGGGGGTCCGGGGTCATGTGCAGAGATTAATTGTGAGGCCTCATTTGCATATTGAGCCCCATTTGCATAAATATTTGCATAATGTTAACATGCATTTTTAGTAAACACGCCTCTTAATGAGTGTCTGGATAAAGAAAGACTAACAGATTTCTATGTTACTATATTCCAGGGCCAACCGCCAGGCCCATTAGGAAGTACTATAAACACTGACCTTTTAGAACTCATAGCAAATCCACCATATCATAACAGCACTGCCAGGACTCACAAAGCACCAAACCCTACCTATCAAAAGGAAACACTGCAAATATTAAACCAATACATCTCAGAGAATACCAATAGATCTCCTACTGGGGAAAGAGAACAAGTGACACAGTCAAATAGAAACTACATGAACAGAATACCTCAGCTTGGTTAAAATGCAGAACACAGACCGTCACCAAAGAACAAGGGATCACAATTTAGAAATAGGAAGACAACAACTAAATTGGGAACCCCAAAAGCCAAACTTGGGATGTACAACAACACTGGAGAAATAAAACTATAAATTAATTTCCAGTTGTACTAAACAAAACACAAAAAACGTTAACGATGCACATTTCCCAGAGCTGATAAATTCCAGTTAATAAATTCAAAATAAAAAAGTATCTTTCTACATTTTGTTGTTTGTACATTTTCTTTTTCAGTTGCAATTGCTCCAGTCACTTTCTTCTGGTTTCTTTGTGTCTTCTGCGAGCTATTAATTTGTCCTTTCTTCTCTTTTAGATTTTTTTCCATTTTCTTTCTTTATATCTGCTTTAACATACTGATCTTTCCCCTTTTGCTCTTTCTCCTATTTCTTTACTTATTCCTTTATCATCCACTCAAATTTCACCCTTCCATTCTCTATCCCCACTTACTCTCCTAATACCCGGCCCATCGTAGACTTTTCTTCCCTCCCACACAAAATATCTTTTCCCCTTTCCATTCTCATTCCCCATCTCTTTCTAGTCCTCCCTCAAAATCAACTCCCTTATAGTTCTAGACCCACCCAGCATCCGCCCCCTTCTAGTCCCATTCTCCCAAGCCTCCACATCAACCCATTTCCAATCCTAGCCCCCCCATATGCTCTTTTCCCGTTCCATTCCAGCCCCCCATCTGCCCATTTCCACTCCATACTTCCCCATCAGCCCATTTCCAGCCCTATTCCAACTCCCATCAGCCCACTTCCAGTCCTATTCCAGCTCCTCATCAGCCCATTTCCAGTCCTAGCCCCCCATATGCTCTTTTCCAGTTCCATTCCAGTCCCCATCAGCCCATTTCCACTCCAAGCTCCCCCATCAGCCAATTTCCAATCCTAGCCCCCTCATCAGCCCACTTCCAGTCCTATTCCAGCCCCCATCAGCCCATTTCCATTCCTAATCCAGCTCTTCATCAGCCCATTTCCATTCCTAATCCAGCTCTTCATCAGCCCATTTTCAATTTTAACCCTCCCATCACAGCCCATTTCCAGTCCTAGCCCCCCCACCATCACAGCCCATTTCCAGTCCAAGAAGTTCCCCCCTGATCACAGCCCATCCAGTCCTAGCCTCCCCCCTCCTCCAAAGAGCCCCGCGTCCATCTAAGGGGCTGCAGAGGGAGCCGGGGAAGCCCGCGCGAGGCCCCGGCTCCCTCTGCACAGCCGCCAGCATGAAGAGCCTTTTCTTTCATGCGGGCAGCTGTTTCAGTGAAACCGCGAATGCCAGGAGAGGTTAAAGGGCATTGCCTTTAACCTTTCCTGGCATTCGCAGCTTCACTGAAACAGCCGCCCACGTGAAGGAAAAGGCTCTTCACGCTGGTGGCTGTGCAGAGGGAGCTGGGGCCTTGCACAGGCTTCCCCGGCTCCCTCTGCAGCCGTCCATTTTTACAGGAATGGAGTTCGCGTGGGGCCCCCTGAAGCACGGGGCCCTGTGCGAACAACATTCTCGCTCAGTGGATGGGCCGGTCCTGTCTGTAAAGTAAGCTCTACCATTTAACAGGTGAGTTCTCTTATTATCCAGAGCACTCTGTATGTATTTCAATTGGTAATGTAAAGTATGAGCTCAGAAATGTAGTTTGTTTAGTCCCTCGGGGTGTTTGTGTACTGGTACCTTTCTTCCTGGAAACTTTCTTGCAAAAGGCCCCAGTCTCTTGTCCAGAAGTCCCACAGTGCCCTCTTCCAGGAGATCCGATGTCACAGGAACTCAGAATTCCTCTGGTCCAGCGATGATCTGAACTTTACTTATTCCCTAACTTAATAAATCAATAAATAAAATGAATCTAAATTGAGGCTGCATCCACAGTCACTTGGTGGTTAGTATGCTGACTGGGATCTGATGTGAAATACTGTCCCTATTCCTATCCAAAAATAAAAGATAATTGAATGTCCCTCTCTAAGCCCACACAAACACTGTCCAGTCACACCTTTCACAGTCATAAAAATTTATTCCTTTAAGAGCTCAGGAATTTCCAGTTTAAACCTTAATTAGGCAGTGTTCTTCTGCCAGAAGTCTAAAACTAGTGCCTCTCTCTCTCCCTCTGCACTGCTTCCAATACCATGCAGCAGTGTCACTACTCTTAGGATTCTAAACTGCCCAGACTCAGCAGAGCTATCTGGATTCCTTCATAGAAGTAAACATATCTATTTTTCCCAAAGAGTTCTCTATAGTTTCAGCTTTCACTAATCTTAGGTTCCTTAGAGGAGCTCAATACAGATTTCCTTTCCAGTTTTTCAAGCTATTTCGAAGAAAGACAGTTTCCCCTTTTCTCCTTGCTCAGAGGACTCCAAACTGCCACACCCAGCAGAACTACCAGCTCCTCTGCACCTCTAAGAAGCTTTGCTACAATCTTAGCTTTCAAACCCTGCTCCAAGAAATCCTTTTTCAAGATGTTGATTATATTTCTCAAAAGACAAAAGCTGAGCCAATTCCTTATGCTCAGAAGCTTTTCACTACTTCAAAAAACTTCTTAAAGAAGCTCCATTCTATTCCTTTCTTATACACTCTCTCTTAGTTCTGTCCAAAACCAGAACTTTTAAAATGAAAACTCAGTCAGAAAGTTCTGCTCTGAGCTGTTTCAGCAAATCCTTTCCCTCCAATACAGCTTGCGCCCAGCATTCTGTGCTTCAAACATAGGGCTCATATCACCCCCATATTAGAATCCTTCCATTGGCTCCTATTCAATCACAAATAAAATATAAGGCAATAATGATGGCATTCAAAATATTACACAACCAATCGGCTGGATATCTAAAAGACAATCAGAAAAGTCGCAGACACCCGATCAAGGAGGAAGCAGCACCAAAACACCCTCACAACACAAAAAAGTGCTGAAATATGAAAGTAAACGCCCAGAATCTATCTCCATCATCAAACTTGGACAAGCATTCCGATGATTAGAAGGAATGAGTGAGAATCCACAGGTGTGCATGAGAAAGAAACAGAATTTGCAAAACAAGAGAAAAAAACTCTTCAAAGAATTAGATCAGCAAACGAGGAAAAACAAGTGGCAAATGCACAAATACAGTGGAAAATACAGAGTGTTACTCCAAGAACCTTTTGTCAATTAAGAACGGACACATGAATGGTTGAGGAAAGGTAGACTGAAACTGAAAGATGAAAGATTGATAGTTGCAGCACAGGACAACGGATTGCGGAAGAGATGGTTTATGGCATGTATTGAAAAAACTGGCACAACAGATATATGCCAATTCTGTAAGAAAGAGCTGGAAACAGTGACTCACCTAATAGCAGGCTGTGACGTTCTGATGGCGGAAAATTTCTATACGGAAAGGCACAACAAAGTAGCACGCCTCCTCCACTGGAAACTGTAAACACTACAACCTCACTGTCCCTGAAAAGCACTGGGATCATAACCCTAAGAGAATAACAGAGAATGAAGAGGTTATGATCACCTGGGATATTCCCATTCCAATGGTTAAGAAACTGGATGCCAGAAAACCTGACATAGTGGCAAAGGAGAAGAACACTAGAACAGCATTGATAATAGAAGTGTCAGTACTGAGTGATTATTCTGTGAATCGCGTGGAGAGGGAGAAGATCTTGAAGTATTAAGAAATGCAATCAGAGACCAAGAAAATGTGGCAGAAAGATACAGAAATATTTCCCATTGTATTGGGAGCCACAGGCCTGATAAAGAAGAATTTCCAAGCACATCTTGACAAACTACCCATACATGTTACATCTTATGAATTCCAGCAGGAGGATCTCTTTAGCACAATGCAAGTATTACGCCGAGCATTAGCAGTAAATTTGAGAGATTAAGATCATTTTCCACATACCCTGGCTTAGAAGTGAGGTTCACAATGAGGCAGCCATGAGGTAGCTGTAGGTAGCCCTTCCCCCAAGCCATGCGGCAAGCCATGAGGCTCTGATCAGCCTGACCCTTCCCCCGCAAGCCATGAGGTAATCAGCCTGCTAAGAAAAAGGCATTGAGATTCCAGTAGGCACCCTTCCCCCCACTCCAGGTCTGAGCACAGTATCCCCTAGCCCTGAAACCAACAGACCAGAGCATACCGGTTTGGACAGGTCACCCAGGTACCTCCCCAGGGGCTGCTGATTGGTGGGCAGGAAATACCTGTGGCAAATGGGATTGTAGAATGAGTTTAAAACTGTACTGTATATAAGGCATTGTAGGCCGTCCCTCGGGGTTCAGACTTTTTGTGGAGGGTACCGGCTCTCTGTCTGATCCTGTGCACATTAAAGATCCTGTTTGCATTCCAGCCTGCCTGTGAGTTTTCCTTCTGTGGGTGAGTGATTGAATAAGAGCTTTTCACAGCAATTGATGCAACATTTTGGTGCATTGGCCGGGAAACATGAAAAGAAAAGCCTCTCTCATCACACCCACGGTGGGAAGACTTCTGCCTTTGCAGCATCTGGGCCTCCACCAGTCAGGGACCGGCCCCTCCAGGTGATTAACGGTCCTTGGCGCCCCCGGGCCACTTTGTGCTCGGAAGGACACCTTGATTTGTCTGGGCAGCTGGTCCCTGCGGCTGAATCCCCGATTGAAAACCGGCTGGATAGACTGGCATCCAAACTACCTGTCTGATCAGAGCTCTGGTGAGTACTGCTACATTCTGTACTCCGTCTGTAATTCCTAGTAAATTCTAGGAACCTGTAGCGGCCCGATCACCCGCACGAACGGTCCTAGTAGGGACCCCGGGGGGGGTTTCTGAAGCCATCGTTCGTCCAGTTTTGAGCAATTAATTTTGCTAGAAATCAGAGCAATTAATTTTGCTAAATCAGAGCAATTCATTTTGCTAAATCAGAGCAATTCATTTTGCTACCTTGGGCCCCTTAAAAGGTATTTAAAGTGCAGCGCTGCCAAAGATATTGAAGAAAAATTGCCTAGGATATTAGTATTACCACTCTTAAGAATCTTTTAAAAGCGCTGCAGAAAACTTCTAAAAGTAACCAAAATATAGCACTTGATAAGTTAAACATACCTGAGATAAAGAATAGATAGCTGCTTCTCTTCTTTCCTTTCTGCTTGTGGGGAGTTTTCTGAAGCGTGACTGCAAGGAGAGAGTTCTCTAATGTGCTTCCGTTATGCTGCTCCGATGTGAATTTCTGTCTCCCCATGTGCTCCGATGTGAATTTCTGTCCCCCATGTGCTCCGATGTGAATTTCTGTCTCCCCATGTGCTCCGATGTGAATTTCTGTCCCCCATGTGCTCCGATGTGAATTTCTGTCTCCCCATGTGCTCCGATGTGAATTTATGCCTCCCTTGTGCTCCGGTGTAAATTTCTGCTCTCCCCCTTGCTGCCGCTGTTAATGTCCGCTCCCCCTTGCTGCCGCTGTGTTTCCCGCTCCTGATATGTGCTCCCCCATGCTGATCTGTGCTGTCTCCATGTCTCCCCATGTGCTCCGATGTAAATTTCTGCTCTCCCCCTTGCTGCCGCTGTTAATGTCCGCTCCCCCTTGCTGCTGCTGTGTTTCCCGCTCCTGATCTGTGCTCCCCCATGCTGATCTGTGCTGTCTCCATGTCTCCCCATGTGCTCCGATGTAAATTTCTGCTCTCCCCCTTGCTGCCGCTGTTAATGTCTGCTCCCCCTTGCTGCCGCTGTGTTTCCCGCTCCTGATCTGTGCTCCCCCATGCTGATCTGTGCTGTCTCCATGTCTCCCCATGTGCTCCGATGTAAATTTCTGCTCTCCCCCTTGCTGCCGCTGTTAATGTCCGCTCCCCCTTGCTGCCGCTGTGTTTCCCGCTCCTGATCTGTGCTCCCCCATGCTGATCTGTGCTGTCTCCATGTCTCCCCATGTGCTCCGATGTAAATTTCTGCTCTCCCCCTTGCTGCCGCTGTTAATGTCCGCTCCCCCTTGCTGCCGCTGTGTTTCCCGCTCCTGATCTGTGCTCCCCCATGCTGATCTGTGCTGTCTCCATGTCTCCCCATGTGCTCCGATGTAAATTTCTGCTCTCCCCCTTGCTGCCGCTGTTAATGTCCGCTCCCCCTTGCTGCCGCTGTGTTTCCCGCTCCTGATCTGTGCTCCCCCATGCTGATCTGTGCTGTCTCCATGTCTCCCCATGTGCTCCGATGTAAATTTCTGCTCTCCCCCTTGCTGCCGCTGTGTTTCCCGCTCCTGATCTGTGCTCCCCCATGCTGATCTGTGCTGTCTCCATGCCTCCCTTGTGCTCCGGTGTAAATTTCTGCTCTCCCCCTTGCTGCCCGCTGTTAATGTCCGCTCCCCCTTGCTGCCGCTGTTAATGTCCGCTCCCCCTTGCTGCCGCTGTGTTCCCGATGTTAATGTCCGCTCCCCCTTGCTGCCCGCTGTTCCCGTGCCTGATATCTGTGCTGCCCCGATGTCTATCCTTGTTTTCCCTTTGAACCCAGAGTCAGCAGAGACAGAGTCATTAAAGGAGAAAACCTGGCCTCATCTGTGAGTGCAGAGCTGAAATCCGGTGTAGAACGCACGTGGAGGCAGCCATCTTGAAAAGACCACGTGTAAGCTACACTGCAATATACTTAAAGCGACTCTGGAGCTCCATCTAGTGGACATTAGCTGTAATTACTACCATTTCCCTGTGTTTTAAGTGATCCTGGAGCTCCATCTGGTGGACATTGTAAGAATAGCTAGCTTATATATATATATAGATATATATATATATATATATATATATTATCTTAACTCTTATCTAAACCAAATCTGACTATATATTTTGTAAATTGCCAAGACCTATATTGTAAGTTGTATTATTTGTCCTGTATTAAGAATAGATAGGGTCCGTATTGTAAATTGTATTACTTTTCCTGAATTAAGACTAGATAGAATCTGTATTGTAAATTGCATTTTTTTATTGTAAATTGCATTTTTTTCTGAATTGAGATTAGGGTAAGAGATCTGATCCACATTGCATACTGTATTTAGTTATTGAACTAGAATTAGAGCATGGGGTCGGGAAAGTCAAAAGAAAAAACGCCCCTACAGTGCATGTTTCACAATTTTAAATCTGGGTTTAGAGAAGATTATGGGGTACCTCTCTCCGCCTCCAGATTATCTTTTCTATGTGAGAGGGAATGGCCAGCCTTGGTTAAGTTGTGGCCTCCCCAGGGGTCCACAGACCTGTCCACTGTGTCTTTGCTCCTTCAAATTGTTGCAAAAGAGCGCCCTGACCAGTTCCCTTATATTGATTTATGGCTGGCCATATGCCAGCTCAGACCAAGATGGTTCCAGCTCTGTCACGAGGATCAGTGTAGAATAATGTTGGCGGCCAGTGGTCGCCAAAAGGGATGGACACCCGCCTCTATCTACCAGGGGTGGGACTCTCCAGACATTCCTCCACGCCCTCTCCCTCTGCTTCAACCTCATGACCCATCTGCAGCATGGCAGGGTCCGCCCCTAGCTGAAGAATCAGGAAGACCTACTCTTGGGGTGGGTGATGCCAGATTTAGGGAAGATCCTACGGATTCCAGCCCATCGTCTTCAGATTCCCCTCCCACATCCTCCACCCCTCACACTCCTGGTACCACCTCCAGTTCCACCATTTCCTCCCCTGAGAGCACACAGGCTGAGCTTGAATCGTCCACCCCGAGGGCCTACTACCTGCAGTCGCATGATCTCCAAATGCCATTACGACAAGTACAGGGGCTCCTGTACCTTGATGCTGCTGGGCGTGTGACACTGGGACCATCCAGCCTGATTTATGTCCCTATCTCCACTACGGACCTGTTGAACTGGAAAACCCATTATGCTTCCTATACTGAAAAGCCCCAAGAACTGACAGACCCTATGACCAGTAGTATACAAACACACCAGCCTGCCTGGTCGGACACTAGACAACTGCTTCCTACTTTGTTCAGCATGGAAGAACGAGGGCGAGGCCGCGGATACGGGGGGCCGAGGTTTCCCCTAGCCCCCAATCAATGTGCCTACTGCAAAGAGGAGGGACATTGGAAGAATGAATGTCCAAATCGTAACACAAGACAAGGGAGGTGGCCGGGATCCAGATGGAACAGACCATCCCGAGAACTCAGAGCTGCCCACCGCTGAGATATGTGAAGGAGTCCCTATCTGGATCAGTGTGACACATTGGAGACGGGCCAGGGTGTCTGCCTATGAAAATGGGAGGTTTAAATTTTGAGAGAGACAGAACTTAAACTTCAGAGAGGGGTGGAGCACACTGCAAGGTCCTGGGGAACTGCTGAAAGGCAGGAAAAAGAACTCTTGGACTGACTGAGGGGTTTTGGGGGCTTCTGTAAATGACTGTATTGTTATCCTTTTAATATTGTTTTCTTAAAAAGTAACTGAAATCTACAAGCCATTTCGGCTTCAGCAACTGCAATATCCACACCAGCTCAAGTTTTTACTGTACTATTCTCAAAGCACTGCTGCTTTTGACATACTTTCATGTTATGTGTTTTCAATATTATTGACCAGCTGCAAGAAAATGATGTTACAATGTATGTTGTCTCTAGGGAACAGTACCAGAAGCTGCTTTTCTGATGACCCCTATCTGTCTAAATATCTGTCTCAAATGGTTGCTTGTCCATTGCCCTTAGTGGGATTGCCTTTGCCCCATAAACAAGAAAAGAAAAAGAAAAATTGGAAATGAAGGGAAATTGGCTGATAGGTAAGTCTAGTATGGCTGCATCCTTGCCTGAGGCTGTAATACATTATGATGGCACGGAAAAAGCATGTGGGCTAAGAAAATGAGTACCCAGAGCCCAGCACAACAAGAGTAAAGCCAGGGGGAACCATACTCTGAACAGAAGTGCACAGAGAATGGACCTAGCTAAGAAACAGGTCAGGCTTGAAAGCGCACAGAAAATGGACCCAGCACAAGAAAAGACATGCCAGGCCTGAACAGGTTAAACAGGCCAAACAAAGCTGGTGATACAAAGTACTCATATGCCCTGAAGATTACAGTGCCAGTGATTAATGAAGCAAAGGGAATGGCAGGGTGCAGCCAGAATGACTCAACACTAGCAAGAATAAAAAGCCATTAATATGCTGATAAGGGTGGATCCCAGGGAAAGAGCCTTTGCCCCAAAGGAAAGAAGCCTCTGCAGACTTTTTGCACACGGCCCTCCTTTGTCCCAAAGGAAAAAAGGCCTCTGCAGGCCCTGCAACCTTTTACAGTCAGAACAGCAACTTTTGCACACGGAACAAAAACTTTTGTGCAGGAGTTGCTACAGAGGGTATAGGGTATGTGTTGTTTTAAACTCACTGATGCAAATGTTTCTATTGAACACTCTATCCAAGACCTAAGTGATCTAGTTACCTGCCCATGGGTCCTGGGTGGTTTGTGAATTGGTTCACTTGGCTAGGGGGACTAAAAAATCCCAGTGGTAGGGGTTCCTTTTATTTACTGCCATGTGCCATTCTGCCATGTTTTATCCCCACTCTTTACCACCACCCTTGATACCCTGGTAGAACGCAAGGTGGTTACCACTGTCATGGCTCTGTCCCAAATACACCCCTCTGCGGCTTGCCTCTAGTAATACAGCCCTCAACCGCCTCTAGCAGTTGAGGTCTTACTTAAAAAGGGGGGAATGAGGCAGCCATGAGGTAGCTGTAGGTAGCCCTTCCCCCAAGCCATGCAGCAAGCCATGAGGCTCTGATCAGCCTGACCCTTCCCCCGCAAGCCATGAGGTAATCAGCCTGCTAAGAAAAAGGCATTGAGATTCCAGTAGGCACCCTTCCCCCCACTCCAGGTCTGAGCACAGTATCCCCTAGCCCTGAAACCAACAGACCAGAGCATACCGGTTTGGACAGGTCACCCAGGTACCTCCCCAGGGGCTGCTGATTGGTGGGCAGGAAATACCTGTGGCAAATGGGATTGTAGAATGAGTTTAAAACTGTACTGTATATAAGGCATTGTAGGCCGTCCCTCGGGGTTCAGACTTTTTGTGGAGGGTACCGGCTCTCTGTCTGATCCTGTGCACATTAAAGATCCTGTTTGCATTCCAGCCTGCCTGTGAGTTTTCCTTCTGTGGGTGAGTGATTGAATAAGAGCTTTTCACAGTGATTGATGCAACAACAACTGCCATAATATGTGCAAAACTAACCCATTAGGAGAAACTACTATGATATCTATGTGCAACTCTCAGAATGTGCTCTGCAGAGTGTTTGAACTTTACACCCCATCACTATGGAACTCTCTTCCACACCACCTGAGAGCAACTACAAATGTTGCTGACTTCAGAAAGTTCTTAAAAACACATATATTTACAGAGCACTTTGACACAATAGAAGACACATAACATTATCGATAAATCCCCCTATCATCCTGCCTCCAACAGGTCACCTCAATAGACAAATCATCAATCCTCTGTAAAGAGTTACAAAATGTTGTAAGAACATATCATCTGTAAATAGTTACAAAATGTTGCATGAATGTACCACTGTTAATTATTATTGTAAATAGTTACTGATGAAACGTTCCATGTAAACAAAGTTATGTTCATTGTAAACCACTTGAGAATTTGAAAAGCAGTATATAAAAAATGTTAAATAAATAAACAATTAATAAAACTCAGAGTATGTTAACCCTCTATCTTCCATTTCTCTCTCTAAGCAGGCATCAAACATTAAGCAGACCAATGACTTAACAAAGTTAAATCTTTTTAACCCAATTTCCAGTTACCTTAAACTTCCACAGCACACACAGACCGCCTTCTCTCTTCTTTTCCAGCCCTCAACTACTTCTTTCAGTTTCACTTCAGACCTCCCAAGATCAACTGTTTAGTGGTCTTCCACAGCTAGAACTGCAAATAGAACCTCAGCACTGCTCTGGAAAAGGGCAATTCCCCCCCCCCCCCCCCCAAATCTCCAGTTACAAGTATTTTTCCACATATCCTAGGGTTCTGTGCTGTTCTTGTAAGTCTCTGGAGCAGCAAATTTAAATACTGCCTCCCTGCATCAGGCTTTGCAGTTTCTCTCCTGAAAGACTGCTCACTAAAGAGAGCCCTGCACTTCCCCCAGACCCTGCTCTTCCCCCAGAACACTCAATGCTTTCCTATGGGGCCGGGACTTGTTTTTTAAATTAAACTTCATTGTTATCATTAAAATAGGCATTTTAAAGCCTGCAAATCCAGGATTATACTTCTTTTAATTTATTTGAGGCTCCAGTGCTCTCTCTGAGTCCTGAGAGTAAAACCTGCACCCCTCCTGAGGCACCAAACAGATAATCTATTTATTTTAACCTACTGGTTACACTAGGAAGACAGTTTCATAAATACTTGGGGTGGAAGCATCCATCCTTCAGGAAGTCCATAGCACTGCAAACAGCAGTGTTTCTTAACTTTATTATTAAAATGCAAGGCTTGTCTGCAGAATAATATTGAATGAGTAGAAAACCTATTTGTGATCTAAAAAACAAAATTTGCATTTTATGAGGGTTTTTTATTTTCCAGAAAATAATGACAGAGCGATTCACTTTGCAGCTTTTTATTCCTCTGGCAAGCACTGGGATATTAACTAGCTCCTTCCTGTCTGCTTAGGAGGACACTCAGCCATCTCTGATTGCTGCCTCAGCAGGTAGTAGCCCCTGCAGCAATGAAACAAGGCTTTCACTTCAAACAAAAGAGAACTTCATTACCACCTTTCTACTGGCTAAAATTCATCTGAAAGTAATATGCAATGATTAACGTGCACTACATACAGAGACCCATATGCATTTGATTCTAAGCATTTTTTCCCAGCTGACATGGAGGTATATTACATTTTCACTTGTATATATCACCTCTAAAAAGGGTCATACACTCAAGATTGACACCTCACCCATGTCTAGGGTTCCCAACTGGCTCCAGATTTGCCCAAAAGGGTTAACTCAGTCCTGGCTTTATCCTATTGCATGCAGGGACTTGTAGTTCAGATATTCCCAGCAGGGTTCCTTTACTTAGACAGTGCAATTGGGGAATCAGGAGTCAGTTGACCAACCTGTCCAGGTCAACCAGAAGAGGCCAATCCAGTCTTGATTTTGCCTCAGGGAAATGTAGCCCCAATTTACCGAAGAAAAGCTGGATTACTTCTCCATGTATGCCATGAGGCAAAACCAGGCTTGGATCAGCCTCCGTGGGCTGACATGGGCAGAGCTGCCAAGTTGCCCAGTTACAGGAGGGAGATTTTTTGGCAAGTCCTGGTTTTGAACTTCCAAAGCAATGATATAATTGTAGTGCCGATCCTGCCATTGAAATCAGTGCTGCTACTCTCATAATGCATCAGGATAAGGTTGCCAGGAATCCAGAACTGGCCAAAAATCTCCCTTCTTCAACTGGGTAACTTGCAGGGCCGGCCTAAGGATATCTGACATTGTAGCTGAACCTTCATCCATAGTTAAGGTTACCAGGCAAATCTGGGACACTTATCCGAAGTGTGTGAGGGAGAGAAGGGACACCTTAGTTCCAGGTTGAAGAAACAAGACATGAAGGAGGGAAGAGCTCCGCCCCGGTCCATCACATGACAGCAACAATATCACTTCCAAGCAGAAAAATCAACAGAGAACTAGAAACAGTGATGCATTTCCCCGTTCTATGCAAAATATAAAGAAAATGGATGTAAATTCTAAAAGCTGACATAGGAAAATCACTAAATTAAAATTGTATTTTTTTCTACCCCCTCAGATCTCATAGCTGGAATCAGGGACAGGAGGCTGCCAAACAGATGGGATTCAGGGCCACAGCTTTAAAATTGGGGACAATCCCTGAAAACTGAGGACATCTGTAACCTTAACCATAGTCCTCTCATAGTCCTCCCCCCAGTGCAGTTTCTCTTCTTCCCTTCCTTCTCCCAATGTCCCCCTCCTCTGCCTCCTTACCTCATCCTTCCATCAGGACGAGTGAGGCTGCAAAATAATGAAACTCGGCGCCGCAGCGGGCCTTGCAGCACTTGCAGGCATTCTAGGGTGGCTGTGTCCTGCCCTCTCTGAGATTTCTTGTCAGAGGGGCAGGATGCAGTCAGTCTAGAGCACGCGTGTGCTGCAAGGCACTGCACTGAATTTCATTTTTTGAAGTCTTGGCACAGCGAAGGATGGAGGTAAAAGGGTGTCAGTGACAGGGAGAAAAGATGGGTGATATTGTACACTTTAAAGTGTGCTGTTAGGCTTCATTGCTGCCTCCTAAATTCTGCTGCTCTAGGTGAATGCCTGGTTTGCCTAGTGGTAGGGCCAGCGCTGATCTGATGAAATAGCAACCATGCACATGCACACATATTTATTTATTTACATTCTCTTATATACCACGCTATTCTGCATCAGTGCGGTTTACATTGAACAAACTGAAATTACATTGAACAGGGCATTATAACTTGGAGATAACTATTTTACAGGGAACATGGGCTATGGAGGGTTAAGTGGCTTGCCCAAGACCACAAGGAGCACCTGTGGGACTAGAAACCCCAGTCCTTCCGGCCCAAGGTTGCTGTCCTCTAGTGGGATTTGAACCCCCGACCTTCCGGCCTGAAGTACCTTGCCCCAACCACTAGGCCACTCCTCCACTCCGTGAAGAACTACCAAGTGGGACTGCTGCTGCTGGGAAGAAGTCTACACTTGTAAGTATTTGCCTGCTGGGAAATTCTCGAAATCTTGTGGAAAAGGGAATTCTTTGAGTTAAAGCTGGTAGAATCTATGTATTTTAAAAATACAGTGTTTTTGTTAGGTCAGTTAGGGCTTACTATAACAAGACAGCTTTCAGTTAGAATTTCTTTTCCTCCCACCCACCCCAGGCATAATCCTTGATTTATAGCCTCCTACGCCAGTTAAGGGGAAGGGAATGATCTTAATCACTTTCAGGTTTAACTGAATATCTTAATAGGCAAGTTAGGCCTTAGGAGTAGATTAATCAAATCCTTGCAGCTCACCTTGAGGTGAAAACTAAAAGTCCCTTATACTTATTAGGTATAATTATATCGGTTCAAGTATCCCTATTCCCCAAGCAACTTTAAACAACTGAACGACTTTAAATAGATAAAAGAAATCTTTAAATCTTATGATGCAGACAGCAGTCCAGTAGCGAGATGGGGGCTATCCAGTCTTTTGCACTGAGTGTTACTACCCGAGTCCAGAGAAAATGTCGGCCAGCTGCATCTTCTGGTTAATTCGACATTGTGGGTATTGGCCAATTGTTCCCCCTCCAGATGCATCACTAAGACCCAAGGGCTCCTGGCTGCCTTACTTCTGTGCATAAGGAATGGAACCAGCAGGTCCCATATCATTCCCTGTACCCCCATCCCAACAATCGACGCTTCTGCAGGATTCAGGCCCAAATTAAAGCCATGTGATCTGCTCCAGATTCTCCTTTGCACCCAGTGGACGTATGAATGGCCTCATATCCACATTTCCAGGGGACTTGCATCTAGGGCAAACCATCGAAAGAAGAACACAAGAAAGGTCAGGTTAGTCAGAGCAACATTCGTCAATCCCTAGCTTTCAGGTGAACGTACAGGTTATAACTGTCAGAATGCCACCCACCCATGGACCTGAGTTGTTCCCTTGTCATGCCAAGCCCAGCTGCCATGGTAGCTGCCCCAGTGCAGAAGGAATGAATGCCATAATAGCCAAACTCAAGGTCCGCCTCTGCGATGACCGGCTTCCGCACCCTGGCAAACCGGAAGCGAGACAGGGGTGCTCTGCCAGCATCGACCAACACTGCTCACCTTCCATCAGGCATAATCAACTGCAATCCTCAAAATACCACACCGGACATGTGCGGTCTCCTGGCAGGGGTGACCATGACAATTTGGCCCCCACCTTTCGTGGGGTCCGTCTTAGAGCTACAGGTCTGCGGTTAGGTGTGCGGCGATGCTCAGCTGACCATCCCTTCATTATCCTTGCAATGACAAAATCTGCTGAAGGGTTCCATTCTCCCATTGCTTTGGCAAAAAGAATGATGGCCACTAAGCACGTTCTTACTGCAGATTTACTCCTGCCCCTGTCCCTGTAGCAGAATATCCAGCGAAGAATGGTTCTGACCTTAAAGCAGTCCCCTCCCTGATGCTGTCCTGCACACAAAAGTCCCGGAAGTGATCCCGGGCCTTCAAGTATATCGGCCTGGTACGCTCTACCAGGAAACCCATCAAGAGGCTCCAAACTTTGGCTGGCCCAACGTCCAGACTGCCTCTGGAATGGATGTCTTGACAGCATCTGCCCCAGCAGCACTGGCCCGGAATGCTGCCATCTTAAAATGTGAAAAGGCATCGGCAATCGTGTTATGGAACCAGGAACATGAGGACAAAAGAAGCTTTCCTAACCTGAGTGCTCCGGAGAATGCTAAGGAGAAGGTGCATCTGAAAAGACAGGTCTCAAAGGTGTCCTAGTAGACCGCCATCCATGATGGCGAGCAGCTTCCTTAACATCTCCTGGACGATCAGGCGCCTGTGGTCTGATGCACGTCAACGGTCAGCAGCACCGTTCATCATTCTTTAGCAATGACGAAATCGGCCAAGAGCTCTTTTTCCCCATTGCCCAGGCGAAGAAAGTGACTGCCACCAGGCGCATCTGTACTGCAGATTTCATCATGCCACTGCCCTTGCATGACAGAATGCACTTGGGAGTGGAGCCCTTCATGCATTGGTCACTGTCCCTGATCCAGTTAAGGCTACAGAGCCTATAGAAATGCTCCCAGGCTTCCAAAATATTTCTGGCTGGTATGTTCAGCCAAGGAAATCCGTTGATTGCTCCTGTACTTTGGCGGGCCAAACCCCCAGACTGCTGCTGGAATGGATATTCTGGTGGCATAGAACAATGAGAAAGGGCATCAGCAATATGCTCTACCGTAAAGGTGATATTATGCAGAATGCAGAACATAACAATTTCCCGGTACAGCGCCACCGCCCCTAGCGTCCTGGCATACATCTCGTGTGCTGCTTGGACCACCACCAAATTATCGGTAAAGAATGTAATCATCCTGTTAGTCAATTGAGGAGCACAGATAGACAGGGCTTTATCTTTATCTTTATTGACTTTCTTAATATACCGCACCTTCGGAAACCAGCAGAGCGGTTTACAATGCGTTCAAAACACATAAGGCCAGGCATGGCCAGGAAACAAAAAAGAACTACAATTCTTGATAGGAAAACAGCAAGCACACTAGACAAGAAGAGGAAGTGAAAGGAGAGACAGGGCAAGTGAGAGGAGAGAAGGAACTAGCTGGGAGAACTGGGTGGGAGATCATAGGCAAGACAGAACAGGTGATAGAAGCAGCCCTCTGGGAGAGGGGTCTCTGGAAAGAGTCTAACAAAAAATAATAATTAAGCTTAAATGTGGGGTTTATGATTTAATACTGAGCTATACTGAAGGAGGCAAGCTGGATGATTCTGAGAAATCCTTTAACTGATATGCCCCTCTTTTATGGTCGGTTTCCTTCCTCTTAATAATCAATATCTTTGAGGCCTCTTTAGTTTTTTATGCTATATTGATACTTTCTATATTTCAGAGTGTTTTTGTCTCTCCTCTAGAGGTTTCATAGTAATATTTATTTAGCTAGGCTTATATACTGCTTTTCTCGGGGTCAAAGCAGTATACATTCAGGTACAGTATATATTTCCCTTGTCGCCAAAGGGCTCACGATCTACGTTTTTCTACCTGAGGCAGCAGAGGGTTAAGTGGCTTGCCCAAGGCCACAAGGAGTGCCTATGGGACTAGAAACCCCCAGTCCCTCCGGCCTGAAGTTGCTGTCCTCCAGCGTGATTCAAACCCCCAACTTGAGGCAACTTGCCCCAACCACTAGGCCACTCTTCCCCATAATATGGTAAATGATCAAATGAAACAGGTGATCTCTGGGAACAGGAATCACAACGGAGAATGCCACCGACGGAGACCACATGGGAATGCACCCCAGTGCCCAACAGGAAAGCCTCCGGGGCTGCCATCAAGGGGAATAACTCCAGGGGTGTGATATCAGCGCCAAAGGAGTGCTCCAAGCCCCAACCCCCCCCCAGAAGTATATCCCAAAACCGGCCCCTCTGACGCATCCGTGAACAATTCCAGGTCAGTTTCAACAGGGGGAGTCCTGCCAAAAGGCTAAGCTATTAAAGGCCTTCAGGAAATGTTCCCCAGACTCGTAAGTCTTCGCGTATGCTCTTATCAACCCTGATGCCAAGAGCCAGCGCCGAGCATTAGCAGTAAATTTGAGAGATTAAGATCATAGTCCACATACCCTAGCTTAGAAGTGAGGTTCACGACTGCCATGGTATGAGCAAAACTAACCCATTAGGAGAAACTACCCCAAGTGAAACATAATAAACTGAGCAGAGATTGAAACTGCTCTAATTTAGCTTTCTGTTCTAATCTAGCTTTTCGCAAGCCTCTTATTTGCTCAATGGTGGTTTTTAATTTCTCCAACTTATCCCTGGGCAGTCTAGACACTTTGGTTTGTATACCTAGCTCAATTCTGAGGAATGTTCCCTGCGGGTCCCTCAGTCATTTCTGCCACCGGGGGTACTCTAAACCACTGTGGGATGGGCTCACAGGATTCCAAGATCCTTTTGCATTCCTCGAATCCGGCCCCCACGAACAGGAAATCAAGGTAATGAACAGTTAAGCCAGGCCCGGCTATTTCTTCGACCGGCCAAAGCAGGAATGAACTGAACTGCTCAAAATATGCACAGGAATTGAGCAGCCCATGGAGATACATTTGTCATAGTAGTCCTCGCCCTCAAAGGTGAAAACCAAGTAGATGAAAAAGACTTTGGATGCACCGGGAGCAGTCAGAATGCCAACCCTATCTCCGTCTTTTGTCTGTGGCCCAAATTCCGAATGATTGCTATGGACTGGTTGATAAGACACATATCCCACAGAACACAAAGAAGGATCGATATGGTCATCAACCGACTCGCCCGCTGGACAGAACAGGTTGTGTATCAAACGGAATTTGCCTGGATCCTTCTTTGGCACTATTCCCAATGGAGACAACACCAGACCCAGTCCCAGTAGGGAACCGCAACCCTTCCCAAGACATTTTCCTTGGTGATTTTTTTTTTCTTCCCACACCACCTGAAGGTGCTGAAAGAAGGAAGGAGAGTTGCGTATGGTGCGCAAAGAAGTAGGGGTGGAGGATATAATAGGGAAACCTTCTGCAAAGCCATCCAATAATGATGCGTGCCCACTTCTGGTGAGGTTAGAACCATGGCTACGGATGCAAGCTCTCAAACCTGATGTGCAAAGGAGCCATGTCCTTCACTAGGTCATTGGGAGCACGGCTTAAAAGGCTTTCCCCTACTGCTGGATCTACATGTGGAAGTTGAGTGGCTAGCTCCACAGACTGAACAGGCATGCCGGGACTTACATGAGCTCCATGTGCAGCTGCTGGTATTATACTGGGGGGGCAGTGTCGCCGCCCTGGTGCCTGTCCTGAATGTCGCCCGTTTGGTCGCTGGATTTAGAAAGGATATAGCAGAATTAGAAAAGGTACGAAGAAGAGCCACCAAAATGGTAAAAGGGATGGAAGGATACCCCTTTGGGGAAAGGCTTATATGGTTAGGGCTCTTCAACTTGGCAAAAAGAGAAGCCTGAGGGGAGATCTGATAGAGGCCTATAAATTAATAGCTGTTAGTGTATCTGGGTTTTAAAAAAATAAGGTTTGGGAAGGTCCACAAACCATTATGGAAGTTGCGGTATATAAAAACCTGCTAATTAAATTAAATTAAATTAAATTATTAAAGAGAACCTGGGAAATCCACTGCTTACCCCTGGACAAGCCTAGTGGAACCTGTGGCCTTCAGGAACCGGCCAGGTACTTGTGACTTGGATTGGCCACTGTTGAAAACAGGATTCTGGGCTAGATGGACCCTGGTCTGACCCAGTATGGCATTTCTTAAGTTAATTTTTATTTATTTATTGATTTGAAATGTTTTTCTATTCTGCCCCTTGCAAAGATCAGGGGCTGTTTACATTGAAACAAATGAGTTACATAGAACATTATAGGAGTGGTAAATCACATAACTATTTACATGACCACTATTAACATACATACATCAATCAGCAAGTTT
This sequence comes from Ichthyophis bannanicus, assembly GCA_033557465.1. Lineage (NCBI taxonomy): Eukaryota > Metazoa > Chordata > Amphibia > Gymnophiona > Ichthyophiidae > Ichthyophis > Ichthyophis bannanicus. The sequence goes on from CM066042.1 coordinate 77,467,353, forward strand.
ATTTGCTATTTTGCTAATGGGAGGACAAAATCTGATTTTGGTGTGGGGAAATGGGGTTATGTGGAATTTATAACCTCTAAAGCAAACAGAACCGTTTTTTTTTTTAACCACAATTAAACACAAGATCTCATAAGAACATAAGATATGCCATACTGGGTCAGACCAAGGTCCATCAAGCCCAGTATCCTGTTTCCAACAGTGGCCAATCTAAGTCATAAGTACCTAGCAGTTTCCCCAAAAGACACAGGTTCCACTGGGTCAAGCAATGATATCCCGAGTCCCTTTTAATAATGGTTTATGGACCTTTCCTCCAGGAACTTGTCCAAACCTTTTTTAAACCCAGCTACACTAACAGCTTTTACTACATCCTCTGGTAACAAATTTCAGAGTTTGATTACATGTTGAGTGAAAAAATATTTCTCTTATTAGACTTAAATAGTTTACCCTGTAGCTTTATTGCATGTCCCCTAGTCTTTTTATATTCTGATGACGTAAACAATCGATCTACATTTACCCATTCCACTCCATTCATTAATTTATAGACCTCTATCATATCTCCCCTCAGCCATCTCTTTTCCAGGTGGAAGAGCCCTAACCTTTTCAGCCTCTCTTCATAGGGGTATCCTTCCATCCCCTTTACCATTTTGGTGGCTCTTCTCTGTACTTTTTCTAATAACACTGTATCCTTTTTAAGATACGGTGACCAGAATTGCACACAATACTCAAGGTGTGGTCGCACCATGGAACGATACAGAGGCATTATAATATCCTTTGTTTTATTTTCCATTCCTTTCCTTTTGATACCTAGCATTCTATTTGCTCTCTTGGCCGCCGCTGCACACTGGGTGGAGTGTTTTAGCATGTTATCCACGATGACACCTAAATCTTTTTCCTGGGTAGTGGTTCCTAATGTGGAACCTTGCATCATGTAACCATAGTTTGAGGTTTTTTTTCCTAGGTGCATAACTTTGCACTTGTCCACATTAAATTTCATCTGCCATTTGGATGCCCAGTCTTCCAATTTATCAAGATCCTCTTGCAATTTTCCACATCCTCATGGGTTTTAACAACTTTAAATAGTTTCATGTCATCTGCAAATTTGATAACCTCACTCGTTATTCCCTTTTCCAGATCATTTATGAATATGTCAAAAAGCACAGAATTGGTTTTACATTGGCCATCCACCAATCTTCTGGTATTACAGATGATTTTAATGATAGTTCACAGATTACTAATAACAGGTCTGCAATCTCATATTTCAGTTCTTTCAACACCCTTGGATGTATACCATCCAGTCCAGGTGATTTGCTACTCTTCAGTTTATCAAATAGTTGTAATACATCTTCCCGGTGTATCGATATTTCTTTCAGTTCTTCAGCAGTATCTCCTTTTTTTAAATTATTAATTTATGAACATTTTCATAATATAACAGGAAAATAAGAGGTAAAACCATACATTATACATAATCAATAATATATAGAATATTAACATAAGTCCACATCAAGGGGATGCTCAAAATATATTAAAAGAAAAAACACGATCAGCTACTGGTAGAATCACTAAGCTCCGTTAACAAAACCAAGAGACAAGAAAACAAAAATAATTAATAATGTAACTAAGTCTTACCCTTCAGAAAATCTAACAACTGGTCCACTTCAAAAAAGACATACCGCTTACCCTGATAAACTATAAGACACTTACAAGGAAATTTTAAATAAAATAAAGCACCAAGAGCTACAACTCATGGACGGACCTCCAGAAAGGCCTTATGATGCCCTTGCGTGGCCCGAGAAATGTCTGGAAAAATCTGAATGGCTTGGCTGCAAAATTTCTCAGCCTTTTTTGAAAAAAAGGCACGTAAAATTCTATCTTTATCCATCTCTGATGTAAAGGTAACTAATAGTGTAGCTCTTGATGGTATATCATCACTAGAAGATTCCAAAAAACTTGAAATATCCAGAATAGAGGAAGCTAAATGATCATATTGAGCTCACAACACCCCATCCCCCTCAGACACTTTAACTAATTTCCTCAAAGGAACATAATAAATTTTTTATAAAACGATTGAATCAGCATCAGTAAATAGTAATGCTTCCTTAAGATATTTTTCAAAAAGTATTAAAGGCGAAAGGTTGAGTTTGAGGAAAATTTAACAAACATAAATTTTTTGAGCGCAAAGAGTTCTCCAGAAACTCATCTTGACGATGGAGTGCACGAGAGTCTTGAGATAAAGTAACCAAGATTCCCCTTTGAGAAGAACTCTGAGTCTCCTGAACTCCAATTGACTTTTCCAAAGATAATAATCTAGATTCATGATCAGATAATTTGACGACAGTTTGCTTGGAGAAATCCAAAACTTTCTGAAGAGAAGCTCCCAGAGACGCCTCCATACGCGTAACAATAGCCCAAATGTCTCACAAAGATACATCAGAGAGCGGAACCTGAGCTTCTCCAACAGAGGAAAATGTAATTACAGAGGGTAGAGAGGGTGAAAGACTTCCCGGAGGTGGATCAATTTTCAAGAAAGAATCAGGAAGCTAGGCTGAGCAGGTTTTAACCTGCTCCACATCACCCGGTGGAGAGGTCACCGCCGAACTCTGGTTAGACGCTTGGCTAAGCGGAACTAAACCCAATTTAATAGGAGAAGAAACAGACGAATAGGTACTCACAGTTGACATATCTCCAAGTCCAAGCGTAGGCGATTGAGCCAGGGCGGGAGGATCCCCTACTCGAACATGGGCATCCATTGGGCCCACAACTTTAACTGTCTTCGTCTGCACAGTTGGCGGGTATCTCTTCTTCCATTTCCCCATTACAGGGATACTCTCCTTGCGCCAAAGTGCACCGAAGGGATGCCAAAGGGGCGGGACCTGCCCCTTTAGTCATGCCCCTTTGGGCACGCGCCTGCGACTGCGTCCCGCGGTGGGGTCAGCTGTCATATAGCCCTCCAATACCCAGCACCAATCAGTACCGGCTCGCAGGCACCAGGATCCAATCAGGTATAGTCACAGCACAGATCAAAGGAAAAATGAGCACCTCAGCATCCCACAGTGGGGCCAGCTATCATATAGCCCTCCAATACCGAGCACCAATCAGCACTGGTTCGCAGGCACCAGGAGCCAATCAGGTATAGTCACAGCACATATCAAAGGAAAAATGAGCACCTCGCCATTCCGCGGTGGGGCCAGTTGTTATATAGCCCTCCAATACCCAGCACCAATCAGTACTGGCTCGCAGGCACCAGGAGCCAATCAGGTATAGTCACAGCACAAATCAAAGGGAAAATGAGCACCTCCCAGCAGTATCACCTTTAAATACCACTTCAGTCATGGGTAACATCCCTACATCTTTCTCAGTAAAGACCAAAGCAAAGAATTCATTCAGTCTCTCTGCTATGGCCTTGTCCCCTCTTAGTGCTCCTTTTACCCTCTATAATCTAATGGTCCAACTGACTCTCTCACAGGTTTTTTTGCTACGAATATACTTGAAAAAGTCTTTATTACGCATTTTTGCTTCCACAGCAAGCTTCTTCTCAAATTCTCTCTTTGCCTGCCTTATCAATGCCTTGCATTTAACTTGCCAGTGCTTGTGCTGTTTCCAGTTTTCGTCATTTGGTTCTTTTTTCCATTTCCTGAAAGATGCTTTTTTGGCAACAACAGCCTCTCCAACCTTACCTTTAAACCATGCAGGCAGTTTTTTGGACTTCCTTTCACTTTTCTTAAAGCATGGAATACAGCTGGTCTGGGCTCCCAAGATGGTATTTTTAAACAACACCCAAGCTTGATGTAAGTCTTTATTAACATTTGTAACAGCTTCTTTTAGGTTTTTTAAACTATTTAACTATTGAGTTAAATAGTTTAAAAAACTAACTATTGAGTGGAGGAGTGGCCTAGTGGTTGGGGCAAGGTACTTCAGGCCAGAAGGTCAGGGGTTCAAATCCCACTAGAGGACAGCAACCTTGGGCCAGAAGGAATGAGGTTTCTAGTCCCTCAGGTGCTCCTTGTGGTCTTGGGCAAGCCACTTAACCCTCCATAGCCCATGTTCCCTGTAAAATAGTTATCTCCAAGTTATAATGCCCTGTTCAAAGTATTTTCAGTTTGTTCAATGTAAACCGCACTGATGCAGAATAGCGCGGTATATAAGAGAATGTAAATAAATAAATAAATGTTCCTCATTTTATCATAGTCTCCCTTTCGAAAGTTAAAAGGTAGTATTGTGGATTTCCTCACCATCCCTCCTCCATTAATTAAATCAAACACGATCATGCTATGATCACTATTGCCAAGTGGCCCCAACACCCTTATCTCTTGCACCAGATCTTGTGTTAAACTAAGGACTAGGTCTAAAATCGCTTCTCCTCTGGTTCATGAACCAGCTGATCCAAGAAGTAGTCATTTATTTCATCTATAAACTTTATCTCCCTAGCATGTCCTGCCGTGACACTGACTCAGTCAATTCCGGGGTAATTGAAATCACCTATTACTGTGCTGTAACTTTTGTTAGCTTCCCTGATATATTTGAGCATTTCATCATCCATTTGTTCATTCTGGCCAGGCGGTCGATAGTACACCCCCACTGCCATCACCTTCCCCTTTTTACATGGAATTTCAATCCATAGAGATTCTACAGAAAATTTTGTTTCCTGAAAAATTTTAATCCTTTGTGACTCAATGCCCTCTCTAACATAGAGCACAATGCAACCCCTCCACCAATTTGATCAGTTCTATCATTACAATATAGTTTATTCCCACGTATCGCAGTGTCACACTGGTTGTCCTTCTTCCACCATGTCTCTGAGATACCAATCATATCTAACCTCTCATTTAGTGCTATATATTCTAACTCTCCAATCTTATTTTTTAGACTTCTAGCATTTGCATACATGCATTTTAGAGACTGTATTTTATTCATATTAATCTGGCTATCGGTAGACAGGGGTAATTTGGAATCTTTAAGCCCTGTCTGTTCCGTACTCAAGGGCATTTGGGCTACTTTTGTCTTTATTTGAACCTCTTTGCTGATATGCCCTAACTTCATCCTTTTGGTAGTATCCTTCAAGGATACATTCTTCCGAACCATGCGCTCTTGGGCGACTGTTGGCTCTCCCCCATTATCTAGTTTAAAAGCTGCTCAATCTCCTTTTGCAAGGTTAATGCCAGCAGCCTGGTTCCATCCCGGTTAAGGTGAAGCCCATCACTTCGGAAGAGCCCCTCCTTTCCCCAGAATGTTTCCCAGTTCCTAACAAATCCAAAACCCTCATCCTTGTACCATCGTCTCATCCACGCATTGAGACAGGACGCCATGGCACTGTGGCTCCATTCAGGAGCCTGACTGAGTTAGCCAGGTATGTGGGCTGGATGTGCAGCCCATCAGAATCAGGTCACGGCCTGCACATCCAGGCTATAGATCCGATTCTTATCCCGGTGGGCATCTCTAGCCCCCCGTGCGATCTGTACGGCCTGATTCTGATCAGCCATACAGGATGGAGGCGGCCAGCATAGAATGCCCCTTGCAGTGTGTAATCAAACTCTGGAATTCATTAATGGAGTTGTATTAAAAGCTGTTAGTGTAGCTGTCTTCAAAACACACTGTTCATATCTCAGCAGTGCCCCACTTTGTTGACTCATCTCTTCTTTCCAATATTTGGGATCCAGATTAGGGTGAACAGCTAGTTCCATTTTTACAGGACACAGAAATCCAGTCCTGGTTTAACCCGACTGCATGCAAGGACTAGGGCTCAGGTTATTCTCAGAGAGATGAGAACTACAATTTCCTACTTGTAAAGTGTAGAAAATCAAGACGGGATCCACCTATCAGAGAAAAATGGGACAAACTAGTCAGCCTGACCCAGATTCAAAGACAGGAATATGCTCTTGACTTGTTTCACAGCTCCAAAAACTGGACAGTGCTTTAACAGTCCCATTCCTAAAGGCAGATGTGAAAACGTCTGTGTTTAAAAATATTCTGAAGCATACTTTGGTACTAGCTGATTTGCTACAAGTACACACATAGCAGTTGTGCAGTGGAGATGAGATGGATTATTGATGTATATTTTGTCTGGTCTTCTTTTTCCTTGAGCTGAATGCTTCCGTCTACTCTTTTGGGCTTTTAGCTCACTTGGCAGGCCTGAGTTTAAGTGCAAGCCCACGAGGCCTGTGCCTAGGATGGCAAAATTCTGGGGGTAGGGAAGCCCCTGCTGCCTCATAGACCCCTAGTCTGATTTGATTTTCACCCTGTCCCTCTAGCCAATCCTTTTACCACTTCCAGTCTGATTTGACTCCCAAGCCCTCCCTCTGATTTGGTCCTTCCCTCCTACTGCAGCTGCAACTCTGGTGCTGATGCTGCTATAACAAAGCAACATATCCAGGAACTGTCAAGCTCCTTGCCCCACATTCACAGGCTCTGCCCGCCACATGGAGGCCCTGAGAGAGTGAGTGGTATGATCAAGAACACGCACTCATTATAAAAGAGTTCTTTTGCGTACCTGCTTGCAAAATGTAGATACCGTTATTTACACTTGCTTTAAGGCTGGTCTTATGTGATCGTACCTTAATTTAAGGTGTGTTCTCTGCCACTTAAACTAGTATTGTATAAAGACAAGTAGGCATCTGCTTGTCTTTGTAAAACAAGCTTAATGTATGTGCATTAAAATGTTCTTTAAATTGGCTAAAATTACTCCAAATGTATAAATTCCCATCTTTGAATTCTCCGTGGCATTATGTATCGCTGAATATTCCCTCTAAACGCTCTGGCACTATCTAGGCAAGGCTGGGGTAGAGTGAGAGTATGTCACTTAGCTGTTCATATAGCAGCAATATTTAAACACTGGGGTCAATTCTGCACTCCGAATATCGGAGTTGGATGTCCAGGTTGGTTTTCTCACCCCCGTTTAGCCTAGGACCGCTATTGCACTTCTTGCACTTCCCTCATACAGAGGGTTTGTGCGGGGCATGCTGGACGGGGGCGGGAGGGGGCTTGCAGAGACGGAGTATGGGCGATGTCGTGCAGGGGAGGGACCAGGTACACAGACGTACGTCCCCCAGAGCAGCGCTGGATGCCCACCTTATTCCACCCTGAAGATGAGGGGTAATTTCAAAAGAAGGCACCTAGGTTAAGGCAGCCAAAACATGCCTATTTTAAGTCTATTTTATAAAGACATGAAGGTGTCCATTTGTCTTTCTAAAATACTAGTTTAAGTGGCAGAGATTGCGCCTTAAATTCAGGCGTAGACATTTATGCTTGCTCTGTAGCAGGTGTAAATATTCGCACATAAATCAAGGTGTTTTATTGTCTATGTGCATACTTGCAAACTCTGCCCAGACCACACCTTCGGCTACAGCTACCAGCAAAATAGACATGTTCATGTTACTGTGTGCACTTTTACACCAATCAGTATTTCATAAGAGGCCATTTACGCACACATATGGCCACATGCGCAAGAAAATTACTTTAAAAAATGACTCCCCTATACGTATAGCTGCCAGTTGTGACCACTCTCCATGTGTATTCAATGCTGCTATCTATCTGTATAGGGGGCTGAATATATCTATCTTTTCTTAAACTCCACAGCCAGTGTTTAAAAAAGTACATTCGCCACCAGATTTAAATATCGACCCGGTAGGCTTTATAGTGGAGGGTCAGAGCACCTAAGCTCAGGGCACCTTATTACCTGGGACATGCACTTTGAAATAAGTAGTACAACGAACTGTAAAGAACTTACATAGAAAGTTAAAGCCCATAGGCTGTAGTCTGTACCATGGAGGGTCAGAACAGCTGGGATTAGGGAACTTTATCGTCTATTTTAGAACTGCACTTTGAATTAAGTCAGAGGTTCCCAACTCCAGTCCTGGAGGCCCAAACACCATTCAGGTTTTCAGGCTGTCCCTAATGAATATGCATGAGATACATTTAAATACAATGGGGGCAGTGCATGCAAATGCATCTCATGCATATGTATTAGGGACAGCCTGAAAACCTGAATGGTGTTTGGTCCTCCAGGACTGGAGTTGGGAACCTCTGAATTAAGTTGTGCTAGAGGCTGTATGTTAATTGTGAAAGTTGCTAATTACAAGCCCATGGTGAGGCAGCCACCTAAAGTTGTAACTAAAACATGTAAACAGTACACCAGTGTCCTACCTCATCTATTGGAAAGGGAAGATTTTGCTGAGTTCCTGGCCCAGGAGGCTGATCTGACCAGCCTATGACAGTACTTAATTCCAGAAACCTCATTATCCTCTGTTTTAACAACATTACCACTGATTTACTCACCACAGAGTTAGACTAAATGGGCTATAGCTACCAACCTTATCATGAATATGCATGAGATAGATCTGCATGTACTGCTTCCATTGGATGCAGATCTATCTCATGCATATTGTCACCACCAGGGGGCAGTGTGCTGCTGATGGTGAAGAAATAGTTGTGCAGACTCGAATGGTAAAGCAAAATGTGGATTTATTCCCCTCCCGGGGTGGATTAATAAACAAGTGAACAGAACACAAACAGAAACAAAAGTATTCCAATCTTTTGGCAAAAACACAAAGGACATACAGCAATAACTTCTTGCTTCAAGGTAGGAACTTAAACTGTAGCCCACAGGCTTTTGCTCTGTCTAGCGCAGAGATATTCTTTCAGATGAGACTAATGTACAGTCCATTAGGTCAGATACAGATGAGGATTCACTGAGAGAGTCCACTAACATGGGTTCCTCCTCACGTTCCAAACCCTCTTGGTTGAAATATGCTTGGACATTTCCCTTTGGCAAGCCCTCACGGTAAGTTTCTCTGTTGCTATCTTCTGTTTGGGATAGAGGAACTCTCTGTCCCCCCTTGCTAACAGACTTTAGCTTGTAAGGCTTCTTTTGGGGTTTAAAGCTTACTGCCAGCTCCTCTTCTGACCTATACACGTCTTCTGGCCAGTCTCTAAGCTTTTCTGACGGCTGTGAATGCTCTCTATTCAGGTAGTTAGGTTGGGAGTAGCTGCCCTGCCCCCACCTCTGGCTTCCTGTGTAAGGTTGCTCTGCATTCACTCTACAAACACTTTTATTCCTTTTAACTTTCAATGGCTCACATTCATTCCCCAAGTCCCAGCTTCTTGTTACATACTTTTTAGCTACTGGCTTGCAGTTCCTCTGGTTAGGACGTAGGTTCCATGCTGCCGTGTCTCTGCAATCAGCAGGAGCTGCCCAGCTGGCCTCGGCTCTAGCAAGCTGCTTCCTCCTAGTGGATTCTGGGTATCTCTGAGGTTGAACGCTTCCTGGTTCAGACTCTGAGTCACTTCCTATACTGAAGTGAGAGACTCTTCCTGGTTCCTCTCTGGTAACTGCTGTAGGTAAGACAGGCTGTCTTCTCTTCCTACAGTGCTCACCTTGTCCCAGGTTTCTCCCTCTCAGGGTTTGTTCCAAATCTGAGCTCTCTGACAATTCCTCTCCTCCTGGCAACTCTTTGGAGGTGTCGTCCTTGTAATGCTTCCCTCTTGTGTTCCCTGCACTATCCTTATAAGGGCTGTGCATACTTCCCCCTACCAGGTGTGTGCTATTGGGAATTAGGGCGTTTCTCCTTACTACACGTTTCTCCAGACCTCGTGGCTGCCTTTGTTGTCGTTGCCACTGACAACAGCTATCCACCTGGTCTGTTCTCCTGTCAGCTTTTGCACTGACATGCTGCGTGTTTTGTATTTTAACAGTGGAAATTGGGGCTTCTTCATCACAATATTCATTGTGGATATTTATTTATTTATTATTTATTTATTACAGGCTCTTATATACCGCTCTATTTAGCATCAGCGCGGTTTACAATATAACAAAAAGACCAGAGCAACAAGCTGTTGGGTTTTACATAGAACAGGTTTTACATAGAACAGGTATGAGCAACTTGGATACACATGGGGGACATTGTTAACTGAAACTATTTACATGCTGTACATACATGTATGTACAGTAGGAATTATTCTTAGTTTGATATGAGTCTTGTAGAACAGGGGGTCAAAAAGGGGATGGTCAGTCAGGTCAGTGGTTGACTGACCATCCCCTTTTTGATATCCTGAAAACCCAACTGGCCTGGGAGTCCCAGAGGACTGGGTTGAGAACCACTGATGTAGAGAGACCACATGCACCCTTCTGCAGTCCTCTGGGATCACTCCTGACTCTAAAGATACATTGAAAAGGTTAGACAGTGGAGCTGTCATAACTTCCCTAAGTTCCTTCAATACTCTATTTCCCACCTGACCCCTACCGCTTTGTCTACTTTAGTGTAGCCAGCTCCTCACAAATCGTTCAAGATCCACCTACTCCTGTTCCTATTTGTGAGTGTTTTCTAAGGTCATGTTATTGGCCATTCATCTGTGAACATAGAACAGAAATATTTGTTGAACAATTCCACTTCATTCTCACTAGCTTCTATATATTCCTCCTCTTCACCCTTGAGTCTGACAATACTACTTTTTCACTTCCTCCTTTCATTAACATATCTGATGAACATTTTGTGCCTCATTTTACTCATTCACTGTTTTATTTTCCATTTGTATCTTTTCTTTCCTGACTACTTTCCTAGCTTCTCTTAGTTTTTCCAAATAGTAATGCTAGTCTTATTCTTTCTGTGATCTCTTGTATTTTATGAAGGCCATCCTCTTTTTTCCTCACCTTTTCAGCTACGTTTTTGAGAACCATAGTGATCTCCTTTTCCTTTTACATTTATTTACTTTCTTAACATAATGATTGTTGTCCTTAAAATTCCCCTTTTAGTTTTTCTCCCTGCTTTTCTACATCCCCCAGCTGTTCCCATCCAGCTAACAACTCCTTGAGGTATTGGCCGATCTTGACAAAGTTAGTTTTCCTAAAGTCTAGGACCCTCACTTTTGAATGAGTTATCTCAGCTGTTATCCTAATATTAAACCACATCATCCGGTGATCACTGGATGCGAGATGATCACCCACTATAACATTAGAAACACTCTTTCTATTCATAAACACCAGGTCCAGTATAGCCCTCTCCCATGAGGGTTCTCTTACCAGTTTCCAGAATAATTCCCAGTAGAAAATCCAGGATCTCATTACTTCTAGATGACACTGCAGCAGAGATGTTCCAGTCAACATCTGGCATATCGAAATCACCTATCAGTAGCACATTTTCTTTCATAGCAATACTGCAAATGTCTACAATCAAATCTCTGTCCACCACTTCTGCCTGTGAAGGAGGTCTGTATATCATACTAATGTAAATAGATGCTCCATTCCCTCTTTCCTGTTTAACCCACAGTGCCTCTACTTTCCCTTGTAAGCCCTGCAGTTCTGTAGTTTTAACATTATTTTTTTTCATATAGAGCCACTTCTCCTCACTTTCTTCCTATCCTGTCATTCCTGAATAAACTATCATAAGAACATAAGAAATGGCATACTCAGTCAGACCTAGGTCCATCAAGCCCAGTATCCTGTTTCCAACAGTGGTCAATTCAGGTCACAAGTACCTAGCAGTTTCCCTAAAAGACAAACAGGTTCCATAATGCTTATATTCGGGCAAGCAGTGGATTATGTGAGTCCTCTTTAATAATGACTTATGGATCTTTCCTCCAGGAACTTTTCCAAACCTTTTTTAAACCCAGCTACAATAACAGCTTTTACTACATCCTCCGATAACGAATTCCAGAGTTTGATTATGTTTTGAGTGAAAAAATATATTCTCTTATTAGTCTTAAATAGATTACACTAGCTTCCTTGAATTTCCCCTAGTCTTTCAACCTTTTGATGCCATAAAGAATCAATCTACATTTACCCATTCCACTCCATTCATTAATTTATAGACCTCTGTCATATCTCCCCTCAGTCATCTTTTTTCCAGGTTGAAAAACCCTAACCTTTTAAGCCTCTCCTCATAGTAGTATCCTTCCATCCCCTTTACCATTTTGGTGGCTCTTTTCTGTACCATTTCTAATTCCGCTATATCATTTTTAAGATACAGCGACCAGAATTGTGCACAATATTGAAGGTGCGGTAAAACAGGACCTTCCTTGGCTAAAGCCATCTTGGCTTTCTCCCTTTAAACCATGACTATCTACATGTTCAATAATTTTGTTCTTTATAATGGCTTCTACCATTTTGCCCAGTACTGACGTCAGGCTCACCACCCTGTAGCTTCCCAAATCACCACTGGAACCTTTTTTAAAAACTGGCGTTACATTGGCCATTCGCCAATCTTCAGGTGCTACAGATGATTTTAATGATAGTTCACAGATTCATAATAGTAGGTCAAAAAATCTCATATTTCAGTTCTTTCAACACCCTTGGATGTATACCTCCAGTTCAGGTGATTTGCTACTATTATAATTGCATCCCTATCACAGTTCACTGTGAAACATGTCTCAGTGACCACTACTAAATCCAAATCAACCTCTTCCATTAAAGCCCAAAGATCCAGAATCTTATTTCCCATACTATGGGCATTGATATACACCGCTTACCAGATGTTGCCCTTTTTTCTCATTTTTACTTACCTGAGGGCTTTTACTTACCTGGAGGCTTTCTTCATCTATCTAGCTTAAAGTCCTCTTCAGTAGGTTAGCCAGTGTGCTTCGGAAGCCCCTTTGACCATTCTTGGATAGGTCAACACCATCTCTGCTCAGCAGCCACTGAAAAATCATACCATGGTCAAGGAAACCAAAACTCTCTTGATGACACCATCCATGCAGTCATGCATTCATCTCTAGGATGCGAGCTTCTCTGCCTCGGTCTTTACCCTCGAAAGGGAGGATTGAGGCGAATACTTCAGTACTTCTCAGAAGAGAGTCACCAACTACTACTACTCTTTATTTCCTTATGGTCGCTGATTCAGCAACTTTGTGGTTTTTGAGCTCTGGTTCTTCCTATTCCTAGGATGTTCTCTCCTCCTCCACTCCCAGAGCTGCATACCAGTTCTTCAATTCAAGTGGAGTTGGAGTTAAGAGTGTCAATTCTACAGGCTCCAACTCTCTTCATTCTTCATCAGATCATCTTCACCTCTGTTTGAGAGCTTGGATGCCTCAAGAAGCAATTCATCACTGTACTATTTGCTGTCACAGATGCTTCTCAGCCTCCCCACCTCTTCCCTTTGCTCTTCCACTTGTTTCATGAGGGATCCAGCTTATAAACATTTAAACAAAGGCAGAAGCGATGAGGGGGGCAGGAGGGGGCAGGGGAACAACAGCTTTGGCAATACAATTTTTCCCAGCCATAGTTCAGTTGCTGGAGCTTTGGCACCTGTTGAAGGAAATGAGAAAAAGACCTATCTAAGTCCCTAACTTTTCCCCAGCTGTCCTTTAAAACAAAAAGCAGCTAACCTCTTTTATGTGAGATCTAACATCTCTGATTTGATTCCCTTTGTAGTCCTGGTTGCTTGCTCACCTGTTTATTTATTTATTTATTTATTTATTTAACATATTTATAACCCGCAACTTCCAGAGTTCAGTTGCGGTTCACAATAAAACAACAATCCACAAAGCAAAAGCTTAGTTTTACATCGAACATTTTGTAACAATAAACGTAATGGTTAACAGCATGAACTAATGCAAAATAGCAAAACTGGCTTGTAAACTATGTATAATTATTTATTGTTTAATTATGTATAATTATTTATTGTAAACTATGTATAATTATTTATTTATTATTTATTGTTATTTGGGTATGGATCATTTCTTATCACTTTAAGCTACAAAAATCTGGCATAGGCATCTGAGGTGATCTTCAGTGCTTTAATACCTACTGGGAAGAAACAGAAACTGTTGCAGTTGATTGAGCAGGCTTGAGAATACTTGCTCCCAATGTGTCCAGATGCAAGGCAGACCCAAGTCTAAGTAAGTCTGAGTGTTTCCAAGTCCTAAAGCTTTGACCTGAGGATCCTCTTTTTTATCCATTTGAGAAGCTTATTGTCCATTCCACAACAAGAAACTCTGAAGCTATTTTTAGGGAGAAGGGCATTTACTTCTTTCCATATTTTTCTCCCCTTCAGAGTCACATCCCTTTTTATATGAGAAATCTCATCTATTTTGCAACTGTTTAATAGTACTGTACAGCAGAAATCCTCCAGGGACCTGTTTGCAGAGACTAAAAGCATCTAGTTTTCTGCATAAAAATACATGTGCGATTTACAGATGTCCATATCTTAACGTGGCTCTGATTTGAGTTGATAAGTTTCTTCCCGGAGAAAGCTTGAAGAGAGGAGAGAAATCATATTCAGTGCTGCACACTGAAACCATACATTTATTAGCATGTAATATACCATTGCATTAAAAGTTGCACACCATGGAGGGAAAATGCGACTTTAGCATAAGAAACCCTGAGTAATGGGAATAACATTAACCAAAGCAACTTCTAGATAAGGATGATAAAAGCCTGCCTAACAAATTACTTCCTTCCTGGTATGGAAAGCTCGATCACTTCACTAGAAGACTGATGTTCTAGGAGTTGGGGAAGATTTATGCCCTTTTCTGAGCCCTTGATTTGGAAAATACCAGGGCAGAGGGGTTTTGATTTATTCACTAAATCCTCCTCTCCACAGGGGGTAATTTAAAAAAAAAACATTTACACAAGTAAATGGCTGCCTACAAAGGCAAATCGTCTATATAAAAACTGTCCACTCTTTATGTGGGTTGGAAGTGCATGCCTTGTTCTATAACACCAGTGCATTTTTCCTAAAAACAAAGGTGCCAGTACTCATAGGCAGGGCTCTTTGATTAATACATGAGAACCTGGGTCAGTTTTAGCAGGCATACTTTTTACCTGCATTTGTGTGGAGGTGTTCCCAGGGCAGACTTAGATCAGGGGAAGAACATAAGAAATGCTATACTGGGTCGGATCAAGGTCCATCGAGCCCAGTATCCTTTTTCCAACAGTGGCCAATCTAGATCACAAGTACCTAGCAGTTTCCCCAAAAGACACAGGTTCCACAATGCTTGTATTGGGGCAAGCATTGATATCCTGGAACTGTGCAGCTTTCATGAAACTGCACAGTCATATACATGCACCAAAAAGATTGTGCATGTAGATGTGTGATAATCGCTGCTGCTCACATCGGCACCCACCTGGACATTTGACTCACCAATGGAGAGAGCGTGGAAAATGTCTGGATGGCTGCCCTCGTGAGCAGCAGCAGTCAGCACATGGCATGGTCTGAGTCAAAAGCCAAGGCAGAGTCCAATCACAGTAAACTCAAAGGCCTAGACTTCAAAAACACTGACTTCAGTAAAATGGTAAAGTACCTGAAGGAGGAGTTGGAGGAGATAAGCGAAGTGGAAAGACAGTAGGCTAAATTGAAAGAGGCAATAAAAGGGGCAACAAATATATATGTAAGGAAAATAAATACAAAGAAGAGGAAAAGGAAACCTATCTGGTTCTCCAAAGAAGTGGCTGCACAAACAAAGGCAAAACACACAGCTTTCACAAAACTTAGAAGATCACAAACAGAGGAACACAGAAAGGAATACAGGATAAAGCTAAAAGAGACAAAGAGCGAGATAAGGATAGCAAAAGCAAAGGCAGAAGAAAAGATGGCTAAAGATGTGAAGCTTGGAGACAAAACGTTTTTCAGGTATATCTGGGAGAAGAGGAAGATCAGAGGTGGAATTGCAAGACTCAAAAGTGTCGAGGATGAATTCGTGGAAAGTGACATTAAACAAGTGAAAATGCTAAACAAATACTTCTTATCTGAATTCAGTAAAGAAAATCCTGCAGAAGGACCATGTATGATTGAAAAAAATACAAATGGGAATGGAGTACATACCACACCATTCACAGAAGATGATGTTTTTGAACAGCTTGAAAAACTGAAAGTGGATAAGGCCATAGGATTGGACTGGATGGGATATATCCCAGGATACTGAAAGAGCTCAAAAAGGTTCTGGCGGGGTCTTTAAAGGATGTTTTTAATAGATCCTTGGAGACAGGAGAGGTTTTGCAGGACTGGAGAAGGGCTGATGCAGTACCTCTTCACAAAAGTGGTAATAGGTAAGAGGTGACAAACTATAGGCTGGTAAGCCTTACCTCGGTGGTGGGGAAAAGTAATGGAGGCACTACTGAAAGAAAGAATAGTGGATTTTCTAGAAACTAATGGGTGGCATAATCTGAGGTAACATGGTTTTAGCAAAGGAAGATCATGTCAAATAAATTTAATTGAATTCTTTGACTGGGTGACCAGAGAACTAGATCAGAAATTGGTTGACTGACAGACAACAGAAGGTGGTGGTAAACGGAGCTCACTCAGAAGAAAGGAAGGTGAGAGTGGTGTGCCCCAGGGATTGGTCCTTGGACCAGCACTATTCGATGTATTTGTGAGTGATATTGATGAAAGATTGAAGGAAAAAGTCTGCCTTTTTGCAGATGACACAAAAATTTATAACAGAGTGGACTCCGTTGAGGGAGTGGACAACATGAGGAAAGATCTACAAAAACTGGAAGAATGGTCTGATGTTTGACAGTTAAGATTTAATGTAAAGAAATGCAGAGTCATGCACTTGGAATGCAGAAATCCAAAGGAATTGTGTGCGATAGGGGGCAAGAGGTTGGGGTACATGGACCAGGAGAAGGACCTCAGAGAGATAGTGTCTGAGGATTTCAAAGTGGTGAAACAATGTGACAAGGCGATAGACAAAGCCAGAAGGATGCTGTGCTGCATAAAGAGAGGAATAACCAGCAGAAAGGAGGAAATATTAATGCCCTGTACAAGTCATTGGTGAGGCCTCACTTAGAGAACTGTGTTCAGTTTTGGAGACCACATCTCACAAAGGATATAAAAAGACTGGGAACAGTTCAGAGGAAGGCGACCAAAATGATTTGAAGCCTGCGCCAGAAGACATATGAGAAGAAACGTGAAGACCTAAATATTTATTTATTTATTTAGACAGATTTAGTATACCGCTTTATCATTAAATCAAAGCGGTTTAGCACATCAAACAATCGAGGTAATTGTGTGGTCAGAAGCATGCAGTGGGAGATCAAGAAGAGTGATGTGGGGTGCAGAGTGCTAGATTTTATCGGTGAGCTATATACAAAGTGAGCAATATACATATATACAAGATTAGAGCCATGTGTAAAGGTGATCTAAGATATATATGTCTAGCGTTGTAGTTACTGCACATAGGAGTCAGTTCAGGTGAAGTCCTTGTAGTATTCTTTAAACAGAGTTGTTTTAAGTAGCTTTCTGAAGTCTCTGAGGTCTTTGGTTGATCTTAGGTGGTCGGGGAGAGAGTTCCATAGTGCGGGCGCTGCCAGGGAAAGTGCCCTTCTTGATGTGGCCTGATTTGTTTTGGCGAATTCCTTTGGTGTGCTGATAGTGTCCGAGGTTCCTTTTCTTCTTGGTCTTGTGCTGTGGTCGGTTTTAATGAGTGGTTGTAGGCTGTTAGCTGAAAGGTTGTGTATTATTTTGAAAATGTTTATAAGTACTTTGAAGCGGATTCGAGAGCTGATTGGGAGCCAGTGCAGGTGGTACAGAATGGGAGTAATGTGGTCGTGCCCTGTGCAGTCTGTTATGATGCGTGTGGCAGTGTTCTGTGCTAGCTGTAGAGGTCTTAGAGTCTGTTTTGGTAGCCCCTGGTAGATGGGGTTACAGTAGTCTAGTGTGGGAATGATAAGGGCTTGACAGACTGTTTGAAAATGCTCCTGAGAGAGGATGGGTTTGAGCCTTCTGATGGTTCTCATTTTGATGTAGGCGCTCTTTGTTGATTTGGCAATGTGGGATTGTGGTTTTGGCAATGTGGGATTGAAGGCTAAGGTCCTTGTCGAGAATATGTATAATCTAGAGGAGAGGAGGGACAGGGAAAATATGATAACATTTAAATACTTAAAGAGTATAAAAGAACAAACCTTTTTCAAAGAAGGGGAGGCTGTAAAACTAGAGGGCATAAAATGAAGCTGCCAGGAGGTAAACTTTAAAGCAACATCAGGAAATACTTTTTCCCTGAAAGTATGGTGGATATTTGGAATGCCCTTCCGAAGGAGGTGGTGGGGGCAAATACAGTGACGGAATTCAAAATGGCATGAGACAGACACAGTGGATCCCTTTATAGCAACAGAATAAAATCAAAATAAACTTAACTATCTTTTATACTTCAACAAATAGAGGGAGTTGATGTGCACGGAGTGGCGAGTACAACTCTAAACAAAGGCATAGTGGGATAGTGACCTGCATGATGCAGTGGGTACAACCCTAAACAAAGGCATAGAAGTGAGCGGCCTGCAGAGAGTGGCAGGTACAGCTACTCTAGTACAACTACTCTAGACACATTATTGGGCAGACTAAATGGGCCATACTGGTCTTTATCTGCCGTTATATACTATGAGGCCAATTCCATTCATGCACATCCAGCCCCCTGTACAGCCGGGCAGAATCAAGCGTGCAAAGATAGACCCAATTCTGATCCCGCAGCCCCTGCGGGATCAGAATCAGATCTAGCGCCTGGACGTGCAGGCTTGGACCCGATTCTGTCCGGCCATATGTCCCAGCAACTACCTGGCTAACTCAGCCGTTCCCGTGAATGGAGCAGCAGTGCCATGGTATCCTGTTGCCACGGCACCACGGCTCCATTCAAGAGGCGCGATCCTGACCCGCCAAACCCAGATGCCTGTTCCCCACAGCCTGACCCCCAATCTGGCATTTCAAGGCCTGGGTCAGGCTGCAGGGAACCCCCTGCAACCCCTCACCTGTGTCCCCGGGTCCCACACCACGATCCTCCTCCGTCCGGGGGACTTTTTCCACATTCGAGGTTGAATAAGTCCCCCATCTAGATTCAAGGCCCCAGACATACAGGGCCGACCTCTGAATCGGCCCTGTATGTCCGGGGGCATGGCCCACCCATGCCATGCCCTTGCTCTGCTTCCAGAATGCTCCCTCCCGCCCACCTAGAGGCCTCCTCGTATAAATCTGCTGTATGTATGGGGAGGGTATTGACGTGGCTAGCAGGTGGACAAATAGCGGAATTGGATGTCCCGATGGGATGTCCAGTGGGACGTCCATCCCCGCTATTCACGTGACAGAATGATCCCTTATGGGCCCGATATTCGAAAAGCATTTACACGGTTTACAGACCTGTAAAGCGTGTAAATGCTGCTGAATGGGATATTCAATGGCACTAACACGGTTAGTACCCTGAATATCCCCGATTATCTCCCCTATCCACCCCGATGCTAACCACTCAGCACAGGGGCATTTCATGGGCATTCCGAGGCAGAGCACAGGCAGTGACAGTCGCTAACTGGGTACCCGGTTAGCAACCTGCGGGTAAAACGAGGCAAAGCCAAAGCTGGCCTAGTTATACCCGTGGGAGCTAACTGGGCAGTGCTACAATATTGCCATTACCCAGTTATCTTCTGTGGCTCAGGACATGTGCGGAGATCTCGGATATTCAATCGAGTGGCCATATATGACCCCGGCATTGAATATCTGGGGTTAGGGGTTGGCGGGGACGGCTATGCATCATAGTGGCACATAGCCAGCTCAATTCAATATCGAGCCCTATGTTACTATGTTACTATATGTGTACCACAGAGCTTGGGTGGAGCATTGCTGAAGGTGCAGTGTATGAGCATATTTTATAAAGTAGGCGGGTACACAGAGTATATGCAGACATCACACCTTCTTCAGAACAGGTATAAATTTGTGAATTATTGGAATGGGTTTTGGGTGCTTGTTTTAGGAAAAAATATAGGCACCTATGTTGCCCTTAAACATAGAAACATAGAGCATGACAGCAGATAAAGAGCACATAGCCTATCCAGTCTGCCCAACCATAAGAACCATTAAGTTCTTGAATCCCTTCCTCTGCCTCAGAGATCCGCTGTACTTGTCCCATGCTTTCTTGAATTCGGGTACAGTTCTTGTCTCCATCTCCACCACTGAGAGACTGTTCCACGCATCTACCACCTTTTCTTTAGAGAAGTATTTCCTCAGATTACTTCTTAATCTATTGTCTTTCACCTTCAACTTATGACCGCTTGTTCCAGAGTTTCCTTTCAACTGGAAAAGGGCCACCTCTCATGCATTTAGTCCACAGAGGTATTTAAATGCCTCCATCATATCTCGCCTCTCCCACCTTTCCTCCCAAGTATACATATTGAGATCTTTAAGTCTATCCCCATATGCCTTATGATGAAGACCACTGACCATTTTAGTAGCTGCCCTCTGAACCAACTCCATCCTGTTTATATCCCTTTGAAGATGTAGTCTCTAGAATTGTACACAGTACTCCAATTGAGGTCTCACAGGAGGCTTGTACAAAAGCACTATCACCTCCTTCTTCCTGCTGGCCATTCCTCTCCCTATGCACCCAAGCATCCTTCTGGCTTTCATCATCGCCTTTTTTACCTGTTTGGCCACTTTAAGATCATCCAATACAATCATCTCCAAGTCTGTCTCAACTTTCATACATGGAAGTGCTTAATCCTCTATACTGTAATGCTCCCGTGGGATTTTCCAGCCCAAATGTATGATCTAGCATTGTTTAAGCATTAAACCTTAGCTGCCAAATTCTCGACCATTCTTCAAGCTTCTCTAGATCTCTCTGCAGGTTATCCAACCTTCCAGGGTGTCTACCCTGTTGCAGATTTTGGTATCATCTACAAAGACGCATATCTTTCCCTACAGACCTTCCACAATATCATTTACAAAAATGTTAAAATGAACAGGACCAAGGACCAATTACTGCAGCACGCCACTGGTAAAACCCTAATCTTCAGCATGAACTCCCTTTACTACTACCCTTTGTCGCCTCCCACTCAACCAGTTTCTTACCTAGTCAACCACTTTAGGGGACATCCCAAGGGCACTCAGTTTATTTATAAATCACCAATGTAGAACAGTGTCAAAGGTTTTGCAGAAATCTAAGGATACCACATCTAGTGCATTGTGAACACAGAACAGAAATATTTGTTTAGCAATTCTGCTTTATCCTCGTCAACCCCTAAGCATTCCTCTGCTTCACAAAAAAATGCTATTTTAGCAGGACCCTGGAAAGAAATATGAACTAAGCCCCTGAGGAATGTGATTGATGCTGAAACATCAATTTTGGGCTGGGCTATTGAACTGAATTGAAGGAGTGTGATTGTGCTGTGTATTGGCAGCAATTATGGCCAGACGTATCTTGACAACATTATGAAATATAAGTAACACTGTTTTCTTCAGTGGAAGTATTTGAGTTTGAAGTGCTATTTGGTGTGTTTTGAAAGCAGTTTTTTAATGATGAGTAGCATGAGAAAGTATTTTTTTATTATATGCACTACAACTTTTGGTGACTTCTCCAGTGATAAATGAATTGCATATGAACTATAAACTAAATAACTAAAAAATGTGTTTGCCTGGGAGATGGGTAATGAAATGGTAGGTTAGCAAAGCCTAAGTTAGCAGAGCTTTGACCATTCGAGTTTTGATGTCTCCTTGAAGTGTTTCTCATGAATGGTTTCTAACCTCTATTTTTTGCTTTGATATCTTAGAATTTGTGGGGTCTTTTTGTAGACACGTTTTTTTGTTCCATCACCTTAAAGTTATTTGGTTACTTACATGAAATTAAATGGTGGTCTCAACTCTGCTCTCAGTAGACAGCTGTTCATGTCACACTTTCATGCAGGCTGAATATCCCTGACCTGGGCCTTAGTTGCTGATGCTGTGTGGGGGCAACGTTTTGTTGGACCATGGACCAGTGGCCCATCTCATTCTGCTGCCTATGAAAAATACCCTCAAAACACCCTTGCCTTGTCTGATCTTAAACCTGTGATAAGTTCTTTACCAAATGATTTTCCCATTATCTCTGCACTGCTATACTCTATAAAGCCTTGGTCTACGAAGCCATAAAAATGACAGAATAGATCCTCCATCTGGGAAAGAAAAGACAAGCTAAGGTGTAACCTTTGCAAACAGTGAGAACATAACAACAATATTCATTAAGGCCGAGAACTGGGTCAGGTTTTCAAGATACTATAAATATATGAACATTGAGAAAGAGCTAATACTGCACCCCCGAGATCAAGGACAATTTTTTGGAAGAAGGCTTTTCTTCTCATACTTTAAAATAAAGTTGACAAAAGCATCCCTGCTTAAGTCATTTCATCTAGTGTTTATGCCAGGTAAGGTTATGTGAGTTTGCCTTCAGGGTGCAGGGTGATCCATGAATTAACATGGCCAGTGAAAACTAGTACCAGCATTTTTTAATATATCTACTACTACTACTAAGCATTTATAAAGCACTACCTGGCGCACGCAGCGCTGTACAATGAAAACACAAAAAGACAGTCCCTGCTCAAAAGAGCTTACAATCTAAAAAGACAAAGCAAGAAAAGGAGTATAAAAAAGATAAGAACAAGGGTAAAGAGACAAGAGCAGGAGAGACAGGACAAAGGAAAGAGGTAAGAACAAGTGTAAGAGGAAGTAGGAAAGGTGAAATAAAAGAGGGGAAGGAAGGAGAACAGCAAAATCAAGAGCCAAAGGCAGAGGCGAAAAGATGAGCTTTTAACTTGAGTTTGAAGAGGGGCAAAGAAGATGCCTGATGTATAGACAAAGGAAGTTTATTCCAAGCGTAAGGAGCAGCAAAGTGAAAAGAGCGGAATCTGGAGATTGCAATAGAGGAGAAGGGCATAGCAAGAAGCAACTGGGAAGAAGAACAGAGTACACGAGGGGGGAAATAGGGAGAAATGAGAGACGAAAGGTACTGAGGAGCCACAGAGTGAATGCACTTACAGGTCAGAAGGAGAAGCTTAAAGTGAATACGGAAATGGATAGGGAGTCAGTGAAGAGATCTGAGGAGAGGAGTGATGTGGGCAAAACGAGGCTGACGGAAAATCAAACGGGCAGCGGAGTGCTGAATAGACTGAAGAGGGAAGAGATGAGACTGAGGGAGACCAGCAAGAAGGAGGTTACAATAATCAAGGTGGGAGGTGATTAGGGAATGGATGAGGGTTTTAGTAGTGAGCTCAGAGAGAAAGGGGCGGATTTTGCCAATGTTGAAGAGAAAGAAGTGACAGCGATGAGTTGGATATGAGAGGAGAAAGAGAGCGAAGAGTCAAAAATAACACCCAAATTGTGAGCAGATGAAACAGGTTGGAGAACAGAGCCATCAACAGAGACTGAAAAAGAAGAAGGAGAAAGGGAAATTTTAGGAGAAAAAATGAGAAGTTCAGTCTTGGCCATGTTCAATTTCAGGCGACGATGGAACATCCAGGCAGCAATGGCAGAGAGACAGCAAGAAATCTGGGACTGGAAAGCAGAAGAAAGATCAGGAGTAGAGAGATAGATTTGGGAGTCATCAGCATAGAGATGGTACTGAAAACCATGAGAGGAAATAAGCGTACCAAGGGATTGGGTATAGAGAGAAAAAAGAAGGGGACCCAAGAGAGAACCCTGGGGGACTCCAACCGAGAGCGGGGTAACAGAGGAGGAGGAACCACCAGAACATACACTAAAGGAGCGATGGGAGATTTATGAGGAGAACCAGGAGAGAACAGAGTCCCTAAAGCCAAGTGAGGACAAAGTGTCAAGGAGAAGATCATGGTCAACAGTGTCAAAGGCAGCAGAAAGGTCAAGGAGGATAAGGACAGAGTAAAGGCCTTTAGATTTAGCCAGGAACTAGTCACTGGAGACTTTGACAAGAGCAGTTTCAGTAGAGTGCAAAGGACGAAAACCGGATTGTAAGGGATCAAGAAGAGCATGGGAAGAGAGGAAGTCAAGACAACGGTGGTAAACCATACATTCGAGCAGTTTAGAAATGAAAGGAAGGAGAGAGATGGGGCGATAATTAGAAGGACAAGAGGGATCAAGTGAGGGTTTCTTAAGGAGATGCATGACCACAGCATGTTTAAAGTCAGCCGGGACAATAGCAGTGGAGAGCGAAAGGTTGAGAATATGAGAAATGGAGGGGACAGCAGTAGAGGAAATAGAGGAGAGGAGATGGGAGGAGATAGGATCAGAGGAGCAAGTGGTGAACTTGGAGGAGGAGAGAAGAAGAGCAGTTTCATCAATAGAAATCGTGGGGAAGGAAGAGAGGGTAGGATGAGAAGGGGGGAGAGAATGAAAGCAGGAAAGGGAAATCGGGGATTTAGAGGGAAACTGGAGAGTGATCTTATGGGTTTTATCATGGAAGTAATCAGCAAGAGCCTGGGCAGAAAGGGAAGGAGGGATCAGAGGCGGAGGCGCCTTGAGGAGAGACTTGAGAGCAATTAAGAGACGGCGAGGATCAGAGGCATGAGAATTAGTCAGGCGAACAAAGTAATCTTGTTTGGCAAGAGCTAAAGCAGATTTGAAAGCGCAGAGCATGAATTTGAAATGAAGGAAATCTTCAGGGGAGCAGGATTTGAGCCAAGTACGCTCAGCAGAGCGGGTACAGGAGCGAAGAAAGCGAATAGTGGGAGAGAGCCAGAGCTGAGGTAAGGAACGCCTCACAGGACGAGGGATGAGAGGAGCGAGAACATCCAGAGCTGAGAAGAGCGCAGAATTATAGGACATCACTGCCATATCAACGGACTTGGAGGACAAAACAGAGGACAGAGAAGGAGAAATGGTAGAGGAGAGAACCAGGGGATCAATGGCAAGAAGGTTCCTAAAAAGAGTGGAGGAGACAGGACGAGGCAGGGGGGGGGGAGAGGGAGGTGAAGATTAAAGGAGAGAAGGTGATGATCAGATAAAGGAAGAACAGTATTACTGAAGTTAGAGGGAGAAGAGCAAGAAAAGAAAACCAGATCCAGACAATGGCCATGAAGATGAGTGGGGGCAGAGGAACAAAGCTGAAGGCCAAATGAGGAGATAAGAGAGAGGAGATTCAGAGTAAGAGGATCAGAGGGGTTATCAACATGGATGTTAAAATCACCAAGAATAAGAGTAGGGGAGGTAGGGATAAGAAAGAGGGAAAGCCAAGAGTCAAAGTCAGAGAGAAAAGAAGAAAAAGCCTTGTCAGGAGGATGATAGACAACAGCAATCCGGAGAGGAAGTGGGGCAAAGAGGCGCATAGAGTGGACCTCAAAAGAGAGGAAGGAATAAGACTGAGGCAGAGGAAGAGGTTGGAAATGACAGGAGGGGGAGAGAAGAAGGCCAACCCCACCACACGGCCTGTAGGACGAGGAGTATGGGAGAACTAGAGACCACCAAAGCAGAGGGCAGCAGCAGAGGCGTTATGGTAAGGGAGGAGCCAGGTTTCAGTTAAAGCAAGAAGATGAAAAGCGTTGGAGAGGAAAGGATCATGTGTAAAAGAAAGTTTATTAGAGACAGAATGTGCATTCAAAGAGCACAAGAGAAAGGGAGAGAGGAAGTGGAAAGAAGGGGAATATGAATAAGATTGGACAAGTTGCGAGAGGAACTCGGTACAGTATCTGAACTGGGACCTCTCACGTGAGTGCTCCATTTCCAACCTAGGCTGCACGATTACTGCTGACATATGGCATGCAAGAATATGCACTCACAATAAGCCCTCATCGACAGGGAAAATTACCCAGGAAAAATTCTGCAACAGCGCTTTCAGTTAATAATTGATATTTTGTGCATTTATGTGCAATTCACTCAGAGTTATCTCAGATGGAATATAGTCTAAGGGGTATGATTACTAAACAGCGCTTTAGGAATCTGCGGGCGCCCGGTAGCGGTTTTCACGGCATAAAGTGGTGATAATGCTGCTGCAATGGGTGCAAAAGTGCTGCTGGCCGCTAAGGGGCACAAGGGCGTGGAGTGGGCGGAGAGTGAGCAGCATCAGCAAGTGCACGCTAATGCCGGATCCAAAGAGTGGGCGTTACAGGCGCATCTGTGGGGAACTGTAATGCCAGCTCAAAGTTGGCATTTAGGGCTGATTTTGGAGAGAGAGAGAGACATTTTCGGCCATGAAACACTACACAGAGAGCCCATTTCCATGTATGCAGTGTGCACCTCCCAGACTGGAGCCCTGAAATCAGTGATAGTAGTGATCCATTGCCAGTCACAGCATGATGCCCTATTAATAAAGAGTACTATGTTATTGGTGCCAAAGGGGGTGCCATGTGATTCAGCGGGCTGGTCAGGCTGCTAGGTGGACTAGGTGGCCAGTTAGGGTGCACATCCACGATGTCCAGTGTGACATTGCTGTGACAGCAGCAGCACACATACATTCCGCCACTGTCACAAAGGAGTTGTGCCGCCACCACTGTTCCCACACAGCCATGTTAGCAGCATGTAGGGGTGGGAGCAGGCGGCAGCAGCAGCTTCTGCTTGATACAGAGATACCATTGTCCCTGCTGTGCGTGTCAGGAAGTAAGGATGTGGTTGAAAACGTCAGGCCTTTCTTTCCCTTGCTTTATCCCTACCCTACACCTTCTGTGTTTGTCTTGACTAAATTGTAAGCTCTGATGAGCAGGGACTGTCTCTTATTTGTCTGTGCAGCGCTGCGTACGTCTTGTAGCACTAAACAAATGCTCAGTAGTAGTAGTAGTTTAACTTCAGTGGTGAGTAAATTATTGGAAACGCTGCTGAAAGAGAAAATAGTGAGGTTTCTGGCATCCAGCGGATTACAGGATCCGAGGCAGCATGGATTCACCAGAGGCAGGTCTTGTCAGACAAATCTGATTGATTTCTTTGACTGGGTGACCAGGGAGTTGGACCGAGGGAGAGCCCTAGATGTGGTGTATTTAGATTTCAGTAAAGCCTTTGACACTGTTCCTCACAGGCGACTTATAAACAAACTGAGCAGCCTAGGGATGGACCCTAAAGTTACGGCTTGGGTTAGAAATTGGTTGGGTGGGAGGCAGCAAAGAGTACAGGTAAATGGAGCTCACTCTGAGGAGAAGGATGTTACCAGTGGTGTGCCCCATGGATCTGTCCTTGGTCCGATTCTTTTTAACATCTTTGTTAGTGATATAGCGGAAGGGCTGTTGGGTAAGGTTTGCCTCTTTGCGGATGATACCAAAATCTGCAATAGAGTAGACACCCAGGAAGGTGTAGATAACATGAGGAGGGATCTAGCTAAGCTTGAAGAATGCTCTAGAATTTGGCAGCTGGGATTTAATGTTAAAAAATGTAAGGTCATGCATTTGGGCTGCAGCAATCCAAGGGAGCAATATAGTATAGGGGGTGAAGTACTTTTGTCCTCTAAAGAAGAGAGGGACCTAGGAGTGGTTGTGTCTGATGATCTTAAAGTAGCTAAACAGGTAGAAAAGGTGACGGCAAAAGCTAGAAGGATGCTTGGGTGCAGAAAAAAGGAGGTGATAGTGCCTCTGTATAAGTCTTTGGTGCGACTTCATTTGGATATTGTGTGCAATTCTGGAGACCGCACCTTCAAAAGGATATAAACAGGATGGAGTCAGTACAGAGGGTGGCTACTGAAATGGTTAGTGGTCTTTATTATAAAGCATATGAGGACAGACTTAAGGATCTTAATATGTACACCTTAGAGGAAAGGTGGGATAGAGGTGATATGATTGAGACAGCTCATCTCTCACCCCCCAGCCAGATAAAGGATAATCCGACACCAGGTAATACACTATTTCAACAAAAGAATGAAGCGCTGTAACCTAAGATGAAGTGATTAAGAAAAATGTAAAACAAAAATATGTATATAGTTAATTGTACATAGTTCACTATTGTTAATTGCTATTTGTTAACTGTAATTACCTAACTTTAAACTTGTTATATGTAAAAACAGATCACCCTGTTTATTGTTGTTATATGGAAACCGCACCTGATCAAATGGAAGGAGCGGTATATAAATAACCTGTTAATTAAATTAAATTAAATTAAATACCTCCATGGCATAAATGCACAGGAGGAGAACCTCTTTTGACTGAAAGCAAGTTCTGCTACGAGGGGATATGGGATGAGAGTGAAAGGGGATAGATTCTGGAGTGATATTTGGGAATATTTCTTTACGGAAAGAGTGGTGGATCCGTGGAATAGTCTCCCAGTGGAGGTGGTAGAGATGAGGAGAGTATCTGAATTCAAAGAAATATGGGACAAACACAGAGGATCTCTAAAGGAAAAAAGGGGTCTGTTGTAGTTGTTGATATGGAAGGGCAGACTAGATAGGCCATGTGGTCTTTTTCTGTCATCATTTTTCTGTTTCTATGTACTGTCTGGGCTGGGCCAAGGGTATCTGCCATCCTAAGCAGACCCCCCGTCTTGCACCTTGAGGTTCCCTGCAGCATGAAAGGGAGGATGCCCTATGCCCCCTTCCCACAGTATCCACTGTCTCACCCAGGGAAGGAGAGCAGCATGGCAATTGTTCCCTGTCATGTGGTGGCAAGGCATAAGGCAGCATCACAGGTGCTCACGGCATGCCGCTCTTGACCTCCTCCGACACATCCTGTCAAAAGAGGGGAGGAGTGGCACACCACGACTACCCACATGTGAGCTGCTGCTCTAAGGCCACCTACAGCACTGAGGCAGCGGCTGTGCCATGTGTTCAGGGAGGTAAGGATTGAACCTACTCACTGTGGTCTGCCAACTATGAGATTAGTCCAGGACTAGCCCACAAATACACTTCAGGATATGGTACATTGGTCACTCTGCTAGATCACCCATGACCTGGAATGTGTATGTACGTGTATCCTGACCTACCTCTCTGGTAGAACAGATCCCATATGTAAAACATGATTTTCATTTGAACCAGCAGCATATCAACACACCTAACAAGATGGTCCTCTCCCACACCTGCCTAACATACCCTGTCAGTCAGGTATGGCACAGAGCCTATAGAGAGGTACACAGACATAGGAATACCCCAGCTTATGCCCTCATTCAGCCTGACAATATCCACATATATATACATGGAGTGATGCACACATGCTCCAACATGGCTGCTATGTGGCTCTGAACACATGGCCATTGTGTGTGAGTGAGAAGGGTCATGGGTTCAAGACCAGCTAGTGGATCAAGAGTAATATGTCCAGGTGTGTTAACTTTATTCTACATTTCCATATCTGTATCCACAGGTGCAACCCTCCCCATCTTAGCATTGAGAAGCTGCACCAACACCCGCTGGATGGCAGAGCAAGCTAATAGCGCCCACACATAGAGCAGGTGCTAGCAAATTCCAGGCATTAAAGGAGTCCTAGGAGCCAACGTACACCTCTTTTGGACAGTAGGGTCATGTGTATGTGGGTGTATGTGTCCAGAGGACTGTGAGCTGCAGCAATGCACTGTGCATGCGTGTGATGCCCAGGTTTTATGGCTGTGCATACAAAATGCTACACGGTCAGTTATTCTGCAACTTCATAAACTGTGTGAGACACCTTAATGGGCAGAAGGATAGTTTTCAGTAAATAGTTGCTACCTGCGGGAGTCACTGGCTGACTAGCTATGCCTGTACACATCTTCTTCCTAAAGCTTTGATACACAAATGCATTCCCAGTTAATCCATCATCAAGGCCCATCCCCGCAGTATGCCCCTACACTTATCTCCCAAACATGGTACTGATATACAGCTCCCATATCTGGTTTCACTGGAGTGAACTAGGGGAGGGGGGGGGACAGCACGGGGGGAGCTCTATCACATGTATATGTGCAGCAAACCTTACCTCTGACTGAACCTCCAGGCCTCAGGACACACCTGGCTGCACAGCTGAAAGGCCTGATTAATGGTAAATGCCATAATAGCTGTATCCATGACAACATTGTCAACCCCCTTGGTGTAGCTGCAGCCTATTGTAAGCTAGGCTCACATGGAGGGCTGGCCTCTGTGATTGTCCAATGCAGTCACTGAGTTGGATGGACAGGAAAGATTCTGCCATGCAGCTGCATGCACATTGCTCTTGTCCTAAGCTGCAGCCCCAGAGTGCAATCTGGGGGTCTCTTTGCTCCATGTACAGTATACACATACAGGCATGTCTGTGTTAGGCATACCTGCATAATATGTACACTATCTCTATACTGTCTACTAATCATTGACCACAACAGTCAGCATGACATTGTGTACCACTCCATAAGCACAACCAGCCTTATGTTTACAGAGACGGCATGCATTGGCTTGCCTGATTCTGACAGTGGGACACTGACCTCTGCATGGTGTGTGCACAATTCCAGCAGGAGCAATGTGCCACAGGATGTCATGTTGGTCTCTGCATTGCCTGGCACCATGTGGGAAGGCAGTGCCTGGAGGTGAATATTGGGGTGGAGGTGGGGGGGGGGGAACAGTCCCATACCTGTTTTGAATTTGCTCCAGTAAGTGGCATTGCTGGCCAAAGGTTCTGTTCAGACACATAGTAGCTCTGCAGGCCTACTCAGTCTCTACATATTTCACATCAGAGGCCCTGCATGACAGCCTCACCCACTCCCCACAGGTGCCAAGTGGGACAGCCATAAGGATGTTGTTATAGTACAAAGAGGCTATGAATGGCAGTGTATGTGTAGCCAGCAACTGTACCAGCATCTAACCCCATGTCCATCCTGCCATGCTTCCATGTGCTCTTGGTGGGGGGGGGAGGGGGGGTGGAACTGCGTAAAACATGTGGGAGAGCACATGTGCTGCACTGTCCATTTTTGCAGTGTCCATGGCCAGGGATTTGACATGATATGGTGGTTTGAGCATGCCATTATGTTGTATGCTCACTGCCAAATGCTGTGTAGGAGGACACAGTTCTCTGGTATGTGACAGACATACATAGGCCATTGTGGGCCAACATGCACTTGCAGCCTGTCTCTGGGCCAGTTTCCAGTGCTCTTGGCATTGTATTAGCTGTTCAAACATAAGGGGTATACAAATGAGGAGCAGAGGGTTTGGGGTATTCTATACAGAAGAGCAGGTTGCAGTGGATGTACATGAGTCAGAGGTTAGGCAAACGGCTGAGCCATCAAAACATGCGTCCAGCACGAGCATGGCCTGACAGCAATGGGTCCAGCACAAGCATGGTCTGACAGCACACAGCTATTCATATTGAGAGGCCACCCTCACTGTGACCGAGCTGTAACCATATCACGGCTATGTATCCATATAGTGCTATATACAGTAGGAGTAAGCTGCAGTGACAAGGGTGCTATTTTTTTCTTTACGGCACTCTAGTCACTGACCAGGCTGCTGGCTGTTCATGCTGTTTGTACAGAGCCAGGATCCTCATCGTGGCTATGTGTACCTGCAGTGGACGGTGACTAGCCAGCCTGGCACAGATGGTGTGGGTGGGCGTATGTTGGTCAAGGGTGCCTTTATTAATAAACCCCAACGCGTTTCAGCAACACCTTCTTCAGGGGGAATGCAGCTCTAGATGCACCCAGTAAATAGTCTTTCGGAAAGATATGAACGGATTGGACTGTCTCAAAAGAGCAATGCCATTCTCATAAGACGAACTCCGAGGATATTTAGGAGAAGTCAAAAAATCTCAAACCCATGAAGGGAGAGTTTCTCTCTCACGGCTCTGTTAAGCCTGCCGGGGCTGATGGGAAACAGTTTGATTACGCGTTGAGTGAAAAAATATAGTCTCTTATTAGACTTAAATGGGTTACATTGTAGCTTCATTGAATGTCCCCTAGTCTTTCTATTTTTTGATGGCATAAACAATTGATCTATGTTCACCCGTTCCACTCCATTCATTAATTTATAGACTCCTCAGCCATCTCTTTTCCAGGTTGAAGAGCCCTAACCTTTTAAGCCTCTCCTCATAGGGATATCGTTCCATCCCCTTTATCATTTTGGTGGCTCTTCTCTGTATATTTTCTAATTCTGCTATATCCTTTTTAAGATACGACAAACAGAATTGCACACATTATTCCATGAGCGGTCGCACGCATTATAATATCCTTTGTTTTATTCTCCTTTCCTTTCTTAGAATTCCTAGCATTCTATTTGCCTTTTTGGCCGTCGCTGCACACTGGGGGAGGGTTTCAACATGTTATCCACAATGATGCCTAAATCTTTTTCCTGGGTGGTAGTTCCTAATGTGGAACCTTGCAAAGTGTAACCATAGTTTGTTCTCTCCTAGGTGCATAACTTTGCACTTGTCCACATTAAATTTCATCTGCCATTTTTAAGTCCAGTGTTCCAATTTTTGAAGGTTCTCTTGCAAGTTTTAACAACTTTTCATAATTTTGCGTCATCTGCAAATTTGATTACCTCATTCATTATTCCTATTTCCAGATCATTTATGAATGTGTTAAAAAGCAGAGGACTCACACAGATCCCTGGGGTACTCCACTATTCACCTTTCTCCATTGGGAAAACTGACTACTTAGCCCTACCCTCTGCTTTCTATCTTTTAACCAGTTCCTGATCTACAATAGTACACTGCCTCCTATCCCATGACTTTTTAATTTCGCCAAGAGTCTCTCATGAGGGACCTTGTCAAAGGCTTTTTGAAAATCCAGATACACTATATTGACTGGCTCATCTTTGTCTACCTGTTTATTCACACCTTCAAAAAAATATAACAGATTAGTAAGACAAGAACTTCCTTGGCTAAAGTCATCTTGGCTTTCTCCCATTAAACCATGACTATATACATGTTCAGTAGTTTGTTCTTTATAATGGGTTCTACCATCAGTAGTTTCCCGGATCACCCCTGGAACCCTTTTTAAAAATTGCAATTACATTCGCCATTCTTCAGGTATTACAGATGATTTTAATGATAGTTCACCGATTACTAATAGCAGGTCTGCAATCTCATATTTCAGTTCTTTCAACACCCTCAGATGTATATCATCTGGTCCAGGTGATTTGCTACTCTTTATCTTATCAAATAGTTGTAATACATCTTCCTGGTTTATCAATATTTCTTTCAATTCTTCCAATGCATCACCTTTAAATATCATTTCAGTCATGGTAACTTCCCTACATCTTCTTCAGTAAAGACTGAAGTGAAGAATTCATTCAGTATCTCCGCTATGACCTTGTTCCCTTTTAGTGCCCGTTTTACCCTTCTGTCATCTAATGGTCCAATTGACTCTCTCACGGGTTTTTTGCTACGAATGTACTTGAAAATGTTTTTATTATGTGTTTTTGTTTCCACGGCAAGCTTTTTTTCAAATTCTCTTTTTGCCTGACTTATCAGTGCCTTGCATTTAACTTGCCAGTGCTTGGGACCACGTGATGTGGTGAGCTTGGACGGACGTGTCCGGTCTGAGCTCTGGGCCCCCTGCCCCCTGAAACGGGACAATCCGCCGTGAAAAACCGACATCTGCTATCCCCGCGTGAGGGGCGACCTGCTCACTCCCCGACGCTGCTTTTTACCCCGAGACGGCCATGGCTTCGGCAGTTAAACTTGGTCGCAGGGAAAAGGACCGGGGCGCTGGGGCATCCAAAATGGTGGACTCTCCCCCAAAACGGACCGGGTCTCCTCCACCTCCGACCCTGACAGTAGAGGCGGTGACTACCGCGCTGTCGGGGCAGTTCGATGCCTTGCACACGAAAATGGACGCGATCCACAACATCCTGGGGGGACTGGGGTCCCGCGTGCAGGAGGCCGAGACCCGCATCACACAGGCAGAGGAAGACCTGGTAACTCTCCGGCGGGAACTTCGAGCGGTGCAAAAAGTAGCCACAGACCAGGCATCCAAGCTGGATGATTTGGAAAATCGATCCAGACGGAATAATTTAAGATTCTTGGGAGTCGCTGACTCAGTCCCCGATAAAGACCTCCCGAGGTTTGTGGAGGCCCTGGCGACATCGCTACGCTCCGAAGCCGAAACACATGGCCCTATTATAGTGGAACGTGCCCACCGGATCGGGCCCAAGCAATCGGCGAATGACCGCCGTCCTCGAGTGGTTCTGGCAAAGTTCCTCAGTTTCCCGCAAAAGGAGGCGCTGCTTAGAACTGTGCGGCAGAGGGGAGCGGTGGAATGGGAGAGAGTATGCAAATTCGAGCCACGCAAGATTACTCAGCCGCGCTGAGCCAACGCCGGAAAGCCTACGCCTCCCTCTGCCAAAAACTTCTTGCTGCCGACATTCGCTTCCAGGTGCAGTACCCTGCTCGCCTGGTGATTTGGAAAGAGGGGACCCGCCGGAGTTTCGAATCAGCGGACGAAGCTGCTACCTATGTGGACCGGCTCACATCACCGGTGGCGGACCAGAACGGCTCGCCCAGCGAGTGAAGAACTGCCCCCTGCGCTGTAAATTGGAGTGGATCGTTTAATCCCTGCGTGCTGGTGTGGGCTACAAGTACGTTGATGCCATACTGCCTTGGCTAAACCTGGGACATTACAATTTGTTACGTGGGCCTGCGAGATCTCTCAACACGTGTTACACCCACTCTGTTGGAGCTCATGGGATGCCTCGGGGAGACGGCCTTTGCCCAGCGGTGAGTGGGAGTGAGGCCCACTGTCGGTTCGGACGGGCCAGTAAGGACGGGTGCCAGCGAACTACCTCAAAACTTTTCTGCTACCCGGACAGCCGCTTTGAGGCTGGAGGCACAAGATTGTGTCTTTGTGTTGCAGATCTCCGGCAACTGTGTTACTATGTAAATGTTAAAAGTTACACTGTTTGTACTTTTCATTGAGGCCTTAGTTACTGTAACCTAGAGGCTGCGCTGTGTTCAGCAGGCCAAAGGTTTGCCTGGGCCCTCGGAGCCTATTTAAGCCGCCGTTTTCTGGCTAGACACCTTTCCCCTCGAGGGGGGTTCCGAGGGAGTCCACCTTTATGGGATTCTGGGTAGCAGGTACCACACCGAGCCCTGTAGTGGGCATCTACACCCCTCTGTGATAATTATACTCCGGGGCAATGGGGCATCTCTGGTTCGCGGGGAGCTTTG
Source organism: Ichthyophis bannanicus (assembly GCA_033557465.1). Lineage (NCBI taxonomy): Eukaryota > Metazoa > Chordata > Amphibia > Gymnophiona > Ichthyophiidae > Ichthyophis > Ichthyophis bannanicus. The sequence continues at coordinate 77,501,977 of CM066042.1, forward strand.
TCTTAAGTGTTGGGGAGGGACCGCCAAGCCCTGGGGTGTTTATATGGCCCCCCCGATCTCGTCTCCCCCGGCGAGCAGACCTCGGCCAAACTCTTGCTACAGATCGCACGAGGGGGGGGGGAGTATTCCACATTGGGCTGCACCAGGTTTGGTCGTTGTAATGTCTGGGACGTGCCCTTTAGGGGATAAGTGGTGGAGGGTCCCGACTTGTAAGGTAACCAAACCTCTTGCTGTTCAGCTATTGTCTGTGGAGTACTGCCCACCCACTGTAAGTTCTTAGAGTTGCTGTGGGGTTTGTAGCATTGGATGTGGGGGGATTCTCCACCTTGTTCCCCCCTCCTTTTCTTTTTCTGTGTGTTTTTCCTATGAGAACGGTGGTCGCTTGTGATGGTGACGGGGTACTAGGGGGGATAGCTCTGTAGTCGGGGTAGAGCGGACAGGGGCAGGGTGGGGTAAAGGGTCCTTTACTGGGGGTAGGTAGCCGGGGAGTGTTTGGTGTATAGAAGGGGAGGGGGTCCTGCTCACATCCTAAAGTCTCCTATGGGTAGGGAGAGGAATTTGTTTGGTTGGGGGAAGGGGAAGAAGGGGCGAGGGCAAAAGGGGGCGGGGGGGTTGTAGCGGGAAGGGGATGGGTAAGCTATGGGGGGGGGAAGAAAGAGATTAGGCGTGCAGGACTAACCAGAAGCATCCTTCTATTCCAGGGGGGACCTCAGGCTGGGGAGGTCCGCCCCTATTATATTAGTTGGCTAATGTCATACTTGCTGCGAGTCTATTATCCAGCCTGAGAATCATCTCTTGGAATGTCTGCGGGATAGGTAATCCTATTAAAAGGTCGAAAATATTACAAGTTCTGGCGCGACTGAAATGTGATGTTGCATTATTACAAGAGACCCACCAGACAGCCGATGAACATGTAAAATTAAAAAGGGCGTGGGTGGGGCAAAGTAGAGGAGCCCCGGCCAAAGGCAGAAAGGGTGGAGTGGTCACGCTCATCAGCAAAAAGACACGCTTTGACCAACTCAAAGAAATTGTGGACCCCGAGGGCCGCTACCTTTTACTATACGGCCATTTGGATGGTAAACCAGTGGTTTTGGGAAATCTCTATGGCCCTAATGTTTTGGACCGTGCATTTTACGCACGCTTGGCATCCCAGGTGGAGCAACTACCAGATGTCCCGCTGATACTGGCCGGAGACCTGAATGGGGTCCTAGATATAGACATGGACACTGCCGCAATGGGAGGTGGGAGAGGGCGGGCTCCAACTACGATGGTACTTCGGGAGCTTTGTCGGCGTTTAGGTATCGCGGATCCATGGCGTTTGTTACACCCCCTTGAAAGGGATTTCACCCATCTATCGAGGGCTCATGGGACCCAAGCCCGCATAGATTACCTACTAGTCTCGGAAGAGATCTTTTCACGGGTGGATGAAGCGCAGATTGGACCCACCGAAGTGTCAGATCATGCCCCGATCTGGGTGGACTTAGCGTGGGGGGCAGTAGCTGATACAACACGTATCTGGCGATTCCCCACCGGCCTAGATCGCGATCCGGAATTTCAAGCCCATTTGCGGGGCTGCTGGGCGGATTTTATGCTCCATCACGAAGCACATACTGCTGACCCAGAACTGCTATGGGAGACCGCCAAGGTGGTTCTTAGGGGCAACATTATTGAGTATGTCGTGCGCAAGCGTCGACGTTTAGCGCGGCAAATAGTGTCTTTGGAAAAGCAGGTGGTCAGGGCGCGCCGTCGCTGCGCCGGAGACCCCTCATTGGGAAACCGTAGACGCTTTTGGGAATTGCAAACATCGCTAAATGAACTTATACATCAGCGGACGAAGAAATCCCATTTTTACTATCGATATTGTTTATACCAATTTGGGGACAAACCGGGCCGTCTCTTAGCTCGCTGCCTTCGTGGCAGCCGGGGGGTCCGATCGGTAGCCGCCATACGAGATGAGACCGGTCTCTTGCATAAAGATAACCGGGCAATAGTGGGGCAATTCCGTTCCTTTTTTCAAAGACTCTATGCACAGCGAGAGGGGACTATATCCGAGTTGCAGGGTTACCTGCGAAAGTTGACCTTACCGAAGCTGTCCACCACACAGCGAGCCACTTTGGACGCCCCGATCACTGTGGAAGAAATCCGCGCTGTCATTCAGCGGGCACAGTGTTACAAGGCGCCCGGGCCCGATGGTTTTGGGGCCGAGTTCTATAAAGTGATGGGTGACGTGGTCCCTCCGGTTCTCGCCGACCTGTACGGTCGCAGGGCGCAAACTGGACATTTCACCTGGGGATCTAACCATGCCTATGTTACTTTAATACCCAAACCTGGGAAAGACCCTACTCAGGCGGCTTCCTATCGCCCTATCTCATTACTGAACTTCGACATGAAAATATTGGCAAAAATACTGGCGGATAGACTGGCCTTGGTGCTTGATGGGTTGATTCATGAGTCCCAAGTGGGGTTCGTCAGAGGGCGTTACGCGGTCCGTAATCTACGGAAGATTTTGGCATCCTTGGAGTGGGTCAGGGACCGGGAACTGCCCTCTCTATTGATCAGCTTTGATGCAGAGAAAGCCTTTGATCAAGTGCATTGGGACTATTTGAAAGATTTGTTGCCGCATTACGGATTAGGAGACATATTTTGCAAATATGTGACGCTGTTGTATGCCGACCCGACTGTGGGCATTCTTTGTAATGGTTTACTTTCTGATCCTTTCCGCATAGAGCGGGGCACACGCCAGGGGTGCCCGCTATCGCCTTTACTCTTTGTTCTATCATTGGATCCCTTGATTCGGACCGTGGAGGAATCCGCGCTCATCTCGGGGGTCCAGATTGGAACAGTGGGCTTTAAGGTGGCCGCCTTTGCGGACGATATATTGGTCCATCTCACATCACCCCAGCATTCACTGCCTCGTCTGTTAGCGGCCTTCTCCAGTTACGGGAGATTTGCCGGATTATGTATTAACACAGAGAAATCTGAGGCCTTGGACGTGGGGGGTGCGCTGCGGGCTCAATGGCCGGGCACTTTCCCTCTCCGATGGGCTGATGAGGCCTTTGTCTACTTGGGTATAGTGTTGACAAGGCTGCCTGAGATGCTGTATAAAATAAACTTTGACCGAGTGTTTCTCAAACTTCAGACGCAGTTGCGGGCCTGGATGCCGCTGCCTTTGTCTCTGTTAGGTCGGGTGGCGGCCTTACAGATGGTTATCCTTCCACGCGTACTTTACTGGATTCAAACTCTCCCAGTGTGGCTGCTGCGCCGGGATGTGATGCGTATGGAACGTGAAATCCGGCGTTTTCTATGGAAAGGGGCCCGAACGCGCATACCGTTATTCCGGCTGCGGGGGGGTTGGAGAACAGGAGGGGTGGGAGTTCCGGACTTTTGGAAATATGCGTTGGCCTGCCAAGCACGACACCTAAGTGACTGGTTGGGGGATACCGCGGTGTATACCCCCAGGGAGTTAGAGCGGGCCCTTATGGCGCCACATGCCCTAGAAGCGGCTTTACAGTTGCCGAGAGTGCGGTTGCCGACTCGGCTGACCAATAGCGTCCTACTGCAGGCGATGCGGCGCACTTGGCAGCAGCTTAATAAACTCTGGAGCAGCAATCCTACGGTATCCTCATGGTTGCCAATACGGGGCAATGTTCAGTTTTCCCCTGGCCCCGATTCGTCCGCTTTCCGGTACTGGGAAAGAGCCGGGATCACTCGCTTGGGAAATGTAGTTGATACTACAGGGAAATGTAAGACCTTGGATGAACTCGCTGCCGAATATGGTTTGAGGCGGCCTGAGTCCAGTTTTGCTTATGCCCAATTGTCCCACTATGTGGGCTCTCTGCCCCAATCGGAACTCCGGTTGGAGCACTCCGCCCAGATCTTGGAGTTTTTAAGTTTGGGAGCAGACGCTCCCCCAACCATTGCCGAGTTGAAAAAGCGATTGGATCGCCTAGATTGCCCCATGGATTTCTCAGCCGTAGAGAAGGCGTGGGCACGAGAGCTCGGCCGAGCGGTCGACCCGGGCTCTGCATGTATCGCCATATCACAGATTCGACGATTAGTAGAAGGGACCAGATGGCGGGAGGTGCAATATAAATCCATCCTTCGTGCACACTTTTCCCCGAGGAGGGCGCTGCGGAGCCACCTTGCCGAGTCTGGCAATTGCCCTAAATGCTCGTGTCCCTTAGCTGACCTCGGTCATATGTGGTGGACCTGCCCCATGATACAGTCCTACTGGAAGCGCATCGAAAGTTATCTTGGTGGGCTTTTAAGACAGCGGGTCCACTGGACGGGGTTATTCGTGGTGCTGGATTGCCTGGGACCACTCCATCCTAAGGGGCGCTGGGAGCGTTTTCTCGTACGCAAGGCTTGTCTGGTGGGGAAAGGACCTATTCTCCGTAGATGGCGTGAGGCATTGGCTCCTACCTTTTGTGAATGGCGCAACTGCTTCCATCAGCTCATGCTTTTTGAGCGACGCCGAGCACTAGGGTCTCCCAAGCGCTGGGCCTCCTTTTTATTGGTTTGGATGCCCTATATCCAGAACTTGGGTCCTATCGCCCGCAGCGAGGTGCTTAAGGTTGGATAGAGATGCTTCTGGTTTAGTAGCATGGGAATAGATACGGTTGGGGGTGGGGTGGGGGGAGGGGAGAAGGGGGGGATACTTGGAAATAGTCCTTACCGCATTGTTCTGCCTTGTGTGAGGTTCCTGGCCTCCGGCGGTGGATCAGATACAACCACACTCGGAGGGGCCATGTATTGATTACAAAAAATTTTTTGCTGCTGTTTTGTGAACCTGTTGGTTGTTTTGTACTGTTGTTTTGTTTAATAAACAGATTATACAAAAAAAAAAAAAAAAAAAAACTTGCCAGTGCTTATGTTGTTTCCAGTTTTCGTCATTTGGCTCCTTTTTCCATTTCCTGAAAGATGCTTTTTTGGCTACAACAGCCTCTCTGACCTCACCTTTAAACCATGCTGGCAGTTTTTTGGACTTCCTTCCATTTTTCTTAAAGCATGGAATACAGCTGGTCTGCGCTTCCAAGATAGTGTTTTTAAACAACGCCCATGCTTGATGTAAATCTTTAACCTTTGCAGCTGCTCCTTTTAGTTTTTTCTTAACTATTTTCCTCATTTTATCATAGTCTCCCTTTTGAAAGTTAAAAGGCAGTACTGTGGATTTCCTTGTCATCCTTCCTCCATTTATTAAATCAAATGTGATCATGCTATGGTCACTATTGCCGAGTGGCCCCAATACCCTTATCTCTTGCACCAGATTTTGAGTTCCACTAAGGACTAGATCCATAATAGCTTCCCCTCTTGTCTGTTCATGAACCAGCTGCTCCAAGAAGCAGTCATTTATTTCATCTGGAAACTTTAACTCCCTAGCATGTCTTGCCTTTACATTGACCCAGTCGATACCAGGGTAATTGAAATCACCCATTATTATTATTGTGTTGTAACTTTTGGTAGCTTCTCTGATTTCTTTGAGCATTTCATCATGCATTTGTTCTTTCTGGTCAGGAGGTCAATAGCACCCCCCCACTGCCATCGCCTTTCCCTTTTTACATGGAATTTCAATCCACAGAGATTCTACAGTGTAATTTGTTTCCTGCAAACTTTAATCCTATGTGACTCAATGCCCTCTCTAACATAGAGTCCAATTCCTCCACCAATTTGATGTACTCTATCATTGCAATATAATTTGTACTCTGGTATCACAGTGTCCCACTGGTTGTTTTCCTTCCACCAGGTCTCTGAGATATCATTCATATCTAACCTCTTATTTAGTGCTATATATTCTAACCCTCCCATCTTATTTTTTATACTGCTAGTATTTGCATACAAGCATTTTAGAGGATATATTTTATTCACATTAATCTGGTTATTGGTAGACAGGGGTAATCAGTCTGCTTGGTACTTAAGGACATTTGGGTTACTTTTGTCTTTATTGGAACCTCTCTGTTGATATGCCCGAACTTCAGTCTTTAAGTATCCTTCAAGGATACATCCTTCCAAACCACATGCTCTTGAGCAACTGTCGGCTTTTCTCTATTATCTAATTTAAAAGCTTGACCCTGTAGATGTGTGACATATGAGTTGTACATGATTGGAAACTGTCATGATACCTTTGAATGAACATGCCACCACCACTCTATTAATAAGCCAGGCTGTGCTAGCAGGTAAGTGCAGGACTTCTGCCTGTCAGAATCAGAGCCTGGCCTGCAAATGCAAGTTAGTAGACCCGATTCTGATCCAATGGGCACGTCTAGCCCCAGTGGGATCAGAATCGGTTGCTACCACTGCATGCGCCGATTCTGACGGGCTGTACAGGTGGAGGATGGGCAGATTGGAATTGGCCTTTATCTGTCCCAGAGCACTTTGCGTTTGCATGCAGCTTGTACAGATGTGTGGCTTTTATGTCTTGGGCTCGTAGCCTCCATACTTGTACAGTAGTTATATGCATATGTGTCAAGAGACTTGTATGGTTGTTAGAACATCTGAGACAACTATGAAACATAAATAGATGGTATTAACCCTCCCTGTGGCCCGGTGCCTATATTTCACGCACACTGCGACTGAGGTTCCCTGCATTTGTGAGGTCACATTGGGGCAGCAGGGCATACAGCACTCTCATCCACCCCATCCATTCTTCGGCATATCCATCAGCATATATCCATCATGTTCAGTCATCCTGCCAGCTGCTATACCCTGGCCCACACTGGTATTTTACTCATTGGGGCGTATCACACCCATCTCACCTGCAGCTGATGTGCAGGTCACCTCTGTTGCCCTGGCATTTGTTCTATGCCTATATTGTGGTCATGCTAGCTTCTGCATGGCACACTTCAACCCACTTTTATGCCACCGACGGTCCTTACCGTGGATTACATGTGCACCCCTTACTGCTACAGTCCATCTGCCTCCCACATTCTCCTCCACTCACTGTCTCACATGCTAGGGACCGATATGTCCATCAGCTATTACATTTGCTCCCATCCAGCAGCTCAGATGTGACTTGCAGAAAGGCTCCCTTATCCCACCTCATGGCAACTGGCCTTAGCGGGCATTGATATGCACACGTTGAACTCTTAAAGCGCAATATCCACTTACTGCCCGCTAACCGGCCATTAGCAACCTTAACGCCAGAACACCTACTCCCTGCCCTGTCCTTTCATGCACGTTGGGACCCTTAATGGTGCTGTTTACCACTCGCAAATGCTGCGCCCTTAGCACCATTTAGTAATCGTGCCCCTATATCTAAATAAGTAAATAAATAAATAAAAATGTCAGAACAGTTTATCTATCATTAGGCTTCTAGATACAAATTTTCATATGAACCAGACTTTTTAACCAGAGAGAGTAATCCCTCCCTATTAGAATCCCCTTCATAATAAACTCTGGCTACAAGACCAACCCTAAGCTCTTTTCTGTCTCAGGCAACCTAAACATGCATCTTCCCTCCCTTTCTTCCATAAACCTTTAGCTTTCCCCCGAGAAAGTGCTTCATTGATCCCGATTTCTCTCTTTCAATTCCCATTTGCTTTACAACAAATATATCCATTTTAGAGTCAACAAATAAAGAAATATTTTGTATGCAAATAAGTAGGAGTTTTAATTGCTTTTGTATTACTTCTAATAAATATTTCCCATGGAGATCCAGTGTATGAAAATATATCTCATGCATATTCATCATGGATATCTTGAAAGTCCAAACATCAACAGAAGAGATTTGGGAATTGCTGGCTTACAGTCTCTGCAGATTGGGATATCTTTTATAGGACCATCATAAAATTAAAGCAAAGATTTTGCAGTATATAGTTTTAAGGCCATGCTGTTTTCTTCCAATGTACAGAGATGTAAAATCGGAAGCTTTCGCGTCCCTCTATCACTTGTGCAACCTTAAGCAAGTCAATCAGTCTGCTTTTAGAGAATTTAGATTGTACACTCTTTGACCAGAAGACCTTACAGCCAACATTCTCTTTAACATTCTCAACACTATTTTCCTCTCCAGACATGCTTCAGACATCCTATGGCTTAAACTTAGCTGAGCTGGCAGTTCACGCAGATTGTGGGGCCACATGCAGCTAAAATCACTGAATAGCTAAAGTGTACCTGGTGAGAAGAAAGGTGTCGACAGTCTCCCAGGCACCTTAGATGGGACATTGCTTTTAACAAAGTGCTTCGGCTTACAAGGTGATAGCTGGGTACATTGGCATTCAGTGCTGAGAAAAAGATTGTGACGCTCAGAATAATAATGAGAATTACCGTGATATTCTTTTTAATTGAAACCAGTCTTTTCTTATGCAATGCAAAAGGCATAACATAAGGAATTCCATGTTTCTCGAGACATAATAATGCACACAGTAGGAACAAACAGACTAATTCAGAATCAGTGTGTGAAATAGTAAATGAACCTCTAGTTTGCTTAGCACAATTAATTGGCTAATTAGAATCAAGTGCTTAAATAACTGGATAACAATTAAACCACCCTGCAGAGTAAATCTGCATGACTGAGTTTGGGCATCCTTTCCTATATAATGGTCCAAAAGTTTTTGAATTTGGTCTTCGCCATTAAGGTTAAAGGGAACTTATCATACTGTGATCAAGAGAAATTTCAGAGAACCTCTGAAAAAAGTAGCTGATGCTCATCTACCTGAACAGGGTCACAAGAGCATTTCTGAACAGCCGTCCATCTGCTGTCAGATAGGCTACAAATAGTAAAGCTGAAGACTACAATGTCTCTACCCAGGAGTAGTTGTCCTGCCAGGATCACTCCAAGAGCAAACTGAAAAATCATCCGGGAATTCACAAACAACCTCAGACTACCATCTAAAGATGTTTTGACCTCTCGCTGCAGCTGATGTGAGAATTCGAAACGGTATTCATGGAAGTATTTATTTGAATTATTTATCTCATACCTTTTCCTGTAGTGGTTCAAGGCAAGTTATATTTAGATAGTTATTTCCCTGTCCCCAGAGGGCTTACAGTCTAATGGGTCAATGCAAAAAGACTAGCGTGCTCTTTGCGTGCAAATAATGCAACTTATATGCACAAGCTCCGCCACGCCAAATGCAGAGAAGAGATTGACGAACATGTAAACAGAAGAAGAAAGGTATGCACACACAGCAGTGACGAGCATATTTAAATAATATGCAAATTAGCTGCACATATTAAAATAGATGCTGATTAGGTCCGTGCCCAATGCAGAGAAATGCGTTAAGGATTACATAATCAGCAGGGGTGCCAGTAGCTCTACGCCTGGACTGAGGTGACGTAAATATCTTGCACGTATAGGGAAAGTCTCTTTCAGGGTATGTACCAGCGAACAGTTACCTTTGACGTGAAAGTTTTCTGCGTGTATCTTTCAGCGTATAAGCAAATGTTCGGTGTTTAAGAAGAAATGTTTTTTGCTTCTTATCCTTGTGTGTTTTTTGGACTCATTTATATTATTTATCTTTTATTTTAGGTCTCTTTGTTGTGATTTCATAAAAAGATGTTTTGGGGTGAAATAGTGTTGATTTTTATGGGCTGAGCGCTAAAAGAACCCGCACGTCCCGTGCGCATTATTTGTGCACATCTGTTATTTGAGCATGCGTTGGTTCCCCTCCTTTCAACTTTAAGCCAAAGTTTTGCACACAGCTCATTTGCATATACACCCTTTGCTGCATACCAGCGCCGAAGTCTAACGCTATTGGAGCACTACAAAAATGTGTACACTTCAATGCTGGCTTTCTACTTCGACCTGTAAGTTTGTACCTCTGATAATGTAAGGTTAACTGACTTGCCCAAGGTCACAAGGAGTGCTAGTGGATATGAACCCTGGTCTTTTCAGTTCTGGGCTGCAACCCTAGGCTACTCTTCCAATCTACAAAAAATATATATATATCTATTAAAAAAGTCGCTGAAAATCACATTTCACCATGTGCTTCCCACCAAAGTTCTCTCCCTACCCCAACCATCCCTGCTGCCTCCATCTGCAATGCCATTATGAGTCATGAGAAAATGGGTGAAGAATAGTTACAAGTCCCAGTCTGAAGAACAATAGGACTGTTACATTATTAGACACCATGACAATACCCTCACATCTGAGGCATCAAAAGAAGCCTAGTCACTGTGAGACTACACAGCACAACCATCTCCAACTTTAGGAGAGAGATGAATTCTGCTTTACTTTCAGCTTTAAAATATGCACGTTTGAAAACAGTATACAGTTCACGATTTACTGATCTGGTATAAATTGCCTCATGACTGCATCTTGATAGCAGAAAAAGCATATTTCTGCAGAACACCGGCTGGAATATCGATCTTCCTTTTGTCAGACTTTCTGCTTGGAGTGTTATTTTGTTTTGTGAAAGAATATTTTTTCTTAGTTTCCATTAGTTTTCCCCTATCTTCCTCCAAGGTGGGAAAAAAAAGCCCATCTCAAATAACCAAGGATGTGGGATGCATTGCATATAAAACACCACACTCCCCGCAACATTAAGGGCCATGTTCACTAAACCGTGTTAGACTTTTGCAGCTCAAGAAATATGCTAATGTAAATAGAATTGCACTAGCTACAGTTAGCTGCAAAAGCCACACAGTATCTGTCGGGGGTATGCACAGCATTCCCATAGCAAATACCACACCAAAAATGCAAAGGGTGTGGTCAGATAGCAGCCAGGATTCATCTAATGCAACCTATTAAGACACGTATTGCTACACACTGATACACATGAAAACTGTGTGGTGCAGACACACCCACTCTCTGTTCTTGCCCTAGCCATTGGCAAAAATATGCATTCTGCAGATAGCGCAGAAAATTGTTGTGCTCTCTCATTTGCCCCGTATTAGCTGTTAACGTGGCACGCTTGGCAAGTGCTGGTAAACACGCCCCTGAGTTGTAATGGAGCAAATCCTAACAAATCCACAAGTCCCAGAGAACTGAATGCACCTATAGAAGCCTCCACGTCCAGAGTTCAAGAAAACAACCTAAAGTCCGTCACATTTATAAATGCTGCGGAGAAATGTTTAATGAAAGACTCGGTAATAACGAATAAATACTGTAATAACCAAATGACCTGTTTTACTTGCAGGAATTCCAGCACCTACTCTGCAGTCAAATTTCAATTATATTTAATTCTCAAGATTTTATGTTAACACAAAAACAGTAGAATATGATGACTGATAAAGACTGTAAAGTCCATCTAGTCTCAACATAACTCTAACTACTGAAATACCCTGGATCCCTGTCTTTTCTCATTTTATCTTTGCTTTCCTATTGCTTTCTCAACACAGGGGTATTTACTGTAAAACTACCACTTTTGTTAAATAGGGAATCTACTGAAAGATTTTATCTACATATGATTTTATCTACATAGCCCAAAACATGCGAATTAATCTCAAAAAGACAGAAGTCTTGGTTGTCACCAGAAACAAGCTATTCTCCCCACCAGTTTCACTCAAAGTAAGAGACGCTGAGCTCCCAATTAAGAAGTCAATCTGCTACCTAGGTGTTATACTAGATCAACGGCTAGATTTTATTGAGCATATACTGAGCAGATTTTATCTACATATGATTTTATCTACATAGCCCAAAACATGCGAATTAATCTCAAAAAGACAGAAGTCTTGGTTGTCACCAGAAACAAGCTATTCTCCCCACCAGTTTCACTCAAAGTAAGAGACGCTGAGCTCCCAATTAAGAAGTCAATCCGCTACCTAGGTGTTATACTAGATCAACGGCTAGATTTTACTGAGCATATAAAAAGTACAGTAAAAACGATTTACTTTAAGATAAAAAGCCTACGCCACCTAAAACCCATGTTAGAAGCGAATGACTTCCGTTCAATATTCCAGGCAATAGTCACTCCTCACTTTGACTATGCAAATATTGTCTTACATGGCCTACCAATGAACACCATCAACCCGTTGCAACTAGTAATGAATGCTGCGGCACGTCTCTTAGTTGGTGCATCAAGAAGAGACCATATTACGCCAATCCTAATGGACCTACACTGGCTCCCAATAAGATGCAGAATTACTTATAAAGCACTCCTTATCACATTCAAGGCCTTCCATAACATTTTGCCATCAACGATCGCTGACCTCATCTGTAAAGCACCTAGCACAAGAGCAAGAAGACCTCTCACTGAAAACATGCTAGTCATACCCAGTGAAACCACAAATTGGTCCCAATCAACGATCAACAGGGCATTTAATTCTTTTGCTCCTAGATGCTGGAACAAACTCCCCCCAGATATTAGAGCAATACGAGATATTAAACAATTCAGAAAGGCTATCAAGCACTATTTATTCACAGAATACTTTCAGCCACCGTAACATAGATCACCTGCAACATATACCTCCAATGCTTAACAAAAACCCAAATGTATTAGAATTACGCAATGCAGTTGTATATACACTTAGAAATACTTATGTTGTTGATCTCATGTAAATTTAAATACATATGTTTTTGTTGATCTTATGTAAATAGTTTATGGAATGGTTCTACAAATAGAGTATCCCAGTTATCCAAGTTCTTAAACTGTTATCTGTAAACTCATACTTGTTAAATGTACTGAGATGTTTTTGTTCCATGTAAACCGCGCTGATGCCGAATAGTGCGGTATAAAAGAAACTTTAAATAAATAAATAAATATGTGTACGTAGACCCTAAATAGCGTTTAAACAATTGTGAAGCTCAGGAAAAAGCTTTTTTTGTTGGACTTTACTCCAATAGTGCCGTAGAAACAGTCTTTTCTATCGTTTGAGTCCTTTCTATTTAGTTATTCATGCATTCTTACTTAAAGCCATATAAAACAATTTCTAAATCGCTGCACCTCAACCCAGCGCTATGTTTCAGATAGCGTAATATTAATCATTACATATCCTGTTTCGGGGTTTAACTTTAGTATAGCGATTTAAAAATAGATTTATATGGTTTTAAATAAGAATGCATGAATAAATAAATAGAAAAGGACTATAACGATAGAAAAGGACTGCTTCTATAGCACTACTGCAGTAGAGTCCAACAAAAAAAGATTCACAACGCAGGGAGGCATGTTTACTAAAGTGCACTAAGGTTTGGCAGCTTAGCGTGCGTTAAGGGACAAAAGTTAGAGTGGGAAGTAAACTAGACCTGTGCTGTTTGGAGCATGCCCGTCATGTCCCCCTTCAGTTATCAGAGTGAGAAGCATCTTGCCATGCTAAAACTGTTAGCGCAAGTAATGCGGGGGCACTTAATGCCACCCTAAGCACATAAATGATCACTTAGACCTGTGCTTTAGGTGGGTGCTATTGAGTGTGGGTGTGCCTAGGGGTGAAGCTTGAGCAGAGTTTAGGAAGAGCCTAAATTTACATGCATAAGTTACAAAATACTCTAACTCAAGCAGATACTTGAAAAATTGAAGTGCCTGCAAATCCACCCACCCTAGTACAGGCGTAGATGCCAACCACAATGAGCAATCAACACCCACTCTTTGCCCCTAACTCAGTCACCTCCCCCATTGCATGTTAAGCAGTTAACATAGGATTTTTATCACGCTCGCTGCTTCAGCATGCAGAAGCAGTTGGCACAGTCCCACGCTGTTTAGGTCACACTTCAGCATGCAGAAAACATTAGCACACTTGTCCTTAGGTACAAAAATATTGCATTTCATTTTCATTTATATTTCTTATACACCACAGTTCCAGTTAACCAAAACTGCCCAATGTGATATACAAAATGAAATAAAATGCCTTAAAAGCCCATTAAAAAAACCTCTCAGTTATGAATATTCATGGAGGTCATCCTGAAAACCAGACCTAATTAAAAGGTGCTGAGCACCAAGTTTGGAAAACCCTGTGAACCAGCTAGCATGGAGTCAGCCATGTTCTTTAACAATGATGTCATCAGTGACAAGCAATATGGCTGCCATGTGCTAGTTGAGATGAGACCAAAGGAACACATTCAGTACTTCAGCGAATAGCTGAGAAATCCACAAAAACTCAGTTCCCAGGCAAGCCTCTTTTTTTCAGAGTTTTGCAATTTCTAAAACATTTTAATAGTTTACATTATGTGAGGGAGATAGACATTTAATAATGTTCCAAAGGGCAGGCACCAGATTTAAATTAATTAGATTTTGCAATAAAACAGTGAGGCAGAAATTTACATGAAAATGACTCTTCTAAATATAGGAAAATAGGTACGCAAACCTACAAGAAGCAATTAGGACAAGGAAGCAACATGCATGCTGTCTCAGCATGTAGGCTGGGAAAGTAATGAAAAGATGTTTGGAAAATAGGCAGCTGAGATAAACAATAAGATGATAGGGGACATTTCAAACATCTGCAAGTAAATAAAAGTGAATACATAATCAGAGGGTGGGAGAAAGAAAACACAGGTTTAGTTGCAGAAAGGAGACAATGGGGAGTTCTGTAATAATTAAGAAATAGTGGTACACAAACATTTTCGATTTTAGGGACTAACAGATGTGGTGAGGATGACTGTAGAGGGTAATTGACAGGGGTGCTCATCCTCTTGGGTTTGCTGCTTTCAAAATGTCCCCGCCACTTAAATCTCCATCTCGTTCTAGAAGCCCTACTGGTCAAGTGCTCTATGATCTTCACTGGCTGGGGGTGCTCCACTCCTTGTACAAAAGCACATTTTTCAGTGTAGGGGCTACTTATGGCAGAGGTTCCCACTCTTGCTCTATTGACAACACAGAATATCCCGAATGAATATCAATGAAATATTTGCAAACACTGGAGATCCATCATATGCAAGTATCTCTCATGATTGTTCATTCTGGATATCCCAAATGTCTATGCATCAACAGGAGAGATTTGGAAACCACTGGCTTACAGTCTTTGCAGGCTGGGTTATCTCTTATAGGACCAACATAAAAATAAAACAAAGATTGCAATACACAAAATGTTAAGGCTGCATTAGTCCCTTCCAGGGCACAGAGGTGTGAAATTGGAAACTAAAGAAGAGTGGGACCTAGGCATGGTTGTGTGTGATGATCTTAAAGTGGCTAAACAGGTAAAAAAGGTGACAGCAAAAGCTAGAAGGATGCTTGGGTGCATACGGAGAGGAATGACTAGCAGAAAAAAGGAGGTGATAGTGCCTCTGTATAAGTCTTTGGTGCGACCTCATTTGGAGTATAGTGTGCAATTCTGGAGACCGCACCTTCAAAAGGATATAAACAGGATGGAGTCAGTACAGAGGGTGGCTACCAAAATGGTTAGTGGTCTTCATTATAAAGCATATGAGGACAGACTTAAGGATCTTAATATGTACACCTTAGGGGAAAGGCGGGATAGAGGTAATATGATTGAAACTTTTAAATACCTCCGTGGCATAAATGCACAGGGGGAGAGCCTCTTTCGATTGAAAGCAAGTTCTGCTATGAAGGGACATGGGATGAGGGAGAAAGGGGATAGATTCAGGAGTGATATGCAGAAATATTTATTTACGGAAAGAGTGGTGGATCCGTGGAATAGTCTCCCAGTGGAGGTGGTAGAGATGAGGACAATATCGGAATTCAAAATGGCATGGGACAAACACAGAGGATCTCTAAAGGAAAAAAGGGGGCTGTTGTAGTTGTTGATATGGAAGGACAGACTAGAGAGGCCATGTGGTCTTTTTCTGTCGTAATTTTTCTATGTTTCTATTCCTTTATCACCATAGGACATTAGCATATCAATCAGTCTCCTTGAATTTAGATCGTAAGCTCTATGACCAGAAGACCTCGCAACCAACATTCCCTTTAAGATTGTCTACATTGTTCTCCTTGCTAGGCTTGCTTCAGCTATCCCATGACTTAAATTTTGTTGGGTTGGCAGCTCACACAGATTTTGGGGGCCTATGCAATTTAAATTACTGAACAGTGGGAGTGCACCTGATGAGACGAAGGGTTTCAGCGGTCTCCCAGGCATTTGGATGGAACATTGCTTTTAACAAACTGCTTTAGCTTCCAAGGTGAGAACACTGGTATTCATTATTGAACAAAAGACTGTGAATCCCAGAACAATAATGAGACTTACAAGTTTTACCACAATACCCTTGTTTAATTGAAACCAATCTTTGCTTATGCCATTGTAGCAACAAAAAGACTGATTCAGAATGATTGAGGGGAAATAGTAAGTGAATCCCTAGTTTCCTTAGTGCAATTAATTGGCTACTTAGAATCAAGTGCTTAAATAATTGGGTAACACCCTACAGAATAAGGGTTCCTTTTATTAAAGCCCAATAAGGTTCTACACTTAATATGCAAAACAAACTCACATTGAGTATAAGGCCTCAATGTTAGCTGTCGGGGGTGTGACCAGCATTTCTCCAGCAATTAACGCTGGGACGCAAAACCTAACGTGCACTCCAATAAGGCAGGTTCACCTAATGACTCCCTTAGAGGTATCATTAGGTGAACACATGCTAATGGCCACATTGCCACTGAGCACGTGGCAATAGCCCTTGCAATAGTGGCAGTGTACTCTGGATGCCCACCCTCCACCCATTCCCTGCCCCATCCAAGGTCAGCCAGCCCACTAGGTGAATTAGATGGCTGCCCAGGGCAGCAGACCCTGCTGGGCAGCCCAACTCTGTTTTGAGCTGCCGCTGCTTTCAAAACAAAGTTGAGCTGCCGCACCCCCTAATCCAACTCCCTCATCTTGCAGCAGCAGTCTGACTCCGTTTTGAGAGTGGTGGTGGCTCAAAATGGAGTCAGGTCACTGCTGTCGCAAGATGAGAAGATGGATTTCGGGAGCTATGGTGGCAGCGGCAGTAGGGGGAGCATAGCAGCAGCAGTGGGTGTAGGGTGGCGGGGGCTTCTGCCTGGGATGGCAGAAACCCTTGAGCTGCTCCTGGAACAGAGCAATAGATGAGATAATCAGGTGCATTCAAAAGAAATTGAGATCAAGAGATGAGGCTCTTTTAGAGGTCAGATCCATGACCAGGGACGGCCCATCCACTAGGTAGTGTAGGGCAGCAGACCTCAGGGTGTGGCATGGCACAGCACCCGCGGCAGGCCATCTGCTTCAGCACATATGGCCCGCCACTTTTGACCCGCCTCTGACAGGAAGTTGTTTCGGAGGGGGTCAGAAGCAGAAGACCATGTATGCTGAAGCACATCGCCTGTTGCGGACACCAATGAGGTGGCAGAACAAAGGTGCTGCTTTTAAACTGTTGCCATCACCGAGCTGAGCCGCCCTCCCACCCAGAAGACGGATCATGGGCAATGCAAAAATACTGCTTTTAATCTGCTGCTGCCATCAAGTTGAGAAGCGCACTGCCCCCCCGCCCACCCACCCCTGAAGACAAAAATGGTAGCAGTGGGCGGCTGGATCAGCAGCACATCCAGGTGGGGGTGGGAAGCGGCATGGCCCGGGCTTCTACCTGGGTCAGCAAAAGCCCTTGGCCAGCCCTGGCCGCATTGTGCCATGGTTGATTAGTATTTATTTTACCTCATGGTCACTGGCATGCTGACACATCAATGTTCTTGGCAGCCATCTGTCATGCATTAAAACGCACATCAACCAGTCACCAGCCTTTAGTAAAAGAGGCCCTAAATCTTCATGACTGAGTTCAGACATCTTGTCATGGGTAAAGATCCAAAAGATTTTGAGTTTAGTCTTCACCATAAAAGTTAGAAGGGACTCATCATGATACAATCAAGAGAAATTTCAGAGGATCTGTGAAAAAACATAGTTGATGCTCATCTGAACAGAGTTACAAGAGCATTTCTAAGCAGCCATCCATCCTTTGTGAGACAGATAGTTGAAGACTACTGTAACTCAAGCAAGAGTAGTTGTCCTGCCAAGATCACCACACGAGCAAACTGGAAAATCATCCATGAAGTCACAAAGAACCCCAGACTGACATCTAAAGATGTTCGGGTCTTTCTCGCTGCAACTGATGTGGGAGTTCATATGTCAACCATCAGGAAAAAAGTGAATGGTAATAGTGTTCATAAGAGGATAACTAGGGAAAATCCACTGATTTCTAAAAAAACATTGCTGCTTATCTCAGGTTCACCAAAGACCATCTGAATGACCCACAGGCTTTTGGAATAATGTTCTCTGAATACAATAAAAACTATTTTGGAGGGGGGGGTTTTTGACAAACACTGCCTTTCAAAGTAGGAATCTCCTCCTGCCCACCAAGTATAGTGGTGGAGGTATCATGGTGTGAGACTGCTCTGCTGCATCAAGACCTGGACAACTTGCCGTCATTCATAGAACCATGAATTCTATTTTATCTGAGAAAATTTGAGAGGAGAATGTAAGGCCATCTCTCCATGAGCTGAAGCTGAGCCCAAATGGGCCATGCAGCAAGACAACAGCCCTCAACATTCAAGTAAATCGACTACAGAATGGCTGAAGATAATAAGAAGAAATTTTGTGTTTTGGATTGGCAATGTCAAACTCCTGACTTAAACCCTACTGAAATGTTGTGGCAAGACCTGAAGCAAATTGTTCATGCAATGATGTTCTCCAAAATCACAGAGTATAAACAGTCTAAATTCCTCAAGGGCGATGTGAGAGACTGATCAACAGCTACAGGAAATATTTTGTTGAAATTATTACTGCCCAAGGAGGAGCCACCAGTTACTGAATGAAAGGTTCAGATACTTTTTCACACAAGAATACTTACTGTTGAATCTTTTTGATGAATACATAATTAAAATATATTTTTCTGTCTGTTATTTACTCAGTGGGGTTATTGTTCTCTCTTATTAGGGTTTACATTAGAATCTAATCATGTTTTGAGTATAAATTGTGCTACAATACAGTCCATCCTAGAGGTTTCACCGACTTTTCCTCAGCATTGTTGCTGCGGCGAAAGAGTCAGGAAAGGACACCCGGAGTCTCAAGGGAATACAAGCCAAAGTTTATTGTGCTAGCACAGACCCAGAGGAATAATTTCCAAAACCTCTGAGCCCCGAGTCAGGGGCTGTACAGTCTTTATATAATCAGTGCATACCATCAGTTCATTGCTACATTCAGGTTTCTGACGGGTGCCTGCCCAATCATATTCCCTTAGGTAAGGGGCTATCCCTTCCCCCTACAGCACCAGAATCGAAACCAGAAACTTAACAAAGAGAACAAAGAAGAGAAAGGGAAAGGGGGCAGCCCCTCTTGTGGGCTACAGATGTCACAAATGGCCTTGGATTACAGCACAGCCCTTCTCTGGCCGTTTGTTTATGCAATTTGTTGCATGGGTATATTTACTAGCCAGGGGCTGAATTCCTTTCATCCTGAGGTGACTGCCACATTGTAAAAAACATATTACTTTATGAGTTGGGGCCTATTGGAAGAAAGAAAGATATTAATTATGAGATGGGCAAGCAATATAGTCAACTGTCTAGAACACCAACAGCCCGATTCTGTCCCGGACGTACATTCCCTCTGTACGCCCGGTCTAAACCAGACGTACAGAGGGCGTCGCGATCTAGCCCTGCGGGATCAGAATCGCAATCAGGCCTGTACATGCAGGCCGGGACTGCGATTCAGCACAGCCTACACGTACAGGCCTTAGCCGACTAACTCAGTCAGGGCTT
Organism: Ichthyophis bannanicus; assembly: GCA_033557465.1. Classification (NCBI taxonomy): domain Eukaryota; kingdom Metazoa; phylum Chordata; class Amphibia; order Gymnophiona; family Ichthyophiidae; genus Ichthyophis; species Ichthyophis bannanicus. Next base: position 77,521,491 of record CM066042.1, read on the forward strand.
TTAAATGGAGCCGCAGCGCCATTGGGACGTCCATCCCTGCTATTCGCGGCTCGGAATGAGGCTGCAAATATTTAAGGCGACAAATACTCAGGCCAAAGAGGGGCCTGCGCCTCTTTACCTAACAGCCATGTGTATGTGCTGCTTGAAAGGCACTATGGCCTTCCTCTATTTTGCTCTTCCATCTTTGGGATCTCTGACACTCCCCTCACCCCACTCTCTGGCATCTGCTGCCTGGTCATGCCTATGGATGCCAAAATCGTATATCTGGATCAGGAAAATGAGGGTGGTGTGAGAGAAATGGAAAAATACCCCTCCCACCGTAAAACAAGAAAATAAGAAATAAAAAACAAGAAAAGAATTGAAGGCAATGGCAGTCCAGCCCCCCCCCCCCCCCATGCTATAGTATCAGACATGTGACCTAGCGATGAGTGCAATCCCCTTTTTTCTGGACATTCCCTCCTTCAGAGGCTGCTGTGCAGAAACATTACTAGCTTTAGTGTGTAGAACATGGATTCTGGAATGGGGAACAGTATAGGCCGTGGGGCCCTAGAGGATCACTCACTCCATTCTCTTCACAAAAATACTCCACATGCTGAGTTTTGTTCCAACCAGAAAATAAAGCTATTGAAGTACAAAATCAGCAAAAAAAACTACACAGGAAAAGTCCAACAAATGGGAGGAACAGAGGGTAGTTTCAGAGTTGCCATGTTACCTGGTTCCAGGACTGAGATTTTTTGCCAGTTCATGCTTTAAATTTGCATTGCAATGCAGTATGGTATTTATAGTCCTTGATTTTATCCATTGGCATCAGTGCTGCAGGTCCCATAATGCATCAGAATGAGACTGTCAGAAATCCAGGACTGGCTTAAAATCTCACTCCTGGAACTGGGTAACTTGGCAACTCTGAGATATATATACACATAGCTATTAAACTATATATTTCTATGCAGACTGGATTGAGTAAACTACAAAGACATAAAATCATTCTTTCACCTTTTTGAGAATGCTGCAACAGTCCTTGGAAACTCCCAAATCCTCTTCTTCCACAGACAAAAATTTTAGTTTCCTCCATCTCCTGACCAATGTGCCTCAGAGCCTTGGGATGCCTGACTTTCAGACCACACAGAACAGATGGGTCCCTCCTGGAACTCCCCCAACCCTTTCTAGCAGTGTAGAAATGAACACCTCACCTCCACAGGAGAACCTGAAGGCCAGGGCTCCCGCTACCCCTTAAGCAAACTAGGTGGTTGCCCAGAGCACCAATGTTTCCAGGGCAGCCCCTTCCCACTGTGGCGCCCCTCCCTGGAACCTACAGCAGTGTCAGTGACATTGAAATAACAGCGCAGCGTTTACTAAAAGCCTCCGGCGCTGCATGTTGTTGGTCCTTGCTTTGACCAATCACTTCTACCCCCTCCAACACAGACTTCCTGTTTGCCTGGGGCCAAAGTGGCTGGTCAAAGTGAGTACCAGCAACATTCAGTGCCGGAGGATGTGGGTAAGTGCTGCATTGTGTTTTAATGTTATTTCTGCAGGTCCCAGAGAGGGGCGGCAGGGGGGATAGGAGGAATGAGGGTTTGCCAAGAGTGCCTCAAATCCTTGCACCGGCCCTGCTGAAGACTGACCCTCAGCTTCCTGTAACCTGGGGAACTGAAGCCCCTTGCTGCCTCCCCAGTTCCTGTCATCTCCAAGTCAAAATCCCAAATACCTCCATATGAGACAAGCTGAGGATCAGGTTCTATGGGCCACCAGGGATCAACTATAGTATAAATGCACAGGAGGTAGCCCTCTTTCAGTTGAGAGGAAGCTCTGGAAAGAGGGGCCATAGGATGAAGGTGGAAGGGGATAGACTCAGGAGTAATAGGAGGAAATATTTCTTTATGGAAAGGGTGGTGAATGTGTAGAACATCCTCCCACTGGAGGTGGTGGAGATGAGAACTGTATCTGAATTCACGTACAGAGAATCTCAGAGGTAGAGGAAGGGATCGTAGAACTTAATAATTCTTAATGACAGGGTGGACTAGATAAGCCATATGGGGCCCGATATTCACATTTACATGGTTTACAGACCTGTAAACTGTGTAAATGCTGCTGAACATGGTTAATGTTGCTGAATATTTGTGTATTTATTTATTTAACAGGTATTTTTTATACTGCCTTTATGCCAAGGTGGTTTATGTGAAACAACATACACAAATATTTTGTGATTACATATAACTAAGGGAAGCAAACTTGGAACTAACAAAATGGGTATTTATAGATGTTCACAGAGTGTAGTTGGGGTTATGGTGTGTGTAGTTAAGTGATATCATTTGGACCAAAGTGTTCAATAAACAGATGTGTTTTTAATAGTTTCTTAAAGTCTTGAGTCAATTGTGCTGATCTGATAGCTTCCAGAAGTGAGTTCCAAATTGTTGGAGCAAGCAGGGAAAAGGCTCTGTTTGTTTGCTGCGTAGTCCTGGTCTTGAGGGGGGGGGGGGGTGACTAGAAGGTTCTGATTTGCTGATCTTCTAGGCCTTGTTGAGGGTGCTCTATTGATTATGTTTTTCAGGCAGGGAGCTGATGCGTTATGGATGATTTTATAGATAGGAGTCATGACCTTGTATTTTGTCCTTTGGGCTATCGGTAGCCGGTGAAGGCTCTTTAGAGTTGGTGTGATGTGTTGCCTTCTTGAAGTTCCTGTCAGGATTATGGCAGCTGTAATGTTTTGGCAGCCCTTGGTATAGTAAGTTGCTGTAGTCGAGATGGGACTTATGATGGTCTGAAAAACTGTTCTGAAGTCATTGTATTGGAGTAAAGGTCGTAAATGCTGGAGAGATTTGAGTTTCATGTAGGCCGTATTGGCTGATTTCTTGATGTGAGAAAGCATGTTGAGGTTATGGTCCAGTGTTATGCCGAGGTATTTGACTTTGCTTTTTATCGTGATCTCTGTGTTTTGGAACATGAGTTTCTCTGGCGGTTTGAAGGAGGGGTCTTTTTGTGAACAGAAGTGCCTCTGTCTTGCTGTTCTTTACTGCTAGGTTTACCTCTAGGTTCTGCGAAGCTGTCTGTGATGTCTGTAAGGCAATCAGAGATGAACAAGAAGTCTGGGGTAAGAGTGTGGAAGAGCATGTAGAACCTGATGTTGTCGGCATACAGATGAAAATGCATTTTGAATTTCCTCAGTATATTGCAAATATTTATTTATTTATTTAACATTTTTTATATACCGACTTTCAGAATCTCAAGGCAGTTTACAGAGAACTTAACTTTACTTACATAGAACTTTTCAGAACCATTTACAATGTCCATTATCAACAGTGTATACAGATAACCAATAAAATTTGAACTATTTACATGGGAGGTTAAGCTCGACAGGGGCTTAGGGTTTTACGATTGTCTCTATGCTGCAATATCTGATGCAATTATTTGAATTGTATGGTATTGAAGTGCTCAAAAAACAGATATGTTTTTAAGTATTTCCTGAAGTCTGCAGTGTCATTGGTTGCTCTGAGCTGGTGTGGAAGGGAGTTCCATAGGGATGGTAAGCAGAGTTCGAACACTCTATGTAGTGCATTCTGTGAGGTGCCCTTAGGTACCGGTATCATCAAGGCTGCAAGGGAGTTTTGGTGCTGTGTCCTCCATGATTGGGATTTTCTGATTAGGTTTTCCAAGCAGCTGGCAGACTGGTTGTGCAGAATTTTGAATGCCATCATTATTGCCTTATAATTTATACGTGAACTTATGGGAAGCCAATGGAGAGATTCAAGTATGGGGGTGATGTGGGCTTGTTTGTTAGTTCTCTTGTTAGACTCTCTTCTGAGGGGAACTGAGGCGTCCATCTGCCGACCAGACTTGATGTCCAGAGATGTATGCTGTCTGCCTGGTGCCAAAATCCAAGATGTTACGGAGAGTTTGCCGAGACTCATCAAGCCCACTGACTATTACCCAATGTTGCTAATCCATGTTGGAACAAATGATACTGCCAGGTATACCTTGGAACGTATCAAAAGTGACTTCATGGCTCTGGGACAGAGGGTGAAGCAGTTAGGTGCACAGGTGGTGTTCTCTTCAATCCTCCCTGATGAGGGTAAAGGCCAAGGCAGAGAGGCTCGCATCCTGGAGATGAATGCATGGCTGCATGGATGGTGTCATTGAGAGCGTTTTGGTTTCCTAGACCATGGGATGCTGTTCCAAGGGTTGCAGAGCAGAGATGGCATCCATTCGTCCAAGAAAGGTCAACGCATCTTTGGTAGTAGACTGGCTAATCTACTGAAGAGGGCTTTAAACTAGATTCGTTGGGGATGGGTGAAGAAAGCCCCCAGGTAGGTGATACATTAAATACCTTTATGGAAATGGGTAACAGGGGTAACATATGGAAAGCAGTGTGTATAAATGCCCGTAGCATGGGAAATAAGATCCCTGATGTTGAAGCTTTGGTGGGAGTGGCTGACTTGGATTTAGTGGCAGTTACAGAAACATGGTTCACAGAAAACCATGATTGGGATGTAACTATACCTGGCTATACTTTATTCAGAAAGAACAGGGTAGGAAGAAGGGGAGGAGGAGTGGCACTATATGTAAAAACTACTATTAAAGCTTTGGAATTACAGAGCTTAAAAGGGAGAGAGGAGGCATTGTGGGTTAAACTAGAAAGAGGGAAAGAGAAATCTATTTGCATTGGTGTGATATACAGACCTCCCTCACAAGAGGAAGAGGTGGACAGAGAGTTAATTGAAGACATACGCAACATTGCTAGGAAAGGGGAAGTGCTACTGATAGGAGATTTCAATATGCCAGATGTTGATTGGCACATTCCTGCTGCAGTATCATCTAGAAGTAAGGAGATCCTGGATTCTCTACAGGGAGAACTATTCAGGCAATTGGTAACAGACCCCACACGTGAAGGGGCCATACTGGACATGGTGCTTACCAATGGTGAAAGTGTTTCTGATGTTGTAGTGGGAGATCATTTTGCATCCAGTGATCACCAGATGGTGTGGTTCAGTATTAGGACTAGGGCTGTTAGAATCCATTCCAAGGTGAGGATCTTAGACTTTAGGAAGACTAACTTTGCGAAGATGGGCCAATACCTCAGGGAGTCGTTAGTGGGATGGGAACAGTTGGGGGATGTAGAAAAACAGTGGGCAAAACTGAAAGGGGATATTTTAAGGGCAACCAACCTTTTTGTTAAAATGGTAAATAAAGGCAAAAGGAAAAGGAGACCGCTATGGCTTTCGAAGGAAGTAGCTGAAAAAGTGAAGAAAAAGAGGGAGGCCTTCATGAAATACAAGAGATCACAGAGAGAGGAAGACAGGCATCTGTATTTGGAAAAACTTAGAGAAGCTAGCAAAGTAGTCAAGAAAGCAAAGATTCAAAAGGAGGAGGAAATAGCCAATGCAATAAAATGGGGGGATAAGACATTTTTCAGATATATTAGTGAGAAGAGGAAGGGCAAAAGTGGTATTGTCAGACTCAAGGGTGCAGGGGGAGAATATGTAGAAGCTGATAAGGATAAAGTGGAATTGCTTAACAAATATTTTTGTTCTGTGTTCACAGATGAAGAACCAGGAGCAGGACCTCAGAAAACACCCACAAATAGGAACAGAAGCAAGGGACATCTTGAACAATTTTCAGAAGACTGTGTTCGTGAGAAACTAGCTCAACTTAAAGTAGACAAAGCGATGGGACCGGATGGGATACACCCTAGAATACTGAGGGAACTTGGGGACGTTCTAGCAACTCCAATGACTGACCTTTTCAATGTCTCGTTGGAGTCGGGAGTGGTGCCAAAGGACTGGAGAGAGGCTCATGTGGTGCCTTTACACAAAAGCGGAAGTAAGGATGTGGTTGAAAACTACAGGCCGGTTAGTTTAACTTCGGTGGTGAGTAAATTATTGGAAACGCTGCTGAAAGAGAAAATAGTGAGGTTTCTGGAGTCCAGCGGATTACAGGATCCGAGGCAGCATGAATTCACCAGAGGCAGGTCTTGTCAGACAACTCTGATTGATTTCTTTGACTGGGTGACCAGGGAGTTGGACCGAGGGAGAGCTCTAGATGTGGTGTATTTAGATTTCAGTAAAGCCTTTGACACTGTTCCTCACAGGTGACTTATAAACAAACTGAGCACCCTTGGGATGGACCCTAAAGTTACTGCTTGGGTTAGAAATTGGTTGGGTGGGAGGCGACAAAGAGTACAAGTAAATGGAGCTCACTCTGAGGAGAAGGATGTTACCAGTGGTGTGCCCCAGGGATCTGTCCTTGGTCCGATTCTTTTTAACATCTTTGTTAGTGATATAGCGGAAGGGCTGTCGGGTAAGGTTTGCCTCTTTGCGGATGATACCAAAATCTGCAATAGAGTAGACACCCAGGAAGGTGTAGATAACATGAGGAGGGATCTAGCTAAGCTTGAAGAATGGTCTAGAATTTGGCAGCTGGGATTTAATGTTAAAAAATGTAAGGTCATGCATTTGGGCTGCAGCAATCCAAGGGAGCAATACAGTATAGGAGGTGAAGTACTTTTGTCCACTAAAGAAGAGCGGGACCTAGGCGTGGTTGTGTCTGATGATCTTAAAGTAGCTAAACAGATAGAAAAGGCGACAGCAAAAGCTAGAAGGATGCTTGGGTGCATACGGAGAGGAATGGCTAGCAGAAAAAAGGAGGTGATAATGCCTCTGTATAAGTCTTTGGTGCGACCTCATTTGGAGTATAGTGTGCAATTCTGGAGACCGCACCTTCAAAAGGATGTGAACAGGATGGAGTCGGTGCAGAGGGTGGCTACTAAAATGATTAGTGGGCTTCATTATAAAGCATATGAGGACAGACTTAAGGATCTTAATATGTACACCTTAGAAGAAAGGCAGGATAGAGGTGATATGATTGAGATGTTTAAATACCTCCATGGCATAAATGTTCAGGGAGAGAGCCTCTTTCAACTGAAAGTAAGTTCTGCTACGAGGGGACATGGGCTGAGGGTGAAGGGAGATTCAGGAGTGATATGCGGAAATATTTCTTTACGGAAAGAGTAGTGGATCCATGGAATAGTCTTCCAGTGGAGGTGGTAGAGATGAGGACAGTAACTGAATTCAAAAAAGCATGGGACCAACACAGAGGATCTCTAAAGGTAAAAAGGGGACTGTTGTAGTTGTTGATATGAAAGGACAGACTAGATAGGCCATGTGGTCTTTTTCTGTCATCATGTTTCTATGTTTCTGGTGATTAGGCATGCTGCTGCCTAATAGACTGAATGTAGATGTTGAATAGGAGGGCTGATAGTGCTGAACCCTGTGGTATGCCCTGTTTTAGCCTGAAGTGGTTGGATTTGTCATGACCTACTTTTACCTGTAACATTTTATTAGTGAGGTAAGAGGTGAAACAATTTATTGTGTTCTTATGGAGACCTATGTCACTGAGCCCTTTAAGTAGTGTGTTGTGTGATAATGATTCAAATGTAGCACTGATATCCAGAAAGATCATAATAAATCCTTGATGTGGCTTGTCTAGATCCCTGATTAATGTGTCAAAGAGAGCTGTGAAGAGGGTGTCTATATGTTGAGGGCAGAAACGGTGTTGTTATGGATTGAGGGGAGCATGGATATCAATGTGTTCTTGAAGTTGAAGTTGTACAGCCTTTTCAATTATCTTGGAGAGGAATCAAATACTGGCAATTGGAGATAGGGTCAATCTGACCCACTGATAATTTCTTTAGGATGGGTCGTATTGATGCTTTTTTTTCAGGGCAGAAGGTAAGTGTCCCTGTGATAGGGAGGAGTGGACTATCTTCAGAATAATTGGTGTAAATTTAGACTGGAGGGATTTTATCCAGGAGACTGGGCAGGGGTCCAGAGGGGAGGAAGTGGTATTGATGCTTGGGATAATGTCGGTGAGCTCTCTTTAATTATTCTAAAGGAGTACCAGATGTGAATTTGTGGTGGTTTATTCTGTTTATGTAGAACTTCTTTGGATTATCCCCGATTATCTCTACTACATGCCCTGATACTAACCACTTGGGATAGGGGCATGCTGTGGGCGTTCTGGGGTGTGTTGTGGGCGGTGACAGTCACTAACTGGGTAGCGGTGCAATATCGCCACTACCCAGTTAGCTTCTATGGCATTGAAGGTTGTGCAGTGACCCCGGATATTCAATGCTGGGGCCGCATATGACATTGCCGTTGAATATCTGGGGCGCATAGCCATCCCAATTGAATATCAGGCCCATGGTTTTATCTGCCATTATTTTCTCTGTTTCTGTTTCATCTGAGGTGAAGTACCACACTTTACGTCGGGTGGCCCTTTTGCTCTCACCTGTGTCTTTTTACTCCAACCATGAACTGGAATAAAGATTAAATCTTACGGAAAAGGTTAAAAAAATCCACACTAAAATGTAGCATGGTTTTTTACATCAGGAGCAATTTAAACGTCATGTTTTGGCAGCATTTTATTCTACCCAGTTCCGGAACGGAAACCTTTTGGCCAGTGCTGGTTTTAAACTTCCATGCCCCGTGCAGTGTGGTATCTGTAGTCTCTGATTCAACCCACTGAAATTGCCACTGCAGGTGCCTTAGTGCAACGGGACTGTTATCCAAATCTCCCTCTTGGAAATGCAGAATTGGAAGCTCTGCCCAGGCGACTCCCACATCAACCTGGGTGTTAGGCGACCTTAACCTCCCAACCATTCAAGACAGCCATACCAACGCCTTTATCGATGCTCTCAGTGAACTAGGCTATATTCAGTTGGTCGACACCCCTACCCATACAAAAGGTAACACACTGGATCTTATCTTTGCACCACAATCAGCTCTTACCCATTAGCACAATTCCTACCTAAATTCAATCTCAGTACCTTGGTCTGATCATCTCCTGATACTATTCCAGATGCCAATATGCTCCAGCTCTTCCAAGACATTACCAGCAGATGAACCCACCCCAGAACACTTGAAGCGCTTTCACCCTTTTAACAGAGAGGACATCCTAAAGAGGACACAGAACCTACTTTACCCTCCTGAAAAAAGCCTTGAGGACATGGTTGATTCTTGGAACTCTTGCCTAGATGCTGTGATCCACTCTCCTACCACAATCAAGGTACCTCATAAGAAAAAGAATGCATCATGGTACTCCTCAGAGCTATGGAAATCACTCCTTTTCCTCAGACAGCTAGAAAGACGGTGGCGACGATCAAGAACAGCTGAAAACCATGATGCATTCATAGCACAATTAAGAAGACATCGCTCATCCGTATCTTCTAGTATGAAACAATATTACGCAAGTAGACTACAGCGCTCCCTCAACAAACCTCACGAGCTCTTCCGCATTGTGAAAACCTTAGCAAAGGAACCTTCTCAGGGTACCTTGCCCCATCTAGACCCTCAGGAATATGCCAACTACTTACGAAGCAAAAGTAACCAGCTCACTCTAACCTCTAAGCCCCTCATTCCAGCTAACACTCCCTACACCGTCCCTCTACCCTCACCTAGCCAATTCTCATGTGAGACTCAACACACTCTTTCATCCTTCTCCACCCCAACTGACAGAGTCATTCAAGACACTATCTTAAAAATAAACACCACAACATCACTTTCTGACCCCTGTCCAGCTTCCTGGATAAAGTCACTACGGGCAGATCTCAGCCCATTTCTAGCTAAAATGATAGATGTATCGTTCTCTACTGGGAAGTTCCCTCAAACCCTGAAGCAGACTTCTATCAGACCTCTCCTAAAAAACAGCAAGTTGGACCCCTCCATGATGGAATCCTACAGACCCATCTCCAGCATTCCTCTCCTATCGAAAATCATTGAAAAGATTACCCATCACCAATTACAAGATCATATAGATACCAATGCACCTTTGCATCCCTGTCAGCATGGATTTCGTGAATCACATGGTGTTGAAACACTACTGACATCCCTGTTTAATGCTCTAACCATAGGCCTGGACAACATCAGACAAGGTTTTGCTTTACTCTTCATGGACATTGCCGCTGCCTTCGATACTGTCGATCATGAAGTACTCCTGTCACGACTTAGAGAGAAGGGAGTTCACGGATCAGCTCTATTTTGGTGCGCTTCATACCTCAGAGACCGTTGGCAACATGTCCGTTCTGGATCTTCCACCTCTGACCCCTTCCCTCAAACAAAAGGTGTGCCACAAGGCTCCTCCCTTTCCTTGCTGTTCAACGTCTATATGCAGCCTATCTGTGACCTTATCCACTCTTTTAACATCAACTGCGAGGTCTATGCTGATGACGTCTTGATGTATATGCCAATCTCAACAGAACACCTGGACCTCTCCCCACTAATCAAGTGCTTTGACGCAGTCACAGACTGGCTAAATGCACAAATGCTTAAGATAAACTTCAAAAAGACAGAAGTCCTCTTCGTCACCAGGAACCCTGCATTTACCCCACCAATGTCCATCAAGGTGCGTGACGCAGAACTCCTCTGCAAGACTACAGTGAGATACCTGGGGGTTACGCTCGATCAGCAACTCAATATGAAGGTTCATATCAGCAACATAGCAAAATCTATCTATCATAAAATCCGGACCCTTCGTTATCTGCATCAGCTGCTAGAGCCAGATGACTTCCGATCAGTCTTTCAGGCCCTAATAATGCCTCACCTTGACTACGCCAATGCGATACTACATGGCCTACCAAAGAGCACGATCAACCCCTTACAACTGACAATGAACTCTGCTGCAAGAATCCTTCATGGAGCCTCTAAGAGAACCCACATCACTCCAATACTGAAACAGTTACATTGGCTGCCTATACAATCTAGGATCTCTTTCAAGATCCTAACTATGACTCATAAAGCGATCAATAACTACTCTGCGTCTGCTATCACTGACCTGATATTAATTACACCCCCTAATCGAGCAAGGAGATCGACCGCCTCCAACTCTCTCGTATTACCGAAGGCAATCACGAAGTGCTCTCAAGTCACTAGATCCAGAGCCTTCTCCTACTTTGCACCATCATGTTGGAACGCCCTACCATCTGGCATCAGAACCATCAGTGACCTCTCCCAGTTCAGGAAGGCACTGAAGCATCACCTATTTCTACAGCACTACGATGTTTCGGATACCCCCCCATACCAACCCACCACCACACTCCAGGCCAACACCTAAACCCATGCACTCCACATTCTTAATCCGCAGAACTGTAATATCACTTCGCACCTCCTCTCACCAAGAGTAATTTACCTAGTTTCACGTAACTCTACATATAGCTGCATTTAGTTGCTTTGTACATAGTTCTCATGTTCACTGTTTCACTGTATATCCAAGTTTATTTTACCTGTTCATTGTAAGCACAGAACAATTATTTGTGACGTGTGGTTTTTATGTTCATTGTAAACCGCACTGATGTCGAATAGCGCGGTATAAAAGAAACTGTAAATAAATAAATAAAATAAAAATAAATAAACCTTCACCATCCCCAGGTCACTGTGGATTTTAAACAGAGCTGCCAGGCTACCCACTGATCTTAATGGGTAGAATCAAGAAATACAGATGCCACAGAACCAGGAGCCCCCAAACAGTCTGCTTCCTGCAACTGGGTGACCCGGCAGCTCTGGAGTCAATAAATACAATGGCCCAGCAGCTGGTCACTGCGCTCATCCTCCGGGCCAGCAGGGGGCGACACTATATCCAGCCCAGCGGGGAGCCTATCATCGCAGCTCTATGGGATGGTAGAAGGCGAAGGCTGGCAGCGGCATCGTCACCCGACAGGGTGCGCTGTTCCCGCTCTTCGCCGAGGAGCTGTTGCTGCTCTCCGGTCCGCCAGGGGCCGCTCTCTCCGTTCGCCGGCTCTCCGCAGCCCCGGCCTTGCCTCTTCCTGCTTTCGGGCCTCGGCGGCGGGTGAAAGGTTGTGAACATGGCGACGGCCTTCGGGGAGGAGGCGCTGGACAATGCCGACTATTACTCACTGCTGAACGTCCGGCGAGAGGTGAGGCGGCGGCAGGGGGTGGGGAGAGACGCGCAGCTCGCTTCGGGTTCGGAGGCTGCGCTGCCGGGAGAGACCTTAACCCTCGAGGGAAGGAGAGCGAGGGGGGCGGACACGCTCCCGCCTCCACCGGACAGGCGAATCCACCCCTGGTTTTGCTGCCGTGGCAGGCGTGGACTTGTAGTTCTGCTTCCCATTGCTTCCCCCAGTTCCATGAGAACTACAGCTCCATGGCTGCCGTGGGGCAAAACCAGCACTGGATCCGCTGCTGCGGCGGAGCGAGAGGCGCTCGGAGGCACGAAGGGCAGAGCGAGGGAGCCGCTGCTGACCCCTAACCCTCTGACCTTGAAGGAGGTCCCGCACCTGTGAGGTGACTCCGGGAGAGAGAGAGAAAGAGACACCCATGGAACAGAAGCTAGCAAAGAGCACTGCCCGCTGCCCTCCATCTCTCGCCTCCTCAAAGCCAAGGCTGCTGCTGACATGATTCTCACCCTCACCGCTCCCACGATCTTCCGTATGTCCATCATCCATTCTGTGAGGACATTATTCCTTACACTACACCCCCGTTTGGTCCATGATCCATCCCAGTTTTCATATCCCGATCCGTTGTCTTCTCAGGCTGTCACACAAGCTCGAGGTCATCAGATACGATTACCCTGGGATCCCTTGTTTCTAGAGTTGTTGTTGGTACCATAACTCTCGTTATGTGCTTTAGAGAGAGGGACAGATACACGGACAAGCGGAGACGCTTACAAAGCCTAATAAAAAAGGGAACCTGCTGCAGGATGCTGCTAGAGAAAGACACATTGAGGTGTAGGATTTCACTTGATCAACAAGCAGTTTTAGTGCTTCATCACTGGCAGACATAAGTAAAGCTACATGGTCATGCTAGCAGCTAAAATGTCTGCTGCCAAATCATAACACAGAGATGTAGAGATCTGCAGGTTTTCAATCGCTAAGGGACAATGAGCTGTGACAGGATCTTGCCAGATCCTGTATATCTAGCAAGATCTTACCAGAGACAGAACTAAAATGTCTTAGCAGATGAACAGACATAAGATAGAGGGATCTGTCATCAGAGGGAGTGTGGGGAGAGTTGCACATTTGCTGACTAGAAGCAATGCAGCATGAAAGTGGAAGGCCCAGCTGGGCAGTGCACAGCTGATGTGACGATCCTTTTGTTCTGGCAGCACTAAAGGCATGTTCTGTGCAGCTGCGGTAGCATTCTTAGCAGCAGGCAGTGGAGGAGAATGAACTTTTTAAATAGATTATAGAAGAATAAACCTTCTGAAAAGGAATGAATTCTCTATGCACTGTGCATCTTTTGGAATCCAGTGGATTACAGGATCTGAGGCAGCTTTTCACACAGATCTAATTCATTTTTTGACTCTGGTCAGGAAGTTAAATTATGGAAGAGCACAAAATACAATATACATTGATATCAGTAAAGCCTTTGACATGGTTTGACATAGATGACTTATACACATACAGAGCACCCTCGTGAGTGACTGATTATTATAAACTGCCTTGAGCTTTTTGATAGAGCAAATGATACATTGAAAGTAATAAATAAATAACAATGGTGTGCTGCAGGTATCGATCCTTGGTTCAGTTCTGTTCAACATTTCCGTAAGGAATGTTGTGGAAGGGTTATTGAGAGAGGGGGGCTTTTCTTTTGGATGATACCAAAATCTGAAAGGTGTAGAAAACTTTTGTTTAGGGTTATAGAGCAAGGTAACCTGCATGGTGTGGCAGGTACAACTCTAGTCACCAATCACACTCGCCGTCTCTATGCAGTTTTCAATCTCTCACTTCGCCCCACTCCACCCCTCCAGCAGGCATCCTTTTTTGACTCTGAAATTTGAGATCTTTGTACTTCCCTACCGCACTGTCCACCTCCAGTATCTTTCCCCCTCTCCTATTGCTTTCTCACAGTTGGACATCATTCCATTCTCTAACAATCTCAGAGCTCATCAAACCTATCTCCTCCTCTAGTAAGACCACCTGCTCCCTCAATCCCATTCCCTCCTTGTGTTTTCTTGAACCCTCTATTGCCCTTCCATCCTCACCATGATTAACTCCAGTCTTTCCACTGACACTTTATTTATTTATTTAGACAGTTTTGTATCCCACCTTATCCTTCAATCAAAGTGGTCACAACACAATTGGGGGGATACATTTAACATGAGGGGATATGAGACACATACACTAATACTTACAAGGAACATGGGCAATGGAGGGTTAAGTGGCTTCCACAAGGAGCACCTGTGGGACTAGAAACCCCAGTCCTTACGGCCCAAGGTTGCTATCCTCTAATGGGATTTGAACCCCCGACCTTCCGGTCTGAGGTAACTTGCTCCAACCACTAGGCCACTCCATCTCTGGAAGCACACCCTTATCTGCCCAATTCTTAAGAGACCCTCACTTGATCCTCTTGTCCCTGCGTACTACCGGCCAGTCTCTTGCCTTCTGTTCCTGTCTAAGATACTTGAAAAAGTAGTCTTCAGTCAACTTTCTCATCACCTGGATTCTATTAATTTTCTTCACCCTCGTCAATCAGGTTTCCGTCCTGGTCACAGTGTCGAAACAGTTCTCCTTGCCTTTCCCAATGATCTGCGCACTGCACTTGACTGTGGGGATATCTCGGTGGTGGTTTCCTTGGATCTTTCAGCTGCCTTTGACCTTGTCGATCACTCTCTCCTTCTCTCCCGTTTACGTGATGCTGGTCTTCGTGGCACTGTGCTTTCACTCCTAGATGGACCATACTGGTCTTTATCTGCCGTCATTTACTATGTTACTATCTTTTCTCCCGGTCCTGCTCGGTTCTTTCTCACTCCTCCTCAGGTCCATCTTTTGACCTTATCTCCTCTCACTGTGGTGTTCCTCAAGGCTCTGTGCTGGCCCCCCTTCTGTTTAATGTCTTTTTGGCATCACTTGCACTCCTGATTCAACAGTATGGAATATCGGCCTTCTTTTATGCAGATGATCTTCTCCTGCTTCACCATACCTCCTCTCTGCGGCCCGATCTCTCCCTCCTCAACTCCTGTCTCCTTGCTTTTTCTGACTGGCTCACCGCTAACTGTCTGCACCTGAATCTGTCTAAAACACTTGCCATTTGGTTTCCCCATAGCAGCCCCTCTCCCTTACTAGCTCCATCTTTTGCTGGCTCCTCTATCCCCCTGGTCTCTTCCTTTCGGTATCTTGAGTCCTCTTCGACTCTGGTCTTTCTTTTCATGGGCACATTTCCAATATCACCAAAACTTCCTTTTTTCACCTCCGACAGATTCGAGCTGTTCGTCCTTTTCTCACCTCAGAAGCCCTCACTACTCTTGTTCTTTGGTTATTTCACGTGTAGATTTTTGCAACTTGGTCCTTGCTGATACTCCCCCCTCCCAACTAAACTGCCTTCAACGCATCCAGAACACAGCAGCACGCCTCATTACCCGCGCCTCCCGTTTCGATCATGTCACCCCCTCTTCTTCTTCACCTTCACTGGCTTCCCATTGATCACCGTATTCGCTTTAAGCTTCTCACTGTTGCACATCAAGTTATCTACACGTGCACCCCACTCCAAGTCGCACTGTCAGGTCTCTCCATGTTAGCCGGCTTCACCTTCCATCCCCCTCCCGAGCTCACCTACAATCTACCTGCTCCTCTGCCTTTTTCTTTCTAGGACCCGCACTGTGGATCTCCCTACCCTCCTCCCTCAGGCTTGAGCAGAATTATTCCACCTTCATATCTCGCCTGAAAGCATACCTCTTTTCAGCTGCTTTTGACCTTCCCACTCCATCAGTATAATTTACACCCCCTTACTATGTCCTTTCTCCCTTGTCTGGTATGCATGTTTATCTTTCCTGTCCTATTACCATTGTAACTTCCTTTCCTTTTCCAGGCCTCGGCCGTTTCTTATAACTACCGCTTTGTATATCTGAAAAGCGGTATATCAAGCTTAATAAACATAAACATATTGGGCAGTCTAGATGGACCATGCTGGTCTTTTCTGTCCTCATTTACTATGCTATGTTGCTATGTTATGACCACACCCAGATCCCACTTTTGTTCTGGGCACAGATCTTCATCCCTATACTTTACATCTTCCTTGGGTTTTTATCAGTTCAAATACCTGACTCTGCATTTTTTTTCGTATTAAAGCTTAGCTGCAAAACTAGATGATTTCCAACATCATTAAGTCCCTTCTCATGTTTTCTATGCCTTTCAGAGTTTGCTGTCATCCACAAAAAAAGAAAATAAATACAAAAAAAATCCCTCTCTCAATAACTCAGCCACAATATTGCTTATGAAAATGTTAAACTGTGCTGAACCAAGGATTGATCCCTGCAGCACACCACTGGTCAGATACGATAATCTTAAGGTAACCAAACAGTTAGATAAGCTGATAGAAAAAGCCAGTCGGATGCTAGTTGGTTGCATTGGGAAAGAAAGAGCCAGGAAAAAAAAAGAAGGTGATCTATAAGTCTCTGGTGAAACCTCCTTTGAAATACTGTGTACAGTTCTGGAGGTCATACCTTCAGAAGGATATAAACTGGGTGAAGTCTCTCCAAAGGAAGTTACAAAAATAGTCAACTGTCTTTATAAAGCATTTGGGGACAAATTCTAAAGAGTTAAGCTTATACCTCAAAGGAAAGGTGAGAAAAAGAAGATAAGTTAGACATTTAAATACCTCCAAGGATTAAATGGAGTGGAGGAGTAGCCTAGTGGTTGGGGCAAGGTACTTCGGGCCGGAAGGTCGGGGGTTCAAATCCCACTAGAGGACAGCAACCTTGGGCCGGAAGGACTGGGGTTTCTAGTCCCACAGGTGCTCCTTGTGGTCTTGGGCAAGCCACTTAACCCTCCATAGCCCATGTTCCCTGTAAAATAGTTCTCTGTGTGCTGTGCTTTCCTGTCTAATCAATGTGTTTATACCTCAAAAATTTCCTGTCATGATTTGACAATTTCCAATCTGTAATCAAAAACCACTGCTGATCGCTGGAAGTAGCGGTATACAAATGTATACTAAATAAATAAATAAATAGCAAGAAGCAAGCATCTTTCAGTAGGGAGGTGGCTCTGAAACAAGAGGTCATTGGATGAGAGTGGAAGGAAGTATTTCTTGATGGAAAAGGTGGTAGATGTGTGAAACAGCCTCCCCGTGGAAGTGATGGGGATAAGGATAGTATCAGAATTCAATAAAGCATGGGACTGGTACAAAAGATCACCGAGGGGGGGATGGGAAGGAATTATAAAGCTGAGCAGGAAATATGGATGGGCCGTATTGGGTCATCTGTTGTAATGTGCTATATTTTCTATATGTAAATACTCAACTGTCTTCTGATCATATAATCAATAAAAGAACAAATCGATTAAGAATATAAGTCATTATTTACACTGCTCTAATGGGTCTGAAATCCTCTTGTGTCTACAAACTTTGCTCCTAGAGTCTGTTTTTGCACAAGAAGATTTGATGACCTGCTCATGGTGATGGTGTTAGAAGTGCGATTTTAGCCGGTCTTCCAGTTCTGAAGCTGTGTAATCACTTGAGCACACTACTAGCGACTAGACATTTTTTCTTTTTTACCTTCGCCAGCATATGCCACCTCTTATTTTCAACGGGACCTTCTCTGTACCCATTCCTCCTGCCTGCGAATACGATGCAAGTGCCACTTGTGGCTTCTCATGTTTTTCCTTTTTGGTATAGAATCGGTTTATCCCACCGCTTAAGAATTGTTTAATGCGCCTTGCTTTTGCTGCTCCAGTGTTTTCTTTATAAAGATCACGTGACCGTGGAAAACCTTTTTTTCATAGCATGATTGTACAAAAATAAGGTTAGTTTATGTAAAACCTTATCTTGCAAATAGAAATCATTTTGCTGTAGAGAAAAGTGAATTTGTAATGCAGGTTAAGGATGATAGCATCTATAATATCTAATTTATTTAGGCCCTATTTACTAAAGTGTGATAAGATTTTGTAGCTACTACATAATAATAATAATTGCAGTTTTCCATTTAGTTAAAGTAGTGTAGTTGCTGTGCTGATCCACTTTAATAAAATAGAACATTTAAAAGAAATTAAGCTGATACATTTCTATTGAACTAACTTAGTACATTTTTTGGTTGGCTTTCAAAGGTTAAAACCTTCCTCCTCGGGTCAGGATAGTAGGAGCAAAAGATGGTGATACTAGAATATATGTCAATCACAAAAGCATTCCAGTGATATTCTTGGGAAGGCAGGGGCAGTGGGAGAGATGGATGGAGCGATGATCAAACGGAGAGATGACAGTCAAATTTCTAGATATTTAAGTCCCAGCTTGTCAGTGTCTTATTTAACATCAAATGTTTTCTGTTCCTCAATTGCTTTTAAATTTCCTTTTAGTATTCTGACCATAAGGTCATTGATGCAGTGCTCTAATTCTGAAAAATATTCCCCCATAACTTCTAGAGCCCACTATGCACAGCCAAGCAAGACTAACACCATATGTGCTCTGACCCAAAAGACAGGTATAAACGCCTCAAAATCTGCACAGAATCCTTCAAACAAAAGGTTACAGCCTGAAAATCATCTCCAGGAAGACTTGCCTTGTCGCTTAAAAAACCCCCAGAGAAAACCCACTGCCGTACAAAGGAAAAAAAACCCCAGAGAGATTCTCCTTTGTAGTGACAAACAATCCAGAGCTGGAAAAACTGAGAAAAATCATAAGACCTACAGCCACTATTTCAGGAGGATGAATTGCTGAAAGAAAGATTCCCTGTTCTACTAATCTTGGCCTTCTGACAACCCAGTCTGAAGAAAAAAATGTTGAAAAACAAGCTCCCAACAGAAGCTTAAAAAGAAAAAAATGGCATGAATCCTGCAATATAGCAAGTTGCAAATTGTGTCAGCACATGTTACAGAACCCCATAGTTACCCACATGGGAAAAATGTTCAACATTCGGGATTATATTCCTGCTCTTCTTCCAATGTAGTATATATTATTCAGTGCAGAAAATGTGAAGGAGGGTGTGCTGCATTGTAGAGACGAGCCAAATGTTAAAGACAAGAATCCGTTCACACAGACATCACAAGGCAGACCAAGGTGAAACCTCCTATAAGGCAACATTTTTCAGGACCAGAGCACTGCATCAATGATCTTATGGTCAGAATACTAAGAGGAAGTTTCAAAACAATCTAAGAATGTATAATTTTTGAAATTAAAATGAGACGACGATGCATGAAAAGTATTTTTATAACTAGGCGCCTAGGTTTAGGCACCCAGAATACTCTTATATTAAGCCTGTTTTATAAGGGGCATTAAGAGGCCGAAAAAGCCTGTTAAATCTAGGAATGAGCACGTTCCCTGGTCCTGTGGTCAGTGTGATCCTGTACCTGGTTTTTTAAAGAACATGCGTAAATAGTAGCATTTATAATATAGGCACGTAACTTTGCGCTCTGCCCTTGTACACATGCACACAGTGAAAGTGCGTGTGATCAGCCCAATGTGCATACTTTCAGAATAGTGACCACTTAAGGTACTTGCATAGGCACTCATTGGCATGTGTAAACCACTAAAATACCATGATCTACACACAACGTTCCATAGCTCCTTATAAAAGCACCCTCTTTGAGACTGACAAGGAAGGACTTAGCAAAGATCTGGGTTTCCAACCATATTATAAACCAGAAAACGTTACCACTTTGTCTCCTTCTGATCCTCCATCCATCTCTTCCACTGTCTCCCCCCCCTTCCCCGTGCCTTTTCCTGTTGAGGCTGTCACTGGAATGCTTTTGTGATTCACTTAAACATTCTGGATTGTCATCTTTTGCTTTATACTGCCCTAAGCTGAAAGCTAGTTAAAACATGGTTAGGTTAGTCTAATAAAGAGGTATTCCGTATATTCTTTTTTTTGTTTTTTAAATTTTATCAACTATTCAGTTAACACAGAGGAAATGTCATTACTGGGCGTTAACTGCATTGCAAGTAGCGTTAACTGTGCTGTGTTGTCTGCTGTGTTAATGCACAGTAACTATCTTCAGTAACTGTAAAGTGCAGTTTCCACCTGTTTTCCATCCCCTTCTGCATTAAGCATTAACAGTGGCTGTTATTTGCAGCAATAGGCGTTTTACATCCAAACAGGTTCACAGTGCACTTTATATTAAAATGCTTCAACAATTGCAATCATTGATTGTCTTACTGTGCATGAATGTTAATCTGCTCATGCTTGGCGGGTATGTTGCAGAACCAGCTGTAATGTTCTTTGTAAGAGACACTCAGTAGAGTAACTCTGAAATTATTGCATACCCCCCCCACAAATAGCGCATTTACTTTCTATACGTTTCAGTACTCCAGCTGTTTGCATTGGTGAAGCAGAATATACCCCAGCCTGAATTCTGCTCTTTGAGCTTACCGTGATGGGAAGGGGGAACTGTCAACCACTGCATGTACTGGCCAAACTCGGGATGAGTGAGTGTCATGTTCTGTAAGAAGCTGTAGTGCTCTGCACCACTGGCCAAGCACTGTCACGATGGTTGTGTTACATGTGAAGGCTTATAAAGTGGGAGAAACCCTGAGTAATAGTTGACTCCTTTGTCTCCGTACTGCCTCACATTTCTAACAGTTTTGCCTCCTTAGTGCGTTTTTGCTCATCCACAGCCTTCATAAAATCTGTCCCTTTCTCTCCTTTGATGCCTGTCATCTCCTCCAAGCTCTGTTTATATCACATCTTGATTAATGCGGTGATTTACCTGCTGGCTCTTTACATTGTTTAGCAATTGCAAGTCTGCTCTTTTTCAATTATCCTACTACTCGGATGACTCTCCCATGCTTGCTTGCTTTCCTTCCTTTATAAGCTAATGGTGCAGCTTCTCAACTTTTTTGCTGTCGGTTTTGCCCCTTTGGTATGACTTGTATTAAGCAAGCTTCACGATTTCTTCCTTTCTTATTTTTTAAATTGAAACTTAATTTATTTTTACAAACACTACAGAACCAAAACACTTCACATCCCTTCCCACCCTAACCATCCAGCCCCTGTGTTACGGTACATATATTGGAAACAACACTTGGTAAAATGAACTCATTGGTCATTAGTAGTCCCTAGACCACCCTCAACAAACAAACAGCAACAGCAAGACATCAGGCTTGTACCACCTTCAGCATTCACCCTCACAGCGCAATTGCACCCCTGGGACACCCATTGTAATCAGAACTTCAGCCAACAGACAGCAACCCAAGCAACTATCATACAAACAAGCACTCCAGGAGAGTCATATCTACTCTACACCCCACAACCCCCCCCCCCCCCCTCATCCTGACCCTCCCAGCCTTAAGTTCCCCTGTGGATTAGCCACCTAGTAAAGGCTGCTCAACTGCTCAGATTGCACAACCCTGCCGTATTGTAGGTATGTGAGCTTACTCATCAAGTATACCGAGCCCAGCTGCCTACAGACTGAGCTCCGGGTTGCTCTCTTTCTATAGAACAAACTACCCCATTCTCCACCACTTAGGATTCGCCTTCTCTTTTCACTTTCATATTGTTTATGAAATATTTGCCTACCTCAAATTTGATTTTCCTGGTATTGTCTGTCTTTCAGTGTTCCTCCGATTCACCCAATTGCAGATATATAATTTCCTAATAGTATTAATTGTATTCTCTTATTAATTTTGTATGTCCAGTAAATATAGCGTTCATATAAGTTATTTGACTAGGACCCTTGTAGCTGTGTGTGGGGAAATTGGCTTTATAAGATTATTCATCCAAAATAGTGCTAAAGCTTATCATTGTGGAACCATTGTACCTTTTTGGGAACCTACCAGTGGTACTTGTGACCTAGATTGGCCACTGTTGGAAACAGGATACTGGGCTTGATGGACCTTGGTCTGACCCAGTATGGCATAACTCATGTACTTCCTTTTCAGCATTGCTTAAATCCATCCCTTCCTTTCTGAGGATGTCGCCAAAATGCTCGGCAACTCTCCTATTATCTCCTGCTTAGACAGGTCTCCCCAGAACTATCTTTTCCCAACACAATCTATTCAGAAAGCAGCTACACAATTTGCCTTCATACAGCATCAGTACAGCAATGTAACCCCTCTCCTCAAGTCATTACATTAGCTTTGCATCTGTTGCCACATTCATTGCAAACTTCTACTGCTCACCTACCATTGCATTCTCTCTGCAGCTCCACACTACTTCTCCTGTCTCCCTACACTCTTGTGAACTCTCTTCATCTGGCTAGTCACTCTTATTTGTGGCTGTAGTAGGATGTAGTAAAGGCTGTTAGTGTAGCTGGGTTTAAAAAAAGGTTTGGACAAGTTCCTGGAGGAAAGGTCCATAAACCATTATTGAGAAGGGACCCAGGATATCAATGCTTGACTCAGTACAAGCATTTATTATTTATTTATTACATTCTCTTATATACCGCGCTATTCTGCATCTACATTGAACAGGGCATTATAACTTGGAGAAAACTATTTTACAGGGAACATGGGCATTGTGGAACCTGTGTCCCTTGGGGAAACTGCTAGGTACGTATGACCTAGATTGGCCACTGTTGGAAACAGGATACTGGGCTTGATGGACCTTGGTCTGACCCAGTATGGCATATCTTATGTTCTTATGTGCCCTTCTTCTCCATTGTTAACGCCCATCTCCGCTCTTATTTGTGCTCTTCTCCTCCATTGTTAACACCCATCTCCGCTCTTTTAACCTTGCAGCTCTGTTTGTCTGGAACAGACTTTGAGTTGGCACATCATGCTCCTTCAAACCCAGACTAAAGACTCAGCTTTTGAGGTTGCTTTTACATTTTGATCACTCTATAATACATTGTCCTGGAGTCTTTTGTTTGACCTGTATGTTTGTAAGCTCTATAGAGTACGGACTGTCTCTTTCAGATGCTTTTACAGTGCTGTGTACACCTGGTAACACTTTAGAAATAATGGTCAGTAGCAATAGTAGTAACTCATCCAGCTCTGGAGAACCCCCCCCCCTCCCCCAGCTGATACTTTTCATGGCACTACTGACATGTAGAGTTCCTTCTTACTTCTTATGGGGAAACAGGCTAGCTCAGTTGAAATTTGAGGGAGATCAGAGCACACTGTGATGCTTTCAAACATTTTTCAAGTTGCCCTGCCATTGGTTATTGCCCCTGGCCACCACCTGACTACGCTTCTTGGTATATTTTCTCTAATGTTTACTGGCGTTCTTACTACACAGAAATTCATATAATGAACATTGTCATCACCAAATTTCTGTAGCCAAGAAGAAAACGAGGGATCATGAAATGTTTGCAGGCTGTTGTCTTATAAATAACATCACATAAAATAGGTTTGTTTTTGTCTCTCCGGGCCAGACCAGGAACTGTAGGGAAGTCAACCTCCAGCAGCTGAGGACTGAATTCTCAAAGACTTGCTGACAGCCTATCCAGCTCCCCCTGGTGTCAGAGAGTCAGTCTTTCAGTCCTCAGCAGCTAGAAGGACGTGTTGCTGACAGGCTCCCGGTCAGACAAAGGAGAAAGGAGATACATTAAATTTAAAAAAAAAAGGGGGGGGGGTGGGACTTGCCTGGGTGACCCTAGCAGGGTGTTAAAGCCAGGAGAGCTGATTTGGCTAAAGATTTTTTTGAAAAAAAAAAGACGGAGGTCAGCTGCCGGTTCATCGGTGTGCAGAGGCAGAAGAGGCAGAGCCTGCCTCTGGGACCGGATCCGTCGAGGAGCGGTGAGGGAGGAACTGGGAGCCCCAGAGTCCAGCCCTCTACCTCCGGAGCCTGAACTTACTCTCTCGCTAGCAGCGGTGGCAGAGGGTTCGTGGAGATAAGAACAAGGTGTGCAGGTACATTTAAGGGTTTTTGCCGTCAGGTTGTTTTGTTGGTGTGGAGTCGGGCCAGATTCGGCAGAGAACCGCGACCGTCGGGAAGCTCCAGCGGGGCGGGGGGGGGCTGTGTTAGTGCAGTTGCATACTGCCGGGCCCGGCAGCTTGCGCACAGTGCGGGAGTTGCCGGGGGTTATCAGGTCAGGGACTTTGTCGTTTCTCTGTTAGAAGGGGTAGCAGTTTGGAGCGTTTATTCAGCGGCAGAATGGAGGAGAAGTCAGTGATGCAGGATTCCTTAACCAGACATCAGGCCACGACGGAGAAGGCGGGAACGGCCGCCATTTTAGGGGAGACAGCCGTTTCTCCCGCGTTTCAAGATAAGACGCTTAAAAAGAAAACTAAGTCAAGGAAGTCGGCTCCAGCGGCAGTTTTGGCCAGTTTCAGAGGTACAAGGGAGTTTACAGTCCTTGTTCTCTGCGGATTTTATTCTTTCGCTCCATAAGGCCTATTGTTTAAAGTTGGAGCAGGTACAGGGCAAGAGTTGTTCCCCTAACCTGGCTGGGTTATCTCAGAGTGACAGTACTGCAAGGGACCCAGGAGAGGGGTCTTCAAAGAGTGGCTTGGCAATTGAGGCGGCTACCAATGGCTTTGGGTAGCGGAAGAGGGGGAAATCCCTTCAGAGTCAGGTATGGATCAGTGGCCAGGGGAGCTAGAAGAAGGTGAGATTGGGTCAGGTGAAGACCCTAATATCTTCAGGGTATTTCGTAAAGAAGAGCTAGGGGCTCTTATTACCCATTCACTGGCGGCTCTGAATATTACCCTACCGGCGGTTCAGGCTGAACCTCTGGAAGATCCTCTGCTTCAAGGTTTTAGAGCTGAGCAGAAGTGTTTTCTGGTCCATAGGGTGATTAAACAAATGGTGGAGTCGGAATGGGAATGTCCAGAGGCCACCTTGAGGGGCGGTCGGGCCATAGGCCGCTTGTATCTGGTACCACAGGAGGAGAGGGAACTGCTGCGGATGCCGAAAGTGGATGCGTTAGTGTCAGCAGTGACAAAGAAGACTACGATCCCAGTAGAGGGCGGAGCAGCTCTTAAGGATCTGCAGGATAGGAAGTTGGCGTCTCTGCTCAAACAAGCTTTTGACACAAGTGCTCTGGCGTTGCAGGCCTCCATTTGTGGAGTGTATGTCTCCAGAGCTTTGATTAGGTGGCTTCAGGTTGAGTCTTCTCCAGAGGGGGGGAGGTTTCTGCCCCGGAGGGAGCAAAATTAGAGTCGATATGCCAATGATTTTTATGATTTGGTAAGGATTTCGGCAAAGTCAAATGGCGTCGATAGTGGCCGCTCGGAGGTTTCTCTGGCTGAGGAATTGGGCGGCAGACGCAGCTTCTAAGGCGCTCCTTAGTAAACTCCCTTATAAGGGCAAGCTGCTCTTTGGGGAGGCTTTAGAAAAGATTGTAAAGGATTTGGGAGACTCCAAGGGCAGTCGGCTGCTGGAGGACCGTCCGAAGGGCCCAAAACCTGGGTCTCTGCAGAGAGGTCAAGGCAGAGAGTTTCGGAGATTCAGAGGGTCTCGTTTTGCTCCATATCAGAGAGGTCGCTTTGTAGCCAGACGGCAGTCCTTTCGAGGGGCTAGGGGGTTCGGAAGGGGGTATGGCGGTCCCCAACTGAGCTCCTCAAAGAAACCACAATGAAAGGAGGTTGGTCCAGGCGGAGTTTCCAATAAGAGGTTGGTTGCAGGGTTTCCACTCCGTCTGAACCACCATAACTACGGACTGGTGGGTGCTGGAGATCATTCATGAGAGTTATGCGTTGGAGTTCGCTCAGCCACTAGCGGGAGCCTTCGTGGTGTCTCCATGCGGTTCTCCGGCAAAGACAAAAGCGATAAACAACATGCTTCAACATTTGCTGCACCTTCATGCGGTTGTTCCGGTTCCTCGAGACCAGTACGGGTTAGGTCGATACTTGATTTATTTTGTGGTCCCTAAAAAAGAGGGGTTTTTTCGGCCCATTCTAGATCTCTAGCATGTGAACTGCTGTTTGAGGGTGCCGCATTTTCAGATGGAGGCTCTGCGGTCAGTGATCCAGTTGGTAAGGCTGGGGAAGTTCTTTCGTCTATAGATTTGATGGAGGTGTATCTGTACATTCCCATCAGACCAGAGCATCAAAAAGTTTTGCGATTTGCAGTGCCCATTGGGCATTTTCAGTTCCAGGCGTTGCCATTCGGGCTGGCTATGGCACCGTGCACTTTCACGAAGGTGATGGTGGTTGCGACTTCGTTGCGAAAGAAGGGCATTGAAGTTCATCCCTACCTGCACGACTGGCTGATTCGAGCGCGGTCAGTGGCGGAGTCGGTGGGAGCGACCGCACGAGTGGTTGAATTTCTGGAAAACCTAGGTTGGGTGGTCAATCGGACCAAGGGTTGGTTGCTGCCGGTACGGCGCCTGGTATAGCTAGGGGCTTTGTTCGACACGAGCGTTGGAGTGGTGTTTCTACCAGAAGACAGGGTACAAAAGAGTTTGACAGGTGTCAGCATTTTTACGCATCAAGGCTCCGACGGTGTGGAGATACTTACAACTTCTAGGCTCCATGGCGGTGGCCTTGGACTTGGTATTGTGGGCCAGGGCGCATTTGTGGCCTCTGCAGCGAGCCTTGCTATCCCGATGGTCGCCGCAAGAGCACCTGCTGAGTCAAAAGTTGGTATGCTCTGCAACTGTCAGCGAAAATCTGCAGTGGTGGCATCTTTAGGCGGGAGTGTCGCTGGAGGCGCAGGAGTGGATGTTGGTCGCCATGGATGCCAGTCTCTCCGGCTGGGGAGTGCATTGTATGGCCCAGGTAGCGCAGGGCCGCTGGTCGGCAGAGCTGAGTGGTTGCTCGATCAATTAGCTAGAGATGAGAGCAGTGCGGCTGGCACTGCAGGAGTTTGAGAGTCTACTGAATGGGAAAGCAGTGCGAGATTTCTCTGACAATGCGGTGACGGGGTCCTATATCAATTGGCAAGGGGGCACAGGCAGTGCGGTCTTGTTGGAGGAGAGCCAATGATTGATGCAGTGGGCAGAGAGCCATCTGTTAGCCCTGTCGGCGGCTCATGTGGCAGGAAAGAACAACGTACAGGCTGATTTTTCTCGGCCGGCATGTATTGGTTCCAGGAGAGTAGGAACTGAATGAGGCAGTCTTTCACGACATTACGGTGCGCTGGGGACAGCTGGTCATGGATCTGATGGCCACATTCAGCAATGCCAAGGCATCGCGGTTTTTCAGCAGGTGCAGGGAGCACATGTCAGAGGGGCTTGATGGGCTGGTTCAGCCTTGTCCATCGTTAGGACGTCTTTATGTGTTTCCTCCGTGGCCAATGATTGGTCGAGTCATTCGGAGAATAGCAAGTCACGAAGGAAAGGTAATTCTCATAGCGCCGGATTAGCCAAGGAGAGCTTGGTATGCGGACCTGGTGTGGCTGCTGGTGGACCGTCCTTGGAGGCTTCCCAGTCGAGTCAATCTGTTATACCAGGGTCCAGTTCTAATGCCGCATGTGGATCGCTTCTTGCTTACGGCTTGGCTCTTGAAAGGGAATGCCTGAAGCATAAAGGATATTCCGCGGCAGTAGTGGCTACCATGTTGCAGGCAAAAAGGAGATCTACGTCTCTTGCCTATGTCCGTATTTGGCACATTTTTGAAGGTTGGTGTGAGAGGCGCAGAGTTAAGCCATTTTCTGCAGCGGTACCGGACATCTTTGTCGTTCCTGCAAGGGGGTCTGGATAAAGGTCTAGCGCTCAGCACTCTAAAGGTTCAGCTGGCGGTCCTGGCTTGTTATAGGGGCAAGGTACAAGGAAGCATCTTGTCACTACATCCGGATGTTCTGAGATTCCTGAGAGTGGTCAAGAACGTAAGGCTGCCTGTGAGACCGGTAGTGCCAGCTTGGGATTTGAATTTGGTCCTAGAGGCATTGACACGGGCTCCCTTTGAGCCCGGGGGAGGCGGTAGCTCTAAGAGAACTTTCTTGGAAGACCGCCTTCTTGGTGGCGTTGTGCTCGGCAAGAAGAATCTTGGATCTGCAGGCGCTGTCCTGTAGAGAACCGTACTTTCAGTTTTCGGCGGAGAAAGTGGTGTTGCGGCCGGTACCCTCGTTTCTGCCGAAGGTATCATCGGTGTTTCATGTGAATCAGCCAATTTCACTGGCAACCTTTCGGAGCTGTGAGGGGGATGGTAGACAGAGTTCGCTTCACAGATTGGATCTCGGTAGAGTACTCCATAGGTACCTCAGGAGGACAGAGTGCTTTAGGAGGTCAGATAGGTTGTTTGTACTCTTTGGAGGAGCACGTAAAGGGGAGGCAGCTTCCAAGGCCTCAATTGCCTGGTGGGTGAAGAAGGCGATAGCAGCGTCGTATCAGGCGAGCGGGAAGTTGCCGCCCGAAGGTCTTCGAGCTCATTCAACTCAGGGCCAGGCGACGTCCTGGGCCGAGATGGCATTTGTTCCGCCAGTGGATATTTGTCGAGCGGCTGCTTGGTCATCTCTGCACACGTTTGCGAAACATTATCGTTTGGATGTTCATGCAACGGGAGACGCAAAGGTCGGGGCTTCAGCCATACTGGGGGGGGGCTAGCGGGACCCTCCCGACAGTAGGTACTGCTTTGGTACTGCCCTACAGTTCCTGGACTGGCCCGGAGAGACAAAGAGGAAGAAGAAATTAGACCTTACCTGCTAATTGTCTTTCCTTGAGTTCTCTCGGGGCCAGTCCAGGGCCCACCCAGGATATTGGGGATTTCAATGGGGGATCAGTAATTCAACATGTAATTCAGGAAGTGATGGTCATGTGAAGTCCGTACAAGGGGCGGATTACTGTAAGAGTAAATAGGGTTGGCCTCGAGTTTGGTCCGGGCAGTTCCGGAGTGGCGCTGTCTATGGGGCTCTCTTAAGGTGTCTGGGGGAGGAACAGTAGTAGCCAATTCGGGGTCATGAAAAAAAAAACTTAATAAGGGAAAATTGGAATAGGAGGGAAATGGTGGAGTTTAGTGGTAGGTTACGTAGCTAAAGGTTAAGTTAAAGTTTTTATGAAGGGAGCGTATAGTAATTAGTGGGCTGCTTTGACAATGGTAAACTGACTCTCTGACACCAGGGGGAGCTGGATAGGCTGTCAGCAAGTCTTTGAGAATTCAGTCCTCAGTTGCTGGAGGAGGTTGACTATCCTACAGTTCCTGGACTGGCCTGGAGAGAACTCAAGGAAAGACAATTAGCAGGTAAGGTCTAATTTCTTCTTATTTGTCCACATTTAAAAATGATTCCTATGGATATGCACTAACTGTGCTGCAGACTGCCTGTATTTTCTTTTCATATAAAACATCTTTTATTTAAAAACTATTAAATGCGTGAATATCGCATATGTCAAATTATTCTAGGATTTTATTAGCTAATACAGTTTTTTTTAAATCATATTGCTGCCTGGGACATGCATTTTACAGTAAGTAGCAATTAGTTTAGTCATCCAGTACCCATTGAAAGATTGTCTGTTGTGAATTGGTTGGGTGAATTGCAGTAATTCTAAGTAGAAATGTGAGATCTAATCTTGCAAGTGCATGAGAAGATGGGGGCAAGAGAAAAAGCAAAAGTTTTACCATGTAAATAGAAGTTAGCAAAGGAGAGCAATTCTGTCTAGCTTTGGTTTGAGTCAATGCATTTCCTATGACAATATTCTCAACTTTGTACTCCCCTCCCCAACAACAGTATGCCGCAAGTTTAATATCTGTTTAATATCTACTTGGTCCCTCTGTGTAGAGCCATGCATGCTTCAGGTATGTTATTTTATGTTTATGCAGATAGCGTGCAAGCTTTGGCCCCTTTGCCAGGTAATGTGGGGGGCTTGGATGTAGCCATGCAGGAATGTTTGTCCTCGTTGGACTGGTTTTGGTTCCTTGGATTGAAGGTGAATGTAGCTAAGATGGAATTTTTGCCTTTTTAAAGAGAGGAAGGTGGAGGGGGTTACAAGTTTCATTGGATTTGGGTGCTTTGGGGGAGGTTCATGCTGCATGTCGGGATTTGGGAGTGATGGTGGATTTTAGACTGGGTATTGTGGAGCATGTTTTTCATTTGGTTAGAAACCTATTTATGTTATTGAGACAGATTCATCAATTCTGTCTGTATTTGTTGGAAGCTAACCTAGGAGCAGCCACTCAGGCCTTGATTCTTCCCCAATTAGATTATTGTAATGTTCTATTTCTGGGACTGGCCCAAAAGGATAGGATATGTGCCTTTAATTGGTGCAGCTAAGTTGATAAGGGGACTTCAGAAATACAATCGTATTTCTCCTGTCTTGAAGGAACTTTGTTGGCTGTCTGTGGAGTTCCAAATTGAATTTAAGACCTTGGTTCTTGTGTTTCGTTTTACCTTCATTTCTCTCAGAAAAGGTTGTTCTGTATATCCCTGAATCAGCCTCTAAGATCTCAGATGGAGATATTTTTAATAGTACCCATCTATAAAAGGCTGAGGCACATGGTCCAGGCGCCTGTTATGTGGAATGTGTTGCCACGGGAACTGTGTTTGAATGATTTGCAATAATTTAGGAGAGCATTGAAAAACTTTTTTCTTTTTGAAAATTTTTGGGGAGGAGGTGGGGTTGATTAGTTAATGATGGCATGATATATTTGGTGGTACAATTAAATCAGCGGGGGTTGGGTTGGATTAGGGGGTTGGGTCGGTGGTGGTAGGGTTGGGGGTGTTGATGATTTTATGTATTTTTATGTATGTTGTTACTGGATACCACACAGAGTGGTTTTTCCAACAGTGTGGTTTATAAATGTCACTAAAAACTAAAATTGCCTAAAGTCCTTTCAGTGACCTAGCTCCAGGCCAAGATTGCTTGAGCTAGGTTGAACCATAAGCCACAAGATACATGGATATGATCTGATATGCCTCTCTTTGTATCGAGCCATGGCTGATGAAGAGAGAGTGAGAATTTAGAGGTGCTACTGTGGCACCCCCTAATCTCCAGTGTCTCTGGCCAACCTCAAAGCCATTCCACTAAGGGCATCATTCAGATCAGAATCATGGGTAGTAAAAGGATGCTTCTCCTTGGACAAGCAGGATGTGATTCCAACGTTGAGATCTTTAACCATTTTCTTCAATTTTTTCACTGTTGCACTTGTGTGGTACTGATTCCCATTAATATCTTTAGTCAGGCTTTTGGCTGTTTTTTTTTTTTAATGTTCTTTCCTCTTTGTCCTGCCTAGATCAGTCCACGTCAATGGGATTTGCCTGCCTTCCAGTAGGCAGAGACAGGGCTAAAAATCCTACTGTCTTCCTACATATGCAAATGCATTCAGGAAGCCAAACAATATTACTCTGTTTTAGCTAGGCGGAAACATTTTCTTTTGCAGTATTGGCACCAGTCAGGGTACTAGCCCCTAGATCTTGCTACATGAAGGGCTGACCTTCTATTTCTAGTCTTCCTTCAAGATCATGAATAGCATTCTTAACAGGCTGCACATGAGTTCAGCTGGAGCTGGAGCTCATCCCTCTGGGTGGTCCCAGAGTGAAGTCAGTATGCCTTTTGGAAATAGAAACAGCAGAAAAAGACCACATGGCCTATCTAGTCTGCCCTTTCATAACAACTACTACAACGGTCCCCTTTTTTCCTTTAGAGATCCTCTGTGTTTGTCCCATGCTTTTTTGAATTCAGATATTGTCCTCAGCTCTACCACCTCCACTAGGAGACTATTCCACGCATCTACCACTCTTTCTTTAAAAAAAATATTTTGGCATATCATTCCTGAATCTATCCCCTTTAACCCTTATCCTATGTTCCCTCATAGCAGAGCTTGCTTTCAATCGAAAGAGGCTCTCCTCCTGTGTATTTATGCCACAGAGGTATTTAAACATCTCTATCAGGATTTCCGGTGTAGCCACGGTGGAAGAAGGACGTGGGTGAGAGCGCTCTCCAGCCCGCATCGATAAAAAACGGGTAGATACAGTTCCCCCCCCATGAGAAAATTCAAAAGAAGGAGTTAAAATGCTGAAAGTGGTTAAAGTAGAGCAAGGAGCCACTATAAAAGATCTATATGTGGCGAAAGCGGGAGCAGGGAAAAATACCCCGGAAGACAAGAGAGCCCTGCCGGCGCCGGCGTCTCCAGTCTCCTCGACGGAGCCGCAAGAGGCAGAGGGAGAAGATGAGTCCCAGGCGGATTTAGCGGCAATTATGAGAGAGATACCAGAGTCGAAGGAGGAAATCGTTGAGAGAGTATTTAATAAGTTGGAGGAAAAATTTGCCGGGATGGGGCAACTCCTGGAGGAAGTAGAAGCCAGGGTCAGCCAAACGGAGGATTCCCAAGCAGCCCTTCAGCGCATGGTGGTCTCCCTGCAGCAACAAGTCAGATGGTTGCATTCAAAATCTCAGGACATGGAAAACAGAGACAGAAGGTCTAATCTTAGAATTTTTGGTGTACCAGAGGGGGCGGAGGGAGAGGACACTGTTAGATTTGTAACAGATATGCTGCTGAAGTGCTTTCCAGATCCCCCCTCGCTGACGCCATTTGAAGTGGAAAGGGCACATAGGGAACTGAGGCCTAGGCCTAAGGCATCAGCGAACCCACGTGCTATCATTGTAAAACTACTCCGTTTCCAAGACAAGGAGCGTGTAATTAGGGCAGCAAGGAGATCGAAGTTTGTGCTTTACAAGGACTGGAAAGTATATGTGTTCCCAGATTTGGCAGCTGAAACTGTCAAAAGAAGGAAGGATTTGCTAAAAGTGAAGGACTCCTTGGCAAAAAAAGGAATACAAGTGGCGATCTGGTACCCAGCAAGGCTCACGAAAGTGTTGAGAGGTACGAGGAGGTTTTTCAATATGACGGATGCCTTGGAGAAATTTCTAAAGGCACAAAAAGGAAGAGCTCTGGAGAATAATTAATGAAGATCACAGCACAAGGAATAACCAGGCACCCCATGAAGAAACTGAGGACGAGCTGCTGACGCCAGCAGAATGAGAGGGCTATATTTGAATGGGAGCGTGGACGTTGGACTGTTGGTGCAGTTGTAAGGAGAAGAGAAGGAAGAGACGAGGTCTAAATTAAACTGAAGCAGTGTTTTGTACTGTGGGATGTGGGGGTATTAGTGGGAGAGAGGGGAGAGTGATGTGTGGGAAAAGAAAAACTTGGGGAAGGATTGAGGGGTATGAGGGGGGGAGTGACAAGGGGGGAAACTGAGTAGATGGGTAGACGTCCCACGCCACCATCCTCCAGCGGGTAGTGGACAGGAAAGTGGAGTAGAATGGGGAGAAGTTTGGGGGAGGGTAAAGAAGTAGAGCAGGAGGATGGGGCAGACATGATGGGAAGACAGGTGCAGGAAAAGAGAGGGTGACGATGTGCAGGGGACTGGGCTAACGCAGGTCAGTAATCAGAAAATTTGTGAAGGGAGGGAGAGGGTGGAAAGTGTTATACTGTACAGTTGTGTGTTAAGTTATGAAAATGTTGTATTTAAGCTCATGCTGTCAGTTGCCCATCTGGAGAGTGAAGGGAGGGAGAGCGAAGGGGAGGTTAAAAGTTGCGATGTCCATAAGGGTGGTGTATAAGAGAGCCTCCTTTAACATACGGGGGATTAACAGCCCTATTAAAAGGAAAAGGATTCTCACACAATTGAACAGGAATAAGGTAGATATTGCCATGCTGCAAGAGACACATTTGACAAAGGACGAACAAGAGAAATTAAAGTCCCAGGGGTTTGTACAACTGTTTGGATCGGCATATTTATTTATTTTTTATTTATTCATACATTTGATATACCGCTCAGGCCGAGAAGCATCAGAGCAGTTTACATAATTCCAAAAAGAGAGGGGTGGTGATCCTCCTACACAAAAGGGTCAGGTTTGTCCCTTATGGGTCGGGAGGGGATGTAATGGGTAGGATAGTGTGGTTAGTGGGGAGAATCGACCAAAAGGAGGTGTCGTTTCTTAATCTATATTCCCCCCCCAATGGGCAGAAGGGTTCCGTTTTCACAAGAGCCTTGAGTTTGGGGAAAAGGCAAAAGGGGACTGGATCATCGGGGGGGGATATGAATTGTGTGGTGGGGCCTAAGGATAGATCCAATTTCCAGATAAAACTGCATTGGAAGAAGGGAAAAGAATTAAGGAAGAGCCTAGAGGAGTTTGACCTGGTGGACATATGGCAGTGGGAGAATCCCGGGGGGCAGGAATATACTTGTTACACCACAAGGCAGGGGACATACTCTCGACTGGATATGTTTCTGGGGAAAAGAGGACAACGGGGGGGGGGGGGTGCTTGAGAAGATAAAGATACACTCTATTATATAATCCGATCATAGAATGATTACGGGGGTGTGGAGCCCGCAGGTGAATGGGAGGGGGGAGGGGAAACGTATCGTTGATCCAGTCAGAGGAAGGGAAGGCTAAATTTCTACATGCCTGGCGGGATTATCTAGAATTGAACGACAATGGGGAGGTGTTGGATGCTATGGTCTGGGATGGGGGGGAAAGCGTTCATGAGGGGGGTAATGATTCAATTTGGGAGTCAGAAGAAAAGAGAAAGGGAGATTGAGAGGCAACAATGGATGAAGGAGTTGGAAGAGTTGCAATTGGAACATAGTAAAACTGGGGCAAAGATCTCCCTGCAAAAGCTTTGTCGGGTCCGAGCGAACTTTATGGAAGGTGGTAATAAAGCTGGTAGAATGTTGGCTAGGCTGCTGCAAAAGAGGAGGGAAAATCGGACAGTGGTGGAGATTCTGAACAGAGAGGGTAATAAGGTAGTAGAAAGTCAAGATGTCTGTAGAGAATTCCGGCAATTTTATGAGTTACTGTACAGAGAACAAGAAGGGAGTAGTTGGGAGAAGATTGAGGAATATTTGGATAGGATCAGGGTGCCTAGGGTAGCGGAGGAGACCGTGGCCTGGCTGGGAAGGCCTATCAGTGTGGAGGAGGTAATTAGAGGAATCAAGAAACTACCGAAGGGGAAGGCGGCAGGCGAAGATGGGTTTCAGGCGGAATACTATCACATGATGCAAGAGGAGGTGGCACCTTTCTTGGCTAGACTATTTACAGATCTTATGCAGGGGAACAAGATGCCGGATTGGATGGCTCAAGCGAACATTGTGGTAATCCCTAAAGAGGGAAGACCTCCTAACAGATGTGAAAACTACAGGCCCATCGCATTGATTAATAGTGATGCTAAGTTGTATGCAAAGATATTGGCGAGTAGATTGGAGGGAATCTTGCCAGACTTAATTCATCCTGATCAGACAGGGTTCATTAAGGGTAGGGTAATAGTGGATAACGTGAGGAGGGCGGTAGGTCTCCTCCACTTTGTCAAGGCAAAGAAACTACCAACGCTGTGTGTGGCGCTTGATGCCGAAAAAGCTTTTGACAGAGTGGAGTGGGCTTTTCTGTTTGAGGTGATGGGGAGGATGGGATTAGGTAAAGACTTTATACAGGGGGTAAGAGCCCTGAATCAGAGCCCTTCGGCAAAGCTCATGGTGAATGGCCACCGCTCGGAGTCATTTGATCTTCAGCGTGGGATGAGGCAGGGTTGCCCCCTGTCGCCGCTGTTGTCCACAATAGTGATTGAAGCACTCGCGATCCATATAAGGGAACAACAAAGTATTGTGCCAGTGAGAGTAGGAACTACTCAGCATAAGATCCTTTTGTTTGCAGATGACACATTGATATTTATGACAAGGCCGACGGAGTCTCTTCCAGTGTTAGTGAAGGAGCTGGGAGATTTTTCGGAGGTGTTGGGTTTTAAGGTGAACTTAGCAAAGACAGAGGCATTGGCGTTGGGGGGGGGGGGGATGAAAAAGGAGAAGATTAATAACTTTCCATTTAGGTGGGCTCATGGGGATATTAAATATCTAGGGGTGAGAATTATGGAGGACCCGGGGAAGCTGTTTGAGCTTAATTATAAACCGATGGCAGGTAAATTTAGTGAGCAGTTGGCGGGGTGGTCATCGCTGCAATTGAGCTGGGTAGTGCGGGTAGAGGCAATAAAGATGAGTATTGTTCCGAAATTTATTTTCCGTTTTTCACAGCTACCCATTCGGATCCCAGGGTATATTATTAAGAAGTGGGAGGCAAAGCTGGTGAGATTTGTGTGGGGTGGTAGAAGGGCACGGATAAAAGTGAGAAGGTTGCTACTTTCTAAGGATCAGGGGGGGATTCGATTCCCATCTCTGAACTGGTATTATAAGGCCTATATAGTAAAGGCATGGAGAGATCACTATCGCAGAGGAGAAAAAGTGGCGTGGGTGGAACTGGAAAGAATTATAATGGGCTCCCAGTTGTTGTTTCAATGGTTAGAGACGGGTAAAGGGGAACGAGCACCCGCTAATAGAGGCCATCTTGATGATTAACAAAACGGGGAAGAAACAAGGGTGGTTTCCATCCCCATTGTCACCTTGAGTCCAGAATTAGAGATTACTTTCCCTTTGGGGACATTGATTGGTTTAAGAAGGGGATGCAGAGTAAGAAGTGGGGAGCTGAAAAATTTGTAGATTTCCTGGATTAGGGGGGGGGTTCGTTCACATTGGGAGTTGGAAAGCAGAATCCAAGGGAAAATTTTCTTTTTACCAAAATTTTCAACTAAGACATTTCTTAAATAAGGGGGAGATTAAAAAACAGATTAACAGGCCCAGCTTGCAAATGGAGTCAGCATTATATCAGGGAAACTCGGATAAGGCTGTCATATCGAAGCTATATAAAGTCCAATTGATGGAGGAGGAGGATGGAGATGCGGAAGCTCACAAGAGTAAGTGGCACAAATGGTTGGGGGAAGAGTTGGAAGAAAACATGTGGAGGAAGATCCATGAGAGTATATATAGGAACACGGGGGTTTCCTCATGGCGACAGACACAGCTCCAAATTGTACATGGGGCGTATATTACCCCGAGAAAGTTGTTCCTAGACAGGGGGAAACAAACAGATTTCTGTTGGAGAGGGTGTGGAGGGGTGGTGACTTCTTTCCACATGTGGTGGGAGTGCCCGGTGATCCAGAGATATTGGGGGGTGGTAAGAGAGAATATCTTTGGGGGGAAAGGGGGGTCTGGCCAGGGGAATCTTAGGGACTTGATATTGGGGGATGGGGAGAAGGAGGTGGTGGGAAATGGAGGGGGCTGTTAGAGGAGAAGCTTAAACTGGCAGCAAGAGTGGCTGTGGCATGGAAATGGAAGGGCGAAAAAGGCCCATTGGGGGGGACGGGGACTGGAATTTAAAAATTGAGGAGGCGGTGAGATTTGATCTGTTAACGTACAGGTTGAGGGGGAAGGAATGGATATTTCATAAAATATGGGATTCTTATTTAAATGGACGCAAGAGGGGAACGAATGAGAATAGGGGGGACATATACACAATAGTTAATAAAGGATGGGGTGACAGTACGAGCTACCAGTTGTGATTTGAAATAAGTTGATGAGTTATGGTTAGACGCATAAGTGAGTGAAAGGATGGGAAGTGAACTCCATTGGTATAAAAGGGAAAACATGTATATAAAGAATAGTTGATATGTAATAGGAATGAGGTTGCCTGTAAGCGAAACTTATCAGATATGTTAATGATGGTAGACATTGTAAGTAAATGTTTTGAGGGTATTGGAACAGTTTTGCATTGGATGTAATTTCCCTGTCTTTCACAAAGTTTAATAAGATATGGTTTAAAAAAAAATCATCTCATATGTCCTCGATTCTGCCTTTCCTTTGAAGTAGCATAAACACAACCCTTGCCAGGAATAAATTAACCAATCTGTATAATAAAAAAACCCAAACAAGTTAAATATGTTTCTTTTTGTCAGAGCAGTCGTGACCAAGGAAGATAGAGGGAACCTTCATCCCGCTGCGACTGCTCCTTTTAATTCTTAACACTTAACTTTATTTCGTCATCAAACCGATGAAGTGAGGTGGAAGGAAGTCGTATACTACTACATGTCACATTTCAGGTCCTTGTCTTCAAGACCCTGCTTCAGGTTAGAGAACTCCCGTTACCGTCCATCTTCCATTAAACCCAAAGAAAACCCTCCAGCTTCTTTTTTATAACGGCGTCTGACGTCATTGCTGACAGTGGAGGTGCCGATCAATCAATCACACCTCAACAACCATTCGCCCACCAATCAGAAAGGGGAAACCCTATATGCAAAGGGAACCTCCTAATCTGATTGGAACAGATGTCTGATTGGAACTGAGCCTTTCATTTGTGCCTGTTCCCAGATATGATGGTTTTGAGATCTGTTTGGCTTTACATCGATTTTTTTGCAAGCTTAGAATAATACATCATTTTGCACAAATGGAAACCCAATCAGATACATCAGTAATTAGTGGCCCTTCAAGCTGGATACCTCCAGGGGCAACGGATCCTTCCATACTTACTTTTCAGGAGCTTGTCTTACGGGAAGTGGCCATAATGGAGAAGACCCCCTCATGGCTTCTTTTCAAATTTATCTCGCAATCATTTTGAGGCCATCCTACAACTGGCAGAATCTGATTTAGTTATACGACAGGCTGACAAGGGGGGAGCAGTGGTGGTTCAGTCCACAGACCAATATCGACAAGAAATTTGGACTCATTTAAATAATCGTTTACATTATATACATTTGGATGGTGATCCAACTTTGGGTTTAATGGAGCAAATTCAGACTATAATATCTGCTGCATTTTTCAATAATTGGATCACAAAACGAGAATTTAATTTTTTGTTGAACACAAATCCAAAAATTCCGGTCTTTTATCTTGTACCCAAAATTCACAAATCTTTGTTAAATCCGCCGGGTCGACCCATAGTTTGTGCCGTGACTCGATACTTGAACCGCTTTCCAAGTTCTGTGATGTCTTTTTACAGCCAGCAGCAGTGAAGGTTGGATCCTACATTAAATATACGGGTGATTTTCTTTTGAAACTATCTTCTTATACTGATTTTCCATTATACAAATTCATGGTTACCCTTGATGTCCAGTCCTTCTATACCAACATTGATCAGAGGGAGGTACTAAATTGCTTGCAGACATATCCATTGGATCTCCCGTCTCGCATCCCTCGTTCTTTTCTGTTGAATCTTTTGGATTTAGTTTTAAATCAAAATTTCCTGTACCATCAACAGTTTTTTCGGCAAATCTTTGGAATAGCGATAGGTGCAACGATGGCCCCCTCTATAGCCACGATCTACATGGCATTGTTTGAAGAGCAGTTCATATATTCTGCCCCTTTGTTTCAATACATACCTTTTTGGTGCAGATTTTTAGACGATATCTTTTTTTTCTTTGGTAAGGCACTGTATCACAATTGGATGAATTTTTAACATCTTTGAATACGTATAAACTAAATATTCAATTTACAGCTCAAATAGAGCGAATAAAAATTCAGTTCTTGAATATTACAATTCAACATACTTCAGAGGGATTTGTCACCTCTCTCTTTCAGAAGCCAGTACAGAGGAATACTCTCCTGAAATATTCAAGTTACCATCCTGTGTCGAAACGGGGTTTACCCTACGGACAATTTTTACGATTACGGCGAAACTGTTCCACCCTTTCTGAGTTTTATCATCATGCTGCCGGCCTCAGAAATCGTCTATTATATAGGGGATACCCTAATAAAATTGTAAATCGGGCCTTTAAACGGGCCCAGTTTATACAGAGGGAATGGTTATTTTCCGCAATCAATAAAGATCAGATGGGGTCAGAAAACAAGATCACTGGTATTTTTCCATATGTTCAGGGAATAGGTAAAGTAATTAAGATCCTTTACCGATTCTTTCCAGTTCTGTCTCTTCATAAATGTTTTTGTGAAAAAGATCTGAGAGTGGCTTATTCTAGAGGGGCCAATTTGAGGGATTTTGTTGTTCCACTTCTTTAGTAGATCGTCCACTTAGATCTCATAGTGACCCTGGGCATTCTCAGTGTGGCGCATGTGGATTCTATCAAGGCTCTTACTGGCTCATCATGGTTGGACACACATACCTCTCAGGTATTTTATTCAAAATGGCACACCACATGTCAGTCAGACTTTGTGGTTTACATAATTATTTGCCCATGCTTGCTTTATTATGTGGGTCGCACGATTCATGCCATAAAGGTACGTTTAGCAGAACACCGCTCCCGTTTAAATTTGAAAACACTCACTGCTCCTTTAGTGGAACATTGTTTACAGCGTGCTCATTGTTTTGAACACCTTCAGTGGTGCGTATTGGATCACATTCCTAAGGGAGGTAATCAGACACTTTGATTGCAAAAGTTAGAGCAACGTTGGATATATAAATTGGATACAGTCTTTCCTTCGGGTCTCAACATGCAATTGGAATGGCATAGCATCCTATGATTACACTGTGACCAGCGGTACATCTGTTCCAATCAGATTAGGGGGTTCCCTTTGCATATAGGGTTTCCCCTTTCTTATTGGTGGGCGAATGGTTGATGAGGCGTGATTGATTGATCTGCACCTCCACCGTCAGCAATGACGTCAGACTCCATTATAAAAAAGAAGCTGGAGGGTTTCTTTGGGTTTAATGGACGGTAACAGGAGTTCTCTAACCTGAAGCAGGGTCTTGAAGACAAGGACCCGAAACGTGACACGTAGTAGTATATGACTTCCTTCCACCTCACTTCATTGGTTTGACGACGAAATAAAGTTAAGTGTTAAGTTTGCTCACTTTAAAAGAATTAAAAGGAGCAGTCGCAGCGGGATGATGGTTTCCTCTATCTTCCTTGGTCATGACTGTTTCCTTTGAAGTATACATATTAAGATCCTTAAGTCTGTCCTCATAGGCTTTATAACAAAGACCACTAACCATTTTAGTAGCCACCCTCTGCACTGAATCCAACCTGTTTATATCCTTTGAAAGGTGTGGTCTCCAGAATTGCACACAAATGAGGTCGCAACAAATACTTATACAGAGGCACTATCGCCTCCTTTTTTCTGCTGGCCATTCCTCTCCCTATGCACCCAAGTATCTTGTTGTCCAACTCCCACAAGATGTGCCCAGCAGAGCAGGGTGGTTAGCTAGGGTCACTTAGGCATCTTCTGACCAGTTTTGGCTGAAGAAGGGTCATACTCGCAGTGCCTATAGGGCTTGTTTTCCCTAGCCAAGTCTGCAAAGCTAGATCAGCCCTAGGGGTTACACATGATGTGCTTAAGGGTAGAATAGCTCTGCAGGAATTATTGCACATCTGCCTACATTACCATAGGGAGCATTGTT
This sequence comes from Ichthyophis bannanicus, assembly GCA_033557465.1. NCBI lineage: Eukaryota > Metazoa > Chordata > Amphibia > Gymnophiona > Ichthyophiidae > Ichthyophis > Ichthyophis bannanicus. The sequence goes on from CM066042.1 coordinate 77,562,346, forward strand.
CCCTTAGGCTTATCAGTGGCAATAAAGTCAAGGTTCTAAGTCTTTTTTTGAGTACCCTGATTACTCCTAGATTAAGAGAACAGGGCTGTAGCAGAAAAGATACTATCTTGGAGAAACTGTTTTCTTGGTACAAAGAGAACTATTACTACTACTACTAATAATAATTTGTATAGCGCTACAAGGTGTACGCAGATGTAAGATACAGTCCCTGCTCATCAGAACTTACAATCTAATCAAGACAAAACATATAGCAAAATTGGGAACTAGAATATGGTAAGATACACATAAATATTGGACAGGAGAGTGAGGAGCATCAGGATCCAAAAGCGGCTTCAAAGAGGTGGGTTTTTAGCCTGGATTTGAATAGGGCGAGAGAAGGAGCCCGATGCACAGACTCAGGTAGTTTGTTCCAGGCATATGGAGCAGCAAGATGAAATGAACGAAGTCTGGAGTTGGCAGTGGCAGAGAAGGGCACAGATAAAAGGGATCTGCCTGAGGAGCAGAGTTCCCTTGGAGGGCTGTAGAGTGAGTTAAGAGAGGAAAGGTAGTGAGGAGCTGCAGAATGAATCTACTTGTAGGTAAGTAGGAGAAGTCTGAACTGGATGCAGAAATGCACAGGGAGCCAGGGAAGTGACTTGAGAAGAAAAAGGGGTTACATGAGCATAGCAACACTGGCAGAAAATAAGTTGTGCAACTGAGTTTTGAACAGATTGAAGGAGAGATGATTTCAGAGGGAGACCAGCCAGAAGCAGGTTACAGTAGTCAAGGAGGGAAGTGACTAGTGAATGGTTAAGAGCCTTAGTTTTTTTTTTTTTAGTGCCATCAAGTCAGTGTTGACTCATAGCGACCCAGCTACCTCTGGGTTTTCTTGGCAATGTATCACCGGAAGTAGATTGCCAGCCTTTTCTTCCGAGGCAATGGAGGTAAAGTGACTTGCCTAAGGTCACATGGAGTGCCAGTGGGAATTGAACCCTTGATCTTCTGGGTACTAGGCAGTTGCTCTAACCACTAGGCTACTCCTCCACTCTAAGAGCCTTAGTAGTGCAAGTAAAAAGGAAGGAACAAATTTTGCGTGGCCTCCCTTCTGCAGCAGCCTCTGCCAGTATGAATAATCCAAATGGATAATATTTTGTCCTAGACCCCCTTCGTTTATTTGGAAACACTAGAGTAGAGGTCCCTAAAGGCGTTCAAACAAAGGGTCAGCAGTTGTGATGCCTTGAGCGGCTTCCTACCAATTCTCAAGCTGGAGCATGCCCACTCTTTCTTTTGTGACACCCAGTAGTGACATAGTAACCAGGGCAGCCTGAGCAGTGACACATGATGCATTACTGCTTCCATAGTCCTTCCTCTATTTTTTTGCTTTGGTACACCCCATTGGTGTGGACTGCTTCACAGCCAAATCCAGAGATGGGTTTTTGACTGTCTCCAGAACATATCCAGATGTTTAATGTCCATACCAGATGATGTTCCGGTAGGAGGGAGGCTAGGATTTTATTTAAATCACTATTCATAACCTCAGACTGTTGGGTACTAAAAATATTCTGGATAGGATAAAGTCTCAGCCTTTCATACATTCCACCAAGATGATTTCAATAGAGCTCTCTTGCCTTCTGGAGGCCAAGGCTGTCGGTCCTGTTCACAAAATGATGGGGATTCTGTGCCATTGGAGATCTAAGAGCTCTGAACAAGTAGGAGTAGCCTAGTGGTTAGGGCAGCAGCCTGGAATGGGAGGAATGGGAAAGATCAGGGTTCAAATCCAGTCATTTAACTCTCCATTGCTTCAGATACAACTTGGATTGTAAGCCCTCTGGGGACAGTTAAATAACTACTGTACCTGAGTGTAATCTACCTTGATCATCTACTGGAAAGACGTGAGCTAAATTTTAATAAATAAATACTTAGCAAGAGAAGTTGTTACCCTGGGCACCTTTATTCTTTATCTCCAAAAAAGGAGACTCTCTATGTTCTCTGGACTTTAAGGATGTTTACACTCGCATTCAGGTGCATCCCACTGCTAGGAAGTATCTCAGATTTGTTATAGGGAAGCAGCAATACCAATACTCTATACTGCCATTTGGCCTCATGTTAGTTCCACATGTGTTCACAAAGTGCCTCGCTGTAGTTGCAGCATATCCATGCAGTTTGGGAGTGCATATGTTTCCCTATCTGGATAATTGGCTAGTCAAGAGCACATCTCAAGAAAGAGCTCAAGAATCCATGAGCTCGGACATTTAGGTGCTGGAGTTGCTAGGGCTTGTCATAAATTATTTCAAGTCAAAATTAAACCTGTCAACTCAATTGGAATTCGAAGGAGCACTGCTAAACACGATTCAGGAAATAGCTTTTTTTTTTCTGCAAGAAAGGATTACCACTCTTGTCCATCGTGGAAAAATTCAGAAGAATCGGCAAACATCAGCTTGAAACATGTTGAGGATATTGGGCCACCTGCAGTGCATGGAACACCCTTAGCACCTCTCAAAATCAGGTAGAACTACCAGAGAGATAAAAATGATAAACAGGATGTCCGTTCCAAACATTATACCAACAAATAATTTAAACAGCAGTTTAGAAATGTATTACAAAAACCACGATCTCTCTATGCTGGACACATTGTAATTGGTCTGGTCAGGCAGTAGGCTACCATTTAATTAAAGGAGCTTTCTTCTGAAGCAGCCCCCCCTTTTTTTTTAATAACTTTTGTATTTTTGGAAGGGTCGTTTTGGCATAACTTTTAATGTTTTAAGTCCAGGCAGCCTCGTCTTGGCAGTGCTTCCACTCAGACTGCTTTGGTTAGGAGACTCCTTTAAATAGAGATTGTGATTTTTCTAATAAATTTGTAAATCGCTATTTATATTTGTTGGTATATGTTTGGGACTGCTACTCTTTGTTTGACATCTCAAAATGAGACAAGCTCAATAGACCCTTGGCATGGAGTGGACTCGGATGCCCCTCACAAGTTCCTGGACATCATACCTGTGATGATGCCACTCTGGGACTCTGACGTGATGAACAATCTATTCCAATTTGGCAAAAGGATCAGGCACTGTAATCAGGAGAATCCGCATTATTGTTTCTTAGTCTTTGTTGCCACCCCAGCCCAAGATTACCAAGTAATTTTTCTACACTGCAAATAAGTCACATAGCTTCTAAACAGAGCAAAGATGACTATTCACTTTTTTCAGCTGCCTTCTGAGTACTATAGATGAATGTTGTTAAAATTTCCCTATACCTGGTAATGTTTTATTACCATTTTAAGTTGTGCTTTGTTTTTGTGTATAGCCCATTTTGGATGATGCTTCCTTTACATTTGATGATTTATCTCCATTTTTATCACTTGGACTGTAAAAATATATCTCCTACATTTTAATATGACTTTGTTATTGGGAGATTAAAGCAGATGTGTTTTTTATCACCTTTGGAATGAGGGATTAGCTTTTCTATGTATCCATTGCTTTTTAATGATTTTATATCTAAAGCATATTTGAATTGCAGGTTGCTTGTATTGATTGATCTTTAATTCATTTCTGTGGGGTGGGGCTCTTGGAAGTCCATGGCTCAGCTTGCTTGTATAGCAGGATCATTTGATTCTTATCACAGGGGAAGGTTTGCTCTATTTTTTTAGTCTTTTATTTTATATAAAGGTAATATTAGTTGTAGGAAGATGTTGTCAACTCTGATAGGAAACATTGCAGGTATAGATCTTTTACAGAAAAGGTGTCAGTATAGCTCCCAAACTAGACTTTTCTTCCAAGGTGAGAATAGGAAGCAAAATAATATGATGCTTCAACACTGAACATCTATCTATCTATCTATCTATCTATCTATCTATCTATCTATCTATCTATCTCCAGTATGTTTAATATCCATAAAATGGAAGGAGAACAGTCAGATCTCATAAGGCTACAGTCGGAACAATTTTCCTAAAGACCTTAAAGGTCTGCCAGGTCGAAGTGTTTTATTTGTGAATGAGTGTTGCTCTAATTTAGCAATTTGCAGCCACAGATGAAGAAAACTAGTGTGTTTTGTCTGGTTCAGGGCACACACCTGGTTATCATGTAAATCCCCCTTCCACTGAGCTTGTCAGAGAGCGGCATCTGAAATATACAGCTCACCATTGGTAGGATATTCAAGAACCCTTGGGAAGATGAACAGGAGTCTTCTAGATGTGCTTCGAGTCCCATAGCTATTGAGAGAAATTTTTATTGTTGAATTAAAAAGTTATTTTTATTTTCATTTTATATACTGTGGCCTCCCACCTCCACCCTGATAAATGATCTGCCCAAGGCAATGACAACAGAATGAAATATACGGTTTTACAAATGTGTGACGTCCAAGCCATCCATATGCATATCTGATTCTGTAACTCGTCCTGAGCTCAGCAAGTAAAAATCCAAATAAAATAACTCATTCCTCATTGCTTCTCAATAAAACCAGAACCCCCTTATACCATCAACCATGAAACCTTACGCTTCCACCTTGTCAGTCAGCTCAAATCCCCCATCTCTCACAAACCAAAACCTGAATCACTCCCTACCATAACCAGAGCTTCCTATCTGCCTCCCACCAGCATAATAGTCTTAGACTACCCAAGAACATCAGCCAAAACATACTTTTTTGCCCCAAAGATATTCCTCCAGTGGTGGTCTAGCTCAAGACATAACTGTACCACCATTATTCCTTTTGGAGCTGTGTACACTATAAATGAGCAACATTAATTTGTGTGGACCATTTCAGCAGGTTCATCACTTGAGCCAACCAAGCTGATGTGTTTCTCTGTTGTAGGTATTCTCAGTAGATTTATGGAAGTCATGTCAAACTTGTTTTCAATATCATCGCAGCCATAATGGGTGAGAGGAAGTCAATTGATCACATTGAGATTTTAATCTTTTCTTTGTCCCTTCATATCCCCCCCATTGCAACTAATGATACAAAAGTCACTTAGTACTGCATCAAGCTCCATGATACAGACTGGCCATACAGCACTGATCCATACTTTAGTGTTTGGGGTGCATGGTTCCTTTCTTTGTCAACTTTGGTTCTCTACAACTGCTTATGCACTTCAGTAAGAATAAGTCATGCTCGTTAAATGAATAATGCCCTTTGCTAGTGCACAGAGTATTGGTGCTTTCTTGTTGACCCTGCCAGACCAGTCCAGACAAATATGAATAGCTCATCCTCCAGCATATGGAGACAAAGAAAAAAACATTGCCTGCCTCCCCATAAAGGCTGGTGTAGCTGGGAGGCATGCCAGTATTTTTCTCTGTCTTCAGATTTGGTCTGTCTGGTATAGTGAGGAGTACAGCCACCGTCGGCGGAGCCTGTTTCTGTCCAAAGAAGGCCTGGTCTGGGGAGTTGTCATCCTACACCTTCTGCAGAAGCCTGAAGTGAGTAGGCTTGGGCTGCATTGTGGAAAGAGTGGCCCAACTCCTTGGACGAGCTGCACTTCATAAGTGCTTAATAAAGTTGGACATTAAAAAACAAAAGAAGACACTTGTTTCGGCGCTGCCATCAGATGCATGCTGTTGAGGTGCCACAGGGAGATGGAAAGCCTCTGAAGCAACTGCCACAGCCTTAACCCAAGTAGATCCAGGCAACAGTAGCACCCGGAATGATTCATCCACACATTTTGAGTTAAGCCCATGGGATTCCCAGTAAGGGTTGTGGCAGATGTTTCAGAGCGTGAGCAATGATGCACGTCTGCAGGGACTGGCAAGAGAGTGCAGTAGCAGGCTTTCTTCTCCCCTTTGTACAGACCTGGAGGCAGAAAAGAGCTTTTCTCCAGTGCAGCACTCAAGTGAGCTGAGTGCAGGGGAGAAGCAGGTGAGTTGGGGCAGACCGTAGAGCAGGACAATGTCACAAGGTCCTTGGGGATGCAGAAAGTAGGGAGAAGATGTTGGGGTATGGGTGCAGCAATTCCCTTTCCCTCCCCCCCTGAATTTAATCTTATATTGCACAAAGCATATATGTCAAGAAGCCAAGAAGGGCTGGAGACCTTGCCAAAACGGTTGAGAGAAGCTGAGCTGAAAGCTGGAAAACCCAACTCATAGACTTCAAAGGGTTCCAGCTGGATTTCTGTCGTGGATCAATTAGACATATTTAGTAGTGAAAATAGAGGGGATAATAGAATCCCTGTAAGAAGAAATTACAATAATCTGATTGTTTCATAAGGGTGAGCTTGCAGGACTGATAGTACAAGTTATTAAGGCCCTGAGGAATGATGACTTCCAGAATGAGCAGCAGGTGGCTGGAGATCCCATCCTGCATGATATACAGAAGTCAGTGAGAATCTTTCCCTTCAGTGGATCAGTGCAAGAGATTTGGGAGGAGCCAGATTTTGGACTGAAAGGCTTGTGTTCAATGGAAGGGTTATACCTCAATCTGGAGATCAGCAGGAGAAATCACTAAGAGCTGTGGACATAGGTGACTGAGGAGGGTCAGCTGTGAAAGAAAGGAAATCGGGCATGTGGTTTAAACAGATTTATGAAAAAGTGATGGTTTCCCCGCAGGCCTTGATATGTAGTGGGCATGGATCAAGAGCAACCTGCAGCAGAATCGGAGAGCTGAGGCATGGGCAGACAGCCCTAAGTTGAAGACAGCGTTTCTGGCGGATTCACAAGATGATTCGATTACACTCTCATCAAAAGTTTATTTCCTCTTCCGTGATAGCTAGGTGAGCAGTTTGGCTGCAAAATTGGTCAGTGGATTTGGCATCAAAGACGCATCCTAATAAGCTTCCTTTTAGAGGACGTTAGCTGTTTGGTGAGGAGGGCCTATCCACTCCATTTATCTGGATGTTAGTAGAGTGCTTAAGTAGTATTTGAAGGTCACAAAATGATTCAGACAGACTAATAGACACTTTGCCCTGAAAGCAAGACCAAGGAGAGGTGAGACAAAGCCAAGGCAGCGCTGCCTTGATGGATAAAAGAGACTACAAAGATGGTGTATATAACAGAAGGGCAAATAGTACCTAAAGAATTGACGACTCATTCCACAAGAGCACAGGTAACGTCCTGGGGGTGGGGGTGGGATGAAAGAGATGGCAGACACATAGGCATCCTGCATTCGTTCGGCAAGCATTACAAGTTAGATGTGCAAAGCACATAGGCAAGCAAATTTTGGAGCAGAATGTTTCAGGCAGCTGCATATTCAACCCACCCTTGAGGAATTAATGCTTGAGTACAACCCCATTCATCTGGATTGGTCTGGCAGGGATGACAAGGAAGGTGAAATTATAGTTACCTGATAATTTGCTTTCTTTTAGTCCCAACAGTCCAGATTCCCACCTAGGGTTAAAAACAAAACCCAGCAAAGATGCAGAGGACTAAAGAGTAACCCTATACAAATAAGTGGTAGTAGTACCTTGAGTACTAAATGGCTTTTCACTTCTGCCACTGTACTCAAGCATGACCTTGGGACTTCGATCATTCATTCAGAGATTCATGTGCAAGTATTACATGGCCTAACATTACGAGTCCTTCATTTAGATCTAAATAAATGATACATATCTTTAGGATCTATTGTAATTGCATAACCCCAAGTTGTGAAGCAGAAGGTTTGAGGCAAGTGGACCAAGTAGTACCAAAGGGAAACGGTATTGAATTAGACAGAAACTATTACAGTGGATTGTTTCTATCATTGAAACATTTTTCATTAACTGTTACTGAAATTTAGTTAAGAACTGTGAGTGAGGTAGTGTACGTGCTATGCTTTCTGTTTCTTTAAGAGCTACTTCATTTTTTCATTGCAGTAGAGTGAGACCAAGGCTGTATTGGGCATAGGACACGTGAGACTGCGATCCCAGCTACCTGACTGTTTAACTGTAGTGTTTATAATGAATTTATCCCTGTTATAACATGGATAAAAATTTGTCAAATATTCTTAGTCCCATTGATATTTAGTTGTACATATGAATGTAGAATAGCACAACATAGCAAAAACACAAAAATAATTGTCGTATTTTATCCTTTCTGTCATGTGTATGAGAGTCGGGTGGGTCTCAGTTGAGTGATAGAACAATGCCTTTATCTGATTTCATAATTCCAGTGGTCACTTAAATCACTCAAGTATTTCATTTTCACGTTTATTTCAAGTTTAACATAGCAACTAATTTTTGAAATTGAGTGACCTACAGGCATAAAATTTCCGGTCCTTATTCTTCTCACATCATTACACCATTTGTTTTCTGCCTCTTTCCACATGCAGATCCATTATGCTCTGCCAGATCATGGTAACATAGTAAATGTCAGCAGGTAAAGATTAAAGTGGTATGCACAGCTGAGAGTCATCCATTTTAGATTAGATGAACATATAAGTCCTACTGCCCCAACTCCCCCCCCCCCCCCGTCCCCTCAGCCCTGTCTTTTGACTGTCCCTTCAACTCTTTTCTTATGTCTGTGGTGGGGTTTTCATTTTCAGGCAGATGGTTGTGTTATGGGACCTACACACTTGCGTCCAAATGGTAAATGGAACTGAATGTTCATTAGATATGTTTGCATGTACCTGGGCTAACAGGTAGTTCATACATATATATATATGTATGTATTTTTCTCCTGAAAACAAGGTCATTTTGTGGCTTTTGAGGACCAGAACTGGCTGCTCCCCCCCCCCCCCCCATTCTGCTGCAGAAAAATATTTCATCTGCAGTGCATTTGTTTTTCAGAAATATGTAACGTGTAGAATAAAATAAGATGAGAATTTCTAGTCCTTGGAGAGAAGAATCAAACACCTCTCAAATTTGTATTTGAAGTTTTTAAAATAAAGATGCATCTTAAAATATCATTATTAGTGACTTATGGATCTCATTACATTTTAAAATGTTGTCTGTATCTATAAAGTAGCTTGGGAGAGGGAGAGGTTATCATTCATGAAATATTGAACCAATGACCTTAGCTATTCAGTTATGATGAAGGGTCCAATCTAACGTTGTATTGAACATGATATTTATGAAAAATGAAACTTCTCATTTCTATGACTTAATCAATAGCACATTACGCCATTTGTCATTAATTTGATTAAAGGAGGTCATTGAAAAAGATGCCGTCTCTACTCCCTTCTCATCTACTTAAATTTTAATAATCTGGAGTGCACAAGGAGATAACCGAATGGGAGCTGCCCATGCCGCTCCTGCTGGTTCTCCACGTTGCTTGTAAAGGCTGGAGATATCGGGGGCACGAACCTAACATTAACTGAGGCAAAGATAAGAATCGTTGTCTGCCAGATACAATTTTATAAACTAGCAGGTGGATTGCCAGGTCTGGTTTGGTTTTACATTTGGGCGGATACCCAACACATCACTGCTGTCTTGGCTGTGTGTTGGAGTGGGACATCACGAGACTAATGGGGTAGGTAACAAAAAGGAACAGTACTGATCGCTTTGCTGGCTGATGAAGTCGCTTTAAAGCAGTGTCATGCATCCCAGGGCACATGGGGTATTTTTATTTTTCTGTTTTTAATTAACTGTTGAATTTTGAACAACATGTATAACATGCCACAATATAATAACATTCAGTTTATCAAACAGAACAAGTTCCAACCATACTACTCCATGTATGACCCCATGGGGATAATTTTCTAAAGCTTTTTCTTCATGTAGAGCCTATTTTACATGCAGTAAAATTGTGTGGCAGCATACATGCAATACCTGTGTACCAACGAGGTGGTGTGTACGTATATATGTACCATCTGAAGGCATTCCCGAAGGCATAATTTAGTTTGGGTAGAATTGAGATGTATGCAGATAGTTTCTGAGCTACGCAAGCACACGCCTAGAGTATATACATACAATTGCTATTCAGGCTGGATCTGGAGGCCTATTTTATAAAGGCACCTAGGTGCTTCTGTTGTCATAAATTAAGCTTCAAATAGGCACCCTTTTAGCTTCTTACATGGGCATCTTCTTATAAAGTCAGGCTCCGTTATGCAGCACACATGTTCTCAGAACTGTCCTTTTTCCCACCTACCCAAATGATATCTCATGCACGGCCTTCATTTGGTCTGCAGTAGATATAAATAGTGTTGGGCCTTTGATGTGGCACAAAATGGCAAATGTTCTGATGTGCTCACAGCACATCTTCCCCAAGGTTGTGGAATCTGACAGCAAGGCTTAAATATCTCTAACAGAACAGGCTTGGTGTTTGGCGCAGTCGCATTAAAACCATGATGTAGCACAGTCTGCAACTGTGACAGCTATGCTAAATCCCTACCCAGCCTCTGATTGGATACTACTGTGCTAGACATGATTCCCGGCACTCTTCCAAACATAATGTTCCCTAAGGTTGCAGATCTGCATGAGAGCGGGTTAAAGAGAAGTGAAATGAATTCCTCAAAATTATTTTAGAGTAATTATTGCTAATCTCTTCGATGGCCGCTCTTTGCCTTTAAGTAAAATAACAGCTGAAGTAACATAGTAATAGCTATGAAAAGGAATTTTTGGGGTTAACGGGTTAAATTTATTACATCTAGGGTTTTTTTCCATGTCTCGTGTACTAGTATCTTTTCTCTTTTGCAGTACTCAAAGGTGGCCAACTCCTAGTCCTCAAGAGCCTCAAACAGGTCAAGTTTGCAGGATATTCACAGTGAATTTACATGAGATATATTTGAATAGGCCGGTTCCATTGCATGCAGATCTATTTTGTGCATATTCTCTGTGGAGATCCTGCCAACCAGACTATCTATAGCTTCTGAGGACCAGAGCTGGCCACCGTTGATATATGTATAAAGAGCAGTTGGACTTGCTGACTGGTCCCCAAAACTCCATAACCAGAGGGGCATATTTAGCAAGTCCCATGCTAGTAACATAGTTTGGGCCACATTACTAGCGCAGGATGGCTCAGTAAAACCACCGTGGGGAGCAAACTACCACCACCCAGTAGGCTGGCAGTAGTTGCACCCACACTACCTGAACCAAGCACAGGTAGTGTGTGTTTTCAAGGCCCATGTTAGCAGTGCTGTGATGGGAATGCCCCCATCCCACCCAGTCGCCTCCTAGATATGCGCTGCCTGGGTAGCGTGAGGTTGTATGCTACTTAGCGCAACACCAAAACTGCGCACTAACCCCGCATTACCTAGGTAGCACCCTTTAGTAAATGTGCACCAGAGTACTGTGAGTCCAGAATCTTAGATTCACAAGGGTGTCCCTAAAGCCTTAAGCTACTAAAATAAGACTAGAAGAAATTAAAGCACTGGAAGATGAGATCTGCAAGGCAGCAGTTGAGGAATTATATTAAAGGGTGCTGTCACATTTACAGTGTTAAAGCTGGGAAGAAGACTAGAAGCTTTTGTGTAATGACTGGTGTTCATTGAAAATGAATCGTAAATGGATAAGGTTGAATTCCCCTTTTAAAAGCAATAATAGCAGGAAACAGGTTACAGACCTAAATCCTGAACGTTTCATTGTTGAACAGAATCGACCTTGAAGGCACTTGGATTTTATGCAAACTCTCCTAACACAGGATTAAATACTGAATATTGGCCCTCGTTGGTTTAATCGTGCAAGATGAGATTGACAAAGCTTCTTAACAGTTTTAGTGCACAAATATGTCTTGTTCTGTGTTTTCAGCAGCTATGTTGCATGGTGAAGCTATTTCTTAATATCACTATATAAATGTACTTTTGCTTTAATGTCTTGATGTTCTCTCCCTTTCTCCTCCTGCCTTTATACAGGCCACTCAAGAAGAGCTGAAGTCATCTTATCGCAGGCTATGTATGCTATACCACCCTGACAAGCACCGAGACCCCGAGCTGAAAAAGCAAGCTGAACAGCTCTTTAACCTTGTTCACCAGGCTTATGAAGGTCAGTGGACATTCTAGATTTGCAGAAACTGCACTGATGGCAGATACTGGCGTCTGTAGCAGACGTGTCAGCAGAGAGTCCTTAAAGGGCTTTTTTATTATCATATTTCAAGATGCGTTGTTTAGCAGCACCTGCATTCACTCAGATTCCAAAAAGGAACTCCTTCATCAATTTATGAGCACTAGAGAAGGGGAATCAACTTGCCTGGGAATAAGTGTTTGTGATTAACTGCAGGAGGTCACCATTTGAAATGTGGGTGGATGAAATTCTGTTTGGGAAATTGCTATGGTAATTAAAAACAACAAAAAAAAGAGCAGCCCGCATTTGACCATATTGGCTAATTTTTTTTTCAGGTAACGTACGGAAGACCGTTTTCAAAGCCATTTACCTAGATAAATAGATTTGGCTGAAATTGATCCCATTCGTTTGGCTAAAGTACCTGCCATTTTAAACAGGGGTCATACGTCTAGCCAGATTGGGGCGAGGCTGGATTAGGGAAACAGCATGCATAGATTACATTGTCAAGAAAACAAATATTATCCAGCATATTTTCTGTACAAATTACAGCCACAAAATATATGGAGGCTTTTGGGTGGCGCTTGTGTTCTGGGCCATGCATTCTATTATTTTTATTGATCTTACTGTAGTGATGCTCATTATTCTATATAGAGTTATGCTATTCTATCACGCATTTGTGCATTTTTGGACCTTTGGCCAGATATAAGCATGTGTATATTAAGATATGATTATTTTGATAGTATTGCTGTAATTATGATGTTGGAATCCACCTTGTATAAATGGTACTTCAAAAGGATGGTGCACTTATTCTCAGATTAAATTAGCTACAAGATCTATGGGGAAAAGAGTACTCATGAGCTTTGAAGCTACACGGTCTGTCTGAAACTTTCCCCGTAAAGGGGATGATGCTACTGTGTATCACTGGAGGCAGAAAAACAAATTAAAGAATCCCACTAGACAAATTTAGCAAATATATTATAACTCGTATTGTTCTCTTTTCTGGCACCTTGGATGGTAGTCGGGAAGCATTTAGTGAGGCTCTGTCTATAAAAGGAAGTGGCAAAACATGTAAGAGATGCATTTGATAACGTTATCTGCCTATCATCTGTTCTGATTACTGTATTTCCCAGAATATAAAACATTGGGTTTTTTATATCAGGAAGTGATGGCACAACCTATACAATGGAGCAACCTATCTAATAAATTTACATGGTGGACCACGCCTCATGAACTGCATTAAATACTCGCACCTGCACAGTAGATGGTCTTTCTCCCTGGACCCTCCGCTCTATGCCCAGTGCTTGCAAGCAGACCCTCCGTTAAGCAGACTGGTATGTACTTGGATTATACTCGCAAATAGCATACTGGACAAATTTCTGTTACAACACAAATCTTCCCACAGAAAATGGTGACACCGAAGGCGCGGAACTCATACACCACGGAATTCAAATTGAAAGTTATTAATTATGCAGAAGGACATGGTAACAGAGCTGCCGAGTGAAATTTTTGGATAACCGAGAAATTAGTTAAAGTCTGGAGGAAGACACAAGGAAAACTAACCTTGATGAAACGCAGCAAGAAGACAAATCGTGGCCGCAAAGCATGATTGCCTGAATTAAAAGCATGTCTGCTTCAGTTTGTCGTAGAGCGGAGAGCCCAGGGCCATGGACTGTCCACTGTGCAAGTGCAATTCAAAGCAGTTCTTATTGCCATGGAAGTTTATATCAAGGGATTCAAGGCTGGTCATTCGTGGTGCTACTGATTTATGATAAGAAATAAATTAAGAAGGGAGAGCGGGAACCCTTCTCTACTTGGCAGCTGCACTAACTTTCCTGCGGGCGCCTCTATTTAGCACTTAGAACTTATAAAACGCCACGCACGCAGCGCTGTACAGCTAGCCTACAAGAGGTGGCTAACATACAAGAGACAGTCCCTGCCCGTCAGAGTCATGATTATCGGAGCTTACAATCTAGTTAGAACAGTACAGAGCATTAGTCAGTTCAGCGGAAGGTACGGTGTGGTACAGTTAGGTACAGCTTGGTCTATAGTTTGATCATAAACGTTAATGGGGGTTAGGGTAGGATGAGGATAGAAGTTAGGATCTGAATGCAACGGTGAAGAGGTGGGTCTTCAACCTGGATTTGAAGAGGGCCAGGGAGGGCGCCTGACGCACAGATGCAGGAAGGATATTCCAGGCGTGTGGCGCAGCAAGGTGAAAGGAGCGCAATCGGGAGTTCGCGGTGCAGATGAAAGGCATTGCAGGAAGCGATTTGTTAGCAGAGCGCAAGTTTCGTGAGGGGACATAGGGAGAGATAAGAGATAATGAGGTATTGAGGGGCCATAGAGTGAATGCACTTATAGGTCAGCAAGAGAAGCTTGAATTGGATGCGGAATAGGACAGGGAGCCAGTGAAGTGACTTGAGGAGAGGACTAATGTGGGCATGGCGAGGCTGGCAGAAGATTAGTTGAGCAGCGTGATTTTGTTAGATTGGAGGGGAAGGAGGTGGCTCACGGGGAGACCAGCGAGGAGTAGGTTGCAGTAATCGAGGCGAGAGGAGATTAAGGAGTGGATAAGCGTTTTGGTAGTATGTTCAGAGAGGAAGTGGCGGATCTTGCTGATGTAGAGGAAAAATCGGCAGGTCTTAGCTACAAGCTGGATATTGGCGGAGAAGGAGAGAGGCATCAAAGATGACCCCCAGATTGCGGGCCGAGGGAACAGGAAGGATGGTAGATCCATCCACATGGACTGAGAGAGGGGGAAGTGGGGGGGAGGAGTTGGGTGGAAAGACAAGGAGTTCAGTCTTGGCCATGTTCCATTTCAATCGGCGATGAGACATCCAGGCAGTGATGTCAGAAAGACAAGCAGAGATCATTAAAATCATCTCTAATACCTGAAGATTGGAGGATCGCCAATGTAACACCAATTTTTAAAAAGGGTTCCAGGGGTGATCCGGGAAACTACAGACCGGTGAGCCTGACGTCAGTACCGGGAAAAATGGTAGAAACCATCATAAAGAATAAAATTACTCAGCATGTAGATAGTCACAACCTAATGGGAGACAGCCAACATGGCTTTAGACAAGGAAGATCTTGTCTTACTAATCTGTTATGTTTTTTTGAAGGAGTGAATAAACAGGTGGACAAAGGTGAGTCGGTTGTATTGTGTATCTGGACTTTCAGAAAGCCTTTGACAAGGTCCCTCATCAGAGACTTTTGGCAAAACTAAAGAGTCATGGGATAGGAGGCAGTGTACTATTGTGGATCAGGAACTGGTTAAAAGATAGAAAGCAGAGGGTAGGGCTAAATGGCCAATTTTCCCAATGGAGAAAGGTGAATAGTGGTGTACCCCAGGGATCTGTGCTGGGTCCGCTGCTTTTTGACATATTCATAAATGACCTGGAAAGTGGAATAACGAGTGAGGTTATCAAATTTGCAGATGACACAAAACTATTTAAAGTTGTTAAAACCCAAGAGGATTGTGAAAAATTGCAAGAGGATCTTGATAAATTGGAAGACTGGGCATCAAAATGGCAGATGAAATTTAATGTGGACAAGTGCAAGGTTATGCACCTAGGGAAGAACAACCCAAACTATGGTTACACGATGCAAGGTTCCACATTTGGAACCACCACCCAGGAAAAAGATTTAGGCGTCATTGTGGATACCATGTTAAAACCCTCGGCCCAGTGTGCAGCGGCGGCCAAGAGAGCAAATGATAGGTATGATAAGGAAAGGAATGGAAAATAAAACAAAAGATATTATAATGCCTCTATATCGTTCCATGGTGAGACCGCACCTTGAATATTGTGTGCAATTCTGGTCGCCGTATCTTAAAAAGGATATAGCGATTTTAGAAAAGGTACAGAGAAGAGCCACCAAAATGGTAAAGGGGATGGAAGGATACTCCTATGAAGAAAGGCTAAAAAGGTTAGGGCTCTTTAACCTGGAAAAGAGACGGCTGAGGGGAGATATGATAGAAGTCTATAAATTAATGAACGGAGTGGAACGGGTAAACGTAGATCGATTGTTTACGTTATCAGAATATAGAAAGACTAGGGGACATGCAATGAAGCTACAGGGTAAACTATTTAAGACTAATAAAAGAAAATATTTTTTCACTCAACGTGTAATCAAACTCTGGAATTTATTACCGGAGGATGTAGTAAAGACTGTTAGTGTAGCTGGGTTTAAAAAAGGTTTGGACAAGTTCCTGGAGGAAAGGTCCATAAACTATTATTAAGAAGTGACCGAAGATATCAATGCTTGACCCAGTACAAGCATTGTGGAACTTGTGTCTCTTGGGGAAACTGCTAGGTACATATGACCTAGATTGGTCACTGTTGGAAACAGAATACTGGGCTTGATGGACCTTGGTCTGACCCAGTATGGCATATCTTATGTTCTTGGACTGGGTTGCTGGAGAAATATTAGGTGTGGAGAGGTAGATTTTGGGAGTCATCGGCATAGAGATGGTACTGAAAGCCAATGGAAGAGACAAGCGCGCCAAGGCCTTGGGTATAGAGAGAGAAAAGGAGGGGGCCCAAGACAGATCCCTGGGGTACACCTACATGGAGTGGGGTAGGGGAGGAGGAGAAGCCGCCAGAGCATACACTGAATGAGCGATGGAAGAGGTAGGAGGAGAACCAGGATAGTACAGACTCTCTGAAGCCAAGCGAGGAGAGGGTGGTGAGGAGAAGGTCGTGGTCAATGGTGTCAAAGGCAGCAGAAAGGTCAAGAAGGATGAGGATAGAATAGAGGCCCTTAGATTTAGCCAGGAACAGGTCATTGGTGACTTTTGTAAGTGCCGTTTCAGTGGAGTGTAGGGGACAGAAACCTGATTGTAGTGGGTCCAGGAGGGCCTGGGAGGTGAGGAAGTCGAGGCAACGACGGTGGACTGCTCATTCTAATAATTTGGATAAGAAGGGAAGGAGGGAAATAGGCCGATAGTTAGAAGGGCAAGTGGGATCAAGTGAGGGTTTCTTGAGGAGGGGTGTGACTACAGCATGTTTGAAGTCAGCGGGGACAGTTGCAGTGGAGAGTGAGAGGTTGAGGATATGAGTGATGGAGGGGACGATGGTGAGGGAGATGGAACGTAGGAGATGGGTGGGGATAGGGTCTGATGAACAGGTGGTGGGTTTGTAGGAGGAAAGAAGCGCGGTTTCCTCTTCAGAGATCGGGGGGAAGGAAGAGAGGGTAGCAGGGGGAGAATGGGTGGGGGAGGAGAAATGGGGTGCTGGTTGGTGACATCCACCTCCAGCCCTTTAAAATCTTGGGCTGTGCCGCATCTTTTGGGCGAGTGTCCGAAGGGGCATGTCCAAAGGGGCAGGACATGCCCCTCTGGCACCCCTTTGGAGCACTTTGAAGACGTGAGGAGGTGATCGATATTGGGCAATAGGAAAGCTGAGAGAGAAGATTTTCCCCTCAGTACCAAGGTTGAAGGTCCTCTAGATAACCATCTGATAAGGTGGGTATTGGAGGACGTTAGCCCTGCATCATCTATTTCTGTGAGTACTGGTTCATTGGCCACTTTTATCTCCGGAAGGGGGTTTAACCCCATCCCACCTGTTGCTTGAGATGGCTGTGCCCGTCGTGGAGGGGCTTGGAGTCGGTTCACTTTCCACGATACCATCATTTGTTCCTGACTAGCCTCTGGTCCAGACGCGGCCAAATATTGCGAAAATGATTCAGATTCCGCCGCTGGTTGCGGGAGATATGGTGAACATTGTTCCTTCTCAGGATGTCACTATTTAGATAGCCCCATTGTTCCTTTTCAGGATGTGACACTTAAGAACATCTGGTCTGTTGTCACTCGGGCTGAGGCGGTGTTAACAGGAACTTTGAGGCAGTTTGAGGAATTTACGGAAGTGTTGCAAAATTTGTTGATTATGATACACAGTTGGACGTTGTAGGGGTTCACCTGGCGCATTTGGAAGCTAAGTCAGGAACTGTTCAGTCAGTGTCCGTGGCTTCTGTTAAAGATAGTTTGTATTTACATAGGCAATGTGAAATATTTGAGAATTTGTCTCGCTCTAAAAATTGAAGGTGTCTAAATTTTCCCGTTACACGATATTTATCTCCTTTAATTTTATTTTATAAGTACTTATAACAGGTTTTGTTGTTTATGCAACCTGAAGAGTTTAAAGTTGCTAACATATATTATATTCCTAGTGCTAAGAGATTGGCTCAAGTCGACGTGGGTGAGCCTGACCAGTTAGATTCTCCTGATAGTTTGGATGTGTCTGAGTTTTTAGAATCCTCTTCAGATAAAATTTCTGTTAGAGTGACGCTGATAGTAATTTTTATGACTGAAATGGATAAAAACTCTGTTCTTAAGGAATATTTTCCTGAGAAAGGATGTCATTTTTTGTGGATAGAAGGTCCCTCTTTCCTGATATTTCCCGCACTACCCAACTACGTCGCAAGGCGTTTTTGGAGTTAAAATCTCGCACTCTTGCAGTGGGAGCTACCTTTTTTTCTTAAGTTCCCATGCAAGTGCGTGGTGGGTCATTGAGGGAAAAAGTTATGGCTTTCTGGATGCAGTTCATTTGGTAGATTTTCTTAGTCATCATGAGTTCATTTCTGTTAGAGACGAGTTAGTATTTGGGATTAGTGGAATAATATAATGCACTGCCATGTTTCTTTCAGTAGTTCATTGTCTCGTTTCTTTTATCTTGGATTCCTTTCTTCCTTAATGTATGTGCTTTGTGTTTACAAATGTGTTCTGGATTGTATCTAGTTTTTTTTCTTTTTCCTGCTTTTCTATAACAATGTGTTTGCTTTGTTAATGATTTGAAAATAAATTTTAAAAAAAGAAAGAAATTAAGCATTAGACGAAGAACAACCATGCCTCAGCAGCTCCCCGCTAATTTCTTGGATAAAGTACAGAATTTCAGGGAATTTGTAAACAAAGAAATCAGCACATACACAGTGACACCATACTTCATAATCAGAATGGACGAGGTTCCCTTAACCTTTGACATCCCATTAGGGAGAACGGTCAGTCAAAAGGAGGTTGGAACAATAAATATTAGAACCACCAGACATGAAAAGACACACCTCATAGTAGTGCCGGCCTGCTGTGCAATTGGAAAGCAGCTGCCACCTATGATTATATTCAAAAGGAAGACAATGCCACGTGAAACTCTACCAACCAACGTTGTTGATGTTGAAATGGCTGCAGCGCAGCTTTAGTAAATGGCCGGGTGGATTTTCCAAGAGACAGAAAGCACTACTTGTCATGGATAGCATGAGAGCCCATTTCACTGAAGACATAAAGAAGAAAATAAAATCTCTGAACTCTGTCCCAGTTGTTATACCTGGTGGTACTAAAAAATGCTTCAACTGCTTGACATTTCTGTCGACAGAAGATTCAAAGCTGTGTTGCGTCGCTCATGGGAAAACTGGATGTGCCACAAAGAACACAGTTTCAACGGCTACCGGCCGTATGTGCCACGTCACTTTTGCAGAAGTCTCTGGGTGGGTTGCGACAGCATGGTGAGGGGGTGTGAATGATAAAATAATAAAATCAGGTTTTATGAAGGCTCAAATACTAAAGAGCCCCTATAATTGTGAAGATGAAGACAAAGAAGGCATGAACTGGCACCTGAAATTGCAGAACTGTTCCACAGTTACACTGAGGATGAGGACTTCAACAGCTTTCCCAAAAGTGATACAGAACAAATCTGATGTGGAATGAGGTGAAATGAGTTGCTATGTTGTTATGCAATTTATTTGAGTGTTATTGTAAAGTGAAAGTGAAACAGAATAAATTGGGTTTTAAAATACAGCAGTGTTCTCTTGTGCTTTATTTTTAGTACCAGTGCTTATATAGCTGGGCGACATATATACTAAGATTTTACCAGTAAAATCCCCAATTTTGGCCTCTGCAATTTATACACGAGAGCGACTTATAATCTGGGAAATACAGTATATCTTGTATAATCCTTCCACTTATGATCTATTAAATATCTTTTCTGATTGTTTTCATGTGTGATCTGAAGTAGTCATGTAAGCTATCTGGATTGTTTTGACATTGATCGAGTAAAATGTATCACAGGCTATAGAGAGCCCAATTTTCTCCAAAAGACAGAAACTTAGAGCATAATGGCAGAGAGAGGCTATGGGGTCTATTCTGAACCACGAACAGCGGGGATCCATCCCTGCTATTCGTCTGCCTTTCCCGTCCCCGCCAAACCTCCCCATATGGACAGGGAGTTTGTACAGGGATGTTAGACAGGGGCGAAAAAGGGACGACGTGTAGACGGGGCGGGCAGTGGGCGGTCTAAGCCCTGGACGTACAAGGCCGATTCTGATGGGATGGGAGGGGACAGCAGGCCTGGGGCACGTCAAAGGGTGGGTTGGCGGGCCACAGAAGATTCCCTGCAGCCCAACCCTGGCCGTGGGAGGCCAGATCAGGGGTCGGGCTGCAGGGAATGCACAAAGTTGGCGGCAGCCAGGGATTGTGGCTCCTGAATGGAACCACAGTGCCATGGCAACTGGACGCCATGGTGCAACAGCTCCATTCAGGAGCCCTGAGTGAGTTAGCCGGGCAGGTGCCTGTACGTGTAGGCCACCCAGAATCAGGTCCAGGCCTGCACATACAGGCTTAGACGGGATTTTGATCCCATAGGATCAGAATCCCGTCTATCTCTGTGCGTCCATTTCCAACCGGACGCACTGAGGCGGGACATCCTCAATGGAATAGGCCTCTATATGTCTATCCAAGTTGCCCATCCACACCCATTTTTGAGCACTGCAATCCTTTCCTATCCCTCAGAGATCCTCTGTACTCCTCCGCTGTTACTGTCATTCAGATATGTCCTTGTTTCCATTTCCTCTACTGGGAGGTTGTTCCATGCATCCATTACCTTTTCCATCAAGAAATATTTCTTAGATTACTCCTGGGTCTATCCCCTTCATCCACTTTCCATGACCCCTCGTTTTAGATCTTCGTGTTGTATTGATAGAGGCCTGTCTCTTCTGTATTTGTATCGGAGGTATTTAAAGGTCTCTGTCATACTTCCCTATTCTGTCTTCCATCCACGGTATACATGTTTAGATCTTTGTCTGTCCTTACATATTTTATGATGAAGACTATTGCCCATTTTGATAGTTACCCTCTGAATGGATTCCATCTGGTGTATATCCTTTCAAAGGGCTTGAATGGATACTTGGTCTAACCCAGCATGGCGCATCATAGTGTACGTTCTTATGTTTCTAGAAAGGTAGACAGTACTCTGAGTGAAGTCTCATCAGAGACTTGTTCAAGGGCATGATCACCACCTTTTTCCTGCTGGTCTTTCCTCTTCCTGTAGAGTTAAGCATCCTTCTAGCGTTCGCTGTTTACCTCATTTGCATATTTGATCACCCTAAGATCATTATATATGGTTACTCTCAGATCCAGCTCTCGTTTTTGTGGAAAGAAGATCTCTGCCTCCCATACTATGCCACTCTTTTGGGGTTTTGCAGTACAAATATATAACCCTACATTTTTTAACGTTAAATCTTAGCTAAAAATCTTAAGCTTCACTAGATGCCTTATCATGTTTACTACACCTTCTAGAGTGCCTACCCTGTAGTAGACTTTGGTATTATCTGCAAGACGTAAACCTTTTCCACTAGCCTTTCTGCAGTATTACTTACGGAAATGCTGAAAGAACCAGACCAGTCGCCTATCCCTGCAGCACGCCACTGCTGATGTCCTTGTCCTCAGAGTGAACTCCATTTGCCGCTACCTTTTATTGCCTTCCACTGGACCAGTTTCCAATCCAGTCGGTCACTTTAGGGCTAAGGTGAGCTCAGATTGTTCATCAACAACCTATGCATACTACTACTACTCCTATTTATCATTTCTATAGTGCTACAAGGCATACACAGCACTGCACATGCACAAGTAAGACACAGTCCCTGCTCATCAGAACTTACCGTCTGATCAAGACAGACCACACAACAACTAGGTACTAGGGGAATTCAAGGGGAATGGCAAGACACAGATAAGCAGGAGAATAAACGGATCAGGATCCAAACGCTGCCTCAAAGAGGTGGGTTTTTAGTCTGGATTTGAATAGGGCCAGAGAAGGAGTTTGGCATACCAACTTGGATAATTTTTTATAAGTATATGAAGCAGCGAGATGGAATGAGCGAAATCTGGAGTTGGCAGTGGCAGAGAAGGGCACAGATAAAAGGGGATCTGCCAGAGGAGCGGAGTTCCCAAGGAGGGATGTAGGGAGTGATAGGAAAGATAGTGAGGAGCCGCAGAATGAATACACTTATAAGTCAGTAAGTCACTTGGAGAAGTTTGAATTGAATGCAGAAATGGATAGAGAGCCAGTGAAGTGACTTGAGAAAAGGGGGTTATGTGTGCATAGCGAGACTAACAACATAAGAACATAAGATATGCCATATTGGTTCAGACCAAGGTCTATCAAGCCCAGTATTCTGTTTCCAACAGTGGCCAATCTAGGTCATACATACCTAGCAGTTTCCCCAAAAGACACAGGTTCCACAGTGCTTGTACTGGGTCAAGCATTGATATCCTGGGTCCCTTCTTAATAATGGATTATGGACCTTTCCTCCAGGAACTTCTCCAAACCTTTTTTAAACCCAGCTACACTAACAGCCTTTACTACATCCTTCAGTAACAAATTCCAGAGTTTGATTATACGTTAAGTGAAAAAATATTTTCTTTTATTAGTCTTAAATAGTTTACCCTGTAGCTTCATTGCATGTCCCCTAGTCTTTCTATATTCTGATAACGTAAACAATCGATCTACGTTTACCCGTTCCACTCCGTTCATTAATTTATAGACTTCTATCATATCTCCCCTCAGCCATCTCTTTTCCAGGTTAAAGAGCCCTAACCTTTTTAGCCTTTCTTCATAGGCGTATCTTTCCATCCCCTTTACCATTTTGGTGGCTCTTCTCTGAACCTTTTCTAATAACGCTATATCCTTTTTAAGATACGGCGACCAGAATTGCACACAATATTCAAGGTGCGATCTCACCATGGAACGATATAGAGGCATTATAATATCTTTTGTTTTATTTTCCATTCCTTTCCTTATGATACCTAGCATTCTATTTGCTCTCTTGGCCGCCGCTGCACACTGGGCCGAGAGTTTTAACATGGTATCCACAATTACGCCTAAATCTTTCTCCTGGGTGGTGGTTCCTAATGTGGAACCTTGCATCTTGTAACCATAGTTTGGGTTGTTCTTCCCTAGGTGCATAACTTTGCACTTGTCCACATTAAATTTCATCTGCCATTTTGATGCCCAGTCTTCCAATTTTTCAAGATCTTCTTGCAATTGTCCACAATCCTCTTGGGTTTTAACAACTTTAAATAGTTTTTTGTCATCTGCAAATTTGATAACCTCACTCGTTATTCCCTTTTCCAGGTCATTTATGAATATGTCATAAAGCAGCGGACCCAGCACAGATCCCTGGGGTACACCACTATTCACCTTTCTCCATTGGGAAAATTGGCCATTCAGCCCCACCCTCTGCTTTCTATCTTTTAACCAGTTCCTGATCCACAATAGTACACTGCGGGAGATTAACTATGCGGCTGCATTTTGAACAGACTGAAGGAGAGTGATATGATTCTTAGGGAGACCGGAAAGCTGCAGATTGCAATAGTCTACACAGGAGGTGACTAGAGAGTGGATAAGGTTCTTAGTAGTGTGAAATGCCATACCGAGTCAGACCAAGGTCCATCAAGCCCAGTATCCTGTTTCCAATAGTGGCCAATCCGGGTCAGAAATATTTAGCAGATTCCCAAAAAGACAAACAGCTTCCTTACTGCTTATATTGGGGCAAGCAGTGGATTACTCATCTACTCTTTAATAATGGTTTACGGACCTTTCCTCCAGAAACTTGTTCAAACCTTTTTTAAACACAGCTACACTAACAGCGTTTGCTACATCCTCCGGTAACGAATTCCAGAGTTTCATTGCGTGTTGAGTGAAGAAATATTTTCTCTTATTAGTCTTAAACGGATTATATGGTTGCTTCATTGCATGTCCCCAGGTTTTTCTACTTTTTGATGACGTAAAGAATCAATTTACTTTTTACCTGTTCCACCTCCATTCATTAATTTATAGACTTCTATCATATCTCCCCTCGGCCGTCTCTTTTCCAGGTTGAAGAGCCCTAACCTTTTAAGCCTTTTCTCATAGGGATAACCTTCCACCCCCTTTACCATTTTGGTGGTTCTTCTCTGTACCTTTTCTAATTCTGCTATATCCGTTTTAAGATACAGTGACCAGAATTGCACACAGTATTCAAGGTGCGGTCGTACCATGGAATGATACAGAGGCATTATAATATATTTTGTTTTATTCTCCATTCCTTTCCTTATGATTCCCAACATTCTATTTGCCTTCTTGGCTGCTGCTGCACACTGGCAGAGGGTTTCAACGTGTTATCCATGATGATGCCTAAATCGTTTTTCCTGGGTGGTGGTTTCTAATTTGGAACTTTGCATCGTGTAACCATAGTTTGGGTGGTTCTTTCCTAGGTGCATAACTTTGCACTTGTCCACCTTAAATTTCATCTGTCATTTGAACGTCCAGTCTTGCAATTTATAAGGTCCTCTTGAAATTGTTCACAATCCTCTTGTTTTTTAACAACTTTGAATAATTTTGTACCATCTGCAGATTTGGCTACCTCACTCATTATTCCCATTTCCAGGTCATTTACAAATATATTAAAAAGCAGCAGACGCAGCACAAGTCCCTGGGGTACTTCACTATTCACTTCTCTATTGGGAAAATTGGCCATTCTGCCCTACCTTCTGCTTTCTATCTTTTAAGCAGTTCCTGATCCACAATAGTACACTGCCACCTGTCCCACGACTTTTTAACTTCGACAAGAGTTTCTCATGTGGGACCATGTCAAAGGCTTTCTGAAAATCCAGTTACGCTATATTAACTAGTTCACCTTTGTCTACCTGTTTATTCACACCTTCAAAAAAAATAACAGATTAGTAATGCAAGACCTTCCTTTTACTAAAACCATGTTGGCCTTCTCCCATTAAACCATGACTATCTACATGTTCAGTAATTTTGTCCTTTATAATGGTTTCTACCCTTTTGCCTGGTACTAATGTCATTCTCACCATCCTGTAGTTGTCCAGATCACCCCTGGAACCCTTTTCAAAAATTGTTATTACATTGGCCATTCTCCAATTTTCAGGTATTACAGATGATTTTAATGATAGTTCACGGATTACTAATAGTAGATCTGCAATCTCATACTGCAGTTCTTTCAGCATCCTCGTGTGTATACCATCCGATCCAGGTGATTTGCTACTGTTTAATTTATCAAATAGTTGTAATATATTTTCCTGGTTTATCAATATTTTTTTGTTTCTTCCGATGCATCACCTTTAAATACCATTTCAGTCAAGGGTAACTTCCCTACATCTTCTTCAGTAAAGACAGAAGCAAATAATTCATTCAGTCTCTCCACTATGGCTTTTCCCCCTCTTAGTGCCCCTTTTACCCCTCTATCCTCTAATGGTCCAACTGACTCTCTCACTTTTTTTTGCTATGAATATACTTGAAAAAAAATCTTTATTATGCATTTTTGCTTCCATAGCAAGCTTCTTCTCAAGTTCTGTCTTTGCCTGCCTTATCAGTGCCTTGCATCTAACCGGCCAGTGCTTATGTTGTTTCCTGTTTTCTTCATTTGGCTTTTTCCATTTCCTGAAAGGAGCTTTTTTGGCTACAACAGCCTCTCTGATCTCACCTTTATTCCATGCTGGCAGTTTTTTGGACTTCCTTCCACCTTTCTTAAAGCGTGGAATACAGCTGGTCTGGGCTTCCAAGATAGTATTTTTAAACAATGCCCATGCTTGATGTAAATCTTTAACCTTTTATAGCTGCTCCTTTTAGATTTTTCTTAACTGTTTTCCTCATTTTACCATAGTCTTCCTTTTGAACGTTAAAAGGCAGTACTGTGGATTTCCTTGCCATCCTTCCTCCATAAAATTAAATGCGATCATTCTATGATCACTATTGCCAAGTTGCCCAAACACCCTTCTCTTGCACCAGATCTTGTGTTCCATTAAGAGCTAGGTCCAAAATGGCTTCCTCTCTTGTCTGTCCATGAACCAGCTGCTCCAAGAAGCAGTCATTTATTTCATCTAGAAACTTTATCTCCTTAGCATGTCCTACCATGACACTGACCCAGTCGATACCAGGGTAATTGAAATTGCCCATTATTATTGCTGTATTGTAACTTTTGTTAGCTTCCCTGATTTCTTTGAGCATTTCATCATCCATTTGTTCATTCTGGCCAGGTGGTTGATAGTACACCCCCACTGCCATCACCTTCCCCTTGTACATGGAAATTCAATCCACAGAGATTCTACCATGCATTTTGTTTCCCACAAAACTTTAAACCTGTGTGACTCAATGCCCTCTCCAACATAGAGAGCAACCCCTCCACCAATTTGATGATCTCTATCATTGCGATATAATTTGTACCCAGGTATCAGTGTCCCACTGGTTGTCCTCCTTCACTAGGTCACAGATGCCAATCATATCTAACCTCTCATTTAGTGCTATATATTCTAACTCTCCCATCTTATTTTTTAGACTAATAGGATTTGCATACCAACATTTTAGAGATTTGTATTTTGTTCATATTAATCTGGTTATCGATAGGCAGGGGTAATTTGGAACCTTTAAGCTCTGTCTGCTCTGTATTTAAGGGCATTTGGGTTACTTTTGTCTTCATTGGAATCTCTCTGTCTATATGCCTTAAGACTTTTGTTAGTATTGTTCCAAACCATGTGCTCTTGGGCGACTGTCGGCT
The DNA here is from genome assembly GCA_033557465.1 of Ichthyophis bannanicus. Classification (NCBI taxonomy): domain Eukaryota; kingdom Metazoa; phylum Chordata; class Amphibia; order Gymnophiona; family Ichthyophiidae; genus Ichthyophis; species Ichthyophis bannanicus. The sequence continues at coordinate 77,588,975 of CM066042.1, forward strand.
TTCCCCTATTATCTAGTTTAAAAGCTGCTCTGTCACCTTTTTAAAGATTAATGCCAGTGGCCTGCTTCCATCCCGGTTAAGGTGGAGTCCATCCCTTCGGAAAAGCCCCTCCATTCCCCAGAATGTTCCTCAGTTCCTCACAAATCCAAGGAAGGAACTAATTTTACTGATGTTTATAGCGTACGAAATGGCTGGTGTTAGCTATCTGTTGTATGTGTTCAGAGAAGGAGAGAGGACCCTAAGGTTGCCAGCTGAGGAAACAGGAAGAAGCAGAATGTTATCCACAGAGATAGAGAAAGGACGAAGGGACAATGCCTCGCTGAAATCCAAATACATTACATCGAGCCCTCTCCTATAATGTAACTCTTCAGTCACCCAGCCAAAGAAATGGATCAGATTCGTCTGACAAGATCTATCTTTCATAAAGCCATGCTGCCTTGAATCCTACAATCCACTGAATTCCAGAAACTCTGCTATTCTCTGTTTTAGTAGCATTTTCATTAATTTATTCTCCACCAAGGTCAGACTGACCGGCCTGTAGTTCTCATGTGGTTCCTCTTCAGAGGTGGAAGTTGTCCACCCATCGCCAGTCCTTTGGCACCAGTCCCTACTCAAGAGAAACCTTGAAAAGGTCAGACAGTGGAACTGCCAGAACTTTCCTAAATGTCTTTAATACTATTGGGATATATCCTCTTCAGCTCCATTTGGTTTATCTATTTTGAGTTTTGCCTTCTCCCCAGAAGCAGACTTCTGCCTCTCTTCCTTTCCTATTTGTGTCAAGTTTTCTGTGGGCCTCTCTCCTAACCAAGCTATCTATCAAAACTCTCTTCTTCAGGGTGGCTGATGCACAGAGCAGATTATATACTAACACTTCTTGATGGTTGTAAGTGCATTTTTACTCGCATCCATATTGCCACAAGGACCTCTCACTTCTTTGCATCTCTAGGGGGTTTAGAACCCCCTTGCAAAACTCCTTCATGGAGCAATAACAAAATATATTCCCGGGGATGATACGATTAATGTCATTTTTGTTTAGTTAGAATTATCACTACTGCTCTGGTTCTGTTAAGTTTTGCTTTAAATCATCTCTGATCAAATCACACTTCACAGTCTCACTTGGTGTCATGATAAACATCAAAAAGGCACGCTGACAGTCGCACTCAAGCTAACACAGTCCTACATCAGGAGTTAGTTGTACATCTTTTCCAACAAAATGGCTGTCATCCGTATCATAAAGAAGATCTGTAATGGCAGATGTAGATTTCAAATAAAGGCCAAATGACTTATCCAGCCTACTCAATTGTCTTCCTCTCTATGCTAGGTATCATAAGGAAAGGGATGGAGAACAAAACAAAGGATATTATAATGCCTCTGTATCGCTCCATGGTACGACCGCACCTTGAATATTGTGTGCAATTCTGGTCACCGTATCTTAAAAAGGACATAGCGTTATTAGAAAAAGTACAGAGAAGAGCCACCAAATTGGTGAAGGGGATGGAAGGCTACTCCTATGAAGAGAGGCTAAGAAGGTTAGGGCTTTTTAGCCTGGAGAAGAGATGGCTGAGGGGAGATATGATAGAGGTCTATAAATTAATGAATGGAGTGGAACGGATAAACGTGGATCAATTGTTTACGCTATCAGAGTATAGAAAGACTAGGGGACATGTAATGAAGCTACAGGGTAAACTATTTAAGACAAATAAGAGAAAATATTTTTTCACTCAACGTGTAATCAAACTATGGAACCTGTTACCGGAGGATGTAGTAAGGGCTGTTAGTATAGCTGGGTTTAAAAAAGATTTGGACAAGTTCCTGGAGGAAAGGTCCATAAACCACTATTAAAAAGGGACCCAGGATATCAGTGCTTGACCCAGTACAAGCATTGTGGAACCTGTGTCTTTGGGGATATTGCTAGGTACATATAACCTAGATTGGCCACTGTTGGAAACAGGATACTGGGCTTGATGGACCTCGGTCTGACCCAGTATGGCATGTCTTATGTTCTTATGTTCTTGTTCTCTACCACCTTGACTAGATAAGTGTATAAATTCATACACAAAATAGGCATGCAGACTATTAAAAGACTGACCAATAAATGCAGTCTTGCTGTTTTACATATTGAACGTTACAAGTTAGCTCTAGGAAGAGCAGTTTTCAAAGTCCTTTGCTTGTGTAAATAGTTAGTTATACGGTTATTAGGTTTCTTTGAAAATTGCTAATGTTCTGTCTGCGGAAAAGTATACATCTTGTTTCTCACTGCACATACTTTTCACATATTTTTGTGCAGACATTCTTGAGGTGGGTTTAGGCTAGGGGAAGAACAGGCAAAATGCACATGGGGGGATCTTTTACTAAAGTGCCTTTAAGCTGTTAATGTGGGAATTAGCATATGCTATTAGTGCATGGACTGCACTTGCAGTTAATGCATGATCACTTACTATGTATCCACTGTTAATGCAGCAGGTAGCAAAACACTTAATGCCAACATTTTGTCTGAGGCCATAATGTTATGATCCAGTACCAATGGAGAAAATTCCACCAGTCTAGGCAATGGGACACAATCCTCATTGCCTACCCCAGATCAGGGTAGAGAATTATCCTATACAGAGGTACTAGGAAGAGAAGAATCCTTCATTCCTCTCTATACTGTCAGTACCCCATCCAACAGGCCAGTTGGGTGGGGTACCGACACCTGGACTTATAGAACTTGCAGAAGGGGCTTTAGTATTTCACAGATGTTAGTCTCATCACCTTTTGGAGTAACCTTGATATATTGATACATAAGGCCCCAGATTTTAGCAGATATTACATTAGCAAGACTGTTGAATTCGGTCCTCAGCTGCAGGAGGGGATGATTACCCCAGTGGTGCCTGGACTGGCCTGGAGAGAACTCAAGGAAAGACAATAAGCAGGTAAGGTCTAATTTCTCCTTCTTCTTAGGCAATGATGTCGCTGAAAGGCACCCCGGAGAGCGCCTGTGGAAATGGAGGCTTCACACAGAACACATCAAAAAAATAATTCTGACTTATTACAATGAATTTCTCTTTTTCCTATTTTCTTTTTGTTGGAGCTGCCCCGACAAAGTGGGCAGAATAGAATCTGTCCCCCCGCTGTAGCTTCTCCGTTTTAATAAGATTATAAATGAGTGAATAATTGTCAAACTCTTAGCGTTTGTCTAGCTTTTCAACCACCGAAGAATAACAACGTGTCACGTTTCGGATCTGAACTTATCGACCCTGCATCAGGTCATTGAAATCCGGTAGTCATAGAACACAGGCAGAAGGCAATACAGCTGACCCCTAATGCCACTTCATTTGTTGATTTTAAGTGCATCTGCATTTTCTGCAGTACAGATAACACATATTAATTGTATTTTCTTTGCGTTAACTCTATGGGCAGAGGCTGGGACTATACAGTAACTGCAAAACCTTACCACACTTTAATAAGTGGCCCTCATAGTTGTGCATTTTCACAATTTAGGATGTTATAGTTGTTGAAAAGTGTCTGCAAAAAAGCAGGTACCAGTCTCTGTGGGCACTTTCTCCCACAGAGACTGTCACCTGGGAGCAGAGTCGGCCCAAGGGTTACATAGTAACATAGTATATGATGACAGATAAAGACCAGTGTGATCCATCAAGTCTGCCCAGCATGGCGGCAAAAGCTGGTGCACCTGCCGTTCCATGCAGTTCACCCCTCTGCATGCCTTTGTTTAGGGGTTTACCAACCGCTCCGTGTAGGTCACCCCTTATTTGTCGAAATAGTTATGTTTATTTTGATTTTATCCTATTACTGTAAAGGGATCCACAATGTCTGTCCCCTGCCAGTTTGAATTCCGTCACTGTCTTTGCCCCCACCACTTCCATCGGGGGGACATTCCAAGCATCCACCACCCTTTCAGTCAAAAAGTATTTCCTGACATTGCCTCTCAGTTTACCCCCTTGCAGCTTCATGTTATGCCCTCTAGTTTTATAGCTTCCCCGTCTTTGGAAGAGGTTTGTTTGTTCATTATTTCTCTTAAAGTATTTAAAGGTCTGAATCATATCTCCCCTATCCCTCCTCTCCTCCAGAGTGTACATCCTTAGGTCTTCAAGTCTCTTCTCATAAGTCTTCTGACGCAGGCTCCAAATCATTTTGGTCGCCTTCCTCTGAACCCTTTCCAGTCTTTTATATTCTTTGCGAGATATGGTCTCCAAAAGTGAACACAATATTCCAAGTGAGGCCTCACCAGCGACTTGTATAATGGCATTAGTACCTCTTCCTTTCCTCTCTGTATGCAACCCAGCATCTTTCTGGCTTTTGCTACTGCCTTGTCACACTGTTTTGCCACCTTGAGATTCTCAGAAACAATCACTCCAAGGTCCTTCTCCTGGTCTTTGCACACCAACCTCTCGGCCCCTATTGCATACAATTCCCTTGGATTTCCGCTTCCCAAGTGCATGACACTGCACTTCTTCACATTAAATCTCAACTGTCAAGCATTAGACCATTCTTCCAGCTTTTGTAGATATTTCCTCATGCTCTCCACTCTCTCAGTGGGAGTCCACTCTGTTGCAAATTTTCGTGTCATCTGCAAAAAGACACACTTTTCCATTCAGTCCTTCCGCAATATCGCTCACAAATACATTGAACAGTACCGGCCCCAGGACTGAACCCTGGGGCACATCGCTAATCACCTTTCTTTAATCAGAGTGAGTTTCATTTACCATCACCTTCTGTCGTCTGTCAGTCAACCAATTTCTGATCCAGTTCACCACCTTGGGACCCATCCTCAAACTATTGAGTTTATTGATAAACCTCCTATGAGGAACAGTATCAAAGGCTTTGCTGAAATCTAGGTAGATCACATCCATCGTATGCCCTTGATCTAGTTCTCTGGTCACCCAGTCTAAGAACTCAATCAGATTTGTTTGGCAAGATCATCCTTTGCATAATTCAAGACAACATGGTTTTACCAATCTGTTGGTTTCGAGACGGTCCATTATTCGCTCTTTCAGGAGCGACTCCATTACTTTTCCCACCACCGAGGTAAGGCTTACTGGCCTGTAGTTTGTCACCTCTTACCTATTACCACTTTTATGAAGAAGTACCACATCAGCCCTTCTCCAGTCCTGTGGAACTTCTCCAGTCTCCAAGGATCTATTAAAAACATTCCTTAAAGGCCCTGCAAGAACCTCTCTGAGCTCTTTCCGTATCCTGGGATGTATCCCATCCGATCCCATGGCCTTGTCCACCTTCAGTTTTGCAAGGTGTTCTAACACAGCATCACCTGTGAATGGTATGGTATCTACTCCATTCCCATTTGTCTATCACAAGTGGTCCTTCTCCAGGATTTTCTTTAGTAAAAACAGAGCAGAAGTATTTGTTTAGCATATTCGCTTTTTCAATATCACTTTCCAGAAATCCGTTCTCATTACTTTTGAGTCCTGCAATTCCACCTCTGATTTTCCTCTTCTCCTGAATATACCTGAAAAAGGTTTTGTTGCCACACTTCACATCTTTTGCCATCTTTTCTTCTGCCTTTGATTTTGCTATCCTTATTTCTCATTTTGTCTCTTTTTAGTTTTTTCCTGTATTCTTTTCTGTGTTCCTCTTTTTGCGTACTTCTGAATTTTGTGAAAGCTCTGTTTTTTGCCTTTATTTGTGCAGCCACTTCTTGGAGAACCAGATAGGTTAGGTTTGTTTTTATTTACTTTCCTTGCATATGTATCTGTTGCCACTTTTTTTGCTTCCTTTAGTCTAGCCGATTGCAATTCCACTTCCCTTATCCCCTCCTATCCTGCCAACTCCTCCTTCAGTAAAACTTAGCCATTTTACTGAAGTCAGTGTTTCTGAAGTCTAGGACTTTGAGCTTGCTGTGATTGAACTCCGCCTTGGCTTTAATCTCAACCCCCACCGTGTGATGGTTGTTGCTGCTCACATGGGTTGTGCCGCCCCTCTCCCCAACTGCCACCGATTTAGTCTTGGGAGGGAGAGGTGGGCAACAACAGCAGGAGTATTTCAATAAGCGGTGGCAGGCCATGTTCTTTAGCATACATGGCCTGCCACATCTGCTCCTACGGATGTGGGAGACCCAGCCTCAGTGCCGGTGGTCAGTCGATGCCTCGACGTAATTTACCACGTCAAGAAGGGCCCAGGTTTCCAGAAGTCCCAGCTTCTGCACAACTCCATGATTGTGGAGTCATCAATGCAAAAGCTCAAAAAACAGAAGAATTATTCTTCTGTCCCACCTCCAAGGAGGCCAGAGCCCTCGATGCCCTCGGGTGCAAGTGCTTCCAGGAATCCATGCTGGGCTGCCAGATACAGGCCTATGAGCTGTACATGGGATGTACCTCAAGGGATTCATCCAGGAGCTGGCAGGTTTCTCTGTGGGCCTCACTGGCTAACCCCTTCAGAGGTTCAAAATCCTGACTGCCGGGATCCGGGACTGCTCAAAATTCCTCTGCCACGCCGCCTGCGACAGCTTTGAGTCTGCAGCCAGGGTAGCAGCAGCAGGCATCCGGTGCTCAGCGCCAGGCCTGGTTGCAAATCTCCGATCTCGAGCAGTGGATGCAAGAAAAATTGCTGGAAGTCCCCTGCACAAGAGAAAACTTGTTTGGCAAGCCCATGGCTGACAAGGTGGCCAAAATAGAGGCCGAGGTTGTGACCAGGAAAAGGCTCTCGAGGAAACCCTCGACCCTTCCCCAGAAGAAGCTGTTGGGGGGAAAAGACCACCCTTCCCCAGGAAGAAGGGGTCTTTCCACCAGGACCGCTACCAGCCCTTTTCAATACAACAGCAGCAGGGCCCTCAGCCCAAGAACCAGAGCCATGGCCCGAGGAAACCTAAGGCTCAGAAGCCTCAGACCCCATCTTCTGCCCAACCTGGGGGGAGCTCTTGACTCTCCAGGCAGTGCCTCCTCTCTCCCAGGAGACCCTCCCCAGCCCACAGGGGGCTGCCTGGCGCCTTTTGCCCACAGGTGGGCCAGGGTCACCATGGACCAGTGGTTCCTACAAGTGGTAAGGGAGGGCTACCTCCTCGGGTTCCATCAAACCCCTCCGGGGTTCTTCCCAGGGGAGCCAGTGCGGCCTTTCCTTCACCAGACCTTGCTCCTTCAGGAGCTCGTGGGGTTTGCTCAAGGACAAGATGGTAGAGCCTGTACACAGACAAGTGTGGGTAAAAGGTTTCTACTCAAGGTATTTCCTTGTCCCCAAAAGAACTGGAGGCCTCAGGCCCATACTAGACCTGCGAAACGTGAATATGTTTCTGGTGAGAAAGAAGTTGAAGATGTTCTCCCTTGGAACTGCTGCCCTTCCTCCACCAGGCTGTGCTCCTTAGATCTAAAGGATGCATATACCCACATCCTGATCCACCCCTCCCACAGACAGTACCTAAGGTTTGTGGTGGGAGGAGAGCACTGCCAGTACAGGGTGCTTCCATTCAGCCTGGCCTCCTTGCCAAGGGTCTTTACAAAGTGCCTGGTGGTCATGGCCACCCACATGTGCCTTCAATGGGCCTTTGTCTTCCCCTACCTGGACGACTGGCTCATCAGAGGCAGCGTGTCTCTTGAGGCCGGCCAAGCTGCAGAGCCAACAATCTATCTCCTGCAGCAGCTTGGGTTCGTTATCAACTACCCCAAATCCGACCTCTCTCCAGCCCAAAACCTGGAGTTCATAGATGCCCAGCTGGACACGCTACTGGTCAAGGCCTTCCTCCAAAAGGAAAGGGCCCATTGCCTCATACAGCTGGCAGCGGAGGTGCAGACACGCTGGTCGGTACCAGTTCGCCGTCTCCTCAGGATACTGAGACACATGGCCTCAACAGTCCATGTCATGCCCCTAACCCGCTTACCCATGCGGACAGACCAGTGGTATCTCCACTCCTAGTGAATCCAAGCCACGGGTAAGTTATGCGACAGGGTCAGGGTCACCCGCCAACTGGCAGACTCCCTCAGCTAGTGGCAATCCCTTCACCACCTCCAGGAGGGGATGCCATTCCAGGCACCTGCACCTCAGATGGTGCTATCCACAGATGCCTCCCTTGTGAGGTTGGGCACACACTGCAGAGACCTCTGCACTCAAGGCAGCTGGTCACAAGAGGAATTGCTTCTGCAGATCAACCTCCCAGAAATCTGGCCCATTTTCCTAGCCCTGCAAACGTTCCACCACCTCCTGTGCAACCGGCCTGTGCTGATCCAGACGGAGAAGCAGGTCACCATGTTCTGTGTGAACAAGCAAGGGAGCACGGGCTCATACTCCCTCTGCCAGGAAGCGGCGTGCGATACATCACGGAATTCTCATACGAGCAGTGTACTTTCCAGGCCAGGACAATTGCCTGGTGGACAAGCTCAGCAGAGTCCTCCGCCCACATGAATGGCGTCTGCACCCCAGAGTGGCGAAAAGACTCTTTCAACTCTGGGGCAAGCCCGAGATGGACCTTATCTCCAGGAACAAGCAGGAATGAGTCTTCACACGTGGGAATGAGTCTTCACACGTGGGAGACGTCGCCGACGGAGCCCGCACGGGAATGCTCCCCAGCATCCAATCAGAAAGCCTTTGGGAGCATCCCCCGCGCCTGCGCGGTGGCTTCCCGCCCTTCCTACTGCCTTTCCCCAGTTTTTCGTTTTCCGCGGAGCAGGCAGGACGTCCCTCCTGCCACCGCAGAAATTTTTCCTTTTTTCTGTAGTCGCGGCTTTCCCGCCGACGGTGGCACCTCCATGCCCCCCTTTTCTTTCTTTCTTTCTTTTAATTATTTTTCATTTAATTTTCGTCGCCCCCTCCGGGCGCTGAGGACCGGGGCATGGAGCCTTCTTCCCCCCCCCACGTGGACTCCAATGCCTGGTGCCTCTCCTGTTTGGGGCCTGACCCCTTTTTCCCAGATTCCCCGGGCTACAGTGTCGGGAGAAGACCCTCCCTCTTTCGGGTATCCCTCGACGACGTCTTCGCGCCCAAGGCGCGGTCGTCGGGTTGTTCTTCTCTCCAGGATCAGGTAACCACACAACAGTCTGTTAAGACTAGCCGAGTCTTGAGGGGCGAGTCTCATGCACGGCATGGCGACGGCTCCGGCCAACCCCTCAAGTCCTCCTTGGCTGATATACCCCGGCGGGAGTCCTCGGGCTCCAAAGCATTTACGGGGTTTCGGGATGTTCCTGAGGTTCGCTCCTCACAGAACATTCCCGAGCCATGCCCGAGGGAGATACCCGCTTCGAGCGGTGCCGATTCCCCGGCATCGGCGTCAGCGTCGAGTGTTCCACTCTTCGCCAGGGATCGTCAGCCGGTGTCCTCGGCACTTTCGGGGCCGATCGACTCGACCGGGTCTGACCTCCCTACATCCAAGCCATGCTCGGGTGTGGTAGCCGTTCCTGGCGGTACTGAGCCCCCGGCATCGGCGTCGGTGTCGAGCGCTCCGCTCCTCACCGAGGATCGTCGGCTGCGGTCCTCGGCGCCTCCGGGGCCGATCGACTCAGTCCAGCCTGGCGTTCCTCCATCCCTGCCATGCGCTTGGGCGGTACCCGCTTCGGGCGGTACCGACCCCTTGGCGTCGGTGTCGAGCGTTCCGCTCCTCACCAGGGATTGGTGGCTGCGGTCCTCGGCGCCTCCGGGGCTGACCGACTCGCGCCGGTATGGCGTTCCTACGGGGGTGGTATCCGCTTTGGGTGGTGCCGACCCGTCGGTGTCAAGTGACCCGCTCCCCACCGGGGATCGCCAGCCACTGCCCTCGGCACCTCGGGGGCCGATCGACTCGACACTGTCTGACGGCCCTACATTCAGGTCATGCGCGGAGGTAGTACCCGCTTCGAGGGCGCGGGCGTCGGTGGTTCTGCCCCGCGCCGGGGATGGTCATCTGGCCTCCCTCCCCTCGGGGCCGCTCGCTTCGACCCGCGCCGGGTCGCCGGTATCCCAGCCCTGTGCAAGGGTGGTACCGGGTTCGAGCGGCGCTGCTCCGCCGGTGACGGCAGGGGCGTCAAGCACGAGGGACTGCCATCGACCTTCCCCGGGGACCTCGGGGTATGTCAGCCAGCGCACGGGTGACTCCCCGGCATCGACGCGGCCGTCGAGGGCCCCGCCCTTTCCTAGAGAAGGGGCCTCGGGGTCTTCGACCGCTTCGACCCAATCTGGATCTGAGCCGCCCCGCAACGGTACCCCGATGTCGGCGCAGGGGCTTTGCACTCCCCCCCGCAGGGACTCGTCGTCGGGTGACCGGGGTCCCCTCGGGGACGGGCCGTATGCCCCGGAAGGATTTCTCTCCGGGTCGGACGGGTTCGAGAGGGAGCCCGGCACCGGGCAGTGCCAGCCGATCGACATCGGCGCCGGCGTCAGATGACCCCCTCTCCTCCGAGCACCGTCCTCGGGGGCCCTTGATGCTCGCGGCACCGGTCGGCGCGGTTCCGATCCGCGCTCCGGGATCTCCACCACCGGCACGGTCACTCCCGCCAGGGGCCTCGAGGAAGGAGTCGATCTCCTCGCTCGGTTCGATGCCCAGCCTGGAGGAGTCGTCCAGCCTTGAAAGCCTGGCCACGGCACGTCTCGGGATCGGCCCTTGTCCTCTCCCGCAGCGCAGAGCAGAGACCGCTGGCCCCTGCCCTCCGGCGGCCGCGGATTCGCTCCAGTCACAGGGGGAAGCGCCGCCCCCGGGTTCGGGGCTGAGGCCGGTTCCTGCGGCGCCGTCGGTGCCATCGACTTCTTCGATGCCTAGCTTGGAATCAATTCCAGGAGCCGACGACGCCATGTTGACTGCCCCGATCCGGGTCGGTTGGTCCCCTCCTCTGCCCACCGGGCATCGGCCCGAGCGGCCTCTTAGTGCCCTGGCGGCCTCTCCCGCCATAACTGCTCCGGCAGAGCTGCCTTTTCAGGATTTCCTCCTTGACATGGCGGACTTGCTGGCCATCCCTATCCCGGACCCGAGCCCAGGCCCTGCGGAACAGGCAGCCGCGATGCTTCCTCTGCATCCCGCCCTGCAGGATCTCCTGCTGGGGGCTTGGCGGTCGCCTTTGAGGGTTCCGGCGCCGCCGACTGCGATGCAGGCTCTCTACCGGGTGCCTTCGTCCCCGGGGTTTCGGCAGCACCAGCTTCCACATCGGTCCATTGTGGTGGAATCGGCGCTGAGGAAGGCCGGAAGCAAGGAGAGGCATGCTTCTCGCCCTCCAGGCCGCGCCTCGAAGACGCTAGATACTCTAGGACATCAAGCCTTCCAAACGTCTATGCTGGCGGCCAGAATTATTTTATATATATTTTATATGAGTCTGTCGCTTCGGGAGGTCACCGAGAGGTTATCTCGGTTATCCACCTTCGTATCTGCAACCAAGGCCTTTGAATATTCCCTGCTTCTTTATCATTGCAGGAATATCTCCGGGTTCCTTTCTCGTGCTTCACTGGACTCCTTCCGGTCGGTCAGCAGAGCCTCTGCTGTTGCCATTAGAGCACGCCGCACGGCATGGTTGCAGGCGTCCGAGTTGTGTAGACGGGCACAGCACATCCTGGGTAATTCTCCCTGCGACGGAGATCACCTCTTCAATAGCGAAGCCTTACGTCAGGTCGCACAGTGCTTCGCTAACCTTCCCAGAGTTAGCAGCCAGCCTAGGGCCCGGCTTCCCCCCGGTGGTGGTAAGCGCCCCTCCAGACCCCCCTTCCCTAGGAAGAGGAAATGTCAGCCCTCCGCCCACCCTCCAGGCGCGCCCAAGCAAGGGACCTCTCACCCCGGGTTGATGTCCCCGGGCCCGCGCCAGGACTCTCATACTAAGCATTTTTAGGCTCAGGTGGGCGGCTGCCTGCACTTAACCTACTTACCAGAAGTTTAGACTAGAGCTCTACTCTGGGGCTCGTCCAGTTGGAAAATGGTTCGGGGACTTATCTAGGGGTTCAGGTCTTCTCCTCCGTGGGATAGGGAGTCCACCTTACGCCGTGATAGCTATGGCCCACGGTCACCCTACTTACTCTTCGGTATGTCCCCGAACCCCTCTCAGCCAGAATCCTCTTGCTGATTGCTTCCGTACTGGAATTCCCCTCCAGCCGCTATAGTCCCCCTATACTCACCAGGGACTATATCCTCATGTCCCCCGATTGTGCGGGGGACAATTTCTACGCGCAGGTCCTGGGGACACATTAGGGCCTCCAACCCCTGCGGCATTCTACCGGACTGATGCTATCCTCCGTCCCCCGCGCTACCGCGCTCTTAGCTCGCCGATCTGCCCTTGCCCTCAGGGAAAGATCCCTCCCCTGACGGATCTTGCGGCCACCTCTCCAAGTGGACGTTCTGGGGATCGATGGCAGATCCGCCTTACCTGAGTGCTGCTCATGGAGGCAGGCCCCCCGGCGTGCCTGCGTTAGTACCGGAGGGGGCGTCCCCATGTCCACCGGCTTAGATATACTAGATATCACCTGCTTGGCAGGCGCCTTTGGGGGATCCCCTCAGTACCTGTGTTTACCGCCTTTTTCCCCCTATGGCCGGTACTCACCCCCCCCTATGGCCGGTACTCACCCCCCCCCCCCCCAGGGGTCTGGCCAGTCCGCCTGCCTATTCCCCGATCGGCCTACGGACTGGTGGTACCCTACTGCTGTGAAGTCAACAGTCCCCTTTTTCAGTTAGGTCCTCCTCCCGGAGGTCCGGACCCTTGTCTCCCTATCTCTCGCTAGGGCAGACTGTGTACCCCTTCTGCTCCGGGGTACACCTCTACTCTTCTCCGGGATAGGCTCTCTAGTTCGGTCTGTCTTCCAATGTTGGTCCTCTGAGTTATGGACTCTACTCCTAAGGGAGTGCTCAGTTTGCCGTGAGCCCCCTGGAAGACCTGCCATCCTTCTCCTGACCCAGCTGACGCCTGGATCCCATGGCCTTCCGGATTTGGAACTTCCTCCTTGCTGCGGTGAAGTTTCCTTGATGACCTCGCTACTGCGTCTACAGTGCCTTTATCACAGGACTACTTCCGACAACCCGGTGGGTAAGCAGTACAGGGTTCTAAACCATTAATTCATTAAAACTTAATGGCCGGTAAGCTCTGTATGGTACTAGGTCATTTACTCATTACATGCTTAATGATTCTCTTCATGCACCCCTCTGACTACTCCTGTAGCCTGGGTTTTTTTTTGCTGTATCCTAATGGTACCTGTTCTGCACTCTAAAGACTTGCCTCCGTAGTCTTTGGATTCGCTGTTCCTCTATTCAACTCCTGCCCTCCATCCCTCAGGGGATGCCGGAGATTCAGGCTGGGAAAATGCCATCCCGTCTGGGCTGCGCTTATGGGATCTCCCCGGGCATCCTAAGCTAGGGAGTCCCCACGTGTGAAGACTCATTCCTGCTTGTTCCTGGAGATAGCACAGTTACTTACCTGTAACAGGTGATCTCCGGAACAGCAGGAATTAGTCTTCACAACCCGCCCACCTCCCCTGGGAGTTGTATCTCTCTTTTTCTCTATTCCTTCCTCTCCTCTCCTTCCGGCTCAGCTATGAAACTCAACTGGGGAGAGGCAGTAGGAAGGGTGGGAAGCCACCGCGCAGGCGCGGGGGATGCTCCCAAAGGCTTTCTGATTGGATGCTGGGGAGCATTCCCGTGCGGGCTCCGTCGGCATCGTCTCCCACGTGTGAACACTCATTCCCACGTGTGAAGACTAATTCCTGCTGTTCTGGAGATCACCTGTTACAGGTAAGTAACTGTGCTTTCTCCTCACCGGACAACATGCAGCTGCCCCGCTTCTGCTCATGCCAGCTGCACCCAGGGAGAGTAGCGGCAGATGCTTTCCTATTTCCGTGGTCAGAAGATCTCCTCTATGCCTTCCCACCGACTCCTCTGGTGGCCAAGACCCTCTTCAAGTTCCATAATGAGCAGGCATCAGTGATCCTGATAGCCCCCAGATGGACCCGGCAACCCTGGGTCCCTCTATTACTGTCCCTGTCGGTGGCACTCCTGGTCCCACTGGGTCAGGACCCGGACCTTCTTTCCCAGGAGGAAGACTCTCTCCTGCACCCTAACCTGGGGTCACTAGCGTTGATGACGTGGCTGCTGAAAGGGTAGCCCTGGCCCCGTTCATTCTCCCAGGGGAAGTCAAGGAGATCATGCTGGCCTCCTGTAAAGCCTCCACCAGATGGGCATATGCCTTCAAATAGAGAAGATTCTCCGTTTGGTGTACGGAGAGAAGGGAGAACCCCGTCTCCTTCCGTGTGCAAATAGTGCTATAATACTTCACCTCTCGCTCGCCGGCCTAAAATCTAATTCGGTGAGGGTACACCCAAGTGCCATAACCTCTCACCATCACCCGGTGGAGGGGAAATCCCTCTCAAACCAGCCCCCGGTCTCCCAGTTCCTCTGGAGCCTCTTGCTGTCAAAACTCCTCTCTGCCCTCCGGCGGCGGAATGGGACCTTAATGTGTTTCCCAACTCACCAAGCCGCCGTTCGAGACCCTGGCCACATGCCATCTGAGATACCTCTCCTGGAAAGTGGTTTTACTGGTGACCATCACATCCGCTCGGAGAGTGAGTGAACTCCAGTCCTTGGTGGTGGATCCGCCATATACACGGTTCTATAAGAACAGGATAGTGCTCCGCACACACCCTAAATTCCTCCCCAAGGTGGTATCTCTCTTCCACCTCGATCAGGAGGTGGTTCTCCCCACCTTTTCCCATGGCCCCATGTCGGCAGAGAAGAACTCATCTTGCATACGTTAGACTGCAAGCGGGCCCTATCCTTCTGTCTACAAAGGATCCAGGCCCATCGCAAAGCTCGTCAGTTCTTTGTATCATGCGACCCCAGCAAACTGGGGCTTCTGGTAACGAAGTGGACTCTGTCCACTTGAGTGGCAGACTGCATTGCCCTCGCCAATGAGTGAGCGGTCCTCTCCCTTGAGCACCGGATAACTGTACATCATGTGCGGGCTATGTAGCCAACCTCCGCTCATTGCCAGTGATGGAAATCTGTGGGGCTGCCACATGGTTTTCGATCCATACGTTTGTAGCTCATTACTGCTTGGAGAGTGAGTCCCACAGGGACAGTGAGCAGTACTCCGTAATATTTTCAGTGTGTAGGCAACTCTTGCCCTCCGACCTTTCTGTGTTTAGGCTACCGGAGTGATAGTGTTGCTGGACGCTAGGGCTGTGCAGAGTCTCTCAGTGGGGACTCATCTTCTGCAACTCACGGCTACCCGATGGGTCGCTGGTGGAACTGTTGTGGTTTGGTCCTCGGAGCATGGAGCTAGGGAGTCCCATAGGTGAGGACTGACTTCCTGCATGTTCCTGGAGAAAGCACAGCTACTCAGCTATAACAGGTATTCTCCAGGGACAGCAGGAATCAGTCCTTGCAAGCCTCCTTCCTCCCCTTGGAATTGCCTCCCTACATTGTTTGTCCTTTTTTGTTATGACATCTGACTGAGCAAGATAGCACCCTTGGGTGGGAAGGGGACTGTGCATGCATGGTAGCATGTCCCAAAGGCTTGCTTTGAAAACTGGGGAAGTGCTCCACATGGGCTCCGTCAACACTGACGCCACCCATATGTGAGGACTGATTCCTGCTGTCCCTGGAGAACACCTGTTACAGGTGAGTAACTATGCTTACTTGACTTTGCCTCTTATCTTCCCAATATGAGGGTAGTGTAAGCTGCCGATAAAGCATTCTGATGTCAGACTGTGAATTACTGTACAAACACATTATTTTTATCATGTTACAATAATTATTGTTCTACTGCATGAGCCAGCACAGCAAGGTAGAAGCTAAGGGATGGTCAGCGTCTCTGGCAATTGAATTAGTTGAATGTTGACTGGGATATTGGGGTGGGTGCTTTTGTGTGTGGGGGGTTCAGAACTGTGGTGCGTGTGTGTGTGCTGCAGAAGGTGGGGTGCCTGTGTGTGTGTGGTATAGATATGAGGTGTATGTGCGCTAGGGAAAGGTGCATTCTCCTTCCCCCATCATCCCTCCAGTACAGTCCAGTACATGTAGGTTATCTCCTTCCACCAGAACTTGGGAACTGAGCATATCGGATTTCTGATGACACAGTAGAAGAGCTCCCTCTTAGGCTCCAGAAATCAGTATCTCGGTTCCCAGCAGCTGGGGTGGAGCATCCCATAGCTGGACTCCACTGAAAGGACTTTGGGCCTACTGATTCACTGACAAAGATGGGGGGGGGGGGAGAGTAAATTCATTAAGGGTCTCAGGTTGGAAAGCTTTCTTGTGGTGGCTGGGCACGCTTCTTACAGAACTATCTACATGTGGGGGTTGGCAGTTGGCGGGGGCTGCGTAGTTGGCATCAGGATGCTGCCTAGAGGTCAAACACCTGGTGGTCCAGGCCCCTTTTCCCCCCAGCGGTCTGTAGGTAAGATTATGCTGGCTTTCCTTCTGTTTTGAATACTAATTCCATTTACTGCTTCTGGCCCTTTAAGAATAGCAGACGTTTTACTGAAACTACCGTGTATTCATGCTTTCACTCTGCACAGTTACCAGCGTTAAACGGAGCACCGTGGACTCCTCTTAGCTCGGGGAGTTCTCTTTGGGGTTTGTGCAGGGTTTTTTTCCCCCCCTCTCTCTCTCTCTCTCTCGTCATTGGATCTGTTACTGCATATTTCAGCATGTCCCTGGCTCCCTATTGCTGTTTCTGATACTGGTTTTCCTTCGAGATTTATTTTGGCTCTGCACAAGGCTTAATATTTGAAAAGAAGGTTGGGGGACAGTGTGGAATCTTCGTCTCCCGCCACTTTAGTGCAACAGTCATCTGATACTCTGCAGGAGGGCACCCCTAAGTCAGGGGAATCTCCGTGCAAAACAGAGCGGATGCAGGATGATTACTGGGGGGTATAGGATTCTCCAATTTCACACACCTCGGAGGATCCCCTGGAAGGACCATCAGACCTCTAGGGGAGACAGCAGAGCTGGATCTCGAGGAAGGTGAAATCCCTTAAGGGGATGACCCTAATGTCTTTCGTGTTTTTCATCGGGAGAAGCTGGCTATTCTAATTAGTCATTCGCTGGTAGCACTTAACCTCACCTCGGCATCGGTGAAGGAGCCCTTGGAGGATCTTGTGCCTCAGGGTTTGTGTTCCCAAGCCTCCTTTCCGGTCCATAGTCCTTAAGAAAATGATTGAGGGGAATGGGAGTTTCTTGAGGCAGTCTGAAGGGGGGTTGGGCCATGGGTCGCCTGTATCCTATACTTCAAGAGGAAGAGGAGCTTCTAAAGATGCCTAATGTAGATGCCCTGGTCTCGATGGTGACCAAGAAGACCACTATTCCTGTGAAAAGCAGAGTAGCATTAACGGATGTGCATGACTGTAAGCTGGAGACCTTTTTAAAACAGGCGTTTGACACTACTACTACTATTTAGCATTTATATAGCGCTACGCATGCAGCGCTGTACAGAAATATAAGCAAAAAGACAGTCCCTGCTCATCAGAGCTTACAATCTAGTCAAGACAACACAGAACAATAGACAGATCAGGAAAACAATTATGGTGACACGGAGCAATAATTAATTTGGGATAAAGCAAAGTATGGGGTAAAAATAAATAAAATAAAATAAATAAATAAAGCAAAGTATGGCCTAGTGCCCTCACTCTTTAGGCCTCCATCTGTAGAGCTTTTGTCACAAAGGCCTTCATCCACTGGATACAAGGGTTGTCAGCAGCGGAGCTGGATTCTTAGACAGCAATGCTGGAGTCAGATAAGTTGGAGTTGGCCTCTGCTTATCTGGCAGATGCCTTTTAAAATTTGATACGAGTCGCAGCAAAAATCATGGTTTCTATTAGCGGCTCAACGGTTTTTGTGGTTAAGAAACTGGTTGGTGGATGTTTCTTCTAAGACTAGGCTTAGCAAACTTCCCTTTTAAGGGCAAATTGCTCTTCGGGGAGGCTCTGGACAAACTGGTGAAGGATCTCGGGGACTCCAAGGGAGCCCATTTGCCGGAAGACCATCCTAGGGGACCGAAGCAAGGCAACATCCCTAGGAGAAGTCTAGGGATTATAGGAAATTTCACACAACACACTTTGCCCCCTCCCAGTGGAGGCAATATTCTCAGAGAGGCCAGCCCTTTCCAGGTTACAGAGGGTCCAATAGGGGATACTATTCCTCTCCTTCGGGCCCGTCCAAGAAGCCCCATTCAGGCAAGGCCCAAGTGGACATAGTTTGGTAAACGGTCGGCTGCAACACTTTTATGCCACCTGGGCCAGGATCACTACCAACCAGTGGGTTCTGGAAGTCATCTGAGATGGCTATGCTTTGAAATTCACTCAACCTCTCTCCGAGACCTTTGTGCAGTCACCTTGCAAGGCCTTTGCGAAGTGGCAGGTGGTTCAGGACACTTTGCACCATTTGCTGCAATTCAAGGCAGTGGTACCAGTGCAATTCAGGTCGATACTTCATGTATTTTGTGGT
The DNA here is from genome assembly GCA_033557465.1 of Ichthyophis bannanicus. Taxonomy (NCBI): domain Eukaryota; kingdom Metazoa; phylum Chordata; class Amphibia; order Gymnophiona; family Ichthyophiidae; genus Ichthyophis; species Ichthyophis bannanicus. Next base: position 77,607,288 of record CM066042.1, read on the forward strand.
CCTCAAAAAGGATAGTTCCTTCCAAGCCATTTGGGATCTCAAGCATGTAAACCGGGCCCTGCGGGTTCTACATTTTCGCATGGAAGTGGTCAGAAAAGGGGAATTGCTTTCGATACTAGATCTCATGGAGGCCTACCTTCACATTCGGATCCAACTGGACCATCAACATTATTTGAGGTTTGCTATCCCCATGGGCCATTATCAGTTCCGGGCATTACCATTTGGTTTGACCACAGCCATTTGGACATTTACAAAATCATGGTGGTGGTTGCAGCAGCCTTCCTGGGCAGGAGGATATCCTTGTACACCCCTGTCTCAATGACTGGCTGATCACAGTGAAATCGGTGACTGAGAATGCAACCATGACCTGGAGAATAATAGACTTTCTTTGAAGTCTTGATTGGGTGGTCAGCCTGACCAGGAGCAAGCTCGAGCCTGTTCAGGATCTCGTGTATCTAGAGGTGTGATTTGACATCAAGGCAGGGTTTGTCTTTCTGCCAGCTGAGCGCATGCAAAAGATTCAGTCAAAGGTTCAGAGTTTCCTTGCCATGGTGGCGCCCTCAGAATGGTATTGCTTTCAGCTTCTGGGCTCCATGGCGACTACCTTGGAGTTGGTGCCGTGGGCGTAAGCACACATGAGGCCTTTAAAACATGCCCTACTCTCTCGTTGGTCACTGCAACACCATCCCCTGTCAATGAAGTTGGTTTGTGCCCTGGGCGCGAGAGCAAGACTTTCCTTGTGGCTGCAGCTGGAGCACCTAGCAGCAGGGATGCCACTGGAGCCACTGCAATGGATTTTGGATGTCAGCTTCACGTGGTGGGGAGCACATTGCGTGTCACAAGTGACTCAGGTTCTTTGGACTCCGGAGGAGAGTGCCTGGTCCATCAGTTGACTGGAGATGAGAGTGGTGTTACCAGCTGTGCAGTTTTTCCATCCGCTGATTCATAGGCGGCCGGTATGGGTCTGCTCCGACAATGCGACAACAATGGCATACATCAGTCGCCAAGAGGGCACAGGCAGTGCAACATTGGCAGATGAAGTTTGCCACCTTCTACTCTGGGTAGAGGAGAACCTCGAGGCTGTCTCTGTGGTCCATGTGGCAGGTTCAGGCAGATTTTCTCAGTTGTCACCGGTTAGAACTAGGAGAATGGGAGCTAAATGCAGCCGTGTTTCACAACATCGCCCACCGATTGGGAATGCCGCTCATGAATCTGATGGCCTGGGTATCGAATGCCAAGGTGAGCTGGTTCTTCAGCAGGCGACGAGAGCACATGTCTGAGGGGTTCGATGCCCTGTCGCAAAGATGGCCGATGGAGGGTCTTCTCTGTGTTTCCTTTGTAGCCTTTCATAGGACATCTTCTTCAATGCATTGAGGCACACCCCAGTTCTCATAGCTCCAGAATGGCCCCAAGGCCATGGTATGCCAATCTCGTTAGACTCTTGGTAGCGAGTCCCTGGCGTCTCCTGAACAGGGTCAACCTGCTCTCTCAGGGGCCGATTCTGATGCCTCAAGTGGATCAATTCTCGCTTACAGCTTGGCTCTTGAAAGGACGTGATTGAGGCAGAAGGGCTACTCTGCACTGGTGGTAGCCACCCTCTTGCAAGCTTGTAAACGTTCCACATTGTTAGCCTCTGTCCGAGTTTGGCAGGTGATTGAGCAGTGGTGTGAGGACAACTGACACCAGGCCTCCTCTTTCTCACTTACAGATATTTTAGCTTTTTACAAGCCGGCCTGACAAGGAATTGGCATTGAACTCCTTACAGGTCTAAGGTGCAGCTATTTCATGTTACCAGGAGCAAGTACTGGAGTATTCTCTGACTGCGCATCCTGACGTTGTCCACTTCCTCTAGCCGGTGAAACAGGTTTGCCCAATTGTTTCGGGCTATGGCTCATCTTTGAATCTCAATCTGATGCTTTCGACACTGACAGGATCACCTTTTGAGCTGCTGACTCGAGCTTACTTGAAAGACCTGATCTTGAAGACTGTTTGCTTGGTGAATTTCAGAACTCCAAGAGCTGTCTTGCAGGGAACCCTTCCTAGTCATGTCTAAGGAAAAAGTGGTCTTGCCCAAGATGGTATTCCGTTTTCATCTCAATCAAGCAGAGTCCCTGCTGGTTTTTGCGTGGGCAGAAGAGTCGGGGCAAGATTGTCGTCTCCACTGTCTGGACTTGTGCAGGGTCTTGCATCATTATATCAAACGAATGGAGTCTTTCCATTGGTCAGATAATTTGTTCATCCTGTTTGGAGATCTGCGCAAAGGGGAGGCGACCTCCAAGGCTTCCATTGCATGCTGGGTAAAAGAGGCAATTATCTCTGCCTATTTGCTAAAGGACAGAACCGTGCCAAGCAGGCTTAAGGCTCATTCGACAAGGTCACAATCAACTTCTTTGGCAGAGCATGGTTTAGTTCTGTCGGTGGACATTTGCAGAGCATCCATCTGGTCATCTTTGCATACTTTCACACGACATTCCTGTTGATTCATGGGTCCCTCCCATGCATAGCTACTGCTCTGGTACATCCCACACATACTGGACTGGACTGGAGGGATGATGAGAGATTACATTAGGCTTACCAGCTAATTGTCTTTCCTTGAGTCCATCCAGTCCAGGACCTTCCCTTTGTTTTCAGTAACTGTTTTGCAGGGTTGCTGTAGGTCCTGGTACCCTGGGCACACCTGGCTGGTTTCCTGGGAGGTGGCTATTAAGAATCACATCACATCATTTTATTTATTTACATTCTCTTATATACCGCGCTATTCTGCATCAGTGCGGTTTACATTGAACAGGGCATTATAACTTGGAGATAACTATTTTACAGGGAACATGGGCTATGGAGTGTTAAGTGGCTTGCCCAAGACCACAAGGGAGCACCTCTGTGGGACTAGAAACCCCAGTCCTTCCGACCCAAGGTTGCTGTCCTCTAGTGAGATTTGAACCCCTGACCTTCCGGCCTGAAGTACCTTGCCCCAACCACTAGGCCACTCCTCCACTCCCAAAAGGTTCTCCCAGATGGTTCTCTATAGAGTGGCAAGTGTGACCTTGTCTTTTGGTTTGGTGCATAGTTCTGTAAATGGTTAGTGCAACGGTTTATAGATAGTTTCCCAAGTTAATGAAGGGAAATTTTACTCTGGTTTAGCTTGATATGCTATTTTGGAGTCTGCTTTGTCAAATAGGTTACTGATTTCTGAGCCTAAGGGGGAGCTCTTCTACTGTGTCGTCAGAAATCTGACATGCTCGGTCCCAGCTGCTGAAGGAGGGAGATAACCCGCATGTACTGGACAGGACTGGATGGACTCAAGGAAAGACAATTAGCAGGTAAAGTCTAATTTCATCTTTTGGCAACACTTTGCACTCTTCTATCTCCCCTCCAAACCCTCTCCTGCTGGCTCCTCAACTCTGTTTCCCTTCCAGACTCGCCCCCCTCCTTTACCAACCCCGCTAGCACTCTCATCCCCTGCCCTAAAATCCCCCCATCCTCCTTTTTCAGAAACCCACTGCTCCTTTAAATTTTCCCTGCCTTCTCTTTCTCATTCCCCCCTCCCCCAACCAACCTTTTTGTTGCTGCTGGCTGCAATCACGAACATCCCCTTCTCTTTTGTCCACAGGGATCCCATCTCCCCAGACAGAAGAGAAGTGGAAGGCTGTGATTTTGGCCTCGATGCAGGCTGACTGCCCGCAGGGATCCCCTGTCCCATTGGCAGAAAAGAAGAGCGCAGCCACGATCACAGCAAGGGTATCTCCTGTCTGCTTGTGGGTATCCGATCTCCCACAGGCAGGCAGGAAGAGTCTTTGCCATGATCGCGACCTTCACTTCTGTCCATGAGAGATGGGAACCTCACGAGCAGACATAAGGGGTTGCCGTCATCCAGAGGGGGCAAGAAATCCTAGGCACCAGATGCAAATTTCTGGTCGCCTTGGCACCTAGGAATTGTCAAGCCCTGACTACTACTACTTATCATTTCTATAATGCTACAAGGCATGCAAATGCAATGTGTGCCTTCGAGTCAGTCCTGACTCCTGGCGACCCAGAAGCTCCTGGGTTTTCTTGGCAGTGTCACCGGAAGTAGATTGCCAGGCACTGTATATATAGAGGTAAGAGACAGTCCCTGCTCATCAGAGCTTACAGTCTAATCAAGATGAACAACATCACAAAGCTGGGGATTAGAGTATGGTAAGATACACATAAGTGGTGAAGAAGAGAGTGAGGATCAGCCTCAAAGGTGGATTTTTTAGCCTAGATTTGAATAAGGTTAGAGAAGGAGCCTGATACACTGACTCAGGTAGTTTGTTCCAGGCATATGGAGCAGCAAGGTGGAATGAACGAAGTCTGGAGTTGGTAGGAGCAGAGAAGGGCACAGTTAAAAGGGATCTGCCAGATGTGCAAAGTTCCTGAAGAGGGGTGAAGGGAGAGAGAAGAGAGGAAAAGTAGTGAGGAGCCGCAGAATGAATGCACACAGGTCAGTAGGAGAAGTCTGAATTGGATATAGAAACTGATAGGGAGACAGTGAATTGATTTGAGAAGGGGGGTTACATGAGCATAGCGACACGGGCGGAAGATAAGCCATGTTTTCTCCTGTGTAATTTGAAAAAATAATTACTTATCACAAGTAGAAGGAATCCTTCACCATCAGAGAATTTACCCATATCGTTTTTCAGGAAGCCATTTCTGAGACATCGAAAACATTCGCTTATAATTACAACTCATTCCAACTGTTGCTCTGACCATTAAAATCTCATTTCTAAGCGAGATGGAAATTTGCGATATGAAAGAATATCTGACTAGCACTGCAAGAAAATCCGTTTTGGAGTACAGCATGGTCAGAGCTACAGTTGGAATGAGTTTAATGATAGATTTTTCATAGTCAAAGGCAATGGTATTCTTTATCAGGTTTAATGTAAGAACAGATGCATCAGATCATCTGAGGCAAGTGGGAGGAGATTGGATCAAAACTGCTTGTGCTTGGTTCTGTTCTGTTCTTCATAGCTTCTGTGTTCGTCTAAATGTCTGCTTGTTACTGGTGTAGTTCGTTTGCCAGGCTTTGGAGGGATGTGGGGAAAAGCAGTTGAAACGAACGCTGAATCCTGGAATTGATGGGGCTGCTCTGGCAGAAAACTGCCGCCTCAGCAGACTTGACACCCGGCGGCTTGGAGGGTGGAGGTGGGGAGGGAAGAGCAATCTGGTGAATAAATGATTTCTTATTAAAGCCCACAGATTAGCTGCAGAAATGTCCCATATGTTTCAGAATGGTCAGCAGTTCTTTCCCCTCCATTAATTTCTAGTGTGGGCAGAATCATTTACATTGCCCTTAATTATGCCGTAAAGTATATGAGAACTGTTTCAAAAGAGAACTTCAGACCTCCAAATGAGTAGAGGGTTGGACAAGGGAAAAAATGGAAGTCCTGTGTAACCATAAACATAGGCATTATTGCACTACTTTACTGAAAGGGTAATAGATACCTGAAATCATTTACCAGGAGAGGTGCTAGTAGCCAGTAACAGTTTAAGCATGACTGTGACACAGAGAAATGAAACTGGCTATAAGGGAAGGAGGAGAAAGGACCAGTGATTGCAGTGACAGGAGTAGACAGGGTAGCTGAGAAGCCTGGGTGGACCTCAGGGCTCATATTTTGCTTGCAGCTACTACATTACTTTGTAACAGATTATATAAAATGGCTGCCTACCTCTTCCCTGCTTGAAGAAGAAAATAGAATGGTATTGGACCTGATACTAAACCAGTGGTTCTCAAATTCTTTCACCATCGCAGATGGAAAGGGGGCAGACAGGACTGTTCTATTTCACAGTATTCAAAATGTTTATTCATAAAGTATGTTTAATCAAAGAAGATGTTGAGTTGTGTGTTTGATTAAGTTGAAATGCAAAGTTGTTTTATTTTGGGGAGGAAGAAGGCTTGAAGATTGGGCTTGAAAGTCACTGCTATAAGCCGTAGCTTGATAACCCCTTCATGAAGAGCCTTGGTACTCAGTCCTAGTACCAATGAAGCTTTTGGGTAGGTGCACATAATACTTGTCCTTTATTTAAAATTCTTACCATTGTCCACCAGGGTCTGCCTCCCCTCCTGTTTAATTTGCTTATACACCATGCCCTTGCACAGTCACTTTACATCTCACAGTATAACCTTCTCTTCTCTGGGAGTAAGCAGGAAGTCAGCCCTCACATAAGGGTGACGTCAGTGCTGATGGAGCTCGCGTGGCAACCTCTCCCCAGCTTCCAAAGAAAACCTTTGGGAGATGCACCATATATGCATGGTCCCCTTCCTGCCTAAGGATGCCATCTTGCCTCAGTCTCCTTTTTTCCGTGGAGCCCTTTGGACGTGTGTCTGTCGTTCCCCTCCCCCCCCACCCCCCCCCCCCCGAAAAAGTTTTCCGCTTGTCTCTGTGTCGTGTTTCTCATATTCTTTTTTTCTAATTGGTTTGTCGGCGCGGATTCGCACCCTTTTTCCTGGCTGGGCCAAGTGAGTTTAACCTCGTGGGGTCCGTCTTTCCTACCATAGCCTCGGTCAGTGGCTACTAACCATGCAACCGCTGCATCCACAACATGTCACGAACGGACCCGAATGATTGCTGCCTCTGATGCTTCGGACTGGATCATGATCCCTTGGTCTTCAGTCTCAGATGGCTCCCAAAGCCCTTAAGAGCCATCAGCAACGTGAGTCCATCTTCCACAAAGCAGACTCAGCACTGAAGTTGTCCGCGAAACTTCACTCCCAAATCCTCATCTGGGACCTTGGACCCTCATGGGGACCAAGTAATCTTGGAGCCCCAAGGGCATGGAGCCTCCAGCCGGAGCTCCACCGATGAGGGTTGCCAGAAGAGCCAGAAGTCCTTGAAGACCTCATAGGGAGACAAGTCAGGGAAAGTGGGAAAATCCCATGAGCCCAGGACCCGTAGTCCTTGACACAAGGCCGGGGACGACGGCCAGGGATAGGCCTTCCAAGTTGCCCCGATGGGAGCCCTTGACTTCGAGGAATCGGTCTCAGACCCCCGAGGCCATCCTCGTAGATGACTCCCCTTCGACTGAACCGGCACCAAGCCCAAAATCACAGATGCCTGCAACCGAAGACTGCGGAGCTATCTGGTCTTGAGGCCAGGATAGGGGCCCTGGAGCTCAATTTATCTGCCTTCTTGGCCAAGCAGCAGGCTCTGATGCCCAGTTTCTCCGAGACATCAATCCCAACCATGGATCCCTCCACGTCCAGGGACTCCCCAGAGGTCAAGCCGATCCTTGAGTGCCACTGGCCTTGAGAGGTCCCTCGGCATTGGTTACAATCCCGGTCCTGTTCCTTAAGATTGTGGTCTTCCCTGCTCAGTGCCCTCAGTTCTGAGCGGAGGGCTGCCGGGGCACCGGAGCCATTGAGGCCGAGGTATGACCCCGAGACTTAGGGAACCCTAGACTTCTCCTCTGTCTCTGAGTCGGTCTGGGAAACCGAGGACGATGAGTCCCCAGACACCCGCTGCCACTGGGATGTGCCCTCAGACCTGTCTCCTCTGTAGACATAGTGCTGATCCCCTCCCGAGGACATGGCCTTCCTTGACTTTGTGAGGGATATGGTGAAGGCCCTTGCCTTTGCCACTGAATCAGAGGACCCTCACACGGAGGACCTCAAGATCATACAGTATGAGGCTCTTCCAAAAGAGGCCCTTATGGTGCCCGTCCCCCTCTATCCTGGAACGGTTGCTTCTCCACATGTGGGAGACACCTTCCTCGGGGCCTATAGTAAGCAGGCAGCTGGACTTGATGTACTGGGTCCTCCGGAGTCCTGGCTTCCAAAAAGCCCAACTGCCCCATAACTCCATTGTAGTGGAGTCGGCCATGCGTACGCTCAGGAGCCAGAAGACACACTCCTCGGTGCCCCCAGGTAGGGAGGCCTATGCCATGGATGCTATGAGTAGAAAGTGCTTCCAGGGCTCAATGCTTGTGGCCCACATAAGACTAAAACTGCCAAGCCTCAGACAATGCCCCCGGCGCAACCTGGAGGGGAGTTTTGACTCCTTGGGCATAGCCTCTCCTCCCCCAGGAGGCGCAGCCCGGCAGCACATGGGGGGTCTGGTTCTCTGTGCCCACAGGTGGCTAGCCATCATCATCTACATGTGTCCCTCCAGGTGCTCAGGGAAAGTTACCTCCTCCACCTCCAGCAGACGCCCCCACTATTCTTTCTGGGAGAGCCCCCCAGGACTCCGCTTCACTGGGCCCTGCTTCTGCAGGAACTCACAGGCCTCCTAGCAAGCAAGGCAGTGAAACCCATCCCCATCCACCTCAAGGGCAAGAGGTTCTACTCCCGCTATTTCCTGGTCCCCAAAAAGATCGGAGAATTTTGTCCCATCCTAGGTCTGCAGGACCTCAACAGATCCTGGTGAGGGAGAAGTTCAAGATGCTCTCCCTTGGAACATTGCTGCCAACCTTTCAGCAGGGAGAATGGCTATGCTTCTTGGATTTAAAGGATGTGTATACTGAAATCCTCATCCACCCTCTCCACAGATAGTATCTTGGCTTCATGGTAGGGGGAGATGATTACCAATACTGAGTGCTCCCATTTGGGCTGGCCGCCGCCCCACGGGTATTCACAAAATGCCTGGTGGTAGTCACAGCTCACAGGCCCCAGGGGGTCTTCGTTTTCCCCTATCTAGATGACTGGCTGGTAAAGGGCAACACCACCACCGAAGTACAACAGGTGACAGGCCGCACCATCCTTGTCCTTGAACACTTGGGGTTTGTAATCAACTACCCAAAGTCTCATCCAACCAACTAAAAACCTGGAGTTCATTGGGGTGCAGCTGGACACTGTCCAGGCCAGGCCCTTTCTTCAAAGGCACAGGGCCCTGTGCCTCCAGGCACTCGCAGAGGACACCCAGTACCATCGCTCGATGTCAGCCTGCCACTTGCTCCATCTACTGGGACACATGGCGTCAATGATGCATATCACTCCAGACATCCACTTGCGGATGTGGATGTCTTAGTGGGCACTCTATTCTCAGTGGTCCCAGGCCAGGGGGTGCCTGTGAGACAGGGTGACCATCACCCATCCCCTGGCCGACTCTCTTGACTGGTGGCAATACCTCCCACACCTACTGGCAGTAGGTGTGGGAAGACAGTCGGCCAGGGGATGAGTCTCAGTGGTGAGCCTCTTCTGAGGTATAGGAGTCTGCCTTTCCAGATTCCCATACCTCAGAAGATCCTCATGACAGATGCTTCCAAGCTGGGGTAGGGAGCCCATTGCAGCGACTTCTGCACTCAGGGCAGTTGGTTGCCGGCAGAGAGCCTCCAGCAAATCACCATCCTGGAACTCTGAACTGTGGCCTTAGCCTTCCAGGCGTTTCACCACTACCTGTGAGACCAAGCAGTATGGGTCCAGACCGACAATCAGGTGGCAATGTTTTTCATAAACAAGCAAGGAAGCAGGGGCCGTCCCTCCTTTGCCAGGAAGAGGTGAGCGTCTTCGTTTATGCCAGCAGCAATTGGATGCTCTTGTAAGCAGTATACCTCCTAGGCCAGGACAATGCCCTGGCAGACCGGCTCAGTCGGGTCCTCGAACCGTACGAATGGAGGCTGAACCCCAGAGTAGCCCACCGGCTATTACGCCGTGGGGGCTCCCATGAATGGATCTCTTTGCCAGCCCACCCTTAGGCGGGAAGGGGACCATGCATGCATGGTGCATCTCTCAAAGGCTTTCTTTGGAAGCTGGGGAGAGGTTGCCGCGCAGGCTTCTTTGGCACAGACGTCACCCATATGTGAGGACTAATTCCTGCTGTCCCTGAAGAACACCTGTTGCAGGTGAGTAATTGCACTGTTCGCTTAGACTCTATAAGGCGCTCTTGCTTTGGTGTACTGGATACTCAGGAATGGTTTGTCCCTAGATAGACTTTAGAAAGTTCATTTAAGAAGTTTAAATGGTCTCTAAAGACTTATTTTGTACAAGCATTCTCTTTTGATTAAATTTGCAGCCTCTCCAGTATCAGTGGCAATCCTGGGTCTCTGTTTCTTAGCATTCTGCAATATGTCATCTGTTTGTTTTAACTTCCCTTCCTTTTGTGTCTTATTATTTATTACGTTTACATTTATTAGCTTGTAATTGAAGTCCCCTACTCTGGTTCTTGCTCCAAATTCCTTTTTAATGTTTATTTTATGAGAATTATAGACCGCATAGATTTACTGAGATGTGTATATCAAATGTAAAATATGTATGTATTTTGGTTATGGATAGGCAACCTTGGTCTTTAAGAGAAGATCACAGGTAGAGCTTTTGGCTCATTTAATTTCATAGTAATTGCATGTCTACTGAATGTGTGAGTGTTCATTTTTAGTATTCATTAGAAAGTAATAAAATAAAGGCCTCGTGGCCAGTGTGGGTCTATCTGTCTGGCTGTGATGTCCTCCCTGTGGAAGAACTGTTGGGCTGATTTGGATGCAACTTGGCAGGTGGCAAGTACAGATAGAGGCCAATCATATGTCACAGTTTAGAGGTTTCTGTGTCTCAGGTTTGAGAGCTTATAGAAGGATTTGCTGTTTTCCTGGGACTGCAGTAAATGTAACATCACCGACACTACTTCAGTGCATTACCTCTGGGATCTCAGATTGTCATCTTGTTGAATCTCATGAATATTTGGCCAATGCGCAACTGTGTTGACATTTTTTGGTTTTCATCTTCTAGTGCTCAGTGATCCACAATCAAGGGCGATCTATGACATTTATGGAAAGAAAGGACTTGAGATGGAAGGATGGGAGGTAAGATTGCATGTAGTTGTAGGACCCTATAAAAAGATTAACTCTTTGTTTTTATGTCAGACTAGCAGGATATCAATAAAACAACTGTTAGCTAATTAATGGCAAACAGTTTGGCTCCATTAACATGCAAAAGTAAATTTATTGATAATCATTATGAAATGATGGTATATAAGGAACAGTTAGCACAAGCAGTCTGCCTGGTGCTCATCCTCTTTGGTCTGCTTCCATTTTGTATGGACATGCAATATAAATTCTAATGCTTAGCACCAGGGAGGAGTGTTCCCGTTTGCCAGAGCAGTATACCATTTGCACTACTACCTTAAAAACTCAGGCTAACTCCACCTTCTCTCTCTGCCCTTCATGCTCCTGTATATCCTGCTGACACACAGTGAATTGTTTTCTTTAATCAATTCCAGTGTAGGTGCTACATGTCCAGTGGTCACACAGTGCCTTCCTCTTCTGTATAAACTTTGTCATCTCCAGGAACAAGCAGGAATGAGTCTTCACATATGGGTACGTCGGTACCGACGGAGCCTGCACAGGAACGCTCCCCAGCGTCAAAAAAGAAAGCTTTTGGGAGCATCCCACGCACATGCGCGCTCACTTCCTTCTCATCAGTTTTCCGCGGAGCCGGCAGGACGTATTCCTGTCACCGCAGAAAATTCTTCTTTTTATTCTGGTTTTTGTGGTCGCGTCTGCCTTCCCTCGATGCCACCGGTACCGCCGGTGCTTTTCTTTATTTTTTCTAAAGAATTTCTTCTTTTCTTCAGAAATTTTTCCTGTTTAGTGTCTGACGGTTTCTAGGCCACTAGGCCTCTATCTTTCCACTATGGAAAAGCCAGCCACTACCCTTAAGAAATGCTCAAAGTGTGGCGGTACAGATATATTTTCAGACACCCATACTTGGTGTCTAAAATGTTTGGGTCCTGACCATTGCCCACTGCAGTGTCTTTCCTGCTGGAGTTCAAACAGAAGAAATCTTCAGAATCGAGCACAACTCGATACCCGGTTCACATCGCACTCGATGTCACCAGCTAGAATATCTCCACAGGATCAGGTAACCAAACAAAAGTCTGTAAAGACTAGCCAGTCCTCGCGTGGTAGATCTCCTTCCCAGTACCAAGATGGCTCCGGCCTTGCCCTCGAGGACATTTTGGCAATAAAGCCCCGGCGGGAGTCTTCGGCTCCAAAGCATCAACGGAGCTTCAGGTTGTTCCCGGGGTTCTTACCTCGATGAACATACCTGGGCCATGCTCGGTGGTTGTGGCCGCTTCGAGCGGTACCGACACCCCGGCATCGGCTATGGTGATAGATGAAACACTCCTCACCGATGATTGCAGTCTAGCGCTCTCGGCTACTTCAGTACTGCTAGAGTTGCTGCAGACTGTTCTCCAGTATCGGTATCGGCTTCAGTACCGGTACCAGTATCGACATGGGCATCGGTGTCGGTACCGTCCATGCTTGCTTCGACAGACTCGCTTCCTTCGATGCTGAGCCTGGAATCGATCTCTAGCATGGATGATTCGGTACCGACTTCGGCGGGTACCGAAGCCATCGCTTTAAGGAAAAGCCGATGCTTCATCCTTTCAGGTCTTCCGATCCCGATGACTGGGATGAATCCATCGGTACCAAAGCTAAATCTTCAACAACTCTAGCCTTTACCCCTCATTTTAGAGGGTCCTCCTCATGGGAGATTTCTTTTCAAGCTTTTCTGCTTGATATGGCAAAGTTACTTGCCATTTTTATACCTGGTCAAGAATCCTTGCCAGGGGGATTCAGAGACCCTGCAATCCCCCTGGTTTCCAAAGGAGGTGATCATGCTTCCTTTGCATCAGATCTTACAAGATCTACTTTTAAGGATGTGGGAAACTCCTTTAACGGTATCAGCACTTGACTCCATGTACAAGGTGCCGCCTTCTCCAGGTTTTCTAAAGACTCAACTTCATCCTCATTCTATTGTTGTAGAATCAGCAATGAGGCGTATTAAGAGTGCAAAGAAGCACTCTTCTTATCCGCCAGGTCGTGAGTCTAGAACTTTAGATGCCTTTGGACGTCGATGTTTCCAGGCATCCATGCTTTCAGCAAGAATTATCTCATATATTTTCTATATGGGATTATCTCTTGAAGAGGTTACAAAGAACTTAAAGCTTTTGAACCCTTTTTTTCAAGAACATAAAAGAGCAGACTTTTTCATATTAGTCAGTCATGCTCAAAATGTCTCTAAATTCCTTAATCGTGCTTCCCTGGACTGTTTTGAGTCTATTAGCAGAACTTCTGCTATAGCCATAGGAGCACGACGCATGGCCTGGCTCCAAGCTTTAGACTTGGATAAAGGGGTACAAGAAAAGCTTGTACTGGTGAAAATCTCTTTAACAAGGATGCTTTATTTCAAGCTAATCAGTTAAACACTGATATTGTTGCTTTCAGAGGATTGTCAAAACTTTCCTCTATCCCAGCTAGTAAAAAATCTCCTAACAAACTTTATTCCCCTAGGGGGAAAAAGTTTTATTCATCTTCTACCCATCATGCAGATCTTTCCAAAGAAGGGCAACATCATACCAGGCTAAGAAAACCAAAGTCTCAAAAGGCTCAGCAAACTCAGCAGTCGCAGGGTTTCTGATTCTTTATTTCATTAAATCTTTTTCCTGTTGAGTTTCAGAACCACTACTTCTTAACTACAGAAGCATTTACAGTTCTTCTCATCCTTATTGAGAGGTCAGTGATATACTGCCTTAATCCTCCATTTTAGGCATGACTCTCTTGTTAAGAGCAGTCCATCCTTTCAGCTCTTAGAGCTATTGAGGATAATCATGCCTTACAGGTAACAAGTTTCTCCTCTCCTTTTTAAATGTAAACAGAGGAGTTACAACTACTTACAAGGTATGCTATGCCCTTCGCCTTGGCAGTTGTCCTCTATGAGGATATCTCACACTTTTCACTCCAGGGGAGCTTTACCCTTTTCAGAGACTTACCAAATAGTAAGTCTTCCCAACTCTGTTTTTACTTCTATCCCTCTTAGTTGAGATTTTCAATCTAAGAGTGATATTATTTGACTGGAGGGCTTACCTTTAAGCCATAGGATTGTCCCACATCCCTACTCCAGTAAGTAATTTCCATGCAGAGTTTCTCCCCTTTGCAATCTTTCAAATATTTCTTTAAGACAGCTTATCAGACCATAAGTGAGCGTTATCACTTCTAATTTGGTCTGTCAGTCCTTTTCCAATCTATAGGACCTAACCTCTTCTGCTGCCTTAATAACACATAATTCCAAAAGAGGTTCCAAAACCTACTTGGACAATTTACCGTTGCAGGCAACCAGCCTGTCTAAATAGTAGACAGGCTGGTTGCCTGCAACGGTAAATTGTCCAAGTAGGTTTTGGAACCTCTCTTGGAATTACCTTGCCCCAACCACTAGGCCACTCCTCCACTCAAATTGCATCATGCATGCGCAGCCCCCTTCCCGCCCAAGGGTGCCATCTTGCTCAGTCTCCTTTTTTCTGCGGAGCCCTTCGGACGTTGTCCCAGTGTCCCTGTGACAAAAGTTTAAAAACTTAAGATTTTCTCTTTTCTTCCACCGGTCGACACCGGTTCCTCTTCCCGCCTTCAGCTCGATACACTGGTATCAAGTCCAGCTTGATTTTTTTTGTTTTTGTCCTTCGTGACTGGCGTTCATGCCCTTTTTCTTTTTCAATGGCAGTCCGGGTCTTCGACCTTGCAGTGGCCCTTTTCCCCCCAATGGCTGCCAACGGGTTCAAAAAATGCGATCAGTGTGTAAAAATCACAGGGCCATCGATGTTGAAGTAGACCCCAGAGGCCGAGCCGATCCTCGTGACCTTTTGGACTCGAGGCAATCCTCAGCCGAGGTCCCACTCGGCCTCCTGTTCGGGACCGAGGTTGTCACCGTGAGCCTCCCGGCGTCAGGGCAGTCGGCAGCGGGGCCCTTGATGCCGGAGCCCATCGATTTCTCCTCGGAGGCATCGGGATGGGAAACGGAGGAAGAGGAGTCCCCGACATCTGTCGGCACAGGGACGTCCCGTCCGATTCCCCGGTGTCCGAACCTTGGAGAAGGCCCTCCCCCGGAGGACACGAGGTTCTTGGACTTTGTGAGGGATATGTCTAAGGCTTTGGCATTCCCCACGGAGTCCGAGGAGGATCCTCAAGCCGATGAGCTTGAGATCCTGCAGTATGAGGCCCCCCTCGGGAGGCCCTTACTGTACTCATGCCTCCAATCCTGGGACGACTGATGCTCCGCATGTGGAAGACTCCGGCGTCGTTACCAGTCGTCAGCAAATGGCACGACTTGATGTGTCGAGTCCGCCGAAGCCCTGGGTTTCAGAAGTCGCAGCTGCTGCTCAACTCTATGGTTGTGGAATAGGCCATGCGCCGACTGAAGAGCCAGAAGACGCACTCCTCGGTGCCTCCTGGCAGGGAGGCCCGCAACTTGGATGCCGTCAGCAGAAAGTGCTTCCAGGGATCAATGCTGACGTGTCGGATCCAGGCTTACCAGCTGTACATGGGCATGTACCTGAGAGACCTGGCGAAGGAGCTCACTGGGTTCTCAGCTGGTCTCTCTGAGGGCCTTTGCAGCGCTTCAGGAGCCTGTCCACCACCGTCCGTGAGTGCTCGGTTGGTGACTCAAGCGGCCTATGACGGGTTTGAGTCGGCGGCCCGGGTAGCCGCGGCAGGCATCGTTGCACGCCGCTAGGCCTGGCTACAGTCGTCCTACCTCGAGCAATGGCTTCAGGATAAGTTGGTCAATGTCCCCTGCTAAGGAGAGAACCTCTTTGGCAAACCCATGACCGACAAGGCTGTGGAACTGGAGACCCGAGTACATGACGAGGACATGGCTCTCCAAGAAGACCTCTATCCCTTCTCGCAAGAAGGGCTCAGGTAAAAGCCCTTTTACCCGAGGAAGGGTGCTGCTTACCGAAGCTACCCCCATTTTCAGGCCTCCCTGGATCCCTAACAGTGGCAGCAGGCCAAGGGACCAGGGGCATGGCCCCCATAAGCAGAAAGGCACAGGCTCCGGCCCAGCCTGGCATTGGCTTTTCACTCTCACAGCATGGCCCCTCTCCCCACAGGGGACAGGCAGTGCACAGGAGGCAGGCTTGCCCTGTATGCCCACAGGTGGACAGCCATCACCACCGATGCTTGAGTCTTACAGATTGTCCAAGAGGGCTATCTCCTTCACCTGGCCCAGGTGCCCCTCCTTACTTCCTGGGAGAGCCCCTCGGGTCTCCCCTTCACCAGGACCACCTTCTGAAGGAGTTGACGGGTCTTCTTGAGGATCAGGCGGTAGAACCGATGCCCCACCACCTGCAGGGCAAGGGCTTCTATTCCAGGTACTTTCTAGTACCAAAGAGAACAGGAGGCCTCAGGCCCATCCTAGACCTGCGCAAATTAAACAAGATCCTGGTGAGGGAGAAATTCAAGATGCTCTCCCTTGGTATATTGCTGCCTTACCTCCGCCAGGGAGACTGGCTGTGCTCCTTAGACCTAAAAGATGCGTATACACACATCCTAATAAATCCACACCACAGGCAGTACCTACGCTTTGTGGTGGGAGGCAATCACTGCCAGTACAGGGTGCTCCCCTTTGGCCTGGCCTCGGCCCCCAGGGTGTTCACAAAGTGTCTGGCTGTGGTGGCCGCCTTTCTCAGACTCCATGGGGTCTTTGTCTTTCCCCACCTAGACGACTGGCTCATCAGAGGCACTTCAGCCAGCGAGGCCCATCAGGCCACATCTCGCACCATACAGGTGCTCCAGCATCTGGGGTTTCTCATCAATTACCCCAAGTCCAGCCTTGTTCCCACTCAACAGCTAGAGTTCATTGGGGCTAGACGACACCCTTCAGGCAAGGGCCTACCTGCCTGCAGACAGGGCAAGCAGGTACGTAGTGTCAACAAGATAGTTTCTGTGTCTTCTCGGGCACATGGCATCCACGGTCCATATGACCCCAGATGCCCGCCTCCACATGCGAACTGCTCAGTGGTGCCTCAGAGATCAGTAGTCACAGGCCACAGGTTGCCTCAGAGACAAGGTCACGGTGTCCAGGAGGCTAGTGCGGTCCCTGGATTGTTGGCTTCAGTCGATCCACTTGGAGGCGGGGATTCCTTTCTAGGCCCCTCTGCACACGAGGATCCTGACCACGGATGCCTCTCTGCTGGGCTGGGGAGCCCACTGCCAGGGGTTCTGTACTCAAGGAGTATGGTCCCCAAATGAGAGAGCACAACAGATCAATTTCTTGGAGCTCCATTCCATCCGTCTGGCCCTAGGGGTTTTCTGGCGGATCTTGGCCAACGAATATATCTTGGTACTAACAGACAACCAGGTGGCCATCTTTTATGTCAACAAGCAGGGTGGCATGGGGTCCCACCTCCTGTGTCAGGAGACCCTGGACCTGTGCTCGTTTGCAGCCCGACATGGCATTCATCTACGGGCCGTCTACCTGCCGGGCCAGGACAACTGCTTGGCCGACAGACTAAGCAGGATTCTCCAGCCCCACGAGTGGCAACTGGACCGGGCATAGTCCGTTGGCTTTTTCAGGCTTGGGGATGGCCAGTGATGGATTTGTTTGCAAGTCCGATCAATCACCAGTTGCCCCGGTTCTGCTCCAGGCAGCCGCACCTGAACAGGGTGGCTGCCGATGTTTTTCTGATATCATGGTCTGTGGGCCTCCTGTATGCATTTCCTCCGATGCCTCTGGTGGCCAAGACTCTATTCAAAATCCTCCAGGACAAGGCCTCAGTCATCCTGGTAGCCCCGAGGTGGCCGAGACAGCCTTGGTTTCCACTTCTACTTCAGCTAGCGGTGGAGGCCCCCATTCCCCTGGGAACCTCTCCAAGCCTTCTGTCTCAGAAGGGGGGCACTCTCCTGCACCCCAACCTCAACTCCCTCAACCTAATGGCATGGCTGCTGAAAGGGTGATGCTCGCTCCACTCCTCCTTCCAAAGAATGTTGAAGAGGACTTGCTGGCCTCAAGGAGGCCGTCGACTAGACGGACCTATGCCCTGAAGTGGCGTAGGTTTGTAACTTGGTGTGTGGGGCAGGGTGTCAATCCTTTCTTCTGCCAGGTTGGGGTAGTTTTGCAGTACCTTCTCCGCCTCTCAGATTTGGGCCTCAAGTCCAACTCCGTCAGAGTGCACCTCAGTGCCCTTGCAGCAAACCACTTCCCGGTGGAGGGGAAGCCCCTCTGTGCCCATCCCTTGGTCTCGGTTCTTGAGAGGCCTGCTTCTTCTGAAGCCTCTGGTTTGCTCTCCGGTGACCGAGTGGGATTTGAATGTGGTTTTAGGGCAGCTTACTCAACCTCCCTTTGAGCCGATGGCAACCTGCCATCTACACTACCTTTCTTGGAAGGTGGTTTTCTTGGTGGCACTCACATCGGCTCGGCGAGTGAGTGAGCTGCAGGCCCTTGTGTCCAACAGGCCTTACACTAGGTTCTATAGGAATCGGGTGGTGCTCCGCACACACACTAGGTTCTATAGGAATCGGGTGGTGCTCCGCCCACACCCCATGTTCCTTCCGAAAGTGGTCTCATCGTTCCACCTGAACTGAGAGGTGGTGCTGCCTACCTTCTTTCCCAGGCCGCATGCCAGTCGGGCAGAGACAGTACTGCATACCCTGGACTGCAAGAGGGCATTGGCCTTCTATATTCAGTGCACGCAGGGCCATAGAAGAGCTTCTCTGCTCTTCATATCCTATGACCCCAGTAAGCTGGGGATGGCTGTTTCCAAATGTATGCTGTCCACCTGGGTAGCGGACTGTATCGCTTGGGCATATAGGGCAGCCGAGCTTCCATTTGAGGGTCATGTCACGGCCCATCGGGTCAGGGCCATGATGGCATCAGTGTCTCATTTCCGCTCTGTTTCGCTGGCAGACATCTGCCGGCCGCCACCTAGTCTTCAGGTCAGACTTTCACAACCCATTACTGCCTGGATAGGGAGTCCCGGCGGGACAGTGCTTTCAGCCAGGCTTACTCTGTAACCTTTTCGAGGTCTAGGCAACTCCTACCCTCCGACCCTTCTGTGTCAGGCTACCGGAGTGTTACTTTCTTAGTTAGATTCCTATTGTGGCTGCTTGCGGCTCTCGTAGAGGGAGCCTATTTTTTTCAGCTGTGGGTTCTCCATAGCCTATAGCTGGGGAGTCCCATATGTGAGGACTGACTTCCTGCTTGTTCCCGGAGAAAGCATAGTTACTCACCTGTAACAGGTGTTCTCTGGGGACAGCAGGAATCAGTCCTCACGACCCTCCCTCCTCCCCTTAGAGTTGCAGTACTATTATTTTTTTTTTATTCTTTTGCCGTCTTTTAGCTATGTCATTTGACTGAGCAAGATGGCATCTTTGGATGGAAAGGGGACTGCGCATGCGTGATACAATTCCCAAAGGCTTTCTCTGAAAGCTGGGGATTTGCTCCGCACGAGGGCTCCATCGGCGCTGACATCACCCATAGGTGAGGACTAATTCCTGCTGTTCCCGGAGAACACCTGTTACAGGTGAGTAACTATGCTTTACAATACAGTAATAATAATGTGTGATTTAAATTACCCCGGTATCGACTATGTCAGTGTCCCGGCAGGACATGCTAGGGAGATAAAGTTTCTAGATGAAATAAGTGACTGCTTCTTGGAACAGCTGATTCATGAACAGACAAGAGGGGAAGACATTTTGGACCTAGTCCTTAGTGGATCACAAGATCTGATGCAAGAGATAAGGGTGTTGGGGCCACTTGGCAATAGTGATCATAGCATGATCACATTTGATTTAATAAATGGAGGAAGGATGGCAAGGAAATCCACAGTACTACCTTTAACTTTCAAAACGGAAACTATGATAAAATGAGGAAAATAGTTAAGAAAAAAATAAAAGGAGCAGCTGTAAAGGTTAAAGATTTACATCAAGCATAGGGGGATGTTTAAAAATACTATCTTGGAAGCCCAAACTATCTGTATTCCATGCTTTAAGAAAAGTGGAAGGAAGTTCAAAAAACTGACAGCTTCGTTTAAAGGTGAGGTCTGAGAGGTGGTTGTTGCCAAAAAAGCATCTTTCTGGAAATGAGAAAAGGAGCCAAATGAAGAAAACCGGAAACAACATAAGCACTGGAAAGTTAGATGCAAGACATTGATAAGACAGGCAAAGTGAGAATTTAAAAAAAAAAGAGCTTGCTGTGGAAGCAAAAACACATATTAAAAACTTTTTCAACTTATTCAAAAATCTGTGAGAGAGTCAGTTGGACCATTAGAAGATAGAGGGATAAAAGTGGACAAATGCAGAGTTATGCACCTAGGAAAGAACAACCCAAACTATGATTAGATGATGCAAGGTTCCACATTAGGTACGACCACCCAGGAAAAAGATTGATACACGCCACCCAGTGTGCAACCACAGCCAAGAAGGCAAATAGAATACTAGGAATCATAAGGAAAGGAATGGAAAATAAAACAAAGGATATTATAATGCCTCTGTACCATTCCATGGTGCGACCGCACCTTGAATATTGTGTGCAGTTCAGGTCACCGAATCTCAAAAAGGATATAGCAGAATTAGAAAAGGTACAGAGAAGAGCCACCAGAATGGTAAAGGGGATGGAAGGATACCTCTGTGAGGAGAGGCTTGAAAGGTTAGGGCTCTTCAACCTGGAAAAGAGACAGCTGAGGGTAGTTATGATATAGGTCTATAAATTAATGAATGGAGTAGAACGGATATTGTTTTCACTATCAAAACGTAGAAAGACTAGGGAATTATGTAACCTGTTTAAGATTAATGTGTATTATTTATTATTGTAAACCATATAGTTTATAGATATGCGGTATATCAAATAAATTTATAAGAGAAAATATTTTTTCACTCAATGCATAATCAAACTCTGGAATTCGTTACCGGCAGCTGTAGTAAAAACTGTTAGCGTAGCTGGGTGTAAAAAAGATTTGGGCAAGTTCCTGGAGGAAAGGTCCATAAACCATTATTAAAGAGGACCTGAGAAATGCACTGCTTGCCCCAGTACAAGCATTGTGAAACCTGTGTGTCTTTTTGGAAAACTGCCATGTACTTGTGACCTGGATTGGCCACTGTTGGAAACAGAATATGGTATGTTTATATTCTCTTCTGCATCGGGTGACGGTGCCTGATCGGTGTAGTAGATGTTGTCAGTAGCACATTTGTCAGCCAAACCCCATGCACTGTGGTACGTGTTGCTCTCATAGCTGCTCTGTGATGCTTGTGAAGTGTGCAGGAACATATTTGCTTATTAGTCTGAGCCTAAGCAGACATGGAACTTTTTTACCAGCCTAAGCACCTCATCATTTAATGTAGGATGCAGGAAAAGAGCCTATAATTAATTAATGATATGCAATTCGTTCTGTCCATTCTCTTCCCCAAAGACCTGTCAACATTGCCCATGCTGGGCCAATAAAATTGAGAGCATACATCATTGGGCACATTAATTATCCAGTTTCATAATTGTTGCTGAAGCCCACCCAGTGCAGATTAGCAGTGTTCAATTATAAATTTCTTTATTTCCTGCTGGCATGAAGCAGAGATGGAACTTAGTCTAATTTGTTCTGGAGTGAGTACTCTTTAGGAGCTGTGAGTAGCTTATTGACTGGCTACCGCAGAGAGAAAAAGAGATGGGCTGCTACTGATCAGTCTTGCCGAGGCAAGTTTGTGTTATTGCACTCTGTGGAAATCACTATAATGCTTCTTAGGAAAAAGAAAGGTAGATTTGAGAAAGCACAAGACATGCAGTTCAGAGGGAAAAGTACTTCAGTACTGGAATCTGTCCCCAGTGGAAAATAGCTAGTAGCCATCAAGCAGAATCACCTCTCATCTATTAACTTGCTACTGATAGAATGAGAGAAGTGTTTCTGGCTGCCAGAGTGCAGAAGCTGGAAATCAGAAGTGGAGGATTGGAGTTATGCTAATGCAAGAGGATGGCGGCAGAGATTTTGTCTTGGGGAAACCCTGCTAGTGTTCACTGTTACATAACAATCCTTCTCTTTCTTTTGCATCAGAAATATTTTGTTCTACCAGTGATCGCAGTTCCACTAAATTTTCTGTTGGAAACATTGCCAATTAACACACTATGCTTTGGTAAAGATTAAATTCCTTATCCTGCTTACACTAGTCCAGACAAGTGGTTCATGCTGCTTTGCCAGCAGGTGGAGATGGACTTGAGTACCTTTCAATGATGTCATCAGAAGGTATAACCACTGATGCAGCACTGAGAGAAGCCAGTAATTGTCTGTCTTCTGCAAATGGCATAGTGTATGGACTGGTGCAGTATTGCAGATAGGCCTGACTCTCTTGGCCCACACTACGGTTCCTTTAGGTGCATGACGGTCTTCAACTGGTAGGACTGGACTTGGCAAACCAGTATCGAGCCCTGGTAGCATTTTTGGGTGAGGGCGTCCAAGGTCCGGGCCTTCCTACCCAGTGACACTAAAGAATGAGTCTTTTGGCGCGAGTCGCCATATGACTGACTCGATGACCATAGAATTGTGAGATAGTTGGGTTTTTTGGAACCCAGGGCTTCGGCAGCCTCGGTACATGGAGTTGAGCCGTCTACTCACAATGGGCACCAATGCTGGCGTTTCCCACATATGGAGGAGGCAGTGCTCCGATAGGACCCAACAGAGCACAGTGTGAGGGTACGCTTGACTTCTTGAGCTGACAACTGCCCAGCATCAGTTCTCTATCCTACAGGTTACTAGCACTTGAAACATAAACACAGAAAAATGACAACAGTTAAAGACCATATGCCATATACAGTCTGCCCTTCCAGTTCCTGTTTTACTGTCCCTTTTATTCCTTTAGAGATCCTCTGTGTTTGTCCCATGCTTTCATGAATTCATATACAGTCCTTGTCTCTATCACCTCCATTGAGAGACTATTCCATGCATCTACCACTATTTTTATGTAAATAAATATTATCCTGGAACAAGCAGAAGGTCAGTCCTCCTCGGTCAACAGGCAGTCAAAAGGGTCCCGCTGTACCTTTTGAGGTCGGGGTTTTTACTCCTGTTACTTCCTTGTTCTGAAGAGGACAGGGAGCCTGGGCCCCATCCTCGATCTCAGGAACCTAAACAATTTTCTGGTGTGGGAGAAGTTCAGAATGCTATCGCTTGGCGTCCTGCTACCCTTCCTCCAGCAGGGTGTTGGGCCATGCTCCTTGGACCTCAAAGACGCTTACGCCCACATCCCTGTCCACCCCAAGCACAGGAAGTACCTGCATTTCAGGGTGCAGGGGGATCACTTCCAGTATAGAGTGCTCCCCTTCGGGCTTGCGTCTGCCTCGCGTGTCTTCACAAAATGCCTGTCAGCAGCCGCAGCCCACCTCCGGCTGCAGGGCATATCCGTCTACTCTTACCTAGACGACTGGCTCGTTATGGGCGCATCGGCAGAGAAGGCTCACCTTTCGGCATTACGTACAGTCCTCTTCCTCGAGCGCCTGGGTTTCCTAATCAACTACTCCGTCCCACCTCGAACCGGGGCAGGCGCTGGAGTTCATCAGCACTCTGCTTGACACGGAATGGGCGACCGCCTTCTTTCCCGGAGCATGCACAGACCACCTCCGCGCTCTGGCTGCTGAGGTCCAAAGCCTGTCCAGGATCTCGGCGCGGCCCATGCTGTGCCTTCTGGGACACATGGCCTCGACCGTGCACGTTGTTCCCCACGCTCGCATGCATATGTGAGCGGCTCAGTGGTGCCTCAGAGCGCAGTGGTCCCAAGCCTTGGGCCAGCTTCAGGACTCCATCTCAGTCTCATGCAGCCTATCCAGTTCTCTGCAGTGGTGGCAGAATCCTCTGAAGCTTCTTCGGGGCATGCCCTTCCAGATCCTGCAACACAAGCTCATCTTGACGGCGGATGCCTCGCTGTCGGGCTGGGTAGCCCACTGCGACAAGCTCCGTACCCAGGGACGGTGGTCACCCGAGGAATCTCGGCAGCAGATCAACCTGCTCAAGCTTCAAGCACCCCGGTTGGCCCTGAAGGTCTTCGAGCACCACTTGCGAGGCTAGTTGATGCTTGTGCAGACAGACAGCAAGGTCACAATGTTCTACATCAACAAGGAAGAGGTTATGGGCTCCTGCCTTTCTCTGTCAGGAGGCAGTCCTCCTCTGCTTCTTCGCCGTACACCGGGGCATGATGCTAAGAGCTGTCTACCCCCCCCCCCCGGGCCAAGACAATGTCCTCGTGGCCAGGTTCAGCAGGCTTCTCTGCCCGCACAAGTGGCACCTGAGTCCAGAGGTGGTTCTCCACCTGTTTCACCACTGGGGGACTCCGTCCATAGACCTGTTTGCCAGTCCGGCGAACACACAGCTCCCCCGTTTTTGTGGGCCGATACCGCACCCGAGCAAGGTAGCCCGGACGCGTTCCTTCTGATCTGGACCTCTGGGCTTCTGTATGCGTTCCCCCCCCCCCACACACACACACACACACACTTCTCTCATTGCGAGGACCCTCCACAAACTTCAGCGGGACCGAGCCTCAGTGATCCTCATGGCTCCCTCATGGCCTCGTCAGCCTTGGTTCCCGCTGCTACTCCTACTCTCCTCGGAGCCTCTGGTCCTCCTGGGCAGTGCCCCGGGTCTGCTTACACAGCAGGAGGGACAGGTGCTTCACCCGAACCTGGACTCGCTATCCGTAACACCTGGTGGCTGAACAGGTCTCTTTAGCCTCGCTACACCTCCCAGAGGAGATCGAGGAAGTCCTGCTCGTGTCGAGGAAGGACTCAATGAGACTGGCCTACGCCTTCAAGTGGCGGCGCTTCTCGGTCTGGTGCTCCGAGCTCCAGATCGATCAGCTCCCCTGCTCCACCCAGTGGGTTCTCCAGTACCTCCTCCACCTCTTGGAGGTGGGGCTGAAATCCAATTTGGTCAGGGTTCACCTGAGCGCTGTTTCAGCCAGCCACTTCCCTGTCGAGAGTAAACCCTTCTCGGGCCAGCTTCATGTGGGGCCTCTTGCTTTCTAAACCCTCCCCCCACCCCGTCCGGCCTCCGCCGACGGAGTGGGACCTGAACATCATGCTCATGCAGCTGACACAGCCGCCCTTCTAGCCGATGGCGATGTGCCCCCTTCGGCACTCTCTTGGAAGGTAGTCTTCGTAGTGGCTCTCACCTCGGCTCGACGAGTCAGCGAGCTGCCAGCAGTCATGGCCACAGCTCCCCTTACACCAGGTTCTATGGGAACAGGGTGGTCTTCCAGACTCACCCCAAGTTCCTACTTAAAGTTGTCTCTGATTTCCATCTCAACCAAGAGATGGTCTTACCAACCGAGAATTCATGCCGACCGGGCTTTGGCGGCTCTGCATACGCTCAACTGCAAGAGAGCTCTCGCCTTCTACCTGCAGCGCACCCAGGGTCATCGCAAGTCCGACTGGCCCTTCATCGTCTATGATCCTAACTGTCTGGGGCTTGCAGTCACCAAGCACACTCTCTCCATCTGGGTGGTGGACTGCATCACCTTCGCTGAGGTGAAGGCTGGGGCCCCACTGGATCAGCGAGTCACCGTGCACGGCATCCGTACCAAGGATGCGTCGGTAGCTATGCTGCGCTCAGTGCCTCTGAGAGACATTTGCTGGGCTGTGACCTGGTCTTCAGCGAATACCTTCGCTTCACATTACTGCCTGGAGAGGGAGTCCCGCCGTGACAGCGCCTTCGGCCAGGCTGCACTTCGTAATCTATTCGGGGTATAAACAACTCCTGCCCTCCGACCCTTCTTCTGTGGCTACCGAGAGCTTGGCCCCCAAGGACTCGGGCTGCCTTCGGTTCGTCGGCTTCTGCTCACAGCTTCGCGGAGACATTTTTGCTTATGGGTTTCGGTAGCCTGTAGCTGGGGAGTCCCATAAGTGAGGACTGACTTCCTGCTTGTTCCTGGAGAAAGCATAGTTACTCGCCTGTAACAGGTGTTCTCCAGGGACAGCAGGAATCAGTCCTCACTACCCTCCCACCTCTCCTTAAGAGTTGCTATTCGTATCCTCCCTTGACATCTGCTTAGTAGGGCTCTAGCTATGGGACCTGACTGAGCAAGATGGCACCCTTGGGCGGGAAGAGGACCACGCATGCATGGCATCAATCACAAAGGCTTTCTTTGAAAGCTGGGGAATTGCTCCGCTTGGGCTCAGTGCCGATGTCACCCATAAGTGAGGATTGATTCCTGCTGTCCCCGGAGAACACCTATTACAGGTGAGTAACTACACTTTTCTGCTGGACACTTGGGTCTTTCAAGAGTCTCTCAGTTGGGACTCGACTGCTGCAGCTCATGGTTCACCTCTGGCCGCAGTGACATTTTGTACAAGTTCTCGGTAGGCTGTAGCTGGGGAGTCCCATAAGTGAGGACTGACTTCTTGCTTGTTCCCAGAGAAAGCACAGTTACTCACCTGTAACAGCTGTTCTCCAGGGACAGCAGGAATCAGTCCTCACAACCCTCCCTCTTCCCCATGGAGTTGCTTCTTTACCTTATTTTAAATTTTGCCATTGCCGTATTAGCTATGTCATTGGATTGAGGCAAGATCACACCCTTGGGTGGGAAGGGGACCACACATGCATGGTACATCTCCCAAAGGCTTTCTTTGAAAGCTGGGGTGATGCTTTTGCACTGGCTCCATCGGCGCAAACGTCACCCATATGTGAGGACTGATTCTTGTTGTCCCCAGAGAACACCTGTTTCAGGTGAGTAACTACGCTTGTCTTCGAATTACTCCAGAGTCCATTCTCTTTCATCTTGGTGGGCTAGGTGGACTGAAGATGAGCAGGAGGACCCCATGGTGCCCATGAGGGGGGCTGGTTAGTTGGATCCAGGTCTCCTTTCTATCTTGCTGTCTCTTCTTTGCTTGCTACGTATTTTTCCAAAATCTTAAATCTTTTTTTCTACTTTTAATTTTGCGCATGAGATGTCATTGGGCTGTATTTGGTTCTTGTTTGCTGCATAAAGCAGCTTCAAAAATAGATGATTGGGCCTGTTTGGGCAGAGAGGCCTCCTGAGCTGGTATAGGCATTTGGGGAAGCCCAGCCTCAAAGGTGTAGGACTCCCGATTGGGAATCTCTTTCTCACCACGGCTGCAATGCTTATGCTGACATCCGTTTTTTCAAAGCCTGCACAAGCTTTTCTGGCAGGCTTTATGGCAACCATTTGGTGTTTTTTTTTCTTCATGGTCATTTTTCTCTCATCTACGTGGAGCAGAGCAAACATGCCACATGCCCCACTGCTATGCCATTTGTTTCACCCACAGGGTCAGCTCCACAGTGGGCTCCTTTTTCCTCCTGTGTGATGGGGCTAAAAGGGCCTTGGAGTTTTCAGCATCTTCAGGACCCACACAGTAAGTCCAAGGTTCAGTGCCAATTCGAGGGGCCCCTGTTTATGCACACTTTGTCTGTAGGATGAATGGCTTTTGTAGAGAACCTCCAGGGTACCCCAGGCTCTGGCCAGCAAGTTCCAGTGGACCCTTTAGAGCCAGTGGAGAACCTCTCGGGGGGGGGGGGGGGGGTGATAGAAGTTGCAGAAAGAGTTCCTCAGCTGTTTTCAGTTGTTTTTGGCTGCATGACAACTCTCTTCGCAAGGGTCCATGGCCCTGTCCTCCTCTTTGTAGGAATCTGGTACCATGGCCATTCCAGGGGGTGAAATACCCCCATTTTGTCTATTTGTCCAGCCTTATCTCCTGGGGGGGGGGGGGTTTGGCTGGGATGCGGAAGAAGATTACTTTGTGTCTGGAGGTGAGTCTGAGAAGGAAGGAGAAATTCCCCTTATGGAGGACAAGGATCCTTCTGTGATCTGTCATTTTCACCAGGAGGATCTCCAAGTGCTGAACCAGGACATTATGGTGGCCTTAAGACTTTAAGGAGCCTGTGTCCATCCCACCATCTCAGGTGGATCCCATTCTGGAAGATATCAGACATCCATCGGGATTCTTCCCATTACCAGAGTCCTTGGAGCAGCTCCTGATTGCTCAATGGGGGATTCTGGAGTTGGCCCTGGCTTGGTTATATCTTCTTGCTTAGGGCAAGTTGGATCAGCTCTTTGGGCTATTTCTTGTAGATGCCCTTGTCATGACAGTGATGAAACACACGACGGTTACAATAGAAGGAGGCACAGTGCTTAAAGAGGTTCACAATAGGAGGGTGGAAATCCTCCTAATGAATGCCTTCATGGTCTTGACCTTGGGTTCCCAGAGACTTTTGTGCAAGCCTCATAGCCAAGGCTCCTTTGCACTGGATTCAACAATTGCTGGCCAGCCCTGAGGCTGCCAGGCTGGATTCAGAAGCTGCATTTGTGGCCAGTGCTCTATACAATCTGATTGGAGTGTTGTCCGGATCCATGCGGCAGTGTTTGTGGCTAGGTGGTGCTCTGGATTTCTAACTGGTCAATGGATGTGGCCTCCAAGTTGTTACTCGGCAAGCATCCCATTTGGGGCAGGCTGCTTTTTTGGAGAAGATCTTGAAAAATTGGTGAAGGACTTGGGCAACACTTGTCCTCAGAGGCTGCCAGAAGACTGGCCTAAAGGTGCTCACTCGGCCTCTCTGAGAACCTTTTGCAGAGCCTGGAGGTACCCAAGGGCATCCATATGCTCCAGCTCAGCCTTTTCCCTCTATGGATCATCCAGAAATGGTCTGCCCTTTCAGGGCTCCCAGCAGTCTCATCGCTACTGGAGCCAGCAAGAACTCACAATGAGATCTGGCAAGTTCCTTTTGAATTACAGCTCTTAGGGAGATGGCTCTGGCATTTTCTTTTGTAACGGACCTAGATTACATGAAACTAATGGGTTCTAGATGTCCCAAATTGGGGGTATGCATTGAAATTTGTGTGATAGGAAAGCAATACTTGGCATGAAGCTATCAGAAGAAAACCCTGAATAGTTAAATGCTTTTACTTTTGACTTTGATTTACAAAGTCTCTTCTCTTGTTCATGCAACAGACACAGATCTCAGATGAAAGGGATCAATCTAATATCTGCTAATTAATATTTATTAAATGGATCTATTGTATCGCATAACATAAACATGTTTTTAAAATGTTTTTAAGAGGCATTAAAACTGAGTTCTGTTTCAGTCTTGTGTTTCATGACATCATCAAAACCCTTTGCTGCTGTTAAAACTTATTAATTCCTAAATATCGCTTATTCCGAACAAGACATCTATAATTTTCCTCGCCTGATTCTATATTACTATTTTAATGTGTAAGTGATTGTAGATAGCATTTGAGAATTGAATCTGCAACCTGGATTTGTGTATAAATTATTGTAATAGACCGTTTGGGCTCTTCGGAAGCAAAGGAGTCCACCCTTCGTAACCTTGCAACTAGGCCTTCAGGACGTGTACTGAATGTGTAAGCTACTTTGTAATCCAATGTCTTGAAATGGAGCAAACTGGCACCTTTATTTTGTCTTTAGTCTGTCACAAAAATGTCAGAGAGAAAGTAATTTAGAGTTATTAATTCTCGCTTGCAAAGGTTAAGCACTTGGGATTCTGTACATCAGATCCTGCCCTTTTCCTCGGCCTCCCACCTGCCAGACCCAGCTGTCCTGTGTACATTTCAGAAAATAAGTTATATAGCTTCCCAGCCCATGTGTAAGTAATGCTTTTTTTTCCTTCTGTTACTGTATTACCATATTTATTTTGAAGGTCTTAAGTTTGACCCACAGGTAATTAGAGAGAGCACTTTTGCCAACAGCCAATTTCAAAAGTGAGTTAGACTCCCTTTTATACTAAATAATTGGTTCCCATGCCTGTCCTTATGACCCTACAACCAATCAGGTGTTAAAGATAGCTACAATAAATATGCATGCAATAAATTTGCACATACTGAGTCTCCGGTGTAGACAAATTTATCCCACGCTTATTTATTGCAAAGATCCTGACAACCCATACTAGGTTTTGGGGGGTTTGGGGTGGGGCGGGCAGGTGTCACCAGGGAAAGTTGGAGACACTGTAGTAAAGGGAAAGAACAAAACTGGAACTCTTACAAGTCCTACTGTCAGAACTTACTGGAAATCTGTCTACCAAGATCATTATGTACCTGAGATATGTGGAAGGCATATGCACACATTTACTTAGATCAGGTGCTCTCAACCCAGTCCTCTGGGCACAGCCAGACAGGTTTTCAGGATAGCCACAATAAATATTTTTGTGATCAGTTTGCATACAATGGAGACAGTGCATGCAAATCAGTCTCATGCATATTCATTGTGGCTTTCCTGGAAACCTGACTGGCTGGGTATGCCCTGACCGGGGACTGGGTTGAGAACCACTGGCTTAGATATCTGCACTTAAAAATGTTATATTCATATGTGCCTTTAAGACAAACTAAGTAGTTGGCTAGAAAATTTGCATATTAATTTCTGACCATAAAAGCATGAGTGAATGTTTATATATAATATTGAGTATTTGCTCTTGGCCGATGGGTCAGTAACCGAGCTGCATGCTGTGATTTGAGGGACTTAGGTTCAATGCCCATCTCCCGTTCCTTGGCCAACCATGGTTGGAATGCTGTAGCAGTAGTGTTCACAGCTCTGGGAAGGAATTCATCCCTGTCATCAAATAGACTTTTTAGAGCCAAGGGTTACAGGATTCTGGAGAGAACCCACCTATAACCTGGTGATACACTGACTAGGTTAAGTGAGTTGAGGAAATCTATTGAAAAGAAAGGGAAAATGCCACATACTTGATGACCGTGAAGGCTTAAGGCTCTGGAGCTGGAAACTCCACAGAATGGGGAGGGGAGAATTCTAGGCCCAAATATTTTAAATACAGCATCTGCTTCAAATAATTTTGTTTTGTCAAACCTTAATGTGCAGGTTGTAGAAAGAAGGAGAACAGCCACTGAAATCCGCGAAGAATTTGAACGATTAGAGAGGGAGCGAGAGGAGAGGCGACTTCAGCAGAGAACCAACCCCAAGGTAAGAACATTGACCATTACTTGGTGCTGGTGAGTGAGAGTGGCATTGCTTTAGTTCTTCTATATTTGGAATTGGAAACTGGAGAGAATGTGATGTTAGTTCATTTTAACAAAGGACATGAAAAAGGTACAAAATGTTATTTTCCCAGTGGAGCCCTATTGTTAAGCAGGGGTTTATTTGTGAAGATGCCACTATGCATAGAAACTCTCAGCTCGTTTCAAGCATTTCCAGTCCTCTGGGACTTGAATTGGCTACTGTTGGAAATAGGATACTGGGCTGACCTAATAAGCCGGTCCTTGCGAAGGCAGAAAAGGGGCAAGTGAGTCCTCTAAGAGTTTTTCTCCCACACCATGTGCATTTTTTGTTTTATACTGTCTTCTGTGTTTAGCTTCCCGCCTTTCTCTGACTTTGCTCTTGGGAAAATGCTCTCAGAGGTAAAACCAACCACCTGTCTTTTGGCTCCTAATCCCTCCAAATGGGTTGAGGACCCATCAATTGGCTTAAGCCCCTACCTTAGAAAAATCATTAGTCAGAGTTTAGAAACAGGCATTTTTCTTGACATCTGGAAATAGGCTTTAGTCCGATCTTCCTCAATCCTACCTGATAGTTACTGCCCAGTTTCGAATCTTCCCTACATATCTGCAGTCTCCAAGAAAACTGTTTTTTCACATGTGTGGAATTTCACTGATAAAGCAAATGTACTCCACCCATGACAGATTGTTTTCAAAGCTATGGCTTGGTCTAAATCCATTCTCGCAGCTTTTCTGAGTGAACTTTACATCTTTTCAGATAGAGGGAGAACAGCTCTGGTCATTTCGTTGGACATTGTTTCTACATTTGACCTGGTGGATCATCAGCTTCTTCTACATTGTCTTGAGGAACTTGGCATTGCTAATACCATGTTCCTTTGGTTTCGCTGTTAGTTAGAAGACCGTTCCTTCAGTATATCTCTTAAAACTCCTATTTCCCAATCATTCATGACTGCAGTGTGCCACAAGGTTCCATTCAATCCGCCAACTGATTGATCCAGATGATTTCCGTACGGTCTACCAGGCTCTAATTATTCCCCACTTTGACTTCGCAAACTCTATATTACAGGGGCTCCCCCAATCCACCCTTAACCCGCTTCAACTAGCATTAAACAGCGCAGCAAGAGTGCTTTTCGGGGTACCTAAAAGAGAACATGTAACACCCCTCCTGAAACAATTACACTGGCTCCCAATCCAAGCGAGAATCACCTTCAAGACTCTGCTCCTAGCCTTCAAAGCTCATAAAGCACTCGCTCCCTCATCATTATCAGAGATGATCCAACCAATCCCTACCAACAGGCTAAGAAGAACCACGGAATTAAACATGCTAATGGTTCCAAAAGAGTCCTTAAGATATATCTCCGCAACAGTAAACCGATCCTTCAGTTTATGCGCTCCAAAACTTTGGAACACCCTCCCACCACACATTAGGGCCATCGCTGATCTCTCCCAGTTCAAAAAGGCCTTGAAACATCACCTTTTCATCAAATATTTCCCAGAGAACATAGTAACACAGGCACACTCAAACAGCAACAAACCTGTTCTTAACACGTAACCCCTGCCAACCCAGCAACACTACAGACCTCTCTCTCATACTAACAAGGTTCTTTTCATACAATATGCCATCCAAATGTAAATAGTTCTATGACTATTATTTATTGTAAATAATTACCCCGGTAATTTGTATCTTATCTTATCTGATGTTTTCTTGTTCTATGTAAACCGAGCTGATTATGAATAGTGCGGTATATAAAAGATGTCAAATAAATAAATAAATAAATAAATTCTCACTCCATTGCTCTTCAATATCATTTTTAAGCTTTTGGTTCAGGATCATAGTATTAGTGGATACCAGCGATGTACTCCCAACTTAACACCAATTAATCAGTACCTGGACAGCATAGCTCAGTTACCAGAATCCCATCACCTTCAATTAAATTCCAGTAAGAACTCTTCAGTGTGGATTTTGAATAGATTAATCTGCCTTACCACTCCTCCTCTTTTACAGGGTACTGCACTTCAGCTGGAAGACTCAATAAGTATCTTGGCTCTATTTTGGATTAAGATTTGTCCTTTCAACTGCACATCTCTCTGCTACAATTAAAATTTTATTTTTTATATTATGCTAGTTTCAATCACTGCAACTTTATCTAGATCCATCAGACCAACATATGCTCTTGTCATCTCCCATCTAGATTATTGTAACTTCATGTCCATATCATCCTGCTAGACAAGTCAAGACAAGTTGGTTGTGTTCTCCTACCAGCAGATTGGTGGAGACAGATGGCCAATGAAATGCCCAGGTTTCAATGACATCACTCCATGCCTCTATTCACCTCAGCCACCACAGGGGTCTTCAGTATTCTTCTTTATCCAGCAGATGGTGGATAGGTTTTATCCACTCTGAAGAAAATCTGAGGATTGAGAGGAAAAGACTGATTTGGTTTGTGAATGACCAACTTGAGGGTGACTGTCTCACTTGAGTGCGATGTGGGAGCCTCCACTAGAATGCAGTCTTTTCGGTAGCAATAGGAAGAAGAAAAATTTGGTTCAGCCCCGTGCTGTTATGATAAGAGCCTGTTCCTTATCGGTCCTCCAGTTCAGTCCTTCACCTCTGGGTAGTGTACCTCCTCCTGCAGCGTGGAGACTGGGCATGTCAAAACTGTGACATCACTGGATATACCCTGCCGGTCTCTCCCATCAGCCTCCTTGCAGCAGGAGGACATAGTGAGCCTAGGTGCTGGGCTCACTTGAGGGACAGATAAGGAGCATTGATTAGGATAGTTACATTTTGGGGTTTTTTCTTTTCTGCTTTTTACTTAATTTGGTACTGTGCCTTTAAAAAAAAAAAAAAGTGGTAAATTTGCTGGATTCGATCCAGCTTTACTTGTCTCACCTCTCAAATTCTCTTCATTTTTCGGAGCTGCTCTCCCCTCCTAGATTGATCGGAGGGGAGTTGTGCAGCGCTGCTGACAAACAGGCTCACGGTGGCTGTGTCTCTCCTGTCGAAGCAAGGCCAAGGCCAGAGTGCTCTCTCCGCAGCTGCTGCTTCCGTTTCTCGGGGAGCAGCATCGCGGATGGCAGGGCTGCCGATCACATTGGCGAAGTAGCGACGAAAAGATATTGTTTGCAGGCTTTTGTTGCCTGATGCGCAGGTGAGTGGGACTGAGCCGCGGGGGGAGTTCTAAGCCGCATCGGGGATACGCGGTGTGCAGCAGGCCCGGCGTTTTTCATGGGCTTTTCTTCCCGTGCCTTTTTTTCTAGCCGCGAGACAGCTACAGCATAGATTTCATTAATTTAATTATTTTAATTTCAAGGGATTCAGCTCTCATTTGACTTAGTTACGTTTATTTTGGTTGGGATTAGATTTAATTTGCCTTTGGGGTTTTGATTTTTTGTTTTATCTTTCAGGAGGCTATAAAAAAAAAAAGAAGTTAATTAGTTTTTTAGTGGAGAGTGAATCCTTCAGTACTAACAGACATTTAAGGATTTTTGTAGCCCATGCCGTCACGTCCACAGTGTTTGGTGTATGGCACACACAGAGACGCAGTCTCAGACGCAGGGGTCTGCCGCGGCTGCACGCGGGCTTCATCTGCGATGGAACAGGAGATCCAAGACAGGACTGATGAGGGCACCCAAGGTGTATCTACCATGGGAGAAGAAGAGTCCATATTGGAATTTTTGTCCGCAACCCTACTGGAAAGTCAAGCGGGGGCGACTAGCTCCATGCTACCGACAGGTTCTGGAGCACCCCTTGGAGCTTTTTCTCTGGATTTTGTGCTAATAATGGATCAAGCTTATTGCTTGCATCAGCAAGGGACGGTAACAGAGCCTTTGTCCCTTGAAACGGTGGTACAGCAGTCAGGCTCAAAAAAGGTCAGTAGTGGTTTGGTGAGACCTCTTAAGAGGGCATGGTCGCTCGAAGACCAGCCTTTGGATTCGGATTGGCCGGAGGCAGAAGAAATGGAGTTCGAACCAGAATCTGGAGTGGAAGAACTCGAGGAAGGAGAGATTCCAGAGCCTGAGGACCAGGCAAGAATCATAAGAGTATTCCGAAAGGAAGAGCTAACGGCACTCATTACCGAGTCCCTTCAAGCGCTAAACCTTGCTTCAGTCCAGCCAGCAGAGGAGGAAGGGTCTGGAAGATCCGTTCATCCAGGCGGTGCATCAAACGCATGCGGTATTTCCGATTCACCGTGTGGTTCACCGAATGATTCACGACGAATGGGATGTGTCCGAAGCCGGATTACGGGGTGTGAGAGCTATGAATAGACTCTACCCTTTAGCAGACAAGGAAAAGGAGAGGTTTCGTTCACCGCGGATAGATGCTGCAGTGTCAGCAGTCACGAAAAAGACAATACCGGTAGAAGGTAGCGTGGCCTTGAAGGATGCGCAAGACAGGAAGGAGGACGGGCTATTGAGACAAGCCTCTGAGGTTAATGCTCTCTCTTTGCAAGCTTTTATTTGCGGGGCTTGGGTGGCGAGAGCTAGCCTCAGGTGGGCACAACGCTTGCAGCAACCATCTCAGCAGACACAAGAGCGTCTAATGGATCGGACACAGCTGGAATCAGGTACGGCATACTTGGCTGATGTCTACTATGACCTGATTAGGGCGTTGGCGAATAGTATGTCGTCATTGGTAGCCGCGTGCCGTTGTCTATGGTTAAGAAATTGGGCAGCGGATGTTTCTTCCAAGTCGTGTCTCAGTAAGCTTCCATTTAAGGGAAAGTTGTTGTTTGGTTAAGACCTTGACAAGTTGGTTAAGGATTTGGGGGAGTCCAAAGGCGGAAGGTTGCTGGAGGATAAGCCTAAGCAAGGAAGATCCCTACCATCTTCACATGGTCAGTTTTGAGACTTCAGGCAGTTTCGTACCTTTCGCTTAGGAGGTTTCCAAAGAGGAAGGTTTGCTTCAAGAGCCAGGGGTTTCGTGGTTTTCAAGGAGCGGGGAGGGGGTTCTCAACTCCCTCTGCTGCGGCGAGCTGAAAAACACAATGAAGGAAGGCGGGCCTGGGTAGAGATACAACCGATAGGAGGACGACTTCGGAGGTTTCTTCCTGTCTGGGCCCAGATAATGTCTGATCAGTGGGTGTTAGAGGTAATACGCGAAGGGTATGCTCTTGAATTTGCTCGTCCAGTACTAGACTTGTTTGTCCTGTCTCCTTGCAAGGGGCAACGGAAAACGGCCGCGGTTCGACAGACATTGGATCGGCTTTTAGAGTTAGGAGCGGTGGTGCCAGTACCACTGGATCTCTACGGCGTCGGTCATTACTCCATTTATTTTGGTGTACCAAAAAAGGATGGATCTCTCCGTCCTATTCTGGACCTCAAGGGAGTCAGTCGCTGTCTAAGAGTGCCTCACTTTCGAATGGAGACATTGCGGTCAGTAATAATGGCAGTTCGTCAAGGGGAATTCTTGACTTCCCTCGACCTTACCGAGGCCTGTTTGCACATCCCTATCAGATTATCTCATCAAAGGTTTCTACGGTTCACCCTGCCATGGGGGCACTTTCAGTTTCAGGCATTGCCCTTTGGTTTGATGACACGCACCTTCACCAAGGTTATGGTGGTGGTGGCGGCGGCGGCGCTGAGAAAAGAGGGAATCTTAGTTCACCCGTACCTCGACGATTGGTTGATCTGGCCGAGATCCAAGGCTGAGAGCATGAAAGTTACAAACAGAGTAGTGACGTTTCTTCAGAGTCTCGGCTGGGTAGTCAATGCGGCCAAGAGTCGTTTGGTGCCATCGCAGATTCTGGAATACTTAGGTGTGCGGTTTGACACTCGCTTGGGAGCGGTGTTTCTGCCAGATCGGCGGGCTCAGGCCCTTCAGCAGCTAGTGCGCAAGTTTGTTTCGACTCCGGCGCCGTCAGCTTGGAACTATCTTCGCATGCTAGGGACAATGGCGGCAACCCTGGAGGTAGTACCATGGGCCAGAGCGCACATGCATCCGCTATAGAGGTCGTTGCTCCGGTGCTGGTCACACCAGAACGATTCTCTGAACAAATGCCTTCCCTGTCCATTGCGGGTCAGAATGTCCCTTTGGTGGTGGCTTTGCCCAGGAAATCTGGCGGCAGGCATGCCACTGGAGCAACCGCAGTGGCTTCCGGTGTTGACGGATGTGAGTCTCTTAGGTTGGGGAGCTCATTGCGGGGATCTCTTCATGCAGGGAACTTGGAGCGACCAGGAGGCACAGTGGTCAATCAACCGTCTGGAACTGAGGGCGGTGGTCCTAGCACTTCAAGCGTTTGAAACCGCGGTGAAGAGTCAAGCAGTGTGGGTGCTGTCAGACAACGCCGCGACAGTAGCTTACCTCAATCGGCAAGGCGGCACGGGAAGTGCGGCCATGGAAGAGGAAGCAGGGGCCCTGTTCGCCTGGGTGGAGCCTCAGCTACAGGCGATATCGGCGGCGCACATAGCGGGGACGGACAATGTAATGGCAGATTTTCTCAGCAGAGTCCGGGTGAATGCCGGAGAATGGCAGCTTCATCCGGAGGTGTTTGCCCAGATAGTCCTCAGATGGGGTCCTCCGGTCATGGATCTCATGGCAACCTTTCGGTAGGCCAAGGCAAATCGTTTTTACAGCAGAAGAAGGGAAAGGATGTCGGAAGGGATCGATGTCTGATGCAACAATGGCCATCGCACGGTCTTCTCTATGTTTTTCCCCCGTGGGCGCTCATAGGATGAGTGGTTCAGCGCATCGGGGGAGAGTGGTGTTAGTGGCTCCGGATTGGCCAAGACGTCCTTGGTATGCCGATCTAGTTCGTCTGCTCGACGGGTATCCTTGGCGACTACTGGCAACGACCAATCTGTTGATTCAGGGACCTCTTCGAATGCCTCAAGTGGATCGGTTCTCGCTTACGGCTTGGCCATTGAAAGGGCGAGGTTAAGGAAAAAAGGTTATTCGGCAGCGGTGATTGCGACCTTGCTTAGGGCCAGAAAGAGGTCCACATCCCCAGCGTATGTGCGTATTTGGCGTATATTTGAGGACTGGTGCTCTCAGCGGCAGGTCCGTTCGGCCACAGTTTCTGTTCCTATGGTATTAAGCTTCTTACAGGACGGTTTTGATAAGGGATTGGCAGCCAGCTCCTTAAGGATCCAGTTGGCAGCTCTGTCTTGCTATAGAGGTAAAGTCCAGGGGGTGGCCCTGGGCGCCCACGTTGATGTGATTCGATTTCTAAAGGTGGTATCCCGGCTATGGCCATCTCTCAGAATGGTGGTTCCTCCATGGGATCTCAACTTGGTTCTGGGGGCGTTGACTAGAGAACCCTTCGAGCCCTTGCTCCAAGCTTCGATCAAGGATTTAACCTTAAAAACAGTATTTTTGGTGGCCATTTATTCGGCACGCCGGGTTTCGGAGTTGCAGGCTTTATCTTGTCGGGAGCCGTTCCTGTCGTTTTCCAGAGAAAAGGTGGTCTTGCGTCCGGTGCTATCCTTTTTGCCCAAGGTGGTTTCACCTTTTCATATGAATCAATCCGTTACGTTGCCAGTATTGGGGTCTACGGAGGAGAGCACTTTGGACCGTAGTCTTCGTCGGTTGGACATAAAGAGAGTTTTGCGTCATTATTTAAAAATCTGGGAAGCTTTCCGTAAGTCTGATCGCCTATTTGTCCTGTTTGGAGGGCCGCGTAGAGGAGAAGTGGCAGCCAAAGCTTCGATTTCCAGATGGGTCCGAGAGGTGCTAGTGTCTGCGTATATTTTGCAGGGCCTTCTGGTGCCTGTGGGATTACGGGCTCAGCTCACTCTACTAGAGCGCAAGCGACTTTGTGGGCGGAACATAGTTTGGTTCCGCCAGTGGAAATTTGCAGAGCGTACACTTGGTCGTCGCTCCATACTTTCAGTAAGCACTATTGCCTGGATGTCCAGGCAGCTAATGATGCCTGTTTCGGGTCGGCAGTCTTGCGATCCGGGTGGACGGGTCCCTCCCAATGATTACTGCTCTGTTACTTCCCAGAGGTGAAGGACTGAACTGGAGGCCCAATAAGGAAAGAGAAATTAGACTTACCTGCTAATTGTTGTTCCTTGAACTCCAATTCAGTCCTGATTCCCGCCTGGGGTTGGTTAGTTCAGATGGCAGTTTTGTCTGGGGGGAATATCGGTTTCGATCTTTGTAAAACCATTCTAAGTTTCGGGATCGCGGTAATTATTTGCTTTTAGCTTCTCTATCTTCTCTGGTTCCTGGAGGTAAGAGAAAGTGAGAGATGAACATTTTTCCCTCTTATTTAATGGGGGATTTAGTTTAGTTGGTTAAAGTTGAATTTTTAAAAGTTAAATTTAATGCTATAGCTACTTATTTGTTGCTCCTTTGAATCTGCTTTGTCAATAGTTCACTGGGGCTGATGGGAAAGACCAGCAGGGTATATCCAGTGATGTCACAGTTTTGACATGCCCATTCTCCACGCTGCAGTAGGAGGTACACTACCCAGAGGTGAAGGACTGAACTGGAGTTCCTCAAGAAACAACAATTAGCAGGTAAGTCTAATTTCTCTTTGAGCAGCAGAAAAATGGAAGAATTTGGAGGAGTTCAGCAGCCTCACACAATTTTAATGCCTCTTCCCTCATCCTCCTCTGTCCCCCCTGCTCTCTCCCGAAGATTGCAGAAGGATGTCAGAGGAATTTGCCTGCCCGCAACCTTAAACACAATGTCTGAGAAGCCGTTTCAGGGGAGTATAGCTGAGACCGGCATAAGTTTCTGCCTGGGGCTCTCAGGAGGTGAGTATTTTTGTCCATCTATGCTACAGTTTGGGGTGGACTGCTGGCGACCATTGGCATAGTGTGGGGTTTTCCCGCTCTTCACACGCTAGTAATGCTTTTTACCATTGTGTGCCTGGTGGTTCTAGCATGCGTTCTGTCAGAGCGGCTCCAACGCGTGTTCCTTTCCAAGTGTCTGTTTCATACATTGCTGTGCAAGCACTGTTAACGCGCTCCTTCCAGGCCGCCACGGCCTGAGCGCGTGCTGCTGTTATACTTCCCTTAACTTTTTATGTCTTCTTCCAGGAAACGTTGTTTGACCTATGGCAAGTGAAGTGCCTCATCTCCAGCTTCTGGACTCTACTCTTCTGGCATGGCAGTTTCTGAGTCATCCCTGGAGGCCTGTTTCCCCTCTCTCAGTAGGGGGATGCAGTTGGTCCAGCCTTGCCTGTCTCAGGGCAGGAGGTGGCAGATGGCACTGTGGGTAAGGATGGCCAGCCATCTGGAGGTTCCGGCAACCGGGCTGTTGGCCGCTCCCCTTCCTCTACGGGTTTGGCGCAGGCTATGTCTCCTGTTGTTGGGAGGGTCATTTCTGAGAGGAGAGCTTCCAGAATCCGAATTGTCCTCCCTGGAATTCTGTTCCTTTCTACAAGAGGCCTAGTCATTTTGATGTGACAATTCAGACCCTGCAGCCTCTGGATTTCCCTGAATGCAGTCTGGTGAGGAGCAGGCTGAGAGGGAAAGCCCTGTTTTGTTGACTATGGCGAAGCGCCCCGGTGAACTTTGCCTCCTGGAAATGCGGAACAGCGGGAGTCTGTCTGAGATCTGGTCTCAGATTTCTTGATTTTGGGCTCTACTTGTGAATGTCGAAGTGCTCTTTGCTTCAAAACATTTATAAAGAGGCTGGTGTTATCCACCTGTTCCGGAAGGAGGAACTGGAGGTGTGGACCGTCAGGGTCTCATCCACCTTGAACTTGGCAAATGCTTCAGGCATGGAGCAGGAGCCAAAAGTTCATCCACTCCTGCAGGCGGTGTGAAAATCCACTATATTCTTCCTGTTTCCAGAGGTGTTCAAGTATATGATCCGGTCGGAGTGGGATTTTCCCTGTTCCCTGTCTAAGGGACTAAAGGTGCATAAAAAAAGGTGTGCTCTCCCAGAGAAGGAGTTGGTTGTATGGTTTGATATTCCCAAAGTGAATGCGCAGGTCATGGCGGTTATTTAATAATTTATTTAACCTTTTTTTTTTTTTTTTTTTTTTAATATATCGCCTTTGATCCAAGGCGGTTTACATTGAACAATAATATACAATTTCATGAGGTTTGTTTTACATAGAACAAGGGCAAGTAAACTTGGCATTAAATATGGGGGTTATAAATGAATCGATGAGTGGGTGGTTATGGTATATTGTTGTTGTTGTTAAGTGCCGTCGAGTCGGAGTTGACTCATGGCGACCCTCTGGATAGCTATCCTAAATTGTATTCGGTCTTCAGTCAGGCAGCTCATTGTTGACAGACTGGTACCTGTAGCTGCTGTTATTGTATCGATCCATCTCACTGCTGGCCTTCCTCTTTTGCATTGACCTTCTATCTTGCCAAGCATGATGTCTTTCTCTAATGATCTCTCTCTTCGCATGATGTGTCCAAAGTATGAAAGTCGAAGTCTTGTCATCTGAGCTTCTAAAGAACGCTTAGGTTTTATCTCCTCTAGTACCAACTAGTTTGTTCTTCGGGCAGTCCATGGTATACACAGTATTCGCCGCCAGCACCATAATTCAAAGGCATCAGTTTTCTTCCTGTCTGTCTTTTTCACTGTCCAGCTTTCACATCCATATGATGTTATTGAAAATACCAAGGCTTGAACAAGTCGAATCTTTGTATGGAGAGAGACATCTCTGCTCTTGAGAATCTTATCTAGGTCTTTCATAGCCATTCTGCCAAGAGCAATGCGTCGTCTGATTTCTTGACTGCTTGTTGCTTCTTTATTGATAGTTGATCCAAGTAGGTTAAAGTTGTTCACAATTTCAATTTCTTCTCCTTCAACGATGAACCTGTTGATTATGCCAGTTGTCATGATCTTTGTCTTCTTTACATTAAGGTGCAGGCCCATTTTGAGACTATGTTCTTTGATTGTGAGAAGCAAATGTTTCAGATCATCTTCACTTTCAGCCAGTAATGCAGTATCATCAGCATAGCGAAGGTTGTTGATGAGTCTTCCACCAATCTTCACACCTCTGTTGTCTTCATACAATCCTGCTTCTCTGATGATTTGTTCTGCATATAAATTAAACAGGTAGGGGGAAAGTATGCAGCCTTGTCTTACACCTTTGCTTATTTTAAACCATTCTGTTTCTCCTTGTTCCGTTCGAACTGTTGCTTCTTGATCAATGTACAGATTGCGCAAGAGAATGATCAGGTGTTCTGGTATACCCATGCTTCTTAATGTGGCCCAGAGTTTCTCATGGTTTACACAGTCAAAAGCCTTGCTATAGTCGATAAAGCACAAATAGATATCCTTTTGGTACTCTTTAGTCTTTTCAAGGATCCATCTCACATCCGCAATGATGTCTCTCGTTCCTCGCCCTTTCCTGAACCCTGCTTGCACTTCAGGTAGTTCTTGTTCCAGGTATGGTTGTAGTCTCTTTTGAATAATCTTCAGTAGAATCTTGCTGGCATGTGGGATCAGAGCGATTATGCGATAATTTCCACAGTCATTTGGATCACCTTTCTTTAGTATTGGTATAAACACAGATCTTTTCCAGTCAGTTGGCCATGATGTCTTCCATATTTCTTGGCAGAGCCTTGTAAGTATGGTAACAGCTGCATCAGATTGCTGCAGTACTTCTATGGGAATGCTATCAATGCCTGATGCTTTGTTCTTTGATAAGGCTTTCAATGCTGCTTCAACTTCTTCTTTCATCACCAATGGTTCCCGATCATAAGGTACAGGTTGAAACGGCTGTTGGTCCACTTGATCTTTATCATATAAAAACTCTGTATATTCCTTCCACCTATTTTTGATCTTCCCAGCATCATTCAACATAGAACCTTGAGCATCTTGTAACATTCCAATTCGAGGCTGGAACCTTTTCTTTAACTCTCGTAGCTTTAGGAAAGCCGATCTTGTTCTTCCTCTAATAGTTTCTGCTTCTATTTCCTTGCAAATGTCATTGTAGTACTTTTCCTTGTCATGTCTTGCTGCACGTTGGAAATCTCTGTTGAGTTCTGCGATTGTCTTTCTTTCTCCTCTGGCTTTAGCTTCTCTGCGTTTCTGGGCAATTTTCAGAGTTTCTTCCGTCATCCATTTTGGCCGTTTTTGCTTTTTCACCTTTTGTAGAGACTTCTCGCTTTCTTCCAACACAACCTTCTTGATGTCATTCCATAACTCTTCCGGAACTCTGTCATTTGTATCTAAAGCAGCAAATCGATTTTGCAGGCAGTCTTTAAATTCCAGTGGTATATTCTCAAGGTCATATTTTGCTGCATTCATGAGTGGTTTGCTCTTTTTCAACTTTAGCTTGAGTTTGCATACTAGTAATTGATGATCTGTACCACAGTCAGCTCCAGGTTTTGTCTTTGTTGATGTTACAGAGCTTTTCCATCGTTGACTTCCACAGATGTAGTCAATTTGATTTTTATACAATCCATTGGGTGAAGTCCATGTGTACAGTCGCCACTTGTGTTGCTGGAAGAAGGTGTTTGAGATGAATAGATCAATTATCTTGCAGAATTCTTTCAGTCTTTCTCCAGCTTCATTTCTGTTGTCAAGTCCATATTTTCCAACCACTTTGCCGCCTTCTTTGTTGCTAGCTTTTGCATTCAAGTCACCCATGACTATCAGGGTATCC
Organism: Ichthyophis bannanicus; assembly: GCA_033557465.1. Classification (NCBI taxonomy): domain Eukaryota; kingdom Metazoa; phylum Chordata; class Amphibia; order Gymnophiona; family Ichthyophiidae; genus Ichthyophis; species Ichthyophis bannanicus. Next base: position 77,650,472 of record CM066042.1, read on the forward strand.
TGTTTGCATGTTCTGTCAATTTCAGCTTGTACTTATAGAACTTATCAACTTCAACCTCTTTTGCAGCTGTTGTTGGGGCATATACTTGAATTATAGTTGTGTTGATAGGCAGTCCTCATAGACGAATAGAGATTAAGCGTTCACTGACTGCATTGTATTTCATTACAGTTCTTGCAAGTTTCTTCTTTATTATAAATGCACCACCATTTCTTCTTTGTCTTTCATTTCCAGCATAGTAGACCATGTGATCATCTGATGCAAAGTGCCCGATGCCAGTCCATTTCAGTTCGCTGACACCCAACAGATCAAGTTGTACACGTTCCATTTCATTCTTGACCACCTCCAACTTCCCTTGGTTCATGCTTCGTGCGTTCCATGTTCCAATGTGTAAGACATCTTTACAGCTTCTGACTCTCATTTCATGCGCAGCTACATCAGCAGTCAGACTTCCTGAGGGCTTTGATCCAACCACATCATAAATGCTGGCTTTACAGTGCCATGGCTGTGGCTTATGTCAGTTGGCAAGGCGGCATGGGGAGTGCTGGATTGGCCCTGGAAATGCCTGGGTGGAGAAGAACTTCCTAGCTCTGTCGGCCCAGCACATTGTTGGGGTGGACAATGTGGAGATGGACTCTCCTAGCCAGCACTCTCTGGATCCTGGAGAGTGGAAGTTGAGTCAGGAGGAGTTTCAGTTGATTCTTCGTTGTTGGGGTCACCCCGAGATGGATCTGATGGTGACCCACTCCAATGCCAATGTGTGCTGTTGCTTCAGTTACCGCAATGAGGCAGTGTCCGAGGGCGTAGTTGCCCTGGTCCAGCCCTGACCAAGACAGTGCCTGCTGTATGTGTTTCCTCCTTGACTGCTGTTGGGTGTGTAATTTGGCATATAGTGCGCCACCCAGGCAGATTGTTCTGTTGGTGCCAGATTGGCCAAGGAGAACGTGGTTTGAAGATATGATGCAGCTCCTACAAGTGCCATCACTTTTCTTTCCTCTAGTATTTAGGGGGCCTGTTGTATCAGGCACCGATCATCCTGGAAGACCTGGCTCCCTTCTCGCTTACGGCTTGGCTCTTGGAAGTAGACAGCTAGTGCATAAGGGCTGCTCTCCTGCTGTGATCTCCACTTTGCTCCAAGCCTGGAGGAGGTCTGCCAACCTGCATACATGTGGATCTGGTGCCTCTTTGTGCGATGGCGCGTCGCATGGAAGCTGATTCCTGTGGCAGCCATGGTGCTATCTCTGTTGGCCTTTCTGCAGGAGGGCCTGAAACAATTACCTTTTCTTGAGTTCCCTGAAAGTTTGGGTGGCAGCTCTGGCCTGTTTCAGAGATCCAGGGGCTGGTAAATCTCTAGTCTTACTCCCAAATGTTTGTTGCACTTTCTAAAGGGGGTTTGTCACCTGCGTTCTCCCCTCCAGTCAGTGGTCCCTTTCTGAGGTCTCAGAGCCCTGGTGTCAGAGCCCTTTTATTTATTTATTATTATTTATTAACAATTCTTATATACCGCACTATTAGACATCAGCGCGGTTTACATTGAACGGAAAACATCCGACAGTTTACATATGTCTGGTCAGTTACATTTAACAGGAAGTATAACTTGGCGAAATAGGGGAAACTAAATACAATGGAGGGTTATCTGATAAGGGATATCATGGTTAACTATATACAAAGGTGGTACAATAGTACTTGGAACTGCTTGTTATTTCATTGAGAAGTTGGCCTGTTATGAGGGTCTGTTTGTTTGACCACTCAAGCTATTCGCCTGGGGGTTATGTTCGGAGCTGTCATTGAGATATTTAAGGAAGAGGAAATGTTTTAGTGCCTTTCTGAACTGACTCAAGTTGGGTACTGCTCTGATTTGTGCTGGTAAGTTGTTCCATAAAGTCGGGGCGCAGAGTCGGAAGGCTCTGTTGGCTGTTGATCTAGTGCATCTTGTGGTGTCATTTGGGATAACTAGTGTGTTTAATTCTGCTGTTCTTCGTGGCCTGTTTGGTGCAAGTGGTTGTATGAGGTTGGAGAGCTGTTGAAGTGCAGTACTCTGAAGGATTTGATGATCAAGATGGTTTTCTTGGTCATGATTTGCTTGGGAAGGCAGAATTCCGAGCTGCAGGCCTTGTCTTGCTGAGATCCTTATCTATCTTTCCTCTACCTAAGGTGGTTTCTCCCTTTCATGAGAACTAATTGGTTTACCTGTCCTCCTCCTCTAAGGAGTAATGTCGGGAGAAGGATAAGGTTCTTTGTCTTGTGGATGTCTGGAGGGTGCTTCTCCGATACTTGGAGGTTACAAATTCCTTTCATAAGTCCAATCATTTGTTTGTGCTTTTTTCTGGCCTGCGCAAGAGGGACATGGTGGCTGTCTTCATTAGGGTGCTGGATTAAGGAGGCCATTGCCTCAGCATGGCTGTTGCAGAACCTGCCGGTCCTGGAGGGTTTGAATGTCCTTTCTACACAAGCACAAGTGCCCTTGTGAATGGAGCAGAGATCGATAGGCCTTGCAGACATTTGTCGGGCAGCAATGTGGGCATTTCTTTCCACTATTGTTGAGCATTACCGCTTGGCTGTCGACGCTCAAGCAGACACAGCTTTTGGCTCAAGGTTTTGTGAGTTGCTATGTCTTCTTCCCACCTAATGGAGGTGTAGCTTTGCTATGTCCACTTGTTTGACCTGATCTAGCAGGATGATATGGAAGGTGACATTTTACTTACCAGATACCTTGAGTCCTGCTAGACCAGTCCAGGACACACCCCTAAAACGGGGTTAGCTCTGTTATTCTGTAGCAGCACCTTTTGGTCCACTATGCTTTCTATGCTTGAATTTGCAGGTCCATATTCTACTGACGACTTTCTAGTTATTCTTTCCTGTGCATGAATTTCTACTGTTTGTTTACTCGTTGTTGCCCATATTGAGATTGTGTGAGGTTTGCCATTTTCTCACATATGCTTTGGGAGGGATACTGAAGGGCCCTCTGGTGGCTGAAGCAAATAGAGGCATGGGAGTGATGTCATTTAAACCTGGGCATTTCATTGCCTATTTGCTGGTAGGAGAATGCAACCCACTTGTCTGGAATGGTCTAGCAGGATGCAAGGAAAGGATATTAACTGGCAAATAACAGGTCACCTTATTCTCGACTTCGACATACTGACCTGAAGTGACTTCAGTCCATCCATAATATGGCTATTTGTTTCTTTTTCATGCAGATTCAATCGTATCACCCCATTGTTTCGTAATCACTGGCTTCCAGTCTTTTACAGGATACAGTGTAAGATTCTTATTATGGAGAACAGGCTGTTCATTCTACCTTGTTTCTTTGCTAGCACCAGATATTTCTTCTTGCTCAATATGCTCTTCCCAAGAACACATTCTGGCTATTTTGCCAGTTTCAAGGACTAGACTGGAAAGTACTAGGCAAGTGAGGTTTTTTTTTCCTGTATTGCACCCAACCTCTGGAACTCTTGCCCCTGCCCTTCGAGCTGAACCGTCCTATACAAGGACTGAAAACCCATCTATTCATCTAGGTCTATAATATTCACAGGGCCAGCCTAATCAAACTAGGTGGTTACCTAGGGCAGCAGCTTCTGGGAGGCAACAAATAGCAGCTACAGTCGGAGCAAAACAATGGATCATAACAGCACAGAAACTCAAAGGCTCATCACACAGGAAGACAAGGCAATTTGCAAATAGTCCATTTATCCTTATTAAGTGGCTTTTGGAAATTTCCCTCATGTATATATTTACAAAACAAAGTTAAATATTTAAAAGAATGATGTCCAAAAAGTGTGTTTATAGGATTTTCTGGGAAGGATGGTTTTCACAAGATTATGATTGAGTTTAATTATCAAAATCTGAGGGGGGGGGGAGATGCAGTAGGAGTCTAAAAGCTAATTGTGACCTGGTGTCCTGGATATACATCTACAGTGGTGGACTGGACTGGTCTCCCTCTGGTATCCTGGTCCTATGAGCTTTCTTTGTTTTAAGACCCTTTATGCTTTGTGTCGTGTCATGATTAGAGTAGCCTAATGGTTAGAGTCAGAGCAATCTTGACTCCTTGTATACTAGGCAAGTCACTTAACCTTCCATTGCCTTAGGTACAAACTTGGATTGTACGCTCTCTGGGGACATAAAAACCCTCATTGTAACTGAAAGTAACTCTCCTTGAACTTCTGAGAAAAAGCTTGAGCTAAATCCAATTTCCTTTCCCCTTTCCAACCTCAAACATATATTGTTTATCAATTTTGTAAATCACCTTGTTTTCATGAAAGGCAGTTTATCAAGTATGAAAATAAAGATAAACATTATTTGTATTTTAATTTTTGTGTACCTGAGGTTTCGTTTTCTGGATTTGTTCCATTTCGGTTATTCTCAATCCAGTATTCAGCGGCACTGGCATTTAACATATATACTATAATTTACATGCATTCTTGAAAAATTATAGGTGTGGTCAATTTACATAAATTCTAGGGGGCATGTTTATTAAGTTGCGTTAGGCTTTTGCAGCTAACACCAGGCAATCAAAACAAAAAGCCAGTGTAAGCTGCAAAAGTTCCGCTATGGTTGCAGGGGGTGTTCCCAACATTTCCCCTGCAGATACCACAGAGAAAATACAGGGATCGGGAGGGGGGGGGGGATGTAAGCTTCACAGATATAGCTATTGCCATCCATTAAGGTAGTGATAGCTGCTTCCGCAAAGTCTGCAAAAAGAGCAGCAACTGTGCGCTTTTTCGCGGAACACCGACCTCTCGCCCATTCTAACAGCCACTGCACAAAATGCAGCTACCATGGAAAAAGGCTGCATTTTTCCTGTGTTAGCTGTCTTGGTGACGCCACAATCCTACGTTAGCACTGCAAAGTCAGCTAATGCACTTTAGTAAACATTCTCTTAGGACCGGGGTAAAGTCCATACCTTTCCGCTACTTAGCCTAGTATTTTATAAAAACAAATAGGCACCTAACCTGTAAAATAGGCTTTTCATTTTTACTTGCAAGATAAATTCAGTGAAGCAGAAAAGATTTTATTGTTCAATTGAATTTATTTTACAAATGAAAATGAAAAGTTTTAAAAGCATATGGAACTAAAACCAACCAGGAGCAATGACGAATATTTAAGTTGGTTATGAGCAATTTTCCTGCCATAAAGATATTTGAGCTCAGATTGTGGGGAGTATTAATTATCAAATGACTAAATAAATGATTGTAAAATACAGCCTTTAGTCATAATAGTGGAGTGATGATGATTGCTACATTTTGACCCTTACAAGTATTTTTGTTTTAAATATTAAACTTTGTTTCATCTGTGTATACATACACTTATATATAACGGACAGGGTGGCTATGTGAAATATCCATAATGTCTGTTTTATGCTTTTGATCCCTTATATATACTTGTTCCAAGGAAGGTGTAAATCTGGGCATATACTCCATGCATATGTTGTATGAAATGTGTGTGTACAACACGCTCCAGGGCAGCCTGAACTACTCCCCTGGGAATGCCTACATACAGATGCATGAAAGCATAGGTGTTCTTATCAGCATGCATACACATTTGAAGATTTATAATAGCCGGTTTCCATGTGTGCAATATGTTTTGTACATGGAAAATACTTGAAAATGACCCTCAGTAAGGGTAATTTTCAAAAACCATTCATCTGGTTAAATGTCTGTTTGAAAATTGCCAAGCCTCGCTGTGAGTAAAAATATGCGCAGATGGCTCTTTGAGTTTGTGTGGCTGGCAGGATCTGCTGTTTGGCTTTGACGGAAGTTGCTCTTTGGTCCTCCTAGAAACTGCCGTCCCAGGTGACCACCTAGTCTGCCTAATGGGTAAGCCAGCCCTGCTCAAACATTTGTGGAGAAATAGTAGAAGGATGTGGCCTTCCTGACACCATCTTTAAGAGCAAACAGGAAGCTGAAAGGGACTGGAATTTGACTGATCCTTAGAGGGACTATAACACCACTAACGGAGGTACTTGGCAGGCTGAAAATAATTGGGTCCACCACCTGACTGATTTCTCTCTAGTTTTTCTAGCTGAGTTCAGATGACTCAGTTAACCAGATTTCCTTTCTTATAACCATAGAGGTTAAAATACATTTCTTAAAAAAAATGCAAATAAGTCCTGTACAGAGTTTTCCAGTTAATTCCTGGTTGAAACTCCCTCTTTTTAAAATGCTTTTTGTGCTTTAAAGAAGGGGTTTTAGAATCCAGTAAAACGCTTCATGATATTTTAGTGATCTGACATTTCGTCTGGGGGTGTTTTGATGTGCAATCAGAAGGGGAGCTGCAATGGAATAAGCCTCTATGTCCTACGATAAAATTAGCCATCTGGGTGTTTATAGCAATTGCTTATTGAGATTCTATGTAAATCTATCCCCAGGCAGTCTTTCCATTGAATTAAGCAAGGCAGCTGCTATGATTTCATGTGAGAATGGAAGTTGCTTTAAAATCTTCCACGTTTTATTAGTCTCAGTAAAATGGTTCCAGATAAATAAAACATTTCTAACCAGAATTGTTTAGTCATGACCAGATGCATCTTGCAGAACAGTTTTTGAATTGATACATTTGTGCAGTTTCAGCTTCTTATGTTGATCTGCTTTCCATGTATATTTAAGGGGGGGTAACCTCCTCTTCCTTTTTTTTTTTAAATAATTCCCTTGTTACTGTGCGATTTTATTTATAAAGACAGAAACAAATGACAAAATCCAGTGGACCAATGGGTCATCACTAGAAAGTACCTGAACAGACTATAAAATGGTTGGTCTTCAGAACAAGTTTACAAAGTCGGTGGAGCTATTGATACTTGTAATGGGCCAGTGAGAGAGATGATCTATGAAAGAGACCTGCGAGTTCTTGAAAACCCATGTAATACATGTTGTTTGTTGGTCTCCTACAAGGTGTTAAACTACAGACTCCAGTTTTCTTCAGGACCAGCTTTACATTCTGTATTTTCACCCTACTCCAGTGGTTGGGAGGATGGCCTAGTGAATCAGGGGAACTCCCACAAGGAGATAAAACAAACAACTTAATTGTCTTAAGTACCACAAATGCACCAGATTTTGAGCTTCTCTGCAAGAAAAAATAGTGTGATGGTTAGAGCAATCGGCAGAGTATTACGATTCAAACTCCACTCCCATAAACTGATACTCCTTATGATCTTAGGCAGGTAATTTTTTTTTTGGGTGGGGGGGGGGGCAAAGCTGTGGTAAAATATTGCATTTCACCACAGCTTAATTTACCATAGGAGTGGCTAACCTGCAGTACTTGGTGCTATGGTTTAGTAGCTCTGGTGGTAAATGGATGACACAGTTTGCATTCAACCTCACAATCTGCGTTATTCCTGGAAAAGTAATGTTCCTGGTGTTACATTTGGACCATGGAAGAATCAGGCTGCTAACACGTAATCCAATGCTCCCAGGAGCCTTCTTAAAGAGGCCAGCTGTCTTTCAGGGATTGCACCTACCCCTCAATCCCTCAGCAAACATCTCCCATCCGGTTACAGCCCCCGTCCACCAAAAAACAACCTCCCATGATCACAGTCCCCCTCCATCCCCAGAAAGAATGGGCTTGCTGATCCTAGTGCCCCAGCTCAAATCTGCCCCTCCAGAAAACAGATCCTTCATCCTGTAGATCCCCTTCCCCCTGGAAAAGACCCCCAGACATACTGCTGGAATCCCTGGTGCCTAGTGGAAAGGGACAGTTGCGCTTGTCCCCTGGGCTGCTGGGTTTAAAATGGTGGCAACGTGACCTCTACCGGGAGTAACACGAGACTACTACTAGGAGTCTACTGGTGCCATTTTGAACCCAGCAGACTAGGGGCTGGAATGACTTGGAATCCCTCTTGGTGCCCCACTGCTAGATAACAGAGATGATGATGATGGTAGGTTAAGGGGACAGTGGGAGTATGGGATCTGTTTTGGTGGGGGGGGGTTGAATTTTGGATGGGAGGGCTTAGATTAGTGGATCCATTCTGTCTGTGGAGGGAGGGGGTGTTTGTTAGAGGAGATTGGAGTAAGGGCATGATCCTTGAAAGATCACCAGACCATTAAGAAGGCCCCCAGAAGCATCAGGTTGCGTGTAAGTGGCCCAGTCCTCCTGGGGAGTTAACTCCAGCTAAAAACATCTGCCCTTGTTTTTCTATGAAAAATCAACTTGTGTAGTTTAATGCAAACTGTAGTGTTGGGTTTTCATAATAATGAGGTGCTTTGCATGCATTTTTATGGTTTGCATTTCATTATGTAGCATTAGATCTCCAGGAACAAGCAGAAATGAGTCTTCACATATGGGTACGTCGGTACCGACGGAGCCTGCGCGGGAACGCTCCCCAGCGTCCAATCAGAAAGCTTTTGGGAGCATCCCTCAGCGCCTGCGTGCTGCCTTCCTGCCTTTCCAACTGTCTCTCCTCAGTTTTCGTTTTTCCGCGGAGCCGGCAGGACGTCCTCCTGTCACCGCAGAAAATTCTTATTTTTTATTTTTAGTTTTCTTGTGGTCGCGGCTGTCTTCCCGACGCCACCGGTACCGCCAGTGTTTTTCTTTTCTTTCTTGTAAGATTTTCCTTTTCAACGGAATATTTTTTCTTCATAGTGTCACGGGGTCTTAGGCCTTTCAGGCCTCCCCTATTTTTTCTTCATGGCCACGAAATGTTCAGTTTGTGGCAGTACAACTTTATGTTTAGACCCTCGAAGTCGGTGTCTAACCTGTTTGGGTCCTGACAACAGTTTGGTGAGAAGATATCTTCAACATCGAGAATCCCTCGATACACGGTTGCCCTCCAACTTCGGGGCACCGTCCCCTTCTTCTTCCACTTTGATTCAGGTAACCCACAAACAGTCTGTTAAGACTAGCCAGTCCTCGAGTGATACATCTCATGCACAGCATGTAGACAGCTCCGGCTTTGCCCTCGATGGCCTCCTGGCTTCAAAACCCCGGCGGGAGTCTTCGGTCTCCAAAGCGGATAAGGGGTTTCAGGTTGTTCCTGGGGTTCACCCACCACAGAACATACCTGAGCCGTGCACGGTGGTGGCATCCACTTCGAGCGGTACCGATACCCCTGCATCGGCACTGGTGTTGGATGAAACACTCCTCACCAGGGATCATCATCTGGCCTCCTTGGTGCCTTCGGGACCGATGGATACATCCCAGATTGTCTTTCCCTTATCGGTTCCAACACCGATACTGCCACCGACGTCGGTACCCTCCAGATGTGCATCGACAGCCTCGCTTCCTTCGATGCCGAGTCTGGAATCAATCTCCAGTTTGGAGGACTGGGTACCAACTCGCCTTGGTACCGTCTAGCGGCGGTATCAAAGGCTCGGTTCTGATGACTCGGATCCGCAACTCTCGGTTCCCCTGAGGCCGCTTGAGTTGCCACTGGTAAACCTTCATTCACCGGTATCGGACATGGTACCGAAGTCGGTACCGATGTCTTCATTACCCTCACAGTCGGTGCCTTCCATGCTTCGCTTCTCAGGCTCCTTACCCTCGATGCCGAGTTTGGAATCCATTTCTAGTCTGGAAGACTGGGTACCAATAGATTTTGGTACCGACACCGATCGATACCGGTGGCTCGGTACCGAAGATAGCAGCCGGAGGTTTTCGGTTCCCTCGGTACCGATTGAAGTATCGCTGATGACTACTCCGATGTCTTTGTCGAGGCCGACTCCGACATCGGTACCGGTATTGACCTCAATACCGGTATCCACAGTAGCATCGTGGCAAACTCCTACCATGCTTTTTACAACAGCATCGCTCCATTCTATACCAAGCTTGGAGTCGATACCTGGCATGGACAGTGTGGTAAGGACAGTTGCTGTTCCTGACAACCAGTCCAAGCAACCATCCCTTAAACATTCCACACTGCACCCTGCAGGATCTTCTATTTCCATATCTCTGGATAACTCTGTGGGTGCTCAGGCTAGTTCTCCAGGACCAAGCAGGAAGTCAGTCCTCACATATGGGTGACATCGGCGCCGACAGAGCCCTCGCGGAGCAATTTTCCCCAGCTTTCAAAGAAAGGGTGCCAAGGGTGCCATCTTAGCCAGTCTTCTTTTTTCCGCGGAGCCCTTCAGACGTGCCCGTCTTGTCCCCGCTGAAAAAGTTGATTTTTTCGTGTTTAATCTCTTTTTTCTCTATCGGTTCGACGCCGGTCCTTTTCCTGCCCGGACTCGCGACGCCGTTGCGAGTCCTTCTGTTATTTTTCGTTTTTTCTGATTTTCTGTCAGTTTCGTTTTCGTTTTTTCACTGGCAGCCCGGTCCTTTGACCTTGCAGGGGCCCTTTTTCCCCCGATGGCTGCCAGTGGTTTCAAGCGGTGTGTTCAGTGTGACAGAAATATGTCACTCACTGACACACATGATAATTGCCTCCGCTGCCTTGGCCCGGATCACGAGGAACTGATCTGTGGGGCCTGCAGCAAGATGTCCTCCAAAGCGTTAAGTAGTCGGCGGCATCAGCGGGAACGAATCGTCGCTGACCCCGGCCGTACCCGGACCTCGTCGGAGGCCTCGGCGTCCAGAGGTTCCAGCTCTGACCATCGCCGGAGTTCCTCCGACAGGGGTTCTCCCTCCGGGGACCATCGTCGGAAGGTGAAACCCGCGAGGGCGGCGTCGGTGGACGCTCCTGGTTCCGCGAGGGCCAGGTCGCATAGCCCCGATAGCCGTCCCGGGTCTTTGGAGAAGGAGCATCTGCCGAAGCGACCTCGTCTGGAGTCGGAGTTGCCTGCTCGGGTAAGTCCTGTAGTCCTCCTGGACTCGCCTCAGAGGGGTCCGACGTCGGGCCCGACGCCGTCGGGGCCCGAGTCGGGGGCTGCTGGGTCACCTGAGGTCGGACTCAGGTTGACGGCCTTGGAGAGCAGACTCTCTGCCTTCATGGACCAGCAGCGGGCACTGATCGCTAGCCTCGCTGGCGCCTCTGCCCCGACCGCCGGGACGTCGACGTCTAAGTCGACCCCGGAGACCGAGCCGATCCTCGAGTCCATGCGGGCTCGAGTCGATCCTCGGTCGAGGTCACCCTCGGCCTCCCGTTCGGGACCGAGGTCGTCGACGCCGACTCCCTCGGCGTCGGGGCGGCCGACGCCTCCGCCCGCCCGGACCGACCCCACCGATTCCTCCTCGGAGTCGGCCTGAGAGTCTGAAGAGGAAGAGTCACCTGATTCCTTTCGGACTCGGTGTGTCCCCTCGGACTCGCCTGAGTCCGAACCTCGGAAACAGTCCCCTCCGGAGGACGCCCGGTTCTCGGATTTCGTCAGGGATATGGCCAAGGCTTTGGCCTTCCCTGCGGATCCCGAGGAGGAGCCCCGAGCCGAAGAGCTCGATGCCCTTCAGTACGACTCTCCCGCCAGGGAGCACTTTACTGTACCGGTTCCTCCCATGCTGGAACGACTACTCTACCGCATGTGGGAGAGTCCGGCATCGTCGCCGGTGTTAAGCAAGCGGGTCGATTCCATTTATCGAGTCCGCAAGAGCCCTGGCTTCCAAAAAGCACAGCTACCGCACCATTCCATGGTGGTGGAATCGGCCATGCATAGGCTTAAGAGCCAGAAGATGCACTCCTCGGTGCCTCCTGGCAGGGAGGACCGCAACCTGGATGGCCTAGGTAAGAAGTGTTTCCAGGGCTCTATGCTTGCTTGTCGGGTCCAGACCTACCAGCTCTACATGGGCATGTATCTCAGAGACCTGGCTAAAGAGATAGCCGGATTCTCCGCTGGGCTGTCCGAGGAACCTTTGCGGAGGTTCCTAGCCTTGACAACTGGTATTCGGGAATGCTCCAAATTTATGTCTCGAGCAGCCTATGATGGCTTTGAAGCATCGGCACGAGTGGCCGCAGCCAGCATCGGTGCCCGCCAACAGGCTTGGCTTCAGTCGTCTGACCTTGAACCCTGGGTGCAGGACAAGTTGGTCGATGTCCCCTGCCGAGGTGAGAACCTCTTTGGCAAGCCCATGGCTGAAAAGGCTGCCCAAATCGAGACGGAGACTCTCACCAGAACTAGGCTTTCTAGGAAGACCTCCGCCCCTTCCCAGAAGAAGAAGGGCTCGGGAAAGAAGTCCTTTTACCCGAGAAAGGCGGCTGCCTATAAACACTACCCTCAATATCAGGCCTCCGCGGCTCCCCAACAGGGTCAGCAGGCCAAGGGATGGGGTAACGGGTCCCGTAGGCAGCAAGCCCCCAAGCCTGCACCACCGGCCCCTGCTCAGCAGGGTGGGGGTTTTTGACTTCATCAGCATAGCCTCTCCCCCTCAGCTGGTTCCTCCCAGCACAGGAGGCCGGCTGGTTCACTTTGCCCACAGGTGGTCCAACGTCACCTCAGATGCCTGGGTGCTTCAAGTGGTGAGAGAAGGCTATCTTCTCCACTTCCACCAGATCCCTCCCTCCTATTTCCCGGGAGAACCTCCACGACTCCCTCTGCACAGGGACTTACTCCTTCAGGAGTTAGCAAGTCTTCTTCAGGAACAGGCTGTGGAACCGGTGCCCCACCACCTGCGGGGTCAAGGCTTCTATTCCAGGTATTTCCTAATACCAAAAAGAACAGGAGGTCTCAGACCCATCCTGGACTTGCGCAACCTCAACAAGTTCCTCGTCAGGGAGAAGTTCAAGATGCTTACCCTTGGAATCCTTCTGCCCTACCTCCAGCAGGGAGATTGGCTATGCTCCTTGGATCTAAAGGATGCCTACACGCACATCCTCATCCACCCAAGCCACCGCCAATACCTAAGGTTTGTGGTGGCAGGAAATCATTACCAGTACAGAGTACTGCCCTTTGGCCTATCCTCCGCACCACGAGTCTTCACAAAATGTCTCGCGGTGGTGGCGGCTTATCTCCGGCTTCACGGCCTCTATGTCTTTCCGTACCTAGACGACTGGCTCATCAGAGCATCGTCCTCTCCAGAAGTCACAAAAGCCACACACCGCACTGTGACTCTTCTGCAATACTTGGGCTTTGTCATAAACTTCGCAAAGTCCACTTTGCTCCCCTCACAAGATCTCGAGTTCATCGGCGCAAGATTGCACACTCTTCAGGCACGAGCTTTCCTGCCTCTCGACAGGGCTCAACGGCTCATGGACCTAGCCGGCCGTTTTCGCAGCCAGTCCCTGGTCTCCGCCAGGCGCTTCCTGAGACTACTCGGCCATATGGCTTCCACCGTCCACGTGACCCCCAATGCCCGCCTGAATATGCGGCCTGCTCAGTGGTGCCTTCGCAAGCAGTGGCAACAGGCCTCGGGTGGCCTAGCCAACTTAGTGCGCATCTCCGGCCCGCTGGCCTCTTCTCTACAGTGGTGGCTTCATCGGCCGAACCTGGTGCTCGGAATGCCTTTTCAGTCTCCTCCGCCGGCTCAAGTGCTGACAACCGATGCTTCTCTCCTAGGATGGGGAGCGCATTGCCAAGGGGCATGTACTCAAGGTCTCTGGACCACGTGGGAGTCTGCGCAGCAGATCAACTTCCTGGAGCTCAGAGCAATCCGTCTGGCTCTCAAGGCTTTCTCCCACCTGACTTCTCACCAGTCCGTCCTTGTCCAGACGGACAATCAAGTTGCCATGTTCTACGTGAACAAACAGGGAGGCACGGGCTCCTTCCTTCTCTGTCGGGAAGCACAGAAGCTCTGTTCTTGGGCCGTCAGCCACGGCATTCTTCTCGAGGCAGTTTATCTCCCAGGCCAAGAGAATTGCCTGGCGGACAAACTCAGCAGAATCCTCCAGCCGCACGAGTGGCGCCTGGATCCCTTGCTAGTTCAGAAACTTTTTCTGAAGTGGGGCCTCCCCACGATGGATCTCTTTGCCAGTCCTCTCAACCGGCAACTTCCTCGCTTCTGCTCTCGGCAGCCGCATCCCCTTCGAGTAGCGGCGGATGCTTTTCTGCTCTCATGGTCGAAAAGCCTTCTGTATGCCTTTCCTCCCATACCGCTAGTCTCCCGAACTCTTTTCAAGGTTCTCTGAGACAAAGCTTCCATGATCCTGATAGCTCCTCGCTGGCCCAGACAGCCGTGGTTTCCACTCCTGCTGCAATTAGCGGTGGAGGATCCGTTCCCTCTGGGGTTTCAACCAGATCTCCTAACACAGGATCAGGGGTCCCTGCTACACCCCAACCTCAGATCTCTACATCTGAGGGCCTGGCTGCTGAAAGGGTAGTCCTCGCTCCCCTTCTATTGCCGGCAGAGGTGGAAGAGGTCGTCCTAGCTTCCTGGCGACCTTCTACCCGCAAATGCTACGCCCTTAAATGGCGTCGCTTTTCCGCTTGGTGTGCCCAGCAGTCTCAGGATCCCTTCTCCTGCTCGGTGTCGGTGATCTTGCAGTACTTGCTCTACCTCTCTAATCTGGGACTTAAGTCCAACTCCGTCAAAGTTCACCTCAGTGCTCTCTCAGCACATCATGTGCCGGTGGACGGCAGACCTCTTTCCAGCGACCCTCTCGTGGCGAGGTTTCTCCGAGGTCTCCTTCTACTAAAACCACCTCTACGCCCGCCAGCACCTGACTGGGATCTAAATGTGGTTTTACAGCGGATCACCTGTCCGCCTTTTGAACCTATGGCTACCTGTTCTCTACGTTTTCTATCTTGGAAAACCTTGTTCCTGATAGCCCTCACTTCCGCTAGACGCGTAAGTGAATTGCAGGCCCTCGTGTCTGATCCCCCTTACACTCAGTTCTACAAGAATAGGGTAGTCCTACGGACTCACCCAAAATTTCTTCCAAAAGTAGTCTCCCCTTTTCACATCAATCAGGAGGTGGTACTTCCGACCTTCTTTCCCAGGCCACACTCCAGCCGAGCTGAAATGGTCCTGCATACCCTGGACTGTAGAAGGGCATTGAACTTCTACCTTGACCGTACGCGGGAGCACCGTAAAGCTGCTCAGCTTTTTGTATCTTTTGACCCCAATAAATTGGGGCTCCCGGTCTCCAAGCGTACTCTGTCCATATGGGTTGCTGACTGTATCGCTTGGGCTTATGGGGCAGCCGGACTCTCCTTAGAAAGTCGAGTCACGGCTCATTGTGTTCGGGCGAAGGCTACGTCAGTGGCTTACCTCCGCTCTGTTCCGTTGGCAGACATCTGCCGGGCCGCTACTTGGTCTTCGAGCCAGACTTTTGCGGTCCATTACTGCCTCGAGAGGGAGTCCCGCAGGGACAGTGCTTTCGGACAGGCAGTCCTCCGAAATCTCTTCGAGGTTTGAGCAACTCCTACCCTCCATCCCGGATGGGGGCTACCGGTAGGTAATAATTCAGCGAAGATTCCTTCCTTCTGTACTGCTGAGCTAGAGGGAGCTCATTTTTGTGCTTAGGGTCTCCGGTAGCCTTAAGCTTGGGAGTCCCATATGTGAGGACTGACTTCCTGCTTGGTCCTGGAGAAAGCGTAGTTACTCACCTGTAACAGGTGTTCTCCAGGAGCAGCAGGAATCAGTCCTCACAACCCTCCCTCCTCCCCTTGGAGTTGCGATTATCTGCTTTAGGTTTTTTTGCAAATTTTTACGCTGTCTTTTAGCTATGTCATCTGACTGGCTAAGATGGCACCCTTGGGCGGGAAGGGGACCGCGCATGCGCGCTGCAATTCCCAAAGGCTTTCTTTGAAAGCTGGGGAAAATTGCTCCGCGAGGGCTCCGTCGGCGCCGACGTCACCCATATGTGAGGACTGATTCCTGCTGCTCCTGGAGAACACCTATTACAGGTGAGTAACTACGCTTTCTTTAGATCTAACCTGTCCAAGGGAGATTCCTGTTGGGGATCCCTCTTTTCAGAGTTTCCTCCTGGATATAGCAAGATCCCTTGCCATTCCTATTCCAGGACATGATCCTGCACCAGGCTCTGTTTCCACCAAAGCAAAGGACAATATAATGCTTCCTTTGCATCATTCCTTGCAGGATCTCCTTCTAGGAATGTGGGAAACACCTTTAAGGGTACCCCCACCTCCCAGAGCAACTGATCTCTTATATCAGGTGCCCCCCTCTCCAGGGTTCCAAAAGACTCAACTTCCTCATCATTCCATAGTAGTGGAATCAGCAATGAGGCGGATAAAGAGTAAGAAAAAGCACTCTTCTTATCCGCCAGGTCGTGAGTCTAAGACACTAGATGCCTTTGGACGTCAAACCTTCCAGACATCTATGCTTTCTGCAAGAATTCTCTCATATACGAGGGCCGTTTTTTTTTCAACCTCCGATAGGCTATAAATAAAAGACAAGTTCATATAAAACAATAATTTTATTACCAAAAGATTGGTACACTTACGGTTACTTTTCGACATAATCACCGAAGAGATTGAGACATTTGTCATATCTGTGGACAAGCTTTTCAATACCCTCTGCAAAGAAAGTTGCCGCCAATGAATTCAAGTAGTCCTTGACGTTGGTTTGAAGGTCCTCATTGGTTTGAAAGCGCTTTTGTGGCCGTCCGTCAACATTTTTGGGACCCAACGTGCACAAAGTTTTTTGTAGCCTAACCGTTCAGTAACAATAGAGCACAAAACAGACCTTGAAACCTCTGGAAATTCCGTAGACAAAGCAGTAATGGTGAATCTGCGGTTTTCTTTAACCATTCTGTCAACTCGTTGCACCAGGTCATCTGAAATGACAGATTTGTGTCCTTGGCCCAACACCATCACTCATGAAGTTTTCCCCATACACACGACTCATTCTCCGATGGATTTCTGCAGCACTATGGCCTTCAGCCTGTAGAAAACGAATCACACTTCGCAATTCACACTTGGAGGGAGCATCAATCATGGTGGACATGTTTATGTGGCTGTAGCACAACGCCGACTGACGCCTGAATGTCAACAATGGCGGAGTGTGTAGTGCAAGAGCTGCGCAGTCGCCTACAGCGCATGCCCGCTTTCTGCTGCCCGCGTAGCATCTGCACGGAGCGATCGGAGGTTGAAAAAAAAACGGCCCTCGTATATTTTATATGAGTCTTTCTCTTGAGGAGGTCACAAAGCAATTACATCTTTTGACTCCTTTCCTTCCAGTTTCCAGGAGTACAGACTATTCCTCACTGCTTAAGCATATCCAGAATATCTCTTGGTTTCTTTCTCGTGCTTCCCTAGACTCTTTTGAGTCTGTTAGCAGGACCTCTGCTATAGCTATAGGGGCACGACGTAGAGCCTGGCTCCAAGCTTCAGCTTTGGCCAAGTGGGAACAACAACGACTGGGACATACTCCTTGCACTGGAGAAAATCTTTTCAACAAGGAGTCTTTACGTCAGGTTACTCAGTTGTCCACTGATTTACCTGTTCCTAAGGGTTCTTCTACACCTTCTTCTGTCCCAGTAAGTAGGAAATGTCCTACCAAACTTTCTTCCCACAGGAGAAGAAGGTTTTATTCCTCACTTGCCCATCATACAGATGTTCCCCTACAGGGGAGCCATCGTCCTGGTCTGAAGAATCCAACTTTTCACCAGGCTCAGCAAACCCGGCCTCTGCAGGGTTTCTGATCAGTCATCATCAAATGCTTGTGACTCTTGGGGTTAGCATCTACAATTGCTTCTTCTCAATAGCGGCAATCCACTGCTTCATTCTAACCCCTACACATGGATCTCTTTCCAAAAGACATCCATTTTTTCTATATTTCTATGAGCTGTCAGGATGTTCATGCCTATAGGTCACAGGTTTCTCCTCTTTTCCTGCTAAGGAAAGAGGTCTGACCACTATTAAATGGTAGTTCCTGTGCAGCATGTATTTTTCCTTTCTATAGACTTACTACTTGGTAAGTCTTCTTCAGCTCTATTCTCTTCACCCTCTTACTAAGCTTTTTCCTCTGTAAGAGCGGAATTAATTACAGAGGACTTTTTTCTTCAGCCTCTCTAGTTTTCTCACTTTCCATTGTGGAGTTTTCCTCTCTGAGTTACCTCCTCTGTTTCCATCTTACTTTGGGGCAGCTTATCAGACATGTCCAGAGTTTCTACTCCTGTTATGTCTGTTCTTTCTGTTTTTCAACAGTAAGATTCTTTCTGCTATCTTGCTAGCAGCTGCCTATGCAGGAGCCTTAATATTTCGACCACTGGTTCTTGTCCACAAACAACCAGATTTCTCCTCCACTAACATTCTGTCTAATCTTAGTAGTGGCTCCAAGTCAGTGCTTCTATCTACCTTGGAGATTATCTCACTACAAGCTTTCTAGATGGTCTTCTATTTCTGCCATCTCCATTCTCCTGGGTTTGGCAGCATAGTTGGCAGAGATACTGGCTCTCTAGCAGCCAGTTCTATCTCCTCATTCTCCTGCATCATGCTCTCTGCAATTCTACAGAGAAGCTTTCCACTATGGGCCCTTGCTAGAGAGCATGGGGTTTTTTCTCCAACAGCTATCTTAGATGGTTAGAAAAGGCTTTTCAGTCATGTCTCCCATGACTTGAAGGTTCTCCCTTCTTTTACTATCTCCTTTTGCCATAAAGGACATAGGCCTTCTCTTACCTAAGGGCTTAAGGAGTTGCCAATTCCCTGCTTTGGTCCATAGCATTCCCAATCGGGGATATGCTCTTTCTCCTTGCAGCTCATCCCCATGGTAAGAACGTATCATACTTTTTGCCCTTCAGCAGGTCAACATGATACCTCATCCTTATCTGTCTTCTGTCTACTTACCATGCTAAAGTCTTGGACGACTAAGGACTTGCTGGCTACAGATTGATATCATCCTCTGTTTTCATATGACCATCCTGGTTATTTTACTAGCTAGCATCCTTGTGGATCATAACCAAGGGGAATAGATTCTCTATATATCTTCTCAAGTAGGTTGCACCTCCTTGTTATTAGATGAATCTTTCCTCTCCACATGTCCTATGTGAATTCCATGCGGTAGGCATATATCTGTCTGTTTAAATACAGACACCCATATTTAGGCCTACATATTCATATTTATCTTTGTGTGTATTTTATGCCCTTCCATATCTCACTATAGATATATTCTTATATGTTATTCATATATCTATATTTATATTTATATATATATATATATGTATCTGATGAGATATTTTATTATAGATAGATCTGTCTCCACATACTTATCTATCTCACTATCTATGCTCATATAGCTATCTGTTTCTGACAGAGGGATCTTGCCCATACCTCTGCTATTCAGCAGGTTTGGGCTTCTACACACACAACCACCCTGTGGTAGTCGACAATTCTTATAACATAACCTAACAGGTTTAGGTACCTCTGAAGCTCTCCGTACCTAATATCTCTCCTAGCTTACCCCAGTTAGGAGAGAGATTGTGGATCTTCAGTTACTCACAGGCTTAACGCCTCAGGCATTTGTCTTCACCCTGGGATACAAGGGGTTCCCATACCCTCTCTCCCCACAAGGACTGTGCTTGTTTGTCCAAATCGTTTAGCCTTTCTCTTTTTGCTCCCAAGAGTGAGATACTCTGCCGCCAAAAGAGTTTGGTTTTTACCATACAGCTTTCGCTGAAGGCCCACCGTTTTTGTACTACCCCAGTTTCTTCTACCAGGGGTGCCTGTTACCTTTCAGGATTCTGACCTCCTCTGTTTTTCCTACAGGTTTATTACCTCCACTTTTCAGTGAGGTCCTCTTCACGGTTCCTCTACTGCAGGGGTCACCAACCTGCGGCCCGCGGGCCGCATGCGGCCCACGAGGCTCCTTCGTGCGGCCCGCGAGGCTCTACCCCGGTTAACATTACGTGCGGCCCGCCAAGGATTCCCGCCAATGTATCCACGCGCTCGCAGCTCACCGACGACCACCTGCAAGCGTCCCTTCTCCTGTCAGTGTCATCTGTGAAGCCGGACTTTAAGTGTTTGTCTGCTAGCATGAATCATCAGCCATCTCATTAAATTCAATAAAGGTGATCAGCCATTGTTTTCATAATTTTGCGTTTGTTGTTTTTTTTCGCGGGGGCTGGGAGAAGGGGGGTGCGGCCTGCGAGGCTCCCAGTAGTCGGCTGTGCGGCCCGCGCCCCTCTGGAGGTTGGTGACCCCAGCTCTACTGGCTTCCCAGTAGATCCATGAACCTCCATACTTCTATGAAATCCTGTTGGCGGAGGTCCATATTGCAATATTCTTTGCAATATCATTGATAACAATCATTATCCACACATGGACTCCTTTCCTGCAGTCCTGTGCTAGGTTAGCTGTTCCACAGCATCTTCCTTCTTCAACTCCTACCCTCCATCCTCATGATGCCTGGTGTTGTGGGGGATAGCATGTTCCAACCTATGCCATGCTCGGACTCCAGGCATCTCAGCTTGGGAGTCCCCATATGTGAAGACTCATTCCTGCTTGTTCCTGGAGATAGCACAGTTACTTACCTGTAACAGGTGATCTCTGGGAACAGCAGGAATAAGTCTTCACAACCCACCCACCACCCCAGGAGTTGTATCTCTATCTTCCTTTCCTCTCTCTCTCTCTTTGTCTCAGCTATAAAACTCAACTGAGGAGAGACAGTTGGAAAGGCGGGAAGGCAGCACACAGGCGCTGAGGGATGCTCCCAAAAGCTTTCTGATTGGACGCTGGGGAGCGTTCCCGCGCAGGCTCCGTCGGTACCGACGTACCCATATGTGAAGACTTATTCCTGCTGTTCCCAGAGATCACCTGTTACAGGTAAGTAGCTGTGCTTTATGGTAAACTAACATGCATTGTGGTAAAATAATACATGATTCGATATCATCCTGCTAGACCAATCCAGACAAGTGAGTTGTATTCCCCTACTAGCAGATTGGTGGAGACAAAGAACCTATGAAACCCAGGTTTCAATGACATCACTTCTGTGCCTCTATTTGCCTCAGCCACCAGAGGTCCCTTCAGTATTTCTTTGTCTCCTGCAGATGGTGGATGGATTTTCTCCTCTCTGAAGAAAATGCTGAGAATTTGAGAGGAAAGATTTCTTTAAAATGCTCGTGAACAACAGCTTGCGGGTTGATCTCTCACTAGAGTACAATATGGGAGGCTTCACTAGACTGTGGTCTTTTCTGTACCCATAGAGGGGGGAAAATTGCTTCAGCTCCACGCTCTTACTCTGGATAAAAGCCTGTTGAACAGCCAGAAGTTCGAAGGATTTGAAAGGGTTTGGAAAAATACAACTGCCTCACTCAACCTTCCCTGCTATTTTATTATTTATTTATTTATTTATTTAACTTTTCTTATATACCGCCTTTCATGATATCATGGTGGTTTACATTGAACAAACTGAAATTACATTGAACAGGGCATTATAACTTGGAGATAACTATTTTACAGGGAACATGGGCAATGGAGGTTTAAGTGGCTTGCCCAAGACCACAAGGAGTACCTGTGTTACTAGAAACCCCAGTCCTCTCCTCTGTTCCCCCCTGTTCTCTCCCCCCCTGCTCTCTCTGAAAGATTGCAGAAGGCTCTCAAAGGGATCTGCCTGCTATCCACCTTAAACGCAATGCTTTGCAAACAGAGAAACTGTGCCAGGCTCCCCAGGAGCTGGGGGGGGGGGGGGGTGGCGAGTACCAAGTCTTGACGTTGTCATTGTCTTTGTTGGAGCACCTGATTCAGCCTGTCTGGGACGCAATTTGGGATGGACCGCTGGTGACCGTGTGGGGGTTTCCCACCATGTGTGGGGGTTTGCACCGTGTGGGGGTTTCCCACCATTTTCTGCATGCGTTAATAGCGCCTTTTTCTGTTGTGTGCCTGGCAGTCTTGCGGTCCTTGCACGCATTCCTCCCAAGTGGCTCCAATGCACATTCCTTCCCTTACGGCCATAACATGCGCTGTAGTTTAAGCACAGTTAGCGTGCATGCCCTTAGGCTACCACTGTCTTAATGCACGCTGTTGTATTGCCTGCCTTAACTGTCTGTCGTCTTCCAGGAAACATTGTTTGGTCTGTGGCAAGCATAGTGCCTCACCTCCTGCTTCTGAACTCTGTTCTTCTTGCATGCCAGCTTCGGAGTCATCCCTGGAGGGTCTTCACCCCCTCTTTCAGCCAGGGGATACAGTTAGTCCAGTCTTGCCTGCCTCAGGGCAAGAAGTGGTGGATGGCACTGAGGATAAGGATAGCCAGCTGGCTGGAGAGTCCGGCAACCGGGCCATGAGCCAGTCCTCATCCTCTAGGGGATCTGCGGTAGTGATGACGGCTGGTATTGGGGAGTCTCTTCTGAGAGGTGAGCTTCCAGACTCCGGATTGTCCTCCCCAGAATTTGTTTCCTTTTTACAGCAGGCCTGGTCCTTCTGGCATGGAAATTCAGATCCTGTGGCCTCTGGGTGCCCTCGGACACAGTTTTGTGGGGGGGTGGGCTGAGTGTGCAAGCCTCATTCAACTGTCTTTGGATAAGCATCCTCAGCATGGGGTGCCCCCTGGAGATGGGGATCATCTAGGACCAGTTCAAGGTTTGTTCTGTGACTTGGATTCAGTGTCTCGATGCTGGGCTCCGATGCGGATAAGGAGGTGCTCTCTCCTTCAGAGGACTGTTATGAGGTCAGGGTGATACGCTTAATCCAGAAGGAGGAACTGGCAGCGTTGAATGCCAGGGTTTCATCTGCCTTGAACTTGGCAGATGCTCCAGGGATGGAGCAGGAGCTGAAGTTGCACCTGCTTCTGCAAGGGGTGTGGAAATTCACTACTGTTATTCCATTCCTGGAGTTGATCAAGGATATGATCTGTTTGATACGAGGGCTAAGGATGTGTAAGAAGATGTATGCTCTCCCAGAGGAGGAGTGTGTGGTGTGGTTTGATAATCCCAAGGTGGATGCATAGGTCACGACAGTTACTAAACAAACCACCATCCCTGTGGAAGGCTGCTCAGCCTTAAAGGATCTCCTGGACTGAAAGGTAGATGCCTTGTTGAAGAGCCAGTTTGCTGCGGCAATGGCTGTTCTTCATTTGTCAGTATGCATGAGCTTGACTTCTCAAGCCCTGCTTCAGTGGATTCAATCTCTTCCACCGGATTCCCTTCTTTTGGAGTCGGCTGTGGCCTTCCTCTCTCATGCCATGTATAACCTGGTATGTTTGGCATCCGGGGACAGTGCCCTGTCTACTGTGTCACAGAGGTGAATCTTGCTCAAGCACTGGGTGGCAGACTCCTCCTCCTCCAGAGCTCGGCTGGCCCGGCTGGCCTTCAAAGGGAAGCTTCTGTTTGGAGCAAGACAAAATCTTATGACCTTCCGGAAGACAGGTCCAAGGGGCCTATGAAGTAGGCAGGAGCCCCTTTCTCATCAGCTTCCACTTGTTCACCACAGTCATGCTGGCAGGACTCCTAGGGATCTTGGGACTTATGTTGTTATTGTTCTGGAAAGTCTTTCTTCTCTTATGCTTCTGGACTTCGAGCTTGCTCTGAGTCCTTTCGTGGGCCAGGGACTCTGTCCCCTCCAGAGGAAGACCCTCCCGGACTGTGCAATGAAGGTTTGGGGGCCCATTCTCTGATTCCTCTGGTTGGAGGCAGGCTTTTCTTTCAGGACTGGGTCTGGGTCACCACGGATCACTGGGTGCTAGACACCATTCAGTTTGACTTTGTCCTGGAATGCAAGGAGTCAATTCCAGACACCTTCGTCATTTCCCCTTGTGGGTCTGCAATCAAAGGTACCATGATGCAGTCCACCTTGCACAAGGCTGCTCCTAAGGGCCCTAGTGCCCATTCCCCCAGATGAGTGGGGCAAGGACAGATACTCCATCTATTTTGGGGTGCCAAAAAGGATGGTTCTTCTGGACCTCAAGGGGGTCAGCGAGTATTTGCGTGCCCTGCACTTCCAAATGGAAACATTGCACCCCATAATTCAAGTGGTATGCCAAGGGGAGTTCTTTGCTTCTCTCGATCTGGCCGAGACATACTTTAATATCCCGATCCAGGCAGATCAGCAAAAGTATCTGCATTTTGCCGTGCTTGACTCTCACTATCAGTTCGCCACCCTCCTCTTTGTGCTATCCACCACCCCAAGGACATTCTCCAGGGTCATGGTGGTGATGGTCGCTGCAGCGCCAAGGGATCTTTGTCCATCTATATCTGGACGTTTGGCCATCCGGGCCTGTTCCCTTTCAGAGGCATCTCGAGTGGTGTCCTTTTTTGGAAAGTCTTGGCTGGATGAACAATCGGGGAAAGTGCCAGCCATTGCCTTCCGGTCCCTGGAGTTTCTGGAAGCACATTTCGTCACTCAAATGGACAGAGTTTTCCTGCCAAAGGGGAAGACTGTTGGATTGCCTGGCACTCTTCTGTGTGCAGTAGGCCCCCAGAGCCTGGAATTATCTTCAACAGCTCAGATTGATGGCGGCGACCATAGAGATGGTGCCACGGGTGCATGCTCATATGCGATCACTCCAGTGGTCCTTGCTAGCTCGGTGGTCCCTGAATTATTAGGAGATCTCCAGGAACAAGCAGGAATGAGTCTTCACATATGGGTATCGTCGGTACCGACGGAGCCTGCGCGGGAACGCTCCCCAGCGTCCAGTAAGAAAGCTTTTGGGAGCATCCCACGCGCCTGCGCGCTGCCTTCCCGCCTTTCCAAACCGCCTCTCTCCAGTTCTTCTTTTCCGCGGAGCCAGCAGGTCATGTTCCTGTCACCGCAGAAGAAGTTCTATATTTTTTTTCTTTATTTTTCTGTGTTGCGTCTGCCTTCTTCGACGTCAGACCGGTACCGCTGGTCTTTTCTTTTCTTTCTTAAAAAACAAAAACAAAAAACGTTTCTTTCTTCAATTGTGCATTTTCAGTTTGGGCCTTAGGCCTGAACATTTTTCTCCTCATGGAGAAGCCCGCTTCCGGGTTCAAAAAGTGCACAAAATGTGGCGGTACTATTTCTGTCACCAACACCCATGATTGGTGTCTAAAATGTTTGGGTCCTGACCATTCCATCACGGATTGTGTGTCCTGTACCACGATGTCTAAAAGAGGTCGGCAGAACCGAGCAGCCAAGCTCAGTACCCTGTTTCTCTCTGATGCAGCCTCGGTGGCATCGACGTCTTCCAGGGCTGCTTCTTCTTCCTCCCATGGATCTCAGGTAACCAAACATAAATCTAGCCGGTCCTCGAAGGGCAAATCTCCCTCTAAGCATCGAGATGCCTCCGGGCTTGTCCTCGAGGATTCCGCACCGGCAAAATTACCCCGGCGGGAAGTTCCGGCTTCCAAAGCATTGTCTATGGGGTCACAGGTTGACATCAATGGCTTGGCCTCGACCGATCACCTGTTGCCATGTTCTGTGGTACCGGTGGCCTCCACTGGTACCGACATCCAGACTCTGGTGGCGTCGATGGATCAGAAGATTCTGTCCATGCAACGCACCCTAACGGCGTTTATGCAGGCTTCGACGCCTCCGGTACCGCAACAATCTCCGTTGCCGGTACCGATTGCATTGACATCGGCTTCGGTGTCGACTGCAACGGTACCCTGTCCTATGATGCCCATCGGTACCGAACCGGTACCGCTTACTCCCGATGTCGATCCCACTCGGTACGCGTATCGGGCTTTATAGGAGCATCCAGACAGGCGATACTTCGATTCCCCCGAAGACTCTGATGAGTCGGAGGCTTCTGTCGAGGCACAGGTACTTCTTCCTCAGGAGTCTGCTTCTCCAAAAAGGAGAATGTCTCCTCCAGAAGACTTGTCTTTTCAAGACTTCATTAGGGAAGTGGCTAGGGGCCTCTCCATTACAGTGGCCCCTGAGTCAGAGCCCAGAGCCAAGCAATTAGATATTTTACAATATCCTGAGGCTCCTAAAGAAGCAGCTACGTTACCTATTCATGAGATTCTCTATGATCTCATTTTGAGCATGTGGGAGACTCCTCTTACCACCTCTCCTCATTCTCGTAGGTTAGACACCATGTACCGTGTCCCTCCTTGTCCTGGCTTTCATAAGTCTCAGCTTCGTCACCACTCTATTGTGGTAGAGTCTGCCATGAGGAAAATAAAGAGTGCAAAGAGACACTCATCTAATCCTCCAGGACGTGAATGCAGGACCCTTGATGCTTTTGGCCGAAGGGTTTTCCAAGCTAATATGCTTGCTGCCAGAATCAACTCCTATAGTCTCTATATGGGGATGTTTCTAAAAGAAGTCACAGATCATCTGCAGACTTTAGCTCCTTTTATTTCAGAAGATAAAAGGCAGGAGTTTCTCACTTGGCTCAAACATGCCCAAGATGTTTCCAAATTTTCCAACCGTGCAGCCTTTGACTCTTTTGAGTGTGTAAGCAGAGCCTCGGCTATTGCCATAGGTGCACGCAGAATTGCTTGGTTACAAGCCTCTGATTTGGAACTCTGGGTCCAAGATGAACTGGGAAATCTTCCTTGTACAGGTGAAAACCTTTTTGGCAGGGATTGGCAAGCAAAGGCCACTCATATGGATACTGAGAACTCTGCTTTGGATCGACTTTCAAAGTCTACCTCTGCTCCTGTTAAGAAAAGGTTGTTCAAAAAGACACCTTTTTCTAAAAAGGGAAGATGATATCCTGCTTATGGTCAGCAGGCATCTTCTGCAGGTCATTTTGCTGCAAAGCGTCAGCAACCACCTAAACAGGCCAAGTCAAAGGCTGCCAGGCCTCCCACGGCCCAGCAGCCTCAGCCTCCTCAGGGCCTTTGACTTGCAACTAGAGAACTTAGCCTTTCTAGTTCTGGAAGAACCAGAGCCCCTCACCATTCCAGGAAGGTTGGCTTACTTTGCTCCCAGATGGGAGCAAATCACAGCAGAGCAATGGACCCTCTCCATTATAAGGGAAGGTACAAGCTTCATTTCTTAAACCTTCCTCCCCACACCATGGTGAAACAGTTCAATTCTCCAACATCTCTCCTCAACCTTCTGGGTCAGGAGATTGCTACCCTTCTTGCCCAAGGGGCAATAGAAGAAGTACCTCTTCTTCAACAGGGCTCAGGGTTCTACTCCCTTTATTTTCTTATTCCAAAGAAAACAGGGGGCTACAGACCCATATTAGATCTCAGAGAATTGAACAAGTTTCTATTCAAAGAGAAATTCAAGATGATTTCTCTCGGTACTCTGCCGCCATATCTTCAGAGTCAGGACTGGCTTTGTTCTCTAGATCTCAAGGATGCGTACACCCATGTCCTCATCCATCCAACACACAGAAGGTTCCTTCGGTTCCTTTTTCAAGGAAAGCACTACCAATACAGGGTGCTTCCTTTCGGTCTGGCCTCTGCACCAAGGGTGTTCACGAAATGCATGGCAATAGTAGCTGCATTTCTACGCACTCTAGGAATATTTGTTTTCCCATATCTGGACGACTGGCTCATTCGAGCTCCATCCCAGTCAGAGGACCAGACTTGTCTAACCTGCACAATGCGTGTCCTTCAGTATTTGGGACTGGTAATAAATATCCCAAAATCCCATCTCACCCCTACTCAGTCTCTGGAGTTTATAGGGGCCTTGCTGGATACCACAACTGCAAGGGCCTATCTTCCTCAGGCCCGTTGCCTACGCTTGGTGCAGTTAGCCTCCCAGATACAGTTAAAGTCCCATTTAACTGCTCGAGAGATGTTACAACTATTAGGCCACATGGCATCCACCGTGCATGTGGTTCCATATGCTCGCCTTCACATGAGGGCAGCTCAATGGACTTTGTCCACCCAATGGACTCAGGCATCAGGTTGCCTGTCAGACAAAATAGCAAACTCCAGTCGCCTATTTTGGTCTCTCCAGTGGTGGAAATCCCCTCCAAATCTGTTGCTGGGGTCCCCTTTTCAGCAGTCGCTACCCCAAGCAACTCTGACAACAGATGCTTCTCCAATGGGTTAGGGAGCTCATCTGCAGAATCTCTCCACCCAGGGCATCTGGTCTCCACAGGAGACTTCTCTGCATATCAGTCTCTTGGAACTCAGAGCAATATTCTTAGCTCTTAGAGTGTTCCATTCCCTGCTCAGCTACAGGACAGTCCTCATCCATACGGACAACCAAGTAGCCATGTTCTATGTAAACAAGCAGGGTGGGACTGGCTCTCTGTCGCTTTGCAACGAAGCTTTGCGACTGTGGGCCTTCGCCAGAGAGCATCACATCCATCTTCTGGCAGTATATCTTCCAGGCGTTCAAAACTCCTGGGCGGACAGACTCAGTCGTGTTCTGCTTCCACACGAGTGGTCCCTCCACATGGACCAGGTAGCCAGGATTTTTCGAATTTGGGGAACCCCGGACATAGACCTCTTTGCAAGTCCGTGGAATGCCAAACTTCCCCGGTTCTGTTCCAGAATTCCGTGTCAGGGAGTTCAGGCCAAGGATGCCTTCCTCCTTCACTGGGGTCAAGACTTCTTTTATGCCTTTCCACCAATTCCCCTAATTCCCAAAACACTATTCAAGCTTCGGAAAGATCGAGGGACCATGATCCTCATAGCACCACATTGGCCACGCCAAGTGTGGTACCCTCTACTTCTGCATCTCTCTCAAGCTCCTTCCCTAGACTTGGGCTCTGCACCAGACCTTCTATCCCAGGAAGAAGGAACGTTATGGCACCCAAACCCCCAGTCTCTCCATCTCAGGGCTTGGTTGCTGAGGGCCTAGACCTTCAGTTGGAATATACAATGCAGTTTGCCCTATTGATAAAAGACTTAGTATTTTTGAGTGTGACTGCCGTCATTTTTTTAAGTGTATGTTAGCACCATTTTTATCCTTCGCCTAAGTAGGGTTCTTTTAATGCTTTGTGCTCTCGATGTTATAATGATACGATACATGTTGTTTTTAAGGTTTCATGAACATTGGGTTAGAAGCCCGGCGTGGATAACGTGGAACTAGGCGTCCTTCGGGCTTTGTAAAGGCAAGAAAGATAAAGGGTTTCTATGTGGTTTATTTGCACTTTTATGGGCTGGTTTTGGCGTCTTTTTGAATTTCGATGTGATTTTTTAGCGTTTTATGGTGACTAAAAGGTTTTTTCATGGGTGGTTTCTATTCTCAATTTGCCTGTACAATTAATGAGGGTATTTCCCTTCCCTTCGTTCATTCGTTAAATTAATGTAAGGTTTTCATATTGATTCTCAGGAACACATTTTATCCTGAACATCCTTTTACACCTCCGAGGCACCTTTTAATCAGCCCGCTGATCATGTATTCAATGCGGGTCGTATAGGTTTATAAATGAAGGTCTTATTCTTCATCTTTCACATCCCCCCCCTCCCCCTTGGTTATCGTATTTTAAATAATTGTAAAATTTTGATGAAATTTCTTAAATTCATAGTAAACCTAATTTTTTTTGAATGTTTTACCATTCATTCAATTATTCTGTATTTAATTACTTCCCCTTTCTCATGGTTTATGAGATTCCAATTGGGGCAGTATCCAAAACCCTCCTTATCTTAAAATTTTATATATTATCTTCATTATTTTTTTAAAGGGGATAATAATTCAAAATAACTTATTTAATTAAAAAAATAACTCATTTAATTGGGTAATTATCTGACTTTGCATACGTGTCATGTTTTTATTTTTATTTTTAGAAGCTTTTTAGATTAGAGTGACTTCCATTGTCTCTGTCGAGCCTGGTGAAGTCTATGTACATCACACCCTCAGGTAATGTCCACCCTTATATTATGCAATTTATCCAGCACTTTTGTATTAGGTATTAATCGGACTTTACTCCTTCAGTCTCCTCATCCCTTCCATTTTCTTGGTTTTATATAGTTGTTTACAGGTTTTCCGTATATGGTTGGTCAAGTTCCTTATAATTATAAAAGTTTGATCTAGTAATTTTATCTTCTTTAATCTCTTGTATTTTGATTTGTATTCCATTTTGCATTTTTACATTTTTAATTATTTAATTATTTATTTATTTACATATTTATATATTTATTTATATATGTGTATGTATATAAGTTCATATGTATCATTTTATTCACAGAGTGGTTGTTCATTCAATGTACTGGGATTAATTTTAATTTTATATGTACTATTTTTATGATTTTAATTGAGACATTCATGATGGTTCCCTTGGGTTTCATCAATGTGTTTCTAGTTTTCTTGAGACCTAAGCTTTCTGATATAGTCCAATTTAGCCTTTCTTTTATGTGTATTGTATTTTTATGTTATATTTCTTTGTTTTAACCCCCCTTGTTTTTGCATATCTATTGTTTTAATTTTGATTATATTAATGTAATTTTATAATTTATTTTTTAGTGTGCCCTGATAGCCCCTGATGAAGTGACATACGAAACACGGTCCTGTGTTGGGCTTAGGCCACTTAATTGGTACTAATAAAGGTATTGGGTGTTGAATCTGCCGCTTCCAGAGATGTTATTCATGCCTCTAGAAAGCCTTCTACTAGACGGTCCTATGCTTTCAAATGGAAAAGATTTACCATTTGGTGTTCGGAGAAGGGTCTAAACCAGGGGTCTCAAACACGCGGCCCGCGGGCCACATGCAGCCCGCGGGAGAAGGTTGTGCGGCCCGCGACGGCTTCTGCTGCTGCCGTTGCCGCCGTGGCAACGGCAGAATCGACGGTCAATTTAAAAAAAAAAAACTGGCTTCTGCTGCTCTGTCCTGCGGCCCGTTCCCCTCTGCGCGAGAGCCCTGAATGTGCTTCCTCTGCGGCGTGCTTTTCAAGCCGCGAAGGGAGTATTTCCCTCTCGCGAGGCTTGAAAAGTGAATAGGCTTAAGCCGCGCGAGAGGGAAATACTCTCTTCGCGGCTTAAAAAGCATGCCGCAGAGGAAGCACACTCAGGGCTCTCGCGCAGAGGGAAAGGGGCCGCGGGACAGCTGATTTTCTGCTGCAGCAGAAGCCAGGTTGTTTTTTTATTTACCTGGGGGGGGGGTATGACTGGAAATGGGCTATTGGCAGGGGGGGTATGACTGAAAATGGGCTATTGGCAGGGGGGGGTATGACTGGAAATGGGCTATTGGCGGGGGGGGGGTTATGACTGGAAATGGGCTATTGGCGGGGGGGGTTATGACTGTAAATGGGCTATTGGCAGGGGGGCTTATTACTGGACATGGGCTCTTGGCGGGGGGGGGGGGGTGATTACGGGAAATTGGCTGTTGGCAGGGGGGGGGTAGGACATGAAATGGGCTATTGGCAGGGGGGGGTTATGACTGGAAATGGGCTATGGGGGGGGCGGGGTCTTTAAATCGGCAGATGGGGGTTAGGAAGGACTGGAGGTGGGCTGATGGGGGGAGTTAGGACTGGTAATGAGCTATGGAGTGGCTGACTGAAATGGGGTAATGGGGGTTAGGGCTGGAAGTGGGCTATTGGCAGGGGGGCTTATGACTGGAAATGGGCTATTGGCGGGGGGGGGTTATGACTGGAAATGGGCTATTGGCAGGGGGGTGTAGGACTGGAAATGGGCTATTGGCAGGGGGGGTGTTATGACTGGAAATGGGCTATGGTGGGTGCTAGTACTGTAAATGGGAAGTTGGGGGTTAGGAACGACAGGAGGAGGGATGATTGGGGGAGTTAGTACTGGTAATGAGCTATGGAGGGGCTGACTGAAATGGGGTAATGGGGGTTAGGGCTGGAAGTGGGCTATTGGCAGGGGGGGTTATGACTGGTAATGGGCTATGGGGGGTCTAGGACTGGTAATGTGCTGGGGGGGTTGCTAGGACTGGAAATGGGCTGAGTGGAAGGGGGCTTGAACTGCAAATGGCTGAGGGGGCGGGGGGCTGGGAAGGGCACGGGGCGGGGCGGGGAGGGAGCTCGGAGTGGAACTGGGCTGTTGGGGGGCGAGGCTTGGTCCTGGGCTGAGGGTGAGGCTAGGCGAGGATAGGACTGGAAATGGACTGATGCAGGGACTAGAAGGGAGCGGATGCTGGGTGGGGCTGGAACTAGAAGGGAGCTGATGTTGGGGGAGGATTAGAATGGGATGGAGCTGGGAAAGTGAAATGGAGAGGGGAAAAATATTTTGTCTGGGAGAGAAGACAAATCTACAATTGGCCAGGTATTGTGAGAGTAAGTGGGGATTGAGGATGGAGGGGTAAAATTTGAGTGGATGAAATAGGAATGAGGAAAGAGAAAAAGGAGAAAGATTAGTATGTTAAAGCAGATGTAGAGAGAGAATGGAAAAAAAACTAGGAGAGAAGAAAGGGCAAAAGGAAGCAGACGATGGAGAGTTAGCAGAAGACATGAAGAAACCAGAAGAAAGTGGCTGGAACAATTGCAACTGAAAAAAATGCACAAAAGGTAGAAAAATATCTCTTTATTTTGAATTTATTAACTGGAATATGTCAGCTCTGGGAAATGTGCATCATTAATGTTTGCGCTTTGTTTAGTACAAGAGGAAATTAATTTATAGTTTTATTTCTACAGTGTTGTTGTACATTCCAAGTTTGGCTTTTGGGGTTCCCAGTTTAATTATTGTCTTCTTGTTTCTAAATCTTTTAGTCTTTCTTTATCCATACTCATTAAAGAGGCATGTTTACTAAAAGTTAGTGTATGGTAACATTATGCAAATATTTATGCAAATGAGGTCCCTTATGCAAATGAGGCCCCGCGTCTTATGCGGCCCCCGGGTTACTTTACAAGTCCTCATTTGGCCCTCAAAGCAATTTGAGTTTGAGACCCCTGTTCTAAACCCTCTTGCAATACCTCTGAATTCTCTACTAGAGTATCTCCTGCATCTATCTCCTGCAGGTCTGAAAACAAATTCAGTAAGAGTCCATCTGAGTGCTATTGCAGCGTCCCTCAAGCCTCTCAATGGACAACCTATTTCCTCTCATCCTTTTATAGCAAGATTCATGAGAGGCCTTCTTTTAACTAAACCTCCCATTAGACCACCTCCAGTGGCATGGGACTTAAACCTGGTTCTGGGCCAGCTTAAGAAGCCACCCTTTGAACCTTTAGCCACCACCTTCTTGAAATTTCTTTCTTGGAAAGTTGTTTATCTCATTGCAGTCATCTCAGCACGCTGCATCAGTGAGTTGCAAGCTTTGATGGCTAATCCACCTTATACAAGGTTCCATCATGATAAGGTAGTCCTCAGGACCAATCCACACTTTATGCCTAAAGTGGTCTCACCTTTTCATCTGAACCAAGAGGTATATTTACTTGTCTTTTTTCCAGGACCTCATGCATCAAGTGCAGAGAGGAATCTTCATACCTTGGATTGTAAGAGAGCTCTTGCTTTTTACTTACAAAGAACACAGCAACATAGGAAGTCTTCTCAACTTTTTGTTGCTTTTGATCCTTCTCATTTAGGACTTCCAGTCTCTAAGAAAACACTGTCCAACTGAATTGCTCAGTGTATTTCTTTCGCCTACCAGAGTAGGAACATTTCTCTGGAGGGCCATGTCACAGCTCACAATGTGAGAGCCCTGGCAGCCTCAATGGCTCATCTAAACTCTGTGTCCATCGACCAAATCTGTCGAGCGGCCACCTGGGCCTCGGTTCATACCTTCACAGCCCATTACTGTTTGGACAAGGACTCTCGCCGGGATGCCTCGTTTGGTCAGGCTGTTCTCAAACACCTGTTCCATTCCTAATCAACTCCTACCCACCTACCCTGGTCGGATGCCAGAGATCCATGGGAGGAGGTAGAGTCCTCTTCAAGGACACACAACCTGGGGTTTCTCCCTGGCATCTACAGCTAGGGAGTCCCCATATGTGAAGACTCATTCCTGCTTGTTCCTGGAGATAGCACAGTTACTTACCTGTAACAGGTGATCTCTGGGAACAGCAGGAATAAGTCTTCAACTTCAACTCAAGACCCATCTTTTTCAAGTAGCATTCAATCTCCCTCCCTAACCCCCCTCCCTCTTCTGCTTCATGATGTTTATTTGTATTTGTAATTGTTATTGGCTTCTGTTTTATCTCTCTCTTTCCTTTCCTTTCTTTTCTATCATTTAAATTGGCGTTCCTTTTCCTTTCCCTGCAGCCCTATTTTTAAACATTTTTAAATATTTTCGAATATTTTTAAATTATTTTAATTTATTGTAAACCCCTCAGGTGCCCATGGTGTTGGGCGGTATACCAAGTTTTAAATAAACATAAACATAAACATTCACAACCCACCCACCTCCCCTAGGAGTTGTATCTCTCTATCTATCTTTCCTTTCCTCTCTCTCTCTTTGTCTCAGCTTTAAAACTCAAACTGGAGAGAGGCGGTTGGGAAAGGCGGGAAGGCAGCGCGCAGGTGCGTGGGATGCTCCCAAAAGATTTCTTACTGGACGCTGGGGAGCGTTCCCGTGCAGGCTCCGTCGGTACCGACGATACCCATATGTGAAGACTTATTCCTGCTGTTCCCAGAGATCACCTGTTACAGGTAAGTAACTGTGCTTTAGTGGGCAGGCTCCTGCTCCCATTGATGGTGAGATCCAGCTTGCGGTCGTGGTAGCAGTCCAGTCATCTAAGGAAGGTTGTGCCGCTGGACAATTTCTCCTGGATCCTCCTGACAATGGATGCCAGCTGGGGAGCCCATTGCCATGACCGTTGGAACCACAGGGAAGCGGTGTGGTCCTTCAACCACCTCGAGGCAATGGCCATCAGTTTGGCTCCTGCATTAATGGTCCCTGCTCGAGGGTCGGGCTGTTCGAGTGTTTTCACAACATGCCATGGCGGTTGCTTATGTCTATTGGCAAAGTTGTATGAGGAGTGCTGGGTAGCTGTGGAGATGGCTGTCCTGTTTGGACGGAGAAGAAACTCCTAGACTTTTGTCAGCTCAGCACATTGCTGGGGTGAACATTGTGGAAGTGGACTTACTCAGCTGGCACTCTCTGGATCCTGGAGAATAGGAGTCGTCAGGAGGCATTTCAGTTGATTCTGCATTGCTGGGGTTGCCACGAAATGGATTTGATGGTGATCCGCTGCTTCAGTTGTCACACGGAGATGGGGTCCGAGGGCATCGATGCCCTGACCCAGCCTTGGCCAAGTCAGGACCTGCTCTATGTATTTCCTCCGTGACCCCTGGTGGAGCTTGTGATTTGGTGTATAGAGTGCCACTAGGACAGGATTGTTCTGGTGGTGCCGGATTGGCCAAGGAGAGCATGGTTCGGAGACTTGATGCAGCTTCTCCAGGCACCTCCTCAATTGCCTCCATCTTGGGGCCTATTGTGATAGGGACAGATTGTCCTGGAGTACCCAGTTCCCTTCTCGCTTACGACTTGGCTCTTGAAAGGAGATGGCTAGAGTGTAAAGGTTACTCTCTGGTGGTGGTCTCCACTTGGCTTGGAGCCCGGAGAAGACCTACAAAGCTAGCATACATGCGGATCTGGTGCCTCTTTGTGGCAATGGTGTGGCGCTCTGCAGTTGGCTCATGAGGTGGCCAGGGTGCCCTTTCTAACGGATAGCCTGGAGAAGGGCCTCTCCCTTAACTCCCTGAAAGTTCGGGTAGCATGTTTGGCCTATTTCCAAGGTCCGATGGCTGGTAAGTCTCTAGCCTTGCACCTGGAATCTTGTGCTTTCTCCAGGGTATTTGGCATCTGCATCCTCCCGTCCGGTCTGTGATCCCTTTCTGGGTTCTGGGTCTGGTGCTCATGGCCCTGATGGCAGCGCCCTTTGAGCTGTTGAAACGCGTTACTTTAAAGGATCTGGCACTCAAGGCTGTCTTCTTGGTTGTGATTCGTTCCACAAGGCAGATTTCCGAGCTGCAGGCTCTGTCTTGCCGAGATCCTTATTTGTATTTTTCAAAGAAGGCTGTTTCTATTCAACCTGTACCTTCCTTCATGTCTAAGGTGCTTTCTCCATTTCACGTGAATCAGGTGGTTTGCCTGCCTTCCTTCTCTAAGGAGCAGTGTCGGGGCAACAATAAGGATCTCCACCTTGTGGATGTCTGAAGGGTTCTTTTCTGGTACTTTGAAGTTACAACTTTCTTTTGTAAGTCTGGCTGGTCCTGGAGAGTTTGTTCGCCCATTCTACCCATGCAGAAGCGTCCTCTTGGGTGGAGCGGAGCTAGGTAGCACCTGCAGATATTTGCCAGGCAGTGCCGTGGGCATCACTTTCCACTTCTGTCCAGCATTGCTGCTTGGGTCCCTCACTTGGTTTGCAGCTTGTCGTGCTGTGAGGGCTTGTGTGCATCAATGATGCTGAGAGCTAAGCTATCAGTAGCTTAACTACTGGCAGGATCTCCCAAGATGGACAGGTCTCAGCTGAGGTGCCAGACCAAAACAAACTACCCATCTGGGCAGCAGCAGAATGGGACTGTGTTGGTGGTGGAGGATCACATTTCTGTGACACTGACAACAACACTAGAATTACCTGCATGGAAAAATGGCCTGGCAATCTACTTCTGTATCCTGCCACGAAAACCCAATGGATAGTCACAACAAAACAAATTGTACTATAGTGCTGGAAGATGAGACCTCCAGGTTGGAAAGCACTCAGCTGGCTACTGGGGAGGAGCTGAAGACTTTTGAGAGTAAAGCCAGCATTTATGATGTGGTTGGATCAAAGCCTTTGGGACATCTGACTGCTGATGTAGCTGCGCATGAAATGAGTCAGAAGCTGCAAAGAAGTCTTACATATTGGGACACAGAACATATGAAGTATGAATCAAGGGAAGTTGGAGGTGATCAAGAATGAAATTGAACGTGTACAACTCGATCTGTT
This sequence comes from Ichthyophis bannanicus, assembly GCA_033557465.1. Taxonomy (NCBI): domain Eukaryota; kingdom Metazoa; phylum Chordata; class Amphibia; order Gymnophiona; family Ichthyophiidae; genus Ichthyophis; species Ichthyophis bannanicus. Next base: position 77,686,784 of record CM066042.1, read on the forward strand.
GAGTGTCAGCGAACTGAAATGGACTGTCATTGGGCACTTTGCATCTAATGATCAAATGGTCTACTATGCTGGAAATGAAAGACAAAGAAAAAATGATGTTGTAGTTATAATACAGTTCTTGCAAGTTTTATCTTTAATAAAGTACAATGCAGTCAGTGAACGCTTAATTTCTATTCATCTATGAGGAACTATAATAAAGGTATGTGCCCCAACATCAACTACAGAAGAGGTTGAAGTTGATAAGTTCTATAAGTACAATCTGAAATTGACAGAACATGCAAACAGGATACCCTGATAGTCATGGGTGACTTGAATGCAAAAGCTGGCAACAGAGAAGGCGGCAAAGTGGTTGGAAAATATGGACTTGGCAACAGAAATGAAGCTGGAGAAAGACTGAAAGAATTCTGCAAGATAATTGATCTATTCATCTCAAACACCTTCTTCCAGCAACACAAGCGGCGACTGTACACATGGACTTCGCCCAGTGGATTGTACAAAAATCAAATTGACTACATCTGTGAAAGTCAACAATGGAAAAACTCGGTATCATCAACAAAGACAAAGCCTGGAGCTGACTGGTACAAATCACCAACCACTAGTATGCAAGCTCAAGCTAAAATTGAAAAAGAGCAAGCTACTCATAAATGTAGTGAAATATGACCTTGAGAATATGCCCCCAGAATTTAAAGACTGCCTGCAAAATCAATTTGCTGCTTTAGATACAAATGACAGAGCTCCTGAAGAGTTATGGGATGATATCAAGAAGGTTGTGTTGGAAGAAAGTGAGACATCTCTACAAAAGATGAAAAAGCAAAAACAGCCAAAATGGATGACCGAAGAAACTGTGAAAATTGTCCGGAAACGCAGAGGAGCTAAAGCCAGAGGAGAGAAAAAGCAATCGCAGAACTCAACAGAGATTTCCAACGTGCAACAAGACAAGACAAGGAGTAGTACTACAATGACACGTGCAAGAAAATAGAATCAGAAACTGTTAGAGGAAGAACAAGATTGGCTTTCCTAAAGCTATGAGAATTAAAGAGAAAATTCCAGCCTCGAATTGGAATGCTACAAGATGCTGAAAGATCCATGTTGAATGATGCTGAGAAGATCAAGAAAAGGTGGAAAGAATAGAACACACAAGGGCGAGAAAGTAAGAAAAGGTTCTTTATTGACTGACCCCAAAAGAATATACAGAGTTATTATACCATAAAGATGAAGTGGACCAACAGCCTTTTCAACCTGTACTTTATGATCAGGAACCATTGGTGATGAAAGAAGTTGAAACAGCATTGAAAGCCTTAACAAAGAATAAAGCACCGGGCATTGATGGCATTCCCTTTGAAGTATTACAGCAATCGGATGCAGCTGTTACTATACCTACAAGACTCTGCCAGAAAATTTGGAAGACCACATCTTGGCTAACTGACTGGAAAAGGTCTGTATTTATACCAATACTTAAGAAAGGTGATCCAACTGACTCTGGAAATTATCGCACAATCGCTCTGATCCCACATGCCAGCAAGATTCTTCTCAAAAGTATTCAGCAGAGACTACAACCATACCTGAAGTGCAAGCAAGGTTCAGGAAAGGGCGAGAAACAAGAAACATCGTCACAGACGTGAGATGGATCCTTGAAAAGGCCAAAGAATACCAAAAGGATACATATATATAGATATAGATATAGATAGATAGATAGATATATTGTCGTGACCCCGGCCGAGGGCCTAGAGGCATAGGGCTGCCATTTTTAGTCCTCTAATAAAGGAATTAAACACTATTCTTGTCCACCGGGAGGCATTCTGGTAGTTTTTCCTCGTTCAAGGATAGTCGTGTAAGCCAAGGGTTTAAAAGCAAAGACAAAAGTTTATTTTTCCCCAAAAAGCACTAAGGTTCAAACACACAACGTCAGGATATTCTTCTCCAACCAATACTTCAGAAATTATACATAAGCTGGAACTGAGGAAGCTTCATAAGCTTTTAAAACATGTGCGGTTGTTTTCATAAGGTAATCAGCAAAACAAAATACAGCTTCTCTGTTTAAGCAAAGTTAAATGGCCTCTTTTACCTTCTGCTTCTTTAAACACAAAAATGTAGAAGCTGGCAACGTTCTCTTGAGTTAGTAGGTATTTCTTAGCAAAACAAAACTAGGTTCATTCACACTGCTTCTCAAGACCTTTCTTTATCAAGCATTTCTTATCAACAGACTTTCATAGCTTCTGTCTGGCATAATGTACAATCCATTGGCAATTCACCTGATATGGAGTTTTGCTCCGCACAGTCCACTTGCATATCCTCTTGTTCTAAAGCATATACGTCTGGCTCTGAACTCCCACAATCTGCTCCTCGGTGAATGCTCTGGGGAAATCCCTGGACCTCCCTCCAGCACTGGTTTCCCCGGTAAGGAATGTCTGTACCTCTAGTATGGGATATCTCTCCCTGGTTCAGTTGCCTTGGTTCCTCTCCGCTGTTCAGTCACGGTTCTTTGCTCCAGGCTGGGTTCTGGTTACTTCTAGCTATAGCCTTGTTCACCCACCTTTGAGCAGCTTGAAACCTTCGGTCCGAGACCCGAGGTAGAAGACTTCCCTGCTTTCTTTCTCTAAGCAAAGCACACATGGTTTCTTGGCTCTCAGGCTCCTTCCACGTCCTTCTCCTTCCCCTGATGTTTCCTCCTTTGAGTTCCTCTCTCTGAACTCCTGGAACAGCTGAAACACGCTGAACTCTCTGAACCTGCCCACGATTCTGGACTGGAACTGGAACACAAGCAGTTTGAACTGCAACCTGATCCTGAACCCCCTTCTCCCCTTCTGAGCAGGGTTTATAAGGCTGCTTCTTAGCTAGCCTTTCTCTATCTCTGCACAGGTGTTTGCCATTACCCCCTAAGCCTGCACTTACATCAGCAGAGCTTGGGTGTGGCAAACTAGCTCTATCAACTCCGTGCTTTCTTTCTTTGACTGCAGTCTGGAACCTGTGAATTTCAGGAATGTCTCTTTCCTTAAAGGTATATTCACTATCTTTTCCTATTTCCATCGGTTCAGCAGGGCTCTCCTCATCACAATATATATATATGTGTGTGTGTGTTTTACAGCAAGGCTTTTAACTGTGTAAACCATAAGAAACTCTGGGCCACATTAAGAAGCATGGATATACCAGAACACCTTATAGTTCTCTTGCACAGCCTTTACATTGATCAAGAAGCTACAGTTCAGATGGAACAAGGAGAAACAGAATAGTTTAAAATAAGCAAAGGTGTACAACGTTCCCCCTATCTCTTTAATTTATATGCAGAACTAATCATCAGAGAAGCAGGACTGTATGAAAAACAACGAAGGTGTGAAGATTGGTGGAAGACTCAAAAACAACCTTCACTATGCTTATGATACCACATTACTGGTTGAAAGTGAAGACAATCTGAAACATTTGCTTCTCAAGATCAAGGAACATAGTCTTAAAATGGGCCTGCACTTTAATGCAAAGAAGACAAAGATCCTGACAACTGGCAAAATCAATAAGTTCATCATTAATGGAGAAAAATTTGAAATAGTTCACAACATTGACCTACTTGGATTAACTATCAATAAAGAAAAGACAAGCAGTTAGGAAATCCAACAACACATTGCTCTTGACAGAATGGCTTTGAAGGACCTAGACTAGATTCTGAAGAGCAGAGATGTCTCTCTCCATACTACAAAGATGTGACTTATTCAAGCCATGGTATTTTCACTAACGTCATATGGATGTGAAAGTTGGTTAGTGAAAAAGATAGGAAAAAAATTGATGCCTCTGAATTATGATGCTGGTGAAGAATACTGTATATACTATGGATTGCCTGAAGAACAAACCAGTCAGTACTAGAGGAGATCCAACCTAAGCTTTCTTTAGAAACTCAGCTGACAAGACTTCGACTTTCAGACTTTGGACACATCATGCGAAGAGAAATTCTTAGAGAAAGACATCATGCTTGGCAAGGTAGAAGGTCAATGCAAAAGAGGAAAGCTGACATTGAGATGTATCGATACGATAACAGCAGCTATGGGTGCTACTTTTTCAATAATGAGCTGCCTGACTGAAGACCAAACACAGTTTAGGACAACTATCGAGAGGATCGTCATGAGTCGACACTGACTCAACGGCTCTTAACAACAACATCATCACTGCTTGGGTGTCCATGCGTGGGCAGACATGGCCTTTGGCTCTGGGATTTTGCGAGCTGCTGTCTCTTCTTCCTGCTCAGTGGAGTTGTAGCTTTGGTACATCCCACTTGTCTGGAGTGGTATAACAGAATTCAAGGAAAGGACATTAACTGGTAAATAAAATGTTTAGTTTTCCTGTCCCCTATTTTCTTTGTCACTATCATTAATTTGGTAATGATATCAGACATTACACTTTCGTTCTCTTTGTTTGGATAATTAGTTGATGTGTGAGAACCTGTACGGGTTATTGGTTGTTGGTACCTTTTGCCATTTAGCATGATTTAAGTGACAGATATAATGTATTATTCCCTTAATGAATATATGCAGCTACTCTCCTTAATAAGCTCTTTGGGTCATGAACCTATTATATTTAGAACATAAGAAATGCTTTACTGGGTCAGACCAAGGTCCATCAAACCCAGTATCCTGTTTCCAACAGTGACCAGTCCAGGCCACAAGTACCTGGCAGGTTCCCAAAGAGGCACACAGGTTCCACAGTGCTTATCCCAGGGCAAGCAGTGGACTTCCCGGGTCCTCTTTAATAATGGTTTATGGACCTTTCCTCCAGGAACTTCTCCAAACCCTTTTTAAACCCAGCTACTCTAACAGCTTTAACTACATCCTCTGTTAACAAATTCCAGAGTTTGATTATGCGTTGAGTAAAAACATATTTTATCTTATTAGTCTTAAATGGATTGCATTGTAGTTTCATTGTGTGTCCTCTCGTTTTTCTACTTTTTGATGGCATAAATGACGGATCTACATTTTCCTGTTCCACTCCATTCATTAATTTATATACCTCTATCATATCCCCCTCAGCTATCTCTATTCTAAGTTGAAAAGACCCAACCTATTTAACCTCTCCTCATAGGAGTATCCTTCCATTCTCTTTACCATTTTTGTCGCTCTAATTAGTACCTTTTCTAATAAAGCTATTTCCTTTTTAAGATATGATGACCAGAATGACACACAATATTGAAGGCACAGTCATACCATAGAATGATACAGCAGCATTTTAATATCCTTTGTTTTATTCTCCATTCCTTTCCTTATGATTCATAGCATTCTGTTTGCTTTCTTGGCCGCCACTGCACACTGGGCAGAGGGTTTCAATGTATTATCCATGATGACGCCTAAATCTTTTTCCCGGGTGGTGATTTCTAAGGTGGTAGCTTGCATCGTGTAACCATAATTTGGGTTATTCTTTCCTAGGTGCATAACTTTGCACATGTCCACATTAAATTTTGTCTGCCATTTGGATGTCCAGTCTTCCACTTTTTCAAGGTCCTCTTGTGATTTTTCACAATCCTCTTGCAATTTAACGACTTTGAATAATTTTGGCTCATCTGCAAATTTGATCACCCCACTCATTATTCCTATTTCCAGGCCATTTATAAATATGTTAAAAAGCAGCGGGCCCAGCACAGATCCCTGAGGTACTTCACTGTTCATCTTTCTCCATTGAGAAAATTGGCCATTTAGTCCTACTCTTTGCTTTCTATCGTTTATCCAGTTCCTGATCCACAGTAGTACACTGCCTTCAATCCCATGACTTTTTAATTTGGCTAAGAGTCTCTTATGAGGGACCTTGTCAAAGGCTTTCTGAAAATCCAGATACACTATATCAACTGGCTCACGTTTGTCTACCTATTTAATCACACTTTCAAAAAAAATAACAGATTAGTAAGATGACTTTCCTTGGCTAAATCCATGTTGGCTTGACTATCTACATGTTCAGTAATTTTATTCTTTATAATGGTTTCTGCCATTTTGTCCAGTACTGTTATCAGGCTCACTGGTCTATGGTTTCCCAGATCACCCCTGGAACCCTTTTTAAAAGCTGGAGTTATATTGGCCACTCTCCAATCTTCAGGTACTACAGATGATTTTAATGATAGTTCACAGATTACTAATAGTAAGTCTGAAATCTCATATTTAAGTTCTTTCAACAACCTTGGATGTATACCATCCGGTCCAGGTGATTTGCTACTCTTCAGTTTATCACACAGTTGTAATGCATCCTCCCGATTTTCGATATTTCTTTCAATTCTTCTGCTACATCATCTTTATATACCATTTCAGCCACGGTAACTTTCCTACATCATCTTCAGTAAAGACCGAAGCAAAGAATTAATTCAGTCTCTCTGCTCTGGCCTTGTCCTCACTTAGTGCCCCTTTTCCCCCTTTATCATTCAGTGGTCCAACTGACTATCTTGCAGGTTTTTTGCTATGAATATACTTGAAAATGTTTTTATTATGCATTTTTGCTTCCACGGCAAGCTTCTTTTCAGATTCTTTCTTTGCCTGCCTTATCATTGTCTTGTATCTAACTTGCCCATGCTTATCTTGGTTTTGGTGTTCATCATTGGGTTTCTTTTTCCATTTCCTGAAAGATGCTTTTTTGGCAACAACAGCTTCTCTGACTTCGGCTTTAAGCCATGCTGGCAGTTTTTTGGCCTTCCTTCCACTTTTCTTAAAGCATGGAATACATCTGGTCTGGGCTTCCAAGATAATACTTTTAAATGATGCCCATGCCTGATGTGAATCTTTAATCTTTGCAGCTACTTCTTTAAGTTTTTTCTTAGCTATTTTCCTCATTTTATCATAGCCTCCCATTTGAAAGTTAAAAGGTAGTACTGTGGATTTTCTTGCTTTCCTTCCTCCATTTATTAAATCAAATGTGATCATGCTATGACCACTATTGCCAAGTGGCCCCAAAACCCTTATCTTTTGCACCAGATCTGTGTTTCACTAAGGGAGCGGTCATTTATTTCATCTAGAAATTTTATCTCTCTAGCATGTCCTGCTATGTCATTAGCTCAGCTGATACCAGGGTAATTTAAATTACCCATTATTATTGTGTTGTAACTTTTGTTAACTTCCCTGATTTCTTTCAGCATTTCATCATCCATCTGTTCATTCTGGCCGTGCAATCAGCAGTACACCCCCACTGCCATTGCCTTCCTCTTTTCACATGTAATTTCTATCCATAGAGATTCTGCAGTTTATTTTGCATCCTGCAAAACTTTAATCCTATGTGACTCGATGCCCTCTTTAATATAGAATGCAACCCCTCCACCAATTTGATCTACTCTGTCATTGCAATTTAGTTTATACCCAGATATCAGTGTCCCATTGATTGTCCTTCCACCAGGTCTCTGAGATGCCAATCATATCTAACCTTCCATGCGGCGCTTGACCTTTTGTTTTATTGTAAACCGCTTAATGTTTTGACAAAGCGGTCTATCAAGGAATAAAGATAAAGATTTAGTGCTATATATTCTAGCTCGTCCATCTTATTTTTTAGACTTAAAGTATTTGCATTCAGGCATTTTAGAGGTTGTATTTTATTCATATTAATCTGGTTATCAATCGATAGGTATAATGTGGAATCTTTTGACTCTGTAGTGAAGGGCATCTGGGTTACTTTTATCTTTGTTGGAACTTCTTTGTCAGGTTATCCTAACTTCCCTATTTTGCTGGTATCCTTAAAGGATACATCCTTCGGAACCATGCACTCCTTGGCAACAGTCGGCTTTCCCCTATTATCTAGTTTAAAAGCTGCTCTATCTTCTTTGTAAAGGTTAATGCCAGCAGCCTGGTTCCATCCTGGTTAAGGTGGAACCCATCCCTTCAGAAGAGCCCCTTTCTTCTCCGGAATGTTGCCCATTTCCTAACAAATCCAGAACCCTCTTCTTTGAACCATTGTCTCATTCACGCATTGAGACTCCAAAGCTCTGCTTGCCTTTTGTGTCCTGCGCTTGGAACGGGAAGCATTTCAGAGAATGCTACCCTGGAAGTTCTAGATTTCAACTTCTTTTCTAAAAGCCTAAATTTGTCCTCCAGAACTTACCTCGCACACTTTACTGTGTCATTGGTACCAACATGTACTAAGACTGCAGACTCCTCGCTCGAGCTATCTAAAACCTTGTCTAGGTGGTGCATGAGGTCTGCTACCTTCGTACCAGGCAGGCATGTTACCATCCATCAACCACCCAAATATCTTCATGCCTAATGATCGAATCGCCAACTATAACAGCTGTCCTGACCCTTCCCTCATGGGCACATAGGCCTGGAGAAACCTCCTCAGTGTGAGAGGGTTTTGTATCTCCTGGTGGATAGGTCCTAGCTACAGGATCACTTCCTGCCACACCAGGGTGATGCTCTCCTTTCACATGACCTCTGTCCTTCATGGCAACTGACAGGCTGCCAGATTGGAGGTCGGACTTCAGTATTACATCCCTGTAGGTCTCATCTATGTACCTTTCTGTCTTTATGTCCTCCAAGTCTGCTACTCTAGCCTCAAGAGATCAGACTCATTCCCTGAGGGCAAAGAGCTCCTTGCATCTAGTGCACACACAACACCTCACCAACTAGGAGAAAATCATACATGTGACAAAGTGCAAAAGACTGGATAGCCCCCATCTTACTGCTGGACTGTTGTCTGCATCTTAGTTTTAAGCTTTTGTTTAACTATTTAAGTTGTTTACTTAAAGTTGCTAGGGATACTTGTACTGATACAACTATACCAATTACCTTTAAGGGACTTTGTTCACTTCAAGATTAATTAACTTCAGGGCTTTAATCTATACCTGGTGATGATTACCAGCTGAACCTGAAAGTGACTTGGACCATCTTTCCCCCTTTAATAGGTTTAAGATCCTATAAAGTTAAGATTATGCCTGGGGTGTGCAGGAGTTGGAGTGGGTGGGAGGGAACTAACACCTATTAAAGGCTGGCTTGCTACATAGGTTCCAGATCAGTGCTTCTAAGGTAATCTGTTATAAATTTCTTGGATTATTCACATAGCCCAGGGGTCTGCAACCTTTAAGACATAAAGAGCCACTTGGACCCGTTTCCGAAGGGAAAAAAAAAACTGGGAGCCGCAAAACCATTGCGACATTTAAAACAAATCTAACACTGCATATATTGTTTCTTACCTTAATGCTATATACGACCCCCTACTTTTCCTGTTAAAATATAGGTGTTTGGCCTATACTCGCCGTATAAGACTACCCCTCTTCCTTCGCACACCAAAAAAAATACGCCAGAAAATATAACAACAAGAAGTAACAATATTTGATTTCAAAATTATGATGATTTTGTAGTCAAATCACTAATATGAAATAAAATTATTTTTTCTACCTTTGTTGTCTGACCAATTTATTCTTTGATCATGCTGGTCCCGATCTGAGGCTTCTGCTTTCCTGTCTTCTCTTAGCTCTCTTTCTGTGGTCTATGGTCCATCTGCCAGTTCTTATCTCTTCTTTCGTTTTCTTCACTTCTTTCCATCAGCCTATTTCCAGTCCCAGTAACCCTCCCCAATATCAGCCCCTTTCCAGTCCTCACTCCCAGTACCTTCCAATGTCAACTTGCATTCCCATGATTGCCACTGGTGTCCATTTCCTTCCAGTCCCCCTCCTTCCCCACTGACCAGTCCCTTCTAGTACAAATACCATGGCAGCCCCTCTCAGATCCAGTTCCATTCTCCCATACCCTCATATCAGCCCATTTGTAGCCTTAGCCCCCAGTTATCTTCCAGGGCCAGCAGCTCTATCCTCCCCTCCCCACAATCAGCCCATGCCCAGTCAAAGCCCCCCAATCAGCTCGCTTCCAGTGCTAATCCCCCCTCAACCCCATTACCAGTGCTAGCCTCCCCTAATCAGCCCAATACCAGTCCTACCCCCCATCAGCTCATTACCAGTCCTAGCCTCCCCTAATCAGCTCATTTCCAGTGCTCGTCCCCTCAACCCCATTACCAGTGCTCCATCCCTCCATGTCAGCCCCCTCCCTCCCTCCCTCCATCCATATCAGCTCCCTCCCTCCATGTCAGCCCGCCTCCTCAATCCCTCCATGTCAACCCCCTCCATGTCAGCCCCCCTCCCTCCATGTCAGCCCCCTCCATCCCTCCATGTCAGCCCCCCTCCCTCCATCCATCCATCCATATCAGCTCCCTCCCTCCATGTCAGCCCCCCTCCCTCCATGTCAGCCCCCCTCCCTCCATCCATTCATATCTGCTCCCTCCCTCCATGTCAGCCCCCCTCCCTCCATGTCAGCCCCCTCCATCCCTCCATGTCAGCCCCCCTCCCTCCCTCCCTCCATCCATTCATATCAGCTCCCTCCCTCCATGTCAGCCCCCATCCCTCCATGTCAGCCCCCCTCCCTCCATCCATTCATATCTGCTCCCTCCCTCCATGTCAGCCCCCTCCATCCCTCCATGTCAGCCCCCCTCGATCCATCCCTCTATGTCAGCCCCCCTCCCTCCATGTCAGCCCCCTCCATCCCTCCATGTCAGCCCCCCTCCCTCCATCCATTCATATCAGCTCCCTCCCTTCATGTCAGCCCCCCTCCCTCCATGTCAGCCCCCTCCATCCCTCCATGTCAGCCCCCCTCCCTCCATCCATTCATATCTGCTCCCTCCCTTCATGTCAGCCACCCTCCCTCCATGTCAGCCCCCTCCATCCCTCCATGTCAGCCTCCCTCCCTCCATCCATTCATATCAGCTCCCTCCCTTCATGTCAGCCCCCCTCCCTCCATGTCAGCCCCCTCCATCCCTCCATGTCAGCCCCCCTCCCTCCATGTCAGCCCCCTCCATCCCTCCATGTCAGCCCCCCTCCCTCCATCCATTCATATCTGCTCCCTCCCTCCATGTCAGCCCCCCCCCCCTCCATCCATCCATTCATATCTGCTCCCTCCAACCCAGTCAGCTCCCTCCATTCTTCTGCAGCCGCGGCTCCCTGCCTCCTCCGGTACCGCGGCTGTGCTTTTAAAATCATCTCGGAGACCTTCCTGTCATGACGGGCTCCGTGCAGCATTGTCCCGCCTCCAAAACTTCCTTTAGAGGCGGGACAATGCTGCACGGAGCCCGTCAAGACAGGAAGGGCTCCGAGATGATTTTAAAAGCACAGCCGCGGTTCCCTAAGAGACAGGGAACCGCGGCTGCAGAAGAAGGGAGGGAGCTGACATGGAGGGAGCCCATAACGCGACGTTTAAAGCGGGCAGTGTGCTCCGGAGCCGCGGCAAAGGTGAGAAAGAGCCGCATGCGGCTCCGGAGCTGCGGGTTGCCGACCCCTGACATAGCCCTTTGATAGAGGGAGCCTTTCAAATTGCCTTTGATCTTTCACTTGGCTTTAACGCCTATTTAAAACAAATTCCCAGATCTCTTGCCTCCTAAGTGGAAGACCTCTTTGTAAAGGTATCTAGAAACAATGTATTTCTTTCAGCTCAGAATATTTTACCCTATTCTTCCTTCTATGCTAATCTATACTTTGATTTGATTTAAATTGAAAGCTCTGCTGATATTAGGCCCTGACTGAGTTTTAAATTTAAACTAAAAGCTCTCTGCTGGTTTTAAAATTCACTTTGCTGCCTCAATCATTATTTGGAAAGACACACTAAAAAAAAAATTGTAATTTTATATATATGGAACAGTAAAACAACCGGTAAGGCTGAATAAAAAAAAAGCTGATTACATTTGGGCCCATGTAGTGATATTATAAAAAATAGATAAGACAGCAGGCACTATAAAGAAACATACAATTTGCTTATACTACATTGAAATGGACTGGAATAAAAGAGGTCAAGGTATAGTTTAAAATATATATATATATATTGTTTTAAATGATATATATGTATTTTTTTTAAAACTATACCTTGACCTCTTTTATTCCAGTCCATTTCAGTGTAGTATAAGCAAATTGTATGTTTCTTTATAGTGCCTGCTGTCTTATCTATTTTTCAATTTGATTTCAATTTAAATCAAATCAAAGTATAGATTAGCATAGAAGGAAGAATAGGGTACAATATTCTGAGCTGAAAGAAATACATTGTTTCTAGATACCTTTACAAAGATATTTTAAGAATAAAACTATACCTTGACCTCTCTTATTCCAGTCCATTTCAGTGTAGTATAAGCAAATCGTATGTTTCTTTATAGTGCCTGCTGTCTTATCTATTTTTTATAATATCACTACATGGGCCCAAATGTAATCGGCCTTTTTTTTTATTCAGCCTTACCGGTTGTTTTACTGTTCCATTTTGTTTGTCTGTTGATTGCAGTCTTAATGTGGCAACTGTCTCTTTGAGAGTTGCTACTTATTTCAGGAGGAAAAGATTCTGATGTTGTGTTTAAACACAAGCAAACATTTTTCTGCTCTTTCTTCTGAAAAGATCCACATAGCCCTGTATAGTTCAGAGGCACATTAAGACTTGTTCCTTTTATTCTTAAAATATCCCTCTGACGTCATGCTCAAAGCCTTGTAAGTCACCAGCCATTAAGGGAGTAATTTTATAATCAAATGCCTAATAGATGGTACGCGCATACGTTTCCCTGTGAATTTTCAAAACGAAAGTGCGCGCATTCTTCTGTTTTGGAAATTATCCTACCATGGGAATTTGTGCTTACACTTAACCTGCTGTATGGAACAATCCAGTTTTCTGGGTTAAATTATACACATGCACCTGTATTTTGGAAAGTATGTGAATACATACAGACTCCTCCCCAACCGCATCCCTCAAACACCTTTGCTTAGTTCAGGTAAAATTACCTGTGAACAACCTGTAGATATGGAACTTTACGCACCTATTGGACACGCAGTTTTACAAGTGCTCAGAGAGCACTGCCTTGCATTAAAATGGTCCTAGATAAGGGTAATTCCCAAAGGCCATTTACCTGGGTAAATTGGTCTGTCTGAAAATCATCCTCCTCTTCCTGGCTGAAAATAAGTGCATCTTGCACAGCATGTATGCATTTAGCTAGTTTAAAAAGAGGTGGTCCCTGAGGAGCGGAGGTAGTTTGAAGGAGGAAAATGAAATGTCCAAAAAATGTGCTTTTAAACTGTCTCCCCTCTCCCAGCTGCTTACGCAAAGTGCACCTGCGCTTGCAGCTCCTCTACTGTAAGCAGGAGCAGAGAAATATCCTGTACACTTGAATGTACCTAAAGGTGTGAGCTCATTCCAAATAAATAACACTTGCTAATTTTCAGAGAGAGCTACTGCAAGTACTGTGCTGAGTAAATTTGCGAGCCTGAGATCATATTCCCACATACCGTGCCTTAGGAGTGAGGTTCACGATTGTCATGGTATTGCCCCTCCTACCCCCAAGAAAGAACTTACCTGGTTAGTTCCTCTTTGAAAATTAGGTGCAAGTACATATGGTAAAAGCACTCACATACTTTGTAACTATGCAAGTAATTTCAAACTTGCCTCCCTAAAGATGCAAAGACTTGATGTTTTCTGGTCTTGTTTGTTTGTTTATTTGTTTATTTATTTATTTAAGCCATTTTTCTATACCGCCCCTTCCAGAGATCAGGGGCCATTTACATTTAAACAAACCAGTTACAGTGAACAGTTATTACAAACCAAAATGGTTTAACTATTTACAGTTACATGAGAACATGAAAACCATTAACTGTGTACAAAGCAAGTTCCTGAATCAGGAAATTAGATGGTGATCGTTAACAATATACAGTACTTGTATTTGTGGGCTGCGGATGGTTGGGAGTAACAATTATTCATCGATCAATGTTGTTAAAGTGTTCAGTAAAAAGAAGCGTCTTTAGCTCTTTCCAAAAGGTTTGCAGGTCTTTGATTGACCTGATGGGGTCTGGTAATGAGTTCCAAAGGGTCAGTGCAGTGTTAGTAAAGGCCCTGTTGCTGGTTATTTGTTTTGTTTTACGGACTGAGGAAGGTATGGCAAGTATGTTCTGGTTACTCTTCCTTCTGTTCCTAGAGTCTGTTTGCGATTGAATTCCAGATTTAAGGAAGGAGGGAGAGATGTCATTAATTAGTTTGAAAGTGGTGATTATTGTTTTATATTTTATTCTGCTCGCTGTCGGAAGCCAATGTAGATTCTTAAGTACAGGTGTGATATGATCTGTTAGGTGAGTTCTGGAAATAATTCTAGTTGTCACATTTTGGGCTAGTTGTAAGGTGTTGATGTTCCTTTTGGGGAAACCCTGAAATAAGATGTTGCAATAGTCCCATTGTGGGGTTATTAGCACCTGGACCACAGTTCTGAAATCACTAGGTTCAAAGAGAGGTCTGAGGTTCTGGATGGTTCTTAGTTTGAAAAATATGGTCCTGGCTGTTTGTTTTATATGAGCTGACATACTGAGGGACTTGTCCAGAATGTTTCCCAGGTATTTCACCTCCTGCTTTACTGGGATTGTGGTGTTTTATATGTTGAATTCAAGAAGGGGGGTAAAATCTAGATTTCTTGTTGTGAACATAATTTCAGGTTTGTTTGTTTGTTAAATTGATTTGGAGGTTGTTTTTGGTGAGCCAGGATTGTTCTTCTAGAATGCATTCAGTCATGCTGCTGTAGATGGGGCTTTTTATATTTACAGGTGTAAATAACATAATATCGTTGGCGTAAGTGAGGTATCCTATTTTATGCTTCTTGAAAACTGAGCAGATTGGTTGTATGTACAGATTGTAAAGGAGGGCAGATAATGCTGAACCTTGTGCGATTCCCTGTTCCTGAGGAAAGGATGAAGAGGATTCTTGGTTGATTCTTACAAATTGTTATGTTGGTAATGTATGATTTAAACCATTGTAAAGTAGTACCAGTTATTCCTAATTGTGCTAGTCTAGTGATGAGAGTGGGGTGATCTACATTGTCAAAGGAAGAGGCAATGTCTATGAATACAAATACAAAAGCTTGATTAACATTAGCCATGCCACGGATGAGGGAGTCAAATAACACCGTTAGTTCAGCCTGTGCCTGTTCTAGACCAGCTCTGTACATACTAGGTTAAAAGGAAATTGAGTACTGTGGGCCCTTATTTGTGCTGGTAAGTCTTCCTCCAAAGGGTTCTGTGATAAAGAACAAAGCAGGTACTTGTATGCCCTTGGAGACCTGATCTGTATTATTTGCCTCAGAGTAGTAGGTGTTCAGCTGCAATCCTTGAGAACTGCTGCAATGAGCCTGGTTTTCAGGATGAATATTTGTGATGGCCTCGTGGTTAGAGCAATGGGCTGAGAACCAAGTTAACTCACAGTTCAAATTTCACTTCTACATGTTTTGGGGCATATCGTATGTGTTCATTTACAGCATAATGTACGCAGGTTCATTTTACCCGCAATTTTTGCAGTTTTGCGCTAGTATTTTACAAAGACACCTAGATGCCTATTTATCTTTGTACAATAGATCACAAAGAGGTGCCTTCTTGCCCTTCATACATAGGTGGTTTTTATAAAATTACCCTTAGTGGCTCCCATTGCTTTAGATACCCACTTAGGTTGTAAGCTCTTTGAGATAAGGATCTAATGGACCCAAATACCTTTCACCACTGCATAGCACTGTATATGTCCAAAAATGCCGGGGGGGCATATTCAGCAGTGGCCGTTAAGCTAATTAAAACAGCTAGCCACCACCGCTTTAATGAAACACAGATGTTCTGCAGGGGAATATAGCCGGTTTCTGCTGCTGAATATTCGGGCTCGCTGGACACCAGCTGCTCTATCCAGTTAGCAGATAGTGCTAACTGGTTAAAGTTAGGACAGTCATTCATCTGTCCTAACTTTAACCAGTTAAGTTATCTGGCTAAATATCGCCGTTACCTGGATAGCCACCATCATCATCCCCAGGCAGCTCATGGACTATCCCAATTTTAACCAGGTGTTTTTGAATATTCGGCGGCTGAATATCAGGCTGACCGTATTTTAGCAGGTTAGTACTTCTGCTATCTTGCTAAAATGCGTTGAATGTCCCCCGCTAAGTATAAGTATGGTGACCTGAGTATAAGGATAAGTTTGGTTGCCCTGAAAACCAAACCCATTGAGGATTCCAATCCAAGCTAATCCAATTTTATTTATAAACTGCAAAGCACAGTGCAAATTGCCCTAAGCGGATTCCTGAGGACATGATTTGAAAACCGCTGTCCTGGAACATATGTCCTTGACAGGGGCATTTACAAGCTAAGAGAGCCGGCTTGAGCAGTATGATTGGTCCTGTTGACCTTTTCCATCCTGTTGTTCCTCTCTCTGTGCAGGAGAGTAACATTGAACCCAATAGGTTTGAATCAGGGTTTTGGAATTCAGTTTCATTCTTGTATTGTTTGTTGGGCAGTTTGTACAAATTTTGCAAGATTTACTATTTTCACTAAAAGTCTTGCCTTTTGTACTTTTAGAGTAGTTCCTGTAGTAGCTTTCTGGCACTGGCATTTCATTTATTGATTGTTCTAATTCACCTTCGTTTGTCCATATCCCTAAATCTAACTTTCATAGCCTTCAGTGCTGTAGAAAAGGGTCTGAGTGGAAGCCAAGAGTTTTGGCTTTATAGTTGCAGTTTTGATGAACTTGCATTGGTTCCTCGTGGAATAGCGTATTAAGTTTAAGATGGTTGTTTGAGACTTGATTGCCTCTTCGGGCCTTCTCTAGTTTATCTCTCTGACCTTGCAACATGATGCCTGTCACCCAGATTACTACATTCCACTTCTGTCGATTTCATTGCTGCTTTATTTTCTCCAGCTGCTGCTGATGCACAAGGTTTTCTCAGTCGCTGCTTAGCTTTTAAAGGGCCAATTACCCTCTGATTTCTTTTTGGCTTCCTGGTTCCTGGATTTGAACTGAGTAATTTGTTCTTTAAATTGCTTCTTTAAAGGAGTGGTAAAACAAAATTCAGTTGCTAGTTGCCACCAGCAGGCTTTTTAAGATCCTTTATATATATTTTTTTCTGATATTAATGTAATTAAGCTACTCTGCCAAACTGATGATTGTTGCAGGGTGCTGCCATATTTCTTTCATCAGATTGCATTGCAGGCATGATCACAGAGCGGCAGTGGGAATATGTTCTATTGCTCTCCATGCAACCGTCCACCGCCCGGCACGTACTAAGGATGCAAATGTTTAAAAAGTTAACCTTTTAAACAATACATGGAGGAAGAGCTGCCTGGAGCTCTGTGAGAGAGAAAAGAGTTCCTTGTTCCTCTGCAACAGCAGTTAAAGGACTAAACAGCAAGACTTTACTTAGAGTGTAATATTTCACACTTCTACTGCATAATGAGTTCTAGTTCAGCTCAGTATACCTCTAGTAACCTATAGAAAGGATAAAGGGATGAGTGGCCTAGTGGTTGGGGCAAGGTACCTCAGGCCAGAAAGTCGGGGGTTCAAATCCCACTAGAGGCCAGCAACCTTGGGCCAGAAGAACTGGGGTTTCTAGTCCCACAGGTGCTCCTTGTGGTCTTGGGCAAGCCTCTTAACCCTCCATAGCCCATGTTTCCTGTAAGTATTAGCGTATGTGTCTCATATCCCCTCATGTTAAATGTATCCCCCAATTGTGTTGTGACCACTTTGATTAAAGGATAAGGTGGTATACAAAACTGTCTAAATAAATAAATAGCACTAGTGGGTAATCCTCATCTCCTACATCCGGCTGTGGGCCACAGTTCCCAGAGCCTCTCTCCAGCCTTGGAATTTTATTGTCCCATATCTCTCTGCTTATAAAATTTAAACCTTTGATTTTTTTTTGTACCTCTGCTGTGCTTCTGACCAATATCCTTGCCCTATTAATATTGTACTGTATGTTGATTTAGCTTTGCTTTTGTCCTTTACACTCTGGGTCTGTGTTTACTAAAAGTAACATAGCAAAGCATAGGCGTTCTTTTTCATGGCTGTGATATCAGTGGCAAGGAGCCAAAAGATTGTGTGATGTCATGAGCTGAGAAAACACAGCTTGAACTTGATAGCTCATCATCACTGTGTGCTAACTGGGACTGTAAAATATAATTTGGCCATTAGTGCAGGGGTCTGAAATTTGAGACTCCTCGAGTACATTCATGTAGTTCTTTGTTACCTCTTGCCTCCCAGCCCTGGCATCTCTCCTAGCAGCGGTACCTCTGGTGCTGTTCTCCAGAGTCCTGCAAGATTGCCCACATTTCATGAGAAACCATGATGGGGCTCTGATCTGCAGCCCTTGTTTCCCAGCTAAGCACAGCCAAAGAAACTCAGCTGCTGTTCTGCCTATGGAAAGAAACTCTTTTCTGCTGGGACTCAGAAGAACTCTGACTTGCAGCAATAAGAATCTCTGTCTGTCTGGTGGAAAGGGGGACGAGAGGGCTTTAGAAAGGATATGATGTCATTCCATGCTAGACACAGGCAAAGTTATTTCTTTGAATCAATTCAAGGCTTACAAAGCCACTATACAGTTAGTAAAACGGAGTTATTTTCAATCTACATATGGTTGGGCAGTTAAGATCCATATCTTTCAATCAATCATTTAAAGATACTAGCGTGTTCTTGTGTTGTCACATTTTTGATTACTAGACTTTATTATTGATAGGTCTTCTGACAAAATTTATACGAACTGCAACTTGTGGAAAACATGATAGTGAGGATGGTCTGTGACTGTCTTTGGGAGACCCTATCACGTTGACTGCCAGTTTCATTCTGGCCTAAATTTAAGGGGGCTAATTACTAAATTGCAGTAAAATAACTCATTGCCTTTTGCCTAAGATGGCAGGTTGACCCCTATTGATAGTATCCCAAGACTGTCACTAAGAGTCACAGGCGACATTTTGAACACGTGACAAAAGGAGCTAGATGGTATCGCTCCTGCCAGCCTACCCCTAGGCCTCCAGGGACTAGTAAAGGTAGGCCAGGTGGTCTTAGGGAATAAGGAGGTCTTCAGGGATGGGGGGGATGTAGATTTTTGGAGGGAGGTCTTCTGGGGGGGGGAATTACTGGATTCTCTGGGGAGGGGGGTTTATGATGGGGAGAATCTGACTCCGTGGTGATGCCTAGGGGAAGGGGCTCCCAGGCTGCAAGTTAGTGACCTGATTTACTCAGCTGAGTAAATAATGCCCGCTTTGAGCTGGCATTATATTTCCAAGAATAGCGTAGCTTGCATTGATCATTGCAAGCTGCGTTATTTGAGTTGTATATTAATGAGTTATTTTGCATGCTTAGCATCTCATTAGTATTCAACACATAAAAATTGTGTGTTACAGTCAAATGGCACACGTTTTTGTCCTTTACCATGTGGTAAAGGACAAATATTTTTATGGTTGCCATAATGCACTTTAGCTACCCCTCCTCCAAAATTCCTCTGCTTCACGCTCAAAGTGGCAGAATGATGAAGTATCTCCTGCTTATTACCAAAATTTGCAAGAGTAGATTTTTTATTTTATTTTGATTTAATTGATTAATTTAGACATAAAAATCTTCCATTCGCTATAGTTCTAAGCATATATGATATGTTTAAAGTGGAGTTGGTCAAATCATGGTCTTTGCCTGTTCTGTCCCTAGTATGTTGAATAAGTTTCAACAAAATCGCATTAAGATTAGAAAAAAAAATTTTTACATTCAGATGTTTGGTAAAAACTGAATTGTATATACCTGCTTTTGTTTCTTAAATTAAGTGAGGTTAGTTGTATTAGTGTTAATGTTGTGTGTTGTTTTTTATGGTTTTGCTGTATTATATTTGTTTTAGTGGTTGTTTATTTTCTATGTCACGAACAGTTAGTCTCGCTTTTCTGAAATCAAAATCAATCATTAAAGTATATAAGTATATCTTAGTGTAGATATCCTGACTAAGGTGGCTGCTTTGAAAGTGAGAATCATTAGGGATGTTTCAGACTTGTCACTCTTCTACCTATGAATTTAGCCATTAGTCCATCGCCTACAATGCATATTTGATTGCTTGCACTGTTGTGGTATATCAAATAAACTTAACCATAACCATGTATTAATACCGTGGGAAATGATTGCAGCATGATGGATACTCGCAATAGGAATTACACAGGTGCAATCACTGAATTCTGCAGTATATGAATTCAAGAAAGCGTGGGACAAAACCAGAAGATCTCTAAAGGAACAAAATGAACTATTGCAGTTGATATGGAAGGGCAGACTAGATAGGCCATATGGTCTTTTTCTGCTATCGTGTTTCTATGTTTCATAATTATAATGACCAGGAGACCTTTGGTAGCTACTCATGATACTACTTCCGGGAATCAGATCATGGTCTCAAAGAAATGCAGATGGCTTTGGTTCCGAATATAAAGCTTGACACCACTTTTTTTTTCAGTTCTACACTACTAAAGATTTAAATACAGGTTTTTCACTTCATGTTTCTTAGGCAGCTGTTTTGTTTGAGTCTATGAAGCTTTCTCTAATCTCTTTAAAAGCCCATCTTCTAGCATTTGCATACAGGCATTTTAGAGGTTGTATTTTATTCATATTAATCTGGTTTTCAGTGATAAGTGTAATTTGGAATCTTTCTGCTCTGTACTTAAGGGCATCTGGGTTACTTTTATCTTTATTGGAACCTCTGTCAGGATGCGCTAACTTCCCTGTTTTGCTAGTAGTCTTCAAGAATGCATCCTTCCAAACCATGCGCTTCTGGGCAACTGTTGGCTTTCCCCTATTATCTAGTTTAAAAGCTGCTCTATCTCCTTTTTAAAGGTTAATGCCGACAGCCGGCTTCCGCTGTGGTTCTTATGACCTTGGGCAAGTCTGTTTTGTCTATGTGCTTAATGTGCATCCAGTTGTATTGGAGTAATAGGATTGTTTTTTCTTCATCCATTCAGATTGTCCTACAGAGTCCTTGTGTTGATGCCTTTTGATATCCATGTCCAGTGATGGTTGCCCATGTGATTTTAAAATGCTAATTGTAAAAACATAGTGGGATGTCGTCTATGGAATCCAAATTGTTTTGTGTTGTAACCTCCCTTAGACTAAGATGACTGAACTCTGGTCTTCAAGGTTCACTAATGGATCTGCTTGTCAGAATATCCACAGTGAGTATTGAACAGAGGGATGTAGTCAGAAAGCTCTATTAATTTGCATGCTGGCCTCTTCTGGAAAACCAGACCTAGAAATCAAGAGCTGGAGCTGAATACCTTTGCTCTCTGATTCTGAAGGCATGTTAGCATTCAGGCTTACCAACTTTACAGATGCAAAAAGCATGGTTGAAGTGGCTCTCAAAGTTGCATAACACTGTGCAACTATCAATGGATGAAATAACATTTCAGTATAGAAGTTATTTTTTTCTAAGACGTGGAATTTAGCATAGATCAAAATATCTGCTGTTTCCCTCCCATCCTTACAATCTTAGTATTAACTCTGCTTCTGCGAGAAGTCGGGAAGCAGCTAGGTGCAGAGAATTCAAGAGCAGTCCCTTGAAATTTTGGTAAAGTTGATTTTAAATGAAAATATATTTTTTCTCCAATTAAGTATTTTACACACTTACAAACTGGTCACCTTTCTGTGCCAGAAAAGATTAAATATCTCTAGAAAAGCGTTCTTGCCTTCGATTTCCAACAGCTTCCTGTTTTTCTCTCTTGCAGTTCCTTATTTTGGGATCCTTTAAGGCACTGTTTTAATAGCCATGTTGGTCACACAAATAAAGTGGATTTTTTTTTCTGGTTGTACTCCACTTGCACTGTACTAAGTGAAGAATGATCCAGGCTCCGTGGTAGGCATGAACCTTCAAGCCTGCTTAGCTCCTTTATTCTTTAGATGTGATTCTGAAATGTTCCTCAGAAGGCATCATATGAGTTTTAGAAAACTGATCCAGGAAACTAATGCAAAACACATATACATCAGAGGTTTTACCCACTGGGGTTATGTGTGACTTTAAGCAGGTAGAAACCACAATGAAGTTTGTTTTTCAGACCTGAAACGTAGAAGATTACTTGATAGCGGTGATCTGTACACCACTCTGACAAGACAATACATCATCACGAAACAGAGTGGATTTTTATTATTTATTTTGATGTTTTTATGGCTGTCTTCATGATTTTCATCCCTCAAAATGGTTTACAATTCAGATAGAAGAGGCAAAGGCAAGCGAGAGATTGTAATATACATAGAAACAGGGAAGGCTTCTTAATTGGCAGATTTCCTCACGCATGTTTACAAAATTCATTACTTTTACACTTAAGTGATGCTCCCCACATGCATACGTCGCTGCTGGTTATAAAATTGTCCACAACACCAACCCGGATCAATAAAGTTCCATCCAAACAGAAAAAAATTTTTTGTCGGAATAGCCAGCCAAGTGCAGAGGAAAAATCACTCGCACCGCTGTGGCCTTTCCTTTTTAATCATTAAATTCAAACAATACAGCATTCACTTAGCTGAATCAGTAGAAGAACAGAGGCTGCATCCATCCAGTCAGCAATGTAACAAACGACGTGGCACGTTTCGGGGTGTTTTCTGTACTACCCCTGCGTCAGGTCAAACCACTGCTCGGCAGCCAAATCAGGGGTAGTACAGAAAACACCCCGAAACGTGCCACGTCGTTTGTTACATTGCTGACTGGATGGATGCAGCCTCTGTTCTTCTACTGATTCAGCTAAGTGAATGCTGTATTGTTTGAATTTAATGATTAAAAAGGAAAGGCCACAGCGGTGCGAGTGATTTTTCCTCTGCACTTGGCTGGCTATTCCGACAAAAAAGGTTTTTCTGTTTGGATGGAACTTTATTGATCCGGGTTGGTGTTTTGGATGATTATTTTGCCTGGGTTCAGGTATCGGATATTCTTGTGGTTATAAAATCGTGGCGGATGTTCTACATGTAGGTTCCCACTGTGATGCTGCTCTTTTATGACCGTGCGCATTTCTAAAATAGCACATTCTCTTTTGCATGCCCCCTATTTCCATGTGTATCTTTGGCAGCAGTTTGCTTATGTTAGCAAGCACTTGCCTGGTTTTACATGGGCAAACCTAAACATCTGTTTAGCTACCTGTACAACCATATAAATTTATACTCCCTATGTATGAAAATTAATTAAATTTCGGATAGTTAAAGAAAATATTTTTTTAGGGGCTGAGACAATGCTTTGCTTTGGACTGCTTCTGACTGGAAAATTAATCTGGGCCTCACTTTTGCTGACGGACCCGTGTCAAATTCTTTCAGTGAAATGGGTCAAGGAGATGTAACAGCAAACAGGCATCCAAACAGCGCTTGAAGGAACATACTTGTAAAGTGGGTTTCAGCTGGCTGGCCTTTCCATGTAGGGCACGTTTTATGTAAATTCCCTCAAGTATACTGGGACTTGACCTCTCCACTAAACTTGCTACCATCTAGGGCTCATCCTAGGAGGTGAAGATGTGCATGTAGCTATGCCTGTGTATCATTTATTTATTTAACTGTTTTTTTATACCGCTCTATTCTTCAGTCAGAGCGGTTTACATTAAACAGTATGTACTTATTTGTTACATTTTTCTATACCTCCCCTTCCAGAGATCAGGGGCAGTTTACCGATAACTTAACATGTTACATGAAACAGTTTTGTAACTTTACATTATAACATTTGAACTTTTACATTACAACTTTTTACATTATAACATCTGTACTTTTATATTATAATTTTATATTATAGCTTTTGAACGGTTTTGGGTCTTAACATGTTTACACTATATACAAACTGGTTGAAGGCAAGTGTGGCTAAGTGTAGTTTAGTTAGCTGGGTTGTAGACGACAAGGGGGATAATCACAATGGTGACTGCTACATTAAACATAGTCAATAATATAGCAACATACTTGTGAAACTCATAAAACTTGAATAAAGGAAACTATATGCAATGCATAGGACAGACATTGGAGGGTGATAACTGAACTTAGATTAGTTAGGAATGTAGTGTGTTACATTGGCCTTTACGGTAGTCTGCCGGTGTGGTGTGAGGTCCATTGTTTATGTATGGTTTATATTATGCGACCAAAGTGTTCAGTGTAGAGGTACGTTTTAGCTTTTTGCGGAAGTCCTTGATATCCATGGTCGTTCTAATATCATCCAATAAGGAGTTCCATAGTGCTGGGGCAGAGAGGGAAAGTGATCTAGCGGAAGTAGTCTGGTTGGATTTCTTGTATTCAGGAGGGGTGACGATCATATTTTTATTGTTGGTTCTCCTGGGGCAGGTGCTGGTGTCTCGATTGATTAGTTCTTGTAGAATACTTGCAGAGAATTTGTGTATGATCTTGAAGATTGAGTATTGTTTTGTACATGGGCCAGCAGTTCATTGGGAGCCACTGCTTGGGTCAGCCCAATCCCCCACCTTCAAGGATGGTTCTTGTTCCCACTGAGGGCTGACCCTAGAGGGATGTGAGGACTAATGCCCCTACACCAAAAGACAATTATAGGGTTGGGTGTGTAGCTTGGGGAAGTTGCTCCAAACTCCAGGGGCATTCCTGCTCCCAGTACTCATCGGTGCCTTTATTCTTCTCTCTTATTGTTTTATATTAAAATGGCATTATCTATTGGGGATGGAGGTGCATGGGGAGAGTGAGATGCATGTAGCTGGAGAGACTTGTGGCATGCTGATGGTGTAGTAAAGGTGAATTGCACTTATCTTCATTGGAATGTTCCAGTCAGGTCTGAGGCAAACAATTTGTGCTTTGTAAAAGAGATTGGAAAAGGAAAAAGTACTTTTTCTTTATTGTCTTCAGTCTCGTAAATCCAAGTGCATGTGAAATAGCACAAAAGAGATGGTTTACAATCCAACTACAATTGTTTCCTTGTTACAGCAGGTCCTGTCTGAGACAACTGATGACTTTATGTGCTACTAGCAAACATCTCATGTTATCAGTTGTTTCCTGGCTTTATCCTTCCTCTTCAGATTGTATTCAGGGGTCTCCTTTCTTTTTAGCTCTTGTGTAGTTTGTTGTATTTAACACTTTAAAAAGTTGTATAACTTTTTATTATGACTATGTTTAAGTGTTTTCAAAATGTATAAATAGGTCTTATTTTCCAGCTAATTAGAGTCCTTTAAGACAAGGCTTGACAAATCCCAGGTGCCAGGTCACCATGGCAATTAGAAATTGCACCCTGACGCCTTGGATTTCATGCATGGGTTTGTTGCATCCCTCTACTGCAGTCGGTTCTCGGCATGTAGCTTAAGCTGCATGGTAGAAGAAGCTCTGACTGATCTCACTATTTTCAAGTCTCACGAGACTTGAAACCGTGAGATCAACAAACTCCCTCCACCATTCAGCTCAAGCTTCATGCAGAGAACCAATCGTGGTGGAGTAATACAGCAACGCCACAGGAATGGTGAGAGACAGCGAGGGGGGCAATGAGAGAGAGAGACACCCACACTGGTTGATGGCTGGGGGGCTATATGAGAGAGAGAATGGGTAAAGGTGGGAGAGGAGCTGTGAGAAAGAGAGAGTAAATGAAGGCAGCATCTGGGGGATATGAAAGAGTGTTTGTTTTTGCTTCATGTAGTACCAGGCCATAGTGATGTGAAATGAAAAAGGAAGTGTCAGCAATATGGTGCTGACTAGGTACTCCGTGGGGTTGGTATCTTCTGTTGGCACTGTGTAATGGCATGTTAAGGGCCTAATTTATTAAGCTTTTTCCCCATAGAAAATATCTTTATGCAACTGAGGTGTCATTGGGGTAGAAGTGCCACAGAAACAGAGTGCAAGATCGGGGAAGGGGTATTTTTCCAGTGTTCATCCATTGAACACCTTTTTGGCATCAACGGTGCTTTATTGGTGTTTCTCAGTTAAAGCCTAAAATTAGAAGCTCAGCTTATACCCCCTGCACCTCAGTTTCTCAACCTCAGAGTCCAGCTTTCAGTTCATGTCAATGTTCCAGCTTGATAGGATTCGAGTGGGCATTCAGATCTGATTACGTGATTCAGGGAGAATAGTTAGGCAGAGTCTTCAGAAACTTTAAGAACTAATATATCCTCGGGAATCAAAAAAGGAAAAGAAGAATTATAATCATTTGAATTAGTTTGTACACAATTCAATTGCTATGTTCTTGCTGGTAATATTGTCACTTTAAATGCATTATGTTAATTCCAATTTCACTAGGATTTCCGAGTTATGAATCAAAATATGCTTTGCAAAGGAGTTGCACCATTATGTAAAGCCAGCAACTTGTTAGAAAGTGGGTGAAATGAGAATTATAATTCTGATTATTGTACAGGGCTGTTTAATCCTTTTTTCAGGATAGCCTCATTGTTAAATATTTTGTATTCAGGTTTCACAGAAAGCTATTTGCTCCTTCGCTCTCTTTCCTCCAAACTCCATGTCGATAGCATGATCAGTGAAAAAAAGACATTATTAGTCCACAATTACCCGTGGATGGACTGAGACACAGAAGGATAAGGCAGTTTGGCTAGTCAAATAGTCTATGCAGAAGGCAGTTGACAACCGAGATGTTGCTTTCTTTCTTTGTCATAACCAGTCCACTCCCCATTGGCCTGAACAGTTAATGGGGCAAATAACTATCTCATGCTGGTGGCCTAATAATAGAGAAGGGTGATGATGTGGTTACAGAAATGAGTGGAAAACAAGGTTCAACTCCCAGTTTCCCCAGTACTCCTTGCAGTCGTGATCGAGTCACTGTAGTTTCTGTTGACTCAGGTGTGTACTTTAAAGCCAATGCAGCATTCCTTATCGTCACTTCAGTCCAGTCCCTTAACTTCTGGGTTGTGCAACCCTTCCAGCAGCTTGGCGGCTGAGCCCATCATCCTTTTGATGATGGTGGGGTATAAATACCCCTGGCACCACCCACTGGCACCAGTAATCTCAGCCTCCAAGCAGCTGGAGGGTTCCTGTAAGCCTGAGTGCTTACGGGGTCTTAGCTAAGGATTATTGATTTAATTTTATTTAACTTATGTTAATCTTCTACTTTCCTTTAGTTTTTTCTTTCAGTAGAGAGCCTTAGAGAGTCTTGTACCTTTAAGACTTCTGTTCTCCCCCCCCCCCCCCTCTGCCTCCTGGCAACCCTGCTCCCTTGAGGCTCCGGAGGAAGGGGTATACCCGTGCAGCGGGGAGGACCAGAGAGCTCTCCTCCCGCGCACGCAGCGGCCCTTTTCCCGAGGTCCTTTTTGGCACGGCTGCTACTGCCTCGCGCCGAAGCCCCTTAGGTGGCTGAGCACTGGAGGCAGCACCGACACTTCTCGCAGTGGCGTTTCCTGCCTCGCGCTACAGCCCCGAGGCGGCTGGACGCTTGAGGCTTCTGCGGAGGGCAAAGCGGGTGTGTGTGTGACATCCCCCGCTGCCTCCCTGGCGGAGAGCCCGTAGTTTTCGGTGACTTCTCAACCACCACCCGCAGGCCCGGCCTCCACGTGGCTGCGGCCTACCACGTGGAAACCAGCAGAGAATGGCTGGTTCCCTCGTTTCCAGTGCAACACGCCGGAGCTCCAAACTGCAAGTATCACAGAATAAAAGCCTTCTATTCCATCTGTAGTTTAGTTAATTGGAGTATAAAGTTTAAAGATTTTGAGCTTTTTTGGTGCCATGTTTTTAACGGCTGGAGGTGAGGGGGCGCTGGGAGCCTTTTGCCTTGATATAGACACAAGTCTGGCATCATTTTATTTAAGTTAATTTTATTTAATTTATTTGATTTACATTTTATTACTTTTATTACTTTTTATCACATTTTAAGTTCCTTTATCTCTGGGTTTCTTTACAGAAGTTTAAATTTCTATTGGGCCTGTGGGTAGCAGTGTACAAAGGGGCATGACGGGTAAGCTGCGGTGTCCTTCTTGCGGCACTCGTAGAGGGACGGTCTCAGAAGCAGGAGTCTGCAGGGGTTGTGCAGCAGAGGCTGCTTCCATGGAACAGGAAATCCACTTGAGCATGTCTCAAGCCCCTCAGGAGTCAGGGGACCTTCCGGAAGGGGGAAGGGATTCCCATTCTCCCCGCCTTCATCCTCAGATGGTCCAGGCCCTTCCCAGTCCCTTCCCTCCCTCTCCTCTAGGGCGGAGAGAGACTGGGGTCAATTTTCACCAGAATTTGTTCTTCTATTGCACAAAGCCTACTGCTTGTGCAAGCAGGGTTCGGCAGAACCATTAACAGCAAGGGACAGCATGGACGCTGGTGCAGGGAACTCTAGATCCCTTGAATCTGGGCCTCCCCCTAAGTGCGCAAGGCTATTGGGCAAGGAACCTTTTGAGTCTCCGCCTCGGGACACCCCTGAAGAGGAGCTTTCAGACAAAGAAGGGGTAGAAGAAGGGGAGGAGCTTGAAGAGGGAGAGATCCCGGAGGAGGAGCAATCCCGCATAGTCAGAGTTTTTCGGCGAGAGGAGCTCCCGGCGTTAATAAGTGAGTCTCTAAAGGTACTCAATATGGCTTCGGAGGCTCCTACAGATGAAGAAGCTCTGGAGGATCCGTTGATCCAAGCCGTCAGGAGGTCTCAGAAGGTGTTCCCACTCCACAGAGTGGTACGTCAGATGATTCAGGAAGAATGGAATCAGCCAGAATCTACCCTGAGGGGAGTCCGTGCGATGTCCCGTCTCTACCCGTTGCCGGAACCGGACAAGGACCTGCTGGAGTCGCCTAGGGTGGAGTAAAAAAAAAAAAAAAAAAGAGTTTACTAGTTTAGGAGGTGTGTAAGTTATTGCATGTTGTCATATAGTTATAAGTTCTTTGTTATCTATCCTTTAAGTCTGCTTTTGCAATAGATTACTGGTGCCAGTGAGTGGTGCCAGGGGTATTTATACCCCACCATCATCAAAAGGATGATGGGCTCAGCCTCCAAGCTGCTGGAAGGGTTGCGCAACCCAGAAGTTAAGGGTCTGGACTGAAGTTCCGTCAGGAACACTAATTAGCAGGTAAGGACTAATTACTTCTTTTTCTGACGCTTTTCCCATGCAGAGAGCAAGCTAGCATTGAAAATGCCCAAAAAAGCAACTGCACTAAATTGCAGTGCACTTGGCATGCAAATCGCTGCATAAGTAATTATACCTGTTAAAAGAACAAAACAAAAAAAAAAACTGCGCTGAAACTTAGCATAGCTTTTTTACACTTTTTTTTAATGCTGGATCTTCATGACAGCTTCGGGCAGAGCAAAAATATCATCTGAGGTGAAGTTTGACAGTTCACTTTAGATGGCATTGGGGAAAGCTCCTGATGCCTTCAGCATACTGTCAGGGGGCCAGTGGCACTCTGTACACCGACCCTCCCCCCAACAAAAACAAAATCCCTGGTGGTCTAGTGGTCCCGATTTACCCCCCCCCCCTTCCCACAAACCCACACGCTAAAATAATCCCTGGTGACCCAGTGGCCCCAATCCCCCCACCCACCCAATAAAAAAAAATCCCTGGTGGCTCCTTACTCCCCAACAAAAAAAATCACTATTTACCCAGTGACTCCCGAATCTCACCACCTCCCTCCAATACCTTTACTCTGGGGCAGGATTATTGTCCACACACTCCTGCCCCTGCGCCGCCATCTTGAAAAATGGTGGTGTCTGGCCCTGTGCAGTGCATCCCAGGACTGCCATATAAGGCAAAATGTATAGGTTCCTTTATATATATTTTAATATCAACATCTGTTGCTCATACTGTCCTGAACTGAAGGTTTTACCTTCAAAAGCTAGTCTACAAATTGATAGTCCAATAAAAACCTTATTTTCCTTTTTATTACCTTATTTTCCTTTTTATTACCATTATATGGCAGAGTGACCTCCTCCCCCCCCCCCCGTTGCATCCTGGGACAGCTCATGCATCCCAAGGTGTAACACGGGCAAGTCACTGCCATATAAGGCTCAGTGCAACCCAGGCGCCATCATTTGTCAAGATGACGGCACAGGGATGGGATTGTGTGGGCAATGCTCCCACTCCAGAGTAAAAGTACTTGGGGGGAGGGCTCGGGGCCCACTAGGGATTATCTTTTGTTTGGGGGAAGTTTGGGGCCGCTGGGCCACCAGGGATTCTTTGGTTGGTTGGGTGGGTGAGGGGATCGGGGCTGCTAGGCCACTGGAGAATATTTTATTGGGTGGGTGGGGGGATCTCGAGCTACTGGGCCATCAGGGATTTTGTTTCTGTCAGGGGGGTTGGAGTCCGGCGGGGGAGAACTGGCTCCCTCCATCAGTGTGTCGATGATATCAGGGCTTTTCACCGATGCCTGGATCATCTGAGGTGAAGTGTCAAACTTCACCTCAGATGACCCTGTTTCTCCTGGACAGCATGCCAAACTTGCGCTGCCTTCTGTGTGGATGTCTTTGGCTCGCTCTTCAAGTTTAATGCTGATTTTTTTGTACACTGGGTAATTTGCAGGTGAAGGTCAAAGTAAATCTCTTACCCAAAGAGCTTCCAATGTAACAGGCTGACACTGGAACCATGCACTAGAGCTTTAAGCATTGGGCTCTAGTGTAGGGTTTCTACATCGGCCTGTTAGATCAGAAACTCTTTGGGTAAGAGACTTACTTTGCCTGAATTTAAAATTCCTGTAAGTCATAATTTGGAGGAGTATTTAGAAAGAGAGGTTGACAATCCAAAATTATTATTAACAGTTTCTGTAATAATGAGCTTTTCAGAAGATCCCATTCCCTTCTGTTGCTTTTTGAAAGGATGTTATTTTGTAAAATTAGTGATTTTTGTGTTTCTTGTATGCGTTCAACACAGGGAGACAGCTATTCCATCTTGAAAGTGTGACCTTCATATGGGAGGGAGATTCCCTGGTACATGCACCTGTTTGTTAGCTATGAATTAGAGTAATCACTGAAAAACATTTTTTCTTGCCCTGTTTAGCTGCTTGGAAATGATAATATTCTTGAGAATCGGTCATTCTTGAAAAACTGGCTTTTATTGACTGGGTAAGACATGATCAGACTCTTGTTATTGCTGCCCCTACAGAACTTCAAGAATGGCAAAGATAAAGTCATTGAAGGATAAGTTAGATTTGAAATACTAAATAATAATGAATAGAGAGATTGGAACATTAATTCCGTCAATGCATCTAGTGTCTTACGGCAGCAGCAAGGTGTAGGAGATGCCTAATCTTAGTATCAAGCCCTTTATGATATCCCATAAATAATCCCTTCCATCACTGGAAGTGCACTACATAGAGTAATTTAGGAATAACATTCACCGTAATTGAATCCTGTGGGAGAAAGGAAGTGAGACTGGTAACCTTTTCTCCATGTAGAACTTGTGAAGATGTTTTGAAAAGGTCAAAGATAAGAGCGAAGTTTAAAGCAGCAGGGCAATCCGCCCGCATGGGACCCGATCATTTCTTACTTTCCTCGGTCGTCAGGAAGGTTCGGGATTCTGTGTGTGTGTGCACAGTCTGGCTAGGATGTGGGAGAGGAAGACGCTGAATTTCTACAGTACCTGCTTCGTTCCCTAGTTTTCTGTTTAACTTTTCTCACTCATCTGTCCCTTTTCTTGCTCTTTCCTCCCCTCTCCTTCCTCCTCAAATACAACTGTAAGGTTTTCCTATAGACAAAAATGCCCTTTCATGCATTAAATCCATGTTTTCTTTTCTTTTTCTCTTTAATAGTCCTTTGTGATTATAGTGTTTGATTCTATCTGTCATCATGAGGGGGTTATTTTTATTAATTTTAATTGCTATGTTATTCTGTACTCCCCATTGAGCAGTTCAAAGGAAAGCAGATAATGCCGGAAATTAAATATCTGTGTGGGTGTGAGAGAGAAACATTTCACTTTTCGATCACACACACAAAGAAACATTTAGCATATGTGGTTCTTGTTACCGGATTACGATTGATCTTCGTTAGGTTCTTCAGTGACATGCAGGGACTTCTTTGGCTAGCTAAACAAACAGAGGACACAGTGAATGTGGTTCCCAAAACAAAATCTTTCACTTGGTGAAATGTGACAAAGTACATTTTTACAAATCTGTATACAAGTCAGTCATACTTTCCAGTAGATAGTGCCATTCGGTAGGTACTTTCCTGCCTTCCCATGGATGTTGCTACAGATTTAACTCTCAGCTGTTGGTGGTAACAAACCTCTGAGCTTGGGAGGAAACGTATCCTGCAGTCATAGCAGATAGAGTTCATACTAGGGATGGGCAAATCAGAAGATTTCAGATTCGTGCTCCTGTCTGATAATGTTTCCAGCTCTATAGGGCTTGTTTTTACATCTCCCACCCTGGAGCATTTTCAGGTCAAAGCAGAAGAGATTCTCTTCTCACATGGTTCTTCCCAAACTCGCATCCCCAGAAATTCCTCCAGCACTTAGCACTGCTGAGCCCCATCTCTGTGGTAGGAAAGAGGTTTTGTAGTTTTCAGAGGGATTTCAGTGTGCAAACAGGTGTGTATACTTTGCACTCTGTTTGTGCAGATAGCCAGGTGGAGGGAAATTAGCACATGTACATTGGAAAATGCATTGTACACATGTTGCTTTTCTCACTGTTACAAAGGTAACTCTTTTTAATCCTAAATGCTAAAAATAGGCACACTCTGGAAGTCCACATGTACTTTCTGCTCTGCAGGAAGACAGTGGTAAATGGCTTTGAAGACTTCTGTCGGTGGGAATAATTTTATAAGGGACTTGAGCATGTAGAATAATGGGAAATAGGAATATGTGGAGCAGAGGGTTCTAATGGGACATGGCTCTTCCAGCCTCAAGGGCCACTGCTTTCCCCATATTCTTTTTTTTTTAATTTATATTGCTTCATTGTGTAGGGAAATTCGAGAGTTTGGATTTTGTTGTCATTCTCCGGGAACAGCAGGAAGTCAGTCCTCACATATGGGTGATGCAGGCACCGACAGAGCCCTCGCGGAAGCATCCCCCACAGCTTTCTAAGATGTTTTTGGGAGATGCCACCACACATGCATGGTCCCCTTCCCGCACAAGGGTGCCGTCTTGCTCAGTCTCTTCTTTTCCGCTGAGCCATTCAGACATTTTCTGGCTTGTCCCTGGAAAAAGTTGATTTTACTCTCCTCCATTATCGCACCGGTACTCTTCCCGCCTTTCGACCTCGTTTCCTCGGCGTCAAGTTCAGTCTATTTTTTTGTAGTTTTTGTTATTTTCTTTTTCTGGCATCTTCGTGCTGTTTTCTTCCACTGGCAGCCCAGAGAATCTGTCATTCTTATGCCTATGACTTTCAGTTGTTATTACCAATTAGGGCGATGGGAGGGAGAAGGTGGCTTGTTAAAAGAAGGGCCTTGTAAAAATTGAAGCATGGTTAGGGAACAATTGATTCAACCTGAATACTAAGAATTGTGAGGTTTGAATTATGGAAACAACCTTTGCATCCATCTGTTCAGATTTGGTTGGGGGAAGCTTAAGGGTTTATTTGAATTCACAATTGACTTTTTCCAATTTAATTTAAGCAGTGGTACATGCTTGCTTTGACACACTGCATATGGTCATTGGAGAATTTACATTTGGTGGTTCAAGCCTCGGATGGGTCAAAGTTGGACTGTTTTAACATTATCTATTTTGGTTAATCACCAAAGAAGATAAGTAGACTTTAGTTACAAAACATAGCAGCAGGACTGCTGAAGGGCCTGAAATCTAGAGATCTTGTGATCTCCAAAGCTTTAGTCAATACATTGGCTTCTATTACAGACAAAGGATCAGTTATAAGAACATAAGATATGCCATACTGGGTCAGACCAAGGTCCATCAAGCCCAGTATTCTGTTTCCAACAGTGGCCAATCTAGGTCATACGTACCTAGCAGTTTCCCCAAGGGACACAGGTTCCACAATGCTTGTATTGGTTCAAGCATTGATATCCTGGGTCGCTTCTTAATAATGGTTTATGGACCTTTCCTCCAGGAACTTGTCCAAACCTTTTTTAAACCCAGCTACACTAATAGCCTTTACTACATCCTCCGGTAACAAATTCCAGTTTAAGGCTCTTGTTTGAGGTTTTAAAGCTTTAATGGGGTTGTAAATGTAATGAATGCCATTGAGTCAATGTTCACTCCTGGCGATCCAGTAGCCCCTGGTTTTTCTTGTCAAGGTATGACTGGGAGTAGATTCTCAGGCCTTTCTTCTGAGGCAACAGAGGGTAAAGTGACTTGCCCATGGCTAAAAGGCATGCCAGTGAGAATCTAACCCTAGTCTCTTGGTCACCAGGCTGCTTCTCTAACCACTAGGGTTAGCTCCTGTATATTTGCTGGGATTGGTACAACTTTACTTAGCTTGGCCTCTCTGGTCTGGCCAAAATAGGAGGCTTATGATTCCATCATAGCAAGATGTATGTTTGCAAATTATGTGTGATGGATCCTTGGTAGCAATGGCTTCTTCCTTTTTGGAATGTGCTATCTAAGAAACTGAGAATGATGATAGATTTTTATACACTCTGAAAGCATGTAAAATCCTGTAGGTAAATATTTAACCATGGCAATTTGGGGGGGGGGCGTTTTCTTTTGTTTTTTAAATTAAAAAAGAAATTCAGTGCTGGTATCCAGATAGTAGCTGGCACTGAATACCCGGCCTTTGCATTCAGAACCCTGCATAGTTTGTATCATAGTGATTTTCAGCCATTTAGGGCAGCTTTTTTTCTCTGTATAGCAGTGCTGAAAATCATAGCTATACAAATAGCTAGCACCTCTTCCCTTGCCTCTACATCCAGACCACCTCAGCACTCTCCTGCACATCTCTGGTTAGCCAGCGTTGCTAATCGCATGCATACCTTTGAAAATTGATCCCTGTGTTTTTTTTTTAAGCAAGGTTTGGAGATGTAGATGAGCTTGGGTTTTGTCGTGTGTTTTATGATGTTTTTTATATGATATTGTTTTAACATGAATTGTGATTTAATTTTGTAAGTTGTAATGTGTTTTTCCTTAATAGCATCTGCTAAATGTAATAACGAATGCTCAGGCTGGCTCTTATGCAATTGCTTGAGAGTTTACACAGAAACCTAGTGCCCACTTTTAGGCCGTATATGTATAGGCATTTCACAAGGCACAGAATGGGCGGAGCGGGGATGGGATTGGCATTGATGCAGGTATTCCTACAAACACACAATTGCAAAGGGCTGTGTTCACTTTCCTGGGATAATTTTATAAAGATTCGTATGTTGCATTTATAAGATACAAGCACACATAACCAAGTCCAATAGAGTGAGTGCAAATCAAATCAAACCAAACCACACAGAAAGACTTGATATAAATATATAAATAAAGATTATTTGTTAGACTTCTTAAGCATACATGATCCACTGGTATATTTCAAGTGGAACACGGTATTGTGGTCCTATTTTTATTAAATGTAGAAATGATAAGGAATAATCCCCACATTCAAACAGCATAATGAAAGAGGAACCATTCCTGTACTTCACACTTCTGCAGGGATGAAAGGTCATCAGTCTGCTATTAGTATTATTGTAGGAACTTATTTTATAAAGACACATAAGCCTTAAAATAGGCTCCTGCTTAGACTTTTAACCTAGGCAACCTGTTAAAAATTTCCCTCATAATGTGTTTTTTGAGATTAGATCCTATCCTCTGAGTACAAATAGGATTAAGTCCTCGTCTGTGGGTGATGTCATAGACAGAGCCCTTGTGCAGAAGCTTTCCCACTCCTTCTAGAAGCTTTTGGATAGCTTCACCACACATGCATGTGCTTTCCCGCATGCTGCCGTGGTGTCATTTCCATTCAGTCCAATTTTTTCTGTGGAGTCTGATGAATGCACATCAGTGTTCTGCCACCTGCATCTTTTGTGAGTACTTTTTCCATGCTCTCTCGCGTGATCGTTTTCTTGCCTGCCGTTGCAATTCATAATCTTAATCTTTTAGAACAGGCCTCAACAAATTTTCTTGGAATATAGGAACCAGCTGTCGAGACCTCTGTCACAGTGCTCCCCATTCTCCAGAAGGTGTATCGCAGTTCCTTTTTTAAGGGCTGATTTGCTGTTTTCTCATTTTCTGCAGGAAAAGAAAGCTTAATAAATAGGCCCATTAGAAGGCAGTGACCCTTCTCCCCCTCCCACCAACACCAGTGAGTATGGTGTCAGCTGTACGCAAGGCAACTTTCTTTTCTGCTTCATATCACCCTGGCCTGGTAAAAAGTCAAAATAATCTCCCATAGCCCTTGCATTCTGACTTCACTCACTATCTCTCATAGCCCCCTCCCCAGCCACCCAGTGTCTCTCATAGCTCTCCCTAGCTATCACCAATCTCAGTCTTACACAGCCTCCCACCATCACCCGTCTCTGTCTCTCCCATACACAGTCCCTCCCGAATTACCCGTCTCTCTCCCACAGTCCCCCCTGCCATCATCCAGCCTATATCTCTCTCCTTGCGCCCCCTCCCCCCAGCCATCACCCGATGTGTTTCTCTCACTGCCTCCTCCCCCAGCAGTCATCCACTGTGTTTCTCTCTCACTGTCCTTCCCCCAGCCATTATCTAATATATCTTATCCTTCCTGCCACATTGTTTGCTGCTCCATGGTGATTGGCTTTGCATGTAGCCTGATCCGTGTGGTGCAGGAGGTTTGCTGACCTCATGAGAATTAAAACCACAACACCAGCAAACTTCCTCCACACTGCAGCTCAAGCTGCCTGCAGAGCCGATCGTGGCGGAGCAGCAAATAATGCGTCAGAAAGAGTAAGAAATATTGGATGATAGCTGTTGGAGAGGGCAATGAAATCACAGGAGTTCAATTTATGGTTGCCATGGCGACCTGGCATTCAGGAGCGCTATTTTAGAAAATCTTTAGTTAGGGTTTTTCAGGTTTCCTTTATTTTTACCGTGTTGCTACAGTCCCCTTAGGCACTTGATGGTCCAGCCATCAAAATGTTTTCAAAATCAAGCCGTTTGATTTTGCTTTGGCTATTTTTCTGGCTGGGATGTTCCAAAAACTCATCAGTGGGTTTAAAAAGTGTTCCAGATGTTCTAGGAGCATGTCTGTCATGGATACCCAGAATTGGTGCCTACAGTGCTTGGAACCTGACATAAGCCGCCTTCTTGTAAATTGTCTTTACAGATGACAAGAAGAGGTCTTTAGGATCATGAGAAGCAGCACATAAATTATTTTGTGCTTCTAAGTCTGTTGCATCAACGACATCATCAGCATTGGTCTCAATGGCTTCTAAAGCTGCACCGGATGCTGACAGTGCGTTGGTATAGAGGAGTTCTCAAGCTCAATCTGTACCAAGCATCTGTAGCACCCAGAGCATTGTTGATTCTCTAATGCTTCCCTGAAGGCAAGGAAGGATTCAAACTTGTCTACACCGGTATTGAGACTCAAGGACTTTGAACATTGGTTGAAGGCGAAACTCACCATGGCATTGAGAGCTCTCAGGAGCAGCCCTCTAAGCTGATTTGATGTGAGGAAGGCTTAACCTCAAAATCTGCTGAGGGGCTGCAAAAGTCCACCTGGAGCCAAGATCAGCCAACTGATATTCCTCAACAGATTCCAGGAATATTGGCAGATTCTGCTGAGCCCTTCATACCTTTTGGAGATGGCAGCCATGGAGAGCTGCCTTCTGAAGTGCATCAAGGAGAGAAAATGTATGTTGCTCACCTTGCGTGAGCTCAGAACCCCTATGGCTCCCAACATGGTGCCTTGAACGTCCTCGACACCAATACACTGGGAAAGTGAAATCAGCAGGTCAGGTATTGGGAGTCGATGCCTCCTCAAAGCCTGGAAAGCTTCGGTTCATTGGTGCTTTCTGAGGAGCCCCAGGCCCCAAAGGGATGGAGAGCCATCCAGGCAGAGGCTTGGTCATTTGAGTACTACACTGAGTCAGATTCAGAAGACTGTTGCCACTAAAAAAAAAAAAATACAAGTTCTGGTGTCTCAGTTTTGACACTCTGCTATTTTCCCCTTTTGTTGTTAGAGGGAGCCTGTAACTAGGAATTCCCATATATGAAGACTTAATCTTGCTTAAGCACGGAGAAAGCTGAGTTACTCACTGGTAGCAGGTGTTCTCCAGGACAGCAGGCTCAGTCCTCACAACCTTCCCTCGGAATTGAATTCTTCTGAGGAAAAATGGCGTTGCCTTGGCAGGCAGGAAGGTGAGTGCATGCGTGGTGAAACTATCTAAAAGCTTCTAGAAGGAGCTGGGAAAGCTCCCACATTGAGGGCTTCATCGGTGACATCATCCATATGCGAGGACTTAGCCTAGCCTGCTGTCACAGAGAACACCTGCTGCAGGTGAGTAACTTCACTTTATATTCCACCATAAGATTAAGGGCTGGTAATTTAGTTTTGAAGAAATTTCTAACAGCGATCAGGTGGTTTCATTTATGAAAGTGTATATATTGCCTTCCTAGTACACACTAGTCAAAGTGGCTTAGAAAATCAAAAGCTTAGTCATTGTACCGTGTGGTCTGTTTTGAGTGCCAAGCAGTGGATGCTCAAGGAATTATATTCTGTTGGGGATGGCATTTGGAATTAGAGGCTTGGGGAAGGGCTATTAGTGTTTAGGGTTTTAATAATGTTGGATGTTTCCTTTAATCTCCAGGAACAAGCAGGAATAAGTCCTCACATATGGGTACGTCGGAACCGACGGAGCCTGCGCGGGAAAGCTCCCCAGCTTCCTAGAATGGAAGCTTTTGGGACCTCCCACTGCACATGCGCGCTGCCTTCCCGCCTTCCTGAACAGCTCTCCTCAGTTTCTCTTTTTCCGCGGAGCCAGCAGGTCGTGTATCCTGTCACCGCTGAAGAAATTGTAGTTTTTTGTTTTGTTTCTTTAGACCGCGTACCTGCCTTCCCATACCGATACCGGTATCGCCGGTCTTCCTTTTTCTTTCTTGAAAAATTATTTTCTTTTTCTTTTATTATTTTTCAGCACTTGGTCACTTCAGTTAGGCCTTCAGGCCTACTTGAATTCTCCACATGGAGAAGCCAGCCCCTGGATTTAAGAAGTGTACCAAGTGTACTGCTGTAATATCAGTCACAGACACCCATGAATGGTGTCTTAAATGTTTGGGGCCTGACCACTCCATTCCGGACTGCCCTTCCTGCTCCCAAATGTCTAAGCGTGGGCTGCAGAACCGGGCCAACAAATTCCATGTGCTGTTTGCTTCAGAGAATCCAACATCACAGTCATCCAGGTCATCATCTCCGGATGGATCTCAGGTAACCAAACCTTCTGTGGGCAAGTCCTCAAAGGGCAAATCTCCTTCAAAGCATCGAGAGGCTCTTAGTTTTGAGGACCCTGCCCCAGCCAAACAGCCCCGGCGGGAAGCTCTGCCTTCCAAAACGCCAATTCAGGGGCTACAGGTTGACATCGATGGCACGGCCTCGACAGATCACCTGTTGGACTGCTCTGGGGTACCGGCCCATACCGGTACCGACATCCAGGCAGCCGTGGCATCTATGGGCAATACTGTCCAATCCATGCAGCAGGCCGTCATGGCTTTCATTAAAGCTGCAACGCCATCGGTACCGCTTCCAGCGGTTCCGGGCCCGGTTCCGGTATCGTCCGCCATGCCGGAACCCAGGCCTTCCTCTTCTAAACGCAAATCGGTACCGTATGGGCTTTCGCTCCATACCGCTTCCATACCCGGTACGCCCGATGTCGATACCGATCGGTATGCGTATCGTGCGTTGGAGGAAACTAGAGAATACACCGATTCCTCTGAGGATTTTGGCTCCTCTGATGAGTCTGCAGAGCTCTCCCTTGACCTTCCTGAGGAACCTTCTTCTCCAAAAAGGAGAATGTCTCCTCCAGAGGATTTGTCCTTTCAGGATTTTATTTTAGAAATGGCTAAAGGCCTTTCTATCACTACCTCCTCTGAAAGGGAACCAAGGTCAAAAAGATTGGATATTTTAGGATACTCTAAGTCTCCTAAAGAAGCAGTTACCCTGCCTATCCATGAAATCCTTCAGGAACAATTGATGGATTTCTGGGAGAACCCTTTAACTCTGTCTCCTTATTCCCGTAGGTTGGACACCATGTATCGGGTCCCTCCTTCTCCTGGTTTTCAGAAAACTCAATTGCCTCACCACTCCATTGTGGTAAAGTCTGCAATGAAAAAGATCAAGAGTACTAAAAGGCACTCTTCTACACCTCCAGGAAGGGAATGTAAGACACTGGACTCTTTTGGTAGGAAAATCTTCCAGGCTAGTATGCTTATAGCCAGGATTAATTCCTACAGCCTCTATATGGGCATGTTCCTAGGGGAACTTGCCAAGAAAGTGCGGCATTTTGCCCCCTTTATCCCTGAGGATAAACAGGAGGACTTCCTTTCTGTAGTGAAACAACTTTCAGATGTTTCTAAGTTCTCCAACAGAGCTGCCTTTGATTCCTTCGATGGAGCCAGCAGAGCTTCTGGCATTGCTATTGCAGCCAGACGCCTGGCTTGGCTCCAGGCTTCTGATCTGGAACCCTGGGTTCTAGATGGCTTACGGAATCTGCCCTGTACAGGTGAGAACTTATTCGGTGCAGAGTGGCAAGTTAAAGCCACTCAAATGGACGCTGAAAATGCCACCTTAGAGAGACTTTCTAAGTCCACTTCTACTCCCACTAAGAAGAAGTCTTTCAAGAGGCCTTATTATAAGAAGGCCAGATATGCTTCCAATACTGGCCAGCAATCTTCTCAACCTCGTTTTGCGGCTAAACGTCAGCAAACGAAACAAGCAAGAGCAAAGCCTGCAGCAGCTACTACAGCTCAACAGGCTCCACCCCCTCAGGGGTTTTGACTTGCCCCTAGAGAACTTGCCATTCCTGGTTCTGGACCAACCAGAACCTCTCACCATACCTGGAAGGTTAGCTCACTTTGCTCCCAGATGGGAACAAATCACAACAGAGCAATGGACCCTCTCTATCATCCGAGAGGGTTACAAACTTCATTTCTCCAACCTTCCTCCTCATCACATGGTGAGACCCTTCAATTCTCCATCTCCTCTCCTAGCCCTGTTGGGTCGGGAGATCTCTTCTCTGCTTGCCCAAGGGGCCATAGAAGAGGTTCCTCTTCATCAACAAGGGTCAGGTTTCTACTCCCCCTATTTTCTCATTCCAAAGAAGACAGGGGGATTTAGACCAATCCTAGATCTGAGAGAATTGAACAAATTTCTGTACAAGGAGAAATTCAAAATGCTCTCTTTGAGCATTCTCCTTCCATACCTTCAGAGTCAGGACTGGCTTTGTTCTCTAGACCTGCAGGATGCGTATACACATCTACTCATCCATCCATCCCACAGAAAATATCTTCGCTTTCTGTTCAGGGGAAGTCATTACCAATACAGAGTACTTCCCTTCGGTCTCGCCTCTGCCCCAAGAGTCTTTACCAAATGCATGGCAGTCGTAGCCGCATTTCTCAGAAGCATGGGGATTTTCGTATTCCCATATCTGGACGACTGGCTCATTCGAGCTCCAACTCAGTCGCAGGCCCAGATTTCCCTAGACCGCACAAGGAGCCTTCTGCAGTATCTGGGACTGGTGGTAAACCTTCCCAAGTCTCAACTCAGCCCTACTCAGTCTCTAGAATTCATAGGGGCCCAGTTGGACACCACCACTGCAAGAGCCTACCTTCCACTGGTTCGGGGTCAGCGTCTGCTGAGCTTGGCCTCCCAAGCCCAGTCCAGTACTCACTTGACAGCCAGGGAAATGCTACGCCTCCTGGGCCATATGGCCTCCACAGTACATGTGGTGCCCTATGCTCGTCTTCATATGAGAGCAGCTCAATGGACCCTGGCCACCCAGTGGACTCAGGCGTCGGGAGCACTCTCAGACCAAATACAAACCTCAAACCGTCTGTCTTGGTCCCTCCATTGGTGGATATCCACCAAGAATCTGTTGTTGGGGGCTCCCTTTCAGCCCTTGCTACCCCAAGCAACCCTCACAACAGATGCCTCCCAATTGGGGTGGGGAGCCCATCTGCTAACTCTCTCCACTCAGGGCACTTGGTCTCCACAGGAGGCCACCCTTCATATCAACCTCCTGGAACTGCGAGCAATTTACCTTGCCCTCAAGGTCTTCTATACCCTCCTTGCCAACCTGACTGTCCTGGTTCAGACAGACAATCAGGTGGCCATGTTTTACATAAACAAACAAGGAGGGACGGGCTCTCTGTCGCTTTGCAACGAAGCTCTCAGATTATGGGCCTTCGCCAGAGAGCACCAAATTCATCTGCTAGCAGTGTATCTTCCAGGAGTTCAAAACTCTCGAGCAGACAGGCTCAGTCGAGTTCTGCTGCCACACGAGTGGTCCCTACACGTGGACCAGATAAGCAGAATCTTTCAGGAATGGGGGACCCCGGACATAGACCTCTTTGCAAGTCCGTGGAATGCCAAACTTCCCCGGTTCTGTTCCAGGACTCCGTGTCAGGAAGCTCAGGCCACGGACGCCTTTCTCCTCCATTGGGGTCAGGCGTTCCTATATGCCTTTCCACCCATTCCGCTGATTCCCAAGACTCTATTCAAACTCCAGAGAGATCACGGCTCTATGATCCTCATAGCTCCACGCTGGCCACGCCAAGTGTGGTTCCCTCTGCTTCTACAGCTCTCCCAGGGATCCTCCCTGGACTTAGGAGCTGCACCAGACCTTCTGTCTCAGGAGGAGGGGACTTTGTGGCACCCAAACCCCAAATCCCTACATCTCCGAGCTTGGTTACTGAAGGCTTAAGTCTTCAAGACTTTAATCTTTCTCAACCTGTGAAAGATATCCTTCATGCCTCTAGGAAACCTTCCACGAGGCGGTCTTATGCTTTCAAATGGAAACGTTTTTCCATTTGGTGTGCTCAGCAGGGCCTTGACCCTCTGGCACTTCCTTTGAATTCCCTCTTAGACTATCTCCTGCATCTTTCCAATGCAGGCCTTAAGACGAATTCTGTAAGAGTCCATTTAAGTGCTATTTCAGCATCCCTGAAACCTATAAATGGACAACCTATCTCCTCTCATCCTCTTGTTGCAAGATTCATGAGAGGCCTGACTCTCACTAAACCTCCCATCAGACCCCCCCCGGTCGCATGGGATTTGAATCTAGTGCTTGGTCAGCTTATGAAGCCACCTTTTGAGCCGTTATTTTCTACCTCCTTGAAATTTCTTTCCTGGAAGGTACTATTCCTAATTGCAGTCACTTCCGCTCGCCGCATCAGCGAACTGCAGGCTCTAGTGGCTAATCCACCTTATACAAGATTTCATCATGACAAGGTGGTCCTTAGGACGAATCCCCACTTTATGCCCAAAGTGGTCTCGCCTTTTCATCTTAATCAAGAGGTATATCTACCGGTTTTTTTTTCCGGCTCCTCATGCATCCAGTGCAGAGAGGAACCTTCATACTCTGGATTGTAAAAGAGCTCTAGCCTTTTACCTTAATAGGACTCAGCCACATCGAAAGTCTTCTCAACTTTTCGTGGCTTTTGATCCTTCACATTTGGGACTTCCAGTCTCCAAGCGTACACTTTCCAATTGGATTGCTCAGTGTATTTCCTTTGCTTACCAGAGTAAAAACATTTCTCTGGAAGGCCATGTCACAGCTCACAATGTGAGAGCCATGGCAACTTCTATGGCTCATCTGCACTCTGTTTCCATTGATCAGATCTGTCGAGCCGCTACCTGGGCCTCGGTTCATACCTTTACAGCCCATTACTGTTTGGACAAGGACTCCCGCCGGGATGCCTTGTTTGGCCAGGCTGTCCTCAAACACCTGTTCCATTCTTAGACAACTCCTGCCCACCTTCCCAGGATGGATGCCTGAGATCCATACGAAGATGGCGAACCCTTGGAGGGGGATCTCCCAGGCATCTCAGCTAGGGAGTCCCCATATGTGAGGACTTATTCCTGCTTGTTCCTGGAGATAGCACAGTTACTTACCTGTAACAGGTGATCTCTGGGAACAGCAGGAATTAGTCCTCACAACCCACCCACCTCCCCTAGGAGTTGTATCTTCTATCTATCTGTCTTCCTGTCCTCTCTCTATTGTCTCAGCTATAAACTCGAAACTGAGGAGAGCTGTTCAGGAAGGCGGGAAGGCAGCGCGCATGTGCAGTGGGAGGTCCCAAAAGCTTCCATTCTAGGAAGCTGGGGAGCTTTCCCGCGCAGGCTCCGTCGGTTCCGACGTACCCATATGTGAGGACTAATTCCTGCTGTTCCCAGAGATCACCTGTTACAGGTAAGTAACTGTGCTATCTGTAACATGCATCAGACCTTTTGATGAGGCATGTAATCAAATGTTATGCAATAAACATGATAATTTTGAATACACACATTCCAATAGATTTGACAACTGGAAAAGTAATAGAAATTTTACAGTTTTTTTGATCGATTTCAGAATCATGCTTTAATGTAAGGAGATGGGTCAGTCTAGTCTTTGGAAAACAGAACAATGTGCGTGTCAAACTCTCGGGATTCAAATAGTAGTAACTTTCTGCTGACATTTCTCTTAGCAGTCTAAGACAAATCACTTTTTCTATCCATGTCTCAGTGTAGCAAATCTGCCCCAATCTCTAGAAGTACTAGAAGTAATTCCAGAGTGATGTGGCGGTAAAGCACTTTGGGATATTGTTTAACCAATTCAGATCAACAGTTTAGTTTTCACCAGGGAGCATTGTCGCCAAATGCTGTTAGTTTTGCGCATAGTGACAGTAATGAGCCTCACTTGACTGTAGGATATTGCATGTGTCCCGGATGGCTCCCAGAGCTGCACTCAGAAAATTTGGGATGAGTTATGTGTCACATAATTGAATGGAAATTGGGAGTATATGAATTAAATTCAACCCAGATGTGGATTTGTGCCAGCCG
Organism: Ichthyophis bannanicus; assembly: GCA_033557465.1. Classification (NCBI taxonomy): domain Eukaryota; kingdom Metazoa; phylum Chordata; class Amphibia; order Gymnophiona; family Ichthyophiidae; genus Ichthyophis; species Ichthyophis bannanicus. Next base: position 77,731,273 of record CM066042.1, read on the forward strand.
TGGCTGCTGGAGATGGCAGACACTGAGCTTCTGTTGGCTGCCCTTGGAGAGAAATATAAAGAGGATAATTGTATAATCTCACTTGCAGGCGAAGTATGTTTCCGTGTGCGTATTTGGGGCCTATTTTATAAAGTAAAGCACGCTCGGGCTTTACTTTATAGCAGGGGCTCTCAACCCAGTCCGCTAGACCCACCTAGCTAGTCATGATCTCCAGGAACAAGCAGGAATGAGTCTTCACATATGGGTATCGTCGGTACCGACGGAGCCTGCACGGGAACGCTCCCCAGCTTCCAGCAAGAAAGCTTTTGGGAGCATCCCACAGCGTCTGCGCACTGCCTTCCCGCCTTTCCCAACCGCCTCTCTCCAGTTCTTCTTTTCCGCGGAGCCAGCAGGTCGTGTTTCCTGTCACCGCTGAAGAATTTCTTATTTTCTTTTATTTTTCTTTAGTCGCGTGTCTGCCTTCTCGACTCCGGACCGGTGCCACCGGTCTTTTTTCTTTCTTTAAAAAAAAAAAAAAAAAAAAATCTACTTTCTTACTTCAGTGCATTTTTTTCTTCTGTGTGGCCTTAGGCCTGCAGATATTTTTTCCTCATGGAAAAACCCGCTTCTGGGTTTAAAAAATGCACGAAGTGCAGTGGCACTATTTCTGTCACTGACACCCATGACTAGTGTCTAAAATGTTTAGGTCCTGAACACTCCATCGCGGATTGTGAGTCCTGTTCCATGATGTCTAAAAGAGAGAGTTACAAAATCGGGCAGCCAAGCTCAGTACCCTGTTTCCCTCCGATGCAGCTTCAGTGGCATCGACATCTTCCAGGGCTGCTTCTTCATCCCATGGATCTCAGGTAACCAAACTTAAATCTGGCCGGTCCTCAAAGGGTACATCTCCCTCTAAGTATCGAGATGTCCCCGAGCTTACTCTTGAGGAATCCACACCGGAAAATTACCCCGACGGGAGGCTCCGGCTTCCAAAGCATTATCTATGGGGTCACAGGTTGACATCGATGGCTCGGCCTCGACCGATCACCTGTTACAATGTTCTGGGGTACCGGCGGTTTCCACCGGTACCGACATCCAGACATTGGTGGCGTCGATGGATCAGAATATTCTGACCATGCAGCTTGCCATCACGGCATTCATACAAGCTGTGACGCCTACGGTACCGCAACAAACTCCATTGTCGGTACCGATTCCGATACCGGTACCGGATCCGACACTGGTTCCGATACCGGTACCGCTTGCATCAACATCAACGTCGACAGCAGCGGTACGCTATCCAGTGATGCCTATTGGTATCGACTCGGTACCCATTACTCCCGATGTCGATACCCCCCGGTACGCGTATCGGGCTCTGCGAGAGCATCCAGATAGTCGATACTTCGATTCCTCTGAAGACTCTGATTCATCAGAGGCCTCTATTGCAGCATCGGGGATCCTTCCTCAGGAACCCTCTTCTCCAAAAAGGAGAATGTCTCCTCCTGAAGACTTGTCTTTTCAAGACTTCATCACGGAGGTGGCCAGAGGCCTGTCCATTTCAGTAGCCTCTGAAACTGAGCCTAGAGCCAAGAAATTAGATATTCTACAATATCCTAAGGCTCCCAAAGAGGCAGCCATCTTATCTATACATGAGATTCTTTATGATCACATGTTGGGTATATGGGAAACTCCTCTTTCCACCTCCCCTTTTTCTCGTAGGTTGGACACCATGTATCGTGTTCCTCCTTGTCCTGGGTTTCATAAGACTCAGCTTCCTCACCACTCTATTGTGGTAGAGTCTGCTATGAAAAAAATTAAGAGTACAAAAAGGCACTCCTCTGCTCCTCCAGGGAGAGAATGCAGAACCTTAGATGCCTTTGGCAGGAAACTTTTCCAGGCCAGCATGCTTGTAGCCAGAATCAACTCCTATAGTCTCCATATGGGGATGTTTCTAAAAGAAGTTACAGATCATCTGCACACCTTATCTCCTTCTATGTCAGAAGATAAGAGAGAAGAATATCTTACCTGGCTTAAACATGCACAGGATGTATCCAAGTTTTCCAACCATGCAGCCTTTGACTCTTTTGAGGGTGCCAGTAGAGCTTCGGCTATTGCCATAGGTGCACGCAGAGTAGCTTGGTTACAAGCCTCTGATTTGGAATCCTGGGTACAGGATGGTCTGGGTAACCTTCCCTGTACAGGGGAAAACCTGTTTGGCAAAGATTGGCAAGCTAAGGCCAACCAGATGGATGCTGAAAATTCTGTTTTAGATAGACTCTCAAAGTCTACTACTGCTCCTTTTAAAAAGAGGTTATTCGAGAAAGCATCTTTCCCAAAAAAAGGGAAATTTTCTTCTGGTTATGGTCAGGCCTCTTATCAAGGTCGTTTTGCTGCAAAGAGACAGCAACAACCAAAACAGGCCAAGCCTCAGGCTGCGAGGACTGCTACGGCCCAACAGCCTCAGCCTCCTCAGGGCCTTTGACTTTCCACTAGAGAACTTAGCCTTTCTGGCTCTAGAACATCCAGAGCCTCTCACCATCCCAGGAAGGTTAGCTCATTTTGCTCCCAGATGGGAACAAATTACAGCAGAGCAATGGACCCTCTCCATCATAAGAGAGGGGTACAAACTTCACTTCTTAAACCTTCCTCCTCACACCATGGTGAGACAGTTCAATTCTCCAACATCTCTCCTCAACCTTCTAGGTCAAGAGATTGCTACCCTTCTTGCCCAAGGGGCAATAGAAGAAGTACCCCTTCTTCAACAGGGCTCAGGGTTCTACTCCCCCTATTTTCTCATCCCAAAGAAAACAGGGGGCTACAGACCCATATTAGATCTCAGAGAGTTGAACAAGTTTCTATGCAAGGAGAAATTCAAGATGACTTCTCTAGGAACTCTCCTTCCATACCTCCAGAGTCAGCACTAGCTTTGTTCTCTAGATCTCAAGGTTGCATACACTCATGTCCTCATCCATCCAACACACAGAAGGTTCCTCTGGTTCCTTTACCAAGGAAAGCACTACCAGTACAGGGTGCTTCCTTTCGGTCTGGCCTCTGCTCCAAGAGTGTTCACAAAATGCATGGCAGTGGTAGCTGCATTTTTACGCACTCTAGGGATATTCATATTCCCATATCTAGACGACTGGCTCATCCGAGCTCTATCCCAGTCAGAGGCCCAGACTTCCCTGGCCTGCACGAAGCGTGTTCTCCAGTATCTGGGACTTGTAATCAACATTCCAAAGTCCCATCTCACCCCTACTCAGTCTCTGGAGTTCACAGGGGCCTTACTGGATACCACAACTGCAAGGGCCTATCTCCCCCAGGCCCGTTGCCTACGCTTGGTGCAGTTAGCCTCCCAAGTTCAGTTAAAATCCCATTTAACTGCTCGAGAGATGTTGCAACTCTTAGGCCACATGGCATCCACGGTGCATGTGGTTCCCTATGCTCGCCTTCACATGAGGGCAGCTCAGTGGACCCTGTCCACCCAGTGGACCCAGGCATCAGGTTGCCTGTCAGACAAAATAGCAACCTCCAGTCGCCTCTTTTGGTCCCTCCACTGGTGGAAGTCTACTCAAAATCTTCTGCTGGGGTCTCCCTTTCAACAGGTTTTACCCCAAGCAACCCTTACAACAGATGTCTCTCCAAAAGGTTGGGGAGCTCATCTACAAGTTCTCTCCACTCAAGGCATCTGGTCTCCACAGGAGACATCTCTACATATCAACCTCTTGGAGCTCAGAGCAATCTTTCTGGCTCTCAGAGTTTTTCACACCCTGCTCAGCTACAAGACCGTCCTCATCCATACGGACAACCAAGTAGCCATGTTCTACGTGAACAAGCAGGGGGGGACTGGCTCTCTGTCGCTTTGCAACGAAGCTCTGAGATTGTGGGCCTTCGCCAGAGAGCATCAAATCCATCTCATGGCAGTGTATCTTCCAGGGTTTCAAAACTCTTGGGCAGACAGACTCAGTCGAGTTCTGCTTCCACACAAATTGTCCCTGCATGGGGACCAAATAGCCAGGATTTTTCGGATTTGGGGTACCCCAGACATAGGCCTGTTTGCAAGTCCGTGGAATGCCAAACTTTCCCGGTTTTGTTCCAGGATTCCATGTCAGGGAGTTCAGGCCAGGGATGCTTTCCTCCTTCATTGGGGGCAAGACTTCCTCTATGCCTTTCCACCAATTCCCCTCATTTCCAAAACTCTGTTCAAGCTTCAGAGAGACAAGGGGTCTATGATCCTCATAGCACCACGTTGGCCATGCCAAGTGTGGTACCCTCTACTTCTACATCTCTCTCAAGCTCCCTCCCTGGACCTGGGGTCTGCTCCAGATCTCCTCTCCCAGGAGGAGGGAACCCTGTGGCACCCAAATCCTCAGTCTCTTCATCGCAGGGTCTGGTTGCTGAAGGCCTAGACCTTCAAGATTTACACCTTTCTCAGCAAGTGAAGGATATCCTTCATGTTTATGTTTATTGATTTGATTGACCGCCCTTCAAAATAGCAGAGCGGTTTACAATGATAATAAAATATTACAGTAACATCAAGGCACAAGGCCGGAAAAGTAGAAAGAAAGTTACAATTACTTTGTAGAGAGAAAATGGAAGAGCAGGTTGATATCAAAGGGTATAGGAAAAAAGGTTAGGGGTGAGAGGAGGGAGGGCCAAAGGCAAGGGAGAAAAAGTGAGTCTTTAGATCCAGCTTGAAGGTAGGGTGATGATGTTCCAGGCGGAGGGCGATGGGAAGGGAGTTCCAGAGGGCAGGGCCTAGAAAAAAAAAAGCTGAGGAACGGGTAGAGTGCAGGTGGGCTAGGGAAGGAGGGGGTAGTGTGAGACGGTTGAGATGAAAGGAACAGGGAGTGTGTCTGGGAGTGCGAAAGTGGATGAGGTCAGCCAGGTATTGAGGAGTGGAGGTGTGAAGTGCTTTATGAACAAGGGTGAGTAGTTTGAACTGAATGCGGAAGGAAATTGGTAACCAGTGAAGGCGGAAAAGAAGGGGGGTGATGTGGTCTCTGGGGGAGGAGTGGGACACGAGTCGAGCGGCTGTATTTTGGATTCGTTGAAGACGTGACAGTTGGAGCTTGGTGAGACCAGTGAAAATGGAATTGGCGAAATCAATGCGAGAAATAACTAGTGATAGAAGCAGAGTAGTAAGGGCAGAGGGAGAAAGAAAAGGACGAATTGCCCGGATCTGACGGAGGTGGTAGAAAGAGGTTTTGGAGATATGGGAAATGTGAGCTGAAAAGGAAAGGTCAGAATCGAAAAGTACACCAAGATAACGAAAAGTAGGAACAAGAGAGATAGGTGAACCAGAGAAAGAGGGGGCCAGAGAGGGGGGCTGATGACCGTGGGAAAACCAAATAGCAGTAGTTTTGGAGGTGTTGAGATGGAGGCAGTTATTAGTTAACCAGTCGGAGACAGCAGTTAGACACAGGTTTAGGGGGGCAAGATCAGGACAAACAGGGGAGGTGTGATAGAGAAGAAGAATGTCATCTGCATAAAAGAAGGCCGTGATCCCAAACTGTTGTATCAACAAGGTGAGAGGAGTCAGAAAGAGGTTGAAGAGCAAAGGTGCGAGAACGGAGCCCTGTGGGACTCCGCAGGGAAGGGGAAAAGGGTCTGAGGGGGGAACGGATGGAGAGGAGGAAAGGACTGCAGCAGATCTAGAAGAAAGAAAAGAATGGAACCATCGATATACAGTGCTACAGAGGCCAGCTTCGCGTAGACGAGACAGAAGAAGGGAGTGATCAACCAAGTCAAAGGCGGCAGAAAGATCGAGAGCTACCGCCACCGAGATATCACCTCGATCGTGTGCAGTGTGCAGAGAGTTGGTGAAGGCAAGAAGAATAGTTTCTACACTGTGCCCAGGTCGGAAGCCAGACTGACGAGGGTGAAGAAAATTAACAGAATCCAAATGGTGAGAAAGCTGTGCGAAGACAATCTTTTCCAGAATTTTTGAAAGAAAGGACAGATTAGAAACTGGGCGGTAGTTGGCAGGGTCCAGGGGATCAAGAGAAGGTTTTTTAAGAATCGGGCGGATAAGTGCGTGCTTCCAGGAGGTGGGGAAAGTGCCCGTGGAAAGACTAGAGTTCAGCATGGCTAGAAGATATGGAAGGAAAGACAGAGAAGGAAGGAGCAACCAGGAGGAAGGGATAGGGTCAAGAGGGCAGAAGGTCTTGTTGGATGAGGAGATGAGGTGGTGAAGCTCAGCTGTGGTAGTTAAGGAGAAGGAGGACCAGGTGTGAGACAGTTGGGAGGTTGGAGGGGGAGCGGCAACAGGGGGCGGGGAGGAGATTGGTGGGGGGAGGGTAGGTAGGGAGGCTCTTAAGGTAGAGACTTTGTTACTGAAGGCGGAAGCAAGAAGGGAAGGGGGGGGAGTGGGATGTGCGGGCACAGCAGAGGAGGTAGGAAGAAGGGAAGTGAGGAATCTAAGGGTAGAGTAGAGATGCCGGGTCTGGTTAGGGGCGTTGGCAATGGCAGCAGAAAAGTAAGAGGACTTGGCAAGGTGAACCTCGGATCGATACTGAGAGTGGTGGGCTTTGAAAATAGATAGGGTGGTTGGAGAGGGGGACTTACGCCATAGCCTTTCAGCTCTCCGTAGTTGGGAGCGGAGGAGGAATAGACCAGTATGATACCAGGGCTGGGAAGGGCGGCGTGAGGCTGGGCGTGGGTGAAGAGGAGCAATACGATCGAGGGCGGCAGAGAGAGAGGAGGACCAGGTAGACGCTTGAGAGTTAGGGGATAAGGAAAGGAAGTCGGAGGGCAGTAAGTCTGTGGCAGGAGGCAATTGCTGGGCAGTGGAAAGAGAGATAGTGCGGGATAGACATGGAGGGAGAGAAAAGGAGGGTGGGGGAACTAGAGCTGGGGCTGCAGGATGAGAGCAAAAGACTGTCAGGCAGAGATGGTCTGTCCAGGGAAGGGGGAAGGAAGTCAGGTTGTCAAGAGAGATGGTGGAAGAGGAAAGGGTCAGGAATAGATCAAGGGTGTGTCCAGCAGAATGAGTGGGGAAAGAAACGTGCTGTCAGAAAGATAGGTCGTGAAGGAGAGCAAGGAAGGCATGTTCCCTGGAGGATGAGGGGGAGTCGAGGTGAAGGTTAAAGTCACCAGCAATGAGGAGGTGAGGAAAAAGTAAGGAGAGGTCTGAGATGGAACGGAGGAGAGAGTCCCAAAGATCGGGTTGCAGGGCAGGGGGCGCGTAGATGAGAAGGATATGTGTTGAGGGGGAAGTATGAAGATGGAGCAGAAGAGTCTCAGAGTAGGAAAGAGAGGGTGAGAAGATCTGAGTGAAGGAGAGAGAAGACCGGAGAATAGCGGCCACCCCGCCGCCAGAGCAGCTGGTGCGGGGGACAGAAACTGCAGAGAAACCTACGGGTAGGCAACGGGCAAGGAGGGGATCCTCCCCCTCTCTCAGCCAGGTCTCGGTGAGGAGGGCAAGGTCTAGTGATGTCCGAGTGATAAGGTCTTGAATGAGAAGGGATTTTTTTCTGAGGGAGCAGCAGTTGAGAAGGCCAAGCTTAAGGGAAGTGCAGGAGGGGGGAGGGAGAGCGCAAGGATATGCAGGAGTTCGCAGGGAGGAAGCACAGTAGTGAAGATTGAGAAGGCAGCGGGATCGATAACGAGCATTCGGGGTTGGACGTGACCCCAATGAACAGGTATAAGTGACATGGGGTGAGCAGTAGAAGGAAGGGAAGAGGTCAAGGTGCCAGAAAAGAATAGACAGCAGGAGGAGGACAATACCTGGGGGAGCCAGAGGTCCGCATCAGAGGTGGAGAAAAAGGTGCTCCCAGGTCCAGTGGAGGTGAAGAGGCAAAAGGCAAGAAGAGGAGAAGTACAGAGCATGGGATTAGAATTGTGGCCTCCGCTGCCGGAGCAGCCCCAAGGAGCTTCCACCAGACGTTCCTATGCTTTTAAATGGAAAAGGTTTTCCATTTGGTGTGCAGAGAAGGGTCTTAACCCTCTTGCAATACCCTTGAATTCTTTACTAGACTATTTGCTGCATTTATCCCATGCAGGTCTTAAAACAAATTCAATCAGAGTCCATTTGAGTGCTATTGCAGCATCCCTTAAGCCTCTCAATGGACGACCAATTTCCTCTCATCCTCTTGTAGCAAGATTCATGAGAGGCCTTCTTTTAACTAATCCTCCCATTAGACCACCTCCAGTGGCATGGGACTTGAATCTGGTTCTTGGCCAGCTTATGAAGCCACCCTTTGAACCCTTAGCCACTACCTCCTTGAAGTTCCTTTCCTGGAAGGTTATTTTTCTCATTGCAGTCACCTCAGCTCGCCGTATCAGTGAGTTGCAAGCTTTAGTGGCTAATCCTCCTTATACAAGGTTCCATCATGACAAGGTAGTCCTCAGGACTAATCCACACTTTATGCCTAAAGTGGTCTCACCTTTTCATCTGAACCAAGAGGTATATTTACCTGTCTTTTTTCCAGGACTTCATGCATCAAGTGCGGAGAGGAATCTTCATACCCTGGATTGTAAAAGAGCACTCGCCTTCTACTTACAAAGGACACAGCAACATAGAAAGTCCTCTCAACTTTTTGTTGCTTTTGATCCTTCTCATTTAGGACTTCCAGTCTCTAAAAGAACTCTATCCAATTGGATTGCTCAGTGTATTTCCTTCGCCTACCGGAGTAAGAACCTTTCTCTGGAGGGCCATGTCACAGCTCACAATGTGAGGGCCATGGCAGCCTCTATGGCTCATCTAAACTCTGTGTCCATCGACCAAATCTGTCGAGCGGCCACCTGGGCATCGGTTTATACCTTCACAGCCCATTACTGCTTGGACAAGGACTCCTGCTGGGATGCCTTGTTTGGTCAGGCTGTTCTCAAACACCTGTTCCATACTTAATCAACTCCTACCCACCATCCCTGACTGGATGCCTGAGATTCATAGGTGGAGATGGAGCCCTCTCCAGGGACATCTCCCAGGCATCTCTAGCTGGGGAGTCCCCATATGTGAAGACTCATTCCTGCTTGTTCCTGGAGATAGCACAGTTACTTACCTATAACAGGTGATCTCTGGGAACAGCAGGAATAAGTCTTCACAACCCACCCACCTCCCCTAGGAGTTGTATCTCTCTATCTTTCTTTCCTTTCCTCTCTCTCTCTTTGTCTCAGCTTTAAAACTCGAACTGGAGAGAGGCGGTTGGGAAAGGCGGGAAGGCAGCGCGCAGGCGCTGTGGGATGCTCCCAAAAGCTTTCTTGCTGGAAGCTGGGGAGCGTTCCCTCGCAGGCTTCGTCGGTACCGACGATACCCATATGTGAAGACTTATTCCTGCTGTTCCCAGAGATCACCTGTTACAGGTAAGTAACTGTGCTTTTTCAGAAGACCCACAATGAATATGCATGAGAGAGATTTGCATTCAATGGAGGCAGTACAAGCAGCTTTCTCTCATGCATATTCTCTGTGGTTATCTTGAAAACCTATCTGACTAGATGTGTCCCGAGGACTGGGTTGAAAATCCCTGCTGTGCAATATAGGGACATACAGACGCGCCTGAGTCTAGTTGCGGCAGTTATGCCTGCACCTAAATCGGCACTGTGATGCATATAAGTCATAGGTTTCTATAACTTATTCATGTAGATTTGGGCTCTGCCCAAGCATCGCCCCATGCACACTCCTGTGGAACTTACACATAGTGGTATATGCACATGCCTGCAGAGTAGCAATCAACTACAGGGCGTACACCGATTCGCACATGAAAACCCTTTAATCTTGCTTTCATATGCATAACTGCTGATGCGCCCTATATAGAATCAGCCCCAGAGAGTGCAGAGGTCTAAAGGATCGATATTCAAAAGCACTTCTCCAGTTAGCAGCACCTGCTTTCAGAATAAGTGCAGGCCAGTGTGATAATCAGTGGTACTGTCCAGATAGAGCCCTGAATATTTCCTCTGACTGCCTTAAGTACTGTCCACAGAGCGCCAGAGTGGAGCTTGGGAGGTGTTCAAAACTATCCTTTAGCCACGATTTTCAGTTTGCTAACCGGATAACTATCCGCCTAAAGTCAGGTCAGGAGAAGAAGACTGTGCTACATTTTTCCAGTTAGCTATCCAAATAATGGGCTCAAAATCACCATTATCTGCATAGCAGTGCCAGTCCTTGCTGAATCTGGATATTCAGTGCCAACCACCGTCCGAATATTGTTGCTAAATAACTGGATTTTATTCAGCAGCAGCGAGGCTGAATAGCAGCCCAGGGGTATTTTTAAAGTTCCATTAGTACACAGCAAGCATCCTGCGCTTCAATTCTAGTGATTTTTATTATGGATTCAAGAGTTTCAGCATAAATTCAGAATCGAAACAAGTAAGACTGACCCAAAGTGAGATCCAAGAAATTCTGGTTACCATACTAATGCAATTAATTATCTTGGACAGAAGCACTAAACCAGCCTACAATAAAAATAAGCTTCAAAAATTAACAGGGTAATTTCATAAACTTTTACGCAGTTAATGCAAGTTGTCATGTGTGTATTTGGAGCCTATTTTATAAAGTGAAGTATGCACGTACTTTATTAAACTGAGACCCATCTTTATGCCCTATCTAGGTGCAACAGTTACACCTGCTCTAGGGCAGGCGTAAATGCCCGTGCTTAGATTTGTCAAAAAAAGTGCATAAGTTATAGTATTTTATAACCTAGGCATGTAGATTTGTGCTTTGCCTCCGCTCACTCACTGTGCACACCCACACTGTAAGTACATGCGCAACAGCACTTACGTGTGGGCGCTCTCAGACTAGTGACCACCTAAAGCATGCACCCAAGTCCCTGAAAATAGGGGCTTATGCAGCTCCCCTGTAAAAATCACCCTCCTATGTTTTTAAATCAGTACCGAAAGGTAATTCTTTCACATGCCCTTCTAGAAACAGTTTAAGTGATCTGGATATAAAAATACTTTATCAGCTTCTATGAACTGCTGCTTTAAGATACTACCGACATTTTAAGGTGACGGTCTCTGATTTTATGCACTGCAAAATGAATGAATGCTTAAATTGGTAACTTGCTTGACTTGCTTGTTCCTAGGGGACAATTAGCGTTGGAATCGATGCCACGGAACTTTTTGATCGTTATGATGAAGAATACGAAGATGCGCCAGGAAGCAGCTTTCCCCAGGTTGAAATTAACCGAATGCACATCTCACAGTCTATTGAGGTACAGTACAGCTGACAGCACTTCGTATGCAAACACCCTTCTAAATGAGTATGCCATGCATCATCAGAGTAACTTCAGAACTGAGCACTGCTCAAATTTTAATTTTTACCCTCATCTTTATTTATGCCGGTATCCAATTACCAGGTCTGTAAGAGATTGATTTATAGCAGGACTGCCTTTTCATGCTAGCTCATGCATTTTTGAGCACCTAAGGTCTCCAAGGTCTGGCTCCAGTTCACGTGCTGCTGACTTTCTGTATCTAGTGGCCGCTGTTGCAAGTTCAAGTGATGCTTTCAGCTGGGTAGTGAATGCTGTAGAGATGTTTCACGCTGATACATTTTTAAAGAAGAAACTTGAATAGAAATTCAGATTTCAAGAAATGGCACCAAGCAACTGCCTTACCACCCCTCAAACTGCCCCAGCTCTGAACACTACTCCACAGTTTCCCCAACCCCAAAAACTGTCCCCTGCAGCTGCTGCAACATCCTGCAAACTGTTCCACCCCTAAAACTAACTCTTCTAAATAACTGTCACCAACTCCTAAAAGTATATCCTCCATAAATGCCCTACCACACTCAACTGCCCCACCACAGACGCAATATGTGCACAGCACACATAAAACATGCAGCAAAGATACAAACACACACACAGACACGTAGACACAGGGATTGTAAATAATTCCCAAGTCATAATATACTGTATTTCATATTATTCACATAGATATATTTAATTTATATGTTTGTTAAAACTTTTTTAATCGCCCTTCAAAAAAGCAGCAGAGCGGTGTACAGTAAAACCAAAAATTATTAAAAGGAAAAACAGAAAGGAACTCCATAAATCATAGGACAGAGATAGAAGCATTCATACTCGAGGAGGAGTCTGTAATTCTAAATAAAGAAAGGGGGTTCAGGAGGGCAAGGAATTAAAAGCCAGGTTGAAAAGGTGAATCTTTAAGTAGGACTTGAAGGTGTAGTGTAAGTTGTTTCAAGTCTGAGGTGAGGGGGCAGGGAATCCCAAAGAGCGGGAGCAAGTACATAAAAGGCAGAGGAAACGGTGAATGATAGTTGAGCGTGTGAGATGGATGGGATATGCAAGTGGTTGGCATGAATCTCTCTGAGGGCATAGTGAGGGGCATGGGGGAGTAAAGAGGTCAGAGAGGTAACAGGGGAAGCCCGATTCCTTATCGTCCCTCTAGTCTAGTCCCGTACCATAGAGTTGTGCACCTCTTCCAGCAGCTTGGGGGACTGAGCATGTCATAACTTTGATGACTTCAGGATACTTAGGCAGCTGGCTCCACCCCCAGCCTTCCAGTAAGCTCAGTCTCCTAGCAGCTGGAACAGGTGTTTTCTCATTGGGACTCACTGAAGGAACAACTAGGAAGAGTTTAGTTAAAATTTGGAAGTTTATTTTGCATCTGTAGTGTTAGGGTTTTTGTCCCTTTAAATTAAAGTTTAAAAAAAAAAAAAAAAAGAGTGAGCTAGCAAGGCCGAGGAGCGGCTTGCAGGTGAGCAGACAGAATTGCAGGGGCCGATGTGGTGCCGGCTGGTCATTTGGGGTCTGGCTCTGCTCCCAAACCCCTCCTGTACGGGTGAGGAGCGTCGAGACAGCAGAAGTGCTTGCTGCATGACGGTGCTGTGAGTAGCGGTAAATCTCCGGCAACAGAGGTTGGCGTCGGGGGATTGTAGTTAGCGAGTTACTTTGTCAGCATTAGTGCAGGTACTTGACTGGATTTGCGGGGTGGTTAGGGCCGCGTGTACAGTCAGGGGAAATGAAGTTCCGTTTCTGGTTTTGGCCGCCATTTTGTTTGCGCGGGAAGCGGAGTTGCGGCATCAGGATGCTGTTTAGGAAGCTTTGCTCTGCAGAACGCTAGTTTTCAGCGGTTAGTTGTTGGAGGTGATTGGAGGTTTTTCTCATATTCTGGGCACAGTTGGCTGCGGTTCGTTTACTTCCTAACTGGGGGGAGAAAAAAAAAAGAAACAAGAAAAAGACAGAGGTAAGGTACAAATGACTGTGCCTGCTAAGCCACAATGTGGGGTTTGTGGGCAACGCAGGAGCTCGCTTACAGCAGAAGGGCTCTGCAAAGGCTGTACTGCGGAGACTCGCTCTGCAGAACAGGGTGTTTTAGATGACACTGTTTTAGAGACTAGCTCAAGGGAGCAGGGACCTGGAGTTTCGTCGCAGGCAGAAGCGGAGGGTCCTTTGTCTCTCCAGGAAGCTCATCCAGCGGCTTCCTCGGTGCAGGGGGCTGCGCAGCCCGTCCCAGGTGGATTTTCCCCGGAATTTGTTATCTCCAGGAACAAGCAGGAATGTAGTCTTCACATATGGGTATCGTCGGTACCGATGGAGCCTGAGCGGAAACACTCTCCAGCGTCAAATAGGAACGCTTTTGGGAGCATCCCTCAGCACATGCTCGCTGCCTTCGCGCCTTTCCAACTGTCCCTCTTCAGTTATTCATTTTCCGTGGAGCCGACAGGATCCATACCCTGTCACCGCAGAAAATTCCGTCTTTAAAATTGTTTTCTTGTGGTCGCGTTTGCCTGCTGCACGATGCTTACCGGTACCGCCGGTTCTTTTCTTTTCCAAAAAACCCCCCAAAACCTTATACTTTGAACTGTTTCTCTTCAAAAACTTTTCTTTTTGGTGCTAGGCGTCATTTTGGGCACTAGGCCCCATATTGCTAAAACATGGAAAAACCAACTAGTGGTTTTAAAAAATGTACTAAGTGTGGCGGTACTATTTCTGTCACTGACACCCATGATTGGTGTCTTAAGTGTTTAGGGCCTGAACATTCTCCATCTGAATGTCTCTCCTGTATGGGGATGAGTAAAAGAGGAAGACAGAACCGGGCTGCAAAGCTCGGTACCCTCTTTTCTTCGGATGCCAGATCCATTGCATCGACATCTTCAAGGGCCTCCTCTTCCTCCCATGGATCTCAGGTAACTAAACATAAAAGCTGGTCCTCAATGGTTAGCTCTCCTGCTAAGCATCCCACACCGGCAAAGCAGCACCGGTGGGAGCCTTCGGCTTCCAAAGCATCAATGGGGCTCCAGGATGTTCTCGAGGCCCCGACCTCGCAAGAACTACCTGTGCCATGCTCAAGGGTTCCGGCCGCCTTCACTGGTACTGATACCCAGGCATCGGCAGCGTCGATAGACCATAGGTTCCTCGCTATCGAACGCAGTATTGCAGCTCTTCTCTCAGCTGCGGTACCATTGGTCCAACGGGCACCGGTACCGACATCGACACCGATGCCGGTACCTAGACCAGTACAGACACCGGTACCGGTACCAGTACCGACGGTACCGGCCCCGGCGGGAATTCTTCCCACGCCATCTTTGGCTGGGATCGACAGATCGGTACCTGATCAACTCGGTACCAACTTTGATCGATACCGGGACCGTGCTTTGCATGAGCATCATGGTCAGGAATACTTCGAATCCTCCGATTCCGAAGACTCTGACAATTCTGCTGGTACTAGAGGGTTTCTCCCAGAAGATCCCTCTTCTCCCCAACGCAGAATGTTACCTCCAGAGGACATGTCTTTTCAGGTTTTAATTGGGATATGGCCAAGGGCCTTTCAATCACGGTAGCTCCTGAAGAGGAACCCAGAGCAAAGGAATTGGAAATTCTCCAATATCCTAAAGCTCCAAAGGAGTCAGCCACTCTGCCCATCCATGAAATTCTGCATAACTTGATGCTCAGAATGTGGGAAACAACTCTGACTACATCTCCTCACTCTAGGAGACTTGATACTATGTATTGAGTTCTGCCATGTCCTGGATTTCAAAAGACTCAGTTGCCACACCATTCAATGGTGGTGGAGTCAGCCATGAGTAGGATGAAAAGTGCAAAGAGGCACGCATCCAATCCTCCAGGTCATGAATGCAGGACTCTGGATGCTTTTGGGTGACAAACGTTTCAGGCTTCCATGCTTTCAGCTAGGATCAGTTCATATATATTGTATATGGGAATGTTCCTCAAGGAAGTTACAGGAGATTTGGAGCTTATGAGCCAAGACTTTCTTGCTCTAGTTAAGCATGCTCAAGATGTCTCCAAGTTTGTAAATCGTGCAGCCTTTGACTGCTTTGAATGCATCAGCAGAACCTCTGCTATTGCCATTGGCGCATGACGGATTGCCTGGCTTCAGGCATCAGACTTGGAAACTTGGGTACAGGACACGTTAGACAACATTCCTTGCACGGGAGAGAACCTCTTCGGCAAGAACTGGCAAGAAAAGGCTAACGAGTTGGATGCTGACAAGACTACTCTAGATAGATTGTCCAAATCTACAGCCACTCCAGCCAAAAAGAAGTCTTATAAAAAACCCTCTTTCAGCAAAAAGAGGAAATTTTATCCTTCCTATACCCAGCAAAGTCAATCTCAGGGTCAGGTTGTTCAAAAGGGACAAACAAGACAGCAAAAGAAGCCAAAAGGCCCCAGAGCCCAACCAGCTCTGCAGGTTTAGCCCCCTCAAGGGCTTTGACTCCTTCCTAGAGAGCTTAGCCTTCCTGCCTCTGAGGGGTCCCCAACCCCCCAATATCCCAGGCAGGTTATGCCACTTTGCCAACAGATGGCATCAGATAACAGCAGAAGATTGGACTTTGTCCATTGTAGGAGAAGGGTACAAGCTTCATTTTCACAGCTTGCCCCCTCCTACAATTCTAAAACAATTCAATTCTCAAACCTCCGCAAACAATCTGCTAGATCACGAGGTCTCAACACTCTTGCCCAAGGGGCAATAGAGGAGGTACCCATTCTTCAACGGGGTGCAGGGTTCTACTCCCCCTATTTTCTTATTCCAAAGAAAACAGGAGGACACAGACCCATTTTAGACCTCAGAGAAGTTCAAAATGATTTCTCTAGGAACTCTCCTGCCGTACCTTCAAAGCCAGGATTGGCTCTGCTCTCTAGACTTAAAGGATGCATACACTCATATTCTGATCCATCCATATCACAGGAAATTCTTACGATTCCTTTTCAGGGGAAAACATTTCCAGTACAGGATTCTTCCCTTTGGTCTAACTTCAGCACCAAGGGTATTCACAAAATGCATGGCAGTAGTAGCTGCATTTCTACGAACCCTGGGGATATTCGTCTTCCCTTACTTAGACGACTGGCTCATTCGAGCCCCTACAGTTGCAGAGGCCAGCACTGCACTGTCTCACACAATGCGAATCCTCCAATACTTGGGATTGGTAATAAACGTCCCAAAATACCAACTTGTTCCTTCCCAATGCCTGGAATTCATAGGGGCCTATCTAGATACGAAACAGGCAAAGGCTTTCCTCCACAGGCCCGGTGTCTTCGCATAATGCAACTAGCTTCTCAAGTAGCAGGGAAATCCTTCCTAACTGCTCGAGAGCTACTACAGTTGCTGGGACATATGACATCCACAGTTCATGTAGTCCCGTATGCTCGCCTCCACATGCGAGCAGCTCAGTGGACCCTATCCACACAGTGGACACAGGCCACAGGTCATTTATCGGATAAAATAATAAACTCTCAATGACTAATTTTGTCCCTCCAATGGTGGCAATCCCTAGAAAATCTGACAGTGGGGTCTCTTTTTTCATCAACCCCTTTTTCAGGCCACCCTAACAGATGCATCGCAGGTGGGTTGGGGAGCACACCTAAATCATCTCTCTACCCAGGGAACCTGGACTCCACAGGGGGCTGGTCTACACATAAACCTCCTGGAGTTGAGAACAATCTATTTAGCTCTTCGAGTATTCCACGCCAGCTCAGCTACAAGACAGTCCTAGTCCAGACAGACAATCAAATAGCAATGTTCTATGTGAACAAGCAGGGCGGGACAGGCTCTCTGTCGTTATGCAACGAAGCTTTACGACTGTGGGCCCTCGCCAGAGAGTATCAAATTCACTTTCTAGTGGTATATCTTCCAGGCATTCAAAACCTTTGGGCAGACAAACTCAGTCGAGTACTGCTGCCTCACGAGTGGTCCCTCCACCTGGACCAGGTGGTAAAGATATTTCATCTCTGGGGCACTCCAGACATAGACCTCTTCGCAAGTCCACTGAATGCCATACTTCCCCGGTTCTGTTCCAGGATTCCGGCTCACAATTGTCAGACAACTTTAACTTTAACTTTATTCCACACTTGATAGACCGCTTACGTTAGAAACATTAAAGCGGTGTACAAAAATAAAAAGGCAGCACTGCAAACTACGGAAAAAGGAACGCCAAAATAATAGGAAAGAAAGAAAAGTATAGCACAAAACTGTACAAACAATAATAAATAACAATTAACGAGGGCACAAGTTAAAACAACAAGCAGTAATCAAGTAACAGGTTAAAAACAATAAAACCTAAACAATGATAACATAAGTTAAAATAAAACCGAAACAATAATAGGCAATAAATAGCCGCCAAATTAACAATATCCAAATACTAACCAATGATTAACACCAAAAATATAAACAAAGAAACAGACAGTACCACTAACAAGACAAACAGAAGGGGGACAGGACCAACCAGACTAAAACAAAACACTTAACCAAGGACGGAATCAGGGAGGGAAAAACCAGAGGGGAAAATCAAGGGGGGAGCTCAAACGCTTTATGAAACAGGTGAGTTTTGAGACAGGATTTAAACTGTGAGTAGGAGGATTCTAAGCGGAGAGATGCAGGCAAGGCATTCCACAACCAAGGTCCCAGGAAAAAGAAAGCAGCCTGACGGGTCTTTTCAAGGTGGGCATGAGATGGGGACGGTAAGACCAAACGGTTAGCGTGAAGGGAGCGAAGCTGACGGTAGGGCGTGTGGAGGGAAATTAAATCAGCCAAATATAACGGGTTATTAGTATAAAGTGCACGATGAATAAGAATCAGAAGTTTATAATGAAACCTAACACGGAGGGGCAACCAGTGAAGACGAATGAGGATGGGAGTAATGTGATCAAAACGACGAGCGAAGGTTATAATACGGGCAGCAGTGTTTTGTATGAGCTGTAAACGATGTAATTGATACTTGGGGAGGTTTGCCAGAAAAATATTACAGTAGTCCAGACGACTAATGATAAGTGCAAGGGCAAGAGTGACCAGGGACCCAAGGGGAAGAATGGAGCGAACAGCCCGAAGACGACGAAGAATAGCAAAGGAGCGTCTAGTGAGGGAAGAAATATGATCGTGAAAAGAGAGAGAAGAGTCAAGAATCACCCCGAGATACCGAAAAGAAGACACCAGAGGGATAGGAATAGAATCAATCATAGGTGCAACTGATGGACAGGACCCAGACAATGAAACCCACATAGCAGTGGACTTGGAAGGGTTAAGACGAAGAAAGTGATGGGAGAGCCAGGAGGCCACGTGAGAAAGGCAAGCATTGAAGGGAGAAAGATCAAGGGAAAGTGGAGAGATGTGAAAAAGCAAAATAATGTCATCTGCATAGACATAACAGGACACAGGATATTGCTGTAATACCAGAAGCAAAAGGGCCAGGAAAATATTAAACAACAAAGGGGACAAAACAGAACCTTGGGGGACACCGCAAGTAAGAGGAAAAGAACTAGAAGACTTACCATTTAAAGTAACAGAAAAGGAGCGGGAAGTGAGGAAAGAACGAAACCAAAGAAGAACCGCCCCACGTAACCCCACCTCAGCAAGACGAGTGAGAAGAAGAGTGTGATCGATTAAATCAAAAGCCGCGGATAGATCAAGAGAAACCAGAAGCGTAAGATCACCACGATCATGTGCAACGTGTATTTCATTTAGGACAGCAAGAAGAACAGTCTCAGTACTATGACCTTGCCGAAATCCGGCCTGTCGGGGATGAAGTGTGTTTGTGGACTCAACATGGGATGACAACTGATGGGATGCCTTCCTCCTTCACTGGGGTCAGGGCTTCCCTTATGCCTTTCCCATCTATTCCCCTCATCCCCAAAACACTCTTCAAGCTTCAGAGAGACAGGGGGTCGCATGATTCTCATACCCCATGATGGGCACGCCAAGTGTGGTATCCCCTGCTTCTACATCTATCTCAAACTGCACCTCTGGAGTTAGGGCATACTCCAGATCTCCTTTCCCAAGAGAACGGGACGCTATGGCACCCAAATCCCCAGTCCCTGCATCTCACAGCCTGATTGCTGAAGGCTTACACCTCCAGGATTTCAACCTGTCCCAACAGGTAAAGGATATCCTTTAGGCTTCTAGAAAACTTTCCACAAGAAGATCTTATGCCTTCAAGTGGAAACGTTTTACAATATGGTGCTCCAAGAAAGGATTAAACCCCCTTGGCATACCCTTAGAATCGATTCTAGAGTATCTCCTTCACTTATCAAATTCTGGTCTAAAGACCGATTTGGTAAGAGTCCATCTTAGTGCAATTGCAGCTTCTTATAAGCCTCTGAATGGACAACCAATTTCCTTTCATCCACTCATATCCAGATGTATGAGAGCTCTTCTATTAACCAAACCTCCCATTAAGCCACCACCGGTGGCATGGGATAACGTAAGAACATAAGAACATAAGATATGCCATACTGGGTCAGACCAAGGTCCATCAAGCCCAGTATTCTGTTTCCAACAGTGGCCAATCTAGGTCATACGTACCTAGCAGTTTCCCCAAGGGACACAGGTTCCACAATGCTTGTATTGCTTCAAGCATTGATATCCTGGGTCTCTTCTTAATAATGGTTTATGGACCTTTCCTCCAGGAACTTGTCCAAACCTTTTTTTAAACCCAGCTACACTAACAGCCTTTACTACATCCTCCGGTAACAAATTCCAGAGTTTGATTACACGTTGAGTGAAAAAATATTTTCTTTTATTAGTCTTAAATAGTTTACCCTGTAGCTTCATTGCATGTCCCCTAGTCTTTCTATATTCTGATAAGGTAAACAATTGATCTACGTTTACCCGTTCCACTCCGTTCATTAATTTATAGACTTTTATCATATCTCCCCTCAGCCATCTCTTTTCCAGGTTAAAGAGCTCTAAGCTTTTTAGCCTTTCTTCATAGGAGTATCCTTCCATCCCCTTTACCATTTTGGTGGCTCTTCTATGAACCTTTTCTAAAATCGCTATATCCTTTTTAAGATACGGCGACCAGAATTGCACACAATATTCAAGGTGCAGTCTTACCTTGGAACGATATAGAGGCATTATAATATCTTTTGTTTTATTTTCCATTCCTTTCCTTATCATACCTAGCATTCTATTTGCTCTCTTGGCCGCCGCTGCACACTGGGCCGAGGGTTTTAACATGGTATCCACAATGACACCTAAATCTTTTTCCAGGGTGGTGGTTCCTATTGTGGAACCTTGCATCGTGTAACCATAGTTTGGGTTGTTCTTCCCTAGGTGCATAACCTTGCACTTGTCCACATTAAATTTCATCTGCCATTTTGATGCCCAGTCTTCCAATTTATCAAGATCCTCTTGCAATTTTCCACAATCCTCTTGGGTTTTAACAACTTTAAATAGTTTTGTGTCATCTGCAAATTTGACAACCTCACTCGTTATTCCACTTTCCAGGTCATTTATGAATATGTCAAAAAGCAGCGGACCCAGCACAGATCCCTGGGGTACACCACTATTCACCTTTCTCCATTGGGAAAATTGGCCATTTAGCCCTACCCTCTGCTTTCTGTCTTTTAACCAGTTCCTGATCCACAATAGTACACTGCCTCCTATCCCATGACTCTTTAGTTTTGCCAAAAGTCTGTGATGAGGGACCTTGTCAAAGGCTTTCTGAAAGTCCAGATACACAATATCAACTGACTCACCATTGTCCACCTGATTATTCACTCCTTCAAAAAAACAACAGATTAGTAAGACAAGATCTTCCTTGTCTAAAGCCATGTTGGCTGTCTCCCATTAGGTCATGACTATCTACATGCTGAGTAATTTTATTCTTTATGATGGTTTCTACCATTTTCCCGGTACTGATGTCAGGCTTACCGGTCTGTAGTTTCCCGGATCACCCCTGGAACCCTTTTTAAAAATTGGTGTTACATTGGCGATCCTCCAATCTTCAGGTATTAGAGATGATTTTAATGATAGTTCACAGATTACTAATAGCAGGTCTGCAATCTCATATTTCAGTTCTTTCAACACACTTGGATGTATACCATCCGGCCCAGGTGATTTGCTACTCTTCAGTTTATCCAATAGTTGTAATATATCTTCCCGATGTATCGATATTTCCTTCAATTCTTCCGCACCTTTAAATACCACTTCAGTCATGGGTAACATCCCTACATCTTCCTCAGTAAAGACTGAAGCAAAGAATTCATTCAATCTCTTCGCTATCGCCTTGTCGCCTCTTAGTGCTCCTTTAACCCCTTTATCATCTAATGGACCAACTGACTTTCTCACAGGCTTTTTACTACGAATGTACTTGAAAAGATCTTTACTTCACGTTTTTGCTTCCGCAGCAAGCTTCTTCTCAAATTCTCCCTTTGCCTGCCTTATCAATGCCTTGCATTTGACTTGCCAGTGCTTGTGCTGTTTCCAGGTTTCGTCGTTTGGCTGTTTTTTCCATTTCCTGAAAGATGCTTTTTTGGCAACAACAGCCTCTCTGACCTCACCTTTAAACCATGCTGGCAGTTTTTTGGACTTCCTTCCACTTTTCTTAAAGCGTGGAATACAGCTGGTCTGGGCTTCCAAGATAGTATTTTTCAACAACAGCCAAGCGTGATGTACGTCTTTAACCTTTGCAACTGCTCCTTTTAGTTTTTTCTTAACTGTTTTCCTCATTTTATCATAGTCTCCCTTTCCAAAGTTAAAAGGTAGTACTGTGGATTTCCTTACTATCCCTCCTCCACTAATTAAATCAAAGGGGATCATGCTATGATCACTATTGCTAAGTGGCCCCAACAACCTTATCTCTTGCACTAGATCTGGTGTTCCACTAAGGACTAGGTCTAATATGGCTTCCCCTCTGGTCGGTTCATGAACCAGCTGCTCCAAGAAGCAGTCATTTATTTCATCTAGGAACTTTATCTCCCTAGCATGTCCTGAAGTGACACTGACCCAGTCGATACTGGGGTCTTTGAAATCACCCATTATTATTACTGCACTGTAACTTTTGTTAGCTTCCTTAATTTCTTTGAGCATTTCCTCATCCATTTGGTCATTCTGGCAAGGCGCTCAATAGTACACCCCCACTGCCATTGCCTTCCCCCTTTTACATGGAATTTCAATCCATATAGATTTTACAGCAGATTTTGTTTCCTGCAAAACTTTTAATCCTTTCTGACTCAATGCCCTCTCTAACATAGAGAGTAACCCCTCCACCAATTTGATCAGCTCTATCATTACGATATAGTTTGTGCCCAGGTATCACAGTGTCCCACTGGTTGTCCTCCTTCCACCATGTCTCTGATATTCCAATCATATCTAACCTTTCATTTAGTGCTATATATTCTAACTCTCCCATCTTATTTTTTAGACTTCTAGCATTTGCATACAAGCATTTTAGGGAATGCATTTTACTCATATTAATTTGGCTGTTGTTAGACATGGGTAATTTGGGATCTTTAAGCTCAGTCTGCTCCATACTTGAGGGCATTTGGGCTACTTTACTCTTTTGTGGAACCTCTCTGCTTTTGGTAGTATCCTTCAAAGATACATTCTTCCAAACCATCTGCTCTTGGGCGACTGTCGGCTTTCCCCTAATATCTAGTTTAAAAGCTGCTCTATCTCCTTTTTAAAGGTTAATGCCAGCAGCCTGGTTCCATCCCGGTTAAGGTGAAGCCTAGATCTAAATCTAGTTCTCGGGCAGCTCATGATGCCGCCTTTTGAGCCTTACGTTTTTGACCTGGAAGGTCATCTTCCTAATTGCAATCACCTCTGCACGTCGCATTAGTGAACTGCAAGCTTTAGTGGCTGATCCTCCTTATACTAGGTTTCACCATGATAAGGTTGTTCTTAGAAATCATCCATACTTTATGCCGAAGGTGGTTTCGCCTTTTCATTTAAATCAATCAATTTATCTTCCTGTATCTTTTCCGAGGCCTCACGCCTCTAATGCAGAAAGAAACCTTCATACTTTGGACTTTAAAAGGGCCTTAGCCTTTTACCTACAGAGAACACAGCAACATAGAAAGTCCTCACAACTTTTTATAGCTTTTGACCCTAGTCATTTGGGACAACCAGTCTCCAAAAGAACTTTATCTAAATGGATTGCCCAATGCATATCCTTTGCTTATGAGACTAAGGGTCTTCCTCTAAAGGACCATGTCACAGCTCATAATGTGAGAGCCATGGCAGCTTCCATGGCTAATCTCCACTCTGTGTCTATCGATGACATTTGTCGAGCAGCCACCTGGGCTTCGGTGCACACCTTCACAGCCCACTACTGCCTGGATAAAGCCTTCTGTCGGGATGCCTTCTTTGGTCAAGCTGTTCTTCAAAATCTCTTTCAGACCTAATTCAACTTCTACCCACCAACCCTGGTGGAATGCCAGAGATCCATGGGAGGAAGGATTCCCACCTTTCCAGGGTGGCACCTTCCTGGGGCTTTCTCCCTGGCATCTTCAGCTAGGGAGGCCCCATATTTGAAGACTACATTCCTGCTTGTTCCTGGAGATAGCGTAGTTACTCACCTGTAACAGGTGATGTCCGGGAACAGCAGGAATTTAGTCTTCACAACCCACCCACCTCCCCTAGGCGTTGTCTCTCTATCTTTGTCTCTTTCCTCTCTCCCTCTATCCTTTTCACTCAGCTACAAACTTAACTGAAGAGGGACAGTTGGAAAGGCGGGAAGGCAGCGCGCATGTGCTGAGGGATGCTCCCAAAAGCGTTCATATTGGATGCTGGGGAGCGTTCCCGGCTCCATTGGTACCGACGATACCCATTTGTGAAGACCAAATTCCTGCTGTTCCCAGAGATCACCTGTTACAGGTGAGTAACTATGCTTTATTGATGCATAAAGCTTTTTGTCTTAGGCAGGAGGAGGCTGAAGTCCTTACCTCTACTAAGTTACAGACAACTCATGTTAATATTATAGATAACTGTAGATAGCTGTAGATAGTTCCCCCAGTTGAAACCCAAGTTGTATCTCCAGTTCATTGTAAGTGCTTAATAGTGCGCCTGTTCTGCACAAAAATGTTATCTGTAAACCGCACTGATTTTAAAGAGCGTGGTATATAAAAACAATAAAATAAATAATTAAATGAGAGAAGGTTTTTAGAGGACATTTTAGAAGAACAGCCGGGTACTTCTAAGTCGCTCATTAAGTCTCGTCTGCAGGACCATTTGTCTGCTGAAGTGGGCTCTGGTTCCTCAGAGGGAGAACCAGACCTGGAGGAACACGATGTGGAGGAAGATGCGCTTCCTCCGGAAGAGGACTCTAGAATTGTCAGAGTTTTCCGTAAGGAGGAATTGGCGGGACTCATTTTGGAATCCCTTAAGATGCTTAATATGGCGCTGACGGGGGCAGTGGAAGAAGAGGCGTTGGAGGATCCTATTCTTCAGGCGGAGCGAAAACCCCAGAAAGCTTTCCCTTTGCACAGAGTTATTAAGCAGATGATCCTGGACGAATGGGAACTTCCTGAAACAGGGCTCAGGGGGTCTCGTATCATGTCTCGGTTATACCCGTTGGTGGAACATGATAAGGACATGTTTCAGTCGCCGAGAGTGGATGCGGCGGTGTCAGCAGTGACGAAGAAGACCACTATCCCGGTGGAGGGTAGTGCCGCTCTTAAGGATGTTCATGATAGGAAACTTGATACCCTATTGAAGCAAGCTTTTGAAAAACACGAAATAAAGATTTTTTTCAAGTACATTCGTAGCAAAAAACCTATGAGAGAGTCGGTTGGACCATTAGATGATAGAGGAGTTAAAGGGGCACTAAGAGGCGACAAGGAGATAGCGGAGAGACTGAATGAATTCTTTGCTTCGGTCTTTACTGAGGAAGATGTAGGGATGTTACCCATGACTGAAGAGGTATTTAAAGGTGCGGAAGAATTGAAGGAAATATCGATACATCGGGAAGATGTATTACAACTATTAGATAAACTGAAGAGTAGCAAATCACCTGGGCCGGATGGTATACATCCAAGGGTGTTGAAAGAACTGAAATATGAGATTGCAGACCTGCTATTACTAATCTGTGAACTATCATTAAAATCATCTGTAATACCTGAAGATTGGAGGATCGCCAATGTAACACCAATTTTTAGAAAGGGTTCCAGGGGTGTTCCGGATAACTACAGACCGGTGAGCCTGACGTCAGTACCGGGAAAAATGGTAGAAACCATCATAAAGAATAAAATTACTCAGCATGTAGATAGTCATGGCCTAATGGGAGACAGCCAACATGGCTTTAGACAAGGAAGATCTTGTCTTACTTATCTGTTATGTTTTTTTGAAAGTGTGAATAAACAGGTAGACAAAGGTGAGTCGGTTGATATAGTGTATCTGGAATTTCAGAAAGCCTTTGACAAGGTCCCTCATCAGAGACTTTTGGCAAAACTAAAGAGTCATGGGATAGGAGGCAGTGTACTACTGTGGATCAAGAACTGGTTAAAAGATAGAAAGCAGAGGGTTGGACTAAATGGCCAATTTTCCCAATGGAGAAAGGTGAATAGTGGTGTGCTGGGTCCGCTGCTTTTTGACACGTTCATAAATGATCTGGAAAGTGGAATAACGAGTGACGTTATCAAATTTGCAGATGACACAAAACTATTTAAAGTTGTTAAAACCCAAGAGGATTGTGGAAAATTGCAAGAGGATCTTGATAAATTGGAAGACTGGGCATCAAAATGGCAGATGAAATTTAATGTGGACAAGTGCAAAGTTATGCACCTAGGGAAGAACAACCCAAACTATGGTTACACAATGCAAGGAACCACCACCCAGGAAAAAGATTTAGGCGTCTTTGTGGATAACATGTTAAAACCCTCAGCCCAGTGTGCAGCGGCAGCCAAGAGAGCAAATAGAATGCTAGGTATGATAAAGAAAGGAATGGAAAATAAAACAAAAGATGATATAATGCCTCTGTACCGTTCCATGGTGAGACCGCACCTTGAATATTTATTTATTTATTTATAGACTCTTATATACCGCACTATTAGGCATCAGCGCGGTTCACAAAAAACAGTGAGATACACAATTCAACAGTACTTTGTGTTTACAGAAAACAGGAGAATATAACTCGGATAACAGGGTATATAATTAATAAACATAGTCATAATATCATCATGGCTTGTGTGCAATTCTGGTTTCCGTATCTTAAAAAGGATATAGCGTTATTAGAAAAGGTTCAGAGAAGAGCCACCAAAATGGTAAAGGGGATGGAAGGATACTCCTATGAAGAAAGGCTAAAAAGGTTAGGGCTCTTTAAACTGGAAAAGAGACGGCTGAGGGGAGATATGATAGAAGTCTATAAATTAATGAACGGAGTGGAATGGGTAAACGTAGATCGATTGTTTACGTTATCAGAATATAGAAAGACTAGGGGACATGCAATGAAGCTACAGGGTAAACTATTTAAGGCTAATAAAAGAAAATATTTTTTCACTCAACGTGTAATCAAACTCTGGAATTTGTTACCTGAGGATGTAGTAAAGGCTGTTAGTGTAGCTGGGTTTAAAAAAGGTTTGGACAAGTTCCTGGAGGAAAGGTCCATAAACCATTATTAAGAAGGGACCCAGGATAATCAATGCTTGAACCAGAACAAGCATTGCGGAACCTGTGTCTTTTGGGGAAACTGCTAGGTACATATGACCTAGATTGGCCACTGTTGGAAACAGGATACTGGGCTTGATGGACCTTGGTCTGACCCAGTATGGCATATGTTATGTTCTTATGTCAGCGTGCTATCGCTCCAGACCTCGGCGTGTGCACCCTTGGTCGCATGTGCTTCCTTGCGCTGGGCGCAGGGCTACCGGATGCAGCGGAACCAGGTAAGACTGTGTAAGCGGCGGCTAGACTGGAATCGGGCACGGCTTACCTGGCGGACACTTTTTATGATTTGGTACAGACGCTTTCGAACGCCATGGGGTCGATTGTGGCAACGCGCTGTTAACTCTGGCTCCGGAATTGGTCGGCGGACATGTCTTCTAAGGCCTGGTTGAGTAAGTTGCCTTTCAAAGGAAAGCAGTTGTTCGGAGAGGACCTCGATAAACTGGTTAAGGATTTAGGGGAGTCCAAAGGGGGTTATCTCCCAGAGGATAAGCCAAAGCAGGGTAGAGTTTCCGGGCCTATGAGGGGTCAGTCCCGGGAGTTCAGGCGTTTTCAGTCAGTGAGGTTTTCACCGTTCCAGAGGGGCTGTTTTACTCTTAGGAATCAGCCCTTTCAGGAATTTCGGAGCACGGGCAGAGGATATTATGGAACCGCTGCTTCAGCCCCAAATCAGCGAAAGCAACAATGAAGTGAGGGGGACCCAGGCAGGGGTGTCTCCCGTAGGAGGGCGATTAAGTGGGTTTTACCATGCCTGGGTCCGAGTCACGACGGATCAGTGGGTTCTCCAAGTAATTCGGGAGGGCTATGCGCTCGAGTTTGCCAGGCCACTGGCGCCAGCCTTCTTTCGATCCCCATGTCAGGTGCCAAGGAAGAGGGCGTACAATCAACGCTGCAACGCCTTTTACGATTGAGGGCCGTAGTCCCCAGTACCTGCCGAGGAGTGCGGTGCAGGTCGATACTCCATATACTTCATTGTGCCAAAGAAAGAGGGTGCTTTTTGGCCTATTCGCGGTCTCAAACGAGTAAACAGGTGTCTGCGCGTTCCTCATTTTCATATGGAGATGCTTCGGTCAGTGATGGTTGCAGTCAGAGCAGGAGAATTCTTGACGTCCCTTGATCTCATGGAGGCATATCTTCACATCCCTATTCATCCAGATCACCATCAGTTTCTTTGATTTGCAGTCCCAATGGGGCACTTTCAGTTTCAGGCGCTCTCTTTCGGTCTTACTACGGCTCCGTGCGTTTTCACAAAGGTAATGGTAGTGGTGGCGGCCGCGTTGAGGTGCGAGGGTATTCTTGTCCACCCTTATCTGGACGACTGGCTTATCCGAGCAAAGACCAGGGAGGAAAGTGTCCAGGTAACAAAGCGTGTGGTCGACTACCTGTCCAAGCTAGGCTGGGTGATCAATGCAGGCAAGAGTCACTTGACACCTTCTCAGGAGCTCGAGCACCTGGGGGCGCAATTCGACACCCGGGCAGCTCGGGTGTTCCTTCCTCGGAGGAGGGTGTTAGCTCTTCGGCGATTGGTGCGACAGTTTCTACGCATGACGAAGCTGACAGCTTGGCATTATCTACAGCTTTTGGGCACCATGGCGGCAACGATCGATCTGGTTCCCTGGGCAAGGGTGCACATGAGACCCTTACAGAGGTCTCTGCTGCACAGGTGGTCCTATTAACATCAGTCTCTGGGTCACTGGCTAGTTTGCCCCAGGGAGGTACGGACGACACTCCGTTGGTGGCTGAGCGAAGCAAACCTGACGGTCGGGGTTCCCCTGGAATCTCCGGACTGGGTGCCTCTGACGACAGACGCCAGCCTGTCCGGCTGAGGGGCCCACTGCGAGGGGCAAGTAGCGCAGGGTTCCTGGACAAAGGAAGAGCAGTTGTGGTCCATAAATTGCCTGGAAATGAAGGCAGTCCGGAGAGCTCTACAGGAATTTTTGCCGCAGGTGCGGGCTCGCGCTTTGCGGATTTTTTCCAACAGCGCCACCACGGTGGCATACATCAACAGACAGGGCGGCACAGGAAGTGCCAGTTTGGAGGCAGAGGCGGAGCTGCTGATGTCTTGGGCCGAGCTGCATCTCTCAGCAATCTCGTCAGCACACGTGGCCGAAACAGAGAACGTTACGGCTGATTTCCTCAGTCAAGTGCGTTTGGACCCGGGCGAGTGGCAGTTGAACGCCGAGGTTTTCGCGCAGATTGTGCACCACTGGGGGGAGCTGGTCATGGATGTGATGGCAACCTTTGTGTCGGCAAAAGCCAATTGTTTTTTTCAGTCGTCAAAGGGAGCGAATTTCGGAGGGACTGGACGCATTCAGCAGTGGCCAATAAACAGTCTTCTGTATGTCTTTCCTCCGTGGGCACTCATCAGTCGGGTGATCCAATGGGCAGCGACGCACAGGGGACTGGTGATTCTCATTGACCCGGATTGGCCTCAGAGGCCTTGGTATGCGGATCTTGCACGTCTCAGAGTGGCCGAGCCATGGAAGCTGCCCGTCCGACAAGACCTCTTGCTGCAGGGACCGATTCTGATGCCGCAGTTGGATTGGTTCTCGCTTACGGCATGGCTGTTGAAAGGGCAAAGTTGAGAGAGCGCGGTTTCTCTGTGCAGGTGATTTCCACGCTTCTGAGGGCCCATAGAAGGTCTACCTCTCTGGCATATATTCGGGTGTGGCAAATATTTGAGGGCTGGTGTGCTCAGAGGGAGTATAGTCCTCTATTGGCCTCAGTACCAGTTATGCTGGATTTCTTAAAGGCGGGCCTGGAAAAAGGTTTAGTGTGGAATTCCCTTAGGGTTCGGATGGTGGTCTTGGCCTGTTATAGGGGCAGGATACACGGAGATTCCTTGGGGAAAGCAACCGGAGGTGCTGCGTTTTTTGAGGGCGGTGAAGCAGTTGTGCCCTCCTCGTAGGCATTTCGTTCCTCCTTGGGATCTCAATTTCATTCTTTCGGCGCTCGTGAGGGATCCTTTTGAGCCATTGGCTTCTTGTACCCTAAAGGATTTGACATTGAAAACGGTGTTTCTGGTGGCGATTTGTTCGGCAAGGAGGATTTTTGAGCTGCAGGCTTTGTCATGTAAGGAGCCTTTTCTGTTTTTTCTAAGGAGAAGGTAGTTTTGCGGATGGTTCCATCCTTTTTGCCTAAGGTGCTCTCACCTTTTCATTTTAGTCAGCTGGTAGTGCTGCCGGTGCTAACAGGCTTGACAGCAGATACGCAGTTTCGACTTCTAGATCTCAGGCGGCTTTTGAAGCGCTATTTGAAACATAGAAACATGATGACAGAAAAAGACCACATGGCCTATCTAGTCTGTCCTTCCATATCAACAACTACAACAGTCCCCTTTTTACCTTTAGAGATCCTCTGTGTTGGTCCCATGCTTTTTTTTGAATTTGCTTAGTTTGTTTATAAGTCGCCTGTGAGGAACAGTGTCAAAGGCTTTACTGAAATCTAAATACACCACATCTAGAGCTCTCCCTCAGTCCAACTCCCTGGTTACCCAGTCAAAGAAATCAATCAGATTTGTCTGACAAGACCTGCCTCTGGTGAATCCATGCTGCCTCGGATCCTGTAATCCGCTGGACTCCAGAAACCTCACTATTTTCTCTTTCAGCAGCGTTTCCAATAATTTACTCACCACCGAAGTTAAACTAACCGGCCTGTAGTTTTCAACCACATCCTTACTTCCGCTTTTGTGTAAAGGCACCACATAAGCCTCTCTCCAGTCCTTTGGCACCACTCCCGACTCCAACGAGGCATTGAAAAGGTCAGTCAGTGGAGTTGCTAGTACGTCCCCAAGTTCCCTCAGTATTCTAGAGTGTATCCCATCCGGTCCCATCGCTTTGTCTACTTTAAGTTGAGCTAGTTTCTCACGAACACAGTCTTCTGAGAATTGTTCAAGATGTCCCTCGCTTCTGTTCCTATTTGTGGGTGTTTTCTGAGGTCCTGCTCCTGGTTCTTCATCTGTGAACACAGAACAAAAATATTTGTTAAGCAATTCCGCTTTATCCTTATCAGCTTCTACATATTCCCCCCCTGCACCTTTAAGTCTGACAATACCACTTTTGCCCTTCCTCTTCTCACTAATATATCTGAAAAATGTCTTATCCCCCCATTTTATTGCATTGGCTATTTCCTCCTCCTTTTGAATCTTTGCCTTCTTGACTACTTTGCTAGCTTCTCTAAGTTTTTCCAAATACAGATGCCTGTCTTCCTCTCTCTGTGATCTCTTGTATTTCATGAAGGCCTCCCTCTTTTTCTTCACTTTTTCAGCTACTTCCTTCAAAAACCATAGCGGTCTCCTTTTCCTTTTGCCTTTATTTACCATTTTAACAAAATGGTAGAGGACAGCTTCGTTTCACAAGTTGTAACTTTTTTCGTTTTGTTTGGGGGACCCCGCAAAGGCGAGGCAGTGGCCAAGTCGTCCATTTCCAGGTGGATTAAGGAGGCGATCGCTTTGGCGTATCTCTTGAAAGGGAAGCAGGTTCCGCAGGGCTTGCAAGCCCATTCTACTAGGGCTCAAGCGGCTTCGTGGGCGGTAGATATTTGTAAGGCGGCCACCTGATCCTCGTTGCATACTTTTGTGAAGCATTATCGCTTGGATGTGCAGGTGAGGGAGGATGCGAAGTTTGGCTCAGTGGTTATTCAGGCCGGGCTCGCAGGTCCCTCCCGTAATTAAGGGGCTCTGTTACGTCCCTGTGGTACAGGACTAGACCAGAGAGACGATAAGGAAGGTGAAATTAGGCCTTACCTGCTAATTGGCTTTCTTTAAGGAACTCCAGTCTAGTCCTGGAACCCTGCCTTCTGTGGTTCTGTAGCTTTCAAGCTTAGTGATCCCGGTCCTTAAGAAGTGTTATTGTGATATAGCAGAGGGGTCTGTTTTCCTTTGTTTTGTTCCCACCATTGGCGAGTGCTGGGTATAGTGGGGGTTTATTGTGTGTGTTGTTCAGAAGTTGGTGTTTTGCCTTGCATGGTTGACAGAAAAGGAGATATAATCTATTTGTTATTTATAAATTCCTATTAGATATCGGAAGAGGGGAATAGAAGTAGGATAGAACAGGATTTGTTTTTTCTGAAAGTTACTTCTTATTTGTTGCTCCTGTGAGTCTGCTTTGTCAGTATGTTACTGGAAGGCTGGGGGTGGTGCCAGCTGCCTAAGTATCCTGATTTCTTCAAAATTATGACATGCTCAGTCTCCTAAGCTGCTGGAAGAGGTGCACAACCCTATGGTATGGGACTAGACTGGAGTTCCTTAAGGGAAGCCAATTAGCAGGTAAGGCCTAATTTCACCGTGAAAGGCACAGTAAGTAGCTTAAACTGGAGAGTGAATCGTACCGGAAGCCAGTGGTGATGTATGAGAAGTGGTGTGACATGGTCAAATCTAGACGAATAGGACAAAATGTGAACATCGGTATTTTGCATCAGTTGAAGGCGCTGAAGCTGATATTGAGGTAAACCCAAGTAAATGATATTACAATAGTCAATTTTGGATATGACAAGGACAAGGAGCAGAGGGGCAATGAACTGAGGTCAGAGAAAAGAGCATTCTGTGCATATTTGCCTAAGAGATAGCAAACGGCGACGAGATAGAGAAGAAAGATGGGCCTGAAATGACAGAACTGAGTCCAGGGTGACACCACGATACTACAGAGAATCAACTAGGGGAAGTGGAGAACCCGGGAGAGAGGGGGGGGGGGAGGGGGGATAGGACTATGGAAAGTAAACTAAACAGCTGACAACTTAGTGACATTTAGGTGAAGGAAGTTATAATGGCTCCACCTCAAAATGTGCCCCACTGGGAAATTTAACCCCTCCTGCAACAGCCCCACCACCTCATGAACTACCCCATCCCAAAAAAATTACCCTACCATGGTTGCCCCACCATCCTGCAAACTGCCCCACTCCAAAAATCAACCTCTTACAACTGCCTCTCTGCCTTGCAAACAGCCTCCACCAGAAGATACCCCTCACAACTACCCCCCACCCTGTAAACTGCCTCCACCAAAAGATACTCCTCATAACTAGCCTCCACCAAAAGATACTCCTCATAACTACCCCTCGTCCCGCCCCACCCCACCCCATCGGGAAAAACTAATCCTTCCTGCAATAGTTTTACCTGCAAAGACTACCCTGCCCCAGCTGCCCCATCCCTAAAAAAATCGCCATATGCAATTGCCTCACCGTCCTGCAAATTGCTCCCTCCCCAGAAAATACCCTGACAACTACCCCGCAGACTGCCCCACCAGGAAAAACTAAACTCCTACGCCCCATCACCCTGTCAGCTACTGTCCTCCAAAAATAAAGCTAATCCCCTGCAATTATCCTGGCACCCTACAAAATTCCCCAAAACTACCCCACCCCTACTGCCCCCCAAAAGACTTCCCCACCACCTCACACATCTCCCCATAACCAAAATCTACTCTCCGCCTCAAATTCTCTCTGCCCCACAAACTACCATCACCCCAGAAACCACACCACTGCAACTGCCTCACTGCCCTGCAAACTGCCCCATGCAAAAATATACCCACCCAAACTGCTCACCATCCCACAAACTACCCTGCCCCAACTGCCCCTCCATTTAGCAAACTACCCCAACCCTCTAAAATACTTCACCTTAACAGCCCCACCCCAAAAATTACCCACACACACAACTGCCCCACCCTGCAAACCACCCCACCCCAAAAATTACCCCTGCGACTGCCCTATCACCCTACAAAATGCCCCACTCCAACAGCTCCACCACCTTGAAAACTGCCCTGCTCCAACTGCCCCTCCACCTGACAAACTACTCCCACCCCCAACAATACCTCACCCCAACAGCTCCATCGCTCCCAAAATACCGCCACCCTAACCCCCTCCCCCCTCCCCCACAACTGCCCTCCACTCTGCAATTGACTCTGTCCCTAAAAATTATCCCTGCATCTCTCCCACTGCTCTGCACACTACCCCACCCTCAAAAACTACTCCACAACTGCCCCCCCCAAATTTCCTCTCTGCAGCTGTCACACTGCCTGCAAAACACCCCCACCTCCAAAACCACCTCCCCACATTTGACCCCATCCCCAAAACTATGTAACTCTGAAGTGCCCCATCATCCTCAGGTACCCCCACCACAGGGCAGAGCAGAGACAGAACATACAACAGAGATATAGGAATTATTAATAATTCCCTAGCTGAGCTGTACTGCATTTTAAATTAGTCACATATATTTCATTTTCTTTGCTGTTAGTTTTTTCTGTAAGGGCTGACCAGTTTTGACTGTTTCCTTATTAGTTGTTATGTGTATTGGCAAATAATTTTGTTGCCATGGGCAGGGCTAGATTAAGGAACTGGCAAGCTAGGAACATACCTGCATTCCAGAGTTTGGGGGAGGGGGCCCTGTCAAATGTGTTCCATACTAAGGAGGTTAGGATTGATCACTGCTGGGGGGGGGGGGGTTCTCAAGATTCTACTGATTTTTACGTAGCATGTGGAAGGTAGAAGGATGGCTAACATGTCAGCACATTATTCATAGTTTAAAACCTCTATAATGCAGTTCTCTAATCCTCCCCCCTATGTGAGTGAGCCTGTCTCGTGGGGAAGGTCATGTGATATACAGTTAAGATTCTGCATGCACTGGGAGATGGAAGAGAAATTAAGCCCTCGCCCTCCCCCCCCCCCACACACACAAAAAAAAGTGCCTTAATGCATTTCTATAGGAAAAGCTGTCCAATAGCTGAAGCATAGAAAACCTGATTCACAGTAACATAGCCAGCATTTATGATGTGGTTAGATCAAAGCCCTCGGGACATCTAACTGCTGATGTAGCTGTACATGAAATGAGTCAGAAGTTGCAAAGATGTCTTGCATATTGGGATATGGAACATTCAAAGCACGAACTAAGGAAATCTGGAGGTGATCAAGAATGAAATGGAACGTATACAGTTCGATCTGTTGGATGTCAGCAAACTGAAATGGACTGGCATTGGGCACTTGAATCTGATGATCACATGGTAAACTATGCCAGAAATAAAAACAAAAAGAAAAAACAAAGAAGAAATGATGTTGCATATAACTAAGAAGAAACCTGCAAAAATTGTAATGAAATACAGTGCAGTCAGTGAATGTTTAAGATCTATTCATCTTCAAGGAATGACCATCAATACAACTATTATTCAGGTATATGCGCCAGCAGCTACAGAAGAGGAAGAAGTTGATCTGTTCTGTCAATTTCACCTTGTACTTGTTCATAGAACATGCAGTCAAGATATACTGATAGTCTTGGGCAACTGGAATGAAAAGCTGACAACAAAGAAGATGATAAAGTAGTTGGAAAATCTGGTCTTCTGGTTACAGAAGTAAAGTTGGAGAATGGTTGTTTTGCAGAATTCTAGCAATCTATCTGTTCATCTCAGTCATCTTCAGCAACCCAAGTAGTTACTGTACATATGGACTTCGCTCAATGGCTTGTACAAAAATCAAATTGACTATATCTGTGGAAGTCAATGATGGAAAAGCTCAATAACATCAACAAAGATGAAACCTGGAGCTGACTGTGGTACGGATCGCCAGTTACTAGTACGCAACTCAAGCTGAAGCTGAAAAAGAGCAAGCCTGCCTTCAAAATCGATTTGCCGCTTTGGACACACATGCTAGAGTACCAGAAGAGTTATGGGATAACATTAAAAAAAAGTTGTGTTTGAAGAAAGTGAAGAATATCTGCAAAAACCATCTACCCACAGTAGCCTCACCATCTACCCACAGTAGCCTCGATGAGTATCAGAGACAGTGTTAATTATGGACTCTGGTGTTTCTTTTCTTTTCTTTTTTTCATGTCTTTCTATTTCCTCTCTAGGGCCTCCTCCCGCAGACATATGGTCGCCATATTTTTGGGGGGTTTTGCTTCTTCTCTAAGATACTTTGGTACATACTTTTCAATATGGGGTGTATTAGCCAGCATACTCGGTGATTATGTCATTGTTGCACAGATTCTGATTATGTTGTATGTTTTCAAGCGCCCTTACCTAAAATGTCTATTACCGATTGATGGCACCATGTAAGATTTTCTCATTGAACGTGAAAGGAATCAATAATCCGATAAAACGGAAGAAAATCCTAAGCTACCTAAGTCAGGAAACTGCGGATCTGATTTTCTCCAAGAAACGCATTTAAATTCGAAGGAAACTCTTAAACTCAATATTAAACCTTACATGGTGGCCGCCTATTCCCCAGCCGTTTCTAAGAAATGTGGGGTTGCCATACTGGTTAGGAAATCTTTGCATGCTACTATTATTGCGACTAGCTCAGATACAGAAGGTAGATGGTCCAGAGTTCACCTCAAGATAGGTAGCCTTGAAGTTACGCTCCTAATGTGGATGACCCTGCCTTTTTTGCTACCATTGCTCAGGTTGCGCAGGCCTCTGCTAATATAATTGGGGGGGATTTCAATCTAGTCCTTGATCCCCTGATTGACAAACAGCCGCCTAGGACAAGTGGTCCCCCCAAGAGTCACACCACGCTTACCTCCCTGATCACTTCCTAAGAAGGGTCGCTTTCTCCTTGATTTCATGCTGGGTATAGCCATATGCTTAATCACGAGGAATTGGAAGGATAGCTCTCGACTTACTGTCAATGAATGGTGGAACCTCGTCTGCTTATATAGTAAATATGAGCAGATACCTCGGAGAGCTATTCCCCATGCCCAAACTCACTCTCGCTTGTCTAAATGGCAGATGCTTAATGATTATGTACAATCTGCTCATTGTTCCAACATGCCTGTATAATGTGCACTCATCATGTTTCAGATCACCGTTAGGTTTTGTAACACAATAATGTAAGTACACGCCCGCTTCGGGAATGATTAGTTTTCTAGAGAAGAAGCAGGGGGGAGGGGGGTGGCAGGGGTTTACTTTGGTGTATGTATCACACTTTATGTATCTGTCTTTTAGCTGTATGTCTTCCTTTTCCTTTGTTGTTATAAAACGAAAATAAAGAATTTAAAAAAAAGAATATCTGCAAAAAGTAGCCAAAATGGATGACCGAAGAAATTCTAAAAATTGCTTAGAAACGCAGAGAAGCTAAAGCCAGTAGAGAAAGAGAGGTAATCTCAAAAACTTAACAGAGATTTTCAGTATACAGCAAGATGAGACAGAGATGTACTACAATGATGCATGCAAGGAAATAGAATCAAAAACTATAAGAGCAAAAACAAGATCAGCTTTCCTAAAGCTTACAAGAGTTAAAGAAAAAATTACATCCTCTAATTAGAATGCTAAAAGATACTCAAGGATCCATGTTGAATGATGCTGAGAAAATCAAGAAAAGGTGGAAAGAATACACAGAGTCGTTATACTATAAAGGTCAAGTGGATCAACAGCCATTTCAACCAGTACCTTACGATCAGGAACCATTAGTGATGAAAGAAGTCAAAGCAACATTGAAAGTATTCTCAAAGAACAAAGCATCAGGCATTGATGGCATTCCCATTAAAGTATTACAGATGCAGCTGTTCCAAATTTCCTGGCAGAGCCTTGTAAGCATTGTAAGACAATATCATGGCCTACTGACTGGAAAATATCTGTGTTAATGCCAGTGCTGACCAAAGATAAACTGACTGACTGTGGAAATTATCGTACAATAACTTTGATTTCACATGCCAGCAAGATTCTACTCAAGATCTTTCAGTGGAGACTACAACCATATCTGGAACAAGAACTGCCTGAAGTGCAAGCAGGGTTCAGGAAAGGGTGAGGAACAAGAGACATCCTCATGGATATGAGGGAGATCCTTGAAAAGGCAAAAGAATTCCAAAAGGATATCTAAATGTGTTTTATTGATTACAGCAAAGTCTTTGTGTAAATAATGAAAAACTCTGGGCCACATTAACAAGCATGGATATACGAGAACACCTGAGAGTTCTCATGTACAACCTTTAAAATTGTGTATGTTTTATTGTAATCTGCTTAGTAGACAGTGTGGAATATAAATCTTTTAAATAAATGTATTAATTGATGAGGAAACAATTGTTTAAAATCAGCAAAGGTGTAGAACAAGGCTGCATACGTTCCCCATATCTGTTTAATTTAAATATAGAATAAATCATCGGAAAAGCAGGACTGTATGAAGACAACAAGGTGTGGAGACTGGTGGAAGACTCAACTACCTTCTCTATGCAGACGATCCCAGTTACCAGCTCAAAGTGAAGACGACCTGAAATATCTGCTTATCAAGATCAAGGAAAATGGTCTTAAAAATGGGCCTGCACCTTAACATGAAGAAGACAAAGATCCTGGCAGCTGCCAAAAGTAATTATTTCATCCTTAATGGAAAAGAAATAGAAGAAATAAACAACATTTAATCTGCTTGGATCAATAATTAATAAAGAAATGACAAGCAATCAAGAAATCTGATGACACATTGCTCTTGGCAGAGCAGCTATGAAGGACTTAATGGGGAAAGTGTTTCTGATGCTATAGTGGGAGGTCTTCTTGCATCCAGTGATCACCAGATAGTGTGGTTCAGTATTAGGACTAGGACTGATAAAGTTCATTCAAAAGTGATAGTCTTAGACTTGAGGAAAACTATCTTTGCCAAGATGGGACAATACCTCAAGGAGTCGTTAGCTGAATGGGAACAGGTGGGGGATGTAGAAAATCATTAGGCAAAACTGAAAGAGGATATTTTTAAGGGCAACAGACCTTTTTGTTAGAAAGGTAAATAAATGCAAAAGGAAAAGGAGACCGCTATTATTCTTGAAAGAATTAGCTGAAAAGGTGAAGAAAGAGAGGATGGCCTTCATAAAATACAAGAGATTGCCAAGAGAGGAAGACGAGCATCAATATTTGGAAAATCTTAGAGAAGCTAGGAAAGTAGTCAGGAAAGCAAAGCTACAAAAAGAAGAAGAGATAACCAATGCAATAAAATGGGGGTATCAGACATTTTTCAGATATGTTAGCGAGAGGAGGAAGAGCAAAAGTGGTATTGCCAGACTCTAGAGGGAAGGGGGGGATATGTAGAAGCTGATGAAGATAAAGCGGAATTGCTTAACGTGTCCATAGACTGACCATTTTAATGCTGCTTTAGGGTCAGGAGTAGTCCCAGAGGATGTGGTGTACTTGGATTTCATTAAAGCCTTTAAAAAAAAAATTTAATGTGGACAAGTGCAAAGTTATGCACCTAGGAAAGAACAACCCACACTATGGTTACACGATGCAAGGTTCCACATTGGGAACCACCACCCAGGAAAAATATTTAGGAGTCATCATGGATAACATGTTAAAACCCTCCGCCCAGTGTGCAGCGGCGGCCAAGAAAGCAAATAGAATGCTAGGTATCATAAGGAAAGGAATGGAAAATAAAACAAAGGATATTATAATGCCTCCGTATCGTTCCATGGTATGACCGCACTTTGAATATTGTGTGCAATTCTGGTCGCCGTATCTTAAAAAGGATATAGCGTTATTAGAAAAGGTACAGAGAAGAGCCACCAAAATGGTAAAGGGGATGGAAGGCTACTCCTATGAAGAGAGGCTACAAAGGTTAGGGCTCTTCAACCTGGAAAAGAGATGGCTGAGGGGAGATATGATAGAGATCTATAAATTAATGAATGGAGTGGAACGAGTAAACGTAGATCAATTGTTTACACTATCAGAATATAGAAAGACTAGGGGACATGCAATGAAGCTACAGGGTAAACTATTTAAGACAAATAAGAGAAAATATTTTTTCTCTCAACGTGTAATCAAGCTCTGGAATTTGTTACCGGAGGATGTAGTAAGAGCTGTTAGTGTAGCTGAGTTTAAAAAAGGTTTGGACAAGTTCCTGGAGGAAAGGTCCATAAACCATTATTAAAAAGGGACCCAGGATATTGATGCTTGACCCAATACAAGCATTGTGGAGTCTGTGTCTTTTTGGGATACTGCTAGGTACGTACTACCTAGATTGGCCACTGTTGGAAACAGGATACTGGGCTTGATGGACCTTGGTCTGACCCAGTATGGCATATCTTATGTTCTTATGTGCTATGGTTTACACTGTCGAATGCTGAGGAGATATCAAGGAAAATAAGCAGAAAAGCTTGCTTAACATTATCCATGCCTTTGATGAGTGAGTCAAAAAGGGATATAAGTAAAGTTTCTACCCCATGATATTTTTTTATTTATTTATTTGAGCACATTTTTATACCGCTCCTTCCAGTGATCAGCAACGGTTTACAGTTAACAATTAACTCTGCAAAGATTAGCAGTTACATAAAACAGTAGGATCATAACATTTGAACATTAAAAGTGAAAAATTGTTTAGGATAACTCAAAAAATAGGAATAGAAAAACTAAAACTAAATACATGATATAGGAGGGAACATGTTAACATACATGAATTTGATTAACTATATACATTATTTGTGTAGATAATATAAGTAGGTTCATTATTTTGATTCTTCATGGACTTGGGGGAACTAACTGGTAGAAGTGGAAGAATATCTTCCTTTAATTGTTTTCATCACGGAATTACTCTGTTATTTCTGACTGATTGAAGTATTCTTGAAATAGATGTGTTTTAAGGCTTTTACGGAATGATGTGAGATCTTTGTTAGCTCTTAAGTTGTCGGGGAGTTTGTTCCATTGTGTTGGAGCAGTGTATGTGAATGCTCTATTACTAGTGAATGCCTTTGTTTTGCAAGTAGAGAGGGGTGTGTGTAGTATATTTAGGTTGTGAGTACGTCTTTTCCTGTTTGTAGTTTGCGGCATTATGAGAATAGCAAGATGAGATGGGGCAGAATTGTTTATTAGTTTGAATGTTGTAATTATTATTTTGTATCGTATACGTGCATGTATAGGTAACCAGTGAAGTTCTCTTAGGATAGGTGTGATGTGATCAGAGAAGGGTACGTTCATTAGGATTCGGGCTGTTACATTTTGTGCCATCTGAAGTATGTTTGTTGTTTTTTTGGGCAGGCCTTGAAGTATGCCATTACAGTAGTCTAGATGTGGCATTATGATTGCTTGTATTATTGATCTAAAGTCTGATAGTTCAATGATGTTACGTAATGGCTGTAGAGTTCTTAGTTTGTAGAAGATGGTTCTATTTAAAAGTCTTAGGTGGGTTTCCATGTTAAGTGTGCTATCTAGTGTGACACCTAGGTACTTTAGTTCTTGTTTTGTGTTATAAGTAGTATTATTTAATATGATTGTAGGGCGGTGCTTAAACTCCGGATTTTTAGAGATAAACATTACTTCAGTTTTTTTGTGATTAATAAGCATATTGTTTTGTTGGAGCCATTGTTGTGCTTCATTAAGGCAATTTTCTATGTGACTGTAATCAGGGTTACATATATCCAATTGAGTATAAAGCATTATATCATCCGCATAGAGATGATAGTCAATTTTGTGTTTCTGGAATATTCCGCAAATTGGTTTTAGATATAAGTTGAATAATATAGCGGATAGCGCTGAGCCCTGTGGGATACCTTGTGTCTGTGGAAAGGTATTGGATAGGTTTCTATCAAAATATACTTGTTGTATCCTGTTGGATATATAAGACGAGAACCATTTTAGGGGGGTTCCATTTATACCTATTGTTTCTAGTCTTTCAATGAGGATCTTATGATTCACTGAATCAAAGGCTGCAGATATGTCGATGAAAATTAGGACAAACATTTTTTTGCAGTTTTCAATGCCTTTATTAGAGTCTGTCGAATAATACTAGAAGCAGTGTTTCTACTCCATGCGATTGACGAAAACCATATTGTTGAGCATCAAGTGCATTTGTGTTATCTATGTGGTCTTGCAATTGGTATTGTACAGATTTTTCAATAATTTTGGCTAGAAAGGGTATACTGGATATGGGTCTGAATGAGGATGGATCTGTATTGTTTAGTGATTTGTTTTTTAGTATAGGTCGTATTAAAGATCTTTTTAGTTCTGTTGGCATGTTTCCTTGTGTTAGAGAATGGTTTACAATGTTTAGTATTATGGGCGATAATTCTGTTTTAGCATTCTTGATCCAGTCTACCGGACATGGGTCAAGAGGGGATGTGGTGGTGTTTAAGTTTGTGATGATGTTTTGAAGTTGTCTGTTATCTGTTGATATGGGCGGAATCCGTACTGGTGCTCATCTAAAGGGGAGGTAGCGTCAATATGGTCCTGCAATTGTATCTGAACTACCTTCTCGATGATTTTAACTAAGAAAGGTATACTAGCAATGGGGCGATACGAGGAGGGTTCACTTTTGTTAAGGGTTTTATTTTTTAGTAGAGGGCGAATCGCTGTATACTTCAGGTCATCTGGCATGACGCCCTGAAGTAGAGATTGATTTACTACTTTCAATATGTATGGGGCGAGTTCAGATTTTGCTGCCTTAATCCATGTCACTGGGCATGGATCAAGTAGAGAGGTGGTAGTATTAAGGTTTGATATGGTCTCTAAAAGTTGTTTGTTTGAAATTATGTGGTGTTACCTGCTGTGGGAGATGTCAGGGTAGGACTTGCATGGGTACTCTGTTTAAGCTTGCTGGCAAAATGGTTTGCCAGGAGTTGGGGGTCTACTGGGATTTTGTGAGAAGTGGATTCAGGAACTTTAGATAAGGATTTAATAATCTCAAAATGCTCCCTTGGCCAGTTGATGACTTTTGATAATGTTTTGTGTGATGCAGCCTTTTTGTGGTGTTTATAGCCTCCTTGTAGGTTTTGAGGTTTGCAAAATATTGTACCCTGAGTTCTGGGGTTTTTGCCTTACGCCATTTAGCTTCCGATTTCCTGAGATTTTTCCTTAAAGTAGCAAGTTCTGCAGTGTACCATTTCTCAGATGGTTTTCTTTGTGGTCTTTTATTTGGGGGCAACGGTTTAGCCTCTGCCCCTACAACAGAATTCCAAATTGCTACAAGTTCATTGAGATTGCTTGAGTCATTGTCTAACTTTGTAAAAATTGATTCTAGGAAGTTTTCCCTGTTAAACTGGCGGAGTCTCTGCCCTAAGTGTTTGGTATTGATATGTGCTATGTTAGTGAGTTGGAAAGGGAGAGAGAAGTGTATCAAGAAATGATCAGACCATGGTACCTGAGTTGTGGTGGGTGGGTTAAATTGGGGTAATTGTGTGTATTGTAATGGGAGGAATACTAAATCAAGGATGTTGCCTTTGCAGTGAGTAGGGTGAGTAATTGTCTAAATCCCATTTCATCCATTGCTTCAAGGAAGGATAGTTCCTGGCTATTGGGTAGGGAGGCAAGGTTAAAGTCTCCCAAGATAATATAAGGTTTCCTCAAAGAAGAGTTACATGCATCCTCAAAGATTATGTCTAAGCTTTGCATATCAAGTGTGGGGGATCTATATATAAGGCAAATAGTCACGATGTGATTTTCTATTCTGAGGATATCTATACCATCGTGCTTGTCAAGTAATAGAAACATAGAAACATGATGACAGAAAAAGACCACATGGCCTATCTAGTCTGTCCTTCCATATCAACAACTACAACAGTCCACTTTTTACCTTTAGAGATCCTCTGTGTTGGTCCCATGCTTTTTTGAATTCAGTTACTGTCCTCATCTCTACCACCTCCACTGGGAGACTATTCCATGGATCCACTACTCTTTCCGTAAAGAAATATTTCCGCATATCACTCCTGAATCTATCTCCC
The DNA here is from genome assembly GCA_033557465.1 of Ichthyophis bannanicus. Lineage (NCBI taxonomy): Eukaryota > Metazoa > Chordata > Amphibia > Gymnophiona > Ichthyophiidae > Ichthyophis > Ichthyophis bannanicus. Next base: position 77,774,645 of record CM066042.1, read on the forward strand.
TTCACCTTCATCCCATGTCCGCTCAAAGCAGAACTTGCTTTCAATTGAAAGAGGCTCTCTCCCTGAACATTTATGCCACGGAGGTATTTAAACATCTCAATCATATCACCTCTATCCCGCCTTTCCTCATATGCTTTATAATGAAGCCCACTAATCATTTTAATAGCCACCCTCTGCACCGACTCCATCCTGTTCACATCCTTTTGAAGGTGCGTTCTCCAGAATTGCACACTATACTCCAAATGAGGTCGCACCAAAGACTTATACAGAGGCATTATCACCTCCTTTTTTCTGCTAGCCATTCCTCTCCGTATGCACCCAAGCATCCTTCTATCTTTTGCCATCACCTTTTCTACCTGTTTAGCTACTTTAAGATCATCAGACACAACCACGCCTAGGTCCCGCTCTTCTTTAGTGGACAGAAGTACTTCACCTCCTATACTGTATTGCTCCCTTGGATTGCTGCAGCCCAAATGCATGACCTTACATTTTTTAACATTAAATCCCAGCTACCAAATTCTAGACCATTTTCAAGCTTAGCTAGATCCCCTCCTCATGTTATCTACACCTTCCTGGGTGTCTACTCTATTGCAGATTTTGGTATCATCTGCAAAGAGGCAAACCTTACCCGACAGCCCTTCCGCTATATCACTAACAAAGATGTTAAAAAGAATCGGACCAAAGATAGATCCCTGGGGCACACCACTGGTAACATCCTTCTCCTCAGAGTGAGCTCCATTTACTTGTACTCTTTGTCTCCTCCCACCCAACCAGTTTCTAACCCAAGCAGTAACTTTAGGGTCCATCCCTAGAGTGCTCAGTTTGTTTATAAGTCGCCTGTGAGGAACAGTGTCAAAGGCTTTACTGAAATCTAAATACACCACATCTAGAGCTCTCCCTCGGTCCAACTCCCTGGTCACCCAGTCAAAGAAATCAATCAGATTTGTCTGACAAGACCTGCCTCTGGTGAATCCATGCTGCCTCGAATCCTGTAATCCGCTGGACTCCAGAAACCTCACTATTTTCTCTTTCAGCAGTGTTTCCAATTATTTACTCACCACCGAAGTTAAACTAACCGGCCTGTAGTTTTCAACCACATCCTTACTTCCGCTTTTGTCTAAAGGCACCACATAAGCCTCTCTCCAGTCCTTTGGCACCACTCCCGACTCCAACGAGGCATTGAAAAGGTCAGTCAGTGGAGTTGCTAGAACGTCCCCAAGTTCCCTCAGTATTCTAGGGTGTATCCCATCCGGTCCCATCGCTTTGTCTACTTTAAGTTGAGCTAGTTTCTCACGAACACAGTCTTCTGAAAATTGTTCAAGATGTCCCTCGCTTCTGTTCCTATTTGTGGGTGTTTTCTGAGGTCCTGCTCCTGGTTCTTCATCTGTGAACACAGAACAAAAATATTTGTTAAGCAATTCCGCTTTATCCTTATCAGCTTCTACATATTCCCCCCCCCCCTGCACCCTTGAGTCTGACAATACCACTTTTGCCCTTCCTCTTCTCACTAATATATCTGAAAAATGTCTTATCCCCCATTTTATTGCATTGGCTATTTCCTCCTCCTTTTGAATCTTTGCCTTCTTGACTACTTTGCTAGCTTCTCTAAATTTTTCCAAATACAGATGCCTGTTTTCCTCTCTCTGTGATCTCTTGTATTTCATGAAGCCCTCCCTCTTTTTCTTCACTTTTTCAGCTACTTCCTTCGAAAACCATAGCAGTCACCTTTTCCTTTTGCCTTTATTTACCATTTTAACAAAAAGGTTGGTTGCCCTTAAAATACCCCCTTTCAGTTTTGCCCACTGTTTTTCTACATCCCACAGCTGTTCCCATCCCACTAACGACTCCCTGAGGTATTGGCCCATCTTCGCAAAGTTAGTCTTCCTAAAGTCTAAGATCCTCACCTTGGAATGGATTCTAACAGCCCTAGTCCTAATACTGAACCACACCATCTGGTGATCACTGGATGCAAAATGATCTCCCACTACAACATCAGAAACACTTTCACCATTGGTAAGCACCAAGTCCAGTATGGCCCCTTCACATGTGGGGTCTGTTACCAATTGCCTGAATAGTTCTCCCTGTAGAGAATCCAGGATCTCCTTACTTCTAGATGATACTGCAGCAGGAATGTGCCAGTCAACATCTGGCATATTGAAATCTCCTATCAGTAGCACTTCCCCTTTCCTAGCAATGCTGCGTATGTCTTCAATTAACTCTCTGTCCACCTCTTCCTCTTGTGAGGGAGGTCTGTATATCACACCAATGCAAATAGATTTCTCTTTCCCTCTTTCTAGTTTAACCCACAATGCCTCCTCTCTCCCTTTTAAGCTCTGTAATTCCAAAGCTTTAATAGTAGTTTTTACATATAGTGCCACTCCTCCTCCCCTTCTTCCTACCCTGTCCTTTCTGAATAAAGTATTACAGGAGCCTTCAGACACAACGCTGCTGGTCCCAGGAGGAATCCTGGTTGCAAATCAAACTGCTGGAACTCCGGGCAATATGCCTAGCCCTCCTAGCCTTCCACCACCAACTTCAACACCGTTTGGTGCAGATCCAGACCGACAATCAGGACTGAATGTTATGCATAAACAAACAGGGGGGTACAGGGTTATACCCCCTTTGCCAGGAGGCGGTAACCCTCTGCGCCTAAGCTGCAGGTAGAGGGATGCTCTTAAGGGTGGTATACCTCCCAGGCAGGGTCCTCCAGCCGCACGAGTGGCGCCTGGATCCACTGGTAGCCTCATAACTGTTCCATCGCTGGGGGCCCCGATTCTGCTCGCGCAAGCCACACCCATCCCGGGTGGCAGCGAATGGGTTCCTCATCCTGTGGACCGAAGGCCTCATGTATGCCTTCCCTCCGACACCGCTAGTAGCCAAGACATTATTCAAGCTCCAGCGAGACAGAGAATCACTAATGCTGATAACATCTCAGTGGCCCAGGCAGCCCCGGTTCCCACTGCTCCTCTCCCTATCGGCAGTGTCGCCAAATTCCCCTGGGCTGAGCTCCAGGGCTACTTACACAGGGGCAAAGCTCTCTCCTGCTCCTATCCCTCTCACTCACGGCTTGGCTGCTGAAAGGGTAGCGTTAGCTCCCTTCAACCTCTCACGGGATGTGAAAGAGATTCTTATGGCCTCGCGTAACGCCTTAACTAGAACAGCATATGCCTTCAAGTGGCGCCAGTTCTCGGTATGGTGTGTGGAAAGAATGGGTGAACCCATTTTCCTGCTCAGTACAGGTGGGACGGAAGTCCAGTTCGGTCCGAGTACACCTGAGCACCAACGCAGCGCATCACCATCCCATTGAGGGAAATCCCTCTTGGTTCAGCCCCTTGTGTCCTGATTCCTGTGGGGTCTCATGTTATCCAAACTCTCAGTGGCAGAGTGGGATCTCAATGTGTTGCTCTCGCAGCTCACTAAGTCTTTGTTCAAGCCTCTGCCACCTCCAGTATCTATCCTGGAACGTTGCCTGCCTGGTAGCACTCATCAGCTTGCGGAGTCAGCGAGCTCCAGGCTCTGATGGCAGAGGGCCCCCCCCCCTCAACCCGCCACTTGAGGTTCTACAAGAACAGAGTTGTGCTCTGCACACACTCCAAGTTTCTGCTGAAGGTGGTGTCCCTATTCCACCTCAACTAGGAGGTGGTACTTACCACCTTCTTTCCATGGTAAGGCAGAGACCATGCTCCACAAATCTGATTGAGCTCTTTGACTGGGTGACCAGAGAACTAGATCAAGGACATGCAATAGATGTGATCCACCTAGATTTCAGCAAAGCCTTTGATACTGTTCCTCATAGGAGGCTTATCAATAAACTCAACAGCTTGGGGATGGGTCAGAAATTGGTTGACTGACAGACAACAGAAGGTGATGGTAAACGGAACTCACTCTGATGAAAGGAAGGTGATTAGCGGTGTGCCCCAGGGTTCGGTCCTGGGACGGTACTGTTCAATGTATTTGTAAGTGATATTGCTGAAGGACTGAATGGAAAAGTCTGTCTTTTTGCAGATGACACAAAAATATGCAATAGAGTGGATTCCCCAGAGGGAGTGGATAACATGAGGAAAGATCTACAAAAGCTGGAAGAATGGTCTAATGCTTGGCAGTTAAGATTAAATGTGAAGTAGTGCAATGTCATGCACTTGTAAAGCAGATACCCAAGGGAATTGTATGCGGTAGCGGGCGAGAGGTTGGTGTGCATGGACCAGGAGAAGTACCTCGGAGTGATTGTTTCAGAGGATCTCAAGGTGGCGAAACAGTGTGACAAGGCGGTGGCAAAAGCCAGAAGGATGCTGGGTTGCATACAGAGACGAATTACCAGCAGAAAGGAAGAGGTACTAATGCCACTGTACAAGTCACTGGTGAGGCCTCACATGGAATATTGTGTTCAGTTTTGGAGACCATATCTCGCAAAGGATAAAAAGACTGGAAACGGTTCAGAGGAAGGTAACCAAAATGATTTGGAGCCTGTGTCAGAAGACATATGAGAAGAGACTTGAAGACTTAAATATGTACACACTGGAGGAGAGGAGTGACAGGAGAGATATGATTCAGATCTTTAAATACTTAAGAGTATTAAGGAACGAACAAACAAATCTCTTCCAAACACGGGGAAGCTGTAAAACTAGAGGGCATAACATGAAGCTGCAGGGGGGTAAACTGAAAGGCAACGTCAGGAAATACTTTTTTACTGAAAGGGTGGTGGATGCTTGGAATGCCCTCCCGATGGAAGTGGTGGGGGCAAATACAGTGACGGAATTCAAAGTGGCTTGGGACAGACAGTGGATCCCTTTATAGAAACAGGATAAAATCAAAATAATCATAACTCTTATATCTCAACAAGTAGGGGTGATCTACACGGAGCAGTAGGTACACCCTTAAACAAAGGCATGTGAAGGGTGACCTGCATGGAGCGGGAGGGGCACCTGCTCTTACCCCCTGGCAGGGCAGACTAGATGGACCATACTGGTCTTTATCTGCCATCATAAACTATGTTACTATGTAAGAGAGCCCTGCCCTTTCACTTGCAACGGACCAGGGCCACCGCAAAGCACCTCAGCTTTTATTTTCCTATGACCCCAGTTGCCTGGGGCTCCCAGTGACTAAGTGAACTCTGTACACTTGGGTGGCAGACTGCATTACCCTTGCCTACGAGCAAGCAGGAATCTCACTGGACTAGAGGGTCATGACACTCCGCGTCAGGGCCATTGCTGTTTCCGTGGCAAATCTGCATTCCGTCCCCATGGCGGAAATCTGCCGGGCTGCCACCTGGTCTTCGGTCCACACCTTCGCATCTCACTACTGCCTGGAGAGCGAGTTCCGATGGGACAGCGCCTTTGGCCAGGTCATATTCTGTAATCTCTTCGGGGTGTAGGCAACGCCTGTCTTCCGACCCTTCTGTGTTCAGGCTACCAGAATGCTGGTTTTCCACTGGACGAGTCTCTCAGTAGGGACTCAACTGCTGCTGATCATAGCTCACTTTTTGCAGGTCGCCGTGGCATTTTTCTTTTGGTTACAGGTTCTCGGTAGCCTGTAGCTGGGGAGTCCCATATGTGAGGACTGACTTCCCTCTTGTTCTCGCAGAAAGCGTAGTTACTCACCTGTAACAGGTGTTCTCCGGGGACAGCAGGAATCAGTCCTCACATCCCTCCCTCCTCCCCTTGGAGTTGCTTTTTAACCAATTTTTGCTGTCTTAGCATGGGCAGGAAGTGGATCACGCATGTGTGGTGTATCTCCCAAAGGCTTTCTTTGAAAGCTGGAGAGATGCTTCCGTGCAGGCTCCGTCAGCGCTGATATCACCCATATGTGAGGCCTGAATCCTGTTGTCCCTGGAGAACATCTGTTAAAGGTGAGTAACTACGCTATCTCTGCATACAAAGATTCGACTTGTCCAAGCCATGGTTTTTCATTAACTTCATATGGATGTGAAAGTTGGACAGTGAAGAAGAAAGACAGGAAGAAAATCAATGTCTTCGAATTACGATGCGGGCGAAGAACAAATGAGACTGCTCAAAGAACAAATCAATCTGTACTAGAAGAGATCAAATGTAAGCTTTCTTTAGAAGCTCAAATAACAAGACTTCAATTTTCATACTTTGGACACATTATGCAAAGAGAAAGATCATTATAAAAAGACATCATGCTTAACAAAGTTGAAGGTCAACGCAAAAGTGAAAGGGCAGCAGTGCAATGGATCGATACAATAACAGCAGCTATGGATGCCACTCTATCAAAAATTAGCTGCCTGGCTGAAGACCGTACGCAGTTTAGGACAGCTACCCATGGGGGTCACCATTAGTTGACATCAAAGGCATTTAGCAACATCAGTGATAGCGGAATTGCGCCGCTCAAACAGCCCTTCATCTTATCTCATCTCATCTGATCACAGACACCCAGAGAAACAACAGAGATATAAATACACACATGGACAGACACATACATGCAAACATGCATTCACGAACACACATACAAACACATACCAGCCTACAAATATACATAGATGCGCACACAAAATAGAGAAATGTACACAACAGATAATAAGCAGTACCAGATAATAAATATGTTGCTTATCCGAGAGCCCTCTGCTTCCAGCTCCAAAACCTCTCCTTCTAGGCAACAGCACACAGGGAACAGGATAGTGGAGGGAATGACAAAACTGGACAGAACAAATCAGAAAAAGCTGCTGTGCTTCCTAATCCAGCACCTCCCTTGTTGTTCTTTCCTGTCACCTCTCCTTTCTTCCTTTCCCTTCTAGTGTGCAGGAGAGGAGGGGACGGACTAGAAAGCTACTCTTCTCCTTCATTCAAACCCCTCTTCTCTCATTTCCCTGCAGTGAAGGTGCTGCCTGGGAGAATCCCGGTTACTTGAGCATTTTGAATGGTGAAGCTCCGAATAATGAGGCATTTACTCCTCCTTTTCCTGTCCCTTCTTCCTATGATGTCAGACTTGTATGCTCCTTAACTCCATCCAGCTAATTTTTTGCTTCCTCTGTTGGGCCTAATCAGGAGCAGATGAACCTCGCTGAATTGGGTGGTGTAACACTGTGCTAAGTGCTCAGCACTAGAAACTTAGAGAACTTCAAATGAGGGGCCTCTAAGCAAATTTTGCTGAGGGCCCCCCATGATGGTGGAGTCAAGCGGAACTCCCCCTGCCTGCCTGCCTCCCAAAACGTCGAGGCAGTGTGTGGGAAACATAATCAACTGACTTCAAAACGTTGTCGTGCTGCCTCGCTTGGCGACGGCACACTCTGCTCTGCGCCCAGCAGCCAGAGAAGCGCATAAGCAGCGCATCGCCCACTGCTGGGTCAAAGTCTGATGGGCCGTTTTTGCAAGAGGTCAGACGCTTAAGCACTTCTCCGACTACCAGGGGCAGCGTAGAGTATGCTGCTGTTGAGAGAAGCGGCGTGGCAACTTTTTAAAGTTTGTTTGCACACACTCTGCCTCTGTCACCACAGAGTGGAGTCACTGGAGTTTCTTTTGAACTCTTCCCCCTCCCCCCTATTATGAGGGCTGCTTGGGCGAAAATTACCTTTATCTAGCTTTTCTGGCACCTTGTATCGTTTAATCTCCTTGCATGCAGACTTTATTTAGGTTACAAGATCTTTGAAACAAGAACACTATATTAGTATGAATTATTTTGGCTATTACAGATACTCACAGTATGAAAAAAATAAGATCTTTCACTTTCCATTTCCATTAATTTTTAGAAGGAAAAATCCTGGGTTTTACAAAAACTAGTATTCCATTTTTAACTATTTTCACCCTACTGCAAAATTGTTAATGAGCCCTCACTCTCGGCCTTAGAACTAAATCATTCACTTGTATCCTACAGAGTGATGCCTATTCCTTGCTCCCATTCTATCAGCCGAAATGAACCCCAGTATTTACTTTGAAGAATGCTGGGTCATTATTGTTCTATTTTTCTCCCTTGTTTTATTGTTGTGATAAACACTAATCAATTCACTGGAAAAGTAAAACCCAAAAGTAAAGAGCTTTGGATAAAAGTAATGGTTAATCATGGAGGCAGTGTTCATAGCCTCCATGTTAAGAAAGGGAGGGAGTCCCAGTCATCATGCAATAGCGACAACTAGTGGCTGGATTTAGGAACTATGATTGCAGGGTTCTAGAAGGAACCTTGATACATGACCCTCAGCCCAGCACTGTCACTGCAATAACTAGTCTAAAGTAAGATGGGACTGGAAATAAAATAGTTGGAAAAACCAAGATGGTTTTCAGTGAATTTTAACATCTCCAGGTCCCAGCTCCAGTTCTGACTGTGCAAAAAGCCCAAAGGAGCAGCTGTAAACTGCCAACCTAACATTAAAAAAAAGGTCTAAGATGCAATAGGATGCTTGAATTACATGGCTATTTGTACTCCCTTGCACTAAACCATCACAGGATGAAGAAAGGGTCTCTAAAAAGGGATCACCTCCTCTGCTCCCTAAAGTACCCTTGGAATGGCAGGTTCTTCCTTTTTTTTCTTTTTTTTTTGGAGGGGGGGGGGCAGGGGGTTACACTGAATTTGCATGGAAGGATTAATACAGCCAGCAGGAAAGTTGTGGGTACAGAAATTAAAGCATTGGACATCTGTATGTGGTGGATCTGAGTAGAGCTTATTTGCATGTGTCTTGATGAACTTGAAATCCTGACCAGAGGACTGGATTCACTTTGCACCGAACTCCAGCATAGCACTACTTAATGTGTTAGTAGGACCTTGTCTCCTAATGGCTGCTCTACAGAATGGGATACGTTTTCAATTAACCTTAATGGTGCAAAATAAATCCATCATTCTGTTCTCCACTTCTTAACAGCAGATTAATCTATCTGTTAGAAACAAAGCTCTATGTAATTTATAAGTGCTTGGGACAATAAGCATTTTTAATGGGGGAAAAAGCACAGTTCCAACAGGTCCAAAATCTTTGATTAGTAACAGCTATTCGCATTCTTTCTTGCCCTTAAGCACAGTAACAGGCTCGGAGCCAGGAGACCAGGGTTCAAATCCGTCTTCTCCCACTTCTCCCTACAGCGGCCAAGGATGACTTGCTTTTTCTCTTATAACAGGTACCAGCTGAGACTGTAAGCTGTCTTGGGCAAGGACTTGTATCAGTATTTTAAAGCTCTCTGAGTTAAGACGCTCTACAAATGCCTAAACAAATGAAATTATTTTAGTTCCCGCTTAATTGTAGCTTGGACAGTGGGATTCTGTCCTTGGGGATTTTCATAGCTTGGACTAACCTATAACAGGACATTTGTTTTGCAGGCTCCCTTGACTGCCATGGACACAGCAGTCCTCTCTGGTAGCCTTTCCACACAGAATGGGAATGGAGGAGGGTCTATTAATGTAGCGCTACGAAGAGTAACATCTGCCAAAGGATGGGGAGAGGTAGGAGAATTACGTACCAGTTCGAGAAATGTATTTTGTTTTATTTCTTGAAGCCTTTGCTTGAGTCTTGTGGGCTGGTAGAGTTGCAGGCCAAAGCTCCCATTTTTTGCTTGATTTATTGGGTTCATCTGAACGATACCTCTTCCATACATGTGTCAGCATGGACATGTATGAAAGAGGCAGGATGTAGTCACATCCATAGTAAGACTAAGGGTGAGGGTATCAAGATGAGGTTACTAATAGATATTTAACATACTTGTTTGTCTTTTTATTTCATTCATCTGATTGTATAGATGCTGTGTGTAATCTGTTAGGGGGCTTGCAACATTTCTTTGGCTTGCGATAATTCTCTTGGCTTGGATCTGAGGTTTACCCTGAAGGGCAGGAAGGATTATTGTGTGGCTCAGATCCCTTTTGTACTATAGGCATTTTTGAATACAATTAGAGAAACCAGGAAAATAAGTTAGGTTTACTTCTTTTTAAAGAAGTCTTGAACATGACGTGTCTAGTGTGTTTCTCCAGGGTCCTATGCTCTGGCTGTGTTTTTAGAAACATAGAAACATGACGGCAGAAAAAGACCACATGGCCTATCTAATCTGCCCTTCCATATCAACCACTACATCTTGTACGTATCATGGAATATTGTCCAAGTTTAAATTTTTCCCTATAGTTGTTCCCAGATCCACTTTAAGAACCTCTGATTGGTTTGTTTTTTAGCACATACCGATGCATATATTTTCCGGGAACAAGCAGGAAGTCAGTCCTCACATATAGGTGATGTCGGCACCAACAGATCACTTGCGGAAGCATCCCCCCAGCTTTCAAAGAAAGCCTTTGGGAGATGCCACCACGCATGCGTGGTCCCCTTCCCGCCCAAGGGTGCCATCTTGCTCAGTCTCCTTTTTTCCACAGAGCCCTTCAGACATTTGTCTGGCTTGTTCCCGGAAAAAGTTGATTTTTCTCTCCAAGTTTCACACTCACCTCCAAAATTGCATCGGTACTCTTCCCGTCTACCAACCTCTGTGCCTCGGCATCTGGTTCAGTCTACTTTTTGGAGTCTTTCGTTCTTTTCTTTTTCTGGCATCTTCACATCTTTTTTTCTCCCACTGACAGCCCAGAGAGTCTTTGACCTCGCAGGGGTACTTTTTTCCCCCATGGCTTCCAGTGGTTTTAAGAAGTGTGATTGGTGCTCTAAAATTGTGTCTTTGACCGACACACACGACTGCTGTCTCTGCTGCCTTGGGCCAGCCCATGACCCGGCAGCCTGCGGTCTCTGCAAGAGGATGTCCAGCAAGGCCCTCAATAGCTGCCAGCAGCTGCATGATAAGTTTTTCCTCCGAGTCCCTAATGCTTCTGAAGATCAGGGCCTCGTCTGAGGCCCCGACATCTTGGGCGGAACCCTCTGAACCCGAGCCTCATCATGGGTCTTCAGAAAGGGGGTCTCCCTCGAGGGAACCCAGGAAGAAGAAGAAACCCTTGAAGACGCCATCCTTGGATGGTTCCAACCGGCCAGGTGCTCTCCAGGCCTGATTTTGCAGTCCGAGACATTTGTCCGAGGCGTCGAAGGAGGACCGGCCTTGGTCCCCAGACACCATCCTCATCGAGGATTTCCCTTCAGGGGAGCCGGCGTCAGGCCCCAGTCCCTTTGTGCTCATGCCCAAGGCTGCAGAACCTTCTGGTCTGGAGTCCAGATTGGCGGCCCTGAAGTGCAGTTTGTCTGCCTTCATGGACCAGCAACAAGCGCTGTTGTCCAGCACGACCGGTTCATCCGCCTCGACCACCGGGCCCTCGAGATCCTAAGGCCTCGAGTCGATCCTCGGCCAAGGTCGTGATCTGAGTCCCGCTCGATGGGACTGTGGTCATCCCTCCAGAGCAGCCCTCCTACGAGTCCTCGACGGACTACTCCAATTGGGAGTCAGAGGGGAATCCTCAGGCAGATGAGTTGGAAATCCGCCAGTATGAGGCCCCTCCGCGGGAATCATTCATGGTGCCCATCCCTCCCATCCTGAACGACTGATGCTCCAAATGTAGGAGACACCAGCTTCAGTGCTGGTGGTGACAAACGGCTCAACTCGAATTGGAGTCCGCCGGAGCCCAGGCTTCCAAAAGTCACAGCTGCCGCATAACTCCATGGTGGAATCAGCCATGCGTCGGCTGAAAAGCCAGAAGACACACTCCTCAGTGCCCCCCGTCAGGGAGGTCTGCACCTTGGACGCCCTCAGCAGAAAGTGCTACCAGGGCTCAATGCTAATCGGTTGCATCCAGACCTACCAGTTGTACATGGGCATGTATCTGAGAGACCTGGCGAAGGAACTCGCCGAGTTCTTAGCTGGTCTCTCTGAGGAACCCTTGCAGCGGTTCAAGAATCTGGCCAAGGCAGTCCGTGAGTGCTCCAAATTCATGTCTCGAGCGGTCTATGACGGGTTCAAGTCGGCGGCCTGTGGCTGGCATCGGTGCATGTCGCTAAGCTTGGCTACAGTCGTCCAACCTCGAGCAGTGGGTTCAGGACAAATTGGTTGATGTCTCCTGCCAAGGAGAAAACCTCTTCAGCAAACCCATGACTGACAAGACTGCCGAGCTGGAGACAGAGTTCATGACGAGGACCAGGCTCTTCAAGAAGACCGTTGCCTCTCCCCAACAGAAAGGCTCGGGTAAAAAGCCCTTTTACCCGAGAAAGGGAACCGCTTACCAAAACTACCCACCTTATCAGGCCTCCCTGGCTCCCCAACAGGGTCAGCAGGCCAGGTGAAATGGGCATGGCCCGTGTAAGCAGAAGGCTCCAAAATCACAGGCCCTGGCCCAGCTAGGGGGGAGTTTTTGACTCCTTGAGCATAGCCTATCTTTTCCAAGGGGATCAGCAGCCCACAGGGGAACATCTGGCCCTCTATGCCCAGAGGTGGATGTCCATCACCACCAATTCCTGGGCACTTCAGGTAGTTAGAGAGGGTTACCTCCTCCACCTGACTCAGACACCCCCCCCCCCCTTTATTTTCTGGGAGAGCCCCTCAGGTCTCCCCTCCCCCGAGACCACCTTCTGAAGGAGCTGGCAGGTCTTCTCAAGGACAAAGTGGTGGAACCGGTGCCCCACCATCTCAAGGGCAAGGGGTTCTACTCCAAGTACTTTCTCATGCCAGAAAGGACAGGGGGCCTAAGGCCCATCCTTGACCCACGCAACCTCAACAAATTCCTGGTGAGGGAGAAGTTCAAGATGCTCTCCCTTGGAACATTGCTGCCATACCTCCAGCAGGGAGACTGGCTATGCTCCTTATACCTCAAGGATGCGTATACCCACATCCTTAACCACCCCAACCACAGGCAGTACCTGGGGGCAGGCATTTTCAGTACAGGGTGCTCCCTTTTGGCCTAGCCTCTGCCCCAAGAGTCTTCATAAAATGCCTGGCAGTCGTGGCCACCTTCCTCTAGCTCCAGGGGGTCTTTGTCTTTCCCTACCTAGATGACTGGATCATAATCGGAGGCATGGCCTCAGAGGTGCAGCAGGCCACCGCCCACACCATCCAGATTCTACAGCACTTGGGGTTTGTCATAAACTACCCCAAGTCTTACCTCCTCCCAACACAGTGTCTGGATTTCATTGGGGCAAAGATGAACATTCTCCAGTTGAAGGCTTTCTTGCCCAGGGACCGATCGTCTCAGGACTTTGGCTCGGGACATACAGTGCCATCCCTCGGTGCCCACTCTGCTTCTGCTGTGCCTCCTCGGGCACATGGCCTCCACAGCCCACATCACCCCCGATGCTCGCCTCCACATGAGGATGGCGCAGTGGTGTCTCCAGGACCAGTAGTCTCAGGCCACCAGCTGCCTCCGAGACAGGGTTTCTGTGACCTGCCAATTGGTGGTTTCTCTGGTCTGGTGGCAGTCTTCCCAGCATCTCGAGGCGGGCATGCCTTTTCAGGCCCCAGGCCCCTCAAGGGTTCTCACCACGGACGCCTCCTTGCTCGGCTGGGGAGCCCACTGCTGAGATCTCCGCACCCAAGGCATCTGGCCACCAGATGAAAGCACCCAGCATATCAACCTCCTGGAGCTCCGAGCCATACATCTAGCCCTGAGGGTCTTCTGTCACCACCTGCGTCACCAGCCAGTGCTGGTCCAGATGGACAACCAGATGGCGATGTTCTACATGAACAAACAATGGGGCACGGGGTCTCGTACCCTTTGGCAGGAGGCACTGGTCCTCTGCTCGTACGCAATCCAACAGGATACCCTCCTGTGGGCAGTGTACCTGCCTGGTCAGGACAATCTGCTAGCTGACAGGCTCAACAGAGTTCTCCAGCCGCACGAGTGGCAGTTGGACCCCAGGGTAGCCAGTTGGCTTTTCCGGCTCTGGAGGTAAGCCGTTATGGACCTGTTCACCAACCCGGACAACTTTCATTTGCCCCACTTCTGCTTCCAGCAGTCCAACCCCTCCAGGGTGACAGCAGATGCGTTCCTGGTCTCATGGTTGGGAGGCCTCATGTACACCTTCCCTCCTACCCCGCTGATTGCCAAGACCTTGTTCAGGACCCTCTGCAACAGGGCCTCTCTCATCCTGATAGCTCCTCTGTGGCCCAGGCAACCATGGTTCCCACTGCTTCTACAGTTATCAGTGGAGACCCCCATGCCCCTGGGGACCATCCCGGGACTCCTATCTCAGGAGGGGGGCTCTCTCCTGCACCCCAACCAGGGGTTCCTGTCGCTGACAGTGTGGTTGCTGTGAGGGGGTGACCCTGGCCCCTTTCAACCTTCCGGTTGAAGTGGAGGACATTCTGCTGGCCTATTGCAAGGCCTCTACTAGGAAGGCTTACGCCCTCAAATATTGCAGGTTGTCTGTTTGGTGTGACGATCACGGATCTGACCTTTTCTCCTGTCTGGTGGCTCTGGTGTTACAGTACCTTCTCCACTTATCTCCAGGAACAAGCAGGAATGTAGTCTTCACATATGGGTATCGTCGGTACCGACGGAGCCTGAGTCCAATAGGAAAGCTTTTGGGAGCATCCCACAGCACCTGTGTGCTGCCTTCCCACCTTTCCAACTGTCCCTCTCCAGTTCTTCGTTTTCCGCGGAGCCGACAGGTCCCATACCCTGTCACCGCAGAAAAGTTCGCCTTTAATCTTTGTTTTTGTGGTTGCGTCTGCCTTCCCTCGATGTTATACCGGTACCGCCAGTTCTTTCTTCTTCTTAAAAAACAAAACAAAAACAAAAAAAAACTACTATAGTTTCTGAAGTGGTTTACTTCAGAAACTTTTTTTCTTTGGTGCAAGGCACCATTTTGGGCACTAGGTCAAATTTTTCCTCAAAAATGGAAAAACCTGCTTCAGGTTTTAAAAATGTTCTAAATGTGGCGGTACCATTTCCGTCACCGACACTCATGATTGGTGTCTCAAATGTTTAGGTCCTGATTTCTCTATTTCAGAGTGCCTCTCCTATGGAATGATGTCAAAAAGGGTCCAGCAGAATCGAGCTGCTAAACTTAGCACCCTTTTTCCCTCAGACGTGGCATCTGTTGCATCAACATCCTCCAGGGCTTCATCTTCCTCCCATGGATCTCAGGTAACTAAACATAAATCTAGCTGGTCCTCAAAGGGTAGATCTCCTTCAAAGTATCGAGATGCCCCTGGTGTTTCCCTTGAGGAATTTTCACTAGCAAAACTGCCCCGGCGGGAGGCTTCGGCTTCCAAAGCATTAACAGGGCTCCAGGATGTTCTCGAGTCCTCAACCTCGACAGAACTACTGGCGCCATGCTTTGGGGTTCCGGCTGCTTCTACCGGTACCGACACCCAAGCATCGGCAGCATCGATAGACCAGAGATTCCTTGCTGTCAAACGCAGTCTAGCTGCTCTTCTCACGGCTTCGGTACCATTGAAACCGCTTCAGACACCTCAACCGATACTGGTACCGACACCGGTACCGGTACCGACTGCATCGACATCGGCGGGTATGCCACCCATACCGAGTCATGTGTCTCTCTCCGGCATTGACAGATCAGTACCGGAACAACCCAATACTGACTTCGATCAATTCCGGTATCGTGCTTTGCACGATCACCGGGATCGGAGATATTTTGAATCCTCGGATGAGTCTGAAGACTCTGCCGATACCAGAGTACTTCTCCCCAAGGATTCCTCTTCTCCTTAGCGCAGAATGTCTCTGCCAGAGGATATGTCCTTTCAGGACTTTATCCGTGATGTGGCCCAAGGCCTTTCCATCACAGTAGCTCCTGAAAAAGAACCTAGGGCAAAGGAGTTGGAAATCCTCCAATACCCTAAGGCTCCCAAAGAGGCAGCTACTCTGCCTATTCATGAGATCTTACATGATCTTATGCTAAGGATGTGGGAAACACCTTTAACCATATCTCCTCATTCTCGAAGACTCAATACCATGTATCGAGTTCCACCTTGTCGTGGCTTTCACAAAACTCAATTACCAGACCATTCAATGGTGGTGGAATCGGCCATGAGAAGGATGAAAAGTGCAAAGAGACATGCATCCAATTCTCCAGGTCGTGAATACAGGACTCTCGATGCCTTTGAGCGTCGATGCTTCCAAGCTTCCATGCTCTCAGCTAAGATCAGTTCCTATATCTTGTATATGGGAATGTTCCTTAAAGAGGTCACAAGAGACTTGGAGCTTATGAGCCCCCTTCTTCCTGATGACAAAAGACAAGATTATCTCACTCTTGTCAAACATGCTCAAGATGTTTCCAAGTTTGTTAATCGTGCAGCCTTTGACTGTTTTGAGTGCACAAGCAGAACCTCTGCTATTGCCATTGGTGCACTTCGGATCGCCTGGCTTCAGGCATCTGACTTGGAAATTTGGGTACAGGATAAATTAGGAAACATTCCTTGCACAGGAGAAAATCTATTTGGCAAGAATTGGCAGGAGAAGGCTAACGAAATAGATGCTGACAGTATCACACTGGATAGATTGTCCAAATCTACAGCCGATCCTGCAAAGAAAAGATCCTATAAGAAAAAGAAGTTTTATCCTTCCTATACCCAACAGGGACACCGTCCAGGTCAGACTGCCCAAAAGGGACAGCAGCAACAACCTAGACAACAAAAGAAGCCAAAAGCTGCAAAACCTCAGCCAGCTCAGCAGGCTCAGCCTCCTCAGGGGCTTTGACTCCTTTCTAGAGAACTTCGTCTTCCTGCCCCTGAAGGGTCCAGAACCCTTAACCATCCCAGGCAGGTTATGTCATTTTGCCCACAGATGGCACCAAGTAACAGCAGAAAATTGGACTCTGTCCATTATACGAGAGGGGTACAAGCTTCATTTTCACAGTCTGCCCCCTCCTACAATTATAAGACAGTTCAATTCTCAGACCTCTCTCTCGACAATCTCTTAGGTCAAGAAGTCACAATGCTCCTTGCTCAAGGATCAATAGAGGAAGTACCCATTCTCCAGGACCAAGCAGGAAGTCAGTCCTCACATATGGGTGACGTCGATGGAGCCCCCGCGGAGCATTTCCCCAGCTTTCTATGAAAGCCTTTGGGAATACTGCACGCATGCGCGGTCCCCTTCCCGCCTAAAGGTGCCATCTTGCTCAGTCTCTCTTTTTCCGTGGAGCCCTTCGGACGTGTGTCTTTGTTCACCCGGAAAATAGTCAGATTTTTTCGTCTGTACCTAGCGATTTTCTTGGTTCGACGCCAGTTCCCCTTCTCGCCGGGTTCGGTACACTGGTATCGAGCCCGATCTTCTTTTTTCAGTTATTGCCCTTCGTGGCTGGCGTTCGTGCCCTTTTTTTCCTTTTCCCTGGTAGGCCGGTCCTTTGACCTCGCGGGGACTCTTTTTTTCCCCAATGGCTTCCAGTGGTTTTAAGAAGTGTGATCGGTGCAAGAAACTAATGTCTCTCACCGACACACACAACTGCTGCCTTCGGTGCCTCGGTCCTGATCATGATCCTAAGATCTGTGGGCCGTGTGGAAAAATGTCCACTAAGGCACTCCAAAGTCGTTAGCACCAGAAGGAAAGGCTTTTCTCCGAATCGGCCTTCGGCCAGGCCCGGACCTCATCTGAGGCCTCGACGTCTCGAGAGTCTGACCCCGAGCATCATCGGGATTCCTCAGATAGGGGGTCACCCGAGCGGGAGCGAAAGAGGAAGAAGCGGCTCGCGAGGGCGGCGTCGGAGGAGGTCCCTGGCTCCTCGAGGGCTAGGTCTCGGACCCCCGACCGCCGTCCTGGGCCTGTGGAACAGGAAAAGCCGTCAAGAGTACCTCGGGTGGAGCTGGAGTCTGCTGGACACGTAAGTCCTGTTGTCCTCGAGGACTCTCCTCCCAGGGAGCCGACGTCGGGCCCGGGGCCGCCGGGGCCCGAGTCGGTAGCTGCTGAGTCTCCTGAGCTGGGTCTCAGGCTGACAGCCTTGGAGTGCAGACTGTCTGCCTTCATGGATCAGCAGCGGGTGCTGATGGCCAGCCTTGCTGGTGCATCTGCCCCGACCACCGGGACATCGACGTCGAAGTCGACCCCAGAGACAGAGCCGATACTCGAGACCATGAAGACTCGAGGTCATCCTCGGTCGCGGTCACCCTCGACCTCCCGGTCGGGACTGAGGGCGTCGACGCCGGTGCCTTCAGCATCGTGGTGGGTGCTGCCGGGCCCCGTGCGGTCGGAGCCCGACTCCTCTTTGGACGAGTCCGCCTGGAAGACGGAGGATGAGGAGTCCCCCGATACGTTTAAGACTCGGTGTGTCCCGTCGGACTCACCGCAGTCTGAGCCCCGGAGTAGATCCCCTCCGGAGGATACTCGGTTCTCGTAGTTCGTGCGGGATATGGCCACTGCTTTGGCGATCCCGGTGGATCCCGAGTAGGAGCCTCGAGCCGAAAAGCTCGAGGCCCTCCAGTATGACTCTCCTCCAAAGGAGGCCTTTACTGTGCCAGTTCCTCCGAACAGCTGGAACGGCTCCTCTTCCGGATGTGAGAGACACCAGCCTCAGCGCCGGGTCTGAGCAAGCGGGTCGATTCCATTTATCGACTCCGTAAGAGCCATGGGTTTCAAAAGGCGTAGCTACCGCACCATTCCATGGTGGTGGAATCGGCCATGCATCGTCTCAAAAGTCAGAAGATGCACTCCGTGGTGCCCCCTGGCAGGGAGGCTCGGAACCTGGATGCGTTCGGTAGAAAGTGCTTCCAGGGCTTGATGCTTGCTTGCCGTGTCCAGTCTTACCAGCTGTACATGGGCATGTACTTGCGGGACCTGGCAAAGGAGCTTGCCGGTTCTCTGCTGGTCTCTCCGGGGAACCTTTGCAGAGGTTCAAGTCCTTGTCTTCGGGGATCCGGGAATGCTCTTAAGTTTATGTCCCGAGTGGCCTACGATGGCTTCGAGGCCTCGGCCCAGGTTGCGGCTGCCGGCATTGCGGCTCGACGCCAGGCATGGCTGCAGTCATCGGACCTCGAGCCATGGGTTCAAGACAAGTTGGTCGATGTCTCTTGCCGAGGTGAAAACCTTTTTGGCAAGCCCATGGCCGAGAAGGCTGCTGAGCTCGAGACCGAGCACCTCATGAGGAAAAGGCTTTCTCGAAAGACTTCTGCCCCTTCACACAAAAAGAAGGGCTCGGGTAAAAAGCCTTTTTACCCGAGGAAGGCGACTGCCTACAAACAGTACCCGACTTACCAGGCCTCTTCCGCTCCCCCACAGGGTCAGCAGGCCAAGGGGCAGGGACATGGGCCCCGTAGGCAGAAAGCCCCCAAGCCTCCAGTTCCTGCTCCTACTCAGCAGGGTGTGGGTTTTTGACTCCCAAGGCATAGCCTCTCCGTCTCTGCTGTCCCATCCCTGCACTGGAGGTCGCCTAGCCCTGTTTGCCCACCGGTGGACACCCATTACAGGGGACAACTGGGTCTTAAGCATAGTTCAAAAGGTCTACCTTCTTCATTTTCATCAGTTGCCTCCTCTCTATTTTCCAGGAGAGCCTCCAAGACCACCTCTCCATACAGCCCCCCTCCTGCAGGAGCTCCAGGGTCTGTTACGAGACCAGGCAGTGGAGCCTGTGCCTCCCCACCTCCAAGGTCACGGGTTTTACTCCAGGTACTTTCTAGTACCAAAGAAAACAGGGGATCTCAGGCCTATTCTCGACCTCAGAAATCTCAACAAGTTCTTGCAGAAGGAAAAGTTCAACATGCTTACTCTTGGAACACTTCTGCCCTACCTCCAGCAGGGAGATTGGCTATGCTCTTTAGATCTAAAGGATGCGTACACCCACATCCTCATTCATCCAGACCACAGAAAGTACCTCAGGTTCATTGTGGGAGGAAACCATTATCAGTACTGAGTGCTGCCCTTTGGCCTCACCTCCGCCCCCAGAGTCTTTACCAAATGCCTGGCAGTGGTGGCGGCCTACTTGAGAAATCAAGGTATCTTTGTCTTCCCCTATCTGGATGACTGGCTCATCAGGGGTCAGACGTGCCAGGAGGCCAGGCAAGCCACCCTCTGAACGATTTCTCTACTCCAGCATCTGGGGTTTGTCATAAACTTCGCAAAGTCCACTTTGCTCCCCTCCCAAAACTTAGAGTTCATAGGGGCAAGACTGGACTCTCTGCAGGCAAAAGCTTTCTTGCCAGAAGACAGAGCCCAAAGACTGATGACCTTGGCAAACCAGTTTCTCAGCAGGTCACTGGTCTCCGCTAGGCTCTGCCTGAGGCTTCTTGGCCACATGGCTTAGACAGTGCATGTCACACCCCACGCCAGGCTTCATATAAGGCCTGCACAATGGTGCCTCAGAACTCAGTGGTCGCAGGCCACAGGGAGCCTCAGAGACAGAGTAAGGGTGTCCAGACCATTCCTGCACTCCCTACGTTAGTGGCTGCATTCCCCCAACCTGCTGGAGGGGATGCCTTTTCAGCCACCTGGGTTCACAGTGATATTGACCACCGATGCCTCTCTACAGGGCTGGGGAGCACACTGTCAGGGCAGGTGCACCCAGGGCCTGTGGTCTCCCAGGGAGGCCCAGCAGCAAATCAATCTACTGGAGCTTCGGGCTATTCGTTTGGCCCTCAAGACTTTCTCAAATCCTGGCTCACCAGTCTGTCTTAGTGCAAACAATCAGGTAGCCATGTTTTATGTGAACAAACAGGGAGGCACTGGGTCCAGGCTCCTTTGTCAGGAGGCGCAGGACCTTTGCTTGTTTGCGCTCAGGCACAACATGTTGCTCAAGGCGGTTTATCTCCCTGGCCAGGAAAATTACCTGGCAGACAGGTTGAGCAGAATTCTGCAGCCACACGAGTGGCAGCTCCATCCCTTGGTAGTTCAGAAGATCTTCCTCAGATGGGGACTTCCATCCATAGATCTCTTTGCCAGTCTCCTGAACAGACAGCTGCCCAGGTTCTGCTCCAGACAACCGCATCCTCTGAGACTAGCAGCAGATGCTTTTCTGATTTCCTGGTCCCAGGGCCTCCAATATGCGTTTCCTCCCACACCTCTGGTGGCCCGAACCCTGTTAAAGATTCTACAGGACCAGGCCTCGGTCCTTCTGGTAGCCCCCAGGTGGCCGAGGCAACCTTGGTTCCCACTTCTGCTTCAGCTAGCAGTGGACACTCCACTACCTCTGGGGTTGCAGCCCGACCTTCTTTCTCAGGACCAGGGGTCTCTTCTGCACCCCAATCTCAAATCTCCCAATTTGATGGCCTGGAAGCTGCAAGGATAGTTTTGGCTCCTTGGGGCCTACCTCCTGAAGTTGAAGAGGTCGTCCTGGCCTCTAGGAAGCAGTCCACTAGGAAAACCTATGCCCTGAAGTGGAAGAGGTTTTCTGTGTGGTGTCAGCTGCGTACAGAAGAACCTTTCTCCTGTGCTGTACCAGTAGTGCTTCAGTACCTGCTGCACTTGTCCAATCAGGGCCTTAAGTCCAATTCTGTTCGGGTCCACCTCTCAGCTCTAGCAGCTCACCACTCACTGGTGGAGGGGACACTCTCTGTCGGTTCACCCCTTGGTGTCCCGGTTTCTCAGGGGTTTGCTCTTGCTCAAACCTCCTGTCCGTCCTCCAGCCCCTGAGTGGGAATTGAATGTGGTCTTGCAGCAACTGACTTGCCCACCTTTTGAGCCGATGGCTACTTGTCCTCTCCGCTTCCTTTCCTGGAAGACACTCTTCCTAGTAGCCTTAACCTCGGCCAGACGGGTGAGTGAGCTTCAGGCCCTAGTCTGTGACAGGCCTTACACTCGCTTCTATAGGAACAGGGTAGTCCTTAGGACTCATCCAAAGTTTCTCCCTAAGGTTGTCTCCTCTTTCCACCTCAACCAGGAGGTGGTTCTTCCAACATTCTTCCCTAGGCCTCATGCAAGCCAGGCTGAAGCAGTCCTGCCTACCCTGGACTGTAGGAGGGCCTTATCCTTCTACCTTGACCGTACGCAAGGACATAGAAGGGCTACTCAGCTCTTCATCTCTTTTGACCCTAATAATTTGGGGTTAGCTGTGTCCAAGCGTACCTTGTCCATATGGGTGGCTGACTGTATCACCTGGGCTTACAGGGCGGCTGACCTTCCCTTGCAGGGTCGGGTCACGGCCCATCGTGTCAGGGCAATGGCTGCCTCAGTAGCTCATCTCCGCTCTGTACCATTGGCAGACATCTGCAGGGCTGCAACTTGGTCCTCAAGCCAGACTTTTGCAGCTCATTACTGCCTGGAGAGGGAGTCCCGTAGGGACAGTGCTTTTGGCCAGGCAGTACTCCGGAATCTCTTTGAGGTTTAGGCAACTCCTGCCCTCCAGCCCTCCGTTGGGCTACCGGTGGAGGTTCTTTCAGTGAAAATCCTTTCTTTGATGCTGGGACTAGAGAGAGTTCTCTTGTTCAGCCTGGGTTCCTTGGTGGTAGCCCAGAGCTTGGGAGTCACCCATATGTGAGGACTGACTTCCTGCTTGGTCCTGGAGAAAGAGTAGTTACTCACCTGTAACAGGTGTTCTCCAGGAGCAGCAGGAATCAGTCCTCACAACCCTCCCTCCCCCCCTGGGAGTTGCAGTTGTACATAGTTTATTTTTACATTTTTGTGTGCTGGTTTTTAGCTGTGTCATTTGACTGACCAAGATGGCACCTTTAGGTGGGAAGGGGACCGCGCATGCGTGCAGTATTCCCAAAGGTTTTCATAGAAAGCTGGGGAAATGCTCCGCGGGGGCTCCATCAACGTCGATGTCACCCGTATGTGAGGGCTGATTCCTGCTGCTCCTGGAGAGCACCTGTTACGGGTGAGTAACTACTCTTTCCCCATCAGGGTACAGGGTTCTGCTCCCCCTATTTCCTTATTCAAAAGAAAACAGGAGGACACAGACCCATTTTAGACCTCAGAGAATTGAACAAATATCTGTTCCGAGAGAAGTTCAAAATGGTCTCTCTAGGAACTCTGCTGCCATACCTTCAAAGTCAGGATTGGCTTTGTTCTCTAGATCTCAAGGATGCGTATATGCATATTCTCATCCATCCAAATCACAGGAGATTCCTCAGATTCCTGTTTCAAGGAAAGCACTACCAATACAAAGTTCTTCCCTTTGGCTTGACATCTACGCCAAGAGTGTTCACAAAATGCATGGCTGTGGTAGCAGCATATCTCCAGGAACAAGCAGGAATGTAGTCTCCACATATGGGTATCGTCGGTACCAACGGAACCTGTGCGGGAACACTCCCCAGCGTCCAATAGGAACGCTTTTGGGAGCATCCCTCAGCACATGCGCGCTGCCTTCCTGCCTTTCCAACTGTCCCTCTTCAGTTCTTCGTTTTCCGTGGAGCCGACAGGATCTATTCCCTGTCACCGCAGAAAATTCCGTCTTTAATTTGTTTTCTTATGGTCGCGTTTGCCTGCCGCACGACACTTACCAGTACCACTAGTTCCTTTCTTTTCTTTTTAAAAAAAAAAAAGAAACTTATACTTTAAACTGTTTCTCTTCAGAAACCTTTCTCTTTTGGTGCTAGGCGCCATTTTGGGCAGTAGGCCCCATATTCCTAAAACATGGAAAAACCAACTAGTGGTTTTAAAAAATGTACTAAGTGTGGCGGTACCATTTCTGTCACTGACACTCATGGTGTCTTAAATGTTTAGGGCCTGAACTTTCTCCAACTGAATGTCTCTCCTGTATGGGGATGACTAAAAGAGGAAGACAGAACCGGGCTGCAAAGCTCAGTACCCTCTTTTCTTCGGATGCCAAATCCATTGCATCGACATCGTCAAGGGCCTCTTCTTCCTCCCATGGATCTCAGGTAACTAAACATAAAAGCCGGTCCTCAAAGGGTAGCTCTCCTGCTAAGCATCGAGAGGCCATTGGCATTGCCCTTGAGGGAACCACACCGGCAAAACAGCCCCGGCAGGAGGCTTCGGCTTCCAAAGCATCGATGGGGCTTCAAGATGTTCTCGAGGCCCCAACCTCGCAAGAACTACATGTGCCTTGCTCAGGGGTTCCGGCCGTTTTTACCGGTACCGACACCCAGGCATCAGTAGCCGTTGATAGATCAGAGGTTCCTCGCTATCGAATGCAGCATCGCAGCTCTTCTCTCAGCTGCATTACCATTGGTCCAACGGGCACCGGTACTGACATCGACACCGACACCGATGCCGGTACCGACACCGGTACTGGTACCGACGACACCGGTACTGGTACCAACAGTACTGGCCCCGGTGGGAATTTTTCCCATGCCATCCCTGGCTGGATTCGACAGATCGGTATCAGGTCAACTCGGTACCGACTTCAGTCGATACAGGGACCGTGCTTTGCAGGAGCATCGGGGTCAGGAATACTTTGATTCCTCCGACTCTGACAATTCTGCTGGTACGCAGAATGTCACCTCCAGAGGACATGTCTTTTCAGTATTTTATCCGTGATATGGCCAAAGGTCTTTCAATCACAGTAGCTCCTGAAGAGGAACCCAGAGCAAAGGAATTGGAAATTCTCCAATATCCTAAAGCTCCTAAGGAGGCAGCAACTCTGCCTATCCACGAAATTCTGCATAAGTTGATGCTCAGAATGTGGGAGACACCTCTGACTACTTCTCCTCACTCTAGGAGACTTGATACTATGTATCGAGTTCCGCCATTTCCTGGATTTCAGAAAACTCAGCTGCCACACCATTCAATGGTAGTGGAGTCAGCCATGCGTAGGATGAAAAGTGCAAAGAGGCATGCATTCAGTCCTCCAGGTTGTGAATGCAGGACTCTGGATGCTTTTGGGCACCGAAACTTTCAAGCTTCCATGCTTTCAGCTAGGATCAGTTCATATATTCTATATATGGGAATGTTCCTCAAGGAAGTCACAGGAGATTTGGAACTTATGAGCCCATTTCTCCCATTTTCTTGCTCTAGTTAAGCATGCTCAAGATGTCTCCAAGTTTGTTAATCGTGCAGCCTTTGACTGCTTCGAATGCATCAGCAGAACCTCTGCTATTGCCATTGGTGCACGACGGATTGCCTGGCTACAGGCATCAGACTTGGAGACTTGGGTACAGGACAAGTTAGGCAACATTCCTAGCACGGGGAGAATCTCTTTGGCAAGAACTGGCAGGAAAAGGCTAACGTGTTAGATGCTGACAATACTACTCTAGATAGATTGTCAAAATCTACAACCACTCCAGACAAAAAGAAGCCTTATAAAAAACCCTCTTTCAGCAAAAAGAGGAAATTTTATCCTTCCTATACCCAGCAGAGACAAACTCAGGGTCAGGTTGCCCAAAAGGGACAAACTAGACAGCAAAAGAAGCCAAAAGGCCTGAGAGCCCAACCAGCTCTGCAGGTTCAGCCCCCTCAAGGGCTTTGACTCCTTCCTAGAGAGCTTTGCCTTCCTGCCTTCCTGTCCCCAACCCCCCAATATCCCGGGCCGGTTATGCCACTTTACCAACAGATGGCATCAGATAACAGCAGAAGATTGGACTTTGTCCATTGTAGGAAAAGGGTACAAACTTCATTTTCACAGCATGCCCCCTCCTACAATTCTAAAGCAATTCAATTCTCAAACCTCCGCAGACAATCTGCTAGATCATGAGGTCTCGACACTTCTTGCCCAAGGGGCAATAGAGGAGGTACCCATTCTTCAACGGGGTGCAGGGTTCTACTCCCCCTATTTTCTTATTCCAAAGAAAACAGGAGGACACAGACCCATTCTGGACCTCAGAGAATTGAACAAATATCTGTTTCGAGAGACGTTCAAAATTATTTCTCTAGAAACTCTACTGCCATACCTTCAAAGCCAGGATTGGCTTTGCTCTCTAGACTTAAAGGATGCATACACTCACATTCTCATCCATCCAGATCACAGGAAATTCTTACATTTCCTTTTCAGGGGAAAACATTTCCAGTACAGGGTTCTTCCCTTTGGTCTGGCTTCAGCACCAAGGGTATTCACGAAATGCATGGCAGTAGTAGCTGCATTTCTACGAACCCTGGGGATATCTGTCTTCCCTTACTTAGACGACTGGCTCATTCGAGCCCCTACAGTTGCAGAGGCAAGCACTGCACTGTCCCGTACAATGCGAATTCTCCAATACTTCCAGGATTGGTAATAAACTTCCCAAAATCCCAACTTGTTCCTTCCCAATGCCTGGAATTCATAGGAGCTTGTCTAGATACCAGGCAGGCAAAGGCTTTCCTTGCACAGGCACGGTGTCTTCGCATAATGCAACTAGCTTCTCAAGCAGCAGGCAAATCCTCCCTCACTGCTCGAGAGCTACTACAGTTACTGGGACATATGGCATCCACAGTTCATGTAGTCCCATATGCTCACCTCCACATGCGAGCAGCTCAGTGGACCCTATCCACACAGTGGACACAGGCCACAGGTCATTTGTCGGACAAAATAATAAACTCTCAATGACTAATTTTGTCCCTCCAATGGTGGCAATCACTAGAAAACCTGAGAGTGGGGTCTCCTTTTCATCAACCCCTTTTTCAGATGCATCACAAGTGGGTTGGGGAGCACACCTGAATCATCTCTCTACCCAGGGAACCTGGACTTCACAGGAGGCTGGTTTACACATAAACCTCCTGGAATTAAGAGCAATCTATGTAGCTCTTCGAGTATTCCACGCCCAGCTCAGCAACAAGATAGTCCTAGTCCAGACGGACAATCAAGAAGCCATGTTCTATATGAACAAGCAAGGCGGAACAGGCTCTCTGTCGTTATGCAACGAAGCTTTACGACTGTGGGCCCTTGCCAGAGAGCATCAAATTCACCTTCTAGTGGTTTATCTTCCAGGCATTCAAAACCTTTGGGCAGACAGACTCAGTCAAGTACTGCTGCCTCACGAGTGGTCCCTCCACCTAGACCAGGTGGCAAAGATATTTCATCTCTGGGGCACTCCAGACATAGACCTCTTTGCAAGTCCACTGAATGCCAAACTTCCCCGATTCTGTTCCAGGATTCCGGCTCACAATTGTCAGGCAAGGGATGCCTTCCTCCTTCATTGTGGTCAGGACTTCCTTTATGCCTTCCAACCCATTCCCCTCATCCCCAAAACACTCTTCAAACTTCAGAGAGACAGGGCTCGCATGATTCTCATAGCACCATGATGGCCATGCCAAATGTGGTATCCCCTGCTTCTATATCTCTCTCAAGCGGCACCTCTGGAGTTACGGCATGCTCCAGATCTCCTTTCCCAACAGAACGGGACACTATGGCACCCGAATCCCCGGTCCCTGCACCTCACGGCCTGGTTGCTGAAGGCTTAGACCTCCAGTATCTCAACCTGTCCCAACAGGTAAAGGACATCCTTCAGGCTTCTAGGAATATTTCCATAAGAAGATCTTATGCCTTCAAGTGGAAACGTTTTACTATATAGTGCTCCAAGAAAGGATTAAACCCCCTTGTCATACCCTTGGAATCGATACTAGAGTATCTCCTTCACTTGTCAAGTTCTGGTCTAAAGACCAATTCAGTAAGAGTCTATCTTAGTGCAATTGCAGCTTCTGGACAACCAATTTCCTCTCATTTACTCATATCAAGATTTATGAGAGGCCTTCTATTAACCAAACCTCCCATCAAGCCACCACCTGTGGCATGGGATCTAAATCTAGTTCTTGGGCAGCTCATGAAGCCGCCTTTTGAGCCTGTGGCCACTACAGCCCTTAAGGTTTTAACCTGGAAGGTCATCTTCCTAATTGCAGTCACCTCTGCACGTTGCATTAGTGAATTGCAAGCTTTAGTGGCTGATCCTCCTTATGCTAGGTTTCATCATGATAAGGTTGTTCTTAGAACTCATCCACACTTTATGCCAAAGGTGGTTTCGCCTTTTCATTTAAATCAATCAGTTTATCTTCCTGTATTTTTTCCGAGGCCTCACGCCTCTAATGCTGAAAGAAACCATCATACTTTGGATTGTAAATAGGCCTTAGCCTTTTACATACAAAGAACACAGCAACATAGAAAGTCCTCGCAACTTTTTTTTTTTTTTTTCAATCGTTTATTTAGAAACCACCAAAAACAACAGAATAGACACAACTGTTAACAACCTCTCCCTGGGGTGGATTCTTATCCCCAGGAACAGAGCATAATGATGGTCACAAAGGTTTTCATATTTACCCCCGCTCCCTCCCCCGATTCCCAACCTCCCCCTTCCCTCCACCTCCCCCTAACAACCCCAAGTTAATTCCACTCAGAACCACTCATGAAGGCTCCGCTTAACCCCTACTTTTTGCCACAAACATGTCATGCTACAAATTAACATCCAAGTTGCAAAACTGCATTGCTGGCCCGGGGACTCAGGTTATGAATATAGGAGTCCCAAAGTAGCAAGAAGGCGGACCAGCGCTTGACATGGCCTCAGGCGGCCCCACACTCCAGGAGCATAAGTTGATGGAAGGATTTCCGCCACTCCCAGAAAGAAGGGAGGGTGTCGTTCCCTCCACCGACGTAAAAGTGGTCCCTTACCCACCAGGCAAGCCTTCCGAACTAACCAACGACCCCATTTCCCCTTCGGAGAGTTAAGGCTCAGGAGGTCCAAGGTGACCAAGGCAGCATCCCAATAGACGGGCTGGCCCAGGAGGGAAGCCATAAAAAGAGAAATTCTCTTCCAGTATGAACGGATCCATCGGCAGCTCCACCACATGTGCAACAAAGTCGCCATTGGCTCCGCACACCGCGGACAACTGCCATCCGAGGTCAGGCGGCACCGCAGGGCCCGTCGTGGGGAAAAGTGAACCCTGGTTAAACATTTAATTTGTATTTCCCGCCAGCGAACACCATCCACCAGGTTCCCCACTCTCCGAAGGGCTACCAGGATTGTATCATGGGGAATCTCCCGCCCCATTTCGGCCCCCCAAGCCTGTTCCACATTCCGATAATCCGGCCGCGGCCGAAACTGCGCCAACCTGGAGTGGAAGACATGAATGGACGGCTGCTCCTCACCACCCAGACCAAAAAACTCGATAATCTGGGCCGATCGGTCGTGTGCAGCTCATCCCTCGAAAGGGATGCCACATAATGGGCCATCTGGATATACGCAAAAGAGTGGCAAGACCCCAATTCGTACTCCCGCGATAATACCGGAAAGGGTTTAGGTCTCCCCGCTAAGTCAACCACATGGCCTAGATTCCGGATACCCTTCTCCCCCCAGATACGGAACCAGGCAGCTTCAGTACCCGGGGTAAAATCGGCATTCCCCCGAATAGGCAACCAGTTCGATACCTTCCAACTACGGCCCCAATAGACATTCAGCTGCCGCCAAGTCCGGCATACCGGAGCCAATAACACACTATCAACCAAATGAGTAGGCCACCTACTGATTTCCAGGTGCAAGAGAGCCAGTAAAGAATGGGGTGCCACATAGGCCTCTTCCAGCCCCTTAGGCGTAAAGAGATCGGTATTGCCAAGCCAGTCCCCCAGGTGTCACGCTTGACAGGCCAGCGCATAAGCGCCTAGATCCGGAAGCCCCCACCCCCCATCCCTCCCCTTTCCCACCAACCGACTATAAGGGATACGGGCTCTCGCCCCCCCTCCCCCCCCAGAGAAAGCCTCGAAATTCCGCTTCAAAACGCTGTACATCACGACGGAGAAGCCAAACAGGGAGAGTCTGCAGCCAATATAATAGCCGCGGTAAAATCACCAACCTAATCGCCGCTATTCTCCCCGCTAGAGACGGGGAGGGGCCGCCAGGACTGCAGCTGAGTTCTCACCTTGTTCAGCATCCGCTTTAGATTACACTCATACAATTGAGTTGGCTGACAGGGCAGGACGATCCCCAGGTATAGAAAGTGAGCGTCGGCCCACTTAAGCGGGAACGCACCCGGCCAGTCACTCCGGAGATGACCTGAAACATCCAGGGCCACAGATTTGTCCTTATTAATACTAAGCCCCGCAAACTGCCCAAAGGTTCGGAACTCCCGTAAAAGGTTGGGCAAGGATTCTCTAGGCGAAAGCAAATGTACCAGCAAGTCGTCGGCGAAGGCCGATATCTTAAACTCGTGCTCGCCTATATTGATCCCCCTTATCGCTCGCGATCCCGCCACTTTACGCAGAAGAGGGTCCAAAGACAAGACAGAAAGAAGAGGGGAGAGGGGACAGCCCTGACGAGTCCCCCTCTGTAACGGAAACACCTCGGACAACACCCCATTACAGAGAATCGCTGCAGTCGGGTCGGCATATAGACTTGTGACCATGCTACAAAATAAAGGCCCTATGCCGTAGTGCGGGAGAAGATGCATCAAATATTGCCAGTCTACCCTATTGAAGGTTTTTTCCGCGTCAAAACTGATAAGTAAGGAGGACAGACGCCTGTGCCGAACCCATTCCAGGGATGCGATAATTTTACGTAGGTTGCGGACAGCATATCGTCCCTTAACGAACCCCACTTGGGATCCATGGACCAACTGCCCCAAAAACTCCCTCC
Source organism: Ichthyophis bannanicus (assembly GCA_033557465.1). Lineage (NCBI taxonomy): Eukaryota > Metazoa > Chordata > Amphibia > Gymnophiona > Ichthyophiidae > Ichthyophis > Ichthyophis bannanicus. Next base: position 77,804,797 of record CM066042.1, read on the forward strand.
AGGCAATCCGCTAAAATTTTTGCCATTAGTTTTAGATCAAAGTTAAGCAGGGAGATAGGACGATATGAAGCTGCAGAGAGAGGGTCCTTAGCCGGCTTGGGAATAAGAACAATATGGGCGTGGTTAGCCCCCCATCGAAAATACCCCTGCTGTGCCCTCCGATTATGTACCGCAGCCAAGGTTGGGGAAATTAGTTCATTAAGAATTTTATAAAATTCAGCCCTGAGCCCATCGGACCCCGGGGATTTATAACAACTGGCGGCAGAAATGGCACCTTGCAGCTCCGCAGCCGTAATCGGTCGATCCAACTGAGCCCGTTGCTCTGCGGACAAACGGGGTAGATCCAATTCTCCCACATAGTCTGTCATCTGCGTGAGACAGGGAGGCTCCGCTGTATAGAGTCTCTGGAAAAAGGATCGAAAGACTCGCACTATCGCCGGGCTCTCCCGATGGAGCGTCCCCTGATCATCGCGCAAAGCGGGCACCAATTTAGAGCCCCTTGGTCCGCGAAGGCACCTGGCCAATAGTTTCCCGGGCTTATCCCCGTCACGGTACAGTTGGTATCGGTAGTATATCACAGACTTCCTTGCCCTTTGATGCAAAAGTTCATTCAGCTCCGTTTGGCTTTCCCATAATTGCCTTTTAAGCCCGACTGTCGGGTTTGAGGCCCATCGGCGCCTCAGCTTCGTCACCAATCTCTCTAAGCAAATAATACGTTCTGCCCGCAACCTCCGCTTCCGGGCAAGAAAACCTATGATGGCCCCCCGCAAGACAACCTTTGCCGTTTCCCAAATCAACTCTGGGTCATCCCGATGGCCGCTGTGATCCGCCTCAAATTCCTGCCACCGCTTCCGAAGGAACGAACGGAATTGCGCATCCCCCTATATAATTCAAGCAGGAAGCGCCATGAGGGCGTCCGAATAGGGTCTCTGTTCCAGTGGACAGCTAACCAAATAAACGCGTGGTCAGAGATCTCTACTGGCCCTATCTGTGCGTCCGCTACCTTAGCAAATAAACCAGTAGAAATCAAAAGGTAATCTATGCGTGCGCTAGTACCATGTGCCCGAGATTGATGCGTATAATCCCGCTCGGTCGGGTGTAACAGTCGCCACGGATCTACCAGCCCCAGCCGGGAGCACAAACGACACAGCGCCCGAGCTGTCGATACTCTGTCCCTAGGCTCCCCCCCCCCTTAGGCATATCAAGAGCTACATCCAAAACACCATTAAAGTCCCCCCCCCCCCCAGAATCAAGGGGAGCTCCGGCAACGTCTCAATTTTAGAGGCAAAACGAGAGTAAAGGGTCAAATCTAATACGTTAGGACAATATAAGTTGCCTAAGATAACCGGCTTCCCCTCCAGGACTCCCTGCAGGAGCACAAATCTACCCGAGGGGTCAACCACATCCCTTACAACCTCCAGCCTTATGCGCTTATGTATCAGAAGCACCACCCCCCCTTCTTTCCCAGAGCCAGGGCCCCCCCCCCCATACTTGTCCTACCCACTCCCTGCAAAGTTTACGGTGCTCCTCGGCAGTCTGGTGGGTTTCCTGGAGCATGGCTAAGTCCGCCTTCTGCCTAGCCAAAGCCTGTAAGATCTTGGTCCGCTTGACCGGACTCCCCAGGCCGCATACATTCCAAGAGATTATTTTAAGTGGCATGCAACAACAAAACCGTCCCATGCAGTACAGTTAACAATTCCCAAGGGGTCGCCCCCCCAGCCTGGGGCTCCCCCATGTGCACAGACATGTGGCTCAACATACATAGGTTTGGCAGATCCTGAGTACAAGTCCCCCAATTCCCAGTCCCCCACCACCCCCCTCCCCTTTCCCTCCCCCATCCGCTCCTCCCCAGCCCCCCCTCCACCCTCCCTCCCCCCCCCCCCGCCTCCACAAACCCTATCCTTCCCCTCCACGCTCCCAGTTTCCCTCTCATAAGGATCACGCTTGATGTGCTCCGGACCCCCTCCCCCCCCCCCTGCTATACCCCTACTTTACCCCATCCTATCACACCACACTCATACCTATACTATACTTCACCTCCATTCGTCCATATCCCAGCCTCCCCCCACTTCTGTACATCCACACCACCCCTTACCTACTCCACTGCCCCCCCCCCACCCACTCCAGTCCCTAGGAAGGGACTAAAGGTTAACAACCCAACATACATGGCCTTAACATATGACATAATGAGACATTCACGGGAACAATGCACAATTCACATCCCCCCCAATGTCCAAAGCACCCACAGTTACTAACATCAGGGGGGGTCTGCTTCTTCGTATCTCCCCTCTCCCCAACTGAACACGGTATACTGAGAAGAGTGAGGTTTGAAGGCCACGATGTCTCCAGTGTCTCGCCTCCGATATCAGCTCTCCAGCTTGAAGTCGGCAACAACACGGCCAATACACACACAGTGGTGGAGAGCGTCCCAAAAAAAGACAGTGCCAGTAAACCGCAGTGGTCCTGCACTAATACTCTCCACATAAGAATGGGGATAGGCCCTGAACCAACAATCGTGGGAGAATGCTCCAGCCTTGTTCAGGAGTCACTAAAAGGTGCCCCGTAGGGACACAGTGCGTCTCCCCCCAGCTCGCATTCATTAGCTAGGTTCTTTCTGCATGCACGGGGGGTAGCGCAGAGGCACTCAGCCGAGCTCCGCTGGAGTACATCAATCAGGGAGTGTAACTGATCACCACCAGACCCTCAAATAGTACCTTTGTCCCCTCTCTTCAGATTTTCAATGTAGGGGCAGCTTCACTCGCCGAATCAAACACTTTATGCACTCCATTGTTCACAATGTGCAGCCGAGCAGGGTATTGCATGGAAAACCGGATCTGGGCTTCATTCAGTTTCTGGCACAAAGATGCATATGCCTTCCGACGTTGACTCAACGCCACGGAGTAATCCTGTGCAATGCGTATCCTCATTCCATCTTGCTCAATAACACCTGATGTCTTAGCTGCTCTCAGGACGCCTCTTTTTGTGGGTATTGTAGAAATTTAGCAAGGACAATCCTGGGGCGACGATCATTCACCGGCCGAGCCCCAACTTGGTGAACTCGCTCTAGCTGGATCTGTCCCCTCAGCTCCGCACCGTCCAGCAAAGATGTTGACAAGGTCTCCACAAAGGATTTTAAGTCCTTATCTGATATCCACTTGGCAACCCCTAGAAATCGCAGGTGGTTATGCCTAGAGCGGTTTTCCATATCGTCGAGTTTGGCCTCGTGCGTCTGGAGCACAGCCTGCACTCTTCCCAGCTCCCGCTTTAAAATTTCGACCTCCTCTTCAGTGTGCACAATTCTATCTTCCGCAGCCTGCATTCGCTTACCCAGGCCATCCATGGAATTTTGTAGAGTGTCCATTTTGCCGTGGAGGGCATCGAACTGCACCGATAAGGCCCCTGATACTGCCGCCGAAATCTCCTCCACAGAGGCTAAGGCTGTAGTAGGTCCACTGGGCGAGGGCGGATCCGCCATCTTCAGCGGGCCCACAGCCCGATCTTTCTCCCGCCATGCAGATTTCACAGCCGAAGCCATGGTTATTGGTGCCGATCTTTTTACCAAAATAATCTCCCCTATCTTCAACACCTCGGGAGAGCTAGTTTTAGGTCTCCCGTCTCCTCCAAACAGCTCAAAGAATCGGTACAGGGGTTGGGGATCCGGAGCCCAGGCGATCAGCGTCTACCCAGGCTTACCACATCACGTGATCTCATCCGTCCTCGCAACTTTTTATAGCTTTTGACCCTAGTCATTTGAGACTTCCAGTCTCCAAAAGAACGTTATCTAAATGGATTGCCCAATGCATATCCTTTGCTTATGAGAGTAAGGGTCTTCCTCTAAAGGACCATGTCACAGCTCATAATGTGAGAGCCATGGCTACTTACACGGCTAATCTCCACTCTGTGTCTATCGATGACATTTGTCGAGTAGTCACCTGGGCTTCGGTGCACACCTTCACAGCCCACTACTGCCTGGATAAAGCCTCCCGTCGGGATGCCTTCTTTGGCCAAGCTGTTCTTCGAAATCTCTTTCAGACCTAATTCAACTCCTACCCACCAACCCTGGTGGAATGCCAGAGATCCATGGGAGGAAGGATGCCTGTCTTTCAGGGGCGACACCTTCCTGGGGCTATTTCCCTGGCATCTTCAGCTAGGGAGTCCCCATATGTGAAGACTACATTCCTGCTTGTTCCTGGAGATAGCGTAGTTACTCACCTGTAACAGGTGATCTCCGGGAACAGCAGGAATTTAGTCTTCACAACCCACCCACCTCCCCTAGGAGTTGTCTCTCTATCTCTTTGTCTCTTTCCTCTCTCCCTATATCCTTTTTACTCAGCTACAAACTTAACTGAAGAGGGACAGTTGGAAAGGCAAGAAGGCAGTGCGCATGTGCTGAGGGATGCTCCCAAAAGCGTTCCTATTGGACGCTGGGGAGCGTTCCCGCGCAGGCTCCGTCGGTACCGACGATACCCATATGTGAAGACTAAATTCCTGCTGTTCCCGGAGATCACCTGTTACAGGTGAGTCACTACGCTTTCTCCGCACTCTGGGAATATTCGTTTTCCCTTACTTAGACGACTGGTTCATTCGAGCCCCTACAGTGCCAGAAGCCAGCTCTGCTCTATCTCGCACAATGCGAATCCTTCAGTATTTGGGCCTAGTCATAAACCTCCCAAAATCCAATCTTGCTCCCACTCAGTCCCTATAGTTCATAGGAGCTCATCTGGATACCAGACAGACAAGGGTTTTCCTTCCGCAGCCCTGCTGTCTTCGCATAGTACAACTAGCTTCCCAAGCAGTGCTCAAGCCTTGTCTCACTGCTCGGGAAATGCTACAATTGCTAGGCCACATGGCATCCACTGTGCATGTGGTTCCTTATGCTCGCCTCCATATGCGAGCGGCCCAGTGGACTTTATCCACGCAGTGGACACAGGCCTCAGGTTGCCTGTCGGACAAAATAACAAACTCAGACCGTCTTATTTCGTCCCTCCAATGATGGCAATCACCCAGAAACCTTCTGGCGGGGTCTCCTTTCCAGCAACCCTATCCCAAGCCACCCTAACAACAGATGCTTCACAGGTGGGATGGGGAGCCCACCTGCAAGATCTCTCTACCCAGAGTACCTGGACTCCACAGGAGGCCTGTCCTCACATCAACCTCCTGGAGCTCAGAGCAGTCTTCCTTGCTCTTCGAGTATTTCACGCCCAGCTCAACTACAAGACAGTCCTAGTTCAAACGGACAATCAGGTAGCCATGTTCTGTGTGAACAAGCAGGGTGGAACAGGCTGTCTGTCACTATGCAACGAAGCTTTGCGACTATGGGCCCTCACCAGAGAGCATCAGATTCATTTTCTTGCGGTGTATCTTTCAGGTATTCTCGGGCAGACAAACTGAGTCGAGTTCTGCTTCCACACGAATGGTCTCTCCATGCAGACCAGGTTGCCTAAATATTTCAGATTTGGGTAACCCCGGACATGGACCTCTTTGCAAGTCTGCTGAATGCCAAACTTCCCCGGTTCTGTTCCAGAATTCCGGCTCGATGTTGTCAGGCAAGGGACACCTTTCTCCTCCACTGGGGTCAGGACTTCCTATATGCCTTCCCACCCATTCCCCTCATCCCCAAAACCCTATTCAAGCTTCAGAGAGACAGAGGTCATATGATCCTCATAGCTCCATGTTGGCCATGGCAAACGTGGTACCCTCTGCTCCTACATTTCTCTCAAGCTCCGCCTCTGGAATTGGGATCCGCTCCAGATCTTCTCTCCCAAGAGGGCGGGATGCTGTGGCATCCCAATCCCCAATCTCTGCAGCTCAGGGCCTGGTTGCTGAAAGCCTAGAACTTCAGGATCTTAACCTTTCCCAACAGGTAAAGGATATCCTTCATGCTTCTAGGAAACCCTTCAAAAAACGCTCGTATACCTTTAAGTGGAAAAGGTTTACCACATGGTGTTCGCAGAAGGGTCTTAACCCTCTTGCGATACCTCTGGAATCGATGCTGGAGTATCTCCTTCATTTGTCAAATGCGGGTCTCAAGACAAATTCCGTAAGAGTCCATCTTAGTGCTATTGCAGCTTCTTGAAAGCCTCTAGGTGGACAAGCTATTTCCTCTCATCCTCTCATAGCGAGATTTATAAGAGGCCTTCTTTTAACAAAGCCTCACATTAAGCCACCATCGGTGGCATGGGACTTAAATCTGGTGCTCGGGCAGCTCATGAAACCGCCCTTTGAACCATTAGCCATGGAAAGTCATCTTCCTCATTGCAATCACATCAGCACGTCGCATCAGTGAATTGCAAGCGTTAGTAGCTGATCCTCCTTATACAAGGTTCCACCATGATAAGGTAGTTCTTAGGACTCATCCACACTTTATGCCAAAGGTGGTTTCACCTTTCCATTTAAACCAAGCGGTTTACTTTCCTGTATTCTTTCCGAGGCCTCATGCCTCCAGTGCAGAAAGGAACGTTTATACCTTGGACTGTAAAAGAGCTTTGGCCTTTTACTTGCAAAGGACACAGCAATATAGAAAATCTTCTCAACTCTTTGTTGCTTTTGATCCTAGTCATTTGGGACTTCCAGTTTTCAAAAGAACACTGTCCAACTGGATCGCACAGTGCATATCCTTTGCTTATGAGAGTAAGAACCTTCTCCTTGAATGCCATGTCACCGCTCACAATGTGAGAGCCATGGCAGCCTCAATGGCTCATCTTCACTCTGTGTCTATCGACGACATCTGTCGAGCAGCTACTTGGGCTTCAGAACATACCTTCACAGCCCACTACTGCTTAGACAAGGACTCCCGCCAGGATGCCTTGTTTGGCAAGGCTGTTCTTCAACACCTTTTTCAGTCTTAATCAACTCCTACCCACCGTCCTTGGTAGGATGCCAGAGATCCATGGGAGGAAGTGGGACCCTTTCGCAAGGGCTGACAGCTTCCTGGGGCCATCTCCCTGGCATCTGCACTAGGGAGTCCTCATATATGAAGACTACATTCCTGCTTGTTCCTGGAGATAGCGTAGTTACTCACCTGTAACAGGTGATCTCCGGGAACAGCAGGAATTTAGTCTTCACAACCCGCCCACCTCCCCCAGGAGTTGTCTGTCTCTCTCTCTCTCTCTTTCTCTCTCCTTTTCTCTTTTGTCTCAGCTGTAAACTCAACTGGAGAGGGACAGTTGGAAAGGCGGGAAGGCAGCACGCAGGTGCTGTGGGATGCTCCCAAAAGCTTTCCTATTGGACGCTGGGGAGCGTTCCCGCGCAGGCTCCATCGGTACCGACGATACCCATATGTGAAGACTAAATTTCTGCTGTTCCCGGAGATCACCTGTTATAGGTGAGTAACTACACTCTCTAAGTCTGGGCTCAAGTCTAACTCCATCCAAGTGCACCTTAGTGCCCTGGATGGGAAGCCCCTCTCGGTCCAGCCGTTGGTGACCCGTTTTCTTTGGTGTCTGCTCTTATCGAAGCCCCCGGTTCACCCTCCGGCAACCAAATGGGACCTCAATGTGGTGTTGGGGCAGCTCACTCGCCTGCCCTTAGAACCTCTGGCTACCTGCCACCTTCGCTTCCTCTCTTGGAAGATGGCTTTCCTGGGTGCGCTTACCTCCTCTCGCAGAGTTAGCGAGCTTCAGGCTCTTGTGACGGAGGCACCTTATACCAGGTTCTACAAAAATAGAGTGGTGCTTCGCACGCACCCCATATTCCTGCCGAAGGTAGTATAGCCCTTCTTTCTCAACCAGGAAGTGGTGCTCCCTACCTTCTTTCTATGACCTCACTCCAGTCGGGCAGAGACAGTCCTACACATCTTGGACTGTAAAAGAGCTTTGTCCTTCTATATCCAACACACTCAGGGCCACCGCAAAGCTTCTCAGCTTTTCATCTTCTACGACCCTAGTCGGCTGTTGACCAAGTGTACGCTGTCCACGTGGGTGGCAGACTGTATCACCCTCACTTATGAGCAGGAGAGGCTCCCACTGGAAGGCCGCGTCATGGCGCATCATGTCAGGGTCATGGCGGCTTCGGTGGCAAACCTGCGCTCTGTCCTGATGGTGGACATCTGCTGGGCCGCCACCTGATCTTCAGTCCATACTTTCGCAGTCCATTACTGCCTGGAAAGAGAGTCCCGATGGGACAGTACCTTCGGCCAGGCTATGCTCTGTAACCTTTTCAGAGTTTAGGCAACTCCTACCCTCCGACCCTTCTGTGGTCAGGCTATCGGAGTGCTGGTTTCATCGGACACAGGGGTCCTACTGTGGTCTGTGGACACAGACTCATTTGCTGCTGCTTACGGCTCCTCATGAGGGAGCCCCTATTTTTGCTATTGACTTTCAGTAGCCTGTAGTTGGGGAGTCCCATATGTGAGGACTGACTTCCTGCTTGTTCCCGGAGAAAGTGTAGTTACTCACCTGTAACAGATGTTCTCTGGGGACAGCATAATCAATCCTCACAGTCCTCCCTCCTCCCCTTGGAGTTGCTCCTTTACCATCTTTTATTTTTTTGCCATCTTTTAACTATGTAATCTATCTGAGTAAGATGTCACCCTTGGGCGGAAAGGGGATCACTAATGCGTGGTGGCATCTTCCAGAGGCTTTCTTTGAAAGTTGGGGGGATGCTTCCATGAGGGCTTCGTCGGTGCCGACATCACCCATATGTGAGGACTGATTCCTGCTGTCACTGGAGAAAACCTGTTACAGGTGAGTAACTACGCTTTTTCTTACATTTGGTGTAAGAACTGGTTAAATTTGCATATCTGAAGTATGAAAATTATGTGTGGGCTGATGGGCAATCAGTGGCAGAGTGCAAAGCACTGATATGTGTTGTGGAAGGAAAAATAGCCTGCCTTTAAAATGTAATTATTCTGCAGTTCTCTGTGCTCACAGACTGCTGCTACTGCTCCCTTCTCGTCATTGCTCTAACCCCTGCTGAGCTCCGTGCTAGCTTTACAGACTGGGTTTTAAGGAGATAATTTTATAAGAGTGCACAGAAAGTCACATGTTGGTAACGTGCATAAATCCCTATTTTAAAGGATTTATGCAAGTGAATGGGCACGCTTTAGGCAGTCACTATTCTGTAAGTCCCATCGTGCATGCTTTCAGTTTAGGTGTGCACAGGAGCGAAGCTTGAGCAAAATGTAGGTGGGGCCTAACTTAGGCGTATTTCTGAATGATATAGACAGGCATTTACATTTGCACTAGAGCAGGTCTGCCATAACTAGGTTAAGGTGTGTCAGGCCCCTATTTTATAAAGTAAAATACCTGCGTACTTCACATATGCAAGTAGTAACACATGTTAACTGCGCAGATTGTAAAATAGCCCTCTAAATGCATAACTTTTCTTCTACACTATATAAGTTACAGGGCTTGTAGTTGTGTATGCCGAGGTCTTGGATGTTTGAAGGCATTTCCCTGTCTCTCATGCCCCGCAGTCTACCCAGCACCTTTCTTGTATAAATACCCCACACTGTCCTTTGCAAGCCAATTGCTCTTTTAATCTTAGGAAGAAGATTCTGTACAAGTATTTGCTTTTGGAAAAATGTAGGTGTTTTGAATTAAGAGCTCTCTGTGAACAAATAGGAAGTAAGTCCTCATGTACGGGTGTACCTCCCAAAGGAAGCTTTTGGGAGGTACACTGCGCATGCGCACCTGCCTTCCTGCCTGCCGCAGTATCATATGCTCCAGTCTTCTTCTTTCCGCGGAGTCCCTAGAAAGTTTTCTTTCTGGCCCTCGTGATTGGGATTTTTCAATCTTATTTTTCCCGCTTGTCATTGGTTAAGTATTTTTTCCCCCTTTTAGGGTTTATTTTTGTATTTTTTTAACACTTTGCCTGGTTTCCCGTCCTCTGCAGTTTTTCAGTTTGACTTTGCTGAGGCAGTGTTTTTCAGCATGTCTAAGCCAGCTAGTGCTTTTAAGAAATGCACCAAGTGTGGCAGAACTATTTCTGTCACATGACTATCATAATTGGTGCTTGCAGTGCCTTGGGCCTGACCATGAGCCAGCATCTTGTGAGCTCTGCTTGCAGAGGGTTGAAAGGTTGGGAAAAGCAGGGGGAACCCCTCTTTGGCTCATCTGATTCAGCATCCTCAGCCCTGACCCCCCTCGATTACACCTGTCAAAGGTCCGTAGGCGGTCAAGGGGAAGGAGCAGTGTGCTCATTCAGAGCTGAAGGACCCGAGTGGCGAGGGGAGGCTTCCTGCAGAGATCAAGTCGAAGGGCAAACACTGGAAGACGTTCTGGGTGCAGAATTCCCACAGCCCTTCTCAATGAGATGTGGAGAGTGATGGCTGGGAGTGGCCAGCCAAGCTTCCCCGGTGGGAGGACCTGATCAGAATAATGGAGTCAACTCCCAATGCCCAGGAGGGCAGCTGGATGACTCTCAATGCACCTAGCATCGTGTAGTCCTCACCCAAGATGGTATCGCCAATGTCTGCAGCTGTGGCATCAGTCCCCTCGCATGTGGCTGTTCTGAAGGAATACTTTTGAGCCTTAGAAGTTCACTTGATTGTGGTGGAAGCCTTGCCAAACCACAGGCTTCACAGTGTGGAATGCATCATCACCGGACTTCTCCTAGCCTATCCTGGAGACCCCTGCCCTGCCTATTGAGGTTGGGACATCAGATGGGAGATTGGTATCGACCCCAGTTGCCGGAGCCATCTCCCTCTTCAGTGTATTGAAGTCCGAGGCCCAGGGGCACCGCCATCTGCATGCTGGGTGGCGTGAGGGTCATTGGCGCCCTCTCTTCCCCAAGCTGTGGAACCAATGGGATGAGGAGACTAGGCACTATTTTGACTTCCTTTCAGAATCGGAATTGGAATGGGAGACTGAGACGGACTAGACATCATTGGAACTTTGGTCCGACCCCTTGCCTCCACCTGAGCGCTTCAAGTTACCCCTGGAGAACATGTCCTTCCAGGATTTCATTAGGGACATTGCTAAGGCCATCCTCTTTTCCCTGAAGTCAGAGGAGGAACCGAGGGTAGAGAAACTGGAACTCCTTCAGTACCTTTCAGCCCTCTAGGAGGCAATGACTGTTCCCGTCCACCATGTCCTGCAGTGGCTGCTGCTGCTGCAGCTCTGGGAGGCGCGCTGCTCACTCTTCCTGTCATCAGCCACCTGCTCGATTCCCTATACTGGGTCCAGAAGGCCCCGGGATTTGAAATGCCACAATTATCCTACAATTCCATTGTGGTGGAGTCAGCCTTGAAGTGTGCACAGAGTGCTAAAAAGCCCTTCTCGGTTCCCCCAAGTTGCAAGGCTCAGACCCTGGACTCCTTCGGGAGAAAGTGCTTCTAGGGCTCCATGCTGATTGTCAGGATCCTGGCCTACCAGACTTACAGAGTATGTTCCTCAAGGATGTCATGCTGGATCTGAAGGACTTTGCTGCCCTTGTTCTGGAGGACAGTCACAAATCCTTCCAGGGCCTCATGGCTCATGGCAAGGATTGCTTGAAGTTCATGGTACGTGGTTCCTACGATGCCTTCGAATCCACTGGCAGAGAGCGGTGGCTGTTGGCATCACCACCTGTCAGATGGCGTGGCTACAGACCTGGAACAATGGGTTCAGGACATGATCACTAACGTCCCTTGCTGGGGTGAGAACCTCTTCGGCAAGCCAATAGAGGAGAAAGCTGAGGAGCTGGAGAAGGTGCAGGGTTTTGACTGGTTCCTCAGGAGCATAGCGAGCCATTCGTTGTCCATCCGGTATCCTGCAGATTGGGGGGCAGCTCGTCCACTTTGCCCACCGGTGGTCTCTCGTCACCTCTGACACCTGGGTGCTGCAGCTTATCCAAAGCAGCTATCGGCTGCACTTCATCCATCTGCCATCTCCATACAACTCTGGGGAGTACCCCATGGATCCTGCGCACCGAAGCCTCCTGCAGGTAGAGGTTGAGGTCCTGCTCTCTGTCCTTGCCATCAAGTTGGTTCCCCTGGCTCAGATTGGGCAAGGCTTCTACTCAAGGAACTTCCAGGTACCCAGAAAGACTGGCGTGTTTCATCCAATTCTGGATTTGAAAAACTGTTCAAAATGGTTTTGTTAGGGATGCTGCCTCTGTAACTCATACAGGGTGATTGACTGTGCTCCTTGGATCTGAAAGATGTGTATATGCATATTCTGATCCACCTGCATCACAAGCAATACCTTCAGTTCATGCTGGGCAGCCAGCATTATCAATACCGGGTGCTTCCCTTCGGGTTGGCCGCAGACCCCAGGATCTTCACAAAGTGTCTGGCGTTTATAGCCACCGCCTTCCGCACCCAGGGGGGCTTTGTCTTCCCATACCTGGATGACTGGTTGATGAAAGCATCCACGCCGGCAGGCGCTCAGCAGTCAGCTGCGCTCACAATACAGGTGCTAGAGGGTCTCTGCTTCGTGGTCATCTATCCGAAGTCCCACTTCCAGCCATCACAGCTGCTGGAGTTCATCGGGGCCCTCCTCCATACCTGTTGGGTGCAGGCCTTTTTGCAGCACCTCATCAAGATGGTGGATGTGTTGCAGCGCCAATGCCATACCATGAATACATGGCTGTTGAAGGCCCTCAGACACATGGCCACCACAATGCATGTCACTCCTCAGGCCCGCCTCTCCAAGCCACAGTCCCAGTGGACTCTGCCCACATAGTGGCATCAAGCCTTCTGCGGGACAAAATAGTGGTCACCATACCACTAGCGCACTCTCTAGCATGGTGGCTCAAGCCGAACAACCTGCTGTGGGGCCTTCCATGTCAGCCGATGGCTCCCTGCAGGATGCTCATGATGGACATGTCAAAGCTTAGGTGGGGGCGCACCTGGATCGTCTTGGTACCCAGGAGCTTTGGTCTACACAGGAGAGTCTCCATCAAATCAACTCCCTCCACACTTTCTGTGTGCACCTGGAGAATCAGGTGGTCCTGATTCAAACAGACAACCAGGTGGCAGTGTTCTCTGTGAACAAGCATGGGAGGCATGGGATCATCCTGTGCTGGAAGGCTGTTTGCCCTGCTCCACTGCATGGACTTCAGAGTTAACTACCCAGCAAGCTCAATGCCCTGTCGGATTGCTTCAGCCGAGTGCTTCAGCCTTATGAGTGGACTCTCAATAAGGAAGTGGGGTACCCCATTGGTGGACCTTTTCACCAGAGCAAAATACCTAGGTGGCCCAGTTCTGTTCAGCTGGGAGCAGGGCATGCTGTATGCTGTATGCCTACACCCCGATACTGCGAAAACTCTTCTGAAGCTCCAGACTGAGAAGGGGCTCCATGATCCTTGTCACGCCATACTTTATTCTTTAACTCCATTTGATATACCACCTATACAAATGCATCTTCTAGGCAGTTTACAATAACAACAAAGAGCTGCGAAAATAGGAGGGTGAAATGAATGCTGTTGATAGACAGCTAGACCAGAAGAAGAGAGAGAGGGAAGTGATGGGCATGTAAAAGAGAGGGGGGGACTGGGCGACTGACTGAGGGGGGGGGGATGTCAAAGGCCAACTGGAAAAGGTGGGTTTTCAGCATTGCTTTGATCTTTTGGAATGATGGTTCTAAACAGAGTGCAGAGGGTAGGGAGTTCCATAGTGTGGGGCCAAGGAAAAAAGTAGGCGGAATTACAGGTGAGGTTTAGGTGAGCCCGTGAGAGAGGTGCCTTTTGCTGTTGCTCTTGCTTAGGGAGCCTGTTCACCTGAGCTCTGACCCAGACCTCATCTCACAGGATGGCGGCTCCCTGGCACTTACAGCATGGATTCTGAGAGGGTAGTCCTTGTGGAGTTTCCTCTCCCTGAGGGCGTTTACAACATCCTGCTGGCATCCTGCAAGGACTCAATGCGCAAGTCCTATGTTCTCAAGTGGCGGCAGTTTGCCATCTGGTGCTCAGGTAGGATGCTGGACCCCTTCTGCTGTCCTGTGGAACAGCTGCTGGAGTACCTCCTGCACCTCTCCAACTCTGGGCTGAAGTCTAAATCTGTGCGAGTTCACTTCTGTGCGATTGGGGCTTACCATCGCAGATGTGGGGGAAAGCCTGTTTCGGTCCAGCCTCTGGTGGCTCGGTTCATGAGGGGCCTGCTCCTCTCGAAGCTTCCGCTCAAACCCCCCACCCCCCCCCCCCCCCCCCCGTCACTTGGGATCTCAATGTGGTCCTTGGCCAACTGGTGCGGGCCCCCTGTGAATTCCTTGGCTTATGCTCACTGAAATTCATGACCTGGAAGGTCCTCTTCCTGGTGACTGTCACATTGGTGCAGCATGTCAGTGAGCTCCAAGCCCTGGTTGCTTTCATTTCATATACCAGGTTTCACCCAAACCAGTTGGTGCTCCACACACACCTCTGCTTTCTGCCAAAGGGTGGTCTCAGCATTCCACCTCAACCAGTCCACTGTCCTTCTGACGTTTTATTTCTCAGCCTCACATGAACCGTAGTGAGGTGGCCTTGCACACTCTGGACTGTAAGTGTGCATTGGCCTTTTATCTGGAGCGCATGAAGGCGCACCGCCAATCTAATCAGCTGCTCGTCTCCTTCGACCCCAATAGGTTGGGCATCGCTGTCTCGAAGTGTACGCTATCCCTCTGGCTAGCGGACTGGATTTCTTATGCATATTCTCTGTCTGGGTTGAGCCTTGAGGGTCATGTCACAGCTCACAATGTCCGTGCGATGGCTACATCAGTGGTCAACCTTCCTTCCGTGTCTGCAGAGGAAATCTGCAAGGCTGCAATGTGGTCTTCAGTCCATACTTTCGCAGCACACTACTGTCTGGATGGGGATCCCCAGAAACAAAAGGGGGCACCCTACCGGCAAAACCACAGGCTCCTTTTGTTCCTGGATTGGGTTCCTCGACAGAACAGCAATTTTGGCCAGGCCATGTTCTGGCATCTCTTTGGGTCTTAAAGTCAACTCCTGCTCACTGATCCTTCTGTCCGTCCAGGCTACGTGCTAAATACTCCTCTCAGGTCGATGTCTGCTGAGGATACTGAATCAGATGAGTCCCTCTGTAAGACTACCTCTCTGGTCTTCCTGACTTCTCCAGTTCTCGTTGCCCAATTGGGTTGCTTATCTCCTTGGGTTCCGGTAGCCTGTAGCTGGGAAATCCCATACATTAGGACTTATTTCCTTCTTGTTCACAGAGAAAGTGTAGTTACTCGCCTGTAGCAGGTGTTCTCTGTGAAGAGCAGGAATAAGTTTTCACAACCCTCCGACCTCCCCGGAGAGTTGCCTTTTTGGCACCTGCTATGTTATTGTACTGGAGAATATGGCAGTGCGGTGGGTGGGAATGCAGGTGTGCATGTGCTGTGTACCTCCCAAAAGCTTCCTTTGGAAGCTGGGGGAGTGTTCCTTGCGGGGATCCGTCGGTGACATCACCCATACATGAGGACTTGTTCCTGCTGTTTACGGTGAACACCTGCTGCAGATGAGTAACGACGCTTTTTCCCTGTTCATACGTAGAAAGGCATTCTAGATTCTTAGTAGTGTTCTGGCTGCTGAATTCCCTGTAGGCTGGCAGGGTAATTTCCCGATGAGTGATTACACACATCTGGGATAAGCTCACGTATTTGGGAGCAGTGCAGGGCACAACAAATGGTGTTACTCCGCAAACTTCAGTGCATAAGTTAGCCGGTCTGTGGCCCACATGCTGCACCATATGGTGCAAAACAGGAGGTCTGTATACATATCTTCTGGCTAGCAGGGCATAACCAAGCCACAGAGAGAACATGCTTTAGGCCTAGTGTAGGACAGTCTGTTCTACATAAGCAGCATTGATTTATATAAAATATTTATATCCCGCCTATCAAAGCCCCGCAGAGGGTTACAGAGTAACATTTGAAATAGTTTTAAAGAGACACAAAGAAAGCAACATACAGATTACATTTAAGAACTGTAACAGGCCAGTGCTGGTTTTACTCCATTGCTTGCATGGTGATGTAGTTAGGATTTATTGAGTTCTCTAAGCAATGCAGGACTCTATTTTCTTGCATGCAGTGTAGTCAAACCCAGGATTGATCCTGCAAGTCCTCCTGGATATGGAGCTCTGTTTGATGAAAGACGAATTCCAAGGAGACATCCTTTTCAGCTCTGATCCACTAAGAAGCCCAGCATAATCTGAAACAGTCATCCTAGGGAGGTTGGGGTGAGAAATGGGTGCAAGGAATACAAGAGCAGCAGCCGTTTAACCCCACTAGCCCAGCAGATTGCTTAGAGCCCTCAAATCATCAGCCTGACTGTTTCCTGGGTCTGTTCCTCCTGAATCTTAGGCCTAGGCTTCTCCTCTGTTTTTGCGAAGGATCTTGTTTTTCTCATGAATGGTAAATTAGCTTGTTAATATTTACTTATATATCGAACAATAGTTATATGTCACCTATCAAATATTCCTAGACAGCTTACAGCATATAATATGAAATAATTTTGTTTCTTTTATTATCTGTACAAGAAAAAATACAAAACAGATATAATAACTTAATAACAACATAATAACTTAAGTAGCAACATTACATTACCGTAAAGACATAAAAATTTAAAATAGATCCAAACAAATCATACAGTAGCTCCATAAGCTTTCTGGAATAAATACCCTTTTACAGCCTTCTGAAACGTCAGCTAGACCGTCTCCTGTCACAAGACAGGTGGCAAAGGGGCAACACAAGAGAGAGGCCCGCGACTAAAACACTACATTACGTATTACCTGTATAATGGAATCACCAGCAAATTTTGACCCTGCGATTGCAGGGCTCGAGTAGATAAATATTTATGAAGTACATCCTGAAAATAGGGCGGAGAAAGGCCCTGCAGTGACTTAAAAACGGCAGTCAGAATCTTGAATTTTGCACGTTCTTGAAGCTGGTGTAAATATGGAATAATGTGCTCACTTCTCTGTGCACCAGAAATGAATTGTGCTGATACATTTTGTAGACTCTGAACACATCGCAACATGAAAGGCTAAATCCAAGCAAACCTCTAAACTCCAGACCTCCAGTCGAACAGGAACCATAACTCCATTCAACCACACATCCTGTGCGTCCCCCCATATGACCCCCAGCAAGTTCAGCAATATCATACCCCATTTTTTTTTTTACTACATCTTTCATATCAGAATTGATTGGACTAAACAATAAGATATCATCTACATACACAAGTGGTTCCCAAACCTGTCCTGAGGGCTCCCCAGCCAGTTGGGTTTTCAGGATGTCCACAATGAATATGCAGGAGGTAGATTTGCATGCAGTGGGGGCAATGTGTGCAGATCTCTCTCATGAATATTCGTAGTGGATATCCTGAAACCTGACTGGCTGGGGAGCCCCCAGAACAGGATTGGGAACCACTGAAATACAACTGCACAAAGTTCTCAAATGCAAATTTTAAAAAATGGCTGACAGGGCGGAACGCCATGATACTCCCCATTCAAGTGGCTTCCAATCAGAAATCTGACCATTAAGTTAAATGCTCTGCACCTCTGGCTCTGATAAGAGGAGAATCACTTCGGGACTTGCCCTCCAAGATGAAGCTCACGCAGCCTATCAATCAAGATACTGTGAGAAATAGTATCTAACGCTGCAGATACATCTGAAAAAAAAAAACATTATATACAGTGCCTTGTGAAAGTATTCATCCCCTCGGTGCATTACAACCTGGAATTAAAATGGAGATTTGGGGGTTAGTACCATGTGATTTACACAAAATGCCTACCACTTTGAAGGTGCAAAGTATATTTTATTGTGACACAAACAATAACTAAAACGAAAAAACCCCAAAAATCATGTGTGCATAGGTGTGTATATTTATATAGGCATCATGTGACAGATCATGTGACACTGACTGCACACAGGTGGACCCTAATCAACTAATTATGTGACTTCTGAGATTAATTGGTTGGACCAGATCTTATTTAGGGGTTTCATAGCAAAAGGGATTAATACATATGCACTCACAACCTTTCAGTTTTTACATGTGTGTTTATATATACAAGGTATTTTATTGTCATTCCACTTCACCAGTTTGGACTATGGGTATTGTTAGGTCCATTACCTAACATCCAAATGAAACTCCATTTTCATAGAAACATGACAGCAGAAAAAAAAACCCACATGGCCTATCTAGTCTGCCCTTCCATATCAACTACTACAATAGTCCTCTCTTTTCCCTTAGAGATGCTCTGTGTTTGTCCTATGCTTTTTTGAATTCAGATACTGTCCTCATCTCTACCACCTCTACTGGGAGACTATTCCACGCGATCTAACACTCTTTTCGTAAAGAAATATTTCCACATATTACTCCTGAGTCTATCCCATTTCACCCTCATCCCATGCCCCTTTGTAGCAGAGCTTGCTTTCAGTCGAAAGAGGCTCTCCTCTTGTGCATTTATGCCATTGATATATTTAAACATCTCAGTCATATCTCCTCTATCCCGCCTTTCCTCTAAGGTGTACATATTAAGATCCTCAAGTCTGTCCTCATATGCTTTATAACGAAGACCACTAACCATTTTAGTAGCCACCCTCTGCACCAACTCCAGCCTGTTTATATCCTTTTGAAGGTGCGGTCTCCAGAATTGCACACAATACTCCAAATGAGGTCACACCAGAGACCTATACAGAGGCATTATCACCTCCTTTCTTCTGCTGGCCATTCCTCTCCCTATGCACCCAAGCATCCTTCTAGCTTTTGCCATCGCCTTTCCTACCTGTTTAGCTACTTTAAGATCGTCAGACACAATCACATCCAGGTCCCACTCTTCTTTTGTGAACAAAAATACTTCACCCCCTACACTATACTGCTCACTTGGATTTTTGCGGCCCAAATGCATGACCCTGCATTTTTTAGCATTAAATCTCCACTGCAATATTCTTGACCATTCTTCAAGCTTAGCTAGATCCCTCCTCTTGTAATCTATACCTTCCTAGGTGTCTACTCTGTTGCAGATTTTGGTATTATCTGCAAAGAGGCAAACCTTACCCGACAGCCCTTCCACAATATCACTAACAAAGATGTTAAAAAGAATCGGACCAAGGACAGATCCCTGCGGCACTCCACTGGTTAACTCCATTTACTTGTACCCTGTACAGTACAAAAACCGAGGGGGTGAATACTTTCACAAGGCAGTGTATGAGATGTTACTACCCAACCCCATCAGTAGCTCATTTAATACTGACAAGAAATAGTAAGGTTTCCATACCAAGCTTTCGTCTGAAACCAAGCTGACAATCATCCAAAATCTTAATGCTCAAAAATCAAATTACTTAATTGCTGGAACACATGTTCAACAATCTTGCCTGGTATGATTAGGGCTTCTGATTTTAAGTTTTAGCTGATAAATACTAATAAGAAAACCTCCAAAGTAAAAGAAATAACAGAAGTGTTTACTGAAAAATGCAGGAAAAATACCACGGCCCCTGGTATACTCTCTCACCCCTTCCTTGGCAGCAGCTAAGTGTCATAAAAATATATATATTTGATTCTGCCAGACATGGTACCTGTGGCATGAAAAATACTGATATTATTTTATCCCTCAAATAACCTCTAATTATCTGGAAAATTAACACCTAATTTACAGTTCACAGACACCTAAGTACAAAAGAATGAAAGCCATAATTCGTTGTTTTTTTTTAATTTTTAAAATAGTTTCTGTATGGTCAACCATTAGCTCCTTGCTCTGTGTTCCTAATTTAGGTCAGTTTTTCTCCAGCCGCTCCTGGAGTACCCCCAGCTATTCTGGTTTTCACGATATCCATAATAAATATGCAGGAGAGAGATTTGCATGCAATGGAGGCAGTATGTGCAAATCTCTCTCATGCATATTCATTGCAGATATCCTAAAAACCAGACTGGCTAGGCAGTACTCCAGGAATGGCTTGAGAAACCCTGATTTAGGTGGATCAAGTCACAATCTGCCTTATTTCAGCCTATAACAGCAGGAACTGTAGAGGAAGACAGACTTCTAGAAACTGAACACCACATATTTCTGCTTGTCTGAAGAGCTGTGTGCCGCTATTCAAGAGAGCAGATTTTATCCTTTCAATCCAGGGTTCAAACTCCTCACCGAGGGAAGATGCTTGTGGTGGGGCAGGGAGAGAGTCATCACATGTTTCAGCAGTTATTGCCTGCTTGCTGAAGAGGAACACCAGCGGAACCTTCCTGGCCAGCTCACAGCTAATTCTTCATCTCGCCCACCGCAGTAGGGTTAAAAAGAGAGGGAAGTGAAAACAAAGAAAGAAAAACAGAAATGAGAAAGCTATGTTTAATGATTTTTTTTCTGTCCTGACTGCTGACTCTTCCATTTCAGAAGTGTTCTTGATATTAGCGCCACTTTAAATTATCATTGAGCGGCTGCTCCTGAAAGTCACCCAGGCTGGCGAGAGGGACAGAGAGAGTGAGAGAGCGAGAATTCTCCGACTTTCAGTGCCTGTGCTGCAGAACAGCTAATAGGGTTTACCACGAGGCCCAGGAGAACAAGCCCCCTGTCACCTGCAAGACCTGGAACAGAATGGAAATGAGAGGAAGCAGTACGTCTGCCAAAGCCTCTTAATTATATACAGAGCAGAGAGTCAGCAGTGTCTGCCTCCGAGGGCTATTCGGGTCTCTCTCCACCTGCACACACTGAAGAAGAGAGACTGTGCACTGCTAAATCAGATTGCTTGTGTGTCTATAATTTGTTTTAAGTGAAAATTGAAAAACAGCCGTTGTGCTCTCTACTAACCTGGTTTATTTTATGAGAGGGGGGTTTATTTCCATGTCTCCCATACAGGCCCCATCTGGAGGCCCTATGCAGTTTTATTCTCCCTGAGAAGTATGATGTACAAATCCCTCCACCCCCCCGGCCCGTGCCACGGTACTCTAGGTTAGTAATTCTCAGCTTGAAAAGCACCCAGCTATGTCAGGATATTTGCAATGAATATGTTTGTGCCAGGAAAGAAAAGTAGGCCTTCCAGATGGGCCTTATGGTAGATTCTCGTTCTGTGTGAGAGATTTACGGGCAGCAGCCTTCACTACATGCAGATCTATCTCATGCATATTCCCTGTGTATATCCTGAAGCCCAAACTGACCAAGTGGCCCTTAAGGACCGGGATGAGAATGCTGCTTTAGGATAGGGTGCTTGCTGATAACCACAGAGCTTTTGCAGAACTCAAGTTGGGAAGCTAAGCCTACTGTTCCAGTAGACGAGCTGCAGGTTTCCTCTTTCTAGCAAGAGATGTAAATGGTTATTTAAAAAGATAAACATTTAAACGACTGAAATTAAAACCTCTAGCCCTTTAAATTGTCTAAAAGAAAGGTCACGTAATGTGCTGAGAGAGAGCAGATATGGTGAGCTTTCTCTCCGGTGGAACCCCCTCTTTTGAACCCCATAAACATCCGCCTTGGACTGAGCTGAGTCCCCTAGAAGAACCTCATACATGTCTGGTGATAGAGCCTTCCCCCACCAGGAGGAATCAGAACCCAAGTGGGATGAAATCCACACATAGGGACAGAGAGAAAGGGGGGCTGACAACTAAAATGGCAGAACAGCCTCCTTCACCTTCCTCCCCAATGCAAACAGCACTGGTCAATAAAGTGACGACTGCAGTGGTAGGGGGTTTTGCTAGCAGATTTAGCACACTCGCTGGCAAATTGGACTCTTTAAGCAAAGCCATTGATATATTCAGCAGTCAGATGCAGGAGGCTGAATTAAGAATGGCCCAAACAGAAGAAGCCACACTAAAACAGGAGTGGGAAATTACCCAAATGCATAAACAACTTGCCGTGCATGAAAGCAGGCTGGATGACATGAAGGACAGAAGCTGGCGAAACAATTTGCATTTCGTCGGCATTCCGGATGTATTAAAAGATAAAGGCCGTAGGGGCTACCTAGAAACTCTGCTTCCCCAGGCCTTACCTTTAGGCACGGAGGGAGGTCCATTGTGGGTCAAGAGAGCACATCGAGTGGGCCTATTCAGACCTTCGGACCATGACCACGTTTAGTGCTGATGCAATTCCTGGATTACTTGCTGAAGGATGGAGTGCTGAGCGCAGCTAGACTCCAAGGCACTATAATTCATGAAGAGACGCAGATCTGAATGTACCAAGATTATTCAGCCATGCTGTCAGAGATGTAGAGCTTAGCCCCCATTTGTCAACGGCTGGTGGTAAAGAATATAAAATGTATTGTGCCATATCCAACGTGGCTCCGAATCTATTGTAATGGTACAAGCAGGACCTTTGAATCTGCAGAGGAGGCGCGCCAGTAAAAAAAAAAAAAATAAAAAAATAATAATAATAATATGGGAGAGTTAGAATAAATAGCACTAAATGAGAGGTTAGATATGATTGGAATCTCAGAGACATGGTGGAAGGAGGACAACCAGTGGGACACTGTGGTACCTGGGTACAAACTATTTCCTTTTCGTCTCTCCGGGCCAGTCCAGGAACAGTAGGGTAGTCAACCTCCTTCAGCAACTGAGGACTGAAATCTTCAAAAGCTTTGCTGACAGCCTACCTAGCTCCCCCTGGTGTCAGAGAGCCAGTCTTTTCAATCCTCAGCAGCTGAAGGAAGTGTTTGCTGACAGGCTCCGAGAGAAGAAAACAGAAATATTTATAACATAAGATTCTCCTTGCTAGCCCTAGCTGGGTTAATTTTAGGAGTGCTGAGTGTAAATTGAAGTGGGAGATTTAAGTTATATAAAAAAAAAAGGACAAGAAAACAAACAAAAGAATAAGACGGGGGTCATCTGCCTGCTGAGGCAGTAGAAGCAGAGCCTGTCTCTAAGACTGCAACCGTCCAGGAGATCAGAGCACGGCCCTGGGAGCCCCAGAGTCCGTACCTCTGTCTCCGGACTCCCGACTTTCTCTGCCGCAAGCAGCGGTGCTTGAAAGGTTGGGGAGCTGATGTCTGTATAGCAGGCGCGTGTTTTTTCTTGGTTTTGTAGTTTCGGGCTGCGATCATTGGAGCGCCAGGGGGCAGCGGGGCTGATAGAAATGGCAGGCTGCAGGTCTCGGCAAGCAGCACACGTTTCGGGATCCGCCTTGTCTGGCCCAGTGCACGTGTTTTTAGTCTCGGGGAGACAGAGTTGGTAGTTCTTGCTAGATGGAGGAGGCGTCGGGGCTCAAAATGCAGGGAAGCCTCAGGCCACGACTGAAAAGGCGGGAACGGCGGCCATTTTAAAGCCGACTGCTGTTTCTCCCGCGCTGCAGCAAAAGTCTCTAAAGAAGAAAGCCAAGTCAAAGAAATCGGCCCCAGCACTAGTGATGGACCCCGCACCAGCTTCAGAGGTTCCTGAGGGTTTTCAAACTCTTTTTTTCGCCGGACTTTATTTTGTCCCTTCATAGGGCTTACTGCTTGAAGTTAGAGCGGGGGCAGGACAAGGAGTTGTTGTCTAGCCTGCCTGGTTTGTCCGCGCTCCCTGGCACAGCAGGAGACCCGGGGGAGGGGTCTTCCAAAGCGGGGCTGTCGGCCGGGGGGGGGGGGCGAATATAGGTCTAGATCAACAGACTCTGGATTTTCAAGGCCCAGAGGAGGGGGGAGATCCCTTAAGAGTCTGGATTAGATTTGTGGCCAGAGGACCTCGAGGAAGGAGAGATAGCAGCTGGGGATGATCCCAATCTTTTCCGAGTGTTTAGGAAGGAAGAGTTGGGTGCGCTGATTTCCCATTCACTGGTGGCCTTGAATATTGCCTTGCCGGCAGTACAGGCTGAACCATTGGAGGATCCCTTGCTGCAGGGGTTTAGAGCGGAACAGAAGTGTTTCCCGGTGCATAAGGTCATTAAGCAGATGGTTGAGTCCGAGTGGGAATGCCCCGAGGCCACCTTGAGGGGTGCACGGGCGCTAGGCCACTTATATCCAGTCCCTCAAGAGGAGAAGGAATTGTTGCATATGCCGAAGGTCGATGCGCTATTATCGGCTGTGACTAAGAAAACCACTATCCCTGTGGAGGGTGGAGTAGCCCTTAAGGATCTGCAGGATAGAAAGCTGGAGTCCATTCTCAAACAGGCATTTGATACTAGTGCGCTTTGCAGACTTCCATCTGTGGGGCATATGTGTCCAGGGCGGCGCATGTAGCGGGAAAAGACAATGTGCAAGCGGATTTTCTCAGTCGACAGGTTTTAGATCCAGGGGAATGGCGGCTGAACGACGCCGTCTTTCACGACATAACGAGGTGTTGGGGTCAGCCGGTTATGGATCTGATGGCAACATTCGACAATGCCAAGGTGTTCCGATTTTTCAGCAGGGGCAGGGAACGCATGTCCGAGGGCCTCGATGGCCTAGTCCAACCCTGGCCGGAGGGGAAGCTTCTCTATGTCTTTCCTCCATGGCCGATGATAAGTCGGTCATTCGCAGAATCGCTCGATATCAGGGGATGGTGATTCTCATTGCCCCAGACTGGCCGAGGTGAGCGTGGTATGCAGATCTCGTACGTTTGCTGGCTGACCGTCCTTGGAGGTTACCAAGTCGGATGAATTTGTTGTACCAGGGGCCTATTCTCATGCCGCAGGTGGCTTGCTTCTTGCTTACAGCTTGGCTCTTGAAAGGGAGCGTTAGAGGCGGAGAGGCTATTCCGCGGCGGTGGTCAATACCATGCTACAGGCAAGATGAAGGTCGACGGCGTTGGCTTATATCCGTATTTGGCAGATTTTTGAAGGCTGGTGCGCAAGGCACAGGGTTCGACCACGAACATCAGTGGTGTTGGACATTTTGTCGTTCCTCCAGGACGGGCTGGAGAAAAGCTTAGCGTTAAGTACTCTGAAGGTGCACCTGGCTGCTATAGCTTGCTATCGAGGCAAGGTGCAGGGCTGTAGTTTGACTTTACATCAGGATGTGCAACAGTTTCTCCGAGCGGTTAAGAACGTGAGGCCGCCTAGAAGACCGATAGTGCCGCGTTGGGATTTAAATTTTGTCCTGCGAGCTTTGACGCGCACGCCTTTTGAGCCGAGGAAAAGGGTAGCGCTGAGGGAGCTCTCTTGGAAGACCGCCTTTTTGGTAGCTTTGTGTTCAACTAGAAGGATTTCAGATTTGCAGGTGCTGTCCTGCAGGGAACCGTACATTCAGTTTTTGGAGGAGAAAGTGGTCTTACGCCCGGTGCCCTCCTTTCTTCCGAAGGTAGTGTCTGGGTTTCATGTGAATCAGTCAGTTTCTCTACCTACCTTTCAGTCGGCACAGGCGGCTGAGAGGGACATTTCGCTTCATAAATTGGATCTTGGTAGAGTGCTGCACAGATATATCAGGCGGACACAGACTTTTCGGAAGTCTGATCGGTTGTTTGTTCTGTTTGGAGGAGCACGGAAAGGAGAAGCGGCTTCCAAGGCCTCCATTTCGCGCTGGGTAAAACAGGCAATAGCAGCTTCGTATCAGGCGAGCGGGAAGGTGGCACCGGAGGGGCTGCGGGCTCATTCAACTCGGGGGCAGGTGACGTCCTGGGCCGAGAGGACTTTGATCCCGCCAGTGGATATTTGTCGGGCAGCGACCTGGTCGTCCTTGCATACATTTGCGAAGCATTATCACTTAGATGTTCAGGCAGCGGGAGACGCAAAGGTCGGAGCGGCTGCTGTTTTGGTGGGGTTATTGGTACCCTCCCAAGAGTAGGTACTGCTTTGGTACTACCCTACTGTTCTTGGACTGGCCCAGAGAGACGAAAAGGAAGAATAAATTAGACCTTACCTGCTAATTGTCTTGCCTTGAGTATTCTCCGGGCCAGTCCAGGACCCACCCATAGTGTAGTAGGGGGTAGTTCGGTGGCCTTACTGCACTGTCGCAGACATGGGGGTGCGTGTACGGGGATGACCGAAAAAGGGGTTCCTAGGGATAGCAGAGAAATAATATGGCTCTAGAGGAGGCTCGGGGTCCTCCGCGGAGGACCTGGCTAGGGGGCTCCCATACGGTTCAGTGCTGCAATTCCAGGGGGTCTATTACACAGGTTGTAGCAGATTGTAGCGGGGAGTTTCTAGGTATTGTTGTTGAGATACAAGGACATGGGTTTATCAGATGCCGTTGAGATTAATAGACATAGTGTTTAGTGTTTGAGTTACTGCTTAGACATTAATAGACTGGCTCTCTGACACCAGGGGGGGAGCTAGGTAGGCTGTCAGCAAAGCTTTTGAAGATTTCAGTCCTCAGTTGCTGAAGGAGGTTGACTACCCTACTGTTCCTGGACTGGCCCGGAGAATACTCAAGGAAAGACAATTAGCAGGTAAGGTCTAATTTATTCATCGTAATGATAGAGCTGATCAAATTGGTGGAGGAGTTGCGCTCTATGTTAGAGAGGGCATTGAGTCAGAAAGGATTAAAGTTTTGCAGGAAACAAAATTTGCTGTAGAATCTCTATGGATTGAAATTCCATGTAAAAAGGGGAAGGCGATGGCAATAGGGGTGTACTATCGACCTCCTGGCCAGAATGAACAAATGGATGATAAAATGCTCAAAGAAATCAAGGAAGCTAACAAAAGTTACAGCACAGTAATAATAACGGGTGATTTCAATTACCCCGGTATCGACTGGGTCAGTGTCACGGCAGGAAATGCTAGAGAGATAAAGTTCCTAGATGAAATAAATGACTGCTTCTTGGAGCAGCTGGTTCATTAACCGACCAGAGGAGAAGCCATATTGGACCTAGTCCTTAGTGGGGCCACTTGGCAATAGTGATCATAGCTTGATCGTGTTTGATTTAATTAGTGGAGGAGGGATGGTAAGGAAGTCCACAGTACTACCTTTTAACTTTCGAAAGGGAGACTATGATAAAATGAGGAAAATAGTTAAGAAAAAACTAAAAGGAGCAGTTACAAAGGTTAAAGACTTAGATCAAGCTTGGGTGTGGTTGAAAAATACTATCTTGGAAGCCCAGACCGGCTGTATTCCATGCTTTAAGAAAAGTAGAAGGAAGTCCAAAAAGCTGCCAGCATGGTTTAAAGGTGAGGTCTGAGAGGCTGCTGTTGCCAAAAAAGCATCTTTCAGGAAATGGAAAAAAGAGCCAAATGACAAAAACTAGAAACAGCACAAGTACTGGCAAGTTAAATGCAAGGCATTGATAAGGCAGGCAAAGGGAGAATTTGAGAAGAAGCTTGCTGCGGAAGCAAAAACGTGTAATAAAGACTTTTTCAAGTACATTCGTAGCAAAAACTCCTGTGAGAGAGTCAGTTGGTCCATTACATGATAGAGGGGTTAAGGGGGCACTAAGAGGCGACAAGGTGATAACGGAGAGACTGAATGAATTCTTTGCTTCGGTCTTTACTGAGGAAGATGTAGGGATGTTACCCATGACTGAAGTGGTATTTAAAGGTGCGGAAGAATTGAAGGAAATATCGATACATCAGGAAGATGTATTACAACTATTTGATAAACTGAAGAGTAGCAAATCACCTGGATCGGATGGTATACTTCCAAGGGTGTTGAAAGAACTGAAATATGAGCTTGCAGACCTGCTATTAGTAATCTGTGAACTATCATTAAAATCATCTGTAATACCTGAAGATTGGAGGATGGCCAATGTAACGCCAATTTTTCAAAAGAGTTCCAGGGGTGATCCGGGCAACTAAAGGCCGGTGAGCCTGACATCAGTACCAGGAAAAACGGTAGAAACCATCATAAAGAACAAAATTACTCAGCATGTAGATAGTCATGGCCTAATGGGAGACAGCCAACATTGCTTTAGACAAGGAAGATCTTGTCTTACTAATCTGTTATGTTTCTTTGAAGGTGTGAATAAACAGGTAGACAAAGGTGAGTCACTTGATATAGTGTATTTGGAATTTCAGAAAGCCTTTGACAAGGTTCCTCATCAGAGACTTTTGGCAAAACTAAAGAGTAATGGGATAGGAGGCAGTGTACTATTGTGGATCAGGAACTGGTTAAAAGATAGAAAGGAGAGGGTAGGGCTAAATGGCCAATTTTCCCAATGGAGAAAGGTGAATAGTGGTGTACCCCAGAGATCTGTGCTGGTTCCACTGCTTTTTGACATATTCATAAATGCCCTGGAAAAGGGAATAATGAGTGAGGTTATCAAATTTGCAGATGACACAAATCTATTTAAAGTTGTTAAAACCCATGAGGATTGTGGAAAATTGCAAGAGGATCTTGCTAAATTGGAAGAATGGGCATCAAAATGGCAGATGAAATTTAAGGTGGACAAGTGCAAAGTTATGCACCTAGCGAAGAGCAACCCAAACTATGGTTACACAATGCCAGGTTCCACATTAGGCACCACCACCCAGGAAAAAGATTTAGGCATCATGGTGGATAACATGTTAAAACCCTCCGTCCAGTGTGCAGCGGCAGCCAAGAGAACAAATAGAATGCTAGGTATCATAAGGAAAGGAATGTAAAATAAAACAAAGGATATTATAATGCCTCTGTATCATTCCATAGTGCGACCGCACCTTGAATATTGTATGCAATTCTGGTCGCCGTATCTTAAAAAGGATATAGTGTTATTAGAAAAGGTTCAGAGAAGAGCCACCAAAAATGGTAACGGGGATGGAAGGATACCCCTATGAAGAAAGGCTAAAGAGGTTAGGGCTCTTTAACCTGGAAAAGAGACGTCTGAGGGGAGATATGATAGAAGTCTATAAATTAATGAACGGAGTGGAACAGGTAAACATAGATTGATTGTTCACGTTATCAGAGTATAGAAAGACTAGGGGACATGCAGTGACAAATAAGAGAAAATATTTTTTCACTCAACGTGTAATCAAACTCTGAAATTTGTTACCGGAGGATATAATAAAGGCTGTTAGTGTAGCTGGGTTTAAAAAAGGTTTGGACAAGTACCTGGATGAAAGGTCCATAAACCATTATTAAAAAGGGACCCAGGATATTAATGCTTTAACCCAATACAAGCATTGTGGAACCTGTGTCTTTTGGGGAAACTGCTAGGTATGTATGACCTAGATTGGTCACTGTTGGAAACAAGATACTGGGCTTAATGGACCTTGGTCTGACCCAGTATGGCATATCTTATGTTCTTACCAGCGGGGCAGATGCAGAAAAGCCTGCAAGGAGGGCCTTTCGCCCATTGGGACGGCAGCAGGGACAGATATTGAGGCCTTGTATGGACGAGACATTTCTCGCTGATGGATAACAATACTGCCCTGATGCTGGAATGGTGCAGAAGGTTAATACCCACTAACTAGATTGACAGTACCAGTTAGAGGTCCGGTGTTGTGCATCGCTGGGCACGAAAGGCAAAAAGGTGGTGAAGAGTCCAAAGGGTCCATTGTTGTTTAGTGGACTTATTTGAACTGTTTAGATACTGTCTTTTGTATTTTTTTTTCTCCAGGAACAAGCAGGAAGTCAGTCCTCACTTATGGGTGACGTCGGCACCGACAGAGCCCGTGCAGAGCCAATTCCCCAGCTTTCAAAGAAAGCCTTTGGGATTGCTGCCACGCATGCGTGGTCCTCTTCCCACCCAAGGGTGCCATCTTGCTCAGTCTCCCTTTTTCCGCGGAGTCCTTCAGATGCACGTCCTCATCCCTTGGAAAAGCTATTTCGTTTTCGGCTTACAGGCCAACTTCTTTTCCAATTGCACCGGTCCTTTACCAATCCTTCCCCTGCTCTATCTGTTTGGAGCCTTAAGTGGACGTTTTTCCCTTTTTTGTCTTTAACGGGCTTCGTGCTCTTTTTTCCTCCAACTGCTGGCCATTTTTGCCCCTATGACCACCGGATTCAAAAAATGCGATAGGTGCCCTAAGAACATGTCGCTTACGGACACCCATGACTGTTGCCTGCAGTGTCTCGGGGCTGACCATGATCCAGAGCTCTGTTCGCTCTGTAAAAAAATGTCCTCCAAAGCCCTGCTCAGTCGTAAGCAGAAGTCTGAAGAAATTTTCAGGAAGGCTGCCTTGGAATCCCCGGTGGTGCCCTCAGTTGTCTCTCCGCTGGTGGGATCCCCCTCTTCGGTCCCGCGCTCTTGGCGGCACTCTGACCAGGGGTTCCCTGAAGTGGAGCAGCGCAAGAAGAAGAAGGCCTCGAAGTCGCTTTCGGGGGCTCCCAACAAGAGTGAGCGCTCCCGCGCTCGATTGCTTAGCCCCCTTCGACGTTCCCGAGAGTCAGACCAGGAGCGGCCCCACAGATACGGAGGCCTCTGGCGATGGCGCCCGGTCTCCTGCGGGTCGTCCCAGTGAGGACCCCCTCTCCTCTTTGATGCCCGACCCGGTGACCCCAGGGTCGGCATCGCAGGACCACACGCCCGCATGGGAGTCCTGTATGCTGGCGCTATAACGCAGCGTTTCTGCATTTATAGCTTCCCAACAGGCGCTCACAGCCAGCTTTGCTGACTTGCGCCCAGAGACTACAGCTCCCTTGGGTGGGATGCTGAAATCCGTCCAGGAACCCCCCGCGAGCCTCGTGAGGGTCCTTGGCGTCGGTCTCACTCGCTTTCCCGTTCCTCGGCGGCGAGATCCTCGAGGGCCTCCGGCTCCAAGCAGGCCTCGGCCGCCGGTTGGGACAACCAGGCCAGTTTGAATTCCTCTTCCGATCTCTCGGACTGGGAGTCCAATGGGGATACTTCCCCAGAAACCCGTGCCCATCGGGACCTTTCGTCGGACTCCTTCCCGCCCACATTCCAGCAGCGCTCGCCACCCGAGGACACCTCCTTCCTGGTGTTTATTCGGGATATGGCACGGGCTCTCAACCTGGCCACCCAAGCTGAGGAGGACCCTCGAGCTGAAGAGCTCGACATCCTTCAGTCGAGTCCCCACCTTGGGAGTCTCTTACTGTCCCGATTCCTCCCATCCTTTCCAGGCTGCTGTTCTGCATGTGGGAGGCGCCTGCCTCAGTCCCCATTGTGAGTAAGCACCTCAACACCATGTACAAGGTCCAGCGCAGCCCTGGCTTCAGGAAAACCCAACTCCCCCCCCCCCCCCACGTCCTTGGTGGTGGAGTCAGTCATGAGAAAGCAGAAGAGCCCAAAGTCTTACTCTTCGATTCCGCTGGGCAGGAAGTTGAGGGCCCTTGACACCCTGGGCCGCAAGGCCTACCACAGTTCCATGCTATCCTGCCGTATTCAGGCATACCAGTTATACATGGGCATGTTCTTGCACGACTTGGCCAAGGAGCTCGGAGGTTTCTCCATGGGCTTCGAGGGCGAACCCCTCAATAGGTTTGGTACCCTGCTAAAGTTGATCACGGACTGCTCAAAGTACCTCTCCCGTGCCGCCTACAATGGTTTTGAGTCCTCTGCTCGAGTGGCAGATGCCGGCATCAGGGCCTGTTGCCAGGTGTGGCTCCAGTACTCAGATTTGGAGAAGTGGGTACAGGAGAAGCTCCTGGACATACCCTGCCTCAGTGAGCAGCTTTTCAGAAAGCCGATGAAGGACAAGGCCACGGAGATAGACGGAGTTTGTTACCCAGACCCGTCTCTCGCACAAAGCCTCCACCCTCCCTCGAAAGAAGCAACAGGCCAAGAAGCCTTTCTTTCCGAGGAAGGGCCTGCCCTGCCGGGGCTACCCACTGTATCCACCCACTCCCACGCCGACCACTCCGGCACAAGGGAAGTCCGACCAGGGTCACTGCAAGCTGAAAGGGCCCAAGGCCCAAACTCCGGCTCCGCTGCAACCCGCGCAGGGGTTTTGATGCCAGCCGCATAGCCTCTCACCCTCTGGTGACTCAGCAGCCAGTGGGAGGACGCCTGTCCTCTTTCACCCCTCAGTGGGCTTCCATCACCTCAGACACCTGGGTCCTCCGGGTTATCCGGGACATCTATCACCTCTGCCTCGACAGGCCCTCCCACTCTCTTCTCCCCGACGGAGCTTCCTCAACTCCCCGCGCATCAGGTCTTCCTGCAGCGGGAATTAGTCAGCCTTCTCGCCAAGCGGGCAGTTGAGAGGGTGCCGTCGCACCTCCGATGTCAGGGCTTCTATTCCCGGTACTTCCTTGTCCTGAAGAAGACGGGGATTCTGCAGCCTATCCTCGACCTCCGAAAGCTAAACAAGTTCTTAGTGCGGGAGAAGTTCAAAATGTTATCCCTTGGCGTTCTGCTGCCCTTCCTCCAGCAGGGCAACTGGCTATGCTCCTTGGATCTAAAAGACGCTTATGCCCACATTTTGATTTACTCCCAGCACAGGCAGTACCTGCGCTTCAGGGTGCGGGGAGAGCACTTCCAATACAGGGTGCTCCCCTTTGGCCTCGCATCTTCCCCGTGGGTCTTCACGAAATGCCTCTCCGAGGTCGCCACCTCCCTCAGGCGTCAGGGCGTCCTGGTCTTCCCCTACCTCGATGACTGTCTCGTCATGGGATCCTCAGTCGAGGAAACCCGCCTGGCAGCGTCGTGTACGATTCTCCTGCTCGAGTGCCTGGATTTCTTGGTCAACTATCCCAAGTCCCACCTCGAACCAGTGCAGGCCTTAGACTTCATCGGCACACACCTCGATACTCAGCGGGAGACCGCTTTTCTACCAGCGGATCGCGCCAACCGCCTCCAAGCCCTGGCAGGGGCAGTGGTCGCTCGAGGAGTCTCAACAGCAGATAAACTTGCTCGAGCTCCGTGCGGTTCGGTTGGCCCTGAGGGCCTTCGAGGATCACCTCAGGGGGAGGTCAATGTTTGTGCATACCGACAACCGCGTGGTGATGTTCTACATCAACAAGGAAGGGGGTTCCGGATCACGCTCCCTCTGCCAGGAAGCGATCCTTCTCTGCTCCTTCGCCTTCCATCGGGGTATGACCCTCAAGGCGGTCTACCTCCCGGGCCAGGATAATGTCCTAGCGGACAGACTCAGCAGAATCCTCCGCCTTCATGAATGGCAGCTGGATCCGGGGGTGGCCAGCTGGCTGTTTCATCGGTGGGGGACTCCGACCAAGGACCTATTCGCCAGCCCGCTGAATGCACAGCTCCCCTGCTTCTGTGGCCCAGTGCCACACCCAAGCAGGGAGGGCCCGGATGCGTTCCTTCTGAGCTGGTCCTCCGGTCTGCTCTATGCATTCCCTCCCCTTCCTCTCATTGCGAGGAACCTCCTCAAGGCTCAGTGGGACCGGGCATCGATGATCCTCGTAGCTCCCTCCTGGCCTCGACAGCCCTGGTTCCTGCTCCGGCTGTCAATGGAGCCTCCAGTCGCCCTGGGCTGTACCCCGGGCCTGCTAACGAAAGAGGAGGGAAGGGTACTTCACCCGAACCTGGCCTCGTTTTCCCTCATAGCCTAGCGGCTGAACGGGTCTCCCTAGCCCCGCTGTGTCTCCCGGAGGAGGTTCTCCGTAGGTTGAGGAAGACCTCGACTAGATGAGCTTACGCCTTCAAGTGGCGACACTTCTCGGTCTGGTGCTCCGGGCTCCAGATCGACTCATTCTCTTGTCCCACTCGGTGGGTCCTTCAGTACCTCTTCCATCTCTCGAAGGAAGGTCTGAAGTCGAACTCTGTCAGGGTGCATTTCAACGCCATCTCGGTGAATCACCTTCCTGTCAAGGGAAAGCCCCTCTCGGGGCAGCCCTTAGTCTACTGCTTTTTTGAGGGGTCTCTTGTTGTCCAAGCTGCCCATCCGGCCTCCCCCGGCGGAATGGGACCTGAATGTAGTGCTCATGCAGCTTACGCGTTCACCCTTTTGAGCCAATGGCGATGTGCTCGCTTCGACACCTATCCTGGAAAGTGGTCTTCCTGGTAGCTCTGACCTCGGCCCGCTGAGTCAGTGAGCTCCAGGCTGTCATGGCTGATGCCCCTTACACTAGATTCTATAGGAATAAGGTGGTCCTCCGTACCCACCCCAAGTTCCTGCCGAAGATTGTTTCTGACTTCCATCTCAATCAGGAGATAGTCTTACCGACTTTCTTTCCGAGACCCCATGCCGACCAGGAGTCGGTGGCTTTCCATACACTCGACTGCAAAGGGGCTCTTGCCTTCTATTTGCAGCGTATCCAGACTCATCACAAGTCTGGCCGACTCTTTGTGACCTATGATCCCAATCGACTGGGGCAGGCAGTCACTAAACGCATTTTCTCCATTTGGGTGGCGGACTGCATCGCCTTTGCTCACACGAATGTGGGTGTCCTGTTAGATCGTCGAGTCACTGCGCACAGGGTCTGGGCCAAAGCAGCTTTGGTGGCCTCACTGCGCTCCCTGCCCCTGATGGACATCTGCCAGGCGGCGACCTGGTCTTCAGCGAATACCTTCACTGCTCACTACTGCCTGGAGAGGGAGTCCCATCGGGACAGCGCCTTCGGCCAGGCTGTACTCTGTAATCTGTTTGGGGTATAAGCAACTCCTGCCCTCCTACCCTTCTTCACGGCTACCGAGGGTTTCAGCTCCTTCGGGCATTGGCTTCTGCTCACAACCTCGCAGAGGCGTTATTTGGTTACAGGTTCAGTAGCCTGTAGCTGGGGAGTCCCATAAGTGAGGACTGACTTCCTGCTTGTTCCTGGAGAAAGCATAGTTACTCACTTGTAACAGCTGTTCTCCAGGGACTGCAGGAATCAGTCCTCACTACCCTCCCATCTCCCCTGATGAGTTTCTGGATTTTTATCCTTCCCTTGCCATCTGCTTGGTAGGGCTCGAGCTAAGGGACCTGACTGAGCAAGATGGCACCCTTGGGCGGGAAGAGGACCACACATGCGTGGCAGTAATCCTAAAGGCTTTCTTCGAAAGCTGGAGAATTGCTCCGCACGGGCTCCGTCGGTGCCAACGTCACCCATAAGTGAGGACTGATTCCTGCTGTCTCTGGAGAACACCTGTTATAGGTGAGTAACTACGCTATTTTTATAATAGACATGGGTAAGCATGGGGTAGGAAGAAAAAAGGGAGTTGGTAATATATGTTTAGTAAGGGATATGGGTAGGAAGAGGGAAAGGGAGGAGGTAGAGTGAGGCTGCATGGGGGAACTATCAGTATGAATGTAGAATAGGATATGCATGGAAGATGTGCTTGGTCGGCAAGTATGTATGGAAGGTAAGGACTGTAAGAGGAAGTATCAGATGGGTGTAGCACAGTTATATAGAACGTGCCCAACATGGGTTCATGCCTCGTGCAGGTGGGCAGTTGAATGGCAACTGGCTTTCTGGAGACAGCCGAGGGGCATGCAGGGCTAAGAAATCCAGACCCTTTCGAGAGGATGATGGTAATAAACTGCGGGGCCTGCACCCTGGTCGAGGGCAGTTGTATGAGGAGTGATATCTTAGAATGCTAGGGATTAGTGTGTGGGCGAGGGAGGTGAGCGAACTGGTGAGGTATACAAGTGTGATGAACGAGTGATAAGGATAGAGGGACGATAATGGGTTAGCACGTAGAAATCAGTAAGGGGGTGGGGGCTGGGGAGGGGGGATCTCCATCACATTAAGATGTGTCCTCGCAAGTTTTGGATAGTAGTACAGAGGTAGGAATGGGGAGAGAGCGCACCACAGGAGGAAGAGGGAGGGGGGGACCAAGGTCCAGTCGCAATACATGGATAGGGGTTTGCAAAAAAATCACATACGGAGCTGTGATCCTGCTGATGATCGCTGGGACCGGGAGGTGTAGGAAGGGGTGGGGGAAAGTATTTTGGAATTAAACTGTGATCTACTCTGCGCAGGTGCATCAGCCTATCTAATGCAGTGGTGACGGGACAGGGAGGCCCTAGGCTTGAGGGGACTCCCTGAAATACAGATCTCAGAACTTTGTTTTCAGGCACCATTGGTACAGGGAAAGGGTTGAGAGTCATCTCCTGGAATATCTGCGGGTTGGGCACCCCAATGAAACATTATAAAGTGCTCCGAACATTGGCATGTCAGAAGTGTGATATAGCCCTCCTTTAGGAGACGCACCAGTCCGCTTTGGAACATATTAAACTGCGACGAGACTGGGTGGGCCAAGTGTTCGGAGCTCAGGCGAATAGTAAGAAAGGTGGGGTGGTGATCCTAATTCACATGTGTATACATTTTGTATGTAAAACAGAGATCGTGGCGGAGGAAGTGACATCACCTAGCAGGATGGCAGTGTAAAGGCACTGCTCCTGGCGAAACCTGCCTTATTAAAGATAAAATACCCTTCGCAGGGAAGAAAGCAGCGAAAAAAGTGGAGGAGGAGGAAGTGGAAAGCAGCGGAGATCATTTTGATTGAAGTGGAGTTGCGGGGCTGCAGGCGCTGAGCTGGAGGAGCCGGCGGCAGAGTCAGCAAGCACCGGGAGGAGTGACAGCTTGAGCTGCGTGCCCAGAGGAGCAGAGCTGGCGAACTGTGGCACTGGATCACGGCGGGAGCGGTGGCGGCAAAGGCGGAAGATCAGGGAATGCAGAAGGAGAATCGGAATGTGCCAGTGAGGTGTATAAGTGGATCGGGGCGCGACGAGCAGTTGCAGCACAAAGGACAATGCAAGCCGGGAAAATGGCACGGGGAAACCGCGTGGCTGACAAGCAGGTGCTATGAGAAGGTTGGTGAGTGTGGCAGAGTCCCAGCAGAAGTTGCAGCAGACAGCACAAGGATGCAAAAGTAAGTGCCGGGGTGAAGGAGAGGAAGCAGTGAGCAGAGAACTTGAACTATAAGGTGGAAAATCTATAAAAAGAAGGGGTACATCTGGAAGAGGAGAAGCAGTGAAGTAGACAGTAAAACCCCTGTGCGGATAGCAAGGAACAAAGAGGAGTAAGGAGTATTGAGGTGCACAGAACATTGAACAGGGGGGAAGAACGAAAAAAAGACTAAAAAAAAAAATAATTAAAATTCTCCAGGACCAAGCAGGAAGTCAGTCCTCACTTATGGGTGACGTCGGCGCCGACGGAGCCCTCGCGGAGCAATTTTCCCCAGCTTTCAAAGAAAGCCTTTGGGAATTGCAGCGCGCATGCGCGGTAGTCTTCCCGCCCGAAGGTGCCATCTTAGCCAGTCTTCTTTTTTCCGCGGAGCCCTACAGACGTCCCCGTCTTGTCCCCGCGAAAAAGTTGATTTTCCTCTGTATTTATCCTTTTTTCTTTCGGTTCGACGCCGGTCGTTTTCCCGCCCGGACTCGCGACGCCGGTCTCGAGTCCTCTAACGGTTTTTCGGTTTTTCTGACTTAGTCAGCTTTCGTGTTCGTTTTTTCCCTGGCAGCCCGGTCCTTTGACCTCGCAGGGGCCCTTTTTCCCCCGATGGCTGCCAGTGGCTTTAAGCGGTGTGGTCGGTGTGACCGAAATATGTCACTCACCGACTCACACGACCTTTGCCTCCGCTGCCTGGGCCCAGATCACGAGGAACTGATCTGTGGGCCCTGCAGCAAACTGTCCTCGAAGGCGTTGAGAAGTCGGCGGCATCAGCGCGAAAGAATCTTCGCTGACCCCAGCCGTACCCGGACCTCGTCGGAGGCCTCACTGTCGAAAGGCTCCAGTTCGGACCGTCGACGGAGCTCCTCCGACCGGGGTTCTCCCTCCGGGGACCATCGACGGAAGGAAAAACCCGCGAGGGCGGCGTCGGTGGACGCTCCTGGCTCCGCGAGGGCCAGGTCGCATAGCCCCGACAGCCGCCCCGGGTCCTTGGAGAAGGAACACCTCCCGAAGCGACCTCGCCTGGAGTCGGAGATGCCTGCCCGGGTAAGTCCTGTTGTCCTTCTGGACTCGACTCCGCGTCAGCCGACGTCGGGGCCCGAGTCGGGGGCTGCTGGGTCGCCTGAGCTCGGACTCAGGTTGACGGCCTTGGAGAGCAGATTGTCTGCCTTCATGGACCAGCAGCGGGCACTGCTCGCTGGCTTCGCTGGCGTCGCTGCCCCGACCGACCGCCGGGACGTCGACGTCCAAGTCGACCCCGGAGACCGAGCCGATCCTCGAGTCGATGAGAACTCGAGTCGATCCTCGGTCGAGGTCGCCCTCGGCCTCCCGTTCGGGACCGAGGTCGCCGACGCCGACTCCCTCGGCGTCGGGGCGGCTGGCGCCGCACCCTGCCCGAGCCGACCCCACCGAGTCCTCGTCGGAGTCGGTCTGGGAGTCTGAGGAGGAAGAGTCACCTGATTCTTTCCGGACTCGGTGTGTCCCATCGGACTCTCCGGAGTCCGAGCCTCGGAAGCAGTCCCCCCCGGAGGATGCCCGGTTCTCGGATTTCGTTAGGGATATGGCCAAGGCTTTGGCCTTCCCTGCGGACCCCGAGGAGGAGCCTCGAGCCGAAGAGCTCGACGCCCTCCAGTATGACTCTCTCCCGCGAGGGAGCACTTTACTGTGCCGGTTCCTCCTATGCTGGAACGACTACTCTTCCGCATGTGGGAGAGTCCGGCCTCCTCGCCGGTCCTGAGCAAGCGGGTCGATTCTATCTATCGAGTCCGCAAGAGCCCTGGCTTTCAAAAGGCGCAGTTGCCACACCATTCCATGGTAGTGGAATCGGCCATGCATCGTCTTAAGAGCCAGAAGATGCACTCCTCGGTGCCTCCTGGAAGGGAGGCCCGTAACCTGGATGGCCTTGGCAAAAAGTGCTTCCAGGGCTCTATGCTCGCCTGTCGTGTCCAGACTTACCAGCTCTACATGGGCATGTATCTCAGGGATCTGGCTAAAGAGCTAGCCGGCTTCTCCGCTGGTTTGTCCGAGGAACCCTTGCGGAGGTTCCTAGCCTTGTCCACAGGTATTCGGGAATGCTCAAAGTTCATGTCCCGAGCAGCCTATGATGGCTTTGAAGCCTCGGCTCGAGTAGCCGCAGCCGGCATCGGTGCCCGCCGACAGGCTTGGCTTCAGTCGTCCGACCTTGAGCCCTGGGTACAGGACAAGTTGGTCGATGTCCCCTGCCGAGGCGAAAACCTCTTTGGCAAGCCCATGGCGGAAAAGGCTGCACAAATTGAGACTGAGACTCTCACCAGGACCAGGCTTTCTAGGAAGACCTCCGCCCCTTCCCAGAAAAAGAAGGGCTCGGGAAAAAAAGACCTTTTACCCGAGGAAGGCGGCTGCCTACAAACAATACCCCCATTATCAGGCCCCTGCAGCTCCCCAACAGGGCCAGCAGGCCAAGGGACGGGGTAACGGGTCCCGTAGGCAGCAAGCCCCCAAGCCTGCGCCACCAGCCCCTGCTCAGCAGGGTGGGGGTTTTTGACTCGCTCAGCATAGCCTCTCCCCCCCCCGCTGGTTCCCCCCAGCACCGGAGGCCGGCTGGTTCACTTCGCCGACAGGTGGTCCAGCATCACCGCAGATGCCTGGGTGCTTCAGGTCGTGCGAGAGGGCTACCTTCTCCACTTCCATCAGGTCCCTCCCTCCTATTTTCCGGGAGAGCCTCCGCGCCCCCCTCTGCACAGGGAGTTGCTCCTTCAGGAGTTAGCAGGTCTTCTGCAGGATCAGGCGGTGGAACCGGTGCCACACCACCTGAGAGGTCAGGGCTTCTATTCAAGGTATTTTCTGATACCAAAGCGAACAGGAGGCCTCCGACCCATCCTGGACTTGCGCAACCTCAACAAGTTCCTTGTGCGGGAGAAGTTCAAAATGCTTACCCTTGGAATCCTTCTGCCCTACCTCCAGCAGGGAGATTGGCTATGCTCCTTGGATCTAAAGGATGCTTACACGCACATCCTCATCCACCCAAGCCACCGCCAATACCTAAGGTTTGTGGTGGCAGGAAATCATTACCAGTACAGAGTACTGCCCTTCGGCCTGTCCTCCGCACCGCGAGTCTTCACAAAATGTCTCGCGGTCGTGGCGGCCCATCTCCGGCTTCACGGCCTCTATGTTTTTCCGTACCTCGACGACTGGCTCATCAGAGCAGCATCCGCTCAGGAGGTCACCACCGCCACGTGCCGCACGGTGACTCTGCTGCAGCACTTGGGCTTTGTCATCAACTTCGCAAAGTCCACTTTGCTCCCCTCACAGGATCTCGAGTTCATCGGCGCAAGGCTGCACACCCCTCAGGCGCGAGCGTACCTACCGCTCGACAGGGCTCAGCGGCTCATGGACCTAGCCGACCGCTTTCGCAGCCAGCCCCTGGTCTCCGCCAGGCGCTTCCTGAGACTGCTCGGCCATATGGCTTCCACCGTCCATGTGACCCCCAATGCCCGCCTGAATATGCGGCCTGCTCAGTGGTGTCTCCGCCAGCAGTGGCGACAGGCCACGGGCGGCCTAGCAGACCTGGTGCGCGTCTCCGAGCCGCTGGTCTCGTCTATCCGGTGGTGGCTCCGGCAGCCGAACCTGGTATTGGGAATGCCTTTCCAGTCACCTCAGCCGACCCGGGTGCTGACCACCGATGCATCCCTCCTGGGCTGGGGAGCCCATTGCCAAGAGGCACGTACTCAGGGCCTCTGGACCAAGTGGGAGTCTGCTCAGCAGATCAACTTCCTGGAGCTCAGGGCGATCCGCCTAGCTCTAAAGGCCTTCTCCCACCTGACCTCCCAACAGTCCGTCCTTGTCCAGACGGACAATCAAGTTGCCATGTTCTACGTGAACAAGCAGGGTGGCACGGGCTCCTTCCTCCTCTGCCGGGAGGCACAGAAGCTCTGCTCTTGGGCCGTCGGTCACGGCATTCTCCTCAAGGCAGTTTATCTCCCGGGCCAAGAAAATTGCCTGGCGGACAAACTCAGCAGGGTCCTCCAGCCGCACGAGTGGCGTCTGGACCCCTTGATCGTTCAGAAGCTCTTCCTCAGGTGGGGCCTCCCCACAGTGGATCTCTTTGCCAGTCCTCACAACCGGCAGCTTCCTCGCTTCTGCTCTCGTCAGCCTCACCCCCTTCGGGTGGCGGCGGACGCCTTTCTGATCTCATGGTCGGGGAGCCTCCTGTACGCTTTCCCTCCCATCCCGTTAGTCTCTCGGACCCTTTTCAAGGTTCTCCGAGACAAAGCTTTCGTGATCCTGGTGGCCCCTCGCTGGCCCAGGCAGCCGTGGTTTCCGCTCTTGCTGCAACTGGCGGTGGAGGATCCAATCCCTCTGGGGGTGCAACCGGATCTCCTCACCCAGGATCAGGGGTCCCTACTGCACCCCAACCTCAGGTCTCTCAACCTCATGGCCTGGCTGCTGAGAGGGTAGTCCTTGCTCCTCTCCTCTTGCCGGCAGAGGTGGAGGAGGTCGTCTTGGCTTCGCGGCGGCCTTCTACCCGCAAATGCTACGCCCTTAAATGGCGTCGCTTTGCAGTCTGGTGTACCCAACAGTCTCAGGATCCCTTCTCCTGCCCGGTGTCGGTGATCTTACAGTACTTGCTACACCTCTCTAATCTGGGACTTAAGTCCAACTCCGTCAAAGTTCACCTCAGTGCTCTTTCCGCACATCATGTGCCGGTGGACGGCAGACCTCTCTCCAACGACCCTCTCGTAGCGAGGTTTCTCCGAGGTCTCCTACTACTTAAACCACCTCTGCGCCCGCCAGCGCCTGACTGGGACCTGAATGTGGTTTTGCAGCGGATCACCTGTCCGCCTTTTGAACCTATGGCTACCTGCTCTCTCCGTTTTCTGTCTTGGAAAACGCTGTTCTTGATAGCCCTCACTTCCGCTAGGCGCGTAAGTGAATTACAGGCCCTCGTGTCTGATCCCCCCTACACTCGGTTCTACAAGAATAGGGTAGTCCTACGGACTCACCCAAAGTTTCTGCCTAAAGTGGTCTCCCCTTTTCACTTGAATCAGGAGGTGGTACTTCCAACCTTCTTTCCCAGACCACACTCCAGCCGAGCTGAGACGGTCCTCCATACCCTGGACTGTAGAAGGGCGTTGAACTTCTACCTTGACCGTACGCGGGAGCACCGTAAAGCTGCGCAGCTTTTTGTGTCCTTTGACCCCAATAAATTGGGGCTCCCGGTCTCCAAGCGTACTCTGTCCATCTGGGTTGCGGACTGTATCTCTTGGGCTTATGGGACAGCCGGACTCGCCTTAGAAAGTCGAGTCACGGCTCATTGCGTTCGGGCAAAGGCCACGTCAGTGGCTTACCTCCGCTCTGTTCCGCTGGCAGACATCTGCCGGGCCGCTACTTGGTCTTCGAGCCAGACTTTTGCGGTCCATTACTGTCTCGAGAGGGAGTCCCGTAGGGACAGTGCTTTCGGACAGGCAGTCCTCCGTAATCTCTTTGAGGTCTGAGCAACTCCTACCCTCCATCCCGGATGTGGGCTACCGGTGGGTGATAATTCAGCGAAGATTCTATCCTTCTGTGCTGCTGAGCTAGAGGGAGCTCATTTTTGTGCTTAGGGTCTCCGGTAGCCTTGAGCTTGGGAGTCCCATAAGTGAGGACTGACTTCCTGCTTGGTCCTGGAGAAAGCGTAGTTACTCACCTGTAACAGGTGTTCTCCAGGAGCAGCAGGAATCAGTCCTCACTACCCTCCCTCCTCCCCTTGGAGTTGCAATCGTCTGCTTATGTTCTTTTTGCAAATTTTTATGCTGTCTTTTTAGCTATGTCATCTGACTGGCTAAGATGGCACCTTCGGGCGGGAAGACTACCGCGCATGCGCGCTGCAATTCCCAAAGGCTTTCTTTGAAAGCTGGGGAAAATTGCTCCGCGAGGGCTCCGTCGGCGCCGACGTCACCCATAAGTGAGGACTGATTCCTGCTGCTCCTGGAGAACACCTGTTACAGGTGAGTAACTACGCTATACCCACCACCACCAACAAGAGGAATAATCAGGGGCCGAAAGAGCACGGAAGAGTTGAGAAGGAAGGGGGAAGAGGAGGGGGTGATACGCGACCTAACATGGCTATGCGGAGGAAAGCCATGCACTTGAGAGAATATGCTTTTCAAAGTGGGGGAGGGGGCTCCTGTGACCATAAAGGATTGAAGAATAAAAGTAAAACTGCAGAGCAAAGGGATGGAGGGGTCAACAAATAAAATCACTGGGGAACAAGGAAACTACATCTTTAAAGCAATATCCCAAACAGAATTAAAGGAGTGGTTTACAGAAATAAAAAAAGAAGTGCAAGCAGTTAAAACAGAACTTAGTGAACTTATTGGGACTTTGAAAGATGAGATAATGGAATTAACGCACACAGCGGGGGAACATGAAAACAGGCTGCAATGTTTGGAGCAACAACAAGAGGAGCATCAACAGGAGGTCAAGGAGCTCCAAACTAGACAAGAGGAGTTGCAATATAAATTGGAGGACTTAGAGAACAAGTCGCGTAGGAATAATTTGAGCATCAGAGGGGTGCCGGAAGAAGCAGAATTCCAGGACAGTGCGAGAGTTGCAGTCTCCATCTG
The DNA here is from genome assembly GCA_033557465.1 of Ichthyophis bannanicus. Lineage (NCBI taxonomy): Eukaryota > Metazoa > Chordata > Amphibia > Gymnophiona > Ichthyophiidae > Ichthyophis > Ichthyophis bannanicus. The sequence continues at coordinate 77,847,677 of CM066042.1, forward strand.
TTCAGAGATACTCAGAAAAGGGGGAGAAGAAGTGGGCACTGCAGAAATCGCTTTGGACAGAGCGCACAGAGCACTGGGAGTGGCGAGGGTCTACAGACCTAGGGATATCATAATATGTTTTACTGGATACAAAATGAAAGAACTGGTGGTAACCAAAATAAGGAAGGCGGGAACATGGCCAGGGATACCCTATCTCTATATATGAAGATTTGTCTACTGGAACGTTGCAATGATGGAGGGCAATGCAACCTATGACACAGACTGTGCAAAATAATGAAGTTCAGTACAGGTGGTTGCATCTGTTTGGGCTGTCATTCACCATAAAAGGGAAAACATGGAGAGTACATACGGTGGAAAAGGCGAAAGAAGCACTGAAACAAGGGGGGATGAGGACGGAGGGAAATATAAATGAACTGGGACTTGAGCGACAGGAAAGGAGATGGAAAAGCGAATCAGCAGAGACTAATTGCAAGAAGTGAGAAAAGGCCGGAGTAAAGACAACAACGAGAGAGTCAAGAGATGATTGGATGAAGTGGCGGAGAGTATGAACAGGCTCTGGGAGGAGTGAGGAAGAGATGATTAAGTGAAAAAGACATTGACCAAATATGGTGCTGAAATCTAATGTATATCTGTTGATTAAATTGAATGAATAACCAAAGTAATGTTTGGAAATTGTTGAATAGAAGATGAGGATATGCTTAAAAGGTTGATATGTGGTATATGGACTGTTGGTGGAGGGGGAGGGGAGAGGGAGAGGGTGGGAACCGCAAATCTTAATGGAAAGTGGCTGCTGGTGGCGGGGGGAGGAGAAGGTGAGGGAGGTAGGGCAGGTGGGGGGAGCAGGGGATACACTACTCTAATTACTCCTGGATAAGGAGGGAAGAGTAGGGGGAGGAGAGGGAGGTGGGGGAAGGGGGAGGAAGGTGTGGGAAGGGGGGAGGGGAGGACAGGGGGTGGGGGGGAAGGACAAGGGGGGAGACAGAAGGGGGGGAAGGGAGGAGGAGTAAAGGGCGAGATCAGGGAGGGGAGAGGGAGGGAGGGGAAGTGGAAAGGAGGCTAGAGGAGGAGGAGGAGGAAAGGCCAAGCACTTGAGTGTAACTACTATCAATGTTAAGGGGTTGCGGACGTGGCAGAAAAGAAGGATGTTAGAGCGGGAGGGTAGATGGGTGCATGCTGACATTTTATGTATACAGGAGACACATCTGAGAGTGAGGCAGGAGTATCTGTTACAATCAAAAACGTACCCCAGGGTGGTGTTGGCGGGATAGAGGGCGAATCCTAGAAGGGGGGTAGGGATTCTGGTGGGGGAAGCATATGGACATTGTCTAGTGGAGGAGAGGAGAGGGAAAGATGGGAGATGTGTAGGGGTGAAACTGAGAATACGAGAGGAAGAGGTGTGGGTGATAAGCGTGTATGGTCTGAATGAAGGACAAGAGGAAACACTTGATAAAACAGCACAGGAATTGGAGGAGTTGGGAGATGTACAGTTCATATTGGGGGGAGATTTTAACTTAACTAGCAATCCCCAGTTAGATAATAGTGGGGGGCAGAGTGCTGAAGGGAAGAAAGATAGATAGACAAGTATGAAAAGGATGCAGGAGAGATTAGGGGTAATAGATTTGTGGAAGGTTAGGCATCCAGGGAAGCGTAAATACACATTTTATTCGCAGGTGCATGGCACATACAGTAGATTGGACATGATTTGCGGGGATGGGAAATGGGCGTCAAAAGTAACGGAGGTGGAAATAGGGGAAATTACATGGACAGATCATGCCCCCATAAATGTGATTTTTAATGTAGTAGTAGAGGAGGACGGGCTAAAAGTTTGGAAACTCAATGATTCATTGTTGGATGACGAAGGGAATGTGGGAGAGGTAAGAGCAGATATTTAAGAAATACCTGGCCTTTAATGAACCAGGGGAGGTCAAATTGAAAAAATGTCTGGGATGGCCTGAAGGCAGTCATCAGGGGAAAATCAATAAGTATAGCAGTAAGATGTAAGAGGGCAAAGCAGAAAAAGGAAGGGGAATTGTTAGGGCAAATACAGCGGATGGAAGCCCAGCATCAGCAAACCAAGGACGATAGCATAATGGCTAAACTGATAAAGGTGAGAACAGAGCTCAGCCAGCTGAGGGGAAAAGAACTTGCGTTCAAGCTTAGTGCATTAAAGCAAAAATATTTTGAGGGAGGGAATAAAGCAGGGGGGCTATTGGCAAGCCGGATGAGGGCGAAACGGCAAGTGGCTTACATAGAAGGAATCCGGGATTTTCAAGGGAAGATGGTACATGGTGCGAAAGAGATTAGTAAGGTGTTTCAGGACTACTATAGAAAGTTATATCAAAGTGAGCTGCAACAGAGTCCAGAGGCGATAAAGCAATACCTGCAGGAGTTTGAGTTAGGGAAGGTGGATCAGGAAGATAGAGACAAGCTAGGGGAAGTGATAACGGAAGGAGAGGTGAAGATAGCTATTCAGTCTTTGAAGTTGGGGAAGGCTCTGGGATTAGATGGGTATACAGCACAGTTTTATAAGAAAATGAGGGAAAAGATTACACCACTTCTCACGAGGGTCTTGAATAAGGTGTTGGAGGGGGACGGGATTCCGCAGATCATGGGGGAAGTGGGTATTATCGTGTTACCGAAATCAGGTAGGGACAAAGGAGTGTGTGGTTCCTATAGACCCATCTCACTGATAAATTTGGATGCCAAAATATTTGCGAAAGTATTGGCTAATAGGATACAGGGGATCCTGCCTAAGATAATCCATAGAGATCAGATGGGGTTTGTAAAGGGGAGACAAGGATGTGACAATATCCGGAAGGTGTTGAATTTAACATGGCATCTGCAGGGGACTCGGGAGCAGGCGGTGATGGTAACAGTGGATGCGGAAAAAGTATTTGACCATGTCGAATGGCCGTATATGTTTCAGGTCCTGGAGGAAATGGGTTTTGGGGACAAATATATAGCATGGATAAAGGTGTTATATGAGCAACCAAGTGCGCGGATCCAGATAAATGGGGGATACTCGGAACAGTTTAAATTGGGGAGGGGAACGAGGCAAGGGTGCCCTTCATTGCCCCTTTTGTTTGCATTAGCTATTGAGCCTTTGGCGGAAGGGGTTAGGAAGGCCGTGGACATCAAAGGAGAGGTGGTAGGGGGGAGGGAGGAAAAGATAGCGTTATTTGCGGACGATGTGATATTCCCACTAACTCAGCTTTTAACTACACTGCCAGTATTGATGGGACTCATAAAGGGGTTTAGCGGGGTAGCAGGGTACAAAATCAACACGAATAAAACCAAAGTACTTGGGTATAACCTGGGAGGGGGTCTGGAGGAAAGCTTGAGGACGCATTTTAATTTTAAATGGGTAAAGCAGCAGTTCAGGTACTTGGAGGATACAACTGGAGAAACCGATAGCTCAGATTAAACAGTGGAATTGTCGGGTGCTGATAGAATCCATCAGGGCAGATCTAGGTAGATGGTGGGGGGGATACGGTTGGCATGGTTGGGCCATATAGCGGCAGTGAAAATGAATGTTTTGCCGAGATTGCTGTTCATGTTTGCATCCTTGCCATGTCGGATAACCAAGGAGGAGATAGGGAGGATGCAAAATATGAATATGAACTTTATATGGGAAGGGAAGCGTCCAAAGGTGGCAAGGGAGACGTTATATCAAGTGAGGGAAGAAGGGGGGTTGTGGGGGTGCCGTGCCTGATGAAATATTTTGAAGCGGCGCAACTGAAGGCATTTTTTGCATGGCGGGAGGGGGCGGATGCTTTAAGCTGGATACAAACTGAATCAGGGGGAGAAGAGCTGAAAGAGCTGAGAATTTGGGACCTGGGTGGGTGGCGCGAGGAAGTATGGCAGGAAAATACGTTTCCAGGTGTGGAAAACATGGAAGGGGTTTCTTTTGGGGGGGGGGGGAGTATTCAAGGTATACACTTATAAGTGCGGTGGGGGATAAGGGGTTGGGGGTCAAAGCTAGGGTGCTACGGGGTGGCACGAGAGAGGGCTAGTGAGGTTAGGACAATGGCTGCGAAATGGGGGAGGAATTAAAACATTTGAGGCGTTACAGACAGAATATAAGTTAGAGAAAAAGGATCAGTATGCATATATACAAATGTGGTATTTTTTGAACAATAGGGAGGTAAAAGCGGATATGGAATGTGAGCCTACAAAATTTGAGGAGATGATGGGGAAACAGTGGACACAAAAAGGGGTGATTTCCAAGATTTATAAAATGCTTCTGCAAAGGAGGAAGGGGAGATGGCAACAGCGGTGGGAGGAGGAAGTCCCTGGAGCTTGGGATGAAGGGCGGTGGGCGGACATATATGTGAGAAGCTATCAGTTAGCCAGGGGTACTCCAATGCTAGAAAATAGCTTGAAGTTGAGGTACAGGATGTATTGGACCCAATGAAGATCCAAGCAATATTTCCTGACCGCTCGGGTGAGTGCTGGAGGAAGTGTGGGGCGAGAGGAGATCTTATGCATATGATGTGGCAGTGTCCAAAAGTGCAGGACTATTGGGGGAAGGTGGGTAGGTTATGCGAAGAAATCACGGGAGTTCCAATAGTGCTAACGCCCACAGTAGTAATGCTTAATGAGGAGGTGAGGGAGGGAAGGGACTGTTTATAGGGTATGGCATTTTGGCAGCACGTATGAGTCTGTTAAGATGGTGGAAGAAGGTGGAAGTACCTCCGATGAAGGAGGTGGTAAGTAAGTTGGAACAGTTAGGGAGTTTGTGTGCGATTGAGGGGCATCGAAGACACAAGGTTAGTAAATATAAAAAGGTGTGGCAGTAGTATGAAATCTGGAGAGGGAAGGGAATGGAGCAAGTATGGGGGAGGTATAGGAGACAGAGAGGACAGAATGAGGGGTAGAGGAGAGGGCAGAGGGAGGATTATGGAGGATGGGGGAAGGGGGTGGAGGGAGTTGGGGTAGTGGGAGGGGGAGGGAAGGGGGGTGTGAGGAATAAGGGAGTTAGAGCATGGTAGGGTGGAAGGGGGGCAAATGTTAACAAGTGCTAACAGATGTAAAACAGTGAATATAACTGAAATATACTTAATGTGGGGATAGAGGGTGGGGGTAGAGAGGGGTGTTGATGTTGAGGGTTGTGCTTGTCTTTACGATTTGAAGAAGAGGAGGGGGTTGGTGTAGGTGTGGGTTTATATCATGTTAAAAGTAAAACATCAACCTGTAACAGTGAGTAGAGTTGTATTCCTGGAGTGTTAAAAGTTTGAAAATAATAATGTTATCGTACAGGGGGACATGGAGGGCCGCCCATTGACTTTTTGTAACATTTATGGACTGGAGGTCCTGTTTTATGCCCTATTGGCTACTAAATTGGAACAGATCCCAGAGAGTGAGATTGTGGTAGGTGGTGACTTGAATGGGGTCCGAGACCCCTTAATGGACACCTTGCATCAGGAGATCGGAACTCAGGAGCATAGTACATGCATACTGTGATGATTTTCTCGCCAGATGAATTTGGTAGACCCATGGCGACTTTTACATCCATTCAAATGAGATTCTACGCATCTATCGAGAGCCCACGGTACCAGTGCAAGAATAGACTTACCTATTCCTGTCTGAAAGACTTTTCCCTCAGGTGGAGAGAGCCCAGATAGGTCCAGGAGAAATATCTGATCATGTGTTGAAATGGACAGATTTTGATTGGCATAAACAGTGCAGGGGCTTGTGGTTATGGTGATTCCTCTTGGACCTCTATAAAGACAAACAGTTTTGAACCTAGCTGAAAGTGTGTTGGCATAATTATGGTCACAACTTGCAGTATCATGAAAATCTGAAACTTTATTGGGAAATTGCGAAGGTGGTCTTGTGAGGCGATATTATCGCCTATTCAGTGCGAAGGAGACACCTACTTACTGCCTGCATTCAGCGCCTTGAGCACCAGGTGGTATTGGAGCAGAGATGACACGCTCCTCACCTACCTGGAGAAACACAAGCGCAACTCTTAGAGTTACAGGCAGCGCTTAATGAGGTCTTGCATCAACGCACGAAAAAGTCACTCATGTATTATAAATTCCAACTCTACCAACATGGAGATAAGGACAGGGCTCTCTTGGCACAGTGCCTTCAGGGTACATGACCCACTCAAATAGTTCCCCTCTTGCACGAGGGAATGGGTAGAACATATAAAGAGAATGCTGATATTGCCTGCCTGTTTCGGACATTTTACCGCGAGCGATACACTGTAGAGTGGGTTTCCTTGGATTGACTGAAAGCGTACCTTCAAACATTGTCGCTTCCCTGCCTGTCTGACCAAGAAGCCTCATTGTTGGGAGCGCCCATCACGGCTCAGGAGGTCTTTCAAGGCCTCTCTCGGGCACAGTGCTGTAAGGCACCAGGCCCCGTCGGGTTTTCGGCCGAATTCTATAAACTGATACAAGAATTGGTAGTGGGCCCAGTGACAGAAGTGTACTGTAGCTGCATGCAAGCCAGGACCATTGCCTGGGGAGATAACCAAGCATACATTACCTTAATCCCTAAACCGGGTAAGGATCCAGCTCTGACTAGTCCCTTTCGGCCTATATCCCTAATAAACTTTGATTTAAAACTCTATGCAAAAATCTTGTCAGATCGATCGGCCACCCACCTGCTGACTCTGTTACAAGAGTCGCAAGTGGGTTTTGTGCAAGGCCGAAGTGTGGCCCATAATCTCCGGAAAATTGTGGCTTCACTGGAGTAGGCACACAAAAAGCAACTGTCATCGCTACTGATAAGCTTTGACACTGAGAAGGCGTTTGATAGGGTAGGTTGGGGAATACCTGTTTCAGCTGCTACCGTGCTATGGACTGGGGGCATCCTTTCTGCAGGGGATCCAGACATTGTAGCGTAATCCCACAGCTGCCGTTTTAGTCAATGGGACTTTATCCAAAACGTTTGAACAAGAACGAGGCACGTGGCAGGGATGCCCACTCTCCCGCTGTTATTTGTTCTCTCTTTAGACCCCTTTATATGAAGTTTGGTGGACAATAAGGGGATTTTTGCTGTAAAGATTGGACATTTAGAATTTAAAGTGGCGGCTTTCACGGACGATCAACTCGTTCATATAACTAGATCCCGGGTGGCATTGCCCCAACTCTTAGAGGAGTGTGCGTGCAATGGGAAAACGTCGGGTCTTCGATTAAATCAGGATAAATTGGAAGTGCTTTATATTCTGGGTACAATGCAAGACTCTTGGGGACCGTCATTTCCTTTGCGATGGGCAGATGGGGACTTTCACTAAGAACATAAGATATGCCATACTGGGTTAGATCAAGGTCCATCAAGACCAGTATCCTGTTTCCAATAGTGGCCAATCTAGTTTATACGTACCTAGCAGTTTCCCCAAAAGACACAGGTTCCACTATTTAGGGATTCAGTTAGTGAGTGACTCCAGAAAACTTTATCGTCTGAACTGTACTTCAGTGTTGAAGCACTTGCAATTAAAGATGCAGGAGTGGACTCCATTGCTCCTATCGATGTTGGGCCGTGTGGTTGCCTTTCAAATGACCCTATTCCCCAAGTTGCTCTATGTTTTGCAGACGCTCCCAATATGTTTGTTGCGCAGATACATCCATTGGATTGAGCAGGAAATATGTCGCTTCATATAGAGAGATGGCTTGGCTTGCATTTCTCTAGCCAAACTGCGAGGGCCCTGGCGACAAGGGGGTGTTGGGATACTGGATATATTTTGGTACACCCAGGCCTGCGACTTTTGACATCTACAAGATTGGATAGGGCGCACAGAACTATTCACACCCCAAACCTTACAGGAAGAATTTGTGGCACCCTATTCGTTGATGGAGATGTTGCACCTGGAAAGCCACAAATTACCTCTGCGGCTTCAACAAAGCTTATTGGTGGTCCCAGTGCGAGGAGGGGTGTGGCCTTCTTCCGATCAGGGGCAACCCCCGATTTCTCCCAGGCATTTGTATTTTTCGAGAATGGGGAGAGGAAGGGGATAGACAGTATAGGCCATGTGGTCAATGTAGAAGGTCAGATGAAGTTGTTCCCTGCATTGTGCCAGGAATTTGAGCTGCGGAGGACTCAAAGGTTTTGCATATTATCAGTCGCTACACTATGTGTAATCTCTCCCAACAGCAGGTTTGATGGACTTTGACATGGGCGATCGAGAACGAATATCCTTGTCCCAGTTATGTCAGAAATTGGAGAAGTGGCAACCGCCGAGTAATTTTGATGATATCGAGCGCAGATGGGCGGGGGAACTGGGTGTATCCATAGCAGAGGGTGGAGTATGAACAGCGTTAATACTTATACCAATGCTGGTGCGCTCTGCGCAACTTTGAGAACTCCAACTTAGGGTTATATGTAGAGCTCAATTTTCTTCCAGGTGGACCCTTTGGCATTGCATGACAGATACTAGTGATTGCCTGTAGTATGGAGCCCCCATGGCTGATTTAGGCCATATGTGGTGGATATGTGAATGGATACAAAGATATTGGCGACAGATTCAGAGGTATATGAGAACACTAATAGGTCAATCAGTTACGTGGACAGGAACGCTTGTGGTGCTGGATTACCTCCCCTCTACCAGTCCAAAAGGATGCTGGGAGCAATTGTTAGTGCGTAAAGCCTGTATAGTGGGGAAATAGCCCCTAGTCCAATATTGGAGAGAGAATGCGGCCCCATCCTTTTGGAAATGGCGCAATAACTTCTGGAGTGGCTGGCATCCAGAGAGACGGGAGAGCTTTTTGGCACTTTGGGGGGGGGGGGGGGATACATACAAACATTGACGCCCCTGGCCCGGAATGAGCTCCTGACATTTTAAGGGGACCAACCTGGTGAGCATTGGGAAGGGGAGCAATGGGAAGTTGGCTCTCTGCAGCATGGAGGGGGAGAGATGCACCTGTGCAGTGAACCTGAAATTGTGTTGGAACCTGTTTTGAGGGTGGGGAGGAGCAGAGGGGGGAGAGAGAGGGTTTGGGTTATTAAAACACTAATACCTGTATAATTGAACTGTGTGATAGGACCTTGGGGTATGGTGTCAGAGCACCCACCCACCCCGAGGCTGGTTGGTTTGTTGTCTCCTCAGGCATAGGATGTACAAAGTGGGGAGGTATAGGGGTGAAAAGTAAAATGGAATTTGTTGTATTGTATGTCGTATTAAGAGTCTTTCACTTTTTGTTCTAATCTCGGGCCACATTGTAAGGCGGCCTAGACTCGTCTGGTTTGATAAACAGTTTGAATATAAAAAAGAAAAACAATTGCCTAAAAGTTAAAGGGGAAGGGGCAGTGAGAGACATGAAGCTTCCCTTTCCCCTCTCCCCCTCCGTTGTGCCTGTCCGCTCCATAGACTGGCCACTTGCAGCCAAATTAGCCACACAACCAACAGAGAAAAGGAAAACCCTGATGCGCTGGCATCAGCAGCAGGCCCAATTCTCTCCTGCCTGTCCCCACAGCAGATAGCACCATTACAAAGCTAAACTCAACAGCAAAACTTTACTTTCCAGTCAGCCAGTTTATATCTGTAGTTTCTGGAACAAACTACCTGAGCCAGTATGTCAGGCTCCATCTGTGGCCTCGTTTAAATCCAGGCAAAAAACTCACTTCTTTGAGACTGCTTTTGGTTCCTGATCCCCTTAGTCGCCTGTTCATCTCCTGTGTGTTTCCTTATCATTCCCCTAGATATATCTTAGTCCCCAGTTGTTGTGTTGTCCGTCTTGACTAAACTACTGCTACTGATGGTTTATATAGCGCTACAAGGCTGTAAGCACTTATGAGCAGGGGCTGTCTCTTACATGTCTGTACAGCCCTGCGTACGCCTTGTGGCGTTATACATAGGATAAGTAGTAATCGTATAGTGAAAGGAAGAGAATTGCTGGCAGATCCTCCAGGAAGTGGAGATGAGGAAAGTGAGTTCCTGTCAGCAGAGTTCCTTCATGAGGAAATGTTTTCTTGCTTGTAGCTTACTTAGATTAATTGTACTATTTGGTTGTGAAATCTATTAGAAGGCAATGTGTAACGTGGAGACGTAGCAGTATATTTTAATACAGTGGTTGGATACTAAGAGAAACCCTTTATATTGCCCTTGGCTCCATTTTTAGCTGTTCTGTGTCCCGTTCTCATTTCACAGTCCTGTGCTCCTGGTTCCCTCAGGAACAGGCTTTGGGGTGGTAGAACTAGACAGTTAAGAGAAATCCTGGCAAAGCATTTTTAGTGGTATTAGATTTAACACGTTTCCTCTTTCTCTTCACAGTTAGAATTTGGAGCAGGTGACTTGCAAGGACCCGTATTTGGCTTGAAGGTTTTTCGTAATCTTACACCTAAATGGTGAGTAATAAGTTTGAAATCTTTTCATCGGTAGTTTCTTCGTAATGTATGTGGCATAGTGCTGATAAAGCAGCTGACTAGGCGACATCATTCCGTGCTCTTGACTTCTGCAGTTGTGTCCTGTCCTGTCCCATGTGCACTCCAGCTGGTTCTTGGATTCCTTCCTCCATAGTTTACTTAGAGAAGAGGCACAAGCTGTCTGCAGTTTGGCCTTCGTCCTCATTCTGTGCCTGTGGATTGCTCAGCTCTGGTTTTCAGTCTATTTGTGTAGTCTACACAGGGTAGCTCCTTGTATTTACTTGTCTCCTGCCCTGTAAAATAATCATGAGACTAGAAGGGCTTCACTTTGTTGCTCTTAAAGCTTCCATTGCCTCCAACTCTGTCCTGCGGGAAAGAAAAAGATAGAGTTGGATCTGGGCTGATTGTGAGAATTTAAATCAGGACTCCGGCTAAATAGTTCCTGGGACCTGCCCCCCCCCCCTCCCCAATGACCTCAGGGAGAACACATCAGAAATGGACCACTAACGGGATACCACCTCTTCAAGAGATGAGAAAAGATTGGGAGCCCTTTAGAGTATTCACCTTTCGTATGAACAGGGCTTTAGTAGAGTTTCAGCTGATGCAATTTAACTAGGACTCAAAATGTGCTTTTTTTATTGTTTCCTCAATTTGTTTATCAAAACTTCTGGTGTTTTTTGACAGTAAAGATAAGTGGGCCCGTTAATTTATACATTGCATGGAACATACCAGTGCCTTAGCATGGTCCTGGATGTTACAATAATATAGTTAACTATATTATTGATAAGCTGTCTATGTATTACATATGAGTAACATTAAACAGTCTGTGAAGTTAAAACCTAATGCCAGGATCATGCAGCAGTCTTCCTGTTCTAGAGAATGGAATAACTTGGCCATTTTTGAGCACCATTTTTTAACATCTCTGAATTTTAACCGTGATTTGTATCAACCTCCCTGTAGTTCATGTATTTAGGCTTTGCTGTGGTTTATTACCACCTGCATCCAGCAGATGGCACACTTGCCTCTGGAAAACTCAGATGTGATGGTTTCACTCCATTGCATCCTAGTCAGAGCTTCCAGAATCCAAGAAGACTGGGCCAGGGGGTGAAAGTGAACAGGGCATGGATCGGTTAGATCAAAATATGAAGCGACAATGAATAGTACTGAAGAAGACCCCCCTGAAGTCTGACGTTCCTAAAGATCCATACTTTTTTAGCAGCGTTAGCAGGAATCGGGAACTTTTTGCCAGGCCCGATGAACCCTATGTTGTGCCCAACCACAGACTTCATTTACTTCGTTTATCCTATTCGCGCTTTCCTTGTCCCCCTCACTTTGGATCTTCCTTCATGGCATTCCCCCCGGCTGCTACACTTCATCTCTCCAGAGGTAGTGTGAGAAAAAACTGCAGGGCCTAGTTCTGGGTGCTGCAGTGGCAGCAGGTGATGAGTCAGCTTGGGGACAGTGCAAGCGCATATTTTAAATGGAGTGACGTAGTGGTTTGATATCCCCCTCTAACGCCACTAGACATCCCGATGCTAACTAGTCAGAGCATCGGGGTGTTCCAGGATTGGCACCAGCATCGTTCACCCACTTTAAGGTAACCAGACAGTGGCTGAAGTTTAGCAGAATAAAGGCTGTCCTAACTTTAGCCATTATAGCCAACTGGGCAGTGGCTGATATCACTGCTGCCCGGTTAGCTGCAGCACTATCTGGCCAACCAAGATATTCAGTACTGGTTGCCAGATATGACCCCAGCATTGAAGATAGAAACAAGATAGCACAAAAAGACCATATGGCCTATCCAGTCTTCTCTTCCATGCCTACTATAGTCCCTGGTTTTCCCCTTAGAGATCTTCTGTGTTGGTTCCATGCTTTCTTGAATTCACATTCTGTCCCAGTCTCTACTACCTCTACTGGGAGACTATTTCACACATCTACCACTCTTTCCGTAAAGAAATATTTCACCCTCATCCTAAATACCCTCGTAGCAGAGCTTGCTTTCAATTGAAAGAGGCTCTCCTCTTGTGCATTTATGCAACATGAGGTATTGTGGAGGAATAGCCTAATGGTTAGAGCACTGGCTTGGAAACCCAGAGACCAGAGTTCGATTCCCACTAGCACTCCTTGTGACCTTGGGCAAGTTACTTAACCCTCCATTGCCTCAGAAAAATCCAAGTTATCAGTATCCCTGTTTAATGTACATTACCAAGTTTAAGTTACAATGTAAACTGCTTTGATTGAAATGATAAAGCGGTATATAAAACCTGTTAAATAAATAAAATTTAAAGGTTTCTATCATATCTCCTGTCTTCAGCCTTTCCTCCAAAGTGTACATATTGAGATCTTTAAGTCTGTCTCCATATACCTTATGACGAAGCCCACTAACCATTTTAGTAGCTACACTTGCACGGACTCCATTCTATTTATATCCTTTTGAAGATGTGGTCTCCAGAATTGCACTCAATACTCCAAATGAAGTCTCACCAAACACTTATGCAGAGGCACTATCACCACCTCCTTTCTGCTAGACATTCCTCTCCCTATGCACCCAAGCATCCTTCTGGCTTTCGCTGTCACCTTTTCTACCTGTTCGTCCACCTTTAGATTATCAGAAACAATCACGTCCAGGTCCCGCTCTTATTTCATGGACAAAATACTTCACTCTCTATACTGTACCACTGCCTTGGATTTTTGCAGCCCAAATGCATGATCCTGCTTTTTTTAGCATTAAATCTCAGCTGCCAAATTCTCAACCATTCTTCAAGCTTAGCTTGATCCTTCCTCGTGTTATCTACTCCTTCCTGGGTTAGTCTATTGAACATTTTGGTATCATTTGCAGAGACAAACCTTGCCCAACAGCCCTTCGCAGTATCATTAACAAAAAAATGTTAAAAAGAATCTGACCAAGGACAGATTCCTCCATTTATCTGTACCTTTTATCGCTTCCCACTCAACCAATTTCTAACACAATCAGTATTTAAGGTCCATCCCTAGGGTGCTCTATTTATTTACAGAATAAGTTGCCTGTGCAGAATTATGTTAAAGCTTTACTGAAATCGAAGTACACCACATCTAGGGCTCTCCCTCAGTCCAGCTTTCTTGTTGCCCATTCAAAGAAATGAATTGAATTTGTTTGACAAGACCTGTCTCTAGTAAAATCATGCTGCCTCAGATTCTATAATCCACCTGAACTCCAGAAACATCACTATCTCTGTTATGGCAGCATTTCCATTAATTTACTCACCACAGAGGTCAGACTAACCCGTCTGTAGTTCTCAACTTCATCCTTGCTTCCACTTTTGTGCAAAGGAATCACATGTGCCTTTCTCCAGTCCTCTGGGACCACTCCCATCTCTAAAAAGGCATTGAAAAGGTTAGTCAGTGGAGCTGCTAGAACATCCCCAAGTTCCTCCTGTATTCTCAGATGTATCCCATCCGATCCCACCGCTTTATCTACCTTTAGTTTAGCTAGTTCCTCACGAACACAGTCTTCTGGAAATCGTTTGAGCTCACTGTCACTTCTTTTCCTGTTTGTGGGTGTTTTCTGAGGTTCTGCTCCTGGTCCTTCATCTGTGAACACAGAACAGAAATTTATTAAGTAATTCTGCTTTATCCTCATCAACTTCTACATATTCCTCCCCTGCACCCTTGAGTCTGACAATACCACATTTGCACTTCCCCAAGGTCTTAATTAAAGTGGCAACGGCCCTTGAATATCAGCCCCTTCATTTTTAGGGAATGAAATTCTTTGAGACATGTCCAAATTTACAGTGAATTGAGAAGATTTCCAGCAGTCGCTTGCAGAGCTGCAGGAATAGGTGTCCGTGCCTGGCATAGGAGCCTTCTTTCGAGAACATCTCCTCAGAACAGTCTAGGTAGTTAGCATTAGACCAGGAGCACACACATGGTGATAAAAACCAGGATGGAAAGATGATATCCCAGGTCCCTGGGGAAGTCGGGTTAAAGTTTGTGTGCTCTTTATTTATAGGAGAGATCAAGCAGGAAAAAATATTGGAAATGTAGCATATGGTTTTCTTCCATTTAGGGCTACTAATGTATATTTTAGAGCACATAGTCTAGAGCAGATGTTTGCAACTTTCTAATCGCATGGTCCCCTTATGTCCAGGGTCTCACAGTTTGCTCCCTCCCCTCAGTACTAAGCCTCGTCCCTACTAGCCCTCTTTATTTCCCGTGCCCTTCCTGTCGTCTCCTGTTCCCCCCCTCCAGCCAGTTCCCACCAGCCTCTTTTTTTCTCTTTTCTGTGTCTCACAGACCCTCAAGGGTCCACGGACCACAAACTGCTGGTCTAGTGGTTAAAACATTGGACTTTGGGAACTGAGTGCAGGACTTACCCTCGCTACTGATCCCGAGCAAATCATTTTATCTCCAGGACCCAGATGAAAACGAGGAATTTAATGCATCTTTCCTGTTCAACAAATGAAAAATACTTAACAATGGTGTTAATAACGAGGGCGTCTTTTTTTTGTCTGTACTTCCAGGCCAGCTGCTCATTTATCCTCGCTTCTCTTTCAGTTTCATCACTACCAATTGTGCTCTGCAGTTTTCATCCCGTGGCATCCGGCCCGGACTCACGACTGTAGTGGCGCGGCACCTGGATAAAAACACCATGGGATATTTGCAGTGGCGATGGGGCATCCAGTCAGCCATGAACACCAGCATTGTGCGGGACACCAAGACCAGCCATTTCACTATGGCGCTACAGGTGGGAACTGGGCAAGGAACATGGGACAGACATTTCTTGTTTTAATAGGTCGGGCGCTTAGCCCAAGGGAAGTCTAATAACGTGAAGGCTCCCAGAGGTGAACTAATACACTTTTATTTCTGTTTTCAGCTTGGCATTCCTCATACGTTTGTGTTGCTTAGCTACCAGCATAAATTTCAGGATGAAGAACAAACCAGAGTAAAGGGCTCAATCAAGTAAGCTCTGGTCACAATGTCACGTGTTTAGAGCCTGTTAACCTCTCCAGTAGGATGCCAGCTTGTCATTACTGGATGAGTATTTTAGAATGACTTACACAGTTGTGAATCACAGTAGCTAGAGGCATAAAGATACTTTGATGTTATACAGCATTCATTGTTGTGCATAGATACAGTGTGGTAGCCTGCATTGCCGGTCGCTTGCTTGGTGTGGGTCTGTGACTTCACAAGATCCATAATATTAAAAGAGCATTAAGATGTATTTGAAGTTTTGTCTTACTAAAGGGATGGCAGATAGGGAACCCCAGAACACAGTGCCACAGAAATGTGTGACCTCATTGAGTATTTTCCCCGGGATCTTGTGAATGGGATTTTACTGACTATCCCTGTTCATTTAATTGGGTGAACTGACATGGCAAAATAATGAGCAGGAATGGAAAAATGATTTAAATGATTTTGTAATTAATGCTTAAAAAAACAAAACAGTATATGGAAGTATAATATGAATGAATTTCAAAGAATGATAAATAAATGCCTTGTATATGGAACTTCCTAAAAGACGACTAGTTAATGATGTCTGCTGCCAACCAGCTTAGAGTGCGGTTCACTTGGCTACTCTTTCATGCCACCCAGCTGGAAAAAATTTCTGGAAAGAACACTGCCTCACCTGTCTTTCAGAGTGCTCCAATCAGATAAATGTGCATAATTTCATAACATTATTTCTCCAGGACCAAGCAGGAAGTCAGTCCTCACATATGGGTGACGTCGGCACCGACGGAGCCCTCGTGCGGAGCATTTCCCCAGCTTTCAAAGAAAGCCTTTGGGAATTGCAGCATGCATGCGCAGTCCCCTTCCCGCCCAAGGGTGCCATCTTGCTCAGTCTTCTTTTTTCTGCAGAGCCCGACGGACGTAGTTCGTTTTTCCCCAAGGAAAAAGTTGATTTTCCCTGTTTTTTCTCCGGTTCGACGCCGGATCCTTTTCCCGCTCGGACCGATATGCCGGTATCGAGTCCTTTCTCTCTTTTTCGGTTTTTGTCCTTTGTGACTGGCGTTCGCGCCTTTTTTCTTTTTTCCCTGGCAGCCCGGTCTTTTGACCTAGCAGGGGCCCTTTTTCCCCTGATGGCTACCAGCGGGTTTAAGAAATGTGATCGGTGTAAGAAACTTATGTCTCTTACCGACACACATGACTGCTGCCTCCGCTGCCTCGGACCCGATCATGACCCGATGATCTGTGGTCCGTGTGGCAAAATGTCCTCGAAGGCGTTGAGGAGTCGGCAGCACCAAAAGGATAGGATCTTTTCTGACTCCGCGTCCGGCCGGGCCCGGACCTCGTCAGAGGCCTCGACGTCTCTGGACTCCGGCCCCGAGCAGCGTCAGGGTTCCTCTGTGCGGGGGTCTCCTTCGCGGGAACATCGCAGGAAGAAGAAACCCGTGAGGGCAGCGTCGGTGGACGCTCCTGGTTCCTCGAGGGCCAGGTCGCATAGCCCCGATAGCCGTCCTGGGTCTTCGGAGTCGGAGAGGCCTGCCAAACATCCTCGTGTCGAGATGCAGTCTCCTGGACACGTAAGTGCTGTTGTCCTCGTGCACTCTCCTCCGAGGGAGCCGATGCCATCAGGGCCCAAGTCTGGGGCTGCTGGGTCTCCTGAGCTCGGACTCAGGTTGACGGCCTTGGAGAGCAGCTTCGCTGCCTTCATGGAACAGCAGCGGGCATTGATCGCCGGTCTCACCGGTGCATCTGCCCCGACCACCGGGACCTCGACGTCCAAGTCGACCCCGGAGGCCGAGCCGATCCTCAAGTCCATGCGGGTTCGAGTCGATCCTCGGCCACGGTCTCCCTCGACCTCCCGTTCGGGGCCAAGGTCGTCAACGCCGGTACCCTCGGCGTCGGGGCGGAGGGCATCAGTGCCCGACCAGAGCCGCTCGATTCCTCCTTCAAGGAGTCGGGCTGGGAGACGGAGGACGAAGATTCACCCAACACTTATCGGACTCGGTGTGTCCCATCGGACTCGCCCGAGTCCGAACCTCGGAGACGATACCCACCGGAGGATACCGGTCCTCGGACTTCGTGCGGGATATGGCCAAGGCCTTGGCCTTCCCCACGGATCCCGAGGAGGAGCCTCGAGCCGAGGAGCTCGAGGCCCTCCAGTATGACTCTCCCCCGAAGGAGGCCTTTACTGTTCCGGTTCCTCCGATGCTGGAGCAGCTGCTCTTCCGCATGTGGGAGACCCCGGCCTCGACGGCGGTGTTAAGCAAGCGGGTCGATTCAATCTATCAAGTCCTCAAGAGCCCCGGGTTCCAAAAGGCGCAATTACCACACCACGAAATGGTTGTGGAATCGGCCATGCATCGACTGAAAAGTCAGAAGATGCACTCCTCGGTGCCTCCCGGCCGGGAGGCCCGGAACCTGGATGCCCTCGGTAAGAAGTGCTTCCAGGGCTCTATGCTTGCTTGCCGTGTCCAGACATACCAGCTCTACATGGGCATGTACCGCCGAGACCTGGCAAAGGAGATTGCCGGGTTCTCTGCTGGTCTCTCCGAGGAACCTTTGCAGAGGTTCCAGGCCTTGTCCACTGGTATTCGGGAGTGCTTGAAGTTTATCTCTCGAGCAGCCTACGATGGCTTCGAGGCTTCGGCCCGAGTAGCCGGGGCCGGCATCGGTGCCCGCCGACAGGCTTGGCTACAGTCATCCGACCTCGAGCCATGGGTACAGGACAAGTTGGTCGATGTCGCCTGCCGGGGTGAAAACCTTTTCGGCAAACCCATGGCTGAAAAGGCTGCTGAGCTCGAGTCAGAGACTCTCACCAGGACTAGGCTGTCCAGAAAAACCTCTGCCCCTTCTCAGAAAAAGAAGGGCTCGGGAAAAAAGACCTTTTACCCGAGGAAGTCATCTGCCTATAAACAATACCCTCATTATCAGGCCTCTGCGGCTCCCCAACAGGGTCAGCAGGCCAAGGGGCAGGGTCATGGGCCCCGTAGGCAGAAGGCCCCCAAGCCACCAACACCGGCCCCTGCTCAGCAGGGTGGGGGTTTTTGTCTCAGAAAGCATAGCCTCTTCTCCTCAGCTGGCTTCTCTCAGCACAGGAGGCCGGCTGGCCCACTTTGCCCACAGATGGTCAGCTGTCACATCAGATACCTGGGTTCTTCATATAGTCCAAAAGGGCTATCTTCTCCATTTTCACCAGGTACCTCCCTCCTATTTTCCAGGGGAGCCTCCAAGACTCCCTCTGCACAGGGACCTACTCCTTCAGGAGTTAGCAAGTCTGCTAAAGGATCAGGCTGTGGAACCGGTGCCCCACCACCTGAGGGGTCACGGCTTTTATTCCAGGTACTTTCTGGTACCAAAAAGAACAGGAGGCCTCAGACCCATCCTAGACTTGCGCAACCTCAACAAGTTCCTGGAGAGGGAAACGTTCAAGATGCTTACCCTTGGAATCCTGCTGCTCCACCTCCAGCAGGGAGACTGGCTATGCTTCTTAGATCTAAAGGATGCGTATACTCACATCCTTATTCATCCAGACCACAGACAAAATCTCCGATTTGTTGTGGGGGCAAACCACTATCAGTACAGAGTACTACCCTTTGGCCTAACTTCCGCTCCCAGGGTGTTCACCAAGTGCCTGGCAGTGGTGGCGGCCTACCTGAGGCTTCAAAGTCTTTTTGTGTTTCCGTACCTGGACGACTGGCTCATAAGGGGCCAATCTTCCCAGGAGGCCAATCAAGCCACCCTTCGCACTGTGGCTCTGCTTCAGCACTTGGGGTTTGTCATAAACTTCGCAAAGTCCACTTTGCTCCCGTCCCAGAACTTAGAATTCATAGGGGCCAGACTAGACACACTTCAAGCGAAGGCTTTTCTGCCTATGGACAGAGCCCACAGGCTGATGGATCTGGCCAGGCAGTTTCGCAGCAATTCCCTGGTCTCTGCCAGGCAATTCCTGAGACTACTCGGCCATATGGCTTCCACGGTTCATGTCACCCCCAATGCCCGCCTGCACATGCGGCCTGCTCAGTAGAACCTTCCTTCTATGTCAGGAGGCACAACGGTTGTGCTCTTGGGCCGTCACTCACGGAATCCTCCTCAAGGCTGTCTACCTCCCAGGTCAAGAAAATTACCTGGCGGACAGACTGAGCAGGATCCTGCAACCACACGAATGGAGGTTGAACCCGTTGGTGGTTCAGCAGGTCTTTCTCAGGTGGGGCCTCCCCACCATGGATCTTTTTGCCAGTCCTCTGAACCAGCAACTCCCGAGATTCTGCTCCAGACAACCGCATCCTCTCAGAGTAGCAGCGGATGCGTTTCTGATCTCGTGGTCCACAGGCCTACTGTATGCATTTCCTCCCACGCCACTAGTGTCCAGAACGCTGTTCAAAGTCCTCAAGGACGGGGCTTCATTGATCCTGATAGCCCCCAGGTGGCCGAGGCAACCGTGGTTCCCGCTTCTGCTGCAGCTAGCGGTGGACACCCCTCTTCCTCTGGGGTTTCAACACGATCTCCTGTCTCAGGATCAGGGGACTCTCTTGCACCCCAACCTCCAGTCCCTTCATCTGATGGCCTGGCTGCTGAAAGGGTAGTCCTGGCTCCCCTACTACTGCCTCGAGAGGTGGAAGATGTGGTCTTGGCCTCTAGGCGACAATCCACCAGGAAATCCTACGCTCTTAAGTGGCGTAGATTCTCCGCATGGTGTGCTCAGCACAGCGAGAATCCCTTCTTGTGCTTGGTAGCGGTAGTATTGCAATATTTGCTTTACCTCTCCAATCTGGGCCTTAAGTCTAACTCTGTCAGAGTTCACCTTAGTGCTCTCTCAGCGCACCACTCGCCGGTGGACGGTAGGCCTCTTTCCAACCACCCTTTGGTGACTCGTTTTCTCAGAGGCCTCCTTCTGCTTAAGCCTCCTTTGCGTCCACCGGCCCCTGAGTGGGATCTGAATGTGGTCTTACAGCGGATTACTTGTCCGCCTTTTGAACCTATGGCTACCTGCCCTCTCCGTTTTCTCTCCTGGAAAACCTTGTTTCTGGTAGCTCTTACCTCTGCTAGGCGAGTGAGTGAACATCAGGCACTAGTGTCTGATCCTCCTTACACTAGGTTCTACAGGAATAGGGTAGTCTTACGGACTCACCCTAAGTTTCTTCCTAAGGTTGTCTCACCTTTTCACCTCAATCAGGAGGTGGTTCTTCCGACCTTCTTTCCCAGGCCGCATTGCAACCGGGCTGAAATGGTTTTGCATACCCTGGACTGTAGGAGGGCGTTGTCCTTCTACCTTGACCGTCCGCGGGAGCATCGGAGGGCTGTTCAGCTCTTCGTTTCTTTTGACCCCAATAAGTTGGGGCTACCTGTCTCCAAGCATACTTTGTCCATGTGGGTCGCTGACTGTATCGCCTGGGCTTATGGGGCAGCCGGCCTCTCGTTGGAGGGTCGAGTCACGGCTCATCGTGTCAGGGTGAAGGCTGCGTCAGTGGCTCATCTCCGCTCTGTTCCGTTGGCAGACATCTGCCAGGCTGCTACTTGGTCTTCAAGCCAGACCTTTGCAGCCCATTACTGCCTTGAGAGGGAGTCCCGCAGGGACAGTGCTTTCGGACAGGCAGTACTCCATAATCTCTTTGGGGTTTAGGCAACTCCTACCCTCCGGCCCTGGTGTTGGGCTACCGGTCGGGGGCGTTCTCAGAGAAGATTCCTTCCTTGCGTGCTGACGAGCTAGAGGGAGCTCATTTTTTCCGCTTGAGGTCTCCGGTAGCCTTAAGCTGGGGAGTCCCATATGTGAGGACTGACTTCCTGCTTGGTCCTGGAGAAAGAGTAGTTACTCACCTGTAACAGGTGTTCTCCAGGAGCAGCAGGAATCAGTCCTCACAACCCTCCCTCCTCCCCTTAGAGTTGCAGTCATATGATTTTTTTTGCTAATTTTTTGCTGTCTTTTAGCTATGTCATCAGACTGAGCAAGATGGCACCCTTGGGCGGCGGGAAGGGGACTGCGCATGCGCGCTGCAATTCCCAAAGGCTTTCTTTGAAAGCTGGGGAAATGCTCCGCACGAGGGCTCCGTCGGCGCCGACGTCACCCATATGTGAGGACTGATTCCTGCTGCTCCTGGAGAACACCTGTTACAGGTGAGTAACTACTCTAACTACATGAAGTGGGAAAGACTAGGGGGCTGCATGTTATAGCTTGCTAACTTTGGGGGGGTATTCAGTGGCGGCGGCGGTGGCTAGCACTTGTAAAGCACATACCTGTCACCGCTGAATACTAACCCCGCATATTCAATGCCGGGGCCATATCTGATATGATACTGAGCCGCTGCCTTTACCGTGCCTAATTTTACCCACAGGTTGCTAACCGGGCAGCGGTTCAATATCGCAAACCGTGTAATTGGCTTTGAATATCCCCCACCCCCTTTTGTACTTTAGAAGTGGTTTGGTTTGTTTTTTTTTAATAATCACACCGTTTAGTTTCAGTAAGGAATTAAAAGATTTAAAAAAGTAAAGACTGGCATGCTGCCATTTCTTTTGTTAATTTTGAGTCTTGCATATTTCAGGGCTGGTTCTTTTGGGACCCTACTGGAGTACGGAGCAGAGAGGAAGATTTCCAGACATAGCATCCTAGGAGCCACCGTCAGCATTGGGGTACCACAGGGAGTGTCTCTGAAAATCAAGTCAGTATTGGCCCTTAGGCTTCTTTTACTAAAACGCATTAAGCAGTTAATGCGGGAATTAGCGTGCCCACGCTAACTGTTAATTCAATGGCTTGGCACTTAGCATGTGCTAAATTTGTGTATTAAATGCCAAGCGCAGAAGGGGCAGGGACTGCACCTTACACTTGAGCTGCTGTATAGTACCGCGATAGTGTGGAACATTTAATGACACCTCAGAAGGTGCTATAAGCAATGCAGTTAATGCACAGAAAGTGTATCGTCTCCATTAAGTGTATGGGAAGATGTTGGGCACACCCCCAACAGCTAGTGAACCTAGAAGACAACTTAAAAGTTTTTGAGGTAGCAACCGAAACCTAAGTCACAGTCTCCCCCCCCCCCCCAAAAAAAAATGGTTTATCGCAGCTCCCTTTTTTTTAAGAGCCTGATTTACTGATTTTCTTTTTTTACAGAAAAAGAAAGCTTAATAAATCAGGTCCTTAACGAGCTATTACACAGTGCCAACAGAAGGCAGTGACCCTTCTCCTCCCTTTCCTACCACCCCAATGAGTATGTTGTCAGCAACATACTAGTGACCCTTTATAGTTACACCTGAGGCAACTTCCTTTTTGCTTCACATATCACCATGACTTAGAAATGTGTGAAGCAGAGAAAGTTTCTCTCTTAGCCCCCCCTCCAACACCTTGCCTTCACCCTGTCTCTCTCTCTCATAGCCCCCAGCCTTCACCCATATTCTCTCTCTGATAGTCACCGCACTCTGCCTTCACTCAGCCTCTCTCTCATAGCCCCCAGCCTTCATCCATATTCTCTCTCTGATAGTCACCGCACTCTGCCTTCACTCAGCCTCTCTCTCTCATAGATCTCCCCCCAGCCTTCACCCATATTCTCTCTCTGATAGTCACCGCACTCTGCCTTCACTCAGCCTCTCTCTCATAGCCCCCAGCCTTCACCCATATTCTCTCTCTGATAGTCGCCGCACTCTGCCTTCACTCAGCCTCTCTCTCATAGATCTCCTCCCAGCCTTCAGCCAGTCTCTCATATCTGTCCCTCCCCACTCACCCTTCTTGTTGCCTTGCTGTTTGCAACTGCAGTAAAAAGATTGTATCTCACCATAACCAGTTCTCTGCAAGCAGCTTGAGCTGTGCGGTGAAGGAAGTTCAGGTTGATCAACTTGTTACAACTTGTTATCTGTAAAAACAGTTCACTGTTTTATTGTTGTTCCATGTAAACCGCACCTGATCAATGGAAGGAGCGGTATATAAAAAATCTGTAAATTAAATTAAATTAAATTGATCTCACATTTTCAAGTCTCACCAAACTTGAAATCACAAGAACAGCATGAAGATCCTCCACCATGTGGCTCAACTGCTTGTTAGAGAGCTGATCGCGGTGGAAACGAAAGAAGCATGATGTTTGTTAGGCAGCACTGGCGCGCACACAAAACATTCAGGGACATTAAATCCAGGGCGCAATTTCTTGGCACCATGGTGATCTGGCACCTGAGATTTGTCGAGCCATGACACAGAGGGTTTGCAGTTACTGTGCATTAATATTGGCTATTAACTTGCAGTACCTGCAAAATGTTAACATATTAGGAAAAGGGAAGGGGCTTAGCATTAGCACCTAACTTAGCAATCAGCATCGTACATTCAGCTAGATAGGGAAAATTTTAATATTTTGTGTCAGTAGTACACAGATCTGATACTCAAGGACCACAAACCTTGGGGTTTTCAGGATTCAAACAATGAATATAAGAGATCTGTATCCACTGCTTTCATTGTATTCAAATCTATCTTACGCATCTTCATTGGGGAAATCCTGAAAACTGGTTCTGGGACTCCTTTTGTAATATTGTGGAAAGTCTGTCTCACAATGCCACAGTTTTCAGTCTCTAGCAGGGAGACAGGAATTTGCGGTTCTCATCACCTATTTAGATTGTACCCACTAGAGGGCGCAAGTGCACTGTCTAAAAAGCAGTCACAGCAGCAGCCTAGAAATGGCAAACTTTTACACAGCCTTCTGATCACTTGGGGATCTCCAGGAACAAGCAGGAATGAGTCTTCACATATGGGTACGTCGGTACCGACGGAGTCTGCGCGGGAACGCTTCCCAACGTCCAATCAAAGAGCTTTTGGAAGCATCCCACCACGCCTGCGTGCTGCCTTCCCGCCTTTCCCAACTGCCTCTCCTCAGTTTTCGTTTTTCCGCAGAGCCGGCAGGACATCCTCCTGTCACCGCAGAAAATTCTTATTTTTATTTTTAGTTTTCTTGTGGTCGCGGCTGTCTTCTCGACGCCACCGGTACCGCCGGTGTTTTCTTTCTTGTAAAATTTTCCTTTTCAACGGGATATTTTTTCTTCATAGTGTCCCACGGGGTCTTAGGCCTTTCAGGCCTCCCCTATTTTTCCTTCATGGAACCGCCAGACACTTTCTCCACGAAATGTTCAGACTGTGGCGGTACAACTTTATTTTTAGACCCTCGAAGTCGGTGTCTAACCTGTTTGGGTCCTGACAACAGTTTGGTGAGAAGACATCTTCAACATCGAGAACCCTCGATACACGGTTGCCCTCCAACTTCGGGGCACCATCCCTTTCTTCTTCCACTTTGATTCAGGTAACCCACAAACAGTCTGTTAAGACTAGCCAGTCCTCGAGTGGTACGTCTCATGCACAGCATGTAGACAGCTCCGGCTTTGCCCTTGATGGTCTTCTGGCTTCAAAACCCCGGCGGGAGTCTTCGGTCTCCAAAGCGTATAAGGGGTTTCAGGTTGTTCCTGTGGTTCACCCCCCACAGAACATACCTGAGCCGTGCACGGTGGTGGCATCCGCTTCGAGCGGTACCGATACCCCTGCATCGGTACTGGTGTTGGATGAAACACTCCTCACCAGGGATCGTCATCTGGCCTCCTCGGTGCCTTCGGGACCGATGGATACGTCCCAGATTGATTTTCCCTTATTGGTTCCAACACCGATACTGTCACCGACGTCGGTACCCTCGATGCCGAGTCTGGAATCGATCTCCAGTTTGGAGGACTGGGTACCGACTCGCCTTGGAACCGCTCCATTCTATACCAAGCTTGGAGTCGATACCTGGCATGGACAATGTGGTAAGGACGGTTGCTGCTCCTGACAACCAGTCCAAGCAACCATCCCTTAAGCATTCCACACTGCACCCTGCAGGATCTTCTATTCCTATATATTTGGATAACTCTATAGGTGCTCAGGCTAGTTCTTTAGATCTAACCTGCCCAAGGTAGATTCCTGTTGGGGATCCCTCTTTTCAGAGTTTCCTCCTGGATATACAAGATCCCTTGCCATTCCTATTCCAGGACATGATCCTGCACCAGGCTCTGTTTCTACAAAAGCAAAGGACAACATAATGCTTCCTTTGCATCATTCCTTGCAGGATCTCCTTCTAGGAATGTGGGAAATACCTTTAAGGGTACCCCCACCTCCCAGGGCAACTAATCTCTTATATCAGGTGCCCCCCTCTCCAGGGTTCCAAGACTCAACTTCCTCATCATTCCATAGTAGTGGAATCAGCAATGAGGCGGATAAAGAGTAAGAAAAAGCACTCTTCTTATCCGCCAGGTCGTGAGTCTAAGACACTAGATGCCTTTGGACGTCAAACCTTCCAGACATCTATGCTTTCTGCAAGAATTCTCTCATATATATTTTATATGAGTCTTTCTCTTGAGGAAGTCACAAAGCAATTACATCTTTTGACTCCTTTCCTTCCAGTTTCCAGGAGTACAGACTATTCCTCACTGCTTAAGCATATCCAGAATATCTCTTGGTTTCTTTCTCATGCTTCCCTAGACCCTTTTGAGTCTGTTAGCAGGACTTCTGCTATAGCTATAGGGGCACGACCTAGAGCCTGGCTCCAAGCTTCAGATTTGGCCAAGTGGGAACAACAACGACTGGGACATACTCCTTGCACTGGAGAAAATCTTTTCAACAAGGAGTCTTTACGTCAGGTTACTCAGTTGTCCACTGATTTACCTGTTCCTAAGGGTTCTTCTACACCTTCTTCTGTCCCAGTAAGTAGGAAATGTCCTACCAAACTTTCTTCCCACAGGAGAAGAAGGTTTTATTCCTCACTTGCCCATCATACAGATGTTCCACTACAGGGGAGCCATCGTCCTGGTCTGAAGAATCCAACCTCTCACCAGGCTCAGCAAACCCGGCCTCTGCAGGGTTTCTGATCCGTCATCAAATGCTTGTGACTCTTGGGGTTAGAATCTATAGTTGCTTCTTCTCAACAGAGGCAATCCACTGCTTCATTCTAACCCCTACACATGGATCTCTTTCCAAAAGACATCCATTTTTTCTATGAGCTGTCAGAATGTTCATGCCTATAAGTCACAGGTTTCTCCTCTTCTCCTGCCAGAGAAAGAGGTCTGACCACTATCACATGATAGTTCCTGTGCCAGCATG
This sequence comes from Ichthyophis bannanicus, assembly GCA_033557465.1. Lineage (NCBI taxonomy): Eukaryota > Metazoa > Chordata > Amphibia > Gymnophiona > Ichthyophiidae > Ichthyophis > Ichthyophis bannanicus. The sequence continues at coordinate 77,873,997 of CM066042.1, forward strand.
TATTTTTCCTTTCTATAGACTTACTACTTGGTAGGTCTTCTTCAGCTCTATTCTCTTCACCCTCTTACCACTGTAAGAGCGGAATTACTTACTGGAGGGCTTTTCTTCAGCCTCTCTAAGTTTGTCACTTTCCAGTGCAGAGTTTTCCTCCCTGAGTTTCCTCCCCTGTCTCAAATTTACTTTAAAGCAGTTTATCAAATATGTCCAGAGTTTTCTATTCCTGTTCTGTCTGTTCTTTTTGGTTTTAAACAGTAATATTCTTTCTGCTGTCTTGCTAACAGCTGCCTTTGCAGGAGCCTTAATGTTTGGTCCACTGGTTCTTGCCCACAAACAACCAGATTTGTCGTCCTCTAACATTCTATCTGGTCTTAGTAGTGGCTCCAAGTCAGTGTTTTTCATCTATCTTGGAAATTATCCCACTACAAGCTTTCTGGGTTGGTCTTCTATTTCTGCCATCTCCATTCCCCTGGATTTGGCAGCATAGTGGACTGAGATACTGGCTCTAGCAGCCAGTCCTATCTCCTCATTCTCCCGCATCATGCTCTCTGCAATCCTACAGAGAAGTTTTCCACTATGGGCCCTTGCTAGAGAGCATGGGGGTTTTTTCTCCAACAGCTATCTTAGATGGTTGGAAAAGGCTTTTCAGTCATGTCTCCCATGACTAGAAGGTTCTCCCTTCTTTTACTATCTCCTTTTGCCTTAAAGGACATAGGCCTTCTCTTATCTAAGGACTTAAGGAGTTGCCAATTCCCTGCTTTGGTCCATAGCATTCCCAATCGGGGATATGCTCTTTCTCCTTGCAGCTTGTCCTCATGGTAAGAACGCATGATACTTTTTGCCCTTAAGCAGGTCAACATGGTATCACATCCTTATCTGTCTTCTGTCTACTTACCATGCTAGAGTCTTGGACGACGCAGGACTTGCTGGCTACAGATTGATATTATCCTCTGTTTTTCATATAACCATCCTGGTTATTTCACTAGCTAGCATCCTTGCAGATCATAACCAGGGGGGATAGATTCTCTATATATCTTCTCAAGTAGGTTCCACCTCCTTGTTATTAGATGAATCTTTCCTCTCCACATGTCCTATGTGAATACCATGCTGTAGGCATATTTCTGTCTGTTTAATTACAGACACCCATATTTAGGCCTACATATTCATATTTATCTTTGTGTGTATTTTATGCCCTTCCATATCTCACTGTAGATATATTCTTATATGTCTATTCATATATCTATATCTATCTATCTATCTATCTATCTATATATATATATATATATATACATACATATGTATCTGTCGAGATATTTCATTATAGATAGATATGTCTCCACATACTTATCTACCTCACTGTCTATGCTCATATAGCTATCTGTTCCTGACAGAGGGGTTTTACCCATACCTCTGCTATTCAGCAGGTTTGGGATTCTACACACACAACCACTCCTGTGGTAGTCAACAATTTTTATACCATAACCTAATGGGTTTAGGTACCTCTGAAGCTCTCCGTACATAATATCTCTCCTAGCTTACCCCAGTTAGGAGAGATATTGTGGATCTTCAGTTAATCACAGGCTTAACGCCTCAGGCATTTGTCTTCACCCTGGGATACAAGGGGTTCCCATACCCTTTCTCCCCACAAGGACTGTGCCTGTTTGTCCAAATCGGTTAGCCTTTCTCTTTTTGCTCCCAAGAGTGAGTTACTCTGCCGCCAAAAGAGTTTGGTTTTTACCATACAGCTTTCGCTGAAGGCCCACTGTTTTTGTACTACCCCAGTTTTTCCTACCAGGGGTGCCTGTTACCTTTCAGAATTCTGACCTCCTCTGTTTTCCTGCAGGTTTATCACCTCCACTTTTCAGTGAGGTCCTCTTCACGGTTCCTCTACTGGCTTCCCAGTATATCCATGAACCTCCATACTTATATGAAATCCTGTTAGCGGAGGTCCATATTGCAATATTCTTTGCAATATCATTGATAGCAATCATTATCCACACATGGACTCCTTTTCTGCAGTCCTATGTTAGGTTAGCTGTCTTTTACAGCACCTTTCTGTTTCAACTCCTTCCCACCATCCTGGGATGCCTGGCCATATGAGGTGTAGCATGTTCCAATCCATAACATGCTGGGACTCCAGGCATCTTAGCTTGGGAGTCCCCATATGTGAAGACTCATTCCTGCTTGTTCCTGGAGATAGCACAGTTACTTACCTGTAACAGGTGATCTCTGGGAACAGCAGGAATAAGTCTTCACAACCCTCCCACCTCCCCTAGGAGTTGTATCTCTCTATCTATCTTTCCTTTCCTCTCTCTCTCTCTCTCTTTGTCTCAGCTTTAAAACTTAACTGAGGAGAGGCAGTTCCTGTTCGGTAATCCAGTTTAGTCCTCCAACATCGGGTAGTGCCCCTCCTCCTGCAGCCTGGAGACTGGACCAATCAAGTCTTCTGTAGTATATATGCAGACGGAGCTCCCAGAAGCCCCCAGTGTGTCCAGTCTCCTTGCAGCTTGCAGACTTCTGTGCCCTTTCTGGGCACACTAAGTGACACTTGAAGGAGCAACACTAGTTAATTAGTTCTTTTGGGGTTTTATTTTGGGTCCTTTATTTACCATTTCTTTGCTAGGTAGCTGTATCTTTAAAAAAAAAAAAAAGGAGCATTGCCACAGGGGACATCCTGGGGGAAGCCAGACCTGCATTGGGCTCCTGCCTTCCTGCCTGGGAATATCTGAAACCTGGGTTGAGCTCTCCCCAAGACTGTTCGGGGAAGAGCCATACCTGCTACAGCATTGCCTGTCACTTGGAGAAGTTGGCTGAGTTCCTTGCTGTTCCCTGAGCTGGTAGGAATTTTCCTTGCTTTAACTTTTCAGCTCTGTTGTTTTTTGCATTGTCAGAGGCTCTGTCGGCTCCCCTGGCTTCCGAATTGCACTTTTTCCTGATTTTTTTCGCTTGCCCTGTATTAGAGGGTCGTTTTCTTTCTTTTCCATATTATTTGGTTACCTTTGTATTTTCGCGCCTTTTTTTATTGTGGGTGAAAAAATGCGGCGGCCATTTTGGATTTCTAAAGTGTGCTTTTTAAGGGCACTTTTTAACACTTGTGCACGGGTTCCCCTGGCATTTTTGGGGTTTCTTTTGCTGGCGATTTTGCTCAGGGCACCCCTAGGATTCTGGGGAGTATTTTGTTTTCTGTAAAAAAAAAAAAAAAAACGTTTTAAATTTAAAGCTGTACTGATTTGAATACGGTTAGTCCCTTTGCTGTGGGCTTCCCTGTTCCTGTTTCCTTCTTTCCCCCTGGAAGCAGGTTGCCTTAGCATGGCTGCCAAACCTCAATGTGTGATTTGTGGGTCCCGCAGAGGTACAATGACTGACTCTGGCATCTGCAAGAGCTGTGCTGCAGTTTCTTCAGACCTGGAATGTCTTCTCCCACTGCTGTTTGCAGCTCTGTGGTAACTCAATTGATTTTTCTTGATTTTTCAGCGATTTTAGGCATTTCTCTCATGCCTGCAACCCTCCCACCTTCTTCTTTGACTTTTTAAGTTAATTCCTTAGCTTTTGGGGGGTTTAATTCACTCTTTTGGTGTTTTATTTTTACTGGTGGCCATTTTGAATAGCTAATGAGCCTCGGTTTTTGGCGGGAAGCCAGATTACTTCTCTGCTGGCTTCTAAAAGCTATATTGTTGTTTCAGGTTTTTTTTCCACAACACTTGCTAGCTGTGAGTTGTGCAGAGGTTACTTTTTCTCTGCCTATGTATGAACATAATGGATAAAAAGTACAGAAGGCATGGATAGAGAACAGTATGCAATTCAGAGCCACAGTACAATGCTGAGTCACTGACGAAGGGTGCAGGGCTCATGGGTTCCATTCCCCACTGTGCCCAACAAAGAAGGCTGGCTGAGGCATTACCTATTATGGGGAATATTGTTAAATGCCTGTTCCTGCGGGACGCAGTTATTTCTTTTTAGTTCTCCCTGTGCCTTATTCAGGTTTACGCTGCATAGGCTGTCAGAAGAAACACAGGGACCTCAGGCATCAGCTCTGCTCTTCCCCCAGCATCTTGCTTCCCCTGAGGAACTTGGGAACTCCGGAGCTTGGCTTCGGGGGAGCTCTCCATTGGCTTTACGCTGCACTGAGTCTTTACCACGAGAGTTTGGATACCTCCAGGAAGTTCAGGTATCATTTTCTGTAAGAAAACTGTGAGTACTCTGTTTTTGTTTTTTTCTTCCTTGCCTCAGCTGCTCTGGGATGCTTTCAGCTGTATCCGGACCGGCTGCCCCTGAGTTTGGAAGTGCCTACTTTGACTTTTTAGTCCACAAACTGCAGCCGGGTTACTTTGTATGTCCTACTGATTATTGTACCTGTCTTATTCAATATACCATTTGGTTGAGGTTTTAAGTCAGTGTTTTGGATCCTGACTGTTTTGGGCTCAGCCTAATTAAGCATGCTCACTGTAATTTTCCTATGGCTGGATTGAGCTTCTACATCCCTCCCCAGAAACACCTTTCAGCCCCTACCATGGAGGTCTGAATGGCTGCGGAGGGATCCCACTCTAATTTCCCTACTTTCAGTCACTGTAATTGCCTTACCCTGACCTTGAAAGTTTCTCTATGCCAGCACAGTGAATGACTTGACAGTTCCCTTCTCAGTTCTGCGAATGCCTGACAGTTTTTCGGTGCCAGCGGCTGTTTTGTTTTTCTCTTCAGTGTTTCTTTTTAGAGGAAGCAGCTCTAATCAGCAGTTTCCACACACTTAATCATGCTGTGGAGGCACGTGGAGTTTCAAAATCCTTTTCTTAAACAGTCTTGGGTTTCCCTGAGCCTTCCTTGCTTTTTGTTTTAAATGCAAAAAAATAAATAAATAAATAAATATATAAATGAAACCCCACACAAGAAGAGGAAAGGTGGTTTAAGTCTCTACAATGCTTTTTTCTCTGACTGTATTATATGTGAAATGTAATCAGCCGAAGGGTACATTAATAGCTTGCTTGTGTTACACCTGCACGCTGCATCCCGGAGGCTTTCCCCATACACACTGCGTTGCTAGCTGGGTCCCTCAGCACCTTATCTCCCCCCTCCTCGGAGCCCCTGCTGCAGGATCTTCCACAGCCGCTGCAGACCACATTACACATTCCCATCCGGCCGTCTCATCCACGGTTTCTCCACTTCGCTCTTCCGTGGGGCCACTTCCAATTTCCGGCCATGCCGTTTGGTCTCGCCACGGCCCCCCGCACCTTCACAAACGTGATGGTAGTGGTCGCGGCGGCCTTGGGCAAAGAGGGCATCCTGGTCCATCCGTATCTCGACGACTGGTGGATTCGGGCAAAGTCCAGTCGGGAGTGTGTGCACGTCACGAGCAGGGTGGTGGCTCTGCTGCGGTCCCTCGGCTGGGTGGTGAAAGAATGCAAGAGTTGTCTGTGCCCGACTCAGGATCTCGAGTATCTGGGAGTGAGCCTCGACACAGCACGGGGCTTGGTGTGCCTGCCGGAGCGCCGCAATCGGTCTCTTGTCCGACTCTTCAGGGGGATGCCCGCTCCGTCTGCATGGTGATAGCTACAGCTCCTCGGTACGATGGCAGCAACCTTGGAGGTGGTGCCCTGGGCGCGCTTCCACATGCGCCCGCTGCAGAGTGCTCTGCTGCGCCGTTGGTCCAACCAATTCGACTCGTTGAACAGGAGATTGACTTGCCCAAGGGCGGTTCGCCGATCACTCCGGTGGTGGCTCTTCTCCGAGAACCTGGCGCGGGGGATTCCCTGGAGCCTCCACTTTGGGTTCCGTTCACAACGGATGCCAGCCTAACCGGCTGGGGGGCTCACTGCGAGACCCGCTTCGCTCAAGGGGAATGGTCTCCCCTGGAGACTTCTTGGTCGATCAACCGCCTCGAATTGCGGGCGGTGCGGCTAGCCCTCTTGGCCTCAAAGCCCTAGTTCTCGACCGGCCGGTGCGAGTCCTCTCGGACATTGCGACCACCGTAGCTTACATCAATCGCCAAGGGGGCACCGGCAGCATGGCCCTGGAATCAGAAGCAATGGCCTTGGTCAATTGGGTGCAGTCTCGTCTTCCGGCCATCTCGGCAGCGCCTATTGCAGGCGCAGACAATGTTCAGGCCGATTTTCTCTGCAGAGTGCGGGTGGACCCCGGAGAGTGGGAGCTAAACCCGCAAGTTTACGCGCAAATAGTTTGTCGGGGGGGGGCCGCCCTTCATGGATCTCATGGCGACATTTCAATCGGCCGAGACAGGACGCTTCTTCAGCAGGCAAAGGGAGCGCATGTCCGAGGGGCTCGACGCTCTCATTCAGCCGTGGCCAACGTCCGGCCTTCTTTATGTCTTTCCTCCGTGGGTTCTGATTGGCCGGGTCGTTCAGCGCATCGAGGGCCATCGGGGTCGAGTGTTACTGGTGGCCCCGGACTGGCCTGGGTGGCCCTGGTATGCCGATCTGGTCCGGCTGAGCGACGGCATTCCTTGGCTCCTATCCACGCTGCCGAATCTTCTTTTTCAGGGACCCTTGCGGATGCCCCAAGTGGGTCGATTCTCGCTTACGGTTTGGCCATGGAGAGGGCTCGGCTGAAAAAGAAGGGTTACTCCCCCCGCGGTGATTTCTTCCCTACTGCGGGCGGGGAAAACGTCCACTTCTCTTACTTACGTTCGGATTTGGGGGATCTTTGAAGACTGGTGCTCCCGGCGTGGAGTCCGGGCGGCGACGGTTTCCGTTTCCGTCGTTTTAAGTTTCTTCAGGTTGCTTTTGATAAGGGCCTTGCGGTTAGTTCCCTGAAAGTCCAGTTGGCGGCTATCTCTTGTTATCGAGGCAAAGTTTTAGGCCGTCTCCGCGGTTCTTATCCGGACGTACGTCGTTTTCTTACGACTGTTTTTCATTTGCGGCCCTCCCGCAGGATTTTCGTTCCTCCGGGGGACTTGAATCTAGTGATGCGGGCCCTGGTTCGTGAACCTTTTGAACCCCTGAGTAGGGCGTTTCTGAAAGATTTTACGCTGAAGACGGTTTTTCTTGTAGCCATCTGTTCGGCACGGCGTATTTCAGATCTACATGCGTTGTCCTGCCGAGAACCTTTTTTGTCTTTTTCCCCGGTCCCTTCCTTTTGGCCGAAGGTGGTTTCCCCTATTCATGTGAATCAGGCAGTGTTTCTTCCAGTTCTTTCTTCCCACTCTGTCGGGTCGGCGGACAAAAGTCTTCACCGTCTCGATGTGGGTCGTGCACTTCGTCGTTATTTGACGGCTACCGAATCTTTTCGGAAGACTGACCGGCTATTCGTGCTCTTCGGTGGTGCACGTAAAGGGGAAGCGGCGGCTAAGGCCTCCGTTGCAAGATGGCTCAAGGAAGCGTTCGCGTCTGCGTATCTGTTGCAGCAGCGGTCTGTTCCGGAGGGGCTACTGGATCATTCCACTAGGGCTCAGGCGACCGCTTGGGCGGAGTATAGCCTAGTTCCGCCAGCAGATATCTGTAAGGCAGCCACCTGGTCGTCTCTGCATGCTTTCAGTACACACTATCGTTTAGATGTGTCAGCGGCTCGGGATTCCTCTTTTGTTCGGCGGTTCTGCGCGCCGGATGGCAAGGTCCCGCCCGGTCTTAACTGCTCTGTTACATCCCGATGTTGGAGGACTAAACTGGATTACCGAACAGGAAATGGAAATTACACTAACCTGGTAATTGTAGTTCCTGGAGGGTCCAGTTTAGTCCTCCTTCCCTCCCGACTATCTGTTATAAAAATGCGGCGCGCTTTCCGAACGGTGGATCATAAGACGGTTCCTCTTGCCGTTCGAACCTTTTTTGCAGCCGCGTTTTTGGCTATGGCTCTTCCTTTCTCAGGTGTTCAGTCAGCTCCTGAGATTTCTGATACGGAGCTGTATTTTGATTTCTGGGGCGTTGGTTCCAGCGCAATACAGTGTTCTGACTTCCTCGTTTGGGGAGAAAGTTGGATATTTTTGTGGGGGGGAAACAAATTGTTCTTTAATTATGTCATTTTCATTATGTCATTTTGTATATTAATCTAATGTGTTGCTTCGTTAAGTATGCTTTGTTACTAGTACACTGGGGGCTTCTGGGAGCTCCGTCTGCATATATACTACAGAAGACTTGATTGGTCCAGTCTCCAGGCTGCAGGAGGAGGGGCACTACCCGATGTTGGAGGACTAAACTGGACCCTCCAGGAACTACAATTACCAGGTTAGTGTAATTTCCATTTGGGAAAGGCAGGAAGACAGCACGCAGGTGTGGTGGGATGCTTCCAAAAGCTCTTTGATTGGACGCTGGGAAGCGTTCCCGCGCAGACTCCGTCGGTACCGACATACCCATATGTGAAGACTTATTCCTGCTGTTCCCAGAGATCACCTGTTACAGGTAAGTAACTGTGCTAAATAGAAACATTCACTTAGCTAAAATGAACAAAAAGGTATTCATCACGATATATCAGTTGTAAGCATATAAATCTGTGAACATATGGTTTACAGTTTATTAAAACTGTTTATACTGCCTTTCAGGAAAAAACAAAGCAGTTTACAATCTGCTTAAAAACAAAAGGAAAAGAATTCCAATTCATAAAAGAGGAAAGAGAAAAAGCGTGGATTTGATATCCAGGCACTGCTGCGTGCTCCCCAGCTCTTACTAGACAGCCGCGAGCTGCCAAAGGCTTGTTGAAACACAGACGTTTTCAAAGCAAGTTTGAATTTTATATATGATAGTTCCAGGCATACAGGGCCCCCCACCCAGCTGCCACTGCCCCCCTTCAGCTGCCGCCGGTTCTGACTCGGGAGGGGGAGGCGGGCAGTGGCAGTATTTCCAAAAGCAGCCGCTGTTTGCTGCCGCTTTTGGAAATACTGCTGCTGCTCACTTCCCCCTCCAAACAGAATGGGTGGCAGCTGGGGGAGGGGGCACAACCACCCATGTGTGCTGCCACCGGCCCTGTAGGCATATAGAAGGGGGAAAGCATTCCACAGTATTGGCTTCCTGAATAAAATTGCAAATTGTCTAGTACTTTCTAGCTTTGCCTTTGAGGGGAGAGGGATGTTGAGACTGTTTTCATTGAGGACCCAAAGAACATGAGCGGGGCAGGGTGAAGGGTTATACGGGAAGATAGATAAAGAGGGATCCATTTATAGTGCCTTATGAGTAAGTGTCAGATTGTAAATGATAACCCAAGCAGAGATCCAAGCCGATGTTCTTGGTTCAATGGAGGAGTGGCTCGATCAAATGTGCTTGCTTGGAGCTGAATCCAAGTGACATATTTTGGACTGTGTAATCGTTTCAAATCTGTGAAATAAAAACCCGCATAAATGGTATTGGCAATAATCCAGTCGGCTAATGCCAGATTGAAGATTAATGATTTCGGAACAGAAGTGTCCCAAAATGTACAGATAGCACAAGATTGCCTCAAGGCAAGTTAAAATAATTTTAACAGATTTTTTTTTGTATCCTAATATTCCACATTTAGCAGCAATGAGGCAATATATCTATATTTGTATCTTCCTATATGTGTGTAGTATTTCTAGCTCTTTCTATATAATTAGAAGCTAGGAGGATATGAATTAGTAATTATCTGCTTGTGGTTTAATGTCTGTTGTTCAATATTTATGTTGATAGTAACCCTCTTAGGACCTCTGAGATAATCAGGACATTAATAAAATAAAATTTACAAGATTTGTGTATTGGTCAGTCTGTCAGTTGCACTCCAGAAACCATCTTTGTGGTGTCTTTTCGGAACCTTTAGGAAGTAATTTTATAAAGTAATCCCCGTGCACATGTGGTCACATATGTGTATAAATGACCTCTTCTAAAAGTAGTGCTTTGGCATGAAGGTGGGTGTGGAGACGGCATAGATTTTTCATGTACATACATGAAAATATATAACAGAGTGGACACCCTAGAAGAAGCAGGCAAAATGGGAAGTGATCTACATAAACTGGAAGACTGGGCAAAGGTGTGGCAGTTAACCTTTAACGCAAAGAACTGCAGAAACCCAAGAAAGACTATGCAGTGGGGAGATGCTGATGTGCACGGACCAGGAGAGAGACTTTGGGTGATTTTTTTTTCACCACTCGGAGGTCCTCAGACACTATGTGACAAGGTGGTTGGATGCTAGGCTGCATAGAGAGGAGGTGTAACTAGCAGGAGATAATGGCCCTGTTATTAGGATGCAGTTAAGACCTCTCTTGGAGTACTGTGTTCAGTTTTGGAGGCTGTATCTTGCTAAGGACATAAGCATCGAGAGGCCATTGGCATTGCCCTTGAGGGAACCACACCGGCAGAGCAGCCCCGGCGGGAGGCTTCGGCTTCCAAAGCATCAGTGGGGCTTCAGGATGTTCTCGAGGCCCCGACCTCGCAAGAACTACCTGTGCCATGCTCAGGGGTTCAGGCCATTTTCACCGGTACCGATACCCAGGCATCGGCAGCGTCCGATAGACCAGAGGATCCTCGCTATTGAACGCAGCATCGCAGTTCTTCTCTCAGCTGCGGTACCATTGGTCCAACGGGCACCGGTACCGACATCGACACCGATGCTGGTACCTACACAGGTACCAACACTGGTACCGGTACCAGTACCAACGATACCAGCTCTGGTGAGAATTCTTCCCATGCCATCTTTGGCTGGAAACGACAGATCAGTACCGGATCAACTCGGTACCGACTTTGATCGATACCGGGACCGTGCTTTGCATGAGCATCGTGGTCAGGAATACTTCAAATCCTGCGATTCCGAAGACTCTGACAATTCTGCTGGTACTAGAGGGTTTCTCCTAGAGGATCCCTCTTCTCCCCAACGCAGAATGTCACCTCCAGAGGACATGTCTATTCAGGATTTTATTCGTGATATCGCCAAGGGCCTTTCAATCACGGTGGCTCCTGAAGAGGAACCCAGAGCAAAGGAATTGGAAATTCTCCAATATCCTAAAGCTCCAAAGGAGGCAGCCACTCTGCCCATCCATAAAATTCTGCATAACTTGATGCTCAGAATGTGGAAGACACCTCTGACTGAATCTCCTCACTCTAGGAGACTTGATACTATGTATCGAGTTCTGCCATGTCCTGGATTTCAAAAGACTCAGCTGCCACACCATTCAATGGTGGTGGAGTCAGCCATGCGTAGGATGAAAAGTGCAAAGAGGCATGCATCCAGTCCTCCAGGTTGTGAATGCAGGACTCTGGAAACTTTTGGGCGACGAACCTTTCAGGCTTCCATGCTTTCAGCTAGGATCAGTTCATATATACTGTATATGGGAATGTTCCTCAAGGAAGTTACAGGAGATTTGGAGCTTATGAGCTTATGAGCCCATTTCTCCCAGATGACAAGAGACAAGACTTTCTTGCTCTAGTTAAGCATGCTCAAGATGTCTCCAAGTTTGTAAATCGTGCAGCCTTTGACTGCTTTGAATGCATCAGCAGAACCTCTGCTATTGCCATTGGCGCACGACGGATTGCCTGGCTTCAGGCATCAGAGTTGGAGACTTGGGTACAGGACAAGTTAGGCAACATTCCTTGCACGGGAGAGAATCTCTTCGGCAAGAACTGGCAGGAAAAGGCTAATGAGTTAGATGCTGACAATACTACTCTTGATAGATTGTCAAAATCTACAGCCACTCCAGCCAAAAAGAAGTCTTATAAAAAAAACGTCTTTCAGCAAAAAGAGGAAATTTTTATCCTTCCTATAGCCAGCAGAGTCAATCTCAGGGTCAGGTTTCCCAAAAGGGACAAACTAGACAGCAAAAGAAGCCAAAAGGCCCCAGAGCCCAACCAGCTCTGCAGGTTCAGCCCCCTCAAGGGCTTTGACTCCTTCCTAGAGAGCTTAGCCTTCCTGCCTCTGAGGAGTCCCCAACCCCCCAATATCCCTGGCAGGTTATGCCACTTTGCCAACAGATGGCATCAGATAACAGCAGAAGATTGGACTTTGTCCATTGTAGGAGAAGGATACAAGCTTCATTTTCACAGCATGCCCCCTCCTACAATTCTAAAGCAATTCAATTCTCAAACCTCCGCAAACAATCTGTTAGATCATGAGGTCTCAACACTTCTTGCTCAAGGGGCAGTAGAGGAGGTACCCATTCTTCAACGGGGTGCAGGGTTCTACTCCCCCTATTTTCTTATTCCAAAGAAAACAGGAGAACACAGACCCATTCTAGAACTCAGAGAATTGAACAAATACGTGTTTCAAGAGAAGTTCAAAATGGTTTCTCTAGGAACTCTTCTGCCATACCTTCAAAGCCAGGATTGGCTTTGCTCTCTAGACTTTAAAGGATGCATACACTCACATTCTGATCCATCCAGATCACAGGAAATTCTTACGATTCCTTTTCGGGGGAAAACATTTCCAGTACAGGGTTCTTCCCTTTGATCTAGCTTCAGCACCAAGGGTATTCACAAAATGCATGGCAGTAGTAGCTGCATTTCTACGAACCCTGGGGATATTCATCTTCCCTTACTTAGACGACTGGCTCATTCGAGCCCCTACAGTTGCAGAGGCCAGCACTGCACTGTCTCACACAATGCGAATCCTCCAATACTTGGGGTTGGTAATAAACTTCCCAAAATCCCAACTTGTCCTTCCCAATGCCTGGAATTCATAGGAGCCTGTCTAGATACCAGACAGGCAAGGGCTTTCCTTGCACATGCCCAGTGTCTTCGCATAATGCAACTAGCTTCTCAAGCAGCAGGGAAATCCTCCCTAACTGCTCGAGAGCTACTATAGTTGCTGGGACATAGGGCATCAACGGTTCATGTAGTCCCATATGCTCGCCTCCACATGCGAGCAGCTCAGTGGACCCTATCCACACAGTGGACACAGGCCACAGGTCATTTATCGGACAAAATAATAAACTCTCAATGACTAATTTTGTCCCTCCAATGGTGGCAATCCGTAGAAAATCTGACAATGGGGTCTCCTTTTCATGAACCCCTTTTTCAGGCCACCCTAACAACAGATGCATCGCAGGTGGGTTGGGGAGCACACCTGAATCATCTCTCTACCCAGGGAACCTGGACGCCACAGGAGGCTGGTCTACACATAAACCTCCTGGAATTAAGAGCAATCTATTTAGCTCTTCGAGTATTCCACGCCCAGCTCAGCTACAAGACAGTCCTAGTCCAGACGGACAATCAAGTAGCAATGTTCTATGTGAACAAGCAAGGCGGGACAGGCTCTCTGTCATTATGCAATGAAGCTTTACGACTGTGGGCCCTCGCCAAAGAGTATCATATTCACCTTCTAGTGGTATATCTTCCAGGCATTCAAAACCTTTGGGCAGACAAACTCAGTCGAGTACTGCTGCCTCACGAGTGGTCCCCCCACCTGGACCAGGTGGCAAAGATATTTCATCTCTGGGGCACTCCAGACATAGACCTCTTGGCAAGTCCACTGAATGCCAAACTTCCCCAGTTCTGTTCCAGGATTCCGGCTCACAATTGTCAGACAAGGGATGCCTTCCTCCTCCTTCACTGGGGTCAGGGTTTCGTTTATGCCTTCCCACCCATTCCCCTCATCCCCAAAACACTCTTCAAGCTTCAGAGAGACAGGGGTCGCATGATTCTCATAGCGCCACGATGGCCACGCCAAGCGTGGTATCCCCTGCTTCTACATCTCTCTCAAGCTGCACCTCTGGAGTTAGGGCATGCTCCAGATCTCCTTTCCCAAGAGAATGGGACGCTATGGCACCCGAATCCCCAGTCCCTGCATCTCACGGCCTGGTTGTTGAAGGCTTAGACCTCCAGGATTTCAGCCTGTCCCAACAGGTAAAGGATATCCTTCAGGCTTCTAGGAAACTTTCCACAAGAAGATTTTATGCCTTCAAGTGGAAACGTTTTACTATATGGTGCTCCAAGAAGGGATTAAACCCCCTTGGCATACCCTTAGAATCGATACTAGAGTATTTCCTTCACTTATCAAATTCTGTTCTAAAGACCAATTCGGTAAGAGTCCATTTTAGTGCAATTGCAGATTCTTATAAGCCTCTGAATGGACAACCAATTTCCTCTCATCCACTCATATCCAGATTTATGAGAGCTCTTCTATTAACCAAACCTCCTATTAAGCCACCACCAGTGGCATGGGATCTAAATCTAGTTCTCGGGCAGCTCATGAAGCCGCCTTTTGAGCCTGTAGCCACAACAACCCTTATGTTTTTGACCTGGAAGGTCATCTTCCTAATTGCAATCACCTCTGCACGTCGCATTAGTGAACTGCAAGCTTTAGTGGCTAATCCTCCTTATACTAGGTTTCACCATGATAAGGTTGTTCTTAGAACTCATCCACACTTTATGCCAAAGGTGGTTTCGTCTTTTCATTTAAATCGATCAATTTATCTTCCTGTATTTTTTCCGAGGCCTCACGCCTCTAATGCAGAAAGAAACCTTCATACTTTGGATTGTAAAAGGGCCTTAGCCTTTTACCTACAGAGAACACAGCAACATAGAAAATCCTCACAACCTTTTATAGCTTTTGACCCTAGTCATTTGGGACAACCGGTCTCCAAAAGAGCTTTATCTAAATGGATTGCCCAATGCATATCCTTTACTTATGAGAGTAAGGGTCTTCCTCTTCAGAACCATGTCACAGCTCATAACGTGAGAGCCATGGCAACTTCCATGGCTAATCTCCACTCTGTCTATCGATGACATTTGTCGAGCAGCCACCTGGGCTTCGGTACACACCTTCACAGCCCACTACTGCCTGGATAAAGCCTCCCGTCAGGATGCCTTCTTTGGCCAAGCTGTTCTTCAAAATCTCTTTCAGACATAATTCAACTTCTACCCACCAGCCCTGGTGGAATGCCAGAGTTCCATGGGAGGAAGGATTCCCACCTTTCCAGGGTGGCACCTTCCTGGGGCTATCTCCCTGGCATCTTCAGCTAGGGAGTCCCCATATGTGAAGACTACATTCCTGCTTGTTCCTGGAGATAGCGTAGTTACTCACCTGTAACAGGTGATTTCCGGGAACAGCAGGAATTTAGTCTTCACAACCCACCCACCTCCCCTAGGAGTTGTCTCTCTATCTCTTTGTCTCTTTCCTCTCTCCCTCTATCCTTTTCACTCAGCTACAAACGTAACTGAAGAGGGACAGTTGGAAAGGCGGGAAGGCAGCACGCATGTGCTGAGGGATGCTCCCAAAAGCTTTCATATTGGATGCCGGGGAGCGTTCCCGCGCAGGCTCCGTCGGTACCGACGATACCTATATGTGAAGACTAAATTCCTGCTGTTCTCTGAGATCACCTGTTACAGGTGAGTAACTACACTTTACGCACTAGAAGCACACAAGCTGACTCAGTACATATTCATCTCGCTGATTTACAAGTCCACATGCTGTGTAACAGCCACTGATGAAAGGAGCATGCTGCAATGACAGTCAGGGGGAATGCTGGTACTGTACGCTACGTGGTAATAGCTCGAGTGTGCAGTTGCTGTCCCATACCTCAGGGAAGCCTTTTTAGAAGCTCCCCTGAGCATGCACAGAGATCAGCACTATACCTTTTACTCCTTAGTTCAGTCTTCCCGCTTCTCCAGACAGTCAACTGCTCTCCCTCTCCAGAAAAAACAAAGGGGTGATACAAACAAGTGAACTAAAGGCTTAGCAGCACAGGGGGGCTCCATTGCTAAAGATAGTGCTGGCATCCTTATCCCACAAGGGCCACCGAGGTATCAGTAGAGACAAAGTTAAGCGGCACACATTCCACCACACTCATGGGAGAGAAGACTGCCTCTCATAAAGCACTGAGCCGGCTGAATGCTACATCTGTGAAGGTGGCCATCCCTCAAGAATTGCACAGTAGCATGGATCTACCTCCCACCAGCTCCTCTACTCCACTGCTGCTCCAGGCAGTCCTGCTGATGCTGACCTAAGGGGTGGTCAAAATCACGGGCTTTTCAGCAGTCCCCTTCCATCATGCTATCCAGAAGAAATCTCACCAGTGTTCCCCACTGAACAGAGCTCTCTTCTTCTTCCTCCTCTTCCAAGGCTGCCCAGAAACCAGCAGACCATGATGGTAGACACAGAGGTAAGCAGGGGACTCTTAAGAACAGTTCATGAAAGCAGCATAATGCACACTCTGAAGGCCTCACCACAGCAGGAGCTGCTCTAGGGAGAGGAACCAGGCCACTCAGCACAGCATGTCTGCACCCCGCAATAAGCCTGCCACCTCCAGTCATCACACTATACCTATCCTGTGGCCTGAACCAGTCCAGAGGGGTGGGGGAGCTCACTAAGGTGATCATCTAAAACCATACTGCTCCAACTCTTCCAAAGGTTTGTCCAGGATAGATTGTCTTCCAGGATACCAGGACCAGCCTGACTGGAGACACCCTGGGCCTTCAACACACCAGGCCACCCATTAGCAGTCTTCTTACAGCAGAGCTACTCTGCATTGCTACCAGCAGTAGGCTCCAGACAAAATCTCAGAATATTCCCAGGACTCATCACCAGAGGTTGGGTCTGCTTTCTTTCAAGACTCTGAGGAAGCCATGTCTCCTCACAGAATCCCTGGCTCTGCCAAATATGATGCTGCAGTCCAGAGAGCTGCCATCCTCCGACCCCTTCCAAATGCATGAGCAGCCCTGTGGAGTGACAGGGAGACAACTACTCCTACCAAAATTTCTACAGATTTCTAGTGCTCCTTTCCCTAAGCACCAAGATGTCCCTTGGTCATAGGCAGGATTTTGATTCCATCTTGGAGTCATTCAGTGCCCCAAAAGAAGTAGCTGTCTTTCCAGTTCATAAAGTCTTGCAAGAACTGCAGCTGAAAATATGGCAAGCACCACTTATGCCTGTGATGTCAAGGAGACTCGATCTCAAACACACAGTCCTTCCTGCCCCAGGGCATGGATGCTCCCAGCTTCCACACCAGTCAATGGAGCTGAGGCAGCCATTAAGAGATTCAAAGCACCATGGAATCCTTTGCTCGAGTATAAGCACCATTTGAGTGATGAGCTCTTTTGAAGCTGCACACAGGAGGAGCAACTACGCCCTGAGTGTTAGAGGAATGAGGATGGTTGTGTGTGTGTTGGGGTGGTGTTAGGGTTGGAGAACAAGTGCTGGTCTTCTTGGATTTATATGATTATACTATATGCTGTTTGTTGGAAAAAATTGTATAAAAGTAAAGAGGAAAATATCCAAAGCACCCAGATCGTTCTGTACAGCTCTACCCATTAAGGATCAGAAAATACTAGATGTGGTGGGGAGGAAAGCATACCAAGGAGCCATGCTGATCTCAAAGGTAACAGCCCATCATCTGTGGATGACCTTTTCAGATTCCCTCTCAACAACTTACAGGAAATATTTTCCCTGTTGTCCTCCTGTATCCAGGTAGTTGGATTCCATCTCACATGATCTACACATGATGCCTATAACACCAGCTCTGTCACATGGTTGCAGTCACCATCAAAGCATGCAGAACAACACTGGGGCTTTGGGAAGACCTCCACTACTGTCTAGCTAATACACCCTGTGCAGGAGATTACCTATCTGGAGAAAAGATCAAAGATATGGTCTCCAAAATCAAAGACCATTTGCTTCACATCTAGGAGCTGTCTACTCTATCCTCCAATCAGTCTTTCTCATTCAAGAGACTTCAACAGTTGCTCTAGAAAAAGCTGCCCTCCTACCAGTAATTCTATCTACACAGATGCCTCCAGCCTTATGTTTGACTGGCTCAGTAGCGCCAACCCTTTGAGCCTTACCCTCAACACCAGAGGACTCAAGAGAGGAAACAGCAAGCAGCATTGGCAAAAACACTTAAATCTGTGCCACATTTTTGACTGTCCCCCAGTGGGAAGGCTATCTGTGGTTCTTCAAAGAGGCACAGCATTCTTTCACAATGGACAGATGAGTGCTAAGGATAATCGGCCATGGGTATAGGATTGATTTCTCCAAGCTCTGTCCTGCAAAACAACTGAGTCAATCTTGAGGTCCAATCTATCATATCCAGCTTCTGGCCACAGAAATGGACTCTCTTCTCTGCATCTAAGCGGTGGAACCAGCAATGTCAAGGCTTCTACTCCAAATCTTTCCTCATTTGCAAGAAGTTTGAGGATCTCCATCTCATCTTTGAATTACAGGAGCTCAACTTGTTTTCACAAATAATAAAATTAAATTTAAAAAAGCAAAATTTGTAAATGAACTCCCTGGGAATCATCTTACCATTCCTAATGACTGACTTGCCTCTTTGGATCTGAAAGATGCCTCCACCCACATCCCCCTCTATCCCCAGTTCTGGCTTTTTTTTTTTTTTCACTTCATATTCCTGAACCACCATTACCGATATTGAATACTTGTCTCTAGTGCCACACAAACCATCCAATTCACCGGTTTCCGACCAACTTCACAAGCAACCAGAACCTCCCTTCCAAGTGACAAGTCTGCGCACAGTCATGGAGTTCTACAACAAGTTGAATACCACCCAGATCGAGGACGGTGTGCAGTATCCCCCTTGTCCTTGAACACCTAGAAGCTACTGTCTACGTTATCCCCTTTGTACTTTTCTGTAACCTGCATGTAGGCAGATTTGGGGTGACGTTTGGGTAGTGCACATGTGGAATTGTATATCTCCATGAACAAGCAGGAATGAGTCTTCACATATGGGTACGTCGGTACCGACGGAGCCTGCGCGGGAACGCTCCCCAGCTTCCCAAAAAGGAAAGCTTTTGGGAGCATCCCACAGCGCCTGCGTGCTGCCTTCCCGCCTTTCCTAACCGCCTCTCCTCAGTTCTTCTTTGCCACGGAGCCAGCAGGTCGTGTTCCTGTCACCACTGAAGAAGTTCTTTGTTTTATTTTATTTCTTTGGTCGCGCGTCTGCTTCCGACTTCGGACCGGTACCGCCGGTCTTTTCTTTCTTTTCTTATATTAAAAAATATATATATATATAGTTTTCCCTCACTTAGTGTGTTTTTCTTCTTTGGGCCTTAGGCCTCACAAAGAATTTTTTCCTCATGGAAAAACAAGCCTCCGGGTTTAAGAAATGCACTAAGTGCAGCGGTACTATTTCTGTTACTGACACCCATGAATGGTGTCTTAAATGTTTGGGTCTTGAACACTCCATTCCGGATTGTCTGTCCTGTTCTTTGATGTCTAAACGAGGTTTACAGAACCGAGCAGCCAAGCTCCATATGCTGTTTCCCTCTGATGCAGCTTCAGTGGCATCGACGTCTTCCAGGGCTGCTTCTTCCTCCCATGGATCTCAGGTAACCAAACATAAATCCAGCCGGTCCTCGAAGGGTAGATCTCCTTCCAAGCATCGAGATGCCTCCGGGCTTGCTCTCGAGGATCCTGCACCGGCAAAACAACCCCGGCGGTAAGCTCCGGCTTCCAAAGCTCCACCTATGGGGTTACAGGTTGACATCGATGGCACGGCCTCGACCAATCACCTGTTAGAATGCTCTGGGTTACCGGCGCAACCTTCCGGTACCGAATTCCAGGCATTCATGGCGTCGATGGATCACAATGTTCTATCCATGCAGCAGGCTATCACGGCCTTCATTCAAGCTGCGACGCCGCTGATACCACAACAAACTCCGTTGTCGGTATCGGCTCCGGTTCCGGCACCAGCACCGGTACCGACTGCATCGACATCGACCAGGATGCCGACTGCAGCGGTTCCCTGTCCAGGGATGCTCGTCGGTACCGAACCGGTACCGACGACGCCCGATGTCGATACCGCTCGATATGCGTACCGAGCTTTAGAAGACCACCCTGACAGGCGATATTTTGATTCCTCTGATGATTCTGATACATCAGAGGAGTCTGCTGAAGTATCCATAGACCTTCCTGAAGAGCCTTCTTCTCCAAAAAGAAGAATGTCTCCTCCAGAGGACTTATCCTTTCAAGACTTCATAAGAGAAGTGGCTAAAGGACTTTCTATTTCAGTAACCCCTGAAGCAGAGCCTAGAGCTAAAAAATTGGATATTTTAGGTTATTCTAAGGCTCCTAAGGAGGCAGTCACCTTGCCAATTCATGAGATTCTTTATGAGCACATGATTGACTTATGGGAGACTCCTCTCACTATCTCTCCTCATTCTCGAAGATTGGACACTATGTACCGTGTCCCTCCTTGTCCTGGTTTTCATACAACACAGCTTCCCCACCATTCTATTGTGGTGCAGTCAGCTATGAAAAGGATAAAGAGTCCAAAAAGACACTCTTCTGCCCCTCCAGGAAGAGAATGCAGGACCTTGGATGCTTTTGGCAGGAAAATCTTCCAGGCCAGTATGCTCATTGCCAGAATCCTATAGTCTTTACATGGGTATGTTTCTAAAAGAAGTTGCAGATAAACTGCACACTTTCCTCCCTTTTCTTCCAGAGGATAAAAGGGAAGAATTCCTTCTTTGGTTCAAGCATACTCAAGACTTTCAAAGTTTTCCAACCGTGCAGCTTTTGACTCCTTTGAAGGTGCCAGCAGAGCTTCGGCCATTGCCATAGCTGCTCGCAGAATTGCTTGGCTCCAAGCTTCTGATTTAGAACCTTGGGTCCAGGATGGTTTGGGAAATCTCCCCTGTACAGGTGAAAATCTGTTTGGCAAAGAGTGGCAAATAAAGGCCACTCAAATGGATGCAGAAAATTCTGCTCTGGATAGACTTTCAAAGTCAACCTCCATTCCTGCCAAGAAAAAACCTTTCAAGAAGTCTTTTTTCCAAAAAGGGCAGATTCCCTTTTACTTCTGGCCAATAATCATCTACAGGTCGCTTTGCTACTAAGCGTCAGCAACCTAAACAGGCCAGGCCTAAGTCTACAGGGGCTGCTGCAACTCAGCAGTCCCAACCTTCTCAGGGTTTTTGACTTGATGCTAGAGAACTTAGCCTTTCTGGCTCTAAAACAGCCAGAGCCTCTCACCATTCCAGGAAGGTTAGCTCATTTTGTTCCCAGATGGGAGCAAATTACAACAGAGCAGTGGACCCTCTCCATCATAAGGGAGGGCTACAAGCTTCATTTCTCAAACCTTCCTCCTCACACCATGGTGAGACACTTCATTTCTCCAACATCTCTTCTCGACCTTCTAGGTCAGGAGGTGGCTACCCTTCATCTCCAGGAACAAGCAGGAATGAGTCTTCACATATGGGTACGTCGGTACCGACGGAGCCTGCACGGGAATGCTCCCCAGCATCCAATCAGAAAGCTTTTGGGAGCATCCCTCGCGCCTGCGCACTGCCTTCCCGCCTTTTCCACTGCCTCTCTTCAGTTTTCGTTTTTCCACGGAGCCGGCAGGACGTTCTCCTGTCACCGCAGAAACTTTTTTCTTTAATTCTTTATTTCTTGTTTTCTTGTGGTCGCGGCTGTTCTTTCCGCCGCCACCGGTACCGCCAGTGGGTTTTTCTTTTCTTTTTCTTAAACTCAGGGAGATTTTTCCCTCAGTTTCTGCCTTTAAATTGTTTGGGCCTGCAAGGCCTCTCCATCATGGAGCCTTCTTCCCCTAAGAAGTGCCTTCGCTGTGGAAACATAGTTTTCTTTTTAGACTCCAATGCCTGGTGTCTAACCTGTTTGGGTCCTGACCCTTTTTCCCCTGAACTATCAGGCTGCGAAACTGTGAGAAGAACTTCCCTCTTTCGAGTTTCCCTCGATACCGTTTTCCCTCCCGGAGTGAGGGCACCGGCCTTTTCTTCTCTACAGGATCAGGTAACCCACAAACAGTCTGTTAAGACTAGCCAATTCTTGAGTGGTAGGTCTCATGCCAAGCATGATGACTGCTCCGACCTTGCCCTCAAGACCCCATTGGCATTAAAACCCCGGCGGGAGTCTCCGGGCTCCAAAGCATTTCAGGGGTTTCAGGTTGTTCCTGGGGCTCACCCCTCACAGAACATACCTGAGCCATGCTCGGTGGTGGCATCCGCTTCGAGCGGTACCGATACCCCGGCATAGGCACCGGTGTTGAGTGATCCACTCTTCACCAGGGATCGTCATCTGGCGTCCTCGGTACCTTCGGGACCGATCGATACGACCCAGATTGACCTTCCTGTATCTGAGCCATGTTCGGTGGTGGCATCCGCTTTGAGCGGTACCGATACCCCGGCATCGGCACCGGTGTTTAGTGATCCACTCTTCACCAGGGATCGTCATCTGGCGTCCTCGGTACCTTCGAGACTGATCGATACCACCCAGATTGACTTTCCTGTATCGGCAACTTCGCCGATACCACCACCGACGTCGGTACCCTCTAGACATGCATCGATAGACTCGCTCCCTTCGATGCCGAGTCTGGAATCGATATCTCGTCTAGATGACTGGGTACCGACGCGTCTCGGAACCGACTCTTATCGTTTCCGGATACGCAGTACCGAGGATATTCACCAAGCGTTTCTGGTTCCCTCGGTACCGCTTGAACAGCCTCCGATGACTGCTGCAATGGTGTTACCGTCTCCAATTCCGACTCAGCTACCGGTATCGGTATCGATGTCGGTTCCTGCAGTTACATCGGTACCATCGATCCTTTCTATGCCTAGTTTGGAATCGATACCTGGCATGGACGATGCAGTACTCACTGCCTCAAATCGTGACCGCCAGTACCACTATCCTTCTAGTAGGGTTCTTTTTCTGCACCAGACTAGTACATCCTCTGGTGCTCAGGCTGCTTCTTCATCCTTAACCTACCCAGGGATAGTTCCCATTGGAGATCCCTCTTTTCAGAAATTTCTCCTTGATATGGCAATATTTCTTGCTATTCCTATCCCTGTCTGTGATCCTACTCGACGCTCTCCTGCAGAAAAGGAAAATATAATGCTTCCTTTACATCATTCTTTGCTGGATCTTCTTCTGAAAATATGGGAATCACCTTTAAGGGTTCCCTCACCTTCTACAGCAACTGATGTTCTGTATCAGGTGCCCCCCTCTCCAGGGTTTCAAAAAACTCAACTTCCCCATCATTCCATGGTAGTGGAATCAGCAATGAGGAAGGTAAAAAGCAAGAAGAAGCATTCTTCTTATCCGCCAGGTCGTGCATCTAGAGCTCTTGATGCCTTTGGACGTCAAACCTTCCAAACATCTATGCTAGCATCAAGGATTATCTCTTATATATTTTATATGAGTCCATCTCTCCAGGAGGTCACAAAGAAATTCTCTCTTTTGACTCCTTTTCTTTCAGAGCCTAAGGCTGCAGACTATTCCTTGCTTCTTAGTCATAGCCAGAATATCTCTTAGTTTCTTCTCGGGTTCTCTAGACTCTAGACGTACCCATATGTGAAGACTTATTCCTGCTGTTCCCAGAGATCACCTGTTACAGGTAAGTAACTGTGCTTTGCCCAAGGGGCAATAGAAGAAGTACCTCTTCTTCAACAAGGGTCAGGGTTTTACTCCCCCTATTTTCTCATCCCAAAGAAGACAGGGGGCTACAGACCCATATTAGATCTCAGAGAATTGAACAAATTTCTATGCAAGGAGAAATTCAAGATGCTTTCTCTGGGCACTCTCCTTCCATACCTTCAGAGTCAGGATTGGCTTTGTTCTCTAGATCTCAAGGATGCGTACACACATGTCCTCATCCATCCTTCTCACAGAAGGTTCCTCCGTTTCTTTTTCCAAGGAAAGCATTACCAATACAGGGTACTTCCTTTCGGTCTGGCCTCTGCTCCAAGAGTGTTCACCAAATGCATGGCAGTAGTAGCTGCATTTCTACGCACTCTGGGAATTTTTGAATTCCCATACCTGGACGACTGGCTCATCCGAGCTCCATCCCAGTCAGAGGCCCAGACTGCCCTAGACTGCACAAGGCGCATTCTGCAGTATCTGGGACTTGTGGTAAATCTCCCAAAATCCCAGCTCACCCCTACTCAATCCCTAGAGTTCATAGGGGCCTAGCTAGATACTACCACTGCAAGAGCCTATCTTCCTCAGGCCCGTTGCCTACGCCTGGGGCAGTTAGCCTCCCAGATTCAGTCAAAGAGCCATTTAACTGCCCGGGAGATGCTGCAACTGCTAGGCCACATGGCATCCACAGTGCATGTGGTCCCCTATGCTCGCCTTCACATGAGAGCAGCTCAATGGAATTTGTCCACCCAGTGGACTCAAGCATCAGGTGCTCTGTCAGACAAAATAGCAACCTCCAGGCGCCTCTTTTGGTCTCTCCAGTGGTGGAAGTCCACCCAAAATCTGTTGCTGGGGTCCCCCTTCCAACAGTTGTTACCCCAAGCAACCCTCACAACAGATGCCTCCCAAACAGGTTGGGGAGCTCATCTGCAAGACCTCTCCACTCAAGGCACTTGGTCTCCACAGGAGACCTATCTCCATATCAACCACTTGGAGCTCCGAGCAGTTTTTCTAGCTCTCAAGGTCTTCCATACCCTGCTCAGCTACAAGACAGTCCTCATTCATACGGACAATCAAGTAGCAATGTTTTACATAAATAAGCAAGGAGGAACTGGCTCTCTGTCGCTTTGCAACGAAGCTTTAAGATTGTGGGCCTTCGCCAGAGAGCATCAAATCCATCTCCTGGCCGTATACCTTCCAGGAATCCAAAACTCTTGGGCATACAGACTCAGTCGAGTTCTGTTTCCACACGAATGGTCCCTGCACATGGACCAAGTACTCAGAATCTTTCAAGAGTGGGGAACCCCGGACATAGACCTCTTTGCAAGTCCGTGGAATGCCAAACTTCCCCGGTTCTGTTCCAGAATTCTGTGTCAGGGAGTTCAGGCCAAGGATGCCTTCCTCCTTCACTGGGGTCAAGACTTCCTGTATGCCTTTCCACCTTTAATTCCCAAGACTCTGTTCAAACACCAGAGGGATCAAGGATCTATGATCCTCATAGCTCCACGCTGGCCACGCCAAGTGTGGTACCCTCTACTTCTACATCTCTCTCAAGCTCCCTCCCTAGACTTGGGAGCTGCTCCAGACCTACTGTCTCAGGAGGAGGGGACTTTGTGGCACCCAAACCCCAAGTCCGTTCACCTCAGAGCTTGGTTGCTGAAGGCCTAGACCTTCAAGATTGGAATCTTTCTCAGCAGGTGAAGGATATCCTTCATGCTTCCAGGAAACCTTCTACTAGACGTTCCTATGCTTTTAAATGGAAAAGGTTTTCCATTTGGTGTACTAAGAAGGGTCTTGATCCTCTAGCACTACCTTTGAATTCTCTATTGAAATATCTCCTGCATCTTTCCAATGCAGGCCTTAAGACAAATTCAGTAAGGGTCCATTTGAGTGCTATTGCAGCATCCCTTAAGCCTATCAATGGACACCCAATTTCCTCTCATCCTCTTATTGCAAGATTCATGAGAGGCCTAACTTTAACTAAACCTCCCATTAGACCTCCTCCGGTGGCATGGGACTTAAATCTGGTTCTTGTTCAGTTTATGAAGCCACCTTTTGAACCCTTAGCCACTACCTCCCTGAAATTTCTTTCCTGGAAGGTTATTTTCCTCATTGCAGTCACCTCAGCTCGTCGCATCAGTGAACTGCAGGCCTTAGTGGCTAATCCACCTTATACAAGATTCCATCATGATAAGGTAGTCCTTAGGACCAATCCACACTTTATGCCTAAAGTGGTCTCACCTTTTCATCTTAATCAAGAGGTATATTTACCTGTCTTTTTTCCAGCTCCTCATGCATGAAGTGCAGAGAGGAATCTTCATACTCTGGATTGTAAGAGAGCTCTTGCCTTTTACTTACAAAGGACACAGCAACATAGAAAGTCTTCTCAACTCTTTGTTGCTTTTGATCCCTCTCATTTGGGACTTCCAGTCTCTAAGAGAACACTCTCCAATTGGATTGCTCAGTGTATTTCTTTCGCCTACCAGAGTAAAGAACCTTTCTCTGGAGGGCTATGTCACAGCTCATAATGTGAGGGCCATGGCCACCTCTATGGCTCATCTAAATTCTGTGTCCATCGACCAAATCTGTCGAGCGGCCACCTGGGCCTCGGTTCATACCTTCACAGCCCATTACTGCTTGGACAAGGACTCCCGCCGGGATGCCTTGTTTGGTCAGGCTGTTCTCAAACACCTGTTCCATTCTTAATCAGCACCTGCCCTCCTTCCCAGAATGGATGCCTGAGGTCCATAGGAGGAGGTAGAGCCTTTCCCAGGGTCTCATAACCTCAGGGATCTCCCCGGCATCTCTAGCTAGGGAGTCCCCATATGTGAAGACTCATTCCTGCTTGTTCCTGGAGATAGCACAGTTACTTACCTGTAACAGGTGATCTCTGGGAACAGCAGGAATAAGTCTTCACAACCCACCCACCTCCCCTAGGAGTTGTATCTCTCTATCTGTCTTTCCTTTCCTCTCTCTCTCTTTGTCTCAGCTTTAAAACCGAACTGAGGAGAGGCGGTTAGGAAAGGCGGGAAGGCAGCGCGCAGGCGCTGTGGGATGCTCCCAAAAGCTTTCCTTTTTGGGAAGCTGGGGAGCGTTCCCGCGCAGGCTCCGTCGGTACCGACGTACCCATATGTGAAGACTTATTCCTGCTGTTCCCAGAGATTACCTGTTACAGGTAAGTAACTGTGCTTTACATGCATACTTGATAAAAAAAAATGTGTGTACACATGTTCTTATGCACTAACATTTGTCTGCTCCTGAGCAGTCGTCTTATGTTTGCAGCTTTAATTGAGCCGTGATTTGTGCCAGTTTACCCCTAGTATTTTGTAAGGATACATAGGCACCTCTGCAGCTTTATAAAATAGGCTAAAGTAGGCACCTTCGAACCTAGGCACCCTGTTGTAAAATTTCCTCCTTTAATACATGTTGCTTCTACACGTGCCCCCTTCCCCACAGCAGGGTGGCGGAACAGAGAAGAGAACTATTTAGGGAGATTTTGCTCCCTCATGTTACGGATAAACTTGATACGCCATGCAAAATGTAAATCAATCCATTGATACAATCACCAATGCAATGGCACAAAAATACAAAAAATAAATAAATTTATTTTTGTTTAAATGGTGCCATTCAGGGGAGGATGAGTTTAGTTAAAGTGTGGCAAGATTTTGAACTTATCGTGCATCTGCCCTGCACTTACTGCATGGACCTGCTTTATATTCCTGGGCAGATAGTGCGGGTGCACCTGTGCAATCTACTGAGGCATGTAAGGCGGCCACAGAACTAAAAAGAAAAAGCAACTGCTACAGCAGTGCATCCCTCCCTAATCTGATCTCCCCCCTCGGGTTCTCTCTCTCCCAATCAGGTCCTCCGCCCCTTGATCCCCCCCCTCCCAACTCCACCTCCATGCTAATCTAGTGCGATGGGGCAAAAATGATTTCTTTCTGCTGCCGTCATGGTAGCCAGTGGGGTTGAAAATGGCGGTTATGACCCCTACCGGTAGTCTTGCAGTATTACCACTAGGGGTCATCCTGCCATATGCAGAGCGATTGCTGGGTACTGATATGCAGCTAGTTCATATTCATACTAAATAATTAGTGTGCGCTGGTACTGCTAAAGATTCCCTGCTGTAAATGCATCTCTCTTCCTTTCTCCCAGGCTAAATCGAGCCAGCCAGACGTATTTCTTTCCTATACACCTGACAGACCAGCTGCTACCCAGTGCTGTGTTTTATGCCACTGTGGGTCCGCTAGTATTCTATGTAGCCATGCACCGACTCGTTATCAAACCCTACCTCAGCGCACAAAAGGAAAGGTGAGTCTGTGAAAGCAGGTCAGGGGCTGGTGTGCTATATGCGATACAGGGCATTTGCAGAACCCGAATTTTCCCAGCGGCAGCATGAGTTCAGTTGAAGGTTTCTACAGTTCTGCCATATGGCATTATTTGGTATGTAAGTAGTGTTAGTGCACAGGGCACTATACCAAATAAATCACATGATTATAAAGTTCCAGTGTCCATGTCCCTTCAAAACCTTATAATCTGAGTAGTCATATTTTAAATGTAAGTGATTTTCTCGCAGTCGGCTTGTGTTCCAGCCATGGACCAAGTGGTTGCTGTCAGTTCACAGCTGTGCTATGAATACTTGCTGTAGTGAGTCAAGGGCAATCCGTGACAATAGGAGATGGTGCTAGCCACTCTGAGACATTAAGCACCATGGCTAGTGAACCAATGTGTCTTAAACATGCCAGACCAGTTGGATCAGGTGGGGTCTTCAGAAATGGCCATGTAAGAAAACCACAGCATTAATTGTCCAGCGGAATAGTGTGGTTTGATTATTTCAAAGTGAAAATAACATTTTACAGGCATATGGGGAGGAAAGCATAGTGTGAACATGTCTAGCGGAAAAGCATGCTGGTTCTCTAAAATCGGGAGGCGTTTTACTGTTCTATTAAGTTGCTGCTTTCAGCATTTGATAACTCTGAGATCTTAGTCCAGAGCCTTACACATGAGTGTGGGAAGTTTTACAAGGTTTTGTTACTCTGTGAATTTTCTTATTTAGAGACCTGGAGAAACAAAGGGAAAGCTCGGCAAACGAGATTTCTCAGAAAAAGCAAGAGGCAGAGGCTGCAGTAAGTAGAAATAGTTCTTGTCAGCTTTTAAAAGCTTTGCATTTTAACTTTGTTTGTTGATATTATGCAAACACAGTAAATGCACAGTTTGTAAGCATGTGGTGTACAGAAATACACGCAATGGGCCAATTTTAAAATGATCTAGCGGTCTAACTTTAAAATTGTTCCCTTTTAAAAACTGAGCAAGGCTGAGCAGCTAAATTTTCTGCTCAACAAGTGAATGCCCCAAGGGCGTGGGGGGGGGGGGGCATTGCTAGATGAAGGAATGAAAGTAAGGTGCCTGGTGATGATTTCCTAAATGAAAGGTGTATAGTAACAAACATGAAAAAACCTTCCTAATCCTGGTCCTGAAAAAACCTTCCTAACCCTCTCACTTGGTTTGCAGCTTGTCGTGCTATGAGGGCTTGCGTGCATCAGTGATGCTGAGAGCTAAACTATCGGTAGTTTAACTACTGGCATGGTTGAAGCTCAATCACGGGATGTTAACAACAGTTGTTCGTTCAACCCTTCCCCCAGAGCATTATACGCCAAGCTTTTACTTCATCTGGATCGTTGGGCACCGCCGCGACACCGCCGCTCTGGGGGAAGGGTTGAATGAACAACTGTTGTTAGCGTCCCGTGATTGAGCTTCGTATCGGGAAGGACAGCACATTTGAATGATTGCGTCTCCTTGCTTATCCAGATGAGTAGCCAAGTTTTACAAAAGGGTCAATATGCGATATGTCTGGACACATAATGAATGATTTAGCCGCAGTAAGCAGCCTTTAGTATATATTGTTGGTGTGAAGGCTGGTTTTGGGAAACCTGTAGCCTTTAGCACAAAGACCTTCGGGTCATTTTTTAACAAATGAAAAAAAAGGACGGCCTGCTTCCTGAGAGTGTTTTGTCGCCCTCATGCCAGGCAATCTGACAAAAATTGTTTTCTTGATAAATTCCTGTTCAACAAGTTCATCAGGATTAGGAAGGTTTTTTCATGTTTGTTACTATACACCTTTCATTTAGGATTTATATTGTGGTGTTCTCCAGGACCAAGCAGGAAGTCAGTCCTCACTTATGGGTGACGTCGGCGCCGACGGAGCCCTCGCGGAGCAATTTTCCCCAGCTTTCAAAGAAAGCCTTTGGGAATTGCAGCGCGCATGCGCGGTCCTCTTCCCGCCCAAGGGTGCCATCTTAGCCAGTCTTCTTTTTTCCGCGGAGCCCTACAGACGTCCCCGTCGTGTCCCCGCGAAAAAGTTGATATTTCTTCATAATTTTATTCTTTTTCCTTCGGTTCGACGCCGGTCTTTTTCCCGCCCAGACTCGCGACGCCGGTCACGAGTCCTCTTCTTCTTTTCGGTTTTTCTGACTTAGTCAGTTTTCGTTTTCGGTTTTTCCCTGGCAGCCCGGTCCTTTGACCTCGCCGGGGCCCTTTTTCCCCCGATGGCTGCCAGTGGTTTCAAGCGGTGTGGTCAGTGTGACCGAAATATGTCACTAACTGACACACACGACTTTTGCCTCCGCTGCCTGGGCCCGGATCATGAAGAAATGATCTGTGGGCCCTGCGGCAAAATGTCCTCCAAAGCATTGAGAAGTCGGCGGCATCAGCGGGATAGGATCTTCGCTGACCCCAGCCGTACCCGGACCTCGTCGGAGGCCTCCGCGTCCAAAGGTTCCAGCTCGGACCGTCGCCGGAGTTCCTCCGACAGGGGTTCTCCCTCCGGGGACCATCGACGTAAGGTGAAACCCGCGAGGGCGGCGTCGGTGGACGCTCCTGGCTCCGCGAGGGCCAGGTCGCATAGCCCCGATAGCCGCCCCGGGTCCTTGGAGAAGGAGCACCTCATGAAGCGACCTCGCCTGGAGTCGGAGCTGCCTGCTCGGGTAAGTCCTGTGGTCCTCCTGGACTCGCCTCCGCGACAGCCGACGTCGGGCCCGACGCCGTCGGGGCCCGAGTCGGGGGCTGCTGGGTCACCTGAGCTCGGACTCAGGTTGACGGCCTTGGAGAGCAGACTGTCTGCCTTCATGGACCAGCAGCGGGCACTGCTCGCTGGCTTCGCTGGCGTCGCTGCCCCGACCGCCGGGACGTCGACGTCCAAGTCGACCCCGGAGACCGAGCCGATCCTCGAGTCGATGCGAACTCGAGTCGATCCTCGGTCGAGGTCACCCTCGGCCTCCCGTTCGGGACCGAGGTCGCCGACGCCGACTCCCTCGGCGTCGGGGCGGCAGGCGCCGCGCCCTGCCCGGGCCGACCCCACCGAGTCCTCGTCGGAGTCGGTCTGGGAGTCTGAAGAGGAAGAGTCGCCTGATTCTTTCCGGACTCGGTGTGTCCCCTCGGACTCACCGGAGTCCGAACCTCGGAAGCAGTCCCCCCCAGAGGATGCCCGGTTCTCGGACTTCGTCAGGGATATGGCCAAGGCTTTGGCCTTCCCTGCGGACCCCGAGGAGGAGCCTCGAGCCGAAGAGCTCGACGCCCTCCAGTATGACTCTCCCGCAAGGGAACACTTTACTGTACCGGTTCCTCCTATGCTGGAACGACTACTCTTCCGCATGTGGGAGAGTCCGGCCACCTCGCCGGTCCTGAGCAAGCGGGTCGATTCTATCTATCGAGTCCGCAAGAGCCCTGGCTTCCAAAAAGCACAGCTACCACACCATTCCATGGTAGTGGAATCGGCCATGCATCGTCTTAAGAGCCAGAAGATGCACTCCTCGGTGCCTCCTGGCAGGGAGGCCCGTAACCTGGATGGCCTTGGTAAGAAGTGTTTCCAGGGCTCTATGCTTGCGTGTCGTGTCCAGACCTACCAGCTATACATGGGCATGTATCTCCGAGACCTGGCTAAAGAGCTAGCCGGATTCTCCGCTGGTTTGTCCGAGGAACCCTTGCGGAGGTTCCTGGCCTTGTCCACTGGCATTCGGGAATGCTCAAAGTTCATGTCCCGAGCAGCCTATGATGGCTTTGAAGCATCGGCTCGAGTGGCCGCAGCCGGCATCGGTGCCCGCCGACAGGCTTGGCTTCAGTCGTCTGACCTTGAGCCCTGGGTGCAGGACAAGTTGGTCGATGTCCCCTGCCGAGGCGAAAACCTCTTTGGCAAGCCCATGGCTGAAAAGGCTGCACAAATTGAGACGGAGACTCTCACCAGGACCAGGCTTTCTAGGAAGACCTCCGCCCCTTCCCAGAAAAAGAAGGGCTCGGGAAAAAAAGCCCTTTTACCCGAGGAAGGCGGCTGCCTACAAACAATACCCCCATTATCAGGCCCCTGCAGCTCCCCAACAGGGCCAGCAGGCCAAGGGACGGGGTAACGGGTCCCGTAGGCAGCAAGCCCCCAAGCCTGCACCACCAGCCCCTGCTCAGCAGGGTGGGGGTTTTTGACTCCTTAAGCATAGCCTCTCCCCCCCCGCTGGTTCCTCCCAGCACCGGAGGCCGGCTGGTTCACTTCGCCCACAGGTGGTCCAGCATCACCTCAGATGCCTGGGTGCTTCAAGTCGTGCGAGAAGGCTATCTTCTCCACTTCCACCAGGTCCCTCCCTCCTATTTTCCGGGAGAACCTCCACGACCCCCTCTGCACAGGGAATTACTCCTTCAGGAGTTAGCAGGTCTTCTACAGGAACAGGCGGTGGAACCGGTGCCCCACCACCTGAAAGGTCAAGGCTTTTATTCCAGGTATTTTCTAATACCAAAGAGAACAGGAGGCCTCAGACCCATCCTGGACTTGCGCAACCTCAACAAGTTCCTCGTGCGGGAGAAGTTCAAGATGCTTACCCTTGGAATCCTTCTGCCCTACCTCCAGCAGGGAGATTGGCTATGCTCCTTGGATCTAAAGGATGCCTACACGCACATCCTCATCCACCCAAGCCACCGCCAATACCTAAGGTTTGTGGTGGCAGGGAATCATTACCAGTACAGAGTACTGCCCTTTGGCCTGTCCTCCGCACCGCGAGTCTTCACAAAATGTCTCGCGGTGGTGGCGGCCCATCTCAGGCTTCACGGCCTCTATGTCTTTCCGTACCTCGACGACTGGCTCATCAGAGCAGCGTCCGCTCTGGAGGTCACCAACGCCACGCGCCGCACGGTGACTCTTCTGCAGTACTTGGGCTTTGTTATAAACTTCGCAAAGTCCACTTTGCTCCCCTCACAGGATCTCGAGTTCATCGGCGCAAGGCTGCACACTCCTCAGGCACGAGCGTACCTACCGCTCGACAGGGCTCAACGGCTCATGGACCTAGCCGACCGTTTTCGCAGCCAGCCCCTGGTCTCCGCCAGGCGCTTCCTGAGACTACTCGGCCATATGGCTTCCACCGTCCATGTGACCCCCAATGCCCGCCTGAATATGCGGCCTGCTCAATGGTGTCTCCGCCAGCAGTGGCAACAAGCCACAGGCGGCCTAGCAGACCTAGTGCGCGTCTCCGAGCCGCTGATCTCGTCTCTCCGGTGGTGGCTTCAGCAGCCGAACCTGATATTCGGAATGCCTTTCCAGTCACCTCAGCCGCCCGGGTGCTGACAACAGATGCATCCCTCCTGGGCTGGGGAGCGCATTGCCAAGGGGCACGTACTCAGGGCCTCTGGACCACGTGGGAGTCTGCTCAGCAGATCAACTTCCTGGAGCTCAGGGCGATCCGCCTGGCTCTCAAGGCCTTCTCCCACCTGACTTCTCACCAGTCCGTCCTTGTCCAGACGGACAATCAAGTTGCCATGTTCTACGTGAACAAGCAGGGGGGCACGGGCTCCTTCCTCCTCTGCCGGGAGGCACAGAAGCTCTGCTCTTGGGCCGTCAGTCACGGCATTCTCCTCAAGGCAGTTTATCTCCCAGGCCAAGAGAATTACCTGGCGGACAAACTCAGCAGGATCCTCCAGCCGCACGAGTGGCGTCTGGATCCCTTGGTAGTTCAGAAGCTCTTTCTAAAGTGGGGCCTCCCCACGGTGGATCTCTTTGCCAGTCCTCACAACTGGCAACTTCCTCGCTTCTGCTCTCGTCAGCCATACCCCCTTCGGGTTGCGGCGGACGCTTTTCTACTCTCATGGTCGGGGAGCCTTCTGTACGCTTTCCCTCCCATCCCGCTAGTCTCTCGGACTCTTTTCAAGGTTCTCCGAGACAAAGCCTTCATGATCCTGGTGGCCCCTCGCTGGCCCAGACAGCCGTGGTTTCCGCTCCTGCTGCAATTGGCGGTGGAGGATCCATTCCCTCTGGGGTTACAACCGGATCTCCTCACTCAGGATCAGGGGTCTCTGCTACACCCCAACCTCAGGTCTCTCAACCTAATGGCCTGGCTGCTGAGAGGGTAGTCCTCGCTCCCCTTCTCCTGCCGGCAGAGGTGGAGGAGGTCGTCCTAGCTTCGCGACGACCTTCTACCCGCAAATGCTACGCCCTTAAATGGCGTCGTTTTTCCGTTTGGTGTACCCGACAGTCTCAGGATCCCTTCTCCTGCCCGGTGTCGGTGGTCTTGCAGTACTTGCTTTACCTCTCTAATCTGGGACTTAAGTCCAACTCCGTCAAAGTTCAACTCAGTGCTCTTTCAGCACATCATGTGCCGGTGGACGGCAGACCTCTCTCCAACGACCCTCTCGTAGCGAGGTTTCTCCGAGGTCTCCTTCTACTTAAACCACCTCTGCGCCCGCCAGCGCCTGACTGGGACCTGAATGTGGTTTTACAGCGGATCACCTGTCCGCCTTTTGAACCTATGGCTACCTGTTCTCTCCGTTTTCTTTCTTGGAAAACACTGTTCTTGATAGCCCTCACTTCCGCTAGACGCGTAAGTGAATTGCAGGCCCTCATGTCTGATCCCCCTTACACTCGGTTCTACAAAAATAGGGTAGTCCTACGGACTCACCCAAAATTTCTTCCAAAAGTGGTCTCCCCCTTTCACATCAATCAGGAGGTGGTACTTCCAACCTTCTTTCCCAGACCACACTCCAGCCGAGCTGAAACGGTCCTCCATACCCTGGACTGTAGAAGGGCTTTAAACTTCTACCTTGACCGTACGCGGGAGCACCGTAAAGCTGCTCAGCTTTTTGTGTCTTTTGACCCCAATAAATTGGGGCTCCCGGTCTCCAAGCGTACTCTGTCCATCTGGGTTGCGGACTGTATCTCTTGGGCCTATGGGGCAGCCGGACTCTCCTTGGATGGTCGAGTCACGGCTCATTGTGTTCGGGCAAAGGCTACGTCAGTGGCTTACCTCCGCTCTGTTCCGCTGGCAGACATCTGCCGGGCCGCTACTTGGTCTTCGAGCCAGACTTTTGCGGTCCATTACTGTCTCGAGAGGGAGTCCCGCAGGGACAGTGCTTTCGGACAGGCAGTCCTCCGTAATCTCTTTGAGGTCTGAGCAACTCCTACCCTCCATCCCGGATGTGGGCTACCGGTGGGTAATAATTCAGCGAAGATTCTTTCCTTCTGTGCTGCTGAGCTAGAGGGAGCTCATTTTTGTGCTTAGGGTCTCCGGTAGCCTTAAGCTTGGGAGTCCCATAAGTGAGGACTGACTTCCTGCTTGGTCCTGGAGAAAGCGTAGTTACTCACCTGTAACAGGTGTTCTCCAGGAGCAGCAGGAATCAGTCCTCACAACCCTCCCTCCTCCCCTTGGAGTTGCAATCGTCTGCTTTACTTTTTTTGCAAATTTTTATGCTGTCTTTTTTAGCTATGTCATCTGACTGTCTAAGATGGCACCCTTGGGCGGGAAGAGGACCGCGCATGCGCGCTGCAATTCCCAAAGGCTTTCTTTGAAAGCTGGGGAAAATTGCTCCGCGAGGGCTCCGTCGGCGCCGACGTCACCCATAAGTGAGGACTGATTCCTGCTGCTCCTGGAGAACACCTGTTACAGATGAGTAACTACGCTTTATAGCTGGGTTTAGATTGTGGTGATGATTTCCGGCATTTAATGTTGTCAACTGGCTCCAGATTTCAGGATAAGTCGAGCCAGTTCTGGTTTTAAACCCTTGTTCACATGGCAATGCAGAAAAGATCCCGATGGTAGAGCCGGTTAAGTGATTTATAGCAGTAAGAATAGGAAAGCACTCCAAGAAAATAGTACCCAAAGTCCAAGGCCAGAGGCTTGTCTTGCACTGAAAATAAAACATTTTTCATAAAAACAGATGTTCAAGTGTATAATTGTTTATACACACACACATTATATATATAAATTGTTTCCTATTCACAGCTGCTATCACTTACAATACAATATTCCTAAAATCCCAAAATATAATATGCTTAAAAGCCAAGCATGGCCATGTTTGGGCTAATGCCTGCATCAGGGTACAAAACCATAAATACAAATATAAAAATGCATATAAGAGAGGTTCTGGAGGAAGTAACATCCTGGTGGAGCCTGTGTTTTCTGTAAACAACCCTCCCTGCACCCCGCTGTGGATTAGATCTGTGTGAGTGACTTATCCTGCTCATGTCTGACTGCATAAAAGGAAAATGTTTGAGAGCCTAAAAGCAGTAATGAAACGATCTGCGAAATCTCTGAACCGAGTGGCATGTGCTGTGCCGGTGGCCAGTCTGGAGGAGGCCTCAGGCTCAGCAGCTGTGGGGGGGGGGGGGGGGGGTCATTTGGCACAGAAACAGGATGAGACGTTGACTAAGGTTGACATGGAGAAATGTGTGGCGGAACTGAAAGGTGGGCTCCATCAAAAAGAAAACAGGCAGTGGCTGAAATAAAGGCAGACCTTGGTGGATTTGGGCAATCGGGTTGAAGCGATAGATCAATGTGTTGAGGAACACAAAGATGGCATCGATGCTTGCAGAGACATTATACCTGAAGTGCAAGATTTAAACTTGAAATTGCTGTTAAACTTGAGGATTTAGAGAACCACTCGGGTATACCTGAAAGAGAGGTGCTTCGAAAGATGTGATACAGAAAATTTGCTGGAGTAATTCTGCGTGAGGGTAGAGATCAGGTACCAGAGGTCGAGGTGGTTATTGATTGGCCCATAGAGTCTTAGGCCCCAAACACAATGATAAGTCTCGTGCAGTGATCACCTGCTTGCACAGCTTTGATACCAAGGAACAGATACTATCTAAAGCCCAACAGCTGGGTGTGATCCATTGGCAGAGCTTAAGTTTGGAAGTCTACCAGGATTTGGCATTGGCCACCTTACAGAAGCAACATGCATTTAAGTTAATAACTGCTGTATTGTGGAAGGAGATTAAGTACAAATGGCTTTTCCCATTTGGTCTTTTATTCACACTTAATGGAGAAAGCAAGCGAATGTCGACCTTGGAAGATGCTTGGAGAGTCTTAATCAAAGCCAGTCTTGGCTCATCGGACAAATTTGAATTGGCGGATATCAAGAGTAAGCTGGCAGAAAACATTGACAGCAAGCAAGCGTAAGAGTGAGAGGAACCTCGGGATTGTGGTGACTTAAGAATGGGCAAAGATCTGGACTCTCTCTTAGGAGGGATAGTCTCCCTTGGACACAATAGACTGACTTAGCCAGAGCACTGGTATAGCTGGCATATGAGAGAAGCGAATGCTCCCTTCTTTGATTACATAGTGATTCTCCTTTGTATGAATGATTTCAAGCTAGAGAAGACCCCTGTTGAGGGATCTTAATGTCTGGAGAACCTGAGAGAGGAATACCTAGAATATATAAATCATTCTTTTCCCTGAGGTGGAGGGGAGCAGACTAGTATCCTCAAACAGTGGGAGCAGGACTTAGGAGCTATTATAGATGAGGACCTTTGGGTAAAATTATATTATGTCCTCTTTAAGGGTCTTATTGCCTATTGATCTGCTTGAAAATTCTTATAAAATTCTGCATTGTTGGTATTATACACCAGGTACATTGTTCAAGATGTTTCACTCGGGAATAAATTATGTTGGTGTAACTGTGGCCAGGTGGGCACCTTTTCACATATCTGGTGGTCCTGGCCTAAAGTTAAGATTGTTTGGGATAAGGTGGGGATGTTTTTAGGGGAAATAGTAGGACAAGATATTATGTGACAGCTAAGGATGATGCTCCTTAATGGGGCTTACCGGGAAAAGATCAGGAGAGTGCATGTGACGCCCTTTTTCACGAAATATAGCTACTGCTGCATGTTTGACTGTAGTGGATAACTGGAGAGGGACTGAATCCCCTAATTATGAGAGTGAGGCATGTTCATCAGATGGTAAAACTGACAACAGTACTCCACCCTAGATTAACAACCTTTAAAAGGGTCTGAAGTAGATATGAAAGATAGTTACGGAATGATTGTGGGTGACACATTATCTGAGAAACTATATGTGTTGTTGTAAGGAGGGGGGATATGGAAGGACAGTTGGAAGGTAGGTTGTTGGGGGCAGGAGTTAGGGGCGGTTGGAATGGGGAGGGAGGGAGGGTGGGATAGGGAATGTAACTTAAAAATAATTATACTGTGAGAAAAACCCTAGTGACTGTATAACATTGTGATGTTGGGTGAAGATTTGTTTTATGGTATTGGAAATTAGTGTATTTCCGTCAGCAATCAATCGGTCAATAAATAAATAAGAAAGAGAGGTTCAAGCACAATTTAAACATATCTCTTATCAATTAACCAGTGATGTGCATAGTCAAAAAAAAGGCTTGGTTAGTCGTTGTTTAAACCAAGATTTAGTGATTTTCATGTGTCTTTTTTCATGTTTTTGCACACATTTGTCTTAAATACACATCATCTATGTACGCACAAACATTTTTTAGGCACCCAAACAAATCTAATAACGCTGACAGATGTACACCTCTACAATTAGCCATATTGTCTCTCAACAACCCCAAAGGATATAAGAAAAGGTTTGCTCACAGAACCCACAAGTCTTAGGTCATACATATGTCAAACTCCATCTTTGTATGACCTAAGACTTGTGGGTTCTGTTGGGGGGGGGGGTGGAATTTTGGGGGTTTTGTAGTTATGTTCTCATTATTGTGTGTTCATGTTGTTTGTACCTTGCTTTGGACAGCATCAAAAAGGCAGGGACTCTGAGCTAATGTTTGCTTTTGCACCCCCCATCTTGGGGTATGTATCACACAGATATCTGGGCTCATACCATGAGAATAGCCACACACTGGATTGGTTCTGCTCTCTCTCTGTCACTGTTTTCTTGTTGGCTTTCTGCCAAGTCCTTTTTTCCGGGATCCCCTTTCCATCGTTTGGTTTCTTTCCACTCTGTCGTCTTCCCCTGCATCTCTCTCTTGCCTCTTTTTTCCTCCATTTCTCTCATCCCTTTTTATGTACCTATAGCTAGATTTCATTCCTTGTTATCTCCTCTTTCGTCTTCCTCTTTTCAATTTTCATCAGCCTACCAGCTTTCCATTTCCCACTCTCATTTCCCAGCTGTCTCATTACTACCCCAGCCTCCAGTTCCCCCTGTCTTTCACCCCCTTTTCCAGCCTCTATACGTATCCCCACCTCAGTTTTATATACCTTCTGTTGCTGCCTCTCATCCGCTTATCAGCTCCTTCCCCATCGCTCATCCTCTCTTCACCCCCAGTCTTTGTCAGTACCCTCCTATCCAGACTTACCCTCTCTTTTACCTCCCCCATTTCCACACTCTTGCCTCCTTCAAGCACTTGTCCCTTTCCTTTGTCTCTCACCCCTCCATTTCAACTGCCTCACAACCTCTCCTTCAAACCATCTCCCCCCACCCTGTTTTTTACACAGTCTCACACCTCTACTGTGATCTCTTGCACGGTCACTTAGTCAGCAATGTCCTCTTAATCTCTGCTTATTTCTTAGTCCTCACTATCCCCCATTTAACACCCCATACCCCCCAGTTCCCAGTTATACACCCAAGCTCCGAGTCTCCACTCACAGTCCCGATACCCAACCAGTCTGTCTTCTGGTCCCCCCTCAAGTCTGAGTCCCATATCCTCACTATCTATCCTTCTGCCTCTTTTTCTCCTTTCCTAAGTATCCATTGTCCCTGCCTTTTCCCAAAACCCTATTTTTCTCCTTCCCTAGCAATCTCCTTCATAGTACCCGTCCTCTTTACACTTCTTCTAGCCACTCAGCATCAGTCTCGGCTCCCTTTTCCCAGCCCATAGCCTTAGCATCAGCCTGCAGACCCCTACCCCCAGTCCTCTGTTCTGAGCCCCAGCATCTTCATTAATCACACAGTGGGGGGAATGCGTTCCTTCAGTCTCGCTCCTCCATTACATGTCTGGTTTGAAGCGTGAGACGCAGAGGAATATTAGAAGCGGTGGTAGCAAAGGCACATGTTCCTGTTGCTGGGGAGGGCATGATACACCTGTGGGTATGAACTGCCTCTCTGTTCAGTGGACAGCAGAATTCTGACTAGCTTACTCTTTATGACTTTTTTTCTCTTATTGCAGGTTCGGCTAATGCAGGAGTCTGTCAGACGTATTATAGAAGCTGAAGAATCCAAAATGGGTAAAAAACAGACCATAGATGCTCCGAGATTGTACCCTGCTTTTTGCCTGTCATCAGACCCAATGCTGTGCGTGACTGTCATAAAATGTAGGAATTTGGGGCCTTTGTTGATGACATTGGCAGAGGATTAGGGAAGAGCTTTGGATCATCAGTGGGCCCATTTAAAAAAAATGTTTTCCTCATTTATTAATATGGCTACCATCAAATCAGCTGTGACACCTAAGCCCAATCCTGCATTCTCTGAGAACAAGCAGGAAGTCCATTCTCACATATGGGCAACATCGGTGCTGACGGAGCCTGCGTGCTAACCTCTCCCCAGCTTTCAAAGAAAAACTTTGGGAGATGGGAGATGCACCACGCATGCATGGTTCCCTTCCCGCCTAAAGGTCCCATCTTGCCTCAGTCTCCTTTTATCCGCAGAGCCCATCGGACGTGTGTCTGTTCTCCTCTGAAAAAGGTTTTGGTTTTTTTGCTCTCTTTTTTTTCATTGGTTCTTGAATAGATTCCTTCTCTGGTTGCGTGCCAGTACCCTTCTCACCTCCGGGGACCGCTCGTCTCGGTGTCACGATTTTTCTCAGATTCCCTTTTTTTCCCTCAGGATTTTTTCTTGCTGTGCAGGTTTTCGCACCCTTTCTGGCTGGGCCAAGTGAATTTGACCTCATGGGGGCCATATTCCCCACTATGACCTTGGTCAGTGGCTTCAAGCCTTGTGACTATTGTGCACATAATATGTCATGTAGAGATCCACATGATTGTTGCGTTCGGTGTCTCTGGCTGGATAGTGATGCCTTGGCATGTGGTCTCTGCCAGCAGATCAGGTCCAAGGCCCTCCGAGGCCATAAGAAGCAGCACAAGTTGATTTTTCATAAGACCAACTCAGCCCTGGAGTTGTCCATGGGACCAGCGCCCTCGAGGGCGGCTACAAACGCCTCTGCCTCGCATGGCAACCACTCTTCCTCAGGGCCTTGAAGTCGCAGGGCATCAAGCCGGGGTTCCCTCGGGGAGGGACACCCCTCG
The DNA here is from genome assembly GCA_033557465.1 of Ichthyophis bannanicus. Lineage (NCBI taxonomy): Eukaryota > Metazoa > Chordata > Amphibia > Gymnophiona > Ichthyophiidae > Ichthyophis > Ichthyophis bannanicus. Next base: position 77,914,654 of record CM066042.1, read on the forward strand.
AAGGGCTGGATGTCATCGGTGGTCTCATCAGGTGATGAGTGGGGAAGTCCCATGGCCCCCAGACTCTGAGCCCTCGATGCAAGGCCAAGGGCGATGGCTGGAAGCGGCCCTCAAAGCTGCCCCAGCAGGAGAAAATGTCTTTGATGTCCAGGGATGGATCTCGGTTCTCCGAGGCCATCCTCATCAAGGACACTCCCCCTTGACGGTGCCAATGCAGGGCCTGAGGTCCTCGGTGCCCGAACCTGTGATTACGGAACCTTCTGGCCTCAAGGCCAGGATGACGGCCTTGGAACGCAGCTTGTCTGCCTTCATGGCCCAAAAGTGGGCTCTGATATCTGGTTCCTCACTACTGGCCCGGAGGTGGAGCTGATCCTCAAGGGCTACCGGCCATGAGATACTTCTCGGCACCAGTCCCGGTCCTGCTCAAGGCTGAAGACTTCCCTGCACAGTGCACCTGACTCTGAGCAGAAGGGTGTCGAGGGCCCCAGGCCTTCTGGGCTGGGGTGTGAGCCTGAGGCCTGGAGGACCCTCAAGATCTCCATGTCTGGGTCAGAATGGGAGACCAAGGACGACAAATACCCGGACACTCGACTCCACAGGATGTGCTCTCAGACACTTCCCCCTCCTGAAGCCCGGCGCCAGTCCCCACCCAAGAACCTGATGTTTCTGGACTTCGTCCAACATATGGCAAAGGCCCTTGCCTTTACTATCAAGTCTGAGGAGGAGCCTCGGGTGGAGGACCTTGAGATCCTCCAATATGAGGCTCCCCTTATGGAGGCACTCACGGTGCTCATTCCCCCATCCTGGAACGGCTGCTCTTCTGTATGTGGGAGACCCCTGCCTCAGTGCCCATCATGAGTAGGTGCCAGGACTCAATGTACCAAGTCTGCCAGAGCCCTGGCTTCCAAAAAGCTCAATTGCTTCACATCTCCATGGTGGTGGAGTCAGCCATATGTAGGTTCAAGAGCCAGAAAATGCATTCCTCGGTGCCCCCGGGCAGGGAGGCTGTGCCATGGATGCCCTGGGCTGGAAGTACTTCCAGGGCTCAATGCTTATCAGCCAGATCCAAACCTACCAACTGTACATGGGCATGTACTTGCAGGACATGGCAAGGGAACTTGCCGGGTTCTGGGCTGATCTCTCTCAGGAATCTCTTCAATAGTTCCGGACCCGGACCTGACATCTTGTATTTTTTGCCGACCAGCGGTCCACCATCACCACCAATGCATGGGCCCTACAGGTGGTGAAGGAGAGTTACCTCCTCCACCTCGAACAGACGCTCCTGCCATTTTTTTATGGGAGAGCCCCGTATGACTCCTCTTCACTGGGGCCTGGTTCAGCAGGAACTCCAGGTCTTCTGGCATACAGGGTTGTTGAACCTGTCCTCCTCCATCTCAGGGCAAGGGGTTCTACTCCCGCTACTTTCTGGTACCCAAAAGGACCGGAGGGTTTTGACCCATTCTAAACTTGCTGGACCTCAGCTGGTTCCTGGTGAGGGAAAAGTTCAAAATGCTCTCCCTTGGAACATTGCTGCCATACGTCCTGCAGGGAGATTGGCTATGCTCCTTGGAGCTAAAGGATGCGTTATACAGACATCGTCATCCATCCCCTTCGCAGGCAGTACTTCCGCTTCATGATAGGAATTTGCCACTACCAGTACAGGGGTGTACCCTTTGATCTAGCCTCTGCCCCGAGGGTATTCACTAAGTGCCTAAGCAGTGGTTGCCACCTTCTTGCTTCTCCAGGGTATGTTCATCTTCCCCTATCTGGATGACTGGCTCATCAAGGCAGCACTGCCGTCAAAGCTCATCAGGTGACGGCCTGCACCATCCTCATTCTCGAGCACCTGGGGTTCATCATAAACTACCCAAAGTCCCATCTCCATCTGGCACAATGTCTGGAGTTCATAGGGGCTCTGCTGAACACCATCCAGGCCAGGGCCTTCCTCCCTCCGGACAGGGCCCAGCACCTCATAACACTTACAAAGAACATCCAGGGTTGCCCCTCGGTATCTGCCTGCTTCGCCTGCTGGCTCACATGGCATCCACGGTACATGTCACTCTAGACATATGCGGTCTGTTAAATGGGTCCTACGCCCCAGTGGTCTCAAGCGGCAGGGTGCCTATGGGACAAAGCGGTCATGACCTGTCCTCTAGCCAACTCCCTCGACTGGTGGGAACAGCTCCACCATCTACAGGCCGGAATGCCCTTCCAGGCCTCCACCCCCAAGAGGATACTTAACCATGGACACCTCCAACTGGGCTGGAGAGCCCATTGTGACAACCTCTGTACTCGGGGCAGTTAGTCACAGGCAGAGAGCCTCCAGCAGATCAACCTCCCAGAGCTCTGAGCCATAGCGCTAGCCCTCTGGGCTTTTCACCACCACCTATGGCATCAAGCGGTACTGATTCAGACCGACAACCAGGTGGCGATGTTCTACATCAACAAACAGGGAGGTACAGAATCATCCCACCTGTGCCAGGAGGTGGTGAGCCTCTACTCTTTCGCCAGCAAGAATGGGATGCTCCTGCAGACAGTCTCTCTCCCGGGCCAGGATAGTGTCCTGGCGGGCCGGCTTAGCAGGTCCTCCAACCACACGAATGGCAGTTGGACCCCAGGTGGCCAGCCGGCTCTTCCGTCTCCGGGGGCTCCCTCAGAAGGACCTCTTCACCAGCCCAGCCATTGCTGAGCTGCCCCATGTGTGTCCAGGCAACCACATCCCTTGCGGGTGGTGGCAGATGCATTCCTCATTTTGTGGACAGGGGTCCTCCTCTACGCCTTCTCACCCATGCCGCTGATCGCCAAGACCATGTTCATGGTACAGCTGGACAGAGCCAACTTCGATACTGATAGCCCTCAGTGAGTCAGGCAGCCGTGGTTCCTCCTGCTTCTCCACCTGTCCCAGATACCCCCGGTTCCACTGGAGTGCACCCTGGGCCTGCTCTCACAGGAGGACAGCTCTCTCCTGCACCCCAATCTGGGGTCCCTAACTGACAGCCTGACTGCTGAAAGGGTAGCCTTGGCCCACTTCAATCTCTCAATCGAGTTGGAGGAAGTCCTACTGGCCTCCTGCAAAACTTCCACCCACCAGGCCTACACCTTCAAGTGGCGGAGATTCTCTGTGGTGTGCAGAGAAGCAGGTCAACCTCTTCTCCTTTTCAGTCCAGCTGGTGCTGCAGTACCTTCTTCACCTGTCCCAGGCAAGGCTGAAGTCCAACTCTGTTAGAGTACACCTTAGCGCATGCTCGACACACCACCATCTTGTTGAGGGCAAGCCCCTCTCTGCTCAGCCCTTTCGTGACTTGCTTCGTGAGGGGCCTGCTACTCGCAAGGCCACCCATCCAGCCCCCAGCGGCAGAGTTAGCTCTCAGCGTGGTTCTCTGAAAGCATACAGTGCCACCTTTTGAGCCTCTCAGCTCCTGCTACCTCAGGTATCTCTCCTGGAAAGTGGTCTTCCTCATGGCACTCGCCTCTGCTTGCACGGTTAACGAGCTCCAGGCTGTAGTGGCCCATCCAACTTATACAAGGTTCTGCAAGAACAGGGTCATGCTCCGCATGCACCCCATGTTTCTGCCTAAGGTGGTATCTTCATTCCACCTCAACCAAGAGATGGTGCTCCCCACCTTCTTTCCATGGCCTCATGCTAACAGGGCGGAGGCCGCTATCCACACTCTGGACTGTAAGCGGGCCCAGGCCTACTATCTGGAGCATATCTAGGCCCATCGTCACTCCTCACAGCTGCTTTTCTCCTACGACCCAAATTGGTTGGGGACAACGGTCTCCAAGCATACCCTGTCAATTTGGATGGTGGCTTGCATAACCTTTGCCTACGAGCAGGCTGGTCTCTCACTGAAGCACCTTGTCATGGCGCACAGCCATGGCGACTTTTGTAGTGAACTTGCACTCCATTCCCCTGTCGGAGATCTGCCGGGCTGCCACCTGGTCCTCAGTCCATACCTTCGCAGCACATTACTGCCTGGAGAGGGAGTCCTGCTGGTACAGTGCCTTCGGCAACTCCGGCCCTTCGGTGTATTCAAGCTACCGGATAACTGGTTCCTTGCTTGACACTCGGGGCTGCTTTTGTGGGTCTGCTTTCCTTGACTCCATTGCTGCTTCTCATGTTTCACCTTTTTCTGGTCACCCGTGGTTTTACAGGGTTTTTTCGGTAGCGTGTAGCTGGGGCATCCCATATTTGAGGACTGACCTACTTGTTCCTGGATAAAGCGTAGTTACTCACCTGTAACAGGTATTCTCCGGGGACAGCAGGAATCAGTCCTCACAACCCTCTCTCCTCCCTTTGGAGTTGCTTTTGTTTTTTACCATCTTGAGCTATGTCATCATACTGAGACAAGATGGCACCCTTAGGCGGGAAGGAGACCGTGCATGCATGATGCATCTCCCAAGGGCTTTCTTTAAAAACTGTGAAGAAGTTACTGCTCGGGCTCCATCAGCACCATCACCCATATGTGAGGACTGATTCCTGCTATTCCTGAAGAACACCTGTTACAGGTGAGTAACTACACTTTTCTTCCAGAGCTCTCCTTGGTCACTTCCTTTCAGTAGGGAGACCTCAAACCACCGTCTGAGCTTCCATCTCCCAAATGTGCATTGTAGGGTTACTAATTCCAAGCTCTGCAGCACATTTAGAATGGCAATAGAAGAGTCAACTCCTGACATTTACTCTAAACCATAGATCCTGCTCTTCTTCCTCCTTTCCAGCAGTAATAGCAGCTTGCTCTTCCTTTCTCTGCCCATTGTGGTAGCAGAAGTGATCTTGCTCTTTCTCTGTCCCACCAGGGCATCTGCAGCATTATCTACATAGGAAGGGCACAGGGGTAGGGAAGAAACAAGCATGGGGGCCAGCAACGACAACTCGCTATGTCCCCAACATGCTTCTGCCACCGTTATCAATGCCATAGCCCCATGGGAAGAACAGCATACATGCAAGGCAAAGGAAGTAGGAGGAGAGGCTCCTGAATGGGGTGGGTAGGGAAAAGTGGAACTTCGTGAAAGAACAAGGAGAGAAAGGAAGGGGGGAGATAATTGGAGAGAGGAAGATGGGAACAAAGCAGTACTGGAAGGAGCAGGCATGAAACAAGAGGATAATGGGACCTCGCAGAGGAAACAGCCCTGTTCCTACACTGAACTCTGAGGGGAGGGGGCCCACCTCATGTTCCCTAGGACTATGTCCTGTCCCAGTTTGGCTGCAGGGGCTCAAAAGCTTGCCCACTCCTGCTGTAAGGCATCTAAGCTCAGACATATTGCATTAAACCTGGCCCTAAGAATTCACCCACTGTTGATGAAAAAAGCTTTGCATTTTCTTGGTTAAAGGCAAAATTGTGATGTTTTTTTCACAGTCTAGCAGATATATCCTCAGCATGCCTGCGAGTGCATCAAGTTCAGTTCTGCAGTGGTGGCTTGGAGGTCTGTCGAAAGACATCCTTCCTTTGTTAGCCGTTGGAAGCGTCACAGGTGCCACTGCATCTGAGGCAGAGACCAGCAGCAGAACCGAGCAGTTAAAACTCACGTTTCACAAGATCTGCATGTTCTCTAGCGTCTTCACCAGGAGCAGCTCAATATAGTGTTCACGTCATGGCATGTTTCAGTCAGGAGCTTAGCTGATGGTGCTCATTCTTTTGTTTTGTTTTGTTTTTTTTGCAGGATTGATCATTGTAAACGCCTGGTATGGGAAGTTTGTGACCGACAACAGCCAAAAAAACGAGAGAGTGAAAGTGATAGATGTTACTGTCCCCCTGCAATGTTTAGTAAAAGATTCCAAACTCATCCTCACTGAAACTTCCAAGGTGCGGAAATGTCCACAGCTTCAGAGTTTTAGATTGGGTTGGTGGTCTGTCGCCTGGTTAGACCTTAGAACTTTTTCTCCAGCTTTGCATTAACCAAGTACTTAAATAAACTTTTTCTCCATGGACAGGTGGGATAATACCCTCACGTGGGTTATGTCATCAAATGGAGCCCACGTATTAAGTTTCCCAGCTTCTTTGGAAGCACACCATTGCGCATGCATGCCATTTCTCGCCACAACACAGGACTGCCTCAGTCTGTCTTTTTCCATGGAGACTGTTGGTCATGCAAGTCACTGCAGAAGATAGTCTCTTGTTAAATCAGTACTGTTAGCTGTTTCTCACTGAGCTTTTGGCTATTTTGTTCTGCCGCGGCCACCAAGTTATTTTCCTTTTAGTGGATCCTTAGGTTGGTGTTTTGACCATTTTCAGGTTTCCTTTTTTCTTTGTGTGTCGCAGCATTTAGGCCTCAGGCACCCATCAGGTGTATTTTTTGCAGTCGAGTCATCTGACTTTGTTGCAGTTATTTTTCTGGATGATGTGTCCTAGAAACTTCCCAATGGGTTTAAAAGGTGTAGCTGGATCATCTCTGCCACGGACGTCCATAACTGCTGCCTGCAGTGCCTGGGCCCTGACCATGAACCCTCTCATTGTCTTTTGTGTTCACAGATGGTATCACAGTGGGATACCTTCTAGATGACAAAGAGTTTGAGTAGGAAATGGGCCTGGAGAGGGTTTTAAGAGTGTCATTATGCTGCTTGATGAGAGTAGCAGCCTTGTGCACCTTATCTCCGAAGAGATTCTCTCCATGGCATAGCATGAGAGATTAGCAAGCCTCTCTGCTAGATTTGAGGCAAGAATCTTCCCTGACAAAATTCATACATGGCCTTAAAGCCTATTATTTCTTGAGGCCTTCGGCCCCCGAACTTCTCAATAAAGGTATTAATTGTCTTTGCTGCTATGGCAGGGAGGAAGCAGACTAGATGAGCACGGATGTCCGATTGTTTTCATAATATAAGGTTATTGTTATCAGTGACTGTTTTTTTAAATGTAAAATATTGTTTGTTTTAGCTTCTTCTGGTTTCATAATGTTATCATTGTAAATCTGCTAGATAATTAAATTTGAGGGGTGATGTATCAAAGAGGAAATTTGAAACTAAAACCATTAAATTGCAAGTCTGAAGCCTAAAGCCATGAGTGTTTCCGGACATTGATACTCATGTAGAAGGCTCATGAAGATATTATAAGTCGCTCAGTCGAGGTATTTTCCCCATTCCTTCCCTTTGCTCACTAGGGAATGGAGTTGCTTAGCTTTCTCTGGAGGAAGAGAATCCGCATATTGTGCATGATGTTCCGCAAGTGTATGCCCATCAAGAGCTGCAACCGATGGACTATATCAATGTTCGATGTTGAGTGGAATTTATGTCCTCTTGATACTGATGCATCCTAGTCATCCGATGCAGCTCTGTAGGATACAGGGACCCGATATTGCTGATGTTGAAAGCCAATGTATTGGACTTACTAGTGCCAAAAATACTTTTGTGCTGCTCTTCACAAGCCCTGAGGATTCTGTTTCATCACTTTGTAAATTTTCCCAAGATGCTGTTTGTAAGTTGAAAAGTGTAGATCAACAACTTGGCTCTTTAACTAATTCAGTTGCACAGTCTGATACCCAGCTTAAATCCTTTCAAAATACTGAAATTGCCTTAATTAGAGATTCCTCTTTATTATCCTATCGGTTGGAAGTGCTGGAGAATCAGCATAGAGCGTGCAACTTACGTTTTCTAAATTTCCCTATGACTCACTTGTTGTCCTCAAATATTTTGCTAGAAAAATACTTTTCTGAGGTTTTACATTTACAAAGCAATATGGATATTCACCATATGTATTATTTGGCTGGTGGCACTGGCTCTTCACCGCCGGTTGTAGGGGGTTCTGAGCCCTCTCCCGGCTCTGTTGGCCAGGACCTCACAGCCTTCCTAGAGGATTCTAAGGATATCATTTCCAAACGTTGCACCCTAGTGGTGCAGTTTGGTTCTGAGTCCAATAAATTGTGTGTATTGAGGGCCTATTTTAAAAGCAGAGAAGCTCTCTTTTGTGGTTTTAAAATACAGGTTTTCCCGGATGTTGGCCGTCATACCCAGCTTCGTCGGAAGCAATTTTTGGGTTTGAAAACTCGAGTTGTGGCTCTTGGAGCTTCTTTCTTTTTAAAATTTCCGTGTCGATGTATTATAACTCTAGAGGGGCAGACTTTCTCATTTACTGATGTTTCATCTTTGTTAAATTTTCTGAGTGAAAGAGAAACTGCGGGGAAATAGTGGGAGGGAATGGATTTGGTAATTTAGCTCCCTATTGTGGAGTTTTACTCCTAATTGCTGTATTTTTTTTCTTGTATATTATGGGTTGGTTTCTCTCTCTTGATGTGTTCCTTATTATGTGGTACAATTTATTCTATGGATCACTCTGGTGTACTATTTAAAATTTTCTTTATGATTGTGTTGTATTCAAGAAAATATCATAAATAAAAGTTATTAAAAAAAAATTATAAAATTTGCTATACCGTTCTTCGCAGGTATACAATAAAAAAATAAAACACATAAAGGTAAAATAATAACATATAAATGGCAGTACAAACAGACAATATACATAAAAACAAGAAAAAAGGAAAGCAATTAATACAACGGAATTTACCTATCTAGAGGGACAGCAAAGAAAGAATAAGAGCCATAACCATCCTGTTGAAGTCACTTACTGAGATGTGCCACATCTGAGTACAAACTCAATTATACTTCCTGGAACGCAGCAGTAAAATAATAAGTTTTAAGAGCTATTTTAAATTTGGCAGTAGAAGTTTCAAGCTGAATGTGTAATGGTAGATTATTCCACAAATAAGGGGCTAAGAAGCTGAGTGCAGCATGGTGAGTGGACTCGGTCTTATCTGACTCGGTCTGGGTAAAACAAGAAAATTCTAGTCCTATGATCTCAAAACATGCGCGCGCACACATACTGAAAAATTAAATTGGACAGGTATTGGGGCTGGCTGGAGCATAATACCTTAAAGGTTAGCAACAAAAATGTAATTCTGAAGGCAAGGAGAAACCAGTGCTGTGACATAAGTAGGGGTGTCACATGGTCATTGTGGTTAGCTGATGCTACCAGCCTTTTTGCAGTGTTTTGGATTAGTTGCAGTCGTTTCAGACGCATTTGTGGTAGTCCATTGTAAAGTGAATTACAATATTCTGATCTTCCAATCATGAGGGCATGAACTAATGTTATTAGTGCTTTCCTCTCAAAAATGGTCTGATACTACTACTCCTATTACTGATCATTAAGACCTAATTAGACATAATGAGTGGAAACACGACTTAGTAATTGAAGAAATCTGTTGTGTAAAGGTCGAGTATCCAGGTAACAACTGAGAATTTGCAGAGCAGATTACAGTGAAAAAGAATGGCTGCAAATTACTGGTGTTACAGATGGGGCAACTAGTTGGTCTGTTTCCCACATTGCACAGAATTTAGAGTAATTGAGCTTAAGTTTGTTATTGGCAAGCCATGTTGCTACATCATCCAAGCAACTGTTCAGAGCTGCCTTAGTCATGGTCAAAGGGCTTATATAGGCAACAATTTGAATATTGTCTGTGAAATAAAAGCCACAATTAGCAGCAAGGGATTTAGGAATAGATTGAATGGCTGCCAAGATAGAGCCATGTCAGAGAATACAACAATGAAGTAGTAAAATTGGTCTTCACATAGAACTTCCTATCCTTCAAGTAGGAGATAAACCATGCTATACAGTTCTACGAAGCCCTACATCTACCATGCGAATGAGTAATATTATCCACCAAATCAAAGACCATAGAGAGATCTAGTGATACAATAACGGCAATATTTCCTTTATCCGTATTGTTCTTTTTTCAATTACAAGGACAACCAGCAGTGTTTCTGTACTATGGTGGCAGCAAACTCCTGCCTGCTGAGGATGTAAAACATTTGTTTTTTCAATGAAATCCAATAGTTGCCAGAAGACTGCTCTTTCAGTCAACTTGGAGGGTAAAGGCAAAGAGGAAATGGGTTTGTAATTAGAAAGGTCACTCAATTTTGATGAGGTATTTTTTAAAATGGGACAAATACTGGTTACCTTTCAAAAAGGAGGAACCATACCTAGTGATTTGCTATTGTTTATCATGGCCAATAAGAACGATGAGAGATTGTTCCCCCTTTTTTAGGAGCTTAGACGGAGCAGGGTCCAAGATCTGATATGGTAAAATTTGTCATGAATATGATCTTGGTAAGATAACACTCAGTCACTAGATTAAAACAAGCCCATAAAAAATTACCAGAAACTGAATTAAAGGAAGAAGAGGTATCCAAGAAAAGGTCAAAGTTATAATTACCAGTGATCGCTGGGAACATAGTTGCAATACTTATAGTACATTGGGAAAATAATTTTCCAAATCAGCAGCTGAGGGACTGGTAGAAGGATAGTCCCTGAGGTATAATAGGATCTGTTGTTAAGGTTTTTTTTTAATTTTAAAAAGTTCCTTAGATGGTTGGGTACAAGACATAATGTGCCTAGACAAATATTCTCTTTTGGCAGCATTAACAGAATATTGATAGTGCACAAGTCTCTCCTTGCATAAGGCAAGATAAGTAGGATAAGGGGTCGACGCTGTCATACAACCTTGGCCATTCAAGCCTCTTCTGTGTGTTTTTCCGCCATGGCCCCTGATCGAGCATATGATTTGCAGGATAGAGAATTATCTCAGGCTATGATATACAGACTTGGTGAGGTTTCTGAACGGTCAGCTGCTCTCCCTCCAGCAGAAGAGGGGGACTGCTGTACGAGGGCACTGTCCTGATGGACAACCCATCTTCTTTTTTGCTTACAGCTTGGCTGTTGAGAGCTATTCAGCAGTAGTGATCTCCAAACTCTTGAAGGCAAGACAAAGTTTACTGAGGAAGATGTAGGGATGTTACCCATGACTGAAGTGGTATTTAAAGGTGCGGAAGAATTGAAGGAAATATCGATACATCAGGAAGATGTATTACAACTATTAGATAAACTGAAGAGTAGCAAATCACCTGGGACAGATGGTATACATCCAAGGGTGTTGAAAGAACTAAAATATGATATTACAGACCTGCTATTTGTAATCTGTGAATTTTCATTAAAATCATCTGTAATACCTGAAGATTGGAGGATCGCCAATGTAACGCCAATTTTTAAAAAGGATTCCAGGGGTGATCCTGGAAACTACAGACTGGTGAGCCTGACTTCAGTACCGGGAAAAATGGTAGAAACCATCATAAAGAACAAAATTACTCAGCATGTAGATAGTCATGGCCTAATGGGAGACAGCCAACATGGCTTTAGACAAGGAAGATCTTGTCTGACTGATCTGTTATGTTTTTTTGAAGGTGTGAATAAACAGGTGGACAAAGGTGAGTCGGTTGATATAGTGTATCTAGACTTTCAGAAAGCCTTTGACAAGGTCCCTCATCAGAGACTTTTGGCAAAACTAAAGAGTCATGGGATAGGAGGCATTGTACTATTGTGGATCAGGAACTGGTTAAAAGACAGAAAGCAGAGGGTAGGGCTAAATAGCCAATTTTCCCAATGGAGAAAGGTGAATAGTGGTGTACCCCAGGGATCTGTGCTGGGTCCGCTGATTTTTGACATATTCATAAATGACCTGGAAGGGGGAATAACGAGTGAGGTTATCAAATTTGCAGATGACACAATACTATTTAAAGTTGTTAAAACCCAAGAGGATTGTGGAAAATAGGATCTTGATAAATTGGAAGACTGGGCATCAAAATGGCAGATGAAATTTAATGTGGACAAGTGCAAAGTTATACACCTAGGGAAGAACAACCCAAACTATGGTTAGACGATGCAAGGTTCCACATTAGGAACCACCACCCAGGAAAAAGATTTAGGCATCATTGTGGATAACATGTTAAAACCATTGGCCCAGTGTGCAGCGGCGGCCAAGAGAGCAAATAGAATGCTAGGTATCATAAGCAAAGGAATGTAAAATAAAACAAAAGATATTATAATGCCTCTATATCGTTCCATGGTGAGACCACACCTTGAATATTGTGTGCAATTCTGGTCACCGTATCTTAAAAAGGATATAGCATTATTAGAAAAGGTTCGGAGAAGAGCCACCAAAATGGTAAAGGGGATGGAAGGATACTCCTATGATGAAAGGCTAAAAAGGTTAGGGCTCTTTAACCTGGAAAAGAGACGGCTGAGAGGAGATATGATAGAAGTCTATAAATTAATGAACGGAGTGGAATGGGTAAACGTAGATCAATTGTTTACGTTATTAGAATATAGAAAGACTAGGGGACATGCAATGAAGCTGCAGGGTAAACTACTTAAGACCTAATAAAAGAAAATATTTTTTCACTCAACGAGTAATCAAACTCTAGAATTTGTTACCGGAGGATGTAGTAAAGGCTGTTAGTGTAGCTGGGTTTAAAAAAGGTTTGGACACAAGATCTCCAGGAACAAGCAGGAATGAGTCTTCACATATGGGTACGTCGGTACCGATGGAGCCTGCGCGGGAACGCTCCCCAGCGTCCAGAAAGAAAGCCTTTGGGAGCATCCCACACGCATGCACGCTGTCTTCCTGCCCATTCACTTCCCTCTCATCAGTTTTCCATTTTCTGTGGAGTCGGCAGGACGTATTCCTGTCACTGCAGAAAATTCTTCTTTTTTATTCTTGTTTTTTGTGGTCGTGTCTGCCTTCCCTCGATGCCACCGGTACCGCCGGTGCTTTTCTTTCTTTTTACTAAAAATTTCTTCTTTCTTCTAAGGAATTTTTTCCTGTTTAGTGCCTGACGGTTTCTGGGCCACTAGGCCTCTATCCTTTCCATTATGGAAAAGCCAGCCACTATCCTTAAGAAATGCTCAAAGTGTGGCGGTACAAATATATTTTTAGATACTGATTCTTGGTGTCTAAAATGTTTAGGTCCCTAACCATTGCCCACTGGAGTGTCTCTCCTGCAGGAGTTTAAATAGAAGAAGTTTTCAGGATCGAGCAGAACTCGATGCTCGGTTCACATCAGACTCGATGTCACCAGCCAGAATATCTTCTTTCTCACAGGATCAGGTAACCAAACAAAAGTCTGTTAAGACTAGCCAGTCCTCGAGTGGTAGATCTCCTTCTAAGCATCGAGATGCCTCTGGCGTTGCCCTCAAGGACATTTTGGCAATAAAGCCCCGGCGGGAGTCTTCAGGCTCCAAAGCATTAACGGGGCTTCAGGTTGTTCCCGAGGTTCTTACCTCCATGGACATACCTGGGCCATGCTCGGTGGTTGTGGCCGCTTCGAGCAGTACGGACACCCCGGCATCGGCTATGGTGATGGATGAGATATTCCTCACTGATGAACGTAGTCTAGCGAATCTCTCAGCTACTTCGGTACCGCTAGAGTCGCTGCAGACCGTTCCCCGACTATCGGTATCAGCTTCAGTACCAGTACCGGTATCGGTACCGTCGATGTTTGCTTCAACAGACTCGCTTCCTTCGATGCCGAGCCTGGAATCGCTCTCTAGCATGGAGGATTCGGTACTGACTCATCTCGGTACCGACCTCGGACAGTACCGAAGACATCTCTTTAAAGAAAATCCGATGCTTCATCCTTTCAAGTTTTCTGGTCCCAATGACTGGGATGAATCCATCAGTATCAAGGCTGAATTTTCAACGATTCTAGCCTTTACCCCTCATTTCAGAGGTTCCTCCTCAGGAGAGATTTCTTTTCAAGCTTTTCTGCTTGATATGGCAAAGTTACTTGCCATTTCTATACCTGGTAAAGAATCCATACCAGGGGATTCAGAAACTCTGCAATTCCCCTGGATTCCAAAGGGAGGTGATCATGCTTCCTTTGCATCAGATCTTACAGGATCTACTATTAAGAATGTGGGAAACTCCTTTAACGGTATCCCCACATTCTAAGACACTTGACACTATGTACAAGTGCCACCTTCTCCAGGTTTTCAAAAGACTCATCATTCTGTTGTTGTAGAATCAGCAATGAGGCGTATTAAGAGTGCAAAGAAGCACTCCTCTTATCCGCCAGGTCATGAGTCTAGGACTTTAGATGCCTTTGGACGTCGATGCTTCCAGGCATCCATGCTTTCAGCAAGAATTATCTCATATATTTTCTATATGGGATTGTCTCTTGAAGAGGTCAAAGAACTTAAAGCTTTTGAACCCTTTTCTTCAAGAACATAAAAGAGCAGACTATTTCTTATTTAGCCAGTCATGCTCAAAATGTCTCTAAGTTCCTTAATCGTGCTTCCCTAAACTGTTTTGAGTCTATTAGCAGAACCTCTGCTATAGCAATAGGGGCACGACGCATGGCCTGGCTCCAAGCTTCAGACTTGGAAAAATGGGTACAAGAAAGGCTGGGAAATACTCCTTGTACTGGTGAAAATCTCTTTAACAAGGATGCTTTATTCCAAGCTAATCAGTTAAACACTGATATTGTTGCTTTCAGAGGATTGTCAAAACTTTCCTCTATTCCAGCTAGTAAAAATTCTCCTAACAAACTTTATCCCCCTAAGGGAAAAAAAGTTTTATCCATCTTCTACCCATCATGTAGGTGTTTTCAAAGAAGGGCAACATCATACCAGGCTAAGAAAATCAAAACTTCAACAGGCTCAGCAAACCCAGCAGTCGCAGGGTTTCTGATATTTCATTCATTAAATCTCTTTTTCCTGTTTGAGGTTTAGAACCGGTAACCTGCTTCTTATCAACAGAAGCATCTACAGTTCATCTCATCCTTACTGAGATATCAGTGATACACTGACTCAATCTTCGACTGTAGGCATGAATCTCTTGCCACAAGAGAAATCCATTCTTTTAGCTCTAAGAGCTATTGAGGACAATCATTCCCTACAAATAATAGGTTTCTCCTCTCCTTTTTGAAGGAAAAAGAGGAGTAACAACTAACAACAAGGCAGACTATGCCCTTCACCTTGACAGTTTTTCCTGTACGAGGATATCTCATAGTTTTGACTGCAAGGGGGGCTTTGCCTTTTCAGGGACTTACCAAATTTTACTCGTAAGTCTCCTCAACTCTGTATTACTTTCTATCCCTCTTAGTCGAGTCATTCAGCCTCTAAGAGTGATACTATTCAACTGGAGGGCTTACACTTTAAGCCCATAGGATTTTCTTCAATACCTACTCCAGTAAGTAGTTTCCATACACAGTTTTCTTCCCCTTTGCAATCTTCTCAAATATTTCTTTTAAGACAGCTTACCAGACGGTAATTCAGTTTTACCACTTCTAATTATGTCTGTCGGTCCTTTTCCAATCTATAGGACCTAACTTTTTCTGCTGCCTTAATAACAGATAATTCCAAGAGAGGTTCTACAACCCACTTGGACAATTTATCATTGCAGGCAACCGGCCTGTCTACTATTCTTCGCCATCTTCAATTCTTTTTGGCTCCAACAGAATAGATTAGGTTGCACACTGGCAATTAAACAGCCAGATCTCACCTAAGCAACCTACAACATGTTCTCTGCAGTTATTAAAAAAAAAAAAAAAAAAAGCAGCTCTGCAACTATGGGCCTTTGCCAGAGAGCGTCAGAGCCATTCCTAGTAGGTAACTTCCAGATGGTTAAAAAGGCTTTGCCCAGTCATGCTCCTACATGGCTGTTTTTTTCCTACTCTCACCATCTTCCTTAAAATTTCCTTTTAAGGAAAAGGAACCAGGGCTTAGACCATGTGAAAGCATAAAGAATTGCTCAATTCCCTGGGTTGTTCCACATCTCCAGTGGAACTCTTACAACAGGGATGCATTCCTTTTCACTGCAGTCGGTCCTTGTCTAGTGCTTTCCTTCTAATTCCCAATACTTCATTGAAACTTATGCTGAACAAAGAATGCATGATACTCATATTGCCCTCATAGAGGGGCAAACATGGTATCCCCTTATATTGCGTCGTCTTCTCCAGCTACTACACTGAAGTTAGAAGGATCCAGACTTCATGCCTTAAGACTAAGGATCTCCTCTCACCCCTTCACGTAGGTCTCCATTCCTGGTTATTCAAAGGCTAGTATTTTTAAAGAAATCTAGACCTCTCCTTATAAGTAAGAACATTCCACTGGTTTGCATGAAACCTTCTCCATGGTTCTTCCACTTGTAACCAGAAAGAGATTCTCTATCCATATTCTCAAGCAGGTCTTACCCCTTCTTGTTATAAAGTGAATCTCAATCTCTCTCTCTCTCTGTGTGTGTGTGTATATAGATATATATATATAGATATATATATAAAAGATTTGTTACTGTCCATATTAATGCTGTTCCTTAAGGTTTTAAATGGACAGCCAATTTCTATGGTACCGACGTACCCATATGTGAAGACTTATTCCTGCTGTTCCCAGAGATCACCTGTTACAGGTAAGTAACTGTGCTTTCCTGGAGGAAAGGTCCATAAACCATTATTAAGAAGGGACCCAGGATATCAATGCTTGACCCAGTACAAGCATTGTGGAACCTGTGTCTTTTGGGGAACTGCTAGGTACGTATGACCTAGATTGGCCACTGTTGGAAACAGGATACTGGGCTTGATGGACCTTGGTCTGACCCAGTATGGCATATCTTATGTTCCATCTGTCTTGCTTGCTTTCATGAGAAGTAGTGTTCGCAGCAAGACCAATAATAACATAAGAGTTGCCATCCTAGGTCAGACTAAAGGTCCATCAAGCCCTGCATCTAGTCCCCAGTTTAGTGATGTTTTTCATCTTAATTAAATTGTAAGCTCTGACGATGCAAGGTTCCACATTAGGAACCACCACCCAGGAAAAAGATTTAGGCGTCATTGTGGATACCATGTTAAAACCCTCGGCCCAGTGTGCAGCGGCGGCCAAGAGAGCAAATAGAATGCTAGGTATGATAAGGAAAGGAATGGAAAATAAAACAAAAGATATTATAATGCCTCTATATCGTTCCATGGTGAGACCGCACCTTGAATATTGTGTGCAATTCTGGTCGCCTTATCTTAAAAAGGATATAGCGATTTTAGAAAAGGTACAGAGAAGAGCCACCAAAATGGTAAAGGGGATGGAAGGATACTCCTATGAAGAAAGGCTAAAAAGGTTAGGGCT
The DNA here is from genome assembly GCA_033557465.1 of Ichthyophis bannanicus. Classification (NCBI taxonomy): domain Eukaryota; kingdom Metazoa; phylum Chordata; class Amphibia; order Gymnophiona; family Ichthyophiidae; genus Ichthyophis; species Ichthyophis bannanicus. The sequence continues at coordinate 77,931,582 of CM066042.1, forward strand.
CTTTAACCTGGAAAAGAGACGGCTTAGGGGAGATATGATAGAAGTCTATAAATTAATGAACGGAGTGGAACGGGTAAACGTAGATCGATTGTTTACCTTATCAGAATATAGAAAGACTAGGGGACATGCAATGAAGCTACAGGGTAAACTATTTAAGACTAATAAAAGAAAATATTTTTTCACTCAACGTGTAATCAAACTCTGGAATTTGTTACCGGAGGATGTAGTAAAGGCTGTTAGTGTAGCTGGGTTTAAAAAAGGTTTGGACAAGTTCCTGGAGGGAAAGGTCCATAAACCATTATTAAGCAGGGACCCAGGATATCAATGCTTGAACCAATACAAGCATTGTGGAACCTGTGTCCCTTGGGGAAACTGCTAGGTACGTATGACCTAGATTGACCACTGTTGGAAATAGAATACTGGGCTTGATGGACCTTGGTCTCACCCAGTATGGCATATCTTATGTTCTTATCTGTTACAGGTGAGTAACCACGCTTTATTGCACCTCTATTGACCTTGATTTAGAAACTTATGTGACAGGGTGGTTCTATGCTGATGAAGGGCAAGCCCTATCACTTGGTATCTGCCTGTGGCATCAGAATTTGGGGGCAATAGTGTGACACCAACCAGACAGGAGAGCAACACTTTAAAGCTGCTGTCAGCACAGCAACAGGCCTTTGAGCACTCACACACACTCAAGCCCTGCCACAGCCTACTCCCTCCAACAGGGAGTGTGTATTAGTGGGGACTGGATGTGCAGACTTTTTCAGTGTTTGTAGGTGCTCAAAGGCCCTGTGCCATGCTGTGTTTCCCGTTGATTCAGGCTTGGATGGAAGTAGGCTGGTAGTGGCAGCAAGAGGAAGGGGTGGGGGATAGAAAAGGAGATGCTGTACATGAAGGAGAGGGTACAGAAGCAATGAGGGATATGGGGAAGGAAAGGAAGAAGAGATGCTGGACAAAAGGGGTGTGTAAGCAAGAGAAGGAAAAATGCTTGACTTTGGGGATGGGGGTTCATGACTGAGGATTCGCCTAGGATGTCAGATACCTTTGGACCAGCCCTGTATTGTTGTTCAGCTTGGCTTTTACACTGACCCGGGCATGCTAGACCTTACCAATTTAAATCTGTGTTTCTCAAGCAGGAAGTTGGTTCTCATATGTGGATGACATCTGCGCCGACGCATTTCCCCAGCATTCAAAGAAAGTCTTTGGGAAGATGCACCACGCATGCATGGTCCCCTTCCCACCCAAGGGTGCCATCTTGCCTCAGCCTCCTTTTTTCCGTGGAGCCCTCTGGACGTCTGTCCAGTTTTCCATGGAAAAGGTGTGGTGGTTTTATACAGTTTTTTCCAGTCTGCATACCGGTACCTTTCCCGCCCCTGAAGCCAGCTCACCTCAGTGTCTCTCCTCAAGTTTCTTCCCTTGTTTTTGTTTTTTTTCTTCGAGGTATCCCTCGACCGACCTTCCTGCCTTTTTTCAGCCGCAGGTCTAAGACCCATGCCGGGTGGCAGGGCCCCCTTTTTCCTGGTGGCCTCCAGCCAGCTATAAGACGTGTAATTTATGCAGTAAGATGATGTCCCTCACCGATCTGCATGACTGCTTCCTCCGGTGCCTTGGCCAAGAACACAATGACTCAGACTGCGAACTTTGCAGAACCATGACCCCAAAGGCCATTAAAAGCCGTCAGCTGCAGCAGGAGAAGTTTTTTCACAAGTCCAGCTCTGCGCTGGAATCTCCAGTGACACCGCACTCCAGGCCCCCCTCCAGTACTTCGGTGCCCTTTGAAGCCCGAGCTGCCTCAGAGTCCCACAGCCATGGTTCTTCCGGAGGTGGAACGCAAGAAATTTAAGTCCTCGAAGGCCATTTTGGAGAGCGAGTCCGGGAAGATGGGAAAATCCCACTCCAGGCCTCACAGTCCCGGCGTGAGTCCAAAGGATCGGAGTGGGAGTGACCTCACAAGCTGCCCTGGAAGAAGTCGTCAGCACCTGCCAACTGGCCTCGGACATCCGAGACCATCCTCGTCGAGGACTCCCCCTCGATGAAACCGATGCCGAACCCGAAATCCTCTGTGTCTACGTCAAAGGCTGCAGAGCCATCTGGTATGGAGACCAGGATGACGGCCTTGGAACCAATGTTCCCTCTAATTTTCTGTAGGCTGTGTGTGCATAAAATATCAGCTGTGTGCACCTTTTGAAGGAAGGTTAAATTTTTGTGCGCCACATAATGACACTCGGAGTTATATACTTTAAAATTTGACTACACGTCAGAATACATTATGTACACCACATTGATTTTAATCAAATTAAATGAAAATAGATGATTACTAAATGAAGCGGGAAATTTCTAGTAATTACAATCATAACTTTTAAATTTTAAGACGTCTGTGTTGTTTTCTATCAGAATCAGAGCTGTAATTTTTGTGCGCTCTGTTGTAAAGTATGTGCGCTCGATCGGCGAGGTGTGTGCGCGCGCACACGCGCACAGCTTAGAGGGGAACAGTGCTTGGAACACAGTATCTCTTCCCTCATGGTCCAGCGGCGGGCATTTATGTCCAGTTCATCTGCCCCCATAGTGGGACCCTTGACATTGAGGGCCTCCCTGGATGTTGAGCTGATTCTCAAGCGCCACTGGGCTCGAAAGAACCATCAGCGTCGGATGAGATCCCGGTCCAGTTCCTTGAGTCACCAGTCCTGTTCAGCAAGCGCACGCAGTTCAGACCGCAGGTACCACCACCCAGGAAAAAGATTTAGGCATAATTGTGGATAACGTGTTAAAACCCTCGGCCCAGTGTGCAGCGGCGGCCAAGAGAGCAAATAGAATGCTAGGTATCATAAGGAAAGGAATGGAAAATAAAACAAAGGATATTATAATGCCTCTATATCGTTCCATGGTGAGACCGCACCTTGAATATTGTGTGCTATTCTGGTCGCCGTATCTTAAAAAGGATATAGCGTTATTAGAAAATGTTCAGAGAAGAGCCACCAAAATGCTAAAGGGGATGGAAGGATACCCTTATGAAGGAAAGGCTAAAAAGGTTAGAGCTCTTTAACCTGGAAAAGAGACGGCTGAGGGGAGATATGATAGAAGTCTATAAATTAATGAACGGAGTGGAACGGGTAAATGTAGATCGATTGTTTACGTTATCATAATATAGAAAGACTAGGGGACATGCAATGAAACTACAGGGTAAACTATTTAAGACTAATAAGTGGAGTGGAGGAGTGGCCTAGTGGTTGGGGCAAGGTACTTCAGGCCGGAAGGTCGGGGGTTCAAATCCCACTAGAGGACGGCAACCATGGGCCGGAAGGACTGGGGTTTCTAGTCCCACAGGTGCTCCTTGTGGTCTTGGGCAAGCCACTTAACCCTCCATAGCCCATGTTCCCTGTAAAATAGTTATCTCCAAGTTATAATGCCCTGTTCAATGTAATTTCAGTTTGTTCAATGTAAACCGCACTGAATGTAAATAAAATAAATATATAAAAGAAATAAATAAATAATAAAAGAAAATATTTTTTCACTCAACGTGTAATCAAACTCTGGAATTCGTTACCGGAGGATGTAAAGGCTATTAGTGTAGCTGGGTTTAAAAATGGTTTGGACAAGTTCTTTGAGAAAAGGTCCATATACCATTATTAAGAAGGGACCCAGGATAGCAATGCTTGACCCAATACAAGCATTGTGGAACCTGTGTCTTTTGGGGAAACTGCTAGGTACTTGTGACCTAGATTGGCCATTGTTGGAAACAGGATACTGGGCTTGATGGACCTTGGTCTGACCCAATATGGCATATCTTATGTTCTTATGTTAGGTCCTCTGGAGGTCCCAGACCCTTAGGCTTGGACCTCGACCACAGTAACCGCAAAGCTTCAGAAGTGACCTCATACTTCAAGTCCGATTGGGAGACTAAGGATGAGGAGTCCCCAGACACTCAGCGACATCGGCATCTCCCAGCATCCTGATGTCACCTTCCTCGACTTTGTGCGGGACATGGCTAAGGTGCTTGCCATCAAGACAGAGGCAGAGAAGGACCCTCACATGGAAGAAATGGAGATCTTCCAGTATGAGGCCACTCCAAAGGAGGCCCTCATGGTGCCTGTTTCTCTGATCCTGGAGTGCCTCTTCTCCATATGTAGGAGACGCCAGCATCGGTACCCATTGTGAGCAGGTGACTTGACGCCATGTATAGTCCGCCGAGGGTCCAGGTTCCAGAAGACCCAACTTCCCAACAACTTGATGGTCGCTGAGTCTGCCATGCGCAGGCTGAAGAGCCAAAAGACCCATTCTTTGGTGCCCCCTGATAGGGAGGCCCAGACCCTTGACGCCCTCAGCTGGAAGGCCTTCCAGGGCGCGATGCTTGCGTGCCGAGTCCAATCCTATCAACTGTACATCGGCATGTACCTCAAAGAGCTAGCAAGGGAGCCAGCTCAACCTATCCAGTCTCGAATAGTCGACAGTGGAAAGTAGAAGCGTTAATGTATATAGTCTGTAGAACGTTACCCCAGTTTTATCCAAGTTTTAGTTCCTGTTTACTGTAAATTTAATGCAGTCCGACTGCATTGTATAAGGTTCTGTTAACTGTACACCGCACTGATATGAATAGCATGGTATAGAAGAGACGTTAAATAAATAATAAATAAAATAAGGGAGCTCACTGGGTTATTGGCATGCCTTGATGGAGAATCACTCCATAGGATCAAGTCTCTGGCCTCCGTGGTCAAGGAGTTCTCAATGATTTTATCCCGAGCAGCTTACGATGGCTTTGAGTCCTCAGTCAGATTGGCCACCGCAGACATCTGGATCCGACGCCAGGCATGACTGCAGTTCTCTGACCTCGAACAATGGGTTCAGGACAAACTTATCGAAGTCCCCTGTATCCGAGAGAATCTCTTTGGGAGACCTATGGCAGACAAAGATGCAGAGATAGAGACTGAGTTTTTGATGAGGACCAGACTCTTTAAAAAAAAAAAACCCTCAGTCCAGCTCCGAAAGAAGGCCCCGAGGTAGAAGCCCTTCTTCCTGAGGAAAAAGGGAGGCTTTGCTATGCTTCACAGTTCCAAGCCTTCTCGGCCTCTCAGCAAGGCCAACAGCACAAGGGGCAGGAGCATGGTCCAGGCTCGGGCAGGAGCATGGTCCAGGCTCAGCCTGGAGGGAGCTTTTGACTCCCTGTGCATGAACTCCTCTCCCCAGGAGGTCTTCAGCAGCCCACAGGGGGCATCTGGCTCTGTTTGCCCATAGGTAGTCCTCCGTCACCACCGATTCCTGGGTACTGCAAATGGTCCAAGAGGGCTACCTCCTCCAGCTGCAAAGGACACCACCCTCATACTTTCTAGGAGAGCCTGCAAGACCTCTCCTTCACCAGACACTGCTTCTTACCGAGCTCACAGGTCTCCTCAAGGACAAGGTGATAGAACCAGTGCCAAAACATCTCTGGGGCAAAGGTTTCTACTCCAGGTACTTCTTTGTTCCCAAGTGAACAGGTGGCCTCAGGCCCATCCTAGACCTATAGGTCCTGAACAGATTCCTGATGAGGGAGATGTTTAAGATGCTCTCCCTTGGAACTTTGCTGCCCTACCTCCAGCAGGGAGACTGGCAATGCTCCTTAGACCTGAAGGATGCTTATACGCACATCTTGATCCATCCCAGTCGCTGAAAATACCTCCAGTTCATGGTAGGAGGAGGTCACTACCAATACAGGGTGCTACCCTTCGGGCTGGCTTCATCGCCAGCGGTCTTCATCAAATTCCTAGTGGTGGTCACAGCCCACCTTCGTCTCCAAGGTACCTTCATCTTTCCCTACCTGGACGACTGGCTCATAAGGGGAGGCATGGCTGCAGAAGAGCGCCATGCCCTTTAGCATCTGGGATTCACCATCAACTACCCTAAGTCACACCTCTCCCTGATTCAGTGCCTAAAGTTCATAGGGGCTCAGCTAGGCACCCTCCAGGCCAAGGCCTTCCCTCAGGAGAGGGCAGGACACCTCAAGGTGCTAGCCACAGAGGTACAGCAGTGCTAGTCACTACCCACCCATCTTCTCCTGGGCCACATGACCTCCATGGTCCACATGACCCCATATGCCCACTTGCACATGAGGGCGGCTCAGTGGTGCCTCCACCCTCAATGGACACAAACCACAGGCAGACTTTGGGACAGAATGGGAGTGACCCACCAGCTGGCAGACTCCCTCGGCTGGGGGCAGAATCCCCGTCACCTCCAGACTGGGATGCCCTTCAAGGCACCCACCCCCCAGAGGGCCTTATCATGGACACCTTCCTGATGGATGGGGGAGCTCATTGTTGGGACCTCCTTAAACAAGGCAGCTGGTCCCAAACGGGAATGATAGCTGCAGATTAACTTTCTGGAGCTCCGGCGATATTTCTGGCTCTACGAGTCTTCTGCCACCGGCTGCAAAACCAGTCTGTGCTGGTCCAGACCGACAACCAAGTCACAATGTTTTATGTCAACAAGCAAGGGGACACAGGGTCATACTTCCTCTGCCAGGAGGCGGTAGACCTCTGCTCATATGCAAAATGCAATGGGATGCTCCTAAGGGCGGTCTACCTCCCAGTCCAGGTCAATGCCCTGGCAGACAAGATGAACAGGATCCTCCAGCCGCATGAGTTGTGCCTGGATCCCAGAGTGGCTTCCCAGCTGTTTTGACTCTGGGGTGCCTCCCTAGTGGACCTGTTTACCAGCCCGGACAACATGCAGTTGCCCTGCTTTTGCTCTCGTCAGCCACACCCATCCTGGTAGCTACGGATGTGTGCCTCATCCCATGGACGGAAGGTCTCCTTTATGCCTTCCTGCCGAGACCCTTGGTCGCCAAGACCCTCTTCAAAGTCCTATGTGACAGGGCATCACTGATACTGATAGCTCTCCAGTGTCCCAGGCAACATTGGTTTCCACTACTTCTTTATCTGTCTGCGGCGTCGCCACATCCCCTGGGCTGTGCCCCAGACATACTCTCACAGGAGGAGGGCTCTCTTGCATCCCAACCTGGGGTCCCTATCACTCACAGCCTGGCTGCTGAAAGGTAGCGTTAGATCCCTTCAACTTTCCACAGGTTGTGGAGGAGATCCTTCTGGCACCCCGCAAGGCTTCCTTGAGAAAGGCGTACATCTTTGAGTGGCTTTGGTTCTCAGTCTGGTGTGCCAAGAGGCAGGCAAACCCATTCTCCTGCTCTGTACAGACGGTACTCCAGTGCCTACTCCACCTGTCACAGGTGGGACTAAAGTCCAACTCGGTCAAAGTGCACATGAGAGCTATCTCAGCGCACCACCATTCCAATGAGAGCAAACCCTTCTTTGCTCAGCCCCTTGTATTTTGGTTCCTGCGGGGCCTTATGCTATCCAAACCCCCTCTGCCCACTGACAGTGGAGTGGGATCTTAATGTGGTGCTCTCGCAGCTTACTAAGCCACCGTTTGAGCCTTTGGCTATCTGCCACTTGTGGTACCTCTCCTGTAAGGTTGTCTTTCTCATGGCTCACAGGGTCAGTGAACTCCAGGCTCTGATGGCAGAGCCTTCCTACATGAGGTTCTACAGTGGTGCTCCACACACATCCCAAGTTTCTGCCAAAGGTAGTGTCCCTCTTCCACCTCAATCAGGAGTTTCTGAGGCTTCATGCCAGCAAAGCGGAGACCATCCTCCATACTTTGGATTGTAAAAGGGATCTGTTCTTCTGTCTGCAGTGTACCCAGGGCCATTGCAAAGCATCTCAGCTTTTTGACTCCTATGTCCCCATTCGACTGAGCCTTCCATTGACCAAGCAAACTCTGTCCACTTGGGTGGCGGACTGCATTGCCCTCACCTATGAGCAGGCTGGGATCCCACTAGACCAGCGGGTCACGGCGTACCACATCAGGGCCATGGCTACTTCCATGGCAAATCTGCATTTCGTACCTGTGACGGAATTCTTCCGGGTCGCCACCTGGTTTTCAGACTATACCTTTGCATCTCACTACTGCCTGGAGAGGGAGTCCATACAGGACAGTGCCTTCAGCCAGGCCATACTCCGTAACCTCTTTGGGATGTAGGCAACTCCTGCTCTCCGACCCTTCTGTGTTCAAGCTACCGGAGTGTTGGTGCCCTGCCAGACGCTGTCATGGGGTAGATCAGAAACTACCTAGGAAAATAGAAAAAACAGTGCTGAGCAGGTTTAAATGTAACAGCTCGACTTCCGGTGACGTCAGCGGGGCTAATGGCGGCGTGAGTTAGCCCGTGCCGCCAAAGCCTGTAATAAGGGGGAATTACTACCCCCAAGAGGCGGAATAAGCTTGCCCCAAGTCGAGGGCGAGGAAGGGGAAGAGCCCCGGGCCGCGCTGACAAAGCGGTGAAGCCTCCCGACACGCCGGGGAGCCGGGACGCTGCCGGCCGCTCAGGAGGCCCAGCTCACTGCGTGGCTTTAGAAGGAGTTGGGCAGTGGTGTCCTACCCGAAGTTCAGGGGAGCGGCAGAGGCTCGGTGACCGGGAGAATCGGCACCCCGTCATCCCGAGAGAGGTCCTCCCCCGAGTCTGGAGGTGGCAGGCAGCGGAGCTCTGGGGAGAAACTGAGCACGGGGGAGAAAGGGGAAATTTAACAGGGGAGCCCCCCCCCCCCCCCCGCAGCAGTAGCAACGCGGTGACGCAGTGGAGGAGACAAAACGAGCCTGCAGCAGGAGGCAGACAGTAGCAGCGGCAGGGCCCGAAGAGCGGGGTGCCACAGCTGACCCTGCAGGGGAAGCTGGAGAAAAGCGTGGCTGGAAGCAGTGCTTGGCTTGAGGAGGCCAGCTGAGCCCGGAGCGAGCCGGTATTGCTCTCTTCAACTCGGAGAGCAGAGCCGGAGAACTGTCAGTAGCGCTGAGCCTGAGGGCGGTACTACTGACCGACACGACTTCTGGAGAGCCAGGAGGCCGCTTCTGGGGACGGCCACGAGCGGCGTGCACCAACAATAAGGTGAGAGGCTCGGTGAAGTGGCAGGCCTGGGTAAGTGGGCACGGAGATAGGTCAGCGGGGAGCTCGGAGGTAGACGGTGATTCCAGAGCAGAGCAGTAGCTCCCTTTGAAGGTCGCGGTCTCTAGTGAAGTGCAAGGCCTCCCCCCACATAAGGATGGAGAAAACTAAGGGGGCAGTGGCAGCACGGAAAAAACTGGCTGATTTCCGCTCCCCGTATGCAACAGCTAAAGGTGGAAAAGAGGGGGAGAAAGAGAGCCGAACGCCGGTGGGAGACCCCAAAGAGCAGGCAGAGGAGATGGAAAGCGGAGCTGGACTTGGGGACCTGTCCCATTTAAAAGCGTGGCTCACTGAAATGAAAGACGAGATTAAAACAGAAATAAGCAGAGTAAAACATGAACTGAAAGAGTCGATACAGTCATTGCGACAAGATATTGTGGACATTGGCAATAGAGTGGAGGAGCTGGAACTCCAGATGGAGCAGCAAGGGGAGGACATGGTGGACCTACAGCAGCGCTGGGGGACACTCCAGCAGACCCAGGTGGATCAGCAGATGAAGCTAGAGGATCTGGAAGACAGGTCACGGAGATGTAATCGAAGGATCCGGGGGATTCCGGAGGAGCCTCAGTACCGGAACTGTGAAGATGTCCTGCTGAAGGTGTTCAACTCTCTGCTGCAGGCCGCGGACCTGCAGGGGGAGATACAGATGGACTTATCTCAAATTGAGCGAGCTCATCGAGGCTTGGGGCCGATACGAGAGAATAAACCCAGGGATATAGTGGTGTGTCTACGCTCGTTCAAGATAAAAGAAGGATTACTACAAGCAGCGCGGAAAGTACGACAGATCACGTGGGAGGAGCATCCTTTGGAGCTATTTCAAGACCTCTCTGCAGGAACGCTGCAACATCGGCGTAGCATGAAGGCGGTGACAGCGTACCTGAGAAAAGAGGACATTAGATATAAATGGTTGTTTCCCTTTGGCCTGCTGGTCACCTGCAGGGGAAAGTCACGGAGAGTGCAGGCCAGCGAGGAGGCCTGGGCTGTCCTTCGCGATTTTGGGCTGCTAAACATACCAGAAGGGGGGCGTCCCCCGGCAGGAGATCTGGCAGCGGCCGCGAAGCCCTCAAGCTCGCAGAGGAACTTTCAGAGATGGCACAGAACCCCTGCAGCTGGGAAGAGGACAGCGCGGCTGAACAGAGAAAGTTCAGGAAAGCCAACAGCGGAGCAGGGCGCAGGATGAAAATGTGGACTTTGCATGAGTACAATTTATCCAGTGGGGTTCCATTGTAATGGTAATTTGAAGTTGCAAATGGCTGGGGGATGGAAGGAGGGATTAGAGTGTATGGGAGGAGGGGTGAAGGGAGGTCTGCAGGGGGGGTTTAAGAAGACATGGGGCAAGAAGGGAGGGGGTAGTGATGGGAGGGGGAGGTAAACAGGCAAGGCCCGTTAACTGGTCACTAGTATGGAAGGCGATTCTCTCTTAATGAGAGGGGGGAAGGGGAAGAGGAAGGGGGGAGGGTGGGGGGGGGCCTAGAAAGCAGGTAGGGAAGGAGGGAGAGTGGCAGACTGGGTGAGCTTAAAATTGTTACTTTGAATGTAAAGGGGCTTAACTCACCTTTTAAGCGACAACAACTTTATTCAGAGCTATGTCGCCAGAAGGCGGATATAGTCATGCTCCAAGAAACACATTTGACAAGGGCCACCGAGTACTTGGTTAAGTACAAAGGGTATGGGGTTTGCATGCATGCTTCTAACACCTTGGAGAAGAAGAAGGGAGGGGTTGCTATACTATTTGCATCACGTTTAAAGCTTCAGGTGCAGATGGTGGTTAGGGACAGAGGGGGGAGGTATTTGTTGGTACGGGTGAAAGTGGGGAATGTATGGTATTGTGTAGTGAATGTGTATGTGTATGCACCCACGGGAGGGCAGAGTGAATTCTGGACAAAACTGAATGGGGAGTTGGGGAAACAGGGGGACGGGATTCTCATTTGCGGGGGGGATTTCAACCTAACGTGGAACCCATCCAGGGATGCTACAGGGTCACGGGAAAGTAAGCGGGGGGATCGAAAGCGCTATCGTAATTTTGTGACACAGCATTGTTTGGTAGACGCGTGGCGATTGCACCATCCAGGGCGGAGACAGTTTTCCTATTACTCGCCGGTACATGGGTCTTACTCCCGTATCGATGCTATATGGGTGTCCAAAGAGGTGGGGGGGAAAATCAGGGATGCGGACATGGAGTCCATTACATGGTCAGACCACGCACCGGTGGTGGTCTGGCTGCAAGTGGCGGATGAAGGGAAGGGGAGTCGGTTCTGGAGACTCAACGAGTCCCTCCTGGAGGAGGAGCAGGTCCGAGCCGAAGTGGAGAAAGGTACGCGGGAGTACTTTCGATTCAATGATAACGGGGAGGCCACCTGGGTGGGTATTTGGGATGGATACAAGGCGGTGGTCAGAGGTATATTAATTAAATGGGGGGCGTGGAAAAAGAGGGAAAGGGAGGAGAAAGAACGGCATCTAAGGGAACGGTTATTGGAACTGGAAGAGTTAGATGGACGCGGGAGTGGAGGTATCTATAAGGGACAGGTCCTGGCGGCCAGAGCGCAACTCAACGAGTTGCAGGCGGACAAGATTAAATATCAGATGCAGCTCCTGCGGCAGGAGGTATTTGAGGGGGGGAATAAGGCCGGGCGGTACTTGGCACAGAGGTTGAAGGATAAGAATATAAGATATGCCATACTGGGTCAGACCAAGGTCCATCAAGCCCAGTATTCTGTTTCCAACAGTGGCCAATCTAGGTCATATTTACCGAGGAGTTTTTCCCAAGAGACACAAGTTCCACAATGCTTGTACTGGGTCAAGCATTGATATCTTCGCTCCCACATAGTAGGGGTTCGACAGAGGGTTGGGTGCTGGTCACTAAAGATGGGGAGATTCGGGAGGCATTCAAGGATTACTACCGGGAGTTGTATACAGCGAAAGATCTCCATCCAGCTGAGAGGGGGGTAAATTATCTGGCTTCTATGGAACTGCCTAAATTGGGTAGGAGCGACCAAGAGGAAATGAATAAACCTATTCGACCAGACGAAGTGGAGCGGGCGATCCAACAGTTAAAATTGACGAAAGCTCCTGGGCTAGACGGGTTATCTGCCCAGTTCTACAGGACTTTCGGTGGCCTGTTGATCAGGCCTCTGGTGAAATTATTCAACCAACCACGGGAGGGGGGAAGTTAGCAGACACCATGGGCTGGGCGGGTATTACAGTGCTTCACAAAGAAGGGAAGGATCCGCGGGAGTGTGCCTCCTACAGGCCGATCTCTTTGCTCAACCTGGATGCCAAGCTCTTGGCCAAGATCCTTACTACACGGTTGAATAAAGTCATCGGGAAACTGATCCACCAAGATCAGGCGGGGTTTATTCCCGGTCGGCAGGTTGCCGATAATATTAGGAAGATTTTCAATATTATTTGGGCTAGTGAGCGGGGAGGGGAGGAGGCGCTCTTGCTCTCGTTGGACGCGGAAAAGGCTTTTGACCAGGTGGCCTGGCCTTTCCTCTTTCAGGTGCTAGAGAAGGTGGGGCTGGGGAGCAAGTTTTTAGCATGGGTTAAGGGGCTGTACGCGCACCCCAAAGCATGCGTGCGGGTAAATGGGGCTTACTCTGAGTTTTTTGACCAAGGGCGGGGAACACGGCAGGGCTGCCCCCTGTCCCCATTGCTGTTTGCGTTAGCTATGGAGCCCTTGGCGCAGCGGATAAGGGATAGGGCGGATATCTCGGGAATTACAGTAGGGAGAAGCGCCTATAAAATTACGTTGTTTGCAGACGATATAATCTTAAGCCTAGCCCGCCGGCGAGTGAGTCTGCCCATAGTGAAGTGGGAGCTGGAAGAGTATGGTAAAGTGTCGGGGTTTACGATTAATCAGTCCAAATCGGAAATTTTGAATTTGACGGTCCCCGGGGGGCTAGCTAATACGTTGGCTAAGAAGTATCCCTTTAAGTGGGCCTGGGGTAATATCCGGTACCTCGGCATTTGGATAAGCAATAAAATTGACGAGTTGTACAAGCTGAATTATAGGAGGGTGTTGGGGAAGATAGAGGGTTGGCTGGATGGGTGGGGAAGGGGCTACTTGTCTTGGTTTGGGCGTATCGCGACGGTGAAAATGATGCTGGTGCCCCGATTGTTGTTCTTATTTCAGACGCCCCCGATTTGGGTCCCTCTACACAGTTTAAAACGGATTCAGCGGATGATCAATAGGTTTATCTGGGTGCAGAAGCGTCCTAGGATAGCAATGCAGGTTTTGCAACAGACCAGAGGGGAAGAGGGTTTGGGGGTACCTAATATACGCAAATATTATGAGGCAGCGCAATTGAGAGCGCTGTACGAGTGGCAGAGGGAAACATCTAAAACCTGGGTTTGAATGGAGTATGAGGTGGTTGGGGGTCAGGACCTTGAAAGAGCAATATGGCGGGGGTCTAGGGGATTGGACCAGCATGCCATGAGCCCCATGGTCATGAATAGCTTGAGAATTTGGAGACGCAACAAACCTCAACTTGTTCCGGATAAGGGATATATTCTGGGAATGACTATTGAGGCATGCTTTGAGCGGGGACAAGGCCCAGGAGAGCGAGTGTTACGTAGATGGGCCAGAACCGGGTTAACGCATGTCCAACAGGTTATCCATCCCCAGGGGGTTTACCCGTTTGAAGGCCTTCGGGACCTCTATAAGCTGAAACGGAGCGATTATTTTGCTTATATACAGCTGAGGAGTTTTCTGAGGCAATCAAAGGTATGGAAGGATCTCTGGGACAACAGGGGCTGGTTTGAGGCCATATGTAATGGCCAGGGGGGGAAAAAGGGGGTTTTGTCCAGAATTTACAAATGCTTACAGGGGGCTGGAGAGTGCAAGCCCCGATATATGTTGCAATGGGAGGAGGACCTGGGGGTGTGTTGGGATGGGGAGCACTGGGAGAAGCTTATACAGACGATTGCTTCGGTGTCAATAGCGACACAAATCAAGGAAAATGCTTACAAAGTGTTATATAGATGGTACTGTACGCCAGTGCGTCGCTTTCGGGCAGGGAAGGGGCGAGATGACCTATGTTGGCGGGGATGTGCTGAAAGAGGGGACTGGATGCATATGTGGTGGAAGTGTGACAGGTTACAAGCGTATTGGGGGCAGGTTTGGGAGGCGATCCACGGTATGACCGGGCAGAAACTCCACGGGAGTCCAGCGGCTTGTTTGCTGCATCAGTTGGACGAAGGACTCTCGAGACGGGAGGAGGGGGTTCTGCATCATTGTATAGCCACAGCTCGCTGTGAGATAGCCCAGCACTGGGGGGGCAGAATATACCTCAGGTGGCAGGTTTTGTGCGAAGAGTGGCTGAAGTGAGCTTGATGTATAAATTAACGGAGCTGCGGCGGGGGAAGGGAGGGAAAAGTGTGGTATATTGGCAGCAGGTCTGGAGCTGGATGGAGGGCTGGAAGGGGAAGGGGAGGGAGGGGGGTGTAGGGAGCTGGATGACTGTACTTGTGGACGTGGGGCTTGGATGCATGGCGAGTGGCGGTGAGTGGAAGGGGAGGTGCTGGAGATAATGAAGGGAAGGGCGGGAAAGGGAGGGGGTGGGGGAGGGGGAGAAGGATTAGTTGGTTAGTTAGTTCCACATATTCGTACAGGGCGAGCGGGTTGGGTGGGTAGGGGGAAGGGGTAGACCGGGTTGGCCCATAAGCACTGTTGTATGGAAAAATTGGGATTGTTGATAGGATTGAAATCTTGTTGTTTGTTGGATGACTATATTGTTTATTAATGGTTCCACTGGTGTGCAAATGTATTTTCTTATAAAATCTCAATAAGTTTCAAATGGGAAAAAAACAAAATGTGACAGCTCAGAGCACATGGATCAGGGTTGCTATGAGCAACCAGCAAAAACAAAAGCACCAGGTGTAGGAGCACTCCCTAGTAGGGGATTTCATCATAGCATATTAGCTGATGAGAAGCAGCTGGGAGTAGGGCAGGCTCACCGGAACACTAGGAGTGACGCAGATAAAACTCACTCAGAGTTTGTTAGTAGTAGAGCTAACCAGGATCCTAGGAGGGTTAATCAGGATTCCAGGAAGAGAGCTAACCGGGATTCCAGTGGTGGAGCTAAGCAGGAGTACGGCAGAGCTGTTGTGGAAGCTAAAGGAGAAACTTCACATGGAGGTTTAAGCAGAGTTCCACAGGAGAGAATACCAGAGGCTGGTTACAGGGTGCTGGAACCAGGTGGTTGGGGCCACGAAGGTATTCAGGCTGGCTGACGGAAGGAACCTGTAAGAGGAAGGCTCCATGAGAACAGGTACCGGGAGGGCAATAACCATTATCAAGGGGATACTTACTTGCCCAAGGAGAAGTGTGCAGTGAAGGGGAGAAGAAGGCTTGTTGGTGGAAAAAGCCCCGCTAAGTTTCTCTGCTCAGGAAGCTCCGAGGGAACTGGGCCAGAGGTCAGGCCAATTCCCTATAATAGAGGGAACTTTGAAAGGGAGAGTTTCCCATACTCACAGCTAGGAGTGTGTGGCCCTCTGGAGGCGAACTCCATTATATACGGTAACCTTCCAATTCACCCTGATAGAGAGGGGGAGGGAAGCCTTTGGAAAGGAGAGGAGGGCTTTTGCAACAATGATATGATTTGCAAACATTCTGAAGATAGCTACGGGGAAAATCCTGAGGACATGGACTGTGACTTTTGTGGGGAAAGTCCTGAGGAGTTCAAAATGGAGTGTGCTCTAATTGTCTCAGATAACATTTCCTCTCTATGCTGATTTGTTTGAAACAGAAAGCCGTTTAGGGAAACGGATTGTTAAGAATTCACTTGTGTAAAGTACAAGGACTGTTTTACTGTTTTGGATTAGCTGAAGATAAGCATATTTTTGTTACCAGTAGTTCCTGTTCATTTATACCAGAAAAATATGGTTTATTTCTTTTGATTCTTTTGTGCAAAGGTTCACCCGGAAGGGAAATAAAATACCTCTTTGAAAAAGCCTGGCTACTCATTCACAACTACCTTTTTGATTAGCTAGTGGGACTACAGATCCCAGGGGGCATTGTAAAGTCCCGGCTACATTAAGAAGAGGCCCCACTGAAACTCTCTAGGCGTCCGCCTATACGAGTGAGTAGGTGGGTGACAAATGGCGTAGTTCTTTGGATTTTTGCCTAAGGATTAAAAGACAGCTACAAGAACTACTTGCCTACTGGAAAGGACTGTATCCGGACTGAGGAGAGCCGTCGGGAAGATTCTCGTTGCCAGATGCTGATGACCAGCTGACTTTCTCACAGGCTGAATCCTGCATGAAGCCTCAGGTAAAGGGTACCTGGGCATAACTGGGGCAGGACAAGTGTGAGAAAGGGGGCGCTGGTGGCAAGCGGAGAATTAGACGGAGGGAAGAAAAAAAAGTCGCAGTACCACACTTGGTGGGTTTTTTTTCTGTTTTCTCTCTCCACAGGGACGTCAACGCTGAAGATGGAGCCACAGGACGTTATGTGCTGGATGCAGGCACAGTGGGACAAACAAGTGGAGCTGGTTCGGTATCTGCAGGAGCAGACCGCCCTGACTATGAGGGAGCAGCAAAAGCCGCTGATGGACACCATGGAGGCGCTTTTGAAGAAGCCAGTGGATGCCAGAGCAGACATCCCCTCCATATTCCAGGGAGCAGGACTGAGCCCTTATGGCGCTTTGTCGTTAGGACAATTAAAGCCACATGATAATCTAGACGATTATATAGACGCTTTTGAGCGTATAGCAGAAGTTTTGAAATGGCCAGAGGAGCAATGGGCAACTAGGTTTGCCATATCATTATCTGGCGAGGCTCTTTCTGCATATAAAGCCATGCCGGCTAGCCTGGCATCTAATTATGCAGAAATTAAAAAGGCAGTCAAAGACAGACTAGGGCTGACTCCTATGCATTATCATAAAATGTTTAGGGAAGCAAGGATAAAGCCTCAGGAGACCCCTAAGGCCCTGTCTCAAAGGCTGAAAAGTTTGGCCGGAAAATGGTTAAATCCGGAAGGAAGCACACTGGAAACAATTATAGATAAAATTGTTTTAGAGCAGTATATGCAAGCTGTTCCCAGTGGGGTAAAAACATTTCTGACACTCCAGCATTGTCAAACCACCGATGGGGCAGCCACTCTTGCTGAGAGGTTTTTCGCAGCAAAGATGACTGACACCTCGGGGGTAGGTCTGTGGCGAGCAGCTGGCATGGAAAATTTTAGCAGGAAAGGTAATAGGTTGAATGCTAAAATGTCTGCTGTTAATAACTCTGAGAATGTTGATGTTTTGCATGTACCAAAATGGAAATGTTTCACCTGTGGGAAGCCCGGACATTTTCAGAGAAGCTGCCCGGAGAGAACAGTTCTGGTGTCAGGAGCTGAAGAACCAACACAGAATGGGTTTTTCCTACCAGTCAAGGTAGAAGGTATGGATACACTGGCACTACTTGACTCGGGGGCTGACCAGAGCCTGGTTTCACGAGAGCTCTGGGAAGCCATTGAGAAGCACCGTTCATCACCCCCGAGTCAAGCAGAGGGCCGAGTACGTATTAGGTGCGTGCACGGCGCATATGTTCAATACCCCCTACATAAAGTATCTGTGCAAGGATTTAGTACCACTGGGGAAGTAAAGGTAGCTGTGATCCCCAATCTTCCAGAAGATGTTGTCCTGGGTAAGGACTGGCCTCCCTTTCATGAAGGGCTGGGAAGGGACTTAGGCACCCGAATGGGCTTAGTGTCCATCCGGTCTCAAGCCGGAACCTCCGGGATGGGAGAAGTGACCACAGGAAGCACAGATGAGCCTGAGGGGGAGGAAGGATCCCAAGGGGAGGAAGAATCCCAAGGGGAGGAAAGATCCCAAGGGGAGGAGCCAGAGGAGGAAGAGATAGACACTCTTCCTGTACATGGGGATTTGATACATGCTCCAGTTAAAGAAGCTAAGAAGGATAAGTCCAAGAAACGTCGGGAGAGGTATTGTAGGACCCGAGGGAGGGCCGACTTAGAGGCCGGTATAGGATTGCCCTGGGTACCTGCAGAAGTAGTCAAGAAGTTTCCCTCGTTCCCCATGGAGCAGAGAGCTGACCCAGCTCTCAAAAAGGCCTTTGAATGGGCTCGGGAAACCCGACCTACCTTACCTAGGTTTTTCTTGGAAAATGAACTATTATATAGGGAAAGTATAAACCCACATAATGATGCCGTAAGGAAGCAGCTAGTTGTGCCAACGACTTTTAAGGCTACAGTATTGCGATTGGCACATGACCACCCAGTAGGTAGTCATAAGGGGATCCAGGGTACGCTGGACCAGATTTTAGCTAGGTTTTATTGGCCAGGGTTTTTTAAAGAGACCCGCCAATATTGTGAGTCATGTCCCGATTGCCAGAGGGTGACGGCTATAAAACCCAAGGCAGTGCCCATGGTGCCTACACCCACTATAGCGGCCCCCATAAGCCGAATAGGGGTGGATATTATAGGACCTTTAGTGAAAACACCGAGGGGTTTTAAATATATCCTATCATAGTCAACCATGCCACGCGTTTCCCGTGGGCTATCCCATTGAGTAACACCTCTGCCAGAATAATAGCCTTAGAGCTTAGAAAACTTTTCTGTGAAATAGGTTTCCCTAGGGAAGTTTTAACAGACCAGGGTAGCAATTTCCTGTCCAAACATTTAGCCATGGTCTGGGAAGCCTTTGGCATCAGACACGTACGGACATCGGCATACCATCCGCAGTCTAATGGACTCGTGGAGCGAATGAACCAGTCCATTAAACAGTTGCTACGGAGGGGTTTGAAAAAGGGAGAAATGTCTGAATGGGACACGCTGCTCCCATTCACTCTATATGCGTGTAGGGAACGCATACAGGCGTCCTTGGGGGCATCCACCTACGAACTGCTGTTCGGCCGCACTCCAAGAGGAGTGTTGGACATCCTACAGGAGCAGTGGGTTGAGCCGGACGTGCAAGAGGTTGGGGTACCTCAGTTTTTAAAAGATTTAAGGCAACGCCTGGAGAGGACATCAAAAGCCTCTCTAGAAAACTTACAGGCTAGTAAGCAAAGACATAAATATTATTATGACAGGGGCACGAGACCTAGACAGCTGAACATAGGTGATAAGGTACTCATTCAAGTATCAGACCCGGGACCTAAATTTGAGTCCAGATGGAAGGGCCCTGGTACAGTGGTAGGAAAGGTTGGCCCTGTGTCTTATCGGGTGGAAAACGAAAGAGGGCGCCAACAGGTTTATCACCTGAATGTATTGAAGCTGTGGAAGGACAGGTCAGCCACTGCCAGTCTGGTCACCATAGAGCAGCGAGATAGGTCCCGCAAAGAAATTACGTGCTGTCTGAGAGGCTCAGCAGCCCGTAATATTTTAAGGGGGGAATCTGTCATGGGGTAGATCAGAAACTACCTAGGAAAATAGAAAAAACAGTGCTGAGCAGGTTTAAAAGTGACAGCTCAGAGCACATGGATCAGGGTTGCTATGAGCAACCAGCAAAAACAAAAGCACCAGGTGTAGGAGCACGCCCTAGTAGGGGATTACATCATAGCATATTAGCTGATGAGAAGCAGCTGGGAGTAGGGCAGGCTCACCGGAACACTAGGAGTGTTTGTTAGTAGTAGAGCTAACCAGGATCCTAGGAGGGTTAATCAGGATTCCAGGAAGAGAGCTAACTGGGATTCCAGTGGTGGAGCTAAGCAGGAGTACGGCAGAGCTGTTGTGGAAGCTAAAGGAGAAACTTCACACGGAGATTTAAGCAGAGTTCCACAGGAGAGAATACCAGAGGCTGGTTACAGGGTGCTGGAACCAGGTGGTTGGGGCCACGAAGGTATTCAGGCTGGCCGACGGAAGGAACCTGTAAGAGGAAGGCTCCATGAGAACAGGTACCGGGAGGGCAATAACCATTATCAAGGGGATACTTACTTGCCCAAGGAGAAGTGTGCAGTGAAGGGGAGAAGAAGGCTTGTTGGTGGAAAAAGCCCCGCTAAGTTTCTCTGCTCAGGAAGCTCCGAGGGAACTGGGCCAGAGGTCAGGCCAATTCCCTATAATAGAGGGAACTTTGAAAGGGAGAGTTTCCCATACTCACAGCTAGGAGTGTGTGGCCCTCTGGAGGCGAACTCCATTATATACGGTAACCTTCCAATTCACCCTGATAGAGAGGGGGAGAGAAGCCTTTGGAAAGGAGAGGAGGGCTTTTGCAACAATGATATGATTTGCAAACATTCTGAAGATAGCTACGGGGAAAATCCTGAGGACATGGACTGTGACTTTTGTGGGGAAAGTCCTGAGGAGTTCAAAATGGAGTGTGCTCTAATTGTCTCAGATAACATTTCCTCTCTATGCTGATTTGTTTGAAACAGAAAGCCGTTTAGGGAAACGGATTGTGAAGAATTCACTTGTGTAAAGTACAAGGACTGTTTTACTGTTTTGGATTAGCTGAAGATAAGCATATTTTTGTTACCAGTAGTTCCTGTTCATTTATACCAGAAAAATATGGTTTATTTCTTTTGATTCTTTTGTGCAAAAGTTCACCCGGAAGAGAAATAAAATACCTTTTTGAAAAAGCCTGGCTACTCGTTCACAACTACCTTTTTGATTAGCTAGTGGGACTACAGATCCCAGGGGGCATTGTAAAGTCCCGGCTACATTAAGAAGAGGCCCCACTGAAGCTCTCTAGGCATCCGCCTATACGAGTGAGTAGGTGGGTGACAACGCTTGGGTCTTGCGAGAGTCTCTCTGTTAGAACGCAACTGCTGCAGCTCACAGCTCACCATTTGCAGGTCACTGTGACGCTTTTTACAGGTTCTCGGTAGCCTGTAGCTGGGGAGTCCCATATGTGAGGACTGACTTCCTGCTTGTTCCCAGAGAAGGCATAACAGGTGTCCTCTGGGGACAGCAGGAATCAGTCCTCACAACTCTCCCTCCCCTCTTCTACTTGAAGTTGCTTCTTTACTGTATTTTAATTTTGCCATCTTAGCTATGTCATTAGACTGAGGAAGATGACACCCTTGGGCGGTAAGGGGACCACGCGTGCATGGTGCATCTCCAAAGGCTTTCTTTGAAAGCTGGGGAGATGCTCCCACATGGGCTCCGTCGGTGCCGATGTCACCCATATGTGAGGACAGATTCCTGCTGTCCCCGGAGAACACATTTTACAGGTGAGTAACTACGCTTTAGATGCTGTAGCCAGTTGGCTCCTTCAGCATAGATTAAAACTCAGCCCTGGGAAATCGGAATCAAATTTATTTTATTTTATTTTTATTTTATTTATTACAAATTCTTATATACCGCGCTATTTGGCATCAGCGCGGTTTACATTATAACACAACAACCATAACAACATGCTGTTTGGTTTTACATCAAACAGGGGTCCAAACTTGGATAACAGGGGTAACTATATACATGAGATTTTTACATAGTAAAGAGTTCAAATTGTTCAAAGAAAGCTTTGGCTTCTCTTCCAGTTCCTTGTATTATGGGTATTTCTATCATGCCTAAAAATTTCATTATAACATTAGGAGCCCATTTTGATTCAGATTTGTGATGGTGGTAAAATCTTCTTTTTTTGCACTATGGAAAATTTGATCAGTTCATGGGTTTCTTGAGGATAAGGATATTAAAATGCTGATGCATTCTATCATATTATATCAGTTAGACTACTGTAATGGTTCATACAGTGGTACAAAGGCATTTGCCATTAAGAGACTATGGCTTGTAGAGAACACTGCCCTTAAGATTCTTTCCTATGCTGTCAGATTTGTACATGAAACACCTTTGCTTCAGAACTTTCACAGGTTACCAGTTACTTACAGCTGTACGTTTTTAGGATTCTTTTGCTTAACCTGTGTACAAAGCACATTGTGTATCTGTTGTATATTACTGACTGGCTGATACCTGATAACACCTTCTTGCTGGTTACGTACTTCACAGCAGAATTGTCTTACTCTTCATTCTCTTTAGAATTCATTTTGAGTATACAAGTCAATCTGCTTTTACGTATTTGGCGCCATTACTTTGAAACATGCTTAATTTAAAGTTGTCATATTCTAAGTATAGGATTGGCCTAAAGACCTGCAGGCCACTGTTAAGCCCACGGCGGTCAGCTGTTTTTTTTAAACTCTGTCCACTGCAGGTAAATGTATCTGAATATTCAACACTAGTATCCAAATAGTGGCTAGTACTGAATACCCAGATATTATGGTGAGTGACACTATCTGGGTAGCACCTAGTATAGCTTTTTTGTTGGCCTAAGTTATCCAGAGAGCAGTGCTGCAAATACACCCTGGTCCATCTCAGGACCGCCTGGGCACTATCGTGGCAATGCTAAGCTAGTCTGTAAAGATACTCTGTAGCACTATCTGGATAATACTATTGAATATCTCTCTTGGCGGGATTTATCTGGGTAGCAGATGCTGCTGTCCAGGTAAGTCTTTTAAATATTGGGCCCCTGGTTCTTTGTCCATGCTTTTAATTTGGAATGAGGGCCTCTTTAGGATAGCATTTGGACAGAAAAATTTCTAAGCCTTTGTTATTTTATGTTGTTGTTTATTTTATTTTGTTCCTAGTTTTGTATTTTTGCATTTTATGTATGATGTATTAGTTTTTATTAGCTGCTTAATGTATTTTAATGTTTATTGGATGGTTTTATATTTTTATTCTTGTACACCACCTTGATGGGTTGTTTGTAGGGTGGTTAATCAAACTTTAATAAAAGTAAACATAAATGCAATTGAAACTGCTAGGTACGTATGACCTAGATTGGCCACTGTTGGAAACAGGATACTGGGCTTGCTGGACCTTGGTCTGACCCAGTATGGCATATCTTATGTTCTTATGTACATAAATTGTAGCAACTTAAATACATCATACATAAAAAGATAAACATATAATACCCAAAACATTAGTATAAATAAATATTAAAAACTTGAATAAAAAATACAACTTAATCTGATCTCACCTCATTCTTCAGCTGCAAACCCAAGTATTATTAACTCCCTACTCCAGATTCACGAGTGAACTAATAGGCTTTTACCTTCCTTCAAAATGTAAGTTAATGTAATTCCTCTCGGAGATCAAGTTGGTGGGGAATCCCGCAGAACGGAGCCTGTCCCTGAGGGCAAAGTTCTAGATTAGTAGTTCTCAGCCTTTCCAAATCCACATTAACTTCCACGGAGAAGACAGTGTGGACATATGGCCAAAATAAAACCCAGGGAAGCGATGAAAGCCCCACCAGAGGCTGAAAGGACTCAAAAGAAAAGGCTCAGGAACGGAAGGGAAAGGAGGTGCTGTGTGTACTACACAAAGCAGGGACCAGCTATCAATGTTCTACATGCTGCCTGGTATTTCTCACACTCGGGGTGTCACGCTGTTTCTAAGAGAGAGGAGCGTGTGAGTGCATATGTGCTAAGAAAGGA
This sequence comes from Ichthyophis bannanicus, assembly GCA_033557465.1. Lineage (NCBI taxonomy): Eukaryota > Metazoa > Chordata > Amphibia > Gymnophiona > Ichthyophiidae > Ichthyophis > Ichthyophis bannanicus. Next base: position 77,954,935 of record CM066042.1, read on the forward strand.
GTTCTGCTCATTTAGGATGTCTCTTGTTGCTACGAGATGATCCCGAGCATCAGGCAGTGGTGACTGTCTTCCGGTAAGATACCCGATTAGCACTCCAGTTTGCCACACTAGTTGGGAAATATTGTTCCAGGTCCTGCAGAAAGCTGGATTCTTTGCAGATTATGATAAAGGAGATATGTTAATCTACATTTTTGTGACCTTGTGGTCATGATCCTACTCTCTGTCTCTCAGCCACATTTTCTTTTGTTTCCTGCTGCTAGGTTGGCCTGCCTGGCTTCTACGACCCCTGCGTAGGCGAAGATAAAAGCTTGAAAGTGCTGTACCAGTTCCGAGGAGCTCTCCACCAAGTGATGTCAGCAGACAAGGATCCACTTAGGATACCAAAGCAATGTAAGCAACAAACAGCCTCATCTTCGGGCTCCTCCCTCTGCCCAGAATCTGAGCAACCACCGACATATCATCAGACTAGGCCGCGAGTCCCTCCTCTGATTCTGTGGTTGCTAGCCTTCATGGAATGGGAGTACCATCAGTGCGAACCAAAATCTATCCTAATGCTGATGGTCCAAAGCTGAGGCTTGATCTCTACAGTGTTATAAATGTTCATGAACACTCTATGAACCTAATTTTAGATGCAGAGCTTTAGTTTGAACGTAAAGCAGAAATGATTTGATTCTTTGGGGGGGGGTGCTCAGACAGGACTGATTTGAACTGTATGATGATGTAAACGGACTAAATATAATTCCTGTTGACACACTCTGTTTCCCTACCCTGTGTCCAGTGTTGGCCCCTGAGGTGAAAGACCTATTAGATTTTATTTTTTGATCTATATGGTATTTGTCTCAAGGGAGGGAGAAGTCTGGGATAAACATACAATGACAGCTACTCTGTGAAATTTCATAGCAAAAATTATGGGCAGAACAGATAAAACAAATATTCCTGAGATCCAGTCCAGCTATCTTTCACAGCTTGAGAGAAAATGTCAGAGACCAAACAGTAAGAGTGTTTTATGTATTTTTTAGCCTTTATTTACTGTGTAATCTATAAAAGAAACATAAATGAAAATGAATGAAATTAAATATTTACAGACATTCAGCTGTTTATGTGGTGCCAAAATGTTTTAAACCACAGGTGTACAGGCCTAACATTTTAACTGCAGCGAAACACATGCAGGAAGCGCCATAGTTGGGAACTGCCTTTACTGACTCCTGTCTTTAAGTCCAATGCTTATTTTGGATTCTAGACTATGCTTTCAGATATACAAAGCAACCTTAACAAGCTGGCTTGGATCAGATTGTTCCGCTGCAGCTTTAAACATTACTTGTGTCATAGGCAGCATATAAGCCATCCATTAGTATAGTGATGCTTTCCGCTAGGAGACATTCCCCTTATCAGTAACTAAAAATATGGCGCTTTACCCTCTAACTCTCTACGTTCTCTCTTCCAGCTCACAAAATTGATGTAGATGGGTAATTTTCACAAGAAGAAAAATGGACTTGAACTTGCATCCAGGATGACTGACAGTGAGCTCTCCTCTGGATTCTTCACTTATGAAAAGGAAATTTACAAAAGATGTTTTTATTTTAATATATATATATATATATAAATATATATATATGAAATGGTGTCAGACCAATTATGTTAAGGGACTACATAAAAGCTGCTTTACATGCAGTTGGATGGTCAGACTACGCTGGAGCCAGTGGCTTCAAGGGTTAAAAGTTTTATCATTTGGACAACAGGTTAATAATCATCTGGTGGGGCTAATTCTGCCTAGTGCAGGCTTCATGCCCACTGGTTAGTAAAGCAGCAGAGTACTGTTTTGTAATTTGGGACAAATAAAATCAACAAGAATCCCCAATTTTTTTTCTGATTTTGAATCCCTAAGGTCAAACTACTGGTTTTAAAGTGTTTGCAAGCTCCAGGAGATGGGGACTGCTGTGCTGTTTGTCATCAGAAACCTACACACGCCTCATGTTAAACCACATGGTGCATGGGAACAGTGCAAATGACAAAAGACTGGCCTTGTGGGAGAATTTCAGAAGAGGCAGAATAGAAACAAATGGTACATATTAAAAACTGCACATTTCTGTTCTGGATGTAAAATTGTAATAAAACATTGTGCAAGATGGTAAAAGAGAAAGAAGGCCATGGCATCGTAATAGTGCTATAGAACCTTTGTGCAAAATGTTGTGCAGACCAGCATAACGCAAATGGGGAGGAATTGCAGATGGCGAAGTCTGTCACTATAATTTGATTTCAAATTTTATGCACTTTGGTGTTAAAATCCATGCAGGCTTCTGTTCAGTCCTCCTCGGCCAACAAAAGACTGCAGCCTGGTGACTCAATTTTATTATTGTTACTATTGTTTGATGAATGACTCCACTTTAGCTTGGGCTATTCCAAATAATATTCCTGTGCCCTTGACGGATAACAGTAACCAGCCCCCTTACAAATTCCCTCTGAAGCCTGAGGAGCCGCCTGGGTTTGCAAGCAATATCCAGTTGATTTGTTTGTGACAATATAGGCACTATAGATCGGACCAATCCAATCCAGAGCCAATGACACTCTTTCAAAGATGGCTACTCCCAAGGTACTGGGGAAAATAGCAAGAAAGATGGCCAAATAAGTATAAAACAAAACGATTGATAGAGTGTGCATCTTTTGCAGAATGTCTCTCTGCATGAGAGAATAAATATTAAGACTGTGGAATCTAGCCCACATTTTCATGCAGAATTTTATTGACCCATCACACTTGAGAAAGAAAATGCGTAAACTCCTGTATTAATTTGCTCCTGGCAGGGGAGCGGGGAGAGAAAATAATTTGGAAAGTGTAAAGTGCCTATAAACCACTGTGTGACTTTCGGAGTGCTAATTAAAAGCCATTGTATGCTCGTATAAAGAAAGCACACAGCAATGTCTTTGTTTGGAATCTTGTCACAAGCAGCCATGTACAGGAGTGCTGAATGTAGCAGGTTTGGAAGTTGAAATCCTTTACAATAATCAGTTATCTCCAGGAACAAGCAGGAATGAGTCCTCACATATGGGTACGTCGGTACCGACGGAGCCTGCGCGGGAACGCTCCCCAGCTTCCCAAAAAGGAAAGCTTTTGGGAGCCTCCCACAGTGCCTGCGCGCTGCCTTCCTGCCTTTCCTAACCAACTCTCCTCAGTGCTTCTTTTCCGTGGAGCCAGCAGGTCGTGTTCCTGTCACCGCTGAAGAAGTTCTTTATTTTAATTTATTTCTTTGGTCGCGTGTCTGCCTTCCCCGATGCCGGACCGGTACCGCCAGTCTTTTCTTTTCTTTTCTTTCTTAAAAAAAAAAATATATATATATATTTTCCTCACTTGGTGTATTTTTCTTCTTAGGCCTCCAGGCCCACAAGAAAATTTTCCCTCATGGAAAAACCAGCCTCCGGGTTCAAAAAATGCACTAAGTGTAGCGGTACAATTTCTGTTACAGATACCCATGAATGGTATCTTAAATGTTTGGGTCCTGAACACTCCATTCCGGATTGCCAGTCCTGCTCTTTAATGTCTAAACGGGGGTTACAGAACCGAGCAGCCAAGCTCCATGTGCTGTTTCCCACGGATGCACCGGCGGTGGCATCGACATCTTCCAGGTCTTCCTCTCCTGATGGGTCTCAGGTAACCAAACATAAACCTAGCAGGTCCTTGAAGGGCAAATCTCCCTCTAAGCATCGAGATGCCTCCGGGCTTGCCATAGAGGATCCTGCCCCAGCCAAACAACCCCAGCGGGAAGCTCCGGCTTCCAAAGCTCCTCCTATGGGGTTACAGGTTGACATCGATGGCACGGCCTCGACCGATCACCTGTTAGACTGCTCTGGGGTACCGGCACTTTCTCCCGGTACCGACATCCAGGCAGTCGTGGCGTCCATGGATCACACTGTTCAATCCATGCAGCAGGCTATAATGGCTTTTATTAAGGCTGCGACGCCGACGGTACCGCAACGAGTTCCGTTGTCAGTACCAGCGCCGATACCGGTACCGACTGCATCGACATCGACCAGGATACCGACTCCGGTTCCTTGTCCAGGACTGTTTCTCGGTACCGATCCGGTACCGGGGACGCCTGATGTCGATACCGATCGATACGCGTATCGATCGTTGGAAGGGGACAGACGATACTTCGATTCCTCTGATGATTCTGATTCATCAGATGAGTCTCCTGAAGTATCCATTAGCCTTCCTGAGGAGCCTGCTTCTCCAAAAAGGAGAATGTCTCCTCCAGAGGATTTGTCCTTTCAAGATTTCATAATAGAAGTGGCTAAAGGACTCTCTATTTCAGTAACCTCTGAAACAGAGCCTAGAGCAAAAAAATTAGATATTTTAGGATACTCTAAGGCTCCCAGAGAGGAAGTCACCTTGCCAATTCATGAAATTCTTCATGAACATATGATTGACTTATGGGAGACTCCTCTCACCCTTTCTCCTCATTCTCGCAGAATGGACACTATGTACTGTGTCCCTCCTTGTCCTGGATTTCAGAAAACCCAGCTTCCTTACCATTCCATTGTGGTGCAGTCAGCTATGAAAAGGATAAAGAGTACCAAAAGACACTCTTCTGCTCCTCCAGGAAGAGAATGCAGGACCTTGGATGCTTTTGGTAGGAAAATCTTCCAAGCCAGCATGCTTATTGCCAGAATCAACTCATATAGCCTTTATATGGCTTAAGCATACTCAAGACATTTCAAAGTTTTCCAACAGGGCAGCCTTTGACTCCTTTGAAGGTGCCAGCAGAGCCTCAGGCATTGCCATAGCTGCTCGCAGAATTGCTTGGCTCCAGGCTTCTGATCTAGAGCCCTGGGTTCAAGATGGCTTAGGAAATCTGCCCTGTACAGGTGAAAATCTCTTTGGCAAAGAGTGGCAAATAAAAGCCACTCAAATGGATGCAGAGAATTCTGCTGTGGATAGACTTTCCAAGTCAACCTCCACTCCAGCCAAGAAAAAAACTTTCAAAAAGCCTTTTTACAAAAGGAGCAGATTTCCTTCCACTTCTGGCCAACAATCTTCTACAGGTCGCTTTGCTACTAAGCGTCAGCAACCTAAACAGGCCAGGCCTAAACCTGCAGGGACTGCTACAACCCAGCAGTCCCAACCTCCTCAGGGTTTTTGACTTGATACTAGAGAACTTAACCTTTCTGGCTCTACAACAGCCAGAACCTCTCACCATTCCAGGAAGGTTAGCTCATTTTGCTCCCAGATGGGAGCAAATCACATCAGAGCAGTGGACCCTCTCCATCATAAGAGAGGGCTACAAACTTCATTTCTCAGACCTTCCTCCCTACCACCATGATGAGACACTTCAATTCTCCCACATCTCTCTTCCACCTTCTGGATCAGGAGGTGACTACCCTTCTGGCCCAGGGGGCCATAGAAGAAGTTCCTCTTCTTCAATAGGGATCAGGGTTCTACTCCCCCTATTTTCTCATTCCAAAGAAAACAGGGGGATACAGACCCATTCTAGATCTCAGAGAATTGAACAAATTCCTTTGCAAGGAGAAGTTCAAGATGCTTTCTCTAGGCACTCTCCTTCCATACCTGCAGAGTCAGGATTGGCTTTGTTCTCTAGATCTCAAGGATGCGTACACTCATGTCCTCATCCATCCATCTCACAGAAAATTCCTACGTTTTCTGTTCCAGGGAAAACATTACCAATACAGAGTGCTTCCTTTCGGTCTAGCCTCTGCTCCGAGAGTGTTCACCAAATGCATGGCAATAGTAGCTGCATTTCTACGCACTCTGGGAATATTTGTCTTCCCATACCTGGACGACTGGCTCATCCGAGCTCCAACCCAGTCAGAGGCTCAGATCTCCCTGAACCGCACCAGGCGCATTCTGCAATACCTGGGACTTGTGGTAAACCTCCCAAAGTCCCAGCTCACCCCTACTCAGTCCCTGGAATTCATAGGGGCCTGGTTGGATACCACCTCTGCAAGGGCCTACCTTCCTCAGGCCCGTTGCCAACGTCTAGTGCAGTTAGCCTCCCAGATTCAGTCAAAGAGCCACTTAACTGCCAGGAAGATGCTACAGCTGCTAGGCCACATGGCTTCCACAGTACATGTGGTACCCTTTGCTCGCCTACACATGAGAGCAGCTCAGTGGACTTTGTCCACCCAGTGGACTCAAGCTTCAGGAGCTCTCTCAGACCAAATGGCAACCTCCAAACGTCTCTTTTGGTCTCTCCAGTGGTGGATGTCCACTCAAAATCTGTTGCTGGGGTCCCCCTTCCAACCTTTGTTGCCCCAAGCAACCCTCACAACAGATGCCTCCCAAACAGGTTGGGGAGCTCATCTACAAGACCTCTCCACCCAAGGCACTTGGTCTCCACAGGAGACCTCTCTTCATATCAACCACTTGGAACTTCGAGCAGTGTTCCTAGCTCTCAAGGTCTTTTATACCCTCCTCAGCTACAAGACAGTCCTCATTCATACGGACAATCAAGTAGCCATGTTTTACATAAACAAGCAAGGAGGAACTGGCTCTCTGTCGCTTTGCAACGAAGCTCTAAGATTATGGGCCTTCGCCAGAGAGCATCAAATCCATCTCCTGGCAGTATACCTCCCAGGAATCCAAAACTCTTGGGCAGACAGACTCAGCCGAGTTCTGCTTCCACACGAATGGTCCCTGCACATGGATCAGGTACTCAGAATCTTCCAAGAATGGGAAACCCTTGACATAGACCTCTTTGCAAGTCTGTGGAATGCCAAACTTCCCCGGTTCTATTCCAGAATTCTGTGTCAGGGAGTTCAGGCCAAGGATGCCTTCCTCCTTCATTGGGGTCAAGGCTTCCTGTATGCCTTTCCACCCATTCCTTTGATTCCCAAGACTCTGTTCAAACTCCAGAGGGATCAAGGATCCATGATCCTCATAGCTCCACGCTGGCCACGCCAGGTGTGGTACCCTCTACTTCTGCATCTTTCCCAAGCCCCCTCCCTGGACTTGGGAGCTGCTCCAGACCTTCTGTCCCAGGAGGAAGGGACTTTGTGGCATCCAAACCCCAAATCCCTTCACCTCAGAGCTTGGTTACTGAAGGCCTAGACCTTCAAGACTTAAATGTCTCTCAGCAAGTGAAGGATATCCTCCATGCTTCCAGAAAACCTTCCACTAGGCGTTCCTATGCTTTTAAGTGGAAAAGATTTTCCATTTGGTGTGCTCAAAAGGGTCTTGACCCTCTGGCACTTCCTGTGAATTCTCTATTGGAATATCTCCTGCATCTCTCCAATGCAGGCCTTAAGACGAATTCGGTAAGGGTCCATTTGAGTGCTATTGCAGCATCCCTTAAGCCTCTCAATGGACAACCTATTTCCTCTCATCCTCTTATTGCAAGGTTCATGAGAGGCCTAACTTTAACTAAACCTCCCATTCGACCTCCTCCGGTGGCATGGGACTTAAACTTGGTTCTTGGTAAGCTTATGAAGCCACCTTTTGAACCCTTAGCCACTACCTCCTTGAAATTTCTTTCCTGGAAGGTTATTTTCCTCATTGCAGTCACTTCTGCTCGCCGCATCAGTGAACTACAGGCCTTAGTGGCTAATCCACCTTATACAAGGTTCCATCATGATAAGGTAGTCCTTAGGACAAATCCACACTTTATGCCTAAAGTGGTCTCACCTTTTCATCTTAATCAAGAGGTATATTTACCTGTCTTTTTTCCAGCTCCTCATGCATCCAGTGCAGAGAGGAATCTTCATACTCTAGATTGTAAAAGAGCTCTTGCTTTTTACTTACACAGGACACAGCAACATAGAAAATCTTCCCAGCTTTTTGTTGCTTTTGATCCTTCTCATTTAGGACTTCCAGTCTCTAAAAGAACACTGTCCAATTGGATTGCTCAGTGTATTTCTTTTGCTTACCAGAGTAAGAACCTTTCTTTGAAGGGCCATGTCACAGCTCACAATGTGAGGGCCATGGCCACCTCTATGGCTCATCTTCATTCTGTGTCCATCGACCAGATCTGTCGAGCAGCCACCTGGGCCTCGGTTCATACCTTCACAGCCCATTACTGTTTGGACAAGGACTCCCGCCGGGATGCCTTGTTTGGTCAGGCTGTCCTCAAACACCTGTTCCATTCTTGAACAACTCCTGCCCTCCTTCCCTGTATGGATGCCTGAGATCCATAGGAAGACGAGGAACCCTTCAGGGTCTCATATCCTTGGGGATCTCCCAGGCATCTTAGCTAGGGAGTCCCCATATGTGAGGACTCATTCCTGCTTGTTCCTGGAGATAGCACAGTTACTTACCTGTAACAGGTGATCTCTGGGAACAGCAGGAATTAGTCCTCACAACCCTCCCACCTCCCCTAGGAGTTGTATCTCTCTCTATCATTCCTTTCCTCTCTCTCTCTATTGTCTCAGCTTTAAACTTGAACTGAGGAGAGTTGGTTAGGAAAGGCGGGAAGGCAGCACGCAGGTGCTGTGGGATGCTCCCAAAAGCTTTCCTTTTTGGGAAGCTGGGGAGCGTTCCCGCACAGGCTCCATCGGTACCGACGTACCCATATGTGAGGACTAATTCCTGCTGTTCCCAGAGATCACCTGTTACAGGTAAGTAACTGTGCTTTCCCTTCATAAACTAGCACTATTTTTCCAGTGGAAGGGGGGGGGGGTACTTTGGCAAAAAAAATACTTCAGTGTGACAGCCAAGATCATCACCAGACAAAGTGGATGGCAAGGGGAGAGGGGTGAGTCATCCTCCCATGATGAGCCGCCCCCCTCCCCCCCCCCCCCCGAGAAGCTTCCTGTCTAATGATGCAGTCAGCCTGGCTGCTCGGCACTTCCCAAGTGACTTGTGTAACTAAAATAAAGCCTGCTTCCCTAAACCCATCCCCTTCCCCTCAACACTCTCCTCCAACTCCATCCCAGCTAGAGTCAGTCCCCAATCCTTTCCCCATCAGTCAGCCTTCGCCATCCTGTCTGCAAGCTGGCTTACCCTTAGCTTTTAATTACCCTATAGAGGCTTGCTGGCATCACATGGAGGAGTAGCCTAGTGGTTAGAGCACTGGCTTGGGAACCAAGAGACCAGGGTTCAATTCCCGCTAGCACTCCTTGTGGCCTTGGGCAAGTCACTTGCCATTGCCTCAGAAGAATCCAAGTTATCAATGTCCCTGTTTAATGTACTTTACCAAGTTTGTTACAATGTAAACCACTTTGACTAAAAATGATAAAGTGGTATAAAAAAACATATTAAATAAATAAGTTTATCTGCATAATTCAGCTAAAAAACAGAACTAGTATAGATATACAGTAATGTCCACAGCAAGACTAGAGAAGATGGGGGCTGCCACTGGTTCCCAGGCCTTACAATTAAACACAGACTTCACATCTTAGGCTGCTAAAGTCCTTATGGATGTAAAGTTGTTTTCAATCCCAGCTAAGGCCTATATAAATTAAATGATGTTTCGATTTGGTGTGCGATTTCTGTGCCACATACTTTTTATCCTTAGATATTTCAGTACTTTCCTGAGGGGGAGGGGGGGTTGCCTTTACTGACTGACCTTAGTCAGCACTAGAAGGAGGGTAATAAATAAAAAGTTTAATAGCTGACTATGGATACTGTAAAAGAGTGAAAAAAACCTGTGCACCCTTTTACTTAAATAACATAAAATAGGCTACACACATCTCCCAATGAGTTAGTCAGAATGGTTCTATGAGAATTGTATGCGTAGTTGAATAATCTGAATGGTTCATAGGACTGGGACCAAGGGTAAGTTGGTGCAAGGGTAGTGCTTTACCTATGATCTAATGGAATTATAGTGCTACAGGAAAACCAGTACTGTTACCCAGGCTGCTGCACCCAGTATTTTAGTATCCAGCTTGTGTATGTAGTACACTTTTGCCTTTTTTTTTTTTTTTAGCGCCATCCCTTGTTCACATGATTTGAGGGTATCCAGCTGTGCTGACAGACCTCTGTAATGCTTTCACTCCAGATGAAAATTCCCAAATGTGCCATCTCCAGTCATTCATACGTTTCCCCTTTTTTTTCTTGTATCCAAATAAAATACTTGTACAGGAAATTGCGTATGATCACAATAAAATGTTTTGGAAAATCTTGTTTCTTATGTGATAAGTGCTGCTGCTGTTTTAGTTTTCTGCTTTTTGCTAAAATGTCTAGCCACTATAGCCACTCTGTTGAACAAAACCCAGAGCTACAACCAAATCTTGATGTTATAAAAATGAAACTTCAGTGGAAGGGAAAAGCAATGTAATTCTCTTGCAGAAACGCTTAATTTAATAAGTGGTTCCAAAGTATATTACTGAAAAAAATGTTCATATAGCTTTTATCTCATTTTTTTATATGCATGTAAAATCTGGTATATTTGAACCACTTAATCTTGCTAGCTGATTCTTACACTGATACCCAGGAGAATTTATTTCAAGAAAATTATATTGCTTTACCCTTCCACTGAGGTTCCATTTTTATGAAATCAAGATTCAGTAGTAGCTCTGGTTTTGTTTAAGAAGTAGACACATTGGTTAGTTGTTTGTACTTAGTAGACTCCATTGGAAGGTACTTTGATTTTTTTGTGTTTTTGTTGAAATAAGACATTTGATACAGATGTTTAAAACCTTTCAGATTTATGCTTTTATTTCTGTAGAGTTTCATACAGTTTACTGTCTGCAAAAGAAAATATTTGTATAGTTGACAACAAACTCCCCTGGTCTTGGAGAAAACTGGTATCTCCAAAGGTTGGTTGTTTTACTTTTTATTGGTATAGCCAAACAAAACAAAACAGTGCAGCCAGGACTGTGCCAAGCCACAATGGGCACACTCCCCCTCCCCCCCACCACACCTCCGTGACTCCATCCAGCCGTTGCCTGCTCTTGCTCTGCTACCGCCCTCTGTTTTCTCCATGGTGGCTGCGCTGTCAGCAGCACAGCAGATCTAACTTTAAAATGTGTCAAAAAAAAAAAACCAGCCAAACATGCGGGTCTTTGGACTCCACGCTTTGAACAGATCTGATCCCTCCCTGCTTTGATGTCGCGTCAGAGGCAGAAGGGACTAGACCTGATGAAAGACCCACGTGGCTTGGGTTTTTTTTATGTTAGGTCTGCTCAACGGCAGCAGGGCAACATCAGGCAGCCGAAATGCACCCCCTAAGCCTTTGCACCCTGTGTGGCTGCACCGCTCGCACAGGGCTAAGTATGGCGCTGAGTGCAGCACACAAACTCTTAGACCACAGAGATTTCTTCTCCAATTATCTAGATGCATTAAATGCAGAAACTTTATTTCTCTGAGACAAGCGGGCTAGCAGATCCCCCAAGAAATATGTCATCCAGTCAAGTCTAAGATCAGAGCATTGTTTACAATGTTTTAGAGTTTTCTAGACTGCTCTTACATGCAAGTGTGAAAACTCTGCATCATTGCACAGGGTCCAGTTTTTATTGCGGAACCACAGATCACATGTTTCTGCCTTTAAAAGTCACTTTTACAGTCATTTTTCCCATTATAACTACCCTACTTAGGGTTTTTTTTTATCAAATTCTTAAATTTCTTCAACCTTTTGCATTCTGCAGACTATACTGGTACCAGAATGAAAATAGAAATAAATCTTCATAAGAAAGGTGGAATGATACATTTACAGAAGCACAAAAGATTGAACCACTGGAGCATAGACTCAAACATCTCCAGGAACAAGCAGGAATGTAGTCTTCACATATTCGAGTATCGTCGGTACCGACGGAGCCTGCGCGGGAGCGCTCCCCAGCATCCAATAGGAAAGCTTTTGGGAGCATCCCACAGCGCCTGCGTGCTGCCTTCCCGCCTTTCGAACTGTCCCTCTCCAGTTCTTCGTTTTCCGCGGAGCTGACAGGTCGCATACCCTGTCACCGCAGAAAATTTTGTCTTTAATCTTTGTTTTTGTGGTCGCGCCTGCCTTCCCTCGACACTATACCGGTACCACCGGTTCTTTCTTCTTCTAAAAAAAAACAAAACAAAAACACTATAGTTTCTGACGTGCTTTACTTCAGAAACTTTTTTCCCTTGGTGCTAGGCACCATTTTGGGCACTAGGCCCAATTTTTCCTTAAAAATGGAAAAACCTTCAGGTTTTAAGAAATGTTCTAAATGTGGCGGTACCATTTTCGTCACCAACACCCATGATTGGTGTCTCAAATGTTTAGGTCCTGACCACTCTATTTCAGAGTTCCTCTCCTGTGGAATGATGTCAAAAAGGGGCTGGCAGAACCGAACTGCTAAACTTAGCACCCTTTTTCCCTCAGACGTGGTGTCTGTTGCATCGACGTCCTCCAGGGCTTCATCTTCCTCCCATGGATCTCAGGTAACTAAACATAAATGTAAGGGTAAATCTCCTTCTAAGTATCGAGATGCGCCTGGCGTTGCCCTTGAGGAATTTTCAATGGCAAAAATGCCCCAGCTTCCAAAGCATTAACGGGGCTCCAGGATGTTCTTGAGGCCTCAACCTCAGCAGAACTGCTGGCGCCATGCTCTGGGGTCCCAGCCGCTTCTACCGGTACCGAACCCAAGCATCAGCAGCGTCGATAGATCAGAGATTCCTTGCTATTGAACGCAGTCTAGCGGCTCTTCTCACGGCTTCGGTACCGTTGAAACTGCTTCAGACACCTCAACCAGTACCGGTACCAACTGCATCAACATCAGAGGGTATGCCACCCGAACCGAGTTATGCGTCTCTCTCCGGCATCGACAGATCGGTACCGGAACAACCCAATACCGACTTCAATTGATGCCAGTACGGTGCTTTGCATGATCACTGGGATCAGAGATATTTTGAATCCTCAGATGAGACTGAAGACTCCAAAGATTCTGCCGATACCAGAGTACTTCTCCCCAAGAATTCCTCTTCTCCTTAACGCAGAATGTCTCCACCAGAGGATATGTCCTTTCAGGACTTTATCCGTGATGTGGCCCGAGGCCTTTCCATCAAAGTAGCTCCTGAAAAAAGAGCCTAGGGCAAAGGAGTTGGAAATCCTCCAATACCCTAAGGCTCCCAAAGAGGCAGCTACTCTGCCTATTCATGAGATCTTACATCAGGGGTCTCAAACACGCGGGCCGCATGTGGCCCGCGAGAGCATTTTGTGCGGCCCGCGGCCCACGACGCCACGGAGTATCCTTTCTGCTATTTTTGCTATTTTTACTCACTGTTTTCCTTAGCGTGATTCCCGGGGCTGCATGGTGTTGGTCTCACATGACCGCGTCACGCGCCTGCCCTCCACCAATCAGGGACAGGCAGGAGGAGGAGAAAAAGGAGGAGGGGGGGGGCCGGGCCCAGAAGCAGTCTGAGCAGCCACGAGGTTCCAGCGTTTGAAGCATCGCCTGCTTGGAGGAAGGATCGCCTGCTTGAGGATCGCCAGGGTGCACAGCTCTTCGCGGCAGGTAAGGAAGCAGTCTGCCCAGAATTAAGCCAGCCCTGCCTCCCTCAGTTCCTCTCCTCTTCGGCTTTCAGAGCCGCGAAGGGAGAGCTTCTCCCTCGCGACTCTGTTAAGCTCGAGGGGGCAGAGGGGAAATTTCCCATAAGCCTCAGCCGGCTTAACAGAGTCCCGAGGGAGGAACTCTCCTTTCGCGGTTCTAATCTAAGCCGAAGAGGAGAGGGACTGAGGCAGGGAGGGATGGCTCTGCCGGGGGGGGCCTGTGATTTTTGCTGAGGGAGGCCTGTGATTTTTGCGGAGGGAGGATGGATGGATGGGGGGGGGGGGTGTGATTTTTGCGGAGGGAGGGAGGGAGGATGGATGGGGGGGGGCTGTGATTTTTGCTGAGGGAGGGAGGGAGGATGGATGGATGGGGGGGGCTGTGATTTTTGCTGAGGGAGGGTGGATGGATGGATGTGGGGGGGGCTGTGATTTTTGCTGAGGGAGGGAGGGAGGATGGATGGGGGGGGCTGTGATTTTTGCTGAGGGAGGGTGGATGGATGGGGGGGGCTGTGATTTTTGCTGCTGCTGCTGCTGATGATGATGATGATGAGCCCCACAGCACATTACCAGTTCTAAACCCCCCAGCACATTACCAGTGTGCTGTGGGCTGGGGGGTCAGAACTGGTAATGTGCTGGGGGGTTTAGCACCCGGTAATGTGCTGTGGGCTGGGGGGCACATTGCTTCTAATATTATTTTAACACACGCCTCTTTTGGGAAATGTGCATCATTAATGTCTGTGCTTTAGTACAAGAATTAATTTATAGTTTTATTTCTACAGTGCTGAGGTATTCTGTGTAATTCCTATTTGACATTGCTACTTGTTCTCTTTTCCCAGTAGGTCATGTATTGTTCTCTGAAATGTATTGATTTAATATTTGCAGTGTTGCCTTTTGATAGGTAGGGTCTGGTGCTTTGTGAGTCCTGGTAGTGCTGTTATGATACGGGGGGTTTGCTATGGGTTCTAAATGGGCAGTGTTAGTAGTAGTTCCTAATGTGCCTGGCGGTTGGCACTGGATTATAGTAATATAGAAATTTTCTAGTCTTTCTTTATCCATGCACTCATTATGCAAATATTTATGCAAATGAGGCCCCTTATGCAAATGAGGCCCCCATGTCTTATGCGGCCCCCGGGTTACTTTACAAGTCCTCATTCGGCCCTCAAAGCAATTTGAGTTTGAGACCCCTGTCTTACATGATCTTATGTTAAGGATGTGGGAAACACCTTTAACCATATCTCCTCATTCTCGAAGACTCAATACCATGCATCGAGTTCCACCTTCTCCTGGCTTTCAAAAAACTCAATTACCATACCATTCAATGGTAGTGGAATCAGCCATGTGTAGGATGAAAAGTGCAAAGAGACATTCATCCAATCCTCCAGGTCATGAATGCAGGACTCTCGATGCCTTTGGGCGCCGATGCTTCCAAGCTTCCATGCTCTCAGCTAGGATCAGTTCCTATATCTTGTATATGGGAATGTTCCTTAAAGAGGTCACAGGAGACTTGGAGCTTATGAGCCCCCTTCTTCCTGATGACAAGAGACAAGACTATCTCACTCTTGTCAAACATGCTCAGGATGTTTCCAAGTTTGTTAATCATGCAGCCTTTGACTGTTTTGAGTGTATAAGCAGAACATCCTTACACAGGAGAAAATCTCTTTGGCAAAAATTGGCAGGAGAAGGCTAATGATATAGATGCTGACAATATCACACTGGATAGATTGTCCAAATCTACAGCCGATCCGGCAAAGAAAAGATCCTCTAAGAAACCATTTTTCAATAAGAAAAAGAAGTTTTATCCTTCCTATACCCAACAGGGACACCGTCCAGGTCAGACTGTCCAAAAGGGACAGCAGCAACAACCTAGACAACAAAAGAAGCCAAAAGCTGCAAAACCTCAGCCAGCTCAGCAGGCTCAGCCTCCTCAGGGGGTTTGACTCCTTTCTAGAGAACTTCACCTTCTTGCCCCTGAAGGATCCAGAACCCTTAACCATCCCAGGCAGGTTATGTCATTTTGCTCACAGATGGTACCAAATAACAGCAGAAAATTGGACTCCGTCCATTATACGAGAGGGGTACAAGCTTCATTTTCACAGCCTGCCCCCTCCTACAATTATAAGACAGTTCAATTCTCAGACCTCTCTCGACAGTCTCTTAGGTCAAGAGGTCACAATGCTCCTTGCTCAAGGAGCAATATTTATTTATTTATTTATTTACATTCTCTTATATACTGCGCTATTTTGCATCAGTGCAATAAAGGAAGTACCCATTCCCCATCAGGGTACAGGGTTCTACTCCACATATTTCCTTATTCAAAAGAAAACAGGAGGACACAGACCCATTTTAGACCTCAGAGAATTGAATAAATATGTTCCCAGAGAAGTTCAAAATGGTTTCTCTAGGAACTCTGCTGCCATACCTTCAAAGTCAGGATTGGCTTTCTTCTCTAGATCTCAAGGATGCGTATACTCATATTCTCATCCATCCAAATCACAGGAGATTTCTCTGATTCCTGTTTCAAGGAAAGCACTACCAATACAAGGTTCTTCCCTTTGGCCTGGCACCTGCGCCAAGAGTGTTCACAAAATGCATGGCTGTGGTAGCAACATTTCTCCGCACTCTCAAAATATTTGTCTTCCCTTACTTAGACGACTGGCTCATTCGAGTCCCTACAGTTGCAGAGGCCAGCTCTGCTCTATCTTGCACAATGCGAATCCTTCAGTATTTGGGACTGGTCATAAACTTCCCAAAATCCAATCTTGCTCCCACTCAGTCCCTAGTGTTCATAGGAGCTCATCTGGATACCAGACAGACAAGGGCTTCCTTCCGCAGCACCGCTGACTTCGCATAGTACAACTAGCTTCCCAAGCAGTGCTCAAACCTTGTCTCACTGCTCAGGAAATGCTACAATTGCTAGGCCACATGGCATCCACCATGCATGTGATTCCTTATGCTCGCCTCCATATGCAAGCAGCCCAGTGGACTTTATCCACTCAGTGGACACAGGCCTCAGATTGCCTTTTGGACAAAATAAACTCAGACCGTCTTATTTCGTCCCTCCAATGGTGGCAATCACCCAGAAACCTTCTGGTGGGGGTCTCCTTTCCAGCAACCCCTATCCCAAGCCACCCTAACAACAGATGCTTCACAGGTGAGATGGGGAGCACACCTGTACGATCTTCTCTACCCAGGGTACCTGGACTCCACAGGAGGCCTGTCTTGACATCCACCTCCAGGAGCTCAGAGCAATCTTCCTTACTCTTAGAGTATTTCACACCCATCTCAGCTACAAGATAGACCTAGTTCAAATGGACAATCAGGTAGCCATTTTCTATGTGAACAAACAGGGCGGAACAGGCTCTCTGTCGCTATGCAACGAAGCTTTGCGACTATGGGCCCTCGCCAGAGAGCATCAGATTCATCTCCTTGCGGTGTATCTTCCAGGCATTCAAAATTCTTGGGCAGACAAACTCAGTCGAGTTCTGCTTCCACATGAATGGTCTTCTCCACCAGGTTGCCCAAATATTTCAGATTTGGGGAACCCCGGACATAGATCTCTTTGCAAGTCCGCTGAATGCCAAACTTCCCCGGTTCTGTTCCAGAATTCTGGCTCAGTGTTGTCCGGCAAGGGACGCCTTCCTCCTTCACTGGGGTCAGGACTTCATATATGCCTTCCCCCTCATTCCCCTCATCCCCAAAACCCTATTCAAGCTTTAGAGAGACAGAGGTCATATGATCCTCTTAGCCCCACGTTGGCCACGGCAAACGTCGTACCCTCTGCTCCTACATCTCTCTCAAGCTCCGTCTCTGGAGTTGGGATCCACTCCAGATCTTCTCTCCCAAGAGGACGGGATGCTATGGCATCCCAATCCCCAGTCTCCGCATCTCGGGCCTGGTTGCTGAAAGCCTAGAACTTCAGGATCTTAACTTTTCCCAACAGGTAAAGGATATCCTTCATGCTTCTAGGAAACCCTCCACAAGACGCTCGTATGCCTTTAAGTGGAAAATGTTTACTATATGGTGCTCGCAAAAGGGTCTTAACCTTCTTGCCATACCTCTGGAATCGATACTGGAGTATCTCCTTCATTTGTCAAATGCGGGTCTCAAGACAAATTCAGTAAGAGTCCATCTTAGTGCTATTGCAGCTTCTTACAAGCCTCTAAGTGGACAATCTATTTCCTCACATCCTCTCATAGCGAGATTTATGAGAGACCTTCTTTTAACAGAGCCTCCCATTAAGCCACCTCTGGTGGCATGGGACTTAAATCTGGTAATTGGGCAGCTCATGAAACTGCCCTTTGAACCATTAGCCACTACATCTTTGAAATTCCTTTCTTGGAACGTCATCTTCCTCATTGCAATCACATCAGCACATCGCATCAGTGAATTGCAAGCGTTAGTGGCTGATCCTCCTTATACAAGGTTCCACCATGATAAGGTAGTTCTTAGGACTCATCCACACTTTATGCCAAAGGTGGTTTCGCCTTTCCATTTAAACCAAGCGGTTTACCTTCCTGTATTCTTTCGGAGGCCTCATACCTCCAGTGCAGAAAGGAACCTTTATACCTTGGACTGTAAAAGAGCTTTGGCCTTTTACTTGCAAAGGACACAGCAATATAGAAAATCTTCTCAACTCGTTGTTGCTTTTGATCCTAGTCATTTGGGACTTCCAGTTTCCAAAAGAACACTGTCCAGCTGGATCGCGCAGTGCATATCCTTTGCCTATGAGAGTAAGAACCTTCCTCTTCAAGGCCATGTCACTGCTCACAATGTGAGAGCCATGGCAGCCTCAATGGTTCATCTTCACTCTGTGTCTATTGACGATATCTGTCGAGCAGCTACTTGGGCTTCGGTACATACCTTCACAGCCCACTACTGCTTAGACAAGGACTCCCGCCGGGATGCCTTGTTTGGCCAAGCTGTTCTTCAACACCTTTTTCAGACTTAATCAACTCCTACCCCCCGGCCCTGGTAGGATGCCAGAGATCCATGGGGGGAAGTGGGATCCTTTCACAAGGACTGACAACTTCCTGTGGCCATCTCCTAGCATCTGCAGCTGGAGAGTCCCCATATGTGAAGATTACATTCCTGCTTGTTCCTGGAGATAGCGTAGTTACTCACCTGTAACTGGTGATCTCCGGGAACAGCAGGAATTTAGTCTTAACAACCTGCCCACCTCCCCTAGGAGTTGTATCTCTCTCTCTCCCTCTCTCTTTTGTCTCAGCTATAAATTCAACTGGAGAGGGACAGTTGGAAAGGCGGGAAGGCAGCACGCAGGCGTTGTGGGATGCTCCCAAAAGCTTTCCTATTGGACGCTGGGGAGCGTTCCTGCGCAGGCTCCGTCGGTACCGACGATACCCATATGTGAAGACTAAATTCCTGCTGTTCCCGGAGATCACCTGTTACAGGTGAGTAACTACGCTATCCATGCGCATCATACCAAAAGAAATATGCACTATATATATATCTCATTTGTTTGTCGGACCGTATGTGAGGAGGATACTACTTCAATTTGCAAATGTTCCTTTTTCCTATTTTGTTTAACTTCTGCAGAAAAGTACACTAAATTAAAAATCCACCTTTGGTCACATGTTTGAAGACAGGTTATCCGATCACCTTCTTGCTAATGTTGTAGTATACGATCTAGAACATGCCACCCAAACTGAGAAAAAGAATATCCATACTCCACACAATAAGAGAACAGAGGGGTGGTAAGACTACGGGTTCCAGTCTGAGATTTGTGTTCTGCAAGGTGAATCTGGCATCAGACGACATTTTTAGACAGAGTCATTTGATTTCACTATGGCTATTTTTCATCTGAGGGCACAGAAAGTGAAGAAGGCCAGCAGCTTCAAGAAGTGCATCCATGATATATGGCAGCCATGCTTGGGGCCTAGGTACAATATCTCTAGTTATTCCACTGGCCAACCAAGGATAGAGGTCTTTGACGCCATCAAGGGCATAGGAAGAAGCTCTTTTAGCTCTCCACTGTCCATTCCATACAGATTTAGGATGCAGAGAGAGCAGTACAGTATATAGGAAGTGAAATACTTTATTATTAGTATTTAGCTCAAGTCTTTTCAGAAGTAGTTCAAGGTGAGTTACAATCAGGGACTGTAGATATTTCCCTGTCCCAGAGGGCTTACAAGCTAAGGGGCCAATGCAGCTAGCTATGTATGCCTCTATGTAGCACACCAATAGCATGTGACGTCAGTACTGGCACGCAGAAAGAGATGCATATATAAATGAGCCACATGTTAAACCGGGAGAACAAGCCAAGCATGCACAGAAGTTGGCACAAGTTTAGCATGCTCTCCCAGAGAAATAGGGTCATCTGAGGGGAAGTTTGACACATCATCTCAGATGATCCAGGCATCGGGGAAATCCCCCGATGCCATCAAAATACTGTTGAGGGCACGCACAAGATCTTTAAGCCACCTCAGACCAGGCGTAGAGATATTGGTGCTTTGGCTGGTTATGTGTTTCTCTGCATTGGATGCAGACAATATTAGCATGTCATTTTAATACATGCAGCTCATTTGTGTATAATTTAAATTTGCTTAGCATTGCTGTATGTGCCTCCTTTTCCTTTGTTGTTTATGCATGTCTATCTCTTTTCTACATTTGGTGTGTCAGAACATGTGTGTGTATAAGTTGCAGTCTCCAGGAACAAGCAGGAATGTAGTCTTCACATATGGGTATCATCGGTACCGACGGAGCCCGCACAGGAACGCTCCCCAGCATCCAATAGGAAAGCTTTTAGGAACATCCCACTGTGCCTGCATCGCTGCCTTCCCGCCTTTCCAATTCTCCCTCTTCAGTTTTTCGTTTTCTGCGGAGCCGACAGGCAGCAAACCCTGTCACCGCAGAAATATTTCTTTTGTGGTCACGTCTGCCTTCACCGTCGACACCTATACCAGTACCATTGGTCTTTTCTTCATTTCTTTACTTCTTTTCTTTAAAAAAGAAAGGAAAAAGAATTCTTCTTTTTGGAGGACCTGTCCCCTCTATGTGCCAGGCGCCATTTTGGGCATTAGGCCCTCTTTTCTTCTAAAATGGAGAAACCAACTAGTGGTTTCAAAAAATGTTCAAAGTGTAGCGGTACCATTTCTGCTACCGACACCCATGACTGGTGTCTTAAATGTTTAGGTCCTGACCATATACCATCGGAGTGTCTCCTTTGTAGAAAGATGACCAAGAGAGGCCTGCAGAACAGAGCTGCAAAACTCGGCACCCTCTTTGCTGCAGATACGATGTCCTTTGCATTGACGTCTTCCAGGGCCTCATCTTCCTCCCATGGATCTCAGGAAACTAAACCCAGGTCTTCTAAGACCTGCCAGTCCTCAAAGGTAGATCTCTTTCAAAGCATCGAGATACTACTAGCGTTGCCCTCGAGGAAAACATACCGGCAAAACAGCTCTGGCGGGAGGCTCCGGCCTCCAAAGCACTAACGGGGCTCCAGGATGTTCCAGAGGCTTCCACCTCGGGGGAACTCCTGGTGCCATGCTCTGGTGTTGTAGCCGCTTCCTCCGGTACTGACTTCCAGGCATCGGCAGGGGTTATGGATCAACAAATCCTAGCCATCGAGCGCAGTCTAGCGGCCCTCTTAGCAGCCTTGGTACTGCAAAGACCGCTCCAGATGGTTCCGCAGTTGTCGGTACCGGTATCGGTACCAACTTTACCTGCTTTAACTGATGTGTTTCCCCCCATGCCGGCTCTTGAATCGATATCTGGTATCGATGTCTCAGTATCGAAACAGTCCAACGCCGTCTTCGATCGATACTGGTGTCAAACAATGCATGAACACCCGGCACGGAGATATTTAGAGTCCTCCGATTCCGATGACTCTACCGGTACCAGGGTGATTCTACCAGAGGATCCATCTCCTTCTCCTCAATGTAGGATGTCTCCACCAGAGGACATGTCCTTCTCAGGACTCCTGAGAAGGAACCGAGAGCAGAAGAATTAGAAATTCTTCAATATCCGGCAGCTTCTAAGGAAGCAGCTACCCTTCCCATTCACCGAATCTTACATGATATCATGCTAAGAATGTGGTAATCTCCTTTAATGGTGTCCCGACACTCACGGAGACTCGATACTATGTTCCCCAATGCCCTGGTTTTCAGAAGACACAATTACCAGACCATTCAATGGTAGTGGAATCGGCAATGCGTAGGATTAAGAGTGCTAAAACAAATTCTTCCAATCCTCCAGGCCGTGAATCGAGGACACTCTGCCTTTGAGTGTCGATACTTTCAATCCTCAATGTTATCAGCAAGGATCAGCTCTTACATTCTCTACATGGGAATGTTTCTCAAGGAGGTGACAAGGGATCTAGAGCTTATGGCTCCACTTCTCCCTGATGATAAAAGGACAGACTTCCTCACCCTGGTCAGACATGCCCAGAATGTGTCTAAGTTCATGAATCGTGCAACCGTTGACTGCTTTGAATGCATTAGCAGAACCTCTGCTATTTCCATCAGTGCACGTCGCATTGCCTGGCTTCAGGCATCAGATTTAGAACAATGGGTGCAGGATAAGCTGGGCAACATTCCTTGCACAGGAGAAAATCTCTTTGGCAAGGATTGGCAAGACAAGGCTAATCAGATTGAATCTGAAAATACAACCTTGAACAGATTATCAAAGGTTACAGCCAACCCAGCAAAGAAAAAGACAACTAAGAAACCCTTTTTCAACAAGAAAAAGAAATTCTACCCATCCTACACCCAGGCTGTCCATTGCCCAGTTCATGCTTCCCAGAAAGGGCAACAACAGCCCAGACAGCAAAGGAAGGCACAAGTCCCAAGAGCTCAACCAGCTCAGCAGACTCAGCCACCTCAGGGGCTTTGACTCCTTTCCAGAGAACTTAGTCATCCTGCCCCTGAAAGGTCCAGAAACTCGTACCATCCCTGGCTGACTTTGTCATTTTGCCAGAAGATGGCAACAAATAACATCAGAAAACTGGACTCTTTCTATTGTAAGAGAGGGGTACAAACTCCATTTTCACAATATTCCCCCTCCCACCATCACAAGACATTTCAATTCTCAGGGCCCTACCACCACTCTCTTGTGTCAAGGAGCAATAGAAGAGGTACCCATATCCCAACAGGGCATGGGTTTCTACTCCCCCTACTTCTTCATCCCAAAGAAAACAGGGGGATACAAGCCCATACTGGACCTCAGAGAGTTGAACAAGTATCTGTTCCGAGAAAAATTCAAAATGATCTCCCTCGGAACACTTCTTCCCTACATTCAGAGTCAGGATTGGCTATGTTCTCTAGATCTAAAGGATGCATACACGCATATTCTCATCCATACAGATCACAGGAGGTTCCTTCAATTCCTTTTTCAAGGAAGACATTACCAGTACAGGGTTCTCCCCTTTGGACTGGCTTCTGCCCCAAGAGTCTTCACAAAATGCATGGCAGTAGTAGCAGCATTCCTGAGAACTCTGGAGATATTCATCTTCCCTTACTTAGACATAAGAACATAAGATATGCCATACTGGGTCAGACCAAGGTCCATCAAGCCCAGTATCCTGTTTCCAACAGTGGCCAATCTAGGTTATACGTACCTAGAAGTTTTCCCCAAAAGACACAGGTTCTGCAATGCTTGTACTGGGTCAAGCATTGATATCCTGGGTCCCTTCTTAATAATGGTTTATGGACCTTTCCTCCAGGAACTTGTCCAAACCTTCTTTAAACCCAGCTACACTAACAGCCTTTACTACATCCTCCGGTAACAAATTCCAGAGTTTGATTACACGTTGAGTGAAAAAATATTTTCTTTTATTAGTCTTAAATAGTTTACCCTGTAGCTTCATTGCATGTCCCCTAGTCTTTTTATATTCTGATAACGTAAACAGTCGATCTACGTTTACCCATTCCACTCCGTTCATTAATTTATAGACTTCTATCATATCTCCCCTCAGCCGTCTCTTTTCCAGGTTAAAGAGCCCTAACCTTTTTAGCCTTTCTTCATAGGAGTATCCTTCCATCCCCTTTACTATTTTGGTGGCTCTTCTCTGAACCTTTTCTAATAACTCTATATCCTTTTTAAGATACCGCGACCAGAATTGCACACAATATTCAAGGTGCGGTCTCACCATGGAACAATATAGAGGCATTATAATATATTTTGTTTTATTTTCCATTCCTTTCCTTATGATACCTAGCATTCTATTTGCTCTCTTGGCTGCCGCTGCACACTGGGCCGAGGGTTTTAACATGTTATCCACAATGACGCCTAAATCTTTTTCCTGGGTGGTGGTTCGTAATGTGGAACCTTGCATTGTGTAACCATAGTTTGGGTTGTTCTTCCCTAGGTGCATAACTTTGCACTTGTCCACATTAAATTTCATCTGCCATTTTGATGCCCAGTCTTCTAATTTATCAAGATTCTCTTGCAATTTTCCACAATCCTCTTGGGTTTTAACAACTTTAAATAGTTTTGTGTCATCTGCAAATTTGATAACCTCACTCGTTATTCCACTTTCCAGGTCATTTATGAATATGTCAAAAAGCAGCGGACCCAGCACAGATCCCTGGGGTATACCACTATTCACCTTTCTCCATTGGGAAAATTGGCCATTTAGCCCAACCTTCTGCTTTCTGTCTTTTAACCAGTTCTTGATCCACAGTAGTACACTGCCTCCTATCCCATGACTCTTTAGTTTTTCCAAAAGTCTCTGATGAGGGACCTTGTCAAAGGCTTTCTGAAAGTCCAGATACACTATATCAACCGACTCACTTTTGTCCACCTGTTTATTCACACTTTCAAAAAAACATAACAGATTAGTAAGACAAGATCTTCCTTGTCTAAAGCCATGTTGGCTGACTCCCATTAAGCCATGACTATCTAAATGCTGAGTAATTTTATTCTTTATGATGGTTTCTACCATTTTTCCTGGTACTGACTTGAATCTCACCGGTCTGTAGTTTCCCGGATCACCCCTGGACGACTGGCTCATCCAAGCATCAACAGCTCCAGAAGCCAGCTTCACTCTATCCCGCACAATACAAATCCTGCAGTACTTGGGACTGGTCATAAACCTCCCAAAATCTCATCTTACCCCATCTCAGTCCCTAGGGTTCATCGGGGCACTTCTCGACACAAGGCAGTCAAAGGCTTTCCTGCCACAGCCACGTTGCCTTTGAATACTCCAGCTCCCTTCTCAAGCAGCTATGAAAACTTTCATAACTGCTCGAGAGATGCTTAAGCTGCTGGGGCATATGGCATCCACTGTCCATGTGGTTCCCTATGCTCGCCTTCACATGCGGGCAGCTCAGTGGACCCTATCTTCTCAGTGGACACAGGCCTCGGGTCGCCTATCAAAATCAGAAACTCAACACATTTCATTTCGTCCCTACAGTGGTGGCAATCACTGGAAGAACTTCTCGTAGGCTCTCCCTTCCAGCAGCCACTACATCAAGCCACCTTGACGACAGATGCATCCCAGTCAGGCTGGGGAGCTGACTTGGACCATCTCTCCAAGGTTTATGGACCCACCAAGAGGCTTGTCTTCACATAAACATCCTGGAACTCAGAGCCATCTTTTATGCTCTTCAAGTGTTCCAAACCCACCTCAGCTACCAGACAGTTCTGGTACAGACAGACAATCAAGTAGCCATTTTCTATGTGAACAAACAGGGTGGGACAGGGTCTCAAGCCTTGTGCTATGAAGCTCTACGCCTCTGGGCCTTTGCCAGGAATCTTCAAATCCACCTTCTACCGGTGTATCTTCCAGGTACACAAAATCTCTTGGCAGACAAACTCAGTCGAGTACTGCTGCCACACAAGTGGTCTCTTCATCCAGAGCAAATTGCTTGACTTTTTCAGATCTGGGGAACTCCAGATATAGACCTCTTTGCAAATCCGCAAAATGCCAAACTTCCCCGGTTCTGTTCCAGAATGCCTGCTCAGAACTCTCAGGCAAGGGATGCCTTTCACCTCCACTGGGGTCAGGACTTCCTCTATGCCTTCCCACCCATTCTCCTCATCCCCAAAACTCTCTTCAAGCTTCAGAGAGACAGGGGCCATATGATCCCCATAGCCCCACGCTGGCCACGACAACCGTGGTATCCTCTGCTTCTACATCTCTCTCGAGCCAAACCTCTGGAGTTGGGATGTGCTCCAGATCTTCTTTCTCAAAAGAACGGGACGCTATTGCACCCGAATCCTCAGTCTCCACACCTCAGGGCATGGCTCCTGAGATCCTAGAATTCTAGGATATCAACCTATCTCAACAGGTAAAGGATATTCTTTTGTCTTCAAGGAAACCTTCCACCAGGCGAGCTTACGCCTTTAAGTGGAAAAGGTTCTCTATTTGGTGTTCAAAAAAGGATCTTAATGCCTTTTCAGTGCCAGTGGAGTATCTCCTCCATTTGTCATCCTCTGGTCTTAAAACCAATTCAGTAATAGTCCATCTTAGTGCCATTGCAGCTTTCCACATGCTCCTGGATGGGCAACCTGTTTCCTCTCAACCACTTGTAGCAAGATTTATGAGAGGTCTACTTTTAACAAAACCTCCCATTAAGCCACCACCCGTTACACGGCATTTGAATCTTGTCCTTGGGCAGCTCATGAAACCGCCCTTCGAACCCTTAGCCACCACATCACTTAAATTTCTTTCTTGGAAAGTGATCTTCCTGATTGCTCTCACTTCTGCTAGACACATCAGAGAGCTCCAAGCTTTAGAGGCTGATCCTCCTTATACAAGGTTCCACCATGATAAAGTAGTCCTTAGGACTCACCGTCACTTTATGCCAAAGGTGGTATCGCCTTTTCATTTGAACCAATCAGTTTACCTTCCTGTATTCTTTCCTAGGCCTCATGCCTCCAATGCAGAAAGGAATCTACACACTCTAGATTGTAAAAGAGCCTTGGCTTTTTACCTTCAGAGAACTTAGCAACATAGGTCTTCTCGGCTTTTTGTTGCCTTTGATTCTAGTCATCTTGGACTACCAGTTTCCAAGTGAACTTTATCTAAATGGATTGCGAATTGCATATGAGAGTAAGGGACTTTCTCTCAAAGGTCATGTCACAGCTCACAATGTGAGAGCAATGGCAGCCTCTATGGCTAGCCTTCGCTCTGTGCCCATTGACGACATCTGTAGAGCAGCTACTCGGGCTTTACTACACACCTTTGCAGCTCACTATTGCTTAAACAAGGACTCCCGTCAGGATGCCTCGTTTGGCCAGGTTGTTTTCCAGCATCTCTTTCAGACTTAGCACAACACCTACCCACCGTCCCGGGTTTCGATGCCAGAGATCCACAGGAGGAAGCATGACCCATCTCAACCTGGGTTTTGCAGCTTTCTGGGGTCATCTCCCTGGCATCTCTCAACTGGGGAGTCCCCATATGTGAAGAATACATTCCTGCTTGTGTTCCTGGAGATAGCATAGTTACTCACCTGTAACAGATGATCTCTGGGGGGGACAGCAGGTATTAAGTCTTCACAACCCACCCACCTCCCCTTGGAGTTGTCTTTCTCTCTCGCTCTCTCTTTATCTCCTCCTTTCAGTTATAAACTCAACTGAAGAGGGAGAGTTGGGAAGGCAGCGACGCAGGCGCAGTGGGATGCTCCCAAAAGCTTTCCTATTAGACGCTGGGGAGCGTTCCTCCATGGGCTCCGTCGGTACCGACAATACCCATATGTGAAGACTTAAATCTCCAGGAACAAGCAGGAATGAGTCTTCACATATGGTACGTCGGTACCGACGGAGTCTGCGCGGGAACGCTTCCCAGCGTCCAATCAAAGAGCTTTTGGAAGCATCCCACCACACCTGCGTGCTGCCTTCCCGCCTTTCCCAACTGCCTCTCCTCAGTTTTCGTTTTCCGCGGAGCCGGCAGGACGTCCTCCTGTCACCGCAGAAAATTCTTGTTTTATTTCTTTATTTTTCTTGTGGTCGCGGCTGTCTTCCCGACGCCACCGGTACCACCGGTGTTTTCTTTTCTTTTCTTGTAAAATCTTCTTCAAGGAATATATTTTTCTTCATAGTGTCTCATGGTATCTTAGGCCTTTTAGGCCTCTTCTTTTTCCTTCATGGAACCGCCAGCCACTTTCTCCAAGAAATGTTCACACTGTGGCGGTACAACTTTATTTTTAGACCCTCGAAATTGGTGTCTAACCTATTTGGGTCTTGACAACAGTTTGGTGAGAAGAAGTTTTCAATATCGAGGTTCCCTCGATACACGGTTTCCCTCCAGCTTTGGGGCACCGTCCCTGTCTTCTTCTACACAGCATCAGGTAACCCACAAACAGTCTGTTAAGACTAGCCAGCCCTCGAGTGGTAGGTCTCATGCACAGCATGTAGACGGCTCCGGCCTTGCCCTCGAGGGCCCACTGGCTTCAAAACCCCAGCGGGAGTCTTCGATCTCCAAAGCGTTTGAGGGGTTTCAGGTTGTTCCTGGGGTTCACCCCTCACAGAACATACCTGAGCCGTGTCTGGTGGTGGCATCCGCTTCGAGCGGTACCGATACCCCGACATCGGCACTGGTGTGCGATGAAACACTCCTCACCAGGGATGGTCATCTGGCGTCCTCGATGCCTTCGGGACTGGTGGATACGCTCCAGACTGACCTTCCATTATCGGTACCAACATCGATACTACCACCGACGTCGGTACCCTCCAGACGTGCATCGATAGCCTCGCTTCCTTCGATGCCGAGTCTGGAATCGATCTCCACTCTGGAGGACTGGGTACCAACTCGCCTTGGTACCGGCTCTCGGCGGTACCGAAGGCTCGGTTCCGATGATTCGGATCTGCAACTCTCGGTTCCCTCGAGGCCCACTGAGTTGCCATTGGTTGACTTTCATTCACCGGTATCAGGCACAGTACCGAAGTCGGTGCCGATGTCCTCATTACCCTCACGGTCGGTGTCTTTGATGCCCAGTTTAGAATCACTCTCTAGTCTGGAAGACTCGGTACCAATATCATTTGGTACCGACACCGACCGATACCAGTGGCTCGGTACCGAGGATAGCACCCGGACGTTTTCGGTTGCCTCGGTACCGATTGAACGGTCTGCGATGACTGCTCCGATGTCTTTGTCGGGCTCGACTCTGACATCGGTACCGGTATCCACAGTACCATTGTGGCCAACTCCTGCCATGCTTTTTTCAACAGGATCGCTCCTTTCTATGCCAAGCTTGGAGCCGATACCTGGCATGGACAATGTGGTGATGTCGGTCGCTGCTCCTGACAGTCAGTACCGGCGACCATCCTCTAAGCATTCCACATTGCACTGTGCAGGATCTTCTATTCCTATATATCGGGAGATAGCTCTGTCGGTGCTCAGGCTAGTTCTTCGGATCTAACCTGTCCAAGGGAAGTTCCTATTTGGGAACCCTCTTTTCAGAGTTTCCTCTGGGATATATAGCAAGATCTCTTGCCATTCCTATCCCAGGACATGATCCTGCACAGGCCTCTCTTTCTACCAAAGCAAAGGAGAACATAATGCTTCCTTTGCATCATTCCTTGCAGGATCTCCTTCTAGGAATGTGGGAAACACCTTTAAGGGTACCCCCACCTTCCAGAGCAACTGATCTCTTATATCAGGTGCCCCCCTCTCCAGGGTTTCAAACGACTCAACTTCCTCATCATTCCATAGTTGTGGAATCAGCATTGAGGCGGGTAAAGAGCAAGAAAAAGCACTCTTCTTATCCGCCAGGTCGTGAATCTAGGATGCTTGATGACTTTGGACGTCAAGCCTTCCAGACATTTATGCTTTCTGCAAGAATTCTCTCATATATTTTCTATATGAGTCTATCTCTTAAGGAGGTCACAGAGCAATTACATCTTTTGACTCCTTCCCTTCCAGAGTCCAAGAGTGCAGACTACTCTTCACTGCTCAAGCATCTCCAGAATATTTCTTGGTTTCTTACTCGTGCTTCCCTAGACTCTTTTGAGTCTGTTAGCAGGACTTCTGCTATAACTATAGGGGCACGACGTAGAGCCTGGCTCCAAGCTTCAGGCTTGGACAAATGGGCACAACACAGACTGGGACATACTCCTTGCACTGGAGATAATCTTTTCAACAAGGAGTCTTTACGTCAGGTTACTCAGTTTTCCACTGACTTACCTGTTCCTAGGGCTCTTCTGCACCTTCTTCTGTCCCAGTAGGTAAGAAATGTCCTGCCAAACCTTCTTCCCATAGCAGAAGAAGGTTTTATGCATCCTCTGCCCATCCTACAGATGTTCCCAAACAGGGGAAGCATCGTCCTGGTCTGCCGGGTTCAACCTCTCACCAGGCTCAGCAAACCCAGCAACCACAGGGTTTCTAATCAACCCATCAGATGCTTGTGACTCTGGGAATTACAATCTGCAGTTGTTTCTTCTCCATAGAGACAATCCACTGCTGTCATTCTAAATCTTAAACATGGATCTCTTCCCGAAAGACATCCATTTTTTCTCTATGAGCTGTCAGGATATTCATGCTTCTAGGTCACAGGGTTCTCCTCTTTTCCTTCTAGGGAAAGAGGTCCATTCACTATCAAATGATAGTTTCCTGTGCCAGCATGTCTCCTTTCCTTTCTATTAACTTACTATATTGTAAGTTTTCTTCAGCTCCATTTTCTTTACCCTCTTACCAGGGTTTTTCCTCTGTAAGAGTGGTATTGCTCACTGGAGGGCTTTTCTTCAGCCTCTCTAATTTCTTTCTTTTCTAGTGCGGAATTCTCTTTTCTGAGTCACTCCTCTTTTTCAATCTTGCTTTGCAGCAGTTCATCAGACACCTCCAGAGTTTCTACTCTTGTTTTGTCTGTCCTTTCTGTTTTTCAACAGTACCATTCTTCTGCTGTCTAGCAAGCACCTACCAATGCAGGAGCCTTTGTTTCAACCACTGGTTCTTGTCCACCAGTAACTAGATTTGTCCTCCAATAATATTCTGTCTAGTATTAGTAGTGACTCCAAGTCAGTGCTGTCATCTGTCTTGGAAAATTTTTCACTACAAACTTGTTGGATTGTCTTCTCTTCTACCATCTCCATTCCCATGGGTTTGGCAGCATAGTTGACATAGCTACTGGCTTCTCTGTAGCCAGTTCTATCTCCTCATTCTCCTGCATAATGCTCTCTGCAATTCTACAGAGGAGCTCTCCACTATGGGCCCTTGCTAGAGAGCATAGGGGTTTTTTCTCCAACAGCTATACTAGATGGTTGAAAAAGGCTTTTTTCAGTCATATCTGCCATGACTAGAAAAGTTCTCCTTTTTTACTATAACGCACATAGGACTACTCTTACGTGAAAGCTTAAGGAGTTGCTAATTCCCTTCTTTGGTCCATAGTATTTCCAATAGGGAATATGTTTCCTCCTTCCAGCTCGTCCTCATGGTAAGAACGCATGATGCCTTTTTGCCCTTAACCAGGTCACCATGGTATCTCATTCCTATGCGTCTTCTGTTCACTTACCATGCTAGAGTTTTAAAATACTCAGGACTTGCAGGCTGCTGACTTATATCATCCTCTGCTTTTCACGTAACCATCCTGGTTATCCTACTACCTAGCATCCCTGTAGCCATAACCAGTTGGAATTGATTCTCTACATGTCTTCTGAAGTAGGTTCCACCTTCTTGTTCTTAGATGAATCTTTCCTCTCCACATTTTTCCTATGTGAATGCCTTGTGGACATATTCGGTCTGCTTCTTGCAGACTTCCATATATATATATATATATATATATATATATTCACACCTATAGCACACATCTTACAGATGTCTATGTCTATCATGTGTGAGTATTTATATCCTTCATATCTCACTATAGATATATTTTCATATCTCTATATGTTATATGTATATATATTGTCACGAGGTGACGCCAGCAGTGCCCATGGAGGTAAACGAAAGTGAGCAAAATAGTAGAAAAAATGACAGCTCAGCTTCACAAATGAGAAGGGGTTGCCAAGAGCAACCGTGGAAAACACATGCACATGGTGTTAGGGAACGCCCAAGCAGAGACGGAGCTCAGAGCTCATTAGCGAATGGGGAGCAGCTGCAGGGGGGGCGGAGCCCAGGTTAACACTAAGCACGATATAGTGAGGACTCACTCACAAACAGATAACACAGGTGGGAGAATCCAGGATAGAACACACGAAGGAACATGTGAGAGAGCTGTGAGGACAGTGCCAAGGAAAAGCTACAGAGAGTCAGAGGTTGGTGATTTGCAAAGAAGCTGTGGGGAACAGCAAGGCATATCTTACCAGTACCCTGTGAAGCATTGCAATGAGGCAATAGGGAAGGGCAGTCCTACAGCTAAACTTTCAAGGAGTAAACAGTTTATCTCCAAACAAGCAGAAGGGAAGGATTCTTACCCTGAGGCACATTTCTTGGAGGCAGATAAACGCTGTGAGAGAAGGAGAACAGAACGGGGCTATCCTGGTCATAGAAAGCAGGAAGCTCTAGGAGTGAAAGAGAGACGTATTCTCCCTAAGAGATGGGACTTAGAGCACCCAGACTTCCTATGCACATATGAGGAGCTATGCAGAGCCCAGGAAGAGGAATACAAACAAAACGGTAATTTCCCACCAGCCACGAGGGTAGTGGAGGAAGGGAACTTGTTCACTCCTCGGCAGGGACATTTTGATTCAGAGGGCATTTCCAAGCCAGAAGCACTATCCGATGAAGGAGAAATGCAACTAGAATTCCCTGAAGAGAATTCACAAGATATAGACATGGATTGTACTTACACTGTGTCAGACTGTGTTCATTCTTTATGCTGAAGCAGCCAGAAGGGCTAATTGAAGAAACAGCTGTGAAGGTTTCACGTGAGTGAGAAACTGTTTCTGTTACTTTTGCTGTTGAGTTAATGCTGAAGAAAGCTTATATTTTTGTTCCAGTATTTTTCCTTTGTTTGATGTCAGACGCATGGTCTGTAATACCTTTTGTTCCATAGTTTTTGAATCCACCCCGGACGGGGAATAAAACTTAAGTTAACCTTACACTCAGCCTCAACTACACTTATTGGTCTAAGGTATAACTACGGGAACCAGAAGGCTTAGCTACTGCCTTCCCGGGGACGTAACGGCCAGTAAAGCATTGCCCCATTAAGCTGCTCAAGCACCTCTCAGCCTCTGGGCCGGCTAGTGGGTCACATGAAAGTGGCGTCGTCTTAAAGATTTTTTTTTACTGTGGAAAAAAAAAAGGACATTTTTAAAGGAGAAGAATACTGCTGGACAACCAGACCTGTAAAGAAGCAAGCACCCAGGACAGGCCAGAAGTGGAACAAGCACCTCTCTTGCCAAAGCCTGAGTCTACGCAGCACCTAAGGTAAAGGGTACCTGGGGCACGTGCGTAGAAGGACAGCAGGGCAAGAAAGGGGGCGCTCCTGTGGTGTGGGAAAGGGGGAAGAGCTTTTAAAAAAAAGTACTGCACTTGGTGGTGTTTCTTTTTCTTTCCTTTTACAGGGTCACGGCTGGAAGATGGAGGTCCAGGACGTTATGAGTTGGATGCAACACCAATGGGACAAACAGTTGGAATTGGCACGGCATATGCAGGAACAAACTGCCAAGATGATTATGGAGCAGCAGAGGCCACTCCTGGAAACCATGAAGGCGTTTGTTGAGAGGTCACCAGGTGCTGGGACTGAAAACCCCTACATTGCTGGGATAGGACTGACTGCCAGTCAGGCGTTTTCTTTGGGACAATTAAGTCCAAGAGACAATATAGATGATTTCATAGATGCCTTCGAAAGGATAGGGGGGGGCATTAAAGTGGCCACCTGAGCAGTGGGCCACACGCTTTGCTGTCTCTCTAACAGGGGAGGCTCTCTCCGCATATAAGGCCATGCCTGCCATCCTTGCTACCAGTTATGAGGAAATAAAAAAGGCAGTCAAGGACCGGTTAGGTTTGTCTGTTATGCATTATCGCAGATTATTTAGAGAGTCCAGGATGAGGGAACAGGAAAGCCCTACAGCAAAGGCTTAAGAGTTTAGCCTATAAATGGTTAACTCCTGACCAGAGGACAATGGAATCACTGCTTGATGTGATTATTTTAGAGCAGTTCCTCCAGGCTGTCCCAGGTGAAGTAAAAAAATACCTCACCTTACAGAACTGCCAAAATACAGAGGAGGCAGCTAATTTAGCGGAGCGCTACTTTGAAGCACAGCTAGTGGGCGCCTCAGAAATAGGGCCCAGAAAAGTAGCAGGAATGGCAGTGCATAAAAATGAGAATTATGTGAAAAACAGAAAGTTTAATGTATCTAACTATGCTAATAATGGTGACATGATTTCTGGGTGTAGAGGAAGATGCTATGTGTGCGGGCGAGCTGGCCACTACCAGAAGGACTGCATGGAGAGGATGATCCTTATGGCTGGGCGAGAGAAACCAGCGCAGGACGGGTTCCTAATTCCCATCCAGGTAGAGGGAGTAGGGACGCTGGCGCTGCTTGACTCGGGTGCTGACCAGAGCATGATTACATCTAAGCTCTGGGAAACCATTGAGAGGCAACGTAGGTCAGCCCTGAGGCAAGCAGGCTGCCAGGTCCGCCTCAGATGCATACATGGGGCATTTTCTCATTATCCTGCACAAACTGTATCCATACAGGCAATAGGTGAGGAACACACGTTGCAGGTAGCCATAATCCCTAGCCTGCCTAGAGATATTATTTTAGGCAGGGACTGGCCACCCTTTCTCCAGGGTCTAGAGGTAGGACTAAATACCCGGACCGGCCTGGTATCTACCCGATCCCAGGCAGGGACCTCAAGCGAGGGAAAAATAGTTTCTGAGGACCCTAGAGAGTCTGAGGGGGAGGAAGAACCCCAGGAGGAGGATATAAATGCAGGTGTATTAAGTATTTTGCCCACGGATGATGAGCTAATACAGGAACCAGTGAAGCAGGGTAGAAAGGCGAAGGCAAAGAAACGCCAAGAGAGGCGTCAAAGGACCCGGGGGAGGGCCGAATTAGAGGCTGGTGCAGGGTTACCTTGGGTACCTGCTGAGGTGGTAAACAAATTCCCCTCATTTCCGGCAGAACAGCGGGCCGACCCGGCTCTTAAGAGAGCTTTTGAATGGGCAAAAGACATTAGGCCTACGCTACCCAGGTTTTTCCTAGAGAAGGAAATATTATATAGAGAAAGCACAGACCCATACTCTGGGGCTATAAGAAAGCAATTGGTCGTACCAACAACTTTTAAGGCCACAGTATTAAGGTTGGCTCACGACCACCCCATAGGCAGCCATAAGGGAGTCCAAGGCACCCTGGACCAAATATTGGTTCGATTTTATTGGCCGGGGGTTTTTAAAGAGACAAAGCAATATTGTGAGGCTTGTCCAACATGTCAAAGGGTCACAGCTTTGTGACCGAAAGCTGTACCAATGATATCCATGCCCACCATTGCAGTACCTATGGAACGCATAGGTATGGATATCGTAGGACCCTTGATCCGTACTCCCAGAGGTTTCCAATATTTGTTGGTGGTAGTAGACCACGCAACTCTGTTCCCATGGGCCATTCCCTTAAGGACTACATCGGCCAGAATAATAGCCCAAGAGCTGGTAAAACTCTTCTGCGAGGTGGGTTTTCCCAGAGAGGTATTAACTGACCAGGGGAGCAATTTCTTATCCAACCACTTGGCAACAGTATGGGAAGCCTTTGGAATAAGGCACATAAAGACTGCAGCGTACCATCCTCAAACAAATGGCCTTGTTGAGAAGATGAATCAGTCTTTGAAACAACTATTAAGGAGAGGTTTAAAAAGAGGAGAAATGGGTGAATGGGATACCCTACTCCCATTTACACTTTACGCATGTAGGGAGCGTGTACAAACATCATTAAAAGCATCCCCGTATGAGTTGATGTTTGGCAGGGCCCCTAGGGGAATTTTAGATATTCTCCATGAGCAGTGGGTGGAGCCAAATTCCCAGGAAGTTGGGGTGCCGCAATTTCTGAAAAACTTGAGGGACCACCTAGAGAGAACGGCAAAGGCCTCAAGGGAAAATTTGCAGGCTAGTAAAATGAAACAGAAAAGATACTATGACAGGCGCACAAAAGAAAGGCACCTGAACATAGAGGATAAGGTCCTTGTGCAAGTAGCGGACCCGGGACCCAAGTTTGAGGCCCATTGGAAGGGACCGTGCACAGTGGTAGGGAGAGTAGGGCCTGTAACATATAGAGTGGAAAACGAGAGGGGACGTCAGCAGGTGTACCACCTGAACGTTCTCAAGCCATGGAAGGAGAGATTGGCAACGGTCAGTTTGGCATATGTAGGGCAGCGAGACAGAACCCATAAGTTGATTACGTGCTGTCTGGGTATTGTCCCAGCAGCCCGTAATATTTTAAGGGGGGGGGATCTGTCACGAGGTGATGCCAGCAGTGCCCATGGAGGTAAACGAAAGTGAGCAAAATAGTAGAAAAAATGACAGCTCAGCTTCACAAATGAGAAGGGGTTGCCAAGAGCAACCGTGGAAAACACATGCACATGGTGTTAGGGAACGCCCAAGCAGAGACGGAGCTCAGAGCTCATTAGAGAATGGGGAGCAGTTGCAGGGGGGCGGAGCCCAGGTTAACACTAAGCACGATATAGTGAGGACTCACTCACAAACAGATAGCACAGGTGAGAGCACAGGTGGGAGAATCCAGGATAGAACACACGAAGGAACATGTGAGAGAGCTGTGAGGACAGTGCCAAGGAAAAGCTACAGAGAGTCAGAGGTTGGTGATTTGCAAAGAAGCTGTGGGGAACAGCGAGGCATATCTTACCAGTACCCTGTGGAGCATTGCAATGAGGCAATAGGGAAGGGCAGTCCTACAGCTAAACTTTCAAGGAGTAAACAGTTTATCTCCAAACAAGCAGAAGGGAAGGATTCTTACCCTGAGGCACATTTCTTGGAGGCAGATAAACGCTGTGAGAGAAGGAGAACAGAACGGGGCTATCCTCGTCATAGAAAGCAGGAAGCTCTAGGAGTGAAAGAGAGACGTATTCTCCCTAAGAGATGGGACTTAGAGCACCCAGACTTCCTATGCACATATGAGGAGCTATGCAGAGCCCAGGAAGAGGAATACAAACAATACGGTAATTTCCCACCAGCCACGAGGGTAGTGGAGGAAGGGAACTTGTTCACTCCTCGGCAGGGACATTTTGATTCAGAGGGCATTTCCGAGCCAGAAGCACTATCCGATGAAGGAGAAATGCAACTAGAATTCCCTGAAGAGAATTCACAAGATATAGACATGGATTGTACTTACACTGTGTCAGACTGTGTTCATTCTTTATGCTGAAGCAGCCAGAAGGGCTAATTGAAGAAACAGCTGTGAAGGTTTCACGTGAGTGAGAAACTGTTTCTGTTACTTTTGCTGTTGAGTTAATGCTGAAGCAAGCTTATATTTTTGTTCCAGTATTTTTCCTTTGATGTCAGACGCATGGTCTGTAATACCTTTTGTTCCATAGTTTTTTAATCCACCCCGGACGGGGAATAAAACCTAAGTTAACCTTACACTCAGCCTCAACTACACTTATTGGTCTAAGGTATAACTACGGGAACCAGAAGGCTTAGCTACTGCCTTCCCAGGGACGTAACAGCCAGTAAAGCATTGCCCCATTAAGCTGCTCAAGCACCTCTCAGCCTCTGGGCCGGCTAGTGGGTCACAATATACATATATATGTATATCTATATGTATATGTTGAGATATTCTACTATCGGTAGATAAGTATTCTGCTTTATCTACCTGACTGTCGAGGCTCATATAGCCATATGATTCTGACAGAAGGGTTTTTACCCATACTATGCTATCCAGCATGTTTTGGGATCCTACACTCACAACCACTTGGTGATAGTTAACTCCTACCATAACCCTAAGGTTAGGTACCTCTGAAGCTCTCCATGTCCAATATCTCTCCCAACTGACTTCAGTTAGGAGAGATATTGCGGATCTTCAGCTACTCACAGGCTAACACCTCCGGCGTTGTCCTTCCTTTTGGGATACAGGAGGTTCCCATACCCTTTCTCCCCACAAGGACTGAGCCTGTTTGTCCAAATCGGTTAGCTTTTCTCTTTTGTTCCTAAGAGTGAGCCACTCTTTTGCCAAAAGAATTCGGTTTTTATCATAAAGCCTTCTGCTGAAGGCCCACCATTTTTTGTACTACCCCAGGTTTTCCTACTGGGGTTCCCTGTTCCCTTTCAGGATTCTGACCTCCATTATTTTTTCCTACAGGTTCTCTACCTCCACTATAGTGAGGTACTTCTTGAGGTTCCCCAGTAGTCCCATGAACCTCCATACTTCTCTAAAGTCCTGTTAGGGGAGGTCCCTATTTTATTTTTTTGCAATATCATTGATGACATTTATCATCCACACATGGACTCCTTTTCTGCAGTCCTATGCTAGGTTAGCTGTTCCACAGCACCTTTCTTTCTTCAAATCCTACCCTCCATCCTCAGGATGCCTGGTGTTGTGGAGGATAGCATGTTCCAACCTATGACATGCTGGGACTCCAGGCATCTCAGCTTGGGAGTCCCCATATGTGAAGACTCATTCCTGCTTGTTCCTGGAGATAGCACACTTACCTGTAACAGGTGATCTCTGGGAACAGCAGGAATAAGTCTTCACAACCCACCTCCCCAGGAGTTGTATCTCTATCTATCTTTCCTTTCCTCTCTCTCTCTCTCTTTGTCTCAGCTTTAAAACTTAACTGAGGAGAGGCAGTTGGGAAAGGCGGGAAGGCAGCACGCAGGCGTGGTGGGATGCTTCCAAAAGCTCTTTGATTGGACGCTGGGAAGCGTTCCTGCGCAGACTCCGTCGGTACCGACGTACCATATGTGAAGACTTATTCCTGCTGTTCCCAGAGATCACCTGTTACAGGTGAGTAACTACGCTTTATCTGCTTGTGTTAGACTTTCTGCATCGGCCTGTAAGTTTTGTACCTAAGGGCTAAGCGACTTGCCCAATGAGTGTTAGTGGGATTTGAACCCTGGTCTTTCTGGTCACTGGCTGCTGCTCCCTTCCTCTTACTTCTGTGCACAAAAGAGTAGCATCTGGGAGTGATCATATCTGATGATCTTAAGATGGTCAAATAGTCTTTGCCAGCATCTTTTCTATCTAACAGGATGCTTGATTGCATGGGGAGAGGGATGGCCATCAAGAAAAAGATGTGCTAGTGCCTCAGTATAAGTCACTGATGAGATGGGGAGGAGTATCCTAGTGCTTATGGCAGCAGTCTGGTGGCCAGAGACCAGCATTCAAATCCCATTGGCACGCCTTGTAGCAAGTCACTTAACCCTCCATTGCCTCAGGTACAAACTTAGATTGTGAGCCTTCTGGAGACAGGAAAATACCTATGTACCTGAATGTAACTTATCCTGAAATACCCCTGGAAAGGTGCGAGCTAAATACTAATAATAAATAATACTTCATTTTGGAGTTCTGTGTACAGTTCTTGGAGGCTGCACCTTCAGAAACGAAACAGAGATGGTCCAGAGGGTGGCTACTAAGGCGGTCTGCATTCCATGCAGCGCTGGAGCTTTTGGAGGTCAACACCATTCCTATTCGACTCTCCGGGCCAGTCCAGGACATTAGGGTAGTCAACCTCCTCCAGCAGCTGAGGACTGAATACTGAAACTCTTGCTGACAGCATATCCAGCTCCCCCTGGTGTCTGTGAGTCAGTCTTTCAGTCCTCAGCAGCTGAACAGGACTGACAGGCTCCCTGGAGAGGCGGATAGGAAATGGACCTGTTGGGTATTATTTGGGTTTTAAAAAAAAAAAAGAGGTATACATAAGAAAAAGAATGAGAAGTTGTGGTTTGATTGCCCTAGTGGGGCAATACAGCACAGAAAGTTTTTCTCTTCAATTTAAAAAGTAAAAAAAGAAAAGAGGAGGGATGGTCCTCATCGATCCGGCAGAGCCGATCGGCACAAGGGGCAGAACCTGCCTCAATTGGGGGACACGTCGCTCAAGGAGATTGGGAAAGGACCTGGGAGCCCCGGTAACCTCTTCCCTGCTTCCGATCATTGCAGCTCCATCTGTCCGCTAGCAGCGGTGAAGCAGGGTGCAGAGGCTCCAACCCGGTTTTTGGTCGGTCAGGTAGGATCTTAGCAGAGGGGCTCAATTTGCCCGGCGGGGTCGGCAGTTCGCCGCCGCTGGGTTTTAAAAGGTGTTCCGTTGGTGTGTTTTTTCTTTTCGTTCGGCACGTGGTTAAGCGATTGCGCTTGCAGAGCACCGCGCGGTCCAGTTGTCAGGGTTGCGCTATTTCAGAGCCGGTCTGTGCGGTTCGCAGTTTTTGGTTAGTAGGCTTGGTGTGTAACCGGGGGTATGGAGCACAAAAGTCCTACGGAGCAAAGTGTGGAAAAATCGCAGGGCTCATCAGAAAGAGCAGGAACGGCGGCCATTTTAGCTGAACCGGCCGTTTCTCCCGCGCTGCAGGTAAAAAGAGATCTAAATCTCACAAGGTGCCTCCTGCTCAGGAGCAGTTCAGCAGCCGTTGCCAGGAGTGCATGGTTCTCTGGACTCATTGTTTTCAGCAGAGTTCATCTTAGCTCTGCATAAGGCTTATATACTAAAGATGTCTCAGGCCTCACACAGTACATCTGATGCCAATCTGTCAGTGGCACAAGAAGGGAATTCCAGAATAGCAGACCCGGAGGAGAGGGTCTCTACTAAAGTAAAAGCTTCAGAGAATAGGCTTAGAGGGCTGTGGGCCTCATAGCTCCGTTCCTCAGATGGCAGAGGAAGGAGAAATTCTTTCTGAAGCAGGGTTGGATGCCTGGCCAGGAGAGTTGGAGGAAGGGGAGATAAGGCCAGGCGAGGATCCAAATGTATTTAGAGTTTTTAGGAAAGAAGAGCTGGGGGCTTCGATAGCTCAGTCTCTCGCAGCATTGAATATAGTGGCTCCTGCGGTGCAGCAGGAGCCGTTAAAGGATCCCTTGTTGCAGGGATTTAAGTCGGAACAGCGCTGTTTCCCAGTTCACAGGGTGATTAAACAAATGATAGAATCAGAGTGGGAATGCCCTGAAGTGACCCTGAGAGGGGGTCGCGCCATTGCGCATCTTTACCCGGTTCCCCAGGAGGAGAGAGATTTGTTGTGAATGCCCAAGGTGGATGCGCTAGTTTCAGCGGTCACCAGGAAGACCACGATTCCAGTCGAAGGGGGTACAGCCCTTAAAGATCTTCAGGATCGTAGGTTAGAGGCGCTTCTGAAGCAGGCGTTTGATGCCAATGCTCTAGCTCTGCAGGCTTCGGTGTGTGGGGCATATGTATCAAGGGCCTCTATCCATTGGCTTCAAGGGGAGCCGGGGCCAGACAAAGAGGAGGATTCTTCCATGGAAGGAGCAAAGCTGGAGTCGGTGGTGGCTTATCTAGCAGATGCCTTCTATGATTTGGTGAGGATTTCAGCAAAGTCGATGGCGTCGGTCATTACCGCGAGACGATTTCTCTGGTTGCAGAATTGGGCGGCGGATGCGTCTTCTAAGGCTCGCCTCAGTAAGCTGCCCTGCAAGGGCAAGTTACTCTTTGGTGAGGCATTGGAAAAGATTGTAAAGGATTTGGGAGATTCCAAAGGGGGTTGGCTTCCTGAGGACCGACCAAGAGCAGCAAAGATAGGCTCCATGCAGAGAGGTCAGGGACAAGATTTTCGCAGGTTCCAAGGACCTCGCTTTACGCCTTATCAGCAGGGCCGCTTTGTGGCCAGGGGCAGTCCTTTCCTGGAGCCAGGGGGTTCAGCAGGGGCTATTTTACCGCCCAGCAGAACTCAGCTAAGAAACTGCAATGAAGGGAGGCTGGTCCAGGCGGAGGTTCCTGTAGGAGGACGTTTGCAGGGGTTTCTCTCCGCCTGGGCCGCCATAACTACAGACCAGTGGGTTCTGGAGATTATCAGAGAGGGCTATGCATTAGAATTCACTCACCCACTGTCAGAAGCTTTTCTGTCGTCCCCATGTGGCCCTGAGGCAAAGAGGGCAGCGGTACACTGATGTGCTTGTTGCGTCTTCAAGTGGTGGTACCTGCAGACCAGTACGGCTTAGGTCGATACTCGATTTATTTTGTGGTTCCCAAAAAAGATGGTTCTTTTCGCCCTATTCTGGATCTAAAGCACATAAACCGCTGCTTGAGGGTGCCTCATTTCCGTATGGAGACGTTAAGGTCGGTTATCCAGTCGGTAAAAAAGGGAGAAGTCCTCTCATCCATAGATTTGACAGAAGTGTATTTGCAC
This sequence comes from Ichthyophis bannanicus, assembly GCA_033557465.1. NCBI lineage: Eukaryota > Metazoa > Chordata > Amphibia > Gymnophiona > Ichthyophiidae > Ichthyophis > Ichthyophis bannanicus. Next base: position 77,996,468 of record CM066042.1, read on the forward strand.
ATTCCGATCAGGAGGGATCATCAAAAATTTCTACAGTTTGCAGTTCCCATGGGTCATTTTCAGTTCCGAGCATTGCTGTTCGGACTAGCTACGGCGCCGCGCACCTTCACCAAGGTAATGGCAGTGGCACTACAGAAGGAAGGGATTCAGGTCCATCCCTACCTGGACGACTGGTTGATCCAAGCTCCTTCACTAGCGGAGTCTTCCATGGCAACCGCTCGGGTAGTGGAGTTCCTCGAGCAGCTAGGTTGGGTCATCAACCAGGCGAAAAGTCATTTGGAGCCGGTAAAACAGTTGACATATCTCGGGGCCTTCTTCAACATGGAGATAGGGTCGGTTTTCCTTCCTGCGGACAGGGTGCAGAAGATTTTGGCTCAGGTAGCGGCGTTCTTGCGATTGAGGGCTCCAACGGCTTGGAGGTATTTACAGTTGTTCAGGTCAGTGGCGGCAGCCTTAGACCTAGTTCCGTGGGCCAGAGTTCATATGCGGCCGCTTCAGCATGCGTTACTTTCCAGGTGGTATCCGCAGGTTCATCCTCTTTCGCGGAGGCTGCCATGTCCAGAACAGGTGCGCTTCAGTCTTCAGTGGTGGTTGGTGCTGGCGCATCTTCAAGCACTTTAACCATGTCAATGCTTTCTTTTAGTTTCCTCATTGTATCAGTCTCTTTTTAAAAAATTAAATGCAACTGCAGAAGTTTTCCATAATGTCCTCTTTACAGAGATTATATCAAATTTGATTATGTTTTGATCACTGTTTCCAAATGGCCTCACCACTACATAAGAACATAAGATATGCCATACTGGGTCAGACCAAGGTCCATCAAGCCCAGTATTCTGTTTCCAACAGTGGCCAATCTAGGTCATATGTACCTAGCAGTTTCCCCAAGGGACACAGGTTCCACAATGCTTGTATTGGTTCAAGCATTGATATCCTGGGTCCCTTCTTAATAATGGCTTATGGACCTTTCCTCCAGGAACTTGTCCAAACCTTTTTTAAACCCAGCTACATTAACAGCCTTTACACTGTTGTCCCTTACACCATGTCCTGTCTTGCAGGGAGGATTAGTTCCCCCTCATTAGTGCAAGGATCAGCTACTTTATGAAACAGCTATTTTACATGGGTCTGTACGGTACTGTGTATGCCTTGTAGCACTATACAAATGATCAATAGTAGTCGTCGTGGCATCTAGAAATTTTACATCCCTAGCGTATCCTGATGAATTATTCCTTTAATCAATACCAGTGTAATTGAAATCTTCCTTTTGTATCGTACTGTTAGTATTTCACTATCTGTTTCCTCATCATGATCGGTTTGCCGGTAGTATTGACGGATATTGACGGACTGGAAAGGGGGGCTGTTACTTCTGGAGAGAAATCTGAAATTGTGAGTATATACTTCTGGGAATTTTTCTGAAAGGAATTGTTTTTCTTTTAAAGCTAATTAATCTGTGAACCCACTATTTTTTTTGTTAAATCAGTCAGGGCCTAGTAGCAGCAGTTTAAGATTCAATTTAAAAACACAGAAGAGAACTTTCTGGTTACCTTTCATACCCAGTAGACAGCTGTAGTTTAAATTTCATAGTCACTCAGGGCCTAGCATCAGCAAAGTACTTTTAGTTTCAAATTAAAACACAGAAGAGAGCTTTCTGGTTAAATTTAGAATCCAGCAGAGAGCTTGTAGTTTAAATTTCATAATAGGTTAGAGCCTAGTAGCAGCAAAGAGCTATAATTTAAATCAAATCAGAATATAGTTTTCCTCAGCAGCACAGGACAAGGTACTGTGTAGCAGCCCTTTTTTAATAAGTGTTATATCCCTCCCTCCCTCCCCACACCCACCCTCCCCTGGGAAAATCACAGCTTTATAGGTACTTGCACAACTTAAAAGACAGGAGGTGCTCTCAGGTGAAGCTCATTACCCAAATCAGTCATACACCAAGGACCTGAGATTAATTAAGCTTCAGGTGAACAAGGTATATTAAACTTCTTAGGTACAGTTTTAGTGGTATAAATATCCATTGCACCCTTTAGTACATATAGAACTTAAAGATCTAAACACAAACTTAAAACTAAGATGCAGACAGCAGTCCAGCAGCGGGATGTGGGCTTTCCAGTCTTTTGCATTGAGTGTCACATGTATGATTTTCTCCCAGCTGGTGAGAGGTCTTACGTGTGCACTAGGTGCAAGGAGCTCTCTGCTCTCAGGGAACAAGTCCGTTCTCTAGAGGCTAGAGTAGCAGACTTGGAAAACATAAGACAGACAGAGAGGTACATAGACGAGACCTACAGGGATATAGTCCTGAAGTCCCACCTCCAGTCTGGCAGCATCCCTGTTGCCATGGAGGAGAGAGGTCACGTGACAGGAGAGCATCACCCTGGTGTGGCAGGAAGTGATCCTGTAACTAGGACCTGTCCTCCAGGTGATGTAAACCCCTCTCGCACCGAGGAGGTTTCTCCAGGGCCAAGTGCCCATGCAGGAAGGGTTAGGACAGCAGTTATAGTTGGTGATTCGATCATTAGGCATGTAGATAGCTGGGTGGCTGGTGGACGTGAGGATCGCCTGGTAACATGCCTGCCTGGTGCGAAGGTAGCGGACCTCACACGCCACCTAGATAAGGTCTTAGATAGTGCTGGGGAGGAGTCTGCTGTCTTGGTACATGTTGGTACCAATGACATAGGAAAATGTGGTAGGGAGGTTCTGGAAGCTAAATTTAGGCTTTTAGGTAGGAAGTTGAAATCCAGAACTTCCAGGGTAGCGTTCTCCGAAATGCTTCCTGTTCCACGCGCAGGACCCAATAGGCAGGCAGAGCTCCGGAGTCTCAATGCGTGGATGAGACAATGGTGCAGAGATGAGGGGTTCGGATTTGTTAGGAACTGGGGAACATTCTGGGGAAAGGAGGGGCTCTTCCGAAGGGATGGGCTTCACCTTAACCGGGATGGAACCAGGCTGCTGGCATTAACCTTTAAAAAGGAGATAGAGCAGCTTTTAAACTAGATAATAGGGGAAAGCCGACAGTCGCCCAAGAGCGCATGGTTCGGAAGAATGTATCCTTGAAGGATACTACAAAAAGCAGAGAGGTTCCAAAAAAGAGTAAAGTAGCCCAAATGCCCTCGAGTATGGAGCAGACAGATCTTAAAGATCCCAAATTACCCATGTCTACCAATAGCCAAATTAATATGAATAAAATACAGTCTCTAAAATGCTTGTATGCAAATGCTAGAAGTCTACAAAACAAGATGGGAGAGTTAGAATATATAGCACTAAACGAGAGGTTAGATATGATTGGAATATCAGAGACATGGTGGAAGGAGGACAACCAGTGGGACACTGTGATACCTGGGTACAAACTATATCGAAATGATAGAGCTGATCAAATTGGTGGAGGGGTTGCGCTCTATGTTAGAGAGGGCATTGAGTCAGAAAGGATTAAAGTTTTGCAAGAAACAAAATTTGCTGTAGAATCTCTATGGATTGAAATTCCATGTAAAAAGGGGAAGGCGATGGCAGTGGGGGTGTACTATCGTCCGCCTGGCCAGAATGAACAAATGGATGATGAAATGCTCAAAGAAATCAAGGAAGCTAGCAAAAGTTACAGTGCAGTAATAATAATGGGTGATTTCAATTACCCCGGCATCGACTGGGTCAGTGTCACAACAGGACATGCTAGGGAGATAAAGTTCCTAGATGAAATAAATGACTGCTTCTTGGAGCAGCTGGTTCATGAACCGACCAGAGGGGAAGCAATATTAGACCTAGTCCTTAGTGGAACACCAGATGTAGTGCAAGAGATAAGGGTGTTGGGGCCACTTGGCAATAGTGATCATAGCATGATCGCCTTTGATTTAATTAGTGGAGGAGGGATAGTAAGGAAATCCACAGTACTACCCTTTAACTTTCGAAAGGGAGACTATGATAGAATGAGGAAAACAGTTAAGAAAAAACTAAAAGGAGCAGTTGCAAAGGTTAAAGACGTACATCAAGCTTGGGTGTTGTTGAAAAATACTATCTTGGAAGCCCAGACCAGCTGTATTCCATGATTTAAGAAAAGTGGAAGGAAGTCCAAAAAATTGCCAGCATGGTTTAAAGCTGAGGTCAGAGAGGCTGTTGTTGCCAAAAAAGCATCTTTCAAGAAATGGAAAAAAGAGCCAAATGATGAAACCTGGAAACAGCACAAGCACTGGCAAGTCAAATGCAAGGCATTGATAAGGCAGGCAAAGAGAGAATTTGAGAAGAAGCTTGCTGCAGAAGCAAAAACGCGAAATAAAGACCTTTTCAAGTACATTCGTAGCAAAAAACCCGTGAGAGAGTCAGTTGGTCCATTAGATGATAAAGGGGTTAAAGGAGCACTAAGAGGCGACAAGGCGATAGCGGAGAGACTGAATGAATTCTTTGCTTCGGTCTTTACTGAGGAAGATGTAGGGATGTTACCCACGACTGAAGTGGTATTTAAAGGTGTGGAAGAATTGAAGGAAATATCGATACATCGGGAAGATGTCCTACAACTATTAGATAAACTGAAGAGTAGCAAATCACCTGGGCCAGATGGTATACATCCAAGGGTGTTGAAAGAACTGAAATTTGAGATTGCAGACCTGCTATCAGTAATCTGTGAACTATCATTAAAATCATCTCTAATACCTGAGGATTGGAGGATCGCCAATGTAACACCAATTTTTAAAAAGGGTTCGAGGGGTGATCCGGGAAACTACAGACCGGTGAGCCTGACATCAGTACCGGGAAAAATGGTAGAAACCATCATAAAGAATAAAATTACTCAGCATATAGATAGTCATGACCTAATGGGAGACAGCCAACATGGCTTTAGACAAGGAAGATCTTGTCTTACTAATCTGTTATGTTTTTTTGAAGGAGTGAATAAACAGGTGGACAAAGGTGAGTCGGTTGATATTGTGTATCTGGACTTTCAGAAAGCCTTTGACAAGGTCCCTCATGAGAGACTTTTGGCAAAACTAAAGAGTCATGGGATAGGAGGCAGTGTACTACTGTGGATCAGGAACTGGTTAAAAGATAGAAAGCAGAGGGTAGGGCTAAATGGCCAATTTTCCCAATGGAGAAAGGTGAATAGTGGTGTACCCCAGGGATCTGTGCTGGGTCCGCTGCTTTTTGACATATTCATAAATGACCTGGAAAGTGGAATAACGAGTGAGGTTATCAAATTTGCTGATGACACAAAACTATTTAAAGTTGTTAAAACCCAGGAGGATTGTGGAAAATTGCAAGAGGATCTTGATAAATTGGAAGACTGGGCATCAAAATGGCAGATGAAATTTAATGTGGAGAAGTGCAAGGTTATGCACCTAGGGAAGAACAACCCAAACTATGGTTACACGATGCAAGGTTCCACATTAGGAACCACCACCCAAGAAAAAGATTTAGGCGTCCTTGTGGATACCATGTTAAAACCCTCGGCCCAGTGTGCAGCGGCGGCCAAGAGAGCAAATAGAATGCTAGGTATGATAAGGAAAGGAATGGAAAATAAAACAAAAGATATTATAATGCCTCTATATCGTTCCATGGTGAGACCGCACCTTGAATATTGTGTGCAATTCTGGTCGCCATATCTTAAAAAGGATATAGCAATTTTAGAAAAGGTTCAGAGAAGAGCCACCAAAATGGTAAAGGGGATGGAAGGCTACTCCTATGAAGAAAGGCTAAAAAGGTTGGGGCTCTTTAACCTGGAAAAGAGACGGCTGAGGGGAGATATGATAGAAGTCTATAAATTAATGAACGGAGTGGAACGGGTAAACGTAGATCGATTGTTTACCTTATCAGAATATAGAAAGACTAGGGGACATGCAATGAAGCTACAGGGTAAACTATTTAAGACTAATAAAGAAAATATTTTTTCACTCAACGTGTAATCAAACTCTGGAATTTGTTACCGGAGGATGTAGTAAAGGCTGTTAGTGTAGCTGGGTTTAAAAAAGGTTTGGACAAGTTCCTGGAGGAAAGGTCCATAAACCATTATTAAGAAGGGACCCAGGATATCAATGCTTGAACCAATACAAGCATTGTGGAACCTGTGTCCCTTGGGGAAACTGCTAGGTACGTATGACCTAGATTGGCCACTGTTGGAAACAGGATACTGGGCTTGATGGACCTTGGTCTGACCCAGTATGGCATATTTTATGTTCTTATGTTCTTAGTATACTCCCACCGCTATACTCTCTCATTGCACAGGGTGTGTCTGTAAGTATTCCATGGTGCTTTGCATTCTGTTTGACTCCATGCCATCAGCAGAGACTGAACCCCACCATTAATTTGATCCGTTATGATAGAATTTATAGCTAGATCCCTCGCAGTCACATTGGATGGCCTTGTTTCTACTAGGTCTCTCTGATACTATTACATCTATATTTTCAGACTGCTGCCATTCACATACAATTAAAAGCGCTGGGCCCGATATTTAGCATCAGCGACTAGCTGCCAGCGCTGAATATTAAACACAGATATTCAAAGCCGGGGTTGCCACAGAACCCGATTGCTAACTGGGCAGTGGTAATATTGAGCTACTGACCGGTTAGGGATATACAGGGCGAATGGTAGGCCATGAGGCACCTGACTTTCACCTCAGATTACAAACCAGGCAGTGGCTCAATATTGCTGCTGACTGGTTTGCGATTGGCTCTGCCCTGGAACACCCCTGACACTAGGCGGTTAGCATCAGGGTCGATAGTGGCGTTACTCAGGGTTATTCAACAGCATTGTGTTATTGCTACTGAATAGCCTGCTTAGGGGCATTTACACTGTTACATGTTTGTAAACACCTTGCTATATCAGGCAATTGTCTTTATTTTTATTCACACCAAAAGCGGAACACCAAGGACCAGGCCTACACGCAGGTGTAATGATATGCAGACACAATTTATTAAAGGTCCTTTAATAAATTGTGTCTGCATATCATTACACCTGCGTGTAGGCCTGGTCCTTGGTGTTCTGCTTTTGGTTTGACTTGTCCTTGCAGATACCTTCTCCTGTGTTTTGACCTTTATTTTTATTCACAACCGATGTAGCAGTTGATAACAGTAAATTGAAATAATTTATGTCTGTTCCCTATTTATGAAAAAGCACCTTGGCTACTTAACCCTTTATAAAACTGTGATCTGGATATTCTGATGTCACCATTTTGCCAGCATCCTTTGAAAATACCTCTGTGGTAGGTGAAGGCCTATGATCCATGGTGTCTGAAATAAGCAGACAGGCCTAAACAGCTTGACCTGTAAACGAAGCCTGTGGAGAGGCCCAAAGGAATTACACATCCCCCAAAATGCTGCTACCATAGAACTGGAACTTAACTAAGCACAATTAAGCTTAGCTAGGCAGAATCGAAACTTAGAAAATATAGAAAAATAAGGTTTAATTGGTATTGATAAGAGAGTGAAGCTTCTGTGAAAATTAATTAACTCTGCTGAAAGAAAGGTTACAGTGCCCTGCTTTCCCACATATTCCAGCTGGATAGCGACCTTGGAGGAGAGAAGTATCAAAGTTGGTGAACTGACCATTGTAATTGGGACTGAAAGGGGGGTAAGCAGGTGCTGAGCCCAGTCGAGGGACATCATTGGATAGCCATATCGGTACCGGAACCAATAGAAGGTGTACGAAGGGTTACCGGGACCAATGAAAAGTTTGCCTATGTCTAGAATGGGAAAGAAAGCTATAAAAGTTGTTGTTTCACTAACAGCTATTGCTCAGCCATTTTGAATTTGATTCTGCTTGAGACTTGTGCACAAATAAATGATTTGGACCTTCTGAACAGACTCCTGGTATCATTGGTTTGTCTGCGCTCTGCTGCTACACCTCAATCCAAGCCATGTGCTCTTGCATGCCTGCTGTCTTACCTTCATGACTGGACTGTAAAGCGGCTCAATTTCCTTCTCAGAAACGTTAGTGCTCATCCTTTCAAAGCCAGCTTCCCCTGCCCAGTTTTTGTCCGGGTTTTAAGATATCTGAAGCCCCTCTCCTCTGCAGCGTTCTCTCATTCACACATCAAAACTCCTACCTAAAATCCTAAATTTGGGTTTTAGAATCTCCCTACCCAGGGCCAGCCCAAGGGTTTCTGCCACCCTAGACAAAGGCCCTGGCTGTGCTGCCCACACCCCCCCCCCCCTCCCTTCCTCAGTGCACTACCACTGATTCTGGTGATGGTGTCCTGACAAGCTGTGCCTTGGCACACATGGGCTACCAGTTCTGACCTTCTCAGACATAACTTTGGGGGTTCAGCAGTGGAAGGCCATATGTGCTGAAGCACATGGCCTGCCGTTGAGCCTAGCTGTCATCCCCATCCGTTGCAGTGGCACAGCTTAGCAGGGGAAGGGAGGGTAGCAGGCTATGTGTGCCAAAGCATCGTGATACATGAGGTCTGCCACCTATGTACCAGTCAGGGAAGCTACCTTGTGACTCTCATGCTCACCGCCCACTTTGCTACATTCTAATTGAAATACCAACTATGATGGCAATCCTAACTCTTCCCTCCTATGCACAGATTTTCTGTGCAGGTGGGGACTGCATCAGCTGGAGAGCAGCTCTGAGCATCCCACCTTACTTTTCCTTTCAGGTGCACTTGCTTCTCAAAGACAATGCTGGGGCTGCCCAACCAGAGGTGGACCCAGTCTGTACAGCTAAAGTTCCTCACTTTATATCTTTCTGTCTGCCTCGGCTCCTCCAAGTCTACGACTCTAGCCTTCCAAAGCTGGACATGTTCTCAGAGGATCATGAGGTCTTTGCTCAGACACCAACAGAGAACCTGTCACCAGCTGATAAATATATATATATATCCTCTGCATAAAAGACCAGCTGGCCTCATCTTGCTGCTGCATTACTATCTGCAGCTAAATGTGCTTAACATTAATTAAAGTTACCTAGATATGGGAAACGCTTAATCCAATTTATAGGTTGCCTTCTTGAAAAATTAAAAAAAAGAAAAAGGAAGCATAAAACATCCAAGACCCATATGCAGCCCCCCCCCCCCTGCTTTTTCATGGTGGTTGCCAATGACTTAAAAAAAATGCAGACATTCAGTGCTGGTATCCAGAAAGTGAACAGCACCAAATATCAGAATTTGGTGCTTGCCACCTGGCACTTTCTAGAAACTGGTAATTTTCAGCACCGCTATCCAAAAAGCACTTAGTACAACTGTTTATTTTGGCTATCCTAAGTTATGTAGACGGCGGTGCTGAAAATTGCCATTATTTCATTTATTTGCCAATATTTGATACACCACCTTTCAACAAACAGGCTGCACATCAGGGTGGTTTACAATCACAAACTCTCTCGACAAATTTCCACTCTGCGTTTCCTTCTCTCCAAAACAATTTAGGCAGCGCCAGGGTGGTCAGTGCTGTCGACTATCATGGTCAACGGGGCTTATGGGATTAGAGGTGCTGTTACCCATATAAGCCCCCCCCCCCCCCCGTTTTACTTTTTTTTTTTTTTTGGCAGTTATGGTTTTTCCCATTTCCTCCTTTCTTGTAATTAAAAACAACCTGTAGCCACTTGTGAGGGCTGTTATCCTATTTGTCCTTGGGCAAAGCAAAGTTGCTTACCTGGAACAGATGTTTCCAAAGGACAGTAGGATAGCTGTCCTCACATAGCCCACCCGTCTCCTAGCAGAAATTGACTTCTCCTAACAGAATTGTATGGAACACAAGGAATCCTATGCAATGTGGCAACTCCCAAATGAACAGAATATACTCGAGAGCAGAGGGTTCTCAACCCAGCCCTCTGGCCACACCTAGGCTGTCCGTGTTTCAGACTAACCACACTAAATATGCATGAGAGAGATGTGCATGTACTACTTCCATTGCGTGCAAGTCGCTCATCCATTGTTATCTGGAAAACCTGACCAGCTTCAGCGTGTCCCCTGGACTGGGTTGGGAACCCTTGATAGAAGAGCTACAGCTTTGTAAATTATGCTCTTTGCTGAGGAGCTATTGGAGGATGCCACCCTTTTGAGAGGACTGATTTCTTACTATCCTTGGAGAAAACTCCCATAATAGATAAGAATCTTTTGCTTTGAAAAGGACATGCATCAAACCTGTTCTTAGTCCAGGTCTCGGTCTAGAATGCCCTTTGACCTTTTTGTCATTTTCTGCAGTGGTTTCCAGGCTATGGGTTATAACCCCCCCCCAAATCGCATCAGCTAGAGGCAAATGTGCATCTCACTACATTCAAAAATAAAATCATTTAGCAGAGGTAGCATCATGGGGCAGTAGGGAGGAACAGAAAGCCTACTGGCTGTGAGAGAATACAGAGCAGTTACTAGATATCCAGAAATTACCTTTCCTATCACCAAGCTGCATTTCTCTTCTCTTCTTTGAAGCCCAGCTCACCACCCCAGAGCAACAACTGTGGCTCTATTGCTAGCCTTGAAGGACTACAAAAGGGGACTGCTACTTCTGGAGAGAGATCTGCAATTATAAGTATTTACTTCTGGGAATTTTTCTAAATCTTATGGAAAAAGGAATTCTTTGGATTAAAGCTGATTGATTTAACAAATATACTGGGTTCACAGATTAATCAGGGCCTAGTAGCAACAAATAACTTTCAGTTTAAATTTAAAACACAGAAGAGAACTTCCTGGTTAAATTTAGAACCCAAGACTCCCTCTATCCAAGAAAGGGCTGTAGGACTCCCCTTGGAGATTGGTCACAGATTACCTTATAAGCACAGGACAGGGGATGATGTAGCAGCCAGCTTTTAATAAATCTTTCCCTCCCTCCCCAACAGCCACCCACCCCTGGGATAATCATAGCTTTATAGGCACTTAAACCTCTTAAGGGATAGGAGGTGCCATATTCACTCTCAGGTGCAGCTCTTTATTCTCATCAGCATACATTAAGAACCTAAGATTAAACAAACTTCAGGTGAACAAAGTACATTAAACATATTAGGTATAGTTGTATAAGTATCCCCAGCAATCCTTAGTAAGTAAAGGACTTAAACATCTAAACACAACCTTAAAACTAAGATGCAGACAGCAGTCCAGCAACAAAATGGTTACCAGAGGATGTAGTAAAAGCTGTTAGTGTAGCTGGGTTTAAAAAAAGGTTTGGACAAGTTCCTGGAGGAAAGGTCCATAAAGCACAGTTACTTACCTGTAACAGGTGATCTCTAGGAACAGCAGGAATAAGTCTTCACATATGGGTACGTCGGGACCGACGGAGCCTGCGCGGGAACGCTCCCCAGCGTCCAAGCAGAAAGCTTTTGGGAGCATCCCACAGCACCTGCATGCTGCCTTCCCGCCTTTCCAACTGTCTCTCCTCAGTTGAGTTTTATAGCTGAGACAAAGAGAGAGAGAGAGACAACTCCTAGGGGAGGTGGGTGGGTTGTGAAGACTTATTCCTGCTGTTCCCAGAGATCACCTGTTACAGGTAAGTAACTGTGCTATCTCCAGGAACAAGCAGGAATGAGTCTTCACATATGGGGACTCCCTAGCTTTTGATGCCAGGGAGAGAGCCCATAAGTTGTGTGTCCCTGGAACAGGGCTGCACTTCCCCACCTGGATCTCTGGCATCCCATGAGGGATGGTGGGTAGGAGTTGATTAAGTATGGAACAGGTGTTTGAGAACAGCCTGACCAAACAAGGCATCCCGGCGGGAGTCCTTGTCCAAGCAGTAATGGGCTGTGAAGGTATGAACCAAGGCCCAAGTGGCTGCTCGACAGATGTCATCGATAGACACAGAGTTCAGATGAGCCATTGAGGCTGCCATGGCTCTCACATTGTGAGCTGTGACATGGCCTTCCAGAGAAATGTTCTTGCTCTGATAGGCGAAAGAAATACATTGGGCAATCCAGTTGGAAAGTGTTCTCTTGGAGACTGGTTGTCCCAAATGAGAAGGATCAAAAGCAACAAAGAGTTGGGAAGACTTTCTATGTTGCTGTGTCCTCTGTAAGTAAAAAGCTAGAGCTCTTTTACAGTCCAGGGTATGAAGATTCCTCTCTGCACATGATGCATGAGGTCCTGGAAAAAAGAAAGGTAGGTAGACCTCTTGGTTGAGGTGAAAAGGCGAGACCACCTTAGGCATAAAATGTGGATTAGTCCTAAGGACCACCTTGTCATGATGGAACCTTGTATAAGGTGGATTAGCTACTAGTGCTTGCAATTCACTGATGTGATTGCGATGAGAAAGATAACCTTCCAAGAAAGGTAGTTCAAGGAGGTAGTAGCTAAAGGTTCAAAAGGCGGCTTCATAAGCTGACCAAGAACCAAATTTAAGTCCCATGCCACCGGTGGTGGTCTAATGGGAGGCTTTGTTAAAAGGAGGCCTCTCATGAACCTTGCTACAAGGGGATGAGGAAACAGGTTGTCCATTTAGAGGCTTCAGTGAAGCTGCAATAGCACTCAGATGGACTCTTACTGAATTTGTCTTAAGGCCTGCATTAGACAGATGCAGGAGATACTCCAGCAACGATTCCAGAGGTATGGCATGGGGGTTAAGACCCTTTTCAGAACACCAGATAGTAAACCTTTTCCACTTGAAGGCGTAAGAACGTCTAGTGGATGGTTTTCTGGAAGCATGAAGAACATCTTTCACTTGTTGAGAAAGAGGAAGATCCTGGAGATCTAGGCCTTCAGCAACCAAACCCTGAGATGCAGAGACTGGGGATTGGGATGCCACAACTTTCCGTCCTCCTGAGAGAGGAGGTCTGGAGCAGACTAACTCTAGGGAGGGAGCTTGAGAGAGATGTAGAAGCAGAGGGTACCACACTTGCCGTAGCCAATGTGGAGCTATGAGAATCATGTGGCCTCAGTCTCTCTGAAGCTTGAACAGGGTTTTGGGAATTAGGGGAATGGGTGGAAAGGCATATAGGAAGTCTTGACCCCAGTGAAGGAGGAAAGCATCCCTTGCCTGAGCCCCCTGAGCCGGAGTTCTGGAACAGAACAGGGGAAGTTTGGCATTCCACGGACTTGAAAAGAGGTCTATGTCCGGGGTTCCCCAAATTTGAAAAATCGTGGATACCTGGTCCATATGTAGGGACCACTCGTGTGGAAGCAGAACTCGACTGAGTCTGTCTGCCCAAGAGTTTTGAACATCTGGGAGATAGACTGCCAGAAGATGAATGTGATGCTCTCTGGCGAGGGCCCACAGTCGTAGAGCTTCATTGCAAAGCGACAGAGAGCCAGTTCCTCCCTGCTTGTTTATATAGAACATGGCTACCTGATTGTCCGTGTGGACAAGGACTGTCTTGTGGCTGAGCAGGGTGTGGAAAACTCGCAGAGCAAGAAAGATTGCTCTGAGTTCCAAGAGATTGATATGTAGACAAGTCTCCTGTGGGGACCAGATGCCTTGGGTGGAGAGGTCCTGAAGATGAGCTCCCCATCCCATTGGAGAAGCATCTGTTGTAAGAGTTGCCTGGGGTAGAGGCTGTTGAAAAGGACACCCCAGCAACAGGTTCTGAGGGAACTTCCACCACTGGAGGGACAAAATGAGGCGACTTGTGTTTGCTATTTTGTCTGACAGGCAGCCTAATGCCTGGATCCATTGGGTGGATAAAGTCCACTGAGCTGCTCTCATGTGAAGGCGAGCATATGGTACCACATGAACGGTGGATGCCATGTGGCCTAGTAACTAACATCTCTCGAGCAGTTAGAAGGGGTTTTGACTCTGCTTGAGAAGCTAATTGCATCAAGCGAAGGCAACGGAAGATAGGCCCTTGCCTTTGTGGTATCCAGTAGCGCCCCTATAAATTCCAGGGACTGAGTAGGGATCAAATTGAATTTTGGGATGTTTATTACCAGCCCTAAATATTGAAGGATACGCATTGTGCAGGTTAGAGCAGTCTTGGCCTCTGATTGAGTAGGAGCTTGAATGAGCCAGTGGTCCAGATAAGGGAAGACAAAGATTCCCAGGGTGCGTAGAAAAGCAGCAATCACTGCCATGCATTTTGTGAACATCCTTGTTGCAGAGGCCAGGCCAAAGGGAAGCACTCTGTATTGATAGTGCTTCTCCTTAAAAAGGAACCTTCTGTGAGTTGGATGGATGAGAACATGAGTGTACACATCCTTGAGATCTAGAGAACAAAGCCAATCCTGACTGTGAAGGTATGGCAGCAGAGTCCCTAGAGAAACCATCTTGAATTTCTCTTTGACTAGGAATCTGTTCAACTCTCTGAGATCTAAAATGGGTCTGAAACCCGTTTTCTTTGGGATAAGAAAATAGGGGGAGTAGAACCCCGTGCCCTGTTGTGGAGAAGGCACTTCCTCTATCGCCCCTTGGGCTAGAAGAGTGGCAACCTCCTGCTCTAACAGGCTGAGGAGGGAGGTTGGAGAATTGAACTGGTGCACTCTTGTGAAAGGGGGCAAGCTGGAAAAATGAAGTTTGTACCCCTCTCTTATGATGGAGAGTGTCCAATGCTCTGCTGTGATTTGCCCCCATCTGGGAGCAAAGTGACATAGCCTTCCTGGCTGTAGAAGGACCAGAGCCCTCCACCATCCCAGGAAGGTTAAGTTCTCTAGCAGAGAGTCAAAGGCCCTGAGGGGGCTGAGATTGCTGGGCTGGAGCAGGCCTCGCAGCCTTTGCCTTGGTCTGTTTGGAGGATTGCTGACGTTTGGAAGGAAACTGAGCTGCAGAAGATGCTCTCTGACTATAAGCAAGATAGGATCTTCCCTTTTTAGAAAAAGGTGTTTTCTTGAACAACCTTTTCTTAGCAGGAGCAGCAGTAGATTTGGATAGTCTATCCAAAGCAGAATTTTCAGCATCCATTTGATTGGCTTTTGCTTGCCAATCTTTACCAAACAGATTCTCACCTGTACAAGGGATATTTCCCAATTCATCTTGGACCCAGGTCTCCAAATCAGATGCTTGAAGCCAAGCAATCCTACGTGCTCCTATAGCTATAGCTGAGGCTCTGCTTACGCATTCAAAGGAGTTGAAAGCGGCACGGTTGGAGAATTTGGAGATATCCTGGGCATGTTTGAGCCCAGAGAGAAATTCTGGCCTTTTACTATCCGACATAAAAGGACTTAAAGTCAGCAAATGGTCAGTAACTTCTTTTAAGAACATTCCCATGTAGAGACTATAAGAATTAATTCTCGCAGCAAGCATGGAAGCTTGGAAGACTCTTCTACCAAAATCCTCCAGGGTTCTACATTCACGTCCTGGAGGATTAGAGGCATGTCTCTTGGCACTTCTAATCTTTCTCATTGCAGACTCAACCACAATAGAGTGGTGAGGAAGCTGAGTTTTATGGAAACCAGGACAAGGAGGGACACGATACATGGTGTCCAACCTGCGAGAATGAGGAGAGGTGGTTAGAGGTGCTTCCCACATCCTTAACATGAGATCATACAGAATCTCATGAATAGGCAAGGTAGCTGCCTCTTTAGGAGGTTTAGGATATTGTGGAATATCTAACTCCTTAGCTCTAGGCTCTGACTCTGGGGCTACTGTAAGAGAGAGGCCCCGAGCCACCTCTGATAAAGTCTTGAAAAGACAAGTCCTCTGGAGGAGACATCCTTCGCTTAGGAGAGGACTCCTCCTGTGGAAGAAGCATCGCTGCATCGACAGACTCTTCAGAATCATCAGAGGAATCAAAGTATCATCTGTCAGGATGCTCTTGCAAAGCCCGATACCCGTACCGACTGGGATCGGTATCGGGAATTACCGGTACCGGGGGGCTGTAGAGGGCAGAGTACTGGCATAGCTGACACCGATGCCGATGTCGATGCTACTGGTACCGTAATCGGCGCCAATGGCTATACTGGAGTCGGTACCGGCGTAGTAGTCTGTTTCGGTACCACAGGCGTCGATGCCACAAGGAAAGCTGCCAGACTGTGTTCGATGGACAGAATCCTCTGATCCATCGACGCCGCCAATGCCTGGAAGTCGGTACCGGTGGAAGCCACCAGTACCCCAGAGCATGGCACCAGGAGATCTGTTGAGGCCACGTCATCTAGATCATCCTGGAACCCCGATGTTGATGCTTTAGAAGCCGAAGCCTCCCGCCGGGGTAATTTTGCCGGTGCAGAATCCTCGAGGGCAAGGCCAGGGGCATCTCAATGCTTAGAAGGAGATTTGCCCTTCGAGGACCGGCTGGATTTACATTTAGTTACCTGATATCCATGTGAGGAAGAAGATGCCCTGGAGGACGTCGATGCCACCGAAGCTGCATCAGAGGGAAACAGGGTACTGAGCTTGGCAGCTCAGTTCTGTCGACCTCTCTTAGACATCATGGAACAGGACACACAATCTGTAATGGAATGGTCAGGGCCTAAACACTTTAGACACCAGTCATGGGTGTCGGTGACAGAGATAGTACCGCCACATTTTGTGCACTTCTTAAATCCTGAGGCGGGCTTTTCCATATTTAAGGAAAAGGGTTTTGGGCCTAAGGCCCAAAACTGAAGTACACTTGAAGAAAATAAATGGAAAAAAGGTGTTTTTTGGGGTTTTTTTTAAAGAAAAGAATAAGAACCGGCGGTACCGGTATAGCGTCGAGGAAGGCAGACGCGACAGAAAAGAAATAAAGAAAAAATAAGGAAATTCTTCTGCGGTGACAGGAACACGACCTGCTGGCTCCATGGAAAAAGAACAACTGAGGAGAGACAGTTGGAAAGGCAGCATGCAGGCGCTGTGGGATGCTCCCAAAAGCTTTCTGATTGGACGCTGGGGAGCGTTCCTGCGCAAGCTCCGTCGGTACCGACGTACCCATATGTGAAGACTCATTCCTGCTTGTTCCTGGAGATACCATAATTAAAAGGGACCCAGAATATCCACTGCTTGCCCCAATATAAGCATTGAGGATCCTGTGTCTTTTGGGAAAACTGCTAGGTACTTATGACCTAGATTGGCCACTGTTGGAAACAGGATACTGGGCTTGATGGTCTGACCCAGTATGGTATCTCTTATGTTCTTAGCCTGCTGCATCTCCAAAACTGATTGCTGCCACTATTCTGGCCTGAAATACAATTTGGTTGTGGACATGCTCCCTTCCCCTTGGGCTATAATCACTGCCACTGTCAGCAGCGAATGACAAGACCCAAGACACTACAGCTCGTCTTCTCCTTTGCTCTCTGGCATCATTAGTACGTTTGAAAAGGGGAGATGAGGCAGGGGAAACAGTGAGAGTGAGCTGCAGCTTGAAGGAGAGGAGGTAAGGATAGGGGTAATGCAAGAGAAGGGGTGAGTCTTGGAGAGAGAGGGAAGCAGCTACACCTGGAGGAAGAGGTGGGAGAGACGGGATGAGCCAGGGTGGGGAGCAAGCTGGGGGCAGGAATTGATGAAATGAGAAACTGGGGCCAATATGAAAGAATCTGGTGGGGTTACAACTTGATGGGATGAGGAAATGACCTGACGGAAGGACTTCAAGGGTTTTAAGATGAGGGAGGGGGGTAAAAAAAAAAAAAAAAAAAAAGAGAGATCTGCTGAAAGGGGGTTGAGAGGGATCAACTAGAGCAGTGGTTCCTAACCCAATCCCAGGCCAGTCAGGTTTTCAGAATATCCACAAAGATCTGCATGCACTGCTCCCATTCTATGTAGATCTCTCATAGGTTTTCGGGATATCCACAATGAAAACGCATAACTGGCCTGGGGGTACCAGAGGACCACGCTAGGAACTGCTGAACTGAAGGATGGCATGATTTTTGTGGAAGAGGGGACTATTGCCACCACCCCCGCCCCTTACATTTTTTGTTTTGTCATCTATAAGCATGAGAATTTTTGCATTCTGACTAAGCGTTTGGGAATCCCTACGCTAAGGGGACAAGTGAAGGGATGTGGTTTACCTATCAGGAAGGTGGTATGAAGTCTGGAAATACCACTCCAAAATCACCTATCGCACGGCACTAAGTACTCCATACCTGTTGTCATGTTCCCCAGAGACACAATTGTTTCCTCCACAGCTAGCTGTAGGAGTAGAAATCCAGTCCTAGGTTTCTATGTGTACTGACTCGTTCTGCCTTTTGTCTGGCTAAGGAGTCCATTGAGCCAGCAGATTCTTTTGTAATGCTGTACTGAATTTTTTTCCTAACCGACCTTTCTAAATGCATAGTATAGTGGGCAACGTGGGGGCCATAATAGGGATTATTCAGCACTGAAGAATGACACTGGCCGTTACGCTGCAGTGATCTGTATCCACTGTTCCCTCTAAGCTGTGCGCGTGTGCGCGCGCACACACCTCGCTGAGTGAGCGCACATACTTTACAACAGAGCGCACAAAAATTACTGTTCTGATTCTGATAGAAAACAACACAGATGTCTTAAAATTTAAAAGTTGTTGTGTATTTACGGTTTTTACAAGTTCTACAATATTTTCTAGTGCAATCAATGTGGTGTACATACTGTATTCTGACGTGTAGTCAAATTTTAAAGTATATAACTCTGAGTGTCGTTATGTGGCGCACAAAAATTTAACCTTCCTTCAAAAGCTGCACAGCTGATATTTTATGCGCACACAGCCTACAGAAAATTAGAGGGAACATTGTCTGTATCATGTTAGTTATGTAGAGATTTTAGATTTGATTACTTACCTTTCCAACTCTGAGCAGGAGGTGAGTTACCATCTGGTACATCAGGTAGTTCCCTGCCCTAGAAATGTTAAACTATAAGCCTGCACCAAAGGAAGGGCGAAGTGAGTTACCCAAGATCACAATAAGAATCAGTAACTCCCCCACGTCTCAGGCCACTAATCAAGTAATTCCTTTCACTAAAATGCTGAACAGCCGCCATATCGTGCTCTGTCTGGAAATGTAAGCATATATTCCACATATTCTGGGGTACGTTGGCAGTCTGAACAATCAGATCAATACAAACGCAGGAACCTGGGTCAGAGGTCTTTTTTGACCAACTATATGAAAAACGACGTACAAGAACTCATACCCAGTAGTTGAAAAAGGTCATCATCTTCTTAAAATTGAGTCCCACAAGAAGCAAACAGTTTTGCTCTGTAAAAAAAAAAAAAGCTCCACCACCCAACTCTTTATAATTTAAAATCAATTTACTCACACTTACAGGCTAATTCGATTTTTTTTATCATCAAATTTATTAGAAATAGACTTAAAAAAACAACAACACAGAACTACACCTTTCTGTAACATAACATTCAGCTCTGTATTTTGTCAGATGGGTCATAATTTTCCAGGACTATTTAGACGTGCTTCCCTTTAAAAATATATATATATACAAAGAAAGTCCTCTCAAGTGTAGGAATGTTGTCACAAAGGAAATTAGATAGTGCAAATATTTCACTTTAAAATAGTCTGGCCACTCTACACACATGGCAGCCATCTGGGAAGTCTTATAAAACACAGAGCTCAGTATAAAGGAGGAAAGTAATATTAATCAGGTGGTGTGTGCTCACAGGATTATAAAACCTAAATTATAAGAACATTCTTGTTTCATGGTAAATCCATAAAGAAATAATAACTGGAGGCAGTGAAGTCACACAAAGTCCTATAGCAATAAAAGTGTTGCCTTATCTTATTTATAAAAATAGACACCAAGAGATACTTAACAATTAAACCGAAATAAGAAAAAAAAAAGTCTGCAATTCTAAAAGTCCATCATCACGACTGAAAGCATAGTTACTCACCTGTGGCAGGTGTTGTCCAGGAACAGCAGGAATCTGGAGAACGTTCTCCTGGCATCTCACAAGGATCCCACCAGGAGGGCAGCATATCATCGCGACATCTATGGGCAGATGGAACTCCGCCAGGGCTACTCACTCACCAGCCAAGCTGTGAGTGAGAGGGAGTGGAGTTTGGGGTGTAGTAGGTTGCCCTCCTCCTGCGAGAATAGATCTGGAGCACAACCCAGATGAAGGGGCGGTGCATGAGACAGCTGTACTAACAAGGGGTGCCACCATGGGACAATGAGTATCAAGGAGGCCCCATCTGCTTAGACCTTGAAGAGAGTCTTGGTCACTAATGGAGTCAGTGAGTAAGCACAGAGTAGACCTTTGCTCCAATCCAGGAGAAAGGAAACAGAAGCCATCTGACTGGGACAGGGTATCCTGGAGCAAAAACAGCGGTAGCTGGGCATTGAGAGGAGATGTGAAGAGATCCATGGTGGGGGTGCCCCACATCCAAAAGAGCCAGCAGGCCATGTGGGGCTTACTGTGTAACTCCCGAGAGTTACACAGCCCAGAGAAGCATGTGGAGCTTCACGGCGAACTTCCAGAGCCGGACTGTTTCCCAACAGAGAAGGTACGAGCCCATGCCCCCTTATTTGTTGATGTAGAACAGCGCTACTTGGTTGTCGGTCTGTATAAGAACAATCTGACCAGCCAGCTGTGTCTGAAAGGCCTGCAATACATTTGCAATGGCTCCAGTTTCGAGGACATTTATCTGGTGGAGACTCTCACTCTCTGACCAGAGGCCGCCGAGATGGGCTCCCCAGCCAGCATGGAGGCATCAGTCAGAACTTGCTGGACTCCCTCCGAGTCATCTTTCTCCTCTTCAGTTTGTTCAAAACTCTGCTGCGTGGCTAATCTTCCACCAGCCCCAAATATACTCATAACACTTCTCAAATCACTTCATTGGCTTCCCTTCTGTTTCAGTATCCAATACAAACTTCTCTTTCTGACCTATAAGTGCATTCATTCTATCGCTCCTCACACTTTCCTCTTGTCTCTCTCCCTACATCCCTCCTCGTGAACTCTGCTCTTCCTCTGGCTTGCTTCTCTCTATGCCCTTCTCTTCAACAGCCAGTTCCAGACTTTGATCCTTTCACCTTGCTGCTCCTTATGCCTGGAACAAATTACCTGTATCCTTACGTCAGGTTTCATCCACCCCCCCCCCCCCTTTTTTCAAATCCATGCTAAAGGCTCACCTCCTTCAGGCCGCTTTTGGAGCTTAATCCTTTGTTCTCCTTCTGTCTCATTACCCTTTCCCTGTACCCTTGTTCTCATCTATTGTACTGTCTGTCTTGATTAGATTGTAAGCTCTGATGAACAGGGACAGTCTTTTAGGGAGCGTCTGTACAGTGCTGCATATGCCTTGTAGCATTATACAAATGATTAGTAGTAGTAATAGAACTTGGTGTGGGAGTGCTTGAAAAGGCAGCCCCCCCCCCCCCCCCCCCCAGAAGATGTACCGACTGCTGCCACCATGGGAGGGAGTCGAGAAGTCGTTGAGTTACATGCACTCTGTCGGAGAGGTGGCTCGACGCCTGCGCCACTGCATGCAGATGGTCCACTGTGCTTGCCGCATATTCAGGCAGGCAAATGGAGTGACATGGACTGTGGAAGCCATGTGGCCCAGGAGGCAAAGCATTTGGCTAGCAGACATAAGAATATAAGAAATGCCACACTGGGTCAGACCGAGGTCCATCAAGCCCAGTATTCTGTTTCCAACAGTGGCCAATTCAAGTCAAAAGTACCTGGCAGATTCCCAAAAAGACACACAGGTTCCATAATGCTTGTACTGGGGCAAGCAGTAGATTACTAAGGTCCTCTTTAATAATGGTTTATGGAACTTTCCTCCAGGAACTTGTACAAACCTTTTTTAAACCCAGCTACACTAACAGTTTTTACTACATCCTCCGGTAACAAATTCCAGAGTTTGATTACGCATTAAATGAAAAGATATTTTCTCTTCTTATTAGTCTTAAACGGGTTACCCTGTAGCTTCATTGCATGTCCCCTAATCTTTCTACTTTTTTTATTTATTTTTATTTTTTTTAACTTACATTTTTTATTGGTATTGCGTAGCACACAAAAACAACCAGTAACATACATAATTTACACCCGTATACAATCCCGAATCCCAAATACACATTGTCAACAAAGCCAATAAACCGGACAGAGGCTAACAAATAGCTACAAACATTTCCCCCTTGTAACCTCCTATCCCTCCCATCCTTCCCCCCCCCCCCTTCCAGCAGCTCTGGCTTCCAAATATAGCAACAGAGGTTGCCACTGCTTAGTAAACCTCTCCCCATGTCCCCTCCGAAGCGCTGTGAGACGCTCCATGCTTAAGACCCTATGTAGCCTGGAATGCCATTGGGACAACTCCGGTGGCGTACTTTGTTTCCACTTCCATGCGATTTCACACCGAGCCGCAATAATGCATGCAAGCATTGGCTTACGCCATCGGAAGTTGAGAGTAGTAGGCCATACCCCCAATAAAAATAAAGAGGGACTCAACTCCGGCATTACCCCAAAAATCACCCCCATTTGCTCTCTTATCTTCCAGTACCGGGATATCACTGGACAATCCCACCACATATGGATATAGGACCCCCGGGCGCCGCATTCCCTCCAACAAAGGTCCGGGGCCCCAGGAAACATCTTCTTATAACGTACCGGAGTATAGTACCATCTCATCAGTATTTTATAAGCATTCTCCTGAATAGTTGTACATAAAGAGGACTTAGATGCCCCCCTAAAGATCGCCATCCACTCTTCCTCGTCCCACTGTACCCCCAGATCCTTCTCCCACTCCAGCATATAACTAAGCCTGCCCTCCCCCTTTCGAGCCCTTTGGAGGCTATTATACAGCAAATGAATCAATCCACGGGATTGATGATGGCCAAGCCATAGGGCTTCCAAATCATTAGGTCCCTCTGTTATCTTTTCCATGTTATCCTTCTGACGCAAATAATGTGCCACCTGTAGATAAGCGAAAAAATCTCGGGACCCCAGCTGAAACTTGGCCTTTAAATGCTCAAAAGACTTAACCTCCCCCAAATCAATCAATTGCATAAAGTTATCCAACCCTTTCCTTGCCCAACCGTGAAATATTCCCTCCCTCCCTGGACTGAAGGCAGGGGTGGGGTAGCCTTAATGGGCGCCAATAGGGAAGTCCCTACACCCATACACTAATCCGTTTCCATCCCCTCTGCCATTCTCCCCATAAATGCCGAATAAAGGGATTCGCTGTCCACTCCCCGTGCAACACCCCTTTCTGCAGCCAAGGTAGATACTGGAGGCGCCAACCCTCTACCCAAAATTGTTCTATAGCGTGGACCCGTTTAGTATTCTCAGACTCCCGCCACTCCATGACCTGCCGCATCTGGGCCGCCAAATAATAATCAGCAATCTCTAACATCCCCAGCCCCCCAGTCCGTCTGGAGCGGTACAATATTCGGCGCGCTATGCACGGGGGTCGATGCCTCCACACAAATAAAAACATTTTCCGTTGTAATCATTGGAGGACTATTCTAGGCACCCGCACTGGCAGTACTTGAAAAAAATACAACAGCCTAGGCAGCACCATCATCTTGAGCGTGGCTATTCTTCCTAACCAAGAGATCTCCTCCTTATTCCACTTGTCGATATCCCGTTCTATCTGGCCAATCAGGGAGGGATAATTCGCCCCATACAACCTCGCCGGATCCTCAGTGAGACGGATTCCAAGATACTGGATGTCCTTTGAGGCCCAGCGGAAATTATAAGTCCCTTGTAAATGCCCCAACATAGTATCCGATAAGCTGACATTGAGCGCCGCCGTTTTATCCCAGTTAATTTTAAAGCCCGCTACCCTCCCATATTGTTTTAACTCCGCCATATAGATGGGCAGTGCCAATAAAGGGCTGGCCACAAACAACAACATGTCATCAGCGAACAACGCCACTTTATGCTCCTCCGTACCCACCCGTAAACCCTTGGTGTCCGTATTGCTTCTCAATCGTCTCGCCAGCGGTTCCATAGTTAGAGCAAACAACAAGGGGGATAATGGGCAACCCTGTCGAGTACCCCGTTCCAAGTGAAAAAACTCAGAGTAGCGGCCATTTACTTTAACGGCTGCCACCGGGTTAGCATATAAGGCCTTAATCCAGGCCATCATATTCGATCCAATCCCAATCTTTTCCAGCACCGCAAACATAAAACTCCATTCCACCCGGTCGAAAGCTTTCTCTGCATCTATACTTAACAACAACAATTCCTGTTTTTGTTGCCTCGCTGACCACATCACTTGAATAGTTCTCCAGATATTATCCCCCGTATTCCTCCCATGAATGAACCCGCTTTGGTCCGAATGGATAACCTTCGGCATGATAACCCCGAGGCGATTCGCCAGCACCTTTGCTAGGATCTTCCCTCCGTATTCAATAAAGAAATTGGACGACAGGATCCACACAACGTGGGGTCTCAACCCGGCTTTGCCAAAACAGTAATCCCTGCCTGTTGCATCGAAGGCGCCAACGGTTTACCGTGCAATACCTCATTAAATAGCCGCTGCAGCAATGGGGCTAGCCATTCCCCAAATTTTTTATAAAACAAAGCCGGAAAGACATCCAAGCCAGGTGCCTTATTCAAAGCCAGGCCCTTGATTACCAGACCAATTTCCTCCAGCCCAATCGGCTGATTAAGCATTGCCCTATCCGGGTCTGATAATTCCGGGATTACATCCCCTTCCATCTTTCTACTTTTTGATGACATAAAGAATCCATCTATGTTTACCCGTTCCACTCTTCATTAAATTTATGGACCTCTATCATATCTCCCCTCAGCCATCTCTTTTCCAGATTGAAAAGCCCTAGATTTTTAAGCCTCTCCTCATAGGTGTATCCTTCCATCCCCTTTACCATTTTCTCTGTACCATTTCTAATTTTGCTATATCCTAGCAAACAACACGGGACCTGATAGCAAGAGAGATGAGTCGGTGGGCCCGGTCTGTTGGGGAGATATGCCCTGGCCACTGAAGTATCAAAGAGAGCCCCAATGAATTCTAGACACTGAGCGGGTTGCAGGTGGGCTTTGGGTAGTTGATTACAAAGCCTAGCTGCTCCAAGACCTGGATGGTATGCTATAGAGTCTGGCAAACTTCATCCGTAGAGCCACTCCTCGGCAACCTGTCAGCCAGGTAAAGGAAGATGAAAATCCCCTGCATACAGAGAAAAGTGGCTATGACCACTAGGCACTTTGTGAAAATCCTGGGAGCGGATGTGAATCCGAAGGGAAGAACCCTGTATTGGTAGTGCCTGCTGCCAATAATGAAGCGGAAGTATTGTTGGTGCAGGGGGGGGGGGGAATGAGGATGTGAGTGTAGGCATCTTTTGCATCCAAGGAACACAGCCAATCTCCCCAATGGAGGTAGGGCAGCACGTTCCAAGGGATACCATCTTGAACTTCTCTCTGACAAGAAAGTAATTTATATTGCAAAGATGGCAGAACCAGTTCTACCGCCCTGGCTTCCACAAGGTTGTCTACTTCCAACTTGAGAAGTTCCCTAGGGTATTTCCCTGGAAATAACAGAGGATGGGGGAGGAGTCTGTTCAAAATGTGGAGGTAACCCTTCTTCACTATTTGTAACGCCTATGTGTTGGTGGTGATGCTGGGTCACCGGTAGGCAAAGAACTGGAGATTCCCCCCAAATGTGCTGTGGAAATGGGCCTGCAAGGGGAGGAATGGCTGTGGTCTTGGAGTCAAAATCCACCCCACCCCAAGGCTGTGGCTGGGGCTTTGAGGTCTTAGGCCTACGCTACTGCCATTGGCCCTGGCTCTTGGGCTGCTGCCCCGGTGGGGGCACCTTGTAGGAGTGATACAGAGGATAAGCATAGGCCTTCTTCTTCGGGCAGAAGGACATTTTCCCCAAAGCTTTCCAACAGGAAGGGTCAGCAGTCTTCCGGGAGAGCCTGGTCATGGTGAGCTGTTCTGTCTCCAACTCAGCAGTCTTCTTCATCATGGGTTTGCCAAAGAGGTTCTCTGCCTGGCATGGGATATCAGTCAATATGTCCTGAACCCACTGCTCCAGGTCAGAGGACTGCAGCCATGCCAGGCACCAATACCCACCATAGCCACTCTGGCCCCAGATTCTAAGCAGTCATAGGCTACTCAAGTCACAAACTTGGAGCATTCCTGAGTTTTATTGACCAGGCTCCGGACGTTCTTGAGATGGTCACCTGAAAGTTCAGCCGAGAACCCAGCAAGCTCCCCTGCCAGATCTCTCAAGTTCATGCCCATGTACAGCTGATAAGCTTGTATACAGGCCATGAGCATCGAGCCCTGGTAACACTTTCTGCTGAAACCATCTATGGTGCGGGCCTCCCAACCTGTTGGCACAGAGGAGCGTGTCTTATGCTCTTGATGCGGTGCATGGCCAACTCCACCATCATGGAGTTGAGGCAGTTGTGCTTTTTCAAAGTCTGGGCACTTGTGGACCCGATACATGGCATCTAGCCTTTTGCTCACCATAGGCATCGTAAGCAGGATCTCTCACATCCTCAGAAGGAGCCGCTCCAGAATGGGATGGACAGGGACAGCAATGGCCTCCTTTGATGAAGTGAGATACTGGAGGATCTCGAGCTCCTATGGCTCAAGGCTCCTCTTCCACCTCCAGGTGAAAGGCAAGGCCTTTCCTATAAGCCCTCACAAACTCCAGGGAGGAGAGGTCCTTGGGAGGGGATCTTTGATGCTCAAGAGGTGGTGAGGGATCTGTACAGTCTCCGGAGACTCATTCTCAGTCTCCCAATTGGAGTCGGAGTCACTGAGGAACACGAAGTATCAACGGGATTGAGGACTCCGTCGATGATGGGAAGGGGTCCCTTGTTCTTGATGCTCAGAACCGGAGGCACTGGGAGGAGATGAGCTGTACTGATCAGGATCAAGAGCGGTTTCGGGATCCTGAAGAAACCGCAAAGAATTAGAGGACCAGCTGCACCTCTGCCGTGGACAAGGCTGTCACCAGTGCTGAGGAACCGGAGTGATGTGTTTTTTGTTGGGGGGAGGGGGGGAAAAGAGAGATGTTGACTCATAATAAAGGCAGACAGGCTGCACTCAAGAGCCAGCATCCTCTCCACCTGGAGGGAGGGCTCCGCAGCGGCACCGATGAAGCCAATGCTGGCTCCCTCAGTGAGGACTCCATGAGGGTTATAGCCTTGGGAGCCCCGCACCAAACCTCTGAGATCTCAGGTGGCAACGCCTCCTGTCAGGGCAGCTTGGAAGGCCGCTCCCGGCTTCGCCTTGGAGTCACGTCGAGGGCTCCGATGCAGATGACCAGGGGTTTTCGCCTCTGATATCGACTTGGAGTCCATTTCTTCTTCGATGAGGAGCACCCCCAGAAGGGACGCATGTCTGATGTCCTGCAACCTCGAGGCTTGGAGGTCTCCCGGTCTCCTTTCAGAGCCAATGCCTCAGACAGAATCTTTGAGGTCTTGGAACCGAACAAGGATTGCCGCTGCTTTTCTCGGTTCTTGAGTCCCTTGCGAGTCATCTGCAAGCAGAGCAGGCAAGACAAAGGCTCATAGTCGGCCCAGAGGCATGCAAGCCACGAACTGTGGCGGTTGGTGACTGAGATAGTTTGAGTGCACTTTTTGAAACCACCACTTGGGTTAGACATGGTGGGGAAGACAGCTCCCGCCAAATCAAAAGACTTCAATGTCCTCACCAACCGGGGAGGGGGCGTAAGAAAAAACCCACGCACCAAAAAAGAAAAGACCCCCCCCCCCCCAAAAAAAAAAGACAACACTGAAGCACCAATGGTTGTCGAGATCGACAAAGGCAGGAAGGGCAACTTGAATCGAAACAAGTCTGTACCCGAACGGCAAAAAACAAACAGAAAAAACTGAATTTATCTCTGGGATTCAGACAGACATCTGAAGGGCTCTGCAGAAGAAAGACGACTGAGGTAAGATGGCTCCTTTGGGTGGGAAGACTGGCACACATGCACTTTGGAAGCTTGGAAGTGTTCCTGTGCAGACTCTGTCAGTGACATCACCCCTATGTGAGGACTGACTTCCTGCTCGGTCCCGGAGAAAAGAGAAGAAATCATTTTAGCTAAAAAGATTACTTTCATTTTAATTCAAATTCCCACAGAATTAGAAGTTTCCACAATAGCAACTGGCAATTTAGAATAATCAGAATATGTAGAACCCTGGTCTGGGTCAAAGAATATGAAATCTTTAGTTTTAAGTTTGCATATGCAAGAGTACCGGACAATTCTGTCCTCCAGCTTCTTGTTTGGGGCGTAGGAGCATCTGTCTTTCAGTGTAAATCCTCGAAAAATGTAACCTTTTGTCCCTTAAGAAAACTTTTCTCTATCTAGCTCAAAAAATAAAAAAGACCAACTACATGGCTGTACTGCTTTTTCAAGATCTTGTGTTAAATTCTCCCCAGGGGTCGATTGTTAGACTTAAACATTTCTTGGCTTGAGAAGTAGTCTAAATATTTTCTTATTTTGCAATAAATTTATCATTCAGTGTCAGTCAATTAGATCTGGTTTTGATTTTGAGGGCTATTCCCTGGTTTTCTGCACAGTCGTAACACGCAAATTCTGTTCCCTTACCATCCAAGACATCTGTCGCACTCTTTATGGTCTCTCTTGGCCAGCTAGGCTCATACAAAATGTGCTTTGGCAGTGAGTTCTATTTTAACAATTCTTACGTTCAATAGCAAATGCAGTGTTTAAAACATTCAAAAAGCTGTTGAAAACATTGCCAAATTACACTGGTCAACAAATTTTTACAAAAGTCATGTTACTGAAATAAAAAGTCATTATCATCAATTTTTATATGCTGAACACGAACATGACAGTGAAATTACAAAAAAACTAGAGCCAACTTTGCAATCTACAAGAATTAATGTTTACATCACAAAATGAATGTCAATAGTAAATATATAACAGGTCTTCGGTTAATACCTGTAAAAAAACAAGTCATAGACTACTTCTTAGATTTTTGTCTCTTGTACAGCTGTTCGGGAGCTTCTCTGGAGAATGTCCAGCAGTAATCAGCCAGCATTGTAGTGGACCACTTTCCCTAGTATCTTTGCTCCATCGTTGCGATATCCTTATGAAAACGTTCACCCTGTTCATCACTAACCATACCACAGTTGTCAGGAAAGAAATCGAGATGGGAATCAAGGAAATGGATCTTTAGAGACATATTGCAGCCAAGTTTCTGATACTGCATCAGCATGTCTTCTACTAGTTCCTTGTAGTTTTCTGCCCTAACATTCCCGAGAAAGTTTGTTGACACTAGGCAAAAAGCATTCCATGCTTGTTTCGCATCACCCTCCAGCAAGTTGTTGAACCGGTCAACTTTGAAGAGCTCTCGAATCTGAGGACCCACAAAAACTCCCTCTTTAATCTTTGCTTTGCTGAGTCGAGGTAATTTTTCATGCAGGAATCAGAAAACTGGTGAAGTGCGGTCCGTGGCTTTCACAAAGTTTTTCATCAAACCTAGTTTGACCAGGTTTGATGAAAAACCTCGTGAAAGCCATGGACCGCACTAGCAGAGCTGGGTGCTGGATATTCTTCTCTCCAACTGTTACACTTTGTCTGCGATTCCATTCCTTCCGCAAGTAGTGCCAATCCCTTGCTCGGCTATCCCACTCACATAAGAAACACATGTATTTTATATATCCCTGCTGCAGTCCCATTAAAAGGGCAACTACCTTCAAGTCACCACAGAGGTGACAGCTATACTTGGTATAGTCAATGGAAGTCAGTAGATGCTTTAAGTTATCGTATGTCTCTTTCATGTGGACGGCATGCGCTACTGGAATAGATGGAAGATGGTTTCCATTGTTCAAAAGCACAGCCTTCAGACTCAGTTTCGAAGAGTCTATAAATAGTCTCCAGTTTTGTGGGTCATGAGTGATTTTTAAGGCATTCATGAGGCTTTCAATATCAGAACTGAATACCAGATTACTTTCCTTTCCGACTGCGTATAGTACACTGCTGACGTCAGATGGCTGCAGCAGCCATCTGGCAGTAGTATTGTATTGCATCAGAAAATGATGCAATCAACTCTGGATGATGTGTGCATGCTGGTATTATGCAATGTGATGCAATATTACATCATTCAAGGCTTATTTGAGATGTTGATGTCCTACTGGATAAATTTACACGGTGAAACGTCAAAAATGAACTACATGCAATATCTTTAAAATGAGAGCCAATATATTTTTTTAAATGTTATATTCGTGTTCAGCTCACCAAGATACTACAGATTAGGGCCTTTTAAAGTCAGTAACGATTTCAATGTTGACCAGTGATTTGTTAGTATGATGTCAGAAATCAGACCTAGTGAGTTTTTGAATGTTTTATTGCTATTTCAAGAAAAGCCTACTCCCATTCATTACCAAAATATCCCATATTTTCTCCATTAACCCCTAAAATCTTGCATAGTTCACAGCTCCAGTAATCTCTTCTCTTGTTCACATCAACTGGACAGACGCTATCTGAAAATTCATGGCTGGGTTCCAGTCTGAGCCCTGAACAATGCACTCCTGTTCACCAAAAGCAAACATTTCCAGCGGAGTTGGGAATACTTAAAGGGTAACATGTTTTATGCTAAATTTATGTTCGAAATTCACCCAATACCAAATATACAAAGTTCCAACTTGTATTATAATAGTGCAATTCTTACTGAAGCGCTTAAGGGCATGTTCACTAAAGTTCACTATCAGGGTAGTGTGGTGTTAACATGCCGTTTGGGTGCCACACTAAAAAGTAGCACAGGGCCTGCCCCAATGAAAAACCTGCGCTACCCTGGTAGCATGCATCAGGGAAGGGAATAGGCGAGACACAGGTTTCCCCAGCACATCCCTGAAAGCGCAGGCATTAGTGACCCACACTTGATGCAGGTAGCATGGGTCCCACTTACACCACTGCAGTCATCAAGGAACCTCACAATGGTAACACAGCCCATACGCGCACTACCAGCGCGGAGCTCAGTAAAGCATAGTTAGTTACTCACCTGTAACAGGTGATCTCCAGGAACAGTAGGAATTTAGTCTTCACATATGGGTGACTTCAGTACCAAAAGGAGCCCGTGCAGAAATTCTCCCCAGTGTCCAATAGGAAAGCTTTTGGGAGCATCCCACTGCACCTGTGTAGTTACCTCCCAACTCTCCTACCTCAATTGAGTTTCCAGTTGAGAGAAAAGGAGAAAAAGAAAACCTACAACTCCTGGGGAGGGGGGAAGGGTGGGTTGTGAAGACTAAATTCCTGCTGTTCCTGGAGATCATCTGTTACAGGTGAGTAACTATGCTATCTCCAGGAACAAGCAGGAATGTAGTCTTCACATATGGGACTCCCCAGCTCCCAGCTGAAGTGAGGGCAATGAGGAAGATGACTTCCCATGAAAGATACTTTAGTGGAGTCGTAGCCAAGAGTTCAAAGGGCAGCTTTAAAAGCTGTATTAGAACTACATTGAGATCCCACGCCACCGGCGGTGGTTTAATGGGAGGCTTGGTTAACAAAAGACCTCTCATAAAACACGCTACCAGCAATTGTAAGAAGATGGGCTGTCCGTCCAAGGGAAGATGGGAGGCGGCAGTCGTGCTTAGATGAAACCTCCCGGAGTTGGTTTTGAGACCAGTTGAGGAGAGGGAGTAGGTATTGAAGGAGTCCCTCCACAGGAGCAGAGAAGGGATTGAGATCCCTTTGGGAACACCAGATAGAGAATCTATGCCACTTAAAAATGTATGAACATCTGGTAGATGGTTTCCTGGAAGCTAACAGGTTCTCTCTACCTCATGCATGAGTTTAAGGTCCTGTAAAGCTATGCTTTCAGCAGCCAAGCTGTGAGATGGAGCGGCTGTGGAGTTGGATGGAGCAGTGTCCCTTCATCCTGGAAGAGGAGAGTGGGCACAGATCTGAGACACAGAGGTTGTGTCTGAGACAGACGTAACAGGAGAGGAAACCATGGTTGACATGGCCAGAGTGGGTCTATGAGGATCATGAAGCCCCTGTCTGTTTTAAGCTTGAAAAGTGTCTTGGGGATGAGGGGAATGGGAGGAAAAGCATATAGGAAACCTCGACCCCAGTGGAGGTGAAAAGCATCCACCTGCTGGTTGCTGGACATGGGAGTCCTGGTGCAGAAGCGTAGGAGCTTGGCATTCTGCGGAGTGGTAAACAGATGTATGTCCAGAGACCCAAAGTCTGAAAAATGTAGGACGTTGTGTCCGAATGGAGAGACCATTCGTGGGGCAGAAGGATTCGACTTAATTTGTCTGCCAAGACTGTTTGCTCCCTGGGAGACACTCCGCTTGGAGGGTGTATTTGATGAGCAATTGCGAAGGACCAGAGATGAAGGGCCTCCTTGCAGAGGGGCCAAGAGCCTGTTCCACCCTGCTTGTTCACACAGAACATGGCCACTTGTCTATCTGAACCAGGACCCTGTGGGATCTTAGGTGAGGTTGAAACACTCTGAGGGCCTTGAAGATAGCACGAAGCTTCAGTAGATTGATCTGGAGCTGCAACTCCTGTGCTGTCCAGAGGCCTTGTGTGGAGTGTGTCCAAATGAGCCCTCCAACGCAGTTTAGAAGCATCCGTCATTAGGGTGCATTGATGTGGAGGCTAGGGTGGCCAGACGAGGAGATTTTCTGGGGAACACCACCATTGGAGGGCTGTGGTGAGAGGGGCAGTGCCTTGAATCCTGTCCCTGAGATGGCCTGAGGCTTGCTTCTATTGGGAGGCAAGAGTCCACTGGGCTGTGTGCATATGTAGACGGGCATATGGTACAACATGCTGTTGAGGCCATATGCCCAAGAAGCTTCAGTATTTCCCGGGCAGTCAGATGGTCTGAGCTGTACCTAGGATGCCAGCTGAATGAGACCAGAACGGATTTGGGGTAGAAATGTCCTTGATTGTTATGTGTCCAGGAGAGCTCCAATGAATTCTAGTTCCCGAGCTGGGGCGAGATGGGACTTTGGAAGATTTATGACAAATCCTAAGTGCTGCAGTACCTGCATGGTACGAAGCAGAGATAGCCAAACCTCCTGGGAGGTGTCTGCCTTTATGAGCCAGTCATCTAAGTAAGGGAAGACAAATATCCCTAGAGACCTTAGATATGCAGCCACAACCAACATGCGCTTTGTGAAGACTCTTGAGGCAGAGGCGAGTCTGAATTGATAATTTTTTCCTTGAAAGAGGAAGTGTAGATATTTCCTGTGTCCTGGATGAATGAGGAGGTGTGTGTATGCTTCCTTTAGATCTAGATCTAGAGCCAGTCCTGACTCTGGAGGAAGGGTAGAAGGGTCCCTAGAGAGACCATCTTGAACTTCTCGTGACCAGAAACTTGTTTAGATTTCTGAGGCCCAGGATGGGCCTGTACCCCCTGGTCTTTTTTGGTATGACAAAAATTACGGAGAGTAGAAACCCATTACCTGCTGAGATATGGGGACCTTCTCTATGGCACCCTGTGATAGAAGAGAAGACACCTCCTGCAGTAGGAGAGCAGAGAGAGGGGCCCCGAGTATGATATTCCCCTGCTAGGGTGGAGAGGGGTGGAGTTTGGAAATGAAGTCTGTACCCCTCCTTCACTATGGTTAGTCCACTGCTCTGAGGTGATGAGATGCCACCTGTGGGCATAATGACAGAGTCTGCCTGCTATGTGGAGGGGTGGGGGGTCCTCCAGAGGCAGGGTGGCAATGTTCTCTAGGAAAAAGTCAAAAAACAGGTGCAGACAGTGGCTGTGGAGCTGGTTGAGCCTTAGGTACGTGCGGCTTCTTCTGCTGCTTGGGAGGATGTGCCTCTTTTGAGGACCCTGAGCCCGGTATTGAATGGCAGTAGAATAAGCAGCATAGAACTTTTTTCTTATTAAAGAAGGTCTTTGCAGTTGTCTTTTTCCTAGTAGGGTTGGCTGTAGCTCTAGACAGTCTGTTCAGAGTGGTATTCTCTGATTCCAACCGAGAAGCCTTATCTTGCCAGTACTTGCCAAAAAGATTCTTGCCTATGCAGGGTATACTGCCCAGTTTATCTTGAACCCACTGCTCAAGTTCTGAGGCTTGCAGCCATGCAATCTTGTGTGTACTGATGCAGATTGCGATGGCTCTGCTAATGCACTCAAATGCATCGAAGGTTGCTCCATTAAAAACTTAGAGACATTTTGGGCTTGTTTGACTAGAGCAGCGATGGCGAACCTATGGCACGCGTGCCAGCTGTGGCACGCGAAGGCCTTGCAGCTGGCACGCGTGAAGGTCCGCAGAAAAAGAAAAAGCGGGCTCTGGCTGCTGCCGCGGACGCGGACGCGGCAGCATGCAGTGTCCCGCGGGGCCCCCTCCGCCCGCTAAGCCCCTCTGCAAGGGCTTTCAGATTCGCGAGGGAGACAGCGTCTCCCTCGCGTCTCTGTTAAGCCCGCAGGGGCTAATGGGAAATTTCCCATCAGCCCCTTTAGACGCGAGGGACTGATGGGAAATTTCCCATTAGCCCCTGCGGGCTTAACAGAGACGCGAGGGAGACGCTCTCCCTCGCGAATCTGAAAGCCCTTGCAGAGGGGCTTAGCGGGCGGAGGGGGCCCCACGGGACATTGCATTCTGCCGCTGCCGCGGCAGAAGCCAGAGCCAGCTGCTTTTTTTTTTTTTTTAAATTTGCCATGGGGGGTGGGTTAGGACTGCTAATGGGCTGGGGGGGGTTAGGACTGCTAATGGGCTAGGGGGGGTTAGGACTGCTAATGGGCTGGGGGGGTAGGACTGCAAATGGGCTGTGGGCTGATGGGGGCTGTCTGGAAATGGGGTGATGGGGGGTTAGGACTGGTAATGGGCTATGGGGGGGGGTTAGAACTGCTAATGGGCTAGAGAGGGGGGGGTTAGGACTGCTAATTGGCTAGGGGGGGTTAGGAATGCTGATGGGGAGGGGTTAGGACGTGAGGTGGGCTGTTGGGTGGGGTTTGGCCTGGAACTGGGCTGATGGGGGGGTAACACTGGAGGTGGTCTGATGGGGTTAGGACTGGTAATGGGCTATGGGGGGGTTTAGGACTGATAATGGGCTATGGGGGGCTGGGACAAGAAATGGGCTGATGGGGGAGGGGTTAGGACTTGAGGTGGGCTGATGGGGTTAGGACTGGTAATGGACTGTGGGCTGATGGGGGGGGTTAGGACTGGCAATGGGCTATGGGGGGCTGACTGGAAGTGGGCTGATGGGGGGTTAGGACTGGTAATGGGTTATAGGGGGGGGGCTTAAACTGAAAATGGGGTGATGGGGGGTTAGGACTGGAAGTGGGTTGATGAGGGGGGGATAGGACTGGTATTGGGTTGGGGGGTTGTAGGACTGGAAATGGGTTGGGGGGCTGCTAGGACTGGAAATGGGCTGATGCAGGGACTAGAAGGGAATGGATGCTGGGTGAGGCTGGAACTAGAAGGGAGCTGGTGTTGGGGGAGGATTAGAATGGGATGGGGCTGGGAGAGTAAAATGGAGAGGGGAAAAATATTTTGTGTGGGAGGGATAAAAAATCTACAATTGGCCGGGTATTGGGAGAGTAAGTGGGGATTGAGGATGGAGGGGTAAATTTTGAGTAGATGAAATAGGAATGAGGAAAGAGCAAAAGGAGAAAGATTAGTATGTTAAAGCAGATGTAGAGAGAGAATGGAAAAAAAAACCCAAGAAGACAGAAGAAAGGACAAATGGACAGCAGATGGAGAGTTAGCAGAAGACACGAAGAAACCAGAAGAAAGTGGCTGGAACAATTGCAACTGAAAAAAAATGCACAAAAGGTAGAAAAATATCTCTTTATTTTGAATTTATTAATTGGAATATGTCAGCTCTGGGAAATGTGCATCATTAATTTTTGCGCTTTGTTTAGTACAAGAGGAAATTAATATATAGTTTTATTTCTACAGTGTTGTTGTATATTCCAAGTTTGGCTTTTGGGGTTCCCAGTTTAATTATTGTCTTCCTGTTTCTAAATTGTGATTCCTTGTTTGGTAATGGTCTGTTCTGCATGTGTAACTGAGCTGAGGTATTCTGTTTATATAATTCCTATTTGACATTGCCACTTGTTCTTTCCCCAGTAGGTCATGTATTGTTGTTCTCTGAGATGTATTGGTTTAATATTTGCAGTGTTGCCTTTTGATAGGTAGAGTATGGTGCTTTGTGAGTCCTGGTAGTGCTGTTAGGATACGGCGGGTTTGCTATGGGTTCTAAATGGGCAGCGTTTGTAGTAGTTCCTAATGTGCCTGGCGGTTGGTACTGGATTATAGTAATGTAGAAACCTTTTAGTCTTTCTTTATCCATATACTCATTAAGAGGCATGTTTACTAAAAGTTAGTGTATGGTAACATTATGCAAATATTTATGCAAATGAAGCACCTTATGCAAATGGAGCTTTAATTGACGTGCTGGCACTTTGAGGAAATTCTTTGGTTTTGTGCGGCAGTTTGGGCACTCAGGCTCAAAAAGGTTAGCCATCACTGGACTAGAGCAAGATAATCACCCCCTCTTATAATCTGGTGACCTCCTTTATGAACATACTCATGTAGAGTATATAGGCGTGAATCCTGGCTGAAAGCATGGAAGCCTGGAAACATCGACATCCAAATGCATTGAGGATTTGGGATTTTCTACCCAGAGAGTTAGAAGAATGTGTATTAGAACTCTTAATTTGACGCATCGCCAATTCCACCACCATTAAATGGTGGGAAAGTTGTGACTTTTGGAAGCCAGGTACATGGTATCGAGTGCAGGGTGAGATCATGAGGGGAGTCTCTCACATCTGGAGCATAAGATCATAGAGAACGCGGTGAACCAGAAGGTGGCCACCTCCTTAGGAGCTGTTGGGTACTGGAGGATCTCCAATTCCTAAGCTCTCTCTCAGATGTTATGGAGAAACTCCTAGCTAGGTCTCGAATAAACTCCTGGAAAGATATGTCCTTGGGAGGGGGACATGTGCCATTCCGGGGAAAGAAAGGGTTCTGCCGGTAGACTTTGCAGTAGTCGATTATTGAATGACTCATCAGAAGCCTCCGATTCGGAGGATTCAAAGTACTGCTGGGACTGGTGCTGGTTGATATTGGTATCTGGGTGGGAGATCTGCTTGGATGCGACCTTGGTACCAGAAATGGACTCGAGGGCAGGCATGGGAGGCAGTGAATCCAGCGGCATGTATCCCAAAGCAGCTTGCAACAGTACCATTGGCAGTACTGGAGTCTGTGGTACCATCACTAATGATCTGATCAGAACAGAGGTTGCCAATAGAGTCGCCAAGCTCTGCTCTATGGTCAGGATATGCTGATCCATGAAGCCACTGATGCTTGGGTATCTGTAATGGATATTTACACTACCGTCCCAGAGCACGGCACCAGGAGCTCTCCTGAGGTGGAGCCCCTCGATGGCTTTGAAGGAGAGGTACTCCTGCCGGGGCTGTATGGCTGGCCAGTCTACTTCCAGGTTAATGCATCTCGATGCTTTGAAAGATCTACCCTTGGAGGGATGGCTGTCTTTGATGAAGATATGTGCTTTGATACCCGAGATTCCTGAGAGGAAGATGATGCCCTCGATGACATTGATGCTAGGGAAACCACATCCGAAGCAAAGACAGCTCCAAACTTTGTGGCCTGGTTCTGCAAACCTCTCTTTTTCATTTTCTTACAAAGGGGACATTCTAATGGCTGGTGGTCAGGCCCGATGCATTTTAGGCACCATTTGTGAGTGTCAGTAGCCGAGATGGTACTGCCACATTTAGAACATTTTTTTTTTAACCACTAGATGGCTTTTCCATAGTGTCCGTAGACAGTATGGTGGGCTTAAGGCCCAAAATGGTGTAGTGCGCCTAAAGAAAAAAGGTTTGGGTTTTTTGTTTTGTTTTGTTTTTTACACAAAAAGGAAAGGAAAGAAGAATCGGAGAACCGACAACAAGAGGCTGTTCCAGCATCGATGGAAAGGCAGATTATCACAAAAAAGAAATAAAATAATTTTCTGCAGTGACAGGATTTGCTTCCTGATGGCTCCACGGAAAACGAAGAACTGAGGTGAGAGAGTTGGGAAGACAGGAAGGCAGCTATGCAGGCGCAGTGGAATGCTCCCAAAAGCTTTCCTATTGGATGCTGGGGAACATTCCCACATGGGCTCCTTCAGTACCGACATCATCCATATGTGAAGACTATATTCCTGCTTGTTCCTGGAGATAACATGTCCCCTAAAATACAGAGCAGGTAAAACATATATAAAGTGTATTAAAACGGACAGACAGTTTGCCTGATACTCCTTCCTACTGCGAGAGGCTAGGGGCAACTGTGATTTAATCTGGGAAAACGTGTTGTAAATGATCTAAACAAATAAATTGTTTGATATGTTCGTGACACACCGACACCACTTGGTAATGAAGAACGTAAAACATTATAGCTTTGGAGAACATCTGAAAATAAGGGGGCATGTCTCTTCAGATTCTGTCCAGCCAGAACCTTGAACTCTATACATATGCTTAACAGTTAGAAGCTTTACGAATTTTAAGAGTCTAGATCTAACACACAACCTTAACTTTGCAGCAGTCCTATGTAGAAGCATCGAAAAATCATGGCAGCTTCATGTCTGAGGGGTGCCTAACCCAAAATGCTCCACTAAATTAGGAGCAAATCCAGACTAAACAAAATCTGAAGTATCACTTATCCATCAAAGGAAAATCAGTTACTTACCACAATCACACTTATTTCAAATGAAGGACTTTCTAATATGTATATATATTTATCAAATTCTCCATGTTCCTCTAGCAACTCAAAGATAAATTCCGTAGCAGTTATGCATTGCATTTTCTTAAATTTGTTGCGTGCTGGCTAGTTTATTTTGTGTGTGTGGAGGGGAAAGGGTTGAGTTGGAACAAGGGTCAACACTTAGAAGAAGGAACAGAGGAGGGAGATGAAGAGGGAGAGAGAGAGGAGGAGGATTTAACAGGAGGCCGAAGGAGCAAGAAGGGAGATCAGGCATCCAGTCAAATAAAATTTACTTTCACTCATACACAACCCAATCTCCATAATCGTTTCTCACACCCGCCCCTTTACTCACTACCTTCAAGCTACCTCACTTCCGCAACTTCTGATCCCTTTTTTTCCACTCATATACTTCCCTCCCCAAACCCACTTACTCATTCCTTCACTCATACTTTAACCTAACAGTAGGTCTCCCTTCTCATCCCAGAAAAATCCAGATTTGGAGGAAGGAGATGGATCAGAATATCTATTTTGAATGGTTCAAACAGTAGGATGCTCTTCTCCTGCCACCAAGTTGAAAATAGTGCAGGCTGAACGAGGAAGAGATAGATGTATGGGTCACCACTACCTCTGGTTTAATCTAGTCCCTGGCCTCTGCTACGATTCCAGAGGGAAGGAGGGAAAATTTGGCAGTCCCTGGCAAGAGCTTGCTGCAGAATCATTGGCAAGTGGGACCCTGATTTTGATAAGGAGTGGAGGAGTGGCCTAGTGGTTGGGGCAAGGTACTTCAGGCCAGAAAGTCGGGGGTTCAAATCCCACTAGAGGACAGCAACCTTGGGCCGGAAGGACTGGGGTTTCTAGTCTCACAGGTGCTCCTTGTGGTCTTGGGCAAGCCACTTAACCCTCCATAGCCCATGTTCCCTGTAAAATAGTTATCTCCAAGTTATAATGCCCTGTTCAATGTAATTTCAGTTTGTTCAATGTAAACCGCACTGATGCAGAATAGCGCGGTATATAAGAGAATGTAAATAAATAAATAATTATACTAAGAAACTGACTGATTTGCCCTTAATAGATGGATTTAAAGCTGGCATTCAGATATCGTACTGTCTGTTAAGCACATTTTGAGCGTACATGTGCTTTAATCTTGTATACTCACTTCCCAAATTTAAACATGCTTGTTTTTTGCATTACAGGCTCAGAATCTAGGCTGCCAAAACACAAGTGCTCATCTTGACCACTCCCACATTTAGCAGGAACACTAAGCAGCTGGTTACCTTCTGACCCACGAGTTACTCTGTAGCCATTTACAGATTTACAACATTTTAATAAAAATGGACATCCCACATGTGAAACCAGTTTTGCCATTCTTAAAAATGTTAATGGATGTGGTAGTCTTTGAGGTAAGGGTACTCTACAAAATTACCATTCATCGCTATTGATCTTCTTTTGAAGTTCAGCGGTTTGGCGAGTCACTTCACCACACTGATCAGGACCCATCTCTTTGCTCTGCCTAACCTTTAGCATCTCCAATTCTCTTTTCACTGCCTGCAGGTTTGCAGACACCCTTCTCAGTTCCTCTGACTTCACTTTCACGCGCTTCCGAAGCTTTTCGTTTTCCTCCAGAGCCAGGAACAGCTTTTTCTTCAAGGCATTGCAGTCTACAAGAGTGTAACTATGATCGGGGACTGAAAGTGGGTACACTTCTCTCTGCTGGCGTGGGACAGTCTGTAGTGGCAGAGACCTGGACTTCTCTTCTTTCACTGTACCAACCTGAAAAGGACAGGTTCAGGTATTAGGCTTTGAGAATATTATTAACCTGCTGTCTGGGTAGTCAAAAAAGAATAGTTACTCACCTGTAACGGGTGTTCTCCAGGGACAGCGGGACTCAGTCCTCACATATGGGTGATGTTGGCACTGACTGAGCCCTCGCGGAAGCATCCCCCCAGCTTTCAAAGAAAGCCTTTGGGAGATGCCACTATGCATGCATGGTCCCCTTCCCTCCAAAGAGTGCCATCTTGCTTAGTCAGTCAGATGACATAACTAAAAAGACAGCAAAAATAAGATGGTAAAGTAGCAACTCCAAGGGGAGGTGAGAGGGTTGTGAGGACCGATTCCTGCTGTCCCTGGAGAACACCTGTTACAGGTGAGTAACTATGCTTTCTCCAGGAACAAGTTGAAAGTCAGTCTTCACATATGGGACTCCCCAGCTACAGGCTACCAAAAGCCCATAACGAAAAAACACGGTCTCCCTCAAGGGGAGCCACGAGAAGCAGTAATTGAGTCCATGGCTATAGACTACAGTAGGACCCATGTGTCCGATGAAAACCAGCACTCCGGTAGCATAAACACAGATGAATCAGAGTTGCCTAAACCCTGAAAGATTACAGAGCACAGCCTGGCCAAAGGCACTGTCTAGTCAGGCCTCCCTTTCCAGGCAGTAATGTGCTGCAAAGGTATGGACTGAAGACCAGGTGGCAGCCCGGTAGATGTCTACCATCGGGACGGAGTGCAGGTTTGCCACTGAGGCCGCCATGGCCCTGAAACAGTGCGCCATGACATGGCCTTCTAGCAGGAGCCCTGCTTGCTCATAGCAAGGGCAATACAGTCCGCCACCCAAGTAGATAGGTTACGTTTGGTCACTGCCTCCCTCAGACAACTAGGGTCATACAAGACGAAAAGCTGAGCAGCTTTGCGGTGGCCCCGAGTATGTTGGATGTAGAAGGACAAGGCCTTCTGACACTCCAGAGTGTGAAGGACCGTCTTACCCCTACTGGTGTGAGGTCTTGGAAAGAAGGTGGGAAATACCACTTCCTGGTTGAGATGGAAGGACGATACCACCTTCGGAAGGAATTTCGGGTGCATGTGGAGCACCACCCTGTTCTTGTGGAACCTGGTATAAGGCGCCTCCATCACTAAGGCCTGAAGCTCACTAACTCTGCAAGCGGAGGTGAGTGCGAGCAGGAATGCCACCTTTCACGAGAGGTAGCGTAGGTGGCAGGTAGCCAGAGGCTCAAAGGGCAGGCGAGTGAGCTGCCCCAATTCCACACTGGCGATCCCACTCTGGCACCAGAGGGCTAACTGGGGGCTTCGATAACAGCAGACTCCTTAGGAAGCGGGTCACCAGCGGCTGGATCGAGAGGGGTTTGCCATCCACCAAGTGGTGGTGCGCTACCAGGGCACCGAGGTGTACCCTGTCAGAGTTAGATTTAAGCCCGGATTGCGAGAGGTGGAGACTGTACTGTAACACCAGTCTCACCGGGCAGGAGAACGGGTTAGTCCCATGCTCTGCACACCAAATTGAAAACCTGCACCATTTGAAAGCGTAAGTTTTCCTAGTGGAAGCCTTACGAAAGGCTAGCAGGATCTCCTCTACCTCACCCGAGAGGTTGAAAGGTCCTAGAGTCACCCTTTTAGCAGCCACGCTGTCAGTGACAGAGACCCCAAGGTGGGGTGCAGAAGACTGCCCCCTCCTGAGAAAGGAGCCGTGGAGAGTCCCCCAACGGGATGGGGGTCTCCACCGATAGTCAGAGGCGTAGTGGAAACTACGGTTGCCTGGGCCATCGAGTGGCTATCAGGATGAGCAAAGCCTTGTTGTGGAGGATCCTGAACAGGGTTTTGGCAATCAGCAGCATGGGAGGGAAGGCATACATGAGGCCCTCCGACCATGAGAGGAGGAATGAGTCTGCTGCTACCCTGGAGGGATGGGCCTGCCAGGAGCATTAGTGGGGCAACTGGTAGTTGTCTGGGCTGGCGAACAGGTCCATCACAGGTTCCCCCAGAGCTGAAAAGCTGGTCAGCCACACTGGGATCCAGCTGCCACTCATGCGGCTGGAGGACCCTGCTCAATCTATCGGCCAGTAGGTTGTTCTGGCCTAGCAGGTATACTGCCTGCAGGAGTATACCCTATTGGACTGCATAGGAGCAGAGGACCACCGCCCCTTGGCAGAGGGCACGAGACTCCATGCCCACCTGTTTGTTCACATAGAACATGGTCACCTGGTTGTCCGTCTGGACCAACACCAGCTGGTGATGTAGGCGGTGACAAAAAGCCCGGAGGACTAAGTATATTGCCCGTAGTTCCAGGAGGTTGATCTGCTGGATGCTTTCGTCCTGCGACCAGCTGCCCTGGGCGCGGAGTTCCTCGCAGTGGGCTCCCCAGCCGAGCAGGGAGGCATCTGTGGTGAGTACCCATAAGGGACTCGGGGCTTGAAAAGGCATCCCCACCTCGAGATATTGGGGAGTCTACCACCAGGTCAGAGTCCGCCAACTGGCGGGTCACAGACTTTGTCCTGGAGGCGCCCCGTGGCCTGTGTCCACTGGTCCCGGAGGCACCACTGCACGGCCCATATGTGGAAGTGGGCTTCTGGGGTGACGTGGAAAGTGGAGGCCATGTGCCTGAGTAGACGCAAGAGGAGCCGAGGGGGCACCGAGGGACAGTGCTGTATGTCCAGTGCCAGGGCCCTGAGGCGGTCGGGATCACTCCCCAGGCAGGAAGGCCTTTGTTTGGAAAGTGTCCAGCCTTGCCCTGATGAACTTCAGACATTGTGTCGGAAAGAAGTGGGACTTTGGGTAGTTTATCATGAACCCCAGGTGCTGCAGGACCTGGATGGTGCACGCAGTCACCTGCTGCACCTCCGAGACCATGCCTCCCTTTATGAGCCAGTCGTCCAGGTAAGGGAAGACAAAGACCCCCTGGAGGCAGCCACGACCGTCTGGCATTTTATGAAGACCCTTGGGGCACAGGCCAAGCCGAAAGGCAGCACCCTGTACTGGTAGTGTCCGCCCCCACCATGAACTGCAGGTACTGCCTGTAGTTGGGGTGAATGAGGATG
The DNA here is from genome assembly GCA_033557465.1 of Ichthyophis bannanicus. Taxonomy (NCBI): domain Eukaryota; kingdom Metazoa; phylum Chordata; class Amphibia; order Gymnophiona; family Ichthyophiidae; genus Ichthyophis; species Ichthyophis bannanicus. The sequence goes on from CM066042.1 coordinate 78,039,565, forward strand.
TGGGTATAGGCATCCTTCAGATCCAAGGAGCATAGCCAATCTCCCTGCTGGAGGTAAGGCAGCAATGTTCCAAGGGAGAGCATCTTGAACTTCTCTACCTGTGCAACCTCAACAAGTTCCTGGTAAGGGAGGATGGGCCTTAAGCCTCCTGTCCTTTTTGGAATGAGGAAGTACCTGGAGTAGAATCCCTTACCCTTGAGATGGTGGGGGCACCGATTCCATCGCTTTGTCCTCGAGAAGACCTGCAAGCTCCTTCAGTAGAAGGCCCGGTGAAGGGGAGATCTGAGGGGCTCTCCTGGAAAACAAGGGGGAGGTGTCCGAGTCGGATGAAGGAGGTAACTCTCCTTGACCACTCGAAGTACCCAGGAATTGGTGGTGATGGTTAGCCACCTCTGGGCACAGTGGATCATACTCCCCTCTGTGAGCTGCTGACCTCCTTGGGGTGGAGAGGCTATGCTCAAGGAGTCAAAAGCTACCCTCTGACTGGGCCTGGGCCAGCACCTAGGGGTTTGGGAGCCTTCTGCTTACAAGGGTCATGCCCATGTCCCTTGGCCTGCTGACCCTGTTGGGGAGCCAGGGAAGCCTGAAAAGGTGGGTAGTTTCTGTAAGCAAACCCTTTCCTCAGGTAGAAGGGCTTTTTTCCAGAGCCCTTCTGTCAGGGAGGGGCAGAGGTCTTCTTAGAGAGCCTGGTTCTCATCATGAACTCAGTCTCCAGCTCGGCAGCTCTGTCGGTCATAGGCTTGCCAAAGAGGTTCTCTCCTTGGCATGGGACATAGACCAATTTGTCCTGAAACCATTGCTTGAGGTTGGATAACTGTAACCAAGCCTGGCACTGGGCACCGATGCCTGCTGCCGTTGCATTCAGATCCTGACTCCATCCTCATCTTACCCTAACCCCATCAACATTTATGACCAAACTATAGGCCTAACTGTACCAAACCGTACCTTGCACAGAACTGACTAATGCTCTGTATTGTTCTAACTAGATTGTAAGCTCCAATGAGCATGACACTGACGGGCAGGGACTGTCTCTTGTATGTTGGCTACTTCTTGTAGGTTAGCTGTGCAGTGCTGTGTGCATGGTGCTTTATAAGTGCTGAATAATAGTAGTAGTAGTACTTGAGCCGCTGACTTGAATCCATCATAGGCTGCCTGAGACAAACTTGGAGCACTCACAGACGGCCTTGGCCAGGTTCTTGAACCGCTGCAGGGGTTCCTCTGACAGACCAGCTGAAAACCCAGCGAGTTCCTTCATCAGGTCCCAGGTACATGCTCATATACAACTGGTAGGCCTGGATGTGGCTGATGAGCATCGAGCCCTAGTAACACTTTTTGCCGAGAGCATCCAAGGTGCATGCCTCCATGCTGGGGGGCACCAAGGAGTGCGTCTTCTGACTCTTCAGTCGATGCATGGCCGACTCCACCACCATGGAGTTGTGCAGCAGCTGTGACTTCTGGAAGCCTGGGCTCCGGCGGATTCAATACATCAAGTCGAGCTGCCTGCTCACCACCAGCACAGATGCCGGTGATTCCCACATACAGCACATCAGCCGTTCCAGGATGGGCACCTTAAGCAGTTCCCTTGGAGGGATCTCGTACTAGATAATTTCTAACTCATCCACCCGAGGGTGCTCCTCCGATTCCGTCAGGAATGCTAGGGCCTTGGAAATGTCCTTCACAAAGACAAGGAACCCCATGTCCCCTGGCAGAAACCACTGCCGGGGCTCTGAAGTGGAAGAGTCCGAGAGGACATCGCAGTGGCGACGGGTGTCAGGCAACTCCTCATTTTCCGTCTCCCACTTGGAGTAGTCCATTGAGGACTCTAAGGAAGGATGGTCCATGGGCCCCTGGGCTGACCCCAGCCTGCAGCCGGTGCTGAGCACACTAGCTGGGGATGATTGTGGCCCTGTCAAGTGGGAACTGGATTGAGCTCTTGGCCGAGGATAGACTCGAGGCCAAAGGACCTCAAGGATCGGCTCAACCTCCGGGGACATCTTTGATGTCGAGGGCCCGGTGGTCGGGGCAGATGATCTAGTAGTACCGGACATCAGTGCCCGTTGCTTGTCCATGAAGACAGACAAATTGCGCTCCAGGGCCGCCATTCTGGACTCCAGGCCAGAAGGCTCCACAGCCATTGGCACGGGCACATGGGGACTCGGGCCCGATGCTGGTTCCTCCAAAGGGGATTCCTAGATGGAGGATGGTGTCTGGCGACCGAGGTCAGTCTGAGGTAGTCCTTTCGGGGGACCTTCGCAGGCCGCTCCCTCTCCGATCCCTTGGACGAGCATCTCAGACTGTGGGACCTGGCTCGTGATGTACCCAGCCTGTCCAATCCATCCAGGGACGCTGCTGCCTTTGAGGTTTTCTTCTTCTTGGGTTCCCTCAAGGGAGGCCTCCTCTCTGAAGAACCATGGCGCCGCTTGGGTTCAGAGGGACCCATCCAAGATGTCGTGGCTTCAGATGAGGCCCTGGCCTTCGGAGGTACCAGAAACTCAGGGGGGGGGGGGGGAACCAACTTATAGTGCTTCTGCTGGCAGCTCTTGAGGGCCTTGCTAGACATCTTTTTGCAGAGACCGCATGCTGTAGGGTCGTGATCCAGCCCAAGGCAGCGAAGGCAGCAGTCGTGTGTGTCGGTCAAAGACATAATTTTGGTACACTGATCACACTTCTTGAAGCCACTGGCAGCCATGGGGGAAAAAAGTACCCCAGCGAGGTCGAACACCCGCTGGGCTGCCAGTTGGAAAAAAAGGCGTGAAGAGTACTGGTGCAGTACCAGAGGAAAGTATGAAACTCAGGCAGAAAAATCAACTTTTTCTGGGGACAAGCCAGACGAACGACTGAAGGGCTCTGCGGAAAAAAGGAGACTGAGCAAGATGGCACCCTTGGGCGGGAAGGGGACCATGCATGTGTGATGGCCTCTCCCAAAGGCTTTCTTTGAAAGCTGGGGGGATGCTTCCGCGAGGGCCGACATCACCCAAATGAGAGGGCTGACTTCCTGGAGAAAGTGAAATTCTCCTTTCCTAAAGTTTAGAAATGTATTTCCTTACATTATAAATCACCTATTCTTGGAAAACTGAATTTGATATACACGTAAATATAAATTTACAATCATAAAATCAAAATCCATAAAACAATTTGTACTAGTAAAAAATTATCACATTTACCAGTATATGAAAACACAAAAGTCCTTGTATTTCATAACAACTATTCACCACACACAGTTTAGTCAAATATACGTATAAATATAGATAAACATAGATAGATAGATTTTTATGGATAACTTCGAAGCATGGTTACTGATGTGTGGTAAATTTTTGCACTTACCTTGCGTTAGGAGCAAAATCTAATGGGGGTAAGTTCGAAGAACTCATGCTAAATGTCGGGGGTGTTCCTGGCATGTTCACATTGGTTACTGCACTGAACGGTTCCCTAACACAGTGGCAGTGGTATTTGCCATTAATGCAGGTGCACATAAACACCAGCTACTGAGATGGCGCTAACTGCAACAGTGACGATTAGTGCATGTTAAATTACCACCACACTAACCACAATGTACAGTCAATACTCAATATCTGCCCCTAACCTATCCAATCTCTGCCCCTTTGTGGCTGTTTTTAGCACATGGTATCTGCTATCACAGTCACAACTTAATGTGTTACTAAACATACACCTAAGATGTTATCCGTTTCCTAAAGCATAAAAAAGCCCACTGGGATCGAAGTTTATCAGGCAAGCTATTCTACAAGTGAGGTGCAATTATAGAAAATGCCAGAACATAAGAACACAAGATATGCCATACTGGGTCAGACCAAGGTCCATCAAGCCCAGTATTCTGTTTCCAACAGTAGCTAATCCAGGTCACAAGTACCTAGCAGGTTCCCAAAAAGACACAGTTTCCGCAATGTTTGTCTAAGTGCAAGCAGTGAATTTCCCAGGAACTTGTCCAAACCTTTTTTAAACCCAGCTACACTAAGATTAAATTAGACCTACCTGCTAATTGTAGTTCCTGGAGGAACTCCAGTCTGGTCCCGGAATATCTGGGTTGCCAACCTCCTCTAGCAGCTTTGGAGACTGAGAAACCTTCTTCTTGTGATGTCATCGGTATATAAAGCCTGGCTCCTTCTCTTCCTACCAGTTTACCTAATGACAAAGCAGACTCACCACAGCAACAAGTAAGTAGCGAAAACAAACTCAACTAAACTACCCCAGTGAACTGCAAAGTCCCATGGACCGAACTATGTACAAAAAAGGGAAATATGAGTACAGAACTTCCATCTTTCCTTATTTTTTTTATTTATTTTTTTTTTGTTTTGTTTTGTTTGTTTCAAACTACTGTCCGTATGTCCTGAGGTCGCTTGCCCATCTCCTAGGAAGGTACCCTCTAAAGAACCCTCCTTTAACAGGAAAGGGCCCCTGCTAACCTGCACCCTGCCCTGCAGAGATAACAAAATATTGCTTACCAGTAAGACAGCTCTCGTTTCAGGCCACAGCTCGCCAAAGAACTCGGGCGGGATCCGGGACCAGACTGGAGTTCCTCCAGGAACTACAATTAGCAGGTAGGTCTAATTTAATCTTCCTGATCGTCCCTCCAGTCTGGTCCCGGAATATCTGGGATGTAACAGAGCAGTAACTACAATCAACGGGAGGGTCCTGCAAGCCCGGCCTGAAGCACTGCCGAGCCAAAACAGGTGTCCCTACCCGCCTGAACATCCAGACGGTAATGCCGCACAAAGGTATGGAGAGACGACCACGTCGCCTTTTTACAGATTTCTACCGCTGGCACCAAACTGCACTCCGCCCACGACGCCACTTGCGCCCTCGCGGAATGGGCCCTCAGACCCTCTGGAACTGGACAGCCGCGCAAAAGGTAAGCCAAAGTGATAGCTTCCTTCACCCATCTAGCAATGGAAGCCTTGGAAGCCGCTTCCCCTTTCCGTGTCCCCGCAAACAGCACAAAAAGCCTGTCCGACTTACGGAAAGATGCGGTGCGAGCCACATATTATTTCAAAGCTCGACGAATATCCAAACAATGCAGTTGCTGCGCTACCGGGCCTTTACCTCTTTCCCGAAAAACTGGCAGAGACCACCTGATTCATATGAAAGGCGGACACCACCTTCGGTAGGAATGACGGAACGGGCCTCAAAGACAGAAAGGGCTCTCTGCAAGACAGCGCTTGCAACTCCGAAATCCGCCTCGCGAAAGCCACCGCCACCAAAAACACTACTTTCAGCGTGAGATCTTTCAAGGACACCTCCGCTAAAGGCTCAAACGGCGCCTTCCCCAAGGCGTCCAAGACCAAAGGTGGGTCCCATGCCGGAATTACTCTCTGACGTGGCGGCCGAAGAAGCGAAACTGCCCTCAGAAAACGCTTCACATCCGCATGAGCTCCCAGCGCCACACCGCGGACTTTACCCCTATAACAAGACAAAGCCACCAACTGTACCTTCAAAGAAGAGGCTGCCAGACCCTTCTGAAAGCCATCCTGCAAGAAAGACAGCACCTGTGGCACCGAGGCTCGTAAGGGAACACAGTTCTTCTCCGCACACCAGGCCTCAAAGATTCTCCAAACTCTGACGTAAGCCAACGAAGTAGATCTCCTGCGCGCCTTCAGCAAGGTGGACACCACCACCGACGAATAACCCCTTGCCGCTAACCGAGCCCGCTCAATAGCCAGGCCGTAAGCGAGAACCGAGCCACCTGGGGCATGCAGAGAGGACCCTGAATGAGAAGATCGACGTACCGGAAGTTTCCAAGGCTGGGCTACCAAGAGCCTCACTAAGTCCGCGTACCACGGGCGCCTTGGCCAATCTGGGGCGATGAGAACCACTTGACCTCTGTGCCGCTCGATGCGCTGTAATACCTGCCCGATCAACACCCATGGGGGGGGGGGGGAAATACATACAGCAGCTGCCCCTCCGGCCATTCCCGAATGAGAGCATCCAAACCTCCTGCCATCCACTCCCTTCGTCTGCTGAAGAAACGATCGACCTTTGCGGATTGAAAAGTCACCATGAGATCCATTACCGGCAGACCCCAGCGTCGCACCAACATCGCAAACACCTCGGGGTGCAGGACCCACTCTCCCGGGTCCACCTTCACGCAACTCAGAAAATTGGCCTCCACATTGTCCACTCCTGCGACATGCGCCGCCGATAACACCACCAGATGGGTCTCCGCCCAGTCGAACAAACTCTCCGCTTCGTCCTCCAGCGTTATGCTGCTGGTGCTGCCTTGCCGATTCACATAAGCTACCGCCGTGGCATTGTTCGAGAACACCCTAACGGCCTTTCCCTGAACCAAAGGATGCAACTCCCGCAGTGCTAACGCCACCCCACGTAACTCCAACCGGTTGATCAACCACACCTTCTCCTGGTCGGACCACTGACCCTGAACTAGGTGACCCTGACAATGGGCCCCCCAGCCGTAGAGACTGGCATCCGTCGTCAGCGCAATCCAATCCGGAGGATCCAACCACATGCCTTTTTCCAGACTCCTGGGCCGCAACCACCAACCGAGTGCCCAGCGAGTCCGTAGAGGGCAAGGCAACCTGTGACTCAGAGAATCCCTCTGATGCGACCATCTTCTTAACAGTGCCCTTTGTAACGGTCGCAAGTGAGCCCTCGCCCACGGCACCATCTCCAAGGTCGCCGCCATCATCCCCAACACCTGCAGATACTCCCCGGCCGTGGGACCCTGCCGACCGAGGAACCGATGCACCAAGCGCCGGAGCCCCAGCCCCTTCTGCTGTGGCAGAAAAACGCGTCCAACCTTGGTGTCGAATCGCGCTCTTGAGACGGGGTCAACTTGCTTTTCGCCATGTTGACTACCCAACCTAGACTCTGCAACAGATCTACCACCTTGGCCGTAGCCGCTACACTCTCCTCTCTGGACTTGGCTCTGATCAACCAATCGTCTAGGTACGGATGTACCAACACCCCGTCCTTCCTTAAGGCTGCCGCTACCACCACCATAACCTTGGTAAAGGTGCGGGGAGCCGTCGCCAGCCCAAAGGGGAGCGCTTGAAACTGGAAATGCCCCATCGGAACTGCGAACCGGAGGAATCTCTGATGCTCCCGTCGAACTGGAATATGCAGGTATGCCTCCGATAAGTCCAGGGACGTCAGAAACTCCCCTGTTCTGACCGCCGCAATGACTGATCTGAGGGTCTCCATCCAAAAATGAGATATGCGCAGACGATTCACCCTCTTGAGATCTAGAATAGGCCGCCAAGTGCCTTCCTTTGTTGATACTACGAAGTAAATGGCGTATCGACCGCAACCTAACTGGTCGGGAGGAACCGGGACAACCGCTCCGAGACGTAGAAGCCGTTGTACTGTTTCCCGAACCGCCGCGCACTTCACTGGAGCGCTGCACGGCGACCGAACGAAAGCATCGGCTACGGCCTCTGTAGTTCCAGGGCATAACCTTCGCGTACAACCTCCAAGACCCACTGATCGGACGTGAGGTGTGTCCAGGCCGGATAAAATTCCCGCAAGCGACCGCCTACGGGAACCAGCTCCTCCTGGACCCCCCTGACTTCACTGCGATTTCTTAAAGGTGGAGGGCGAGGACGCAGCTGCAAAGCCCCTAGTTGCTCCTCGAAACCCCTGGGATCGACTAGGGAAACGGCCTCGCAGCCCTTGACTACCCCCCCTAGGCGGATTGAACTGCCGAAAATCGCGCTGTTGCTGCTGAAGCCCGGGAGCGGGACGGTTCTGCTTCTGCTTATCCTCCGGCAGTCGTCCACCCTTAGTCTCTCCCAACTCCTTCACCAACTTGTCCAAATCCTCCCCAAAGAGCAGTTTACCGCAAAAGGGAAGCCTACTTAACCGAGCTTTGGACAAACTATCCACCGCCCAGTTTTTCAGCCAGAGGCACCTGCACCCCGCGACCACTGAAGCCATACTCTTAGCTAAGCCTCGGATCAGATCATAATGAATGTCCGCTAGATACGCCGCCCCGGACTCCAATCTGGACGCCTCCTCGGACACTTCAACCGAAGAGTCCCCCTGGATCCGCTGCACCCAGCGCAAGCAGGCTCTTGCCACCCAGGCTCCACAAATGGACGCCTGCAAGGACAACGCATTAGCCTCAAAGACCTGTTTCAACAAGGTTTCCAGTTTACTGTCTTGCGCATCCTTCAGAGCCGCTGATCCTTCCACCGGGATAGTAGTCTTCTTAGTGACTGCCGAAACCGCCGCATCCACCCTGGGGGCCTTAAATAACTCCCGATCTTGATCCAGCAGCGGATACAGCCGCGCCATCACCCTAGCTCCCTTAAGGGCGGCCTCCGGCATGTCCCATTCCTCCTGAATCATTTCTTTAAAAACCCTGTGTACCGGAAAAGCCCTCTGAGTCTTCCAGACCGCCTGAAGCAGCGGATCCTCCAGGGTAGTATTGTCAGCCGGACCAGCGTCTGGCATATTAAGAGCCTTGAGCGTCTCCGCTATAAGCGCTGGAAGTTCCTCCCTACGGAAAACACGAACCACACGCGCCTGATCTTCCTGCTCCCTAATTTCACCTTCCTCTAGATCCCCTAGGCCATCCTCAGAACGCAAGTCCTCTGACACCACCGACTGATCTAGGAGATCCCTCTCTAGTCTAGCTACCTTGGCACAGACACCCGACGCTCCTGCCGACAAGGCTGAACTTGGCCTCTTGTGCCCCAGCCCAGCCCCAGAAGTACTTGCCACTGGCTTCGCAGTAGAACTGGCCAAAGACTGTTGGAGCAGGGCCATGAAATTAGCCGAGAAAATGGAGGCCAAACTTCCCCCCAATGGCTGCCGCGAAAGGGGAAGATCAGGCCCTGAAGTGGCGCTCAAAGCTGGCTCAGCCGCCACCAGAGACGGAAGAATGGGCAGGAACCTCCTCTAAAACCTCCTGTTCTGCCATCTCAGATGCAGGGACTAACTCCTTGGTCTCCAACTCCGGAGCACAGCCCCTGCAGACCCCCTCTTGTGAGACGGAGCTCCTCTTAACCCCGCACAAGAGACACTGTTGCTTGGAAGGCATGCGGGACAGTGATCCGCCCCCTAGCAACCCCCCAAACACCCGAAGCCACAAACAGAATTTTTTTTTTTTAATTTTTTTTTTTTTTTACTCGAAATACCTCAGAATCGCACCCCCGATGTGATTCCTGAGGAAAGCCCCCAAAAATGAGGCTCACCGCCGAAGCTACGGGCCCTCAAAGACCGACAAGAGCAGACCGGCGAATTTTCCCGCATCTGTCACACGCGGCCTGGCCTGCCTTCTCCCAGCGCCGATTCCCGCCGAAATAAGGCCCGCTTACCTCCGGGACCCGTTGCTAACGAAAGCAGGCTGCGGTTTTGTTCTGAGCCGCCCTCAGCGACTGCACTCCGAAATGCCGAAATCACTCCGGGCTGCCCGCAGTAGCTCTAAGCGCCGGCAGGCAAAGCATCTGCATGCGCTGAGCATCAGCGAACTCCGGATCCGTGCTTTCCCCACTGGGACGGATCTCGGGCACCAGTCCTCTCTCTCCTCGCAGTGGAAAAATAAAACACCCCCCGGTTGCTGCCTGCCCCCCTGAAGGGAAGACGGAGGAGAGCAGAGGACCTCAGGGCAAGGAAAGCAGAATATGTCCCCCCTTCCAGCCCTGTAGGCAGAGGACTTCTCCCTTAAAGTGCCCCTTACCTCAAATTGTCCTACTTATTTATTTTTTAAATATAACTTAAAATTCCAAATCCTAACCCTCTACTTAATCGTTTCTCCAGTTAGCCCTGGAATCCCTGGACTCACCACCCTCCTAGCTGCTTTGGAGACTGTTAAACTGGTGGGAAGAGGAGGAGCCAGGCTTTATATACCGATGACATCACAAGAAGAAAGTTTCTCAGTCTCCAAAGCTGCTAGAGGAGGTTGGCAACCCAGATATTCCGGGACCAGACTGGAGGGACGATCAGGAACAGCTTTTAAGACATCCTCTGGTAACGAATTCCAGAGTTTGATTACGCATTGAGTGAAAAAAAAATATTTTCTCTTATTAGTCTTGACTAGATTATACTGTAGCTTCATTGCGTGTCCCCTAGTCTTTCTATCTTTTGATGGTGTAAACAACCGATCTATGTTTATACATTCCATTCCATTATAGACCTCTATCATATGTCCCCTCAGCCGTCTCTTTTCCAAGTTGAAGAGCTCTAATCTTTCAAACCTTTCCTCACAGGGCTATGCTTCCATGCCCTTTACCATTTTGGTACCTTTTCTAATCCAGCTATATCCTTTATAAGATATGGCGACCAGAATTGCACACAATATTCAAAGTGCAATCATACCATGGAACAATACAGAGGCATTATAAGATCCTTTGTTTTATTCTCCATTTCTTTCCTTATGATTCTTAGCTAACGCTGCACACTAGATGGAGGGTTTCAATGTGTTATTCACTATTCAATAGCGTTATCCACTATTCACCTTTCTCCATTGAGAAAATTGGCAATTTAGCCCTACTCTCTGCTTTCTATCTTATAACCAGTTCCTGATCCATAACAGTACACTGCCTCCTATCCCATGACTTTTTAATTTCGCTACGAGTCTCTCATGAGGAACCTTGTCAAAGGCTTTCTAAAAATCCAGATACACTATAATCAACCAACTCACTTTTGTCTACCTATTTATTCACAGCTTCAAAAAAATAACAGATTATTAATACTGCATGGCCCGCGTGGACTTCCACACAGCTAAGCTTACAACCTTAAACCTTATCTCTGCTGGTTTCTTGAATTTAACTGTGGTTATACTTTAAGATTTGGGGATATTGCTAATATAGATTTTAACTGTTGGTTAAACATTAAGCTTGGGGATATTCTGACTGCCTGCTTTCCTTGTGTAGCTTTAAATCAGATATCTTGAGTGTACCCATAGTTCAGGTAAAACCTACTGGCCAGGGACACTTAGGTTCCCGCCGCCCCCGCCCCCCCCCCCCCCGCCCCCCCCCCCCCCCCCCAGGGGCTACATTGGCAACGTATTCGGCCACTATATAGGCAACTATCCTTTTTAATTTGGGTTACACACACATTTTCTTCTTCTTCTTCTTCCTCTTCTCCTTCTAGGACTGCTTAATCAGCATGTCGTGTATTCAGTACAATAACTGGTACGTTCATTCCAAGACAAATCATTTGGAGCCTAAGAGCTTGTCCTATGTGCCTCAGGTCAGCTGCCATGCATAAAGAATTGGCTCTACTAAGGGAAGACCTAGCAGCCATGCACAAAGAATTGACTCTACTGAGGGAGGAACTGGCTGCAATGAAGCGCACCTCTTCTAGGATACAAACTGAACAAAGTCCACCATTGCTCCCACAAAGAATCAAACACCCCAGGAACAAATGGATCACAGTGGGCTCTGATAGATTGCATCCTGTAATGCAGAAACACCCTGTACATCATGAGATATCACTGCAAAATGCCTTCTCTGCTTTGGTTAATGAGGATGCCCAATCCAGGAAAGCTGAAGGGCCCTTAAATGAAACAGTCAATGCCCAATCTCCTGATAAAGCACCAAATATGAAGAAAATCTCAAGCAACAGAAAACTACTACTACTTGGTGATTCCATCATCAGAGGAACCAACTTGGGAACACAGTTCAAAGGAGACAAGTTAGTCAAATGCCTCCCAGGCTATTCAGCTAGCAAGAATACAAACCAAATTGTTGATGTCCTTAGCGCTGAAAGCGAGCACTCCAAAACTGATGTCATCCACTTGGGTACAAATGACCTGGCTAGAAACAGTGCCACTACAGTTCAAAGGGACTTTCAAACTCTGGGGGAGAAACTAAAGCCTATTGTTAACACTGTAGCTTTCTCAGAAGTTCTACCTGTTCATGGTAAGGGAGCAGAAAGGCTGCATCGCATAAACAGCTTTAATACATGGCTCCAGACCTGGTGCAAAGAGGAAGGATTCAGATTTATAGGCGACTGGAGAAACAGATGGACCAACAAAAGATTGTACTGTGCTGATGGACTACATCTCTCTGTTACAGGGAAAAGAATCCTATGTGAAAAATTCAGGCAGTATGTGGATACGCATTTAAACTAGAAAAAGGGGGTGACTGATGGGGAAGGTCAAGTTCTGGAAGTCATTCACTACAAAAGCAGAAAAACATCAGAAACAGCCACACTTTTAAACCACACATCAAAAACAAGTGGGAAGAAGTGGGCAAAACAAAATCGATGCAAAATACACGCAAGCCAGTTAAATGCTGGAAAGCAATGAGCACAAATGCTCAAAGCTTAGCCAACAAAGTTCCGGACATGGAAGCCTTAATGGTGGAAATGGACTTGGACATTGTGGTCATTACAGAAACATGGTTTAATGAATTGCATGATTGGGATATAGCCATAGCTGGCTATAATCTATTCAGAAGAGACAGAGTAAATGGAAAAGGAGGAGGAGTAGCCTTGTATGTCAAAAGCAATATTAAAGCTACTGCAATGCAGGGGACATGGGGAAATGAAGAAGCGTTCTGGATTGTGTTGGAAAGAGGAGGTGGCACTGTCATCCACACTGCTGTAGTCTACAGACCTCCAAATCAAATTGAAGAGCTAGATAACAAATTGATTATAGATATTGCCAAGATAGCCATAAAGGGGGAAGCAATCATATTGGGTGACTTTAATCTACCTGATGTGGATTGGATAACTCCTTCTGCAAATCTAGAAAGCATCAAAACAATTGTGGATGCTCTCCAAGATGCGTTACTTAGACAAATGGTGATGGAACCAACCAGGGAAAGCTCAACGCTGGATTTAGTGCTCACCAACGGTGATAGCGTGTCGAATGTCTGGGTGGGTGCCCCTGTGAGCAACAGCAATCGTCATGGTGTGGTTTGAGATAAAAGCCAAGGTGCAGTCCAATCATAGCAAGCTCAAAGTCCTAAACTTCAAAAATACCGACTTCAATAAAATGGCCGAGTACCTAAAGGAGGAGTTGACAGGGTGGAAGGAGATAAGGGGAAGTGGAATTGCAATGGACTAAACTAAAGGAGGCAATAAAAGCAGCAACAGATAAATATTGTGACGCTCGCGCCCCTACCAGGCGGTTGCCTAGTAGGGACGGCTGGCCATCTGATATCCCTTCTAGGATATCTGTAGTTGTGTACGAAAAGAAGAGCCAAGTGGTTAATAAAGCGCACAGGAAATTTTATTCGGTTTCCATGCTGGTAAGTGGTGAACATAAAATTCTTCAAGCATAACTTTTGTTTCTCCAGACAAAAAGAAAATACAGGATAATTTCTCCCAGAAATCAAAATGTCCAAAACAGTGTAACCTTGAACAAACTCATACCAGTTCCTGTTCCTTACTGCAACTGCTTAACCTTAGCATCAGAAGAAAAAGGCATTTTAAAACTCTTCACATAGTGAGTGAGGTATCAGCTTCAACCCTGCTGTTGCCACACACAAACAGTTTCAGCTGTTAGAACCTCCACTGAGCTCCTGCAGTTTCAGCTTCTTAGGAGAGATTCTTAATCCTTTACATTCAGGCTTTCCCCTCTCTTCCAGCTTCTGAAACTGTCTTTAGGCTACAACAGCCCCCTTTTTGTGTTCCACTGTTTCTAGCTCACACTAATACCTTAGTGCACAGCTCGCATTCCATTTCAGAGACATCAGAATTAACAACACTTTCCTCAGGGCCTACCTCCATGCTCTCTATTGAGCTACAGCTGGGTGTTCCTTGAAAGTGTTCCGGGCTCTTTTCCTTAAGAGTCTTCACCAGATTAAACAGCCTCTCCCAGTGCCTGGCCTTGCCTTCTCCAGGCCAGTCTCTTGGGGGTCTCTCCTGTTTAACTTCCCTAGTGAGATATTTCTTTCTGTGCTGAGCCTTCTGGGGTATGACAGTCTCCTCTGAGTCAGAGCAAGAACTATCCTGCTGGCAATGCTTGGTCTAGGGTTGCCAACTTTTTCACCGAGAAAAACCCGACACCTGTGGCTCGCCATGCTCCACCCATTCTCCACCCCTAGTCCCACCCCTGCCCCGCCCCCAGCCCCACCCACAAAAATTACCGAGGATACGTGTAGGCTAACTTCCTTGGTCAGATAATAATTAAACTGGGAACCCCAAAATCCAAACATGAAATGTACAACACTGGAGAAATAAAACTATAAAGTAATTTCCTCTTGCACTAAACAAAAACGCAAAGATGTTAGCAATACACACTTCCCAGACCAGACATATTCCAGTTAATAAATTCAAAATAAAAAGTTTTTTCTACCTTCTGTTTGGGCGTTTTATTTTTCAGTTGCAATTGCTCCAGTCACTTTCTTCTGGTTTCTTCGTGTCTTCTGCGAGCTATCCATTTGTCCTTTCTTCTCTTTTAGATGTTTTCCATTCTCTCTCTATTTCTGCTTTAACATACTGATTGTTTCCCTTTTGCTCTTTCCCCAATTCTTTCCTTATTCCTTTATCATCCGTTTAAATTTCACCCTTCCATTCTCAAGCCCCTCTTACTCTCCCAATACCGGCCCATCATAGACTTTTCTTCCACACAAAATATTTTTTCCCCTCTCCATTCTCATTCCCCATCCATTCTAGTCCTCCCCCCAAAAACATTCCCTTCTAGTTCTAGGCCCACCCAGCATCCACTCCCTTCTAGTCCCATTCTCCCATGCCCCACATCAGCCCATTTCCAGTCCTATTCCAGCTCTTCATCAGCCCATTTCCAGTGCTAGCCCTCACATCACAGGCCATTTCCAGTCCTAGCTCCCCCCCCCCCAATCACAGCCCATTTCCAGTCCAAGTCCCCCATCACAGCCTATTTCCAGTCCTAGGCCCCCCCCCCCACCATCACAGCCCATTTGCAGTCCGAGTCCCCCCGCACCATCACAGCCCATTTGCAGTCCTAGCCCCCCTAATCACAGCCTATTTCCAGTCCAAGATCCCCTTCCTCCACCATAGCCCATAGCCCTTTTCCAGTCCAGGTCCCCTCCACCCCCATCACAACCCATTTCCTGTCCATGTCCCGTCCCCCCCATAACCCTTTTACAGTCCAGGTCCCCCCCCCCCATCACAGCCTATTTCCAGTCCAAGTTTCCCCCCCCCCCCCCATAGCCCTTTTCTGGTCCAGGTCCCCTCCACCCCATCACAACCCATTTCCAGTCCATGTCCCCCCCCCCATAACCCTTTTACAGTCCAGGTCCCCCCCCCATCACAGCCTATTTCCAGTCCAAGTCCCCCCTTAGCCCTTTTCCAGTCCAAGTCCCCCCCCCTTTAGCCCTTTTCCAGTCCAAGTCCCCCCCTTAGCCCTTTTCCAGTCCAAGTCCCCCCCCTTAGCCCTTTTCCAGTCCAAGTCCCCCCCTTTGCCCTTTTCCGGTACTTGTCCCCCCCCCATATCCCTTTTACGTTTCAAGTCCCCCCCCTTTAGCCCTTTTCCGGTCCAAGACCCCCCCCCCCCCCTTAGCCCTTTTCCGGTCCAGGTCCCCTCCACCCCATCACAACCCATTTCCAGTCCATGTCCCCCCCCCCATAACCCTTTTTCAGTCCAGGTCCCCCCCCATCACAGCCTATTTCCAGTCCAAGTCCCACCTTAGCCCTTTTCCAGTCCAAGTCCCCCCCCCTTAGCCCTTTTCCAGTCCAAGTCCCCCCCTTTAGCCCTTTTCCAGTCCAAGTCCCCCCCCCCTTAGCCCTTTTCCAGTCCAAGTCCCCCCCTTAGCCCTTTTCCAGTCCAAGTCCCCCCCCCCCTTAGCCCTTTTACAGTCCAAGTCCCCCCCCCTTAGCCCTTTTCCCGTCCAAGACCCCCCCCCCCTTAGCCCTTTTCCGGTCCAGGTCCCCTCCACACCAATCACAACCCTTTTCATGTCCATGTCCCCCCCCCCATAACCATTTTAAATTCCTGGTCCCCCCCCCCATCACAGCCTATTTCCAGTCCAAGTCCCCCCCTTAGCCCTTTTCCCTTCCAATTCCCCCCCCCTTAGCCCTTTTCCAGTCCAAGTCCCCCCCCTTAGCCCTTTTCCAGTCCAAGTCCCCCCCCTTAGCCCTTTTCCAGTCCAAGTCCCCCCCCTTTAGCCCTTTTCCAGTCCAAGTCCCCCCCCCTTCGCCCTTTTCCAGTCCACGTCCCCCCCTTTCGCCCTTTTCCAGGCCACGTCCCCCCCCTTAGCCCTTTTCCAGTCCAAGTCCCCCCCCCTTAGCCCTTTTCCCGTCCACGTCCCCCCTTAGCCCTTTTCCAGTCCAAGTCCCCCCCTTTTCCCTTTTCCAGTCCAAGTCACCCCCGTTAGCCCATTTCCAGTCCAAGTCCCCCCCCCCTTTAGCCCTTTTCCAGTCCAAGTCCCCCCCCCTTTAGCCCTTTTCCAGTCCAAGTCCCCCCCTTTAGCCCTTTTCCAGTCCAAGTCCCCCCCCCTTTAGCCCTTTTCCAGTCCAAGTCCCCCCCCCTTTAGCCCTTTTCCAGTCCAAGTCCCCCCCCTTAGCCCTTTTCCAGTCCAAGTCCCCCCCCTTAGCCCTTTTCCAGTCCAAGTCCCCCTCCCTTTAGCCCTTTTCCAGTCCAAGTCCCCCCCCTTAGCCCTTTTCCAGTCCAAGTCCCCCCTGAGCCCTTTTCCAGTCCAAGTCCCCCCTGCGCCCATTTCCAGTCCCAGTCGTCCCCCCCTTAGCCCTTTTCCAGTCCAGGTCCCCCCCCCCCCGACCAGCATCGCGGCTGTCTGAGGCTTCAGAGGGAGCCGGGGAAGCCCGCGCGAGGCCCCGGCTCCCTCTGAACAGCCACCAGCGTGAAGAGCCTTTTCCTTCACGCTGGCGTCTGTTCCTGTGAAGCCGCGAATGCTGGGAAAGGTTAAAGGGCAACCTTTAACCTTTCCCAGCATTCGCGGCTTCACAGGAACAGCCGCCAGCGTGAAGGTAAAGGCTCTTCACGCTGGTGGCTGTTCAGAGGGAGCCGGGGCCTCGCGCGGGCTTCCCCGGCTCCCTCTGAAGCGGAGAAAAGCCGTTTTTTTTGCTCTGGCCGCTCCCAATCTTGCGGCCAGAGCAAAAAAACCGGCTTTTAAAGGGCCGGTTTTGCCTCTGCGCCGGCAGCCGGCCTGGCCGTGGAAAAACCGGCCAGGCCGGCTGAAAACCGGCCAGTTGGCAACCCTAGCTTGGTCCCTGCGTACCTTTCTTGGCTGCCTCTATAGTGGTTCCTCCTTCTGCTGCTCTCCTTGGCTGCAAAGCTTCTCTTCAGTTTGGCCACAGATCTTTCCGGTCTGTGCCTTCTGGGAACTGGGCTAGAACCTGGGCTAGGCCTGGAACTGCAACTGCCGCTTGTGCTTGCTCTTGAATTCCTCCTGGACCTTCTTCTCAAAGCCCCTTCCTTATTCAAACTGGCTCTCCCTCTTGTGTTTGTTTTCTCTCTGTTAACTGCTGAGCAAGGCAACTCCCTTCCTGGCTCCGCCCACTTGGACCTCCTACTCTTATGCAAGGTTGTCCTGTGGTCTGGGATTGGTTTACCTTTAGCTCTGCCCCCTAGGTTCCTTTCAGGGCTTCTAGTATGGAGTATGTGATTTTGTGCACCCATCCCCCGTAAAGAAGAAAAATTCTTCTTTTTTTCAGTTTTCTCTAGCTGGGCTGCACCCTCCTTACCACAATATGTAAGAAAAGTAAATAAAAACAAGGAGAAGGAAACCTATTTGGTTTTCCAAAGAAGTGGCTGCTCAAGTAAAGGCAAAAAACACAGCTTTTGCAAAATTCAAAAGCTTGCAAACAGAGGAACACAGAAATGAATACAGGATCAATTCAAAAAGACAAAAAGAGAAATAAGGATAGCAAAATCAAAGGCAGAGGAAAAGATGGCTAAAGTTGTTAAGTGTGGTGACAAAACTTTCTTCAGGTATATTCGGGAAAGGAAGATTAGAGGTGGAATTGCAGGACTCAGAATTGCTGGAAACAGACTCTTGGAAAGTGACATTGAAAAAGCGAAATTGCTAAACAAATACTTCTGCTCCGTTTTTACTAAAGAAAATCCTGGAGAAGGACCACCTGTGACTCCCAAATATAAAAATGGGAATGAAGTAGATACCACACCATTCACAGAAGATGAGGTGTTAGAACAACTTGCAAATCTGAAAGTGGACAAGGCCATGGGACAGGGATGGGATACATCCCAGGATAGTGAAAGAGCTCAGAGAGGTTCTTGCAGGGCCGCTAAAGGATGTTTTCAACAGATCCTTGGAAACAGGAGAAGTTCCTCAAGACTGGAGAATGGCTGATGTCGTACCTCTACACAAAAGGGAAAAAGTGTCAAACTACAGGCCCATGAGCCTTACCTCGGTGGTAGGAAAAATAATGGAGGCGCTCCTGAAAGAGCAAATAGTGAACTTTCTCAAAACCAACAGGTTGCAAGATCCGAGGCAACATGGTTTTACCGAAGGACGATCTTGCCAAACAAATCTGATTGAGTTCTTTGACTGGGTGACCAGAGAACTAGATCAGGGGGCATGCGATGGATGTCATCTACCTGGATTTCAGCAAAGCCTTTGATACTGTCCCTCATAGGAGGCTTATCAATAAACTCAGTAGTTTGGGGATGGGTCCCAAGGTGGTAAACTGGATCAGAAATTGGTTGACTGACAGACGACAGAAGGTGATGGTAAATGGAGCTCACTCGGATGAAAGGAAGGTGATTAGTGGGGTGCCCCAGGGTTCGGTCCTGGGCCTGGCACTGTTCAATATATTTGTGGGTGATATAGCTGTAAGACTGAATGGAAAGGTCTGTCTTTTTTGCAGATGACACGAAAATCTGCAACAGAGTGGACTCCCGAGGGAGTGATTAACATGAGGAAAGATCTACAAAAGCTGGAAGACTGGTCTAATGCTTGGCAATTAAGATTTTTTTTAAAAAAAATTTATTTATGAATATATATAATACATATCAAGAATACATCTTGAAACTGAAACTGGCAAGGAAAAAACATAACGGACCAAAGAGTCCTAGCAATACAAAAGTAAATAATTCAAAATGCCCATCCCATCTAGCCCACAACAGAGGGAGAATACCAAAGAAAAATATAATACCAAACTTTCGACAGGAAACAGGAAGTGTGTAAAACAGTTGAATCATTTTACTCATACAGAGGCAGATGGGGAACCATCCATCACCATATGATGGCGGGCATTTATAAAGTCCAGCAATTGGGAAGGCTCATAAAAAATAAAGGATTCAGATTGATACTTGATCAGACATTTACAAGGAAATTTTAGGAAAAAGAGCCCTCCCAATTGCTGAACACCAGGTCGAAGAAGGAGAAAATCCCGCCGCCGCCTCTGGGTTTCCCGAGAGAGGTCCGGAAACATACGAACAGACAACCCCTTAAACAATGCATTGCGTTTCTTAAAGAATAAACTTCATAAGCCATTCCTTATCAGAAAGCAGCGCTAATGTGATCAATAAAGTGGAAGGCACAACCTGATCTTCCTGAGATGATTCCAACATTGCAGTCAAATTTAATACATCCCCATTAGACAATCCCTTCACCCCCCCCCCCCCGCAACCTTTTTCCCCCGAGGGCAAATAATACATTTTAACCACAGGAGGCTGGGATTGGGGGGGGGGGGGATACCCAAAACCTCTACTGAATACATTTTAAACATATCTCTCGGAGATATTACAGATGAGCGAGGAAAATTAATCAAGCGTATATTAGCAGCTCTAGACATATTTTCCAACACCTCCAATTTAAATGTCATAGGCAATATATTCTTCTTCCATACTTCCACCTCTTCCTCAAAAGCCACAGAAGAAGTTTGTAGATCAACAACAGCCCTCTGCAAATTCGTTATTTTAACCACATTTTCCTGAATAACCACATCATTGTTGGTAACTTGAGACGCCAGACTCGACATCCGTGGAAGCATTTCTTCGTGAAGTTGCATAATGGCCGCCCATATCGTTTCCAAAGTTACCACTTCAGGGACCTCCAGCAGCGACGTGGGGAAAACTTCGCCCCCTCGATTAGATGGTAAACCACCCGGCACTGGGGTTGACGTAGTCAGGCCAAACTCCAGCCCAACTCCACCTTCTGCCATGACTCCGATAACCTCGGGCCTCTGCTGCTGTACTAAAGGAAGAGCAGCGTCCACCCCACTCTCCGCGGGCTGTCGTTGTTCAACAAGGGGGTCCGATGACTCAACACCCACTTCCAGCTGCTCCACACCGCCGATATCCTGGCGAGGGACTTTAGAGGCCCGAACAGAGCCTGGGGAGGAAAGATCACCACCCGAAGCAACAAACGAGAACTCTACCTCCGACTGTTGCACAGCCGGGCTACTCTCCCCAACTTCACTCAACTGTCTCGGTGCCAAAACCAAGTAAGAGTCCAAAGGACCCACAAAAGCTGGAGGTAATACCGACGCAGCCTGAGGGGCTATAGAAGGCTGTTTAGCCCCACTAGACTTCCGTTTCCTACCCATAGGAAAGCACCGCACCGAACCACACACTTCACACAATCGCCATCTTCCTTGGCAATTAAGATTTAATGCAAAGAAATGCAGTGTCATGCACTTGGGTAGCAGAAATCCAAGGGAAATGTACGCGATAGGGGGCGAGAGGTTGGTGTGCATGAATCAGGAGAAAGACCTTGGTGTGATTATTTCTGTAGATCTCAAGGTGGCAAAACAGTGCGACAAGGCAGTGGCAAAAGCCAGGAGGATGTTGGGCTGCATACAAAGAGGAATTACCAGCAGAAAGGAAGAGGTACTAATGCCACTGTATAAGTCACTGGTGAGGCCTCATTTGAAATACTGTTTTGGAGACCATATCTTGCAAAAGATGTAAAAAGAATGGAAACTGTTCAGAGGAAGGCGACCAAAATGATTTGGAGCCTGCGTCAGATGCCTTATGAGAAGAGACTTGAAGACCTAAATATGTACACTTTGGAGGAGAGGAGGGATAGGGGAGATATGATTCAGACCTTTAAATACTTAAAGAGAAATAATGAACAAACAAACCTCTTCCAAAGCCCGGGGAAGCTGTAAAACTAGAGGATATAACATGAAGCTGCAAGGGGGTAAAAATTGAAAGGCAATGTGAGGAAGTACTTTTTCACTGAAAGGGTGGTGGATGCTTGGAATGCCCTCCCGAAGGAAGTGGTGGGGGCAAACACAGTGACGGAATTCAAAATGGCATGGGACAGACACAGTGGATCCCTTTACAGCAGGGGTCACCAACCTGCGGCCCGCGAGGTCCCTCAGTGCGGCCCGCGAGACTCTACCCCGGTGCGGCCCGCCAAGGCAAACTCACCAATTCCTTCTTCTGCAGCCGCGGCTCCCTGCCTCTTAGGGAACCGCGGCTGTGCTTGTAAAATCATCGCGGAGCCCTTCCTGTCTTGACGGGCTCCGTGCAGCATTGTCCCGCCTCCAAAGGAAGTGGTAAACAACTTCCTTTAGAGGCGGGACAATGCTGCACGGAGCCTGTCAAGACAGGAAGGGCTCCGCGATGATTTTACAAGCACAGCCGCGGTTCCCTAAGAGGCAGGGAGCCGCGGCTGCAGAAGAAGGGAGGGAGCTGACATGGGAAAATAAAAGTACAGGTATGAGCAGGGGTTTTTTTCGCGCGCGCGGGGGGGGGGGGGGAGGGGGGTGCGGCCCGCGAGTCTGCCGGTAGTCGGCTGTGCGGCCCGCGGCCCCCTGGAGGTTGGTGACCCCTGCTTTACAGCAACAGGATAAAATCAAAATAAACTGAATACTGGGCAGACCGGATGGACCATGCTAGTCTTTATCTGCCGTCATTTACTATGTTACTATGTAATACAAGACCTTGTTGGCTTTCTCCCCCCATTAAACCATTACTATCTACATGTTCAGTAATTTTGTTCTTTATAATGGTTTCTATCATTGTGCATGGTACTGACGTCAGGCTCACTGGTCTGTAGTTTCCCAGATCGCTCCTTGAAACCTTTTTAAAAATTTGCAGTACATTGGCCATTCACCAATCTTCAGGTACTACAGATGGATCTTAATGATAGTTCATAGATTACTAATAGTTGGTCTGCAATTTCAGTTCTTTCAACGCCTGCGGATGTATACCATCTGGTCCAGGTGATTTGCTACTCTTCAGTTTATCAAATAGTTGTAATACATCTTCCTGGTTTATCAATATTTCTTTCAATTCTTCCAATGCATCACCTTTAAATACAAATTTCAGGCTTGAGTAACCTCCCTGCAACCTCAGTAAAGATTAAAAGCAAAGAATTCATTCAGTCTCTCCACTATGGCCTTGTCCCCCCTTAGTGTTCCCTTTATTTAATTTAATTTAATTAACAGATTATTTATATACCGCTCCTTCCATTGATCAGGTGCGGTTTCCATATAACAACAATAAACAGTGTGGTCTGTTTTTACATATAACATTTGTAGCTAGGTAAATACAGTTAACAATTAACAATTAACAGTTAGTAAACTATGTACAGTTGAACATAATTAAACTATATACATTGTTCTGTTTTTCATTTACTTATTCGCTATCATCTAATTGTCTGACTGACTCTTGCAGGTCCTTTGCTATGAATGTACTTGAAAAAAAGTTTATATTATGCATTTTTGCTTCCATGGCAAGTTTTTTTCAAACTCTCTCTTTGCCTGCCTTATCAATGCCTTGCATCTAACTTGTGGATGCTTAGGTTTTCTAGTTTGTCATTTGGCTCCTTTTTTCATTTTCTGAAAGATACCTTTTGGTGACAACAGCCTCTCTGTCCTCAGCTTTAAACCACGCTGGCAGTTTTTTGGCCTTCCTTCTGCTTTTCTTAAAGTGTGGAATACATCTGGTCTGGGCTTCCAAGATAGTATTTTTAAGCAACGTCCATGACTGATGTAAATTGTTAACCTTTGCAGGTGCTCCTTTAATTTTTTTCTTAACTATTTTCCTCATTTTATCATAGTCTCCCTTTTGAAAATTAAAAGGGTAGTACTGTGGATTTCCCTGCTATTCTTCCTCCATTTATTAAATCAAATGCAAACATGCTATGATCACTATTGTCAAGTGGCCACAACACCCTTATCTCTTGCACCAGATCCTACAGTCCACGAAGGACTAGGTCCAAAATAGTATCCCCTCTTGTCAGTTCATGAGCCAGTTGTACAAAGCAGCAGTCATTTATTTCATCTCAAAATTGTATCTCCCTAGCATGTCTTGTCAGGACACTGAACTAGTCGATACCGGGGTAATTATAATGACTCATTAATATTACTGTGTTGTAACCTTTTTTAGTTTCCTTGTTTTTTAGCATTTTATCATCCATTTGTTCATTCTAGCCAGGCAGTCAGTAGTACACCCCCACTGCCATCGCCTTCCTGTTTTTACATGGAATTTCTATCCATATTCTACAGTGTATTTTTTTTTCTGCAAAACTTTAATCCTGTGTGACTCAATACCCTCTCTAACAGAGAGCAAACCCTCCACCAATTTCATCTGTGCTATCATTGCAATATAGTTTGTATCCTGGTTTCTCCAGGACCAAGCAGGAAGTCAGTCCTCACATATGGGTGCCGACGGAGCCCTCGCGGAGCAATTTTCCCCAGCTTTCAAAGAAAGCCTTTGGGAATTGCAGCGCGCATGCGCGGTCCTCTTCCCGCCCAAGGGTGCCATCTTGCTCAGTCTTCTTTTTTCCGCGGAGCCCTACAGACGTTGTTTGTGAATCCCCGCCGAAAAGTTGATTTCTATTTTTTCTTCGGTTCGACGCCGGTTCTTTTCCCACCCGGACTCGCGACGCCGGTTGCGAGTCCATTCTTTATTTTTCGGTTTTTTGTCCTTCGTGACAGATTTCGCGCCTTTTTACTTTTTCACTGGCAGCCCGGTCTTTCGACCTCGCAGGGGCCCTTTTTCCCCCGATGGCTGCCAGCGGCTTTAAAAAAAGTGTGACCTCTGTAAGAAACTCATGTCTCTTACAGACATGCACGACTTCTGCCTCCGCTACCTCGGACCCGATCATGACCAGATGATCTGTGGTCCGTGTGGCAAAATGTCCTCTAAAGCGTTGAGGAGTCGGCAGCATCAGCGGGAATGTATCTTCTCTGACTCCGGCCGGGCTCGGACCTCGTCAGAGGCTTCGATGTCTCGGGACTCTGGTCCTGAGCATCGTCGGAGTTCCTCTGAAAGGGGGTCTCCTACCCGGGAACATCATCGGAAGAAGAAACCCGCGAGGGCGGGATCGGTGAACGCTCCTGGTTCCTCGAGGGCCAGGTCGCATAGCCCCGATTCCCGTCCCGGGTCCTCGGAGATGGAGAGGCCTTCAAAACATCCTCGACTCGAGATGGACTTGCCCGCTCACGTGAGTACTGTTGTCCTCGTAGACTCGCCGTCGGGGCCCGAGTTGGGGGCTGCTGGGTCTCCTGAGCTCGGACTCAGGTTGACGGCCTTGGAGAGCAGTCTGACTGCCTTCATGGACCAGCAGCGGGTATTGATTGCTGGCCTCGCCGGTGCTTCTGCCCTGACCGCCGGGACGTCGACCTCCAAGTCGACCTCGGAGACCGAGCCGATCCTCGAGTCCATGAGGGCTCGAGTCGATCCTCGGTCGCAGTCTCCTTCGGCCTCCCGTTCGGGACCGAGGTCGTCGACGCCGACTCCCTCGGCGTCGGGGCGGACGGCATCGATGCCCGCCTGACCGGAGCCACTCGACTCCTCCTCTGAGGAGTCGGCCTGGGAATCTGAGGACGAAGAGTCACCTGGTTCCTTTCGGACTCGGTGTGTCGCATCGGACTCCCCCGAGTCCGAACCTCGGAGACGGTCCCCCCCGGAGGATACCCGGTTCTCGGACTTCGTGCGGGATATGGCCAAGGCCTTGGCCTTCCCCGCGGATCCCGAGGAGGAGCCTCGAGTCAAGGAACTCTATGCCCTCCAATATGACTCTCCCCCGAAGGAGGCCTTTATTGTACCGGTTCCTCTGATGCTGGAACGACTTCTCTTCCGCATGTGGGAGAGCCCGGCGTCGTCGCCAGTGTTAAGCAAGCGGGTCGATTCCATTTATCGAGTCCGCAAGAGCCCCGGGTTCTAAAAGGCACAACTGCCGCACCATTCCATGGTGGTGGAATCGGCCATGCATAGACTTAAGAGTCAAAAAATGCACTCCTCGGTGCCCCCCGGTAGGGAGGCCCGAAGCCTGGATGCCCTCGGTAGGAAGTGTTTCCAGGGCTCTATGCTTGCTTGTCGAGTCCAGACATACCAGCTCTACATGGGCATGTATCTCCGGGACCTGGCTAAAGAAATTGCCGGGTTCTCTGCTGGTCTCTCCGACGAACCTTTGCAGAGGTTCCAAACCTTGTCAACTGGTATTCGAGAGTGCTCAAAGTTTATCTCTCGAGCAGCCTACGATGGTTTTGAGGCATCGGCTCGAGTAGCCGCAGCCGGCATCGGTGGACGCCGCCAGGCTTGGCTTCAGACGTCCGACCTCGAGCCATGGGTGCAGGACAAGTTGGTCGATGTCCCCTGCAGAGGTGATAACCTCTTTGGCAAGCCCATGGATGAGAAGGCTGCACAGATCGAGACCGAGACTCTCACCAGGACTCGTCTCTCCAGGAAGACCTCTGCCCCTTCTCAAAAGAAGAAGGGCTCGGGGAAGAAGCCCTTTTACCCGAGGAAGGCGGCTGCCTATAAATACTACCCTCAGTATCAGGCCTCACCAGCTCCCCCACAGGGTAAGCAGGCCAAGGGACGGGGTAATGGGTCCCGTAGGCAGCAAGCCCCCAAGCCTGCACCACCGGCCCCTGCTCAGCAGGGTGGGGGTTTTTGACTTCATCAGCACAGCCTCTCCCCCTCAGCTGGTTTCTCTCAGCACAGGAGGCCGGCTGGTCCACTTTGCCCAAAGATGGTCCAACATCACCACGGATACCTGGGTACTTCACATAGTTCGAGAGGGCTATCTTCTTCACTTTCACCAGGTACCTCCCTCCTATTTTCCAGGGGAGCCTCCGAGACTCCCTCTGCACAGGGACTTACTCCTTCAGGAGTTAGCAAGTCTCCTTCAGGAACAGGCTGTGGAACCGGTGCCCCACCACCTGAAAGGTCAGGGGTTTTACTCCAGGTACTTTCTGATACCAAAAAGAACAGGAGGCCTCAGACCTATCCTGGACTTGCGAAACCTCAACAAGTTCCTTGCAAAGGAAAAGTTCAAGATGCTTACCCTTGGAATCCTGCTGCCCTACCTCCAGCAGGGAGACTGGCTATGCTCCTTGGATCTAAAGGATGCGTATACTCATATCCTTATTCATCCAGACCACAGACAATATCTCAGGTTTGTGGTGGGGGGAAATCATTACCAATACAGAGTACTGCCCTTTGGCCTGTCCTCCGCCCCCAGGGTGTTTACCAAATGCCTGGCAGTGGTGGCGGCCTATCTAAGACTTCAAGGCCTTTTTGTGTTTTCCTACCTCGACGACTGGCTCATCAGAGCCCAGTCTTCCCACGAAGCCATTCAAACTACTCATCGCACTGTGACTCTACTCCAGCACTTGGGATTTGTCATAAACTTCGCAAAGTCCACTTTGCTCCCCTCTCAAGATCTCGAATTCATCGGCGCCAGGTTGGACACTCTTCAGGCGCAGGCCTTCCTGCCTCTGGACAAAGCCCAAAGGCTCATGGATCTCGCCAGCCACTTTCACAGCAATTCCCTGGTCTCGGCCAGGCAATTTCTGAGACTGCTCAGCCATATGGCTTCCACGGTCCATGTGACCCCCAATGCCCGCCTGAACATGCGACCTGCTCAATGGTGCCTTCGCACACAATGGCATCAGGCCACTGGGAGCCTAGCGGACTCCGTACAGATCTCCGACCGGCTGGTCTCTTCTCTGCAATGGTGGCTTCATCTGCCCAACCTAGTACTAGGAGTGACTTTTCAGCCCCCTCCACATTCTCAGGTCCTGACGACCGATGCTTCTCTCCTGGGTTGGGGAGCACACTGCCAAGGGACATGTACTCAGGGTCTCTGGACTCCTTGGGAGTCTGCTCAACAGATAAACTTCCTGGAGCTCAGAGCCATCCGCCTAGCGCTCAAAGCATTCTCTCACCTGATTTCTCATCAGTCGGTGCTGATACAGACAGACAATCAGGTTGCAATGTTCTATGTGAACAAGCAAGGTGGGACAGGCTCCTTCCTTCTCTGTCAGGAGGCACAAAAACTATGCTCTTGGGCTGTCCGCCACGGAATTATCCTCAAAGCGGTCTATCTCCCAGGTCAAGAAAATTACCTGGCCGACAAGCTGAGCAGGATCCTCCAGCCGCACGAGTGGAGGCTGGATCCGATGGTGGTTCAGCAGATCTTTCTCAAGTGGGGCCTCCCCACCATGGATCTGTTTGCCAGTCCTCTGAACAGGCAACTTCCCAGATTCTGCTCTCGACAACCGCATCCTCTCAGAGTAGCGGCGGATGCTTTTCTGATTCCATGGTCCACAGGCCTCTTATATGCCTTTCCTCCCATGCCGCTGGTGTCTCGGACGCTCTTCAAGGTTCTCAGAGACAAAGCCTCGATGATCCTAGTGGCTCCCCGGTGGCCGAGACAACCTTGGTTCCCGCTTCTAATGCAGCTGGCGGTGGACAACCCTCTTCGTCTGGGGTTTCAGCCCAACCTCCTGTCACAGGATCAGGGGACTCTCCTGCACCCCAACCTCCGGTCCCTTCATCTGATGGCCTGGCTGCTGAAAGGGTAGTCCTTGCTCCCCTCTGCCTGCCTCCAGAGGTGGAGGAGGTCGTCTTGGCCTCCAGGCGGCCCTCCACCCGGAGGTCCTACACTCTTAAGTGGCGTCGGTTCTCCGCCTGGTGTACTCAGCAGTCTCAAGATCCCTTCTCCTGTTCAGCATCAGTGGTCTTGCAGTACTTGCTTTCCCTCTCCAATCTTGGACTTAAGTCCAACTCGGTCAAGGTCCACCTCAGTGCTCTTTCTGCGCATCACATGCCGGTGGATGGCAGACCTCTTTCTAGCCACCCTCTGGTGGCTCGTTTTCTCAGAGGCCTCCTTCTCCTTAAACCACCTTTGCGCCCCCCAGGCCCGGACTGGGATCTCAATGTGGTTTTACAGCGGATTACCTGTCCGCCTTTCGAACCTATGGCTACCTGCCCTCTTCGTTTTCTTTCTTGGAAAACCTTGTTCTTGGTAGCCCTCACTTCTGCTAGACGCGTTAGTGAGCTGCAGGCCCTGGTGTCTGATCCTCCGTACACTAGGTTCTACAAGAACCGGGTAGTCCTACGGACTCACCCTAAGTTTCTTCCCAAAGTGGTTTCCCCTTTTCACATCAACCAGGAGGTGGTGCTTCCGACCTACTTTCCCAGGCCACACTCCAGCCGAGCTGAAATGGTCCTGCATACCCTGGACTGTAGAAGGGCGTTAACCTTCTACCTTGACCGTACGCGGGAGCACAGAAGGGCTGTTCAGCTCTTCGTCTCTTATGACCCCAATAAGTTGGGGCTCCCTGTCTCCAAGCGTACTCTGTCCATCTGGATTGCTGACTGTATCGCTTGGGCTTACGAGGCAGCCGGCCTCTCGTTGGAAAGTCGAGTCACGGCCCATCGTGTCCGGGCGAAGGCTACGTCAGTGGCTTACCTCCGCTCTGTTCCATTGGCAGACATCTGCCGGGCCGCTACTTGGTCTTCAAGCCAGACTTTTGCGGCCCATTACTGCCTGGAGAGGGAGTCCCGCAGGGACAGTGCTTTCGGACAGGCAGTCCTCCGTAACCTCTTCGAGGTATAGGCAACTCCTACCCTCCATCCCGGATGTTGGGCTACCGGTTGGAGACGTATTCAGAGAAGATTCCTTCCTTCTGAGCTGCTGAGCTTGAGGGAGCTCATTTTTGCGCTTAGGGTCTCCGGTAGCCTTAAGCTTGGGAGTCCCATATGTGAGGACTGACTTCCTGCTTGGTCCTGGAGAAAGCGTAGTTACTCACCTGTAACAGGTGTTCTCCAGGAGCAGCAGGAATCAGTCCTCACAACCCTCCCTCCTCCCCTTGGAGTTGCAGTTCTATGCTTTCGTTTTTTGCTAATTTTTTGCTGTCTTATAGCTATATCATCTGACTGAGCAAGATGGCACCCTTGGGCGGGAAGAGGACCGCGCATGCGCGCTGCAATTCCCAAAGGCTTTCTTTGAAAGCTGGGGAAAATTGCTCCGCGAGGGCTCCGTCGGCGCCGACGTCACCCATATGTGAGGACTGATTCCTGCTGCTCCTGGAGAACACCTGTTACAGGTGAGTAACTACGCTATCTCAGTGTCCCATTGGTTGTCCTCCTTCTACCAGGTCTATCATATCTAACTTCTCATTTAGTTCTATATATATTCTAAACTCTCCCATGTTATTTTGTAGACTTCTAGTATTTGCATACAGGCATTTTAGATGTTGTATTTTATTCATATTAATCTGATTATCAGTAGACAGGGATAATTTGGAATCTTTCAGCTCTGTCTGCTCTGTACTTAAGGGCATCTGGGTTACTTTTATCTTTACTGGAACCTCTGTCGGGATGCCCTAACTTCCCTCTTTTGCTAGTATCCTTCAAGGATACATCCTTCCAAACCATGCGCTCTTTGGAAACTGTCAGCTTTTCCCTATTATCTAGTACAAAAGCTGCTTTCTCTCCATTTTAAAGATTAATGCCAGCAGCCGGGTTCCCTCCCAGTTAAAGTGGAGCCCATCCCTTTGGAAAAGCCCCTCCTTTCCACAGAATGTTGCCCAATTCCTAACAGATCCAAAACCTTCTTCCATGCACCATCGTCTCATTGAGACTCCGGAGCTCTGCCTGCCTTTTGGGTTCTGCGCATGGAATGCAAAGTATTTCAGAGAATGCTACCCTGAAGTTCGGGATTTCAACTTCCTACTTAAAAGCTTAAATTTAGCCTCCAGAACCTCCCTCCCACACACTTTCCTATGTCATTGGTACCAACATGCATCAAGTCAGTAGATTCCTCCCCAGCGCCATCTAAAACCTTGTTTAGGTGGCGCGTGAGGTCTGCTACAGTCACACCAGGTAGTGCTTTGGAGGCCGAAGCCTCCCGCCGGGGCTGTTTTGCCGGTGTAGTTTCCTCAAGGGCAATGCCAATGGCTTCTCGATGCTTGGAAGGAGATCTACCCTTTGAGAACTGGCTCTTATGTTTAGTTACCTGAGATCCATGGGAGGAAGACGAGGCTCTGGAAGACGTTGATGCAATAGACATGGCATCTGAAGAAAAGAGGGTACCGAGCTTTGCAGCCCGGTTCTGTCTTCCTCTTTTAGTCATCCCCATACAAGAGAGAGACACTCCAATGGAGAATGGTCAGGGCCTAAACATTTGAGACACCAGTCATGGGTGTCGGTGACGGAAATGGTACCGCCACACTTAGTACATTTTTTAAAACCATTAGCTGTTTTTTCCACTTTTCAGGAAAATGGGGCCTAATGCCCAAAATGGCACCTAGCACCAAAAAGAAAAGGTTTCTGAAGAGAAACAGTTCAGAAATTATACATATATACACACACATACATATATATATACACAAAACTGCAATGTGTGCCTTTGAGTCAGTCCTGACTCCTGGCGACCCAGAAGCTCCTGGGTTTTCTTGGCAGTGTCACCGGAAGTAGATTGCCAGGCCTTTCTTCCGAGGCAATGGAGGGTTACGTGACTTGCCCAAGGCCACAAGGAGTGCTTGTGGGAATCGAACCCTGGTTGCTTGGTTACAAAGCCAGTGCTCTAACCACTAGGCTACTCCTCCACTCCTATATATATATATATAGATATAGATAGATAGATAGATATAGATAGATATAGATATATATATATCTATATCTATATATCTATATATCTATATAGAGAGAGAGAGAGAGAGAGAGAGATAGATATAGATAGATACACACGCACTGTCATAGCCCCTCCTAGTGGCAGTGTGCCAAAGGGTCAGGGTGGACATTTTAATTTTGTTGAAGAAAGAAAAACTTTTAGACCAAGTGCATTCTGGTCCTTGTAGTCCCTCTTCACAAGAAAATAGATGTGTGAGTCTTGAGCAGGGTGAAACAAAAAGGTTTTTATTCCCTTGTTACGCAAAAGGTTCTTCAGGAAACAAAGTAGAATTACCTTACTTCAGGTTAGGTCCAAGAATATTTACAAAAGGTCAGCAACTGTTACAAATACTTCACAGTTCTCTGTATCCAAGCAAGATTCTCAGACAGCAAGAAAACAAGACCAAACTTCTTCCTTCAGTGTTAACAGAAGCAAAAGGTACTTTAAAACATGTGCTGCTGTTATATCTCGGTAAGAGATTCCAGGCTCTTGGTAATACACAGAGAACAGTCCATTGGTTCAAGCATCAACGGTTCTGGTTCTGCAAACTCAATTTGCATGGGTTCTAGCTCACTCGTGGTGTCTAATCCTGAGCTTTCTCTGGTTAACACAGGTTGCAATTCAGTATTTCTTTCCCCCACTTTCCAGCCTTGCTGGCTTGGGTTTAGCAAATAACTATTAGGGCTTTTCCCTATACCTTTCTGTACCGGGTTGCAAAACTTCCTCCAGCTTTGTTTCTTCTCAGAATGGCTTTTTAGGTTATCAGCCTTCCCAGGACCTGGCATCCATTTAATAAATGAAGTAGCACTGTACCTTGGATCTCTGCAGCATTTGCTGCTGGTGTTCTCTCCACCAGAGACTCTCCCTTTGTCACCGTCTTCCTTGAAGACTGGCTTCTGGAGCTTTCTAAGCTGGGCTTGTTCTCCCTGGAACTTAGCTCTGCTTTTCCATGTATCCAAGCTTCTCTGCCTTGCAGTGTATGAGGTTCCTTCCTCAGGTCCTTCCTTCAAAGATCCTTTCTCTTTCGCTCTCAAAGGTCCTCCCTCGAGTTCCCCCTTAGATCCTCTCTCTCTGCTTCCTTGTGAGCACTGCTTAAAAAGGCGTTCTCCAACTGAGTTTCCTGGCTTTCTACCCAGGTGCCTTTGATTAGGTACTGCATTGCTACAACCTGGGTGTGTCAGCTTAACTTCTGCAGCCTCGTGCCTGCTCCCTCTAGCTGCACTTCTAGGTAATTGCACCCTCTGTAACTCAGTTGCTTCATAAGAGTTTTTTTCTACATCCATCGCTTCAATGGCTTCAGCTCCATCACAATACACACACACACATATATATACACATACACACATACACTGTGATGCTGCAGACCCTCTGAGAAGGGAAGAAAATGTTTTAAATGCAGGAAAAGTCAAGCACAACCTGCAATATCGCAAGGAACCACATAGGGGGAGCAGGAGGGACCTCCGAGGAACAGAGGAACCACACCTCCTAGGTCATGAGGTAATGCCAGCCAGCTTCCAATCAAGAAAGAGAGGAGTGCCTCTTAAAGGGAATTTGGAAGGTTGGAAGCCAGAACAGGCAGCGCGGCCAGAACTAGATTCAGAGCAGCGAGAACCGGATTCAGACCAGAGAGAATCAGGAGCAGAACAGCCTGGGAAAGGAGAACAGGCTGGGAAAGTGGTACAGCCCTGGAAAGGAGGATATCCTGAGGAGACAGGACAGCCCTGGAGAAAGTAACAGGCAGGATGGCCTGGGAAAGGAGGACTGCCAGGAGAACCAGCAGAACCAGCAGGTTGGGCAGGACATCCGAGTGCATGGGCTAGATATCCAGAAGGAGCAGTAATCCCTGAACCACGGTTCCGCAGGAGGCAGCAGCAGCCGCATTGGTTTGAAGAAAGGAGATCCCGTGGAGAAGGTGGGACAACTCCAGCCAGAGTGAGTGTTTGTTGTACAGAGAGGCAAAGGCGTGGCTGTGACTGTGGTCTAAAGCTAACAGAAAGACGCTGGGAGAGCTCGAGGCCTATTGCTCAGGCCAGGCAGGATCCCAAACCTCACCTGGAGCAGACAAGCCGAGAAGAAAAGGTAACCCATATTTAACTAAAAGCAGGGTACAAACTGCTGATGTATGGGGAGTACAGGGAGCACAGGAATATTATCCTTGTGAGAATGCTTATGAGATAAGGTGCAAGAAACACGCACCAACCAAGAAACTTGTTAGTGACCAAGCTTTACAGAAAGCTAAGACAAAACACTTGCAAAAGGAAGAGTTCCCAGTATCTGTGGGCGCAGGACCGACGCCCTGTATTCAACCCTGAGCATTGGGAGGTTGTGCAGAAGATATTTAAAAAGCCTTATTACAACTTACCAACAAATACTGACTTAGGCTCAGAGGCTTCAGAAGGGGAACCGATGCAGGTGGAATTTGAATCAGACACTGAGATGGACTGTAGCTTCTGTAAGACAGGAAGCCTGGAGTCTTACTAAGCAACTAAGCTCTGTCTTGGGAGTTGAGACTGTTTGTTTGCCTGCTATACCGTTTACTGTGAAGATAACAGTTTTCCTTTAATGCTTTCTTTTTCTTTATCCTGAAGTAAGGAATTTGTGTTTGACGTTTTTGTGTCCAAGCATATGAACCTTTTTGCATGAAAGGGGAAATAAATGCCTTTTGTTTTCCCTCCACTCGGACCTTTTGTTTTCTGTGGGATTTTGGTAACAAAGGACGCTACCAGGGCTGAAAGGCCCTGGGCCCTGTAAGTTATTGGCCAAACCCAACCTTAATTGTTTTTATGTCCCACCTACCTCAGTCCAGTACGCTGCCAAGGTAGGCCCTGTGACAACACACACATATACATACACACATATACATTGGGGGGGGGGGGGTTTAAAGAAGAAAAAAAGAGAACGGCGGCACCGGTAGGTGTCGAGCGGAGGCAGATGCGACCACAAGAAAACAATTTTAAAGAAGAAATTTTCTGCGGTGACAGGCTGTGTCCTGTCGGCTCCGCGGAAAACGAAAAACTGAAGAGGGGCAGTTGGAAAGGCAGCACGCATGTGCTGAGGGATGCTCCCAAAAGCGTTCCTATTGGACGCTGGGGAGCGTTCCCGCGCAGGCTCCGTGGGTACCGACGATACCCATATGTGAAGACTACATTCCTGCTTGTTCCTGGAGAATGTTATTTATTTTTAAATAAAATTTTGCTATACCACCCTTCATGGTATAGAGTAAGGGTTTACAACCATTTATTTGAGCTTTGGAGTTCAGACTAAGTCAAACTATTAGAGGCTCTGTCATGCATCCCAACTTCTCAAGATTGACTATATCTTGAAGGCTGTCCAAAAATCCAACACAATTAACCCCACATTCTCATTATTCACCAACAATAGTGTCTCTGAGCTCTGGAATTTCTAGACTCTGGCATGCTCATCCATCATGTTCTCACAGTCCATAAAAATTGAGCAATTGCACAGTAACTGCCCTTTCAATGGCTCTCTCAAGAAAAGAGTAGCCTATAAATGTCTCCACAGTTTGCCAATGCCTGCATATTGAATATTTTTTAAGAGAGGTTTCAAAAACTGGGAAAGAAATCTCTTATCTAATGACGTATTCACGATATATTTAATTCTCTTCAGTGACTCCTTATCAAAAACAAAACACAAGACTCCTTATCGCAGGTAATCTGAATAGGCTGGGTTA
This sequence comes from Ichthyophis bannanicus, assembly GCA_033557465.1. Classification (NCBI taxonomy): domain Eukaryota; kingdom Metazoa; phylum Chordata; class Amphibia; order Gymnophiona; family Ichthyophiidae; genus Ichthyophis; species Ichthyophis bannanicus. The sequence continues at coordinate 78,073,948 of CM066042.1, forward strand.
ATGATCCTTCTAAGGGAAGCCTCATCCACTTTTAACAAAGAATTCCCCGTACAACTAATACACACTTTCAAACATAACTTTTTAGCAACATTCTCTATAATTCTAAGCACCGACTCCCTACAAAACCGGTGCCATGAGAGAACAAAAAAGCTCTGACTGGCTCAGCAGGGCCAAGGAACAAATGAAGGTTCCTTTGGTCACATCTTTAGCTTTTGGGGGGAAAAAAAAGCTGGAGAGGCGCAAAGCTAGAATTTGGTACTATACACCCTTGTGCATATTAATTGAAACAAACTGAAAAATAAGTGAAAACAGGAATTTCCATTCAAAACCTTATTAATAGCCACATATTAGTATATACTATGACCGCCTCTTTTGTTTACCAGCATCTGGACACGATTTGGCATGGAGTCCACTAATTTCGAGCAATCTGCAACTATTTTTTGGGTGGCTATACCAGACTTTAATCAGAGCTTGAATAAGCTTCTCCGTTGTTGTACAGGTGCAGTTTGAAAATGGACCACAGATTCCCTATTGGGTTTCAATCCAGAGAGTTTCCTGGCCAGTCCAGGCCCTTTATTTGTCTTTTGAAAAAAAACTTTTCACCAATTTCCATGTGTAGCATGGGGCAAGATCCTGCTGAAAGATGCCAGATGCATCAGGAAATGTCTTCTTTGGAGAACATCAACGTATTGTTGTGAACTCATCATTCCCTCGATTGGATGCAAGCTGCCGACTCCATAATAACTGAAACACTGAACATCTTCTTTTTGAGGCGTTTCACATTCTGGTTGATGTGGGAATCACAAATCTTTTCTCCAGGTAACATCGAACACGTTGGCTTCTTTGGCCCTGGATGAAGAAATGACTTTCATCACTGAGTATTACTTTTCTCCAATCTCCTTTAGTCCACTCTTTATGTTTCAGTCCCCAATTATAGTGCTTCTCTTTCATAACCTTTGTCAGACGTCGTTTCAGAGGTTGTTGTGCTTTTCAACCAACTTCCAAAAATTGCCTGCGACTTGTGGAAGAACTGACAGTTATATCTTCCTCTTCTAAATCTTTTTATTGTGCCACTTGTCTTCAGAGGGTCAATTCTACTTTCCCTGAGAACATAGTTGTCGTCTCTGGGTGTGGTTTTCTTCTTATGACCACAATTTCCCTTCGTTTAGGCGAGATGGATCCTCTTTCCTTTTTAGATTTGATCATACGACTGACGGTTGTAAGACTGACACCAACTATACTTGCTATGGGTCTTCTCTGTGTGTTCGTGCAGGGTGATTTTTGTGCATTTTCTGGGTGTCGCATCCATCATGCACAAATGGTTGAATTAACAATTAAGAATACACTTGAAAGAAAATCTGATGCAATGTTGGCTGATATTATAGTTGCATACACAGTAAGTCATTCCTATGATATATCACGTCATCTATTATGTCATTTAACCCATAAAATGAAACATCTCATATGTGATGATTTAACCCAGTTAATTAAAAAAAAAAAGATCAAAATTAAATGCATATACAATTTGTAGGCTGAAAAGATTAAAAAATCCGGTTTGTTTCAATTAACTTGTACAAGGGTGTACACTTGCAAGGGACATTTTAACTTTTGAGGCTTCCAAGCTCAATTGTATCTTTACAAGAACATGAAGCACCCCCTCCCCATTATGTTCTCTGCATCATGTGAGTGACTGTGGATGAGTCACTTTACCTTCCCCTTTGCCTCAGTTACTGGATTCCACCCTGGGGAAGTGCTTTCCCTTTCACCATGCTTTGGTCAATGACTCCGATATTTGAGGAGTCCGTTTGCCCTACCCAGTCACTGAGAGTGTGTGACTGAAGGAATCACTATTCCCCTGTACCTGTTATTTGACGTCATGTGATCCTGGGCAAATCACCCCGAACATATCACAACAAGAATAATTTTCAAAGCTACATGGGTTAATAGCAATTTACGTTCATACACTGGCTGGCTGAAAATTATCCTCTTTCCATGCAGCTGATAGTAAGTACTGAAGTAAGGGGAAGAAAACACACACCAATTGCATTTTTCTGTGGAAAAAAGAGATTCAAGTAACTGCAAGCATTTTATACCCAGAGCACATTTCAAAGAGGAACCGTTTGCATACCTTCTCTTTGAAAATTGGTGCAGCACCACTTGTGGGCTATCCCAAAACGTGGACAGTTTGAAAATCACCCCTTTGTAACTCCTATGCCTTGGTCACCGACTCAGTCACATTATCGCTTAGGGCTTACATAAAAAAATGTGATAATAAACCGCGCAGTCCTATCTCTTTCCAGCTTTTAAATCTACCAAACATTGCAAGAATCACAACGTTGGCTACTGCGTCATCCCTTCCCCCCTTTTAGACATTGTCTTTTAGCAGGTGTTTTAAATAGATTTAAATAAACTACCAGCCACTGTTTAAGAAGAGGCCTGCCTAGTCTCAAAAACCTGAACCTTTTAACATTTCATAGCCTGATCCTAATGTTGGTTTTCCTTAACCACATTTTGTGTGGCAAGAGCAGAGGGTTCTCCTCCCCTACCCTTTCTGGATAGCATTCAGTGGACATCATTCATTAAATATTTCCATATGCATAGGAATGAGTGAAGTATTTTTCAGACTTAGGCTAAATGAGTGTTTCTCCTACAACAAATCTTTTACTAAATGGAATCTGCTGAGTTTTGCAGGCCTATCGCAGTATTACGTCTAATAGCTTGGAGTCCCGCAATGTGCAGAGTTCTGAATCCCAAAGGTTCCCTGGAGAAGCAAATCCCAGCTGATGGTTTGTTTGTTTTCTTTAATCCCCCCAATGTTTGTTTGTTAACAAAAAGGCTCAGATCAGGCTGACAGCTGTTTCTAGATGAACTATATAATCCCACCTTGCTTTATCCAGCATGCTGCATTTCTTGAAGGATAAAAACATAGAAACATAGAAATATGAGGACAGAAAAAGACCACATGGCCTATCTAGTCTGTCCTTCCATATCAACAACTAAAACAGTCCCCTTTTTACCTTTAGAGATCCTCTGTGTTTGTCCCATGCTTTTTTTAATTCAGTTACTGTCCTCATCTCTACCACCTCCACTGGGAGACTATTCCACGGATCCACCACTCTTTCCGTAAAGAAATATTTCCGCATATCACGCCTGAATCTATCTCCCTTCACCCTCATCCCATGTCCCCTCGTAGCAGAACTTGCTTTCAATTGAAAGAGGCTCTCCCCCTGAACATTTATGCCACGGAGGTATTTAAACATCTCAATCATATCACCTCTATCCCGCCTTTCCTCTAAGGTGTACATATTAAGATCCTTAAGTCTGTCCTCATATGCTTTAATGAAGCCCACTAATCATTTTAGTAGCCACCCTCTGCACCGACTCCATCCTGTTCACATCCTTTTGAAGGTGTGGTCTCCAGAATTGCACACTATACTCCAAATGAGGTCATGCCAAAGACTTATACAGAGGCATTATCACCTCCTTTTTTCTGCTAGCCATTCCTCTCTGTATGCACCCAAGCATCCTTCTAGCTTTTGCCGTCGCCTTTTCTACCTGTTTAGCTACTTTAAGATCATCAGACAACTACACCAGAGGTCCCGCTCTTCTTTAGTGGACAAAAGTACTTCACCCCCTATACTATATTGCTCATACCCTTTCAGTGGTAGCTCAAGACACGGTACACTCGGGTACGGCAAGTATTTTCCTGTCGTCAGTGGATTTACAATTTAACTTTGTATCTGAGGAAACGGAGGGATAAGTGACTTGCCCAAGATCACAAAGAGCAGCGGTGGAATTTGAACCCTGGCTTCCCTTGTTCTCAGCCTGCTGCTCTTGCCCTACTTCTCAAAACATTTTGGTGCATCAAATACTCCCCCATTCTGGGTCTCTCCTCATGAAGGCCTGGAAGTCGTTTTCCATTTTTCTCTTGCAAGACCTGCTTATCTTTTTTTTTGAATAGCTGCTATACCCATTGGCAGCCACCAGAGGTTAGTCAAGAACCATCTTTCACTTGTTCTCTTACTGCCGCCTCCATAAATGGTGTGGGAATGATAAAATGCATTTGATATTATTCTCAAAACTGCACTAAGAGAAAAATACATCTCGAGTCAAATTTTTCAATGCAGTTCACCATAAAGGTAAAAAAAGAAAAAACAAAAAAGATCCTACCTCTGATGTCGGCCTCTCTGTCTCCGTGGCTGTGTTCTCCACATCCACAACGGTTTCCAGCTCAATTGTGTTTGCATCTTCCTCCTTAAGGGGGTTTTTTGCTGTCTTGAAGCCCTAAAAACAGAATCCCAGGAAGAACAAATGCTCAAAAGATGTGGCATCAAAGGGAGGGAAGGATTTATCAGCTGGGGGCAAACCTGAGCTGTCTGTCTACAGACAAGCAGACTGCAACAGTTACATCAGTGAGAGTCCTCATACAGCTTCGGTATGTCCAGTAAGCCAGAGAGAAAACTACTTACCACCACCGTACAGGCTTCTGGTTTTACTAAACTACAGGTCAAGCAAAGAAGCAAGTGTCACCTTTAGACAATGTCATTCAAACTATTCAAATAGCTTTCTTTGGTGCCTTGGAGACTCAAGTCAGTCTCTGGTACAGAGTCCTTGGCATGGTTTAATCCCAAATGGTCAGAATACATGGCATCCAGTCTACCCTGATGAGATTTCTTCATCCTTAGAAACGAGCATTTCCTGCCTTTCCAGCATCATCCAAAACCATAAAGTTAGCGCTTTTCAACATGCACGTGAGAGGAGTGAAACTGGGAGAATGACCGAAAGGAAGCTCTCAACATATCAAACTTCAAAGCTGAAAAAAAACAACAACTTACATCAGACAATATGACCCACCCAGCATCTTTCCCGTCTGTTCCTGGTTAAACACTCCGCAAACTTCCTTTATTTCCCAGCCGCAGTCACAGCCCACTGAAGAATTAGTATCCGGTGATGCACAACTGAAACTACCAAAATGACTGGATGGCAAAGCTTAACTGTTGGCAGCACGTTGCAATGCAACGTGGAAGAGTTCCAGTGGCCATGGCCTTGAGGCTCCTTCTGCTTGTGTGTGTAGGCAGAAAACAGGTTCATCTGCTGGAGGGAGGGTGCAGAACGTGCTTTCCTGCCACACCTCCAGAGAAGATCCTAACAGGCTCCCATAAGCGCCACACTGATACTGTGTGACTGAAGAGTCTTACCTCTAGGTGTTTACTGCTCTGGGTAGTTTGAGTGGAAATACAAAATAAAAATAAAAATAAATCACAACTGAAGTTTGCAAAGTACAGCTACTATTACAGGGTACATATGACCTCCCTTTTCCTTCCTCTCCGCTATCCCCACCCCCCTCGCTGACACCCCCTGCCTCATCTCCCACCTCCATCCTTGGTCTTATCTATGTCTATCCTTTCTCTCCTGTCTACCATGAATTGGTGTTCCTTTCTGTTTCCCAGCAGTATTAAAATGTCTTTGTAAACCGCTCAGATGCTTATAGTACGAGCGGTATATTAAATTTTACAAGATAAAGATACCTTTTTTGGTTGAATCGCGTGTAATATCCTAATAAAAGGATATTTTTCCCCCCACCATGCCCCATCAGCACATTCTCAATTTTCTCCCTTCCGTTTCTACCATTCCTAAACTCCCATCTTGGTTTATTCTGTCCTCTTACTACCAACTTCTGCTTTTTACCATTGGGAATAGCTGTGGAGCAAAGTTGCAGAAGGAGACCGAAGGCCCAATTGCTTTTACATCTTGTGCAATTGAGCAGGGCAGGGCCGGGCCAACCACTAGGCTAACTAGGCAGTCACCTAGGTGGCAACTTCTTTGGGGGACAATCAAACCTAAACAACAGATTCTGACAGCTAAGGAGGGGGGGAGGGTTTGTAAGGTTTAAGGTTTGCCTAGGGTGCCAACACCTTGAACCAACTCTGGGGCTGGCCCTGCAGCTGAGAGACATGAAAAAAAAGCATAGAAGTGGCTAGATTTACTAACATGCATTAAAATTTTCACTCATGCTATTGCACATTAATGTGCATTACTGCGATTTATTGCCCGTTGTCTAACACAAGCCTCACTATTTTCAATACAACCTATTTACTAAACAACAGAAAACAGATTGGTATGTATATGAATGCCTGGATCACTTTCTGTTCCCGCAGTACATCTCTGAATACACCTTGACAAAATCTTGCGCTCTCTCTGTGATAACCTGTTTGGTGGAATGCTTTGCCTACTGAAAGAAGCTAAAAGGCATGGTTGTTCCTGTAGCGTGAGTGCAGAAGGATGTCCATAAACTCCCATTTTGATAGCTCTCCCTTACTGTATTTATGTGTTGTCTTTTTTTGTTTTTATTATGCATTTTGCATACCACCAACTAAAGTGTTCTTAAGACTTGGGAGATAGTTTAGAAAGGTTTTAAATAATTTTGCATTTAAACACAGGGCAGGAAATCTAGCTCTAAGAGACTGGAGGATTCAATGCAAGCAAGGGGGGGGGGGCAGGGTTCAGAGTGATTTAGGGGCAACTGTGTTTTCCCAGTATTTATCCAAACACTTTTTACATTAGGAGAGGGAATTTTAAAACTAAAAAACAAAAGCCCTAGCATAAAAGCAGCAGTGGATTATAGGCCATTATTTTTAAATTTACAAGATCCACCAAATTTTTGATTGGGAAGGCAGGATTGAGTCAGACAGCGCAGGGACAGAATTACTTTCCCACAGCTCAGAACTTAGTGTAAAACTTTCAGCATGCACGACCCTTCCCACATGCAGTAGTCTCTTCATTTCCTAAATTTTGCTTTTCCCGCTCTGCTGAATGGACATGAAACAAAGCCCACCTGTAAAGGATTTTCAAATTGCTAAAAAGCAGTTTAACATTTTTTTTTAAATAAAGTAAATGAACTGGCCAAGACAAAGTGAAGAAAATGTCACTAGAGTCAGGATGTCAACCCCTCCTGAAGTGCAACAGAAAAATCTAGAACTTTGATACTCCTTTCAAATGCCTGGGCCTGGACCACAATCAGAAGGACTGTAAAGCACTCTGCTTGAATATCTTCAAGAGCACAAAGAGATCATCTGAATTGCCTCCCTGATCATGTCGAGGCTTCTCGAGAAGAGTCTGAAGAGAAGTTCCTCTACACATACGGAGTCCAGAATCTTCACTGGCCTTCAACCTCCAACTGGAGTGACTTTAGGAGTCTAGCCACCCAAAGGGACCACCGCATATCTTTAAAACTAGAGTGTGTACCCACAAAGTTTCCAGGCTAACAACAAAGCCACTTCTGGAAAGTGTTTTCATTAACTCCTAAAGCAGTGAAGAAACACAAACATGCCAATGCTGTATCTCCTCAGGCCAAGAGGAAGTGCTTGGACTCTCTCTCTCACTCTGCACACGAGCCTCCGCACCGCCTGCACAGATCTTCCCAAAAGAGCAAAAAAACAACTGTTCGCTACAGAACAGTCCACTTCAGTGCAACAGCCCTTTCTTCTACTCTGGTGTTTGTTACCGTGGCTGATGAATCTTCATCGTCTGGGTCTCTGCCACTTACATAGCAGCCACACTCTCTTCTTCAAAAGATGTTCAATGAGTTTGTAAAGGGCTATTCTGCAAGGATTTACCCAATATTTGTTTCCAGCAACTGTCAGAACTGCCTTCTTGTTTCTCAGGCCTTACACCAGTGCAGAGAGACATTCAGTCACAGGGGACCTATTGTTTCTTTATTATCCACTTCAGATTTGTAGCAAGAGTCTGCACATTCACTTTCTTTCTCCTCTCCAGTATCTATAGGTTCTCATGTAGGGGGCCTCTTAGATCTTTTTGGTACTCAACCATCCTAGCCAGCTAATTTAGAAGAAAGTTCTGTAGGAATTCCATCCATAAGGGCAGAAAAGAATTGCCATATTAGATCAGATCAAAGGTCTATGAAGCCCAGTATTCTGTTTACAACAGTGGCCAATCCAGGTCACAATACCTGCTAAATGCCATGCATAAGCAGTGGCTTTCCCCGGGTCTCCCTTTTCCTCCACCGACGAGAAATTAATCTCCATATGAAGTCATTTCTTACCCAAAATTTGTTCAGAAAATAGGCAAGTTCCCTTTCCAATGCAGCAGAATGCAGAACCAAGAGAAGACCTCTTTGGCCTTCTCAAATATAAAGACACACCCAAAACAATTGTTGCCGTTCCTACGGTCTGCTCCAAGACTAGCAGCTCCCTATGTGGCAGAATCCACTTACTGTTCAGCCTGTTTCCAAAGGGTTGAATATAAAATATGAAACCTGGAGCTGGTTGGGCTTTAGTAAAGTCCAGCTATCCCACTCTTCGGTTGTTGCTGAAGCAGCCATGAGGAAGTCCAAAAGGTACAGAGACTTCTCCAAAACTCTTCCGGGAAAGGACCTAATTGGTTGGACCACTAAGAAAACATTTTTCCAAGGAGTCATGCTCCCTGCACACACTGCAACTCACCACTTCTATATGGTTTAGCATCTTTCAGAAGGTCCAAGGGCTTCTTTTACTAAAGCTGCTAGTTGGTTGACGGGTGTTTCAACGCATGACTACAGGCAGTCGGGAACAGTAAAACGCAAGTTAACCAACATTAACAGCTGCGGAATGTAGAAAACAGTGGGCAAAACTGAAAGGGGATATTTTAAGAGCAAACAAACGTTTTTGTTAGAAATATAAAATAAACGTAAAAGGAAAAGGAGCCCTGCTATGCTTTTCAAAAGAAATAGTTAAAAAGGTGGAGAAAGAGAGAGAGGCCTTTAGGAAATACAAAAGATCACAGAGAGAGGAAGACAGGCATTTATATTTGGAAAAACTTAGAGAAGCTAGCAAAGTAGTCAGGAAAGCAAAGATACAAAAATAAAGAGAGTAGTCAATGCAATAAAAATGAAGATATGAGACTTTTTTAGATAGGTTAGTGAGAGGAGGAAGGGCAAAAGTGGTATTGTCAGACTCAAGGGTGAAGGGGAGGAATATGAAGAAACTGATGAGGATAAAGCGGAATTGCTTAACAAATATTTCTGTTCTGTGTTCACAGATGAAAGGCCAGGAGCAGGACCTCAGAAATCACTCATAAATAGGAACAGAAGTGATGGGGAGCTTGAATGACTTTCAGATGACTGTGAGGAATTAGCTAAACTAAAAAGTAGATAAAGTGATGGGACTAGATGGAGATACATCCATGAATACTGAAGGAACTTGTAGATGTTCTAGTGGCTCCACTTACTGACCTTTTCAATGTATTTTTGGAGTTGGGAGTAGTCCCAGAGGGCTGAAGAAAGGCACATGTGGTCACTTTACACAAAAATAGAAGTAAGGACAAGGTTGAAAACTAAAAGCTGGTTAGTCTAACCTCTGTGGTGAATAAATTATTGGAAATGCTGCTAAAAGAGAGAATAGGGAGGTTTCTGGCATCCAGTGGATTGCAGGATCTAAGGCAGCTTGGATTTACCAGAGGCAGGTCTTGTCAGACAAATTTGATTGATTTCTTTGGCTGGGCGATCAGACGGCTGGATCGAGGCAGAGCCCTAGATGTGGTCTAAGTTCAGTAAAGCCTTTGACACCGTTCTGCATAGACAACGTAAACAAACTGAGCACCCTAGGGATGGACCCTAAAAGTTACTGATTGGGTTAGAAATTGGTTGAGTGGGAGGCAGCAAAGGGAACAGGTAAATGGAGCTCACTCTGAGAAGGAGGTTACCAGTGGTGTGCAACAGGAATCTGTCCTTGGTCAGATTCTTTTTAACATCTTTGTTAGTGATATTGTGGAAGGGCTGTTGGGTAAGGTTTGCCTGTTTGCAGATGATACCAAAATCTGCAATAGAGTAGGCACCCAGGAAGGAGTAGATAACATGAGGAGGGATCTAGCTAAGCTTGAAGAATGGTCTAGAATTTGATAGTTGAAATTTAATGTTAAAAAAAATGAAGGGTCATGCATTTGGGCTGCAAAAATCCAAGGGAGGGGTACAGTGTAGGGTGTGAAGTACTTCTGCCACAAAAAGAGTAGAACCTGGGCACGATTGTGTCCGACTATGTTAAATAGCTCAACAGGTAGAAAAGACGATGGCAAAAGCGAGAAGGATGCTTGGGTGTATAGGGAGAGGAACGGGCCAGCAGAAAAAAAAAAAGGGGAGGTGATCGTGCCTTTGTATAAGTCTCTGGTGTGGCCTCATTTGGACTATTGTGTGCAGTTCTGGAGACCACACTTTGAAAAGGATATAAACAGGATGGAGTCTGGAGTCTGTGCAGAGGGTGGCTACTAAAATGGTTAGTGGTCTTCGTTATAAAGCTTACGGGGACAGACTTAAAGACCTTAATATGTATACTTTAGAGGAAAGGTGGGATAGAGGAGATATGATAGAGATGATAACAGAGATAGAGCTCTGTTAGGAGGGGACATAAGATGAGGGTGAAAGGGGAAAGATTCAGGAGTAATATGCAAAAAGGAGAAATTAGACCTTACCTGCTAATTTTCTTTCATGGATTCCCTCCAGTCCTGTCCAGACAGATGGGTTGTGTCCGTCCACCAGCAGATGGAGACTGATGGCAGAAAAAGACCACATGGCCTAACTAGTCTGCCCTTCCATATCAACCACTACAACAGTCCCCTTTTTTCCTTAAGAGATCCCGTTTGTCCCATGCTTTTTTGAATTCAACTACTGTCCTCTTCTCTACCACCTCAACTAAGAGACTATTCCACGCATCTACCACTCTTTCCATAAAGAAATATTTCCACATATTACTCCCTAGTCTGTCCCCCTTTCACCCTCATCCTATGTCCCCTCGTAGCAGAGCTTGCTTTCAATTGAAAGAGGCTCTCCTCCTGTGCATTTATGCCACAGAGGTATTTAAACGTCTCAATCATATCACCTCTATCCCACCTTTCCTCTAAAGTATACATATTAAGCTCCTTAAGTCTGTCCTCATATGCATTAAAATGAAGACCACTAACCATTTTAATAGCAACCCTCTGCACCAACTCCAACCTGTTTATATCCTTTTTAAGGTGCGGTCTCCAGAAATGCACACAATATTCCAAATGAGGTCACACCAAAGACTTATATAGAGCCATTATCACCTCCTTTCTTCTGCTGGCCATTCCTCTCCCTATACACCCAAGCATCCTTCTAGCTTTCGCCATTGCCTTTTCTACCTGTTTAGCTATTTTAAGATCATCAGACACAATCACACCTAGGTCCCGCTCTTCTTTTGTGGGCAAAGGTACCTCACCCCTATACTCTATTGCTCCCTTGGATTGCTTCAGTGCAAATGCATGACCTTGCATTTTTCTAACATTAAATCTCAGCTGCCAAATTTTAGACCATTCTTCAAGCTTAACTAGATCCCTTCTCATGTTATCTACACCTTAAAAACATAAGAACATAAGATATGCCATACTGGGTCAGACCAAGGTCCATCAAGCCCAGTATCCTGTTTCCAACAGTGGCCAATCTAGGTCATACGTACCTAGCTGTTTCCCCAAAAGACACAGGTTCCACAATGCTTGTACTGGGTCAAGCATTGATATCCTGGGTCCCTTCTTAATAATGGTTTATGGACCTTTCCTCCAGGAACTTGTCTAAACCTCTTTTAAACCCAGCTACACCAACAGCCTTTACTACATCCTCCGGTAACAAATTCCAGAGTTTGATTACACGTCGAGTGAAAAAATATTTTCTCTTATTTGTCTTAAATAGTTTACCCTGTAGCTTCACTGCATGTCCCCTAGTCTTTCTATATTCTGATAACATAAACAATCGATCTACATTTACCCATTCCACTCCCATTCATAAATTTATAGACTTCTATCATATCTCCCCTCAGCCGTCTCTTTTCCAGGTTAAAGAGCCCTAACATTTTTACCGTTTCTTCATAGGAGTATCCTTCCATCCCCTTTACCATTTTGGTGGCTCTTCTCTGAACCTTTTCTAATATTGCTATATACATTTTAAGATACGGCAACCAGAATTGCACCCAGTATTCAAGGTGCAGTCTCACCATGGAACGATATAGAGGCATTATAATATCTTTTGGTTTATTTTCCATTCCTTTCCTTAGGATACCTAGCATTCTATTTGCTCTCTTGGCTGCCACTGCACACTGGGCCGAGGGTTTTAACATGGTATCCACAATGACGCCTAAATCTTTTTCCTGGGTGGTGGTTCCTAATGTGGAACCTTGCATCGTGCAACCATAGTTTGGGTTGTTCTTCCCTAGGTGCATAACTTTGCACTTGTCCACATTAAATTTCATCTGCCATTTTGATGCCCAGTCTTCCAATTTATCAAGATCCTCTTGCAATTTTCCACAATCCTCTTGGGTTTTATCAACTTTAAATAGTTTTGTGCCATCTGCAAATTTGATAACCTCACTCATTATTCCATTTTCCAGGTCATTTATGAATATGTCAAAAAGCAGCGGACCCAGCACAGATCCCTGGGGTACACCACTATTCACCTTTCTCCATTGGGAAAATTGGCCATTTAGCCCTACCCTCTGCTTTCTATCTTTTAACCAGTTCCTGATCCACAGTAGTACACTGCCTCCTATCCCATGACTCTTTAGTTTTGCCAAAGGTCTCTGATGAGGGACCTTGTCAAAGGCTTTCTGAAAGTCCAGATACACTATAATCAACTGATTCACCTTTGTCCACCAGTTTATTCACACCTTCAGAAGAACATAGCAGATTAGTAAGACAAGATCTTCCTTGTCTAAAGCCATGTTGGCTGTCTCCCATTAGCCAATGACTATCTACATGCTGAGTAATTTTATTCTTTATGATGGTTTCTACCATTTTTCCCGGTGCTGACGTCAGGCTCACTGATCTGTAGTTTCCCGAATCACCCCTGGAACCCTTTTTAAAAATTGGTGTTACCTGAAGATTAGAGGTTCGCCAATGTATTAGAGATGATTTTAATGATAGATCACAGATTACTAATAGCAGGTCTGCAATCTCATATTTCAGTTCTTTCAACACCCTTGGATGTATACCATCCGGCCCAGGTGATCTGCTACTCTTCAGTTTATCTAATAGTTGTGATACATCTTCCCGATGTATCGATATTTCCTTCAATTCTTCCGCACCTTTAAATAGCACTTCAGTCATGGGTAACATCCCTACATCTTCCTCAGTAAAGACTGAAGCAAAGAATTCATTCAGTCTCTCCGCTATCGCCTTGTCGCCTCTTAGTGCCCCTTTAACCCCTCTATCATCTAATGGACCAACTGACTCTCTCACAGGTTTTTTGCTACAAATGTACTTGAAAACGTCTTTATTTCGCGTTTTTGCTTCTGCAGCAAGCTTCTTCTCAAAGTCTCCCTTTGCCTGCCTTATCAATGCCTTGCATTTGGACTTGCCAGTGCTTGTGCTGTTTCCAGGTTTCGTCGTTTGGCTCTTTTTTCCATTTCCTGAAAGACACTTTTTTGGCAACAGCCTCTCTGACCTCACCTTTAAACCATGCTGGGAGTTGTTTGGACTTCCTTCCACTTTTCTTAAAGCGTGGAATACAGCTGGTCTGGGCTTCCAAGATAGTATTTTTCAACAACACCCAAGCTTGATGTAAGTCTTTAACCTTTGCAACTGCTCCTTTTAGTTTTTTCTTAACTATTTTCCTCATTTTATCATAGTCTCCCTTTCGAAAGTTAAAAGGTAGTACTGTGAATTTCCTTACTATCCCTCCTCCACTAATTAAATCAAAGGCGATCATGCTATGATCATTATTGCCAAGCGGCCCCAACACCCTTATCTCTTGCACCAGATCTGGTGTTCCACTAAGGACTAGGTCTAATATGGCTTCCCCTCTGGTCGGTTTATGAACCAGTTGCTCCAAGAAGCAGTCATTTATTTCATCTAGGAACTTTATCTCCCCAGCATGTCCTGCTGTGACACTGACCCAGTCGATACCGGGGTAATTGAAATCACCCATTATTATTACTGTGCTGTAACTTTTGTTAGCTTCCTTGATTTCTTTGAGCATTTCATCATCCATTTGTTCATTCTGGCCAGGCGGTCGATAGTACACCCCCACTGCCATTGCCTTCCCCTTTTTATATGGAATTTCAATCCATAGAGATTCTACAGCAAATTTTGTTTCCTGCAAAACTTTAATCCTTTCTGACTCAATGCCCTCTCTAACAGAGCTGATCAAATTGGTGGAGTGGTTGTGCTCTATCATTACAATATAGTTTGTACCCAGGTATCACAGTGTCCCACTGGTTGTCCTCCTTCCACCATGTCTCTGAGATTCCAATCATATCTAACCTCTCATTTAGTGCTATATATTCTAACTCTCCCATCTTATTTTTTAGTCTTCTAGCATTTGCATACAAGCATTTTAGAGACTGTATTTTATTCATATTAATTTGGCTATTGGTAGACATGGATAATTTGGAATCTTTAAGATCTGTCTGCTCTATATTCGAGGGCATTTGGGCTACTTTACTCTTTTTTGGAACCTCTCTGCTTTTGGTAGTATCCTTCAAGGATACATTCTTCTGAACCATCAGCTCTTGGGCGACTGTCGGCTTTCCCCTATTATCTAGTTTAAAAGCTGCTCTCTCTCCTTTTTAAAGGTTAATACCAGCAGCCTGGTTCCATCCCAGTTAAGGTGAAGCCCATCCCTTCGGAAGAGCTCCTCCTTTCCCCAGAATGTTCCCCAGTTCCTAACAAATCCAAAACCCTTATCTCTGCACCATTGTCTCATCCACGCATTGAGACTCTGGAGCTCTGCCTGCCTTTTGGGTCCTGCCCGTGGAACGGGAAGCATTTTGGAGAACGCTACCCTGGAAGTTCTGGATTTCAACTTCCTACCTAAAAGCCTATATTTAGCCTCCAGAACTTCCCTACCACATTTTCCTATGTCATTGGTACCGACATGTACCAAGACAGCAAACTCCTCCCCAGCACTATCCAAGACCTTATTTTGGTGGTGCGTGAGGTCCGCTACCTTCGCACCAGGCAGGCATGTTACCAGGCGATCCTCATGTCCACCAGCCACCCAGCTATCTACATGCCTAATGATCGAATCACCAACTATAATGGCTATTCTAACCCTTCCCTCATGGGCACATGGCCCTGGAGAAACTTCCTGTGTGTCTACTCTATTGCATATTTTGGTATCATCCTCAAAGATGCAAACCTTACCCGACAGTCCTTCTGCAGTATCACTAACAAAAAATCGGACCAAGAACAGACCCCTGGGCACACTACTGGTAATTTCCTTCTCCTCAGAGTGAGTTCCATTTGCCTGTACTCTTGGTCGCCTCCCACTCAATTTCTAACCCAAGCAGTAACTTTAGGATCCATCCCTAGTTGGTTTATAAGTCACCTGTGCAGAATGGTGTCAAAGGCTTTACTAAAATCTAAAATACACCACATCTAGGGCTCTCCCTCGGTCCAACTCCCTGGTCACCCAGTCAAAGAAATCAGATTTGCCTGACAAGACTTGCCTCTGATGAATCCATTATGCAAGTTTTAGTGATGTCACCCTATAACAGGAAAACTCCCCCTGCCCTGTAGTATATTCATGTCAAAGCCATCAACGACTTAACACTGGAAAACAAAACAAGTAATCCTCCTACTTTGTCTCTCAGAAAAAGAAGAGAGAAAAAAAGAGGAGACAGACGCTTGCCCTCTCATTAGATCCTCTATCTCCTTTTTGGATCTATGTCTCTCGATTGTCAAATTTTTTAATTTTTTTTGTTACTGTATTGGCATCATTTGAGGACCATGGAGAGGTCATTAAAGAACCTCATAACTGGCTACCCAGTCCTCCAAGAGGAACAGAGACGCTGTCGCTCAACCAACCAACCAACCAATCTTCCGCCCACAGGCTCGCAATCAAACACAGAGAAAGAATCGGGTGGGTTCTGGACAGGACTAGGAGGGACTCCATGAAAGAAAGTTAGCAGGTAAAGTCTAATTTCTCCTTCATCCAAGTCCTTCCAATCCCATCCAGACAGATGGGATGTACAGCAGCAGTATCTAGACATGGGAAGGACCCGCGAGCCCCATCCATAGCATTCTGTCACCTAACTTCACCTCCCACGTTGCTTGCACATTGAGGCAATAATGTCTAGCAAATGTATGTAATGACACCACATCGCCATGTAACAAATGTCCAGGAGGCATCACTAAGCTGAATTCCACCCAGGGCACAGCCTGGGCCCTAGTAGTGTGCCTGCAAACCCTCCAGAACTGCCCGACACTTGAGCAAGTACGCCGAAGTAATGGCCTCCTTAATCCATCTCAAAATGGATGCCTTTAGGGGGACCTTGGAATAGGGAGGCAGCCTCAAACAGGATGAATAAATGCTCATCTTCTGGAAAGGCTGGGTACGCTTAAGATAACACCGCAACGCTCTTTGAACATCTAACTTGTGTAGACGTCTGGCAGAGGTTTCGGCTTCCTGCGACTTGAAAAACTGAAGCGTTACCACTTGATTAAGATGAAACAGAAACACTATCTTTGGAAAAAAAAGGAAGGCACTGGCCACAATGCCATTCTCCCCTTGAAAATCACCACGAATAGCTCTCTACATGAAAGAGCCTGCAACTCGGAAATGCACCCAGCCGAACAAATGGCCACCAAGAAAACCACTTTTAGCGTCAAATTCTTTAGCGAGGTGCCGCTCAACAGCTCAAATGGAACAGCTGCCAGAAGCAACAGCACAAGATTCAAAACCCAGAAGAGAATAACAGACTTCAGCGATGGCCAAACCTGTTTCACTGCTCTTAGAGAGCATGTGACATCCAGATAGACGCCAATGGAGCCCCTTGTATCTTACCCCAATAGCAGGCTAGAGCCACCATTTGCAGCAGAGAGTTCAAGGTGAGTCCTTTACAGAGACCTTCCTGAAAAAAGGCCAGAACATCCCCCACAAAGGCCTCCAGTGGACAAACATCCTGGTCCGCACCCCAGTCCTCAAATGTTCACCAAATGCAAAAACATGACAATGACGTAGACCTCTTCCGAGCTGTCAACAAAAGTAACAATTACTCCTGGAGTATAACCCCACTTAATCAGCTGCACCCACTCAAGAGCCAGGCTGTAAGCGAGAATTGAGTCACTTGAGGCATTGGCACTGGCCCCCGAGACAGCAGGTTGTGCTACTGGGGCAGATGCCACGGCTGATCTATCACCAGACAGATCAAATCCGCATACAAGGTCTCCTTGGCCAGCCTGGCATCACCAGAATTACCCAACCGGCATGCTGTGCTATCCTTTGTAGAAGATGGCTGATAAGTGCCCATGGAGGAAATATGTACAGAAGACCCTCTTGCAGCCAGGGTTGCATTAGGGCATCTAGACCCTCTGACTACTGCTTTCTCCTGCAGCTGTAAAAAAATGACTGGCCTTCGGCAGCTAGAGCCTCGCTGCCCATGCCCCACTGCTGATTCAGATACACCACCGCTGAGGCATTGATCGAAAACACCCTCACCGCTTGGTGATCCAGCAGGGATTCGAACTGCTGAAATGCTCGCCACGCTACTCAGATTTCCAGGCGGTTGATGGACCATGACGTCTCCTCCATCGACCACTGTCCCTGAGCCATCTGAGATAGACAGTGTGCTCCCTAGCCGGAAAGACTGGCATCCACGGTTACCACCACCCAGTTCGGCATTTCCAGAGACACACCATGACTCAGATTCTCCTTTCTCAGCTACCACTACAACGCGATCTGGATGCCCTCCGGACATTGAAATCGTTAGCACAAAGGATGCAGCTTAGGAAACCATTAGACAGAAGTGCTCTTTGCAGAGGTCTCATGTGTGCCCTGGCCCAGGGAACTAGATTGAGTGCTGCCGCCATCAGTCCCAAGATCTGCAAATAGTGCCAGGGTCAAGGGCTTCAACGTCCTCAAGAACCAGTGCAGTAGCTGCTACAACTTCTCTATCCTTTCCTCTGGTAACGACACCACACCCCTAGATACACCAACTGCTGAAACAGAATCAACTTGCTTTTGTCCAGACATATAACCCACCCCAGGCTCCGCAAGAACGAGATCACTCTATGGGTCACCTCTTTACTCTCCTGACATGAATTCACGCGAATGGACCAATCGTCCAGATAGGGATGTACTAAAATTCCCTGCTTCTGGAAAGCCGCCCCTGCTACAACCATCACCTTGCTGAACGTCCACGGTGCCATTGCCAGCCCAAAGGGCAGGGCCCGGACCTGAAAGTGGCCCATGGCTGTCATGAATCAAAGAAACATTTCATGCTCGGCCTGAACTGGAATGTGCAAGTACACCTCCAAAGATCCAATGCTGTCAGAAACTCTCCTCTTTGCACTGCCACCATGATGGAGCGCAAGTTCTCCATGTGGAAATGTGGCACTCAGAGCTCTGTTGACATGCTTGAGATAGAGGAGCAGTCTAAAGGAGCCTTCCTTTTTGGGTACCATGAAGTAAATGGAGTACTGACCCAACTCGCACTGGTAGGGCAGAACTCTGATGACCACCCCCAATGCCAACAGGTGCTCTAGGGTCTTTTGCACTACTAGTGCTTTTCCTTGCGCTTTGCACAAAGAGAAAATTAAGGCACTGGAGAGTGGTTTCTGGAATTTCAGGAACGTAACCCTTGTGAATGATTTCCAGTACCCACAGGTCTAAAGAAATGTGGATCCAGGAGTGGTAAAGGCGCTGAAGCCATCCTCTGATCTGCTCTACCAACCCCTGGGCCCTCCTCACTTAATTGTAACTCCTTGGGAGCATCCGCAGAATCTGTGTAGTATCCATGGCCTGTGCCTCTGCCGTGAAAGGACTGCCCCCGATGGGATAACTTCCTCGCTGTGGTGGAGTAAAACGCACCACTTGAAAACAGAAGAAATCCCACGCTCTCCCTCAAGCCTTCTGGGATTGCCCTTTGCCTCCATGTGGTTTGTCCTCTGGCAACCAAGCTCCCTTATTTTCACAGAGGTCCTTAACCAATTCCTTAAGGGCCTCACCAAACAGCAGCTTGCCCTTAAAGGGTAGTTTACTCAACCAGATTTTTGGAAGCCACATCCGCTGACCAGTTGTGCAGCCACAGAAACTGTCGCACAGCCACTTCCATACACCATGCTCTTAGCCGCCACTTGCACAAGATCATAACAAAATCCGCTAGATAGGCAGATGGGGACTCAATCAGCTCCACAGTGTTCTCCCAGCAGAGCTTGGACAGAGCCTGCACCCACCGCATACAGGCCCATACCACATATGCCCCACAGATGGACACCTGCAGTGACAGAGCACTCACTTCGAATGCCTGTTTCAACAAAGACTCCGGACACCGATCCAGAGGATCCTTAAGGGCTCTACCCCTTCAACCGGAATGGTTGTTTTCTTGGTCACTGTCGTGGATTGGTGAACAACTCCTTCTCTGTCGGTGGTACCAGGTAAAAGTGGGCCATCACTTGTCCACCTTGTAAACCCGCTTCAGGCAACACCCACTTGGCCTCAATCATCTGCATAATGGCCTTGTGTACTGGATAGGAGTTCTGCAGCATCCACATGCCCTGAAGTAGAGGCTCTTCCAATGGGGGGGGGGGTCTCCCCCTCCGAAGCCCGAAGTGCTATGTTGAAGGCCACCAGAGACTGAGAAATGACACCCAAAAAGTTCCTCCTTCCAAAACACTCTGACAATGGTTGGATCCTCTCCAGGAGGAAGGAAGGTCACCTTCCTCTGGAGCTGAGGGACTCCTCGCCTGGGTCCTCCACATCCTCAGAGACTTCTGAGAGCCGATCATCCTCACACTCTTCAGGAAGCCGCAAACATTTAGCCACACTCTCCTCAGATGAGGACAGCGAACTCCATTTACCCGAGGAAACTTTTGCCGAGGCCACAGCTCTTTCCAGGCCCTGACACCTCTCCAATCCGTATGCCTGATTTAACAGTAAAATAAATTCTGGTGTGAAGAGAGAAAAAAAACTTTCCTCAGGGAACCCTCACCCGACTGACCCCAGGTATGTCCCTGCTCCCTAACAGTCTGAGATGCCCGCAACGGCCCACCGACAGATCTAAAATGGTCACTGCTGAGGAAGCTGTAGCCAGCAATGAAACACCTTCTAGCAAAGTCGACGATTGCTCCAGAAATGAACTCGACCCTCAATGCTGCTTCTCAATGCATCGTCTCTCCTTCTCACAAGTCCTGCAACAGCTAGACTTTGAGAGGAAGCTGCGACACACACCACACACAACCTTGGAATCTGGCATGTTCTCGCTGTCGGAGCCACCGACGCTTCCCCCAATCCACGAAACATGAGGTATGCGCTCAAGGCCAAAGGGAAAAAAAAAATACTGGAGCTCAAACAAACAGGCAAAACTGCAAGCACACACAACTCACCACTAATCGCTCGTAATGATAGCAATCTACTTCCAATCCTCAGAGAGACTGACCCTGCTTTCAAGAACCACCAAAACCAGCTCAACGGCTCCACAGAGGGTTCCAGACTGCTCAAAATGTCCCGATTATCTTTTCTGCTTCACTATTTCCCCCCAGCACAATGTTCCAATGTTATTGTAGTCTTATTTATTTAAACAGGGTTTTTTATACCGCCTTTTCCTTCAATCAAAGTGGTTTACAATACATTACAAGGTTATACAAAGGCAGGGAAGACATGCACCACTTTATCATTACATCAAAGTGGTAGAAAGTGGGACTACATAACACAGGGAATGACAATACATGCATTATGTTACAGTTAAACTAAAATAGTCATACCTCAAAACAGAATAACCAACTATATAGTAGGAAGCAGTCTTAGCCTCTGTAGTGGACATGTCTATATTTTCTTTTCAGACTTGTCCTCAAAATGCTCTACAACCTAACCTAGGGTAACCAAACCTCAATCTGTCAAGGCAGAAATCTGCTTGGCTGTTCCCCAGCTGCTGGAGACTGAAATACTACAGAGCAGGGGAAATTCCCCTGCTATTATAGGGCGACATCATTAAAGATTTGCATAATCAGTCTCCATCTGCTGGTGGGCGGACACAATCCATCTGTCTGACGGGACTGGATGAATATTTCTTTACGGAAAGAGTAGTAGATGCATGGAATAGTCTCCCAGTGGAGATGGTAGAGACGAGGAAAGTATCAGAATTCAAAAAAGCATGGGACAAACTCAGAGGATTTCTAAAAGGTAAAAAGGGGACTTTTGTAGTTGATGTGGAAAGACAGATTAGATAGGCCATGCGGTCTTTTGTCTACTGTCATGTTTCTATCATGGGATGGTGTGGGGAACGAGCAGAGATTGGGCATGGAGCACGCATTACCGATAGATCCAGGCCAAGTACAGCATGCTCAGCAGCAACATGGATCTTAACATGGGCTCACCTAACAACTCCTCTGTAGAAGTTAAGTGAACCCAACGTAGTGAACTACACATTAAGAAAACCCTTTGTGCATTAGTTTCCAGGGATGTATTGAACATGCCCCTAACAGCTAACATGTGGCCTTTGCCATTAACACACACACACACAAGATTAGCGCATTAATGGCAATCATTAGTGGGCTTTAGTTAAAAGAGCTCCAAGTGTTCTCCTTCAGTCTTTCATGTCATGCTCAAACTCAGTTAGCTATTATAATAAGAAAGGCTGATAAACCATCCATATAAGATAAGTGTCACACTCATTATGTCTCTGAAACCTTGTCCAGAATTTCCACTTCTGCAATTGCAGCCCAAAACCTTGTGTGGATAAGAGCCTCTGGATTGTGTGAGCACCTTCACTCTAAGCCAGTGGCTCCCAAACTTGGGGTCAGGAACCCAAATAGGGTCACATCATTAGTGGATGGGGGTCACAGAAACATAGCCATTTCCCAATCTCTCACTGTGACCTATGCCAAGTCACCAGTCAGCATGTGGCCTGTGAGCCAGTGAATATTCACAGGCCGTTGCCCTCTCCTGGGTAAGCTTCCTGTTAGGCTGGAACCTATGCAGAGTATTGCACACTGACACAAGGGACACTGTGCTAACTGTTGCTACTGCCTTCTCTGGAGATCAGCCAGTTTGATGTCATCATCATCTGGGATCATGTGAATTTTCTGTTAAAATACATACAAGATAAAAGTTGGGAAAAAGCACTGCTCTACACTAACCAATACCCCTTGTACTGGAGAATCTCTGTTTGGAAATCAAGTAAAAGAAACAGTGGATATGATAAAAGGACCATTGCTCTATGCTTCAATATCCCTCTGTGAACCCTGGTTTTCTTCAATCTGGTTCCTCAGCCAGGTATACCTCTTTCAACAGATATATCACAGAGGTTTCTATTACCATACAAGGTTATGTTACTAGAAACAAACAAACAATCTCAACAAGTGTAGTGCCTGTTGGACAAAAGCCATGACAGAGAGATAGAAGGCTCAACCTAAACCAACTGCCCCTGCTCAATCCAAGCAGAACCCTGCTAGACCAGTCCAGATAAATGTGTTGTGTTCCCCTACCAGCAGCTTGGTGGAGGCAGAGAACCAATAAAAGCTCAGGTTTCAATGACATCACTCCCATGCCCCTCCTCTCTGTCTCAGCCACTAGAAGGCAACTCAGTATACGTCCCAAAGCATATGAAAAGCATGGCAAACTTCACACAACCTCAACGTGGACAACAATTATGAATCAGTAGAGAAACTATGTACAAGACAGATTGGTCAGAAGGTTGTCAGTAGGATATAAACCTGCAAAGTCAAGCAAAAAAGTCCTATCAGATTAAGGGGCTGCTGCAGAATAACAGAGCAATCGGTTTCAGGGGCAGGCCCTGGACAGGTCTAGCAGGATTCAAGGAAAGGATATTGTCTGGCAAGTAAAATCTCAACTTCCATATTATCCTACTAGACCAGTCCAGACAAGTGCAACGTACCAAAACTATACCTCCACTGGGTGGGAAGATGGCAGCAGCTCGCAAAACTGTGGAGCTAAAAGCCGTGTCCACCTGAGCATGGACATTCAAGCAATAATACTTGGCAAAAGTGGAAAAATCGATGCCCACGTTGCCAGACAAATGTTTGAAGGGCTACCGAGCTATGCTCTGCCCACAAAGACGCTTGCACTCGAGTACAACAGGTGCATAAACCCTCCAGCTGATTCCGCAGCAGATGCACCGAGGCAATAGCCTCCTTGATCCACTGCCCCAACATAGACTTAGCCGCCATGTCACCCTTGCAGAGGCCAGCAAACACGAAAAGATGATCCAGTTTACGAAAGGAATTCATAACCTTTAAGTTCCAGAGATGCACCCTCTGGATATCCAAAAGGCAAAAATCCTTATCTTTCCCACGATTCTGCTCCTGGAGAAGGAGGGTAGGAAACAGCTCAGTTTACATGAAATGGCGAAATTGCTTTAGGCAAAAAGGAAAAGCACAAGCAAATGGAAACTGTCTCCTCCGAAAAAGAAGATAAGGATCCCGGCAAGACAAAAAACTTGCAGCTCAGAAATCTGCCTCACCGAGCAAATTGCGACCAAGAAAACGGTCTTGAGCATCAAATCCTTCAGAGTAGAGCACTTTAAAAGGCCTCAAAGGGCTCCAACATCAAGGACCTGAGCATCCGACAGAGATACCAGGAAGGGACAACTGACCGAAGGAGACGCAGATGCCAAAGCCCCTGAAGAAAGCGCAAGACATCTAGATGCAAGGCCAGAAACTTGCCGAGGCTGCCACCTGAACTTTCAGAGAACTAAGAGAAAGGCCCTTCTCCAGAGTGTCCTGCAGCACCTTGGCCGCCTCAGGAACTAGCTTTCAAGCACCATACCATCACTCAAAGAAGCAACAGACCCGCACACATACCAGACTGGTAGAACCCTGCCGGGCTCAGAGTAGAGTGGAAATTACAGCAGGAGAGTAGCCCTTACGTGCTAGCCGACTCCTTTCAAGAGTCCAGCCTTAAGCAAGAAGGGAACCAGATAGTTCAGGGTAAATCGGTCCCCGACACAACAGACCCCAGAACAGGGGCAGACTAAGAAGAGGCTCCTGCAGGAGCTACATCAGGTCTCTGAACCATGCTCTCCTCGACCAATCCACTGCCACCAGAACACGCCGACCTGGATGGCACTCTGTATGCATTAAATCACACACTTCAATAGCGGCCAAGGAGGAAACACATACAGCAGGCATTGCCATTGCCATGGCCGAACCATGGTGTTGATACCTTTGGACCCACCTTGACATTGGATCGGGTCACCATCAAATCCATCTTGGGGTGACCCCAACAGCAGAGAATCATCTGAAATACCTCCTGACTCAACTCCCACTCTCCAGGATCCAAAGAGTGACAGCTGAGGAAGTCCACCTCCACACTGTCCACCCCAGCAATGAGCTGGGCCAATAGAGCTAGGAGGATCCGCTCCTCAAAGGCAAACAGGAGAGTCATCTCCAGGGCTGCTCCAGCACTCCTCGTGGCATCTTGCCGATTGATTTATGCCACCACTGTGGTATTGTCCGAGAAGACTCACACCACCCGACCCTTGACCAAAGTCTAGAAGCACAAAAGGGCCAGCCTGATGGCCCTGGCCTCAAGGCGGCTGATGGATCATATTGCCTCCTTATAGTTCCAACAACCCCGAGCCGTTTGGTCCAGCCAGTGAGCTCTCCAGCCTGAAAGACTGGCATCAGTCGTCAGAAGTATCCATGAGTAATCATCCAGTGGCATACCCTTCTGCAGATAACAGGGCTGCTACCACCGCTGGAGCTGCCACCGCCGGGCTGCTACCACCGCCTGAGCTCGAGGTCCTGAGAACTAAGGGATCACTGAGTCAGCAAAGACCACTGGAATGGCCAGATATGAGCGCATGCCCATGGCACCATCTTGATCATCGCTGTCATCAATCCGAGATGAAGGTAATTCCAAACTCTGGGAGTCTGTTGCAAACAGACCACCACAAGTCAATACAACAATCTTTCCACTTCCTTCTCCGGCAGCAAGACTCTACCCACTCAATTATCAAACCATGCTCCCAGAAACTTCAGGGATTGAGAAGGCACCAACTGATTTTTCCCTCAGTTGATCACCCAGCCGAGGCTTTCCAGAAAGAACACCACCGGGCCAAAATCCAAGACATCTCCAACCAAGAACAAGCTTGGATGAGCCAGTTGTCCAGATATGGGTGCACACAAATCCCTTGGAATCACTGCCACCGCCGCCGCGGCCTTGGAAAATGTCCTCGGGGCAGTGGAGAGGTCAAATGGAAGAGCGGTGAATGGATAGTAAGAGCCAAGTACGGTAAAACGCAGACGTCTTTACTGATCTTCCCAAATCAGTACATGGCATCTCTGGATTTAGCAGAAAAGTATTTCCAAGAACTCCTCTCGGCGCACTGCCTGAATCACTAATCTCAGAGTTTCCATCCAGAAGTGCAGTACATGCAAATCAGCATTGAACCCCTTAAGGTCGAGAATTGGGCAGATGGAGCTATCCTTCTTTGGCATCATGATACAGGCGGAATATCTGCCCTTGCCCCAATAGGCCAGCAAGTCCTCAGGTGCAGCAACCTGTCCAAGGTGATCTTAACAGAGGCTCCTTTGTGTGCTGATCCACAGGAGGAAACAAAGGCCTCTGGGATCAGCTTCTTGCATTCCAGGACATGGCCATACTGAAAGGTGTCTAGCACCCAGCAATCCCTGGTGACCTGGGCCCACTCCCAAAAGAAAAAGGCAAAGCCTGCCTCCAATCGGAGCTAAATGGGAATGGGTCCCCAAACCTTTATTGTGTAGGCTGGAAGGGCCAGAGACCCTAGGCCTCTGATTCGAAAGGGCCGTGAACGAGTCCCCAGTTTTGTGATGTTTTTTTCATCTTGATTAGATTGTAAGCTCTGATGAGCAGGGACTGTGTCTTACATCTATATGTACAGTGCTGCATACACCTTGTAGCGCTACATAAATGATTAGTAGTAGGTTAGTAGAAATACGAAAGCAGAGGGGAAGAAAGGCTTTCCAGGATGATGACAACAGGAGTCCCGAGACCCCCGAAAGTCCGACCAGCATGAGAGGGATAAGCGGGGGCCTGAGGAAAAAATGGTGCCCCTTTCCTCTTGGTCTTACCGAAATCTTTCACTGACTTTTCCAAAACAGCTCCAAAAAGGAGCTTTCCCTTAAAAGGCCAGTTGGACACATCTTCCAAAGCCTGGTTGACCGACTGCTTAGTAGCGAAGCCAAATCCGATGCCACAACAGTTGACAAGACGCTATCCCTTGCCACTAGGCAGACGAGGTCATACATAGCATCAGAAAGGAAGGCCGTAGCTGACTCCAAAAGAGGGGTAGTATTATCCAGCAGTATAGATTGAATCCATTGGAGAAGGGCTCGAGAAGTTAAGCATGCAATACTGCCACTGCAGAATAACAGCTGCCAGATGATTTTTCAGCAAAGAATCCACCTTTCAGTCCAGAGCATCTTTCAAGGCCAATCCACCTTCCATGGGAATGGTGGTCCATCTCGTAACTGCTGTGTCCCGCACAGCCACCTTAAGTGTGCCAAACCATGCAATGCGCTCCTGGAAGAGCATACATCTTCTGATATACTCTCAGCCTCTTAGAAAGATCCCACTCCAGCCGGATTATGTCCTTGATCGTTTTTGAAAACAGGAAGACTGTAGTTGATTTCCACCCTCCTTCGGCTCCTGCTCAATCCCTGGAGCATCCGCCAGGTTCAAGGTGCTTGAGACCGAATCCTTCCTCTAAGGACCGAATCCTTAGAAGAAGGGAAGCAGCCCAAAGCACGATCGCCAGAAGCTCTGACTGGCTTACCATCCTTACCCACAGCACCATCTGTCACCTTCTGCCTTGAGGCTAGTGGAATTTCCTCGCTGAAAGAGGGAAAAAGGACCTTCCAGGAAAGGCCCCAAAGCTGCCATGCAAGAAGAGCAGTCTCCACAAACCGTAGGATGAAAACACCTCGCTTGCCACAGGCCAAACAGCGTTTCCTGGAAGAAGACATAGAAACTTAAGGTAAGCACAATAGCTGTATATGTTAAGGCCACACTGGCATAGAAGATGGGAGTTAACAGCACTTACAGTATCACACACAAAAGGCATTTGGGTAGGAATGCAAGTTAAGAACATAAGATATGCCATGCTGGGTCAGACCAAGGTCCATCAAGCCCAGTATCCTGTTTCCAACAGTGGCCAATCTAGGTCATAAGTACCTAGCAGTTTCCCCAAAAGACACGGGCTCCACAATGTTTGTATTGGGTCAAGCAGTGATATTCTGGGTCCCTTTTAATAATGGTTTATGGACCTTTCCTCCAGGAACTTGTCCAAACCTTTTTTAAACCCAGCTACACTAACAGCTTTTACTACATCCGGGTAACAAATTCCAGAGTTTGATTACATATTGAGTGAAAAGCTATTTTCTCTTATTAGTCTTAAATTGTTTACCCTGTAGCTTCATTGCATGTCCCCTAGTCTTTCTATATTCTGATGACGTAAACAATCGATCTATATTTACCCGTTCCACTCCATTCATTAATTTATAGACCTCTATCATATCTCCCCTCAGCCATCTTTTTTCCAGGTTGAAGAGCTCTAACCTTTTTAGCCTCTCTTCATAGGAGTATCCTTCCATCCCCCTTTACCATTTTGGTGGCTCTTCTCTGTACCTTTTCTAATAATGCTATATCCTTTTTAAGATACGGCGACCAGAATTGCATACAATATTCAAGGTGTGGTCGCACCATGGAACGATACAGAGGCATTATAATATCCTTTGTTTTATTTTCCATTCCTTTCTTTATGATACCTAGCATTCTATTTGCTCTCTTAGCCACTGCTGCACACTGGGCCGAGGGTTTTAACATGTTATCCATGACGACACCTAAATCTTTTTCCTGGGTGGTGGTTCCTAATGTGGAACCTTGCATCGTGTAACCATAGTTTGGGTTTTTCTTTCCTAGGTGCATAAATTTGTACTTGTCCACATTAAACGTCATCTGCCATTTGGATGCCCAGTCTTCTAATTTATCAAGATCCTATTGCAATATATCAGTCCAAACTAGAGGATATCAAACTAAGCTTTGCTTAGAAGCTCAGTGACAAGACTTCGACTTTCAACCTTGCCAAGCATAATATCTTCCTCTAAATGATCTTTTCTCTTTGCATGACGTGCAGAAAGTTTGAAAGTCAGTTTAAGACTGGCAATACAATGGATCAATACAATAACAGTATCTATGGATGCCACTCCATCAACAATTAGCTGCTTGACTGAAGACCGAACACAGTTTAGGATAAGAATTCACAGGGTCGCCATGAGTCGACAGACAACAGCACTTAACACCGCCACCACAGCTATTGATTTTTAGCTTGCTAATATCATACCTCAATGATTAGGGCACATGCGACAGGACAGTTCCTATTTAGGCTTTAAAAAAAAATTCTGCTCCCCAAAATGTTTTAATCTATCCAGTATCATATGAAGAGGCTTAAGAATTTTCCCCCTTCCCCATCAAAGTTTCTAGTCTTCAAAATGCAGTGAACTGCAAAAACATATCTAAATGTCTGTGGGATAAAGTCAAATTCTCCCACCTCCAGTGCTGGCCCAGATACAACCAAGAGCATATTTACATATCACTTCCCTAAATAGCTCAAAGCAATTGACAAGTTTATCAAGAAGAATCCCGTAGGCTAAATATATCCAGATATTTAATCACTTGTATAGCTCAGAAATTTTGTAAACCTAAACCCCAAAGGAGAAAAGTGGAGATGACATGTCACTTGGTACCATGAAAATAACTGCTACACGGATTCTTAAACCTTGACAGGTCATTTCACACCAACAACTAAATAGTTAACCAACATTCCTCATCATATCCAACTTTAAGAAGCACCACCTGCCTCAAGACTACATCATGCCCTTGACAGTAAGAAATGATAATCCAAGAGGAACAGTCAGAAGAAATACAGGTACATACTCCTTTACTAAATGAACAGTAGATGCCTGGAAAAACCTACCTGACTGCAGGCCTTTTGATTTATTTTATCATTGATTGTTTGATTTTGTCATTATTTCTGAAATGATATTATTTGTAATGTTTCATAGTAGGCTTAATTTAATTTTAGGTAATTGTTACATGTCTTTCTTTTTATTTGAATTGACTTTTCATAGTTGTGATGTTTGAAAAGTTGTAGATAAAGTCAAAACCTACATTATTTCCTATGCTAGTTGTTAACTGCTCAGACTGTTAAATGGGCAGTCTATGAAACTTAAAAATAAATAAAAAGTGACTGACTGACTGTCTGTCATGGCAAAAGGACTCAAACATGCTTGAAACAATTACAGAAGTCAATGGAAAGGGAAAGAGGGAGATGGCCAAATATTAAACAGTCTTCAGTGACACACTACCAGGATCAACAATAGGGGAGCCTGAGAGGGTGCCAAGAGATTTTTTATCAGCCAACTACTTATGTTATTATGGAAAGTCCATCTTTTGTACTGACAGAGAAAGACCCCTTGCACACAATGATGAGCCATGTAGTAAATAAATGGATATATTGTTTGCAAGCAGGAAAAATACCTTTTCATTCTACAGTTGCCTAGTTTCTGCCATCTCAAGATATTCTGATTGGCTGCTTAGCAAAAATTAAAAGGAAAAAAAAAAGTAAAATCCAAAGTCAGTTATGGTGATCTTTTCCAGGACATCTCATGTTCATGGGTACGGGTATGGGTGACAAAATATGTTTCTAGATACTGCACCACTCTTGCAAGTGTCAGATCATTCCTAGGCTTGCAGGTTGGTCAAACTAAAGCATGAGAAAAAACATGAGATTGCCATGAAATGAACTGGACTTATGACCTAAAACTCACAGGATGTGAAAATTAAAAAACTACACACCTACAGTGGACTATTAGTGGGATATTTTGCAAAATTCTGCAGATAATTGCAAAACCTACAGGTATTTTTGTAAACTGCCCTCTTGTGTATGCAACATGCCTACTAGGTATGCAAAAATAGCACAGTCTTTGCCCTTACCTTCACATTCTTTTTGAATGGAAATATTGTGGGTATTGCATCTGGCATCAAGTTTTTCCGATTTCCAAATGCACTAAAGCAATCTGGTGTGAAATGATCTGAGCAAATAACGGTATGGTGTTTAGGCTTAAAATTAAGCCTGCCAACGTTGCCCACCCATTCCTTAAACAGATCTGGTTTGCTAAAGGGGAACCTGTAGAAAGAACAGAAAAAAAAAACGGTTTAACAAAATAATTTAAACTCCATGGGCTTTGAAAACTATACAAAAGAAGGATTTCTATTGTCGTTTCATGCATCAATACAGGAGATGGTAAACCTTGGTCAATCTGAGATGCATTTTATATCAACTATAAATTTGGGAGAGGCAACATGGCTATGCCAGAGTGATATATTAAAGCCTCAGCTTCTTTAAAATGTAAAAAGTTAAAAAGTAATCGCTCATAATCAAAGCTCTGAACACATCATGAGTCTAGTAGTGTATCTGGCCCTGAATACTTTAAGCCCTACTAACATTGCGAGAGAGAGAGAGAATGTGCAGTACTTGTGTAGTTGGCAGCTCTCACCTGTGAAACGTCAGTTGCTTGTTCTTGCTGTTGTACCTGTGAGTACAGTAAGGCACTGAGCAGGACTTGGGCATGTCCCTCCCGTCCCTGCCCCCAACAAAAATGTCCGACTGATTCCAACAGCTCAAGGGAGGTACCGCGGACCGAAACACACCCGCAGAGCCAAAGAGGCCGGCTAGAGAGCAGGAAGACTTCGCCCGCCCAGGGCCTCTCTCCCGCAATCATTCACTCACTTACTGATGCTCCCTCTCTAGGGAAGTCATCAAACGATAAAGATGGCAACAAGCCTTCCGGAAGCACTTCCGCCCTGCTCTAAGCTGGGCAGCCTTCCGGGCGAGAGGACGAACGCGTTCCAAGCCTCGGTTTCGGTCAAGTCTCCACCTTTTTTAATGCGTCTTTATGCCGCTCTTCTATGTCTGTTCCAACTTCCTGCCTGTAAAACCGCAGACGCCAAGCGCGGAAAGAGAATGAGGCTTATCTGGTGGATTGTTGTAAACTAATTGTTGATAGAACGAGGGTCTGCTTTCTACTCAAGTTTGGGGGTGGATTAGTGTAAAAACGGCAGGGCTGCCGGTCCATGAAAAGAAATGGCCTTTTTTTTTTTTTACTGGTTACTTTTTATGGTGGACTCCATGTTTTATGTAATGTGACAAACTTCAGAATATCTACTAGAAATCATGCCAGTTTCGAATCAAATTGTGACGTTAGATAACTATTACAGCAGTGCTTTTCAAACGTTTCCCACCATATGACCCCATTTTAACAACTAAAAATTCAGGTGACCCCCAAATGATGATGAAATCAGATTGGCAGATCTCAACTTCCTTTCACTCCCTCCACTCGTTTAAACAGGAAGGCAGCAGCTGGCACAGGGCCCTTGTGTCAGTGTGCTTACAGACCCCAAGTACTCAGCATGGGTTCCTATCCTAACAGGATGGGGCAAGGCCCTATCGATGTTCCCTGGTTCATAGGTCAAATGCTGACTGGTGATTGCCACTACTCGATATAGGTCACAGTGAAAGTCCAGAGAGAAGGGGAGATGGCCATGTTTATGTGACCCCATTTGGGGTCCTGATCTCAAATTTGGGAACTACTGCATTAGAGCCTTCCAATTTATTCGGCTTTATTCATGGTGCAATGCCCAAATCATAATTGCATGCTACTCTTGCAACAAAAGGTGTCATTTTACTAAATGGTCCTAAGCAGTTACTGTGAGTTACGGTATATGTTCACTGTGACCTGCAGTAATTGCAGCCAGTTGTTTCTGCGCCAATGGAGTTGCCCCAAGCGGAATCTGATGACGACCTACTGTAATGCCAAAGTGTGTGCTTTTTCAATCGCCACATGGAAATGGGTCCGAGGCTGCTGGCACCCTGACTCAGCCTTAACTAGTCAACACTTGCTGTGTGGACTTACTCCATAGCCCCTGGTATGGAATACCATTCGAGAAGTATTCTAGCAGCATCGGATTGGCAGAGGAGAGCGTGATTTGGAGCTCTGATGCAGCTCCTGTAAGCGCCACCACGGACCCAACATAATGTTTGTTGTTAAGTGCCATCGAGTTGGTGTTGACTCATGGCGACCCTCTGGATAATTGTCCTAAATTGTGTTCAGTCTTCAATCAGGTGACTCATTGTTGACAGACTGGCACCCATTGCTGCTGTTACTGTATCGATCCATCTCATTGCTGGCCTTCCTCTTTTGCGTTGCCAAGCATGATGTCTTTCTCTAATGATCTCTTTCTTCGCATGATGTGTCCGAAGTATGAAAGTCAAAGTCTTGTCATCTGAGCTTCTAAAGAAAGCTTAGGTTTGATCTCCTCTAGTTCTGATGGGTTTGTTCTTCAGGCAGTCCATGGAAAAATGCAGTATTCGCCGCCAGCACCATAATTCAAAGGCATTCATTTTCTAACAGCTGTAATGGACAACTACACCTTCTAGCTACTCTCCACCCTGCCTCAGCTCACCCTTACCCCTCCCCACAGTCCCCAATGCTGAAAACATCATATGTATTAAGTTACCTTAAATAGTTCCATGTTATTGTTACCAGCAGTTTGTTATAATGTTCCAGTATTCTGTGTAAAGTCATGTTGGCCATTTTGTTTACATGAGTACATTGATTATTCTGTCTAGTGTTATTATATGCGGTTAAGGATACAGACAGAGGGGGTTTAGGCAAGACAGAGGGGTAAGTGTTCTCATGGGATGGATCCATTGTGTTTCATAGTGGTCTAAGACTTTGTAGCTTTCCTCTAGTCCTTTATGATTAACTGTGTGATCATGGTGTGAGTCAATAGTATTCTTTAAAGAGATGTATGTGTCTCTATAGCTTTCCTAAAATCTGTTAGGTCGTTGATGGCTCATATGTCTGCAGGCAGATCATTCCATAGTGTGGGAGCGTATGTGGAGAAGGCTCTGTTGCATGTAAATTGTCTGGCTTTTGTCTTGCTTGTTGGGGTTTCCAGAGTGTTATTACTAGTAGTTCTTCTTGTTCTAGTCTGCTGCATTTTCTTGATTATTGGCTGGAGGGCAGGGGGTGACAAGTTGTTGATTATCTTGAAGATTATTGTTAATGCTTTGTATTTGGAGCGTACAGTGACTGAGAGCCAATGTAATTATTGCAGTGTGGGGGTTATGTGGCTGTATCGAGCTGTTCCAGTGATAATTTGGGCTGCAGTGTTTTGCATTAGTTGTAGAGGGAGTATTTTCTTCTTGGGGAGGCCCTGGTAGATTATGTTACAATAATCCATTATGGATATTACTATAGCTTGGCATACTGCTCGGAAATCGTTATCGCTGAGTAGAGGTTTGAGTTTATGTATTGTTCTTAGCTTATGGTAAGCTGATCTGTTATTCTTTTTATGTGGGACTGGTCAAAGGTCACTCCAAGGTATTTAACTTCTGGCTTGGATGTTAGGGGATGGTCGAGGATCCTTATTGAATTTGGTGGGGAGAATATAGTAGTCCTGGTTATGTGTATTATTTCAGATTTTTTGAAGTTTATTGAGAGGTTTTGTTCTTTTAGCCATAATGTCATCTTTTCGAGACATGAGGTAATTTGTGTCCGGATGTCAGTGTTTATAGAGGTGAATACCATGATGTCATCTGCATATATCCTGTATTGAAGGTTGTGCTGTTTTATAATGTTGCATATTGGTTGAATATATATATTGAAGAACAATGCTTCAAGAGTTGAACCCTGTGGGACACCCTGTTGTTGGGTGAAAGAATGTGACTGTTGGTTTCCAGATCTCACCTGTTGGATGCGATGGGATAGGTGTGAAACAAACCATTCCAGTACTTTACTATTGATGCTGGTTTCTTGAAGCCTTTGTAATAGAGTATTTTGGTTGACAGAATCAAATGCTGCAGTGATGTCGATGAAACAGAGTACAAATCCTTTATATATGTTGTCAATGCTAGTTATTAGGGTGTCCAAAAGTGAGGTGATTAGTGGTTCTGTTTGAATCCATATTGGTGTGGGTCCAATGGGGGCGCCGTTGTCAATGTGATCTTGTATTGACGTTGAACTATTTTTTTCAATTACCTTGGTTATGAACGGGAGACTTAATATTAGTTGGAAGGAGCTTGGGTCTTTGTTATTGGGGTTCCCACTTTTTAGAATAGGTCTTATGGATGCTTGTTTGAGTTGTAGTGGGAGGTAACCTTGTGTGAGTGATGATTTGGCGATCTTCAGTTAAGTATTCTCTTGTATGCTTAATCCAGCTAACTGGGCAAGGGTCTATGGGTAACAGATGTGTTGATATTGGCTATAATTGAGTTGTTGTTTTTCAGAGGGGCTATGGAATGACTCACATACTTCTGTGTTATTATGGTGATAGTTTTGCATGTTTGATTGATTCAGTTTAGTGAATGGTTTCTGTGCACATTTTAATTGTAGGAAATCTGCCATGTCTTGCGGGATTATGGAATTCATAATATTTGGTGCCGTTGGTTCCTTCCTCGGTCTGTTTACTATGTCGAATGGTTCCCTTGGATTGTTAAGGGATTTCATTATTTGATTTTTATGGTGTTCCTTTTTGCATTTGTTTATCAGGTTGTGGTATATGACTTGCATTTCCATATATTTTGTGAGATGGTTGTTGGTCTTTGGTTCGACACCATAGTCTCTCTAGTTTCCTAAACTGTTTTTTCTGTTCATTGATTTCGTTTGAGAACCATGGAGCATTCTTTCTTCTTCTGTTGGTTTGGTTGGTGCTATCGATGCATTATTGAGTGTTTCATTCCAGTTTGCAATCGTGGAGTCAAGGTCAGATGTGGTTTTTTTAAGGTCAGATAGGATTTGTTCTAGGAATTTATCCTCGTGGAATGCTTGGGATCTTCTTTTTTCCTTTAGGGTTGCTTCCGGTATTTTATCCTTTACGGGCGCATTAATGGAGAAGGTAACCATATGGTGGTCTGACTATGGAACTGGTGTGATTGATATGTGTGTTACTAGATTTTGGGTGATGCATTGGTTGGGTACAAAGATGAGGTTGAGCATCCTGCCTTTTTTGTGAGTTGGGGTGTTTATAATTTGGGTGTATTGCAGATCTGTCATTGCTTTCAGGAAAGTATCTTGGTCATACAGAGATAGTGAAGGAAAGTTAGGGTTTCCTAGGATGAGAGGTTTGTTCTGTGTGGGGTGGGAGCAGATTTGTTCTAAGATGGTTGCGAGTTCATCTTGGTCAGCGCTTGAGGCTCTGTATATGAGGCATAAGGCAAGATGCCTATTTGAGATTGCTATTATATTGCTTCCATGTTATTTATTTATTTACATTCTCTTATATACCGTGCTATTCTGCATCAGTGCGGTTTACATTGAACAAACTGAAATTACATTGAACAGGGCATTATAACTTGGAGATAACTATTTTACAGGGAACATGGGCTATGGAGGGTTAAGTGGCTTGCCCAAGACCACAAGGAGTTAACGGTGGAGGTGGTGTTGAAGTTTAGGTGAGCCTTTGCTATGACTCCTCCACCCCTTCGTGAGGGTCTTGTGGAGTTGTGTATTGCTGAAAAGTAATCTGGTTTATAATGACATTGTCTGTGTCCGAGAGCCATGTTTCAGTAATGCACATTATATCTATATTCTGGTTTTGTATGTAATCCATTATTGTATGGAATTTGTTCTGGATAGATCGAGCATTGATTAAAGCGCATTTGAGCGGGGTATGTTGTGGTGTTTCCAAACTGGTTACTTCAGCATAGGCAGTGGGGGTGATGTGTATTATCCTTCGAGGTCTGTTATATTGTCTCTGGTTTGGATGTAA
The DNA here is from genome assembly GCA_033557465.1 of Ichthyophis bannanicus. Classification (NCBI taxonomy): domain Eukaryota; kingdom Metazoa; phylum Chordata; class Amphibia; order Gymnophiona; family Ichthyophiidae; genus Ichthyophis; species Ichthyophis bannanicus. The sequence continues at coordinate 78,109,715 of CM066042.1, forward strand.
TTTATGGGTTGCATATCTGTTTTGTCTATATGATTGCGACCAATTGGGGTGGTGCTGGCATTGTAGTTTCTCCAGCATTTATGTAGATAGTTTTGAGTAGCAAGAATGCCAGGGTGATTAAGATGATTAGCTTTTTTTCCATTTTGTTGGTTTGTCTCACTTTATGTTTTATGAAGGATGGGGGTATTTGGGTGAGATTTAGTTGTGTGGTGACTGATAGAGTGGTTGAGGGAGATTGTATTTATGTGTGTGGATTTAGATGGTTGCTTCTGGTTGGGTAAGCAGCATTCATCATGGGTTTACTCACAGTTCTGAGTAGTTTGGTTTTCTGTGGTTGGCCCTCTCTGTAGTTGTTGTTTCATGCTATTGTCCGCTTCTAGTTGTCCTTTGTTTTGGTAGACTAGGTTGAAGGTAACAGGGTATTGTTTGATGGTGTCTTCACCGCCCACGGTCCCCGCCTAAGGGCCACGCCAAAGGGGCCCTCAGGCACAGGCATGCCTTTGGCGTGACTGCTTTTAAGCTTCTGGGGGTGCTCTGCCGATTGGGCCTTGGTAGAGAGAGTGGGAGGGGCTAGCATCTCCCACTTCCACCCCCGATGCTGGATTGGCTGCCGGCTGGATGGAGAGTTCGGCTGCTAGCCCGTGCAAGGTGATGCAGTGGCTGAGTCTGCATTGGGGCACTGAGTTAAGGACGCTGTTGCCTTGATGGTTCTATTGTGGAACCAGCTAATTCGAGAGGGTTTGCATGCCCATTCTACCCAAATGCTAGCATCCTCTGGATGGAGTGGAGGTCGCTAACCCCTGCAGACATCTGTCAGTCGGCAATGTGGGCATCATTTTCTATTTTGGTCAAGCTTTTCCTCTTGGATTGGACATGACTTTTGACTCTAAGGTATTGTGAGCTGCTGTGTCTTCTTCCCACTCAGTGGAGTCAAAGCTTTGGTACATCCCACTTGTCTGGACTGCTCTAGCAGGACGATATGGAAGGTGACATTTTACTTACTAGAGAATGTCCTTTCCTTGAGCCCTACTAGCCCAGTCCAGGGCCCACCCCCTGGAACTGTATTTGCTCTGTTTTTCTTCAGTGGTACCTTTGAATCTGCTATGATTTATGTACTCTACTCTGCAGGTTCATCTTCTACAGACAGCCTTCTGTTTATGTTTTCCTGTACATCATTTTCTATTGTTTTATTACTCATTGTTGCCCCTCATTGAGGTTGGGTGGGACTTGCCATGTTCTCCTATGAGGGGGGCTGATAAGTCTCTGGCCTTGTAATAAAACAGAAAGCCCCCCCCCCCATATATGCTTTAAGACAAATACCGAGGGAACCTCTGGTGGCTGAGGCAGATAGAGATCTCCACCAGTCTGCTGGTAGGGGAACATAATGAACTTGTCTGGACTGGTCTAGTAGGATTCAAGGAAAGGACATTAGCTAGTAAGTCAAATGTCACCTTCTTATGCCTATTTATATCCCAAGGAATTTAAATATTTGTCATCTCAACTATAGCTGAGAATCTCAAGATTTCACCTATTGAGATTACTTGGACTCCAGAGACATGGTTGAAAATAGCAGAACCTGCACAATAAAGGCACACTGCCCCTGTGTCATGTATCTGCTGGCTGCTAAGGGAACTAAGGCTGCAAAGAGGCTCACTGTTTGCCTCTCTGCTGCATGGCTTGAGCTGTGGAGGTGGGAGAGGTGAGGAGGCTGTAGAAAGAAAGAGTGAGCACATTGGAGTCAATAGTCAGTTAGGCTGGAAGTCAGCAACAGTCAAATTAAACATTTTTCATTTTCCAAAACTACCCCGTCCCCCCCCCCCCCCCCCGAAAGAACCCAGCAGAACTTGAGCACACACCTGTTTTCGGAAACCCTGCACCTCCATGTTGCTTTACAGTGCTTCAGGACAGCTCAAGCAGATGTAGAATAGTATTGCCAGTAGCAGTGTAGGGTGGATTAGGACCTGCAAGCGACAGGGATAATGTGGGAGAGAGCTGGTCACAGAGAAGAGACAAAGAAGGGAAGTGAAGAAAGCCCCCAAGTAAGTGAAACATTACATACCTCTGTAGAAATGGGTAAAAGGGCACCATCTGGAAAGCGGTATGTATAAATGCCCATAGAATGGGAAATATATGATCCCGGATGTTAAGGCTTTAATAGAAGAGGCTGACTTGGATTTAGTGGTGGTTACGGAGACATGACTGGGATGTAATTATATGGGGCTATACTTTATTCAGGAAGGATAGGGTAGGAAGAATGGGAGGTGGAGTGGCACTATATGTCATCTAGATGTATTAATAGATTTGCAAGGCTTAAAAGGAAGAGAGGATGCACTGTGGGTTAAACTAAAAAGAGAACATAGGTCATGTGGTCTTTTTCTGTCATCATTTTTCTATGTTTCTATCTAGTCTGTCCTTCCATATCAACAACTACAACAGTCCCCTTTTTTCCTTTAGAGATCCTCGGTGTTTGTCCCATGCTTTTTTGAATTCAGATACCGTCCTCATCTCTACCACCTCCACTGGGAGACTATTCCATGGATCCACCACTGTTTCCATAAAGAAATATTTCCATATATCACTCCTGAATCTATCCCCTTTCACCCTCATCCCATGTCCCCTCGTAGCAGAACTTGCTTTCAATCAAAAGAGGCTCTCCCCATGTGCATTTATGCCACGGAGGTATTTAAACGTCTCAATCATATCACCTCTATCCTGCCTTTCCTCTAAGGTGTACAGATTAAGATCCTTAAGTCTGTCTTCATATGCTTTATAATGAAGACCACTAACCATTTTAGTAGCCACCCTCTGTACCGACTCCATCCTGTTTATATCCTTTTGAAGGTGCGGTCTCCAGAATTGCACACAATACTCCAAATGAGGTTGCACCAAAGACTTATACAGAGGCACTATCACCTCCCTTTTTCTGCTAGCCATTCCTCTCCGTATGCACCCAAGCATCCTTCTAGCTTTTGCTGTTGCCTTTTCTACCTGTTTAACTACTTTAAGATCATCAGACACAACCACACCGAGGTCCCGCTCCCCTATACTATATTGCTCCCTTGGATTGCTGCAGCCCAAATGCATAACCTTGCATTTTTTTAACATTAAATTCCAGCTTCCAAATTCTAGACCATTCTTCAAGCTTAGCTAGATCCATCCTCTTGTCAAAGAGGCAAACCTTACCTGACAGCCCTTCTGCTATATCACTAACAAAGATGTTGAAAAGAATTGGACCAAGGACAGATCTGTAGGGCGCACCACTGGTAACTTCGTTCTCCTCAGAGTGAGCTCCATTTACCTGTACTCTTTGTCGCCTCCCATTGGATACTGGGGAGGAGCTGAAGACTTTTCAGAGTAAGGTCAATATTTATGATGTGGTTGGATCAAAGCCCTCGGGATGTCTGACTGCTGATGTAGCTGTATATGAAATGAGAGTCAGAAGCTATAAAGATGTCTTACATATTGGGACATGGAACATACAAAGCATGAACCAAGGGAAGTTGGAGGTGGTCAAGAATGAAATGGAATGTGTACAACTCGATCCATTGGGTGTCAGCGAACTGAAATGGGCTGGCATCGGACATCTGATGATCACATGGTCTACTATGTTGGAAATGAAAGACAAAGAAGAAATGGTGTTGCATTTATAATTAAGAAGAAACTTGCAAAAACTGTAATGAAATACAATGCAATCAGTGAACCCTTAATTTCTGTTCGTCTATGAGGAATGCCCATCAATGCAACTATAATTTAGGTATATATCCCAGCAAGAGCTGCAAAAGAGGATGACGTTGATGAGTTCTATGAACAAGTACAAGCTGAAATTGACAGAACATGCAAACAGGATATCCTGATAGTCATGGGTGACTGGAATGCAAAAGTTGGCAACAAAGAAGAAGGCAAAGTGGTTAAAAAATATGGACTTGGCAACAGAAATGAAGCTAGAGAAAGACTGATAGAATTCTGCAAGACCAATGATCTAACACCACCTTCCAGCAACACAAGCAGTGACTACACATGGACTTCATCCAATGGATTGTACAAAAATCAAATTGATTACATCTGTAGAAGTCAATGATGGAAAAGCTCTATAACATCAACAGAGACAAAACCTGGAGCTAACTGTGGTACAGATCACCAACTACTAGTATGTAAACTCAAGCTAAACTTGAAAAAGAGCAAGCCACTCATGAATATATCAAAGTATGACCTTGAGAATATACTGCCAGAATTTAAAGACTGCCTGCAAAATTGATTTGCTGCTTTAGATACAAATGACAGAACTCCAGAAGAGTTATAGGATGACATCAAGAAGGTTGTGTTGGAAGAAAGTGATAAGTCTCTACAAAAGGTGAAAAAGCAAAAACAGCCAAAATGGACGACCGAAGTAACTCTGAAAACTGCCCAAAAACGCAGAGAAGTTAAAGTGAGAGGAGAACGAGAGACTATCGCAGAAGTCAACAGAGATTTCCAGTGTGCAGCAAGACAAGACAAGGCAAAATACTACAATGACACATTTCAAGGAAATAGATTCAGAAATTATTAGAAGAAGAACACAATTGGCTTTCTTAAAGCTACGAAAGTTAAAGAAAAAATTCCAGTCATAAATTGGAATGCTCCACTTTTTAACCATGCAGTAGCTTAAAATAACTTAGCAATGAAAAGAGGAAAAAACGGGAGCTATGACCTCAGTACGCCAATAAACCCAATGGCCAGAAATCTGGCTATAAAGGTTAAACTTCAGGCAGAATTGCATCACAGGTCTAGCATCCCACCTCCCTCCATTAACAGATCATTAAGCTTAAGAGCTAGCAGCAAACAACATTCCACATAATACAATTGAGAAAAAACATCCCCACCATATCCATATCACAATGATTATTACAGCATAATTCATACAAGCATGGTGGTGTGACATCATAAGCCATTAACATTTCTCTCAAACCCCGCCATACTCTCAAACCAAAATTTCCAGCTTCAACGAAACTCCCAAACTCCCGACGCCTCCACAGACGTCTCTTTGAGCGTTTCACAATCGCTGCTTCAGGGGAGTAAACTACAAATAAAACAAAATATTAAAACTTGCTACCCTATCAAGCTACAAACAAAAACCCCACTCATCAAGATTATAACCAAAAAAAACTCTTACCACATTAGCAAAGAAACCTCAAATGTTCAACACAATACTGAATCCATAGTTCAGTCTCCTTCTATTCCACAACTATATCTGCTTCCGAAGATTCATAAAGGAGTGTTTCCACCTCCGAGGAGGCCTATAGTCTCTACGAAGGGCTCGGTTCTCGAGCCTTTGTCCATGCTGGTTGATTCCTATTTACGGCCTTTGTTGATCTCCATTCCGTCTTATATGAGGGACACCATGCATTTTTTGGATATATTGAGTAAGGCGGATAGTTGGGCGAAGGAGGATTCTGTGTTATTGGTTACCCTTGACGTGAATGCCTTATATACTAGCATTCCTCAGGAGGCAGCTTTGAAGGCCAATCAAAAGAGGCTCTCCCCATGTGCATTTATGATCCATGTTGAATAATGCTGAGAAGATTAAGAAAAGGTGGAATGAATATACAGAGTCATTACACCATAAAGATCAAGTGGATCAACAGCTGTTTCAACCTGTTTACTTTATTTTATTTAACAGGTTTTAATATACCATTTTTCTACCAGTCAAAACGGTCTACATTTAACTGAGTGAATACAATGAACATACAGCTGGAAGATATAGAACTTATAAACATAATAAGGTTAAACTAAGTTTAAAATAAGGCATTTAAACTATTTACACAGATAGTGTAAGCTTGAAGGGGGGGTGTTGCAAACTAAGCTCCTCCCTAGAGACTGCAAGAGGTCATGTTGGTTTGCATTCCACTGGGATTCAGTGCCAAAGTGTTCTTGAAAGAGGTGGGTTTTTAATTTCTTTAGGAAGTCCACAATTGAGTTGATGTTTCTTAGTTGGGGGGGGGGGGGGTAGAGTGTTCCAGAGGGTGGGAGCGTAGAGTTTGAATACTCTGAAGCATGTGGTTTGGTTGCTCTTGCAAATCTGCGATGGGAGACTGAGGAGATTTTGTGTGGTCTTTCTTCGTTTTCTGTTTGTCTTAGTGTTTGAAGGTGTTCAGAGGATTGGTTGTTTAGTGCCTTGTGAAAGATGGTGAGGATCTTGTATTTTATTCTTGAAATGATGGGTAGCCAATGGAAGAGTTTGAGGATTGGTGTGATGTGAGTTTGTCTGGATACTTGGCAGATGGTGCATGCTGTTGTGTTCTGGGCGAGTTATAGTGAGAGCAGATCATGCTTGGGAATGCCTTGGTAGATGGAGTTGCAGTAATTGAATAGTGGAGTGATAGTGCCTGACAAACTGAGCGGAATGTATGATCAGGAACCATTGGTGATGATAAGGCTTTCAATGCTGCTTCGACTTCTTCTTTCAAGGAACAAATCACCGGGCACTGATGGCATTCCTATTGACGTATTACAGCAATTGGATGCAGCTGTTACTATACTTACAAGGCTCTACCAGGAAATTTGGAACACATCATCATGGCCAACTGATTGGAAAAGATCTGTGTTTATACCAATAGAAAGGTGATCCAACTGATTGTGGAAATTATCACACAATTGCTCTGATCCCACATGCCAGTAAGATTCTACTGACGATTATTCAGCAGAGACTACAACTATACCTGGAACGAGAAAGCCTGAAGTGCAAGCAGGGTTTAGGAAAGGGCGAGGAACAAGAGACATCACTGTGGATGCGAGATGGATCCTTGAAAAGACAAAAGAATACCAAAAGGAAATATATATGTGTTTTATTGACTACAGTAAGGTTTTTGACTGTGTAAACCATGAGACTCTGGTCCACATTAAGAAGCATGTGTATACCAGAACACCTGATACTTCTCTTGCACAATCTTTACATTGATCAAGAAGCAACAGATCGAATGGAACAAGGAGAAACAGAATGGTTTAAAATCAGCAAAGGTGTACGACAAACCTGCATATTTTCCCCGTATGTATTTAATTTATATGCCGAACAAATCATCAGAGAAGCAGGACTGTATGAAGACAACCAAGGTGTGAAGATTGGTGGAAGACTCACCAACAACTTCCGCTATGCTAATGATACCACATTACTGGGTTGAAAGCGACGAAAATCTGATACATTTGGTTCTCAAGATCAAGGAACATAGTCTTAAAATGGGCCTCCACCTAATATAAAGAAGACAAAGATTCTAACAACTGGCAAAATTAATAAGTTAAAAAGGGGACTGTTGTAGTTGTTGATATGGAAGGACAGACTAGATAGGCCATGTGGTCTTTTTCTGTCATCATATTTCTATGTTTCTATGTAAGTTCATCGATGATGGAAAAGAAATTGAAATAGTTGACAACATTTTAACCTGTTTGGATCAACTATCAATAAAGAAACGACAAGCAGTCAAGAAATGTCTTACTATGTCTCCTTTATAGTCAGTTCAAAATGCTGCCGCGCATCTTCTAACTGGCTGCAAACAAGAGCCTACATTGGCTCCCGATATACTGTTGGTTATCCTATAAAGTAAACATCATAACATTCAAGGTAATCAACAAATTAGCCCCTATAGCCTTAATGGACCTTGTTCACCCCATTTCAGCAAACAGGGATAGGAGATCCTGCACTGCCAATACCCTACAGATCCCCAAAGAGATAACGAAATGCAATAAATCAACAAAAAACAGAGCCTTCAAACTATATGCACCCAGCTGCTGGAATGCTCTCCCAGCGTCCATCAGAGCCATAACGAACCTGACACAATTCAGAAAGGTGTTAAAACATCACCTATTTCTCCTACACTACTCTCAATACACCAACCCAACACCTATTATGTAGACAACAGCAACCAACTGAAAGCCTGCCTAAGAATGTACATACTGTAGATACATATTGTAGTTATTTCTCTTAATATTGTATATAGCTCCCCTGTTCAAGTCCAAGTTTCATTCCCCTGTTCCATTGTAAGTGTCGACTGGCACAATATTCGTTTTATGTAAACCGCGCTGATTTTTAAGAGTGCGGTATATAAGAACAATAAAATAAATAAATAAAACGATTTGAGGATATTAGATCTCAATGGTTTGCTCCACATTGGTTGCCAATTGAATTTCAAGTGTTATACAAGGTGATTATGATTACCTTTAAATGTTTGCACAAAATGGCTCCTATTTGTCAGCTCTGCTTAAACCATACTGTCCTTCTCACACTTCGCTCTCAGGAGACACATTTACCAGATATTCCTTCTTTTAAATCAGTTCATCTTTAGTCCATATGCAAGAGAATTTTCTCTATGACTGCTCCATCTATTTGGAACTCTTTGCCGATTGATTTGTGTGCTGAAGTACAACTGATGACTTTTCAAAAAAAAAAAAGAAATGTAATTTATTCAAACAGGCTTTTCCTGAATTTGTCTGATGGGCAAGTGTGGTGTGTGAGTATTTATAACCTGTGTTGAGCCTCTGATGGCACTTGTGATATAATATAGCAGTGTTTTTTAATGGCTATTTTTAATTATAATGTTTGTATTTGTTCTTGTACATGGTAACTTATTGTGTATGTATTTTGTAACCTGCCTCGGCAATTGTGTGGGATATAAATCATTTAAAATAAAATAAAATAAATAAATAAGAAATCCGATGACACATCACTCTTGGCAGACTGGCTATAAAGGATCTAAACAAGATTCTCAAGAGCAGAGATGTCTCTCTCCATACCAAGATTTGACTTGTTCAAGCCATGGTATTTTCAGTCATGTCATATGAATTCAAAAGTTGGACAGTGAAAAAGATAGGAAGAAAATTGATGCATTTGAATTATGGCGAAGAATACTGTGTATAGTGTATACCATGGACTGCCTGAAGAACAAACCAGTCAGTACTAGAGGAGATCAGATCTAAGTTTTTCTTAGAAGCTCAGATGACAAGACTTTGACTTTCATACTTTGGACACATCATGCGAAGAGAGAGATCGTTAAAGAAAGACATGCTTGACAAGGTAAAAGCAAGAGCGGAAGGCCAGCAATAAGATGGATTGATACAATAACAGCAGCTACGGGTGCCACTCTATCAACAATGAGCTGCCTGACTGAAGACCGAGCACAGTTTAAGACAACTATCTAAAGGATTGCCATGAGTCGACACCAACTCGACAGCACTTGACAACAAAAGTCAGGGCAAGGTTGCATTAGAGCGTGGAATATTGTGTAGAAATCATCACCCTCTAGAAAGGGTCTCAAGACAGCGCTCTGTTTTCATTTTATAGATCGTGTTCCATATCTCATTATTAATATGGGTATGCATTGTCAATCTTTGATATAAAATTATACCGAGATAGTGGATTTCTGATTTAATGGCCTGGTCCATATTGATTACCTTCAACGCAGTAGGTAGACTAAATAAAGGGTCCCTCATTATGAGCATATCTTCTGTTTTGGTGTATTTCATTGTGAGACCTTGTTCTTATAGCCAATGAACTACATCATAAAAACCCTTAACTATTGCCTGTGTCTGAAGCACATCAGGCACTGAAAATAGCACGTACATCATTATGTAAACCTTGATTAAATGAAAAGGCGGTATATAAAAATTGTTAAATAAAAATAAATAAATTATGTTGCCAGCATGGAGCTGGTAGTAGATAGATGCTCATATTATTGTATATAGCGGTGGCACATAGAGATTAAATAATAAAGGTGACAAAATGATCACTATGTAACGTTTGACTTTAGGATTAACCAGTCAGACACATGCTCCTGCTAGCACCCTGTGAAATATGAACAATACCAGCAAAATACAATGGGCTGTATTCCTAATGATTGCAGTCTGTAAGCAATAAATCATGAGGAAGAGTTAAAGATTGCTGAGATATTAAGAAAAATCATTACTTCCTGTCAGAGACAGTAATATCATTAGGAAGGGTGAGGTGGCCGCATCAGGCTGCAAATTTTTTGGGGCAGCAAAAAAATGTCCCCAAATTCTGCCAGATGGGGAGATGCTGGATATAGGGCGAGGGATAGGGAAAGGTGGGGATGCTGGATATAGTGGGGGGATAGGATGAGAAAATGAGGGGAAGCACTGGATGGTGTGAGAGAGGCACAGGATAGGGTAGGAGAGAGAAGTGGATAGATGCCGGACACGAGGTGGGGGGGGGGGGGAGTGGAAGAGAGAAAGAGAAAGGGGAGAATTACTTAAAGACTGGGGAATAACTGGCTAGGGGGAAAGATAGAGAAATAGGGAGTAAGAGGACTATGTTAAAGGTTGAAAAATGGTAGGTAGATGCCGTAAAAGAGGGCAATTGAGGATTGGATGGTAAGAAGGAAACATGAAATCTGAGTTGATAGAGAAAAGTAAATGGAAGAAAGCTGAAAGGAAAAGATCAGTATCAGAGTTGGAATAACATGAAGAAGACAGGAGGGGAGAAAAGTGACAAATGGACCAGAGACCCTAGAGGATGAGTTAAGAAAAGATCAAGGAAAACAACCAGAGGCTAGGATCAACAGGATTAGAGAATAAACTGGCCAGAGAGAAGCAAAAGTAAAAAAATTAATTTTATTTTTAATTTAGTGATTGAAATAGACAATGTATTCTGCCTTTATAGGCCCAGTATTCAACCTGCAGCAGTCAGCATTTTTAAAGCGCCTAACCACTGTGGGTAGAAGTGAAACCGAATATTCAGTGCTGGAATCCAAATATCCTCTGGCACTAAATACTCCTTTTCATTGCTGACCAGCACAGCTATCCAGACAGTGGCAATGCCCAGCTGCTGCCCGGATAGCTGAACTGCATCAAGTTAAGACAGTTATTAAAATTTCCTGACTTTATACGGACACTTCCTTAGCGTCCCTCTAGTCCAGTCCCGGAACCATAGAGTTGTGAACCTCCACCAGCAGCTTTGGAGACTGAACATCTTCATCTCTTTGATCATCCAGCTATATGCAGCCCCAAGGACCGCCCACACATCAGTATCTCAGTCTCCAAGCAGCTTGGAAGTCAGAGCCCAGAACTGGGCTCCTTAGGAACAAATAAGCAGAGCTTTAGTGTTTTATTATTTTCTAGATTTAGGTGCTGGGCTGCTGCTGTGGAGGAAATCTTTGACTGTGTCCCTTCTGTCTTTCTCTAATCTGTTTTTTTTTTCTCTCTGTCTCTCTCTGTCAGTCTCCCCATAGGTCAAACAAGCAGGGGAGCTGCACAGGACACAGGTCTCCTTTCTACCGAACCCCCTTGGTGGGTGAGGAGAAGGTTGAAGACAATTACAGGCAGCAATTGAATACAGCAGTAGGCTCTGAGGGTCCCCTGACTGATATAGGGGTTCCCCGAGCTGCCCTGAGCGGTTATTACTCTGTTATTGACTCTGATAACTGCTACTCAGAGCTTGTGACAGGCACGCTGGACAGCACTCTCAGTGTTTTGACCCCCCCCCCTCCACTCCTGTGTGTGGGTGAGTAGAGTTTGAAGCTTTTTCTTTCTAAAGGCAGTGGTGGAGGCCTTGGGGTGGCCTGGAATCAGCTCTGGGGAGTGTTTTAGACCTTTTGGGTATTTTTTCTGGTCCTTTTTTTGGCGGGATCGGGTCCGGCGGCCATTTTGGATTTTTTTTCAAAGTTGTTTTTCTTCGTGTTTTTTTTTAGGGATAGGAGCTTCGTTTTTGCATTTCTTGGTCAGATATCAGCTAATTGACTCCAGCTCTATCTAATCCTGCAATTTGGAGCGTTTTTGAGCACTTTTAAAATCGCGATTTTTTTTTTCTGCTCTGTTTGCTTCAGCAAGGTGTTCCTGCTTTGCTGGCAAAGGGCTGTGTGCATAGCCATGCCTCCTAGTCCTCGGTGTCTGGTCTGTGGCATTCGTAGAAGTAGTAATTTGGAAGCCCGAGTCTGTGCCACTTGTTCTGCTGTGGGTGCTGGCATGGAGGACCCTCTGGAGGGCTCCAGTGCAGATCTCCCACCTGTATCTACAGAAGGGACATCAGAGCAGGCAGAGACGGTCCTTGGTCCGGGGATTTCTGCAGTGCCGGAGCGCCTGTTGGCGGGGGGGCGTCCAGGAGGGATCCCTGGGAGTTCCACCCGCCTTTTTCTCTCTCATGTAGGAGGCTCTGGCTCTCTTGCAGGGGGGGGGGCTCGGTCCTGCCCCGCCGTGGGCTAAAGCGTCCACTTTCAGTAGAGGGAGACACTGGTCCACAAAAGAAGAGCCGGCCCCCGAGTGTTGCGGATTCTGCGCCTCCTGGGGACAAGTTCCACGAGGGGCTGGGGGAGGCTCTCGAGCTGGAGTCTGCGGAGGATTTAGAAGACGGCGAGTTGTTGGACGACGAGCAGAGTATTAGAATAGTGCGTGTATTTCGTAAAGAGGAACTTCCGGCACTGATTGCCGAAACCCTCAAGGTATTGAACATACCCCTGGAAGATGCCACTGCGGAGGACAAGTTGGAGGATCCCTTGATGCAGGCGGTGCGCACTTCCCACAGAGTCTTTCCGCTCCATAGGGTTTTTAAAGCTATGATCCAGGAGGAGTGGAACAGTCCAGAGTCCGCGTTGCGCGGGGCTAGACTGTTGCCTAAATTGTATCCTCTGTCGGAGGCTGATAGAGAGCTCTTTCTTTCGCCGAAGGTGGACGCGGCAGTTTCCACGGTTACTAAACGGACTACTATCCCGGTGGAAGGTGCTGCGGCGTTGAGGGACCCGCAGGATCGGAAAGTTGATAGCTTGTTGAGACAGGCGTTTGATGTTGCTGCCCTGTCAATGCAGGCGGCGGTGGCCGGGGCCTGGGTGGCGCGCGGCTGCCTCCGCTGGTCTCAACAGTTCCAGGGGCCCCAGTTGGCGGAACAAGAGGCCGCGGCGTCCAGATTGGAGTCGGGTACCGCTTATTTGGCGGATACCCACTATGACCTCATTAGGGGGTTAGCTAACGGCATGGCGTCGGTGGTAGCGGCGTGTCGTTCTCTTTGGTTACGCAATTGGGCAGCTGATGGCTCTTCTAAAGCGCGCCTTAGTAAGCTGCCGTTTAAGGGCAGGCAGTTATTTGGAGAGGACTTGGATAGGTTGGTAAAAGATCTCGGGGATTCTAAGGGGGGTCGGCTTCCGGAGGATAAGCCCAAGCAGGGGAAGCCGACCTTCACCTTCCGGGGGTCTCAGCAGTCCTTTCAGAGGTTTCGTGCCTCCCGCTTTGGTCAGTCCCAGCGTTCCAGATATCTGGGGTGCGGACAGAGTTTCCGCGGATTTCGGGGGGCAGGTAGAGGTTTTGGCTCCTTCCAGGCGCAGGTCCCCAAAAAAGTCACAGTGAAGCGAGGCCGGCTCCGGTGGCGGTGATTCCCGTAGGGGGCAGACTGCGGGATTTCTACCCTGCCTGGGCCGCTATCACATCCGATCGGTGGGTGTTAGAAGTGATACGAGAGGGATATGCGCTCGAGCTACATCGACCGGTGCTCGATTCCTTCGTTATGTCCCCGTGCAGCGCTCCCTGGAAACGACGAGTCGTATCCGATACACTTTCCCGGCTGCTTCGGCTCCGGGCGGTCGCTCCCGTGCCGGAGGGGCAGTTAGGGTCCGGTCGATACTCCATCTACTTCGTAGTGCCGAAAAAGGAGGGCACCTTTTGACCAATCCTGGATTTAAAGAGAGTGAATCGGTGCCTCCGGGTGTCGCATTTTCGCATGGAAACGCTGCGCTTGGTCATAGCGGCGGTCCGCGAGGGGGAATTCCTAACATCCCTAGACCTTACGGAGGCCTATTTGCACATTCCCATTCGCCGGGAACATCAAAGATTTCTGCGGTTTGCGCTGCCGATGGGCCATTTTCAGTTTCAAGCCATGCCCTTCGGCCTAGCGACGGCGCCACGGGTCTTCACGAAGATCATGGTGGTGGTAGCGGCGTTCCTGCGGAAGGAGGGTGTCCTCGTGCATCCCTATCTCGACGACTGGTTGATCCGGGCGAAGTCGAGGGAGGAGAGTCTCCGGGCGACGGCGCGGGTCGTACAGGTTTTGCAGTCGTTAGGCTGGGTGGTCAATCGGGCGAAGAGCAGCCTTCTTCCCTCGCAGACCTTGGAGTATTTGGGGGCGCGTTTCGAGACCGGCAACGGGAAGGTTTTTCTCCCAGTGCACAGAGCGCGGGCCCTGAGGCGGCTGGTGGAGCAGTTTCTAGCGAGACGGGCGTCCTCGGCTTGGCAATACCTTCAGCTTCTCGGCACGATGGCGGCGACCATCGAGGTAGTTCCGTGGGCAAGGGCGCACATGCGGCCCCTGCAGCGAGCGCTGCTGCGTCGATGGTGTCATCAGTCCGACTCGCTAGCTCGTCAGTTAGTTTGCCCCTTGGGGGTTCAGTGCAGCCTTCGCTGGTGGTTGCGTTGGCGCTCTCTGGCGAACGGTATGCCCTTGGAGTCTCCCGTCTGGCGTCTGCTGATGACGGATGCCAGTTTGAGCGGCTGGGGGGCTCATTGCGAGGGCCAGATTGCTCAGGGCCAATGGTCCTCGCGGGAGAGCCGGTGGTCCATCAACCGACTGGAACTGAGAGCCGTGTGGTTGGCTCTGACAGCGTTTCAGCCTTGGCTGCAGGGAGCGGCGGTCAGGGTGCTATCCGACAATGCCTCCACGGTAGCCTACATAAATCGCCAGGGAGGCACAGGCAGCGCGGCGTTGGAAGCGGAGGCGGATCTGCTTCTGGATTGGGCAGAGCGGCATCTTCAGTGTCTGTCGGCCCAGCATATCGCGGGGGTTCACAATGTGGAGGCGGACTTTCTGAGTCGTCGCAGGGTAGACCCCGGAGAGTGATCTCTACATCCCGAGGTATTTGCGTTGCTGGTCCGTCGTTGGGGTCTGCCGATAATGGACCTCATGGCGACCTTCGAGTCCGCGCAGGTCGAAAGGTTCTTCAGCAGGCGTCGGGAACGCATGGTGGAAGGCCTCGATGCATTGACACAAAGGTGGCCAAGGTACGGGCTGCTCTATGTCTTTCCTCCGTGGGCTCTGCTGGGTCGCCTGGTACAGCGGATCGAACAGCATCCGGGTCCTGTGGTTCTGATTGCCCCGGACTGGCCTCGGCCTTGGTATGCGGATCTGGTGCGGTTGAGTGTGGCCGATCCGTGGCTCCTTCCTCCTCGGCCGGATCTCCTTCGGCAGGGGCCGCTGCAGATGCCTCAGGTGGCTCGATTCTCGCTTACGGCATGGCTATTGAGAGGGCGCGAATGAGAGCCAAAGGTTATTCTCCGGAGGTCATTGCTACCTTGTTGCGGGCGCGGCGTCGGTCTACGTCGCTAGCGTATGTCCGGGTCTGGCATATTTTTGAGAGCTGGTGTGCGGCTCGCGAGTTGCGGCCTTTGCGGACCTCCGTTCCTCAGATCCTCTCCTTCTTGCAAGCAGGGGTGGACAAGGGCCTGGCGGCCAGTTCGTTGAGGGTCCAACTTGCAGCTCTTGTGTGTTTTCGAGGCAAGGTTCAGGGCCAGTTATTGGGGTCCCATGCGGATGTGAAGCGCTTCTTGCGAGCGGTGTTGCTTATGCGTCCTCCGTGCAGGGCTTTAGTGCCCTCGTGGGACTTGAATTTGGTGTTGAGGTCTCTGGTGGCTTCGCCATTTGAACCCTTGGCGCAAGCTTCATTGAAGGACTTGACATTGAAAACGGTGTTTCTGGTAGCGATCTCGTCAGCTCGCAGGATCTCGGAGTTGCAGGCTCTTTCGTGTAGGGAACCCTATCTGTCTTTCTCTGCCGACAAGGTGGTATTGCGACCGGTTCCCGCGTTTTTGCCTAAGGTAGTTTCGGCGTTTCACATGAATCAGGTGGTGTCTCTCCCGGTGTTTGCCAAGGAACGAAGCAAGCACGCGGATAACTCCTTGCACGCGTTGGATGTCCGTCGAGCTCTTCGTCGGTATTTGAGGGAAACGGCGGCCTTCCGTAAGTCCGATCGCCTATTTGTCGCATTTGGCGGTCCGCGCAAGGGGGAAGCGGCGTCTAAGTCTTCCATTTCCCGCTGGTTGAAAGAGGCGATTTCGTCGGCATACCTTTTACACGGCAGGATGGTTCCTGCCGGGCTTCGGGCTCACTCGACTAGGGCGCAGGCGGCGTCTTGGGCAGAAGTGAGCTTGGTACCGGCGGTGGATATTTGTCGGGCAGCGACGTGGTCGTCCTTGCACACCTTTGTTAAGCACTATCGTCTGGATGTGCAGGCGGCGTCGGATGCGCGGTTTGGGTCTCGGGTGCTTCAGGCTGGACTAGCGAGGCCCTCCCGTTGAGATTTACTGCTCTGTTACATCCTCTATGGTTCCGGGACTGGACTAGAGGGACGCTAAGGCAGAGTAAATTAGACTTACCTGCTAATTGTTGTTCCTTGCGGAACTCTAGTCCAGTCCCGGATCCCTCCCTGTCTATCTGTTCTCGCTGCCAGCCAAGAAGGTACATTCATTATAGGAGTCTGCCAGGGTTTTTGTTCTCTATACTTTCGGTCAGAGCTCCTCTGCTTGCAGCACGCCTTAGTTTCCTTTCGGGGTCAAATCTTGGGGGTGAGCGGTGGCGCCTCTTGTTGCATGCGTTTTGCACAAGGGTCGCCACGGCCGTTCTGGTCCGCCTTCCCGTAGGCGGGAGGTTGTTCTTACGCAATTGGAAAAAGAAAAAAAAAAATTTTTGCTCGTAGTGGGAACTTTAGGGTCAGGATCCTTTTTTTCACTGTGTTGTTATATCTACTTATTTGTTGCTCTGCTTAGTATGCTTTGTCAATAGGTACTGATGTGTGGGCGGTCCTTGGGGCTGCATATAGCTGGATGATCAAAGAGATGAAGATGTTCAGTCTCCAAAGCTGCTGGTGGAGGTTCACAACTCTATGGTTCCGGGACTGGACTAGAGTTCCGCAAGGAACAACAATTAGCAGGTAAGTCTAATTTACTCTTAGCCGGTTAACGGACTGAAAATCGCTGCTAACTAGCAAAGTGCTCGGACTATCCTTGCCCTGCCCATGGACCGTGCCAGACAGTGCCATGGCATTTAGAGAAGATATTCAGCAGCCAGTTAGTGCGTCTGAATCTCTCTGTCAGCGGGCGTTATCTGCTTAGCAGGTCCTGCTAATCAGAGCCAGCCCCAGAGTTGCTTCAAGGTGTTGGCGCATTAGGCATACGTTAAGCCTTAAACCCCCTCCCCCCCCCCCTGGCTGTCAGAATCTATTGTTTAGCTTTGAATGCCCTGCTCGCCTTCTCGTTGTTGCCCCCAAGAAGCTGCAGCACTAGGTGGCTACCTAGTTTGCCTAGTGGTTGGGCCGGCCCCGCTGATAACCAGATAAACCCTTTGAATATTGGGCCATACGTGTTTTATCTTCACACTTTGCACAGTACAGAGGTTTCTGCAGATCTCTTTCTCTGGTGTTGTATTGGATGCAGTCTGTTTTTTTGGGGGGGGGGGTTATTATTTCAATTACAGTAATTTTTGTCTACATAATTTTACGTTTAGTTTGTGGTAATGTAATCTGTCCTTGGTGAGGATCTATCTGTATTCTGAGTGTGTAACCAATGCCAGGTATTTGGTTAGAATGGAGTTTTTATGTAGGGATTTGTAGCAATCCATATTGTTCAGTTTCCTAATAGATTTATCTGTTATAGGGCCCACTGAAATATTTACAGTGCTGCTATTTTCTGGATAGTCTCCATGTGGAGTTTTAGAAGTTAATGCTATTATATTGAAGCATGATAGATTTTCTCTATAGGTCCTGTGTGATTGTTACAGAATTTTGTATTACTTTGCAATATGACCAGTACCGATGAGGATTTATATTGCTGTTGTTGAGATGACATTAGAATCAAAAATTATTTTTTGTATGTTGAGTTCAGTGGGGAAATGTTCTCTGCACCCATTGTGGTAAATGGGTTTCTTTGGATGTAGAATATATAGGTTTATTTTAGAAGCCCTATTCGTGCTTTGGATGTCTGAAAACGGGCATGGAGACATTTTAGAAGTTGGCTCAGTAGACGTCTTCGGGGCAAGGACGTCTTAAGTCTGAACGGAGGCATGGAGTAGGCATGTCCAGGGTGTCCTCGCCCAATTTCAGAATCACTCTTGACATCTTGAGCCGTGTTCAAGTTTATACCTGTAGACAGAAAACAACAGGAACATACCACCTACAGTGTCCAAGCAGCAAAGAACGCATGACTCATGGCACACCATGGAGAGGGCAAAAGGGTTTATTGAGCATCCTGAGAGGTCAGAATCCTACACGTGTTTCAGCAGTTGCCTTCTTCAGGAGCTTGAGACCTCATAAAACAAAATAAAACAATAAAATACATGATGAAATCATAAATACAGAAAAACATAATACAATATAAAATAGGAGACATAAAACTAGAAAAGGGTGATGGATATACAACATGTAACATAAGGATTGTCTATAAACAATACTCTGAAATGGCACATACATGCAATCAAAAATGATTCCAAAACACAGAAGTAAAACATTAATTAATATTAAACACAATTAACATAAAAAATTGAATACAGATAAAAAGTGAACAATTAAGATTGAGAATACAGGGCAAGAAAGTAAATAAGACAAGCTATATAGAAGAAAAGTGTCATACATGTAAACTCACCTACAGAGGAGGATATTGTATCTTAGCACTCTCACCAGGAATTACATCTAAAGCAAAGCACTGGAGAATAAATGCATAGTAGTCAGTAACCAATAAAAGCTTGCTGAAGGTGCCGAAGTCTATGTGAACTATGTAGGCAATAGAGAATATGCACTAATAAACTTGAAAAACCAGAAGGAATTGTACAACTCAAGGAGCACTGGAATGAGCTTGAGAATTGGAGGAAGCCTGCCAATCGCAGGAGATCAAATGTTGTTAAGTGCCGTCGAGTCGGAGTCGACTCATGGCGACCCTCTGGATAGCTATCCTAAATTGTGTTCGGTCTTCAGTCAATACAAGATCAAATACAAGGGTGAAAAAAATAGTTCAAGAACAGATAAAAAGGGGTGTGCTGGCATGCTATTAAAATACATAACTGACCCGAGATTTTAAAAGTTAAATTGTATTATAAGTTATAATATGCAGAAAAAAGAGGAATTAGCTCTAAATCAAAAGGGGGGGGGGGTGAACAGAGAGGAGTGCAAAGCAAAATCAAAAACGTCAGTAGAAATGGTGCTCCCATTTTAAGGTAATAAATAAAAAAGGGAGGGAGGGTTGTCCCAATGGTCTAATCTAGGAATAAAACATAAAAAGAACTGTCAGAACCACAAATTGTAAAGTACAAAAAATACAGAGCCTACAACGCCTAGCCAAAATTAGAAATACAAAAAGGAACCCCCAGTGGTGCAGAAAACTGTTCAAATTAATGGCACGATCTCAAAGAAAACAAACAGGAACCTCCAGTAATGCAGAGAACTGTCATAATTAATGGCATAATCTGAAGGAAATATACAAATTTCATCCTGAACAATTGCCCATGGGGGATACCAAAGGGACCCCCAGCATGCATGTGTACTCACTAGAGGTAAGACTATAAGAAAGTCAATCTCACAAACCTGATATGAACAGTCCAAGCTGCATACAAAACATAGAAAGTGCTAAGGAAGCAGATGTGCACATTTAAAACCAGATGTAATGACAAAGTGACCTCACTCAATAATGTGATCCAATGGGGAACTGGCAGTCTCCATTAAACAGTGAATGTGTGTACAGTCCATTCAAACTCTGGGGGACTGTCCTTTAACTTCAATAAAATGATACATATGTATCTAGTGATCTAAAAAGCCTGCTTTAACAATCAAAAAATAAGGTGAATGAATGAAGATCATCTGAAGATCCTGGTTAGAACAAAGGACCACTCCAAAATTGCTGCTTGAGGGGGCTTCCAGACATGCAGAATGTAGTGAGCAAAAGACAAGAAATAAAATTATAAATATTAAAAATAAGGCAAAAGGACATTAAAATGAAAAAGGAACATTATAGAAGCCATAATAAATCATACAGCAATACAAAAACAATTGGAGCTGTACTTAAAAACAATGTTAAAACAGCGGGGTTACTCAAGGGGAGACTCAGACATCCAACCGCAAGGGTCAGTAACAGGTTAAAATCAGACCAATGTGACGGGACCACTTAAAAATAGAAAAAAAACCCTAAAGATATGTGTTAAAAATAACTAAAACTGAACATTAAAATAGTAAAATAAAAGATAACCATATATAAGCCAAAAGCAATTGGGGTTTGTGCTTAAAAGAAAATGTTAAAACAACAGTTACTCAAAGGGGGACCCAAACATCAAACCACAAGGGTCCCTAACAAAAGTAAAACCAATGTTAAAAGGTCACTAAAAAATGGAATTTGAAGGTAGGCATTATCAAAACCAAAATAAATACATCAAATAATAAGAAGAGAATAATAAAAAAAAATGCAGTGTGTGCCTTCGAGTCAGTCCTGACTCCTGGCGATCCAGAAGCTCGTGGGTTTTCTTGGCACTGTCATCGGAAGTAGATTTCCAGGCCTTTCTTCCGAGGCAATGGAGGGTTAAGTGACTTGCCCAAGGCCACAAGGAGTGCTAGTGGGACTTGAACCCTGGTTGCTTGGTTACCAAGCCAGTGTTCTAACCACTAGGCTACTCCTCCACTCCAAGAAGAGAATAATAAAAAGGTAATAAAAAATGAGCAGGAAACACTAAAATGGGGGTCAGAAGAAAGCAAAATAATCTGTGTCTATTTAAACCTTAAGGGTGAAGTGTATGCATCTGAAAAATAAATCTCTGCTCCAGCCATAGCAGCTTGATGTTCAGATCCCCACCACACCAGTGGGGGTGAACCTGCTTCACGACCAGATATTTCAGATCAGGCAGGGTATGTCCTTTATCTTGCCAGTGAGCCACCAAGGGTTTCCCTTCAAGGCCCTGATTTAAACAGGCATCGGAAACGTGCTCGCTTTGTCATTCAGACATTTGGGGAGTGTGGAGGAGGTGGTCTGCTCATGTCTCCTATATTTTCCATGTTGACGACAAACACTGATGGAGAATGAAGGCTCATGTATTAGTTTTGCTACAGGCTACATAATTAAGCTTCTTCAATTTCTGCTGCATTAAAAACAGCTATTACTACTACTGAGCATTTGTATAGCACTATAAGACGTACGCAGCACTGCAAAGTTTAAAAAAATATATGGTCTGGGAATAGATTGCTTTCTTTATTCTTGGGGCAAAAACCTAATCAATGTTATGAGTGAGGGGACCCCCTGGTTCCTAACTGGAGCTCTGAGGAGGCCCCTCCATGGGGGGGGGGGGGCACCAGCTCATCTCTCGCCTTAGGCAGCAGATTGTCTTGAGCCATCCTTACTTCCAGTTCATCCTGCTAGGCCAATCCAGGCAAGTGGGTTGTGTTCCCCTATCCGCAGATGTGGAGACAGAAAAAAACACTAGAAATTTCCTGTGACATCATCACTACTACTAGTGCTGATGCAGCTAGGGGCATACCTCAGTATTTCTGTCTCCAGCACATGGTGGATGCAGTTCTGATGCAGCTTGGTTGAAGATTTTTTTAGTTCCTGAGTAGCCATCCTAAGGGGTAGCTTTCTCAGTGAAGCTCAACGGCAGATGTCTCCAGAGCATATCTGATGATTTCTTGCTGGAGTTTCCAGCATGGAGGAGTGAAAAAGGCTCAGCTCCCTGTTAGTATTAATAGACCGGTTGAGCAGCCAGGATTTCCACTGAATCAAGATTCTTTGCTTTGCAGAGCCGCTGTGCCCCCCCCCCCCCCAAATCTCCTAGGACAGTTTGGAAAGAAGCTTAAGGGAGGTATGTGAATGGAGACCTAAACAGCAGAGGAGTGGTCTGAAGCCCAGTATGGCCTTCCTATCCTGGGCTCTCCAGGGATGAGTACTGTTTTTTTCTAGTACCTCCACTCTTGCAGCCATTGTCAAGGGGGATGACCCAAACTTATCCATTGTATCGTCCAGTCATCGGGTCCCGTGACCATCTCATAGTAACATAGTAAATGACGGCAGATAAAGACCAGTATGGTCCTTCTAGTCTGCCCAGCTATATGGCAGGAGTAGGTGCACCCCTTCCCATGTCTTTTAGGGAGTAGGTGCACCCCAACCCATGTCTTTGCTTAGTGGTGCACCACCAGGAGCAGGTGCACCCCTCCCCATGTCTTCACCCCTCCCCATATCTTTGTTTCTTTGTTTGTTTATGGGTGAACCCACCGCTCCTCCCCCCATCGCTCCATGTAGGACACCCCTATTTGTTGAGAAATTAGATGGTTCAGTTTATTTTGATTTAATCTTGTTGCTGTAAAGTGATCCACTGTGTCTGTCCCAGGATTTCTTTGGAGCTGACATACAAAGCTGTAAAGTGATCCACTGTGTCTGTCCCAGGCCACTTTGAATTCTGTCACTGTGTTTGTCCCCACCACCTCCATCGGGAGGGCATTCCAAGCATCCACCACCCTTTCAGTAAAAAAGTATTTCCTGACATTCCCTTTCAATTTACCATCTTGCAGCTTCATGTCATGCCCTCTAGTTTTACAGCTTCTCTGTCTCTGGAAGAGGTTTGTTTGATCATTATTTCTCTTTAAGTATTTAAAGGTCTGAATCATATCTCCCCTCGATACCAGCCTTTGAATCAAGCCTCAGCCACACATGCATTGAGTCTATGACACCAAGTACTCACATTGGCTAAGCGTATGCTACATGTTGGTTCCATGTGTTGAACTGTGTGTGCCTCAATTATGTGCGAGGTCTGTATGTGGCCACAGTGTGCGCCTAGATTATGTGTGGAGCTGCGCATACCTAGTACATTTAAAGTGCCTGGACTATGTGCACAGCTAAGATTGTTAGCACACCACTTAAGAAGCCTGTGCCTTGGACACTTGTATGTCAGCTCCAAAGAAATGCTGGCCTGTTTGTGGCAATTGGATTGATGTGATGGATTCCTTCTGTGGGCATTGTACAGAGGACCCCCGGGGACCCTTCAGGAGTGGATCTCTCGGTACCTACCAGCAAATGCACTCCTCCACAGATGTCACTGTATTGGGTGGTTGCAGGGGCAGGCAAAGTACATTGCCCTGGCCTCGGACTTCTCTTCTTGTTGTCCTGGTTGATCCTCTCTGCTGCTGCTTCTTCTGTAGAATGGGCTTATGATAGTGAGGCCAATCCCCTTCCAGTGGGGAATCGAGAAGCGACAGGGAGCCTCCAGGCCTTGGTCTGTGTTCTCCAGAATTCTCCTTTCTCCACAAAATATAGTCTTTCTGGCAGAACAGCTCAGATCAGGAGACCTCCTGATCCTCCTGGCTATCCTCCACATGTCTGCAGGAGGAACCCATCATGAAGAGCGGTCAAAGTCCAGCCTGTGCTCGTCCGCAGAAAAGATCTCATCAACGAGTGGGGTTGGGAGACTTGAGGCGTCTCCCTGGTTCAGGTTCCTGTAGCTTGGAAGGGGAGACCAAATCTGAGGAGGGTGAGAACAACAAGAGGCCTCTCTTATCATCTGTCTGTTCTTGAGAGATGAGTTGGCAACTCTTACTTACTCCCTACAGCTGTCTGATATCTCTGTCGTGGAGGAAAGGTTGCAAGGACACCTCATTTTGCAGGTGGCTTATGGGCATTCTAAGGCCTTTCCCTTCCAAAATATTCTTAAGAGCATGGTCCACAAAGAGTGTGAGTCACTGGATTCCTCTTTGAAGGGTATCAGCACTACAAACACATTTTACACCCATCCTCTGGATGATTTGGATAAGTGGCTGGATTTTCCTATGGTGGATGTGCATGTGGTCGCAATCACAAGGCACGCTATCTTTCTGGTAGAGGGTGGAATTGCCTTCAAGGACCAGTTGGATTTTAAAGTGCCAGACAACAATTTGTGGAAGTCTGACAGTTCATGCCCTCCTTCAATGACTACAGTTGTTCCCTGAGGACAACACTTTGGCCTTTCTGGCAAAAGCATTCTTAGCAGGCACTCTATATGCTACTCTATGGAGTGGAGGAGTGGCCTAGTGGTTGGGGCAAGGTACTTCAGGCTGGAAGGTCGGGGGTTCAAATCCCACTAGAGGACAGCAACCTTGGGCCGGAAGGACTGGGGTTTCTAGTCCCACAGGTGCTCCTTGTGGTCTTGGGCAAGCCACTTAGCCCTCCATAGCCCATGTTCCCTGTAAAATAGTTATCTCCAAGCTATAATGCCCTGTTCAATGTAATTTCAGTTTGTTCAATGTAAACCGCACTGATGCAGAATAGCACGGTATATAAGAGAATATAAATAAATAAAAATAAATAAATAAAATATATGACCTGGTCTGTCTAATGGCCAAGTTCATTGTGGTCGCAACTGTGGCATTGACTATGCCATTGAGCGGCGGACACAGCCTTCGTGTCCTGGTTATCTAAGTTTGCCTCAAAGGGAAGCTGTTGTTTGGAGAAGACCTTGGAAGGCTGATCAAGAAGTTAGGAGAGTCCAGACCTCATTGTCTTCTGGAGGCTAAGCCCAGAGGATCTGGGAAACAGGCAGTTTGTCTTAGTCATCTACATCTTTCTGCCTTCTTCATCCCAACAGTACCATTCAGGAAGGTCATCTTTTACTCTCCAAGCACTCAAGCTCAGATTCTTTCATGGGGCCTGCGGACCCCATGATCTTCCTTCTCCAGAAGCAACCCCTCCCCCCTTTTTTCTATTCTTCATCGTTCTCAGCTCACATTTTTAGTTCTCTGTCCTCCCCTTTGGCCTTTCCACCACCCCAAGAATATTTTCCAAGATCATGGTGGTCGCTGCTGCAACCCTGCAATGTGAGGGATATGTGTGCACCCTTATCTTGAGGGCTGGCTTATTCAAATTAAATCACAGTTGGAAGCAGCCAGACCGTCGGCCAGAATGGTGCAGTTTCTGGAGGGCCTTGGCTGGATGATCCATCGCAGCTCAAGTCACCGCAAGCCCTCTCAGTCATTGGCGTATCTCTGGGCCCTGTTTGACTGTCACACAGGCAGGGTCTTCTTGCCTGCAGAGAGAGGGGTAAAGCTATGGTCTTAGCTAGCAGCCTTCCAGAGGCAAAAAGCTCTCAAGATCTGGAACTACCTATGGCTTCTGGAGGCTTAGCAGCACACATATTTTTGCGACGGGTCCAATTCTTACTGGAGAACTCTGCCTCCACCTGACTGGAATCTGTGGTAGCCTTTCTGGCAGACACTTTGGATAATCTTGGTTGCCTCTCTGCAAGAGATATTGCAGTGCCTACAGTAGCTTGACACTTGCTCTGGCACTGGGCTGCAAACATGGCATCCAAGCTTCCTTTTAAGGGCAAGCTTCTTTTCAGAAAAGACCTAGAGAAGCTCATTGACGACTTGACTGAAACCAAGCCACAATGTCTACAGAAGGATAAATGGAAGTCTTCATCTAAGTGGTTGTCTTCTCGCTCCTGGTTTTATCCGAGCCAAATTGCAGTCTGAGGCCTCCCTGGCAACGGCCTGCATGGTGCAATTTCTGGAAAGTCTGTGTTGGGTGGTGAACCACAAGAAGAGCCGTCTGGTTCTCTCACAATCCCTGGATTATCTCGGGGCATGTTTAAACATCTTTGTGGGCAGGGTCTTTCTGAGCAAAAAGAAGCTGACAAAGTTCTGGAGCCAACAATCTCCGAGAGCCTGGGATTATTTTCAGCTTCTGGGCTCCATGGTAACCATGATAGACCTGTATCCCTGGGCATGGGCTTACATACATCTGCTACAGAAAGCCCTACTGTCTCATTGATCCCCTCATTCTCAGAATTATGATGTCCACCTTCCCCTTCTTCCGACATTAGCAGAGAGTCTGCTCTGGTAGAGTTGTCTCACCAGTGTGTCAAAGAGTATGCCTCTGGAGAGCCCACAGTAGGTGGGGTTGACATCTGATGCCAGCCTGCCAGATTGGGGAGCTCATTGCTTGGATCAGATGATGCAGAGCCGTTGGATCATGCGGTAGTTCTCCTAACCTATCAATCACTGGTGGCATGGACTATTCACTTAGTGCTGCTGCACTTTCACAATTCACAGTTGGGAAGTCCAGGTTTTCTCAAACAATGCCACAGCGGTGGTGTATGTCAGGCAGCAAGGGGGGACCGAGTGTGTGGGAGTGGCTCTCAAGATGATCCTCCTATTTCCCTGGGCGGAGTGTCATCTCTAGGTGCTGTCAGCTCAAAACATTGTGGGAGTCATGAACGTCAAAGCAGATTTTCTCAGTTGTCATACTCGCGATCCTGCTAGCACCGGTTGCATTCCAGTACATACTAGACTTCTGGGAGCATCCGACCTTAGAGCTGATGGCAATGCAGGCCAATGCCAAGGTGCAGGAATTTTTCAGCTGTTGAAAGGAAGTAGGCTCCAGGGGCATCGATGCCCTAGTGCAGCTCTGGCCACAACAGTGTCTGCTATACATCTTTTTATCATGGTCTCTGATCAGGTGGTTGGTTTGCCAAATAGAGGACCATCCAGAGTTGGTAATCCTGATAACTTCAAGCTGGCCACAGAGATCCTGGTATGCCAATCTGATAAGGCTTCTGGCGTCTCAGCCCCTTCCTTTCAATCAGTGGAGGAGCCTGCTGCAGGTGTCCATCCTGATGGAAGATCTGACTCCCTTCTCACTTATTTATTTATTTATTTAACAGCTCTTCTATACCGCGCTCTTTATTATCAGTGCAGTTTACAGTTAACAATTTGACTCTAGGACAGGAACAGATCTGGCCTGAGTTTACATATAACAAGGAAAGTAACATGGAATTGAACTGGGGAAACTATGTACATTTTAAGCAGAGAAAGATTAATGTTGGTATTCTATTTACAATAATGTACCTCTGGAAGCAGTACAACTGTTTGATTACAGATACTGTATGGTCTGTATTACATGTCATGTAAATTCATATTTTGTAATTCATATTAAGGGATTGGGTTGTGAGGAGGGAGGAGGTGAGGCGTTATTTGGTTGTGAGAAGTGCATAAGGAACAGATGGTGCTTGAGGGCTTTTCTGAATTGTCTGAGGTCGCTGATCGATCTGATGCTGGGAGGTAGGTTGTTTCAGCATCCTACAGTTTGGCCCTTGAAAGGTGCCATTAAGGGCATAAGGGTTACTCGGCTTTGGTGATCTCCACTTTCTTAAAGTCAAGGTGCATGTCTACCCCCCGGCCTATGTTTGGATCTGGTGCCTCTTTGAGACATAGTGTTGGCAGCGAAGCTTGTCACCTTGGTAAACAGACTTGCTTACCTTGCTAGCATTTCATCAAGAGGGCTTTGACTAGATCTGGCCTTGAGTTCCTTTTGAGTTCATGTTGCAGCGTTGACATGTTTTTATGGACAGCTAACTGGCTGTTCTATAGCTTCTCATCTGGACATGTCCCGTTTCCTCCTTGGGATCTTAGCCTAGCTCTTCAGACATTGATGCATACTCCCTTCGAGCCATTAAAGCAGGCCATGCTTAAGGATCTGGCTCTCCAAACTGTTTTTTGGTGGCCATTTGCTTGGCAAGCTTCATCTCTGAGCTGCAGGTCCTTTTATGTTGGGACCCTTACCTGTCCTTTTCAGCCAAAAGAATCTCCATCTGCCTCATTCCTTTCTTTTTGCCTAAGGCGGTCTCTTCCTTCTATATTAACTAGGTAGTTTTGCTTCCTTACTTTTCTCCGGAACAATGCAGCAGAAGAGATAAAGACCACCTTCTGGTTGTAAAGTTGTTCTCCGGTATTTGAAAATTGCTAACTCTTTCCATAAGTCTAACCTGCTGTTTATCTTTTTTTTCTGGACACATAAGGGTGAGGTAGCTTCCATGTCCACCTTGGGGTGCTAGATAAGGGACACGGTACCTCTGCATACATTTTGAAGAACAAGCCAGTGCCAGAGGGCCTAAGAACTTACTCCACAAAAAATGCTGGCTTTTTCTTGGGTGGAATTGAATCACATCTCCACAATTGATATTTGTTTTTCCTCTCTATCTTTATATTACTGACTTCATCTCCAGGCCAGAACAGACACAGCCTTTGGCGTGGGAGTCCTTAGGGCAACTGTATCTTCCCACCCAGTTGAGTCGTAGCTTTGATACCTTCCACTTGTCTGGACTGGTCTAGCAGGATGATCTTGAAGGGGAAATTTTACTTCACCTCTCCTTTTTGCAGTTCTTTCCAGAACCCTTTCAAGTTTTAGTCCTAATGTTATTTCATTTCATATGAACAATGAAATTTGCTGAGAAATCCAAAAGAAGAACAGAGAATGACCACAGTCTGTGGCGCTGCGTCCCGTATAGGCGGTTGCTTAGAGGTGGCAGCGTGCCATCTAATGTCCCTTTTTATGCTTATGCTCCAGAGCTAAGGCTTCTGGGATTGTAGTTGTGTGCAAATAAGCTAGTCCGAGTGGTTTTAGTGGCAAACACAGGAAATTTATTCTTTTTGTAGTCTAATCTTTGCAAACAGACTTTCTTTAGAAGTTTGAACAGGACAACTGTGATGGGGCCTGTGGTTAGAGGCCTGTTTAGCCCTATATAGGCGGTTGCCTAGGGCGTATGCACAAGTAATTGCTCTGGCCTTGTAAATAAAAAGTCTTTCAGAGCAACTTGAAATGAAAAGTGGGTTTTATTCCCCGTCCCGCTCGGACTTTGTCAAAGGAAACAGAAACTTTAAATCAGATAAGCTTAGCAACAAAAGTAGTGACACACGTATATTCTCTTGTTATATTCACAGAGTTCTCTTCATCCAGTATTTACATCATACGGTTGCATTTAACACAGACACTGCAATCCATAGGAATATCCTCTTGCAGACTAGCAGCGTCTTCCCATATCATTTCCCCAGCACTACTCACACTGCTGGTATCAGACCCTTCTTGAGAACGGTATTCAGCTATAGCGTCTTGTGACACTTCACTATAACAGTCACTGGAGGCTTTTCCCCCTTTGTGTCTATATCTCTCTCTGTAGCTGGTTCTGCCTGGGCTTGCCTCCCAGAACATTAGCTCTGAAACATCTTGCTTCTTATGTCTGTAGTCAGAACCCTGCCCTTTGCAGTTATAAGCTTTAAACTTCTCTTTGTTACTATAGGGAAGTTTCCTTCTCTCTGCAGGGCTTGTCTTTATGCTTGGCTCTCTATAGCCTTTGCTTCTAGCCTCCCGGGCTGGTTGAACAGGAATATGTTTGTTCCTAACTTTACACCTATTTCTTAAGCTGTAGTCATGCATGGAGTGCCCATCCCCCAACACTTCCCTCTCACCGTGACCTCTGCCTTGAGCTGGCAAATACTGGCCTCTGGGGTAGTGAGGTAATCCTGGCTTCTCTCCAAAGCTATTCCTGGTAGCAGGTCTTCCCTTAGTGCAGCTTGCCTTGAACCTTCCTTCTCGAGAGCTGGAGACAGACTCACTTCCTGACTCTTCGTGAGAAGAATTTCCTCCCAGCAATCCCCTGGGGCTTCTGTTCAGCTGACCTGGGACACACCTCTTGCTCCTCTCTCTCCTACTGCTTCCCGTGGTGATCCTGCTTCTGACTCTCCTCTCTAACTGACTGGAACCCTGCCCTAAATAATCCCTAGCTCTACACGTGACCTGGGGACTCTCACTCAGGTGTTCCTGATGGGACTTTTGTTTGCTACGTAGCAAGAATTTCCCTTGCTGCAGTGAATCATGGTGCCTAGTGCTGCTTTCTAAAGCTGACTCTGAGGTAAGTCTTTCTTTTATCTTATTTTCCCTGGGCTGTGTGCCCCTTGCTGCATCACATATCCCCCCTCTTAAGATATTCCGTGCTGGTAAACTATTGTGCACACAGCGCGGAATCTGTCCTAGCCTCATGAGTGTTCCCTCATACCTGTTGTACAATGGGTTACCCTCCTCGCAGGGCTTCTGGGGACCTGTGTGTGCTGCCTGGTACTTGGGTACTATATTAAAACTGCTAACAGTGGCCATCCTTTCATGCCATGGTTTTAAAACATTTATGTGGTACGTCTGAAGGCGCCCTCTGTCACTCTTGACTAGATATGACACCGGACCCTTGCGATCCACTACCGTATAGGGACCCTTCCACCGGGCCTCAAATTTTGGCCCTGGATCAGTGACCATTACCACGACCTTATCACCTGTGGCCAACTGTCTAGGTTTTTTACCCCTGTCATAGTACTTTTTCTGTGTTTTTCTACTATCCTGTAGATTCTTATCCGCGGCTTGAGATGCCCTCTGGAGGCGACTCCGTAGCCCGCAAAGAAATTGAGGAACTCCTATTTCTTCCTCACCTGGTTCCACCCACTGGTCTCTTAATATGTCCAAGACCCCTCGTGGTGCCCGTCCGAACATAAGTTCGTAGGGAGATGTTCCTAGGGAAGTTTGTGTCCGTTCCCTACTAGCATATAGGACAAATGGGAGCATAACATCCCAGTCCGCCATTTGCCCTTCTAACCCTCTCCTTAGCAACTGCTTAAGGGTTTGATTGAAGCGTTCCACTAGACCGTTTGTCTGTGGATGATACGCCGCTGTTTTTATATGGGTGATGCCAAAAGCATCCCATACCTGTGCTAAATATTTTGAGACAAAATTGCTTCCCCTGTCTGTGAGCATTTCCCTCGGGAAACCTACCTCACAGAATAACTTTATTAATTCTGTGGCTATAAACCTAGCAGAAATGTTCCGTAAAGGAATCGCCCATGGGAACCTAGTGGCTACATCCATGATAACTAGGATATACTGAAATCCCCTAGGGGTTCTTATTAGGGGCCCTATAATGTCCATTGCCATTCTCCTAACTGGTTCCGTTATGGTAGGCATCTGGATCAGGGGAACTCCTGCAGGCTTTGCAGCGCTTACTCGCTGACAAGCCGGACAAGCCTCACAAAATTTCTTTGTCTCGCGAAATACTCCAGGCCAATAAAACCGCTCGAGAATTTGGTCGAGTGTGGCCTGTACCCCTTTATGCCCTCCAATAGGGTGGTCGTGAGCGAGCCTCATGACAACAGCCTTAAATGTGGTAGGAACTACCAACTGTTTCCTAATGGCATTATTTTGGGGGTTACTACTCTCCCTGTATAATATCTCCTCCTCTAATAGGAATCTAGGGAGTACGTCCCTCTCCGCCTTTGCAAACTCGAAGGCATATTTTAATACAGGGTCTGCCCTCTGTTCTTTAGCAAAGGACGGAAACTTTTTTACTAGGTCCGCCGGTACCCATGGCAAGCCTTGCCCATCGGCTACTCCGGCTCTCAACTGGGCT
This sequence comes from Ichthyophis bannanicus, assembly GCA_033557465.1. Lineage (NCBI taxonomy): Eukaryota > Metazoa > Chordata > Amphibia > Gymnophiona > Ichthyophiidae > Ichthyophis > Ichthyophis bannanicus. The sequence goes on from CM066042.1 coordinate 78,140,880, forward strand.
CGGTGCTGCCTCTCTCGGCGCTTTTCACCCTTACTCTTCTTTTTACCTTCGCTGGGGTTAGCAATTAAATCATTGTGCCTGGGAAGCTCGTGTAGGCCCTCATCTGCACTCACCTCTTCCCCCTCTTCTGGTTCTACCTCACCTTCTTCCATTATAGGATTAGGATTTTCCTTCACTAAAGTGTCACTAGGGGTCCTCAGTTCCTTCGCCTGAGATCTGGTGGAAACTAACCCTCCCTTTATGCATGTATTGCTCTCCATGCCTTTATAGAAGGGTGGCCAATCTCTTCCTAGCACGATGTCGTAGGGTAGCCTGGGAATGATGGCTACTAATACTTCCCTTCGTGTGCCTAAGCCCTTAACTTTTATCCTGAACAAAGGATATGAAGTTGTTGCCCCGTGCACACACTGAATCTTCGCTGTTCCCTCTTGCTGACTCGGGGGAAAACCCCTCTGGGCCTGTATGGCCTTCCAAAAACGGCGAGAGACCATACTTTGGTCGGCCCCCGAGTCAAGCAAGGCCTTAGCTGGGACTCCCTGTACCTCCACATCTACTCGGAAACCTGCAGCTGTGTGGTGAACCTGGCCAGTAACAAGTGCTGTGCGAGACCTGCATTCCCTTTTAAAGTGTCCACTTTTCCCACACTTAAAACACTTTAACACCTTGTTACCTTCTGCTTTTATATACCTGGATTCCTGTGAACCCACCTTGTTCCTTAAAGACATATTAGCATTTCTTACAGAGTTGTCTAACCCTGACCTGCTGCTAGCGCTGGCTCCTTTGATTAGTTCAGCCTCAAAGAATCTTTCCGTTAGGTGCGCTGCTTCAGCAGAGGTTCTACAATTCTGTAGAGTAAGAAATGTTCTAACCTCTTCAGGTACTGCGTCAAAGAACTGCTCTAATACAATTAGATCAAGTACTTCCTCCATTCGTTTACCCTCGGGTTCAAGCCACTTTAAAACCAACCCATGCACTCTGTGATACAGTGCCTTTGGTGTTTCCTCTGGTTGAATCCGGGTAGACCTTAGCATGCGTCTGTACATGGTAGGGGTTAAGCCCAACCTATCCCGTACAGCTCTCTTAACCTCTTGATAGTCACTTGCAAGAGCTGCTGGCATGGCCCTATAGGCTGCCTGAGCCTCACCAGTTAACGCTGAGGCCAGCCTAACGGCTAACTGCTCTTGTGGCCACTTAGCATTACTAGCTATTCGTTCAAATGTTTGCACAAAGTCATCAAAATTGTCACTAGCATGCATTTGTCCTAAAGTCCAAATCCCACAGCTCTGTGGGCCTACCCCACAGATAGGAACGGCTGCTGGTGATTCGTCCTTCTTAGGCTCCTCCAGGATAGTCCGCATTAAGTCCGTCAGGGGCTTCTGTTGCTCCACCAGGGCAGCGATGGCCTGCTCCTGGTTCTGCCGAGCCAGCTCTCCCTGTTTCTCGAACTGGCTGCTCATCCACCTGAGAACCTCCCGTGCATCCATCGTCGTCGTCATCTCCTTTCCTGAAACAAATCAGAAACACACCAAACCAAGTGCGGCACAATAACAAGGATAAAAATTTCTCCTCCCAAGCCTCCTCTTCTCACCAGCGATCCTCCCCAACCTGTGCCCAAATACCCGTTACCTGAGCAAGGTGGAGGGTCTTATTTTGAGAAGGTGCTTGCTGTCGCACTCCTGGAACCTGGATCCTCCTCCGTGCGTGCCAACTCCGCTCGTCCCGCGTCGTCGCTCTGCACTGTAGCTCCTTGTTTCCTGGACTGGATCCGATAAAACTACGCCAACCTGTGATGGGGCCTGTGGTTAGAGGCCTGTTTAGCCCTATATAGGCGGTTGCCTAGGGCGTATGCACAAGTAATTGCTCTGGCCTTGTAAATAAAAAGTCTTTCAGAGCAACTTGAAATGAAAAGTGGGTTTTATTCCCCGTCCCGCTCGGACTTTGTCAAAGGAAACAGAAACTTTAAATCAGATAAGCTTAGCAACAAAAGTAGTGACACACGTATATTCTCTTGTTATATTCACAGAGTTCTCTTCATCCAGTATTTACATCATACGGTTGCATTTAACACAGACACTGCAATCCATAGGAATATCCTCTTGCAGACTAGCAGCGTCTTCCCATATCATTTCCCCAGCACTACTCACACTGCTGGTATCAGACCCTTCTTGAGAACGGTATTCAGCTATAGCGTCTTGTGACACTTCACTATAACAGTCACTGGAGGCTTTTCCCCCTTTGTGTCTATATCTCTCTCTGTAGCTGGTTCTGCCTGGGCTTGCCTCCCAGAACATTAGCTCTGAAACATCTTGCTTCTTATGTCTGTAGTCAGAACCCTGCCCTTTGCAGTTATAAGCTTTAAACTTCTCTTTGTTACTATAGGGAAGTTTCCTTCTCTCTGCAGGGCTTGTCTTTATGCTTGGCTCTCTATAGCCTTTGCTTCTAGCCTCCCGGGCTGGTTGAACAGGAATATGTTTGTTCCTAACTTTACACCTATTTCTTAAGCTGTAGTCATGCATGGAGTGCCCATCCCCCAACACTTCCCTCTCACCGTGACCTCTGCCTTGAGCTGGCAAATACTGGCCTCTGGGGTAGTGAGGTAATCCTGGCTTCTCTCCAAAGCTATTCCTGGTAGCAGGTCTTCCCTTAGTGCAGCTTGCCTTGAACCTTCCTTCTCGAGAGCTGGAGACAGACTCACTTCCTGACTCTTCGTGAGAAGAATTTCCTCCCAGCAATCCCCTGGGGCTTCTGTTCAGCTGACCTGGGACACACCTCTTGCTCCTCTCTCTCCTACTGCTTCCCGTGGTGATCCTGCTTCTGACTCTCCTCTCTAACTGACTGGAACCCTGCCCTAAATAATCCCTAGCTCTACACGTGACCTGGGGACTCTCACTCAGGTGTTCCTGATGGGACTTTTGTTTGCTACGTAGCAAGAATTTCCCTTGCTGCAGTGAATCATGGTGCCTAGTGCTGCTTTCTAAAGCTGACTCTGAGGTAAGTCTTTCTTTTATCTTATTTTCCCTGGGCTGTGTGCCCCTTGCTGCATCACACAACACAATATAGAGAATATTTTCTTTCCCCAAAATAAAGGTATCACAAAACAGTGTTCCGGCAGTGAAAAAGAATAAACTTGCTTCAATCAGGCTATATACAACAGAAGGTATTTCTTTCTTCAAATGACACAGTTGGAACTGTTGCTTACTGGTTCCTATTATCGTCTAGCAAAGACATCAGTTCCCTTCAACTGTTCAGGGTTTAAAACAAGGCTTTTTCTTGCTTGTCTGTACTACCAACAGAATAGCTGCTTCTTTAACACATTCACTTGAACACTTCTCATAGCTTTAGCATTCTCTTTCTCACCCAGATTTTCAGCCCCCAAAGTATCAGGACATTTAATTACGTTGGCTCCTGGTTTTTCTATCTTAAAAACCGTTGGCCCCTTTTCAGTCTGACGTTAGGCATAAAGAGCAATCCATCAAAGAATCAATAGAGTCCTGTTCCACCTCACAGGCTTCCGTTTCCATGTCGTCACAATCAGAGTCACATGTCTCTGGGTTTAGAACTTGCTCTGGGAATGCAGGCTTAACTTCCTTTAAAAGTTTAAACACCTTTTCCCAATGAGATTTCTTTCTCTCCTCTGGGTTTCTAGAATGGCTGCACAGCTTTTTATCTCTGAATAAATTACTCAAAGGTTCTATCTGTCTCACCTTGCTCCTGGGAACAGTCTTTCTTACAGGCCTTTCACAAGGTAGAATTTCTCCTTCAGAATCTTGTAGGGCAGCTCCTGTCTCTGGGCTATAATCCACAGTTCCCCCAGGACTATCCCTCCTACCTTCAAGCCGTGCTGTAATTTCTTCACAGCAGGGGCTCCTCTCTGAAGTGCAGTCTCCGGTATAACAGCTGCTCTGAGAATCCCTCCTGTGTCTGTCCCTAGACACTCTCTGCCTTTCACCCCTGAAGATTCCATTCTCTTCAGTTTGGTTTGTGAGCTCTCTTTTCAGCCTGCCCGTGGCCAGCTTCCTCAGTCCTTCTCTCTTGGACGGCTTGTGACTGGCTCTGTTCCCGTGTTCCTTCCTCTCTGTTTCTGGGAGCTTAAATGTGGGTAAGCGTCTTCCCCCTTCTAGCTCCTCCCACAGGTACTTCCTATCTCCACTCTGTGTTGCCATGGAGCCTGGGTGTGGTCTGAACTCAGTAGTTCTACCGGTGTGGTTTTTTTCTCTGCCTGCAGTTTGATACGTATGCTTGGCTGAGCTATTCCCTTGCTCATAGAAAAAAGTTTCATTTCTAGCTATTTTCCCAGGTTCTGCTGCAGCCTCGTCACCACAGGTCACACCAATAGTATCTTCATAAATACAATTTTAATAAATGGACCTGACTTGGCCAAGTTTCAGCATCAAAGCCTGCTTCAGGGGTCTAAAGCATAAAAGCATAAATACATCAAAACAAAATAAAAATACAATAAGAACATCCCAAACAGAAAAATTATATATATCAAAAAGTAATAATTATTAAAACACATTATAATAAAACAGAAGGTAAAAAAACAATAAAAGATGGCAGATATATAAAAAAACAAAATAGAACAGACAGCAAAAATAGTAATGAATATGAAATGAAAAAAGGTGAAAATATATATTAAAAAAGTAAAAATATATATAAAAGAAGGTAGCAATCAAAATGTAAGTCAGCTCCAACTCAATGACAGTACAAGCTATGTAGCAGAACAAACACTGACCTAAAAGGCAACAGCCAGTGTTACTCAAAGTTTAATACAAAATAAATAAAAGACAATGCCCACACCATGTATACCATAATAAAAGCATATGATAAAAATCAAATAAAATGAGAATTACAATGAAAAAGCAAATAATATTGTTGGGAACATTTGATAAAAACAGAAAACATGAACATAATTGTGACATAGATACCCTAGCAGAACAAAGGCTGGTCAAAAGTACAGTAGTGCCTACAAAGGGAGATAGATATAAATATGGGCATTATCTCCAGTTTGTTTATCAGAGGTCATAAAAATATAAACAGAAAAACATATATATTTCCATAAAAATCATATAAATAGCATATAAAACACTTAGAGAAAGTGTATATAAGATTTGGCACTTTAAAAAACTAAGGAAAAGGTGGGAGGAGGGGGGCACTTAAACATACAAAAGCCAAACAAAGAGCATAAAAACAAGGGTATAAAATGTATCTCAAAAAAACGTATATATGAATATGTACAAATGGGACAAAAGATAATAAGTAAGCTGAGAGCCATGCAGTCAGACAAAGCAAAAGCAATATAAAAGAAAAGCAGAGATGCCTGGGAGGGAAAGGGAGAGAGGGGTGGGAAAAGAAAGGGGAGAAGAGAGAGGAAGAGCCTCTGAAAAATGTAGAAACATAGAAACATGACAGCAGAAAAAGACCACATGGGCCATCTAGTCTGCCCTTCCATGTCAGCCACTATAACAGTCCTCTATTTTCCTTTTGAGACCCATACTTTTTTGAATTCAGATACTGTCCTCATCTCTACCACCTCCATTGGGAGACTATTCCACGCTTCTACCACTCTTTCCATAAAGAAATGTTTCTGCATATTACTCCTGAGTCTATCCCCTTTCTCTCTCATCTTATGTCCCCTCGTAGCAGAGTTTACATTTATGGCACGGAGGTATTTAAACATCTCAATCATATTACCTCTATCCCACCTTTCCTCTAAAGTATACATATTAAGATCCTTAAGTCTGTCCTCATATGCTTTATAACAAAGACCACTAACCATTTTAGTGGCCACCCTCTGCACTGACTCCAACCTGTTTATATCCTTTTGAAGGTACAGCCTCCAGAATTGCACACAATACTACAAATGAGGTTGCACCAAGAACATATACAGAGGCACCATCACCTTGTTTCGCCACCCAGTCAAAGGAATCAGTCAGATTTGTCTGACAAGACCTGCCTCTGGTGAATCTGTTGGATTCCAGAAACTTCACTATTTTCTCTTTCAGCAGCGTTTCCAATAATTTACTCACCACCGAGGTTAACTAACTGGCCTGTAGTTTTCAACCACCTCCTTATTTCCACTTTTGGGTAAAGGGACCACATGGGTCTCTCTCCAGTCCTCTGGCAGAACTATTTACAACAACTACCATATCTACGCAGACGACATAATGCTTTATGGACCCATCACAGCCACAAACCCAACAAACAATCACCTATCAGACTGCTTTATTAATGTCTCCAACTGGCTACAAGAGAACAACCTCTCCATCAACATTAAAAAAACGGAAGCCCTCATTGTGACCAAGGACCCAAACGTCACCTCACCGCCACACCTCACCTTAGGAACCACCCAAATACAAGTCCAACCCCACATAAAATACTTGGGAATCATCATTGATCAAGCCCTTACATTCAAACAACAGATCAAAAAGACGGCCAGAACAATACCACGGCTCAGACCACTACAATACCACGGCCAGAACAATACAACAATCGGCTCAGACCACTCATCGACCCACAGGACTTCAGAACAGTCATGCAGGCCATAACGCTCCCCCACCTAGATTACTGCAATGCAATTTATCATGGACTACCCGCCACCCACACCAACCCCCTACGAACTGCCTTACACACCACTGCAAGAATCATCCAGAAGGCAAAAAAAACATGATCACATCACCCCAGTCCTGAGAGAACTTCACATCCTGCCCCTCGAAGCAAGGATTAAATACAAATCCCTCCTACTTATCCACAAAGCTCTCCATCAAACCCAAACCACACAACTCCGGACTCTACTACCTCACCCTACTCACCCCACTCTCAACAGACCAACATGCCAAACCAGTAATAACATTCTCACCATCCCCCACGAACAAACTAAGTTCAATCAGCAAATCTGCAACAGAGCATTCGAACTATATGCACCCTCTCTCTGGAACTCCCTCCTGAGCCAGCTCCAAAGCACCAATGACCTCTCCACATTCCAGAAACAGTTAAAAACCATCCTGTTTCATAAATACCTTGGTCCTGAAACAGACATCTCTCAATAACTGTTCACCAGAACCCCCCGACCTACCCCCCCCCCCAGCAACCATCTAAGAGACTACCGAAAAACGTCTACTGTCTAGTACTGTTACTCTCTGTGAAGATCAACAATGTTATCCCCTAATGACAACCCCCTCCCTCTTTATGTCATCTTGATTATTGTCTCTCCCCTTTTATGTTAAACCGCTTTGACCCGGTGAAAAGCGGGATATAAATGCAGTTAAATAAATAAATAACATCACTAGACTGTAGCTAGTTAACTATGTAACACTGTATAACTATTTACAATGTAGCAGCAAGCTATTTACAATGAAGCAGTAGGCTATAGGTTTGTGGTTTAATTCTACGTATTTGGTATTTTGCTATAGTGCTCAGTGAACAGGTGGGTCTTCAATTCTTTTCTGAAGTCGGCTGTGTCAGAGGTAGCTCTTAGGTGGGCAGGGAGTGAATTCCAAAGATGCGGGCTATAGAATTTGAATACTCGTTGGATTGCTGTTTGTGAGGTACTGGTCTTGATGGAAGCGATTGATAGTGTGTTTTGATGCAGACTCCTCTGCAATCTGGTGTCAGGCTTTTTTTGGATCAGATCACTTAGGCATTCGGCAGACTGGCCATGTAGGATCTTGAAGATCATTAGAATTTCTTTGTAGCATATGTGTGATCGGATGGGGAGCCAATGAAGAGAGTGTAATGTTGGAATGATATGCTTGTATCTTTTTGTACCTGTTATTAGCCGAGCCGCAGTGTTTTGTGCTATTTGTAGGATCTGGGTGGTACTTTTGGGTAATCCCTGTAGAAGCAGGTTGCAGTAATCCAGTTGTGGTGTGATCATGGCCTGGCATACAGTGCAGAAGTAGTTGTGATCCAATAGAGGGTGTAAGTTTTGCAAGATCTTCATTTTATAGTACGCTTTGGCAGTGGTCCTCTTAATGTGCGCTTGAAAGCTGAGCCTATGATCAAGGAGCACTCCCAGTTCCTTACAGGGATTGACCATTTTCCTATGCTGAGGTTATCTAGTGGTTTGTATGTGGCGTCTTTGATGATTGTCAAGGCTTCAGATTTGTTGTAGTTGATTGATAGATTGCGGTTTGTGAGCCAATCTGAGATTGATATCATGCAGTTGGTGATGGTGGAGTAGTTAGGCTTTCTTGAGTCGAATGAGGTATAGACCATCAAGTCACCTGCGTAGAAGTGGTAGTGTATGTTGTGGTTTTGTATAATCTGCAAACCGGTTGAATAAGAGGGCTGATAATGCGGAGCCCTGCAGTACGCCTTGGTGGATTTGGAAAGGTTTGGAGGTTCTGTTCTTTATCTTGACCTCTGACTGGCAGCTTAAGAGGTATGAGGAGAACCATGTGAGAGGGGTTCCACTGATGCCTATCTCAGTGAGTCTGTCCAGTAGTATGGAGTGTATTATTGAGTCGAATGCTGATGATATGTCGATGAATATGAGGATGAAACTCTGCTTGGTGATTTCAATTCCTTTAAGGAGTGTGTTCATTAGAGAGGTCAGGAGGGGCTCTACCCCGTGGTATTGATGGAATCCGTGGTGTTGTGGGTCTAGGGGGGGCATTTATGTCAATGTGGTCTTGTAATTGCCTTTGCACTGCTTTCTCGATTAAATTTGCTAGCAGTGGTATGCTGGATATGGGCCGATATGACACTGGAGATCTGAGGTCAGAGTTGTTATTCTTTAGATAAGGCCTTATAGAGATCCTTAGTTCTGGGGGCATGAGGTCTTGCGTTAAGGATAGGTTTACCATTTTGGATATCACCGGTGATAACTCATGAATGCAACAAAATATGACCTTGAGAATATACCACTGGAATTTAAAGACTGCCTGCAAAATCGATTTGCTGCTTTAGATACAAATGACAGAGCTCCAGAAGAGTTATTTATTTTATTTATTTATTTATTTGAAAACTTTTATATACCGCCCCTTCCCAAGATCAGTGGCGGTTTACATAGAACATTGGTGAACAAATACATGGAACATTATGCAACATTGCAACTATGTACAAGGAACATTATGAACAAAAGCAAACATATATAGCTCATAACAAGAACCTTTGATTATTTAGACAGTTAATTATTTACAGAATTATAACAAAAAATCTTGATTATTTGCAGAACTATGGTATTTACAACCTGTGACATAACATCAGCTTTGGGAATGATAATATTATTAAGTGAATGAGTATTTGTTTGGCAGCTTAGCAGAGAGAGCTATGGGGGGTGGGAGGCTAGATCTGAGAATTGGCAGTAATGTTGGGTGAATAAGTGTGTTTTTAGTTCCTTTCTAAACTTTTGGAGATCTTTTGTCTCTCTTAGTTGATCAGGGAGGTTGTTCCATAGTGTAGGTGCTACGTATGTGAAAGCGCTGTTGCTTGTTATGGAATGACATCAAGAAGGTTGTGTTGGAAGAAAGTGAGAAGTCTCTACAAAAGGTGAAAAAGAAACAACGGACAAAATGGATGATGGAAGAAACTCTGAAAATTGCCCAGAAATGCAGAGAAGCTAAAGTCAGAGGAGAAAGAAAGACAATCACAGAACTCAACAGAGATTTCCAACGTGCAGCAAGACAGGACAAGGAAAAGTACTACAATGATGCATGCAAGGAAATAGATAAATAACTAACCCGGAAAATATTAACACCGGTGAGATTAAACAAATAATTTTTTGTTGGAAGAGCCAACTTAGTCAAGGGGAAGAAAACCCCATACCGCCGTGGCAAATTCCTTTTTAATAAATATTTCTTTTTTAGAAAAAATTTTTCTTCACTTTTAAAAGAATCAGTGAGCACTTAACTGAAGTAGCAGTCCTTCTTCATCCAGAGAGCAATGTAGCAGATAGCAGATGACGTGGCACGTTTCGGGGCCGATCATAGTGTGTGCCCCTGCTTCAGATCCAAGACTTAGCTCAATGAATTTTACCGGGAATAGGGTATTAGTGTTTTGCAAGGAAATAGAAGCAGAAACTATTAGAGGAAGAACAAGATCGGCTTTCCTAAAGCTACGAGAGTTAAAGAAAACGTCCCAGCCTCGAATTGGAATGTTACAAGATGCTCAAGGTTCTATGTTGAATGATACTGAGAAGATCAAGAAAAGATGGAAGGAATATACAGAGTTTTTATATGATAAAGATCAAGTGGATCAACAGCCGTTTCAACCTGTACCTTATGATCGGGAACCATTGGTGATGAAAGAAGAAGTTGAAGCAGCATTGAAAGCCTTATCAAAGAACAAAGCACCAGGCATTGATAGCATTCCCATAGAAGTATTACAGCAATCTGATGCAGCTGTTACCGTACTTACAAGGCTCTGCCAAGAAATATGGAAGACAACATCATGGCCAACTGACTGGAAAAGATCTGTGTTTATACCAATACTAAAGAAAGGTGATACAGCTGACTGTGGAAATTATCGCACAATTGCTCTGATCCCACATGCCAGCAAGATTCTATTGAAGATTATTCAAAAGAGACTACAACCATATCTGGAACAAGAACTACCTGAAGTGCAAGCAGGGTTCAGGAAAGGGCGAGGAACGAGAGACATCATTGCGGATGTGAGATGGATCCTTGAAAAGACTAAAGAATACCAAAAGGATATCTATTTGTGCTTTATCGACTATAGCAAAGCTTTGGACTGTGTAAACCATGAGAAACTCTGGGCCACATTAAGAAGCATGGGTATACCAGAACACCTGATCGTACTCTTGCACAATCTGTACATTGATCAAGAAGCAACTGTTTGAACGGAACAAGGAGAAACAGAATGGTTTTAAATAAGCAAAGGTGTAAGACAAGGCTGCATACTTCCCCCTACCTGTTTAATTTATATGCAGAACAAATCATCAGAGAAGCAGGATTGTATGAAGACAACAGACGTGTGAAGATTGGTGGAAGACTCATCAACAACCTTCGCTATGCTGATGATACCACATTACTGGCTGAAAGTGAAGATGATCTGAAGCATTTGCTTCTCACAATCAAAGAACATAGTCTCAAAACGGGCCTGCACCTTAATGTTAAGAAGACAAAGATCATGACAACTGGCATAATCAACAGGTTCATCGTTGAAAGAGAAGAAATTGAAATCGTGAACAACTTTAACCTACTTGGATCAACCATCAATAAAGAAGCAACAAGCAGTCAAGAAATCAGACGACGCATTGCTCTTGGCAGAATGACTATGAAAGACCTAGATAAGATTCTCAAGATCAGAGATGTCTCTCTCCATACAAAGATTCGACTTGTTCAAGCCATGGTATTTTCAGTAACATCATATGGATGTGAAAGCTGGACAGTGAAAAAGATAGAGAGGAAGAAAATTGATGGCTTTGAATTATGGTGCTGGCGGCAAACACTGTGTATACCATGGACTGCCCGAAGAACAAACCAGTCGGTACTAGAGGAGATCAAACCTAAGCTTTCTTTAGAAGCTCAGATGACAAGACTTTGACTTTCATACTTCGGACACATCATGCGAAGAGAGAGATCGTTAAAGAAAGACATCATGCTTGATAAGGTAAAAGCAAGAGCGGAAGGCCAGCAATAAGATGGATTGATACAATAACAGCAGCAATGAGCAAGTGTGCTCGGTAGATTGGTTGCGAATGTCTCAGGAGAAAGTAGTTCAGTTGTCTGGGGTTGTGGAGATTCTGTAAGGTCCTTTCTATCGCAAAGAGCTCTCTTGGGTGATTTAAGTATTTCATAATGGTGTTTGTGTAATATTGTTTCTTTCTATTTTGTATTAGTTCGTTATATACTTTTTGTTTAGTCTTGTATTCCAAGAGGTGCATTTGATTTTTTGTTCTTCTCTATTGTCTCTCTAACTTTCTCAACTCCATCTTGGCTTTTCTTATATCCGTGGAGTACCATGGGGCTATATTAGTTTGCGGTGGCGCGGTAGCTATTGAGGATATAGTGTTATTCCAGCTTGCTATTAAGGTTGTAAGGTCTGTGGTGTTGGTGTCAAGGTTGGAGCGTATATGTTCTTGTAGGCTGTCTTTATTGAATTCTCTAAAGTGACGCTCGGAGGTTGTATGAGATTGTCTATGAAGTTGGGGTTCCAGTGGGAATTCAAAGGTGATCATATGATGATCCGACCAGGGTACTGGTGTCACATGGTGGGGGATATTTGAAGTGTTATATTGAAGTCTTGAGGATACAAAGACGAGGTCAAGGATGTTTCCTCCTATGTGGTCTGTGCATCTATTATCTGAGTGAGGTCCAGTGAGGTCATGGCATTCATGAAAGCGGAGGCTTGAGTGGGGGAAGCTGAGTCCAGATTAAAGTCGCCTAGGATTATTGTAGGTTTTCCTTTGCTGGAGTGTTTACATGCTTGTTCAATTATGGTTGAGAGATCTTCTGGATCGGGGGTTGGGGATCTGTATTTCAGGCATATTGATAATTGTTTGTTCTGTAGTGTTAGGATATTTAGTGTTGGGGTTGACATGCGATCTGTGGCTTTGAGGTTTAGTTGTTTGTTTGTTAGGGCGAGGATTCCACCTCCTTTGCGTTGTGTTCTGGAGCAGTAATGGAGATCCATGTTTGGTGGTGTGAGCTGGTTTATCAGTACAGTGTCCGTGTCAGTTATCCATGATTGGTTATGTACATTACTTCAGTCTTGTGCTCCTGGAGGTAGGCTGAGATGGTGTGTATTTTGTTGTGGATAGATCTGGCATTTATAAGGGCAAATTTAGCCATTTTTGCCTGTTGTAATGGTAGTGTGGTTGCAGTAGATATTTCCTGGAGGTGTATAGGTACGAGACGGTTAGGTCTCCATTGTGGGTATTGGTGGAATGGTGGAGTTGCTAGGGAGTGCCTTGTTGTAGTCAGGATGGGTATTAAACCAGCCCATGCCTGGGCTGCTTTGGATGGTCTCATTGAAGTTAATAGTAGGATTAAGATATCATTGTCATGATCAGAGTCATTTTGGTGCAGTGGTGGTGCGTGAGTGAGAGATTAAATGAGTATGGTGGAATGGAGAATCGTGGTTCGGTGATGGTTGGTGGCATTGGTAATTAATGGTTTAATCTTAAACGATGAATAAGGTAAACAAAACCTGTGTTGTGTTAGTGTGCAACAACTGTGGTTTAATACAGTGAATGTTGGTTATTTAGTTATAGCACTTATGTTTAGGTGGTGGAGTCAGTTGTACTTGGGTGGAGTTTGCTTCTCTGGGCAATTCGCTGTGGATAAGTTGAAGCTGAGGCGCTTGAGATGTTATTTCAAGACCCCCTGGTTGTTGGTGTCACGGGTCACTTGAAGTGTGCCGATCAGAGCATGGGTTGTTTTTTTGTCCTCGCCCTCAGTCCTTGCCTAAGGGCCCTCAGGCGCGGGCCCACCAGGCATGGGCGCATCCGATGGCGCTCCTTATTTGAATGTGCAGGAGGTTCCTGATTGGGCAGGAGCAGGCAAGTACTTTCCGGTGCTAGCCAGCTCTACCCCAATCGGGGGAGCAGATGGAGTGTACAGTCCTTTAGTCCCTGTGGAACCGGCGCCCGGTGGCGCTCCTTATTTGAATGTGCAGGAGCAGACAAGAACTTCCCAGTGCTGGCCAGCTCTACCCCAATTGCGGGAGCAGATGGAGTGTGCAGTCCTTTAGTCCCATCAAGCCATCACCGGATACTGCAGTCAATTATCCTCACATCACAGGTCTAAGGAAAAAACCTTCAGATATTACTCAGCTCCAATAACTCAACTGGACATGGCAGCAGCAATACAAACACTTAGCTGCAAATACGTACACCTCAACAAGTCATTTTCCTACATCTGATGTTTTGCAGATGCTTCAGGGAATAAGACCACCCTCTGGAGATGAAGCCACCATTATAGAACTCACTCCATCCAGCAAAATACCATCTGTACCACTACACCAAGCTGAGTGGAATAAGTCCCACAAACTGCAGGGTTTGGGCCAGGCAGCCCCACCAAACCGGCTGGGCAGATGCAGTGATGTCCCACCGGGCAGATGCAGTGATGTCCCACCTGCCCGATCCCAGCACTGGCTGCCCATGCTGAGGGTCGGGCAATGGGGAAATGAGGGTTTCTTCCATTGCGTCATTTCTGCACTCCTGCTGGGTGTCCCAGTGCTATGATGATGGAGCGCCACGACACGGGCATGCTAGGAAGAGCATTGGATGGGCTGTAGGGAGGATTATTGCAATGTTGTACTAGCTGGACTGCCCCACTACCAGCTCTCCTGCCTACAACTACTCCAGAACACTGCTGCAATGCTGAAGACTTACTTCTTTGGCATTGCCTTCAACGTCCCCTCCTCTCTGAATCCACCCATTCCTGTTCCATAATTTATTTCCCCTGTTTGCTCCTGTCATTTCCTTCTAATTTCTGTGTGCCCTGTCCTCTCTGCTTTCCTCTCTATAATTGGCATTCCTTTCTTACCTACTGCAGCCTCTTTGATTTATTGTACACCGCCCTGATGCTTCTGCCTGGGCGGTTAATAAAGTGATGGAATAAAGGAAAGAACGACCTGCCCCACTGAATGGGGGCTACACCGGGTCGTATATGTGCCTGATCCTACAACTACGGGACCGTCTAGCTCCCACGGTTGGAGAATCGGGTGCAATTTGGGGCTATCCATTTTTTGGACATCTGGATGGCCCAGACGTGCCCCTGTTGGAATCAGGCTGTAGAGGTTCCCAACTCCAGTCCTGGAGGACCAAACACCATTCAGGTTTTCAGGCTGTCCCTAATGAATATGCATGATATACATTTGAATACAATGGGGGCAGTGCATGCAAATGCATCTCATGCATATTTATTAGGGACAGCCTGAAAACCTGAATGGTGTTTGGCCCTCCAGGACTAGAGTTGGGAACCTCTGAATATGTTAATATCGGGTGAGGCTCTTCCCCCTTTGTAAAGAGAGCGGAAAAATTAAATGCTTAAAACTGGTTTAAACATATTTGAAAAAAGGAATGAAGCAAATATGTATTTATTTATTTAACAGTTTTTATATACCGCTCTATTCTTTTCTCAGAGTGGTTTACATTACAACATTAAACGTATGCAGACTACAAGTGAGAGATCACAGTTGACTGCTACATTAAAACATAGATAAACATGGTAACATATTTTAAACTTTTAAAACTTGTATGAAACTATGTACAAACGGTATGTATTATAAGATTGTCTGTTGGAAAGTTATATGACCAATGCTTGTGTATGGTTAAAGTGATGTGTCCAAAGTGTTCAGTGTATAGGTAAGTCTTTAGTTTTTTGTGGAAGTCTTTGATATCCAAAGTTGATCTGATGTCTTCTGATAGGGTGTTTTGTAGTGCTGGGGCAGAAAGGGAAAGTGGCCCAGTGGAGGTGGTCTTGTCGGCTTTCTTGTATTCCGGAGGGGTGACAATCAAATTCTTATTGCTTGTTCTCTTGGGGTGGTTGCTGGTGTCTTGGTTGATTAGTTCCTTTAGGATATTTGCAGAGGATGTGTGTATAATCTTGAAGATTATTAGGATTGTTTTGTACTTGTATATTGGGAGCAAGTGCAATTGGTTTAGTGTAGGGGTGATGTGTTCTTGTTTATTTATTTAACATTTCTTATATACTGCCTTTCATGATATCAAGGTGGTTTACATTGAACAAACTGAAATTACATTGAACAGGGCATTATAACTTGGAGATAACTATTTTACAGGGAACATGGGCAATGGAGGATTAAGTGGCTTGCCCAAGACCACAAGGAGCACCTGTGGGACTAGAAACGCCAGTCCTTCTGGCCCAAGGTTGTAAATGTATAATTGCTTGTATAAATATATAATCGATTGTGATAGTAATTATGGTCTAAATATAGACCCTAATATGTGTGCTGTGTATTACCCCTGTTCTCTCTATCTATGCCCCAAACTCTCTGTCTTGATTTTTTGACAAATCCCAAACTTGTAATCAAACCGCTGCTGATCGCTGGAAGTAGCGGTATATAAGTATCTACTAAATAAATAAAAATAAATAAAATAAAGGTTGCTGTCCTCTAGTGGGATTTGAACCCCTGACCTTCCGGCCTGAGGTAACTTGCCCCAACCACTAGGCCACTCCTCCCTCACCAGTGAGTATATGGGCGGGCCGTATTTTGTGCAGTTTTGCAAGGTGTTAGAACTTTTAGGTAAACCCTGGTATATTATGTTGAAGTAATCCAAGGTTGGTGTGACAATTGCTTGGCTGAGAAGCTGTTTCAGATTCTTGAGTAGCTTCATCTTGTGGAAGGCATTTGCGGTGGTTTTCTTTATTTGGGTCTGTAACGTGAGGTTTTTGTCTAAGATAATGCCAAGACACTTGACCTCACTTTGTGCTTTGATAGGCAGGCAGATTTCTTGTGGGGGTGTGAATGATGTGTGTCTGGTGATAATTAATGCCTCTGTTTTGTTGAAGTTTACTGCTAAGTTGTTAGTGTCTAACCAGTTGATCATTTCTTCCGTTCTCATCCTACATCTCAAATCGAACACAACAGGTTCAATTCAACGGAGAAAAAGCAGAATCTTTCTCACAAACACAGGGAATCCCCCAAGGCTCTGCTCTCTCAGCACTTCTGTTTAACATATATATGCAGCCACTATGCAAAATTTTCTCACGGCACGAAATTAATTACCACATCTATGCCGATGATATCATGCTATACACACAACTAGACACTAAAAACCCAGACTACAACCCACTGGAGACATGTATCGGAGAGATGCAAGACTGGTTACAACAAAGTAGCATGTCAATTAATCACAAAAAAACCGAAGTAATGTATATCTCCAAAGAACTGAATTTTGACCCTCCCACATCAATAACACTATGTAACAACACTTACCAAACAAAAAAAGAAATAAAGTATCTAGGAGTCACATTTGACTGTGACCTAAAGATGGAAAAACACCTCCGAAAGACCAACAGAGCAGTTTTCCACAAGCTTAGAGTGCTCCAACCCATTCGGAATATTATTGATCCCCAAGACTTCAGAACAGTGGCCCAAGCACTCATCATGCCACATTTTGACTACTGCAACGCCATCCTACAAGGTTTACCTAAAAAACCCTAAACATATTACAAATGGCACAAAATGTAGCTGCCAGGGTCATAATGAAGAAAAATCTAAGTGATCACATCACACCAGTGCTAATTCAATTACACTGGCTACCCATAACAGCTCGCACAAAATACAAAATACTAACAACCACCTTCAAACTCATCCACAACTTAGCACCTTCCTTCCTCAACAACCTAGTAAGATTGCAACCCCCTACCCGAAACAGAAGAACCCACAATTCCAACATCCTTCACACTCCAACAGATATAAGATCTGCCAAAACTAACACCAGCCACAGGGCTTTCTCATATGTGGCGCCAACACTGTGGAACCAACTCCCACCAGAACTACGAGCTAGCAATGACCTTCTAGACTTCAGAAAGAAACTCAAAACGCACATTTTCCAATCACATTTCAACCTGAACTAAACCCACAGATGGAGCAGCCCCTGACCACTGTGTCCAAGAAGATTATCCTGTATATATGTATTTATGTATATCTGTAAATGAACTCCCCCATAGCTAAGAAGTGTTAACTCTGTATGATGTGCTTTTCTGACAATCTGTATGTAAGCAAAATTTGTACCTGCCTTGATTCGACAGTCCAAGAAGATTATCCTGTATATGTATTTATGTATATATGTAAATGAACTCCCCCATAGCTAAGAAGTGTTAACTCTGTATGATGTGCTTTTCTGACAATCTGTATGTAAACAAAATTTGTACCTGCCTTGATTCGGCAGTTTCACAATAGTAATCCTACCCGCTTCTGATCGCTGGAAGGAGCGGGCTACAAATGCTTGCTAAATAAATAAAATAAATAAATAAATACAGCTTGTTATGAGTAGGATGTCAGGGTTTTGAATGTTGATTGGAGTGTAGATCATGATATCATCGGCGTATAGTCTGGAATGCATGTAATGGTGCTAGATTATGTGGCAGATGGGTTGAATGTCGATATTGAAGAGCATGGATGAGATTGATGATCTTTGGGGGATGCCCTGGGTTATAGTGAAGAGAGATGATTTGTGCTTGCCACATTTTATTTGTTGCTGTCTGTTGTTGAAATAGGACTAGAACCATTTTAGTGTTGTGCCATGTATGCGAATTTCCTGAAGGCGTCACAATAAGATACTATGGGATACTGTGTCGAATGCAGTTGATATATCCATAAATATGAGAAGGAATCCGGTTTTGATGTTGTCGATTCCCCTAATAATGGTGTCCAGTAGTGAGGTTAGTAGTGTTTCAACGTTTTGGTTAGGTTTAAAACCACACTGGTGGAAGTCCGCATGTAGATCAAGGTGGTCTTGTAGTTGTCTCTGTACCATTTTTTCAATAATTTTCGCCATGAGAAGTAGACTGAATATAGAGCGGTAGGATTTAGAGTCGGATTTGTTGAGTGATGGGTTCTTTAGTATTGGATGTATGGTAGCACATTTGGCATATATCCTTGGTTGAGGGCGGTTATTACTATCTTGTGTATAAAATGTATGAGTTACTCCTTCGTGGCTTTAATCCAGGATGTTGGGCGTGGGTCTGACAGTGAGGTGGTGGTGTTGAGTGATGTGTTCTATTTGTTGGCAGCTTGGTTTATGGAATTCATTCCATATTGTTGTAGGAGGTGTATCCAGGTTGGTTGAGGTTAGAGTCGGGAGAGCTTTCATAGGTTGTTGTTTTTTTGTTATCGGATAGTTTTCAAATACCTGTGGGTTTATCTCTGGGTCGCTTGTTGCACCGGGTCTTTTATGAGTATTCTTGTTTCAAACAGTTCACAAGGCTTGTCTGTGATTGTGTTGATTTTATTTCTGACCGATCTGGTGCTGATGAGTGTGCATGTGATGGAAGTATCTAGAACAGGGTTGTTGTGTGTGTATATGTAGTTGTGGGCTGTGGTATGATTTGTATAAGTCTGTGTGGTTTGCAGGTGTCATGTTTGATGGGGTGTTGCCACAAGCTGATTTGAGGGGATGTGTGTGAGTATAGGGAGCATTAGAATATATGATGATATGGGTGTTGCCCCTGTTTATAGGAATATTACCAAAGCTCCAATCCACCAATTTAAAATGGTCATTCGTATGGTTTAAAAAACTGTAAAGAACATTATGAGCAGTTAATACAGCAGTCACTGATATATAATTAATCCAGGCGCCGCAAGAGATGTAGGTACAGTAGAAACCCAGCGTTGAGGAATGTTTCTCTATTTAAGAAGGTTCTGAGATAGCAAAACGAAACCACAACTGGGTATTAGCGCCTACTGAGCCCAAGAAAAGACAGGAGCCTTTATGGTGTATCATAACACAAAAGTTGAAAATAAAATCCTTAATAGTAAAAAGCAGTGTTTGTGTAAGAAGATAGATGATGCTGGCAAGTACAATTTAAGGAAATACGCATATTGCAAATAAAGCATGATCGATTACAGTTTGTGCATAACGTACCTTAGCCTCAGGCAAAGCATGGGTGAAATATAAACACTGCACAAGTGCATGATTTAAGTATGTTAGCATCAGCACAAAACTCTTCCCTTTAGGTTAGAATAAATTAGCATCAGCACAGGACTCCTCCCCTTTCTTGGGCAGAGCAAGGGATTTTATATTGTAGAACCAGACAAATATCCAGCTGTAAAAAATCAAAAGTAAATGTAGGAAAGGGACTAAAAACAGAAAAAGGTGAGGGGGGAGGAAGAGGAGGGGAGGGGGACAGAAAGAAAGGAAGGGGTGGGGGAAGAAAAAAAGGCATAGTAGAAAAACCTGGAACTCAATCTCTTTGTTGAGAGCAGTTGGAATAACTGTGTCCAATTCAACAATGTACTGCCGTTCCTCTCTTAATAAAATGTGGCCAAAATTGCCGCCACCTGAAGATAATATTTTTTTGTCATGAAGAAAATCAAGTTAAGTCACTGAGAGTATGGTTACAACTGATCCAATACTCCACTAATGGGGCTGACAGGACTCTACGTTTAATACAGTTTTTATGCTCCTGTATACATGTCCTAACAGACCACACAGTTTTGTTAACAGAAGTCTATATGGGCACATAATAACAGAAACAACATGTGTAGATTCACAATTGGACTTGTGTCACAGCTGGTATTGTCTTTTAATGCCTGGGTGTGTGAAAACATTTAAAACTATCGTGTGTGGACAGACAAAACATCTGCCACAGTTAAAATGGCTCCGTTGTCAGGAATTAGACTCAATAATACCGGGTACGTAAGAGGACACCAAAAAAATCTCCAAGGTTTCTCTTCCTATTGGAGGGGGGGGGGGGGGCATGTTCAAAGCGTTTTAGCCTAAAACATGGTCAGCCTGATATTCTGTGCTGAATATCCCTACAGACTGTGAAAAAAAATGTCACTGTTAAAATAGTGACAGTGTGTGGGTGGATCGGGGACAGTAACGGCCGCTATCCAGTGGTGGCATTCAGCCCCTAATAGGATAGCTTAACTGGTTAAGTTACAGTTGGTTAAAGTTAGGACAGCCAATCTGGTTAGTGGCCAAATGTCACTGTTAACTGCATAGCTGCACTGATGTCCATTGATCCCAGATATTCCGCAGCGGAAACCAGATATGCTCCACCGCTGAATGTTTTTTCTAGGAGCTTTAACTAGCCACTGCCATCACCAAATGTGCCCCCATGAAGTTTAGATTCAGAGGGCCCAATATTCAAAGACATTTACATGGTTTACAGTTCTGTAAATCGTGTAAATGCCCCTAAGCAGGATATTCAGCGGCGCTAACAGCACTATACGCCTCAATGCTACGCGATTAGCATTGAGGCATTCCAGGGGTTGTACCTGGAAATAACTGGTCAGCAGTGATATTCAGCTGCTGTCCAGTTCTCCCTCGGCAGCAAAAGTTAGGTGAAGCAAAAGCTGGCCTACATTTGCTGCCAAGGCCAACCGGGCAGCAGCTGAATATATCCGCTGCCCACCAAGCTATTCAATGTTGGTGGTCAAAGATGGCCCCGGCCTTGAATATCCAGGTTTAATGTTCAGAGGCAATGGCTAGGTGCAGCCTATTGGGCCCCAAATGTCTTAAAAGCATGCTGAAGCCTCATTTGGAAGAAATTACATATTTCACCTCACTCCCCCTACCACATTGTCCCACATAAGTTCAAGAGTCCAGAGAGCAAATCCCCTCTACGGTCTGCGGCAGCTCTTTTAAAAAAAAAATTGCTGACAAGCTTTGCCCACTCTGCATGTATGGGAAAAGCAAGTTTAGTAAATGAGCCCCTTAATGTGCCATCGCACATCACTTGACAGTAGCCAGCAAATTTCCTTCCTCAAATGTGCTCTCTCTCACAACCCCCTCCACCCAGTCTCTCTAATATACCCTTCCCAATCGTCAACCAGATAGCTGCTTGGAGGTGAGGGATAGCTGGTTAATAGGCTCCCTGCATCTCTCAGCTGGAAGTTCCTGCATAGCAGAGCTCAAATTTACTGTGATCCAAACTGCACTGCGAAGATTGTAGGAGCAGTGCTCCCTCTCTCTGGTGGCAATGGCCAATGTAAAAACAAAAATTGAGGAGGGAGCATGGAATTTCATGGCGCTCTGGATTTATTGAGTCCCGGTCTAGAGCACTTTAGCTTGTAAGCAGACAAGGTGTAGATTTCTGTGCAAGAAATATGCAGAGTTCCACGGGCACCTTCTTTAAGCATTATTGCGCGCTTGAGCCTTGTAATCCAGTTTCGCTGCAGTAACAGATCTATAAGGGAGTTTGAACCATTATAGTAAGATGTGACCTAGAAGTTACAGAAGATTCACATGCAACGTACTGATCTGCCTTATACAAAGTGATTTCCTTCACTTCTTATGACATCCTCAACACCTGGGAACATGTGATCAGGGCTGGTGAGTAAACTCAAAAAGCGCAAGTCTGTATTTAGAACCATTTAAAATCCATAACTAGATTTACAATAAAATATATTCAAGGGAAAGAGATGTAATTCAAAATATGTTGGGGCGGGAGATGAAATAATCAGGCCTCCAGTTTTGAACGACAGTGTATCTCTGAGGTACTAAAGGATTTTTTTCTCCCCCATTTTCTATCAATAGGAAAAATGCTTCATACACTGGCCCTTAGTCTCAGACTTTGCCCCACTGGTAGAATTTATTCCTCCTGCCTTATTAGTTCTAGGTCCTTCTTGATGTTTGTATGTTGTGCTTCACAACATAGTTAAGAGGCCATGGAAGGGGAGGAGGTGGTGATGGGATGTCTCAAAGGGAGACACTCCAGCCCTATTAACATGTATGGCACTAGATTACAAGTGTCCAACCAGTGGCTTGGAGCAAATCAAGCTACAACACTGTGGGAGCACTATCAGAAGCAGGAAACGGCATCAGCCGCTGTGCATGGCTGGAAACAAGCAAGGGTGGGGGGGGGGGGGGGTACCGTCATCAGCCTGCACTGCCAAAAGTAAGAGGAAGATATATCACCCCAAGAAATGCTGCTTGCTGGAAGACAGGTACCAAAACTGTATGATCTAGTATTTTATTGTTAAGTATTCCAAGTTTATTCAAAAGGCTACGTTATCAAATTAAAAATACATTAAAAAGGGAAAATGGTAGGGATATCAAAGGAGGTATGAGAAAGAGAGAGAGAGTCTGGTGGAGAAAGGCGGGTGAGGGTAAGGAGATTCAGAGTTCAGCCTTTCTGAAGAGGGTTCCTCACCTCACCTCACCTCCATCCGTTCTTTAAAGGTGAAGCTCTCTGCGAATGTGTATTCTGGTTTTGTGACGTTCCTTGTGTGAAAAGCTGGTCACAAAAGGACTGTTCATTCTACAGTACATAGATAACAGAGAACTAGAGATTTTTTTAAAAGGGTAAAAAACAGGATCCAAGATGATGTTGGACTAACAGCACCAGCTCGACATGTTTTTTCTTTCTCCTTAGCTGTCAGCTGTTCGCAGGCCCAATAATGGGTAAGCGCAAGGTAAAGGGGAAGGCTGGACTCCAGGGCGGCTCCCAGTTCCAACTGCTAAGCAGATAACGTTGGAAGACTTTCGTGTCTTAGCCAGATCTTCAGAGTCTACCCCTTTGAATCAGTTTGCGGCATCGCCGGTGAGCAGCAGCGACAGGGCTTCTTTTAGCCTGATTGCCCGCAGACCACTGCCTATGCTCGGAAGCTGTAGGTAGCAGGGTGTTCAGGGGGGCCGCCACGCCGATGTGGGTGGAAGGGCCATCCTCGCTGGAGGTTCACCTGCGGCAGTTTCCTCCCCCTTGGAAGGAGTGGCTCCCGATGTGAGGACTGTGCAGCAGACCATGAGTGATATTGTATGGGGAGGGGGAGATGTAGCTCCGGGTCTCTTCCATCTTCGGAATCAGGTGGGAGCAGTGACTTTGGAGTCTCTCTGGGAGGCCATGCAGAGTCTCAGCTCCTCTCTTTAAGTTTCTTCATCATGTTTTGTGAGGGATTTATCTATTGTGTCTCAGAGTGTGTTTGAGCACTCATAAACTTTGGATATTTTGGTTAATAGGTATGATGTGTTGGAGCCAAAGGTTAAAGAACTTCAAACTTTGGGAGAATTTTTGGTGAAGGATAGTAATTTAACAAATCGAAGACTGGAATATCTGGACAATTAAGTCCAAAGAAATCATCTCTGTGTTTTGAACTTCCCAAGTGGATATGGTTAAGAAGTATTTGACTGAAGTTCTGGGGATAACTAGAAAGGTCCCTTACATTCGTTATGTGATTGTTACCTAACCTTGTTCCGTATGAATATCTCATGTATATAGTTAACCCCTGTTATCCAAGTTTGCACTCCTGTTCGATGTAAAACCAGACAGCTTGTTGTTATGGTCGTTGTGTTATGATGTAAACCGCGCTGATACCGAATAGCGCGGTATATAAGAAATTGTAATAAATAAATAAAATCCCTGGTGAGGGCCCAGTCCCTCTTTGTAAGAGGGTATTCTCAAGCTGGAGTGGGTGAGACCCCTGATGGGCTGAATCTTACGGCCTTTCTTGAGTTCTCCCTGGAAGTTGTCACCCAAAGAACTACACTTATTGCCACTTTTGCGCTTGAATTTGACTGTAACTCTGTATTACATTTGTATTTTTGTAATACTGATAAGCTGTTTTATGGTTCAAAAGTACGCATATTATCTGATTTGTCATACATTTACACAGAAGAGGCAACAGGAATTTCTGTTGCTTCGACCTAGGGTTTGGTCCCTTGGTCTTACTTTTGTATTGAAATTTCCTTGTATTTGGTTTTGTTAATTTTGAGAGTAAAACTTTTGTGTTTTATGAACCATGCCAGCTTAATGATTTTCTGGGAGGGTTCTGAGGGTAGCTGGTATCTCAGTGGCACACAGTAATTTGCTGGGGGTGAGGATTTGGAAGGTGCTATTGCCTGTAATCTGATTTGACTTAATTCCTATTCTTTTTTTCCTCTCTTGGATCCTAATTTCCTTATTTTGTGGTCTTGAGAGGTATACTGTTAATTTACGTTTTTGTTGGGTAGTTTATTTCTTAATTTCCTCATTCGACTGCATTTCTTTTTGAGTGAATTTGAAAAATTGATAAATACATTATTTAAAAAAGGGTAAAAACATTCACAATTGTGGATGAACTTAAAATATGAATATTTTTATTTACAAAAATATACAAAGTTTCACAGAAACAGGTTTCCTTACACTTTATACATATGGTCGTCTTTAGCCATTTATAGGTGCCAAATGTTGTAATTTATTTTGTGTAGCACCATTGTCATTTTTATCAACCTCAAAACATACTGAAGTTTAAGATCAAGCTCACCAAACCAGCTACCTTTCTCCTCTGCAGTAAAGAGCTTGGCCTTGATAGTTCTGTCTCATTTTTGCAGCGTGGGGCTGCTGTTAAGAGTTCTTAAACATAAAATTCTGCTCCAGAATTAAAACTCTAATGCTGAAAAAGAGAGCGAGAAAAAAAAAAAGCTATGCTCAATTCAGAAGTACATAAAATTTAGTTCTGGTGCTGGTGGATAAAAGGAAATCAAACAAATATTTTTCTCATATCCTAATGTAATGGGTTGCCATTGTTTCCTAATACATAATGACTCTGGAGCGCATGCTTCTAGTGTAACACAAGGAAGATGCATTTTCTAATCATCTTTTCTTGTAGGCTCCCATTCTCCAGCTCCTGACAAATCACAAACAGCTTCCAGCACATCTATCAGGACCCTCTCCGAGGACAGAATTAGCAGGAGTGTTGGCACCAAATTTCAGCCAAATCTGTCCACAGAAATGACTCCTGATACAAAGAGACAGAAATGATGGTGACAATAAATAAATTTACACTGATGAAATACACCTAAAAATACAGGTAATGAAAACTAAAGCAATTTAGCCCTGTTCAATAAGGACTATATTCTGTGCCTATGGGGCACATGGTGATTAAAAACAATAAATCAAAAATACAGTTGCAAGCAGCAAAGGGAAACAGTTGGTACTGTTCTTGTACTAATTTTGTACCTATGTTGCCTTTTACAGGCCCCTATCTCTTATTAAACATTATTAGAGAAACAGACCCAGCAACATTATGTAATGGCCCAAAATCTATGAGGATAAGTCTGGTCTAGTGATTCTTGCATTAACAACTGTACGAGTAGCCATATACTCCAGAATGGCGCAACTGTACTGACAGGAGTTTGGCAGCCATTGATATAAACACAGGTAGTTGGAACCATAATTGGCTAGTGCAGGGACTTTGACCTCAGCCCTTTTCAGGATGCTTGAATCATTCTGGCAAATCAGTAGAATTAAGAGATCCAACATGTGATAATCTTTGGCATTATTGTTTTCCTTTAATGGTAATTTTTTTTTGGAGGGAAGCAGGTTTGAGAGCGCAAGGAGGCTAAGAATGATTTAATTCATGCTTTGTTCCCAGAGGGAACTGGCTGGTCCCATGTACATCCGGAAGTCTTGTCATTCTGGAAAGTTACAGAACTCGAGATGACAGTTTATAAAGCTTGGATCTATACCACACTGCCAGGCTCCAGCAGTGCTTCATGTGGTATTGAAAGCATCTTCAGGTTTGCTTGTCTATAGAGCAAATTACAGATGAAAAAGACCAAGCAGTTATTGGATAATCCCCAGATTCACAAAAGCATTCCCTACTTTTTGTTTTCTTCCTTGCTTCTAGCGTATCATAGTAGCAATAAAAGATGCAATGCATTGTGTACCTTTGAGTCAATGCCGACTCCTGGCGGCCCAGCAGCTCCTAAGTTTTCTTGGCAGTATGACCAGAAGTAGATTGTCAGGCCTTTCTTCTGAGGTAATGGAAGGTGAAGTGACTTGCCCAAGGCCAAAAGGACTGCCAGTGGGAACTGAACCCTGCTCTTGGCCACCAGGCCACTGCTCTAACCACTAGGCTACTCCTCTACAGTTGGGACCCTGTTCCATTGCAAAATATGCCCGCCTGGCCAACACATCAGCACAGCTTAGTAATGCAATAAACAAAGAAACATTGAACGCATTTTGATGCTTACTCCCCAATGCTCCTCCCTCTAGTGTCCATTTTTTTGGTGAAGCACTGAACAAGTCCATAAAGTCATTCATCCCAAGGTCTTACTACCGTTTTTCGGCGGAGCTCTTCCATGTGAAAAGTGAATACTTTTTACAGTGAATCACTTCATTTTCTGTCTCACATTTTATCCCCTCTCCTATTTCGGGATGTATTACTGGTAGTACATATACACGTAGTGTTGACAGACAAGCATTTTTCCGATTTGAACACTCAACATAACGTTTGCAGCGCACACATAGAGAAGGCAAAAAGATCTCCAAAGTACAAGCTTGCTCTTGGGAAGTAATCATCCTTGGGTAGACATGGCAACTCATCTCCAAGGGCTTCAACTGCAAAGCGAGAGCTGTTTACAAATCCCTCATTTCTAATCCCCAGAAAATTGTACCGCAGTATTTCATGGTGCTTCTAACTATGGAAAGGAACAGAAGAAGCACTTTGTTCTGAATCTGCTACAAAAAGAGATTAGGACAGTAGCAATTCCTGTTCTGTTATGGGAATAGGTGAGAGGCTACAACACTCCAATAGGCCACTGCCCACTGGGAAATTACTCATCCATCTTATGTGAAGCCAGCATCAATATGATTTCACACTATAGGATGTAACACAACATAAATCCATAAGATGTCACCAAATTTCCAGTCTGGCAAACTGCGGTACGCCGTGACTGTTAATATTATTTTTCTCTCACTCTGCAAAGATGCCTCTTGTACAAAGAATGAAGCTGAAATTCAGTCTGTCTTTTCCAAAACATGGGACTGCAGCCAAATAAGATGCCAACATAAAACGTGCTTTGTTCTGGATCTGCAGTCATATAGGCCACACTTGAAATTCAGTATTTAAATTTTCCTCTGTATTTGTAATTTTCCGCCTTTCAGAATTTCCAAACTTGTTCCTAAACCGTCAATGTCAGCGGCTTCCCTTCTTTAAATCCAACACCATGTTTTCTGACCTTATAAAACAGCAATACCACATATCAACGGGATTAAGTTTCCATCCTTTTAAAGCACTTAATTATGCATCTGTGGCAATAGACGACTAAATTGAATAATTAATGTTTTCTGGGGATCAGATTCCATCAGAATTCAAGTGCACACCACCACTCATGGCAACAATGCATGGGTCAGGTAGGATATTAATCTGAGCAAAAACACCGTGGTCTAATTTTTCAAAGCAAAAGTTGATTTTTTTTTTATACATTTCTTTGAGAACGGTGATATGCATGTTACCTATCGATTGTAGAGAAAAAAAAAAAGTATGCAGATTTCTTAGGCCATTTGTAGTAGAATGAGGATCTATCGGTGCCAGGATAAGAAACACTCTCCTGCAGAAATTGCAAATGCAAGATTGTGCGGTGCCTGTAGCCTGCAACCCCTGGATTTCTGAAGGGTGAGAAGAAACTTATCTTCAGATGGACAAAAATTCAAAGAACAATAGGCATTCAACTTATCCCTGCTAGACAGAAACGAGGGTAGTTGCTGAAGAATGTTAGGGGAATAATGCATGAGATTTATTCCTCATCCTGAGGTAAAGGGCAAAAAAGCACATTATTTTAGTGTAATGCACAATTTTTTACTATACCGCAAGTTTAAAATAATAATGAGATGCAAAGCATGCACATCACCTCATTATTATTCAAATAGAATAATTCAGCTTGCATTAAATCACTGCAAGCTGCATTATTTTTCCTGGGTGGGAGGATTAGGCCACTAACATGTGGCCTGATGCTTCCGACTGCATTCTTGAAGGGACAGGTGCATTTGTTAACGAGCAGTGGTGCGAGAATCCCCTCTTCCTGGCACCAGCAAAATGATACCCCCTCCCAAGACACAGAAGCTCTCCTCCAAAAAAAAAACCCCATGCCCCCCTCCCCAGGACTCTTGAGGCAAATGTCCCTGCCCTTGAAGGCCACCTAGGCCTATCTAGAGGAGTACCTGGTAGTCTAGGGGGAGGCTGGAAAAAGGGATTCCCTCTCCCTCCTGTCAGTATCAGATTCAACATGGCTTCCATGACCCCTAGCAGCAGTCTCGCAGTACTACCAGAAGACTATCGTTAGGGGTTGCAGGTGCCATTTTGAACCTGGCACTAGCAGGAGCGAGAGGGGGATCTAACCTTCCCCTAGACCACCAGGGATTCCTCGAGGTAGGCCAAGTGGCCTCCAGGAGGGGGTGGGGAATCTTCTGTGTCTTGGGGGAACCAGGGTCTCTTTGAAGAGGGAAGCATCTTCGGGTAGAGGGGAGATCAACATTTTGCTGGTTTCAGGAGAGAACCCCTGGACCACAGATTAACAAATATGACAACCCCTTCAAGATGGCGCCCAGAGTATTGGGCCATATATTAACAGCCTGATGATCCTTGGCAGGAAAAACATTTAAGCTTGTATTATTTTTCCCCTTGGAATAATGCAGCTTGCGGTGTTCAACGCGAGCCGAGATATTCCTTTATTGTATGAATCACTCTGGTGAAAAGAAAAATTTTAAAGCAACTTAGGAACTAACCCCCAAAGTCATAGTGACATGGGCTTTGGCCATTAGAAACTTTGTCAGCCCTAGCTAGGAATTATAATTTGGTAATCCTTTACAGCTGTTATAAAAGTAAAACAGAAATAATAATAAAAACAGCGCTCCACAAGCTTGAATGTCAAACAGACTCTTGTTGGATCAATGTCACAGTTCAGAATCCTGTGCTTATTTCTATTCCATTTCAAAGCAGTTTTCTTTTCTGAACATCTAAGGGATTTTGTCTCTTTGCCCCTCAGAGTCCTTCTTATGCCACAATTCAGTCTAGGAAGAGTTTCCGTGATCCCAGGCGGGAGCGGTTTGACCGGCGGATGTCAAATTTTGTATCGCGGCACTTCTGGCAGATGTACTCTTCGGGGACGTTAGATTTGCGAATTTTGGCACAGGAAAGGTGGATCCAGGTGTTGCACTGGTTGCACTCTATCATAGGTCGTCCTGCGAAGGGCTTCATGCAGAAGCAGGTAACCAGGTCCCATGATTCGTCATCTAAAAAGGAATCAAAGAAGAAAAAACGAGAAATGTGAACTTGTTCCTTTTTAAAATGTGGCCTTGCAGAGATGGTAAATCCTCAAATTATGCCAAGGCTAATGCATTATTTTCTTTGTTAGGGTTTCAAACAGCTATTATGCTTCCAAGCTTGGAGCAGAAAACAGTCATTTTAAGGTATCTTTTAAAATAAAGATTGTAGATGGACCCAATTTTAAGACAGAAACTGATCTAGTCTTGAAAAATATGAAGCCAACTGATGGCACCACTACCCTAAAAAGACCCAATCAAAAAGCTTAGAAATTAGAAGCCCAGTGAAAATGACTTGCCGGTGGTACAAAGAGAATCATTTGTCATGGGAAAACATAGTTGCAAACTAAACCGCTTTCATAAAAACAAGATGTTCTGTACTGGGTCAGCCCAAAGATCCATCGAGCTCAGTATCCTGTCTCAGACAGTGCCAATCCTGGTCATAAGTACTGAGCAAAAGCACTGGTAATAGAACAGATCCCTACATTATGCTATTGTTTATTCTTCTCCAATGAGAAAAGCGATCGTTTATTCCTATGCTTTGTTTCCTATCTTTAGCCAGTTCCCAGTCCGCTGCATCCTATTTCATGACTTTTTAAATTTCACGAGGACTCCATCATAAGGGACTTTGTCAGATGTCTTCTGAAAATACAGATACGCTGTAATCAGACAGCTCACTCTTCTCCACATGTTTAATAACAACCTTCAAAATACATTTTACAGATCAGCAAGGCAAGACTTCACTTTGTTAAATCCATGTTGGCTATGCCCCATTAAGTCATTTGTATTTATACAGCCAGTAAGTTTTTTTCAGAAGAGCTTCTATCATTTTGCCCAGTACTGATATCAGAATCACTGGTCTCAAGTTTCCCTTTTAAAACATTGACATTGCACCGATTACCCTCCAATTCTCAGGAAGCATAGCTGATTTTAATGATTACAGATTCTTAGTAACATGTCTGCAATTATACTATCAAATAAAGAACCCTTGCGTGGATACCATCTACTCCTCTAATGATGTTACTATTTAGTTTGCTTCATTACATTTTCCAAATTCATTGCCGTCAACAAGTCTCTTATGTGGATATCTCTCAACACCTTCCTCAAATAAGAAAGCAAAGAATTTAATTGGGGACTATTTACAAAAGTGCAGTAATGGTTTCTGGACTTTCCCTTCACGAACTTGTCCGATCCTCTTTTAAACTCAGTTATACTAAACAACTTTTACTACGTCCTCTATCAATGAATTCCAGCGTTTACTCCTGCAGTGAAAAAAATATTTTCTCTGATTTGTCTTCAGTGTGCTAAACTGTAGCTTCATTGCGTGGCCCCTGGTCTTTCTATTTCTTGAAAGAATAAATAACCAATTTACATATATCCACTGCCCTCCCAGAGTGCTCATTTACTTCCACTTGGCCATTCTTTGTACTCGTATCCACTTTCCATTCTTTGAAACGATGAGTATGTGGCTTTAACAACCTCTTTTATCTCACCTTTTAACTGTGCCAGCAGCATTCTTTTTCTAATGCATGTAATACATTTAGTTTAGGCTTTTAAAATTGATTTTTTAAAAATATTTATATTTAACTTTTTATTGATTTCCAGTAGTCCACTTGGGTTTTGAACATGATCCCACATGCCCATAACATTAAGGCGACTATCTCCTCTCCCCTTCCCCATGACTGCAGGTGCTTCTTACAATGAGATTAACAAATGCCGCTTTCAGCCTGCATTTTGAGTAATCAGTTCATCCAGCTCAATATACTTGGTTAACCTGTAGACTGCTCCAAGTTAGCATCAGCAGTACTAATTTTCAATATTTGTACTTGTTAATAAAAGGTTCCCACTCTCTTTCAAATTCTTGTTTGTCTCTCCGTAAGGCAGTCAATTTCTCCAATCGATACTTATCATCCATTCGCTCTTTCCATTCCCCAATGGCAATGGGCCCCATTTGTCACCATTTAGTAACCACCACACAAGCTCGTGCCAGTTTTTGGTTCTCATCCCCCTCCCCTTCATTACTAACTCCCAGCAGCACAAATTCCTTGTTCCATGGGATCTCCCACCCCAGCAGTTCCCTCATTTCATCCCGAATAGCTACTCAATAGGACTGAAGCTGGTTGCATTCCCAGCACGTGTATAAAAAAAATCCTCTCTCTGGGCATCCCCGCCAACACTATGGTGAGAGACTACTCGATTGATGGTATAGCCGGGCCGGTGTTAGGTACCACCTATATAATTTATAATTATTCTCGATGAGTTGTGTAGCGCGACATCCTTTCCTCATCCCCATAAAGATATCTTTCCAGCTTTGGTCGGTCATTTCTATACCCAAATCTTTTTTCCCAGTGGTGCTGAAAAGGCAACGATCCCCCACTATTGGCCTGCAAGATCATGTGGTATATTCTCGAGAGGACTTTGCGTCTGGCTTCTGGTTGCCAACATAGTTTTTCAAAATCTGTAAAGCCTTTACTTATCGACTCCCTCCAATGCGCTCTATTAATGACACCATTGCAGATCCTGCCAAGACAGATTAAATTTATCCTTTAGCTCCGCAAAAGAGATAATTTGCTTTCCTGAGAATAATTGTATGGTCATATGTAGGCCCTTATATTCCCACTTTTGAAATAGGGAGTTGCTCGATTCTGGGTGAAAATTGGGGTTGTGGCCTATCGATTGGATCAGTGAAGTTGTGCCACTCAAGTGACATCTGGTACAAAACTGACGCCATAGTTTGGGCAAAAGTGCATCTGGGTATTTTCCCTGACCCCTTTGGGAATCCTTCCAACTGGGCTATCTGGACCCATTTCCAAGGCTATTCTTCCAGCCAGTACACAATATTGGAAAGTTGGGCAGCCACATGGTACCAATACAAGTTAGGCACTGCTAGACCTCCCTGCTCCCTAAAGCAATATAGTATGTTCCTGGCAACCCTCGAGGGATGATGGTTCCAAATATAGTGAAACATTCTACGCTGCATTCCTTGTAGTACTCGTTTAGGCACCTATACTGGTAGTGTAAGAAAGTAATATAAAATCTGCCGTCATGGTCCCCATGTCACTCTGCGGGCTTTGTATCTCCATTTTTAACTCCAGCAGTAGGTGCTTGATTTCACCGTTACCCGTTGATTCAGCACAGTTCCCATCTGGCTCACTCCCGTTGGCACTATGATGATCTGCCATATGGCCTCTTTCGGAGTCGTCTGTCGCCATCTTGGGTTCTTTGTGGGGATTCCCAGATTTCTCATGGGCATAGCTCTTAAGATCAACTTTTTTCTTGCTCGTCATGATGCTGTGCTGTCTTGAGTCTTATTTATCACCGGTTCTGCAACTCTGGATGAGGTGAGTGCTCTTTACACAAGCTCTTTGTTAAGGGGGTTCTCGACTTATGCTGCTATACTGTTCAATGGTGTCACTTCCTCTAAGATAGAATTTTTTAAACCATGTCCACACCATTGGCAACCCATTTCCACCCAGTTTAGGTAATAAGTGAATCCGGGACCTTCCCCTTCTCTTGCTATTTAGGGTATGAGAATAGAGTCTTATTTTTGTAGATGAAAACAAAAATGGAAAACAAGTCTAAGGCAGCCTACTGTTATTATAATCACCTTCATTATTACCCACAACAACCACAAAGTACAATCCATGATTTAAACTACCAAAATAAAATGAGAAGAGAAGCTGAATAAAACCATCTAGCTTACATTTTCTAGTATACCATGATTGTTTTGCGTTACTTTGTGGGGGGAAAAAATAAAACTACCCTTGGGCAAGTCATGCTGGGGACATAATTCAAAGGATTAACACGGTTAGCAGACCTGCTAGCCGTGTTAATCTGGATGAGCAAGATATTCAGCAGAACATAACCAATCTGTGCCACGGAATCTCCCCTCGTAATGCCACCGCATCCCCTGTTGCTAACCACATAGCAGTGGGGCTTTCAAGTCCGGGGGGTGGTGCTCCAGTTAATCGGGCAGTGGCGATATTCAGCCACCGACCAGTTAACTTAAACCAGCTAACGTTAGGCACATAAAAGGCTGATCTAACTTCAGCTAACCAGACAGTGGCTAAATATCGCTGCTGCTCAATTAGCTAAAACGCTATCCGGACATCTTAGTTTAATTTATAAGTGACGGCCAGCCACTGTTGCCAATCTAAAGATGCTTAGTAACCTCTTTGCCTAGGGATGTTTTAGCATTAGAAAACATGACATATGACTGTTAGAATTCATAGGTTAATGCATGTTTAATTAATTTGGTTTGCACTAACTTTTAAGGTATGCTACCGAATCAAATGTGCACTTAACGATTACACATCCCTCCCTATAAGCTACTATTTTGTGCCCGATGCCAATGATGGAGGAAAAGGAGTTTAAAAAAAAAAAATAAAAAATAGGTGAGACAGCTATCATAAAAATGTCAGTCATACTAGGACCTGCAATTGCTTTCAGCTCCTGCAGTTTAAACATTTATTTTAGCTGACTACATAACACCAGGCATCCTGTAAAAAAAAAAAGAGCCTATGCTGACCATTTCTGTGGACTCTAGTCCATAATTTAATCAGAGTAGCAGTGAGAACCCTGAGGTAAGGAAATTTACAGGAACAGTTGGAGACCTTGAGCATAAGCAAAACACTAGCAGACTTTCCTGGAAGTTAACAGAAAAAGGATAGTTTATTAACGATCTGGAAGATTTTAAATTGCCACAGATAATTCAAGATCAAATTTAATGGCCATGGCACAACAGCTATGTAGCCTGAGAATATATTTATAGTTCTAGAGATGGTGTGGAAGAAAGATTTAAGTGACTTTGAAATTTGGTGTTTTGAACTATCCCATAACATGGAAGGCTGGGAACAGGTCCGACTTTCTTTCAGTTAACCACTCATTGAAGAGAGCTTGGCAACACCACAGACTAAAGACAAATGCACCAAGAAATCAGTCAAGCATGTCAAATGGCAATGTCAGTGTGAGCTGAATTACCGAACAAGAAATTATTTCTGAAAATCCCTTAACCCTAGGGGAGTCTGGATCACTCAGTGGGGAATACCAACCTTCCAAGCCTCTTTTAGCCATGATCAGATTAAGATTGCCCTTTAGAAATGCATAATGCAAGGTATACACTCCTTCCAGTCTAAACGTACTATTAGAGCTGCTGACTTTCCATGACATATCAGCAAGCTTGGTGGGTGACTGTTGTGGGGGGGGGAGGGGGGGTGCTGTCAGATGTCAACCCAGAGTCCTCCTATCACTCGGGATCCAAGCACACTTTGTTCGAGAAAGATTATTGCAGCCATTCTCAGTTTTGCTCCAATACATACAAGCACGTCCCCAAAAACACAGCCTTGAACTCAAACTCTCATACACCTTATCAAACACACACTGCATCCTGCAGGTTTCTCTCCCTCGTTCCGCCAGCTTACAAATCTCCCCTCTACAGACAAACCAAGGCTGGGCTATAGACTGCAAGGAGACTGTGTGTGTGTGGGGGGGGGGGGGGGGGAGAGAAGCAAAACAGTTAATAAACTACTTGAAATAGGATAGAATGAGAAGTGAAGTGACAAAGGCAGAAGAGATGAGGGTAAATGGCATTGCAGGGAAACGGAAAAGGAAGAATTATGGCAGGTAAAAAGTGAAATGCAAAGAAAAAACGCACAGGTAAGAGATGCAAGAATAGCCAAAAGGTGACAGACAAAAGCAGTATGATATGAGGGGAAAGGTAAAGGTGAAAATCGTATCTTCTTTTCAAAACTTTACATGATTTATATGATATTTTAATGATTTTATACTTATTT
This sequence comes from Ichthyophis bannanicus, assembly GCA_033557465.1. Taxonomy (NCBI): domain Eukaryota; kingdom Metazoa; phylum Chordata; class Amphibia; order Gymnophiona; family Ichthyophiidae; genus Ichthyophis; species Ichthyophis bannanicus. The sequence goes on from CM066042.1 coordinate 78,176,296, forward strand.
AAAAATAAAATTCTAGCCCTAATGACTAAACTCTGGTGGTCATTTAAACTCCATGATCTTCTGTTTGGGGTGAAGAGTGTTGCACACATTGTAACTTTTGCTTACTGAACATGACCAGACCCAAGGTAGCTATGCAGTTCACAATAAAATAGTAATACATAGAACATAAAACAGATACTACTATGTGTAACTAACACCCAATTCCAGCCCACCTTCTCAGGCATTTTTCCTTTTCCCTCCCACCCACTTCAAGCTTTCTCTCTCTTCCCCTTTCCTATAAACCCTCCAGAGTCCCAACCTTTGAGATTCAAATAATTTTATTGGCATAAACATTTTACATGTACTGCCAAAGTAATACATTTTGTCTCAACTCCCCCTGTGCCCTGTCTCTCAAAGTCACTGTACCAGAGAGCTGAGCTGTGCTCCATTTCCTATTGCCATGATATCGAATTAGAATGAGGGGGCAAGGGTGGAGAAACAAAACAAACCCCTCTCTGCTGATAGATGCCTGGCCATTCCTCTCCCTCCTAACCTGGACAGAGGACACCGCATAAAGGGGGGCTTTCAGTATCCTATCAGAACTGCTGGCCAAATACTGCACCCAAATGTTAGAAACTGGGAATTCCAGTCCAGAACTTGGCAGGCCTACATACTAGTTGCTCAATTGTAGCAGCAATGCATATAAGCTATTTTTCAAAAATGCCCATGTAACCACAGGACAAAGATGTTCTAGTTGGCCCCACTATGAAAATGCCAAACAGTAGCTGTACAGCTTTAGTAAGATGTTTTGACTGATTGCACGCCAACTCCTGGCAGTGTTGCCGAGAGAGCCGTGAGCCTGCCCTCACCAAAGGCAAAGATTCTAAATGTTTGCAAGATATAGATGAAAAGACTTCAGACAGAAAAGCACAGATGGCAACGAACATGACAGGAAGAGAGAAAGGAAACAACCTAACCAAGTGATGGAATGCTACATTTTTAAGGGAGGCTTCAGCCCTATTATTTTCTCCCCCCCCCCTAATTATCCCATAATTATTAGAATTTAGGCAGCATGGATAAATTCTCCAACGGGTCGCTAGAGAGATGCAGAAACTTTAAGGTCAATCGCAAAGCAAGTGTATTTCAGCAGAACGTTCAGATCTTTCTCCGGTGGAAGAACTGACCGCCCTGTAAACCAGTTCATCCTTTTGGGAGAATCTGCCCCAGATCTGCCTGCTGTGGACACTTAGGGGTATGTTTCAGATATTGCACTGAAGCCACTACCAACGATTAGTAGACTGCACTAATTGAATTCAATGAGGCCGCGGCTCCGATATCGCACGGAAACCGCTACCACCAATTAGTAAACATACCCCTTAGAATTAAGCAAATCTGCATGAACTCCATTCATATATGCCGATTTCAGGGGTTCATATCCAAGTAGGGTATTTTTTTGAAGCGAGGTGGAGTTTCGAATTAAGGAGCCCATAAATGTTTTGCAAGCCTGTCAAGCTACTGGACAAACTTTTCCTTAAAAAGTACAAATCTCTCTATGTGCAGCACACGAGCCACAGAAATAATACGAATGAGACATATCATACTGAAGGAGCTTTCGCACGTCCCATCAGAAAATGGATCAGAAAGGCGATTGCCAATGGCTCAAAAAGGATGAGAAAGGGTTTGCTTAATTTTAAAATGAAAAGGCAATCTTTATTAAAGTAATACAGCCTGACTGAGATCCCAGGGCACACTGGACTGGACGGCCATCTTATACACATTTAAGCATGTCACTTCCTTTGCAAGCCACGCCATGCAGTTCTGAAAATCTTACGCCAGGTGCAGCAGAATATTTTGGACTTTTAAAGTGAAATAATTAAAAATATAAGGGCATTCTTTCTTTTTAACACAGCTCAATGCTTGTTCTCACCTCTACAAGCAATTTGGTATCTACCTTTCTGGAAGAACCAATTAGCCTGTCATCTATTATTCTTTTCTTCAGATATTTACTGTGACAGTATCTAAATGCAAACGTTACTCATCATAAAAATATAAGAATTGCCATACTGGGTCTGACCAAGGTCCATCAAGCCCAGTATCATGTTTCCAACAGTGGCCAATCCAGGTCACAAGTACCTGGCAGGTTCCCAAAAAGGTCCACAGGGGTCCACAATGCTCATCCCGGGGTAAGCAGTCGATTTCCCAGGTCGTCTTTAATAATGATTTAGGGTATTTTCCTCCAGGAATTTGTCCAAACCTCTTTTAAAACCCAGCTACACTAACAACTTTTACTACATCCTCCCTTAAATTCCAGTTTGATCACCTGTTGAGTGAAAAAATATTTTTTCTTATTAGTCTTAAATGGGTTACGTTGTGTGTTTCCTAGTCTTTCTACTTTTTTGAAGGAGTAAACAACCAAATCTAAGCAACTCTCTTTTCCAAGTTGAAGAGCCTTAACCTTTAAGCCTATCATTATAGGGGTATCCTTCCATCCTCTTTACCATTTTGTTGGCTCACCTCTGTACCTTTTCCAATTCTGCTAAATCCTTTTTAAGATACGGCGACCAGAATTGCACACAATATTCAAGTTGCGGTCGCAGCACGGAACGATACAGAGGCATTATAATATCCTTGGTTTTAGTCTCCACTCCTTTCCTTATGATTCCCAGCATTCTATTTGCCTTCCTGGCCGCTGCTGTCCAGCCCTTGAATACCACACATGAAATCTCAATCTACTTCTGAGCTCCTAATTCAGCTGACCTGGTTTTCATTGAATCTGTAGAGCATATGAGATCCTCTGTATACAGAACTCTCCTGCGAATTCATCATGGCTATGCTGATCAACTTGGGAAACCCACAACTTGGGCTCAGGCCCGAGGGCCACTGATGGAAATGAACCATAAACTGTAGCTACTCGATGCAAATACGTCTGATGAATAGTCCATGTGGGGTCTCTGAAAACTAGGCTTGTTTGAAACACTTGGGTTTTTAATTCCTAATGTAAAAACCAGAAGGCAAGAAATCACGCCTAAATTGTGCCCAATTCAAGTTGACGCTAGTTATCTCCAGCTGTTTAAAACAGACTAATTCAGTCCTAGTATTACCCCACTTCATGCAAGGATTTGTAATTTTACTTTCCCCGAAAAAATTAAGATTACAAATCCATGCCTGAAGGGAACTAAAACCAAGGCCGTAGCAACCTATCCTGAAAAATAGAGAGTCACTTCAAAAACCATGTTGGCAATGAGAAGAGAGGGCTCATGTAGCACATTAACTCATAGTTACCTGAATCTACCATGATATCTTCATCATTGCCCGTGCTATCTTCGTCCCTAAACACCACCTGCTTTCCTTGCCGTATCACAGTCCGTTTTCCCACCATCAACGTGACACACTCTGTCTTCATTTCCTGGGTCTCCTCTGCAGTCACAGAAACACAGGTGCTGCTCAGGTTACTGCAGGGGGAGTCCAACACAGAGCTCTGCTCGGCCTCAACCTTCAGGAAGTCCTGCTCCACCTCTGGGTCTGTGGAAGAGTCAGCGGGTTCCAACTTTATGATTGGCCCCACAAATTCCTCTTTCTTCAGCTCTTCCAGTTCTTTTCTCTTCAGCTTTTTCTTCCTCTTGACTTTTTCTGCCTTCTTTCTATCCAACAGGAAATTGCTCAGCTTGGACCGTCTCAGCAGGGGTGGGTAAGGCGTGGCAAGCTTTAAGTCCCCAAAACTTCTTCGGTGTTTTAGTGGCACAGATCCAGCAGAAGGGATATCAGGGAACCTGGAGTCCCAGCTGTCACTGTCATTGGTACTTCCAGTGCTATTGGGAGGACTGGAGCTTGCTCTTAATGGGGTCTCCTAGCAAACATTAAAAAAAAAAAAAAAGATGTATATGAATACTTTAGTATGACATTATAAATTGAAAGTTCACCTCAATACTGTATCATTCACACAAAAAACCTTAAAAACAAAAAACAAAACAAAACAGTATTTGGGAAACAAGACCAGACAACAACATTCCAAAGTACTTGAGAGCAGAATTAAATTTAAAATTTCAGGTTTTACAGCCCATTTTATCCCATGTGGTCAGAGTGGGTTACATTACAGAAAATAAAATAAGCCGTGCATTATGACAATATAAAATGCTCCATAATTAATCATACAAATACTGTCCCTATATCAAGTCATAGAGTACAATAATAATACATAGAAATCAATGGATCAACCCAAATTTATGAAACCATCCCTAGCCTAGAACTTTGCTATGATCCTAAATATTTTTCAAACTGGAGCATCTTAATAGATTGACAAGATCATATGTAAAAGGCATAATATCAACATTTTACCTTTTAAATGGGTTAAGGAATAAAATGAAGTAGTCATCATTCTTATGACCAGATGTAGAAAGGAATCTCCCTACTGAAAAAGGAGGTTGGCTACAATGGCCACCAACTTTCCACGGGTATTTTAATGCACACTTTGTACCCGTGTGACTGGAATGAGGGATATGCCAAGCCCCACTGAGTTGTGTGTATCTTTCGTAAAAATGTAGTGCAGCTGGTGCCAGTCTCCAGCTTCACCAGCTTACCTCATCCATTTATTTCACAACCTTAACAGCTAGAACCTTCATGGCCTCAACTCAGAAACAAGTATAATAGGCCTGCTGTCTACACAATTAATTGGCCTGATAAAGAGTGGTGCTCGGGGTGTGCATTCATTAACGTTACTTAAAATATCAGGACACACTAATTGACTCAGTATGCCTTAATTCCCTGGTTAGTTTACATTAAATCAACATAGTGCACATTAAGGGATATATCTACTAAACTGAATTAGTTTTGGCTGCCAAAACTGTGCGGTAAGGGGCAAACCTCCATTGTAGCTGCAGAGGGCATTCCATGCCTACTGAGTGAGGAAGGATGGTAGCGATGGAGTGCGCACAGCCCCCCCCCCCAACCCTTTTACATTGCCCATGTGGGGGTGAGGCAGGGGGCTTAGCTGACTGGCTAGCCAGGACTTTTTCCTAAATCGGGGATTGCACTGATCCCCCAGGCAGCTCCAAATGGAGATTGGAAGCAGTCCCAGGGGGTGCACACACTTCATTTTGTAATGTTGTTGGTGCCATGGATCGCAACACTGACAATACTGTAAGGGGGGGGGGGAGAGAAGAGGTCCAATCTTTGGCTGAGAAGAGCCTGGGTTATCGGTCTTCCTGGCAGATAACGCCAACTCTGCCACCACAATCGGGGCCAATTTTGGAAGCCCCACGCAAAATCTTTCACATGGTGGCTGCCAACTATGGCCACCCCGCTCCTCCCCCTAGGGAGCTGCCCCACAGGAAAATCAGATACTGTGGGAAATTGTCTGCAATATCATCTTTTTTCATGGGTTAGCTGCTACCAAAGGGCTAATGCTGGATTAACGCACTTTAGTAAACATACCCCTAAAATTTCTCTATTAAAACAAATGTGTGAAACTGAAAAGACAGCCAAAAATTGGAAAAAGGAAGAGGAAAAAACCCCAAACAAACCACAAACCAAGTATTTCTTGGATGGGATATTCAATTGCACAAAATGGCTACGTGCTGCTGACTCTCCTGCTTGCCGCTAATGCCATTAGAAGATCTGTTAACGGCATGAATTGTTTTGAATATGCTCCGCTTTATTTTTGGGCAGGATTGATTTATAGTGTAATCTTCATTAAAGCCCCAATGAGAAACTATGAATTTTTAAAACCATTTTGAGGCAAATGATGCCTTGGATATAGCAGTTCTGTATTGAACCATATTTTAAATGTTTTAAAACACAAAAAGAGCTATGATCTAAACACAAAAGTAGTTTTGCAAAAAACAAACCCAGAAATTGTACAGGTCGATGCAGGAAACTAACAAACACCAGTTTGCATGCGCACTTACGCGCATATGACACGAGTTTTATGCTCACAAATCTGCATGCCAAATACAGAAAAGAGATGGACGTGCACATAAGACGTCTGCAAAACCTCTGCGCACATGGAATGTGTGCACTTAAATAAGTTGGGCGTACTTAAATAACACGTTAATGAGGCCTGTGTGCAACGCAGAGAAACGTCTTAGAAATTATTCAATCAGGCGTTATTTGTATGCCTGGTCAGGAGGTGACGCCAAACTCTAGGACATCCTTCACTGTACTCTGTGTGGACGATTTCAACAGTCCATATTCAGCGGCATGTGAACATCAGCGTTTTTTTCTGCATACATATTATACTCTTCTCATCAGCGTATATCACTTTGGCGTTCAAGAAGATTTGAAGATGCCTTTTGCTGCTTGGAAGAGCCAGACAAAGAAGGGAGAACAACAGAGACCCTGAGAGAGGAGCATGAGAAGGTACATGCTGCACCCACCATCATCGTGAGGCCCTGCAGATGGCGCCTATTCAGAAACAGGGCAGTAAGGGATGGTCTCCCAGACAGGCGTCTGATGTCATGCACATACTGAACCGGGCACTTTTTCCATTTCTTTTCTTTGTGCGTGTGTTACTCTGCTCCTTAATGCCGATGTTTTACGATCGTCTTTTCTTTTGTGCATACATCATTTGCATACCTGCTCTTTCTGCATTGATGCATAAGAGTTGTGCGCTGTTGGGCGCTATAGATGCGTAAAGAGTTACTACCACGGTCATCTAGCGCCGGTTTTCTGCATCGACCTGTAAGTTTGCTAGAGAAAAATGGTGTAGCTAGAAATATAATGTAACACAAAAGCCCATTTGGATGAAAGGTGCTGAATCAATTGATGCAATGCAAATTATATATCAGTCCTGAAAGTTACCTCTTGTGGGTAGGGGATATAGCCGGCATATGCCAAGACAAAGGTGCAAAACTTGTTAAAGTCTTCCACGGTCCTGCGTCTCTTATAATTTGGAGCTCCATCCTATCAGAAAAGAAAGACATAAAAACAACCAGTTAGTAAGCTAGGAAATTATTTCCTTCACGCCCTCTTCCCCATCCACCCAGTTTGATGGAAAACCATTATAGAGACATCTAATTCTCTAAAATATATTTCAAGGTCATCGGGTGGCTCCATGTCTCACTTTTGTTGGAGAAATCAGAATTACCAAATCTATGGATGCAATGGGGCAAACTAAGGAGTATGCTCAATACACCATGTGCTGGTAACGCATGTGTGGACCGCATTACTAGTGCGGGGCTTTCTGTTAACTGCAGGAGGGACAGTACATCCATCCCCCTGCAGTTACTGCAAACTGGCCATGGGAGAAACTAATGCCACCCTCTGAGGCAACCCAAGCGCCAACTGTGCCATGGTAGGACTGCCCCTATCCTGCCCAGTCACATGTTTGCTACAAGGGTAGGTTGGTGTTTTTGGCACACTTTCTAGTGTTGTGCCAAACCCATATGCTAACCCCGAGCTACCCTTTAGTAAACATGCCCCCAAGAATGGTTCATGCTGTTCCTGATGAGGTGGAGCTATTTGGTAACCCTAGATTATATCTATAGAACACTAACTCTGTTGTGAAAGAATGATGATCTCTTTTTGGCAAATATCTGAAGCTATAAGGGAGTAGGGAGTTTTTAGATTAATATATGTTTTGTCTTTTCTGATGGTCCATTAAAAGGTATCATGATCTTGTCCTACTTGAGTTTTCAAGGTCGTTTACTAATTGCTACAAGGTCCATTGTATGCCTATGGGCCCAGTGGCAGATGGTGCACACTAACCATTAGTAAATGTCTCCCAAAATGCACTATTATTTGGATTACAATTCCTACTTATTTTATCTACTTCAAAAAGGATGAAGTTATGAGTAAGCTATGCTTTCATTAATATAAAAAAATGCCATGCTGAGTCAGACTTACAGGTCCAGTGAGATCAGAATCCAGTCTTTGACAGTGCCAATCTGGGTCACTGGGAAGTACTCAGCAGACCTCAAAGAGCAGACCTAGTCCCCATGCTTCACTACTGTAGATCAGTGATGGCTTTCCAGAAAACTATCTGTCTGTTTATGGATTTTCTCTCTCTAAGACCTTTAACTCTCCTTGGCCCATGTGCCTTCTCATAACCCTTCACTCATACTCTGCAAAGATGTGTAAAGTTTCCAATCTTCCTTGCTTATGAGGTCCTTAAAAGATGAGGAAATTTTGCTTATCTCTACTGATCATGGGGTAACCTAAAAGCCACCCTGCTCGGAAACACTAACCTCTCTTTAATATTCATTGGCAGGTAACGTTTACTGAACCATAAGAATACAGGGGGGATAGTCAAAGATATTTGCATGGTCTGCAGACCTGCAAACCATGTAAATGTTGCTGAACAGGATATCCGCGGGTGCTGCTGCTACATGCGCTGGAACTGTGCAGTTAGGATCAGGGCATGTCGTGGGCGTTCCGGACACAGCAGAAGTGGCGCCCATCACTAACTGGACAGCGGCTCAATATGGCCTCCAGCATTGAATATCTGGGGTTAGTATTCAGCGGCGGCATCTAGGCACTTAAAAACTGGGGGAGTGGAGAGAACGACAAGTGTTCAATCATTTTGCCTTTCTTCACTTCAGTTCACGTCATCATGCCTGATAATCCTGACTACAAGTTAATAACACAGCAGCATTTACGATTGCAATCTGAAGAATAAATTTGCACCCAGTACATTGCACCAGCCCTGAGAAGGCAATGCAGAGATACAACTTGAAGCCAATGAGAAGCTCTCAATTCTATCTTGAACCCATCCGTTTTCCCTAAATTGGAATAAAAGCTGCCTGCACTCAGCTTGAAGGGTTCATTCATCTTCTTGTGTTTAGCAACGTGACACAGGGATCAAAGCACCTATTGTCAGGTATCATGGAACTAATATGGACACAGGCTCCAGTGTTTTGCCTTAAGCTTTATGATGGAGATTTAGATTAGCTCTATAAATGCTTTCTGAACTTTCAGAGCATTTATTACAGGCAATCAAGTTATATTCTACTTTCAGACCCTGTAGGACTACAAATGTGATCACAACCCTTGTCCAGAATGCATCCGCAGACTAGCTTTACTTGCATTAAATTTCTTGGTTTTGTAATTGTGGTTCAACTGTAATCCAACACGTTGCCAGGATAAACGGGAAACTGGATTTAGATGGATCCGAGCACTAATAAAAGTAGATAAGCCATCCATGACTTACTCTCTAGAAGAGAGCATGGTACAAACATCAAGACCTCTAGTGGGTTTCAAGCACAAGAAAAGAAGTCATGGCAGAAAGCTGAAAGGCTTAGATGTAAGGTTCATTACTGTCATAGTATGGACAGAACTAACCCATCTGGAGACGTCGCCCCCAAGAGAAGTTCATAAAGAACCTCTATGGAGCCCTGGCAGAGTAATGCAATTTCCCTGTGCCTCGGTGCATCCAACTGCAACACATCTGGCAGTTAAGACAGGGTATGCTGAATATGATTTCTGCCTCAGATTTATTGCTAATTCTCTGCTTAATACACGCATTGTGGGAATGCTGCTGCTTGTACCCCAGAGGATTGGCTGAGCTGGGTTACGATATAGCTCTGCTCACGACAATCACGTGTTCTTACCATATCTTGTTTTTCACACAGTTCAAATGGTTACTTTAGTCTATACATAGCAACACAGTACATAAACGGCAAACAACGACCTAAATGCCCCATGTATGTGTCAAGCAGGGATAGAGGAGGGGGTAAACTGCAGAGAGTGGCAATTACAACCCTAACACAAAAGGGGAGGTAACCTGCACGGAGCAGCGGTTACAACCCTCTGCAACTTCACTGGGCAGACTGGATGGACCATGCTGGTCTTTATCTCCCATCATTTACCATGTTACTACCAGTCTGCGCAGGTTCACCCCTTCCCCTCCCCATTTTCCAAGTGCAAAAAAGGAGTCATGTTTGATTTCACTCCTCTTGCCATTAATGGACCCTCTGTGTTTTTCAAACATAGGTTTGAATTTCATTACGTTTTTATCTCTGTCACCTTCTCTGGGAGGGCATTCCAAGTAATTACTTTATCCCTGGTGAGTCCTCTAGGGACAGTGAAAAACCTACTCTACCTGAACGTGACTCGCACTGAACCACCACTGAAAAGGAATGAACTAAATAAATGCACTCTCCATAGAAAAAAAAAAGATATTTCCTGATTTTTCTCCCTAGTCGACCCTTATTATGTTCCCCAGTTCTACAGCTTCCCCTGCCTGGAAAGGGTTTGCTTCTCCGTGCATTGATACCTTTCAAGTATTTAAAGGAGTGAATCCTAGCTCTAGGTCCCTTGCTTAAGCCCTCAAGTCTCACATCCCCTGAATTGTCAACATCAGAATTCCATATTATGCATCTTTCTCTTGTAAATCCAGCAATCCCCCATCCAACTGACAGTCCTGAAAAGTCTCCACTGCATCTCCGGAAGAGACTCATCTTAGAGGGAGTAAGAAGAGCGTTAAGTAACCTCCCATTTTCTAGTACCTGCTTGCCATCATTGATGCACAAAATACAAAAGTTATCTTCAAGCCCTTTGGGCTGAAAGCTCAAAAAAGGATCACGAGAAAACCGAAAAGGTACAAAGAAAGCCTAATAGAAATGTAACAAGTTGGAACAGAACTATTTCCCTGACAAATTTATCACATTACGTTTAGTTACATAGTGAGGGCAAGGGCAGAGGGAAAACTGATGTCTTGCGTGTATATGCGTTTCTGTGAGCAAAGCCTACACCAATGCATGTTACAATAAGGTTAATTAGATCCACAGCAAATTAAATGCACCATAAACACAGTATGCAAATTACATCCATATATTAATAAAGCACTCTATTAAAAAGGTACAGACTGCAGAAACGGACATGGGAAAATCCCTATCTGTAGACACACACACACAAACAACTCTGAAAAGAGAATCGGTTCAGATATCATTTCCCCCCTCCCAATTAACGTTGATCCACGTCTCCAGAGATGCCGTTTCCTTGCAGGACAACCCCTTTAAAAAGCGAGCTGCATTAAATCCAACAGCGGTGCAGTAACTTGCTGCAGTCTGTCTATGTATCTGGTGCTGCAGATCGTCTACAGACTAGGGAAGCACTCAGCTGTAATAGAGGAACCGAGCCTGCTGCTCCACCACCACCACCACCACTCCCACAGGGGGCGGGGAGAAGGGCCCCCAAGGAGGAGCTTAACTTTGACTGGCACTTGCCCCTGTGCCCAGCAGCACTCCCTTTTACAAAGCGAGACAAGGGAAGGCGGCTGCTCGACCATCGGCTATTGCACGGGTTTTGCTTTTTTGTGTTTTTTTTGTTTCCTGCGCCTAAAAGCTCAGCTGCAAGTCGTTCGTAAAGAGCCGCCCCAGCTCCCGTCTAGGGGACTTCCGCCGAGATCGCCGCCAGCAACGAGGAGGGCTGGTCGCCAGACACTGATCTCCCAGCAGCCATGACAGACCCAGAGAGAAGAAGGAATCGTCTCCAGCTTTCTCTACCAGGCCAATCAAGGCAGAAATCGAAGACACCAACCTTGCCCTCCCCTTTTGTTCAATAAAGTTCCCCCCCAAAAAAACCTCCCCCTAGCCAAGAGGGAGAAGCAACAACGTACTAGCCACCCCCCACCATCATTTTAATTATTGCCGAGAGATCCGGGGCACAGTTTGGAATGTAAAAAGAACCAAACGCGTTTAAAGTCCCCTTTGTCAGCTGCTAGAAGCGACCACCATACGTTTAACCTCTGTTTTTGTTCTACAGAAACGATTCGGATTAAGCTCCGATTTCAGTTAACGCGTGTTTGCTCTTAAAATGCACGTGAGGATAAACACGGGCTTTCTTTAGTCACGGCGTATTAACGCGCAGACGAAGTGAATCACAGCTCTGCCCGTGTCCCTCTGACCCATTCCCTATCTCAGATCCGTTTCTGCTCTTTCTGGACGCGTTCACCGATGCCATCGAAAGGCGAGTCAATCCGAAATCTCAGCAGCAGCAGCGGCGGAGACAGCCCCCCCCCCTCCTCCTCCAACCCAGCCTTTTCCTTAATAAAAAGAAAACATATGGGGGGGGGGGGGGCAGAAAAATACCACCAGACAATCACTGGCTCTCAATTTTGGACAGACCCGTTGCATACTAGCGGAGCCAGCACCCTAATATTTGAAACCATGGGGTGTGAACTCCTCCCCGCCCCCCACCGGTGCCACCGCTTTAGTGGACAACAGAGAGCAAACCAACCGAAATGCAAACGCATCCCTTATTGTTAGACGGGGTACCACAGCTATTTTAATTTAAAAAATAAAAGTTTTAAACTAGCTCTAGAGACAATGCTGAATTTGGCAGGCAAGACACAGCAAAAAAGTATGATACTGGCCAGGGCAGATCTCGCCCCACAGACAACTCCCTAGCGATACCTCTCCCCCCTCCCCCTCCCATGCTTTCGAAAGGTGCAGTGAATCAGCCCAAGTGCCCCGGTCCGGGTGAGCAGCCTTCGGACACACGCGACCGTGCAGCCCCTTTAAACCAGAGGAGGGTCGCGCTTGCATTAAAATAACTCGCATGTCACCGGTCCGCTTGCATGGAGCAAATGGTCGAGTCCGACCATCGTGTCTCAAAAATGAGCCCTCGCCGGTCCTACAAAAAATGAAAACTTTTTGTCTGTAAAGTGGCCCCGAAAGCCAACTCGGTTTTTCACTACCCCCCAAAAGATGTGCCAAAAAAAGCGTGCTGCCATTGCCTAAAAATCTCAATGGGCAGAACTATAAATACGAGCAGAATCAAGATGGTGATTTTTCGTGAGCGGATCCCGTTTACAGCTACTCGGAAAGGGGCGAGCTCGATAAAAACCGAATTTGCAAATAACATTTCTCGACAGCTTTTGGCGAATATGTCGCTCTGGCGACCCCCCCTTTTATAAATCCGAGCCAAAAAGCGAGTTTTGCCGGGATTCTCCTGCTAAAAAAGTACTTTTTTCGCACAAGGACAAGATGGCGTAACTTGTAATCAGAAACCGGTCAAACATTAATGATTGACTATTATTTATTTTTTTTTGTAACTGAAAGTTCCCCCTTCGTACGAGAAAGGCAATCAAGGTTCTCGACGCTGATCACGAAACGGGAATATTAAAACATCAGTTCACGGGGCTGGCTTGGTCACTTTCTGAGTAGGGGGGGACTGGGTATACACGGATAGGAAAGATTAGGGTGGGGAGGATTAACATAGAACTCACCTCTGAATCAAAAGTTGAAGTGGACGCTGTATCCATGACTAAAAATAGAGACGTATAGAAGAGCCAAGACGAAAATTCAAAACTGCTGGTTATAGACAGTTCAAGAAAGTAAAATGGGGAGGGGTGCTGTACTCCAGAAGGAAACGGTCTTCCGTAGCAAAGCGACGCTGCCTGCTACTAGATCAATAAGTCTTTCTCGTACTTTTCTGTGTGAATTCACGTGAAAAAAATAAATCTAAAAATACAAATGCATGACATATACATAAGTCACTTTTGCAAAGCCATCCTGTCGTTGGCCGAAGATGGAGAGGTTTTACTGACCAACAAAAGGCAAATTTTGCAGCAAAGTCCACCCGACTAGTCTTATTAAAATGTCAAACGTCGGATCCTCCTTTTTCAGCCTTTACACGAGACTCTGCGGTGGATTTTGCTTTCTCTTGGGGCTATCCTCACCGGACCCGTACGGTTGAGCAGTTCTGGGTTTTTTTCCCAATATGGATATATAGGCAGCAGATTTCTTCCGACCGATCCGGAACAATTTACCGGCGCTCCGCCCGAGATGATACTTTATTCAGCTACAGATACATTGTTTCTCTCGCGCTCGCTTTAATCCTCCGCCGAACGAGGCATTTCTTTGGCGCTTCTGATCACTCCCAACGCAGCATCTACGCGCCTCCAGCATCCCCCGCAATTTTCATTCTCCTCGATTTATGCAGCAAACAACATCCCCTGTCTAACTCGACAAATTCGTAAAAAAAAAAGAAGTGCAAAAAGAAAATATATTCTCTTTCCGCCAAAGAATAATCCAAGCGACTACTCCCAGCTTTAATGAAGGGCTGCTTCTTTCAATTTTTTTAATGTAGTTGTGACGTCAACAGCAATTCAGCTTTTGTTACCAGACTCTCGCTCTGTTGGGATAGGACAGCGAAGGGAGGAAATGCTGGGCGCGATCGCAGCGGGGGATGTCGGGAGTCGTAGTTTTTTTTGCACGTTGGAGTGTAAAAGGGAGAGGTCGTGGAGTTGCGCATGCGTGGCGTGTTGGCGCTTGAGGCTGTAGGCGTTTGTGCTCAGTAGAAAACGGAACGGAGGTGTATTTGCAAATGGTAGGAGGTGGGCATGTCTATTTTAGTTCATTCTATTTGCTCACCCAGCAAATTGCTTTCTTTTAACGCTGTACGTAATACTGGTTGAATTCTCTTACTAAATAACTGTTTGAGTATGGATATATGATAACGTTAATTTTTTGGGGGGAAGGGGCAGGGTCATTAATTAACAACGTATGTTTAGTTGTGTTGCTTTTATTATTTGTCTTGGGTTGTCTGCTAAGAAAAAAAATTAGGATCAGATTTACTAAAGGGGTCTCCCCATTTTGTGTCTGAAGATATTTAGGACTTCTGGTCCCCTGTTTCTATTTCCTTATAATGACTAATCGTACAATTTTTTTAATTTCTCTGTCAAAACCTGAACATATTCTCTAGCGTTGGAATGTGTTATCTCTGTTATAGCTGTAGCGTATATTCTCTTTGTTGTTGGTGAAGCTGTGATTATTTATTTAATGATCTGTTCCCTTCTCCCGTTCCTAATCTCACTATTGCCTGCAAGTGTTGCTTAAGTTTTAGTAGATATGGCTTCCAGTATGGTGGCACAGGAAGGAATATTGCCACATGGCGTTCATCCCAAGGCAGCTACACCAGTGTGAAACCCTAAATATGTCCCCCTGCTAGAGACCTTGGAGTCCTTTCAAACTCTTATGTTAGAATGGGTAGGAGTAAAATGTGTCCTGACACTCACAAATGAGAGGTGTGTCCCAAAGAAACGGACTTCACAAAAGTCATGAACTCACTCTAGCTTTTCTTCTCTCTTGTCCTAGGAATGCGCTGAGGCTCAAGGGAGGTGCCCTTGGGAACCAAGGAATGGGAGCCTCAAGGGGATCTAGAGACTTGGAAAGGATCCACAAGGTAAAATTGGTGAAGAGCTTCCTCCTTCATGGTTTCACCAGCAGTATATCACAGGATTTTTCTGTTAGGAGTCATAAGAAGGACTGAACTGCAAAGACAAACTCTGCTGTTTTGTGGTGTGTCAAACACACAGGAAATAATTTGCTGTAGGCCATAAGAAGTATTTCTTAACTAGCCAGCACCTTGGCTTTTCAGGTACCAAATCTGGAATCCAGAGACATTCCTGTTCCCCAGAGAGTGACTCTGAGAGGCTTGAAAAGGAAGAAACGTAGTGTGAAGGCTGTATGTACATGCTCTATTTGAATTTTCTGGACAGTGAGTGCTGGAATCTGGACTACGTATTTTGCTTTGCTTTTTCATGCATAGATTGTCCCCGGAGGAAAGTCACTGTCAAGTTATTCAATTGCATAAAGTTAACCAGTAAGGGATCGATTTTTTTTTTTTAATGATCTTACACTTGTGTGATAAGAACCTAAGGTCCATCAAGCCAAGTATTCTGCTTCCAACAGTGGACCATCCAGGTCACAAGTCTGGTTCCCAAAATGGTAGACAGATTCCACGTTGCTGATCTCGGGGTAAGCAGTGGATTTCCCTGGTCCTCTTTAATAATGGTTTATGGAATTTTCCTCCAGGAACTTGTCCAAAACCTTTTTTTTTTTAAACCCAGCTATACTAACAACTTTTACTACATCCTCTGGTAATGAATTCCATGAGTTCAACAAGGTACTCATTGAGTAAAAAAAAAAATTTCTCTTTATTAGTCCTAAATGGGCTTTGAGTGTCCCCTAGTCTTTCTACATTTTGAAAGAGTAAACAATCAGTGTTTATCCATTCCACTTGATTCATTATTTTATAGACCTTTCATATCTCCCCTCAGCCATCTTTTTTTCCAAGTTGAAGAGCCCTAACCCTCTAAGCCTCCTCTTATAGGGATATCCTTCCATTCCCTTTATCATTTTGCTAGCTCTTCTATGTATCTTTTCTAAGTCTGCTATATCCTTTTTTAAGATATGGTGACCAGAAGTTTGAACACTGTTCAAGGTGTGGTCACACCATGGAATGATACAGAGGTATTATAATATCCTTGGTTTTATTCTCCATTCCTTTCCTTATGATTCCTAGCATTCTATTTGCTTTCTTGGCTGCTGCTGCACACTGGGAGGAGGGTTTCAATGTATTATCCACAATGATGCTTACATTTTTTTCCTGTATAATGGTTATTAATGTGGAACCTTGCATCGTGTAACTGTAGTTTGGGTTGTTCTTCCCTAAGTGCATAACACTTTGCACTTTTCCATATTAAGTTATATCTGCAGTTTGGACGTCCAGCCTTCCAATTTATCAAGGTCCTTTTGCAATTTTTCATAATCCTCTTGTGTGTTAACAACTTGAATAATTTTTTGTCATCTGCAACCACCTCCCTCGTTATTCCCATTTCCAGGTCATTTATAGATATGTTAAAAAGCAGCTGGCCCAGCACAAATCCGTGGGGTACCTATAAGTGCCTTCATTCTGCTGCTCCTCTCTACCTTTCCTCTTCTCTCCTTACACCTCTCCGCAGATGTGATCTGCTAGAAGAGCAGTGTTCCATCTGTGCCCTTCTCTTCTACTGCCAACTCTAGACTTCGATCCTTTTACCTTTCTGCTCCTTATGCCTGGAACAGACTACCTGAGTCTGTACATTAGGCTTCTTTTTTTTGGCCCTTTTCAAATCCAGGCTGAAAACTCACCTCTTCCAGGCCACCTTTGGATCCTGCTCCGCTTCATCTCCTATATGTGTCCTTGTCCACAGCTGCTGTGCTTTCTGCCTTGACTAGACTGTAATCTCTGAACAGGTACCATCTTTTACATGTGTCTGTACAGCGCTGCATATGCCTTTGTAGCGCTATATAATGATTAGTAGTACTCCACTATTCACCTTTCTCCACTGAGAAAATTGACCATTTAGCCCTACTGTTTTTCTATCTTTTAACCAGTTCTGATCCACAATAGTATACTGCCTCCTATCCCATGGTTTATTTTAATTTCCGCCAAGAGTCTCTCATGAGGGACCATTGTCAAAGGCTTTCTGAAAATCCAGGTACAACATATCAATTGGCTCACCTTTTATCTCCCTGTTTCTTCATATCTTCAAAAAAAACAGAATAGTAAGATGAGACTTTCCTTGACTAAATCCATGTTGACTCTCCCGTTTAAACAATGACTATTTACATATTGGAGTGGAGTAGTCGTCTAGTAGTTAGAGCAACAGGCTGGTACCCAATAGATTGGGGTTTGATTTGCACTGGTATTCCTTGTGACCTTTGGCCAGTCACTTTAACCTCAATTGTCTCAGAAGAAAAGACAGGACAATTTACTTCTGGTCATACCTTGCCAAGAAAACCCAGGGGCTGCTGGGTCGCCAGAAATCAGTATTGACTTGACAGCACTTAATGGGAAAAAAATTGACATGTTGAGTAATTTTGTTCTTCAAAATGGTTTCTACCATTTTGCCCAGTACTGACATTTAGGTCTGTAGTTTCCTGGATCACCTCTGGAACACTTTTTAAACATTGGCATTACATTGGCCATTTTCCATTCTTCAGGTACTACAGATGATTTTAATGATCACAGATTACTAATAGTAGGTCTGCAATCTCATATTTTAGTTCTTTCAGCACCCTGGGATGTATACTATCCGGTCCAGATGATTTGCTACTCTTTAGTTTATCAAATAGTTGTAATAGATCTTCCTGGTTTATTGAGATTTGTTTAAATTCTTCCGATATATCACCTTTAAATACCATTTCAGGTATAGGTAGCTTTCTTATATCTTTTTCATGAAGGACCGAAGCAAAGAATTCATTTGGTCTCTCCGCTATGACCTTGTCCTCCTTAGCGCCCCCTTTACCCCTCTGCCATCTAATGATCCAACTGACACTCTTGAGGGTTTTTTTTGCTAAGAATGTACTCATATAAGTTATTATGTGTTTTTGCTTCCAAAGCAAGCTTCTCTTTAAATTTTCTTTGCCTGCTTTATTAATGCATTGCATCTAATTTGTTAGTGCTTATGTTTCCTGTTTTCATCATTTGGCTCCTTTTTCCATTTCCTGAAAGTTACTTTTTGGCTACAACAGCTGGCAGTCATTTGGCCTTTCTTCTACTTTTTCTTAAAGCGTGAAATACATCTTGGTTTCCAAGATGGCATTTGTTTAAAAAAAAAAAAATGTCCATGCCTGATATAAAGTGTTTAATCTTTACAGCCGCTCTTTTTAGTGTGTTTATCTATTTTCCTCATTTTATCATAGCCCTCCTTTTGAAAGTGAAAAGCTAGTGCTGTGGATTTTTTTGTCCTTCCTCCATTAATTAAATCAAACACAATCATGCTATGATCACTGTTGCCAAGTGGCCCCAGCACCCTTATCTCTTGCAACAGATCCTGTGTTGCACTAACCAACTGTTCCAAGAAGCAGGTATTTATTTCATCTAGAAACGTTATCTTTCTAGCATGTCCTGCTGTGACACTGACCCAGTCAATACCAGGGTAATTTAAATCGCCCATTATTATTACTGTGCTGTAGCCTTTGTTAGCTTCCCTGATTTCTTTGAGCATTTCATCATCCATTTGTTCATTATGGCCAGGCGGTTGGTAGTACACCCCCACTGCCATCGCCTTCCCCTTTTTACATGGAATTTCTAGCCATAGAGATTTTTACAGTGTGTTTCCTGCGAAACGTATCCTGTATGACTCGTGCCTCACTAACATAGAGCACAACCCCTCCGCCAATTTGATCTAACCTATCATTGTGAATATAGTTTGTACCCAGATACTGTATCACAGTATCCCATTGGTTGTCCTCCTTCGACCAGGTATCTAACTTTTCATTTAGTGCTATATATTCTAACTTTCCCATCTTATTTTTTAGACTTCTAGCATTTGCATGCAGGCATTTCAGAGGTTGTATTTTGTTTGTATTAACAATCTGGTTATCAGCTGACAGGAGTAATTTGGAATCTTTCAGCTCTGTCTGCTCTGTACTTGAAGGCATCTGGGTTACTTTTACCTTTTATTGGAACCTCTCCATCGGGATGCCCTACTTTAGCTCTTTTGCTGATTATCCTTAGAAGATATATCATATCATTCTCAACTATGCGCTCTTGGGCGACTGTCAGCTTTCCCCTATCTCCTTTTTACAGGTTAATGCCAGAGGCCTGGTTCCATCCTGGTTAAGATGGAGCCCATCCTTTTTGAAAATTCCCCCCCCACACACACATCCCCAGAATGTTGCCCAGTTCGTAACAAATCCAAAACCCTCTTACTTGTGTCGTCTCTTCCACACAGTGAGACTCCGGAGCACTGCCTAACTTTTGGGTCCTGCGCATGTTGTATGTCTGTTTTTCTGCCCTGTGAGTGCATAGGCCTTGAAAGATTTTCTTCCAGATTCTTTCCACCCACCCACCTCCCTCATTCACAAAGAAATCAGGAAGCAAAGGGTGCCCCTTGTCCCAGATATCTTGAATGTACCCACAAATTCAGCTAGCCAGGCAAAAAGGGGTTACACCAATGTGCTGTCTCTTCTGTACCTTCAATGTGGTGCTTTTTTCTTCATACAGTTAATGTTTTGGAGCTAGCTCATATTCAATGACTTTGCGAAAAAGCATTGAATGGATAGCATGTGATTTGTTCAGTGCTTATTATGTGGTTTTGCCATGCATGTAATAGTCTCATTTATTATCTTTCCAGGGTTTGTAGAAAATATAGTGGGGAAAGCAAACTGACGTTGGTGCAGGGCACGGAGCAGGATGGGAAAGTTTGTCAGTGGCTATAGAAATGACCAGGGAGGTAGAGGGCAGGGGTGGGATATATTCTCTCTCTCTCTCTCTCTCTCTCTCTCTCTCTCTCTCTCTCTCTCTCTCTCTCTCTCTCTCTCTCTCTCTCTCTCTCTCTCTCTTGCCCATGCTTGGTTCCTTCTAAATATGACTCTTCATTTGCTTGCCTTTAGTCTTCCTTCTTGTGCTAAATTGGGATGGTTTGCTGTCCTCGTCACATCAGCATTCTAGCTAGGACCTCCCCTTTGCGGCCAATAAGATAGCAACCTGTAAACCACACCCCTGTTCTGGACCAGGATAAAATACTGTCGGGAGAGGGTGGAAAAAATCCAACTTGTCTAGCTACCTGAGTGAGTTAACCATGGCGATATGCAGATGAAAGGAGCTAGCAACTTGCGAAGTAGGGAGCAGTCTTCCATTCTGACTCTGGTCTTTACTACCTACCCATAGGGATTTCCCTAGAAATACTGTGAAGCTGCAGTGTGTCAAGCAGCCAGATTGGGACCACGAGGCAAAGCAGGGGATGGACATGGCAGCAGTGTCCCTGAAAGCAGACCTGCAGCTTCATGTGCATTGCAGAGATAAGAGGCCCGGAAGGAGGGAGGGAGGTCCCGCATCTGAACACAATGTTTGTTTTGGGTTTCCTCAGAGGCTCTCCCCACCCCCTTCCAAGGTTCCTAAAAAAAAAAAAACAGCAGGGAGAACACCCAAATACTGCAGTCCTGCATCTCCTCCAGAAATATTTTAGGGACAGTATGATTGTACTAGTAGCCGTTTGGATTTTGGTCTCAAGCAGTGGTGTACCTAGCATAGTTGACTCCAGGAGCAGATCTTCCTGCCGCAACCGCCGCATCTCCACAGGCTGACGCCAAACAAACAAATTGAACAAATGGTGGTCCTCGATGGCCTTGCCAGTTCCATCTCCTCTAATGTCAAGGGATGGGACCGGTAGGACCTTCAAGGGGTCCCTGAATCAATTACAGTGGTGGTGGAGGAAAGATGGTTATAAGTGAATACTCTCGCTTATCACTTGAATTAGGTTGTGCTGCAAGCAGTACAAAAAAATTGGCGTTGCAGCAGGGCTGGGAATTTGCCGACCATCTGCCATTGCTTGGCAAAGTGCATTCTCTGCAGACAATGTACCCTTTTTGTTGCCTGCACCCGGGGTGGATTGCTCCCACTGCCCTGCCCTTGGTAGCCACTGGTCCCAAGTCCTGGAAATGACCCATGCTGTAGTCACCCTTCCTTCTCGAAGGAAGCAGAATATCCTTTAATCTAATTGCTATCCTGCGAGACCCAGATGATTCTAGTTCGGTAGATAGTCATCTGGATTCCGCCATCCCGGATGACAGGCAGCAAGCCTTACAAGCTTTGGGCCAGGCACTCTCAACGCCTTAGAAGATAAACTGAAACACGCCAAGTTACCAATTAAAACTTTCAAAGCCCTAGCACTAGAGGCAACTGATAATACTTCTGTCCAAAGGTGACTTGGAGTCAATACTTTAGATCATGAGCACTCTTGAGGGAAGCTTTAACCCTTATGATCCATCATGTCCTCAAAGAATTGCAACTCAACATTTGTAAGACGCCCATCCCCACTCGAGCAGCCACCTGGCGGCACAAGACGAACTATCAGTAGCTGAAAAGGTAAATAATAAACGGTTAGCATTTATAAAGAGTTCGCAGACAGAAGAAGACAAACAAAAATATCTGGAGAAGCTAAGGGAAGCTGGTATAGCAGTTGGCTATTTTAATTCCATTTGCATTTTTTCTTTCCCAGTACAGCAGACAATTGGGAGAATACTTCTTAAGTATGTTAATGACAGGAGGAAATGCAAGGATGGCGTTATGAGACTCCAGGGTGAAGAGGAGAAATATGTACAGGCCGATGCGGATAAAGCGTAGTTGCTTAACAAATATTACTGTTCTATGTTCACAGATGAAGGGACAGGAATGGGACCTTAAAACCCAAATAGGAATGGAAGCAAGGTAGAAATTGAACGATTTTTAGAAGACTGTGTTTGAGGCGCTAGCAAAACTAAAAGTGGACAAAGCGATGGGGCCGATGGGATTCATCTGAGGGTATTGAAAGAATTCGGGGAAGTACTGGCGGCTTTGTCTGAGCTTTTCAACACTTCCATAGATTCAGGAGGGCTGGAGGTAGTTCTGTAGCTACTGTTCTCTTCTTTACTTCTGCTTTGTGGAGAGTAACCACCCATTAGTTTAACTTCTGTGATGAGTAGAAATGCTGCTAAAGCAGAGGTTGGTGCTGTTTCTGGAATCCAAGGGTTACAGGATCTGAGACAGCATAGAGGAAGCTCTTATAAGATAAATCTGATTTCTTTGACCAGGTGGCCAAAGAACTGGATCAGGGGAAGTGTGCTAGATGTGATTTACTTCGATTTCAGAAGGACCTTTGACAGTGCACTGAAGTGGTGACTCGTACATAAACCTGAGCTCCTTTGAGATGGACCTTAATGTGACGGGAAAAGAAACGTGTTGAGTGGGAGGCAAATGGTAGTGTAGTAAAGTTCCCTCTGAAGATAGGAGTGTTGGTGGAGTGCCTCGGTGATTTTCTCATTGGTCCTATTAACATTTTTGTAATCGATATTGTGGAAGGTCTGTCAGGAAAGAGGGCCTCTTTGTGGATGATACCAAAATATGCAACAGGGTAGATGCCCTGGAAGATTTGGATAACATGAGGAGAGATCTAGCAGCTTGAATAATGGTCAAGGACTTGGCAGAAAAAATTTGATGCTTAAAAAGTTCACAATAATGCATCTGAGCTGTACAGGGAGAGGAATGACCAGCAGTTTTTCCTGCTGGCTATTCCTCTCCCTATACAGCCTTTGTACAAGTCTCTACTTCAATTTCATTTGGAGAACTGTGTGCATGTCTGGAGACTGCACCTTCAAAAGGATGGACTCTGTTCAGAGGGTAGCTACTAAAATGGTCAGTAGCCTTCATTATAAGGCATATATGGGGATAGGCTTAAAGGTTTCAGTATGTATACTTTGGAGAAAAGGTGGGAGATGGGTAATATGACCGAGACATTTTAACACCTCGGTGAAATAAATGCAGAGGAGTGACTCTCTCTTCCAATTGAAAGAAAGCTCTTGAATGAGGGGCCATAAGATGAAGGTGAAAGGGGATGGAGGAATTGGAAGTAATATTTCTTTATGGAAAGGTTGGTGGAGATGAGAATTGTACTTAAATTCAAAAAGCATGCAACAAATACAGAGGATCTCTGAAGGAGAGGAAAGTATTGTAGAACTTAATAGTTTTTATGGATCGGCAGACTGGATAGGCCATATAGTCTGTCTGCCATTTTCTATGTTTCCATGATCTCAGAAGCAGCTCTCAGGTGGTCCAAGGCAGCTGCTGTTGAGTCTGGCTATCTCCCAGGCAAAGGCCATAAAATCTTGTATATAACAGGCAGGAAAATCTATTGGTATGATGCTATGTATGATTATCCTAGCCTATCGGATGCAAATACTCCACTACCACCACATTCTAATGCTATATGGTATTAATATATCGGACATCACAGGAATGCACTCTTACCTTGTTAAAGCTACCTGTGATGCATACGACACGGTGTCCTGCACTGTGACTGTGGCTGTGGCCATTGGAAGATGCAGAAAAACCTTTTAAAAGGTCTCTTATCCAAGTGAATCAAATTGAATATCAAAAAACTGCATAAATTCACTCACTAACGATTTAAATATAATCTATAAATAAGTTTATAACATCTAGTCACCGGTCTCAGATAAACGTTTTCCACTTTGACACTTAAATATGGGTAATGAACTTATCCCAATGAGTGTCCGTTTACATCAATGACCATGGACTAGTGCGGCTTCAGTTCTCTTTTTCGTTTTCAATTTTCTATTTTTTCATAAAAAAGAATAAATGCCATTCCAACTTATCTTAATGGTGGATGGCTTTTAAATAAAGCCCCTTTGTGTTTGCATACAGGGAGACCCCGACGCCTCAATCTTCTAAGCGCTCCAGCGTTTCTCCTTCTGGGTTTCTCAAGGGGAACAATGCAATAGGTCACTTCGGGACCTTTAAATTGCTCATCTTTCAATTTCTTCGAATGTTAACGAGAAGAGTTATTCAGGTACAAAACTTCCTCTGTGATGCAACTGTCGAAATGATTCCCCTTGAGAAACCCAGAAGGAGAAACGCCGGAGCGCTTAGAAGATTGAGGCGTCGGGGTCTCCCTGTATGCAAACACAAAGGGGCTTTATTTAAAAGCCATCCACCATTAAGATAAGTTGGAATGGCATTTATTCTTTTTTATGAAAAAATAGAAAATTGAAAACGAAAAAGAGAACTGAAGCCGCACTAGTCCATGGTCATTGATGTAAACGGACACTCATTGGGATAAGTTCATTACCCATATTTAAGTGTCAAAGTGGAAAACGTTTATCTGAGACCGGTGACTAGATGTTATAAACTTATTTATAGATTATATTTAAATCGTTAGTGAGTGAATTTATGCAGTTTTTTGATATTGGAAGATGCAGGACAGCATGGCTATAGGTGTTGGGGTTGGATGAAGATCTTTATGATCATTTAGTGGATGCTCCATGCTTAGGGGACGGTCTCTTCAAAGATGAGGTTTAACAAAAAAAAAAAAGGCAGCCTCTCAGAGGATAACTTCTTCAGTCAGAGCTCTCCTTGCAATCTGCCCAATAGTCACTTTATTGTAGGGAGTAGCAAACCCCCTACATAAAGCAGTACCCACAACTAATTGTTTTTCAGCAATTTTATCCACGACACATTACTGGTATACTAGACCACTTCTCTCATGCCAGGTGGCATAAGTATACCCACGGTGGCAGAGGCCTCATGAGAAGAAATGGCAGTCCTTGTCAGTGGTGCTCCCCCCCCCCTTCCAAAAGCCTCTTTGTGACTCATTACGGAGCAGACTTCAGCTTTTCAGGGTGGACTGGCAAAACATCACCACTGATCATTGGATTCTTCATATCCTGGTCCAGGGTTACAAGATAAACCTTGGTCCCCTTGTTGGTATGAACTTTACAAAGATGGTGTTGAGAATCTCAGACCATCATATGCCCCTTCTGGCAAGGGGAAATTAGAATCGCTAGTGAAGGTCTCCCTTAAGAGTTAATTGCACAGTCTGGGTGCTGCATCTCATTTGACCTGCTCAGTCAAGTTTAACAAGATAGTGGTCTACACACAAGCTGGTTAAGCTTGATCCACTAAGGAAATAAGAGGAGCCAATGGTACCAAGGGACGAGGTAACTGTGTAAACATTCAAGTTGTGAGAGGGACCCGCTATCCAGATGCGTCCCTGCTTTTACTCCTATGAAGATTCATTATTGTGGTGGTAGGGTCCTATCTCCCAGGTGCATTTACTTCCTTTAGCTACTCCTGAAAAAGGCTTGAGCTAAATCCCCAAATCCTTTCTATTTTTTGTATGGAAAACTTGTACCATCTTGCTAATTGATTTGACTTTGAAGTTTGCTGGATGCAAATCATTTGTTTAAAGATCTGTATTTTATGAAACTGAGTCGATTGTATTATATATAGAAAACATCTTGGACTTTGATGTATCTATGTTACTATGTAATAAAGTTTAGCAACACAAAGGTTTTCTGTTTGCCTGTGATAAATTCTATTATTTGCTCCTGAGCTTCAGAATGATGATGATCAGGAGGGGACAGAGCCCCTCTGCACCACCAGAGAGCTGAAGGCCAAATAAACATCCTCCTCCCTCTTTCCCCAGGCTCCAAGGACATAGAATACATTGAAGGAGGAGGAGAGAGGTGGTTTCCTTTCAATAACTGTTTTCTTTATTTAGCTATGAGTTATCTGCTGATTATTAGCATATGGCAATGTGACTAGATGAAGGAATAATGTCTACAAATGAGGCTGGTTTTACACATACCATGACAGTAATGAACCTCACCCTTAAGTCAGGATATGTGGAGTATGGCCTTAGTCTTTCAAATTTACTGCTAACCAGGATGAGCCCAACCATTAAACAAATTAGGTGGTTACCTAGGGTGGCAACATTTTTTTATTGGGGGGTGGGGGGCAATGGTGTATTTGGCAGCAGCAAAGAGCGGGGCATTCACAGCTTAACAATAGGCCTTTCCTAGGGCACGGACACCTTGAACCAACTGAGGCCGGCTCTGCTGTCAATGCTTGCCATAGAGCATTGTCCTGGGGTTTATAGGATGTAATGTGTATAGGCAACTTATCAAGATGTGCTTGGAAATTCCTCTTAATCAAGCCTGTGGTACCCAATATGATGGGGAAATATTTCTGTACCTTTCTGTCATATTTTTCTTGGTCTCTGACTGCATCGCTTGGTACTGGACAATCTTCTTTCTCCACGCCGTGTATGAGATAATTGCTTGACAGTGACATCTCTGAAGGCAATGCTGTTCTTGTGATCTTCTCCTTTACCATGATGATTTAGTTTTCTTACATCAAGCTTTTTCTTGGCATGGAATGAAAACATCCCAGGTGATCATAAGAACTTTCGTTTTTCCATAATTCTCTTAGACATGATTTCAGCGCTTTTCCAGTGGAGTGGTGATGTAGTGTTTTACAAAGTTTCCAATGGATGGGACCCTACTGTGCCTTTCTGCTCAAATATTTTCTGTCATTAGAACTTTACAGCTGACTCTGAGATGAATAACTGTTTAGAGCTTTTCCTTGCAGATCTATGTATGTCAGTCTTCTCATTTTTTTTATCCATGCTTGCTGTGACCCATCTTGTCGATTTTAATCGACAATTTCTCATCCTTAGGTTTCAGATCACCTTTCCTTAACCGTTCATATCTCTGGTTTTGATTTGTTTTTCCTGGAGTAAGCTTTGCATTTCATACTGTATCCGTGCAGTATAAAGACAGACAAACATAACATGGCTTGTGGTGATGTCTGAAAACTGATGAGGTATGTGAGCAGATATGTTGATGTGTCTCTTATAATAATAATGCTGTGTGCACAGTACCAGAGATGAGCCTCTTAAGGGTTAGTTATAGTGTGCCGCAGCACTGCAGGAGTGAATATAGTGACTGGTAATAGCTGCAGTTGTGAACATCTCCTGCTTGGATCCATGTGTTAAATGTACGTGTTTGTACTCATGCAGAAAGTGTAGTGACTGAGCCTGTGAACGTTTTCTGGTGTGAATGAATGTGTGTGACATAAAGAGATGAATTAAGTTGTGAATGAATGAAGATGTATGCTTTTAAGATAGCAATTAGAGGCTTTAGGAAACAGAAAAATGCTTTCTGGTAGATTTAATGCCACTAAACTAAGGTCAAAAGATAGTTTTTTTTGTGTCGTCTGTGAAGGATGAGGCTGGGCCCTGCTTTTCTTGGAAATTAGGTCTCCCATCTCCATGTGCTGAATGGGCAAAATCCGGACTTGATCATCCTGTCCATTACGCCATGGAGCTTTTAGATGCACGTTTGCTACTATGGGTTCCACAGGTCCTTGAAGTGTGTGTTTGTTTTTGCATGGGAAGTTTTAGTTGCTCTTTAAATATAGGGAAGTGTGCAAATGTTTTCTTTATAGCAGAATCTGAAGATGAGTGTCTAGAAGGGCCAGATTCAAGTTCATGGCAAAAGGAGGTCTCCCATCTCCACGCACTGAATGCATGAAATCGGGACTCGATCATCCAACATTCTTTTATGGTGGGAATCTTGAAACTGCTGGATTGTAGAGCAGTCGGTTATCTCACAGGAGCTGGGGGCTATGACACTTGAGGTCCTTTATCCCTGTCCATTCTCTTCCCAGGATATAAAGTCTTATTCCATAGCTTCCCTACAGTCCAATACAGACTCACGGGCTGTGCCCCTATTCCAGCAGATGGATATAAAGTCATAATCTTGGAGAGTAGTGAGGAAGGGTGGTTGGGGAAAATGCACAGCCGCTGAGCCACATTTTAGGCTGATATTACTGGGTAGATACCAGGCCTCCTATCAAAGTTTGTGTTTTTTTTTCTCATTGATAATTTGTAGGAAATGACAGACAAAGTTTTGACATGTTGAGCAGGAAACGTTACCCTATTCCAGGAGGGTGATTTTAAGACGGTCCTGGATTTCTAAGAACCCTGTTCTGATGCATTGTGTGACCTCTAGCACAGATTTCAATGGGTAGAATTGGGGACTACAGATGCTATACCACTTTTGCATGTAAGTTCAAAACCAGACCTAGCCAAACAGTCTCTCTGCTTTCTGGTATTTGGCAGGAATTTCCAGCAACTTTTAACAAGAGTTCCCTGTCCTAATATATCCATGTCTTCAGCAAAATTCTTGAGACTTTCAAGGTAGCCCTGACAACCACTGAATGGTATCTAGCATGCAAGTTTCCACCCTTTCTTCTGTCCTGCCCTCTCTGCATAGCTGTCCTGGGGGGGGGGGGGAGGTAGAGGAGGAATGTAGGGGCAACTGCCTTGATATGTACCATAATCTCCCCACACCCTATCTGCTGCCTGACATGACTTCATAGTTCAAGAACCTATTTTTCAACTGTCTTTTGTATTTTGATGTAATTTTAGATACAATGTTTGATACATTTTATTTATGCAATTAGGCCTATTGTAACGTGGCGGGTGTGAGCTTCATCCACGTAAATGCATGAGTGAACTGAATTTATAATTACAATTAATCTGCCCCTCTTCAGCATCATATTAGGTTGCAGTGGTTGTCTAGACAGTGCCCTTCTCTTCTCTCCATCTTTTTCAGTCTTGGGAGGGGAGGAATGCTCTGGCTTATTGCACTGGGTCTTGTAGCACCTAGGATCAGCCTTGCGCCTACTGGCTGAGAGTTGCAATACCCTTTGAAGTGCTGTGGGACACAAGCAGATTCCTGTCCAGCTTTGGCAAGAGTATGCGTTATGGGTCCTATTCGTCCCTTCTTCCAGGCTCCCAACCACCACAATCGCTTCTGCCGTCTTCTGCAGCGTTAGCCACCATATCTCTCAAGATGATGTAGAACTTGGTGCCCAGGCTGTCAGGCACATAGTGTCTTAGGCAGGCCATTAAGAAGATAAATTAGCTAATTTCATCCACTGTCAATGATCTAGTCGCATAAGAAATGCCATACTGGGAAAGATCAAAGTTCATCAAGTCCACTATCCTGTTAACAGTGGCCAATCCAGGTCACAAGTACCTGGCAGGTTCCCCAAAAAGGTGTACAGGTTCCACAATGCTTGTCCTAGGGTAAGCAGTGGATTTCCTGGTCCTCTTTAATAATGGATTACACACCTTTCCTCCAAGAACTTGTCCAAACCTTTTTTAAACCCAGCTACTAACAGCTTTTACTGCATCCTCCGGTAACAAATTCTAAAGTTTGATTTATACATTGAGTGAAAAAATGTTTTCTCTTAACCCGTTCTGGACAGCTCGCATAGTCTTTCTCTGTTCTGGATGATTTATTTGATTTGTTACACTCAAACAACTATGAAATACCGGCAGTAATAAAAAAAAATATTAAAACTTTGCAGAAAATAAGTTTCACATAGTGTGTGTTTATATTGGACCAGTATATGAAAGAGTATTGTCTGTCTTCAGAAAAGATAGGATTCAGTTCCAATGGAGGGTTAGGACAGCTGTTATACTTGGTGATTCGATCATTAGGCATGTAGATAGCTGGTTGGCTGGTGGACGTGAGGATTGCCTGGTAACATGCCTGCCTGGTGCGAAGGTAGTGGGGACCTCACGCACCGCCTAGATAGGATTTTAGATAGTGCTGGGGAGGAGTCTGCTGTCTTGGTACATGTTGTTACCAATGACATCGGAATATGTTGTAGGGAAGTTCTGGAGGCTAAATTTAAGCTTTTAGGTAAGAAGTTGAAATCCAGAACTTCCAGGGTAGCGTTCTCTGAAATGCTTCCTGTTCCACGTGCAGGACCCAAAAGGCAGGCAGAGCTCCGGAGTCTCAATGCGTGGATGAGACGATGGTGCAAGGATGAGGGGTTTGGGTTTGTTAGGAACTGGGAAACATTCTGGGGAAAAGAGGGGCTCTTCCGAAGGGCTGGGCTTCACCTTAACCAGGATGGAACCAAACTGCTGGCATTAACCTTTAAAAAGGAGAGAGAGCAGCTTTTTAAACTAGAAAATAGGGGAAAGCCGACAGTCACCCAAGAGCGCATGGTTCGGAAGAAGGTATCCTTGAAGGATACTACCGAAAGCAGTGAGGTTCCAAAAAAGAGTAAAGTAGCCCAAATATCCTTGAGTATGGTGCAGACAGAGCGTAAAGATTCCAAATTACCCATGCCTACCAATAGCCAGATTAATATTAATAAAATATAGTCTCTGAAATGCTTGTATGCAGATGCTAAAAGTCTAAACAATAAGATGGGAGAGTTAGAATATATAGCACTAAATGAGAGGTTAGATATGATTGCAATCTCAGAGACATGGTGGAAGGACGATAACCAGCGGGACACTGATACCTGGATACAAACTATATCGTAATGATAGAACTGATCAAATTGGAGGAGGGGTTGTGCTCTGTTAGAGAGGGCATTGAGTCATAAAGGATTGATTTTTTTTTTTTTTTTTTGCAGGAAACAAAATTTGCTGTAGAATCTCTATGGATTGAAATTCCATGTATGAAGGGTAAGGTGATGGCAGTGGGGGTGTACTAGCGACCACCTGGCCAGAATGAACAAATGGATGATGAAATGCTTAGAGATCAAGGAAGCTAACAAAAGTTACAGCAGAGTAGTAATGGGTGATTTCAATTACCCCGGTATCGACTGGGTCAGTGTCACGACAGGACATGCTAGGGAGATAAGTTTCCAGATGAAATAAATGACTGCTTCTTGGAGCAGCAGGTTCATGAACAGACCAGAGGGGAAGCCATACTGGACCTAGTCCTTAGTGGAACACCAGATCTGGTGCAAGAAATAAGGGTGTTGGGACCACTTGGCAATAGTGATCATAGCATGATCGTGTTTGATTTAATTAGTGGAGGAGGGATAGTAAAGAAATCCACAGTACTACCTTTTAACTTTCGAAAGGGAGACTATGATAAAATGAGGAGTATAGTTAAGAAAAAACTAAAAGGAATGGTTGCAAAGGTTAGACTTGCATCAAGCTTGGGTGTTTAAAAATACTAACCTGGAAGCCCAGACCAGCTGTATTCCATGCATTAAGAAAAGTGGAAGAAAGTCCAAAAAACTGCCAGCATGGTTTAAAGGGTGAGGTCAGAGAGGCTGTTGCTGCCAAAAAAGCATCTTTCAGGAAATGGGGGAAAAAAGAGCCAAACGACAAACTGGAAACAGCCCAAGCACTGGCAAGTTAAATGCAAAGCATTGATAAGGCAGACAAAGCGAGAATTTGAGAAGGAACTTGCTACAGAAGCAAAAACATGAAATAAAGACTTTTTCAAGTACATTTGTAGCAAAAGGCCTGTGAGAGTCAATTGGACCATTAGATGATAGAGGGGTAAAGGGGGCAGTAAAAGGAGACAAGGCTATAGCAGAGAGACTGAATGAATTCTTTGCTTCGGTCTTTACTGAGGAAGATGTAGGGATATTACCCAAGACTGAAGTGGTATTTAAAGGTGATGCTGCAGAGGAATTGAGAGAAATATATCGCTACACCGGGAAGATGTATTACAACTATTTGATAAACTGAATAGTAGCAAATCACCAGGACCGGATGGTATACATCCAAGAGTGTTGAAAGAACTGAAATATGAGATCGCAGACCTGCTATTAGTAATCTGTGAACTTTCATTACAATCATCTGTAATACCTGAAGATTGGAGGATTGCCAATGTAATGCCAATTTTTAAAAAGGGTTCCAGTGGTGATCCGGGAAATTACAGATCGGTGAGCCTGACATCAGTACCGGGGAAAATGGTAGAAACCATCATAAAGAACAAAATTACACTGCATGTAAATAGTCATGGCCTAATGGGAGACAGCCAACATGGCTTTAGACAAGGAAGATCTTGTTTTACTAATCTGATATGTTTTTTTGAAGGTGTGAATAAACAGGTAGACAAAGGTGAGTCGGTTGATGTAGTATATCTGGACTTTCAGAAAGCCTTTGACAAGGTCCCTCATCAGAGACTCTTGGCAAAACTAAAAAGTCATGGGATAGGAGGCAGTGTACTATTGTGGATCGGGAACTGGTTAAAAGATAGAAAGCAGAGGGTAGGGCTAAATGGCCAATTTTCCCAATGGAAAAAGGTGAATAGTGGAGTACCCCAGGGGTCTGTACTGGGTCCACTACTTTTTGACATATTCATAAATGACCTGGAAAAGGGAATAACTAGTGAGGTTATCAAATTTGCAGACACAAAACTGTTTAAAGTTGTTAAAACCCAAGAGGACTGTGGGAAAACTGCAGGAGGATCTGGATAAATTGGAAGACTGGGCATCCAAATGGCAGATGAAATTTAATGTGGACAAGTGCAAAGTTATGCACCTAGGAAAGAACAACCCACACTATGGTTACACGATGCAAGATTCCACGTTGGGAACCACCACCCAGGAAAAAGATTTAGGAGTCATCGTGGATAACATGTTAAAACCCTCCGCCCAGTGTGCAGCGGCGGCCAAGAAAGCAAATAGAATGCTAGGTATCATAAGGAAAGGAATGGAAAATAAAACAAAAGATATTATAATGCCTCTGTATCGTTCCATGGTACGACCGCACCTTGAATATTGTGTGCAATTCTGGTCGCCGTATCTTAAAAAGGATATAGCGTTATTAGAAAAGGTACAGAGAAGAGCCACCAAAATGGTAAAGGGGATGGAAGGCTACTCCTATGAAGAGAGGCTACAAAGGTTAGGGCTCTTCAACCTGGAAAAGAGACGGCTGAGGGGAGATATGATAGAGGTCTATAAATTATTGAATGGAGTGGAACGGGTAAATGTAGATCGATTGTTTACGCTATCAGAATATAGAAAGACTAGGGGACATGTAATGAAGTTACAGGGTAAACTATTTAAGACAAATAAGAGAAAATATTTTTTCACTCAATGTGTAATCAAACTCTGGAATTTGTTACCGGAGGATGTAGTAAGAGCTGTTATTGTAGCTGGGTTTAAAAAAGGTTTGGAAAGGTCCATAAACCATTATTAAAAAGGGACCCAGGATATCAATGCTTGACCCAATACAAGCATTGTGGAACCTGTGTCTTTTGGGGAAACTGCTAGGTATGTATGACCTAGATTGGCCACTGTTGGAAACAGGATACTGGGCTTGATGGACCTTGGTCTGACCCAGTATGGCATATCTTATGTTCTTATGTTTCTTTGAAAGCTGGGGAAATGCTCTGTGCGGGCTCCGTCTGCGCCGACGTTACCCATATTTGAGGACGGATTCCTGCTGTTTCTAGAGAAAACCTGTTACAGGTGAGTAACTATGGGTTTTTTTGTAAATTACCCCTGAAAAATATCCTCTTCCACAAACCCTGCATTTTTTCACACAGACCTACTGACTGACACTTTTTTAATACCACTTAACTTTAGATTTTTTTTAGCTGCAAGTCTAGTAAAATGCCGTGAAATAGCATCTGTTTCCTCAAATTGTAATGTACTCATTAAACATGAAATGGGCCAGGACTGCAAGTGCTGCAGTGTTAGGGGATCTGAGTCCAGATCTTACAGCCTATGAGGATGATCAGGTCCTAGTGTTGCCAAGTTAGCCAATTCCAGGAGGACAATTTTAGGTTGGTCCTAGATTTCTGGCAACCCAATCTTGATGCATATAAGACATGCAGCACTGGGATAAATTAGTAGAATTAGAAAATACAAATACCACACAGCTTCAAAGGACTGGTTAAAAAATCTCACTCTGTAATTTGGCAGCTCTGAGCTCTGGGTGAACATAACATAAATGCCAAACTGGGACAGACCAAGATCAATCAAAGCCCAGTATCCTGTTTCCAACAGTGGCCAATCCAGGTCACAAGTACTGGGCAGATTCCCCTAAAAGGTACACAAGGTCCAACAATGCTTGTCCCGGGGTAAGCAGTGGATTTCCCCAGGTCATCTTTAATAATTTTTGGAGAAAAGGTCCTTAAACTTGTCCAAACTTTTTTTAAACCCAGATACACTAACAGATTTTGCTACATTATCCGGTAACGAATTCCAGAGTTTGATTATGTGTTGAGTGGGGAAAAAAGGAAGGTATAGTGGGGGACTGTGTTTTTTAGCTATGTACATGGGATAAATGCTTCAGATGGGATGGATTATGATATTTGGGTGGTGTGTTGTGAGGAAGATAAATTGTTAGTATTGTTGGGGGAAAATGTGTTGTAATATTCTGAGAGCAAGAAGGTTTTTGATTCCTTGTGGAATGTTAGAAGGTTGCTCTAAGCTGATCAGGTAGAGCGTTCCACAGTGTGGGGGCTGTAAATCTGAACGCTCTATTGCTTGTGAACTGTTTAGTCTTCCGTATAGAGGTAGGAATTGTCAATGAGTTTTGTGCATTTTTTCTCCTGTGTTGTCAGCTTAAGGTTGTAATAGGGTGGAGAGGTAGGAGGGAGAAATGCCATTGTGGAGTTCAAAAGCTGTGACTATTTGCTTGTACTTTATTTTGTAAGCTATTGGGAGCCAGTGACGTTTGTATAAGATAGGTGTGATGTGTTCAGCTAGGATGGCCTTGGTTATAATCCTAGCGGAGACATTTTGTACTATTTGAAGTGTGTGAATAGATTTTTTTTTTAGGTAGACCTTGTAGAATGCTGTTACAAGAATCCAGATGGGGATTTACTAAAGCCTGGACTATAGTTCTAAAATTGTGAGGGTCTAGGATAGGCCTGAGATGTTGGATATTTTTTAGTTTTGTAGAGAACCGCTCTAGCAGTGAATTCGATTTGGGCGGTCATGTTTAGTGCTCTATCAATAATGATAGCCAGGTATTTTACTTCATTTTTGATTGGCAGATCGATATTATGAAGTTTGAGAGTAGTGGGAGAAGTATAGTTTTGGGTTCTTGTAGTGAGCAGGGTCTCTGTGTTTGTTTTTTTATTAATTTGTAGGTTCTTGTTGAGCCAGGATTCTGCTTCATATATACAGTCAGTGATGTTAAATTGCGTTGTTTTTTATGTCGATAGGGGCATAAACCATTATATCATCTGCATAGATGTGAAAGTTTGTTATGTTTAGTGAATATGTCGCAGATCGGTTGGATGGAGAGAGAGGTTAAACAGGCTGAGAGTGTAGACCCCTGGGGGTATTCCTTGTTCTTGCAGGAAGGTGAAGGAGGAATCTTGATTAATTCTGACATATAGGGAGCAGTTTGACATGTATGATTGAAACCATTTTAGAATAGTTCCAGAGATGCCTAGGTGTGCTAATCTTTGTAATAGGATAGTATGGTCAACATTGTTGAATGCAGATGAGATGTCCAGGAAGACCATGATAAATGCTTGGTTTGGGTTATCTAGCTCGCAGATTAGGGTGTCTAATAGAACCAGGAGTAGGGTTTTTACTCCTTGGTAAGGCCGGAAACCATACTGATGAGTGTTAAGTGGAGCATTAGTGTCTATATAGTCTTGGAGCTGCAACTGGACTACTTTTTCAATGATCTTTGCTATGAAGGGGATACTGGCTATAGGTCTATATGAGGATGGCTCATTTCTGTTTAGGGTCTTGCTTTTTAATAGTGGGCAAATGATAGAAAGCTTAAGGAGTTCAGGCAGTATGCCATGCAGGAGTGATTTATTTACTATGTTTAGAAACACTGGTGCTAGTTCAGTTTTGACTGCTTTTATCTAGGATACTGGATATGGGTCTAGTTGGGAGGTTGTGGTGTTAATTTTTGTGATGGTTTCTAAGAGCTGTTTCTCCTTAATGAGATAGAAAGTGTGCCAAGAGTTAGGTTGCTGAGGCTCCGTTCTGGTGAGCATTGTGGATGGGTTTACACGCCTTAGTTTTGGGGCCAGGTAGTTTGCTACCGATTGGGCGCAAATATCTGGGCAGTTCATCGGGTTTGTGTGGGATTTGGTTAGGGACTTTATTATATCGAAAAGTTCTCTAGGCCGATTAATAGCTTTATTTAGTATGTTGGTATGGTGTTCTCTTTTTGCATTGTGGATTGCATCCTTATATGTTTAAGATTTTAATGTATTCTTTATTTTCTGGGGTAAGAGTGGTTCTCTGTTTTTTTTTTTTTTTTTTTTTCCAGCTTACGTAGAGATTTTTTGATGTAAAGTTCTTTGGTGTACCATCTTTCAGTCTTCTTTCTATGGGGTCGTTTTAGAGGTGAGGTGATTATGGCTGTTTTTCTTATTGTGGTAGACCAGCTTTCTAAGGCATCATTGACATCATGTGATTGAGTGTGCAGTAGTGAGGATACTTCAGAGAGGAAGGTGTCTTTGTTGAATTTTTTGAACTTTGGCATTTGCTGGGGTATAGTGTGTTCTGTTTCTTTAAGTAATGGAATTATGGTGGACATTCTTATAATGAAATGATCAGACCATGGCACAGGACTGGTAGATGGGAAGGTAAAATTTGTGTGTGTGGTTAAGGACCTAGAACAGAATATTAAGTCCAGGGTGTTACCTTTGGAGTGTGTGGAGTATTTTATTTGTGTGAAGTCCTAGATCTTGCATGAATTCTAAGAAATCAGAGGACTAGTGGGGAGGTAGGGATGCTAGGTAAAAGTCACCTAGAATAATGTGAGGTTTTTTTTGTTTGGGATGAACAGGCTGCTTCGAGTATTGTGGATAGGCTGAGGTGATCATTATTGGGTGGTCTGTATATAAGACAAATTGTAACGTGTTTGTTTTCCATCTTGAGTAAGTCTCTATATTAGGGTTAATGCAGAGACTTGTAGCCATATTGAGGCTGGCCTTGATCATAAGTACCCTGCCACCCCTTTTACTGCTTGTCCCCTAGACTTTTTTTACTTTTAGATGGGAGTAAACAACCGATCTGTGTTTACCTGTTCTACTCCATTCGTTAATTTATAGACCTCTATTGTATCTCCCCTTCAACTTGAAAAAGAGACAGTTAAGAGCCCTAATATTTTAAGCCTTTCCTCATAGGGGTATCTTTCCATTCCCTTTATCATTTTGGTGGCTCTTCATTGTACCTTTTCTAATTCCGCTATATCCTTTCTAAGATATGGCGACCAGAATTGCACACAATATTCAAGACACGGTCACACCATGGAACAATAGAGACATTATAATATCCTTGGTTTAGTTCTCCATTCCTTTCCTTATGATTCCTAGCATTCTATTTGCTTTCTTGGCTACCGCTGCACACTGAGTGGAGGGTTTCAATGTATTATCCATGATGAGGCTGTAGGGCTGGTACCCCTGTAATTCTGTGCCTGCAGATCTTCGGCCTGCTTAGCAGCTAAAGCCTGAACAAAAGCTGATCAAATGATGGTTTCCTGCTACAAAGGACTTTTGCTGTGCTTACAGTCTCAGACCTGACCTTCACACAAATGCTTGCCAAGTGATCATACCTGGGCATACAGAAGACTATTGTTTCTGTCCAATTAGTTGTCTACATGCAAGAACATCTGCTTCTCTGATCTTCATCATCCACTAATGATGCTATTGGCCTTGGGATGTCTGGAACTGCATACTGTTGTGTTTTCCCTCATTATGGCTCCTAGGTCTGCCGGATGAACACCTGTTCATTACCTTCTGATTCGCTGAGAACACCTCGGACTGTCTTGTGCCAACCAATCACCGGACCTATGACGGAGACTCATGACAAAGAATAATAGTCTGCACAGAAGAACTTTTGCGCCTTTTTGCTGTTTGTGCCGTTTACCTTGTGTCTGCTAACTGATCTGTCTGCAAGACAGACACACTATGTGTGTGCAAGGCCGTTCTCCTAAGGACTGAGAAGACTTTCACAGATACCTTAGGTTCTGTGTTCTCTTGCGGCTCGCCTCTGAAAGGGCTGTAGCCTGCGTTATCTAGCCTTGCGGCCTTCTTGGACCTGTGCTACTCCAGAGACTTATCGGACCTCAGCCACCAGAATGCCAGCCGAAGCTAAGGTGTACAACAGAGGTACTGAAATACAGTCCTGGAGGGCTGCAAACCAGTCAGGTTTTCGGGACACCCCTAATGAATATGCATGAGAGATTTGCATGCACTGCCTCCATTGTATTTGAATCTCTCTCATGCATATTCATTAGGGGTGTCCCGAAAACCTGACTGGTTTGCGGCCCTCCAGGACTGGATTTGAGTATCTCTGGTATAGTGTCTTCTCTCTCCTCCTCTGGACGGGCAGTGGTTAGCTAGAAACGTATTCCATAACTCTTCTCAGTGCAGAGCGAATTAGTGACTTCTGATTGCTAATCAGTGATTTATCACTTTTTCTAACTGTAATTTTGTGCTGCAACAAATTGCTACCTCATGTTTTCTAATTATGTATCCTTAGCTATATGTCTGTATATTGTTTCTACCTCGCTGTCCATAATAAACATTATATACATATACATACATACAGACAAGACTCCTTCCGTGGCTCATTACCAGCAAACCTCATAGAACTTCGGGCTGGCTTGCAGTAGCTAATTACCCCCAGACATAACTGAGAGCATTATATATATTTTTTTTTTGTGCTACTAATAATCCCTACAAGGCCCAGATCCTTTTCCTGAGTGGTCGTTTCTAATGTGGAACCTTGCATTGTGTAACCCGTGGTTTGGGTTGGTCTTTCCTAGGTGCATAATTGCACTTGTCCACATTAAATTTCATTTGCCATTTGGTCTTCCAAGTTTTCAAGGTCATCTTGCAATTTTTCACAATCCTCTTGTGTTTTAACAACTTTGAATAATTTTGTGTCATCTGCAAATTTGATCACCTTACTTGTTCCCATTTCCAGGTCATTTATGAATGTGATAAACAGCGGACCCAGCAAAGATCCCTGGTGTATTCCATTATTCATCTCTCTCCACTGGGAAATTTGGCCGTTTGGCCCTACTCTCTGCTTTCTATCTTTTAACCAGTTGCTGATCCACGATAGTACACTGTCTCCTATCCCATGACTTTATTTTGCCAAGAGTCTGTCATGAGGGACCTCGTCAAAGGCTTTCTGAAAATCCAGATACACTGTATCAACCGGCTCACCTTTACCAGCTTCAAAATAAATATAACAAATTAGTAAGACAAGATCTTCCTTGGCTAAATTCATGTTGGCTTTCTCCCATTAAACCATGGCTATCTACATATTCAGTAATTTTATTCTTTATAATGGTTTCTACCATTTGCCTGGTATTGACATCAGGCTCATCAGTCTGTAATTTCCCATGAAACCCTTTTTAAAAATTGGTGATACATTGCCCATTCTCCAGGTACTACAGATAATTTTAATGATAGTTCACAGTAGGTCTGCAATCTCATATTTCGGTTCTTTCAGCACCCTCTGATATATACCATCCAATCCAGGTGATTTGTTACTCTTTAGTTTATCAAATAGTTGTAGTAATCTTCCTAGTTTATTGATATTTTTTAATTCTTCTGATACATAACCTTTAAATACTATTTTAGTCATGGGTAACTTCTCTAGATTTTCTTCAGTAAAGACCAAAGCAAAGAATTCATTCAATCTCCACTATGGCCTTGTTCTCTCTTAGTGCCCCTTTTGTGGCCCTCTGTCGTCTAATGGTCCAACTGACACACTCACAGGTTTTTTGAAACAAATGTAATCTTTTTTTTGTGTGTGTGTGTTTGCTTTTTTTCAAATTCTCTTTGCCTGCTTTATCAATGCCTTGCGTCTAACTTGACAATGTTTGTTTCCTATTTTTGTCATTTGGCTCCTTTTCCCATTTCCTGAAAGATGCTTTTTTGGTTACAACAACCTCTCTGATCTCACCTTTTAAACCATGCTGGCAGTTTTTTGGCCTTCCTTCCACATTTCTTAAAGCATGGAATACATGTGATGTGGGCTTCAAAGATATAGTATTTGTAAACATCACCCATGCTTAATGTAAACCTTTAACCTTTGCAGCTGCTCCATTTATTTTTTTCTTAACTATTTTCATAATTTTATCATAGTCTCCCTTTTGAAAGTTAAAAGGTAGTACTGTGGATTTCCTTGCCATCCCCCCTCCATTTTATTAAATCATATGTGATCATGCTATGATCACTATTGCCAAGTGGCCCTAACACAGTTATCTCCTACACCAGATCCTGTGTTCACTAAGGACTAGATCCAAAATAGCTTTCCCTCTTAGTTCATGAGCCAGCTGCTCCAAGATGCAGTCATTTGGGCCCAATATTGAAAGACATTTACATGGATTACAGAGCTGTAAACCATATAAATGAGAAACCCACAGGTATTTTGCAAACTATCTGATAATAAAAAAAAAAACCCTACAAAAGCCCCCCCCCAAAACCCTAACCTCAACCAATCTGAATACACCTCCTTTATCTTTATTTAATGTTTGATATACCACCCTAGTGGACAATGGCTCCTATAACAACATGGAATGAATTCCATAAACCAAACTGCCAACAAATAGAACACATCATCGCATCATTCAACACCACCACCTCACCGTCAGACCCACGCCCAACATGCTAGATTAAAGCCACAAAGGACCAACTCATACGTTTTTTATACACAAGATAGTAATAACTACCCTCAACTAAGGATATGCGCTCAAGAATGCTATCATATGTCCAGTACTAAAGAACCCATCACTCAACAAATCCGACCCTAAATCCTATCGCCCTATATCCAATCTACGTCTCTTGGTGGAAATCATTGAAAAGATGGTACAGAGACAACTACGAGACCACCTTGATCTACACGCCCCCTGGACCACCATCAGCATGGTTTTAAACCTAACAACAATGTTGAAACACTACTGGAAACCATCTTTAGGGGAATCGACAACATCAAAACCGGATCACTTCTCATATTTATGGACATATCAGCTACATTTGACACAGTATCCCATAGTATCTTAATGCGACGCCTCCAGGAAATTGGAATACAGGGCACAACACTACAATGGTTCCAGTCCTATTTCAGCAACAAGTAAAATGTGGCATACAGAAATCATCTCTCTTCACTATAACACAGGGCATCCCCCAAGGATCATCAGTCTCATCTGTTTTTTTTCAATATCTACATTCAACCCATCTGTAAAATATACACCGATGATATGCTCTTCGCTCCAATCAACATTCAAAACCCTGACATTCTACCCATAACGAGATGTATGGAAGAAATGATCAGCTGGCTGGACACTAACAACTTAGCAGTAAACTTCAACAAAACAGACGCGTTAATTATCACCAGAGACACATCATTCACACTCCCACAAGAAATCTGCCTGTCACACCACACCATCAAAGTACAAAGTGAAGTTAAGTATCTTGGCATCATCTTAGATAAAAACCTCACGTTACAGACCCAAATAAAGAAAACAACAGCAAATGCCTACCACAAGATGAAGCTACTCGGCCATGATCTGTTTTGCACCGTCTTTCAAGCAATTATCACACCAATCTTGGATTACTGCAACACCATATACTAGGGTTTACTAAAAGGTTCTATTAACACCTTGCAATTGGCTCAAAATACAGCTACCTGTATACTCGCTGGTACCCACAAACAAGAACACATCACCTCCACACTAAACCAATTGCATTGGCTCCCAATATACTCCCGTGCCAAGTACAAAACAATCCTAATAATCTTCAAGATTATACACAAGTCCTCTGCAAATATCCTACAGGAGCTAATCAACCAAGACACCAACAATCGCCCCAAGAGAACAAGCACTATGGAACAGCATAGTGCCGGGAAATGACCTTTAACCTTTCCCAGCATTCAGTGCTCTTCACTGAAACAGCCGTCAGCATGAGAGAACACTCTTCACGCTGGTGACTGTGCAGAGGGAGCCGGGGCCTTGTGTGTGCTTGCCCGGCTCCCTCTGAAGTTCCTTAGACCGCCGCGGGGCTCTTCAGCGGGCGGGTGCGGGCGTTAGGACTAGAAATGGACTGTGATGGAGGGGAGAGAGCCCATATGCAGCCCAAGCTGTGATGGGGAGGGGGAAAGTGGGCTGATGGGGGGGGGGGGGCTGGAATGGGACTGGAAAGAAGCATGTGGGGGGCTAGGACTGGAAATTGGGCTGATGTGGGGGCATGGGAGAATGGGACTAGAAGGGAGCGGATGCTGGGTGGGTTTACAACTATAAGGGAGCTGATTTTGGAGGAGGACTAGAAGGGGATGGGGAATGATGATGGAGAGGGGAAAAGAGATTTTGTGTGGGAGGGAAGAAAAATCTACGATGAGCCGGGTATTGGGAGAGTAAGTGGGGATTGAGAATGGAAGGGTGAAATTTGAGTAGATGATAAAGGAATAAAGAAAGAAATGGGGGGGAAAGAGCAAAAGGGGAAAGATCAGTATATTAAAGCAGATGTAGAGAGAGAATGGAAAAAATCTAGAAGAGAGGAGAAAGGACAAATGGACAACAAACAATGGAGAGTTAGCCGTAGACACAAAGAAACCAGAAGAAAGTGACTGGAGCAATTGCAACTGAAAAATAAAATGCCCAAACAAAAGATAGAAAAATACTTTTTATTTTGAATTTATTAACTGGACTATGTCAGGTCTGGGAAATGTGTATTTGCGTTTTTGTTTAGTGCAAGAGGAAATTAATTTATAGTTTTATTTCTCCAGTGTTGTACATTTCATGTTCGGCTTTTGGAGTTCCCAATTATCTTCCTATTTCTAAATTGTGATCCCTTGTTCTTTGTGTGGTGACTGCTGTCCTATGTTCTGCATGTGTAACCGAGCTGAGGTATTCTGTTCATGTAGTTTCTATTTGAGTCCCACTTGTTCTTTCCCTCAGTGAGATGTATTGATATTCTCTGAGATGTATTGGTTTAATATTTGCAGTGTTTGTTTTATTTGGTTCTTCTATACCGCCCCTTCCAGCAATCAGAGGCGGTTTACAATTAACACAACAAAGTTACAATAAACAGGATTTGAACTATGTACATAGATACATGTTGCATTACATTTTAACAAGTAGGTGAACTCCTACATGAGCACTGTAGCCTTAACTATATACAAATTTACTAACCAGGCATGGGTTGCCTTTTTGATAGGTAGGGTTTGGTGCTTTGTGAGTCCTGGTAGTGCTGTTATGATATGGTGGGTTTGCTATGGGTTATAAATGGTCAGTGTTTATAATACTTCCTAATGGGCCTGGCGGTTGGCACTGGAGTATAGTAATTTAGAAATCTGGTAGTCTTTATTTATCCACTCATTAAGAGGCATGTTTACTAAAAGTGCATTATGCAAATATTCATGCAAATGAGGCCCTGCAATGAATCTCTGCACATGGCCCCGCACCACCCTTGGGCCATCCCTGGCTCCTCGTACTTGCATCGTGCCAAAGACTGTGACTCTCTGGAGTTCGTAAGATGTTGTGTATGGGTAATTTATCAAGGTGTGCTTGGAAATTCCTCTTAAGTCTGTGGCATCCAACATGAAGGGAAATAACTTCCTCTTGGTCTCCGACTGCATGTCTTGGTATTTGAAGATTTTCTCCCTCTCAAAGCAGAGTAGTGTGTGTTTGTTTCCTGCAAAACTTTTATCCTGTGTGACTCAATGCCTTTTCTAACATGGAGCGCAATGCCACTGCCAATTTGATCTACCCAGCATTGCGATAGTTCGTACCCAGGTATGGTATCCCATTGATTGTCCTCCTTCCACCAGGTATCCAAGATGACAATTATATCTATCCTTTCATTTAGTGCTATATATTCTAGCTACCCCATCTTATTTTATAGACT
The DNA here is from genome assembly GCA_033557465.1 of Ichthyophis bannanicus. NCBI lineage: Eukaryota > Metazoa > Chordata > Amphibia > Gymnophiona > Ichthyophiidae > Ichthyophis > Ichthyophis bannanicus. Next base: position 78,219,942 of record CM066042.1, read on the forward strand.
TCTAGCATTTGCATTACAGGCATTTTAGAGGTTGTATTTTATTCATTTAACAATCTGGTTATCAGTTCACAAGGGTAATTTGGAATCTTTTAGCTCTGTCTGCTCTGCACTTAGTGCATCCTGATAGGGAGGTTCCAATAAAGATGCTTTTAACTTCCCTCTTTTGCTAGTATCCTTGAAGGCTACATCCTTCCAAATCATGCATGCTAGTTTAAAAGCTGCTCTATCTCCTTTTTAAGGATTAATGTAGCAGCCTGGTTCCATCTTGGTTAAGATGGAGCCTATCCTTTCGGAAAAGCCTCTCCTTTCCCCAGAATGTTGCCCACTTCCTAACAAATCCAAACCCACCTTCCTTGCACCATTGTCTCATCCACACATTGAGACTCCGGAGCTCTGCCTGCCTTTTCGGTTCTGCCCATGAAATGGGAAGCATTTCGGAGAATGCTGCCCTGAAAGTTCTGGATTTCAGCTTCCTGCCTACAAGCCTAAATTTAGCCTCCAGAACCTACCGCCCCACATTTTTCTATGTCATTGGTAGGTACCAAGACAGCAGGCTCCTCCCCAGCACTATCTAAATCCTTGTCTAGGTGGTGTATGAGGTCTGCTACCTTTGCACCAAGCAGGGATGTTAACAAGATGATCCTCACGTCCACCAGCCTCCTAGCTTCTACATACCTAATGATCAAATTGCCAACTATAACTGCCATCCTAACACTTTCCTCATGGGTACATGGTCCTGGAGAAACCACCTTGGTATAAGAGGGTTTTACGTCACCTGGAGGACATGTTCTAGCTGTAGTATCGCTTCTGCCTCATGTTGCCTCTCACCTCCATGGTAACAGAGGCTGCCAGACTGGAGGTGGGACTTCAGTACTACGTCCCTATAGGTCTTATCTATATACCTCCGACTTCCTTGGCTCCTCCCACGTCTGCTACTCTAGCTTCTAGAGATTGGACTCATTCCCTGAAAGCAGAGAAGTGGTTGAATACAGTTTACAGCTGCAGGAGGCAGGACTATATCAAACTAGAACTCCGCCGTGTCATGCTTCCGGGAAGCCAGAGATCGGACTCATTCCCTGAAAGCAGAGTTCTTGCACCTAGTGCAGAAACTGACGACTCACCAATTGGGAGAAAATCATACATGTGACACTCACTGCAAAAGACTGGATAGCCCCCATCTCGCTGCTGGACTGCTGTTTTGCATCTTGGTTTTAAGGATTTGTTTAGCTATTTAAGATGTTTGTTTACTTAAAGTTGCTAGGGTTACTTGTACGAATACACCTATTTAAAACAATTTCACAGGTCTCTTGCCTCCTAACTGGAAGGCCTCTTTGTAGAGGTCTCTAGAAACAATTTATTTTTACTCAAAGAATATTTACCCTATTCTACCTTCTATGCTAAGCTATACTCTGATTTGATTTAAATGAAAGCTCTCTGGTGGTACTAAGCCCTGACTGACTTCTGTATTCTAAAATACAGAGATTCAGCAGCTTAACCCAAAGAATTCACTTTTTCCCAAGATTTAGCAAATTTCTCAGCAAGTGAATACTTTCAAGTGCAGGTTTCTTTGCAGCAATAGCAGTCCATTTTGGCAGTTGCAGCACTTGCACTTCAGAGGTGGTCACCTCCAGTCCTTGTACTGCTCATATCCACTAGAGATTCTGGACAGAATAATGTTGCTCTTTGTCCACCACATAGCATTCCAGAACACTTCCCACCCCTACTGTTTTGGGTTTTTTAGCACCCTCTTCAGGAAATGCCAGAAGAAAGTTGCAGGTACTGTGTGCTCAACAAACGGGCATAATTTCCTCACCAGCACTGACTGCAGATCTGAGCTAACCCAGCATTTCTTTTAAATTATTTAATTTTTTGTAGGAAATTGATGCAGCCAAAGAGTGGTATAGCACATTTTTAATAAATGCCAGCACTGAGCTCGGCCTCTGGTCTTCTGCCCACTTCTCTGCATTTGCGCTGCATAGCTAATTGCTTTATTACTGTCCATTTAGATGGATTTAAATGTGCTGTGCAATTCAGTTAGCACAGGCAATAATGCATTGATCATGCATGCACTGGATCTTTTCCTGCAGTCTGTGCTCACACTAGTGCAGAAAACTGTGTGCAAACCCTGCACTATTGGTAGCGCACTTTGCTGCATCAGCCTCTCAGACTGGAGAACAGGAAACGGCCCCCTGCACAGCTGGAAATGTGACTAGGGGACTTGGGGCTAACCTACTATTTTCTTTTCCATGTCGATCTTCCTTCCTGGCCCAAAGAACAGAGTTACGCATGACAATGCTGCCTATAGGGCCATAGGTGTCAGTTCTGTGGGTTCTTGACCATCCCCAATATTGGAAAGAAACCCTTCACTGTGTACAAGGAGCAGGGCCGGATTTACCTATACGCCAACTACGCCGTGGCGTAGGGCCCACAGCTGACAAGGGCCCACAAAAATTGAAAAAATTGTTAGCCTTCTTAAAATGAAATTTAAAAAAAAATCGCTGGCTGCCTCCGCAGCAGCATGGACTGTCCCGCGGGGCCCCCTCTGCCCGGCTGAATCCCTCCCTCCGTGCTGGCTTTGAGAGGCGCGAAGGGAGAGTGTCTCCCTCGCGTCTCTGTTAAGCCCGCAGGGGCTGATGGGAAATTTCCCATCAGCCCCTGCAGGCTTAATAGAGACGCGAGGGAGACACTCTCCCTTCGCGCCTCTCAAAGCCTGCACGGAGGGGCTCATCCGTCGTGGAGGGAGGGATTCAGCCAGGCAGAGGGGGCCCTGCGGGTCAGTCCATGCTGCCACGGCGGCAGCGGTAGCAGCCAGCGTTTTATTTTTTTTTAGTAAATTTTACTTTAGGCCGATGGGGGGGTTAGGACTGGTAATGGGCTATTTGGGGGGGCTGGGACTGGAAATGGGCTGGGGGGGTTAAGACTGGAGGTGGGCTGATGGGGTTAGGACTGGTAATGGGCTGTGGGCTGTTGGGGGGGTTAGAACTGGTAATGGGCTATGGGGGGCTGACTGGAAATGGGTTGATGGGGTTAGGACTTGAGGTGGGCTGATGGGGTTAGGACTGGTAATGGGCTGTGGGCTGATGGGGGGTTAGGACTGGCAATGGGCTATGGGGGGCTGACTGGAAATGGGTTGATGGGGTAGGACTGGAAGTGGGCTGATGGGGGGGTTAGGACTGGTAATGGGTTATAGGGGGGGCTTAAACTGAAAATGGGGTGATGGGGGGTTAGGACTGTAAGTGGGTTGATGGGGGGGCTAGGACTGGTATTGGGTTGGGGGGTTCTAGGACTGGAAATGGGCTGATGGGTGGCTAGGACTGGAAATGGGCTGATGCAGGGACTAGAAGGGAGCTGATATTGGAGGATAAGAATGGGATGGGGCTGGAAGAGTAAAATGGAGAAGGGAAAAATATTTTGTGTGGGAGGGATAAAAAATCTACAATTGGCCGGGTATTTGGAGAGTAAGTGGGGATTGAGGATGGAGGGGTAAAATTTGAGTGGATGAAATAGGAATGAGGAAAGAGCAAAAGGAGAAAGATTAGTATGTTAAAGCAGATGTAGAGAGAGAATGGAAAAAAACTAGAAAGAGAGAAAGGACAAATGGACAGCAGACGATGGAGAGTTAGCAGAAGACACGAAGAAACCAGAAGAAAGTGGCTGGAGCAATTGCAGCTGAAAAAAATGCACAAAAGGTAGAAAAATATCTCTTTATTTTGAATTTATTAATTGGAATATGTCAGCTCTGGTAAATGTGCATCATTAACGTCTGCGCTTTGTTTAGTACAAGAGCAAATTAATGTATAGTTTTATTTCTACAGTGTTGTACATTCCAAGTTTGGCTTTTGGGATTCCCAGTTTAATTATTGTCTTCCTGTTTCTAAAATGTGATTACTTGTTTGGTGATGGTCTATGTTCTGCATGTGTAACTGAGCTGAGGTGTTCTGTTTATATAATTCCTATTTATTTATTTTATTTATTTATTTATTTAGCACATTTTTGTATACCGCCACTTCCAGCGATCAGCAGCGGTTTGATTAAGTAAACAGAAAAGTCAGATCAAATGACAGAAATTTCTAAGCATTAGAGTGTGATTAACAAAGTTATGTGATAAATTTTCAACAAATCAAGTGAGCTTCAATTACAGTATACAAAGGAAAAATTTCAAAGATTACAGGATTAAGTATTCAAATATACATCGGAAATTTCAAAGATTACGAGATTACAACAAGTTTTATAAGCTTGTAAAGGTTTCATTAATGGTTCCAGGATTAAAGGATTTTTTTTTTTTTTTTTTTTTTTTACATATATACATTTTATGCTGATTTATGATAGGCTGTAGATCTCTTGGAGCGTACATTTATGATACCTTGTAGGCCTCTTGAAATAGGTGTGTCTTCAGATCTTTTCTGAAACCCATCAGGTCAGTTATTGAGCGCAACTCAGGTGGGAGTTGGTTCCAGAGTGACGGGGCCGTAAAGGAGTATGCTCTGTTGCTTGTGGCTACATTGACTGATCTTATACTTGTTGGTACATGCAGTTTGTTTATGGTGGCGGTTCTCCTGTTTCTGTTTGCAGGTTGTAAGGTGATTAGGTTTGTGAGGAAAGTTGGTGCCAAGTTGTGGATGGTTTTAAAAGTTGTTACTAGGATTTTGTATTTTATACGGGCTGAGATGGGGAGCCAGTGTAATTCAAACAGCACCGGGGTGATGTGCTCTGCAACACCTGTTTTGGTGATGATTCTAGCTGCGACGTTTTGTGCCATCTGGAGTATGTTTAGTGTTTTCTTTGGTAGGCCCTGAAGGATTGCATTACAGTAGTCGAAATGTGGTATGATGAGGGCTTGGGCTACTGTCCTAAAGTCGGAGTGTTCTATGATGTTCCTAAGCGGTTGTATAACCCTGAGTTTGTGGAAGATGGATCTGTTTACTAGGCGGAGGTGCTTTGTCAGCTTTAGTTCACTATCCAGTGTTACTCCGAGGTATTTTAGTTCAGTTTTTGTGTGATAAGTGTTTTCACCTAGGGCAATAGATGCCGGGGGGTTGAAGTCTGCTTTTCTTGAGATGTACATGACTTCGGTTTTTTTGTGGTTTATGGCCATGTTGTTCTGTTGAAGCCAGGTTTGCATGTCTTTTAAGCATGTTTCTAGCTGAGAGTAGTTTGGGTTGCTTACATCCAGCTGAGTATAGAGCATAATATCATCAGCATATATGTGATATTGGATTTTATGCTTTTTGAATATTTCGCAGATTGGTCTCATGTATACATTAAAGAGAAGCGCGGATAGTGCTGAACCTTGTGGAATGCCCTGCGTTTGTGGGAAAGCCTTTGCTTTTTCATTATTGAACTGAACCTGTTGCATTCTGTTGGAGATATATGATGTGAACCATTTTAGTGGGGTTCCTGTTATTCCTATATCTCTTATTCTGTTTAGTAGTGTTTGATGGTGAACAGTATCAAAAGCTGCGGAGATGTCAATGAATATGAGAATGAACATTTTCTTTATTTGACATTGCCACTTGTTCTCTTTCCCCAGTAGGTCATGTATTGTTGTTCTCTGAAATGTATTGGTTTAATATTTGCAGTGTTGCCTTTTGATTGGTAGAGTATGGTGCTTTGTGAGTCCTGGTAGTGCTGTTAGGATACGGCGGGTTTGCTATGGGTTCTAAATGGGCAGCGTTTGTAGTAGTTCCTAATGTGTCTGGCAGTTGGCACTGGATTATAGTAATGTAGAAATCCTTTTAGTCTTTCTTTATCTATACACTCATTAAGAGGCACGTTTACTAAAAGTTAGTATATGGTAACATTGTGCAAATATTTATGCAAATGAGGCCCCGCACCCCCCTTGGGCCGCCCCTGCTGGGGGCCCACAATTTTTGTTGGCGTAGGGCCTCACTCAAGTTAAATCCGGCCCTGACAAGGAGGGATCATTTCTATTGCGTCTAGCTTGCCAAATCATTTTGAAAGGTTGCTTCTATGTGCATGGCGGCAGAAATGTGGCTTTGACAATTTCAGTGTTTCTCAACGCTCCCCTGGAGGCATAACGAGTCGGTTTCAGGATCACCACAATGAATATGCATGAGACAGACTGGGCTGTAATGAGTCTCTGCTATATGCAGATTTGTCTCGAGCATAATCATTGTGGTGATCGTGAAAACACTACCTTGAAAATGCAGGGATTAGAGCTTTGAGCTTCACTCCCAGTCCTCAACGGGTCGGTCAGGAATCCCTAATGTGACTAACATGAGACAGGATTGCATACGATGAAGACAGTGTGCATGAGAGCGTATGCATTAGGGCTGTGGTTCTCAATTCAGTCCTCGGGTCACACCTAGCCAGTCGGCTTTTCAGGATAAGCACAAAGAATATCCACGAGAGAGATTTGCATGCGCTGACTCCCTGGATGCAAATCTCTATCTCATGCATATTCATTATAGTTATCCTGAAACCTGACAGCCCAAGGATCGGGTTACGAACGCCTGCATTAGGGATATCTTCAGAATGGCACTAAAGGACTGGGCGTGAAGACCAGGGGATTAGAGGAGCAGAAGCAGGTGGTTGCCTAGAGCGCCAGTGCTTGGAGGGTGCTCCATTGCCCCTCACTGGGACCTGCAGCAGCTCTGGCTTTAACACCGTCATGCCCACAGTTCTGATAAGCACTACAGTGCTAGTTTAAAGTCCTCGCCGCTGCTGCAGGTCCCAGGAGAGGGGCGAGGAATGAGGTTCGCCCATGTTATCTCGAATCCTTATACCTCCTCTGGCTAGAAGCATTTAAAGCTCAACCAGCCCATGATCCTTGTGCCTTTTTGGGGCTGACTTGAATGGGAGGCGGCCACTCCTGGTTAAACTAGATTTATTAAATTTGAAGCCATTAGAGCTTTTCTGTTGACTTTGGCAGTTAATTTATCCTTGCTCATCAGTTTGAGAGATTAATCCTTGCATACTTCTTGATTAGGAAGCTCGGAGAAGGGTATTACTTGGAAGACTTGAAATACCAGTCAGCTTTAACTCTGAGTTTGTGCTTTGTCCTGGCAGCCGGGGGGAGGGGAGAAGGAATGAAGTACATTGACAGAGATGTGTATGGGGGGGGGGGGGGGTCCCAGTACTAGAATAGTAGAGTGTGCATGGCAGGAGGTGCAGTGAATGGAGATCTCCACTGGAATAAGAGGGGGGGGGGGCTGCCCAGCAGGAGTGAGCTGTATGTGTGAAGATCTCTGTAATAGAATAGCAGAGGTTGATGCAGCGGGATAGGACTGAGGTTCAATCCAGCTTCTGAGCGGGGAGAGAGCACAGCCACACCAATGATAGGAGCTACCAAAAAATACTGTGGGCATGTCCAATCTTACGCGAGTAAATAGCACTAGTAAAATAATTAAGGCAGCATCCAAATAGTACTGTGCAACTATCAGTGTCTATCAAAATGAACTGTGTAAATGTAGGTTATGGTGTAGCTCCGATCTGTTCAGCTTATTTTTAGCAGTGCTTGTATATTTTTTTATCACTTGCTTTTTAATGTGATATTCTCCCTCTGCTCTGGTGACGGACTGTATAATGCGCAATACCTTTTGTTATCACGACAGTTCACCATTCTAGCAATTCAATTCCTTTGTCTTTGACTGTTTTTAAAGAAAAGGGGTCTGTCCCTCTTTATCCTGACGTCTAACTGTTTGAAATCGTGATGCTCTCCCCTTGCATCCCCTCTGCAGCCATATGGTTGGGTTTGTCTTAAGTTTTAAAAATGCTTTTATGTATGTGTGGTTCATTTTATGTGAAGTTGATTACCTTTTTAAGCAGTTTGTACTTGAGGTATTTGTTTTTCATTATTTTGTAGGTTGCATTTACAGTGACTGCTCATTGTTGGCAATGGCATTACCATTTTCTGTTACGAGACGACGTCGTCGCATGTACTAGTAATTTTTCGACTGGTCCCTGTTCATGCCTCTTACCTTTCTACCTTCAATATCTCCTTATTTGCTCTGTGTAACCCTTCCTTTTTATTTGTATTATCCTTTTTGGGTTGTTTATATTTATACATTTGTGTTTATGCTTTTAGACCCCTGATGAAGGCCTGAGTGCCAAAACTCGACCAAGTTGGGTCCTTTAATGAATTGGTTCTTAGACCACAGCCACCCCAGTGATTTCTGGACTGTGTTTTTTTTTGTGGCGATCCCTCTCTCTTTCTGTTTAAAGTGTATTGTAATGACAGGGAGCTATGCACGCAGTGTTGATAGTATTAGAATAGCAGGGGCTGGTATAGCAGAGCATGAATGAGATGCAGTAGCAAAGCTGTGTGTATGGTCTTGCTACTGACATAGCAAGAGGTGCTGCATGGTGGAGATCTCAGTGCTGGAGTAGAGGGGGGTGGGCATGGCAAGAGGTGCGGTGGGGGGGGGGTCTTCGCATTGGAATAGCAGGGGATGCGTGGCAGAAAGATACTGTGGCTAGAGAGAGGTCTTGGTACTGGAAAAGCACAGGGTAGTGCAATAGGGCAGGAATGAGGGGGGCTGCAAGAACAGGAGATGGCCACACAGCAGAAATAAGGTGCACTGGCAGACGTATATGGGGAGGTGGTGTGGCATATAGTGTGTGGAAAATGTGCTGCTCTCTCTGTGTTTTTGGAGTTGCCTAAAAGAAACGTGTAGTTCTAAAAATGTTTTCTATGCCTTGTGAGTAACTGAATTCAAAAAAGCATGGGACAAACGTAGAGGATCTCTGAAGGTAAAAAGGGGACTGTTTAGTTGTTGATATGGAAGGACAGACTCGATAGGCCATGTGGTCTTTTTCTGTCATCATGTTTCTGTTTCTATGCAGGACTGGCCTCCGCTGGCAAGAGGCATGTGTGAGGGTCTCTGTACTGGAAGGGGGGGGGGGGTTGCTGCAGGGCCGAAGTGATGATGTGCAGTGCAAGAGGTGAGGTGGGCAGGAAGTGACCTAGTATTTTAAGCAATGGACTGCGAACCAGGGAAGTTTTGGATTCAAATCCTGCTATTTGATGCTCCTTATCACCTTGCAAGCAAGGTTGAGCCTATCACTAGGTGGACTAGGCATGGTAGCGCAGCAGTAGAGTTTGCTTACACCTCCCCTCCAATGTCACCATTCTACCTCTGCCAGCTCCCCCCCCCCCCCCAAGCACTATCAAGCATTAGGCACAGTGCAGAATCTCCTGAGTTTCAAGCTCTACTTGGTCCTGCCCCCTCTGCAACCTTCCTACCAGAGGAGACAGGACCCAACAGAGCTCGCGCTTATGCTCAGAGGCGCTGCACCAGGCACACCTCCTTAAAATCGCTTCAGAGCAACCCGGGCAGAGGTGGGAGGGTTGGAACAGGCCCAATGTCTGAGAAATGCTGGGCACTGGTGGTGGGGGGGGGGGGGGGTAGGAAAGAAAATACTCTGGCCACCTGTAGGAAAGATGATATGAAATGCTGCCCATATGAGGAGAGGGCAGGGAAGAGGGGTGCTGACCACCTGGGGGGGGGGGGGAGAGATGATGGGCAATGGTGGGGGGGGGGGGAGGAGAGATGCTGGGGACACTTTAGAGGTGAGGTAAGATGGAAGATGCTGGACGCCTGGAGGAAGGATTGAGAGGGGAAGGGGATATGCAGGCTACTTTGGGGGAGAAGGGAGGGAAGAGGAGATGCTGGACTCATGTGGGGTGCATCAAATACCCTTGGTTCAAGTCACTTTATCTCCCCTTAAATCAAGGCTGGACTCCTAGCTAGAAGTTTCAGCATCTTTATGGAGCTATGAATTCAGACCTTACCAAATGCGATTTTCCAGTCAGACTCCTGATCAGGATTAGATAACTCATATGTAAATCTACCTGTCCCTAGCTCATCAATTCATGCATTAAAAAAAAAAAAAAAAAGCAAACCCAAAACCTCCCACCTCTAATAAGTACGGTATTACGGTGTCTCGGTCGGGGGAGGAATTTTGCATCATAAGCCAGTTTAGTCTTGTTCAGTGGCTTATACAGGGCATTCACAAGGTCACATTTCGAAGAACAAATGCAAACATATTTGCATCCTTTTTACTGGCAAGTGTCCTTCTTTTGCGGTATTCTTCATTGGCCTCATTAACTTACCACCATCTTCTGTAACTGTCTTAAGCATCTAGTGAGCGCCGTTCACCACTAGCCTGTTCCGGCGTCCACTACCGTCTCTGTGATTAGGTAAAATGAAGGGTTAAGCATTTTACCTTAGACACAACATGGGAGAGAGAATCCTTTTTTTTTTTTTTTGCAATAGGCCCTAGGCTAGCAAATCTACAGCAAGGCACAAAGTTTAAAGCCCTCTCCTGGATAGATTTACACTGCTCACCCCAACAGAAACCTCAACAATCTTCCACTTTATCCACTTGCATTTATAGCCGCTTATCGTTAACCTAAGGCCTACTTGGATACTCGGTAGCACAACCGATTGTACACTTTATAGCTTACAAACTAAGAGAACATCACACACTCGGCACCAAGAAGCTGGGGACTCTCGAATGTACTCGTAAGATTTTATTGAGCGTTATAGAGCTGCGCTCATCAGCTGTAAACAGCTGTAGGTTATCTTTGCAGAACAATGCAACAATGCCCTTCATTGACGCTGCTCCAGAGAGGAAGGGGGAGGCGCCCTATTAACTGGAATCCATTCAGGAGAAGAAAACGGCCATCAAGACTTTGTCTCGGCCTTTGTGAGTTTTACTGCCGAGTCTTAATTCTGGCTTTTGTACAAGTGCAATCAAGGCTGTAGTTTTTTGTTGTTGGCTTTAAGGACCGAGCATCGGCTCCCCTGCTGAGAACACTATTGCCCTGACCCTTGCGTGGCAACTCCGCCTTCAGAGCTGCTGCCTCTCCCCCGGCCCCGCCCCCGCCCCCGCCCCCCCCCCCCCCCCCGCACCTAACATCCAGCAGCCGCATCCCCATGTGACGAGCTTCAAGCCCGACTCGGAGACTGCTGGAAACTCGAGAAACGAGTCTGGGGAGAAGCTTAAGGCGCAGTAAAATGCTAATCGTGCGCGCCACTTCCTTCTGCTCTCTTGGAGCTTTCCCGAGACCGATCCTAGGGTATAAATACTTTCGACCGCTTTCCAGGGGTGGATGGAAATATTTATATTTTAAGACAGTTTGCTATTGTTAAGCAAAGTCTTCTGATGCTAGGTTGTCTGTTTGCAATTGCATCAAAATGTGTCGATCATTTTTTTTTTTCTGCAGCTAGTCCTAATGAAAATGATCTTTATAAAAATATTTCTGTACGTTTAGTATACTGTTTTTTTTGTTTGTTTTTTAAAGAATAGTATTAATACTGGCGATGGGTTAAATGTAGGGGGGAGTCTGTCCCAGGACCTTGAGCTGTATTAAGAGTGCTGCCTAGTGCAAGTAATCCAGAAGAGACCATTGATGCTCTTATAGTGACTCCTAATGAGTGTCTGAAGAACAGCAATTTAGAACTCTCCAGAGAGATGCACTTCCCTCTCGGACACAAGAGGGCGCTGCAGCTAGGGAGATAGACATAGGATGTGGAAATAGAGGGGAAATGTTAGACTTCAAAAACAAGCAAATGATAGACTATGAAGAGATGTGAGGGTAAACAGATCCCCCCTCTCCCCCCCCCAAAAAAGTCAAACAGGACTACTCTTTTCTATAGTACACATCGTCGAGATTTTTTGCCTTAATTAGACAAAATTCATGGATAATGTAGTGTGGCTGCTGTGTTAATCCACTTGAACATACGAATAAAGATCAATAAATAAAACAAGTTAAAAAGTATACGTTAGTAATGTGACACGTTCCCCCATTTCCAGAATAGAACATGTGGGAGGTTCATATGAGTCAACTAGCAAGAGTCAGGGAGAGTGTCACCGGGGTTGTTTGTGTGTGTGTGTGTGTGTGTGTCTCAAGAGTGTTGGGGGGCTGCATGTGTGTCTGTGTGCCTGGGTCTTTCTCTCATGACCCCCTCTCCCCCTTACAGGCTTCCTCCAGTCCGTAAGTCATCCCCCCCCCCCAATTCATAACCCCCCCCCCAGTCTCTATCATGCCCCCCATGCTTCACACAGTGTGTCTCTCATTCTCTCCATAAACCCCGACCCCTAGGCTTCACCCTTACACATCTTCACATCTCCCCCCCCCTTTCATCTAGTCCCTCTTTCATGCACCCATTCTTGTCCTGCACTGTAACTACCTCAAAAACGCTGCAGTTTAGGCTCCCCCCCCCCCCCACCACAATCGGCTCGCTGAAAGGTGGAACCACGCAGGGGCAGGAAGTTCAGGTTGATCTCCTGGTTTCAAGTCTCATGAGACTTCAGATTGCAAGCTCACCAGAATTCCTTGCACAGCACGGTTGATTCAGACCGCCAGTTGCAGTGTAATAAGCTTGAACCATGGTGTTTGGTTCTCGTGCGCATTTGTGCAGACATACAGATAATTTCCCTGTCACCTGAGTTCTAAACAGTTGGCATTACACCTTAATGAAACACACCTAAAAAAAAATGGCATGTATTATGCTGGCTAATAAAAACATTTTGGGGGCATGTTTATTAAGCTACGCTACGTGCACCAAGTTAACCGTTTGCGTGCTAACTGCAGCACCCCATGCTATGGGGTGGGAATGGGCAGGTTGGGACAGAATAAAGATGGTCATGGCACATTGTGGTTAGTGTGGGTGCCCTAGGCGTGCAGTTAACTCCATTGTCCTTAGCGTTGGTGCACTTACCACCTCTTCAAGCAATGGCAGTTCCTTATCGGTCCTCCAGTTCAGTCCTCCACTTCTGGGTAGTGTACCTCCTCCTGCAGCTTGGAGACTGGGCATGTCAAAACTTGTGACATCACTGGATGTAGCTTGCTGGTCTCTCCCATCAGCCCCAGTGTGTCCAGTCTCCATGCAGCAGGAGGACGTAGTGAGTCTAGATGCTGAGCTCACTGGAGGAATTAAGGAGCAGTTAGATTAGGTCTTGGTTTATTTTGGTCCCTATAACTTATTTGATTTGGATATCTGTAGCTTTTGCTTTAAAAAAACAAAAAACAAAAAACGGAAGGGATATTCGGGGGTTTGAACCGGCCCGCAGTCTATCTTCTCTCCTCTTTCCTCTGCCGGGTCCGTTGTGCTTAGCAGCTCTCTTCCCCTGGATGGTTCGGGGAAGAGCACTGCAGAGTGCGAATCAGCCTCTCTTGCGGCTCCGGACCGCCAGGGCAGATCAGGGGCCCTGCTCTCCCGCGGAAGGCAGCTTGGCGGCTGAGCAGTCCTACAGGAGTTGTGTGGGACGATGCTCCGGTAAGGCAGGCATCTTTATTTTGTTGTGGGGCGTTATTAGGGAAGCAGGACTCCCTCTCAGTCACGCAACAGCACAGGGCATTTTTCTCTGCTCCTTTAGTCATTTCGGCGCCAAGGCAGAGCCCGATTATTTTGCGGCCATTTTGCTGCACGCTGAAACCGTGTGGTGGTTTCCAGCGGGACAACCCGCGTCGGGGTAGTGAGCAGAGTGGTTTTGGAGGCTAACGTTAGCTGCTGCGGGCCCTTTATTTGTTCATATGCTTCTCCTTTTTTTCTCTTTATTTGCCTTTTTGTTTCAGTTTTATGCTAATTTGGAGGAGTTAAAAGGGGGAACTTTAATTCCCCATTGCTATATATTTATTTATATATAAATAAATAAAATAAGTAAATGAATAAATAATATCCAAGAGCTCAAGAGTGTCAAGCCTGATAACTAATGCCATCACGTCCCCAGTGCCTGGTGTGTGGCACACGCAGGGGACACTGGAATCTGCCGGGACTGTGCAGCAGCCTCCACCAGCATGGAACAGCAGATGGACAGTAAAGTGGCTCAGGAGTCACTTAACCCTTCGGCCATACCCAAAGGGGAGCTGCTGATGGGGGAGTCAAGCATTATCCCGGCCAGATGAGACGGCAGGGCCATCTAGCGCATTACCGCCAACGGCATCCGGACCTTCTTTGGGAGATTTCTTCCCAGATTTAATTTTACTAATGCATCAAGCTTATTGCTTGCGGCAACAGGGGAAACTGCCCGAGCCAATGCCACTCGTGGCTCCGTGGAAGCAGTCCGGGCCGGAAGAGTTCAGTAGCAAGCTTACAAGACCACTTAAGAAGGCACGGACGTCAAACACCTACTCTCGGATACGGAGTGGCCGGAATCAGAGGCCGAGATAGACCTCAAATCTCAAATGGAGGAATTGGAAGAAGGGGAAATCCCGGAGCCTGAGGATCAGGCGAGAATCATTCGTGTTTTCAGGAGGGACAAGCTCACGGCCCTCATAATGGAATCCCTTCAAGCGCTCAATCTGGCTGCGGTGCAGCCAGCGGAAGAAGAGAGGTTGGAGACCCTCTCATCCAGGCGGTGAGGTAATCTCAGGTGGTGGTTCCTGTCCATAGAGTGGTTGACCAGATGATCCAGGATGAATGGGATCTGCCGGAAGCGGGTCTGCAGGGATTCTGGACTATGAACAAGCTCTATCCCTTAGCAGACAAGGACAAGTAAAGGTTTCGTTCCCCACGTATCGACGTGGCAATGTCTGCGGTCACAAAGATGATGACTATTCCGTTTGAAGGCAGCGCTGCCATGAAGGATGCGCAGGATAGGAAGGTTGTTGGATTGTTGAAACAGGCTTTTAAGGCGAATGCTCTTTCGCTGTAAGCCTCCATTTGTGGGGCCTGGGTGGTGAGAGCGTGCTTTAGGTGGTCCCAGCGACTGCAGCAGCCTCCTCAGCTGGACCAACTGGAGGTGAAACAGCTAGAATCTGGATCGGCATACTTAGCGGATGTTCACTACGACCTGATAAGAGTCCTAGCCAATAGCATGGCCTCCTTAGTAGCTGCACGCTGTTATCTGTGGTTACATAATTGGGTGGCGGATGGTTCGTCCAAGTCACGCCTAAGTAAGCTCCCTTTTAAGGGTAAGTTGTTGTTTGGGGAAGACCTAGACAAATTGGTGAAGGATCTGGGGGAGTCCAAAGGGGGACGGCTCCTGGAGGACAAACCTAAACAGGGGAAGTCCTTGCCGTCCATGAGGGGCCAGTTCAGGGACTTCAGGAGATTTCACTCGTCACGGTTAGGAGGTTTTCAAAGAGGCCGATTTGCTGCCAGAACCCAGGGGTTTTGTGGGTTTCGGGGAGCAGGTAGAAGTTTTGCGGCGGCCTCAACAGCATTGAGTCAAACCACAATGAAGCGAGGCGGGCCCAGGTAGGAAGTCCGCCGATTGGGGGGAGACTTCGGGAGTTCCTTCCTGCCTGGGCCCAATTAACGTCCGACCAATGGGTGTTGGAGATAATACGCGAAGGTTATGCTCTAGAGTTTGCCTGTCTGGTTCTAGACCCATTTGTCCTTTCTCCTTACAAAGGCCAGCAGAAAACCCTCTCAGTACAGCAAACGGTGGATTGTCTCTTGAAGTTGTGGGCAGTGGTACCGGTACCAGCAACAGAGTGCGGCGCAGGTCGTTACTCCATTTATTTTGTGGTGCCAAAGAAAGACAGGTCACTCCGGCCTATTCTGGACTTAAAAGAAGTGAATCGCTGTCTACGGGTACCGCATTTCTGGATGGAAACGTTGTGTTTGGTAATCGTGGTGGTGCGACAAGGGGAGTTCTTAACCTCCTTTTGATCTCACGGAGGCATATCTGCACGTGCCAATCAGAGCTGCTCATCAGAAGTTCCTGAGGTTCGCGCTCCCCTGGGGACATTACCAGTTTCAAGCACTGCCCTTCGGTTTAGCAATGGCGCCAAGCACCTTCACGAAGGTCATGGTGGTGGTGGTGGCGGCGTTGCGAAGGTAAGGCGTTCTGGTTCATCCTTACTTCGACGATTGGTTGATTTGGGCAAAGTCCGATGTCGAGAGTGTACAGGTTATGGACAAGGTGGTGAGATTTCTGCAGAGTCTCGGCTGGGTGATAAACCCAGGATATAGAATACTTGGGAGTACGCTTTGACACAAGGAAAGGAGCAGTGTTTCTACCAGGTTGTGGGGCTCTAGCTTTACGCCAGTTGGTACGCAAATTCTTGTCTATTCTGGCACTGAAGGCTTGGAGTTATCTTCGTGTGCTAGGGACAATAGTGGCGACCCTGGAGCTAGTGCCATGGGCCAGAGCCCACATGCAGCCATTGCAGAGAGCTCTGCTTCACCGTTGGTCACACCAGAACGATTCGCTGAGCAAACGCCTCCCCTGTCCTCTCCCCGTAAGGCGATCGCTTCAGTGGTGGCTTTGTCCAGAACACCTGGAAGCGGGCTCGCAGCTGGATCAGCTGCAGTGGCTCCCTATGTTGACGGATGCGAGTCTAGCAGGGTGGGAAACGCACTGCAGGGATCGCTTCACACAGGGCACTTGGAGCGACCAGGAGCTCCAATGGTTGATCAACCGTCTCGAGCTGCGAGCGGTGTTTCTAGCGCTGCAGGTGTTCGAAGAGAGAGTGAAACACCGGGCAGTGCGAGTTCTTTCGGACAATTCCATGACGGTGGTCTACATCAATCGTCAAGGCGGAACGGTGAGCTCAGCCATGGAAGAGGAAGCAGGGGCGCTGTTCGCCTGGGCGAAACCTCGACTGCAAGCGATATCGGCAGCACACATTGCAGGAAAGGACAATGTGACGGCAGGCTTCCTCAGCAGAGTCAGGGTGGATGCGGGGGAATGGGAGCTGCCATCCGAAAGTGTTTGCCCAGATAAGCAGCAGACCCCATCTGCGGACTATGGATTTCATGGCGACATTTCGGTCGGCAAAGACGAGTCGGTTCTTCAGCAGAAGATGAGAGAGGATGTTGGAAGGGATCGATGCTTTGCTCTGATACAACATTGGCTGTTGTTGGGGCTTCTCTATGTATTCCCCCCGTGGGCGCTCATAGGGCGAGTGGTGCAGCGCATCGAGGCTTATTGGGGAGAGTGCTGTTGGTGGCCCTGGATTGGCCAAGACGCCCATGGTATGCCAATCTAGTCTGCCTTCTCGACGGGGAGCCTTGGAGATTGCCAATGACAGAGAATCTATTGGTACAGGGTCCCCTTTGAATGCCACAGGTGGATCGGTTCTCACAGCTTGGCTATTGAAAGGGTGAGGTTTAAGGAAAAAAGGCTATTAGAGTGCCATCGTCGCAACTTTGCTACGAGCCAGAAAGAGATCCACATCCCTGGCATATGTGCGCATATGGCGTATCTTTGAGGATTGGTGTTCTCGACTGCAGGTCCGGGCTTCTACTGTGTCCATCCCAACAGTGTTAAGCTTTTTGCAAGACGGTTTTGATAAAGGCCTGGCGGCCAGTTCTCTCAGGGTTTAGCTGGCAGCTCTGTCTTGTTATAGAGGTAAGGTCCAGGGAGTTTCCTTGGGTTCTCATGCCAATGTGGTGCGGTTTCTAGACTCCGACCCTCTTGTAGAGTGCTTATTCTGCCGTGGGATCTCAACTTAGTCTTGGGAGCGTTAGCTAAGCAGCCTTTTGAGCCTTTAAGTCGGGCTTCAGTCAAGGATTTAACTCTGAAGACGGTATTCTTGGTGGCCATCTGTTCAGCACGGCGAGTTTCGGAGCTGCAGGCCCTATCCTGTCGGGAGTCGTTTTTCTTTCTCTAGGGAAAAGGTGGTGCTGCGGTCTGTGCTGTGGGTTTTTTTTTGCCAAAGGTAGTTTCTCCGTTTCACTTGAATCAAGCGGTATCCTTGCCAGTATTGGGTTCTACAGAGGGGACCGCCTCAGACCGTAGCTTACGGTTTTTGGACATAAAGAGTGTTAAGGCAATACCTAAAGGTGTCAGTCCTTTCGTAGGTCGGATTGGCTATTTGTCCTGTTCGGAGGTCCCCGTAAAGGGGAAGTGACTTCTAAAGCTTCAATCTCCAGATGGGTTCAGGAGGCTATAGCGTCAGCATATATTTTTCAAGGTCATCAGGTGCCAACAGGTCTACGAGCTCATTTTACTTGAGCGCAAGCGACTTCTGGGCGGAACACAGTTTGGTTCCACTGGTAGACATTTGCAGAGCGGCTACTTGGTCATCTCTTCATACTTTTTTAGTAAACATTACTGTCTCGACGTTCTCACAGCCAAGGATGCCTGTTTTGGGGCAGCAGTGTTGCAAGCCAGGTGAAAAGGTCCTTCCCAATGAGTACTGCTCTGTTACATCCCAGAGATGGAGGACTGAACTGGAGCACCGATAAGGAAAGAGAAATTACACTTACCCTGGTAATTGTTGTTCCTTGAGGGAGTCCAGTTCAGTCCTCAATCCCGCCCGAAGTTGGGTTGCAAGAGCTGTTTTGTTTGGTTGGGAGGACTGCCAGTCATCGTGGGTTCAAGCCCTTCTGTTTCTGACTCTTTATTTCTGGCTATCTTTTTGCTCTTTCTTCATCCTGATCAGTTCAGGGAGGAGAGGGAAGTATTAGAAGAGGTTGCTCCCTCTTCATTGAGGGGGTATTAGTTAAATGTTAAGAGTTAAAAGTTAATGTTGCAGTTTAAGTGGAATTGATTAATATAGCTACTTATTTGTTGCTCCTTTGAGTCTGCTTTGTCAATAGTTCACTGGGGCTGATGGGAGGGACCAGCAAGCTACAACCAGTGATGTCACAAGTTTTGACATGCCCAGTCTCCAAGCTGCAGGAGGAGGTACACTACACAGGTGGAGGACTGAACTGGATTCCCTCAAGGAACAACAATTACCAGGTAAGTGTAATTTCTCTCTTGTGCACTTGCATGTCGGTTAGTGTAGTGCCACATAGCTGCAACATGCTAACTGCAGGGGAACATGCCAGACACAGCCTGAACAGTTAACACGGGCTGCCACGCTAATTCCACACCCAATCGCCTTTTTGACTTAGCAAAGTCACACATTTCACATCACAGATAAATGATGTACTTCTATATAGTATTTTACGATTTGTTTGGTTTTTTTCTTTTAGTTGTACAATCACTTGACTCAGTGATAGGACAATTCTATATTATGCATTTTCATAGCAGAAAGTCAGAAGAAATTATTTTATTCATATTTATTTTGTCAAATTATAAGTAGTACCAGGAAATTTATGGCCCGATTGTCCTTTATCACTGCTCATTCCTTCACCAGCCACACCCACTCTTGTCAAGGTGTTCTCAAACTTTCACTTATCTTTGTATTAGGAAACATTTAACAGTGTGAGTTGGGGCCCTTTTCCAATGAAACCTTGCTTGAGTTGCCTTGAAAATTCACTACCCCATCAAAAATGGGAGCTCTGACGTATTGTGGTTGCTGTTTTAGTCCTCTTGATGAACTTTCCTTTCTATAGGATGGGATAGCAGAAGTCCTTAGGTGTATTATCTCCTCTTTAGCACTGCTCAGTTCACACTACTACGTTTACTGTTGACACTGCACTGAAGTCTGTTTTGAAGGCTGACACATTGCAGGTCCACAGGGAGGCAACGTTAGTTCAGTGCAGTTTTTACTTTATTATTTGGCTATTAGGAGGATGATGAAATGCTGCGGCTGTGTTCTGCATATGCATGATCATATGATTATCCTTTGAACCTATTAATAGTTTGTGACGCTGAGCTGATATGATTTCATGTTGTTGCGACGACAGTCTAATTCTGCTGCTGTAGGAGAACAGTTCTAGGATGATCGTGGCTTTGCTGCCACAATGCCTGTGAAAGTTAACTGCTGGCAAACATTTTCTGTGATGGGGAACTGCCATATATATGTGCAGTACAAAATGCAATGTGTGCCTTCGAGTCCATGCTGACTCCTGGCAACCCAGCCGCTCCCTGAGTTTGACCGGAAGTAGATTGCCAGGCCTTTCTTCCGAGGCAATGGAGGGCTAAGTGACTTTCCCAAGGCCACAAGGAGTGCTAGTGGGAATCGAACCCTGCTCTCTCGGTTCCCAAGCCAGTGTCTCGAACCATTAGGCTACTCCTCCACTCCATGCAATACATGGGTAGAAAGCACAGTTTTCAGACCTGCTGTCTGTTAGTGTGATGAACAGTCTCCTCACCCTCTGAAGCCTTGGGAATAACTGAGAGAATTTTTTCAAGCACAATTTGGTGTGAAGCCTGTACCGTGCATATAGGTTTTGACGGATGGCAGGCATTCTGCTTTCCAGTGACTCACTATTAATGCAATTTCTTGGTACAGGATCACTAATACTCCTGTGATCCTGAAGATTTACTTTAGAGCATTAAAAGGCTCCAAGCTGCTGTGTGAGGAAAGCCAGCCATAGCATGACATCATTGCAATGTCTTGTTTGTCCCTCCCCGACTTCTGCAATAGGGGTGGGAGTGTTTCTTGTAGCAGTGGCTGGTACCAGAGGCATCGCTGTGGGATGGGGTTAGGGAGGGCAAATATATCAACGAGACTTCATTTGTGCCTTGTGGCCCCTCAGCTCTGGCCCACAGCAATTTTTTAATGTTTGTTTGTCTCTGGTCTTTCCAGTAGTAGCTCAGGTACAGTTGGTATTTCCCTGACCCTGGAGGTCTTAGTCTAAGGGGCCGATGCAGAAAGCTAGCGCTGGAGTTGTGTGCTAAAGGTCGTGCACATGGTTTTCTAGCGTGAGAGTAATGCAGAAGTTGAGTGCCTGTATCTAGCAAACAAATGGCATGCAAATGAGGTAGGCATAGAAAGTCTGCGCTGAACCAGCAAGCAAATGCGCAAAAGCGTCTGCATTAGCAGCACCTAAATCCTGCATACAAATAGTCGCTTGTGTGCATGGGCTGGAATTCTCCACGGCACCATATATGTGCTCAGATGTTTTACTCGCAAAAATATTGATGTCTTTAAACGACGACGATATTCCAGGCACAGAATGTCATGTGCCACATACGATTTCATCATATGCGTGTACATTCGTTCCAGAAAGAATCCCCTGCCTTTTCATTAAAGAACTAATTTCAGCAAAGCCTGGAAAATACAGCGGGGGGGGGGGGGGGTTGTCTGCTCACGAAACGAAGAAATTCCTCCTCAGTACTGAGCGCAGACCCCTTACGTCTCCTTTGAGTAGGTGTTAAAGTTCCAGCATTAAGTTCAACCTTCGTTCGTCGTTCTGTGCACTTCTCTGCATCCAGGCAGAATAGCTGGTTGCTTGCCATGTCATTTGAATGGATTTACATGGGCCATGTGCTTGCATTGGTGCGGGCTTCTACATAGTGATTGTATTTGCATCAGTCCCATTTCTACACTGCAGCATGACATCTACACACCAAAAAATATGCACAGATGTTTCACTACCTATGCGTAGGCAATGTTAACATTTCTGCATCGCCCCTAAGTTTGTACTACAGGCCACAGAGTGTAAATGAGATTTGAATCCTGTTTTCTAGCTCGCTGTTCTAAGCACCAGGCTGCTACTCCACTATCCCCTAAATCGGTGCTTTTCACATTTTTATCCCATATGACCCCTTTTTAATAACTGAAAATTCACATGACCCTCAGATGATGATGAAATCAAACTAGCAGATATCCCGCCTCCTTCCACTCACTTATAGAAGGACGGTAGCAGTAACAGCAGCAGCAGCAGTCAGCACAGGGTCCCTTGTGTCAGTGTGCAGTGTGCTTACAAACCCCAGTACTCAGCATGGCTTTCCAACCTAACAGCACACTTGCCCAGGAGCTGGCAAGGACCTATGAATCGTCACGGACTCCACAGGCCACATGCTGATTGGTGACTTGGCTTAGATCACAGTGAAAGCCCAGAGAGATGGGGACATGGCCATGTTTCTGTGACCCCATTTGGAGTCCCGACCCCAGGTTTAGGAACCACTGCCCTAAATAATTTGTATATTTTGTAGTATTGTATAAAATTCCTTCTTCCACAGACTGTATTTCACATGCTAGTTCATATGTATCATAACTGTCTATTATTTGGCAATGATGATGTTGCAGCTTTTGGGGTAAGTGTGGAAGCAGATACACATGGCACCTGTTGATGGGGGAAAGGGGTTTCTCTTGCATCCTGACAGGAGCAGTGGGCTGCTTTCTTATCAGATGATCTGACGAGCCAGAGTACAAACTCTGTGTTAGGCAACCCTGTGCTGAGCTTTAACGCAAGTTTAATGCAGATGTTTTGCTCACTGATGCAAACAGCATGCAAATAAGTTGTGTGCAAAAAGTCAGCACTGAACAAGGAGAGCAAGGCAGACACATGCACACAGGGGCCTGTTACTAGTAATTAGATCTTGGGCACAAAAAACTCCCACTTTTTGGCACTTGTGCTGGAATGCAATCTGGCACATAAACCAATGTTATTCTGTGCAGAATATTGATGTTTATGCACCAGATTGGATTCCAGCACATGCGTGTAACATTGTTCCAGCACACCTCCCCTGCTCTTTTTCTTTTCTACCACTCCCTTCAACAATCCAGAAAAAAGTTGCCGGTGCTGTATGCTAAAGATACCTCATAGAGAAGAAACTGGCATGAATTCCTCACCAACGCTGACTGCAGACCTACAGGATAAGCTAACCCTTTACATTTACTCAGACCTCACATTAAAATCCCAATGTTGAGCTCGGCCTTCTGGTCTTTATACCCATTTCTGCATTTGTGCTGAATAGCTAATTGCTTCATTACCGTGGATTTAAATGTGGTGTGTGCTGCTGCCTGCTCGAGGCTTTGTGCACAGTTAGCTCATGTGGGAAAACTCCTGCATTGGTAGCACACAAAATTGTGCGCAAAGCCTAATGAACTTGATTGCATCAGCCCATGCTGCTGGTACTATGCAGTGAAGTGACTGACGTCTTGACAGACGGCAATGCATCACGACAGGAGACATTAGAATACCACAGAGTGATGGTTCAAGAAGAACAGTAATGGTGCCCCCTAGCTTGCAGCAACGGCTGTGTCCTGGGGATATGGAATGCTCTGCTAACCCACGGCGGGCAGTTAGGTCCTCGGCTGAAGGTAGCGATTTTATTATATTTATAATTGTGTTAATTCAAATAAAAGCTGCAACTTTTATTTGAATTATTTTTAAATTTAACTGGTGCTTTTTTAGTGGTAGCTGAAGGCAAGTATAATTAGATGCAATAGATATTTACTGGTTCATGTAGAGCGTACAAAGTCATGAGGGGTGTGGTGGAATTTGAACTCTGGCTTTTCTGGTTTGCAGCCTGATGCTCTAACCATATTATTTCTCAGCCTAGTCATATTTTGCTTAGATTACTGTGGGTACCATCTATGCTGGTCTCAGTGATTACAAATTGAAATGATTACAAGCTATCCAGAATACCACTGTAAGACTATCTCATGCTTCCAAATATGACCATCTCGCACCACTATTCATCCATTATCACTGGCTACCTGTCACTTTAACAACTTTAACCTACTTGGATCAGCTATTGATAAAGAAGCAACAAGCAGTCAAGAAATCTGACGACACATTGCTCTTGGCAGAATGGCTATGAAGGACCTAGACAAGATTCTCAAGAGCAGAGATGTCTCTCCATACAAAGATTTGACTTGTTCAAGCAATGGTATTGCCCAGTATCCTGTTTCCAACAGTGACCAATCCAAGTCACAAGTACCTGGCAGGTTCTCAAAAAAGTACACAGATTCTACAATGCTTGTCCCGGGGCAAGCAGTGGATTTCCCAGGTTCTCTTTAATAATGGTTTATGGACCTTTCCTCGTCATATGGATGCGAACGTTGGATAGTGAAAAAGATAGACAGGAAGAAAATTGATGCCTTTGAATTATGGTGCTGGCGATGAATACTGTGTATACCATGGACTGCCCGAAGAACAAACCAGTCAGTACTAGAGAAGATCAAACCTAAGCTTTCTTTAGAAGCTCGGATGACAAGGCTTTGACTTTCATACTTTGGACACATCATGCGAAAAGAGATCATTAGAGAAAGACTTCATGCTTGGCAAGATGATAGGTCAACGCAAAAGAGGAAGGCCAGCAATGAGATGGATCAATACAATAACAGCAGCTACGGCTATCAGTCTGTCAACAATGAGCTGCCGGAGTGAAGACCAAACACAATTTAGGACAACTATCCAGAGGATCGCCATGAGTCGACACCAACTCGATGGCACTTAAAAACAACAACCTGTCACTACCTCTTCCACTATAAAGTCTTCACGTTGCTTCATAAAAAGTTGCATACTGGTGCACTTGCCTATCTCTCCTCTAGGCATTTTTCATGCACATCACTGTGTACTCCATTCAGTTCATGCTAATTGCTTCCCCCTCCCCCTCCAGTTTCATGGGCCAAATATGAAGCCACCTGACAAGTCCACCTTTTATTTTCTTGGCCTCAGCTTATGGAACGATCTATCCTGCCACATCTCTGCCTAGGACCCTCTTACTTAAAATTCAAAGTGAGTCTCAAAACTCATCATTTTCCAGAAAGCTTTTAACTTTCCCTCCCTCCCTACTTTGCTGACCTGCCTTATCCACCCATTTTCTATAAGCAACTGACTATACAGCCCAGCTTATGCTTCTTTTCTCCCCCCCATCCTTTCTGCTTCCTGTTCTTGTATGACTGCCTCTGTCTCTCTTAAGGAGTTCTTTTCTATTTTTTCTGGTGGCTTTTTATTTAATTCTAAACCGCTTTGCTGATTCCAAAGGCAGTATATCAAACTTTTAATAAACAATAAAGCATACTAGGCTGCTCCTTCAGGAATGCAGAGGTGTAACCACACATGGGCATAGGTGGGCTCCCCCCTCCCCCTCACACATGCATGCTTGCTCTTGTGCGCTCTTTGAAGACAGGCCATCTGGTCAGTAGTAGCGACACAGCCCAATAACAGGAAAACTAGCATGTGTCAACATCTTCACTGCCTAGTGCCCAACCTGTTAACCTCTATTTATTTATATTCTCTTATATACCGCGCTATTCTGCATCAGTGTGGTTTACATTGAACAAACTGAAATTACATTGAACAGGGCATTATAACTTGGAGATAACTATTTATTTTTACAGGGAACATGGGCTATGGAGGGTTAAGTGGCTTGCCCAAGACCACAAGGAGCACCTGTGGGACTAGAAACCCCAGTCCTTCCAGCCCAAGGTTGCTGTCCTCTAGTGGGATTTGAACCCCCGACCTTCCGGCCTGAAGTACCTTGCCCCAACCACTAGGCCACTCCTCCACTCATGTCCCACCAAAAAATCAGTTCTGGCAGTGGTGCCATAAGCTTGTATAAAATTGCTTTATGGTGGTGGGAAGGCCAGGCAGGACAATTGTTTGCACTACCGAATGCTAATAGGCCTTGCACCACCCTGAGGGAAGATCCATGATGGCAGATGTAAACTGCTGAACACTGGTTATACCTTTATTCTCTTCCTATGGGTAAATGCAAGGGGAAGATCCAGGCCCATCCCTTGAAGTCTGGGAAGTGTACCACTGCTTGTTCCATGGATTGATTTGTCCTGTGCTTTGGGGGACAAAACATTATTTCTGGTATTGAGCCACAAAGTGAGACACTACACCAGTCGCTCTGAGTTCTGCTTTGGCTTAGAAACATTATTACATCCTCAGGATCAGGTTTTCTTAGGACAGCCTGACGTCCCCTGCTATGCCTGGCCCGACTGAAAAACTGATGCCCAAAAGGTTTACCTGGTCTCTAGTCAAGAAAGGGGCCGCCAGGAGGAGTGGGGGGGGGGGGGAGATGCCTTGCCACAGGGTGCATGTTGTGTGAGCCGTGACAGAGTGGGGAGTGTGTCTATTCAGAAGCAGGAATCTGTTTGCTACCTGAGATGACCATCAGAGACCCATCGGTAACTGTTCCTGGCATTTCCAGTATACGCCATTCAGCTGGACTTTGTACCTAGAACTATTTACCCTAAAGGCTATTGCCAATCTCACCCTTAGTGCCTCATTAATGCGCTCAATACAAACGTTCATGAGATTGAGGGAAAACCCAGGAGTTGAAACAGAATGTCTGCCTGTTAATGAGGAAAGGATTCTGAAGATTCAGTCCACAGAAGTGGTGGTAGTAAATGACAATGCCTCTTTGAGGGCCAAGATGAGGCCCTGGAGAACTCTAGACAATCCAACTTGCGTTTAGTCAATTTTCCTGTTACCGCTTTCCTCTCCCCTTGAGACGTTTAAAAAATACTTGAGTTTTTGATGCTTCCTCTGGAGTCTGTCTAAAATTTATTTGCCAACTGGTAAAATTCATCAAGAGGCTGAGAGCCAGGCAGTGCCTATGGAAGTTTGGGATGTAATCTGCTGTTTTTGGAGATGTTGGACTCTGAGCTGGTAGTACCTGCCACTTTGATGGTTACTTTGGCTTTGAGCTCAGCTCAAGAGTGGTTTCTGCAAGTCTTTTTTAGGCATTGTAAGGAAGTATTTCTAAACTGCAAGGTTAGAATGTTTCCGGGTGTTACAAGGGAGGCGGAAAGAGTTTATCCTTTTTAGACTTGGGATTCTCCAGTTGAGAGCTCTGTCTTGAAATTTCCCTGTTAACGTTTTGTCAAGTATAAGTCAGCAAAATATGTATTCTTGGAGCCGCCTTATCTGTCCTTTTGTATAGTTCTGCAAAGGACTTTGGTTTCTTCTATTATAATTTTGTTTAGGATGCTGTCCCATAAAATATGATTTTTGTTTGTCCTTTTATCAACTCATTTTATTGTCATTTCTTTAGGTATTTAAATATTTTTCTTCTGTGTATTTGAATTGAAGACCACTAGTATTGTGGACTAGTGGTCTTCAATAGATTTATTTTGTTTGTTTTATATTTTTTTTGCGTCTCATTAAACTTTGCTGTATAAGTTGTTTTTTGCTTGATTGATAATACTACTACTAGTACTACTATTAATCATTTTATACCGCTACAAGGTGTACGCAGCGCAGTACAGAAACATGTATAATTTGCAAAAATATAAACTTAAAAAATGGGCTTTGCATCTTTTAGTGCTCTTAAGTATATGTGCATGATGTCATCACAGTGATGTGATCTGGGATATCGGCGTCCGCTGCTATGTGCAATACGAGAGTCACTTGGGAACTTTTAGGAGGGTAGCACAGTGGGAAGGATTTTGGCCTGAAAAGACAATGGGTTCATAGTCCTGTCGTCCTTGAGAGCAAGCCAGGCACCAACAGTAAGGCAAGGGTGGTGGAAGGCGCAATCTTGCCGAGGATGGGAAGTGCTGTGCACCTTTTTGCTAGGGCTCAGGATTCTGAGCTACTATAGACCATATATTGCTGCTTGTTTTTTTTTCCCCTGCAGTTTCCTTGTGGTTCTAAGGGGGGGGGGCGGGGGTTTCAATCAGCCCTTATTTGCAGTTCTTCATCCACATTTTCAACCCCTTTCTTCAATAGCTCAGCCATGAAGATCAGAAAACCAAAATTAGTGCTGGGAATCAAACCAGGTATCCGGCATGGCTGACCCCTGTATTTGTGATTCTATTACAAATGGCATTACACCTTGTGGACCAATCCAATCCCATGTACTTGATGTCATATATGTGTTTTTGGACATTGGCTGCTTTCAATAGAGTGGCTTAAAGAATTTGCAACATGCTGCCCTGGGTCTGACATGTTTCTTTCTGAGAATGCAGGCAATTCCCACCCTCATTCATTGACTAATATGTCATGTTCCTAGAACACTAAGGGCTTTTTACTATAGTTTGTTGCGCTTTTGCATCCTAACGTAGAAATGGCGTGCAAAACCATGGCCGCATTAACTGTCGGGGGAGTGGAGCATGTTCCTGTCAGGTAATGTGCTTCACTGTGCCTTAACTGAGACCAAATTAGTGCGGGTGCACGTGCCTACGCCTATTGAGGTGGCAATTGCATGCCTTGAGGTTAGCGTGGGCATGCTCGACTACAAGGCGTTCGCCACACCCACACTCTGCCCCTACCATAACCACCCCAACGCTTGAAGCACAGTTAATGCGGAAATTGGATCATGCTAACTATCCTAGCCTCATGTCAATAAGTTGCCGCAGCTCACAGCGTGCTGTAGCTTGTGCTAAATGCATAGCACACTTTAGTAAAAGGGCCCCTGAATTATATAATCTGTGGAGGAGCACCACAAAAAGACAAGGTAAAAAAATTACTTTTGCAAACAAAAGATGATTTTGTATTGTTTCATTGTTCCTCACTCCTTGATAGGTTCAGAGGGCACAACAAATCAGCATAATTCTCGCTTTATTCAAAATGGTATTTAGTAAACAGGTCATTTAATGGTGTTCCTCTGAGCAGAAGATATGACCCTCTTCTTATATCTGCTGTAATTATAGTGCTGCTCCCTGGGACATGGTTATTAGTCCACTGTAGTTAGACTGCATGTCAACTCATGAATAATACAGTTTATTAGCACTTCACCGTAACTAGAAAGGAATTGGGTATGTTAACAGGAAACGGATTTCGTAATGCGTCTGTCTTTGCTTTATAGCACTATGCAATGAATGTTCAGAACTCTGAATATAGAAAGAGCACAGAAATTTGCTTAACATGTTTCTGCTTCAGGATTTGTGCAATAAGGTGGCTTAATTCAGGTAAATTTCTTTTTCCCATTTAAGTATAGGTGTGTAAGTTTTATTCTCCATGGACAAGCAGGAAGTAAGACCTCATGTATGGGTGATGTCGCAACAGAGCCCCATGCAGGAACGCTCCCCAGCTTCCATTGAAAACTTTTGGGTGACTCCATCGTGCTTGCCTTACCACCTGCTGTGGCGCCATCTTCTCTAGTGTGTTTTTTTTCCATGGAGCCCCTAGGATGGGTTCCTGCTATCCTCAGCAAAAGTTGTGCTTTTCTACCTCCTTGCAGGTCATTTATTTTCAAAAAATGAACCCCTCCCCCCCCCCCCCCCCAAAACTTTGTTCCTAGTCTTTCTGCCCGTCACTGGTAGCATCAGCTCTAAGGCCTCCGCTTGTTTTACTTTTTTTCTTCGCCCTGCGTTTTTCCTGCGGCTGGCACTATCGAGCCCTCTGACTTAACAGTGTCTGTGTTCCCAGACATGTCCAAACTAGCCAGTGGGTTTAAGAAATGCACCAAGTGTGGCTGGACCATCTCAGTCACTGACCACCACAATTGGTGCCTTCAATGCCTTGGCCCCGACCGCCAGCCTGCATCTTGTATTCTGTGCCTGCAGATGACAAGGTGGGGCCTGAAGGGCTGGAGAAACAGAGGGAAGTCCCTCTTTGGGCTGTCAGATTTGGCATCAGCCACAGCATTGGCACTGACGGCCTAGGGAAGTTCCACAGAGGCGTAGCCCATCGAGGGGTGCTCACAGACACTTGGGGCCGGGGTTGCCCAGAATGGAGGCTTTCCATCGACTTCCACACAGAACAGATGACTGACTCCTTGACGTCAAAGGGGGCATTTGAGCACCAGGCCTCAACCCATGTGCACCGTCACCAGAGTCCTCCTTGATGCAACACAGAGAGCGGCACGCTAATTTGCCAGGGTGGGATGAGTCAGCTCCCAGGGCCACAGAGTGTCTCCTGATGTCCCTACCATTGCTACTGGGGTACTGGAGTTGATAGCCAAAGTCATAATTCCAGCCCTAATGCCTTCAGAGATGGCAGTACTGGATGAACGCCTTTGAAGCCCATATGGCAGCGGTATTGGCCAAGCAGCAGACTGGGCCTTTGGTGCCCAGGCATCACCAGCACCATCCATCCAGTTGATCCTCGACACCCATTCACTGCCCCGAGGCAGGTGCATTAGGCCAAAGATATGAACAGATGCCTGTTCCCATGGCTATCTCCACTCTTGCGTGTCGGGGTCTGTTGTTCTGGTGCATTCGCGGAAGCACTTTGTGCACAGTCGGTCCCACCGATGCCCTGTAAACTGTGTAAATGACTGAATATCAGGTCCTTGGTTCCCAGGCTACTGCTCTAACCATTAGGCTGCTACTCCACGCCTT
Organism: Ichthyophis bannanicus; assembly: GCA_033557465.1. Lineage (NCBI taxonomy): Eukaryota > Metazoa > Chordata > Amphibia > Gymnophiona > Ichthyophiidae > Ichthyophis > Ichthyophis bannanicus. The sequence goes on from CM066042.1 coordinate 78,249,676, forward strand.
ATTGCTTTGCAAATGAAAAAAGCAGCATAAAATATTTGCTTTTCATCATCGCCTGTGACGTAACAGAATGCAGACAATATGAATAACTTCTCTGGGCTGAAAATTATATTTATTTAACTGATTTAATATGTCACACTATTTTTCAGTCAGAGCGGTTTACATACAACATTGAAAAATTATTTACATAAAACAGGATGGATTATCCAAGTTAACTAAATATTTAACAACTGGATTCTAAGGAGGGGATAAGGGGTAAGGGGTAAACTGTGAGTTGGGCCCTTAAGCAGTCCAATTGAGGCAGGACTCTTTCTTGGGGGATGTTGTCACTATATAGCCAGAATAAAGGTGTTTTTAGGGTCCTGCGAAAGCTTGAAAGGTCAGAATTGGAGTGGGTCAGGTAGCGTGCTCCAAAGGATAGGAGCATACAATGGAAATGCTCTATTGGTTGGTTGGTTTTTTATTCTTGCTGCAGGAGTTATGAGGGTGTTGCACATACCTTGTCGTCTTTGCCTATTATCAGTCATCCAGTGAATGGTGGCTATATAAGTCTGCGGATATCTTGTGTAGGATTTTATGCTTACTGCAATCGGTAACCAATGGAGGTGTCTTAGTGCTGGAGTGATGTGCTCTGATCTGGATGCTCCATGTAGCGTACATGCTGCAGTATTCAGAGCCATTTGAAGTGGATGTAGGGTGTACTTTGGTAAGCCTTGATGGATGATAATGCAAAAGTCAAAATGTGGGAAGATGAGAGTTTGGAAGGTAGTGCGGTAGACAATTGAGTCAAGGAGCAGGTATGAGTCGCGGAGCGTTCTTATCTTGTGCTAAATGGGTTTGGTTGTATTGCAGATGTGACATTGCATATTCAGTTGCTGGTGAATGGTAATCCCAAGGTATCGAACTTCCTGTTTTACTTTAAGTTCTGTGTTTTTTGCCTCATAGATGGAGGGATGAATGATTGGTCTTTGGTTATCAATAGCACTTCAGTCTTTTTGTAATTAACCATAAGATTGTCTAGAGAGATATTGAGAGACTGTATTGAAGAAATCAACCAATTTGGTGTAGTTAGGTTTGTCTGTGGAGAAAGGTACATATAACATAATGTCGTCAGCGTAAACATGATAATGTATGGCAAAGGACTCTATTAGGGGACATATAGGCTAAACAGAGATTGAATAGCAGGGAGGAGAGTACTGAACCTTGTGGGACTCCTTGTGTTTGGATGTGTGTGTCTGAGTGAGCCCCTATTTTTACTTGTCGGCATCCACTCAAGATTGGAACCAATCCAGTGCCGTATGTTCTAATCCTCTCATGTAGATGGCCTATCAAGGTACTATGGCAAACGGAATTGAAAGCCGAGGCAATATCCATAAATATTAATAGAAATCATTGTTTTGGTTTCTCAGTGGCTCTAATGAGCCTATCCATCAGGGATGTTAAGAGTTTCAACTCCATGATGTCTGAATCCAGGCTACTGTGGGCCAGCAATATACTCCATTCAGTGGCTAATGTTTGTGCAGAGGTTTCAGTGCACATGTTCTCAGGACAGTACCTAGCTCTAAATGCGCCCTGTGAAATTTGTGAACTTGGAGCTCCCCTGCCTTGCAAGCCACATACAGGAACTCACTTTTGTTGGGCTTCCTGAAAGCCCAGTGATATTAGCATCCCTTCTATGCTTGTGCTCTGTGCAGCCGCACCGCTCGCACAGCCCTTGGTGTGGTCCTGCATGTGCTTGTAGGTACAGGAAAAGGAATAAGACCGGGGGAGTCAAAGTACACAGCAAGATATGCTTGGATTCCTTATCATGGGAGGGGAATTTGGTGGATCTTCTCTTAGGCTTCTCTCTCAGGAAAGGAGTGATCAGGATCAATGCTTTGGGTCTGAGGCTTTGAGTGAGCGAGCCTTCAAATGAGTGTGACACACTCTTAATGAGCAAATCTTGGCATTTTTGCATCAGTTATACACAATCCCTTCTCATGTCATCCAGCACTGAACACAAAGGCCTCGTTCCTCCATGTCTGGTATAGTCTGTGTAGGTGCACAAGCTTGGCCCCCCCTAACTGTGGCATGTTGAGTACTGGATACACAGACTTCATTCTCCCATGCCTAGTATACGCTGTGCTGGGTACACAGGTCTGGACCTCCCATATCTGGTATTCTTGATGCATAAGGTAACTCCTTGTCCATGTGCTTTATTTATCTGTTGTATGCTTGTAAACAGCCACCATATTAAGAATGTTTCTTGTATGGTGGCTGGTAGAGCAGAAGGAAGCTTAATTCTAGGATAGGAGATAATTTGCACCAGTTCATCTGAAGACTTGCACATTTGCAGAATACACTTGCTGAGAGATCTTATGTTTGTTGTATTTGCTTAATTGCCTTTCAAGAATATCAAGGCAAGGCACAATAATGTTCAAAAAAAAATAGAAAAACAGAACTCCAATTTAAAAAAAAAAAAAGGAAAAAAAGGTAAGCAGTAATATAAGAGAAGAATTAAAACAGTATTCGGGGAAGACATGAACATCACCTTCATTAGTGCCTCAGCTACATAATCTTTGCCATCATCCCACCATCTGGAGAAACTGTCCCAGGAATCATCAAAGGCCAAACGGTCTGAAAGAGAAGCTTACTGTACCAGTTCCTTGTCTGACACGGTCTCTTTAAGAGAGTCATGTTTGTGACTGCCATGGTGCTTATGGAAAGATTTGACCTCAGGGGGTGCTTTCCTTGACTCCGGTGCTTTATGAAGAGATCACTGATCGCTGACTTCTGGCTGCCTGCTCGAGGTATGGATTTTAGACTTACTTTTAGTATAAGGTTACCAGATGGCCCGAATTTTAGAGCTGTGTCCCCAACTCCCACCTGTTTTACAGCTTCCTATCCCTGATTTCCTGCAAGAGGGGGTAGAAAAAGTTTTCAGTATCAGTGATTTGACACTGTCAGTTTTTAGAACTTATATCCATTATCTTTATAGTTTGCACAGGGTGGGGGGAAATGCATCACTATCTATTTTTCTGTTTTGTCTGCTTAGAAGTGATGATGATTGGTGTCATGGGATGGATGTGGGGGGGGGGGGGGTGGTAATAACTCCTCTTCTTCCCTCTATGCCTTGTTGCTCAAACTTGAAACTAAGATATCCCTTCCTCCTCCCCCCTCACTTCTTTTGCAGGCAAATCTGACACATTTATCAGATCTGATAAACTTATTTTAGTAGCTTGTAGCTTTTTCTTTTGGTGCATAGAATCACCCTCTGAGCAACCCCCTCTGATTTTTTTTTTTTTTTTTTTTTGTGACTCGGGGGGATTAGAATCTTTAATAGTATTCAGATTAAGAGCCTTTTTGCCCAAACCCATAGGCACCGTAAAGAGGTTTGCAGGATAGGTTCTGTCACCCACAGGTGCCTGCAGTGGGCTCATATGGGACTTGACAGCATCCATACATCTGCACTTCTTTCTCCAAACAAAAGACTAGGCTCCCTTTTTGTTTTTTTGTTTAAATACGTGTAATGAAAATGAAAGGATGACAGGCTGCTTCGAGAGGAACACAGAGACTGCTGTTGGTTATGCCTTTGGTGGGGTCAGGACATACTGCATGAAAGAGGACGTTTACAATCAAATTGTCCATGCTCTTGCCATTCTTGGCTGCATTTTTTTCCTGCTGTCCTCCAGAGCCACCCCAAGGGTATCTGTCCTAGGTGAACCTTCAGCCGTGCACTGCCCCACCCCACTTCAAATAGTCCAACATCTCTCCTTCCCTCTCCCCTATTGCAGAATCTCCCATTACCTGACTTACCTCCCCATCACCACCATGTCTAGCATCCTCACTTCTTTCATTCCTTACATGTCCAATATCTGTCTTTCTCCAGGAACAAGCAGGAAGTCTGTCCTCACTTATGAGTGGTGTCTGTGCCGATGGAGCCCGTGTGGAAGCATTTCCCCAGCTTTCAAAGAAAGCCTTTGGGATATGCCACCACGCATGTGTGGTCCCCTTCCTGCCCAAGGGTGCCATCTTGCTCAGTCTCCTTATTTCTGCAGAGCCTAATGGACATGAGTCCTGTTTCTCCAGAAAAATTCCTGTTTTCCTTAAAAATTAAGCTTCTCCCAGTTAGCAACCAGTTCCTCTTCTCACCTTCAGCCGGCGCCATCCCCAGTGCTGTTCTCGGGCCCCCTTTTTCATAGAGGTCTCCTCGACTGGCGTTAATGCCTTTTTTCACTCGGGGGTTGTCAATCCCACCCAGGTGCTACCCACCATGTTGATCTTCGAGAGGCTACTATTTCGGATATGGGAAATGTCGGTGTTGGTGCCGGTGGTGAGCTGGCGCCTCGATGACATGTACCATGTCCGGAAGGGCCCAGGGTTCAACAAACCCCAGCTCCCGCATAACTCAATGGTCGTTGAGTCAACCATACAGAAACTCAAGAGCCAGAAGACCTACTCCTTGGTTCCCCCCCAGGAGGGAAGCCAGAGCCCTCAGGTGCAAGTGCTACCAAGGCTCGATGCTCTGGTACCAGATCCAGGCCTATGAACTTTACATAGGCATGTACCTAAAGGCTCTGGCCCAAGAGCTGTCGGGGTTTGCGGCAGCCTCGTCTGGGAACCCCTCCAACAGTTCCAGGCCCTGACCTCTGGGGATCAAGGACTATTCCAAGTTCCTTTCCCGGGCAGCCTATGATGGCTTTGAGTTAGTGGCTCAGGTAGCTGCGGCCAGCATCGGGGTCCAACACCAAGCCTGACTACAATCCTCCGACCTTGAGTAATGGGTCAAAGACAAGCTGCTAGACATCCTGTGCACCTGGGAGAACCTGTTCGGCAAACCCCTAGCCGACAAAGCAGCTGAGATTGAGGTCAATGTAAAAACAATCCCTGGTATCCCAGCAGCCCTGATTACACCCCCCCCCCCACCTCGCCCAAATAAAAACCATCCCTCTGGCTCATCGCACCCAATGCCCGTCCCACCTGCCCAAGTAAAAACAATCACTGGTGGCATGGTGGCCCAGCAGCCCCGAACCCCCCACCCAACCAAAAATAATCCTGGTGGCCCAGCAACCCGAACCCCCCTCCCCCTCTCGGTACCTTCAGAAATGAGCGGGAGTGCTTCCCATATGCACCCGCTCTTGCCTCGCTATTTTGAAAATGGTGGTGCCTGGCCCCACGTGGTACATCCTGGGATGCACCGGGTGATGTCAGACTACCATACAAGGTAGAACGTTTGCCTTATATGGCAGTCTGACCTGCCTGATGCATCCCAGGATGCATAGCGTGGGGCCAGGTGCCTCCATTTTTCAAGGTGACGGGGCAAGAGCAGGAGAGTGTGGACAGTGCTCCCATTCTTTTCTAGGAGAGGAGGGTTTGGGGACTGCTGGGCCACCAGGGATTCGCTTTGTCGTGGATACCAGCCCCCCCAGCAGGATTTCTCCGATGTCTGGATCATCTGAGGGGAGTTCAATTCCTGGATCTTCTGAGAGGAAATGTCAGACTCCCCTCAAATGATCCAGGCATCGGAGAAATCCCCCAATTCCATCAAAATACTGTTGGGGTTCCCTATGCAAATTAGCTACGTGGTGCCCGTTTCTCTGGGAGAGCATGCCAAACTTGCACCTACTTATTTTGCGCATGTTTGGCTTGCTTTTCCAGTCTGCTGCCATTTTGCGCACAGTTTAACAGGTGGTTAATTTGCATGCTCACCCCTTCCTGCATGCCCACACTGAAGTGGTGCACTGTCTGTGTGCTGCATAAAAAGTTGATAGAGCGCAGTTTCAATGCCAGCTTTCTGCATCAGCCTGAGTGTTTGGTGAAATGAATCTGAAGTGTTTATATTTCTAGAATCTAGAATAAGTAAATAGTCAGTGTATTGCATTAGATTAGGTTTATCCTAAACAAGAGTGGAAATCATGAGAAGGAACAAAAGCTTTCTTCCTTTTTTTTTTTTTTTTTTGTTGCCTTTGGGAGATTATTGATATGTTTATAGTCACCCTGCTGCATTTTTTATAAAGCATAGTTACTCACCTGTAACAGGTGATTTCCGGGAACAGCAGGAATTTAGTCTTCACATATGGGTATTGCCGGTACCAACGGAGCCTGTGTGGGAACGCTCCCCACCGTCCAATAGGAACGCTTTTGGGAGCATCCCTCAGCACATCCATGCTGCCTTCCTGCCTTTCCCAACTGTCCCTCTTCAGTTAAGTTTGTAGCTGAGTGAAAGGATAGAGGGAGAGAGGAAAGACAGAGAGATAGACAACTCCTAGGGGAGGTGGGTGGGTTGTGAAGACTAAATTCCTGCTGTTCCCGGAGATCACCTGTTACAGGTGAGTAACTACGCTTTTTCCAGGAACAAGCAGGAATGTAGTCTTCACATGTGGGATCCAACGAAAGAGCACTTATCCACGTGCCAAGACAAAAACCAAACAGAACCGTGGATTGTAATGGGAGGAACTGTTTATTCAAATAAAAACCAGCCAGGCTGGTTTTTATTTGAATAAACAGTTCCTCCCATTACAATCCACGGTTCTGTTTGGTTTTTGTCTTCACATATGGGGACTCCCTAGCTGAAGATGCCAGGGAGATAGCCCCAGGAAGCTGCCACCCAAGTAAGGTGGGCCATGCTTCCTCCCATGGATCTCTGGCATCCCACCAGGGTTGGTGGGTAGGAGTTTAATTTAGGTTTGGAAGAGATTTTGAAGAACAGCTTGGCCAAAGGCAGCATCCCGATGGGAGGCTTTATCTAGGCAGTAGTGGGCTGTAAAGGTGTGTACCGAAGCCCAGGTGGCTGCTCGACAAATGTCATCAGTAGACACAGAGTGAAGTTTAGCCATAGAGGCTGCCATGGCTCTCACATTGAGCTGTGACTATTTATTTATTTAAACTGATTTCTATACCGCCTTTTCCTATAATCAAGGCGGTCTACACGGCAAACAATCAACAAGATAGTGTCTAGTGTGCGCATGCTTTGAGCAGTGAGTGCGTGTGTGTGTAGATGGGCATTGATTCTCGGTGAGCTATTTACAACGTGCATTATTTACAGTACTATGTACATCAGGACTTTAATACTATAATCGTGTCGCTAGGGTAGGGTGTTGAGTTGGGGTATTGTCTTGCACAGTTTAAGTGACATCACCGTAATGCTCTATGAAGAGGGTCGTCTTTAGCAGTTTCCTAAAGTCCTTAATGTCTATTGTTGACCGTAGTTCATCAGGGAGGGCGTTCCAGATTGATGGTGCCGCCTTTGATAAGGCTTGTTTTTCAGTGTCCTTGTGTACCTTGTCTTTAGGTGTGTTGACATGGTTGGATGTACCTCTCCTCCTTGGTCTTGTGCTGCTGTCGGGTTGTATGAGTGGGTGTAGGCTGAAAGCTGATGACTGTTGCTTGATTTTGAATATGTTTATGATTGTCTTGTATCTGATGCGGGAGCTGATTGGTAGCCAGTGGAGATCTTTTAGGGTGGGTGTGATGTGTTCTTGTCTTGTGGTGCCAGTTATTATGCGTGCTGCTGTGTTTTGCGCCAGTTGCAGTGGCCTGAGTGTCTGTTTTGTTAGGCCAAGATAGATTGGGTTGCAGAAGTCTAGGATTGGGGTTATTAGTGCCTGACAGACTGTGCGGAAGTGTTTCTGAGAGAGGAGGGGTTTGAGGCGTCGGACTAGTCTCATCCTGTGGTATGCATTTTTGGTGGTTCTGCTGATGTGGGACTGAAGGTTCAGTTCTATCTCCAGGAACAAGCAGGAATGAGTCTTCACATATGGGTACGTCGGTACCGACGAGCCTGCACGGGAATGCTGCCCAGCTTCCAATCGGAAAGCTTTTGGCAGCGTCCCTTGCGCCTGCGCAGTGACTTCCCGCCTTCTCCACAGCCTCTCTTCAGTTTTTGTTTTTCCGCGGAGCCGGCAGGACGTCCTCCTGTCACCGCAGAAACTTTTCTTTTTAATTACTTTAGTTTTTTGTTTTCTTGTGGTTGCGGCTGTATTTCCCGCTGCCACCGGTATCGCCGGTGGATTTTTGACTAAATTCTGAGAAACATTTTCTTCAGTTTTTTGCCTTAACTTCTTGGGCCGACTAGGCCTTTTCATTATGGAGCCTTCTTTTCCTAAGAAGTGCATTCGATGTGGAAACACCTGTTTCTTTTTAGACACCAATAGTTGGTGTCTCAACTGTGTGGGTCCTGACCCTTTTTCCCCTGACTTGTCAGGAGATAATTTTGTGAAGAAACCTTCAGTATTTAGAGTATCCCTCGATACCGTTTTTTCCTCGGCAGTGAGGGTACCCAGTTTCTCTACTTCACAGGATCAGGTAACCCAAAAACAGTCTGTTAAGACTAGTCAATGCTTGAGTGGTATGTCCCATGCCCAGCATGGTGACGACTCCGGCCTTACCCTCAAGAATCCATTGGCATTACCCCTGCAGGAGTCTTCGGGCTCCAAAGCGTTAAAGGGGTTTCAGGATGTTCCTGGGGCTCACCCCTCACAGAACATGCCTGAGCCATGCGCGGGGGTGGTATCCGCTTCGAGCGGTACCGAGCCTCCGGCATCGGCACCGGTGTCAAGTATTCCACTCTTCACCAGGGATCGTCATCGGGCATCCTCGGTACCTTCGGGACCGATCGATACGCACCGCATTGACTTCCCTCAATCTTAGCCATGCTCCGGGATGGTACCGGCGTCGATCGGTTCCGATACCCTGGCATCGGCATCGAGGTGGACCGCCTTACCCTTTGCAAGAGGTGCTCATCGGGTATCCTCGGTACCGTCGGTATCGATCGATGTAACCCAGCCTGCCTTAGTGGTATCGGCATCGCCGACACTGCCACTGGCGTCGGAACCCTCGCGACATGCATCGATAGTCTCGCTTTCTTCGATGCCGAGTCTTGAGCCGATATCTAGTCTCAAGGACTGTGTACAGACGCGTCCCGGAACCGACTCCTGTCGTTTCCAGATAGGCAGTTCCGAAGATCCTAGCCATAACTCCCTCATGATCTCGGTACCACTGCAGCAGTTCCCGATGGCAACTTCACCTGCTAAGCCTGTATCAGTATCGATGTCGATGCCTGTTCTTGCACCGATGCCTAGTTTGGAACCGATACCTGGCATTGGTGCAGTACCCTGTACGTCCTCTGGTGCTCAGGCTCTTTCTTTAGCCTTACCAGGGATGGTTCCCATAGGAGATCAGGCTTTTCAGGCTTTTCTCCTGGATATGGCAACCTTTCTTAATATTTCTATCCCTGGTTGTGATCCTACTCATGGCTCACCGGCACAAATGCAAAATATAAAGCTTCCTTTACATCCTGCTCTGCAGGATTTCCTTCTCAGGGTCTGGAAATCGCCCTTACGACTTCCTCTAGTTTCTACAGACATTGAGGTTCGGTACCGGGTGCCACCCTCTCCAGGGTTCCAAAAGCCTCAACTTTCTCATCGTTCCCTTGTAGTGGAATCGGCACTGAGGAAAGTTAAGAGCAAGAAGAAGCATTCTTCTTATCCGCCGGGTCGTTCTTCAAGAACACTTGATGCTTTTGGTCGTCAGGCCTTCCAAAACTCTATGCTGGCCTCCAGAGTTCTTTCATATATTTTTCACATGAGTCTAACACTCCAGGAAGTCACAGAGAAATTGTCTCTTTTTTGACCCCTTTTTTACCAGAGCCCAAGGCTACTGATTATTCCTTGCTCATCAATCACAGCCGGAATATATCCTGGTTCCTGTCTCGTGCTTCTATAGACTCTTTTGAGTCCGTTAGCAGATCCTCTGCTATTGCCATTGCAGCACGTCGCAGAGCCTGGCTTGAAGCTTCAGACTTGAGCAGATGGGCACAAACTATACTAGCTCATTCTCCTTGAACAGGAGAAGGTCTCTTCAATAAGGAGGCTTTATGTCAGGTTGCTCAATGCTCCACTGACTCTCCTTCCACTAAAAACCATTCTAAGCCACCTCCTCCTTCAGAGAGTAGGAAATGTCCTACCAAACCTTCTTTCCCTAAGAAAAGAAAGTTTCATTCATCTCCTGCCCATCATTCGGTTGTACCTAAACAAGGGACGCCTCAGCCTAGTCTGAAGTCCTCCAGTTCTGGCCAGTTTCAGCATTCCCAGCAACCATAGGGGCCGGGAATTGTAACTTACATTTCACTTCTACACATTAGAACTTTATTCACTGTGCTTTTCTTTTTCAGTGTACTAACCTGTCGGAAAATGTTTTGTTCAGGGACTACACACTTCTCCTCTTCTTACTCTCTAGAAGAGCAGTTGCAACTATCCCCAGATAGTTTCTATCCCAACTGAACATTTTTTCCTTCAGTTGACTTACCCTATGGGTACGTCATCCTCCAATTACTTGAGGGGTACCATACTGAAAAGCTTCTCTAGCAAGCTCGTTCCCCAGACAGGGAGGAGAGATATCTCCTCTCTTTTCTTGTCTGTTTGTTTTTCTTTATTCGGCACAGGACGATCTCTCTGCTGTTTCCGTCAGCAGCTCTGCCTGCAGGAGTTACAGTAATTGTATTAATGAGACTTTTTCCAAGTTCCAGTCCCTTGTTCAAAATTTTGTCTAGCCTCAGTAGTGATTCCAAACTATCTTGGATCCTCCTACTCGTTTAGGCTTTCTCACATTATTCTAACCATCTCCTCTCCTAGGATAGGGCAACACACCTGACTTCAGTCAGTTTATCTCATAGCTCTCCTGCACAATGCTCTCTGCAGTCTTCAGAGAAGCTTTCTACTATGAGGGCCTTGCTATAGAGCATTGACCTTGTCTCTGAAGTTTCTCTATTAGTAGGGAAAAACTTATAAACCCTTCCTATGCCTGTGAGGATTCTCCACACCCCCTCTAGCCTGGGGTTTTAACACGAGATATCAGTTCTTCTGCGTGAAAATCCAAGGCTTCTATTTACGCATGCTACCTCTGGGTCCCTCCATAGGTCCCTCTGGTATCTTCCCTGCGTTTCTCCACATCTACCATGTCAGTGTTCTGTGGAACTCCCGCCTTGTTCTTTACAGATTCATATGTTCATCTGTTCTCACGCGAACATCACGGTTATCTGGTTAGATTGCCTTTCTCCATCCCTCAATCCATGAAAATAGATTCTCTATACATATCCCAAGTGGGTTCACCCTCTTGTAGAGCACAGAATCTTTTTCTTTTATATTCCCCATGTACAATTATGGGGCTGGGTGGTAGACATGTATCTTCAACCTGTTGTCTTGTATGTAGCATCTCCATATATGTCTACACACCTATATCATTACTCTGGTGGTGCTAAACCATATATATATATATATATATATATATATATATATATATATATATATATATATATATATATTCCAGCCACATGTATATATCCCTATATATATATATTCCAGCCACATGTATATATCCCTATATATATATATTCCAGCCACATGTATATATCCCTATATATATATATATTCCAGCCACATGTATATATCCCTATATATATATATATTCCAGCCACATGTATATATCCCTATATATATATATTCCAGCCACATGTATATATCCCTATATATATGTGTTTGATGGGGGGCCTCTTAAGGGTTGGTCTGTCTTACACACTATCACCCTTACTGTCTATACTACATGTTTTACCTCCTAGAGGTTTTAGACAGTCTGTCGCCCTACGTCCCATGCCATATTACGATGCAGAAACTGTTAGGCACCAATAACCACTTTGGTGCTAACATCTTCCATTTTCTCTTTAAGTCCATGAAGCATCAAGCTTCAATATTTTTCCTATCTCTCGCCAGCTAGGAAAAACAGTGTACATCTTTCTTTGAGTACACAACTGTTTTCCGTGGGAATAGGGGTTTTTTCCAGTCCCCCTCTTCCCGCCAGGACTGGGCTAGTTGTCCAACTCCGTCAGTCTTCTTCCTTTATTTATTTTATTTATTTATTTATTTAATTGGATTTTTATACCGCCTTATCATACAATCAAAGCGGTTTAACAAAAGAGAAAATTAGTAATAGTGAAAAAATCTGTGATAATATATACATAGTTTGTAAATATATGATTAAATGTCTTGGGAAAAGGTGCACTATATATATTGTGAGCTATACTATAAAGTGAGCTATTGTACAATGTATATATAAATAATTGCTTTCTTAAAAATTAATTAGTTGATTGCATGACCGTAGTGCTCCGTAAACAAAACTGTTTTCAGTTGTTTTCTAAAGTCTTTGATGTCCTGAGCTGCTCTCAGATCATTAGGTAGGGAGTTCCAGATGGAAGTCGCAGCAAACGAGAAAGCTCTCTCAGAGGTCTCCTTGCGTGTTTTTCTGATGTCATTTGAGGAGCTGATTCTATTTTCAGATACACTTCTCCTAGGTCTGTTGCTAATATCTGACCGGAGTTTTCAGCTTTTCCCATAAAGCTTTCCATTGAAGACCTGACGTCAAATCCTACCCAGTTGACACCTGGATCATCTACTACCTCCAGGTCTGGACCTTCATCCTCACTACTGAGAGGTCACCTTGAAGATTCCGCCACTGCTTATCCAGTAGACTCCATCATGCTTTCTACTTCCTACAATACAGTAGGTAAGCTGCATATTTTAAGTGTACATTAAATGACTTTTAATGCTGCTCATCATATCTACCAAGGACTCCTGTAGTTTGTAGAACACTCTAGTCCTTGGCTATGCTGTTTCTTTCCTCACAGCTCCTTTATTGTCAACTCCTACCCTCCATCCCACATTGGAATGCTGGGGATTCCTGGAGACAAAATGCACCCCTGATCCAGGCACTTGCATTTTTATGGGATCTCCCCCTGGCATCTCCAGCTAGGGAGTCCCCATATGTGAAGACTCATTCCTGCTTGTTCCTGGAGATAGCACAGTTACCTGTAACAGGTGATCTCTGGGAACAGCAGGAATTAGTCTTCACAACCCTCCCACCTCCCCTAGGAGTTGCATCTTTTTTATCTTCTTCCTTTTCTCTCCTCGCCTTTGTCTCAGCTCTGAAACTCAACTGAAGAGAGGCTGTGGAGAAGGCGGGAAGTCACTGCGCAGGCGCGAGGGATGCTGCCAAAAGCTTTCTGATTGGAAGCTGGGCAGCATTCCCGTGCAGGCTCCGTCGGTACCGACATACCCATATGTGAAGACTAATTCCTGCTGTTCTCAGAGATCACCTGTTACAGGTAAGTAACAGTGCTTTATCCAGGGTCTCTCCGAGGTATTTCACTTCTGGTTGTATGGGTATGGTTGTGTTGTCTATCTTGATGTTGCGAGGAGGGATGAAGTCAGTTTTGTGTAACGATTAGAGCCTCAGTCTTGTTGTAGTTTATGTTCAGGTTGTTTTGAAACCAGCTGTTCATGTGCATGGTACATTCTGTTATCTTGGTGTAGTCTGGGTTGTCGAGGGTGATTGGTGTGTATATAATTATATCATCCGCATAGATTGTGTATTTTATCCTATGTTCTTTTATGATGCTGCATATTGGCTGGATGTAGAGGTTAAATAATAGTGCTGATAGGGCGGATCCTTGAGGTACACCTTGCATGACCTTTATGGGTCGGGATGTGTTGGGACCGATCTTGACCTGTATCTATCTGTCCGTTAAGTAGGAGTGGAACCACCTCAGTGTGGCTCCATGTAATCCGATGTTCTGAAGTCTTGCTAGTAGAGTTCCGTGGTTCACTGTGTCGAATGCTGATGATATGTCAATGAAGATCATGAGAGTTCCTTTCTTTCTGCTGTCCGAGGTGTAGTATGTCATTCAATAGGTATAGCAGGAGTGTTTCGACTCTGTGGTTGGGGCGGAAACCGTGTTGGTTGAGGTCCAGTTGTGCGTGGTTGTCGATGTGTTCTTGTAGCTGATGTTGTACCGCTTTCTCAATAATCTTTGCCAGTAGAGGGATGCTTGAGATAGGTCTGTAGGCTGCTGGTTTGTTCTTGTCGAGTGGTGATTTCTAAGGGATTGGTCTTATTGTGGTGAGTTTTAGCTGGACATGGCCTTGAAGAGGAAGACTCTTACTTTCATAAGCAAAGGATATGCATTGTGCAATCCATTTGGACAGAGTTCTCTAGGAGAATGGAAGTCCCAAATGACTAGAATCAAAAGCAATAAAAAGTTGAGAAGACTTTCTATGTTGCTGTGTTCTTTGTAGGTAAAAAGCCAAGGCTCTTTTACAATTCAAAGTATGAAGGTTCCTTTCTGCATTAGAGGCATGAGGCCTCAAAGAATAGAGGAAGATAAATTGATTTTAAATGAAAAAGCGAAACCACCTTTGGCATAAAGTGTGGATGAGTTCTAAGAACCACCTTATCATGGTGACACCTAGTATAAGGAGGATCAGCCACTAAAGCTTGCACTTCACTAATGCGATGTGCAGAGGTGATTGCAATTAGGAAGATGACCTTTTGTCACCACTCACCCTCCCAGAGGCATTTAGCATGGGCAAGGCAAGTGGGTAGTTGTGTTTCTTAGACTGTGAACTTTAAATGGAGGTTTGGAAAGGCCTCCTGGATAATGTAGTCCTACAGTAGTAAGAATGAGTCCAAGTTGTGCACGAGTGGTTCAGGTTAAATTAGGATTTATTGCCCCTCCCGGGGTTGGATGTTGATGACCATGAACAAAGAATATATTTACAAAGAAACCATACTCCTGATGTGAACAAAAATAGGCAACTTAAATAATGCTTATCTTCAGCTGTTACGGAATCAAAAAGAATAAAACAGTTTCCCTCCAAAATACTTCTTTTGGCTGTTTTTCTTCCTTCAGCAAAATCCAGTATTATTAACAAAGGGACTGCACATTGTCTGCCACCATATAAGAGCAGTCCATAAACACTTCGGACTCAGGGGGTTGATAAGGGTCCCACTGCATAAGATCACCTTCTTCCTTAAGGTCCCTTAGAGAGGGTTCTTCTGCCTGCCACGCAAACCTCTCCGTTCCAATTACAGGGTTCCCTTCCCCCAACCTGCTCTGTGAGTCTGGGTGTTTGGCTTCCTGTGCACACAGCCCTCTGTAATTAAAAGGATACACGTTTCCCTCTTCTGTTTGGCTACAGGGAATTCTGTGTCTGCCTTTAGAATTGCTTTCTCCCAGGAATCTCCCTTGGCTACAAAAGGGTTGGTAAAACTTTTCTCTCCCCTTTGATAAAAACTTGGTATCAGGGAAATAAGCTTTACCTGCAGGCTGTCTGTTGTGAGCACAGCGTGGTTGTCTTTTCTGGTTCCCAGAATAAACGTCTCTGCTTTTTGGATAATAAAAATCCCCAGTGCTTTTTGTAGTTGAGCACTGCTCCCTGGGAACTGGACTTGAATATCTTCCCCAGCTTTCTTCCTCTGAGAAGTTCCTCCGAGTGGAATTGGGATTTCTTTCCCTTTTCCCTTCTCTCAGCCACAGACCTTGGCTGCCCTCGGAGTATCTATCTTTCTCTGGTTTTCTCCTTCTTTCAGCTTTCTCCACGCTTGCTGTGCTGCCTTTTCCTTCTGTCTCCGTATCTGAGACTATGTCCGTCTCTTTCTCCTTCCCCTTCTCTTTTTCCGTCCTATATTTAACTAAAGGCTTTTTATCTAAGTTTCTTTCTCCGTTGTGCTGAGCCACACCTCCCACCAGGTGTTCCCACTTCCCTGATGAGGCAGGAGCTAGCTCAGGGGATGGGCGTTCCCTAACACTCTGTGACGTTCTTTGTTTAGGGTTTCCATGCCAACCCTCCATGCTTGTTTCAGCACTGACAGTTCTGGTTTCACTTTGCAGTGAATCCTCTGCCTCCCTTGGTTCTGAACCCTGTACTTCACGACACCTTCCAGGACAAAAGCTTTAGGGTTGTAGTGGCTAAAGGTTCAAAAGGCGGTTTCATGAGCTGCCCGAGAACTAGGTTTAAATCCCATGCCACCGGTGGTGGCCTGATGGGAGGCTTTGTTAATAGAAGACCTCTCATAAACCTTGTTATGAGTGGATGAGAGGAAATTGGTTGTCGATTTTAGAGGCTTATAGAAAGCTGCAATTGCACTAAGATGGACTCTTACTGAATTTGTCTTTAGACCAGAATTTGATAAATGAAGTAGATACTCTAGTATGGATTCCAAAGGTATCATAAGGGGGTTTAACTCCTTCTGTGAACACCATATAGTAAAATGTTTCCACTTGAAGGCATAAGAGCGTCTTGTGGAAGGTTTTCTAGAAGCCTGAAGCATATCCTTTATCTGTTGGGAAAGGTTAAGATCCTGAAGGTCTAAGCTTTGAGCAACCAGGCCCTGAGATGCAGGGACTGGGGATTCAGGTGCCATAGCATCCCATTCTCTTGGGAGAGGAGATCTGGAGCATAGCCTAACTCCAGAGGTGCAGCTTGAGAGAGATGTAGAAGCAGGGGATACTACGTTTGGCGTGGCCACCGTGGCGCTATGAGGATCATACGACCCCTGTCTCTCTTAAGCTTGAAGAGTGTTTTGGGGATGAGGGGAATGGGTGGGAAGGCATAGAGGAAGTCGTGACCCCAGTGAAGAAGGAAGGCGTCCCTTGCCTAGCAATTTTGAGCTGGAATTCTGGAACAGAACCGGGGAAGTTTGGCATTCAGTGGACTTGCAAAGAGGTCTATGTCTGGGGTTCCCCAGATCTGAAATATATTGGCCACCTGGTCTAGGTGGAGAGATCATTCGTGAGGCAGCAGTACTCGGCTGAGTTTGTCTGCCCAAAGGTTTTAAATGCCTGGAAGATATACCACGAGAAGGTGAATTTGATGCTCTCTGGTGAGGGCCCATAGTCGTAAAGCTTCGTTGCATAACGACAGAGCCTGTTCCGCTCTGCTTGTTCATGTAGAACATAGCTACTTGATTGTCCATTTGGACTAGGACTGTCTTGTAGCCGAGCTGGGCATAGAATACTCGAAGAGCTAGATAGATTGCTCTGAGTTCCAGGAGGTTTATGTGAAGACAAGTCTCCTGTGGAGTCCAGGTACCCTGGGTAGAGAGATGATGCAGGTGTGCTCCCCATCCCACCTGTGATGCATTTAGGGTGGCCTGGAATAGGGGTTGCTGGAAAGGAGACCCCACTAGAAGATTTTTCAGTGATTGCCACCATTGTAGGGACAAGATCAGTCGTCGTGAGTTTATCTTGTCCGACAGATGTCCACTGTGTGGATAGGGTCCACTGGGTTGCTCGCATATGAAGGCGAGCGTAGGGAACCACATGAACTGTGGATGCCATATGTCCCAATAGTTGTAGTAGTTCTCGAGCAGTTAGGGAGGACTTCACTGCTGCTTGAGAAGCTAGCTGCATTATATGAAGACAGCGGGGTTGTGGGAGAAAAGCCCTTGACTGTCTAGTATCTAGACAAGCTCCTATGAACTCTAGGGACTGAGACGAGGAAGTTGGGATTTTGGGAGGTTTATGACCAATTCCAAGTATTGAAGGATTTGCATTGTGCAGATCTGGCTTCTGGAACCGTGGGGGCTCGAATGAGCCAGTCGTCCAAGTAAGGGAAGACGAATATCCCCAGGGTTCGCAGAAATGCAGCTACTACTGCCATGCATTTCGTGAATACTCTTGGTGCCGAAGCTAGACCAAAGAGAAGAACTCTGTATTGGAAATGTTTTCCCTTGAAAAGGAATCAGAAGAATTTCCTGTGATCTGGATGGATCAGAATGTGAGTATATATGCATCCTTTAGATCTAGAGAACAAAGCCAATCCTGACTTTGAAGGTATGGCTTCCTCCCAGAACTGGTGGTGCAAAAATATTTCAAAGAAGGGGAGGATAAGCAGTCAGTTGCCTACAGTGCCATACCCTCCAGATGCATATCTCCATGTAACAAATCTCTTAAGATTTTCATGGACTACATTTGGGATGAAATCACTCGGCCTATTAGCCAATACAGTGGCCAAAATCTTTTTCTTGGTTCAATAAAGAAATTGTTCTACAGGCTGTCAACTGCTTTTTGTTTTGTCCCAGTTTGGGCAGAATATAGGCTTTATTTTGCCTCTCACAAAAGCCCCTTCCCCCCACTGCTTGATCCTCCATTTGTTATAAAGAAGTAGCAATTCATCCAAAATCGTATACATTTCAGCCCCTAAACCGTCTTAGATCCAGAACATTTGTTAGTTTCAACTTTATTACTACTCGTATTTCTATCACATTCAGAAGTCTGTCCAGAGCCTGTTCTTGTCTTTGCTGTGGGATATTATAATTTTTTTTTCAAAGAACCTCTCCTGACTTTCCAACTGGCTAATACGTTGATTATATAACTCTTTACAATATTGCTCAGACTAGTGTGTAATGAATGCCTTATCCCAAAATTTAGTAACAGTTTGCCTCACTTTATTTTCCCATTTCTGTAATTTATACCCGTACAGCTGAACATAAGAAATGCCATACTGGGTCAGACCAAGGTCCATCAAGCCCAGTATCCTGTTTCCAACAGTGGCCAATCCAGGTCACAAGTACCTGGCAGGTTCCCAAAAAGACTCTAGGGTAAGCTGTGGATTTCTTGGGTGGTCTTTAATAATGGTTTATGGATCTTTCCTCCAGGAACTTGTCCAAACCCTTTTTTAAACCCAGCTACACTAACAGCTTTTACTACATCCTTTGGTAATGAATGGCAGAGTTTGATCAGGGGCAGTTCTATCATTAGGCCAACTGAGGCGGTGGCCTCAGGCAGCAGTTTCTAGGGAGATGGCACTGATTTGCCGCTCTCTAGAAACTGCCTACAATAGAACTGCCATCCGCCGCCAATCTTCCATCAGGAGTCGGCGCTACCCGGTAAGCCGGGAAAGTGAGGCATGAGGGCGCTGACAGAGGGGAGGGGAGATCGAGGTTGTTGCTAGTGCTGCTGCTTCCAAAATGAAAGCAACTGCGGGAACATTTCTCTGTTCCCGCGGCTCTGTTTGAAACACCGCAACCCAGCAGTTTAAAAGTTAGCAGAGCCGCAGGAACAGAGAAATGTTCCCAAGGCTGCTTTTTTTTTTTTTTTTTTTTTTTTTTTTAATGATTAATCAGTGAGGGGGGAGGGAAAGGAGCTGGAGGGGAGCAGAAACGGGGGGGGGGGGGGGGAGGAGCTGGAAGGGAGCAGAAACTAGGGAGAGTTACTGGGACTGAAAAAAGGTTGATGGAAGAAAATTAAGAAAACAAAATGAGATATAAGAAATGGCAGATGAACTATAGACCATAGAAAAAGAGCTAAGAGAAAGAAGGCAGAGGGAAACAAACCTCAGATAGGGACCAGCATGATCAAAAATCATCAGACAAAAGTAGAAAAAATAATTTTATTTTCAATTTAGTGATTGGACTTTGTGCTATCTATATTTCACACAGAGTATGGGGAACTGCAACTCTTATCTGGTGTGGCACCGTATGCGAAGTCTGGCTTCTTGGGGTTTCATTTTAATTTCTGTCTATATATTTTTATTTTCACTTTAGGTTGTGGTCACTTATTCTGTACTTGGTGATGGTCTGTGTTCTGAGTGTGTGACCAAGGCCAGGTGTTCTGTTAACATCGAGTTTGAATGTAGGGATCTGTACTGTAGTAATTTGACTTTTTAGCTTTTCAAATAGGTATATGGATGTTTTGGGGCCCATTGCAATGTTTATGGTGCTGCTTCTGTGGGTGAATGTCCTACCTCTGCTCTGCACCCATTATTAAGGAGGGGTTCTGTGAATGCAAAACTTACTTTCCAAAAGGAAAAGCAAGCACCATAACACAATTTATAACAAAATACAAATGAATTATAATTTGGAGTTATAAACCGCTGTGGTTCTTGCTCTCTTTTAGTTCTTTGGTGTGCGAACATCTTGCATTTGCTCCACATTATCTAATCGACTTTTTGATTTGGTTCAATCCCTGACTGGAGTTTTGAGAAAGATCCCTCCCCTGGGGGGGAGGGGGTGCCATCTCATCCCTCGCCTCAGGGAGCAGCTTGCCTTGAGCCGCCCCTGAGTTTGATTATGCGTTGAGTAAAAAAATATTTTCTCTTATTAGTTTTAAATGGGTTACATTGTAACTTCATTGAGTGTCCGCTAGTCTTTTCTACTATTTGATGGTGTAAACAATTGATCTATATTTACCCATTCCACTCCATTCATTAATTTATAGGTCTCTATCATATTCCCCCTCAGCCGTCTCTTTTCCAAGTTGAAGAGCCCCAACCTTTTAAGCCTTTTCTCATAGGAGTAGCCTTCCATCCCCTTCACCATTTTTGTCGCTCTTCTGTGTACCTTTTCTAATTTTGCTATATCCTTTTTAAGATATGGCGACCAGAATTGCACACAATATTCAAGGTGCAGTCGCACCATGGAACGATACAGAGGTATTATAATATCCTTTGTTTTATTCTCCATTCCTTTCCTTATGATTTCTAGCATTCTATTTGCTTTCTTGGCCGCCACTGCACACTGTGTTGATGGTTTCAACATCTTATCCATGATGACGCTTAAATCTTTTTCCTAGGTGGTGGTTTCTAACGTGATACCTTGCATCGTGTAACCACAGTTTAGATCGTTCTTTCCTAGGTGCATACAGTAACTTTGCACTTGTCCACATTATATTTCAGCTGCCATTTGGACATCCAGTCTTCCAATTTAGAAACATAGAAATATGACGACAGAAAAAGACCACATGGCCTATCTAGTCTGTCCTTCCATAACAACTACAACAGTCCCCTTTTTACCTTTAGAGATCCTCTGTGTTTGTCCCATGCTTTTTTGAATTCGGTTACTGTCCTCATCTCTACCACCTCCACTGGGAGACTATTCCATGGATCCACTACTCTTTCCGTAAAGAAATATTTCCGCATATCACTCCTGAATCTGTCCCCTCCTAGCAGAACTTGCTTTCAATTGAAAGAGGCTCTCTCCCTGAACATTTATGCCACAGAGGTATTTAAACATCTCAATCATATCGCCTCTATCCCGCCTTTCCTCTAAGGTGTACATATTAAGATCCTTATGTCTGTCCTCATATGCTTTATAATGAAGACCACTAATCATTTTAGTAGCCACCCTCTGCACTGACTCCATCCTGTTCACATCATTTTGAAGGTGCGGTCTCCAGAATTGCACACTATACTCCAAATGAGGTCGCACCAAAGACTTATACAGAGGCATTATCACCTCCTTTTTTTCTGCTAGCCATTCCTCTCCGTATGCATCCAAGCATCCTTCTAGCTTTTGCTATCGCCTTTTCTACCTGTTTAGCTACTTTAAGATCATCAGACACAACCACGCCTAGGTCCCGCTCTTCTTTAGTGGACAAAAGTACTTCACCCCCTATACTATATTGCTCCCTTGGATTGCTGTAGCCCAAATGCATGACCTTAAATTTTTTTAACATTAAATCCCAGCTGCCAAATTCTAGACCATTCTTCAAGCTTAGTTAGATCCCTCCTCATGTTATCTACACCTTCCTGGGTGTCTACTCTATTGCAGATTTTGGTATCATCCGCAAAGAGGCAAACCTTACCTGAAAGCCCTTCCACTATATCACTAACAAAGATGTTAAAAAGAATCGGACCAAGGACAGATACCTGGGGCACACCACTGGTAACATCCTTCTCCTCAGAGTGAGCTCCATTTACTTGTACTCTTTGTCGCCTCCCACCCAACCAATTTCTAACCCAAGCAGTAACTTTAGGGTCCATCCCTAGGGTGCTCAGTTTGTTTATAAGTCGCCTGTGAGGAACAGTGTCAAAGGCTTTACTGAAATCTAAATACACCACATCTAGGGCTCTCCCTCGGTCCAACTCCCTGGTCACCCAGTCAAATCAATCAGATTTGTCTGACAAGACCTGCCTCGGGTGAATCCATGCTGCCTCAGATCCTGTAATCCGCTGGACTCCAGAAACCTCACTATTTTCTCTTTCAGCAACGTTTCCAATAATTTACTCACCACTGAAGTTAAACTAACCGGCCTGTAGTTTTCAACCACATCCTTACTTCTGCTTTTGTGTAAAGGCACCACATGAGCCTCTCTCCAGTCCTTTGGCACCACTCCCGACTCCATCGAGGCATTGAAAAGGTCAGTCAGTGGAGCTGCTAGAATGTCCCCAAGTTTCCTCAATATTCTAGGGTGTATCCGATCCGGTCCCATCGCTTTGTCTACTTTAAGTTGAGAGAGTTTCTCACGAACAGTCTTTTGAAAATTGTTCAAGATGTCCTTTGCTTCTGTTCCTATTTGTGGGTGTTTTTCTGAGGTCCTGCTCCTGGTTCTTCATCTGTGAACACAGAACAAAAATATTTGTTAATCAATTCCGCTTTATTCTTATCAGCTTCTACATATTCCTCCCCTGCACCCTGAGTCTGACAATACCACTCTTGCCCTTCCTCTTCTCACTAATATATCTGAAAAATGTCTTATCCCCCCATTTTATTGCATTGGCTATTTCCTCCTCCTTTTGAATCTTTGCCTTCTTGACTACTTTGCTAGCTTCTCTAAGTTTTTCCAAATACAGATGCCTGTCTTCCTCTCTCTGATCTTTTGTATTTCATGAAGGCCTCCCTCTTTTTCTTCACTTTTTCAGCTACTTTCGAAAACCATAGCGGTCTCCTTTTCCTTTTACCTTTATTTACCATTTTAACAAAAAGATTAGTTGCCCTTAAAATATCCCCTTTCAGTTTTTCCCACTGTTTTTCTACATCCCTCAGCTGTTTCCATCCAACTAACGACTCCGAGGTATTGGCCCATCTTCGCAAAGTTAGTCCTCCTAAAGTCTAAGATCCTCGCCTTTGAATGGATTCTAACAGCCCTAGTCCTAATACTGAACCACACCATCTGGTGATCACTGGATGCAAAATGATCTCCCACTACAACATCAGAAACACTTTCACCATTGGTAAGCACCATGTCCAGTATGGCCCCTTCACGTGTGGGGTCTGTTACCAATTGCCTGAGTAGTTCTCCCTGTAGAGAATCCAGGATCTCCTTACTTCTAGATGATACTGCAGCAGGAATGTGCCAATCAACATCTGACATATTGAAATCTCCTATCAGTAGCATTTCCCCTTTCTTAGCAATGCTGCGCATGTCTTCAATTAACTCCCTGTCCACCTCTTCCTCTTGTGAGGGAGGTCTGTATATCACACCAATGTAAATAGATTTCTCTTTCCCTCTTTCTAGTTTAACCCACAATGCCTCCCCTCTCCCTCTTAAGCTCTGTAATTCCAAAGCTTTAATAGTAGTTTTTACATATAATGCCACTCCTCCTACCCTACTTCCTACCCTGTCCTTTCTGAATAAAGTATAGCCAGATATATTTACATCCCAATCATGGTTTTCTGTGATCCATGTTTCTGTAACTGCCACTAAATACAAGTCAGCCACTCCCACCAAAGCTTCAACATCAGGGATCTTATTTCCCATGCTACGGGCATTTATACACACTGCTTTCCATATGTTACCCATTTCCATAAAGTTATTTAATGTATCACCTACCTGGGGGCTTTCACTTACCTGGGGGCTTTCTTTACCCATCCCCAACGAATCTAGTTTAAAGCCCTCTTCAGTAGATTAGCCAGTCTACTACTGAATACGCATTGACCTTTCTTGGACAGATGGATGCCATCTCTGCTCTGCAACCCGTGGAACAGCATCCCATGGTCTAGGAAACCAAAACGCTCTCTGACACCATCCACGCAGCCATGCATTCATCTCCAGGATGCGAGCCTCTCTGCCTTGGCCTTTACCCTCAACAGGGAGGATTGAAGAGAACACCACCTGTGCACCTAACTGCTTCACCCTCTGTCCCAGAGCCATGAAGTCACTTTTGATACGTTCCGAGGTATACCTGGCAGTATCATTTGTTCCAACATGGATTAGCAACATTGGGTAATAGTCAGTGGGCTTGATGAGTCTCAGCAAACTCTCCGTAACATCTTGGATTTTGGCACCAGGCAGACAGCATACCTCTCTGGACATCAAGTCTGGTCGGCAGATGGATGCCTCAGTACCCCTCAGAAGAGAGTCTCCAACCACCAATACCCTTCGTTTCCTTGTGGTCACTGATTCTGCAAATTTTGGGTAATTGAGCTCTGGTTCTTCCCTTTCCAGGGATGCTTTCACCTCCTCCACTTCCAGGGCTGCATAATGGTTCTCCAATTCAAGGGCTGGAGAAGTTGGATTGGTGATTTTGCAGGCCCTGGTGACTTGTGTCCAACCATCGACATTCTGTTGGCACACATCTTCTCCTCTGCTGGAGAGCTTGGTTGCTGCAAGAAGCATCTCATCAATGTACTTCTCACTGTCTTGAATGCTCCTCAGCCTTGCCACCTCCTCTCTGAGTTCGTCCACTTGTTTCCTCAGAGCTTCAGCATGCAGGCACCCTGCACATGGAACCAGTCCTTCAACTGGCATTAGGACTTCTGTCTGGACCGAGGCAGAAGCTGTAACAGGGGCAACAGCTTCAGCGATACAATTTTTCCCAGCCATTGTTCTGTTCGTGGAGCTTGGGTATCTGTTAAAGCAAAAGAGAGAGATCTACCAAGTACCAGCCGGTTTCCCAGCTGTCCTTTCAGAGAAAAAGCATTTAAATCTCCTTAATTATATTCAAAATGTGCTGGTCCAATTCTCTGTGCTTTGTCAAATGGGGAGGTGCCCTATAAAGCAAGACTACTCGCTAGGGGTGGGTGGGAGTCGGGGTAGGTGGGTAGGGAACTAACACCTGATTAGGTGTTAGCAGTTCCCAAAGCTGAGGAGGTTACTGGAGTTCAACCACCTACTGTGCTCAAGGAAAGTCTTGTTGCAGCAATGCTGTGAAAAAGCTCTCATTCTCTCTCTCACCCACAAAAGGAAAACTCACAGACAGGCTGGAATGCAAACAGGATCTTTTAATGTGCGCACAGGCTCAGACAGAGTGCCGGCAGTCTCCACAAAAAAATCTGAGCCCTGAGGGACGTCCTACAATGCCTTATATACAGTACAATTTTAAAACTCATTCTACAATCTCATTCGCCTCAGGTATTTTCTGTCCACCAATCAGTAGCCCCTGGGGAAGGTGCCTGGGTGACCTGTCCAAACTGGTCTGCTCTGGTCTGCTGATTTCTGGGCAAGGGGGTATTGTGCTCAGACCTGGAGTGGGGGAAGGGTGCCTGCTGAAATCTTTGTCTCCTCTTAGCAAGCTGATCACTTATGTAAGAACCTCATGGCTGGGGGGGGGAGGGGTTTCCCACAGCTAAACCTTATGGCTGCCTCACTCCCCCCTTTTTAAGTGAGACCTCAACCGCTAGAAGCGGTAGAGGGCAGTATTACTGGAGGCAAGCCGCAGAGGGGTGTATTGGGACAGGGCCATAACAGTGGTAGCAGCCTTGCGTTCTATTTTCCCCGAGCTCTGCAGACGGTAAGCTGTGTGTAGCTTCCAGTCGATCTGCAAGGCCTTGGCTACCTGCTATACCACTTGGGCCACAAATGCAAGTCCATTATCCGATCCCACCACTACTGGAAATCCAAAACGGGGAATGATTTGATGCCGCAGCACCTTTGTCACTTCTCTGGCTTTTTTCTGTGCGGACTGGGAAGGCCTCAACCCACCCTGTGAAAGTACAGACTAATGTTAGCAGATACCGGTACCCATTTGCTCGGGGCATTTCTGAAAAGTCAACCTGGATGTTTCCCATAGGGGTGATCCCATAAGACTGGACCCCTGGGGGTTGGCTTGGACCTTGACGGGCATTGTTTTTAGCACATGTGGTGCAAAGGATGATAGGAATGCTGGGGCAAGACTGTCTGGGATGGCCATCACTGGAGCTGTCCCTGTTCTAGGTAACCTTATCCAACCATCTGTGTGTAACACCCCACCCTCCTCCTGACAGAAGAAATCTAGATCTCGTGTAGTGTACCTCGTGGCCCATTGGCTTAGTGGGACCGGGAACAGGGGGGCATGTAGATCCTGGGAGCCCTCTGGGAAGGACTGGAACAAGGATGTGGTTACAACCCGCTGGGCTTCTACATCAGCCCGTCTATTTCCCTTGGCTATCTCACTGTTCCCTTTCTGGTGGCCTCTGCAGTGCATAACGGCTACTGCTTTTGGACGCCAGACTGCTTCTAACAGGGCCAATATCTGGGGGCCGTTTTTTATCTCAGAGCCAGCTGCAGTGACTAACCCTCTTTCCTTATACAGGGCCCCGTGGGCATGGAGAGTTGCAAAGGCATACCGGGAGTCTGTGTATATATTCACATGACGGTTAGTCCCAAGGGATAAGGCACGGGTAAGGGCAATGAGTTCTGCCTTCTGTGCGGAAGTTCCAGGGGGCAAAGGCTGAGCTTCGACTATCTCTTTCATCGTCACCACCGCGTACCCCGCACACCTGCGGCCCTCCAACACCAGACTGCTTCCATCTACGAAGTAGGTCTCATCTGGATTGCTTAATGGCACATCTGTCAGATCAGGGCGACTGGAGAAGATTGTATCCATCACTTCCAGGCAGTCGTGATCAGGTGGCCCCGGGCCAACAGGCAGGAATGTAGCAGGGTTTAAGGCTTGGCTGGTAGTTATCTGCACTCTGGGATTTCCCCATAACATGCTCTGGTATTTCAACATCCGGGAGCTGGTGAACCAGTGACTTCCTTTATGCTCTAGCAATGTTTGGACTGAATGTGGGACGGTGACTAGAAGGCCTTGGCCCATGGACAGTTTATCAGACTCTTCCACCAACAAGGCTGTTGCTGCTATTGCTCTCAGGCAAGGTGGCCATCCCTTGGCCACTGGATCCAGCAGTTTAGACAGGTAGGCGACTGGTCACGGCTAAGACCCTAGTTGTGTCAAGACCCCCAAAGCTGTTCCTGCTGCTTCGTGTACGTAGAGAGTGAAAGGTTTGGTAACATCCGGAAGGCCTAGGGCTGGTGATGACAGTAATGTCCTTTTCAAATGTTCGAAGGCCTCCTGTTGGTCACGACCCCATTGAAGGGGGCTCTTCTCTGGGCCCTTTGTAGACTCATAGAGGGGCTTTGCAATTTTTGCGAAGTTGGGAATCCAGATACGACAGTACCCAGCGGCCCCGAGAAAGGCGCATACTTGCTTGCGGATTGTTGGCACTGGGATCCGGCACACTGCTTCCTTCCTCTCGCTCCCCAACCGTCGGCTTCCTTTCGACAGATGGAATCCCAGATACTTCACTTCCAACTGGCATAACTGAGCCTTTTTCCTGGAAACTCGGTAACCCGCATCGTACAAAAGTTGGAGAAGCTCTGTGGTTGCCAGTATACATTCAGCCTCAGAGTCAGCAGCGATTAGCAGGTCATCAACGTACTGCAGAAGTACTTGTCTGCCGGGCTCCCCCGGGGGGGAAACTAGCGAGATCTTGGGCCAATGCTGTGCTGAAAATGGTAGGGGAGTTCTTGAATCCCTGTGGTAAGCGAGTCCAGGTAACTTGGGACTTTCTGCCAGTAGCAGGGTCCTCTTTCTCGAAAGCAAACAGGTGCTGGCTCGCTGTAGCCAGGCGTATACAAAAGAAGGCATCTTTTAGGTCCAGTACTGAGAAGTGAGAAGCAGTCGTCAGGATGAGGCCCAACAGTGTATAAGGATTTGGTACTACTGGATGCAGAGTCACAGTGGCTTCATTGACACGACGGAGATCCTGAACAGGTCGGTAGTCGGTGATTCCAGGTTTTCGGACGGGCAGCAAAGGAGTGTTCCATGCCAATTGGCAGGGCCGCAGGATACCATGCTGTAGTAGCTGCACCAGATGATGATGAATTCCTTCCACAGCTGCCCGCGGCAGCGGGTATTGTCGCACATGTACCGGGGAAGCTCCCGGCTTCATTTCAATGCATACGGGAGGGATGTTGATGGCCATTCCGGGGGGTTTCCTTCAGCCCATACTCCAAGGGGCACTGATTCTCACGTATCCAGGGTAGCCACATCAGATTTGGGCCTGTTCTCATATAACCGCCATTCTTCTTCTCGGGGGGACGGACAGTACCAAAACTGTTGGGTCCAGGCTGGGTATTTCAAGCTCAGCCTGGCCGTCAGGCCCGAATGAGATTTGGGTCTGGAGTTTTTCCAGAACATCCTGACCCAGCAGGGGTATGGGACATTCAGGCATATACAGGAACTGGTGAGTGATGGTCCGTCCCCCCAACTGGCACGTGCGGTTTTGCAGGAAAGGTCTCTGGGCCCTCTCCCCCGTGGCTCCCACAATAGTTACTGATTGGGAGGAGATCGGGGCCACTTGTTGGGTGACCACTGAATGTGTTGCTCCGGTATCGACCATGAATTGCATTTTACGGTCCCCTAAATTCATGTTGACCATAGGCTCCTGGGGACCCAACAAACTTGGAGCCTGGTCTGGGCTAGTAGCCATCCGAGTCATAATGTTCCATAGCTGCAAGGCCTTCGAAAGTTGGTCTCGGTGGAGGCGGGAAAGCATCATGCTGGTCTTGCTCCCGTGTAGTTCGTACGGGTGCTCTTACACCCCTTGTGGATGGATATCTCTCTCTCGCCTTGTGTTACGATTTGGACACTCATTTTTCCAATGTCCCTCCTCTTTGCAGTAGGCGCATTGCTTGAGGCCTAGGGGAAACCTCAGCCCCCTGTATCCGCGGCCTCGTCCTCGTCCCCTATTTTCTCCTCTGGCCCAGGCTGGAACTGGTGGTCGCTCGGCTAAGGCGGCTGCTAGGAAGTCTGCTTTTTTCTTCATCCGATGCTCCGACTCTCGCTTCTGCTCCTGGTCACGATTTACATATATTTTTTGTGCTACTTCCATCAATTGTGTTGTATTCATGCCTGAAAACCCTTCCAGTTTCTGCAGCTTCTGCCGAATATCACCTTGAGCCTGTGCCACAAAGGCAGTATTCACCATACGAAGATTCTCAGGGGCCGCTGGATCGTAGGGGGTGTATAATCAGTATGCTTCAGTCAGGCACTCATAAAATGCCGCCGGACTCTCATCAGGAAACTGAAGAACTTCTGCAATTTTACTGATGTTCATAGCTCGTTGCCCCCCCTTCTTAAGGCCCTCAAGGAGCGCAGTCCGGAAACGAGTGAGAGCCACTGCTCCAACAGGGTCGTTCGGGTCCCAGCGGGGGTCTTCATTCGGGAAATCTGCCTCTGCCTGCTACCGTGGATTTATAACTCCCTCACGGGCAGGATGTGTCTCCAGCCACTCGAGGGTGGCCCGTACAATGCGCGCCCGTTCTTCTGTACTGAATAAAGTGGAAAGCAATTGTTTAGTGTCCGACCAGGTAGGCTGGTGTGTTTGCATAATACTGGTCATAAGATCTGTCAGTTCTTGGGGCTTTTCAGTATAGGAGGCATAGTGGGTTTTCCAGTTCAACAGGTCCGTAGTGGAGAAAGGGACATAAATCAAGCTGGAGGGTCCCACTGCCACACGCCCAGTAGCATCAAGATACGGGAGCCCCTGTACTTGTCGTAGTGGCATTTGGAGATCATGCGACCGCAGGCGGCAGGCTACCGGGGTGGACGATCCAAGCTCAGCCTCTGTGCTCTAAGGGGAGGAGATGGTGGCACTGGAGGTGGTACCAGAAGTGGGAGGGGTGGAGGACGTGGGAGGGGAATCTGAAGATGAGGGGCCGGAATCCGTAGAATCTTCCCTAAATCTGGCATCACCCACCCCAAGAGGAGGTCTTCCTGACCCTTCAGCTATGAGCGGATCCTGCAGTGGTGCGGATGGGACATGGGGTTGAAGCAGAGGGAGGGGGCGTGGAGGAATATCTGGAGAGTCCCACCCCTGGTAGATAGGGGCAGGCGTCCATCCCTTTTGGCGACTGATGGCTGCCACCATTATTCTACACTGATCCTCGTGGCAGCGCTGGAGCCATCTTGGTCTGAGCTGGCATATGGCCAGCCATGAATCAATATATGGAAACTGGTCTGGGCGTTCTTTCGCTACAATTTGATGGACTAAAAACACAGTGGGCAGATCTGTGGACCCCTGGGGAGGCCACAGCTTGACTAAGGCTGGCCATTCCCTCTGTCATAGAAAAGATAATCGAGAGGGGGAGAGGAGAACCCCGTAATCCTCCCCAAACCCAGATTTAAAATTGCGAAGCATGCACTGTAGAGGCGTTTGCACTTTTGACTTTCCCGACCCCATGCTCTAATTCTAGTTCAATGACTAAATGCAGTATACAATGTGGATCTTCTAATCTATTCTCAATTCTGGAATTGCAATGTACAATATGGATCTGCTGATCTAATCTCAATTCAGGAAAATGCAATTTTACAATACAGATCTTATCTAATCTCAATTCATAAAAATGCAAAATTTTACAATATAGATCTTCTAATCCAATCTCAATTCAGGAAAATGCAATTTACAATATACACACTCTAGCTGCAGCATGAGATTTGATTTGGATAATAGTGATATAAGAAAGTATAGCTAGCTATTTTTTATGTCAATTTTCTTTTATTAGGCAAACTCCAAATCCAAATAACATTATCATATTGTATCAAAATGTATATGGTAAACCATTCATCAAAAACATATACAGACCATGCTCTAGCCTATATCATTTATTTTACCCCTCCATCCTTTTGTCCCCCCCTTATCCCCCCCCCCAATATCTACCTGATCGTGTACCTCTGCCCTCCTCCCCTACCCCATGCCCACTCCCCCGGCGGGTGATGACTCTTACACTCCGCCCAGGGGTCCATTCACTTCCTCTATTCAACTATACCTCAACGACATCCCACCACCCAATTAAGCACTCGTTTGTCCCCCCCCTCCCTCCAACCTCCCTTCTTCCCCACTCCCTACCCTCCCTGCCTCTTTCCGTCCTATCCCCCCACCCCTCTGCCATATCCCCATTGGGAGTATTAGGACCACTAGCAATGTCATACATAATCGGTTCTCTACCTCAATGTATTGAGTATCCTGCTCCTCTCCCGCGCAGAGAGTGTCTGTAGAAAAGGTCCCCATTCTATCAGGAATCGTTCCCCCAATTTGTCATTCCCTTGTATGCCAGCCCTCTCTACCAACATTAAATCATATATTTCCTGCCTCCAATCGGCCAGCCGGGGCCTGCTCCGTGACAACCATCGCTTAAGAATAAGATGTCGCGCTACCAACATCGCACGTTGCATCCACCGGGTGTATTTTCTTAGTATCTTCCCGCCAGTATCCTTCAACCCCAACACTGCTGACTGAGGCTCAGCTCCTATATCAACCGCCAACAGCCCCCCTAGAAATCCATATACTTCCATCCAAAATTGAGAGATTCGAGGACAGCTCCACCACATATGTCCTAGAGTGGCCGCCCCCTCCGCACATCTAGGACAGCCCGCCGAGGCGGCTGCCCCTGCTCGGTAAGCTCTATTAGGAGCAAAGTGACTCCTTCTTATAATCTGATACTGCATATCCCTCCATTTACTATAGCCACTCATTTGCGGGATCTGTGCCAACGCTTCTGTTATATGCTCACTCGTAATCTGTACTTGCAAATCCCTTGCCCATTGCTCCGCTACAGCCGTCTCTTCCAAAGGAGCCTCCAAGGCTACATATTCCTTCTGCAGCAACGATATACTTGCCTGCTGTGGCATACCCACATACAGTAGCTCCTCCAATTTCAAGCATATCTCGCCTTGTAAATCCTCAGCCCGCAAGCTACCTACATAACTGCGAACTTGCATATATCTGAATTGATCCACAGCCTGTAACCCATATCGTGCCTGCAGCTCTCCAAACGGAAGCATCCTACCTTCACCATCCACTACTTGGTCAAGTGCTAATATCCCTTTCGCCTCCCACCTCTTAAATGCCCCCCCCCTCCACTCCTGGGTTAAACTCGCCATTCCCATGTAAGGAGAGCAGTGGCGTAGCATGAGGATTCCCATTACACCTCTTGCACACTATCCCCCAGACGCGTCGCAAAACTTTGAAACCAACATATTGGTCAATAATTTTGGGTAACAGCTGTCTTTTGGAGTGTAACACATATCGCAGCGTCAGTGGATGCACTATCTCTGCCTCAACTGGCAGCGGCGTATAGTCCTCTGTTTCACTCAGCCAATCTCTCAAGTTCCGTAGTTGGCAGGCAATGTTATATCGATAAATGTCTGGTACACCCATGCCCCCCCTCTCCCACGGCTGTTGTAATAACCGTAGCCTAATCCTTGGCTTCCTACCTCGCCATAGAAATTGAGTAAGTATCCTCTCCAATGCTTTAACTTCTTTACGCAGCAACAAAATGGGAAGGACCTGCAGCACATACAACCACTTTGGAAAAATCACCATCTTGTACACCGCTATCCGTCCCCCCAACGACAGAGGAAGATCCCTCATCTCTCCAACCGAGTGCGGGTCTCTTCTAGCAATCTCCGTATGTTCAACATATGACACTTCCCCGTTTCCGCTGCCAATCTAACCCCCAAGTACTTGAGCTCATTCATACTCCACTTCAATGGAAACTCGCCCTTCCAGTTCCCTGGGAGTCCTTTATCCAAGGGCAGTGCCTCCGACTTCTCTAAATTAAGTTTCAGGCCAGAAAATCTTCCAAACTCAGCAAACGTATCTAACAGTGTTGGTAAAGTCTCCTGAGGCCTCCCCACATACATCAGCACATCAGCAAAAGCCGAGACTCGGAAGTCCGACCTTCCAATCCTCGCTCCCACCAGCCAGGGGTGTGTCCGTATTCGCTCCAGTAATGGCTCTAATGTCAAAACATAGAGGAGCGGTGATAGCGGACACCCCTGTCTAGTACCCCTCCTTATTGGGAAAGCATTCGTCAATGAATCATTCACTGTAATTTGTCCCTGTGGATTTGAATATAACAGCCGTACCACGTTTCCAAAAAAGCCTCCCAGACCCATATGCTCTAAAATCCGGAACATATAGGGCCACGCCACCCGATCAAAGGCTTTCTCCGCGTCAAAGCTCACTAAGCGTGCCGGCTCACCTGCTACTTGAGTCATGTACAAGGCAGCGAAGATCCTTCGCATATTTTTAATGATGTGCCTATTACACACAAAACCCACTTGATCCCCATTCACCAAGTCCGGTAGCATCGGTGCTAGGCGCTCTGCCATTATTTTAGCCAAGATCTTGAGATCAACATTGATCAGTGAGATAGGCCTGTAAGATCCTGGTTGTGCAGGGTCCCTACCCTCCTTGGGGAGTACTGTGATAACTGCCCTATTTGCTTCATATGGAAAGAGCTGTCTTCCGACCAAATCCATATAGTGTGCTGACAAGGGTCCCGCCACCTGCTGTAGGAGGAGCTTGTAAAATTCCCCCCCGATATCCATCAGGCCCAGGAGCCCGTCCCCTACGCAGGGTCTTAACCACCGCCACCACCTCCGTAGGCGTGATAGGACCATTCAACAAGTCTCTCTGTTCTTCTGATAAACATGACACCCGTATTCGATCCAAAAATACCTGCTCGCTCCTCTGGTCCTCCTGCCCTTCTTCATACAGTGCAGTATAATACTGCCGAAATATCTCTTCTATGTGCTGTTGTGTGCCCCTAATCTGCCCCCTCTCATCTCTCATTGCTCCCACATAAGTCCTCCCCCCCCCCCTCCCATTCGGATCAGCCCTGCCAGCAACTTCCCGGGTTTGTTCCTGAATTTGTAAAGCTTATGTCTGAAATACAACTGGGACCGAATCACCCTTTCGTGTATTACGGAGGACAGCTCTTTCTGCAGACAGAGCAGTGCCTCCTTATTCTGACTTGTGGGAAACTGGCAAAATCTGCGCCTTGCTACTCCCACCTCCCTTTCCAAACGTAACAAGTTCCCATTATACTGTCTCTGTCTATAACCCATATAGCTAATAATGTGTCCCCGAAGTACTGCCTTAGCAGTTTCCCAAAACAATGTGGGGTTTGCCTTATGCTCAGCATTGTGTGTAACATATTCCTCCCACTTAGATTTCAGAAATTCACCAAAGTGTTTATCAGTGCTCACCTCCAATGGATACCTCCACAAGGTCCTGTCCTTACTGAACCCCCACTGAATGTCTATCCAGATCAATGCGTGGTCAGAGACCATTATAGGCCCCACTCTCGCTTCAGTTACTCTAGGAAATAACCTAGAGGATCCCAGAAAATAGTCTATCCGAGATCCAGTGTCATGGGCCCGCGACACATGCGTATAGTCCCTTTCTAACGGGTTTAAAACCCTCCAATAGTCTAACAGCTCAAACCCTTCACAGAGTCCCTTCACCCATTGCGCTCTCCGATCTGTTACCACTCCTCTTCGACCTATCCATACTCTCGTCCATTACGCAATTAAAATCTCCCCCAATTATTAACGGGGTGTGTCCCACATCACTCAAACATTTGTTAATCTTCACACAAAAGCTTCCTTCGTACAAGTTCGGCGCATATATATTCATTAACGCTACCCTCTGGCCTCTAATCTCTCCAATTACCAAAATAAATCTACCCTCTGGGTCTTCCATGGTTCGTGTCAACACAAATCCCACCTTCTTATGAATAAGGATTGCCACTCCTGCTTTTTTCCCCCCAGAGGACGCTCCACATACCCCACCCACCCACCATCTCCGGAGCTTATCATGCTCTTTAACAGTAAGATGTGTTTCCTGCAGGAAAGCGACCTCCACCTTATTATCCCTTAAAGTCTTTAAGACCTTGTAGCGCTTAAGAGGATTCCCCATCCCGCATATGTTGCCAGCTATTTTTTAAATGGTCCACTAGATGGAGCTCCAGGATTACTTTAAGTGCTGTTTCTTTTAGTATCTCAGTATAGCTTACACGTGGTCTTCACAAAATGGCTGCCTCCTCGTGCGTTCCACACCGGCTCCGGCTCACTCACCACTAATGGCACTGCACACTTCCAGACACCGACTCAGCTGCTCCTGAACTTAAAGACAAGAGATAGGCATCGGGTCAACTCTCTCCCACATGTGGGGAGGCTCAGCAAGGAGGGCACAATGGCGACATCTGGGCAACACAAAAAGATCCCCTCGATACTCCCGCCACATGCGCTGAGGTGCCCGGTCCACAACCTCACCCCAGAGCAGGTGACTCCGCCAGTAGGAGAACTTCAGAAACAGAAGAAGACGGAATCTCATCAGAGAGAAAGCTGCGTCGGCAGCAAGCGGATGAGAAAGCTGCGTCGGCAGCAAACACTTACAAGGAGATCCGCCATTAGGTGCACGTGGGGCACAGACGACAGCCGATAGCCGATCAGCACAAAGGGAACCCAATGCTCCCGTCCCGATGCGCTGCCTAGCTCCGACATTAAAAACATTCAGAAAGGTCGCAGCAACGTGCGTTAGGCAGAAAGGAAAAAGGAGAAGCAGCGATTGTCCGTTCTCCTTTACCCCCAGGTATGCTTCATTAGAAACAGCGTGTTTTATGTTCTAAATCGCCCCGATCATCAGTACAATTTTTATTAAGCAGCTTGGAGAGCACACTCAAGGGGGTTAAGTCCTAATATTTTAGGCATTCTTAATAGTTTTGGCAGCGCTTCAAATACCTTTAAGGGGCCCACGGTGGCAAAGTTAAATTTATACTGCAGTCATTTACTGGCCCTCGCAAGCGCGCCCCCCCCCCCCTATTCCTACCAGATTTACCAGATACCAGACTGGACGAGCAATGGTTTTAGGGCCTCAAGGACCCTTACTCGGACTGCTCATTGCGGGTGATCAGGCCGCTACAGGTTCACAGAATTTACCAGATTTACCAGAATTACCAGATTTACCAGATACAGAAATACAGAACTACCCAAACAGTAAGGCAGTAGTACTCACCAGACCTCTGATCAGAGAGAGTTTGGATGCCAGTCTATCTAGCCGGTTTTCAATCGGGGGGTCAGCCACAGGGACCGACTGACCAGACAAGTCAAGGTGTCCTTCCGGAGCACAAAGTGGCCCGGGGCGCCAAGGACCGTTAATCACCTGGAGGGACCGGTCCCTGACCGGTAGAGGCCCGATGCTGCAAGAGCAGAAGTCTTCCCACCGTGGGTGTGATGAGAGAGGCTTTTTTTATTTTATTTAATTTAATAGGGTCCCACCTGGGGTGCCAGAATGTTGCAGCAATGCTGTGAAAAAGCTCTCATTCTCTCTCTCACCCACAAAAGGAAAACTCACAGACAGGCTGGAATGCAAACAGGATCTTTTAATGTGCGCACAGGCTCAGACAGAGTGCCGGCAGTCTCCACAAAAAAATATGAGCCCCGAGGGACGTCCTACAATGCCTTATATACAGTACAATTTTAAAAATCATTCTACAATCTCATTCGCCTCAGGTATTTTCTGTCCACCAATCAGTAGCCCCTGGGGAAGGTGCCTGGGTGACCTGTCCAAACCAGTATGCTCTGGTCTGCTGATTTCTGGGCAAGGGAGTATTGTGCTCAGACCTGGAGTGGGGGAAGGGTGCCTGCTGAAATCTTTGTCTCCTCTTAGCAAGCTGATCACTTATGTAAGAACCTCATGGCTGGGGGGGGGGAGGGGTTTCCCACAGCTAAACCTTATGGCTGCCTCAGTCCCACTAAAGCACCAAAAAGAAAGTAACCTTGCTTTAAAAATGTACAAAAAACCCTTTTAAGAGCTCCCAGTCAGAGAGCTAACAATTTAATAAAACAAACCCTTAAATCCTTACTGTTGGTTGATCTGGAGAGCTCCTGTAGGAAAGCCTGAACAGGGCAGGGCACTGGAGCCTTTTATGCAGGCCCTCAGCTGCTCTCAGGTAATCAGGCCTACTAACTCCTGATTAGGTGTTAGCAGTTCCCAAAGCTGAAGAGGTTACTGGAGTTCAACCACCTACTGTGCTCAAGAAAATTTATCAAGTTCCTCTTGCAATTTTTCACAATTCTTGGGTTTTAACAACTTTTGAATAATTTTGTCTCATCTGCAAATATGATCACCTCACTCGTTATTCCTATTTCCAGGTCATTTATGAATATATTAAAGCAGTAGGCCCAGCACAGATTCCTGGGGTACTCCACTATTCACCTTTCTCCACTGGGAAACTTGGCCATTTAAACCTACTCTCTGCTTTCTGTCTTTTAACCAGTTCCTGATCCACAATACTACACTGCATCCAATCCCATGACTTTTTAATTTTGCCAAGAATCTCTGAGTCAAAGATTTTCTGAAAATCCAGATACACTATATCAACTGGCTCACCTTTGTCTACTTGTTTGTTCTCACTTTCAAAAAAGATATAACAGATTAGTAAGACAAGATTTTCCTTGGGTAAATCCGTATTGGCTTTCTGCCATTAAACCATGACTATCTACATGTTAATTGTATTCTTTGTAATTGTTTCTACCATTTTGCCCCACTAGTGACATCAGGCTCACCAGTCTTGTTTCTCGGATCACCCCTGGAAGCCTTATTAAAAATTGGCGTTACACTGGCCATTCTTCAATCTTCCGGTACCACAGATTTATTTTAATTACAAATTACTAATAGTAGGTCTGCAATCTCATGTTTTAATTCTTTCAACACCCTTGGATGTATACCATCCAAGTGATTTGCTACTCTTTCAGTTTATCAAATAGTTGTAATTCATCTTCCCGGTTTGTTGTATTTATTTTATATACTGCACTATTTCAAAATCAGCGCAGTTTACACAGAATAAGAATAAATGTTTTACACTGAATAGGCATCAGAGAACAATACAATAAACATCTAACATTGCAATAAACAATAAACATATATTACATTGAACTGGGGTGTAAACTTGGGTAGTAACAGGGAGAACTAAGTTACAAGCTGGGTATGTGGTTCGTAAGTAGTTGGGGTGGTCTGAGCTAGGGCTGGCAGCAGGCAAAGTCTGTATTGTAGCTATGGTATATTATCAATATCTATTTTTTTTATTCTTCCAATTACATCACCTTTCTATACCATTTCAGGCATGGGTAACTCCCTACATCATCTTCAGTGAAGACTAAAGCAAAGAATTCATTCATTCTCTCTGCTATGGCCTTGTCCTCACTTAGTGCCCTTTTTACCCCTTTATCCTCCATTGGCCAAACTGACACACAGTTTTTTTTTTGCTACAAATGTACTTGAAAATTTGTATTATGCATTTTTGTTTCCATGGCAAGCTGATTTTCAAATTTTTTGCTTGCCTTATCAATGCCTTACATCTAAGTTGCCTGTGCTTATGCTTGTTTCCCGTGTGTGTCATTTGGCTCCTTTTTCCATTTCCTGAAATATGCATTTTTGGCAACAGCTTCTCTGACCTCACCTTTAAATCATGCTGGCAATTTTTTGGCCTTTCTTCCACTTTTCTTAAAACATGGAATTCATCTGATCTGGGCTTCCAAGTTAGTACTTTCTAAACAATGCCCATGCTTGATGTAAATCTTTAACCTTTGCAGCTGCTCAGTTTAGTTTTTTTCTTAACCATTTTCCTCATTTTATCATAGTCTCCCTTTTGAACGTTAAAAGGTAGTACTGTGGATTTCCTTGCCATTTTTCTTCCATTTATTAAAACAAATGTGATCATGCTATGATCACGCCAGGTGGCCTCAAAACCCTTATCTCTTGCACCAGATCCTGTGTTGGGTAAGGATTAGGTTCAAAATAGCTTCCTCTCTTGTCCATGAACCAGCTGCTCCAAGAAGCAGTCATTTATTTCATCTAGAAACTTTCTCTCTCCTGCATGTCCTGCTGTGACACTGACCCAGTCGATACTGGGGTAATTGAAATCATCCATCATTACTGTGTTGTAACTTTTGTTAGTTTCTCTGATTTATTTCACTATATCATTCATCTGTTCATTCTGGCCAGCTGGATGTTTCCTTGAGCTCTCTGTGGATGAATCTAGTCATTTTTCTTTCAGGCGTCCAACATCCTCTGTCTGCTTCCCTCCTTGAATATCCTGATATGCACCCTTCTACTCACCTTCAACTTTGTAGCTGACTGTTTAAGCTTTTGTTCCCTATATTTTTTTTATCCCTGCCATGTAGGCTAAGATTTTTTCCCTGTAACACAACTTTTAGCAGCCTCCCAGGATTTCCATAACAAAGCCCTGCAATGTTGGTGTTTCTACCAGGTGAGGTTTAGCTTCCTAATTCTGTCTCTTCCTATCTCCAAAAGCTTTAACCCTATAATTACTGCTGAGTGATCTGACAGTGCAGGTGCATCTGTGTTCACCATGATGATGTGTCCAAGCAACTGTTCAGAAACTAGGAAATAATCTAATCGAGAGTATACTTTGAGCACCAGAGTAATAAATGAAGACTATATCCCGGGGGTGCAGCATTCACCATGCATCCACTAGTTCTAATTCTGAATTAAAAAAAATTAACTTCCTTATGATCATGATTTATTTATTTATTTACATTCTCTTATATACCGTGCTATTCTGCATCAGTGCGGTTTACATTGAACAAACTGAAATTACATTGAACAGGGCATTATAACTTGGAGATAACTATTTTACAGGGAACATGGGCTATGAAGGGTTAAGTGGCTTGCCCAAGATCACAAGGAGCACCTGTGGGACTAGAAACCCCAGTCCTTCCGGCCCAAGGTTGCTGTCCTCTAGTGGGATTTGAACCCCCGACCTTCCGGCCTGAAGTACCTTGCCCCAACCACTAGGCCACTCCTCCACTCCATCCTCGACACCCTAGCCAGCTGATGAGTCTGCTATCATATTACAATGTCCTCAACAATCAGTTTATATTTCTACATACGAGGTATGACAAAAAAGAAACGAGACTGTCCCATTTATTTTATTTATTTATTTAAATTCTCTTATATACCGCACTATTCAGCATTAGCGCGGTTCACATAGAACAAAAAAAATCTCAGTACAGTCAACATGCGTGAGTTTACAGATAACAAGGGAAGGAACTTGGATAACATGGGTAACTATCTACAATCTATTTACAAGGAAAACATTACTGCGTAGGTATCAGTTACAAGGAGCAGTTACTATGAACATAATCTTTACTTATAGAGAATCAGACTTGGCATGTTAATTGAGACACCAAGGAAGTATATTAATTGGTGGACTCGCTGAGGTCTATGAGTGCCGTTGACTCTATAAGGTACTTGTTGAAGAGATGAAATTTGAGAGCTTTCTTAAATTGTGTTAAGCTGTTGATGGCACGGATGCCAGGGGGTAGTGCATTCCAGCACCTTGGAGCACAGAGGATAAAGGCTCTGTTGGCTGTAGAAGAAGTGCAGCTTGTTAAGGCCTTTGGGAGCTTCAGGGAGTTGATGGACGTGGATCTTCTTGCTCTGTTTGGTATAGTAGTGTTAATAAGGGCAGATAAGGATGTGGCGGAGAGCTTATTTAGAGCTTTGAACGTGAGGAGTAGAGTTTTGAAGAGAATTCTAGCCTGGATGGGTAGCCAATGTAATTGAATCAGCAGAGGTGTAATGTGGTCGGTCCTGGCGGCTCCATGAAGGACCCTTGCTGCGGCATTCATTGCCAGCTGTAACGGGTTCAAGGTGGATTGAGGAAGACCTTGAAGGATGACATTGGCATAATCGAAGTGGGGTATGATAAGTGCTTGGTAGATTGTCCTGAAATCATTTGGTTCGAGCATGGAGCGTAGGTGTCTCAGTGTACGGATCTTATAGTATATAGTTCTGACTGTATTTCCTATGTGGGATTTCATATCCAGGCCTTGATCCAGCGTAACTCCCAGGTAACGTATTGAAGGCTTGGATTGCAATTCAGCTTCATTTGTTTTGAGACCTTGTGGTGGGGTGAAGTTGGGGTTCCTCGTGATGAAGAGGACTTCCGTTTTCTTATGTTGTATACGGAGGTTTTGGGAGAGAAGCCAGTCAGATACTGCATTGAAACAGTTTATTAGAGGGGAGAGATCTAAAAGGTCAGTGGAGAAGGGGGTGTATAGTAGAACATCGTCGGCATAAAGCATGCAGTCGACATTAAATGACCGGATGATCTTACAGATTGGCTGCATGTAGATGTTAAACAGAAGGGTAGAAAGTGAGGAACCCTGTGGGACTCCCTGATCCAGGTGGAAGGGTTCTGAGGTTCTGCCTCCTGAGCGGACGTGCTGCCATCTTCCGGATAGGTAGGACCTGCACCATTCAAGCGCTGTTCCAGTGATGCCCTTCTCAATTAGTCTCGCTAAAAGGAGTTCGTGATTCACTGAATTGAACGCTGCGGCGATATCCAGAAAGATGAGGGCAAATCCTTGGTGGATGTTATCAATGCCAGTGATAATCTTGCTGATGAGGATGGTGAGGAGAGTTTCGACTCCATGAAGCCGTGTTGGCAGGGGTCTAGCGGTGCAGCGGTGTCAATATGGTCCTGTAACTGTCGTTGAACCTCCTTTTCTATAATCTTAGCGAGTAGAGGTATGCTAGAAATGGGTCTGTAGGAATCTACCCTTAGGGGGTCGAGCTTGCAGTTTTTCAACAGGGGTCTAATTGAAGTATGCTTAAGGGCTGAGGGGAATGATCCTGTTGAAAAGGAGAGGTTCATTATATTGGAAATTACTGGGCTGAAGTGACTGCGAAGCTCCTTGATCCAGAAGGCAGGGCATGGATCAGACTGGGATGTAGTGATGTTGAGGGCTGTGATGTCTTCAATTCCTTTCTTAGAGGGGAGAGAGAATGAAGAAAAGGTTCTTGAGGCGTCCTGCACAAAGGCGCTGGTTGTTGTCATGGTTCTGTTGGTCAGGCACATCTTAGATTGTACATGGGTTGCAAAGTCTTGAGGGTGTATCTCAACTTGAGGCCCAGCGGATGGCTCCTTAGATAGAGACTTAACTAGGTCAAATAAGTCGTGTGGCTTATTGAGAGATCTCATCAAGGTATCCGAGTAGTACCGTTTCATTGACTCAGAGATTGCCTTGCAGTGAGCAGCTAGGTGGGTATTGTATGCTGTCAAGTCATCAATAGCATGAGCGCGACGCCATCGTTTTTCGAGCTTCCGTAGTTGGATGAGGGATTCTCTAAGGTCTGCTGTGTACCAAGGAGCATTCTCTCTTTTCCTTGAGTGTTTGTTGTTTGGAGGCCGCATGGCAATAGCACTGAGACTACTATTCCAGTGAGAGACTAGGTCCTCAAGGTTCATGGTGGTAGTATTGATGAGTTTCAGCAAGGATGAGCTCTCTGTTAAATGACTTAAAAGATCCCATAAATGTTTTATTACAAAATCTACAGAGAAATTACACGTTGTCCCCTTCAAAGTAATCCCTGCCCCTCTCCCCCGAGTTAATGCACTTCTGCATTCACTTCTGCCATGTACGGAAGCATTCGGTAAAGTCCTCCTCCTTGAGGACCCTCACCTCCCTCTTCTACAGAGGCAAAATGAGTTCCTTTGAGCACAGTCTTCAGCCTGGGGAAGAGCCAGAAGTCACATGGTGTGAGATCTGGGGAATAAGGAGGGTGGTCGAGAGCTGTGATCTTGTTTGTTCTCCAAGAACTGCCTCACACTGAGCAGGGGGTGTGTGTGTGTGGGCGCATTGTTGTGGTGGAGCAGCCACGACTTGTCTCGCCACAGAGCCCGCCTGCTGCGCCAAACCCGGTCATGAAGGCAATTGAGGACCTGCTGGTAGAAGTACTTGTTGACTGTCTGACCCGCAGGCACAAACTCATGATGGAC
Source organism: Ichthyophis bannanicus (assembly GCA_033557465.1). Taxonomy (NCBI): domain Eukaryota; kingdom Metazoa; phylum Chordata; class Amphibia; order Gymnophiona; family Ichthyophiidae; genus Ichthyophis; species Ichthyophis bannanicus. The sequence goes on from CM066042.1 coordinate 78,292,061, forward strand.
CACTCCCTTCTGGTCAAAGAATGTGATCAGCATGACCTTGATCCTTGATTTGGACATGCGCGCCTTCTTGGGTCTGGGTGACAGTCGAGTCTTCCACTGCAGGTTCTGTCTCTTGCTTTCAGGGTCATACTGGAAAACCCAAGTTTCATCTCCTGTGATGACTTGGCCAATGAACTCTGGATCTTCTCTGGCAAGTCTTGACAAACATTGACCGGCTGCTCCTTCTGGTGGTTTGATAAAAGCTTGGGCACCATCTTGGCGCACACCTTCCGCAACCCCAGCTCCTACACCAAGATGGTCCGCACTGACTTGCTGTTCAGGCTGAGCTCCTCAGCTATCATCTGCACCGTCAATCTGCGATCACTTCGCAACAGCTGGTTCACTCTGTCAGTGTTCTCAGCCGTCTTTGTTGTGGAAGGCCGTCCTGACTTTGGGTCATCCTCCACCTCCTCGAAGACTCATGGCCTTGACATTGCATCTTCTCCATAAGCCTTTTGGAGAAGTTGGAGACACTCAGTTGGGCCCTTCTCCAACATAAACAGAAATTTAAAGTTGATTCTTTACTCCATATTTCTGTCACCTCTAGTTGCGTGACAAAGTGATGGAGCAGTGTGCTACAAAAAAAACCTGAAAAAGAAAAAGTGAGAGAGAGATGAAAAATATTATAGCCAGAATAGTGGCGAGATGTTGCACAACAGTGACATAAGCGGTTAGCCAATTGGCATTGAGTCATGGGCGTGTCTGCCACAGTCTCGTTTCTTTTTTGTCACACCTCGTAAGTCTCTGGTGTGACCTCATTTGGAGTATAGTGTGCAATTCTGGAGACAGCACCTTCAAAAGGATATAAGCAGGTTGGAGTCCATGCAGAGGGTGGCTACTAAAATGGTTAGTGGTCTTCCTTATAATGAATGAGGACAGACTTAAAGATCTTAATATGTATATGTTAGAGGAAAGGTGGGATAGAGGAGGTATGATAGATATCTTTAAATATCTCCATGGCATAAATGCACAAGAGGAGAACCTCTTTCGATTGAAAGCAAGTTCCACTGCGAGAGGACATAGAATGAGGGTGATAGGGTTAGACTCGAGAGTAATATGTGGAAATATTTCTTTACGGAAAGAGTGGAAGATGTGTGGAATGGTATCCCAGTGGTGGCAGAGACGAGGACAATATCTGAATTCAAAAAAGCATGGGACAAACACAGAGGATCTCTAAAGGTAAAAAGGGGACTACTATAGTTGATATTGAAGGGCAGATTAGATAGGCCATGTGGTCTTTTTCTGTAGTTATGTTAATATTTTTCTAAATCAGTTGTTCCTGTTGCCCCTAAGGGACAGCCACAAAAGTAGAAGTGCATGAGGCTTGCCTATTGGAGGTCTACTTTGTTGGGCAGCTACCACTCAGATTAATGAGATCTTGATCTTTTTACAGTTTTTGGGAAGTCCACCAGACGCAGATTTCTCTGTATCTTCAATTTGATTCATATCATTCTGAGCCATACAAATACTAATTATCAGGGCCGGCCAGTCAGTAGGGCGGCAGACCTCTGTGGGTAGCACAGTGCCTGCGGGAGGCCATATGCTTCGGCCTAAATAGCCTGCCACATCTGACCCCTTCCAATAGTTGCGTTGTAGTGGGGTCTGAAGCAGCAGACCGTGTGTGTCTCAGCACATAGTTTGCCACGGGCACCAATGTCACTTGTAAGCTGCCACCGCTGAGATGTCCCCCATCCCGAAGACAGAATCAGTGGCTGCAGCAGTGGGAGGGGCAGCTCATCAGTACATCTGGGGGGGGGGGGGGCATGGCTGGGGCAACAGAAATCCTTGGGCCGGCCCTGGTAATTATGCAGTGTTGCTATGACTGCATTCAGACCAAAAGGTGTGCTGCTCAGATCCTTGTTCAAGGTCCACTTTGCTTCCTCCAAAGGACATTTTATCAGATATACAACAAACGAAGAGTCACAAGTGGTATGCCAGTGAGATACATATGTGGTAGAAGTAGAAACATCCTCCCATTCCGGCCCAATCAACGCCGTATCACAGTAACTGCAGGAGCCACAGATATAATGGCCCGGTATCTCACTGGCATACCACTTGTGAATCTTCGTTTGTTGTATATCTGATAAAATGTCCTTGTGGGCTATTTTATATCGGTCGCACTACTCATAGTGTTAAGGTCCGACTTGGGGAGCATGCGTCCCGATTACGGACAAAAACCATGACGGCACCCATGGTTGAACATTGCCTTCGAGAAGAACATCTGTTTAATCAACTACAGTGGCGGGTCTTGGACTTTGTTCCTTTGGATCCCTGTGGGGGGGACCGGGTTGCAAAACTACAGCGCATGGAGCAGCGCTGGATATTTTGATTAGACTGTTTCCCCTCGGGGCCTGAATGCCTCTGTTGAATGGCATACTTTGCTGTGATGCAGGATTCCCTTATTTGGTATGCCTGAAGCTGTTGGGGGTTCCCTTGTCTGTGGGTTTTCCCATCAAAGAATGCTTGCAACGTTTTGATCGCTGATTGGCTGCTGTTCTCCCTCTTTGCATCTGACGTCACACGCTGTTCTTTTTAAACCTGGCCGTTTGGTTTATCTCATATTAAAGCCAACTGAATGGGATTCATTTTTTCCACCTGATGCAGGGCCACGGAGTGTTGGATGGCCCGAAACGTGGCACGTGCTTTATGAATTCTGTGCTGGCTGGACTCAGTTAAGTTTTTGAATTATTTCAAGCATTTAAATGATTAAAAGGAGTGACCACGGCGAGGGGCGGGTTGCAGTTCCTTCCCCTTTTGTAAGGTCACTCCAACAAAAAGAAAAATAATCATATGATATATATTTTGTGTATTTAAGATTTTTTTGATATACGGAGGTTAATGCCGGGGCTATTTCTTTAGATTTGGATTGTTTTTTGCCTTGTGCTGGGGATTTTTTTGACTGGACACTTTTTATTAATAGTTAACCCTGGCCCATGCGGCACTCCTAGACCGCCATTGTGCATTTTCTCATTGTTCAAATACAGGCCTTCCTGTCCATTAGTGCGCCAGTATGTCCCCCAGAACACTTTTTTCCCTCACACATACATTTTGGGCAGTATCATTGTGTCTGTTTTCCAAAGAATCACCATAGCTTTGGGCTGCTGGATGTGGGATAAATAAAGGGATGCCTGCAGCGAATCTGTCAAGACTTGCTCAGGTTTCAGCATTACCCCTGTCCCTGGGCCCCTCTGCTGCAAGTATCTCAGACCCTAGGTTCAGATCAAATAAACAACTATACCATAGAACAATTTTTTTTTTGGCATAGGTTTTGCAACAACAACTGTTCTTACATGTGTATCCATGCACTGACACAGAGCTATGAGCTGTTTCTCCTGAGACTGCTGTCCAGTCTAAATATCTGTGAGCCTCCTTGGCCATATTCAAGTAAATTGTTTCAAAAGCATTTTGCAGTTTTAGCTTGGCAGAAAACAGGGGAAAATGCATCCCCCTTCTATAAAAGGCTGTGCAGATTAGCACCATTTCTTTTCTCTGTGCGGCTCCCGCACTGAATATTCACTGAGAAGTAGCAGTTTGACCATCGCAGCTCACTTCTTTGCCTTTCCGAAAGGCCTGCATCTGTGCCACTTTATCTGGCCAGTTTTCTGTATCACTATCTTTGCCCTGCCTGCCACATCTCTCAAAGGACCCATCCTGTGCGCCCTCGCACAGTGCACGAGGCTTGCCTATTGGAGGTCTACTTTGTTGGCCAGCTACCACTCAAAGATTAATGGAATCTTGATCTTTTTAGTTTCTGGGAAGTCCACCAGATGCAGATTTTCTCCTGCCTCTGTTTTCTTGTTCAACTTTTTTCGTTAAGAGCATTTGCTCAACGCAGCTCTTCCAGTATCCATTGCTCCTGTGAGTCTAGTTTATTCTTAATCTCTTCCATTGCTGACTGCAGCCTCAGCAGCCTATCCTATAGAGCTGCTGACCCTCCTCTTGATATTTCCAGCACAACCTCCTCCAAAACTGAGGCCAGTGTGCTCAGACTCTGCCGCCATTTTTGCTTCACTTTGTCTTTGCTTTTAGTAGCCCACGTTGTTTTCATAGGCATATCATTCATTTCCCAGCCAAGGCTTCGCATTACTTTTAGTGGTTCTAATGTTGCCAACTACTCTTTCAACCGAATATAAAAATTGTCTGTATAATGCTAGATAATTAACCCACTTTTCTGGGGAATTTCAGAAAAGGGTCATCTATGCTATGATACATGTATGTCCCAACTGGCCATTTCAGATCTTCAGATGTGTGGTGGCGGTGGGACAGTAAAATGAATAGACTTTGTTACCATGCAGGTCTTTTTGGCCTGGTGAAATTTACTGTGTTCTTCCCCCTGCAAATGTTGCTGCCATGAAACAAGTGCGTCTTTGCAACTTACTTGTGGTTCGGAGTAGGTTTATGCCTAGACACATCAACAGCCAGGACCAGACATGCTCAAACTATTCTGTAATCATGCAGCATTGTGCATCTCTCATGTACCCCCCAGGCAATGTCTCCACCGTGCCACCTTGTCACACGTGCTTGTGCTGGGGACCTCTATATACCCACTTTCTAAAATGGCTCCAGGGAGGTCTCTCTAATTTGCATGTTTGCCTCTTTTCAGACTCCAAATTATAAATAGAGCTTCTAAAATGTATGTATTTATTTCTTATATACCGCCTTTCAGCGGTGTCAAGGTGGTTTACATTGAACACAACTGAACATAAGTTACATTTAACATGGTTACAATGAACAATAGAATACATGCTAATAGTGATTCATATTACTGTCTGGGGAACAAGGGATAGTTAACTATTTAGTTTGAATGACATGGTCCAGTTCTGAGCATATTTAGGTGATTTGTCTGTGAGGAAATATTAAGTTTGTCCTGTAATATTCTTGAAAAATGTGTGTTAAGCTTCTTCCTGAAGTCCTTCAGGTCAATTGTTGCTCTCAAATTACTCTGAAGGGTATTCCATGATAGGTCTGTAAATGGAAAAGGTGTGTTGACAAGTTTCCTGCATGCTAGATGTTTTATGCTTGGGGACTTTAAAGAGGTTCATGGTTTGGTCCCTTCTTGCTCTGTTGTCTGGAGGCATGTTTGAGGAACCGTAAGCAGCCAGCAGTTAGGCTGTGCATACTTTTGAAAGTGTTCATGATTGATTTTGTATTGTATTTGTGATTGGATGGGCAGCAAATGTAGTTCCTTTAATACTGGGGTGATAAGATCTTGTCTAGATGTCCGCGATATCATGTGAGCTGCAGAATTTTGAGCTATTTGGAGTGGGAGGAGTGCACATTTTGGTAGTCCTTGGAGTATGAAGTTACAGTAATCCCAGATAGGAGTAATGATTGCTTGGCAGATGGTACATAATAGGTTATGGTCCAATAACGGATGGAGGTTGTATAGTATCTTTATTCTTTGATATGTCACTGCAGTTGCTTTCTTAACATGTTTGGAAATTCAGTTTCTGATCTAGAGTCACGCCAAGGTATCTGACTTCAGACTTGATGGGGATATTGCAGTTGTTGAATGTGAGTTTTTCTGGTGGAACTTGGGTGGGGTCTCCGTTAACCACCAATGCCTCAGTTTGCTCAAATTTAGCATTAGTGAGTGTTCATGTAACCAGTGCGTCACTTCATTGAGACATGAAAATATGGTGGAGAAGTCTGGATTCCTTGTTGCAAAGGGGTATATAACATAATGTCATCTGCATAGATATGATACATTATTCTGTGTTTCTGGAAGATATGACAGATTAGTTGGATGTATAGGTTGAATAAAAGCTTTTAGAGCTGATCCTTGAGGCAGTCCTTTGTGAGCCTGAAATGGGTTTGAGGTCTTGTTTTGCAGTTTAATCTGTTGCATGTGGTCGGATAAGTGTGAGTGGAACCATCTTAAGGGTGTCCCATTTACTCCGATTTGTACAAGGCGCGTGAGGAGTCTTCTGTAGTTTATGGAATCAAAGGCTGCTGAGATGTCTATGAAAAAAGGATGAATGCCTGTTTGGATCTTTCAATTCCTTTCAGCAAGATATCAAGGAGGGAAGTCGGAAGCGTTTCAGTACCATAATGTTGTCTGAACCCGTGTTGGTCATCGAGAGGTGCATTTGACTACAAATTGATGGAGTTGTAGCTGAATGGCTTTCTCTATTTTTGCTAGGAGAGGGATACTAGAAATGGGTCTGTAAGATGTGGGTAGGGCAGGGTTGGCTGTAGCATTCTTCAGAGTGGGCCTAATTGAGGAGGCCTTCAGATTAGTTGGCATCAGCCCTTGGGTGAGGGAAGAGCTTATTATTTTGAGCAGTGGTGAGGTTAGTTCTTTCCTGGCTGTTTTAATCCATGTGGTTGGACATTAGTCTAGAGGTGTGATCTACGTCCATATCATCAGCATAAAAGTGTACCCAAACCCCTTGGGCGTAAATCGTATCAATGAGTGAGATAATCAAATTTGCAAACACAATTATTCAAAGTTGTTAAATCACAAGAAGATTGAAAAATTACAAGAGGAATTTGAGAAATTGGAAGACCAGGTATCCAAATGGCAGATGAAATTTAATGTGGACAAGTGTGTAGTTATGCACTTAGGGACAACAACTCAAACTTACACAATGCAAGGTTCCACATTAGGAATCGCAATCCAGGAAAAGGATCCTAGGCATCATTGTGGATAATATGTTGAAATCCTCTCCTCGGTGTCTAGCAGCAGTCAAAGCTAATAGAATGCTAAAAATTATAAGGAAATGATTGGAGAATAAAACAAATGCTATCATAATGTCTGCATTGCTCAGACAGGTGACCAATATGATAGGGGATGGAAGGAAACCCTCTGAGGAAAGGTTTAAAAGGTTGGGACTTTTTGCATGGAGAAGAGATGTTCAAGGGGTATATGAACAGGGGTCTATAAAATGAGTGGAAAGGAAAGGGTAAATGTGAATCAATTATTCCCTAGTCACAGTAGTTTTCATAGGTGTAGATATGCGATGAAGCTACTAAGTAGTACATTTTAAGATTAATTGGAAAACATTTTTTTTCTTTCAACATTTGAGTTCTGGAATTCATTGCCGGAGGATGTAGTAAAAGCTGTTAGTGTAGCTGGGTTTATAGCAAGTTTGGAGAAGATCTGGAGGAAAAGTCCATAAACTATTATTAAAGTGGACTGGGGGAAATCCATTGATAAGAAGCATGGAATCTGTCTACTTTGGGGATTCTGTCAGATATTTATGATCTGGATTGGCCATCACTGGAACAAGGTACTGGACATGATAGACATTTGGTCTGACCCATTATGGCAAACCTTATGCTCTTACCTCTTTTCTGTTATTACTTTTGTGAAGAGGGATCATATCCACCCTTCTCCCGTTTTATGGAATCTTTCCTGTCTCTAAGGATCTATTAAACACTTCCTTAAGAGGACCCACCAGAACCCTCTGAATTCCCTCAGTATCCTGGGATGTAGGTCATCGGCCCATGATTTGTCTACTTTCAGTTTTGACAGCAGTTCATAAGCACTCTCTTCTGTGAATGCTGTGGTATCTACTCCATTCCCCTGTATACTTTTGTCAGTCATCTGTAGTCCTTCTCCTGGATTTTCTTCTGTGAGCATAAAAGAAAAGGTTTTTAGCATTTGTTTTTTTTCCGTTTTGCTCTCCACATGTTGATCTTCAGCATCTTTCAATTTTAATTCCATTTCTGGCTTTCTCCTTACTCAATGTACCCCCAAAAATGTCTTGTCACCTCAATTTACATCTTAATCCATTTTTTTACCCCTGCTTTTGTTATCCTTATTTCTCTCTTTGCCTCTTTGAACTTTACCTGGTATTCTTTTTGGAGACAGTTTCTCCAAATGGGTTAGTTTTGCACATACCATAACAGTTGTGAACCTAACTCCTAAGCCCCAGGGTATGTGGTGTATGATTTCAGTTTCTCAGATTTACTGCTAAAGCTTCTCTGTTCCTCCTCTTTATGATCTTTTGTATTTGTGAATGCTACATATTTTTCTGTTACTCTTTTTTAGCCATTTCCTTGAAGAACCATATTTGTTTCCTTTTCCTCCTGCTTTTGTTGACTTTCTTTACATAAATACCAGTTGCCATCTTTATAGCTCCTTTCAGCTTGCCTCCACTGCCTTCCCACCTCCCTTATCTCTTCCCATCTTGCCAGCTGCTCCTTGAGATAATGGTGGCATGGTTTGATATAAAAGCTAAAGTGGAGTCCAGACACGCAACTCAATCTTGAGGAATTCATTTTTGTATAGTTATCCCATTATTATGGAATAGAGCACTTAGCCATATTTGTTCAGCAGAGAGCTTATTGATTTTTTTTAAGACGTTTCTTATAAACGTGGCTGTCTGCAGTGTTGAATTGGAAATGGTATGTTGGGGAGGGGAGAGGTAGTGGATTTAAATTTGTAAATGATTAGTGCCTTTTAATGTGACTGACTTTGATATTAATTGAAAGCTTACATAAATGCTTTAAAAACATACAGCTCTTAATGGTGTTCATTTTAGATTCTTGCCACCATCTAAAATTAGTCTTCGATTATAAAGGTTAAGTGGAAACCTAGCTTCAGGTTCTCAGCCTGAGAATATTTAAAGCCCAGTCTCTTAGTTCTAAACTTAAATCTGTTTCAAGTATGTAAGAACACTTTGTTGTAGGGTTTCAACAATTCAAATAGGAGCTTGGGTTATAACATAAATTTGATATCCGCTCCAGATATCTTTGGCCTTAGTCAAAAGTAATTTAATCAGCATGCTAATACTCACAAGCAGGACCAGTCCCAGGAATATCAAATTCAAGTAGTCACAAAAGGTTCTGTTCCAATATTCATGGATAAATTCAAGTATTCAGTACTTCAATTCACGTATTAGGGCTCCTGCAGCCTAAGTAAGTAACCTTCAAGATGCAGACAACTAAGAAATGTTCACAACAATCCTTTTCCAAGGTCCACGGTCTAGTGCAGTTCCTCAGCACATGATCCTTGGCTCCCCCTGCATTAAACCCAATACCAAGTCTTTTCCTGTGCATAACATGGATTTTACCAACATTGCCCAAGGGCTCAGAGCACAAGGTTTCAGGCCCTGATATCTTGTACAGTGCCCAGTAATGCAATCTCTTTCCTTTATGTGCCAATGAACATCGGCAGATTCATTATTACACTGTAACTTGCCTTGAGCATTTTTGTGAAAGGATGTGGAATAAAGATAAGTAGATAAAAGATGGGGAAAATCCCATTTGGCTATAATTTGGCATTACTGAAATCCCAGGAAAGAGAACTCAATCTGTGTTTGGTATCTTCAATTATACACACACAAAATGTGTCGACAGATAACTCATCCAGTCTGCCCACCCTCACCTCCCTTTCAGCATTATTGTTACTTCCCCTTTCTGAAAGAGCCAATGTGCTTATCTCATGCTTTAATGAACTCTGAGACTATTCTGTCACCACCACCTCCATTGGGAAGCCATTCTGTGCATCCACTACTCTTTTGGGAAATAAATATGTCCTTTAGATTTATTGTGAAGTCTACCCCCTTTTACCCTCATTCTATGACCCTATATTCAGAACCCCCTTTTTTGTTGACGCCTTTTTCCCAGTGCATTTATTCCTTGGAGGTATTTGTCTCTTTATTTCCCCTTTCCCTTCTAACCTCAAGGATATACATATTTAGATCATTAAGTGAAGACAGTGGGCCATTTTGGTAGCTGCCCTCTGCGCTAGCTCTTTTCAATTTATATTCTTTTGAAGGTGCAGTCATCAGAATTGTATACAATATTCTAAATAAGATTTTGCCAGTGATTAGCTACTGTTTAGCTATTTAACACTGTACCAGTACCTGATCTAATTTCAAGTAGTGCATACAGTCTAATGTCATGTAGGGCACACTGATATTGTCAGTATCATGTAGGGCACACTGATATTGTCAGTATCACCTTATTCCTATTATTGCTATTGTCTAGCTTTACTGTTTTCCTGCCACTGCTACTGTGTTTATTACTGTATTCTTACCATTACCATTGTTAGTAGATCTTTACCTCTGCTATAACCCGCAACTAGATGACACTTACCCTCTCTTCCTGTGTCACAGTAGAAACAACCGCCTGAGTAAAACATCCTTAGCCAGCGGCCACTCCAACTCACTCTCCTTACACAAACCTCTGCCTCCCCTGTACTGGTTCAGAAAGTCTCAAAATGGAGCGCATAATCTTCACCCTAATGAGTCTTTACCTTCTACTTACAATCTTGCCATCCAGCTCACTGGCACTACTTACAACACAAAATCACATCCCAACAGTCTCAACTGGTGGAAGAAAATGGCCCGATGACTCCCACAACCACTATCATGGAACTAGCTATCTACACCGCCACCATCTAGTACATATCCCACTACGAAATTCTTCGAAAGCCAAGCAAAGTAAAAGCCCATACACTAGCAGCCTGAAGTGCGCACTCATTAACTCTCGCTCACTTCGGAAAAAATGGCCAGCAATCACTGAAACAATAACGTACCATAAATTAGATATTATTATGATCACCGACACCTGGCTCTCACTGGAAGATAACACCATACTCAATCAACTACTACCACCTAACTTTGTGGCTTTCACCTGCCACAGGCAGAACAAAAGGGGAGGAGGAGTTGCCGTCTTCACCAGATCCGACCTTCAGTTCAAAATGGTAGAATCCAACAGCATCAATACCCTCGAAACAATGACCATCTCCAACAACACCTGCTCTATAAACCTGATTTACAGAGCGCCTTCTGCAGATCCAGACAACCTCTCCAATATCATAAACATAGCATCCAACACCCAGGACCCAAATAAACCAAATTGGATCCTAGGTGACTTCAACCTGCCATCCCTACAGGACAATCAAGCAGCTACTTTCATAGAAGCCCTAGATATCTTGGGATATACCCAATTGGTACAAGAACCAACACACACAAAAGGCAACATTCTTGACCTCATATTCGCCCCACAAACAGTGCTTCAACAAGCACAAAATATCACGTTGTTAGCAGCAGTACCATGGTCGGATCATAAGCTCATCACTTTCCAGATTCCGACCCCCATCAAGCCACAAAGACCCAATGTGGACACAAGTATGAACTCGAACTCAACTACCAGAAGTTATTCACCCGTTTAACAAAGAACGTATCCTAGCCGAAACGAACACACTCCTTGATAAGAATTCACAAAACCTAGAGGACCTAATCATCACATGGAACAGCAAACTCAGCGCAATCGCAATCCGTCCCTCAACTAAAGCCCCAAACAAAAGATCATCTGCACCATGGTTCACAGCTGACTTAAGGGCATCACTAACCCTCCTACGGAGATTGGAAAAGCGCTGGAGGAAGTCACGTACCAGCAGTGACCAAGCAGCGTACACCCAGCACTTACACACACATCGCAGGGCCGTCACAGACAGGATGAAACAACACCACACAGACACCCTGAAACGTTCATTAAACAAGCCACACGACCTCTTCAACCTGGTCAAATCTCGTGCCAAAGAACCCACCCCGGAACCATACACCCGCAGGACTATGCCGTCTTTATGCAATCTAAACTGCAAGACCGACAAAGTGGTGATACCGGACACCCCCAACAAACAAGAGTGCTCAGCATCTCTAACTACCTTCGTCACACCATCAAAGAAAACTATTGAAGACACCATCGCAACCCTAAATACCTCCACTGCATACTCTGACCCCTGTCCAGCATTCTGGATAAAAGATCTGCGATGTGACCTCGCCCCGATCTTAGCTAAAATGATAGGCCTATCTTTTAGCACTGGGTCTTTCCCCTCCACGCTCAAACAGACCTCCGTTAGACCGCTGCTGAAGAACGCCAAATTAGACCCTCAAAAGGTGGAGTCATACAGACCCATTTCCAGCATCCCGATGCTCGCTAAAATCATTGAAAAGATAGTCTACAAACAGTTACAAGATCATATTGATACCAACGCCCCTCTAGATTCATCTCAACATGGATTCAGAGAGTCACACGGAGTTGAAACACTACTCACAACTCTTTTCGACACCATAATGTCAGGCATTGGCAACTTACGTCAAGGTTTTGCACTCGTCTTTTTAGATATAGCGGCAGCCTTCGACTCGGTCTGCCACGAAATTCTCCTAGGTCGGCTTAGAGAGAAAGGCATTAGTGGAATAGCTCTCGAGTGGTGCAGATCCTACCTGTCTGGCAGATGGCAATACGTCCGAGCAAACGGGTCCACATCCGAGCCATTCCTACAAAGCCAAGGAGTTCCTCAAGGATCTTCCCTATCATCACTTATGTTTAACATCTATATCCAACCTATCTGTAACATCATTAGATCGTTCAATGTGAGTTGCATGATATACGCAGATGTCTTACTGTACCTGCCAATATCCCTGGACTGCCCAGACCTTACCCCCTTGACTAAGTGTTTCAACGCAATATCCGAATGGCTCCTCTCTCAAAATCTGCGCATCCAGCACAAGAAAACAGAGGTCCTGTTCATCTCCAGAAATCCCGAGTTTACACCACCCAGCTACTTGAAAGTGGACAACGCCGAATTGCAAGTAAAATCAGCTATACGTTATCTCGGAGTCACAGTGGATCAGAACCTCAACATGAAGCAACACATAGCCAACACCGTAAGAGCGATCTACTTCAAGATTTGATCCCTTAGACACCTACGCTCTTTACTCGAACCAGGCGACTTCCGCACCATTTATCAAGCCCTCATCATTCCTCATTTTGACTATTCAAACGTCATCCTACAAGGACTCCCTCAGGCCACCTTACATCCCCTGCAACTTGCCATGAACAGTGCCGCGCGGATTCTCCTCGGAACGCCAAGAAGAGAGCATATCACACCCCTCCTGAAATAGCTTCACTGGCTCCCCATTCAAGCCAGGATCAGTTTCAAAACCTTAGTGATGACATTCAAGGCTATCAAGGGGCTCTCCTCCTCTTCACTATGTGACCTCATCCAACCACTCACACCCAACAGGCTAAGAAGAACCGCAGTAGCCAACATGCTAGTGATACCGAGAGACACGACAAAATGCTCCAAAGCAACATCGAACAGAGCCTTTAGACCAGGGGTCTCAAACACGCGGCCCGCGGGCCGCATGCGGCCCGCGAGAGACCTTTGTGCGGCCCGCGATGCATAGGGGGAAAAAAAAAACACCCCGGCTTCTGCTGCTGCTGCCGCCGCTGCCGTGGCCAGCAATAGCAGCAATATCGCAAGTCCCGCGGGCTCCGCTCCCCCCCCCCTTCCTTCCTGCTTGCCTGCCAGTTCTCCGCTTCGGCTTCGCCTTTCAGAGCCGCGAAGGGAGAGCTTCTCCCTCGCGACTCTGTTCAGCCCGCTGGGGCAGATGGGAAATTTCCCATCTGCCCCAGCGGGCTGAACAGAGTCACGAGGGAGAAGCTCTCCCTTCGCGGCTCTGAAAGGCGAAGCCGAAGCGGAGAACTGGCAGGCAAGCAGGAAGGAAGGGGGGGGGGAACGGAGCCCGCGGGACTTGCGATATTGCTGCTATTGCCGGCCACGGCAGCGGCGGCAGCAGCAGCAGAAGCTGGGTTTTTTTTAAAGTTTAATTTTCCCGGGGGGGGGGAGGGAGGGAGGGAGCAGGACTTGATGTGGGGGGGGGGCAGGACTTGATGGGGGGGGGAGCAGGACTTGATGTGGGGGGGGGGAGCAGGACTTGATGTGTGGCGGGGGGGGTAGTACTGAAAATGGGGTGATGGGGGTTAGGACTGGTAATGGACAGATGGGGGTTAGGACTGGAGGTGGTCTGATTGGGGGGCTAAGACTGAAATGGGGTTATGGGGGGGCTAAGAATGAAGATAGGGCGATGGAAGGGTTAGGCCTGGAAGTGGGCTGTTGGGGGCTTAGGACCGATAATGGGCTGGGGGGGGCTAGAACTGGTAATGGACTGGGGGGGGTGCTATGACTGGAAAAGGGCCGAGTAGAAGGGGGAGCTTGAACTGCAAATAGCTGATGGGGACAGGGTCTTGGAATGGTAATGGGCTGAGTGGAAGGGGGCTTGGAATGGAAATGGGCTGATGGGGAGGGGGGCTTGGAAAGGAAATGGGCTGTGAGGGGAGGGAGCTAGGACTGGAAATGGGCTGATGATGCGGGGACTAGAAGGGAGCGGATGCTGGGTGGGGCAGGAGCTAGAAGGGAGTTGATGTTGGGGGACGATTAGAATGGGATGGGGCTGGGAGAGTGAAATGGAGAGGGGAAATATATTTTGTGTGGGAGGGAAGAAAAATCTACAATTGGCCGGGTATTGGGAGAGTAAGTGGGGATTGAGGATGGAGGGGTAAAATTTGAGTGGATGAAATAGGAATGAGGAAAGAGCAAAAGGAGAATGATTAGTATGTTAAAGCAGATGTAGAGAGAATGGAAAAAAACTAGGAAAGAAGAAAGGACAAATGGACAGCAGACGATGGAGTGTTAGCAGAAGACACAAAGAAACCAGAAGAAAGTGAATGGAACAATTGCAACTGAAAAGAAAATGCACAAAAGGTAGAAAAATATCTCTTTATTTTGAATTTATTAACTGAAATATGTCAGCTCTTGGAAATGTGCATCTTTAACGTCTGCACTTTATTTAATACAAGAGGAAATCAATGTATAGTTTTATTTCTACAGTGTTGTACATTCTAAGTTTGGCTTTTGGGGTTCCCAGTTTAATTGTCTTCCTGTTTCTAAATTGTGATTCCTTGTTTGGTGATGGTGTATGTTCTGCATGTGTAACTGAGCTGAGGTATTCTGTTTATGTAATTCCTATTTGACATTGCCACTTGTTCTCTTTCTCGAGTAGGTCATGTATTGTTATTCTCTGAAATGTGTTGATTTAATATTTGCAGTGTTGCCTTTTGATAGTTAGGGTATGGTGCTTTGTGAGTCCTGGTAGTGCTGTTAGGACACGGCAGGTTTGCTATGGGTTCTAAATGAGCAGTGTTTCTAGTAGTTCCTAATGTGCCTGGCGGTTGGCACTGGTTTATAGTAATGTAGAAATCTTTTAGTCTTTCTTTATCCATACACTCATTAAGAGGCATGTTTACTAAAAGTTAGTGTATGGTAACATTATGCAAATATTTATGCAAATGAGGCCTGCGTCTTGTGCGGCCCCCGGGTTACTCTACAAGTCCTCATTTGGCCCTCAAAGCAATTTGAGTTTGAGACCCCTGCTTTAGACTATGCGCCCCAAGTCTCTGGAACTCCCTACCACCACACATCAGAGCAATCCCCAACTTGAGCCAGTTCAGGAAAGCCTTGAAACACTTCCTCTTTACCAAATACCTCACTGACTGCCCCGAACCCCAGCCACCAAGTATGATCAATACCCAATAACTCCATCTGACATGTATATAGTTTACCCTTCCAAGTTACTTGTTCCTGTTCAATGTAATGACCTGACTTTTGTTTGTTGTCGGATACCATTTGTTTTATGTAAACCGCGCTGATCGTTAGTGCGGTATATAAGAAATGCAAATAAATAAAATAAATAAATTTATACGGAGGAAATATTGTGTCCTATTTCCTCATGATTACTCCTCTACTAATGCACCCAGGCCTGGTGTTGAGAGTATTAGGCATCCTAGAAAAAACGTCAGCTTTGTGTTCCCCCCTCCAATTAATTTTCAAGACTCTAGGGCAGGTGGTCTGATAATTTCATAATTAAATGCAACCATCTTGATGGCACGAGATAAGCGTGTTGCACTGTGATGGCATTTTCCTATAAGAACGTAAGATATATGCCATATTGGGTCAGACCAAGTTTCATCAAGCCCAGCATCCTGTTTCCAACAGTGGCCAATCTAGGTCACAAGTACCTAGCAGTTTCCCTAGAAGACGCAGATTCCACAATGCTTGTATTGGGACAAGCAGTGGATTTCCTGGGTCCCCTTTAATTAATGGCTTATAGACCTTTTCTTCAGGAACTTGTCCAAACCTTTGTTTAAACCCAGCTACACTAACAGTTTTTACTACATCCTCCGGTAATGAATTCGTGTTTAAGTATTGTGTGAAAAATATTTTCTTTTATGAGTCTTATATGGGTTACACTAGAGCTTCATTGCATATCCCCTAGTCTTTCTACATATTGATGACATAAACAGTCGATCTACGTTTACCGGTTCCATTCAATTCATTAATTTATAGACCTCTATCATATCTCCCCTCAACCATCTCTTTTCAAGGTTGAAGAGTCCCTAACCTTTTTAGCCTCTCCTCATAGAGGTATCCTTCCATACCCTTTACCATTTTGGTGGCTCTTCTCTGTACCTTTTCCAATTCCACTATATGTGCCTCAAGTCAGCTGCCATGCATAAAGAATTGACACTACTAAGGGAAGAACTAGCTGCCATGCATAAAAAATTGACTCTACTTAAGGAAGAACTAGCTGCAATGAAACGCACCTCTTCTAGGATACAAACAGAACAAAGTCCACCACCGCTCCCACAAAGAATCAAACATCCCAGGAACAAATGGATCACAGTGGGCTCGGGTAGATTGCGACCTGTAACGCAGAGACATCCTATACATCAAGAGATATCCCTGCATAATGCCTTCTCTGCTTTGGTTAATGAGGATCCATGGAAACTGAAGGGCCTTTAAATGAGTCAGTCAATGCCCAATCTCCTGCTAAAGCACCAAATATGAAGAAAAACTCACCAAACAAAACTACTACTACTTGGAGATTCCATCATCAGAGGCACCAACTTGGGAACACAGCTGAAAGGAGAGAAGATAGTCAAATGCCTCCTAGGCTCTTCAGCCAGCAGGAATACAAACCAAATTGTTGATGTACTTAGCGCAGAAAGTGAGCACTCCAAAACTGATGTCATCCACCTGGATACAAATGACCTGGCTAGAAACAGTGCCTCTGCAGTTCAAAGGGACTTCCAGACTCTGGGAGAGAAACCCATTAACAATGTAGCATTCCCAGAAGTTCTACCTGTTCATGGTAAGGGGGCAGAAAGGCTGCATCGCATAAACAGCTTTAATACATGGCTCCAGACCTGGTGCAAATGAGAAAGATTCAGATTTATTGGCAACTGGGGAAACAGATGGACCAACAAGAGACTATACTGTGCCGATGGACTACATCTCTCTGTCGCAGGGAAAAGAATCCTAAGTGAAAAATTCAGGTAGTATGTGGATATGCATTGAAACTAGAAAAAGGGGGTGACAGATGGAGGAGGACTAGTTCACTCCTGGAAAATGCAGAACATCAGAAACAGCCACACTTTTAAACCACACATCGACAAGTGGGAAGAAGTGGGCAGAACAAAATCAATGCAAAATACATGCAAGCCAGTTAAATGCTGGAAAGCAATGAGCAAAAATGCTTGAAGCTTAGCCAACAAAGTTCCCGACCTGGAAGCCCTAAT
This sequence comes from Ichthyophis bannanicus, assembly GCA_033557465.1. NCBI lineage: Eukaryota > Metazoa > Chordata > Amphibia > Gymnophiona > Ichthyophiidae > Ichthyophis > Ichthyophis bannanicus. Next base: position 78,309,479 of record CM066042.1, read on the forward strand.
GGTGGAAATGGACTTGGACATTATGGCCATTACAGAAACATGGTTTAATGAATCGCATGAATGGGATATAGCCATAGCTGGCTATAATCTATCCAGAAGAGAAAGTGGAAAAGGAGGAGGAGTAGCCTTGTATGTTTGAGGTGCTTAATAGACCGCCCATCACAACAGCATCTGAGCGGTTTACAAAATATAATTAAGGGTTACTGAAGAAAAATTAGGAAAGGAACGCCATAATACGACAGGAAAGGACAGAGGAGTAAGGATTACAGCTAGATTATAGAAGCAAATTCAGGGAACATCATCGTGGGGGTGGTGAATGTAAAAAACATCAAAGCTACTGCAATGCAGGGGGCATGGGGAAAAGAAGAAGCGCTCTGGATTGTGTTGGAAAGAGGAGATGGCACTGTCATCTATACTGCTGTAGTCTACTCCTATGAAGAAAAGCTAAAAAGGTTAGGGCTCTTTAACCTGGAAAAAAGACGGCTGAGGGGAGATATGATAGAAGTCTATGAATTAATGAACGGAGTGGAACAGGTAAACGTAGATCGATTATCAGAATATAGAAAGACTAGGGGACATGCAATGAAGCTACAGGGTAAACTATTTAAGACTAATAAAAGAAAATTTTTTCACTCAACGTGTAATCAAACTCTGGAATTTGTTACCGGAGAATGTAGTAAAGGCTGTTAGTGTAGCTGGGTTTAAAAAAGGTTTGGACAAGTTCCTGGAGGAAAGGTCCATAAACCATTATTAAGAAGTGACCGAAGATATCAATGCTTGACCCAGTACAAGCATTGTGGAACTTGTCTCTTGGGGAAACTGCTAGGTACATATGACCTAGATTGGCCACTGTTGGAAACAGAATACTGGGCTTGATGGACCTTGGTCTGACCCAGTATGGCATATCTTATGTTCTTATGTTCTTACAGACCTCCGACTCAAGAAATAGATAATGAATTGATTATAGATATTGCCAAGATGGCCACAAAGGGGGCAGTGATCATATTGGGTGACTTCAATCTACCCGATGTAGATTGGAGTACTCCTGCGAATCTGGCAAGAAGGAAAACAATTGTGGATTCTTTCCAAGATGCGTCACTTAAACAAATGGTAATGGAACCAACCAGGGGAAGCTCGATCCTGGATTTAGTGCTCACCAACGGTGAGAGCGTGTCGAATGTCTGGGTGGGTGCACCTGTGAGCAGCAGCGATCATCACACGGTGTGGTCTGAGATAAAAGCCAAGGTGCAGTCCAATCATAGCAAGCTCAAAGTCCTAAACTTCAAAAACACTGACTTCAGTAAAATGGCCAAGTACCTGAAGGAGGAGTTGGCAGGGTGGAAGGAGATAAGGGAAGTGGAATTGCAATGGGCTAAACTAAAGGTGGCAATAAAAGGGGCAACAGATACATATGTAAAGAAAGTAAATAAAAACAAAGAGGAGAAGGAAACCTATTTGGTTCTCCAAAGAAGTGGTTGCTCAAAGGCAAAAACCACAGCTTTCACAAAATTCAAAAGCTTGCAAACAGAGGAACACAGTAAGGAATACAGGAGCAAACTAAAAGACAAAAAGAGAAATAAGGAAAGCAAAATCAAAGGCAGAGGAAAAGATGGCTAAAGATGTGAAGTGTGGTGACAAAACTTTCTTTAGGTATATTCGGGAAAGGAAGAAGATCAGAGGCGGAATCGCAGGACTCAGAAGTGCTGGGAACAGACTCGTGGAAAGTGACATTGAAAAAGCGAAAATGCTAAACAAATACTTCTGCTCTGTTTTTACTGAAGAAAATCCCGGAGAAGGACCATCTGTGACTCCCAACTATAAAAATGGGAATGAAGTAGATACCATACCATTCACAGAAGATGATGTGTTAGAACAACTTGCAAAACTGAAAGTGAACAAGGCCATGGGACCGGATAGGCTACATCCCAGGATACTGAAAGAGCTCAGAGAGGTTCTTGCAGGGCCATTAAAGGATGTTTTCAACAGATCCTTGGAAACAGGAGAGGTTCCTCAGGACTGGAGAATGGCTGATGTCATACTTCTACACAAAAGTGGTGACAGGGAAGAAGTGTCAAACTACAGGCCTGTGAGCCTTACCTCAGTGGCGGGAAAAGTCATGGAGGCGCTCCTGAAAGAATGAATAGTGAACTTTCTCAAAACCAACAGGTTGCAAGACCCGAGGCAACATGATTTTACTGAAGGATGATCTTGCCAAACGAATCTGAGTTCTTTGACTGGGTGACCAGAGAACTAGATCAGGGGCATGCAATGGATGTCATCTACCTGGATTTCAGCAAAGCCTTCGATACTGTTCCTCATAGGAGGCTTATCAATAAACTCGGTAGCTTGGGGATGGATCCTAAGATGGTAAATTGGATCAGAATTTGGTTGACTGACAGACGATAGAAGGTGATGGTAAATGGAGCTCACTTGGATGAAGGGAAGGTGATTAGCAGGGTGCCCCCGGGTCGGTCCTGAGCCCAGCACTGTTCAATGTATTTGTGAGTGATATTGCTGAAGGACTGAATGGAAAGGTGTCTTTTTGCAGATGACACAAAAATTTGCAACAGAGTGGACTCCCCCGAGGGAGTGGTTAACATGAGGAAAGATCTACAAAAGCTGGTAGAATGGTCTAATGCTTGGCAATTAAGATTTAATGCAAAGAAGTGCAGAGTCATGCACTTGGGTAGCAGAAATCAAAGGGAATTGTACGCGATAGGGGGCGAGAGGTTGGTGTGCACAGATCAGAAATAAATCACACCAAGGTCTTTCTCCTGAAGATCTCAAGGTGGCAAAACAGTGCGACAAGGTGGTGGCAAAAGCCCGGAGGATGTTGGGATGCATACAAAGAGGAATCACCAGCAGAAAGGAAGAGGTACTTATGCCACTGTACAAGTCACTGGTGAGGCCTCACTTGGAATACTGTGTTCAGTTTTGGAGACCGTATCTTGCAAAGGATGTAAAAAGACTGGAAACTGTTCAAAGGAAGGCAACCAAAATGATTTGTAGCCTGCATCAGAAGCAGGAGGAGAGGAGGGACAGGGGAGATATGATTCAGACCTTTAAATACTTAAAGGGAAATAATGAACAAACAAACCTCTTCCAAATACGGGGAAGCTGTAAAACTAGAGGGCATAACAGGAAGCTGCAAGGTGGTAAATTGAAAGGCAGTGTCAGGAAATACTTTTTCACAGAAAGGGTGGTGGATGCTTGGAATGCCCTCCCGATGGAAGTGGTGGGGGCAAACACAGTGACGGAATTCAAAATGGCATTGGACAGACAGTGGATCCCTTTACAGCAAAATGATAAAATCAAAATAAACTGAACCATCTAATTTCTCAACAAATAGGGGTGTCCTGCATGGAGTGGTGGGTTCACCCCTAAACAGGGACATGGGGAGGGGTGGCCTGCACGGAGCGGCAGGTGCACCTACTCTTGCCATCGTGCTAGGCAGACTAGATGGACCATGCTGGTTTTTATCTGCCGTTATTTACTATGTTACTATGACAGACAGAAGGTGATGGTAAATAGAGCTCACTCGGATGAAAGGAAGGCGATTAGCGGGTTGCCCCAGGGTTCGGTCCTGGGCCTGGCACTGTTCAATGTATTTGAGCGATATTGCTGAAGGATTGCATGGAAAAGTCTGTCTTTTTGCAGATGACATGAAAATTTGCAAGAGTGGACTCCCCTGAGGGAGTGGATATCATGAGGAAAGATCTACAAAAGCTGGAAGAATGGTCTAATGCTTGGCAGTTAAGATTTAATGTGAAGAAGTGCAGTGTCATGCACTTGGGAAGCAGAAATCCAGGGGAAATGTACACAATAGGGGGCGAGAGGTTGGTGTGCACGGACCAGGAGAAGGACCTTGATGTGATTATTTCTGCGGATCTCAAGGTGGCAAAACAGTGCGACAAGGCGGTGGCAAAAGCCCGGAGGATGTTGGGTTACATACAAAGAGGAATTACCAGCAGAAAGGAAGAGGTACTAATGCCACTGTACAAGTCACTGGTGAGGCCTCACTTGGAATACTGTGTTCAGTTTTGGAGACCATATCTTGCAAAGGATATAAAAAAAAGACTGGAAACTGTTCAGAGGAAGACAACCAAAATGATTTGGAGCCTGCATCAGAAGCCTTATGAGAAGATACTTGAATACCTAAATATGTACACTCTGGAGGAGAGGGAGGGACAGGGGAGATATGATTCAGACTTTTAAATACTTAGAGAAATAATGAACAAACCTCTTCCAAAGACGGGGAAGCTGTAAGACTAGAGGGCATAACATGAAGCTGCAAGGGGGTAAATTGAAAGGCAATGTCAGGAAATACTTTTTCACTGAAAGGGTGGTGTATGCTTGGAATGCCCTCCTGATGGAAGTGTTGGGGGCAAATACAGTGACAGAATTCAAAATGGCATGGGACAGACACAGTGGATACCTTTACAGCAACAGGATAAAATCAAAATAAACTTAACTAATTTCTCAACATACAGGGGTGTCCTACACGGAGCGGTGGGTTCACCCCTAAAACAAAGACATGGGGAGGGGTGGCCTGCACGGAGCGGCAGGTGCACCTACTCTTGCCATCTTACTGGGCAGACTAGAGGGACCATACTGGTCTTTATTTGCCGTCATTTACTATGTTATGTAAGATATGGCGAACAGAATTGCACACGATAGTCAAGGTGCGGAATTACTATGGAATGATACAGAGGCATTATAATATTCTTGATTGTATTCTCCATTCCCTTCCTTATACCTACCATTTTAATTTGCTTTCTTGGCTGCCAATGCACACTGGTTAGATGGTTTCAATGTGCAATCCATGATGATGCCTAAATCTTTTTTCTGGGTGGTGGTCCCTAATGTGGAACCTTGCGTCGTGTAACCATAGTTTAGGTTCTTTCCTAGGTACATAATTTTGCACTTGTCCATGTTAAAATTTCATATGCCATTAGAACATCCAGTCTTCCAGTTTATTACGGTCCTCTTCAATTTTTTACAATACTCTTGGGTTTTAACAACTTTGAATAATTTTGTCTCATCCACAAATTTGATTACCTCACTCATTCTTCCCATTTCCAGGTCATTTACGAATATGTTAAAGCAATGGACCTAGCACAGATCCCTAGGATACTCCACTATTCATCTTTCTCCATTGGGAAAATTGGCCATTTAGCCCTACCGTCTGCTTTCTATCTTTTAATCGGTTCCTGATCCACAATAAGTACACTGCCTCCTATCCCATGACTTTTTAATTTCACTAAGAGTCTCTCATGAGGGACTTTGTCAAAGGCTTTCTGAAAATCCAGATACACTACATCAATCAACCCACCTTTGTCTACCTATTTATTTACACCTTCAAAAAAAAAAACAGATTAGTAAAACAAGACCTTCCCTGGCTAAAGCCAAGTTGGCTGTTTCCCATTAAGCTATGACTATCTACATGTTCAGAAATTTTCTTTTTAATAATGTTAATAATGTTTAATAATGTTCACACTGAATTCCCAATACTCGATCTCATTGCACATATGTAAGTAGTTTAGTTTGCATTCCCCGTTTATCCAAGTTATTACTCCTGTTCTATGTAAAGCATAAGCATGTTATCCAAGTTATTACTCCTGTTCTATGTAAAGCATAAGCATGTTATCCAAGTTGTTTTCTCCTGTTCTATGTGAAGCCAAACAGTTTGTTATGGTCATTTTGTTGTATGTAAACCGCGCTGACAATAGTGCGGTATATAAGAAACTGTAATAAATAATAATAAAATAATAATAATGGTTTCTACCATCTTTCCTGGTACTGATGTTGGGCTCACTGGTCTGTAGTTTCTCGCATCACCCTGGAACCCTTTTTAAAAAATTGAGATTACATTGGCCATCCCCCAGTCTTCAGGTATTACAGATGATTTTAATGATAGTTCATAGATTAGTAATAGTAGCAATTTCATATTTCAGTTCTTTCAACACCCTTCAATGTATACCATCCGGTCCAGGTGATTTGTTACTCTTCAGTTTATCAAATAGTTGTAATACATCTTCCTTATTTCTTTCAATTCTTCTGCTGAATCAGCTTTAAATATCATTTCAATCATGGGTAACTTCCCTACTACATTTTCAGTATGGGAAAGAAGGGGTGGATAAGATGCCCTCTCTAACCCCTGCAACTTCCTCTCCATTGCTTGTTGTGCCTTCGGGGCCTTTGGATTCTTTCTTTGTCCGTCTGCAGCAGCAGCAGCCATCATTGTCAGGGGAGGTAAGCTCGGTTGTGAAGATGTCTGAGTCAGGCGGATTAATGTCTGCCTCAGGCATCAACTCTCTCTCCCCTGAGTTGCGACGTCCATCAAAGGCAGTGCTATTGTCACCATCCTCTGGAGATCTGTGTCAGGAGAGCTCCCAGCCTGTCTGTATACCATCCTGTCGGGGAAAGCCGATCCCAGGGCAAAGTGTGGGAAGTGCTTTGGCTGACCCAGAACAGCTCGGTGCCAACATCTTGCCGGTGGTATCTGAAGGAGGCCTGCGAACATTGCAGCCTTAGAGTCCTGGTCCAGCATTGATTTTTATGGAAGGTGAAGTGTTGTCATCAGGGGGGACTTTGTCCTTTCCCCTGGCTTGCCTGGAGGGCTTCATGATGGCAGACCATATGGATTCAAGCATGACGTTAGGTGAAGCCTTTGTTCCACAGGTACAAGCCCTAATACTTCAAGTACAAGGTTACGGTATTTCAACAACTCACCAAGTTTGATACTCAATCCTACAGTGGGCTGGTGTTGTCCTATGAAACCTCTGTACATATGATGCCATGTAGTACGTTTTGTAAATAGTTACCCCGGTTATCCAAGTTTTTTATGCCCTGTTACCTGTAAACTCATACGTGTTAAATGTACTGAGCATTTTGTTTCATGTGAACCGCGCTGATGGTGAATAGTGCGGTATATAAGAGACTGTAAATAAATAAATAAATAAATAAACTGTGCAGCCATTCAAGATAATACAGGGAAAGTGGTTTCTCTTCAGAATTCTTTATTAGAGATGCACCTGAAACTTACCTCTTTGGAGGGACATTCTGACTCTTTTGTCAAGGACTTTATTGCTGTTAAAGCTAAAATTGAGAAACTTGATAATGCTGCCAGAGCTTCTAATCTAAGACTTATTAAATTTCCCAGGTCTGCTACTGTTTCAGCAAAGGACATGTTTTAGTCTTATTTAAGAAGTTCTGGGTGTTCCTTCCGAGACACATCCTCCTATAATTAAAGTTTTTATTACCTGCCGACTACTAAAACGTCTGCGGGTGAGGGGGAAGTGACGGATGCAACAAGTGGACACCCTTGATGATTCTGTCCTGCTACAAAGTTCTGAGGATGAGCCAGTTGTACCTTCCACATTGTTAGCCTCCTTTGCATTAATTTTGGATAGGGAACGGTTCTTGAAGATTCTTTTTTTAGGAAAAGAGATTTATCATTTAAAGGCTTGTAAGTTTGTATTTTCTTGGACTTGTCCAGGGAAACACAGTGGAGGCGAAGAGATTTTCTCTGGTCTGGGGTCCAGCAGCTGGGGGCTCTGTTTTTCCTTAAATAGCCATGCAAGTGCATGGTGAAGTACCAATCTTTCTTATGTTTTATGAACCTTCCCAGCTGCTGGCTTTCCTTAATGCTTGGAGGGCTATAGATCTGAACTCCCCCCTCCTCCGGTCTTCCATGATTTTAGTACGGCTGGTTGGTAGGACCTGCTTCATTTTCCTATGTGTATTCGGTTAGGTTTCTTTTATCTCCAGGAACAAGCAGGGATGAGGTCTTCACATATGGGTGACGTCTGTACTGATGGAGCCCACACAGGAACACTATCCAGCATTCAATAGGAAAGCTTTTGGGAGCATCCCGCTGTGCCTGTGTTGCTGCCTTCCCACCTTCCCAATTCACTCTTCTCAGTTCTTCGTTTTCCACAGAGCCAACAGGAAGCAAATCCTGTCACCGCAAAAATTAATTCTATTTCTTTTTGTTTTTAGTGGTTCGCATCTGCCTTCCTGTCGATGCCGGAACAGACTGTCGGTTCTTTCCTTTCTTACTTATTTCTTTCCTGTTTAAAAAAAAAAAGTAGGACTTTTTCTTTGGGCACATTGACGCCATTTTAGGCCTTAAGCCTACCATTTTGTCTACTGACATATGGAGAAACCAGTTAGTTGTTTTAAGAAATGTTCAAAGTGTGGCAGTACCATCTCGGCTACTGATACCCATGATTGGTGTCTCAAATGCCTTGGTCCCGACCACCAGCCATTAGCGTGTCCTCTGTGTAAGAAGATGACGAAGAGGCCTACAGAATTGAGATGTCATTGAGGGCATCTTCCTCTCATGGATCTCAGGTATCGAAGCATAAGTCTTTATCGAAGACAGGCCATCCCCCAAGGGTAGAGCTCTCCCTAAGCATCGAGATGCCTTGCCCTGGAGGTGGATCGGCCAGCCAAACAACCCTGGCGGGAGTACCTTCCCTCCAAAGCCATTGAGAGGTCCCAGGATGCTTCTAAGGCCTCCACCTCTGGAGAGCTCCTGGTGCCATGCTTTGGGACAGTAGCCAGCATCTCCGGTACCGATACCCAAGCATCAGTGGGCTCTATGGATCAGCATATCCTGGCCATTGAGCAGAGCTTAGTGGCTCTACTGGTGGCTTTGGTTCTGGTCAAATCTTTACAGCTGACACCAGCACAGTCTGTATATATGCTGCTTGATGCACTACCACTCATGCCTGCTCTCTAATCCATTCCCAGTACCTGGGGTTCATCCAGGCAGGCCCCTCGCTCTGATACAGACTTAAATCGGTATTGAACCTTAACTGAGTAGGAACATCCTTCACGCCGATACTTCAAGTCTTCCAATTCCGATTCTTCTAATGATGAATCGCTCAATACCCAAAGACTTCAAAGCCTACCAGAGGATCCTTCTTCTCTGGAACAGCACATGTCCATTCCTGAGGATGTCTTTTCAAGAATTTATTCGAGACCTAGCAAGGGGCCTTTCCATAACGGTGACATCCGAGAGAACCTAGAGCAGAGGAACTGGAGATTCTCCAGTACCCTACAGCTCCTAAGAAGGCGACCACACTTTCAATTCACCGCATTCTCCATGATATCTTGCTCTGGATGTGGGAAATGCCCCTTACTATTTCTCCACATAATTGACGACCCGATACCATGTATTGAGTACCAGAGTGTCCCAGCTTCCAAAAGATGCAGTTGCCGCACTACTCAATGGTAGTGGAATCAGCAGTGCATCAAATTAAAAGTTCTAAGACAAATTCTTCTAATCCTCTGGGTAGAGAACAGAGAACCCTCAATGCTTTTGGGTGTCAGTGTTTTCAGGTTTCTATGCTGTCAGCTGGGATAAGCTCATACATACTCTATATCAGGGGTCTCAAACACGCGGCCCGCGGGCGACCTTTGTGCGGCCCGCGATGCATAGGGGGGGAAAAAAACACCCCGGCTTCTGCTGCTGCTGCTGCCGCCGCTGCCGTGGCCGGCAATAGCAGCAATATCGCAAGTCCCGCGGGCTCCGCTCCCCCCCCCCTGCTTGCCTGCCAGTTCTCCGCTTCGGCTTCGCCTTTCAGAGCCGCGAAGGGAGAGCTTCTCCCTCGCGACTCTGTTCAGCCTGCTGGGGCAGATGGAAAATTTCCCATCTGCCCCAGCGGGCTGAACGGAGTCTCAAGGGAGAAGCGCTCCCTACGCTGCGCTGAAAGCCAAAGCCGAAGCGGAGAACTGGCAGGCAAGCAGGAAGGAAGGAAGGAAGGGGGGGTGGGGGGGGGAACGGAGCCCGCGGGACTTGCGATATTGCTGCTATTGCCGGCCACGGCAGCGGCGGCAGCAGCAGCAGAAGCTGGGTTTTTTTTAAAGTTTAATTTTCCCGGGGGGGAGGGAGGGAGCAGGACTTGATGGGGGGAGCAGGACGGGGGGGGAGCAGGACTTGATGTGGGGGGGGACAGGACTTGATGTGGGGGGGGCAGGACTTGATGTGGGGGGGGAGCAGGACTTGATGTGTGGCTGGGGGGGGGTAGTACTGAAAATGGGGTGATGGGGGTTAGGACTGGTAATGGACAGATGGGGGTTAGGACTGGAGGTGGTCTGATTGGGGGGCTAAGACTGAAATGGGGTTATGGGGGGGCTAAGAATGAAGATAAGGCGATGGAAGGGTTAGGCCTGGAAGTGGGCTGTTGGGGGGCTTAGGACCGATAATGGGCTGGGGGGGGGCTAGAACTGGTAATGGACTGGGGGGGGTGCTATGACTGGAAATGGCCGAGTAGAAGGGGGAGCTTGAACTGCAAATAGCTGATGGGGACAGGGTCTTGGAATGGTAATGGGCTGAGTGGAAGGGGGCTTGGAATGTAAATGGGCTGATGGGGAGGGGGGCTTGGAAAGGAAATGGGCTGTGAGGGGAGGGAGCTAGGACTGGAAATGGGCTGATGATGCGGGGACTAGAAGGGAGCGGATGCTGGGTGGGGCAGGAGCTAGAAGGGAGTTGATGTTGGGGGACGATTAGAATGGGATGGGGCTGGGAGAGTGAAATGGAGAGGGGAAATATATTTTGTGTGGGAGGGAAGAAAAATCTACAATTGGCCGGGTATTGGGAGAGTAAGTGGGGATTGAGGATGGAGGGGTAAAATTTGAGTGGATGAAATAGGAATGAGGAAAGAGCAAAAGGAGAATGATTAGTATGTTAAAGCAGATGTAGAGAGAATGGAAAAAAACTAGGAAAGAAGAAAGGACAAATGGACAGCAGACGATGGAGAGTTAGCAGAAGACACAAAGAAACCAGAAGAAAGTGAATGGAACAATTGCAACTGAAAAAAAAATGCACAAAAGGTAGAAAAATATCTCTTTATTTTGAATTTATTAACTGAAATATGTCAGCTCTTGGAAATGTGCATCTTTAACGTCTGCACTTTATTTAATACAAGAGGAAATCAATGTATAGTTTTATTTCTACAGTGTTGTACATTCTAAGTTTGGCTTTTGGGGTTCCCAGTTTAATTGTCTTCCTGTTTCTAAATTGTGATTCCTTGTTTGGTGATGGTGTATGTTCTGCATGTGTAACTGAGCTGAGGTATTCTGTTTATGTAATTCCTTTTTGACATTGCCACTTGTTCTCTTTCCCGAGTAGGTCATGTATTGTTATTCTCTGAAATGTGTTGATTTAATATTTGCAGTGTTGCCTTTTGATAGTTAGGGTATGGTGCTTTGTGAGTCCTGGTAGTGTTGTTAGGACACGGCAGGTTTGCTATGGGTTCTAAATGAGCAGTGTTTCTAGTAGTTCCTAATGTGCCTGGCGGTTGGCACTGGTTTATAGTAATGTAGAAATCTTTTAGTCTTTCTTTATCCATACACTCATTAAGAGGCATGTTTACTAAAAGTTAGTGTATGGTAACATTATGCAAATATTTATGCAAATGATGCCCTTATGCAAATGAGGCCTGCGTCTTGTGCGGCCCCCGGGTTACTCTACAAGTCCTCATTTGGCCCTCAAAGCAATTTGAGTTTGAGACCCCTGCTCTATATGGGTATGTTCCTCAAGGAGGTTTCTAGAGATCTGGAGTCAGGCTCCTCTTCTCCCTGATGATGAGAGCTGACTATATATCATGTTGGTCAGACATACCCAGAACGTCTCAAAGTTTGTCAATAGAGCAACTTTTGATTGATTTGAGTGCACCAGTAGAGCCACATCAATCTGCATCAGTGCACGTGGGATTGCTTGGCTTCTGGCATCAGATCTTGAACAATGATTTTGTAATTAGGTATGGGTCAACATAGTGTAATACTCAGATTATGGATGGGAAGTTAGAGTTATGAAAGAGCTGCTGTTTCCTATTAACAGCCTGCCCAAAGGAATGGTTCATATTTGGAACCAAGATGTAGACAGTAAATGCAAAATCTTCTTTTTTGTTGTAATTGAATTTTAGGGGTATGGTTATTTTGTGAGTCCCTTGCCACTTCCAAGAGGACTTTCTTTGTGAGGGTAGGACAAGACTTTATGATCAACTTTAATTATGCCTTGTTATGGGCTGATCCTACCTTTGTGTCTCTGGAAAACACCTTTTGCATATGGGAGATAGCATGGATGGCACCTTTTTGGCAGTGCAGTTCTGTCTGTGGCATCATCTTCCTCCTGGGTCCTGATTGCTTAGGTACATCCCACGCATCTGGACTGGTTTAGCAGGCTAATAAGAAAAGAAAGGAAAATTAACAGGTTGGAAACTTTCTCCTTTCTTGACTCTTGCTAGACCACTCCAGGGCTTGGAAGCCCTGCTGCCTTTTTCTTCATTTTCAGCATCCGTGTCTGATGCAAGTCAGGTATAGTAAGAGAACCAAAAGTCTTGTATAAAGTTGTTAACTGATATTTTCTCTGCACTTTGAGTTTTTCAATCTTTTTTGGTGCTTGGGAGGTGGTATGCCGGTTTGTCTCATTGCTGCACTTTGTGTGTGTGTGTGGCTAAATATTCACAGGCTTTCTCAGGTGAGCAAAGTTATAGTGGACAATTTGAATCTCTAGGTCTCGGCTGTACTCCTGCTTTCTGATGAAACGTATTCCCAAAGATGGTCAGCTGCACCACACATGTGCAAGGGCAGCTCTGGTTCTCTGCAAACAATCCTTCAAGTCCTGGTTTTGGCAGCCTCTTTAATGGACTGCACTGGGTTAATCATTATAAAGTCTTGGGATACTATAATGGTCCTTCCTACTCTAGAACATATTCAGCTTTTTATGAAAGTTCCGTCTCTTTGGCCAGACAAGCACATCTCCCATGCATGAGCCATGATTCTTTTCATTTCATGTCATGTCATTTATTGATTTATGAATTGCCTAAAATACAAATAATAAGGTTGAGCAAATAAGAGCAAGAATTTATAAAGATCTAAAGATTTTTTTTGTCTGACTGTTGGGAGAGGAAATATCACACTCTAGAAACAAATGTTACTTTTAATCAAATATTTTGAATTTCTAATAGGCAAAATAATCAAAACTTTTCTCTCTCAAATTTAAGCAGCAACACTTAGCTTCAAAGATGACCAGGTCAGAAGTCCTTTGAGGTATCTGAATGACGTAGCATCATGTTTCAAGCTCATCAATCCTTTTAAAGAGCTCTGCTTCAGATACAGAAAGGAGCCAGTCACCGTGAGGACCCTGCCAAAAGAAGGGTATAGTCCAGATCATCCATCTTCAGCTGCTCTTTATTATATATACTATTGGCGTCTGACATCATTAATGGTTGTGACAAAGCACTGCCCTTTTGCCTAGCAACGGCCTGATAACAATAAATATGTAGTGGCTGTTAAGATGTCAATCACAGGAGGCTAAGCCAATCCCATTCCAAGGTAAGACCATCTGGTGTGACAGTCTGTAATTGAAAAATCCAATGTTCTGTCAGCTGTAATCGGGCAACCCTGTCTCCAAAACAGGGATCTGGGGAATATGATCAGTGACCCATCACTTCAAATCTTGAAAAGTATGATTGAGTTGAATGCAGTGTTGCACCATAGGAACCATCATAGTTTTTGTCCTAATCCTAGAGGCATGCTCACTCAAGCGAATCTTGACAATTCTGGTAGTACACGTATTTCAAGCCACAAGGGCAAATAACCAAATATACAAAGAAATCCAAACTGCAAGTGGTGTGCTAATGGGTTCGATGCTGTATATTCGTCCTTTGATCCATCCAACTCAAACCAATAATCACTTGCTCACAAAACATACAGCCATCAAAATGAAAATGACCAGGGTCAGAATGTGAAACAGGCATATGGTCCTTGGCACTCCCTGTATGCATCACCATGTCCTGAATATTATGGACTCATGTATAAGCAATAGTGAGAATTTTGTGAAAACAATCATGCAGCTGAAGTATGTGCCAGTGCCTTTGCAAAAGGGCCATAACCTCTGCCACGCAATCCATAAATGGAAGGACGCCCACCGCTTGATCCTTGTCTTGTTGAGCAGAAGTCAAAATTAAAGCAGTTGAAGGCAAAAACTATTCACAAAGTGTATACAATGCCCGTTTAAAGGTTTTTGTAATCACCCGCCAAGGGTAACCTCAAGCTGCTAACAGGAACATTAAATCATGTGCATGAATTTTGAAAATCGGCTTCAGAAGTACAAATCTGTCTAATCTGAAGAAACTGACAATACGGAAGACCTCTTAAGAGGTCTTGGATGACTGAGATCTTAAAAAGTTGTTTGTTGTCCCAAGATGGCGGCACGCTGTGTTTAGGCTGCTAACCTCGTCTTTCCGATGGGGAGGAAGAGAAAAGTGAAGCGAGATTTGTTGCCTCGGGCATCTCCGTCGACCTCGACTCCAATTACTGGTCCTTTGGATTCCTTTGTTCTACAACGACAGGAGTGGCAGCAGTCAGTACCGGGGGACGGAAGCTTGGCTGGTGGTCGGTTGGGGCTGGGTAGCTCGGCGTCCCCCTCGAGCAGCGATCTCACGCCCCCGGATATACAAGTCTCGAAGCAGTTGCGTCCAGAAGTGTCTCGGCATAGCGTGGAGCCGCAGTCTCTCTAGTGTTGGGAGGTTCTGAGGCTTTCCTGGGGCCGTGTTTGCCGAGTTTGTTGGAGGGAGTTCTCTCTCTGGATCAGCGTACTGGATCTGTGCTCGAGCCGGAGAGCTTGGTTGTGGCACCCAGTAGTGACGCTGGAATCCCTCCTGTGTCCCCGAGATTGGCGGGAACTGTGTCGGAAGACCAACATGGGTCTACTTTTTCCTTTCCGTTGCCGCGACCTGAGCAGTTTTTCTTGGAATCAATATGGACGGCAATAAATTACTTGGGAGAAACCTTCTTGTCACAAATTCATGGGACCCGAGAGCAGGTTGCATTGAATTCTTTGAATATTGCTCAAACTGCAAGACATATCTTTAATGAAAACTAAGCTTGAAGCAATCTCGGAGAAGAATACACAATTGGAGACTTTCTGATTCATTTATCAAAGACTCTAACCAGACGAAAGTTAGGCTGGAGCAGCTGGAGAATTTTTCTAAATTAACAAATTTGCGTTTGATTAATTTTCCCTTTTTGGCTAATATATCTGCGAAAGAAATGTTTAAAGAATATCTTGTTCAGATTTTAGGGGTCTTTGCAGACTCCTGTCCCCCTATAGTGAGGATTTACTACTTTCCTAAGGCCCGGAAGGCTTCGGCCCCTGGTGAGCTTGCCGAGCCTGAGCAATTAGATGTAATATTTTCAAGCTCTTGGAAGCCTCTGATTCTTCTCTAGTCCGATCTGCGACCTGTTTGGTTACTTTTGCCCTTGTCTCAGATTGTGAATGGTGGTTGAGACTTTTTTTTTCAGGAAAAGGAATGTTTTGTTTAAGGGATGCTTGGTCCGGATGTTTCCTGACCTAGCTTGGGAAACCTGTCGTCGGAGTGAGTTTTTGGTCCTGCGACTGCAGGTTCTCCAGCTGGGTGGTTTATTTTTCTTGAAGTATCCATGTAAGTGTTTAAGTTACAGGGCAATTCCTATGGGGTTTTTTTTGTATCCTTCGCAATTGATTTCCTTTTTGAATGCTAGGGGTCTATCAGGGAGTGAAGGTGAACGTTCTCTTTGATGTAAGGTAATATATCTGACTGCTTAAACACTCGTTAGTTTCTTGTGGATTTTTGTTTCTATATTATTCCTCTCTTGGATCTCCATTTATTGAGGACTAGTGGAGGGTGTTACTTTGTGAAATTTGCTTTGTAATTATTATCCTGTTTGTATTTCTGAAGCTTCCCCTGTTTTCTTCATGCAAGTATTATGTATTGTATTTTGTTTGGAAAATTAATTAAAAATAAAAAATTTAAAAAAAAAGTTTGAAACTGGCTTGCGATACAGGGTTGTATTGAAATGATTGGATGTTTTAGTTTTTAAGAGAGACAAAAATTCAGTAGACTTAAACTCCATTTTAGCTGTAAATGTTATATTGAATTTGCATGTATTAATCCATTCAAGGAAAGCTTGCAGATCATGTATAATTCCCTTGGATTTCTGCTCCCTAAGTGCAACACTGCACTACTTCACATTAATATGTTCAGTTCGCCCCACTTTGGTGATTGTAATACATAACCAGAAAGACCAGTGTAAATTATGTTAAAAAGATCAAAATAAGGTAATATGAAAAGCTGTTCCAACATCTGAAAATCCTGTGCTTTTAGAATATCACAAAATTTCCTGACCAGTTGTAACTTGTAAAAACCCAGACTCCTATCAAGAAAGAATTTCTAAATAGTGAATTCTGTCAGGTACTAGGACAGAAGAATAACCAGCAAGAGGTAGCGTACCAGGAAATATATATCCTGAATCCAATGTGACAAAGCTTCTGTTTTATTAAAATGAACTGATAATCCAATATCTGCACATCGTTTAACAAAGCATTCACATTTTTGAAGTAGGGGCAGCAAAGAAATATCACTTGTAATGATAAACGGACATAGAAGCAATATGTCATAAATTTTTAAAACAAATCACGGTTCCACACAACCTCTGGCAAAACAGAGTAGCTAATAAAGAGAAGCCCTGTGGAATACCTCCTCTTAAAGAAAACAATTTTACATTTGCCCGGTCTAACGTGTTTGCCTCCTAATTGAAGAGAAGCCATCTTAAAACGGTTCTATCAATTCCCAACTCAAGTAGATGTAACAATACATCCGGACAGACAGTATCGAAAACAGCAGTTATATTAACAAATACACTGCCCCACTAACCAACCCAAAGCATATCCAACAATGACAACAGTAATGTTTCAGGGCTCTGTATTCGATGAAAGCCATATTGATCTGTATCCAAAATACAAAATCTATTGATATGCTGGTCTATTTGAGTCTGCACCACCTGCTCAATGATCCTACTAAAATAAAAGTTAATTTTATATAGGCTGATATGTAGAACAATAACATTTTCCACTTCTCAAGGAAGTATGCACTAAACATGTTATAGAAGCATGGCCAGAGACTCATGTAAAAATGTAACTTTAGGAACAGAAATCAAGTCTCGCATACTCCATTTGTGCAACGAGGAAGACCACACAGGTACACCAACATTCCATGCCCTGATTGAATTTGTGGTGGGATTTTTATTAGTGTTCCTAAGAAATAGTTGCAGCTAAGCTAGGAGGTGGACATAATAAGGCCAGGGATCATGTTTCCAATTCTGTTTCCCCAATAATGAAATCTTTACATTGGCTCCTTCTTGAAACTTGAGTTACATTTAAGATTATTACTTTGACTTTTAAATGGTTGAATGGGTTGGCTGTTGGATTCCTGACTGACAAACTGTGGCCATATGTCCCAGACCATTTATTGTATTATGGTCATCTCATAAAGATTTACTGTAAATTTCAGGGAGAGCAGCGGGGCTTTTAGAAAGAACTAGGAAGTTGTTGTTGGACAAACTGTTCCAGTCATATATGTCTGGAAAATGAGTATCTCAATTATACTGTAGGAAGCAAGCTAAAAGCCTAGTAAAGTAATATTGCTGAATCTGTTGTACTATATTTTAATCAAAGGGGGTGGATGTTTTTATATTGTTACATTGTTCATGTTTGTCTATAAATTGCCTTGAGCTTTCAGAGTATTTGGAGGCATTTGGGAAAGAAGGGTGAATAAGGGGGTGTTGGGTGTATGGGGAGTATTTGTTGCTGTTAAATTGTGTTTTTGATATGTCTGTATATCAGCCCTTGATTTGGCTTGAGAGAGGTATGAAGTATGTTTAAATAAATTATTCATGCCTAAATATATAAAATATGGGGAAAAATAAGTAATTAGACCTTACCTGCTAATTAGTGTTCCTGAAGGCTCTCCAGTCCAGTCCCTTTCTTCTGGGTTGTGCTCCTCTTCCTGCAGCTTGGAGACTGAGTATGTCATTCTTTGATCATCTCGGGATATATACCACTGGCACCACCCACCAGCCCTCAGTATCCTGTTGACAAAGTAGACCTAACGGAGAGACAACTAAACCAACTGTAACTATAACCAAACCACCACCACCTCCCCCTCCCGGAAATAGATATTCCAACCCTCCCCTCAAGGAGGAGGCTTACCTGAAAGGCCCTTACAAATTCCGACAGCCACCTTGACTGCCCCTTTGGTAGCAGGAGACGTAGGTTGGTAACAGACTGCTTTATTGATGAAAGTCCCTACGCGTTTCGGCAAACGCCTTCCTCGGGGGACATGCAGCTAACATAAATGAACAAACAATGTAAAAACAAAGCAATATTAAATGCCATATCTGAATAAATAATACATGTAATAAAAAATGATAAAAATGATATAGATAAATAATGAAGTACATTCAGATAACCATGCAAATAAGAATAAAAAGGGCCGAGACAAGAGACAGACAAATTTATCCAAATATTAAGGATTATGAAACCTAATGAGGAGCAGTAACAATCAACATATAAATTAAAGATAAAAATGACTAACATATTGTTTTATAACATTTGACCATTATTTATTGTTCTTATGTGCATTCATATATTTTATATCTTACAATTTTATAGCCTGTTTTTCATATTTTTAGCTATTGTATAATAGTCCGACCAAACTGTCTTAATGAGACACCTCACCTGACACAGCACTGGTAGGTTTTGATTGATATGTATGAGCTTGTCGCTTGGACTACTTTTTATTTAATATAGTTGACACTCTTGGTGTAGTTTTTAATGTGACCTTTGTCTCACCCTGTCCCTCCTTTTCTATTATCCAGGTTATACATGTACGATTGTTAGTCATTTTTATCTTTAATTTATATGTTGATTGTTACTGCTCCTCATTAGGTTTCATAATCCTTAATATTTGGATAAATACTGGCAGAACTTCCACCCGAGCCTCTGTAGCTTCATTGTGTCTTTCGCTGGGCAGAAACGGCCTAAGAGGCCTCAAAACCTCTTCCTGCTCCTCGAAACCTCTGGAAACTGTGTCCTCTTGAGGGAAACCATCCCCTCTGAAAGGAGTTCTGCCGAGCTGGACGAAATCTCTGGGACTCCTTCTGCTGTGACCATCCCAGAGCAGAAAAGTGACTCTTCTTGGGCCTATCCTCAGGAAGTCTGCCACCCTTTGACTTGCCTAACTCCTTCACCAACTTGTCTAGATCTTCCCCAAAAAGCAGCTTACCCTTAAAGGGGCGCTTACTAAGCCAGGCCTTGGATGAACTATTCGCCGCCCAATTGCAGAGCCAAAGGTACCTCTGAGCCGCTACCACCGAAGCCATGTTTTTCAACAAACTCCTAATCAGATCATATTGGCTATCTGCCAGATAGGCCGTGCTGGACTGAATTCGTGCTGCCTCTCCTTGCAGCCCCACTGCAGACTCGCCAGCCCCTTGTAACTTTTGGGACCACCTCAGACAAGCCCGGGCTATCCAGGCCCCACATACTTATGCTTAAAGGGCCAGGGCACTTATCTAGCTTTTTGTCTTGGGAAACCTTTAGCACTGCACCACCCTCCACCAGGATGGTAGTATTTTTGGTAACCGCTGAAACTGCTGCATCCACTCTAGGCGATTTTAACAGTTCCTTCTCCGTTTCCGGTAGAGGGTACAAACGCGACATTGATTGCATGCCCCTCAAATCGGCTGCTGGCTGATCCCACTCCTGAATCATCTGCTGTACCACCCTGTGGACAGGGAAGACTCTCTGAAATTTCCTAACTGCCTGAATTAATGGATCTTCCAGATCATCCTCTTGTGCAGGGGCCACTGCTGACATGTTGAATATCTTCAGGGACTCTCCAATTAATGCCGGCAGTTCCTCTCAGTGAAAAACCCTTACAATTCTCGCCTGTTCCTCTGGGATCTCTCCCTCCTCTCCCAACTCCTGTTCTGAGACCTCCCTTTCCAGTATCTCCAATCCAGGGGAGAGAGGTTCTTCTGAGGTTCTAACTCGCTTTGAGGGGATAACCATCTCAACCAGTGACTTGGCCTCTGCTTCACGCTTTCGTGCACCTCCCTGACTCCTCTGACGCAAACAGAAAGCCTTGTGTAATAGCAAAACAAACTCTGGGGCGAAACCACCTCCGAGACTTCCCTCCCCTGAGGAGGTCCTGGACTGTGGCTGAGAGGGTACCTGCTGTTCCAAACTCAAGGCGCGAGAAGAGCTCTCACCGAGAAGATTCAAGAGCTCCACCAACTCCCGAGACACCGGAGCTGAAGGATCTTGAGACCCGCAAGCCTGTAATCGCTGCTCCACTGAGGCTGCCTCCATGGTGCAGCCTCTGCAGACGCCTGCTTCTGAAACCGTTTGTTCCCTTGCGTGATCCACAGAGCAAACACTGTGGCTGAGCAGGCATTTTGCAATCCAACAGCTTGTCCTGTTCTCTTTTGTTCTTTTCAAAAGAAAAAAAAAATCTATACCAACTGATATATCCTATACACTCTCTCTCTCTCCAATTAAGCTGTTGTCCTAGCCAAACGTGTGGTGCTGCCCTGCCCCCTCCCCCCCCGGACAATGGGGAAGAGCTGTTTGCCTGCTTCTCACTGGGTGCTGCCATGCTACGGTGCATGAAAACAAAAGGGAAAGGGAAGAAAAACCCCTCTTTCCCCAAGCTGCTGCACCTCTGAGTGTCTTTGTGGTGGCTGCGGTGCTCCATGTGGACTGCCTGCTAAGCTCAACTCCCCTTACCTTGCGCCGCAGCTCCCGGGACTTCCGACGAGGGATAGATTCTGTCTCTCTGGCTTCAGCAGCAAGGCAGAAACAGCTTCGAGGCCCTGTACACTTGGGAGACTCTGCGGAAGAAACCTTGCACTCTCCCGGTCGGTGTGCTGCTTTTTAAAATTTTTATTTTGCCTCGGGCCAAGTAAGCCTCCTCCGATACCAGCCCTTCACCTGGATGGGGAGGGGGGGGGGAACCCAAAGATCCTGGCAGCAACTTAATAAATAAAACAAATCAAACTAGATTCTTTAAAAGAAAGGAAAACAAGAAAGGCAACAAAACAAACCCCTCTAAAGCTAACGTCTCTCCAGTAAGCCTTCCTGCTCCCTCCTGCTGCTTGGAAACTGAGTATACTGAGGCTGGTGGGTGGTGCCAGTGGTATATATCCTGAGGTGATCAAAGAATGACGTACTCAGTCTCCAAGCTGCAGGAAGAGGAGCACAACCCAGAAGTCGCCGTATCTTAAGGATATAGCGATTTTAGAAAAGGTTCAGAGAAGAGCCACCAAAATGGTAAAGGGGATGGAAGGATACTCCTATGAAGAAAGGCTAAAAAGGTTAGGGCTCTTTAACCTGGAAAAGAGACGGCTGAGGGGAGATATGATAGAAGTCTATAAATTAATGAACGGAGTGGAACGGGTAAACGTAGATCGATTGTTTACCTTTTCAGAATATAGAAAGACTAGGGGACATGCAATGAAGCTACAGGGTAAACTATTTAAGACTAATAAAAGAAAATATTTTTTCACTCAACGTGTAATCAAACTCTGGAATTTGTTACCGGAGGATGTAGTAAATGCTGTTAGTGTAGCTGGGTTTAAAAAAGGTTTGGACAAGTTCCTGGAGGAAAGGTCCATAAACCATTATTAAGAAGGGACCCAGGATATCAATGCTTGAACCAATACAAGCATTGTGGAACCTGTGTCCCTTGGGGAAACTGCTAGGTACATATGACCTAGATTGGCCACTGTTGGAAACAGAATACTGGGCTTGATGGACCTTGGTCTGACCCAGTATGGCATATCTTATGTTAAGAAAGGGACTGGAGAGACGTTTAGGAACAGTGGATAGTTATGAATGAAGGCTCAAGGAACCATATCTCTCAGCCTTGGTTCTGATTGAAATGGAGGAAAAGAAAGGAAATTGGATATTCAGCTCATTGCTTTCTCAGAAGTTCTGAAGTGAGTTACAGTTAGGTACAATGTTTGTGGGTTTTTTGTTCCCCTCCCCCCCCCCCCCCCCGTTCCCTGAAGGGCTTTTATAATCTAAGTTAGTACCTGAGAAAATGTATGGTTAAGTGATTTGCCCAAGATCACTGTAAGCAGCAGTGGGGATTTGAACCCTGGCTTCCCTGATTCTCAACCCCCACTGCTCTATCTTGTAGGTTGCTCCTAGTTAAAACTGATGAATTAAAACAGTTTCATTCACATCATCTTTGAATAAATGTTATTAGAGTGAGATTCTTGTAAGACGAAAACAGCTATTAAAAGGAATGAATCTACTCTAAGTAATCCTGCTTGGGTACTCATGACCTGAGCCTTCTCCCTCTATGCCCCCACTGTATGGAACTTCCTTTAGAGATCCTCTGTGTTTGTCCCATGCTGCTTTGAAATCAGCTACTGTCCTCATCTCTACCACCTCCACTGGGAGACTATTCCACGGATCCACCAGTCTTTCCATAAAGAATTATTTCCGCATATCACTCCTGAATCTACCCCTTCCAGCCTCATCCCGTGTGCCCTTGTAGAAGAGATTGCTTTCATTCGAAAGAGGCTCTCCTCCTGTGCATTTATGCCATGGAGATATTAAAACATCTCAATCATATCACCTCTGTGGTGTACATATTAAGATCCTTAAGTCTGTCCTCATATGCTTTATAATGAAGATCACTAACCATTTTAGTAGCCACCCTCTGTATCGACTCCAGCCTGTTTATATCCTTTTGAAGGTGTGGTCTCCAGAACTGCACATAATACTCCAAATGAGCTTGCACCAGACTTTTATACAGAGGCATATCACCTCCTTTCTTCTGCTGGCCATTTCTCTCCGTATGCACCCAAGCATCCTTCTAGCTTTTGATGTTGCCTTTTCTGCCTTCCTCCCATCTGACTTACGAAGCTGCTCTGATCATACAGAATTCTGTAAAAAAACAAACAAAAAAAAAAACAAACCTCAAAACCTTCCTCTTCCAAGAATACTTTGCATTACCTCCCTAAATCACAACCACCCATATGTAACTTAAGCTTGTTACTCAGCATTCACACCTTGACCCCCCTCTCTCCACCACAAATGCTTCTCCTCCTCCCCCTTCCTCTTTCCTAACCTCTCCCTGTCTTCCCTTCATATCTAGTAGCCTCTCTGAATCCCCTTCTGTAAATATGTAAAAAGTTATAGTTAACTGCTGTATATGCCTGTTAACCATCAAAAAGTTCTTGTTCTCTATACAACAGCTATCTCCAGGAACAAGCAGGAATGAGTCTTCACATATGGGTACGTCGGTACCGACGGAGCCTGCGCGGGAACGCTCCCCAGCGTCCAAAAAGAGAGCTTTTGGGAGCATCCCACGCGCATGCGCACTGCCTTCCTGCCCATTCACTTTCCTTTCATCAGTTTTCCGCAGAGCCGGCAGGACGTATTCCTGTCACCGCAGAAAATTCTTTTTATTCTTAGTTTCTTGTGTTCGCGTCTGCCTTCCCTCAACGCCACCGGTACTGCCGGTGTTTTTCTTTCTTTTTTCTAAAGAATTTCTTCTTTTATTCAGAAATTTTTCCTGTTTAGTGTCTGACGGTTTCCAGGCCACTAGGCCTCTCTCTTTCCATTATGGAAAAGCCAGCCACTACCCTTAAATGCTCAAAGTGTGGCGGTACAGATATTTTTTCAGAAACTCATACTTGGTGTCTAAAATGTTTGGGTCCTGACCATTCCCCACTGGAGTGTCTTTCCTGCTGGAGCTCAAATAGAAGAAATCTTCAGAATCGAGCACAACTCGATACCCGGTTCACATCGCACTCGATGTCACCAGCTAGAATATCTCCACAGGATCAGGTAACCAAACAAAAGTCTGTAAAGACTAGCCAGTCCTCGAGTGGTAGATCTCCTTCCCAGTACCTCTGGCCTTGCCCTCGAGGACATTTTGGCACTAAAGCCCCAGCAGAGTCTTCGGGCTCCAAAGCATTAACGGGGCTTCAGGTTCTTCCCGGGGTTCTTACCTCGATGAACATACCTGGGCCATGCTCGGTGGTTGTGGCTGCTTCGGGCGGTACTGACACCCTGGCATCGGCTATGGTGATGGATGAAACACTCCTCACTGATGATTGCAGTCTAGCGCTCTCGGCTACTTCGGTACTGCTAGAGTTGCTGCAGACCGTGTCTCCAGTATCAGTATCGGCTTCGGTACCGTCCATGCTTACTTCGACAGACTCGCTTCCTTCGATGCCGAGCCTGGAATCGGTGTCTAGCATGGAGGATTCGGTACTGACTCGTCTTGGTACCGACCTTGGGCGGTACCGAAGCCATCGCTTTAAGGAAAATCCAGTCTGCATCTGCCTTGCTGTTCCTTAGGCATTTGTGCACCCAGTACATTCTAGCTGTGATGGTTTGCATGCCTTCTGCTACATGGTTTGTTTCATTTCATCAGTGTTCTCTGTCTAGGCTACAGTGTTGCTATGTTAACTTATGTTATGATTATCTGTTAGCCGTACACAGATGCTTTGGAAATTATATTTCTTGTGTTGTGAAAATACCCAATAAAAATGATTTTCACTAAGGAAAATCCGATGCTTCATCCTTTCAGGTCTTCCGATCCCGATGACTGGGATGAATCCATTGGTACCAAGGCTGAATCTTCAACAAGTCTAGCCTTTACCCCTCATTTTGGTCCTCCTCAGGGGAGACGACTTTTCAAGCTTTTCTGCTTGATATGGCAAAGTTACTTGCCATTTCTATACCTGGTAAAGAATCCTTGCCAGTGGATTGAGAGACCCTGCAATCCCCCTGGATTCCAAAGGAGGTTATCATGCTTCCTTTGCATCAGATCTTACAAGATCTACTTTTTTTTTTTTTTAAATTTTATATTTATGCAAAGTTTACAAATCAAGAAAGCATAAGTATATATGTTCTAATATGTTATACTTGTAATGTTACAATTTTCCTTGTAATTTATAATTATCTGTTCTATGTAAAATGTCCTGGTATATCTCATACCAATTAACCTACTGTTACATGTAAACCGCACTTGAAACATGGGAAAGAGCGGTATATAAATAACTGTTAAATAAATAAATAAATAAATAAATAACAATGCACTCTCTTGAAAGAAACAGGTTGGTAAACAGAAATAGAAAAAAGAAAACGAATATACATATGTAGCAATTTAACACAAAATATCCAACCAAACTAGTCCACAAAGAGAGGGGGCAATTCGTGGGAAATTATATATATGCACACAAGCAAACCAAATATGTAAAGAAACAGGCAGCACAGCAGTTCAAACAATCACTATCTGAGCACCTTTATGGAGGGGAAGTAGAAGACTCCACACACCTGGCACTGATAAAGGCTAGCAGCTGGGAGGGCTCAAAAAATACATATGAAACATCGTGATATTTCACCAGACATTTACAAGGATGTTTTAGAAAAAAGAGCCCTCCCAACTGCACAACCCCAGACCTTAACAAAAGAAACTCTCTACGTCGTTTTTGCGTTTCTCTAGATAAATCAGGGTAAATACGGACCGCAAAGCCCCGGAAGGGAATTTTCCTTTTGCGAAAGAAAAGCTTCAATAGCCACTCTCTGTCAGATAGTAAAGCAAAGGGAACAAAGAATAGAAGACTCCAAAGATTCCTGAGAGTCCTCCAACAAATTAGTGACATTCAGGGTGTCCCCTTGTAACAACCTCCCTTCTATAGGGCTGCTCAAGGCAGCACACTTCACTTTAGGTATATAATACACTTTAACTAGGGGAGGCATTAACTCCGGGGAAACCCCCAAGGCTTCTAGCAGATATTCTTTAAACATCTCTTTTGCCCCAATAGAAGGAGATCTAGGAAAATTTACAATTCGTAAGTTATTGACACAAGACACATTTTCCAACTGTTCCAATCTCATGAGTACCGATAATGGGTTCTTTTTATGAGCATCAGAATGTTCTTCCAAACTAGAAAGTCTACTTCGTATCTCCTTCTCCCAAGGAAATATCTGAGACTTTTTTCTCCAAAACAGCCACAGCGTCGGCAGTAGATTTTACCTTTGTGGTTAAAGAAGAAACATGTGGAAATAAAGCTTCTCCCAACGAGGCGATAGCGGTCCATATAGATTCCAACGTGAAATTCACAGGACGTTGCAAAGAAAATACAGCGTCCATATTCAAAACTGTGTCCTCCACTTCCAAGTGTGTCTGAAGAGCAACCCGCGAAGCAGAAGATCCAGCCTGCATCGCGCACACTTCTCCTTCAGGGACCAAGGTGGATGAACTAACAGGGAGCTTACTCTTAGCTCCACTCTCCAGCTCCAACAACACATCTCTTTCTGGCCCCCCCCCCGAGGCACCACTAACCCCGGACATAGCAGGGGAGGGGATCTCCAGAAAGCCCTCAGGCAATGCGTGGGTGCGGGAGACCTTGGACGCTGGGCTCAACAACGGGGAGAGAGATGACGCTGAAGCAGTTGCCGAGCTATCCCGCTCCGACAAAACTGCTAACCAGCAATCACCACCGTCAGCGTCTGAACCCCGAGTAGCACATAAGAGATAGGCATCTAAAGGCCCAGAAGAAACAGGCGTCGAGGCAGCAGAGGGTTGGGGGGGCACCAGCCCGGATTTGCCTTTTCGCTTCCTGCCCATGAGAAAACCGTGCTCACACGGAACGCCAGGCTGCCGCCATCTTGGAACGCCCCCATGAATGGTATTCTACAAGATCTACTTTTAAGGATGTGGGGAAACTCCTTTAACTGTATCCCCACATTCTAAGACACTTGACTCCATGTACAAGGTCCCACCTTCTCCAGGTTTTCAAAAGACTCAACTTCCTCATCATTCTATTGTTGTAGAATCAGCAATGAGGCGTATTAAGAGTGCAAAGAAGCACTCTTCTTATCCGCCAGGTCGTGAGTCTAGAACTTTAGATGCCTTTGGACGTCGATGCTTCCAGGCATCCATGCTTTCAGCAAGAATTATCTCATATATTTTCTATATGGGATTATCTCTTAAAGAGGTCACAAAACTTAAAGCTTTTGAACCCTTTTCTTCAAGAACATAAAAGAGCAGACTTTTTCATATTAGTCAGTCATGCTCAAAATGTCTCTAAATTCCTTAATCGTGCTTCCCTGGACTGTTTTGAGTCTATTAGCAGAACATCTGCTATAGCCATAGGAGCACGACGCATGGCCTGGCTCCAAGTTTCAGACTTGGACAAATGGGTATAAGAAAAGCTGGGAAATACTCCTTGTACTGGTGAAAATCTCTTTAACAAGGATGCTTTATTTCAAGCTAATCAGTTAAACACTGATGATGTTGCTTTCAGAGGATTGTCAAAACTTTCCTCTACCCCAGCTAGTAAAAAAATCTCCTAACAAACTTTATTCCCCTAGGGGGAGAGTTTTATTCATCTTCTACCCATCATGTAGATGCTTCCAAAGAAGGGCAACATCATACCAGGCTAAGAAAACCAAAGTCTCAAAAGGCTCAGCAAACTCAGCAGTCACAGGGTTTCTGATTTTTATTCATTAAATCTATTTTCCTGTTGAGTTTCAGAACCACTACTTAACTACAGAAGCATTTACAGTTCTTCTCATCCTTATTGAGAGGTGTCAGACGGCTGCCTGGGTGAGAATGTTCACAGTCTTGGCAAGTGCATATATCAATATGATTTGCAAGGGATTGTGGGAAATGCAGTCCATTCACACCAGACACAGCTGCTCACAATAATTAGTTGTGCTTGAGTGTAAAGCCAATAAGATATTTATTTATGGGGTTATTTCTCCCAACACAGA
Source organism: Ichthyophis bannanicus (assembly GCA_033557465.1). Taxonomy (NCBI): domain Eukaryota; kingdom Metazoa; phylum Chordata; class Amphibia; order Gymnophiona; family Ichthyophiidae; genus Ichthyophis; species Ichthyophis bannanicus. Next base: position 78,337,119 of record CM066042.1, read on the forward strand.
TATGCTTGGTAGCACATAAAACAGGATACTTGCTTTCAGTGTTAAACTTAGAAAAACAAAATCAGGAAAACAGATGAACTTGTCAGGCAATCAAATGAAAAGAATAAAGACCTGGTTGGTAACAAACTGGTCTTTTCTGTAGGCTTTAGCTTATATTTTCTTAGCAGTGTTTCAAACAACAAGCAAAACCCACAAAGAAGGGAAAAACTGTTCTTTTCAGGTTAACTTCTTATATCTTCACGCATAGATTCAGAAGTGATTCCCTCAGAGCTCACAAGCAATTAGGTAAGGCTCAATTGCTAGCAGTTACCCAGCTAAAACCCCTTAGCTGGCTTGCTTTCTACTGCGTGGCTCAAATCCTACTTCAGGAGCTTTTCTGAGTAGATCAAAGAACAAGTTTGTATTTCTTTGTGATGGTTGCTGTACTTTGTAACAGAAAATTACCAAAGGAGTTTAGACAGAGAGCAATCCATATATTCACAGCCTGTATCTAAGACCGCTCCTTCTTCAACAATCATGTGTTCAATATCATGGATTGGCACAGAGGAATTTCTCAATGTAGCACTCTCAGGAGAATACTTGTTTTCCTGCTGTCTTTCAAGGTTATAGCTAGGGCATAGATCAGTGTTCATACCTGAGCTTCCATTGCTGTTAGAGTTCCTCTCTAAATAGCCTGGCCAGTATGTAGTCCAGTTCTTATGTCCAGCCTTCCAATCCAGATCCCTGGACACTGGATCTCTCTTCACATACCTTCTGGCACGGGTCCTAGGGTCCCTTCCAAGTGCAGCCGTCTCCCTCACAGGTACCGTCTGGAGATTCCTAGCTCTGCAGCACCATTCCTCTGGCTTTCCCCAGTCCAATGGTGTATGCTGGCCTTTTGAATGTCTCCCAGTATACGTACTGCTCTGGACTCCTTTAGGCCTCCCAAATGCTTTTCTCTTCTTTCTTCCAAAGGGTTTCTTGCCCTCTCTGTCCGTCCGGTCTGGCTTCTGTTCCTGATGATCCTCCAGATGATGAAGACGTCCAAGCTGAGGATATCCAAGCTGATTCTGAGGATCTCCCAGATGAAACTGAGGATGAGGATAATTCTCTGTAGAATAAACTCTACCTTTATTCTGCTTAGATGGGTGCTCCACCCTAGCACAGCGCAGCTGTGCTGAATCAGGCCCTGCCCTTTGAGATGAGTGCTTGGGGATTACCTCATAGCCCTCCTGATTGAACACACGTTTCCCCACTTCAGCTCCTCTAATGGCTGTTGGAAACCTGGTGCATTCTGGGACTGGTAGTCTTTTATAGAAAAATTCTGATTTCTTATTTCTACCAGAACTGACAGGTTGCTTGTTCAGAGTCACTTCACCTTTTCTATAGCTCCTTCCTGAGCTATGATAAGCTTCCTTATCACAGAGGTCAGTGATACACTGCCTTAATCCTCCACTTTAGGCATGAATCTCTTGCTAAGAGCAATCCATCCTTTCAGCTCTTAGAGCTATTGAGGATAATCATGCCCTACAGTTAACAGGTTTCTCCTCTCCTTTTACAGTAAACATAGGAGTTACAACTACTTACAAGGTATGCTATGCCCTTCACTTTGGTAGTTGTCCTGTACGAGGATATGTTCTACTTTTGACTGCAGGGGAGCTTTGCCCTTTTCAGAGACTTACCAAATTGTAAGTCTTCCCAACTCTGTATTATTTTCTATCCCTCTTAGTTGAGATTTTCAATCTAAGATTGATACTATTTGACTGGAGGGCTTACCTTTTAAGCCATAGGATTGTCCTCAATACTCCAGTAAGTGATTTCCGTACAGTGTTTCTCCCCTCTGCAATCTTTCAAATATTTCTTTTAAGACAGCTTATCAGACCATAATTGAGAGTTTATCACTTCTAATTCAGTCTGTCGGTCCTTTTCCAATCTATAGGACCTAACCTCTTCTGCTGCCTTGATAACACATAATTCCAAGAGAGGTTCCAAAACCTACTTGGACAATTTATCGTTGCAGGCAACCAGCCTGTCTACTATTCTTAGCCATCTTCAATTCTTTGGCTCCCACGGAATAGATTAGGTTGCACACTGGTAATTAAACAACCAGATCTCACCTGGGCAACCTACAACATGCTCTCTGCAATTCTACAAAAAGCTCTGCAACTATGGGCCTTTGCCAGAGAGCGTCAGAGCCATTCCTGGTGGGTAACTTCCAGATGGTTGAAAGGCTTGCCCAGTCATGCTCCCAGATGACCGTTTTTTTCTACTTTTACCATCTTCCTTAAAATTTCCTTTTAGGGAAAATGAACCAGGGTTTAGATCACGTGAAAGCATAAAGAATTGCTTAATTCCCTGAGTTGTTCCACATCTCCAGTGGAACTCTTCCAACAGGGATGCATTTCTTTTCACTGCAGTCTGTCCTTGTCTAGTGCATTCCTTCTAATTCCCAATACTTCATTGGAGCTTATGCTGAACAAAGAACGCATTATACTCATATTGCCCTCATAGATGGGCAAATATGGTATTCCCTTTTATTGCGTCTTTTTATCCACACTGAAGTTATAGAAGGATCCAGACTTGTCTTAAGACTAAGGTTTTCTCTGCATCCCTTCACGTAGATCTCCATTTCTGGTTATTCAAAGTCTAGAATTTTTAAAAGATCTAGACCTATCCTTCTGACTAGGAACGTTCCACTGGTTTCCATGTAATCTTCTTCATGGTTCTTTCATGTGTAACCAGTAAGGGGTTCTCTATCCATATTCTCAAGCAGGTCTTACCCCTTCTTGTTATTGAGTCTCTCTTTATTTATATTTATATATCTATATCTATATATCTATATCTATATATATATATATCTATATATCTATATATATACATATATATAGATATAGATATATATATATATATATATATATATATATATATATATATCTTTCAGAGACTCTCTCTGAAAGATATACACATATCTCACTCTGAAAGATTTGTTACTGTCCATATTAATGCTGTTCCAGCATGCCATAGGGTCTTAAATGGACAACCAATTTCTATGGTAATCACAAACTACCTTCGTTTACTGTAACCTCTCCGGTTACGTTACATCTGAAGCTCTCCATGTAAAGTCATCCTAAGTGACATCACTTAGGGAAGACATTGCTGATCTTCAAGAAACTGGAGGCTACACCGCCTACTACAAATGTTTCTTTCATTTGGATAGAGGGGTCTTAAAGACCCATCCTTTTTCTGTAAACCAGTCAGATTTATCTCCTCTCTTTCCTAGAGCCTTTTCTGCTCCAAGGACAAAGAGCTTCAAACGTTGGCCTACAGAAGCTTTAGCTTCTCATCCAAAGTCCAACCACATTAAACTCTCCCAGTTTTTCTTCTGGGATTAGTTCTAGCCTTTTAGGCTTCTGACCTCTGCCTGTATTGCGAAATTATTTTCCTCTACTTCTCAGTAAGGTATTTTCTTTGAGTATAATGTACTGGTTTCTAGCACCAGACCATTAGTCTCAACAAATACTTTCGCAATATTTTTGACTGAGGTCCACATTAGGAAATTGGAATTCAATTTTCACTAACATTTCTGATCTACACAAGGACTCCTCTCTAGTCGCCTTGTTTAGTCCAGCTGTTCCACAGCACACCCCTTTTTAGTTCAACTCCTACCCTCCATCCCTTGGATGCCTCAGGTTCTGGGAAATAGCATGGCCCATCGACTAGATGTGCAACATGCTGGGACCTCCTCCAGGCATCTCAGCTTGGGAGTCCCCATATGTGAAGACTCATTCCTGCTTGTTCCTGGAGATAGCACAGTTACTTACCTGTAACAGGTGATCTCTGGGAACAGCAGGAATAAGTCTTCACAACCCACCCTCCTCCCCTAGGAGTTCTCTCTCTAATTTGTCTACTTCCCTCCTTCGGTCTCAGCTACAAACCCAACTGATGAGAGGGAAGTGAATGGGCAGGAAGGCAGCGTGCATGCGCGTGGGATGCTTCCAAAACCTTTCTTTTTGGACGCTGGGGAGCGTTCCTGCGCAGGCTCCGTCGGACCGACGTACCCATATGTGACGACTTATTCCTGCTGTTCCCAGAGATCACCTGTTACAGGTAAGTAACTGTGCTGTATCTACACTGTTATTTTAAGTTCCCTGTAAACCGTCTCGAATCATAGAAAGATGGTATATACAGTTTTAAATAAAATAAATAAATGACCTGGATTGACCATTGTCTTTGGCAGGATGCTGGGCTAGGCTAGATGAACCATTTAATCTGACAGTATCAAGGCACTTGTGTTGGGACTGAAGCACATATTTATTTTATTTAGCTAGTTTTCTATATTGCCTTATCTTTCAATCAAATCGGTGTACACAAAAATGAAAGTAAAGATGAGGCTGAGAACTACAGGCCAGTTTAAACTCACCTCTGTGGTGAGTAAATTTAATGAAATGCTGCTAACACGGAGGATAGTGAGGTTGCTGGAGTCCAATGGATTGCATGGGTTTACTACTACTTAGCATTTGTATAGCGCTACCAGTCATATGCACTGCTGTACAGACATGTAAGACAGTCCCTGCTCATTAGAGCTTAAAATCTAGTCAAGACAAAACACAGAAGGTTTACTAGAGAGAGGTCTTGGATAAATCTGATTGATTTTCTTTGTTTGGATGACCAGAGAGTTAAGAACATAAGAAATGCCATACTGGGTCAGACCAAGGTCAATCAAGCCCAGTATCCTATTTCCAACAGTGGCCAATCCAGGTCACAAGTACCTGGCAGGTTCCCAAAAGGCACATGTTTGGGTAAGCTCCAATCCATTTCTTACATATTAGTTGAACCAATGCAGTTATCTTTTATTAATGCTTGCTGTCCTGTCAAGCCAGGGTCTATCAACTTGCTGCCTCTGTGAATATGTATTACACTGGCTGTTAGCCTGCTTGTCTTTCCTTCAAATTGTGTATTCTCATTTTCCTTTCCTGGGCGTTCTATTTTTTTGTGGGCTAGAGCAAGGTTTATATCATATTGTATTTGTATTCTTATTTTTTTCCCTGTATCCCTCATTTTTGTACAAGTTTGAGTATGCTTGCAATTGTCAAAATTTACAAATAAATTCAAAAGGTTAGGGCTCTTCAACTTGCAAAAGAGATGGTTGAGGGGTGATATGATAGAGGTATATAAATTAGTGAATGGAGTGGAATGGGTAAATATAGATTGGTTTTTTTTATGCCATCAAAAAGTAGAAAGACTAGGGGACATGCAATGAAGCTACAATGTAACCCATTTATGATGATGATTCACTCCATATTTAATCAATCTTTGGCATTAGTTACTGGAGGATGTAGTAAAAGCTGTTAGTGTAGCTGGGCTTAAAAACAAGGTTTGGACAAGTTCCTGGAGGAAAGGTCTATAAACTATTATTAAAGATGACTTGGGAAATCTACTACTTACCCTAGGAGGAGCATTGTGGAACCTGTGTACCTTTTTGAGAACCTGCCAGGTTCTTGAGACCTGGATTGGCCACTGTTGGAAGCTGGATACTGGGCTTGATGGACCTTGGTGTGACCTAGTATGGCATTCTTATAACAAAGGAAAGTAGGAGCAGAGCCTGGGCCCAAGATGATTTGAAAAAAATGTCTTAATGACAAAGGTAGAAAGAAGTATTGGATTTGGAAATGATTAATTGGAATATGTTTAGCTTTGGGCAATGTACCTCTGATGTCTTTGTTTGCTGCCTATAAGAGGAAATGTGTGTTTTCTATTATCTCCAGGAACAAGCAGGAATGTAGTCATCACATATGGGTATCGTTGGTACCGACGGAGCCTGCATGGGAACGCTCCCCAGCGTCCAATCAGAAAGCTTTTGGGAGCATCCCACAGCTCCTGCGTGCTGCCTTCCTACCTTTCCCAACTGCCTCTCTCCAGTTCTTCTTTTTCTGTGGAGCCAGCAGGTCGTGTTCCTGTCACTGCAGAAGAATTATTTTTTTATTTCTTTCTTTTTTGTGGTTGCGTCTGCCTTCCCCGACGCTCTACCGGTACCGTCGTTTTTTTTTCTTTTCTTATTTCTGTAAAAAAATATATATATATTCTCTTTTTTTCTTTTTCTTCAGGTGCACGCGTTTGTTTTTGGGCCTTAGGCCCAAAAGCTATTCCTTACCATGGAGAAAACTGTCTCAGGTTTCAAAAAGTGCACCAAGTGTGGCGGTACCATTTCCGTCACCGACACACATGAATGGTGTCTAAAATGTTTAGGTCCTGACCACTCCATCACGGATTGTATGTCCTGCGCCATGATGTCTAAAAGAGGTCGGCAGAACCGAGCTGCTAAGCTCAGTATCCTGTTTCCCTCTGATGCAGCTTCGGTGGCATCGATGTCTTCCAGGGCTGCTGCTTCCTCCCGTGGATCTCAGGTAACTAAACATAAATCCAGCCGGTCCTTGAAGGGTAGATCTCCTTCTAAGCATTGAGATGCCTCTGGCGTTGCCCTCGAGGATTCTGCACCGGCAAAATTACCCTGGCGGGAGGCTTTGGCTTCCAAAGCATTATTGGGGTTCCAGGATGTTCGAGGCTTCGACCTCGGCAGAACTACTGGTGCCATGCTCTGGGGTACCGGCGGTCTCCTCCGGTACCGACATCCAGGCATTGGCAGCGTCGATAGACCAGAGAGATCTGGCTATGGAACGCAGTCTGGCTGCTTTCCTTGCGGCATCGAAGCCCTCGGAACCGTGACAGACAATTCCACTGGTACCGGTACCGATGACATCAGCATCGGTGTCTGCTTTGCTGGTACCCAGTCATCCGATGACCTCCGGTGCTGATACCCCGGTACCGGTTACTCCCGGTACCGACTTTGGTCGGTACGGGTATAGGGCTCCAAAAGCATCCGGACAGACGATACTTCGAGTCCTCAGAAGAATCTGAGGATTCTGACAGTTCTGTCGATGCAGCGATGCTTCTCCCAGAGGAGCCCTCCTCCCCTAAATGCAGGATGTCTCCTCCAGAGGATATTTCCTTCCAAGATTTTATCAGGGAGGTGGCTCGGGGTCTGTCCATTACTGTGGCCCCTGAAACGGAGCCAAGGGCCAAGGAGTTGGAAATTCTACAATATCCTAAAACTCCTAAGGAGGCAACTACCTTGCCCATTCATGAGATTCTATATGATCTCATGTTAAGGATGTGGGAAACACCTCTTACCACCTCTCCTCATTCTCGTAGACTGGATACTATGTATAGAGTCCCTCCTTGTCCTGGATTCCATAAGACCATTCTATTGTAGTGGAGTCAGCTATGAGAAGGATCAAGAGTGCAAAAAGACATGCCTCTAATCCTCCAGGACGTGAGTGCAGAACCCTGGATGCTTTTGGACATCGGGTCTTCCAAGCTTCCATACTTTCTGCCAGGATCAGTTCCTATAGTCTCTATATGGGAATGTTCCTGAAGGAGGTCACAGATTTAGAGGCTTTAAGTCCTTTTCTTCCTGAGGATAAAAGACAGGCTTTTCTCATTTTGGTCAAACATGCCCAAGATGTTTCAACATTTTCCAACCGTGCAGCCTTTGACTGCTTTGAGTGCATAAGCAGAACCTCTGCTATGGCCATAGGTGCACGTAGAATTGCTTGGCTCCAGGCATCTGATTTTAGAGCTCTGGGTACTAGACAAATTGGGAAATATCCCTTGTACTGTTGAGAACCTGTTTGGTAAAGATTGGCAGGAAAAAGCCAATGAAATGGATGCTGAAAATTCCACTTTGGATAGATTATCCAAGTCCACTGCTGATCCTGCTACAAGAAAATTGTTCAAGAAACCATTTTTTTCTAAAAAGAGAAAATTTTATCCTGCTTATGTTCAGCAGGGACGTTCTGCAGGTCAGCTTGCCAGGAAAGGTCAGCAACCACCCAAACAAAAGAAAGTAAAGGCTGCTAGGCCTCAACCGGCCCAGCAGGCTCAGCCTCCATAGGGCCTTTGACTCTCATCTAGAGAACTTAGCCTTCCTGGTTCTGGGGGGACCAGAATCTTCCACCATTCCAGGAAGGTTGTCATTTTGCCCTCCAGATGGCGGCAAATAACAGCAGAGCATTGGACACTCTCCATCATAAAGGAGGGGTACAAGCTTTATTTTTCAAGCATGCCCCCTCACACAATAGTAAAGCAGTTCAATTCTCAAACCTCTCTCCTCAACCTGTTAGGTCAGGAGGCGCTATCCTTCTTGCCCAAGGGGCAATAGAAGTACCCCTCCATCAACAGGGTACAGGGTTCTATTCCCCTTATTTTCTTATTCCAAAGAAAACAGGGGGTTACAGACCTATCTTAGACCTCAGAGAATTGAACAAATTCCTTGTCAAGGAGAAATTCAAAATGATTTCTCTCGGATCTCTGCTGCCATACCTTCAGAGTCAGGATTGGCTTTGTTCTCTAGATCTCAAGGATGCGTACACCCATGTTCTCATCCATCCAACTCACAGAAGGTTCCTTCGGTTCCTTTTTCAGGGAAAGCACTACCAATACAGGGTGCTTCCATTTGGCCTGGCCTCAGCACCAAGGGTGTTCACGAAATGCATGGCTGTTGTAGCAGCATTTCTCCGCACTCTAGGGATATTTGTCTTCCCTTACTTAGATGACTGGCTCATTTGAGCCCCAACAAAGTCAGAGGCCAGGACTTTCTCTATCCTGCACAATGCGTATCCTTCAGTATTTAGGGCTGGTAATAAACATCCCAAAATCCAGTCTGACTCCCACTCAGTCTTTAGAGTTCATAGGAGCTTTCCTAGATACCACAAAGGCAAAGGCCTATCTCCCCCAGGCCCGTTGCCTTCACTTGGTGCAGTTAGCTTTTCAAGCAGTGCTAAAGCCTCATTTAACTACTCGAGAAATGTTAAAACTACTAGGCCACATGGCATCCACCGTGCATGTGGTTCCCTATGCTCGCCTCCACATGAGGGCAGCTCAGTGGACTTTATCCACCCAATAGACCCAGGCATCAAGATGCCTGTCAGACAAAATAGCAAACACAAGTCGCCTCATTTTGTCCCTCCAGTAGTGGAAGTCTACTCAAAACCTGTTGCTGGGGTCCCCTTTTCAGCAACCCTTACCCCAAGCAACTCTCACAACAGATGCTTCTCCAATGGGTTGGGGAGCTCGTCTACAAGACCTCTCCACCCAGGGCACCTGGTCTCCACAGGAGAGTTATCTACATATCAATCTCTTGGAGCTCAGAGCAATCTTTCTTGCTCTGTGAGTGTTCCACACCCTGCTCAGCTACAAGACAGTCCTCATTCATACAGACAATCAAGTAGCCATGTTCTATGTGAACAAGCAGGGGGGAACAGGCTCTCTGTCACTTTGCAACAAAGCTTTGCGACTATGGGCCCTCGCCAGAGAACATCAGATTCATCTTCTGGCAGTGTATCTTCCAGGCATTCAAAACTCTTGGGCAGACAGACTCAGTCGAGTTCTGCTTCCACACGAGTGGTCTCTGCATGCAGACCAGGTGACCAGGATATTTCAACTTTGGGGAACCCTGGACATAGACCTCTTTGCAAGTCTGTGGAATGCCAAACTTCCCTGGTTCTGTTCCAGAATTCTGGCTCAGGGGGCTCAGGCCAAGGATGCTTTCCTCTTTTACTGGGGGTCAAGACTTCCTGTATGCCTTTCCACCCATTCCCCTAATTCCCAAAACCCTGTTCAAGCTTCAGTGAGATAGAGGGCATATGATTCTTATAGCTCCACATTGGCCACGGCAAGTGTGGTACCCTCTGCTTCTACATCTCTCTCAAGCTCCCTCCCTGGAGTTAGGGTCTGCTCCAGATCTCCTATCCCAGGAGGACAGAATGTTATGGTATCCCAATCCCCAGTCTCTGCATCTCAGGGCTTGGTTGCTGAAGGCCTAAATCTCCATGATCTTAATATCCCTCAGCCAGTGAAAGATATTCTTCTTGCTTCCAGGAAACCTTCCACAAGATGCTCTTATGCTTTCAAGTGGAAAAGGTTTACCATATGGTGTTCGTAAAAGGCTCTTAACCTCGTTGCGATACCTCTGGAATAATTGCTGGAGTATCTCCTTCATTTATCCAATGCAGGTCTTAAGACTAATTCAGTAAGAGTCCATTTGAGTGCTATTGCAGCTTCCCTTAAGCCTCTAAATGGACATCCTATTTCCTCTCATAGCAAGATTTATGAGAGGCCTTCTCTTAACCAAGCCTCCTATTAGACCACCAGCGGTGGCATGGGACTTAAACCTGGTTCTTGGGCAGCTCATGAAGCCACCATTTGAACCTTTAGCTACTACCTCCTTGAAATTTCTTTCTTGGAAGGTTATCTTTCTCATTGCAATCACATCGGCTCGCCGCATTAGTGAGTTGCAAGCGCTAGTAGCTGATCCACCTTATACAAGGTTCCATCATGACAAGGTAGTCCTCAGGACTCATACACACTTTATGCCAAAGGTGGTCTTGCCTTTTCATCTGAACCAAGCGGTCTACCTACCTGTATTTTTTCCAAGGCCTCATGCATCAAATGCAGAGAGGAATCTTCATACCTTGGACTGTAAAAGAGCTTTAGCTTTTTACTTACAAAGAACACAGCAACATAGAAAGTCCTCTCAACTCTTTGGAAGTCCCAAATGAGAAGGATCAAAAGCAACAGTCTCCAAGAGAACACTGTTGAACTGGATTGCTCAGTGTATTTCTTTCGCTTATCAGAGTAAGAACCTTTCTCTGGAGTGCCATGTCACAGCTCACAATGTGAGAGCCATGGCAGCCTCAGTGGCTCATCTGCATTCTGTGTCTATCGATGACATCTGTTGAGTAGCCACTTGGGCCTCTGTTCATATCTTTACAACCCATTACTGCTTGGACAAGGACTCCCACTGGGATGCCTTGTTTGGTCAGGCTGTTCTCCAACACCTATTCCATACCTATTCAACTCTTACCCACCATCCCTGGTAGGATGCCAGAGATCCATGGGGGGAAGTGGAGCCCTGTTAAGGGGGACACAACTTCTGGGGTCTCTTCCTGGCACCTAAAGCTAGGGAGTCCCCATATGTGATGACTACATTCCTGCTTGTTTCTGGAGATAGCATAGTTACTTACTTGTAACAGGTAATCTTTGGGAACAGCAGGAGTTTAGTCCTCACAACCCACCCACCTCCCCTCCCCTCCGAGTTGTATCTCTCTATCTCTTTCCTCCCCCCCCCCCTCCTCCTCCTCCTCCTCCTCCTCCTCCTCCTTGTCTCAGCTTTAAACTCAACTGGAGAGAGGCAGTTGGGAAAGGTGGGAAGGCAGCATGCAGGTGCTGTGGGATGCTCACAAAAGCTTTCTGAATGGATGCTGGAGAGTGTTCCTGTGCTGGCTCTGTTGGTACTGAGGATACCCATCTGTGCAGACTAAATTCCTGATGTTCCCAGAGATCACCTGTTACAGGTGAGTTCCTATGCTTTACTAGTGTTACACTAGATGCAGAGTCTGACTCTGGAGATTTCAGTTCAATTGTCATCTGCATATTTCTAAGTTGTGGGCCTTTGCTATTTGGTGAGGGTCTGCCTATGTTTTACATATATGACTGAGCTGTAATAGCGTACTGCTGTGTAGCAGTCCTGCTTTTTTTTTTTTTTAGCGCATAGGAAAGGTATTACAGTTCTGGAGAAGCTAGTGCTGTCTTTTCATTAACGGGGTTGGTGCTTTGTGAGTCCTAGTGGTGCTGAGAGGGTATAGTAGTGTCATTACGTAGCATGGCAGGTTTGCCGTAGGCTCTCGCTGAGCAGGGTTTTGTAGCACTTCATAATATACTTGGCACTAGAATTAAGTCCTGTAACTCGGTTGTCAAGGCCATAACTAGTATTTGTACAAGCAGTGGAACTATACAGAGCCCAAGAATTGAGGGGGCGCTGATGTCCTTATTGGGCTTCCTGGAAGCATGACTCGGCGGAGTTCTAGTTTGATATAGTCCTGCCTCCTGCAGTTGTAAACTGTATTCAACCATTTACGAAGTTATCGTTGTAACAAAAGATAAGCTTGTGAAGGGCTGGGGCTGGGAGTACAGTAATAAACCAGCCCTAGATGGTAGGTATGTGTGTCTGCATATTGACGTAATTCCACTAGAATGAGTGTGTGGTTAGTTCCGCGGAGTACGATCGCGAATACAAATTTTGAGCAGACATATTATTTTTGGGTTTTTTTTCCTCACTGTCGCCGTAAGTCGGAGTACCCCTTCCTTTCCCCTCTCTGTGCTTTCTTTCAGCTTATTAGTGAACTGTGACGTACCCAGAGGCAGCGCGCGAGCTCCGAGCCAGTCTGTCCGTTGCGGGCGGCGGCCACGTGGCTCTTGGAGTTTTTATAACAGGCAGACGGCAGTTGCTGTCCTTCAGAGCCCCTACGGGTGGCGGTAAGTGTGCCAGCGACCTTGCCCTCTAACGGTCCCTCGCCGCTGACAGATGCCGTAAGGGCCTCGCCTCCCTCCCCCCGATTACTTTCTTTGCGTGCTCTTCGCCGAGACCATGGACGCTCCCTCGCGTCCAAGCCCCGGGCAGCTCTCACAGCCTTTCTTCGACGCCTCGCACGCTCTGCACCTGCTGCGTGGCCTGAACGAGCTGCGCGCCGAGCGCAAGTTCTTCGACATGACGGTATCGGTGGACGGCCGCGACTTTCCCTGCCACCGGGCCGTCCTGGCGGCCGCCAGCCGCTACTTCCGCGCCATGTTCGCGGGCGAACTGCGCGAGAGCCAGGCGGAGCGCGTGGAACTGCACGACGTGGCGGCGCCCACGCTCTCCCTGCTCCTCGACTTCTGCTACACGGGCCGCGTGACGGTGACGCAGGACAACGTGGAGCTCCTGCTGCAGGCCGCGGACCTCTTCCAGTTCCCCTCCGTCAAGGAGGCCTGCTGCGCCTACCTGGAGCAGCAGCTCGACGTCTCCAACTGCATGGAGATCCAGGACTTCGCCGAGGCCTACGCCTGCCGGGGGTTGGCCGAGAACACCAAGCGCTTTATCCTCGCCCACATTGTGGAGTTGGCCCGGGCCAAGGACTTCGAGAAACTGTCCAAGAAGCGTATTTTGGAGTACGTCAGGTAAGGCCGCCTTTTCCTTTTCTGTAACTTCCGATTGTTATTGGCTGCTGTCATTCCTAAAGCAGTAGACTATTCAGAACTACTTATGAGATTACATCTAGATAATGAAGATTAATTTTATTTTGTAGTTCACCCCAGCAAATCTGCATGTCAAGCTGCGGCAGCGCTCTTTGTAATCTGAGCTCTAGTAATGGTGCATCTCGCTAGTTATGAGTATGAGAGAGAAGGGATAATAAATACCCTTTTTAAGGTTTAGTAATGGCTTCTGATAATTAACCGCACTCTTATTACATAACGTATTTACTGTTGAGGTCGACATAAGACCATAATCCTCGGGATGGGGGAAGAAATATCATTGATTTTTAATTATTTGTGTAATAGGATAAGTGTTTGTGTTTTTTTAATTAACTATACAGATGATATTGGGAGATTAACGTTTGTTCCTTTTTTTAAGGCGATAATGGAAGGCATAACTTTCTTGGTTTTTATTAGGATAAAGAAAAAGGATTTCAGTTTGTGATAAGCCATTATAAATGCTGCTAAACAAAATAGTGTGGTTTTAAATACGTAAACATATTTCTAAGGGTTAAGAAGATGCAAATTATATTTGAGTAGAATACTTTTAGGACTTCTGTGATCAGCTTTCAAGGGGCTGGGGCCACTTCTGACCAAATGATATCACTTGACTACACACACCATAACCCTGATCGCGTTCTGTGAACGTCAATAAATACCCGTCTTGTTATCTCCAAGTTTGCTTCCCTTGTTATATGTAATCACAAAATTTGTGTGTTTCATGTAAACAGTCTTAGCATAAAGGCGGCATAAAAAAACTTAAATAGCTACTTTATTTTGTACTGACCCGATATTGAGGTTAGTAAAAGAAATCATCTTAACCAAACACCTTTCAAGTGGCCCAGTTGATTCCTTTCTCTTGCTCTCCTCCAACAGAATGCCCCCTCAGCCATAGAACATGCACCTATTGGTAGCCTACCATTACACTTTTTTTGCATCCTGTAAATGTAATGTATTGACATGCTTTGTCCAATCTCTCTGCAGGTAATTCTTGGAAGCCAGTCTTAGACATTCAGATCTGTGAGATCGTCATTTTTATTGTGTCGTGGCCAGTTAAGAAAAGGGACAATTGGTGGGTTGATGAGAGTAGACCCAAAGGAAACTTAACAGGTCACACCAAAAAGAGATTAAGTTGGTAACGATTTGGTTTCTGGAGCATGGCTGATAGTGGCTGACAATCAGTAGCATATCTTACAGAGAATTTAAAATTGGCATCCCAAAGTTTGGAAGTGCCAAACATATATATATATATATGTAATTCATTAAACAAAAACAATGGGACTCGCAAAATATAATTCATAAAAAAAAAAATATCAATTAAATAAAAAATACTAAAAATTCTTCATTATTTGAAGAAGCTTCAAATGCCTAAAGCATTATACGGAACTCAAAGGGTGGATTCATAGGCACCTCTATATCTCATGCCTTATCTTACAGCCTCCTCATTGTTCCGTATATCAATATTGCTATATGCACAGAAATATGCTTATGATAGACTTAGAGAACAATACTTAGCTACAAGTGCACAGATTGCCCTGAGGCAATACTTGTCACATGCATAATGAAACCATTTCACTGGGACCTCATAATGGCTTTCTTGGTGGTCCGATAGAATCTGACCCAGGGTGCTGTTTTCGCCATCTGGAACGGCTTTCTCAAAGGATTTACACTGCCATTGCCACAATTAATCTCTAACTGAAATAAAAAATATATACCAATTAGATATTCTATAGAGTTCCTTGAATGGCAATGGTTCTGCTAGAATTTATTATTTATAATAGATCATGTGGGTGGACAATGTGAGGATCCCAAGGGTAGTGATGGACTTGCATTTGATTTTTTAGTGCCTGGGGTGCATGAGTGATTGCGATGTTTATGTTGGACCCCAAGACCGGGGTTGTGTGAATGCCCCCAATGTTTGTTTTGTTTCTTTTTTGAAAATCAGGGGATTGGCTGTATTTGATTGAATGAGTGAGATGATGTAGTAAGTTTGGATTGACTAGTCTGTCATGAATGAATGATGTGGCATTTGCTGATTAGATGAATGAGTTTTTGTCTGGGGGATGTTGGGCTGCCTTTGGCATCTGCACTGGGCAAGAGGTTTTGAGCCGTTTTGGCTGCGTAAGTTAAAATATGAAATGCTTAGCAATATAGTAGCTTTTGAAATACTTTGATACATTCTGACAAGTAGAATATCTAATTGGTATATATTTTTTTTGTTTATTTCAGTTAGATTAATTGTGGTAATGGCGGTGTAAATCCTTTGAGAAAGCAGTTCCAGACCGTGAAACCAGTGGCCGGTGTCAGGTTCTATCGAGCTGCCAAAGAAGCCATTATGAAGTCCCAGTGAAATGGTTTCGGTATGCTTGTGACAAGTATTCCCTCTGGGCAATGTGCACTTATAGCTAAGTATTGTTCTCTAAGCCTATCATGAGCATATTTCTGTGCATATAGTAATATTGATAAATGGAACGATGATGAGGCTGTAAAATGGTAAGGCATGAGAGATACAGGTGCCTATAAATCCACCGTTTGTGTTCTGTATAATGCTTTAGGCATTTGAAGCTTCTTCAAATAATGAATTATTTAAGAGTTTTTTTTAGTATTTTTGATTAAATTGGAATTTTTAATTTTTGTGAAATATATTTTGTGAGTCCCATTGTTTTTGTTTTGGTGATTTTGATTTTTGGTACTCCTTTATTGTGGTGTATATATATTTTTGTTTTCTAATTCATTGCCATAAATCTTGTGAAGGCTTTTGTTAAAGTGCACCCTTGGATTCAATTTGTTATACCTAATTTTTCAAGTTATTGAGGATATTAACTACTATCGCTAGGCAAAGGGATGTATGCAAATACATAGTATTTATTCAAGGTTTAAATAAGTTTCAGAGTTGTGCCAGTTCATTTTTCTATAGATATGTAAAGTGTGGATGCCAAGAACACGCAGAAGAACTTTTATTTCTGGATATTTGCTATACTGCTTTGCAAACTTTATCAAAGCAGTTTACAAGGATAAATATATATTTAATGTGCCTTTCAAAAGGTGTTGAACAAGGTTTCTTCCCCTTCCGCCTTCACTTGTCTGTGATTCTAAGTAAGGTTGCAGGTCATGGTACTAATCATTGATCACTGAGTGATCATACTTCATCAGTCATATGAAATACTGAGGGCAACAATTCAAGAATGACCTATTAAATTGCTAGGTAGCAACTAATTCCATGTTGTGCCTCAAGGAAGTCACTGAGTGCTTGTCTCATTTTATTGTTTAAACACATTTTTGCTTCTTTCCCCTTCTGTATCTACTGTGCAGGATCTTGGTGGTGGAAAGATCCTCTAGCATGAATTCTAGAGGTGGTTACTTGCATGTTTCTTCAGTGATGCCTAATTTAGAAAGCATGTTGGCAGCCTCTTTGGGTGAAGGGCACTATGTAAATTCAGATGATTGTTGTTATCATCATCAGTGACGACCGTCTGTGCGTGGATAAGGAGGAAACAGCCTACCAGATCGTGCTGCGCTGGGTGAAAGCTGATTTGAAGAGACGACAACACTTCTGGCCTGAGCTTTTCGAGCATGTCCGCCTGCCTTTCATTCGCCGCTTCTACCTGCTGGCTCATGTGGAGAGTGACCCGATAGTATATTACTGCCCACCCTGCCTCAAGCTCATCAGTGAGGCCCGTGCCTTCCAGTCCTTCGGATATGATCGCCATGACTATCCCTGTGAGCGTATGAGGCCCCGACCCTCCACTGGACTGACTGAAATTCTAGTTGTTATTGGTGGCTGTGACCAGGACTGTGATGAGCTGGTCACTGTGGACTGTTACAACTCCCACACAGGACAGTGGCGATACTTGGCAGAGTTCCCAGTTCACCTTGGGGGAGGCTACAGCATTGCTGCTTTAGGAAATGACATTTATGTCACTGGTATGTATAATCAAAGGTCAAATGTAAAATATTTTAAGTAAGAATTTATGCCTTGTTTAGAAGTAAACCAGAATTAGTTAAAAGTGCTTTTATGTTTGGTGGTAGTGTTGGGTGCATTTAAAGGGTATTGTTCTTGTGCATTAAGTAAAATTTGCCTTTGACAAATTTTATTAGGCACTGTACTGAACATGGGAAATTTAGTGGACAAGGAATCCAGGTCTTTCTGCAGTATCCAGGTCCTATATTATTACAAGCTGTAACTTTAGTTTGCTGCCATAATTGAGGTGTCTGAAATAACTTGGGTTTTTTGTTATGCATAGATCCAGGGAAAGCAATAAATGACTTGAATATATTTTTTTTATTTGTTAGTATTTGGTTATATAGTAACATGAAAAGATTGAATACTCCTAGAGAGCTCGGAGGAGATATAACATTAGAAGGGTTTGCTAGTTTAAGTGCACACACGTTTTATCTCTTGATTTTGTGGTGTTAGAAGCATTTTGAATAGCTCTTTTGTATGTTCCTTTTTAATAAAATTACCGAACCGGATCGAGTTTGGCAATGTGGAGAGAAGGTAAGCAGTCGATTTTTAAAAAGACATCCTATTATCACTTGCACAAAAGCTGTCTTGAATCATGCTTAGGGTTTATAACCCATGTAGCAATTTGAACAGCTTTTGGTTCTTTTTTTTGCCTGTTTGATCTCTGTATGTTGTAGAGAAGTACATTCATTAGCACACATTCAGTTAATTAGCATGTTAAATAGGTTTAATGTGCGAGAATCTAAAAATTGGAAGTGGTCCAAATCAACAATTTATACCCTGTACACATCCGTAGTGTGCAGTAGATGTGTTTATAGATAAGCTTAAGTTAAACTCAGAATAAAGAGTTCAAAGGCATAAAGGATCCAGCATTTGTATGTTAAACAGGCCTTGACAAATATTTTTCAAAATGTAGGAGCTGGCCACCAAGACCTAGGTCACCAATCTCCCCCCCCCCCCCAATAAAAGTGTATTGTGGCTCCCCGTTTAGTGCCCAATTTACTGTTTTTGTATGGAAAAAGCTTAATTGTACAGTTACAACAGAAGGCAAGTGACCCTTCTCTCACCACCCTCAGTGTTAATGCTATCAGCAGCTTATTGATGACCTTTTATAGCTGCATCTGAGGCAACTTCTTGGTCTGATACATGAAGCAAAAAGTCTCTATCCATGGCCCTGCACCCTACCTTCTCTCTTCGTGGCACCCTTCCCTTCACCCAGTGTCTCTCTGATCTCCTCGGCTTGCTGTTCAGTGCTGCAATGAAACTGTCACACTGCTGTCTTTCCCACTGTGAGCAACTCTCTGCAAGCAGCTTGAGCCAAGTGGTAAAGGAAGTTCAGGTTGATCTCTGTGTAGTTTGATTTCACTATGGCTGTTCTGAATGAGACTTCCCAGGGTAAACTCTCTCTCCAGTGGGTTAAAGAAGTGCACCCAGTGTGGCAGGACCATTTTCTTATCAGTCCAGTCCAGACGCATGGATGACGGAGAATACTAGAGTGAGAGGAGGTGCACAGAACCTTTATACTGTGACATCAAAACTTCTGATTCTCAGTCTGCCATCTGCTGCTGATAGGGCATAACTCATGCAGGGACTGGACTGGAGAGACTCGAGGAAAGAAAATTAGCGGGTAAAGCCTAATTTCACCATTAATAACATACACCCATAATTAGTGCCTGCTTGGGGCCTGATCGTGAACCACCATCTTACTGCTTATGTTTGCAGATGCCAAAAAGAGTTCTTAATGGTCGAGAGGAAACACATAAAATATTTTTGTCACAGATAAGTCTGATCCACCTCCCATCAGCACTGGTGGCATTGGTCCACATGGTCTCAGGAGCTGCACTGGACACTGGAGGTACATAGGTGTTGAGGAGTCATTCAGACCCATTGGGAGCTCAGCATCAGGAGGACATTCTGGGAGCAGTCGTCCAGCGATACCTGCCCAAAGAAGAGGAAGAATTTGTCCTCATCTTCAGACCCATCAAGGACTTAAGGATGCCAAATATCAGGCAAAGACTGAGGTGCACTGGAGTAGTGTCAGGAGCATTGAGATTCTGGATGAACCGCAGCCATGATGCGAGGGGCTGCTTATCCTCCTCAGTACTGGAGAGGCTGTGCCAGTCTCCAAGAGGCCAGTCTGATACTTCCCAGGACGATTCTGCTGGTTCAGCACTGAGAGAAGCCAGTATTTGGACTGGTGCAGCCAGGCCTCTCTTCCCTGGTCCACACCTGGCCTGTGTGACTGAGACTTGTAGGCCCAATGTTACTTGGAGCTAGGGTATGCTGCTGTCTTTCTTGAGCTGGCAGCTGCCCTGTGTCTAGCACTGTTACTCATAGGTTCCTAGCGTTTGGGCATGAGAGGAATAGGAGGGCCCCTGAGGTTGGGCCCACCCTCCCCTTCCCTCTTGCTGTCCTCTGCTTGTTACACTGCTTTTTCTATGTTTATTTTTAAGTTATTTTCTTCCCTTTATTTCCTATTAGTCAGTATTTGGCTTTCTGGGTGTTGGTAGCAGAGCCTCCCGAATGGCCTGTGTAGATAGTTGGGGAAGCTCTCTTCTGATTTTTCCCAACTGACTTGGGATTCGCTTCTCAGCTCTCCCTTTTTGCCATAGCAGTACTTTTCTGCAGCCTGAGCCTTCCCCCCCTCCCCCCCCCAGTAAAGGTTCTTTTTTTTTCCCCTGGTGTTTTTTCCTCGCTGTTTTTGCGCTGAGCCTTGCTAGCATGCCATGGGCCCAGCATTGTGGCTCTTGTCCAGTCAGCTCTGTGGTGGCCTCCTGTTGATCCCTCTGATAGGATATCCAGAGCATGATTTGCAGCGTTGAGACCCTGTGCCACCTCTGAGCCCTCTCTGCCCTTGTCTGTCTTACAGTTGACCCTCTTGAGAGTCAGCTGATGCAGGAGAACAGGGGCAGGACCCCACCCCCCACCCTAGTGATGAGGATCCTGGTCCTTCTCACTTAGCGACTTGGCCCTTGAGAGAGGAGTAGGCTGTGTAAGAAGGGCTACTCTGTGGTGGATGCCCTGCTTAAGGACTGAAGGGTCTTTACATTTAACTTGGTCAGGAGGGTTTTTGAGAAATGGTGTTTCCCGGAGGCCAGGAAGGCAGGCGTAGTATCTTTGTTGTCCTTAAAATCTGGTCTGAACCATGTCTTAGCCTTAAATTCTCAAGGTTAGAGCGGTGGCCCTGGCATGCTGTAGGGATTGCCTTCCAAGGAACGTCCTTGGCAGCTCACTTAGATGTCCTCTGCTTCCTCAAGGGAGCTAAACGGATCCGCCTGCTGGTGCATTCAGTTGTTCCTCAGCAGAGCCTTGGTGGTGCTGAAAGGGGTCTCACATTTTGATCCTGAAGGAAGTCTTCTGGTGGCCATAGTGTCAACTGCAGACCTTGTCCTGCAGAGAGCCTTCCTGCATTTTGTTTGTCGCAGACTCTGCCGTCCTTTCTCCGTATGGTGCTGTCCTCTCATCTTTACCAGACTGTTCTGCCTTTCTTCTTGGAGGAGGCTCTTCAGAAGGACCCTTTGCTATGCCTAGTGGATGTGCGGAGGGTGTTGATCAGGTACCTGGAAATTTACCAATTCTGCTGGTCGAATCATCTTTTATTCCTCTTTGGCAGCTTGGGGAAAGGACTGACAGCAACCAAAACATCTGTTGCAAGCTGGATAAAGGAGGACATTGGGTCAGTGTACTTTCTGGCTGGCAAGCAAGTGCCAGAGGGAGTTGGAGCTCAGTCCACTTGGGCACAAGCCGCTTCCTGGGCAGACTCCACTTTTGTCTCCAGAGGACATCTGCAAGGCAGCTACCAGATCATCTTAACGTGTGTAATGCATTACAGGCTGCATGTGGGAGCTGGAGCAGATGCTACTTGTTGTTTTCCTCTACCCTGGGTCCTGATTGCTTGGGTACATCCTTCTCATCTGGACTGGTCTAGTAGGGTGATAAAGGAGAAATTTTACATACTTGATACATTTCTTTCCTTGTTTTATGCTAGACAAGTCCAGGACCCACCCTGGAAGACTCCCATTGCAGTTTGGAAAGCCTGTTGCCCTTTGATCGCTTTATCTGAATCTGTGCCTGATGCAGAGTTAATTCTGCCAAGAGAGTCCCAATATCTGCTCAACTTTGTTGCAGAGTTGGATTTTTGTTAAACTTAGGAATTCTGAGGGATTTGTTTTCAGTTTAGTGCTTGGGAAATGTCCTACTGACTTTTCTGCTGCATGAACATATATTCCTAGTGGTGACATTGCTGAAAGTTGCTCAGGTTTGCCTCCACCTGCTGCTAAGGGAGTATAACACACTCACTCACCTGGACTGGTCTAGCAGGATTCAAAGGAAAACAACTCTTGTAAAAGTTTTCCTTTCAACTTGGCTAACAGATTGCATCTTCCACTTATGCCCAAGCTGGCTTGACTCTCAAGGGTCATCATGTAGCCATTGCTCAGACAATATGAGCTGTATCAGTGGCTCACTTGAGATTGGCAGAGCTGCAGTTTGGATTTCTGTCAATACATCTTGCTACTGCTTGGAGAGAAACTCTGATGCAACAGCAGGTTTGTCCATCCATTCAGAATCTACAAAGAAAATAGAATCTAATTCCATTCTCACCTAGGCCCAGTTCTTATTTGTTTCAGGCAGCCTCAAAAAAAAAAAAGGGGGGGGGGATGCGAAAAGACCTGTTGTCACCAAAAACTCTTGTTCATAGTGTCAGCTTTTTGCACCACCAGTTTGTCCCCTTTTTTCTTTTGAGGCAGCCTCTAGATAGGAAATTCCATATGTGAGCGTTTATCCAGCTTGTCCACAGAGTTACTTATCCTGCTGTCCATGGAGAACACCCACTACAGCTAAGTCCCTACACCTCTCCCTCCCTCTCTTCCCTTGGAGTTATATTCAACTTCTAGCTAGTAAGAGATGAGGCAGGTGGGAACGGGTGTGGTGCGACCCCCTCCAAGAGCTTCTCGAAGAAGCTGGGAGAGGTTTCTCTTGCAGGATGCCATCTGGCATCATCTGTATGAGGCAGTTTCTTACTGTACATGGAGAACACCTGGCACAGAAAAAAAACTTTGCAAATGTTAGTGCATGAATCGTGATCCCACCCAAGTTCCTCCTGTGAATATGCCCTGCTCTACAAGTGGACTAAGTGCACCATGTGTACTTCTAAATGTGACTTAATTTTGAGGGCTTTTATTCGCAGATAAGGTTTATAAAATGACTTCCTCAATCGGGGCTCGACAAACCCCTGGTGCCAGGATGCCATGGCGACTAAAGAAGTTCAGACCAGCGCTGGCTGCCCACGAGGATCCCATCTCCCACAGGCAGAAGTATCACAGCCAGGACCGGCACGGTCTGCCCCACCCTACACACACAGACGCACACTACCCCCCCCCCCCCCCTCCAGCACCGCATAGGTGTAGCTTAAAGGGTCAGTGGGGATGGCTGGAGAGGGAGTGGGACTACTGCCTTCTGTTGGCACTGTGTAGTGGCCCATTAAGAGCCTGATTTTATTCGGCTTTTTTCCCATAGAAAAATAGGAAAACAGTCTTGGTAAATCGGTGCATAAAACCTGCGATAACATGTTTTTGGGGAGCAGGGGCTTGCACTGTGACCTAGGTTTCTGCAGCTGGCTCCTAGATGACAAAGGTTTCTTGGCAAGGCCTGTCCTAAATGTGCAGTTGAGTTCTGTGAGGTAATGTTTGTAAACTGGTTTACAATAGCTCAGATTAGTATCCGCTCTTAAATGCTCAAATTGAGGGTAGTTCATAGGACTTCACTTTACCATGGATTTAGAAACTTTGGTGGGATGATCATGCAGCTTTTGTTAATATTTTAACATGTATCTTTGTTACTTTAACTGTAGGTAAGACTCTGCAGGTGCAAGTGTATAAAAAGCCATATATACAGTTCATATTTCAGAATTTTGCACTTGCATAGCCCATTGTTTTGTGCAGGTTGATCGTGTATTTTTGGAAATTAAGATGAGTGTTTATCATGCTTGCTTTATTTTTGATGAGCTGTAAACCTCGTGGTTTGGCTGTGTGAACTGGCTTGCCAAGCATGGGAGAACATTATCTTCTACAAGTGGTACCTCATTACAGGTCACGCTGTTCTATGTTATTAATAGGTTTGGAAGTGAATAATTGAGGACACGGTCAGTAGCAAAGTCTCCTCAACTGTGCAAAACATTAGCAACAAAATTGACACGTGTACACTTAGACATCAAAAAAATATAGAAAAATGTTGTCAATACATCAAGCCAGAAAATAGTATTCCTTATTCTGCTAGACCAGTCCAGATGAGTGGGTTATGCTCCCTTGCCAGCAGGTGAGAGCAGACTTGAGCAACTTTCACCGATACCATCTCTTGATATATCCTCTGGTGCCAGTAATAGCTGGTGTCAAGATGTGTGTACAGGTGAAGCAGTGCAGACAAACCTAACTATAGTGGAGTGGCCTTAGGATTGAGTCCTGAAGGGCCCAACGGTGCACCCGTGATTCCTTAAGCTGACAGCCTAGGATCCAACACTATTTCCCATAGGTTTCTAGCACTCGGGCTGAAGAGCCGGAGGACTTGAGGGAGATTGGTATGATGGGCACAGGTGTCTCCCTCTTCCTTTTTGCTGTCCTCATCTGCATGCCCCTTCAGGGTTTTTTTTTCTGATTTACATTTTTCCCTGTTGAAGTCAATGGAATATATTTGACTCTCTGCTGCTTTTACTCCTGGGAGGGGATTCTGCACAATACAGAATTTTTGCAGATTTCTGCATTTGCAGGGCAGAATTCTGTGCATGCACTGGCATTAGCAAGACAGGCAGGCTCGGTGCCCAAGCCTGCTTCACTGTTTGCCTTGTCGCAACCAAGGGAGCATTTCAGTTTGCTCCCGCGACTGTGGTAGATTCCAATGTTGGTATTCAATGCTTTCAGAAGGTAAGTAGAAGATCTTCCTGTTTACCTTTTGAAAGCATGACACCGACGTTGGAATCTAGCAGAGCTGCAGGAGCAAAGGGAAATGTTCCCGTGGCTGTTTTAAAGAGCTCCTGTGATCGGGCAAAAGAGAGGCTGCTGGGGGGGGGGGGGTAGCAGCTGGGGGCAGGAGATGAATGTATGCCGGGGAAGGTGGTGAGAAAGAAAGGTTGACGGTATGTTCCTGGGGGGAAAAAGGGAGAGAAGGTTTGGTGCATGAGGAGGAGAAAATGGTGAGGTTGGGGGTATGTGCATGAGGGTAGACCTTAGGGACAGACAGCAATAGGGTTCTTGCTAGAAAGAGGGAGAGAAATCACTGTGCACAAGCAAGGCTTGGGGTTGGGGAGAGAACTGTGATTGGAACGAGAGTTCAGAAGGAAAAAGGCAAGGAAATGTCAAGTCTGGCAAGGAGTTATGTTTACGATGGTGGAATTTTGTGCAAAAATGTGCTAATACTGCATGCAGAACTTCTTGAATTTTTGTGCAGAATTTTAAATTTTGTTTTGCACAGAATTCCCCCAGGTATATGCTTGAATGCAGCAGCTTCAAATAAAAAAAAACCAAAAAAGAAACGGGCCTTAATCTTCAGCTGGCCTCCCCAGGCTTGCAAGAGCATCCAGGGCTTCCCTATCAGTTTTACCCAGTCAGCCCGACAGGCCTTGGGACTATCTCTTTTTGCCGTAGCCCTGCTTGTTTTTTTGCCTTTGCTGCTAATGGCTTCAGACATGCAGTCCCTCATATGTTTGTTGTTTTTTTTAAACTGCAGCTTCCATGTCATACTGCTAGACCAGTCCAGACAAACGGGTTGTGTCCCTCTGCCAGCAGATCCTGGAGACAGAGAATTCTACCAAAACTCTGATAGGCTGGACTCTGATATGGATCTACCCCTAGGGGTCTCCCTCAGTATTTCTCTGTCTCCAGCAGATCTGGTTGCCTTTTGTTTTCCTTCCAAAATCCTTTAAAAACCAATTTGGGAGAAATAAATCTAAATTTCCTGTTGTCCCAGTGTGATTCACTCTGGACCAGGGTGTCTGCAGCTGAGCTCCTGTGTCTAACAGTTGAGTTCGCTGCCTGAAAGAATCCCCAGCAGCTGGCCACAAGGGCTTGCTAGCTGGATGAAGGGCTTCCTAAAATCAGAATTTTGGCTCTGATTTTAGTGATCTGGCATCTGTCACTATTCTGCCGCTGCCCTTGGCTCCTCTGCACTAACAGGCATTGTAAGTACAGCTTCTTTTTTCCCTCACTGGCTCCTGTAGCTACGCGATGGCACGATCAATATTTTTGCCTTTTGATCTTTCCTGTCAGCAGCTGAGGAGGTCGTGACTTCCTATCTTCACTTTGCTTGCCTATTTGGGGTAATTTTCGCCAGATTTGTACTTATTTCAAGTTTTTTAATAACGTTATCTTGTTGGCGGCCATTTTGAATCGCCGCGGAGCTCCGTTTTTGGCGGGAAGCACAGGATTTCTTGGCTTCTTTTAACCTCCTCCCTGCTGCTTGTTATTTCTGGTTTGGGGGGAATTGTTTACACAGCGCGCTGTAGTTAATAAAGTAGAGAGCCTCATTTATAGCCTCACAATGCGTTCCTCACTGCAGAGGTGCATTGTTTGTCACAAGAAGCAGAAGGAACTTCAGAATCAGTTATGCACGTCCTGCTTTACTCACCCGGGGGAGTCTTCGTCGGCCGGGCCACATCCAGGGGCCTCGGTCTCTGATTTGCCTGTGCTAGATGGCCCGCTGCCCTCGTCAGCTTCAGCAGACTCTCAGGGGACTCTACCGGTGTCTCTCCAAGTTCCCCTAGTTCCTTCGCAAGCTGCTCTGCCTTCTGAGGAGCACCTCTTAGCGCTATTTCGCCAAACGTGGTCGCTGTGGCGTGCTGACTCTTCTGTGTCTGCGGCGGTGCAGCTGTCCGGGGCCCAGGAACCCATGCCTACTTCTGCTGCCTGCAAGCGGTCCAAGAGTTCTATTGGCCTTAAGGGAGCCCGTCCTCCTAAGGAGTTAAAGTTCCTGCTAGACGAGAGGATGACAGGTCTTCGTGCGAGGGCTCTGCAGAGCTCTCAGATCGTGAGGATAGGGAGTATTCTCCATCAGATTTGTCTAGTCCAGCGCGGGAGGACTCACAGGATGTTTGACTGTTCATAAGGAGGAGTTATCCGCCCTAATTGGACAAGTGTCAGAGGCGCTTTGCCTTTCGAGTCTTCCTGAGCCACAGACTCCTCAGGCTCAGTCTCAGGCGGATCCCATCTTACAGGGCATTCGTAAGCCCTCAAAATCATTTCCATTTCCACCAGAATTGCAGCTAATGGTATCGCGGGAGTGGGATTCACTGGACATTCCGCTGCGCAACGCTCGTCGCCTGGGTCAGTTGTATGTCTGGTTCCCAGAAATCCTGGAGCACTGGCTTACGTATCCGAAGGTAGATGCCTTAGTCACTGACGTTACTAAGCACACCACCATTCCGGTCGAAGGCGGGGCTGCGCTTAAGGATCCGCAGGACCGGAAAGTGGAGAGCCTCCTGAAGAAGGCCTGGTCCCTCCCTAGCTCTTCAGGCGACGGTATGTGGTGGACTGACAGCCCGAGCCTTGCTACGCTGGATTCAACGATTACCTGAAGATTCGTCTCAGTTGCCTGGAGTCAGCTACAGCTTTTTTGGCCGATACCTTCTATGATTTGCTGCAGCTTTCGGCTCGCTCGATTGCGGCCGTCATGGTGGCCAGGCGATGGCTGTGGACCGCCAATGGGCCGCAGATGTTGTTTCCAAGGCCTGGCTCTCCAAATTGTCGTTTTTTTTTTTTTTTAAATCTGTTTATTCTCCAGGACCAAGCAGGAAGTCAGTCCTCACATATGGGTGACGTCAGCGCCGACAGAGCCCTCGCGGAGCAATTTTCCCCAGCTTTCAAAGAAAGCCTTTGGGAATTGCAGCGCGCATGCACGGTCCTCTTCCCGCCCAAGGGTGCCATCTTGCTCAGTCGTCTTTTTTCCGCGGAGCCCTGCAGACGTTGTCTGTGAATCCCCGCCGAAAAGTTGATTTTTTCCCTTTATTTCTCTTTTTTCTTCGGCGCCCGGACTCGCGACGCCGGTTGCGAGTCCGTTCCTTATTTTTCGTTTTTTTGTCCTTCGTGACAGATTTCGTGCCTTTTTCCTTTTTCCCTGGCAGCCCGGTCTTTCGACCTCGCAGGGGCCCTTTTTCCCCCCATGGCTGCCAGCGGCTTTAAAAAGTGTGACCTCTGTAAGAAACTCATGTCTCTTACAGACACTCATGACTTCTGCTGCCTCCGCTGCCTCGGACCCGATCATGACTCCATGATCTGTGGTCCGTGTGGCAAAATGTCCTCAAAAGCGTTGAGTCGGCAGCATCAGCGGGAGCGTATCTTCTCTGACTCCGGCCGGGCTCGGACCTCGTCAGAGGCTTCGACATCTCGGGACTCTGGTCCTGAGCATCGTCGAAGTTCCTCTGAGAGGGGGTCTCCTACCCGGGAACATCATCGGAAGAAGAAACCCGCGAGGGCGGGTTCGGTGGACGCTCCTGGTCCCTCGAGGGCCAGGTCGCATAGCCCCGATTCCCGTCCCGGGTCCTCGGAGGTGGAGAGACCGTCAAAACATCCTCGACTTGAGGTGGACTTGCCCGCTCACGTGAGTACTGTTGTCCTCGTTGACATCGGTGGACGCCGCCAGGCTTGGCTTCAGACGTCCGACCTCGAGCCCTGAGTGCAGGACAAGTTGGTTGATGTCCCCTGCCGAGGTGATAACCTCTTTGGCAAGCCCATGGATGAGAAGGCTGCACAAATCGAGACGGAGACTCTCACCAGGACTCGTCTCTCAAGGAAGACCTCTGCCCCTTCTCAAAAGAAGAAGGGCTCGGGGAAAAAGCCCTTTTACCCGAGGAAGGCGGCTGCCTATAAATACTACCCTCAGTATCAGGCCTCAGCAGCTCCCCCACAGGGAAAGCAGGCCAAGGGACGGGGTAATGGGTCCCGTAGGCAGCAAGCCCCCAAGCCTGCACCACTGGCCCCTGCTCAGCAGGGTGGGGGTTTTTGACTTCATCAGCATAGCCTCTCCCCCTCAGCTGGTTTCTCTCAGCACAGGAGGCCGGCTGGTCCACTTTGCCCACAGGTGGTCCAACATCACCACAGATACCTGGGTACTTCACATAGTTCAGAAGGGCTATCTTCTTCACTTTCACCTCCCTCCTCCTTTCCAGGGGAGCCTCCCAGACTCCCTTTGCACAGGGACTTACTCCTTCAGGAGTTAGCAAGTCTCGTTCAGGAACAAGCCGTGGAACCGGTGCCCCACCACCTGAAGGGTCAAGGGTTTTACTCCAGGTACTTCCTGATTCCGAAAAGGACAGGAGGCCTCAGACCCATCCTGGACTTGCGAAACCTCAACAAGTTCCTTGCAAAGGAGAAGTTCAAGATGCTTACCCTTGGAATCCTGCTGCCCTACCTCCAGCAGGGAGACTGGCTATGCTCCTTGGATCTAAAGGATGCGTATACTCATATCCTCATTCATCCAGACCACAGACAATATCTCAGATTTGTTGTGGGAGGAAATCATTACCAGTACAGAGTACTACCCTTTGGCCTATCCTCCGCCCCCAGGGTGTTCACCAAATGCCTAGCAGTGGTGGCGGCCTATCTAAGACTTCAAGGTCTTTTTGTGTTACCATACCTGGACGACTGGCTCATCAGAGCCCCATCTTCACCAGAGGCCGCTCAGGCCACTCATCGCATTGTGGCTCTGCTCCAGCACTTGGGTTTTGTCATAAACTTCGCAAAGTCCACTTTGCTCCCCTCTCAAAATCTCGAGTTCACAGGCGCCAGGTTGGACACACTTCAGGCGCGGGCCTTCCTCCCTCTGGACAGGGCCAAGCGGCTCATGGATCTCGCCAGCCACTTTCACAGCAATGTGCTGGTCTCCGCCAGGCACTTTCTGCGACTGCTCGGCCATATGGCTTCCACAGTCCATGTGACCCCCAATGCCCGACTGAATATGCGTCCTGCTCAGTGGTGCCTTCGCACTCAATGGCATCAGGCCACGGGGAGCCTTGCGGACTCAGTACAGATCTCCGACCAGCTGGTCTCATCTCTGCGATGGTGGCTTCATCTACCAAACCTAGTGCTAGGGGTGGCTTTTCAGCCCACTCCGCATTCTCAGGTCCTGACGACCGATGCTTCCCTCCTGGGTTGGGGAGTACATTGCCAAGGGTCATGTACTCAAGGCCTCTGGAATCCTTGGGAGTCTGCTCAACAGATAAACTTCCTGGAGCTCAGAGCCATCCACCTAGCACTCAGAGCCTTCTCTCACCTGGTGTCCCACCAGTCACTGCTGATACAGACGGACAAC
Organism: Ichthyophis bannanicus; assembly: GCA_033557465.1. NCBI lineage: Eukaryota > Metazoa > Chordata > Amphibia > Gymnophiona > Ichthyophiidae > Ichthyophis > Ichthyophis bannanicus. The sequence goes on from CM066042.1 coordinate 78,366,484, forward strand.
CAGGTTGCCATGTACTACGTAAACAAACAAGGCGGAACAGGCTCCTTCCTCCTCTGTCAGGAGGCGCAACAGCTATGCTCTTGGGCAGTCCGCCACGGCATCCTCCTCAGGGCTGTCTATCTCCCAGGTCAAGAAAATTACCTGGCCGACAAGCTCAGCAGGATCCTCCAGCCTCACGAGTGGAGGCTGGATCCGATGGTGGTTCAGCAAATCTTTCTCAAGTGGGGTCTCCCCACCATGGATCTGTTTGCCAGTCCTCTGAACCGGCAGCTGCCCAGATTCTGCTCTCGACAGCCGCATCCTCTCAGAGTAGCGGCGGATGCTTTTCTGATTCCATGGTCCACCGGCCTCTTGTATGCCTTTCCTCCCATGCCACTGGTGTCTCGGACGCTCTTCAAGGTTCTCAGAGACAAAGCATCGATGATCCTAGTGGCTCCCCGGTGTCCGAGACAACCTTGGTTCCCGCTTCTAATGCAGCTGGCGGTGGACACTCCTCTTCCTCTGGGGTTTCAGCCCGACCTCCTGTCGCAGGATCAGGGGACTCTCTTACACCCCAACCTCTGGTCCCTTCATCTGATGGCCTGGCTGCTGAAAGGGTAGTCCTTGCTCCTCTGCAGCTACCTCCAGATGTGGAGGAGATCGTCTTGGCCTCCCGGAGGCCCTCCACCCGGAGGTCCTACGCTCTTAAGTGGCGTCGGTTCTCCGTCTGGTATACTCAGCAGTCTCAAGATCCCTTCTCCTGTTCAGCATCAGTGGTCTTGCAGTACTTGCTCTCTCTCTCTAACCTTGGACTTAAGTCCAACTCGGTCAAGGTCCACCTCAGTGCTCTTTCTGCGCATCACATGCCGGTGGATGGTAGACCTCTTTCCAGCCACCCTCTGGTGGCTCGTTTTCTCAGAGGCCTCCTTCTCCTTAAGCCACCTTTGTGCCCGCCAGCCCCGGACTGGGATCTCAATGTGGTTTTGCAGCGGATTACCTGTCCGCCTTTTGAGCCTATGGCTCCCTGTCCACTTCGTTTTCTTTCGTGGAAAACCTTGTTCTTGGTAGCCCTCACTTCTGCTAGACGCGTTAGTGAGTTGCAGGCCCTCGTATCTGATCCTCCTTACACTAGGTTCTACAAGAACCGGGTAGTCCTACGGACTCACCGTAAGTTCCTTCCCAAAGTGGTCTCCCCTTTTCACATCAACCAGGAGGTGGTACTTCCGACCTACTTTCCCAGGCCACACTCCAGCCGAGCTGAAATGGTCCTGCATACCCTGGACTGTAGAAGGGCGTTGACCTTCTACCTTGACCGTACGCGGGAGCACCGAAGGACTGTTCAGCTCTTCGTGTCTTATGACCCCAACAAGTTGGGGCTCCCTGTCTCCAAGCGTACTCTGTCCATCTGGATTGCTGACTGTATCGCTTGGGCTTACGAGGCAGCCGGCCTCGTGTTGGAAGGTAGAGTCACAGCTCATCGTGTTTGGGCGAAGGCTACGTCGGTGGCTTACCTCCGCTCTGTTCCATTGGCAGACATCTGCCAGGCCGCTACTTGGTCTTCAAGCCAGACTTTTGCAGCCCATTACTGCCTGGAGAGGGAGTCCCGCAGGGACAGTGCTTTCGGACAGGCAGTCCTCTGTAACCTCTTTGAGGTATAGGCAACTCCTACCCTCCATCCCGGATGTTGGGCTACCGGCTGGAGACATATTCAGAGAAGATTCCTTCCTTCTGTGCTACTGAGCTAGAGGGAGCTCATTTTTGGGCTTAGGGTCTCCGGTAGCCTTAAGCTTGGGAGTCCCATATGTGAGGACTGACTTCCTGCTTGGTCCTGGAGAAAGCGTAGTTACTCACCTGTAACAGGTGTTCTCCAGGAGCAGCAGAAATCAGTCCTCACAACCCTCCCTCCTCCCCTTGGAGTTGCAGTTCTATGCTTTCGTTTTTGCTAATTTTTTGCTGTCTTTTAGGTATGTCATCTGACTGAGCAAGATGGCACCCTTGGGTGGGAAGAGGACTGCGCATGCGCGCTGCAATTCCCAAAGGCTTTCTTTGAAAGCTGGGGAAAATTGCTCCGCGAGGGCTCCGTCGGCGCCGACGTCACCCATATGTGAGGACTGATTCCTGCTGCTCCTGGAGAACACCTGTTACAGGTGAGTAACTACGCTTTAAACACCAATTCAACAATACAGCCATTTTAGGAACATAGATACTTATTTTCGTGAGTTCTTCCCCCCCCCCCCCACTTGTCCCTCCCCCCTCCCTCCGAAGACTATAGCAAGAAAAGCATCCTTCCTAGACAAATTCCTGGACAGGGTTGTGTCTTATCCCCATCCAAGAGCCCTCGAGTCCCAGAGAGAAGGAAAAAGAAAGAGAGAGCAAGAAAACACCAGTAATCATAGAACCCTTTAAGGACTCTTTCCCTTGTGGTATACTGAAGAAAACCCTCCCTCCCACCCCCAGCCCCCCTTACCCCCCCCCCCCCGAGCCAGAGCCAAACCGCTACCCACTGGGAAACCACACATCTCCTATCTCAATCAACCACCAACTCCCTCCCCGCACCCGACAACCCTGAAATGCAAAATTACCCCATAGCTAAAACCTCGCTCCTAGCTTTAGGACCTAAACTCTGGATGTAGGGAGTCCATATCAGCAGGAAAGAGGCCCAACGCTGAGGAGTCCCCCTAGCCGCTCTACTCTCCTGTAGCATGAGATGATGAAAACTGGTACGCCACTCCCAAAAAGTAGGGGCTGACGTCTCTCTCCACCTACGAAGAATGGGGCCTTTCCCCACCAAACAAGCTTTATGCGCTAAAATGCGCCCCCATTTCCCTTTGACCTGTAGGGGGCCCAAACAATCCAAAGCTACCAACAATCCCGACCACCGGACGGGTTGACGTAATAAGACGCTTAAATAAGCCTCAATACGTGCCCAATACGCTTTAATGCGCCCACAACCCCACCACATGTGGCCCAAGTCTGCCAAAGGTAAGGCGCACCGAGGGCAACCTCCACAGTCAGTTAGCCCCGTTCGCAGCGCGCGCCTCGGGGAGAAGTAGGCCCGTATTATGCACTTGAATTGCGTCTCCTGCCATCTGGTACCTTCAACTAGTCGAGCGATCCGCCGTAAGGCCCCTCCAACCGCGCCTGGAGGGACCTCACACCCTAGTTCTTGCGCCCAAGCCGCCTCCTCTTTGGAAAAGTCCCAGGGGGTGCCATATTGATCCAGCTTACGTTTTAACACCGCCACCCGAGGTGGACCATCCGTCCCCAGGGCCAAAAAGTCAATAATTCTCGCAGAATGGGCCTCATGCAAACCCGTCTGTGGTAAAGATTCCACATAATGCCGAAGCTGGATATATGCAAAATGGGAAGTACCCTGATTCAAGTCGCATTCTTTACAGAGCATATCCAAGGGTTTACAACGGCCCTCTAACGTGACCACATGCCCGAGACACTTTATCCCCTTCCCCCTCCACTGCCTAAATAGAGCGGAGTCCGTACCCGGAACAAAGGTAACATTTCCCTGCAGGGGAAGCCAACTAGACACCCATGGAGAACTGCCCCAAATATTCAGCCTTTGCCAGGTACGCCGAAGCGGGGCCACCAAAACGCTATTCCTCACCCTAGGCGGCAACAACGCACCATCCAGGTGCACCAGCGCGTGGGGGGTCAGTAAGGCCGCCTCTAGGGTCCTAGGAGTATAATAATCAGTAGCACCCAGCCAATCCCCCAAATGTCTGGCCTGACATGCCAAAGCATACTGAGACAGGTCGGGAAGTCCCATTCCGCCCATTTTCCAACCACCCCTCAGTCTAGACAAGGGTATCCGAGCTCTAACTGCCCCCCACAGAAATTTCCGGACTTTCCTTTCTATCTTTTGAAGATCCTTATGTAGCAACCACACCGGTAGTGTTTTGCAGCCAATACAGCAGCCTAGGAAATATAACCATCCCTATAGCCGCCAATCGGCCAGACAATGACAAGGGAAGAGGGGTCCAAGCCTGCAGCTGAGCCTGTATCTTCAAAAAGAATCAGTCGAAGTTGAGTTTATAAAGCGCCTTGGGATCCCGAGGCAGCAAAATACCCAGATATAAGAAGGCCTCTTCCACCCAACGAAGAGGGAAAACTCCCCGCCAAGTTCCCCTTAGTGAACCCACAACATCCAGCGCCTCGGATTTGTCCATATTTATCCGCAATCCAGAAAATGCTCCAAAAAGAACAAATTCCTCTAGTAAGTTGGCGAGCGATTGCTGAGGCGAGAGCACATGTACTAATAAATCATCAGCAAATGCCGCCAATTTGAATTCTTGAGCCCCTACTCTAACCCCCCGTATACTTGGAGAGGACTCAACTCTATGCACCCAACGGATCTAAAGTTAACACAAAGAGCAATGGGAAGAGGGGACAACCCTGTCGCCTGGCAATTGTGGGCATAGGCCTTTGTTTCAGTGCTGCTTGGGAATGGTAGTTTATCCCTGCTTTAGACCCAGTGGGCCTCTGGTCCTTTGCTTAGTTTACAGCTTTTTAGCAGCCTGTCCTAGACTAGTGCTTGGCGCTCAACTCTGTTGGTTCAGACAGTAGTACCGTTGTGCCACAGGAGGCACCTCCAAGGGATTCCTTGGTTGGGTATGCCTTGGTAAAGCAGTTCTGTCTGCATGTGTGTCCTGTTGGGCCTCAGTGGGGACTCTAGTATCCACCAGGTGGTGTCCATGTTACAGCCTCCGTCTTGCAGAGAACCATTGTTTTGGGTTTTTTTTTTAAACTATTTCTTTTGCTTTGTTATATGCCGCTTCTTTTTCAGGGATATGGTCCCCTCCTTTTTTTTAGTTCTGGACCAGATTATTCTTTTTGGGAGTTCGAAAGGAACCCTTTCCGAGTCTGGTGGACGTGCGGAGAAGGTTGCTCGGATTCATGGCAATTGCTGTTTTCCATATCATCCTGCTAGACCAGTCCAGACAAGTGGGTTGTGTTCTCCTATCAGCGGATTGGTGGATACAAAGAAACAATGAAAAGCCCAGTTCCTTAGCGTCCCTCTAGTCCAGTCCCGGAACCATAGAGTTGTCAACCTCCTCCAGCAGCTTTGGAGACTGAAATACATCATCGCTTTGCTGGCACCAGTATAAGTAGGCAAGGACCGCCCCCTCTCACAAGTACTTTCAGTCTCCAAGCAGCTGAAGGAGATTCTGAGCCTGGTTCTGGGCTCAGTTAGGGATATAGGCAGAGCTAAATAGAATACATTTACCTTTCAGTTTGACTTTACTTTTATTGATTTGCCCTTCTGGGTTTGTTGTTGCAGGAGCTGTGCTGGTGCAGGAGATTTCTTCCTCTGGCTCCATCTGCGCCCCCTCCCCCTTTCCCCCCTCCCTCCTCTTGCCTTTCCTCTAACTTTTACTTCTTTCCTTTACCTGTCCCATTGTTTAAACGAGCACTGTGGGGTTCAGTCAGCACAAGGATATTTCTGTGCCTCCCTGCTCCCGAATCCGCTTTGAAGGGTGAGGAGCAGGTTGCAGGCTAACAGCAGTGGCCCGGAGTTGGCAGGGCAGCTGACAGACTGCTGCTAGTGTTGGAGCTGAAGCCACAGTCAGGCTGAGCTCCAGCGAGCACTGTTCCCTCTAAGCTGTGCGCGTGTGCGCGCGCACACACCTCGCCGAGCGAGCGCACATACTTTACAACAGAGCGCACAAAAATTATGGTTTTGATTCTGATAGAAAACAAGACATACGTCTTAAAATTGAAAAGTTGTTGTGTATTTCCAGTTTTTACAAGTTCTACAATATTTTCTAGTGCAATCAATGTGGTGTACATACTGTATTCTGACATGTAGTCAAATTTTAAAGTATATAACTCCGAGAATCGTTATGTGGCGCACAAAAATTTAACCTTCCTTCAAAAGCTGCACAGCCGATATTTTATGCGCACACAGCCTACAGAAAATTAGAGGGAACATTGCCAGCGAGGCTGCTGCATCTCTCCTTCACCCCATCTTGCTGTGGTGAGTAGAAGGTGTTTAATTTTCAAATTTTTGGGGGCCCCTTTGGATTTAGCAGGGGGGGGGGTGCCTAAGTTTGATTTTCTATTTCTCTCGGGGTGGCCTGTCGCTTGGTTTTTTCGGCGGGAATCGGCTGCGGCGGCCATTTTGAAAAAAATCCCGATTTTGATTTTTTGCTTTTAATTTGCTTTTTCTGGGCTTTCTAACCCTCGTTTTGGCTGCAGACCACCTGGGTTTGGCTGGGGGGTGTCTTAGCATCATAGTTTGTGCAGAATTTAAAAAAAAACAAAAAACTTTACTTTTAAACGGGGGTTTTCTGGCTTCAGCCTCACAAGTTCCCTTTTTGCTGGGCTGGGCTGTGGACCCACAGACAGGGGGTGGCAGGAGAGCTTCCCTCTGAGTATGCCTGCGAAGCCACGCTGTGTGGTTTGTGGAGCTAAGCGGGGTTTGCTGACAGGGTCCAGCGTGTGTGGGTCCTGTACTCTGGCTTCAAATGTTATGGAAGCTTCAGCTCCTTCTCCGGCTGTCGCAGGTGAAGAGCTTCCGCTAGGTGAGATGCCAGCTTTACCTCCGACTCTGGATTTTCAGGGGTCGGAGTCTTCCCCTGGGGAGGGGTCCTCGGCTTCGCAGGGTCAGACTTCGGGGGCTCTTGCTCCGGGGATTCCACCAGGTTTTTTCTCTTTCATGCAACAAGCTTTTGCGCTCCTGCAACCCGGCTTAGTCTCTTCGGCTCGTGCTTCGGAGGGGCTGAAACGTCCAGGGCCCCTGCCTCGGACGGAGGACGGCGCTCCTCCTGTGAAAGTGGCCAAGGGGTCCGCGGAGGAGGATTCTCCGTCTCATCTGGGGGAAACCCTCGGGGCGGAGGACGTGGACCTGGATAACTCCTCCGGTGAGGAGCTCGAGGAGGGAGAGTTACCTGACTCAGAGCAGCATAGTCGGCTTGTCAGGGTGTTTCGGAGGGAAGAGCTTCCGGCCTTGATTGCCGAGACTCTCAAAACGTTGAATATGCCGGCGGAGGTGACGGCATCGGATGATGCTCTGGAGGATCCTCTGCTCCAGGCGGTGTGAAAGTCTCAGCGGGTCTTTCCCCTGCATAGAGTCTTTAGAGGGATGATTCAGGAGGAGTGGGACTCGCACGAATCGGCGCTACGGGGCTCTCGGGCCTTGTCGCGCCTTTATCCTTTGTCGGATCAGGATAGGGAGCTTTTTCGGTCTCCCAAGGTTGATGCGGCGGTGTCAGCAGTCACTAAGAAGACTACGATACCGGTTGAGGGCGCCGCGGCATTGAAAGATGTGCAGGATAGGAAGTTGGATACGCTGTTGAAGCAGGTGTTTGATGTATGTGCCCTCTCTATGCAAGCCGCTGTGGCGGGGGCTTGGGTTGCGAGAGGTTGCTTGCGCTGGTCCCAGCGATTACAGGGAGATGTCGGGACAGCGCAGGTAGAGGATGCGGCGCGTTTGGAGTCTGGGGCCGCCTATTTGTCGGACATTCATTATGATCTCATCCGTAGTGGAGCTAAGTCGATGGCCTCTGTGGTAGCGGCGCGCCGGTATTTATGGTTGCGCAATTGGGCGGCCGATAGTTCCTCCAAGGCTCGTCTCAGTAAACTTCCCTTTCGGGGTAAGTTGTTGTTTGGTGAGGATTTGGAAAAGCTGGTTAAGGATCTCGGTAAGTCTAAAGGGGGTCGTCTTCCGGAGGATAAACCGAAGCTGGTCAGGGCTGCCTCTGGGTCTCGAGCTGCTCCTTGGGATTTTCGCCGTTTTCGGGCGGCTCGTTTTGGTCTGCCCCAGCGTGGACTGTTCCCAACTAGAAGCCAGGGGTTTCGTGGCTTCAGAGGAGCCGGCAGAGGCTTCTCTGCCTTTCCTTCCGCCTCTGGTAAAAAGCCCCAATGAGATGAGGCGGGCTCAGGTGGCGGTAGTTCCCGTAGGAGGGCGGTTGCGGGAGTTCTACCCTGCCTGGGTCCAACTTACGTCAGATCAGTGGGTTCTGGAGGTAATTCGGGAGGGCTACGCTCTCGAGCTTCATTGTCCCGTGTTAGATTCCTTTGTTCTTTTGCCCTGCAGTGCTCCGCTCAAGCGGAGGGCCGTCTGCGAAACATTGCAGCGGTTGTTGCGCCTCAGGGCCATCGTTCCGGTGCCAGAGGACCAGTGCGGTTCCGGTCGGTACTCCATCTATTTCGTGGTGCCGAAAAAGGAGGGTTCCTTTCGGCCTATCCTCGATTTAAAAAGGGTCAATCGGTGCCTCCGGGTAACTCACTTTCGCATGGAGACCCTTCGATCTGTCATAGCGGCCGTCAGGCAGGGGGAGTTTCTGACTTCGCTCGACCTCACGGAGGCTTACCTGCATATCCCGGTTCGGCGGGAGCACCAGCGCTGCCTGCGCTTTGCGGTTCCCATGGGACATTTTCAGTTTCAGGCGTTGCCCTTCGGTCTGGCGACGGCGCCACACACTTTCACAAAGGTCATGGTAGTTGTAGCGGCGGCTCTTCGCAAGGAGGGGGTGCTCGTGCATCCTTATCTAGACGATTGGTTAATTCGGCAAAGTCTCGGGCGGAGAGTGTGGAGGCCACCGCCAAGGTGTTGCGGTTGCTACAGAGTCTGGGCTGGGTGGTCAACTTTGCAAAGAGCAGGTTGACTCCCTCGCAGTCGTTGGAATACCTGGGGGCGTGCTTCGAGACGCTTCAAGCGAGAGTGTTCTTGCCGGATCAGCGGGCGCAAGCGTTGCGGGAGCTGGTGCGGCACTTTCTCCGGCAACCTGCATCCACGGCGTGGCAGTATCTACAGTTGCTCGGCACGATGGCAGCGACAATAGAGGTGGTGCCCTGGGCCAGAGCGCATATGCGAAAGCTTCAGAGCGCGCTCCTCCGGCGTTGGTCTCATCAGTGCGATGCGTTATCTCGGCGTTTGATCTGTCCCCAGGCAGTCCGTCGGGATCTTCGGTGGTGGTTACGCCCGGAGAATCTAGCCGCGGGCATGCCCTTGGAACCCCCGTCCTGGAAGCTGCTGATCACGGATGCCAGTCTTCTGGGGTGGGGGGCGTGCTGCGGGGACGCGTATGCCCAGGGCCTGTGGTCGATGGTGGAGAAGGAATGGTCCATCAAATCGGTTGGAGATGCGAGCGGTGTTTCTGGCTCTACAAGCGTTTCGGGGGACTCTTGCACGGCAGGTGGTGCGGGTTCTCTCAGACAATGCGACCACAGTCGCTTACATAAATCGGCAGGGCGGCACCGGCAGCGTGGCGCTGGAGCAGGAGGCGGCTCAGTTGCTGGCTTGGGCCGAATCGCATCTGCAGTGTCTGTCGGCACAGCACGTGGCAGGGATAGAGAATGTAGCGGCGGATTTTCTGAGTCGCCGAAGGGTGGACCCGGGAGAGTGGGTTCTTCACCCCGAGGTCTTCGCGCTTCTGGTAAGGTGCTGGGGTGTTCCCCTAATGGATCTCATGCATTCCAATCGGCTCAGGTGGATCGCTTTTTCAGCAGACGGCGAGAACGGATGTCGGAAGGGCTCGACGCACTGGCACAGCCCTGGCCGCAGGAGGAGTTGCTCTATGTCTTCCCACCTTGGGCTCTGATAGGCCGGGTAGTGCAACGCATAGAGCGTCATCGGGGCCTCGTGGTGCTGGTGGCGCCTGATTTGGCCCAGGCGACCGTGGTACGCAGATTTGGTGCGACTGTTAGCGGATCGCCCGTGGAGGCTCCCTCAGCGGGCCGATCTCTTGAGTCAGGGCCCGTTGCGCATGCCTCAGGTAGCTCGGTTCTCGCTTACGGCATGGCTCTTGAGAGGGCTCAGATGACCGCTAAGGGTTATTCGCCGGCGGTCGTTTCGACCTTGCTGAGGGCTCGTAGACGATCAACTTCTCTGGCGTACGTTCGCGTCTGGCGCATCTTTGAGGCTTGGTGTTCAGAGCGTACCGTCTGTCCGTTGGGAGCTTCCGTGCCGCAGATCCTTTGCTTCTTGCAGGATGGTGTGGATAAGGGTTTGGCGGCTAGTTCGTTGCGTGTGCAGCTAGCTGCCCTTTCCTGCTACCGGGGGAAGGTGCAGGGTCAGTCTCTCGGGGCCCACGCGGATGTCCGGCGGTTTTTAAGGGCGGTGTTGCTCATGCGGCCGCCACGGCGCTGTGCTGTTCCTCTGTGGGATTTGAATCTGGTTTTGGAGGCCTTGCTGGCTCCCCCGTTTGAGCCATTGTCCACTGCTTCACTAAAAGACCTCACATTGAAGACGGTTTTCTTGGTGGCGATTTGTTCGGCTAGGAGGATCTCGGAGCTACAGGCCTTGTCTTGTAGAGAGCCCTATCTCTCTTTTACCGACCACAAGGTGGTTCTCCGTACCGTTCCGGCGTTCTTACCCAAGGTGGTGTCCGCGTTTCATGTTAACCAGGTGGTCTCTCTTCCGGTGTTCTCCGATTGCGATGGGGCCGGATCGGGGGGTCGATTGCGGCTGTTGGACGCCCGCAGGGTTCTCAAGAAGTATCTCGCCCGGACGGCGTCCTTCCGGCGGTCGGATCGACTTTTTGTGGCGTTCGGGGGACCGCATAAGGGAGAAGCGGCGGCGAAGTCGTCTTATTTCCCGCTGGTTGAAGGAAGCTATCGCATCTGCTTACATCTTGAAGGGCAAGTTGGTTCCGCTGGGTCTTCGGGCTCATTCCACTCGGGCGCAGGCGGTGTCTTGGGCGCAGAGTTCAGTCTGGTTCCGGTGGGCGACATCTGTAGGGCAGCGACTTGGTCGTCCTTGCATTCCTTAGCTAAGCATTACCGCTTGGATGTTTTGTCAGCGGAGGATGGGCGTTTCGGCTCGGCGGTGCTTCAGGCTGGGCTTGCTTGTCCCTCCCGTTGATGTGCACTGCTCTGTTACATCCTCTATGGTTCCGGGACTGGACTAGAGGGACGCTAAGGAAGGGTAAATTAGACTTACCTGCTAATTGTTGTTCCTTGCGGAACTCTAGTCCAGTCCCGGATCCCTCCCTTGGTTTGAAGTGTTGCCAGCCTGATTGTTTCGGCTCCCGCGGGTACTCTGCGTTGTCTTTGCTTCCGGGGGGCGCGTGATGAAGCCATTGGAGGACCCTCTTGCGTAGCGCTCTTGCCTGTCCATCCTCCTCGGAGGGGGTCTGGTGGGGCGCTTCTGTCTTGTCAGAAGATATTCTTATTCAGACACAGTCGATGAATGCAATTCATTTGTTTTACAAAAAAAAAAAAAACCCACAAAATTTTAGGGAAGTAATATTAATTACTTGCAGTGGAACAGGGCATATTCTGTTCCGTATATATCTCTATTGCTATGTTGAATGTATTCTGGTTAATTCTCCTTATGTGGTGTTCTGCTTAGTGTGCTTTGTCAATAGGTACTGGTGAGAGGGGGCGGTCCTTGCCTACTTATACTGGTGCCAGCAAAGCGATGATGTATTTCAGTCTCCAAAGCTGCTGGAGGAGGTTGACAACTCTATGGTTCCGGGACTGGACTAGAGTTCCGCAAGGAACAACAATTAGCAGGTAAGTCTAATTTACCCATTTCAGTGACATCTATTTACCTAAGCCATCAGAGACTCCTTTGGTATTTCTTTGTATTCAGCAGATGGTGGCTGGATTTACTCCTCCCTGAAGGAAAAAAAAATCTGAAGATTTGAGAAGAAAAGATTGACTAAACACTTGTGAACGACCACCTTGAGGGTGACACTCGCACGACCACGACGTGGGACGCTCCACTAGACTGGTCTTTTCGGTAGCCATAGGAGATGGGGAAATTGGTTCAGCTCCACATTCTTATCCTGGATAAGAGAATGTTGAACAGCCAGAAAATTGGAAGGATCTGGTGACCGTGCTGGGAGACTCTCATCATCCTTTGGGGGGGGGTGTCTTTGGCAGCTTTGCCCCCTGGTGTTGGGTCATTTCCGAAAGGATTGTCCTCTGGAATTTGTTACCGGAGGATGTAGTAAAGGCTGTTAGTGTAGCTGGGTTTAAAAAAAGTTTGGACAAGTTCCTGGAGGAAAGGTCCATAAACCATTATTAAGAAAGGGACCCAGGATATCAATGCTTGACCCAGTACAAGCATTGTGGAACCTGTGTCTTTTGGGGAAACTGCTAGGTACTGTCACCAGTGGTCTACCCTGGGTCCTAAGGCATGCAGAGTAGGGCCAAGCTGGTGAATATCCTGGGCTGGGAAGTGGGGCAATGCAGGCGTAGTAGTGCACTGCCTTCTGGGTGACGTAGTCCCACACACTCCCCAAGCACAGAAATAGATGTAATCAAGTGGTTTTAAAGCAAATAATGAGGTTTTATTTCCCCTTCCCGGGGGATTGGTAAGCACAAAACTTAAGACAAAATATCCATACTTTCTGGCATAAGGAAATTAACTCAGGAAGAGAAGAAAAATAGCTTCTTTTTCTTCTAGCTTTTCAACACGCCATCCTTTAACACAGGATTCACCAAACAGTTCCTTTTAAAGGCACGAAGGTTTACTTTGCTTTCAATGCTGTGCATATAGCTTTGTATATCCAAGTCAGCGCAGAGACTCTGTTATCCGCTATGGACAGTGTACAAACCATGCTTTCACCAATTACACTTTCATCCACAGATTCTATTTACATATCTTCCAGCCTTTCCCCCACTGGGTACGAAGGAACACAATCACACAGAGCTTTAAAACAGGTATCATTATTACTGAGAGAGTCCTGGAGAGCCTGGCAATCCCAGAGAAAACTTGTATCTCTAGTTTTCTCCTTATCCCTTCTAAAGAGTTTACCTTCAGGCTTCTGCCTAATAGGTTTCCTTAGCAGTGCTCCTTCAGCATTATCAAAGTCCATAGGCCTGTACCTCTCTCTCACCGGGGTTTCTGGGCACTCCCAAACTGACCTTTTGGATGGCTTCTCTCTCCAATGGCCCTCAGTATAAGGCTTTAACCGAAAGTTGCTTCCCTGTGGTCTTTGGGCTTGGCCTCTCTGTAACTCCCTAGCTGGAGCATTCTCTGCTCTGTCCTCGTGGCTGCTTGAGTCAGATTCAGCTTCTCTGCTCTCAGACCTGCTGATGGCTCTGCTCCTCTGCACCCTCTCTCTCGTTCCTTCTCTTACGTCTGTTCCTGTTCTCTCTCTTGTCCCCCTTCTTCCTGTTCCTGATTCAAATGAGTGCTTTTTTATCTTCCTTTCCCTTAGGGCTTAGCTTCCCCCCTCCCCCACCCAGGTGTCTACTATTGAGCTCAGAGCACGGGGATAATTTGTAGCTTCCTTTGCGTCCCTCTAGTCCAGTCCCGGAACCATAGAGTTTAGAACCTCCACCAGCAGCTTTAGAGACTGAAAGACATCATTGCTTTGCTGGCACCAGTATAAATAGGCAGGATCCGCCCCCACACACCAGTACTTTCAGTCTCCAAGCAGCTGCGGAGGTTCTGAGCCGAGGACTGGACTCAAAGTGTAGAGGCAGAGCTGCAAATAAGCAGGGGTTGATCCCTTTTAATTTGAATTCCTTTAGGTTAGGTTAAGGGGGAAGTTAATTTGTGGTGTGGACTGCAGATTTCCTCAGTCTTCATTTTTTGTTTTGCAGGTAGACAGCTGTGCTGAGAAGTTCTCTGCTGCTGGCTCTGCTCCATCCTTTTTTCTCTTCTCTCTCTCTTTCTCCCTCTTCTCCCCCCCCTGTCTGTTTCTTCCCTGCTGAGTCTAACGAGCATTGGGGAGAGCCTCCCTGCTCCCGAACCCGCAATTAGGGGTGAGGAGCAGGTGGTAGGCTGGGGCCCGGACCAACGAGCAGAGGAGCCTCGGGCAATTTTCTTGCCGGCGTCAGAGGCTGAGTTCCGACAAGACGGTCGCCTTCCTCCTCACCGGCAGCACAACGATCGGTGAGTAGAGGCTGTATTTGCAGGCGCTGCCCTTAGCCCTAGCAAGGGGAAAGGCCCAGGAGGCGGGCGAAAGCGTTTGGTTTTTGGCGGCCGCGTGTAGCTGCACGGGAAAAACGGCGGCGGCCATTTTAAAGCGCCGTTCAGTTTCCCGGGGCCGCCTTTGCTGCTTAGTTGGGGCTAAAAACCTCGTTTTGCAGGGAAATTGCCTTAGGCCAGCCTGCTGACCCTACGTCTACGTGAGGGAAGTGTAAAAAAAAAAAACCAAGCACAGTGCAGAGGCCTCACAGTCAGTGACTAAGTAACTTCCTACCATTGTTTTAGGGGGTACTGGGTGCCGAATTGAGACTGGTCCCTGAGTATGCCTGCCAAACCTAGGTGTCTAGTGTGTGGAACACGTCGAGGCACGGTGCAGGACTCGGGGGTATGTACGCCGTGCACTCTGGAGGTGGTAGCAATGGACAACACCTCAGAGCAGGCCTCGGGAGGGCTCGGGACAGGGACTCCGTTAGGGGAGGATACTCTGCCCCCCTCCCTGGGTCCGGCGGAGCCCTTAGTGGATCTTGACTCGGGGGAGGGAACCTCTACGGCTCTGGGGAGCTCCCCTGGGGGGCCCGCTACTCTAATTCCGCCTAATTTCTTTTCGCTGATGCAGCAGGCGTTCGCATTGCTGCAACCAACGGTGTCTGTTCCCACTCACAGGTCGCAGGGGCTGAAGCGGCCGGTAGTTTTGGATAGTACAACGGAGAGTGCTCCCGTGCCTAAGAGAGCTAAGGGCAACCGGGAGGAGAGTCCCGCGCCTCGTCTAGAGGAGGACCTGGGCGAAGTAGTTGCCCTGTTAGGCCATTTTTCGGAAGACGAATTGGAAGAAGGAGAATTGCCTGCTTCGGAAGAGCAGAGCAGGGTAGTCCGCGTTTTTCGTCGCGAGGAGCTACCGGCCTTGATTGCGGAAACCCTCAAAACGCTTAACATGCCCTCGGGAGAGGCGGCGGCAGAGGAGACCTTGGAGGATCCTCTCTTACAAGCGGTCCGCACGTCTCGAAGGGTTTTTCCTGTGCATAGGGTTTTTCGGAGTATGATCCAGGAGGAATGGGACTTGCTGGAGTCGGCCCTCAAGGGTTCCAGGGCCTTGGCCCGCCTTTATCCGCTCGCTGACCAGGATAGGGAGCTATTTCGCTCTCTGAAGGTAGATGCGGCGGTCTCGGTGGTCACTAGGAAAACAACTATTCCGGGGGAGAGGGGGCGGCTGCGTTGAAAGATGTGCAGGATAGGAAGTTGGATACCCTGTTGAAGCAGGTGTTTGATGTTAGCGCCCTCTCGATGCAGGCCTCTATAGCAGGGGCATGGGTGGCGAGAGCCTGTTTGCGGTGGTCCCAAAGGATGCAGGGAGATCTCGTAGAGGAGCAGTTGGAGGTTGCGCGGATGGAGTCCGGTACAGCGTATTTAGCAGACATTCATTATGATCTCATTCGTGGCTTGGCTAAAAGTATGGCCTCGGTAGTGGCAGCCCGTCGTTATCTCTGGTTGAGAAATTGGTCGGCGGATGGGTCATCAAAGACTCGTCTTAGTAAGCTGCTGTTTAGGGGTAAGCTGTTATTTGGCGAGGATTTGGAGAAGCTGGTTAAGGATCTCGGGGAGTCTAAGGGTGGTAGGTTGCCCGAGGATAAGCCCAAGCCAGGTCGGTCTGCGCCCGGGTCCCGAGGAAACCCCAGGGAGTTTCGGAGATTTCGTTCCTCTCGGTTTGGCCAATCGCAGCGGCCGCAGTTTCCAGCGAGGGGCAGGGCTTCAGGGGTTTCCGGGGAGCAGGGCGGGGGTTTGCTCCGTTCCACTCCTCGACCGTTAAAAAGTCTCAATGAAATAACGCGGGCTCAGGCGGGGGTTATTCCCGTGGGAGGGCGTTTGCGGGATTTTTACTCCGCCTGGGTCCAAATTACGTCGGACCAATGGGTTCTGGAAGTTATTCGCGAGGGTTATGCTCTAGAACTTCATCGTCCCGTGTTAGATTCCTTTGTCCGTTCCCCTTGCAAAGCGCCTTTGAAGTTGCAGGTGATCGCAGATACGCTCCAGCGGCTACTGCAGCTCCGGGCAGTGGTGCCCGTCCCTCCGGATCAGTGCGGTTCCGGTCGATACTCCATTTATTTCGTGGTGCCAAAGAAAGAAGGCACGTTTCGTCCGATTCTGGATTTAAAAAGGGTGAATCGTTGTCTTCGGGTCACCCATTTCCATATGGAGACGCTTTGGTCGGTGATTGCAGCGGTCCGAGCGGGAGAATTTCTGACGTCCTTAGATCTTACGGAGGCGTATCTACATATCCCGGTGCGTGCGGAGCATCAACAGTTTCTCCACTTTGCAGTGCCGATGGGGCATTTTCAGTTTCAGGCGTTGCCCTTCGGTTTGGCTACAGCCCCTCGGACGTTCACCAAGGTCATGGTGGTAGTAGCGGCGGCGCTCCGCAAGGAGGGAGTGCTTGTGCATCCGTATTTGGACGATTGGCTAATCCGGGCAAAGTCCAGGGAAGAGAGTGTCACGGCCACCGCCCGGATAGTGCAAATATTGGAGAGCCTGGGTTGGGTGGTGAACTTTGCAAAGAGCAGCTTGGTTCCCTCGCAGTCCCTGGAGTATTTGGGGGCACGGTTCGAGACGCAGAAGGCGGCGGTATTTCTCCCGGTCCAGCGGGCGCAGGGTCTGCGCTGTCTGGTGACTCAGTTTTTGTCCAAACCGGCTCCGACAGCGTGGCAGTATCTGCAATTGCTCGGAACCATGGCGGCAGCAATCGAGGTGGTGCCATGGGCAAGGGTGCACATGAGGCCGTTGCAGAGCGCGCTACTGCGGCGGTGGTCTCATCAGCGGGATGCGCTGTCTCAGTGCCTTGTTTGTCCTCCGGAAGTGCGTCGCGAACTTCGCTGGTGGTTGAGGCCGGCGAGTTTGGAGGCGGGCATGCCTCTCGAGCCTCCCTCATGGAGACTCCTGACAACGGATGCGAGTCTCATGGGCTGGGGAGCGCATTGCAACGGACAGTTTGCACAGGGGTCTTGGTCGCCCGAGGAGAAAGGCTGGTCCATCAACAGACTGGAGATGAGAACGGTGTTTTTGGCGCTTCAAAAGTTTCAGGAGAGCTTCTCTCAACAGGCGGTGCGGATCCT
The DNA here is from genome assembly GCA_033557465.1 of Ichthyophis bannanicus. NCBI lineage: Eukaryota > Metazoa > Chordata > Amphibia > Gymnophiona > Ichthyophiidae > Ichthyophis > Ichthyophis bannanicus. The sequence continues at coordinate 78,383,410 of CM066042.1, forward strand.
GTCCGACAATGCCACGACAGTAGCCTACATCAATCGGCAAGGCGGCACAGGCAGCCTGATGCTGGAAGCAGAGGCGGCTCCGTTATGGTGGGCCGAACGGACTCTACAGGCGCTTTCGGCGCAGCATGTGGCCGGGGTGGACAATGTCGAAGCGGACTTCCTCAGTCGCCGCAGGGTACGGAGTGGGTACTTCACCCGGAGGTATTTGACTTGTTAGCACGGCATTGGGGGACTCCGCAAATGGATCTCATGGCGAGCTTCGAGTCCGCTCAAGTGGCGAGGTTCTTCAGCAGAAGGCGAGAACGGATGTCTGAAGGGCTCGATGCGTTGGCACAGAGATGGCCAGAAGGAGGCTGCCTCTGTGTTTCCGCCGTGGGGCTTCATCGGTCGAGTGCTGCAGCGTATAGAGCGCCATCGCGGCCTAGTGCTCCTGATAGCGCCCGACTGGCCCCGGCGACCTTGGTATGTGGACCTGGTGCGGTTGCTGGCGGACAGGCCGTGGAGGCTGCCGCAGCGGAAGGATCTCTTACGGCAGGGTCCTCTTCGCATGCCCCAGGTGAGTCGATTCTCGCTTACGGCTTGGCTCTTGAGAGGGCTCGGATGAAGGCTAAGGGTTATTCGGCGCCGGTCATTGCAACCTTGCTTAAAGCGCGTAGGCGGTCCACTTCGCTGGCGTACATCCGGGTTTGGCGTATTTTTGAGGCTTGGTGTACGGAGCGTAATCTGCGGCCCTTGGGGGCCTCGGTTTCTCAGATCCTTTACTTTCTGCAGGATGGCGTGGATAAGGGGCTGGCGGCTAGTTCCTTGCGCGTTCAGTTGGCAGCTATCTCCTGTTTCCGAGGTAAAATTAAGGGTCAGATGTTGGGAGCGCATGGTGACATTCGTAGGTTTTTGCGGGCTATATTACTTATGCGTCCTCCGCGACGGAGTGTATTGCCGCCGTGGGATTTGAATCTCGTGTTGGAAGCATTGCTCAGAGCACCCTTTGAGCCTTTGGCCGTGGCTTCCTTGAAAGATCTGCCCTTGAAGACGGTTTTTCTAGTGGCAATTTGTTCGGCGAGGAGGATTTCTGAGTTGCAGGCGTTGTCCTGTAAGGAGCCGTATTTGTCCTTTTTCGATCATAAGGTCGTATTGCGTCCCGTTCCTGCCTACGGTAGTGTCGGTTTTTCATGTGAACCAGGTGGTATCGCTGCCGGTGTTCTCGGAGCGTCAGAAGGATGAGCCAGGAGGCAGGTTGCACAGGTTGGATGTTCGCCGCGTGCTTAAGTCTTACCTGCGTAGGACGGTGTCCTTCCGCAAGTCCGACAGATTATTTGTGGCCTTCGGGGGTCCAAGGAAGGGGGAAGCGGCGGCGGCGAAAGCGTCTATCTCCCGTTGGTTGAAGGAGGCTATTGCGTCGGCGTACCTCTTGAAGGGTAAGGTGGTGCCGGTGGGTATTCGTGCGCACTCGACTAGGGCGCAGGCTGCGTCTTGGGCGGAGTTCAGTTTGGTGCCGTTGGAAGACATTTGTAAGGCGGCGACTTGGTCTTCATTGCACTCTTTTGCGAAACATTATCGGCTTGATGTTCAAGCAGCGCGGGATAGTCGTTTTGGCTCCGCTGTCTTTCAGGCTGGGCTTGAGGGTCCCTCCCGTTGATATGTACTGCTCTGTTACATCCTCTATGGTTCCGGGACTGGACTAGAGGGACGCAAAGGAAGGGTAAATTAGACTTACCTGCTAATTGTCGTTCCTTAAGGAACTCCAGTCCGGTCCCGGATCCCACCCTGGGTTTCGGGGATTGTTCAGCCTGAAGTGTGGGAAAATCAGTAACTGCAAGATGGTGGTTGGAGGGGTTCTCGGAGTGGTGGAGTGGAGCCTTCGTGGTAGCCCTTCCACAGCACAGGTGGTGTATAGAGTTTTTGCATGTTAAAAACAAAAAAAAAAATTATTACGAATGAGGTACGCCTCAACTTTTTGTCTCAGATTGTTCATAGTTATTTACTTCACTGCTTATTTGTTGCTCTGCTGAGTTTGCTTTGTCAATAGGTACTGGTGTGTGGGGGCGGATCCTGCCTATTTATACTGGTGCCAGCAAAGCGATGATGTCTTTCAGTCTCCAAAGCTGCTGCTGGAGGTTCTAAACTCTATGGTTCCGGGACTGGACTAGAGTTCCTTAAGGAACGACAATTAGCAGGTAAGTCTAATTTACTCTTGGGCGGGGCTGCTGTACTCATGACTGAGTTTGTTTACATCTCCCCTGGCAACCTGTAGCCATGTGTTTTGCTTGCCTGTCAGAATCTGGCGTAACCACCTCAGTTTCATCTAGCTCCATATCAAGGGACGGGTCTTCCCCATTACAGTACATATGACCTAGATTGGCCACGGTTGGCAACAGGATACTGGGCTTGATGGACCTTGGTCTGACCCAGTATGGCATATCTTATGTTCTCCAGAATCCTTTCATTTTGCAGCAGGCCTGGGCCTTCTAGTGTGGAAATTCAGACCCTGTGGCCTCTTGGTGCCCCCGGGTACAGTCTCGTGTGGGGCAGGTGGAGAGTGAGCCCTGTTTGATTACCCTTGACTAAGCATCTCCAGCAAGGGGCACCCCCCTGGAGATGGGTAACAGCTGGGAGCTGTCTGAGATTCTGACTGATTCAGATGGCTCGGTACTGGGCTTTGACGTGGATGAGGTAGTACTTTCACCTTCAGAAGATTGTGAAGAGGCCAGAGTGATCTGCCTATTCTCTGGGAACAAACAGAAAATCAGTCCTCACATATGGGTGACGTCAGCGCTGATGGAGCCCTGCGTGGAAGCTTCTGCCCAGCTTTCAAAGAAAGCATCACGCATGCATGGTCCCCTTCCTGCCCAAAGGGTGCCATCTTGCCTCAGTCTCATTTTTTCTGCAGAGCCCACCAAATGTGTGTCTGATTCCCCCAGAAAAAGAGTCAGTTTTCTAGGAAGTTTTCTTCCCTGGTTGCAGCGTTTCCCTTCCTGGCCCCTGAGCTCGCTTGCCCCGGCATCGTTTCTCGGATTTGTGTTTTTTCCATAACTTTTCTACAGGTGCAGGTCGTGCCCTTTTTCACTGGCAAAGCTCCGGTCTTCGATCTCACTAGGGCCCTTTTGCCCCCCATGGCTCTGCCAGTGGCGTTAAAGTGTGATCAGTGTTCCCAGGCCATGTCTCTCACCAACTCATATAACTGATGCCTCTGGGCAAACCACGACCCTTTTGGATTGTAGACTCTGCAAAAAGATGTTCTCCAAAGCTATTAAGAGCCATCAGCAGCAGCATGATGAGATCTTCCAAAGGTCAGATTCTGCCCCGGAGTCTCCAGTGACGCCGAGCTCTGAAGTGACCCCGCCATCTCTGACTAAGGCCATGGGTCCTCCGAGCAGAGCACTCAGAGATGGAACACAAAAAGAAGAAATAATCTTCAAGGGCGGTGTCCGGATGAGTCTGGAAAGGCAGGTAAGTCCCAGGCTCGGTCACGCAGTCCACACAGTGAGTCCGAGGGGTTGGAGTGGGAGCAGCCTACCAAGGTCCCCTGCAAGGAATCATCAGCTTCTGGTGATTGGTCGCAGACTCCCCCCTTGTCAGAGCCGGTGACGCGCCGAAGACTGTGGAGCTATCTGGACTGGAGACCAGAATGGCAGCCTTAGAGCACAGCTTGTCTGCCTTAATGGCCCAGTAGCGGACCCTGGTGCCCGGTTCTGCCGGTTCATCTGCCCAGACCACCAGTGCCTCACCCATGAGGAGATCCCCGGATGCCATTCCAAACCTCGAGCCCCATCAGCCTTGAGTCAATCCTCAACATCTGCTCGATCCCAGTCCTGATCTTCGGGACTGAGATCTTCCCCAATGAGTGGGCACAGCTCATAGATGGTCCGGTTTGGAACCCGACTTTGCACCACGGCCTGGCCTCAGCTCCATCATTCCTTTATTTTATTTTATTTAACATTTCTTATATACCACCTTTCATGATATCAAGGTGGTTTACATTGAACAAACTGAAATTACATTGAACAGGGCATTATAACTTGGAGATGACCCTCCATAGCCCATGTTCCCTGTAAAATAGTTAAGTGGCTTGCCCAAGACCACAAGGAGCACCTGTGGAACTAGAAACCTTGTGGTCTTGGGCAAGCCACTTAACCCTCCATAGCCCATGTTCTCTGTAAAATAGTTCTCTGTGTGCTGTGGTTTCCTGTCTAATCAATGTGTTTATACCTCAAAAATTTCCTGTCATGATTTGACAATTTCCAATCTGTAATCAAACCGCTGCTGATCGCTGGAAGTAGCGGTATACAAATGTATACTAAATAAATAAATAAACCCCAGTCCTTCCAGCCCAAGGTTGCTGTCCTTTAGTGGGATTTAAACCCCCGACCCTCCGGCCTGAAGTACCTTTCCCCAACCACTCCTCCACTCCATAGACTACAAGTTGGACTGGGAGGGTGAGGAATCGCCGGACACCCGTTGCCACTGTGACGTGCCCTCAGACCCGTCTCCCTCCAAGACTTGGAGCTGATCCCCGCCCGAGGATAATGGTCTTCCTCGACTTCATGCGTGACATGTCAAAGGCGCTATCGTTTGACACAGTCGGAAGAGAACCCTCGCACGGAGGACCTACAGATCCCTCAGTACCGAGGCCCATCCAAAGGAGGCACTTCCAGGATCGGGAGATAGGCACTGTAACTGCTGCTCCTTCGTATGTGGGGGAAACAGTCATCAGTGCCCATTGTGAGTAGATGACTGGATTCGATGTATTGGGTCCACCGGAACCCGGGCTTCCAGAAAGCATAACTGCTGCATAACTCCATGGTAGTGGAGTCTACCATACTTCGGCTAAAGGGAGGCTCGCGTCCTGGGCAGGAAGTGCTACCAGGGCTCAATGCTCATCAGCCAGATCCAGACATAGTAACTGTACATGGGCATGTATTTGAGGAACCCGGTGAAGGAACTTACCGGGTTCTCAGCTGGTCTCTCCCAGGAACCCTCCAGCGGTTTCGGAGATTGTCCTCTGCCATCGGAGAGTGCTCCAAGTTCATGACTCAAGCAGCCTATGACTGCTTCGAGTTGGCGGCTACAGTAGCCATGGTGAGCATCAGTGCCTGACACCAGGCTTGGCTGCAGTCTTCTGACCTAGAGTAATGGATTCAGGACAAATTTTGTCGATGTTCCCTGCCAAGGAGAGAACCTCTTTGGCAAACCCATGACAGATTTGGCTGTAGAGTAGGAGTTCGTTCCTGATGAGGGCTAGACTCTCCAAGAAGACTGGTACCCTTCCCTGACAGAGGGCCCTGATTAAAAAGCCCCCTTACACACGAGGAAGGGAAGAGCTTACGGAAACTACCCTCAGTATCAGGCCTCCCCAGCAGGGTCAGCAGGCCAAGGGACCAAGGGCATGGCCCTCTTAAACAGAAGTCTCCCTTAACCCAGGCACCGGCTCCGGCACAGTCTGATGGGATTTTTTGACTCCTTGGACATAGCCTCTCCACCCCCAGGAGGCCAGCAGCCCACAGGGGAACGTCTGATCTTGTTCGCCCAGCGGTGGCCAGCCATCACCACTGACGCTTGGGCACTACAGGTAGTCAGGGAAGGTTACCTCCTCCACCTGGAGTAGAGCTCCCCTCCACCAGACCCTGCTACCGCAGGAGGTCTCAGGCCTTCTCAATGACAAGGCAGTGGAACTCGTACCCTCACACCTCTGGGGCAAGGGATTCTACTTCCGGTACTTCCTCGTACCAAAAATAACAGGGGGCCTAAGGCCCATCCTAGACCTGCGGGACCTGAATAGGTTCCTGGTGAGGGAGAAGTTCAAGATGCTCTCCTTTGGATCGTTGCTATCATATCTCCAGCAGGGAGACTGGCTATGCTCCACAGGCAATACCTCAGGTTTGTGGTGGGAGGTGGCCACTATTAATACAGGGTGCTACCCTTTGGCCTGGCCTCCGCCCCCAAGGGTCATCACCAAGTGCCTAGTGGTGGTTGCAGCCCACCTCCATCTTCAACAAGCCTTTGTCTTTCCCTACCTGGACGACTGGCTCATCAGAGGCGGCTCGGCTGCTGAGGTGCAGCAGGCCAAGGCCTGCACCATCTGTGTCCTACAACACCTGCGGTTTGTCATAAACTAACCCAAATCCCATTGCCTCCCAACACTGTCTGGCGTTCATAGGAGCCCAGCTACACACCCTTAGGCCAGAGTGTTCCTACCCCAGGACAGGGCCGAACGCCTCAGGGTGCTGGCCACAGACGTGCAAGAAGATGCACCATGTCTGCTCGTCTCCTGCTATGTCTGCTGGGCCACATGGCATCCACAGTCCATGTCACCCTGGATACCCACCTCCACATGAGGGCAGCCCAATCGCCTCTGCTCTGAATGGACCCAGGCCACTAGACGGTTGTGGGGTAAGGTGATGGTGACTCAACTCGTGGACTCCCTCAACTGGTGGCAGGTACCACAGTGCCTCCTGGCAGGGATGCCCTTCCAGGCCCCCGATCCCAAGAGGGTTCTCACTTCGGACGCCTCCCTGTTGGGTTGGGGGGTTCATTGCGAAGATCTCTGCACCCAAGGCTGCTGGTCACAGTCAGCCAACTTCAAATCAACCTGCTGGAGCTTTGGGCTGTATTTCTGGTCCTCCGAGCCTTCTGTCAGTGCTGGTCCAAATGGACAATCAGGTGGCGATATTCTAGTGAACAAGCAGGGAGGCACAGGGTCCTATGCCCTCTGTCAGGAAGTGGTGGCTCTCTGCTCCTTTGCGATCCACAATGGGATGCTCCTGCGGGCGGTGTATCTGCCAGGCGAGCTCAATGCCCTAGTAGAAAAGCTGGGCAGAGTCTTCCAGCCTCACGAGTGGCGACTGGACCCCAAGGTGGCCTCTCGGTTCTTCCAGCTCTGGGGAATCCCCCTGATGGACCTCTTTGAGTCCAGTCAACACTCAGCTGCCTCGATTCTGCTCCCACCAACTGCACCCCACACAGGTGTTGTATGCGTTCCTCATCCTGTGGATGGAGGGATTGCTCTGTGCCTTCCTGCACATGCCACTGATAGCCAAGACCCTGTTCAAGGCTCAGCACGGTGGAGCGTTACTGATATTAATTGCCCCCTTCCCCCCCGTGGCCCAGGCAACCATGGTTTCCTCTGCTCCTCAGCTTGTCCACAGTGACCCCAGTCTCCCTGGGGAGTGCTCTGAGGCTACTATCACAGGAAGAAGGCTCCCTCCTACATCCCAGTCTGGGATCTCTGTTGCTAATGGCTTGGCTGCTGAAAGGATAGCCTTGGGGGGAGGTAGAAGAGGTCCTCCTAGCCTCCCGTAGGGTTTCTGCAAGATGGGCTTATACCTTCAAATGATGCAGATTCTCAGTGTGGTGCATGGACTGGCAAGTCAGCCCGTTCTCGTGCTCTGTGCAGCTTGTACTGCAATATTTTCTCCATCTGTCACAGGCAGGACTGAAGCCCAACTCGGTCAGGGTGCACCTGAGTGCTCTAGCTGTGCATCACACCTTAAGGGCAAGCCCCTCTCTGTCCAACCTCTTGTGACCCGTTTCTTGCGGGGCCTCATGCTATCCAAGCCCCCTATCTGCCCTCCAGCAGCACAGTGGGACATCAATGTGGTGCTATCCAAGCTCACCGGGTCACTGTTCGAGCCCCTGGCTACCTGCTACCTCTCTTGGAAGGTCATCTTCGTAGTGGAGCTCATGTCTGCTCGCAAGGTCAGCGAGCTTCAGGTGCTAGTGGCCAATCCTCCGTACACAAGGTTCAATAAGAACAGGTTGGTGCTCCGTATGCATCCCAAGTTTCTTCCTGAGGTGTTGTCTCCATTCCACCTCAATCAGGAGGTGATGCTCCCCACCTTCTTTCCGCGGCCTCATGCCAGCTGGGCTAAGACTGTATTCTATGCCCTGGATTTTAAGAGGGCCCTGTCCTACCTTCAACATACCCAGGGCCACCGCAAAGCCTTCCAGCTTTTTGTCTCCTGTGACCCCAGTCAACTGGGTCAAGCAGTGGCCAAGTGAACTCCGTCCACTTGGGTGGTGGACTGCATTGCCGTGCCTATGAACAGGCTGAGCTCTTGTTGGAATGCTGGGTCACAGCTCACTGCATCAGGGCTATGGTGGCATCTGTGGTAAATCTGCATTCTGTCCCTCTCTGACATTTGCCGGATCACCATCTGTTCTTCAGTCCACACCTTTGCAGCTCATTACTGCCTGGAGAGACAATCCCAACAGGACAGCGCCTTCAGCCAGACAGTACTCTGTCATCTGTTCAGGGTGTAGGCAACACATTTTCTCCAACCCTTTTGTGTTTAGGCTACCGGAGTGCTGGTTCTCACTGGGGTCTCTTGAGAGTCTGTCTCCTTAAGACTCACTGCTGCTCACCCATGGCATTTGTACAGGTTTTCAGTAGGTTGTAGCTAGGGAGTCCCATATGACTTCCTGCTTGTTCCTGGAGAAAGCGTAGTTACTCACCTGTAACAGGTGTTCTCCAGGTACAGCAGGAATCGGTCCTCACGACCCTCCCTCTTTCTTGTGGGATTGTGGTTTTTGTTTTTTTAAATCATTTTTGCCATCTTTAGCTATGTCATGTGACAGAGGCAAGATGGCACCCTTGGGCGAGAAGGGGACCACACATGCGTAGTGCATCTCCTAAAGGCTTTCTTTGAAAGCTGAGGAGAAGATTCCATGCAGGGCTCCAATGTCACCCATATGTGAGGATGGATGCTTGCTGTCCCCAGAGAACACCTGTTACAAGTCAGTAGCTATGCTTTCCAGACGGAGGAATGGCAACATTGATGGCCAGGGTCTCATCTGCCTTTTAAACGTGATGAATGCTTCCAGCATGGAGCAGGAGTCAAAACCGCTCTTTCAAGGGATGTGGAAATCAACTACTGTCCTCCCATTCCCAGATGTGATCAAAGATATGATCTGTTCGGAGGGGCTAAATGGTGTAAGGTGGTCTACATTGTCCTGGAGAAGGAGTGCATCAAGTTGTTCAACATCCCTTTTCTAGTCCCACAGGTGCTCCTTGTGGTCTTGGGCAAGCCACTTAACCCTCCCTAGCCCATGTTCCCTGTAAAATAGTTATCTCCAAGTTATAATGCCCTGTTCAATGTAATTTCAGTTTGTTCAATGTAAACTGCACTGATGCAGAATAGCGCGGTATATAAGAGAATGTAAATAAAATAAATAAATAAATCCCCAAGATGGATACGCAGGTCACAGTAGATATCCAGGAACAAGCAGGAATGAGTCTTCACATATGGGTACGTCGGTACCGACGGAGCCTGCGCGGGAACGCTCCCCAGCTTCCCAAAAAGGAAAGCTTTTGGGAGCATCCCACAGCGCCTGCGCGCTGCCTTCCTGCCTTTCCTAACCAGCTCTCCTCAGTTCTTCTTTGCCGCGGAGCCAGCAGGTCGAGCCCTGTCACCGCTGAAGAAGTTCTTTATTTTATTTTATTTCTTTGGTCGCGTGTCTGCCTTCCCCGACTCCGGACTGGTACCGCCGGTCTTTTTCTTTCTTTCTTTAAAAAAAAAAAAAAAAAATCTATACTTTCCTCACTTAGTGTATTTTTCTTCTTGGGCCTCAGGGCCCACAAGAAAATTTCCCTCATGGAAAAACCAGCCTCCGGGTTTAAAAAATGCACTAAGTGTAGCGGTACTATTTCTGTTACAGATACCCATGAATGGTGTCTTAAATGTTTGGGTCCTGAACACTCCATTCCGGATTGTCCGTCCTGCTCTCTAATGTCTAAACGGGGTTTACAGAACCGAGCAGCTAAGCTCCATGTGCTGTTTCCTGCTGATGCAGCGTCGGTAGCATCGACATCTTCCAGGTCTTCTTCTCCTGATGGATCTCAGGTAACCAAACATAAACCTAGCAGGTCCTCGAAGGGTAGATCTCCCTCTAAGCATCGAGATGCCTCCGGGCTTGCCCTCGAGGCTCCTGCACCAGCAAAACAACCCCAGCGGGAAGCTCCGGCTTCCAAAGCTCCTCCTATGGGGTTACAGGTTGACATCGATGGCACGGCCTCGACCGATCACCTGTTAGAATGCTCTGGGGTACCGGCACAATCTCCCGGTACCGATTTCCAGGCATTCATGGCGTCGATGGATCAGAATGTTCTGTCCATGCAGCGGGCTATCACGGCCTTCATTCAAGCTGCGACGCCGATGGTACCACAACAAACTCCGTTGTCGGTATTGGCTCCGGTACCGGCACCAGCGCCGATACTGGTACCGACTGCATTGACATCGACTAGGATACCGGCTGCAGCGGTTCCTTGTCCAGGGCTACTTCTCGGTACCGATCCGGTACTGAGGATGCCCGATGTCGATACCGCTCGATACGCGTATCGAGCGTTAGAAGAGCACCCTGGCAGGCGATACTTCGATTCCTCTGATGATTCTGATTCATCAGATGAGTCTCCTGAAGTATCCATAGCCCTTCCTGAAGAGCCGCCTTCTCCAAAAAGAAGAATGTCTCCTCCAGAGGACTTGTCCTTTCAAGACTTCATAAGAGAAGTAGCTAAAGGACTTTCTATTTCAGTAACCTCTGAATCAGAGCCTAGAGCAAAAAATTAGATATTTTAGGATACTCTAAGGCTCCTAGAGAGGCAGTCACCTTACCAATTCATGAGATTCTTTATGAACACATGCTTGATTTATGGGAGACTCCTCTCACTCTCTCTCCTCATTCTCACAGATTGGACACTATGTATCGTGTCCCTCCTTGTCCTGGATTTCAGAAAACTCAGCTTCCTCACCATTCCATTGTGGTGCAGTCAGCTATGAAGAGGATAAAGAGTACAAAGAGACACTCTTCTGCTCCTCCAGTAAGAGAATGCAGGACCTTGGATGCTTTTGGTAGGAAAATCTTCCAAGCCAGTATGCTTATTGCCAGAATCAACTCATATAGCCTTTACATGGGTATGTTTCTAAAGGAAGTTGCACAAAAACTGCACAACTTCCTCCCTTTTCTTCCAGAAGATAAAAGGGACGAATTCCTCATTTGGCTTAAGCATACTCAAGACATTTCAAAGTTTTCCAACAGGGCAGCTTTTGACTCTTTTGAAGGTGCCAGCAGAGCCTCAGGCATTGCCATAGCTGCTCGCAGAATTGCTTGGCTCCAGGCTTCTGATTTAGAACCCTGGGTTCAAGATGGCTTAGGAAATCTGCCCTGTACAGGTGAAAATCTATTTGGCCATTCCTGCCAAGAAAAAGACTTTTAAAAAGTCTTTTTTCAAAAAGGGCAGATTTCCTTCTACTTCTGGCCAACAATCTTCTAAGGTCGCTTTGCCACTAAGCGTCAGCAACCTAAGCAGGCTAGGCCTAAGTCTACAGGGGCTGCTGCAACTCAGCAGTCCCAACCTCCTCAGGGTTTTTGACTTGATGCTAGAGAACTTAGCCTTTCTGGCTCTACAACAGTCAGAACCTCTCACCATTCCAGGAAGGTTAGCTCATTTTGCTCCCAGATGGGAGCAAATCACATCAGAGCAGTGGACCCTCTCCATCATAAGAGAGGGCTACAAACTTCATTTCTCAGACCTTCCTCCCCACACCATGGTGAGACACTTCTATTCTCCCACATCTCTTCTCGACCTTCTAGGTCAGGAGGTGACTACCCTTCTTGCCCAAGGGGCGATAGAAGAAGTTCCTCTTCTTCAACAAGGGTCAGGGTTCTACTACCCCTATTTTCTCATTCCAAAGAAGACAAGGGGATACAGACCCATCTTAGATCTCAGAGAATTGAACAAATTTCTATGCAAGGAGAAGTTCAAGATGCTTTCTCTGGGCACTCTCCTTCCATACCTTCAAAGTCAGGATTGGCTTTGTTCTCTAGATCTCAAGGATGTGTACACACATGTCGTCATCCATCCATCTCACAGAAGATTCCTACGTTTTCTTTTCCAAGAAAAACATTACCAATACAGAGTACTTCCTTTTGGTCTGGCCTCTGCTCCGAGAGTGTTCACCAAATGCATGGCAATAGTTGCTGCATTTCTACGCACTCTGGGAATATTTGTCTTCCCATACCTGGACGACTGGCTCATCCGAGCTCCATCTCAGTCAGAGGCCCAGATTTCCCTGGACCGCACAAGGCGCATTCTGCAGTATCTGGGACTTGTGGTAAACCTCCCAAAGTCCCAGCTCACCCCTACTCAGTCCCTGGAATTCATAGGGGCCTGGTTGGATACTACCACTGCAAGGGCCTACCTTCCTCAGGCCCGTTGCCAACGTCTAGTGCAGTTAGCCTCCCAGATTCAGTCAAAGAACCACTTAACTGCCCGGGAGATGCTACAACTGCTAGGCCACATGGCTTCCACAGTGCATGTGGTACCCTATGCTCGCCTACACATGAGAGCAGCTCAATGGACTTTGTCCACCCAGTGGACTCAAGCTTCAGGAGCTCTCTCAGACCAAATAGCAACCTCCAAACGTCTCTTTTGGTCTCTCCAATGGTGGATGTCCACTCAAAATCTGTTGCTGGGGTCCCCCTTCCAACAGTTGTTGCCCCAAGCAACCCTCACAACAGATGCCTCCCAAACAGGTTGGGGAGCTCATCTACAAGACCTCTCCACTCAAGGCACTTGGTCCCCACAGGAGACCTCTCTTCATATCAACCACTTCGAACTTCGAGCAGTTTTTCTAGCTCTCAAGGTCTTTCATACCCTCCTCAGCTACAAGACAGTCCTCATTCATACGGACAATCAAGTAGCCATGTTTTACATAAACAAGCAAGGAGGAACTGGCTCTCTGTCGCTTTGCAACGAAGCTTTAAGATTATGGGCCTTCGCCAGAGAGCATCAAATCCATCTCCTGGCAGTATACCTCCCAGGAATCCAAAACTCTTGGGCAGACAGACTCAGTCGAGTTCTGCTTCCACACGAATGGTCCCTGCATATGGATCAGGTACTCAGAATCTTCCAAGAATGGGGAACCCCGGACATAGACCTCTTTGCAAGTCCGTGGAATGCCAAACTTCCCCGGTTCTGTTCCAGAATTCTGTGTCAGGGAGTTCAGGCCAAGGATGCCTTCCTCCTTCATGGGGGTCAGGGCTTCCTGTATGCCTTTCCACCCATTCCCTTGATTCCCAAGACTCTGTTCAAACTCCAGAGGGATCAAGGATCTATGATCCTCATAGCTCCACGCTGGCCACGCCAAGTGTGGTACCCTCTACTGCATCTCTCCCAAGCCCCCTCCCTGGACTTGGGAGCTGCTCCAGACCTTCTGTCCCAGGAGGAAGGGACTTTGTGGCACCCAAACCCCAAGTCCCTTCACCTCAGAGCTTGGTTACTGAAGGCCTAGACCTTCAAGGCTTGAATCTTTCTCAGCAAGTGAAGGCTATTCTCCATGCTTCCAGAAAACCTTCCACCAGGCGTTCCTATGCTTTTAAGTGGAAAAGATTTTCCATTTGGTGTGCTGAAAAGGGTCTTGACCAATGTTCCCTCTAATTTTCTGTAGGCTGTGTGCGCATAAAATATCAGCTGTGTGCAGCTTTTGAAGGAAAGTTAAATTTTTGTGCGCCACATAACGACACTCTGAGTTATATACTTTAAAATTTGACTACACGTCAGAATACACTATGTACACCACATTGATTTTAATCAAATTAAATGAAAATAGACGATTACTAAATGAAGGGGGAAATTTCTAGTAATTACAATCATAACTTTTAAATTTTAAGACGTCTGTGTTGTTTTCTATCAGAATCAGAGCCGTAATTTTTGTGCGCTCTGTTGTAAAGTACGTGCACTCGCTCGGCAAGGTGTGTGCGCGCGCGCACGCGCACAGCTTAGAGGGAACAGTGGTCTTGACCCTCTAGCACTACCTTTAAATTCTCTGTTAGACTATCTCCTGCATCTTTCCAATGCAGGACTTAAGACAAATTCAGTAAGAGTCCATTTGAGTGCTATTGCAGCGTCCCTTAAGCCCATCAATGGACAACCTATCTCCTCTCATTGCAAGGTTTATGAGAGGCCTAACTTTAACTAAACCTCCCATTAGGCCTCCTCCGGTTGCATGGGACTTAAATTTTGTTCTTGGTCAGCTTATGAAGCCACCTTTTGAACCCTTAGCCACTACCTCCTTGAAATTTCTTTCCTGGAAGGTTATTTTCCTCATTGCAGTCACTTCTGCTTGCCGCATCAGTGAACAGCAGGCCTTAGTGGCTAATCCACCTTATACAAGGTTCCATCATGATACGGTAGGCCTTAGGACAAATCCACACTTTATGCCTAAAGTGGTCTCACCTTTTCATCTTAATCAAGAGGTATATTTACGTGTCTTTTTTCCAGCTCCTCATGCATCCAGTGCAGAGAAGAATCTTCATACTCTGGATTGTAAAAGAGCTCTTGCTTTTTACTTACAAAGGGCACAGCAACATAGAAAGTCTTTTGATCCTTCTCATTTAGGACTTCCAGTCTCTAAGAGAACACTGTCCAATTGGATTGCTCAGTGTATTTCTTTCGCCTACCAGAGTAAGAACCTTTCTCTGGAGAGCCATGTCACAGCTCATAATGTGAGGGCCATGGCCACCTCTATGGCTCATCTAAATTCTGTGTCCATCGACCAGATCTGTTGAGCAGCCACCTGGGCCTCGGTTCATACCTTCACAGCCCATTACTGCTTGGACAAGGACTCCCGCCGGGATGCCTTGTTTGGTCAGGCTGTCCTCAAACACCTGTTCCATTCTTAAACAACTCCTACCCTCCTTCCCTGGATGGATGCCTGAGATCCATAGGAGGATGTAGAACCCTTCCCAGGGTCTCATATCCTTGGGGATCTCCCAGGCATCTTAGCTAGGGAGTCCCCATATGTGAAGACTCATTCCTGCTTGTTCCTGGAGATAGCACAGTTACTTACCTGTAACAGGTGATCTCTGGGAACAGCAGGAATAAGTCTTCACAACCCTCCCACCTCCCCTAGGAGTTGTACCTCTTTTCTATCTTTCCTTTCCTCTCTCTATTGTCTCAGCTTTAAACTCGAACTGAGGAGAGCTGGTTAGGAAAGGCGGGAAGGCAGCGCGCAGGCGCTGTGGGATGCTCCCAAAAGCTTTCCTTTTTGGGAAGCTGGGGAGCGTTCCCGCACAGGCTCCGTCGGTACCGACGTACCCATATGTGAAGACTTATTCCTGCTGTTCCCAGAGATCACCTGTTACAGGTAAGTAACTGTGCTTTACCAGATGGATTACCATTTCTGTGGAAGGCAGATCGGCCTTACATAGAAACATGATGGAAGAAAAAGACCACATGGCCTATCTAGTCTGCCCTTCCATATCAACCACTACAACATTCCCCTTTTTTCCTTTAGAGATCCTATGTGATTGTCCCTTGCTGCTTTGAATTCAGATACTGTCCTCCTCTCTACCACCTCCACTGAAAGACTATTCCATGGATCCACCACTCTTTCTGTAAAGAAATATTTCCGTATATCACTCCTGAATCTATCCCCTTTCACCCTCATCCCATGTCCCCTCATAGCAGAGCTTGCTTTCAATCGAAAGAGGCTCTCTTCCTGTGTATTTATGCCACGAAGGTATTTAAATGTCTCAATCATGTCACCTTTATTCCACCTTTCCTCTAAGGTGTACATATTAAGATCCTTAAGTTTGTCAAATGCTTTATAATGAAGACTACTAACCATTTTAGTAGTCACCCTCTGTATGGACTCCAGCATGTTTATATCCTTTTGAAGGTGCATTCTCCAGAATTGCACTCAATACTCCAAATGAGGTTGCACCAAAGACTTTTATACAGAGGTACTATCACTTCCTTTCTTCTGCTGGCCATTCTTCTCCCTGTGCACACAAGCATCCTTCTAGGTTTTGTTGTTGCCTTTTCTACCTGTTTAGCTACTTGAAGATCATCGGATACAATCACGCCTAGGTCCCGCTCTTCTTTACTGGACAAAAGTACTTCATCCCCTATACTATATCACTCCTTTGGATTGCTGCAGCCCAAATCCATGACCTTTCATTTTTTAACATTAAATCTCAGCTGCCAAATTCTAGACCATTCTTCAAGCTTAACTAGATCCCTCCTCATGTTATCTATACCTTCCTGGGTGTCTACTCTATTGCAGATTTTCGTATCATCCGCAAAGAGGCAAACCTTACCTGACAGCCCTTCCACTATATCACTAACAAAGATGTTAAAAAGAATCGGACCAGCGACAGATCCCTGGGGCCACACCACTGGTAACAACCTCCTCCTTAGAGTGAGCTCCATTTACCTGTACCCTTTGTCGCCTCCCACTCAACCAATTTCTAACCCAAGCAGTAACTTTAAGGTCCATCCCTAGGGGTGTCATTGTGTTGGTTTTGGTGGCAGCACTGGGCAGCAGACTCATCTTCGAAAGTGTGGTTGGCCCAACTGGCTTTTAAGAGGAAGTTTGTCTGGAGCCGAATTAGAGAAGCTGGTGAAGGACCCTGGGCCAAGACCATCTTACCGCCGTCTGGAAGACAGGTCCAAGGGAACTGTGAAAGCGGGCTGGTGCCCTTCAATCTCTGCCCGTCCACGGAGGATGTGTTGGCCAGCTTCCTGGGTGTCTCGGGTTTCTCGTCGTTGCTGACCTGAACAACTGCCTTCCCCTCTGTTCCGGGCTTCTGGCTCGTTCTCACTCCTTTTGTAGAGCGCTTGGGCCCAGGGACTCTTTCCCTTTCAGAGGATGATCTTCCTGGGCTGTGCAGTGAAGATTTGGAGTCCTATTCTCTAGTTCCTCCAGTTGGAGGCAGGCTTTGCCTTTTCTTTCAGGAATCGGCCTGGGTAGCAAGGATTGCTGGGTGCTAGACACCATTCATTTTGGCCATGTCCTGAAATGCGAAGAGCTGATTCTGGATGCATTTGTCTTTTCCCCTTGTGGGTTTGCGATCAAAGTGCCTCTGTTCTGGCCACCTTAGACAGATTGCTGCACCTGAAGGCCATGGTGCCCGTCCCGCCAGATGAGCGGGCCAAGTGCAGATACTCCATCTATTTGTGGTGCCCGAAAAGGAATGTTCCTTCTGGACCTCAAAGGGGTCAGCGAACACTTGCTTGTCCTGCGCTTCCAAATGGAAACCTTTTGTGCTCCGTGATTCAAGTAGTGCGCCGGGGTGGAGGGGAGTTTTTGACTTCTCTGGATCTAGCTGAGGTGTATTCTCATATCCCGATTCAGGCAGATCAGCAGCAGAATCAGTGTTTTGCAGTGCTTGGCTCTCACTTTCATCTTGCCACCCTTCCTTTCTGGTTATCCACCGCCATGAGGACATGGTGGTAGTGTCCATGGTGCTGTGGCACCAAGGAATCTGTGTCCATATATATCTGGAGGATTGACTCATCCAGGCCCATTCCTTTCAGTGGCGTCTCAGGTGGCATCCCGAGTGGTGTCTTTTGGTTTTTTTTTGGAGAGCCTCGGCTGGGTGATCAATTGGGAAAAGAGCCAGCTGTTGCCTTCCCAGTCCCTGCAGTTTCTGAGACATGTTTCGATACTCGAGAAGGCAAAGAATTCCTGCCAGAGGAGAAAGTCAAAAGATTGTTGGATTGCCTGGAGCTGTTCTGTGTGCAGCAGGCTCCCAGAGTCTGGGATTATCTTCAGCCCCTCGGATTGATGGCGGCGATCATAGAAATGGTGCCGTGGGTATGTGCTCATATGCAACCACTCCAGTGGTCCCTGCTGACTGATACCCGAGGTTTTCAGGAGTTCGAGCTGAGACTCCCACTCCTGTGAATGCAGCGATCCAGCCTGTGGTGGTGGCAGCAGCCTGGTCATCTGAGGAAGGGGTATGCCGTTAGACGATTTCTCTTGGATCCTCCTGGTGACAGATGCCATTCTCTTGGGCTGGGGAGCCCATTGTCAAGACCATAAGGCTTAGGGCTGTGGTAACACCAGGGAAGCAGTGTGGCCTATTAACTGCCTTGAGGCGAGGGCCATCAGATTATCTCTTCAGCGTTTCTGACCTCTGGTTGAGGGCCTGGCGAGGCAAATGTTTTCAGACAATACTACAGCAGTGGTATTGTCTGAAATCGGCAAGGCAGCCCAAGAAGTGCTGTGGTAGCTCTGGAGATGGCTGTTCTGTTTGCCTGAGGGGAGAACAATCTCCTAGCCTTGTCAGCTCAGCAAATTACCAGGGATGGACAGTGTGGAAGCAAACTTCCTCA
This sequence comes from Ichthyophis bannanicus, assembly GCA_033557465.1. Lineage (NCBI taxonomy): Eukaryota > Metazoa > Chordata > Amphibia > Gymnophiona > Ichthyophiidae > Ichthyophis > Ichthyophis bannanicus. The sequence continues at coordinate 78,401,522 of CM066042.1, forward strand.
GCTGACACACTCTGGATTCTTAAGAGTGGGAGTTGAGTCAGGAGGCGTTTCAGTTGATTCTGCACCGCTGGGGTCACCCCGAAATGGATCTGATGGCGACTCGCTTCAGTGCCAAAATTTGCCGCTGCTTCAGTTGCCATACGAAGATGGGGTCTGAGGGTATTGTTGTCCTGACCGAGCCTTGGTCAAGTCAGCACCTGCTGTACATGTTTCCTCTGTGGCCCCTGGTAACTTGAGCATATAGAACACCACCTAAGTAGGATTGTTCTAGTGGTGCCGAATTTGCAAAGGAGAGCATGGTTTGGAGACCTGATTTGGCTTCTGCAGGTTACGCCTCTTTGGTTGCCTCAATCTCAGGGCGTATTGCATCAGGGACCAGTAGTCCTGGAGGATCTGGCTCTGTTTTTGTTTATGCTTTGGCTCTTGAAAGTAGATGGCTAGTGCATAAGACCACCTCTCCTCTACTCTACTTTGCTCAGAGCCCGGAGGAAGTTACCATGTTGGCATATGTTCGAATCTGGTGCCTCTTTGAGTGATGGTACGGTGCTAGGCAGTTGGCTACTGAGATGACTAAGGGGCCATCTCTGTTGGCCTTTAATAGAATAGCCTGGAGAAAAGGCCTTTTCCCTTAGCTCCCTGAAGGTTCAGGTGGCAGTTTTGTCCTGTTTCCGAGATCTATTCGCTGGTAATTCTCCAGGACCAAGCAGGAAGTCAGTCCTCACATATGGGTGTCATCGGCGCCGATGAAGCCCCAGCGGAGCATTTCCCCAGCTTCTATGAAAGCCTTTGGGAATGCAGGCACGCATGCGCAGTTCCCTTCCCACCTAAAGGTGCCATCTTACCTCAGTCTCTTTTTTTCCGTGAAGCCCACCGGACGTGTGTCCTGTTCTCCCGGTTAAAATTAGATTTTTTCGGCAATTTTTGCTATTTTTTTCTCCCGGTTCGACGCCGGTTCCCCTCCCGCCGGGTTCGGTACACCTGTATCAAGCCTGATTCTTCTTTTTCGGTTTTTGCCCTTGGTGGCTGGCGTTCATGCCCTTTTTTTCCATTTTTCCCTGGAAGGACGGTCCTTTGACCTTGCGGGGACTCTTTTTAAAAAGTGTGATCGGTGTAAGAAATTAATGTGTCTCACCGACACACACGACTGCTGCCTTCGGTGCCTCGGCCCCGACCATGACCCTAAGTCGTGCGGGCCATGTGGAAAGATGTCTTCCAAGGCACTCCGAAGTCAACAGCAGCAAAAAGAAAGGCTTTTCATGGACAGCCTCCGGCCGGGCCTGGACCTCGTCTGAGGCCTCGACATCTCGGGATCCGATCCCGAGCGCTGTCGAAGCTCCTCGGACAGGGGGTCCCCCAACCGGCAACGCAAGAGGAAGAAGCGGCTCGCGAGGGCGTCATCGGAGGATGTCCCTGGCTCCTTGAGGGCCAGGTCTAAGACCCCCGACCGTCGCCTTGGGCCTGTGGAACACGAGAAGCCTGCAAAAGTTCCTCGTGTGGAGCCGGAGTCTGCTGGACACGTAAGCCCCGTAGTCCTCGAGGACTCTCCTCCCAGGGAGCCGACGTCGGGCCCGGCGCCGCCAGGGCCCAAGTCAGTGGCTGCTGCGTCTCCCGAGCTGAGTCTCAGGATGACAGCCTTGGAGAGCAGATTGTCTGCCTTCATGGAGCTGCAGCGGACACTGATGGCCAGCCTGCCTGGCGCATATGCCCCGACCACCGGGACATCGACTTCGAAGTCGACCCCGGAGACCGAGCCGATATTCGAGTCCATCGTGGCTCGGAGTCTACCTCGGTCGCGGTCTTCCTCGACCTCCCATTTGGGACCAAGGGTGTCGTCAGAGCGGGTGCTCCAGGGCCCTGCGGGGTCGGACCCTGACTCCTCCTCGGACGAGTCAGCTTGGGAGACGGAGGACGAGGAGTCTTCTGATACCTTCAAGACTCGGTGCGTCCTGTCGGACTCACTGCAGTCTGAGCCCCGGTGTAGGTCCCCCTCCCCCCCCCCCCCCCGAGGGTACTCAGTTCTCAGAGTTCGTCCGGGATATGGCCGCTGCCTTGGCTATTCCGGCGGACCCTGAGGAGGAGCCTTGAGCTGAAGAGCTCGAGGCCCTACAGTATGACTCTTCTCTGAAGGAGGCCTTTACTGTCCCGGTTCCTCCGATGCTGGAACGGCTCCTCTTCCGTATGTGGGAGGCGCCGAGGCGCCGGTTCTCATCAAGCGAGTCGCCTCGATCTATAGACTCCGAAAGAGCCCTGGTTTTCAAAGGCACGGCTACCACACCATTCTATGGTTGTGGAATCGGCCATGCATCGTCTGAAGAGCCAGAAGATGCACTCCGAGGTGCCCCCTGGCAGGGAGGCCCGGAATCTCGATGGCGTCGGTAGAAAGTGCTTACAGGGCTCGATGCTTGCTTGCCGTGTCCAGTCCTACCAGCTGTATATGGGCATGTACTTGCGGGATCTGCTGGTCTCTCTGGGGAACCCTTGCAGAGATTTAAGTCCTTGTCCTTGGGGATTCGGGACTGCTCGAAGTTTGTCCCGCGCTGCCTACGATGGCTTCGGCCCGAATTGCGGCAGCCGGCATCGCGGCTCGACGCCAGGCATGGCTGCAGTCATCGGACCTCAAGCCATGGGTTCAGGACAAGTTGGTCGATGTCCCTTGCGAGGTGAAAACCTTTTTGGCAAGCCCATGACCGAGAAGGCTGCTCAGCTCGAAACTGAGCACCTCACATGGACAAGGCTGTCGAGGAAGACCTCTGCCCCTTCTCATAAAAAGAAGGGCTCGGGTAAAAAGCCCTTTTACCCGAGGAAGGGCACTGCCTACAAACAGTACCCGCAATATCAGGCTGCCCAAGCTGCCCCCCAGGGTCAGCAAGCCAAGGGCCAGGGTAATGGGCCCCGTAGGCAGAGGACCCCCAAGCCTCCGGCCCCTGCTACCACTCAGCAGGGTGGGGGTTTTTGACTCCTTGAGCGTAGCCTCTCCTCCACTGCTCTCCCAACCCTCCACAGGAGGTTGTCTCGCCCTCTTTGCCCACCAGTGGCCCCTTATCACCGGGGACAGTTGGGTGCTGGAGATAGTCCACAAGGGCTATGCCCTGCATTTTCACCAACTGCCTCCACCATATTTCCCAGGGGAGCCTCCAAGGCCTCCCCTGCACACAGACCTTCTTCTACAAGAGCTTCATGGTCTTTTGGTGGACAGGGCGGTGGAGCCTGTGCCTCCCCACTTACAAGGTCACGGTTTCTACTCCAGGTATTTCCTGGTGCCCAAAAGAACTGGTGGCCTTCGACCCATTCTGGACCTCAGGAACCTCAACAAGTTCCTAGTGAAGGAGAAGTTCAAGATGCTTACTCTTGGGACACTTCTGCCCTACCTCCAGCAGGGAGATTGGCTATGCTCTTTAGATCTAAATGATTTGTACACTCATCCTCATTCATCCAGACCCCAGAAAGTACCTCAGGTTCATTGTGGGAGGAAACCATTATCAGTACAGAGTGCTGCCTTTCGGCCTCACCTCCGCCCCCAGAGTCTTCACAAAGTGCCTAGCAGTGGTGGCAGCCTACCTGAGAAACCAGGGCTACTTTGTCTTCCCCTATCTGGACGACTGGCTCATCAGGGGTCAGTCAGATGTGCCAGGAGGCCAAACAAGCCACCCTCAGCACTATTGCTCTTCTCCAAAGGCTTTTCTCCCCTCCCAGAACTTGGAGTTCATAGGAACAAGGCTGGACTCTCTGCTGGCAAAAGCTTTCTTGCCAGCAGACAGGGCCCAAAGGTTGATGGCCTTGGCAAATCAGTTTCTCAGCAGGCCCCTGGTCTCCGCCAGACTCTGCCTAAGGCTTCTAGGCCACATGGCTTTGACAGTCCATGTGACCCCCAATGCCAGGCTCCATATGAGGCCTGTACAGTGGTGCCGTCGGACTCAGTGGTCTCAGGCCACAGGCAGCTTCAGAGACAGGATAAGGGTGTCCAGACAATTTCTGCTCTCCCTCAACTGATGGCTGCACCCGCCCAATCTACTAAAGGGGGTGCCTTTTCAGATTCCAGGGTACACAGTAGTGATGACCACAGACGCCTCCCTGCACGGCTGGGGAGCTCATTGTCTGGGCAAGTGCACCCAGGACCTGTGGTCGCCTTGGGAAGCTGCCGAGCAGATCAATCTCCTCAAACTCGGAGCTATTCGATTAGCACTCAAAGCTTTCACTCCTACCCTGGCTCACCAGTCTGTCCTGATTCAAACAGACAACCAAGTAGCCATGTTTTATGTGAACAAACAGGGCGGGACTGGGTCCAGGAACCTTTGTCGGGAGGCTCAGGACCTTTGTTCATTTGCCCTCAAGCACAACATGCTCCTCAAGGCTGTGTACCTTCCAGGCCAGAACCAACTACCTGGCAGACAGGTTAAGCAGAATACTGCAGCCCCACGAGTGGCAGCTGCATCCTTCAGTAGTTCAGAAGATCTTCCTAAAATGGGGTCTCCCTTTGATAAATCTCTTTGCCAGCCCAATGAACAAGCAACTGCCAAAGTTCTGCTCCAGGCAACCGCATCCTCTGCTGATAGCAGCGGATGCTTTTCTGATAGCCTGGTCTCAGGGCCTCCTCTATGCATTTCCTCCCACGCCCCTGGTGGTCCGAACTCTCTTCAAGATTCTTCAGGACAAGGCCTCGGTCCTGCTGGTGGCTCCCAGGTGGCCGAGACAGCCTTGGTTTCCTCTTCTGCTTCAGCTGGCGGTGGATCCCCCACTACCTCTAGGGTTGCAACCCGACCTCCTCTCACAGGAGCATGGTTCCCTTCTGCACCCCAATCTCAAAGCTCTCAATTTGATGGTCTGGAGGCTGCAAGGGTAGTTTTGGCTCCCTGGGGCCTACCTCAGGAAGTTGAGGAGGTTGTCCTAGCCTCTAGGAAACAGTCCACTATGAAAACCTATGCTGTCAAATGGAAAAGGTTTTCTGTGTGGTGTCAGCTGCGTACAGAGGATCCTTTCTCCTGTACTGTGCCAGTAGTCCTTCAGTACTTACTGCACTTGTCAAATCAAGGTCTTAAATCCAATTCTGTTCGGGTCCACTTCTCAGCTCTAGCAGCTCACCACTCTCTGGTGGAGGGACATTCTCTGTCTGGTCACCCCTTGGTGTCCCGCTTTCTTAGGGGCTTGCTTTTGCTTTTAGTGTAGCTGGGTTTAAAAAAGGTTTGGACAAGTTCCTGGAGGAAAGGTCCATAAACCATTATTAAGAAGGGACCCAGGATATCAATGCTTGAACCAATACAAGCATTGTGGAACCTGTGTCCCTTGGGGAAACTGCTAGGTACGTATGACCTAGATTGGCCACTGTTGGAAACAGAATACTGGGCTTGATGGACCTTGGTCTGACCCAGTATGGCATATCTTATGTTCTTATGTTCTTATGCTCAAGCCTCCCATCCGTCGTCCTGCCCCCTGAGTGGGAGCTGAATGTGGTCTTGCAGCAACTGACTCGCCCACCTTTTGAGCCGATGGCTACTTGTCCACTACGCTTCCTCTCCTGGAAGACGCTCTTCCTGATAGCCCTTACCTCGGCTAGGCGAGTAAGTGAGCTTCAGACCCTGGTCTGTGATAGGCCTTACACCAGGATTTATAGGAACAGGGTAGTCCTTAGGACTCATCCAAGTTCCTCCCTAAGGTTGTCTCCTCTTTCCACCTCAACCAGGAGGTGGTTCTTCCAACATTCTTCCCTAGGCCTCATGCAAGCCAGGCTGAAGCAATCCTGCATACCCTGGACTGTAGGAGGGCCTTATCCTTCTACCTTGACCGTACGCAGGGGCATAGAAGGGCTACCCAGCTCTTCGTATCCTTTGACCCCAATAAGTTGGGGTTGGCTGTGTCCAAGCGTACCTTGTCCATCTGGGTGGCTGACTGTGTCACCTGGGCTTACAAGGCGGCTGACCTTCCTTTGCAGGGTCGGGTTACAACCCGCCGAGTCAGGGCAATGGCTGCCTCAGTGGCTCATCTCCGCTCTGTGTCCTTGGTAGACATCTGCAGGGCTGCAACTTGGTCTTCAAGCCAGACTTTTGCGGCCCATTACTGTCTGGAGAGGGAGTCCTGTAGGGACAGTGCTTTTGGCCAAGCAGTATTCCGGAATCTCTTTGAGGTTTAGGCAACTCCTGCCCTCTGTTGGGCTACCGGTGGAGGTTGTGTCCTTGAAAAGCTTTTCTTTGCTGCTGAGACTAGAGGGAGTTCTCTTGTTCTGCCTGGGTTCCTCGGTAGCCCAGAGCTGGGGAGTCACCCATATGTGAGGACTGACTTCCTGCTTGGTCCTGGAGAAAGAGTAGTTACTCACCTGTAACAGGTGTTCTCCAGGAGCAGCAGGAATCAGTCCTCACAGCACTCCCTCCTCCCCTTGGAGTTGCAGTTGTACATAGTTCATTTTTTCATTTTTGTGTGCTGTTCTTAGCTATGTCATTTGACTGAGGTAAGATGGCACCTTTATGCGGGAACGGAACCGCGCATGCGTGCCTGCATTCCCAAAGGCTTTCATAGAAAGTTGGGGAAATGCTCCGCTGGGGCTTCATCGGCGCCGATGACACCCATATGTGAGGACTGATTCCTGCTGTAGCTTGAATATGCAACTTACTTTTTATAGTAACTGTATGAGTACAGTATAGTAAAGTGTTCAAATGTTAGCATGATACACAATTTAAAAGTGAGAGAAACTCTGAAATCGGCCAATTAACGTAATAGCAATAATATGGAAAATGTCAGTAACACAAAATTAGCACAATAGAACCTTTTATATAACAGAGATGCTCAGTGTCAGTATAATACAAATGAGACACCTTAGTAGGCATCAGAGGGAATGTGTAGTTGAGACAGAGAAGATGGGTAAGACAAAGGTGTCAAGATAAAACACGGGTGGTTAGATAGGGGAGGGGGGTTAAAATTTTAGGTGCAACTAGTCTCAGCTTCTGGACCAGCTTGCTGCACAGCCTCTAATATTTTGTAGATGTTTGTCGTAATTCTGCATGTGTAATAGATCTTTTAATCGTTAATTGCCCTCCTTTCTTTGGCAATTTGAAGTACATATTTCCTTATTGACAGTGTTTGTTTTTTCAGTGTATTTTGGTATTCTGTGGCTAGTTGCTTTCTCTGTCTTATGGCCAAAATATTTAAGAGCTTTGTAGGCCTAGTTTGTATAGTTTAAACATGTTTTCTAGTGTGGAATGTAATTTTCCTTGAGGACATACCAATTAAAACTTAGAGATCTTGTTTTTAAGTTCTATTAATTCCAGACCTTGCAAGTATATGGCTAGAGAGCATATGGGTGTGGTCTGTTTTTCAGCCTGCATGCACATATCTGGCATAGGATCTTACTATGATGCTGCTCTTATTCATGTTGCCAGCAAAAGAAGCTTTGGGTTTTAAATGGTTTTTAATTCATACATGGAAGAAACGTTTTTCACCCTAGGAAGTAGAAACAATGTTCAGGTTTCAGAGTGTCAGTTTTACTTACAGTATTCTCAAAATGTTTTCTTCTAGGTGGGTCTGATGGTTCCAGACTCTATGATTATGTATGGAGGTACAACTCCAGTGTGAATGAATGGACAGAGGTGTCTCCAATGCTCAAGCCTAGGGAATATCACAGCTCAACAGTTTTGAAAGGTTTGCTGTATGTTATAGGCTCGGATAGCACTGAACGCTATGACCACACTATAGATGCCTGGGAGGCCTTACAGCCTATGTTATACCCAATGGACAACTGTTCAACTACTTCCTGTCGGGGGAAGCTCTATGCCATTGGCTCTCTTGAAGGCAAGGACATTATGATTATACAATGTTACGATCCAGAGACTGATTTATGGTCACGTGTGAACTGTGGGCAATTGCCACCTTGGTCTTTTGGGCCAAAAACTGTAACACTTAATGGACTCATATATTTTGTAAGGTAAGAAATGGTTTATCTTGGGGGAACTTTCTCCAGATGGGTTAGTTTTGCACATACGTTACAGAAGAATCCCTTGCACCAAAATAACCATAGAAAACCTCTCCTGAGGGCAATTAGAAACAATCCCCTTTATGAGGAGCAAAAGACCACAGTGTTACTTTACTTTGTATCTAGACCCTCAGTACAGCACCAGAGAACATATTTTGCCAGAGGGGACTGAACTTTCACACCAACATCATTCGTCAGAAAAAAAACTCCTCATAAGTGTCCACAACGGTGTACAAAAATCAATAATCTTATCTATCTTGTTCCACTATGTGTTTTTCAACAAATCTTTTCTTGGTATTTTAATTTGTAGTTATCAAACCTACGAAGTGAGATTCTGTTCTGTCATTATGTTAAAGTAGAACCTTGACAAACAAAGAGCATTAGTATCACTTATCTGTAGAAAAGCTGAAATCCTCATGTCCTCGGTGAGAGCTGTTCCCCCCCCCCCCCCCATCCAAACAGCCCGACAAAGATCTTTGGCTTCATAGCTGCATCAGGGGCTTCTGCATTTTCAATTCCTATCACTGGCATCATATTTGTGTGCTTGAGTTTAAATATGAGTGTAATGTCAGATTTTGTTCAAAGTCCAAAGATAGTTGCTCAAGGATTCACATATGCTTGCTGAAAGAAAAGAGAAAAACAAATCGGCTTTGAAGTTTCTGTTGCTTGAATGTTATAAAAGCTAACTGTATAAGTTCTCTCCCCCTTTGGGTTTAAGCTAACTAATGATCTGCCTTTTGGAAAGGATAAAGTTAAATGAACAAATGCCCAGGCAACTTTTTTTCAGTGCTGGAAAACTACAGTGGAAAATCTGCTACTAGCATTAAAAGAATGGTAGAAATTACAGATACATATTAATTTCCTATTTTAGGGCATCTGTCCAGTCCAATCCAGACAAGTTGGTTATGCATGCCAACCAGTAGGTGGAGGCTGAGGGGGGGAAAAAAGCACCCAGTGCAGTATAAGTAGCCTGTGCCCATTGACCCGAGCCAGTATTTCTCAGTCTCCAGCAGGTGGTATGCATAGCTTGTGTTGACTGCGGAGCCTTGCTTGAGGCCTGTTTTGGCCTGGATTGCAGAATCCAGTGGGCCCAGATCTCTTCCTCACTGTCCCCCAGCTGCCTCCTCTGCTTCTCTCCCTCCTTTTCCTCTCCCCAACTTTTAGGAGGGGGCCGGAGATTGTAGTCTGGGTGTCTTAGTTGCTGTACTATTTTTTTTAAAGTTGATTGGGGGGGGAGGGAGAGAGAAGCATACGGGCACGCTTGTTAAAGTATCTTTTGACTGTAGCAGTTCCCACAGAGGGGGCGCCCTGGGTAAATCCTGCTGGCCCTGAAGGTCTGTTTGCTGTCTGCTTTTTCTTTTTGCTGGGGGATAATCAGAGCACACTGCGGCCGCATGGAGAGGGGCCAGTGTGCTCCGTGCAGCAGCCACAGGGCACGGCTGTCCAACATCGGGTTGTGCTGTGGCTGCCACAAAGCCAATGAAATTGCAGCAGAGAGGTGGCAGTCCCACAGTTTTGGTGGAAACCACTGCCATTTTAGAATCTGTTCTGCAGCCTGATGCTGGCAGCCTGGGGCCACCATTTCTGCAAAATGCCCACAATTTTCATGGTAGTAAGAGGCCCAGTTGGCCTGTTAGTATGGGGGGAGACTGGGGAGATCCCCTTCTCCCCCAGGTCCCTTGGGGGTTGGCGGTGGCAGTGTGTCCCAGGTGTGAATGCTGGGACAGGGAGCCTGATAAACACTCCATGGCCTCCCTGGTTCTGCTGGACCCACTGGAGGGCCCATCGGGCCTCTTGGACGACTTCCAGGGGGAGGTGGAGGAAGATGAGCTCTCTCCAATGGAAGATTCATCAGCCGTCTGGATCTTCCACAGAGATGAGCCCCCTGCGCTGATCACAGAATCACTTGCGGCATTCCGGATCGCAGAGCCTGGACCTGTGGGTGCAGACCTGGAGAAGGTCATCTTGATATAGGGTATCAGCTAGCCTTCTCAATCATTCCCAGTCCATAAGGCCCTGCGGGCTGTGATTGACAAGGAGTCAAGCACTCTGAACACGGGGCTTTGGGTGGGGTGTAGTATAGCTCGCTTGTATCCTATACCACCCGAGGAGAAGGAGCAGCTGCGTCTCCCGAAGATGGTTGCCAATCATGGTGGCGGTAATGCAGAAAATCATCATTCCTGTGGAGGGAGGCGCAGCTCTGAAGAATTCGCAGGACCGGTGCATGAAGGTGTTGCTCAAGCAGACCTTCGAAGTGACTGCCCTGGGATTGCATGGGGCCTATGTGGCCTGTTCTTGTCTCCGCTGGTCGTAGAGCAGCAGGAGGAGGCGCGTGTTGCTGGCTGGGTGACAGATGCCTGGATGGAATCCAGGACCACCTTCCTAGCGGATTTGCTTTATGATCTCTTGCGGGTGTCTGCCAAAAGTATGACCATGGTGGTGGGGCCTGCTGCCTCCTCTGGCTACGCAACTGGTCGGTGGATGTGGCTTCCGAAACGAAGCTCACTAAGCTCCTTTTCTCGGGCAAGTTGCTCTTTGAGGAGGGTTTGGCGAAACTGGTCAAGGCCCTGGGGGAATCCAAGGTCCCTCGGCTTCCGGAGGATAAGATCAAGGTGGGTAGAGGCGGCCTGGTCTGAGGTCTTGGCAGCTTTTGAGCTTTTCGCCCCTCTTGAGGGGGGAATCCCCAGCAGACCGGTTCCTGCAATGGGGCTCTTCCTTTCAAGGGGGAGCCCTGGGGGAGGCAGGTGTTCGCTCCCATCGCCCTAGCCGCTGCCATGCCCTCCCAAAGAAGGTCTGGGGGGGCCCTGGTGGTGGTGCAGTCAGTGGGATATATCCTTGCATTCTCCTGGCCACTGCGAGATCTTTTCATGTTCTCCCCTTGCAGGTCGGCCCCAAAGGCACATGCAATGGAAGAGGCACTCGAGCGCTTGTTGCAGCTCAAAGTGGTGATGCTGGTGCCGAAGGCCAACTGGGGCCTTGGCAGGTACACCTCCTACTTTGTGGTTTTGAAGAAAATGGGGATCTGGCACCCTATTCTGGATCTCAAAGGGGTCAAAAGGCCCTCAGAGTACCGTGTTTATGCATGGAGACCTTGCAGTCTGTGATTGTGGCAGTGAGCCAAGGCAAATTTCTTACCTCCTTGACCTCACCAAGGCTTATTTACACATTCCGTTGCTATTGGAGCATCTGTCATCAGATTTGCAGTGCTCAAAGGGCACTTCCAGTTTCAAGCATTGCCCTTTGGACTCGCCAGTATCATGCCGATGGTGGATCGGTTCTCGCTTATGGCCTGAGTCTTGAGAGGCCACGGCTGAGGCGCTGTAGTTATTCAGAGCTGGTTATAGCGACCTTGTTGCAAGCATGGAGGCATTCTACTTCTCTGGCCTATGTGAGTTTGGAGACTTTCTGAGCCTAGTGTGCAAACCAGGAGTTCTGGCCCTTTGGGGCCCCAATGTCCGCTATTTTGGGGTTCTTACAAACTGGGTTGGACAAGGGCCTGGCGCTGGGCTCATTGCTGGTCCAAGTAGTGTCGTTGGCTTGCTACCGTGGCTGGGTGCCCGACGTGTCCCTGGTCTCCCATCCAGATGTGGTCCGATTCTTGGGCATGAAGCATTTGCGAAACTCCCCCCCCCCCCCCCTGCTCCTCCCCAGCAGACACGCTGATTCTGACCTGGGATCTCAACCTGGTTTTGTCTGCACTGAGCAGTCTGCCTTTCGAATCCCTATGGGGCGGGGGGGGGGGGGGTGGCTTCGCTCAAGGACTTGACTCTCAAGGTCGTTTTCTCGGACATTTGTTCAGCCCGGCAAATCTGTAAGCTCCAGGTGCTTACGTGCCAGGAGCCTTTTCTGGTGTTCTCCAAGGAGAAGGTGGTCCTGTGGCTGGCTGGTACCTTTCTTTTTGCTTAAGGTGGTCTCTGACTTTCACCTTAATCAGATGGTCACCCTACCCTCATTTGGGGAGGCATCAGGACTCTCTGGAGTGCGCTCTTTTGCAAAAGCTGGATGTTTGCACAGCCCTGGAGCATTTTGTGGCTGTGACTCGGGTGTTTCGGTGCTCGGCGAGGTTGTTTATCCTCTTCAGCAGCCCTCGGAAAGGGGAGGCAGCCTCTAAGGCCTCCATTGATTCTTGGATCCAAAAGGTGATCGGGTTGGCCTATCTGTTGAAGGGCAGACGGGTGCCTGCGTGCTTTTGGGCACACTCGGCTAGGGTTCAGGCCTCGCCCTGGGTGGGGCTGGGATAAGTGCCTCCCCTCAAAATCTTTCGGGCAGTCTCTCTGCATTCTTTTGTTCGGCATTGCTGCTTGGATCTCCAAGCCCAGCAGGTTGCATGTTTTAGGGCAGTGATGCTAAGGGCTGGGGCTGTGGTTCCCTATCATTGTTAATACTGCTCTGCTATGTCCCACTTTTCTGGATTAGACTGGAGGGAAGTCCTGGAAGGTGAACTTAGGCCTTACCTGTAATTTTATTTCCTGTAGTCCCGCCAGTCTAGTCCAAGACCCTCCCTTTTTGGAAGGTTTGCAGGAATTTAGCTCATTCTTCCACAGCTTTTTGGGTGCGTGCAGGAGTGATGGATTCCTAAATGTGTGTGTCTGTCTTGGGGGGGGGGTGGGGAGAGCCAACTTTGGGAGTTGGCCTGGCAGTAGTGGACTTGGTCCGCTAGTTGCTCTATCTCTGTACTGAGTGCAGAAAGTAGGTGCAAGGCTCTTGCAGCATGGGGTAGCCCCACACCTTTGGGATTGGAAGTGGCTTTGGGGAGCTGGCCCAGTACACTGGTGAGTGTCAAATACTGACTCAGGTCAGTAGACACAGGCTATTTATACTGCATTGAGCAAGTTGTTTTGTTTTTTTGGGTTTTTTCCCTCAGTCTTCACCTGCTGGTTGACATGCATAACCCACTTGTCTGGACTGGACTGGAGCGACTAGAGGAAAGAAAATTAGCAGGTACAGCCTAATTTCACCTTCTATATCATGCCCTCCATTACAGTCCAGATGTATGTATCTCCCTCCACCAACAGCTGGGAGAACTGAGCATGTCACGCTTGTGATGTCACAGTAGAAGAGCTGCTTGCCCTGACTCCACAACCAGTATCTCAGTCTCCATCAGCTGGGGAGGAACCTCTGTGTAGACTGGACTGCAACTAAACGTACAAGGAGATTAAATGTATATTTCAATTTAGCTGATTTTTCTGCTTTGCTGACATCTTGGGCTGTTGTCAGTCGATTGAGGAGCAGGGGTTCAGCCTGTTCTGCAAGAACTGGGACCATTGGGTCGATTAGGGGTCTGGTAAGGGGTACACTCCTGGTGGTCCAGGTCCTCCCCCCCCCCCCCAGTCTGTCCCATGGGCAGAGCACATCCTTTAGACTAAGGTTTGAGCTGCCTCAATTCTTTACTGCAGATCACTGTTTTTTGTGTGGACTTGCTCTTTTAAAAAACAAACAAAAAAGGAGCACACAGTCAAAAGCCGCAGGGGAAACACTGTACACAACGATGGAGGCAGGCAACTGAACTTTCTGCCATTCAACCAGCCAGCTTTCTTGGTTAATTTTGTCTGAGCTTATGTAGGTGAGTGCTTTTCTTTCATTCCCCCTCTTGAGGGTCGGTTTATGTTAATTTTAGTTTCAGCGGGTTTATCCATGCCTTCAGAGAAGCCGTGGTGTTTGTCCTGCGGTAGGCGTCAGGGGTCAGCTTCAGTGGCGGGAATTTGCTGATCTCCAGGAACAAGCAGGAATGAGTCTTCACATATGGGTATCGTCTGTACCGACGGAGCCTGCATGGGAACGCTCCCCAGCGTCCAAAAGGAAAGCTTTTGGGAGCATCCCACAGCGCCTGCGCGCTGCCTTCCCGCCTTTCCCAACCGCCTCTCTCCAGTTCTTCTTTTCCGCAGAGCCAGCAGGTCGTGTTCCTGTCACCGCTGAAGAATTTCTTTATTTTCTTTTATTTCTTTGGTCGCGCGTCTGCCTTCTCGACGCTGGACCGGTACCGCCGGTCTTTTCTTTCTTTATTCTAAAAAAAAAAAAAAAAAAACTACTGTTTTTCTCACTTCAGTGCATTTTTTTCTTCTTTAGCCTTAGGCCTAGGAAATTTTTCCTCATGGAAAAGCCCGCCTCCGGATTTAAAAAATGCACAAAGTGCAGTGGCACTATTTCTGTCACCAACACCCATGAATGGTGTCTAAAATGTTTAGGTCCTGACCACTCCATTACGGATTGTGAGTCCTGTTCCATGATGTCTAAAAGAGGTCTACAGAATCGAGCAGCCAAGCTCAGTACCCTGTTTCCCTCTGATGCAGCTTCGGTTGCATCGACGTCTTCCAGGGCTGCTGCTTCCTCCCATGGATCTCAGGTAACCAAACTTAAGTCCAGCCGGTCCTCGAAGGGTAAATCTCCCTCTAGGTATCGAGATGCCTCCGGGCTTGCTCTCGAGGAATCCGCACTGGCAAAATTACCCCAGCGGGAGGCTCCGGCTTCCAAAGCTTTATCTATGGGGTCACAGGTTGACATCGATGGCTCGGCCTCGACTAATCACCTGTTGCCATGTTCTGGGGTACCGGTGGTTTCCACTGGTACCGACATGCAGACATTGGTTGCGTCGATGGATCAGAATATCCTGACCATGCAGCGTGCCATCACGGCATTCATACACGCTGCGACGCCTTCGGTACCGCAACAAACTCCGTTGCCGGTACCAACTCCGGCACCGGTACCGATATCGGTGCCGGTACCGATTGCATCGACATCGGCTTCGGTGTCGACTGCAGTGGTACACTGTTCTGTGATGCCCATCAGTACCGATCACTCCCGATGTCGATACCACCCGGTACGCGTATCGGGCTCTGCAGGAGCATCCAAACAGGCGATACTTCGATTCCTCTGAAGACTCTGATGAATCAGAGGCCTCTGTCGAAGCATCGGTGATCCTTCCTCAGGAGCCCTCTTCTCCAAAAAGGAGAATGTCTCCTCCAGAAGACTTGTCTTTTCAAAACTTCATTAGGGAAGTGGCCAGAGGCCTTTCCATCTCAGTGGCCCCTGAGACAGAGCCTAGAGCCAAAAAATTAGATATTTTACAATATCCTAAGGCTCCTAAAGAGGCAGCCACTTTACCAATACATGAGATTCTTTATAATCACATATTGGGCATATGGGAGACACCTCTCACCACTTCCCCTCATTCTCATATGTTGGACACCATGTACCGTGTTCCTCCTTGTCCTGGCTTTCATAAGACTCAGCTTCCTCACCACTCCATTGTGGTGGAGTCTGCTATGAAGAAGATAGAGTACAAAAAGGCACTCTTCTGCTCCTCCAGGAAGAGAATGCAGAACCTTAGATGCCTTTGGCAGGAGAATTTTCCAGGCCAATATGCTTGTTGCCAGAATCAACTCCTATAGTCTCTATATGGGGATGTTTCTAAAAAGTTACAGATCACCTGCAAACTTTATCTCCTTTCATTTCAGAAGATAAAAGGGAAGAGTTCCTCACCTGGCTCAAACATGCCCAGGATGTTTCCAAGTTTTTCAACCGTGCAGCCTTTGACTCTTTTGAAGGTGCCAGCAGAGCCTCGGCTATTGCCATAGGTGCACGCAGAGTTGCTTGGTTACAAGCTTCTGATTTGGAACCCTGGGTTCAGGATGGATTAGGAAACCTTCTTTGTACACGTGAAAACCTTTTTGGCAAAGATTGGCAAGCAAAGGCCACCCAGATGGATGCTGAAAATTCTGCTTTAGATAGACTTTCAAAGTCTACTTTTGCTGTCATCTTCTGCAGGTCGTTTTGCTACAAAGAGACAGCAACAACCGAAACAGGCCAAGCCTAAGGCTGCTAGGACTGCTACGGCCCAACAGCCTCAGCCTCCTCAGGGCCTTTGACTTACAGCTAGAGAACTTAGCCTTTCTGGCTCTAGAACATCCAGAGCCTCTCACCATTCCAGGAAGGTTAGCTCACTTTGCTCCCGGATGGGAACAAATCACAGCAGAGCAATGGACCCTCTCCATCATAAGGGAAGGGTACAAGCTTCATTTCTTAAACCTTCCTCCTCACACCATGGTGAGACAGTTCAATTCTCCAACATCTCTCCTCGACCTTCTGGGTCAGGAGATTGCTACCCTTATTGCCCAAGGGGCAATAGAAGAGGTACCTCTTCTTCAACAGGGCTCAGGGTTCTACTCCCCCTACTTTCTCATCCCAAAGAAAACAGGGGGCTACAGACCCATATTAGATCTCAGAGAATTGAACAAGTTTCTATGCAAGGAGAAATTCAAGATTACTTCTCTCAGTACTCTCCTCCCTACCTCCAGAGTCAGGACTGGCTTTGTTCTCTAGATCTCAAGGATGCGTACACCCATGTCCTCATCCATCCAACACACAGAAGGTTCCTTCGGCTCCTTTTTCAAGGAAAGCACTATCAATACAGTGTGCTTCCCTTCGGTCTGGCCTCTGCACCAAGGGTGTTCACAAAATGCATGGCAGTAGTAGCTGCATTTCTACGCACTCTAGGAATATTTGTATTCCCATATCTTGACGACTGGCTCATCCGAGCTCCATCCCAGTCAGAGGCCCAGGCTTCCCTGGCCTGCACAAGGCGTATCCTTCAGTATCTGGGACTTGTAATAAACATCCCAAAATCCCATCTCACCCCTACTCAATCTCTGTTCATAGGGGCCTTACTGGATACCACCACTGCAAGGGCCTATCTTCCCCAGGCCCGTTGCCTACGCTTGGTGCAGTTAGTCTCCCAGATTCAGTTGAAGTCCCTTTTAACTGCTCGAGAGATGTTACAACTGTTAGGCCACATGGCATTCACCGTGCATGGTGGTCCCTTATGCTCGCCTTCACATGAGGGCAGCTCAATGGACTTTGTCCACCCAATGGACCCAGGCATCAGGGTGCCTGTCAGACAAAATAGCAACCTAGAGCAATCCGTCCTTTTCTTTCCACTCCTGCCCTAACCACCCTCTTGCTTTCCCTTGTACTGTCCCGTCTCGATTATTGTAATGTCTCTTTTGCCGGCCTATCCAAGTCCCAGTTGTCTCGCCTTCAACGTGTCCAAAATGCTACTATCCGTTTACTGTCTCATGCTTCCCGTTTCGATCACGTCACTCCCCTTCTCTATCAACATCACTGGTTACCCATCTTCTTCCGTGTTCAATATAAATTTCTAATCTTTGCACACAAAGTAATCCATTCTGGCACTCCTCTTTATCTGGCAAATCAAATACACTTCCACACCTCCCACCGTCTTCTCCGCTCCATACACATAAACCGCATGGTTCTTCCTTCCCCCGCACATGCCCGTCTGGAAAAAAACCCGCTCCTCTGCCTTCTATTTTCTGGCCCCAAGCCTCTGGAATTCACTCCCCCCCTCTCTCCGTGCAGAAGACTCCTACCAATCATTCAAAGCCCAGCTGAAAACCCACCTTTTCTCCCTTGCGTTTGACCCTCCTCCTTAGTCTTTCTCTCCTCCCCTTTTCCATTGTCATCGCCCACATACCATATATCCCCCCCTCCTCCCTCCCTTGATAGCGTTTGTTTATTGTTACTTTTTATGTTATGTTATCTTTGCTCTCAGCTTTCCTGCCTCTGTCCTCCCTTCTTTCCTATAATCTGATGGCGTTCTTTTCCTTTTTTTCCTGCAGCCAAGTGCTTGTTTTAACTTGCTTGTTTTAACTTGCCTTATTTTATTATTGTAAACCGCTCAGGTGCCCTTGGTATTGAGCGGTATAACAAATTTTTAAATAAACATAAACATAAATTTTGCTCTCTCCAGTGGTGGAGGTCCACCCAAAATCTGTTGCTGGGGTCCCCCTTTCAATAGGTGTTACCCCAAGCAACCCTTACGACAGATACCTCCCCAAAGGGTTGGGGGGCTCATCTACAAGATCTCTCCACCCAGGGCATCTGATCTCCACAGGAGACATCTCTACATATCAACCTCTTAGAGCTCAGAGCAATCTTTCTAGCTCTGAGTCTTCCACACCCTGATCAGCTACAAGACAGTCCTCATCCACACGGACAACCAAGTAGCCATGTTCTACGTGAACAAGCAGGGTGGGACTGGCTCTCTGTCGCTTTGCAACGAAGCTCTGAGATTGTGGGCCTTTGCCAGAGAGCATCAAATTAATCTCATGGCAGTGTATCTTCCAGGGGTTCAAAACTCTTGGGCAGACAGACTCAGTCGAGTTCTGCTTCCACACGAATGGTCCCTCCATGGGGACCAGATAGCCAGGATCTTTCAAATTTGGGGAACCCCAGACATAGACCTGTTTGCAAGTCCGTGGAATGCCAAACTTCCCCGGTTCTGTTCCAGGATTCCGTGTCAGGGAGTTCAGGCCAGGGATGCCTTCCTCCTTCATTGGGGGCAAGACTTCCTCCTTGCCTTTCCACCCATTCCCCTAATTTCCAAGACACTGTTCAAGCTTCAGAGAGACAAGGGGTCTATGATCCTCATAGCACCACGTTGGCCACGCCAAGTGTGGTACCCTCTACTTCTGCATCTCTCTCAAGCTCCCTCCCTGGACTTGGGATCTGCTCCAGACCTCCTATCCCAGGAGGAGGGAACGTTGTGGCACCCAAATCCCCAGTCTCCATCTCAGGGCCTGGTTGCTGAAGGCCTAGACCTTCAAGATTTGCATCTTTCTCAGCAAGTGAAGGATATCCTTCATGCTTCCAGAAAGCCTTCCACCAGACGTTCCTATGATTTTAAATGGAAGAGGTTTACCATTTGGTGTGCAGAGAAGGGTCTTAACCCTCTTGCAATACCTCTGAATTCTTTACTAAAGTATTTGCTGCATTTATCCCATGCAGGCCTTAAAACGAATTCAGTAAGAGTCCATTTGAGTGCTATTGCAGCATCCCTTAAGCCTCTCAATGGTCAGCCTATTTCCTCTCATCCTCTTATAGCAAGATTCATGAGAGGCCTTCTTTTGACTAAACCTCCCATTAGACCACCTCCAGTGGCATGGGACTTGAATCTGGTTCTTGGCCAGCTTATGAAGCCACCTTTTGAACCCTTAGCCACTACCTCCTTGAAATTTCTTTCCTGGAAGGTTACTTTTCTCATTGCAGTCACTTCAGCTCGCCACATTAGTGAGCTGCAAGCCTTGGTGGCTAATCCTCCTTATACAAGGTTCCATCATGACAAGGTAGTCCTCAGGACTAATCCACACTTTATGCCTAAAGTGGTCTCGCCTTTTCATCTGAACCAGGAAGTTTATTTACCTGTCTTTTTTCCAGGACCTGATGCATCAAGTGCAGAGAGGAATCTTCATACCCTGGATTGTAAGAGAGCTCTTGCTTTTTACTTACAAAGGACACAGCAACATAGAAAGTCCTCTCAACTCTTTGTTGCTTTTGATCCCTCTCATTTAGGACTTCCAGTCTCTAAGAGAACACTGTCCAATTGGATTGCTCAGTGTATTTCTTTCGCCTACCAGAGTAAGAACCTTTCTTTGGAGGGCCATGTCACAGCTCACAATGTGAGGGCCATGGCAGCCTCTATGGCTCATCTAAATTCTGTGTCCATCGACCAAATCTGTCGAGCGGCCACCTGGTCCTCGGTTCATACCTTTACAGCCCATTACTGCTTGGACAAGGACTCCCGTCGGGATGCCTTGTTTGGTCAGGCTGTTCTCCAACACCTGTTCCATACCTAATCAACTCCTACCCTCCATCCCTGGCTGGATGCCTGAGATTCATGGGTGGAGGTAGAGCCCTTCTCGAGGACTTACAACTTGGGTGATCTCCCAGGCATCTCTAGCTGGGGAGTCCCCATATGTGAAGACTCATTCCTGCTTGTTCCTGGAGATAGCACAGTTACTTACCTGTAACAGGTGATCTCTGGGAACAGCAGGAATAAGTCTTCACAACCCACCCACCTCCCCTAGGAGTTGTATCTCTCTCTATCTATCTTTCCTCTCTCTTTGTCTCAGCTTTAAAACTCGAACTGGAGAGAGGCGGTTGGGAAAGGCGGGAAGGCAGCGCGCAGGCACTGTGGGATGCTCCCAAAAGCTTTCCTTTTGGACGCTGGGGAGCATTCCCGCGCAGGCTCCGTCGGTACCGACGATACCCATATGTGAAGACTTATTCCTGCTGTTCCCAGAGATCACCTGTTACAGGTAAGTAACTGTGCTTTCTTGTGTTCGGGAGGGGAAAGCAGTTTTTGTCTACCTCAGTTCATTATCGTTCCTCCAGTTTAGTCCTCCACCTCTGGGTAGTGTACCTCCTCTGCAGCTTGGAGACTGGG
This sequence comes from Ichthyophis bannanicus, assembly GCA_033557465.1. NCBI lineage: Eukaryota > Metazoa > Chordata > Amphibia > Gymnophiona > Ichthyophiidae > Ichthyophis > Ichthyophis bannanicus. Next base: position 78,421,717 of record CM066042.1, read on the forward strand.
CATGTCAAAAATGTGAAATCACTGGATGTAGTCTGCTGGTCTCTCCCATCAGCCCCAGTGTGTCCAGTCTCCATGCAGCAGGAGGACGTAGTGAGCCTAGGTGCTGGGCTCATTTGAGGAACAGATAAGGAGCTGTTAGAGTAGCATTAGAATAATTTGTTTAATTTACCTTCATCCTTTCAGTTTTCTTAATTTGATCACTGTCTCTTTAAAAAACAAACAAACAAACCCCCCCCCCCCCCCCCCCACTGCCTGTGTTGCTTGTGCCGGTTCCTGCCTGCCCTCTCGTACTGCTGTTTCTTCTATTGAATTTCAGATCAGATCTCTCCCCCTTGAAAGTACGGGGGAGAGCTCTGCAGCTGTCAGCAGCCGTGGCGATCTGAGCAGCCGCAATCCTGCTAGCTCCATGGCAGCAGCAGCAGGAAGCTTGTCCAGCGGCTCTCAGCTTGCTGTTCGGCGGAGCGGAGCCGCACGGGCTGGAGTGCTGCGGCATCGGCAAAGTGCATAGAGCTCTGAGGTGAGCATTTGGTTTTCTTTTGGCGATCGGGGGCAGACAACCGGGCCGGTAAGTGGGATTAGAATGCAGCAGCGCACAGGTCGGCGTGAAGAGTTTGGCGCCATTTCCTAGACAGCCAGTGGCTGCCATTTTAGCAGCCTGTGAGCCGCGTGGCGTCAGATCGCACGGTTTCGTTTAATGTCCTTGATTTTGATTCCCTTTTCATTTCCTTTTGAGTTATTTTGATTTTTCGGGACTTCTTTGATCTGCTTGCACTTTTTGGAGGTCCTGAAGGTGTAGGTTGCATTAGGTTCCGGGGTGGTCTCTCCGGGGCGATTTGACTGGTAATAAGGCTTAGTTAAAGTTGAAAAAAAAAAGATCTAGTTCACACAAATTTGTGCTTTCTTATTGACCGCTTCTGGTGGTTTGGGGGGTGGAGCCTGTGGTGGCATGCCCTCAATGTGTAGTCTGAGGTACCCGCAGGGGGGTTATTGATGACTCTGGGATCTGCAGGTGCTGCACAGCGGTCTCTACCTGCGTGGAGCAGCAGATGGAGATTAAAGTGGGGCAGGACCTTCTGGATACTTCGGCTGAGGCGAAAAGAGGTTCTGCTGGCCATATCGCCAGGAGTGGAGCAGGAGACTCCAGCCGGACCCTTGGGGGGGATGGCAACTGGGGGATCCTGCCCGCAACTCTGAGATTTCTGTCTAGATTTTGTTTTAATCATGCATCAGGCGTTTTGTTTGAGGCGGCAGGGGAAATTGCCTGATGCTTCGCCTCTTGCTACGATGACGCAACAGCCTGGCGCAGCTGAAGCGGGTAGCAGTCCCCTGAGGCCCTTAAAGAGATCCAGACCTCGGGAGCTTTCGCCTTCGGAGGTGGAGTGGCAAGAGTCGGAAGAAACCTATGTAGACCTTGAAAACAGGAATGGACGAGTTAGAAGGAGAGATTTGGATCTTTCAGAAAGAAGAGCTAGCGGCTCTTATCACGGAGTCCCTCCAGACGCTAAAGCTTGCTACGGAACAACCTACGGAGGAGGACAATGGGGAAGACCCTATTATCCAGGCCGTGAGACAAACTCAAGTAGTGTTTCCCGTTCACCCTGTGGTAGACTGCATGATCCGGGACGAGTGGGATCAGCCAGAAGCTGGACTGAGGAATATGAACCAGCTGTATCCATTGGCAGATAAAGACAAAGAGGTTCCGTTCTCCGCGGATTGATGTGGCAGTGTCAGCAGTGACTAAGAAGACTACTATTCTGATGGAAGGTAGCGCAGCCTTGAAAGATGCGCAGGACAGGAAAGTGGATAATTTATTGAAGCAATCTTTTGAAACCAACGCTGTGTCATTACAGGCTTCCATTTGTGGAGCGTGGGTGGCAAGAGCATGCCTCAGATGGTCCTAAAGTTTAAGGCAGACTGCGCAGCTGGAGCAAGAGAGTCTGAGAGAGCTGGATCGCCTAGAGTCGGGGTCTGCCTATTTGGCAGATGTACATTACGACTTAATCAGGGCGCTGGCTAATAGTATGGCATCGTTGGTGGCCGCCCGTAGAGCCCTGTGGTTGAGGAATTGGGCGGCAGATGGCTCTTTTAAGTCGCGACTCAGTAAGCTCACGTTTAAGGGAAAGTTATTGTTCGGAGAGGATCTTGACAAGTTGGTTAAGGATTTAGGGGAGTCAAAAGGTGGAAGACTCCCGGAGGATAAGCCTAAGCAGGGGAAGTCCGTGCCAGCCTTTCGGGGTCAGTTTAGAGATTTTCGGAAATTTCGGACTTCTCGCTTGGGTGGATTCCAAAGAGAACGATTTGCTTCTAGAGCCTAGGGGTTTCATGGAGCAAGTAGAGGTTTTGCAACAGCAGCCGCTGCAGCAGCTCGAAAACCGCAATGAAGAGCAGCGGGCCCCCATAGGAAGCAACCCAATAGGCGGGCGACTTTGGGGATTTCTTCCTGCCTGGGCCCAAATAACGATGGATCAATGGGTATTAGCGATAATTCGCGATGGTTATGTGCTGGAATTTGTGAAACCAGTAAGAGTCATTTGTGATGTCTCCCTGCAAAGGACAGAGAAAACCCCTGGCGGTCCATCACACGTTAAATTGATTGTTGCAAATGGGAGCGGTCATGCCGGTGCCGATAGAAGAATACGGCCGATACTCCATTTATTTTGTAGTGCCAAAGGAGGACGGTGCTTTTCACCCTATCTTGGACCTAAAAGGAGTAAACCGTTGTCTCCGGGTGCCTCATTTCAGGATGGAGACGTTAAGGTCCGTTTATAGTGGCGGTCCGACAAGGAGAGTACTTGACGTCTCTTGATCTTACGGAAGTGTATTTACACATCCTGTTCAGAGCGCCCCACCGAAGGTTTTTGCGTTTTGCTCTTCCTTCAGGACACTATCAGTTCCAAGCGTTGCCATTCGGGCTGGCAACGCGTTGCGCACTTTTTCACCAAGATCATGGTGGTGGTGGCAGCAGCATTACAAAAGGAAGGAATTCTGGTGCATCCCTATCTCGACGATTGGTTAATTCGAGCAAAATCCAAAGCCAAGAGCGTCAGGGTAACGGACGAAGTAGTGAAGTTCTTGGAGGGTCTCGGTTGGGTGGTCAATGTGACCAAAAGTCACTTGGTGCCATCTCAGGATCTCGAATATCTGGGGATGCGATTCGACACGCAGAAAGGAACAGTGTTTTTGCCAAATCGTCGCATTCAAGTCCTTCGACATCTGGTTCGCAAGTTCAGAGCCGTTTCGGCGCCCTCAGCGTGGAGTTACCTGCGGGTGCTGGGGACGATGGCGGCGTCCTTGGAAGCGGTGCCATGGGCCAGGTTTCATATGCGCTCGTTACAGCGAGCACTGCTTCGCCATTGGTCGCATCAGGACGACTCGCTGAACAGACTACTTCCCTGTCCTCTCGGGGTCAGGCGTGTTCTGCGATGGTGGCTACTCCCAGCCTCCTTGATGACAGGAATGTCTCTGGAGCAGCCGGAGTGGCTCCTGTTGCTGACAGACACAAGCCTTGTAGGATGGGGGGCACATTGCGGAGAGCTTTTCGTGCAAGGTGTTTGGACGGTTCAGGAGGGCAACTGCTCAATCAACCGGCTGGAGCTGAGAGCGGTGTTTCTGGCGCTGCAAGCATTCAAATCTGTGGTGACAGGTCGGGCGGTGCGAGTACTGTCAGACAACGCCGCAATGGTGGCCTACATCAATCGACAGGGTGGTACAGGAAGTGCGGCCATGGAGGAAGAAGCAGAGGCCTTGTTCGCGTGGGTAGAGCGGCGGCTACCAGCAATCTCAGCAGCGCACATTGCAGGGAAGGACAACGTGATGGCGGATTTTCTCAGCAGGGTTCAAGTGAATGCAGGAGAATGGGAGTTGCATCCGGGAGTGTTTGCGCAAGTAGTTCACAGGTGGGGGCCGCCGGTCATGGATCTCATGGCAACCTTTCGGTTAGCTAAAGTGAGTCGTTTCTTCAGCAGACGACGAGAGCAGATGTCGGAAGGGATCGACGCGCTGATGCAACGTTGGCTGGTGTCGGGTCTTCTCTGTCTTCCCACCATAGGCGCTCATAGGTCGAGTGGTTCAGCGTATCGAGGCTCATCGGGGGAGAGTGTTACTGGTGGCTCCAGACTGGCCAAGGAGGCCGTGGTACGTGGATCTCATATGGCTGCCGGACGGGGAGCCGTGGAGACTGCCCGTGTCAGAGACTTTGTTAGTGCAAGGTCTGCTTCGAATGCCTCGGGTGGATCGATTCTCGCTTATGGTTTGGCCATTGAAAGGGCGAGGCTAAAGAAAAAGGGTTACTTGGGAGCAGTCATCACTACTTCGCTTCGGGTAAGGAAAAAGTCCACATCTCTGGCATATGTTTGCATATGGCGCGTGTTTGAGGATTGGTGCTCACGGAGGCAAGTGCGTGCTGCGACTGCATCAGTTCCTGTGGTTTTGAGTTTTCTACAAGAAGGATTTGATAAGGGCCTGGCGGCCAGTTCCTTGAGGGTTCAGTTGGCAGCTTTGTCTTGCTATAGAGGCAAGGTGCAGGGTCTGGCGCTTGGTTCCCACGCAGACGTGTTACGTTTTCTGAAGGCAGTGACCAGGCTGCGGCCCTCTCGTAGAATCGTGGTGCCCCCATGGGATCTCAATTTGGTGTTGGGGACGTTGGCTAAGGAGCCTTTTGAGCCTTTACACAAAAGCGTCTGTTAAGGATCTGATTTTGAAGACTGCATTTTTGGTAGCCATCTGTTCGGCGAGACGGATTTCGGAGTTGCAGGCACTGTCTTGTAGAGAACCGTTCTTGTCCTTTTCTCAGGAAAAGGTGGTGTTGCGACCAGTGCCGTCCTTTTTACCTAAGGTGGTTTCTCCGTTTCACCTCATTCAGATGGTGTCTCTTCCAGTGCTAGGCTCGCTAGGGGGAAGCGCGGCTGACAGGGGATTGCGCCGTTTAGACGTGAAGCGGGTGCTGCGGCAGTACTTAAAGGTTTTGGAGACTTACCGCAAATTGGACCGTCTGTTATTTGGAGGCCCTCGCAAAGGGGAAGCGGTGGCGAAGGCGTCCATTTCTAGATGGATTACAGAGGTGATTGGTTCAGCATATCTTCTGGAGGGCCGATCGGTGCCAACGGGGTTCCGAGCGCATTCTACTAGAGCGCAAGCGACTTCTTGGGCGGAGCAGTTTAGTTCCGCCAGGGGATATTTGTAGAGCGGCCACCTGGTCCTCTCTTCATATGTTCAGTAAGCACTACCATCTTGATGTTGATATGGCGGCAAATGATGCCCTTTTTGGGTCGGCGGTATTGCGGGCCGGCTGGAAGGGTCCCTCCCAATGATTATTGCTCTGTTATGTCCCAGAGGTGGAGGACTAAACTGGAGGAACGATAAGGAAATGAGAATTACACTTACCTGGTAATCGTGGTTCCTTGAGGAACTCCAGTTTAGTCCTCATTCCCACCCGGGATGATGTCGTTGGCAGGGGAGGTTCAGTTGAAAAGTGTGTGAGATTACTGGTAGGTACACTTATTTCTATTTTTACTCTTTGTCTATAATTCTGCATATGGTGGGAGGAGAAGGCACAAGTAAAAAGGCCTATATTCCTGGAGCGGAGTTTTGTTGTATGTAGTTAGTTGCTATCAGTTCATGGTCGTTATGAAGTTAAAGATAATATATTAGCTACTTATTTGTTGCTCCTTTGTGTGCTTTGTCAACAATTCACTGGAGCTGATGGGAGAGACCAGCAGACTACATCCAGTGATGTCACGTTTTTGACATGCCCAGTCTCCAAGCTGCAGGAGGGAGGTACACTACCCAGAGGTGGAGGACTAAACTGGAGTTCCTCAAGGAACCACAATTACCAGGTAAGTGTAATTCTCATTTTTACCATCGGGAGACATATCTGCTCTTGCTATGGAAAAAGAGCAGGTTTTTTCTCAGCCATCAACAACCGGGATTTTGGCAGGAAACACGGCCATTTTGTCTACTTCTTCACAAGCAAAGTCGGTGGGCCCTCAGGGTTTGCAGCTGGGCATTTCTACTGCCTCAGTATTTTCAGACCCTAATTCCTCAAGTTCTCTTAACGTTGCCCTTCTCACCGAATTTTATCCTCTTGATGCACCAAGCCTACTATTTGAAAAAGGGCTTGGGAAGCATGGCAACTAAGTGGGTTTGAAGAGACCAGGAGAAGCTGGGCCTGGGCAGAGGACAGACTCTTAACAGCGGAATCTTTTCAAAAGAACAGGCGAGTGGAGAATGAGCTGTGGGAGGACCAGACCTCTCCTCACTCAAAAGATCCCCTAGAGGGTCCCCCCGGATTTTGGGAGGAGCAGATTTACAAGGATTTGGAAGAAAAGTTTTTAAGCACAAAGAATTGGCTTCTCTTATTACTACATTCCCTAGCAGCACTCAGTATTACTCAGATGCAACGGAAAGCAGAGCAGCCCTTGGAAGACACTTTTACAGGGCATCAAGTCCTCCCAGACTTCTATTCCCGTCCAAGGAGTTATAAAGCAGGTGATTGATGCAGAATGGGAAGTGCCCGAAGTGGGGGCTGAAAGCTAGTAGAGCAATGGCTTGCTTCTATCCCACCCTGCAGGGGAAAAAGGAGCTTCTCAAATTGCCAAAAGTGGACACTAGTGTCAGCAGTTATTAAGAAAGTTATTGTCCCTGTGGAAGATGGAACAGTATTAAAAGATGTGCAGGATAGAAAGCTTGAGAGTCTTTTAAAGCAGGCTTTTGTGACAAATGCATTGGTTCGGGCTTCCATTTGTGGGGCTTATGTGACGAACATGTATTCACTGGTCTTGGTAGTTACTGGACGCTGATCGCGGGACTCGGAGCAAAGTCTCGAAGCTTCAGTGCTGGAGTCTGCATCAGCATATCTCACAGATGCGTTCTACGACCTGGTGCGGGCTTCAGCTAAAAGTATGGCTTCGGTCAATGCAGTCAGGCGCTTTCTTCAGTTGTACAATTGGTCTACGGATGTTTCTTCCAAGGCACATTTCAGCAAGTTTCCTTCAGGGGCAAGTTATTGTTTGAGGCTTTGGACAAGCTAGTTAAGGATCTGGGTAATTCTAAGGGAGGCCATCTGCTGGAGGATCGGCCTTAGTCTTTGATACTGGCGCCCTTGTCAGAGGACAGCCATGTGATTTCTGTCAGTTTCAAGCAGTCTGTTTTTGCCCCGTACCAGAGGAACGCAGACAGCCCTTTCAAGGCAATGGTTGGGGGAGGAGGGGAGCAGAGGCTACTATATTGGTGCTTCTGCTCCTTCCAAGAAGCCGCAAAGAGATTAGGCCTGCCCAGGTGGAATTGGCACATGTAGGTGGTCGATTGCAGTATTTTTTCTCCGAATGGGTCCACAAAACCTCCGGCCACTGGGTGGGTGCTCAAGATCATCCACAAAGGATATTCTCTGCAATTCGTGTGCCCTCTTTCTGCCGCCTTCATGTTGTCGCTCTGCAAAGCGCCTGCAAAGGTGCTGGCAGGGTGGGATACATTACAGTGGTTGGTCTATCTGGAAGTGGTGGTGCAGGTGCTGTCTGACCAATTCGAGCAGGGTCAATACTCCATCTATTTTGTGGTCCCAAAGAAAGAAGGTTCCTTCCGGCCCATTCTGGATCTCAAATGTGGAAGGTATCTTCTGAAAGTGGATATGATAGAAAAATTAAATTTCCATCTGTTTTATCCCCTTTTTCAGCCAAGTCACCAAGGGGCTGATGCAGAAAAGTTTAGCATGGCATATTTCTGGCACTTTTCCCATGCTAGACGTGTTCTCCAAAGTAGAAATCAAGCTAGCGCCATAAAAAAGGCCAAGAAAACAACCGTGTTAAATTACAGCACACTTGGCATGCAAAGTGCTGCAGAATTAATTTGGCTCAATGTAAATAAAATACTACGCTGAAAATTAGCACAGTTTTTTACACTGGTTTTAATGCTGGTTCTTCACACCAGCTTCAGGCAGGTGTAAAATCAAACCGGGAGCAACAGCCCCCAATACCATCAGCACATAGTTGAACTGGTGCGCCTCTCTCCATAACAACAAAACCCTGGTCCTAAACCCCCACCCCTGCCCATGTACCTTAAATCATGAGGTGGGAGCATTGCCCATACATTACTGCATTGCTATCTTGAAATATGGCAGTGTCCGGGATGCACTGGGCAGGATGAGACTGACATATAAGGCAAAAAATGCTTGTGCTAATTGGAGGACAAATGTTGAGCCCAGTTACTTTGCTAAAGTCACATTTACTATAAAACCTGTTAAGGATGGGTGCAGGCAAAACAGTTTCTTTGGTTACTTGATACTCAGGCATGTTCTTTCAGCCTACCATTCGTTATAGGAAAAATCTTTCCTTATCTTGCTAGACCAGTCCAGACGAGTGGGTTATGCTCCCTAGTCACAAATGGAAGCAGACCAGAATAACTCCAGTTATATCACTTGGTATATCTGCTGGTGCAACACTGAGAAAAGTTAGTATTGTTTGCCTCCAGCAGGTTGCAAGGTGTTTGGACTGGTGCAGTAATGCAGATAGGCCTGCCTCCCTTCACCTAGAGCAGCGATGGCGAACCTATGGCACGCGTGCCAGCTGTGGCACGCGAAGGCCTTGCAGCTGGCACGCGGGAAGGTCCGCCATCGAAAAAAAAACAACAACCCTGTCTGCTGCCGTTGTCGGGGCCGCCGCGGCAGAATCGAGCGTGCCGCGGGGCCCCCCTGTACCCACCGGCAGAGCCTGTCCTCCCCGTAGCAGCTCTCTCTTTGGAGCTGCAGTCAGACTCGCCGGCTTGCAGAGCGCGAAGGGAAGAGTTTCCCTTTCGCGACTCTGTTAAGCCCGCGGGGGCTGATGGGAACTTCCCATCAGCCCCCGCAGGCTTAACAGAGCAGCGAGGGAACTCTTCCCTCGCGCTCTGCAAGCCGGCGCGTCTGACTGCAGCTCCAACGAGAGAGCTGCTACAGGGAGGACAGGCTCTGCCGGTGGGTACAGGGGGGCCCCGCGGCACGCTCGATTCTGCCGCGGCGGCCCCGACAACGGCAGCAGACAGGTTTTCTTTTTTTTTTAATTTTCCCTGAGCTGGGCTGGGCTGGGGGTGGGGGTTAGGAGTGGTGATGGGCTGGGATGGGGGGGTTAGGAGTGGTGATAGGCTGGGCTGGGCTGGGGGGGGGTTAGGAGTAGTGATGGGCTGGGCTGGGCAGGGGGGTCAAAGGAGTCGAGAAGGGCAGGGGTGGGGGGGTTAGGAGTGGTGATGGGCACTGGGATGGGGGGTTAGGAGTGTTGATGGACACTGGGCTGGCTGGGGGGGGTTAGGAGTGGTGATGGGCACTGGGCTGGCTGGGGGGGTTAGGAGTGGTGATGGGCGCTGGGCTGGGGGGGGGTAGGAGTGGTGATGGGCGCTGGGGGGTTAGGAGTGGTGATAGGCGCTGGGGGGGCTTAAACTAAAAATTGAGTGAGGGGGGATTAGGACTGGGAGTGGGCTGATGGGGAGGTTAGGACTGGAAATGGGCTGGTGGGATTAGGACTGGGAGTGGGCTATGGGGGGCTAGGACTGGTAATGGGTTGGGGGGGTTGCTAGGACTGGAAATGGGCTGAGTGGAAGGGGGCTTGAACTGCAAATAGCTGTTGGGGATGGGGCTTGGAATGGAAATGGGCTGAGGGGACGTGGGTGGCTTGACCTGTAACTCGCTGCGGGGGACGGGGCTTGGACTGGAAATGGGCTGCGGGGAAGTGGGGGGCTTGAAGAAGGGAATGGATGCTGGGTGAGACTGGAACTAGAAGGGAGCTGATGTTGGGGGAGGATTAGAATGGGATGGGGCTGGGAGAGTAAAATGGAGAGGGGAAAAATATTTTGTGTAGGAGGGATGAAAAATCTACAATTGGCCAGGTATTGGGAGAGTAATTGGGGATTGAGGATGGAGGGGTAAAATTTGTGTGGATGAAATAGGAATGAGGAAAGAGCAAAAGGAGAAAGATTAGTATGTTAAAGTAGATGTAGAGAGAGAGAGAATGGAAAAAAAACTAGAAGAGAGAAGAAAGGACAAATGGACAGCAGACGATGGAGAGTTAGCAGAAAACATGAAGAAACCAGAAGAAAATGGCTGGACCAATTGCAACTGAAAAAAAATGCACAAAAGGTAGAACGATATCTCTTTATTTTGAATTTATTAACTGGAATATGTCAGCTCTGGGAAATGTGCATCATTAACATCTGCGCTTTGTTTGGTACAAGAGGAAATTCCTATTTGACGTTGCCACTTGTTCTCTTTCCCCAGTATTCACTGAAATGTATTGGTTTAATATTTGCAGTGTTGCCTTTTGATAGGTAGGGTATGGTGCTTTGTGAGTCCTGGTAATGCTGTCAGGATACAGCGGGTTTGCTATGGGTTCTAAATGGGCAGCGTTTGTAGTAGTTCCTAATGTGCCTGGCGGTTGGCACTGGATTATAGTAATGTAGAAATCTTTTAGTCTTTCTTTATCCATACACTCATTAAGAGACATGTTTACTAAAAGTTAGTGTATGGTAACATTATGCAAATATTTATGCAAATAAGACCACTTATGCAAATGACGTGCTGGCACTTTGAGGAAATTCTTTGGTTTTGTGCGGCAGTTTGGGCACTCGGGCTCAAAAAGGTTAGCCATCACTGACCTAGAGCATGGTCCTGTGGTCTGTATGACTGAGATCTGCTGGGAGTGTGGGTATGGCCCTGTTTCTTTAAGCAGATCACTGCCCTGTGTCCAGTGCTGTTAACTATGGTTTCCCGCACTAGTAGACTATAGAGTGGAGAGGAGAGATTACCATCTGCTCCTGAGTGGGCGGATGGTAAGTTTCTTTTTTGGCAGTTTTTTCTTTGCAGCTTTTTGAAAGGTTTGTTGTACAGTAGAGTAGTACTGAGCTGTCTGGCCCAGTGCAGCTGTGGCACTCAGGAGTTTCCCCTCTGGCAGGGAGGGCTAAGCACCTCTGCTCATACTTTTGCCTGAATGGTTCTCTCGGGGTCTAGTCTGGTTCTCTAACTGGGGGGAAGGGTTGGTGTTGATTGGAGGAACATAAGAAATTTCTCTCATTCAGGTGAATCAGTGGAGAAAATGCAGCATCTCTTGACAACAGGTGAGCAGTTCTGATGCTAGTTTGGGGAGGATGGCTTTGTGACACCCATTACCCCAAGAAGCAATGGCTCAGCTTTTCAGGTGGATGCCCTGATTACGGCAGTGACTGACTGCAAAAAATATGGAAAAGTCTGTGGGGTAAAAATATTTGTAAATTAAGAAATACATATATCTTTACACTTCACTACTCCAAAAAACCTGCTCAGACTCAAAAATATTTATCAATCTATACCTAACCAGTTTGCACAAAATTCACCACATTTCACAGATCACAAAAGGTAATTGAAAAATTAATATAGGAGGAGAGAGTAACTCGAAATACAACCAGGTACCCACCCAAGCACTCATTGCTGCCTATCCACTTTCCCAAAAAAAAATTTTGTGTTTATATGAACGTTTTCTAGGGTATAATATAATTGCCTCAAAAATCAACACAAGTGATTGCTAATCTTTAAAAATTCAAGACTCTTCAACTCCTAATTGCAACCATCTTAGTAGAGGGCAGTGTGGCACTAGATGGGGCTCATGACCATGGCAGTTCTCCTAGGAATGCCTTTACTGCTTCAGCCTTGGGAACTCAAGCAGCAGTCTGGGCAAGTGTGGTACCTAAGCACTCTGGCACTGGGTCAGCCCTTTAGTGGATCGTCTTGAGTGTCTTGATTTTTTTGTGGTGGATGTCCTTTATGACTTGTAGTAGCATTTATGGTTACAAGAAATTGGCTCTGACTCTGGTTGGATCTAGCTGTGGTTAGGCAGACTGCCCTTCAAGGGCAGGTTGCTCCTTGAAGACCTAGAGAAGTTGGAGAAAAACCTCAAAAAGCTTATTCGCAGACTGAGAAATTAGTTAGAGACTGGAGGAAGACAGGTAAAACTAACCTTGATGAAACACAGCAAGAAGGCAAATCGTGGCCGCAAAGCATGGTGGCCTGAATTAGAAGCATGTCTGCTTCAACTCATTGTAGAGTGGAGGGGCCATGGACTGTCCACTGTGCAGGTGCAGTTTATCACCAGAGACATGAATATCGAAGGATTGAAGGCTGGTCATTCGTGGTGCTACCGATTTTGCAATGATAAATAAATTGAGCATTAGACAAAGAACAACCATGTGTCAGCAGCTCCCTGCTAATTTCTTGGATAAAGTACAGAATTTCAGTAATTCATAAACAAAGAAATCAACAGATACACAGTGACACTGGACTTCATAATCAACATGGACAAGAATCCCGTTAGGGTGGAATGGTCAGTCAAAAGAGGGTTGGAACAATAAATATTAGAATCACCGGACATAAAAAGATACACTTTTACAGTGGTGCTGGTCTGCTGTTCAAATGGAAAGAAGCTGCCACCTATGATTTGTATTCAAAAGAGAGAAAATGCAATGTGAAGCTCTACTAACCAGCATTGCAGTTGATGTGAAAAAGGATGGATGGATGAGAGCATGATGTTGAAATGGCTGCAGTGCCGCTTTAGTAAGCGGCCAGACGGATTTTTCAAGAGACAGAAAACGCTACTTGTCATTGATAGCATGAGAGCCCATTTCACTGACGACATAAAGAAAATAAAATCTCTAAACACTATCCCGATGGCTATACCTGGTGGTATGACAAAAAAGCTTCAACCGTTTGACATTTCCATCAGCAGAAGATTCAAAGCTGTATTGGCGCCTATGGGAAAACTGGATGTGCCACAGAAAACAGTCTCATGTCTACCGGCCGTTTCTGCCACGCCACTTTTGCAGAAGTCACTTGGTGGGTTGCAGCAGCATGTTGGCGGGGTGGGGGGGGGGTGAGTGATTAAAATCAAATCAGGTTTTGTGAAGGCTAAGATACTAAAGAGTCTGGGCTGAAGTCTAACTAAGGGTTCACCTGAGTGCCATCTCTGCGAACCACCACCTCATCAAGGGCAAACCTCTCTCAGGGCAACCACTCATCGCTCGTTTCATGCAAGGCCTGCTTCTTTCCAAGCCCCCCACTGGCGGAATGGGACCTTAGTGTAGTGCTCACGCAGCTGACCAAGCCGCCCTTTGAACCCATGGCTACCTGCCTGCTGCAGCACCTGTCATGGAAGGTGGTCTTCCTGATAGCTCTCTCCTCCACCCGGAGAATCGGTGAACTCCAGGCGCTGATGGCTGAAGCACTGTACACGAGGTTCTATAGGAGCTGAGTGGTCCTCTCTCTCACCCCAAGTTCCTTCTGAAGGTTGTCTCGGATTTTCATCTCAATCAGGAGATAGTGCTGCCCACCGTCTTACCAAAGCCCCATGCCAAATGGGCATCGGTGATTCTCCACATCCTGGATTGTAAGAGGGCTCTCTTTCCACCTGCAGCAGACTCAGGCCTACCGCAGATCCGGGCAGCTCTTCATTTCCTTTGACCTCAGCCGTTTGGGGCTGGCGGTCACCAAGCACACCTTGTCCATCTGGGTGGCGGATTGCATTCCCTTGGCCCAGGCCGTGTTTCCCCTAGAATGCTGAGTCACGGCTAACGATGGCTACATCTGCCACTAGCCTGCATGTGGTACCACTGGCAGACATCTGCCGGGCCGCCACCTGGTCCTCCACTCACACCTTCACTGCATTACTGCCTGGAGAGGGAGTCCCATCAGGATGCCTCCTTCGGCCATTCTGTACTCTGTAATCTGTTTGGGGTTTAAGCAACTCCTGCCCTCCAACCCTTCTTGTTCTAACTTCCGGGAGCATAGCCATCCATGGACCTGGGGTTCTTGGGATGCCTTCAGCTTTCACTGACAACTGCTCACAGCGATGCTGTGCTTTTTCCTAAAGGTCCGCAGTAGCCTGTAGCTAGGGAGTCCCATATGTGAGGACTGACTTCCTGCTTTTTTCTGGAGAAAGTGTAGTTATTCAACTGTAACAGGTGTTCTCCAGGGACAGCAGAAATCTGTCCTCACAGCCCCCCCTGTCTCCCCTTGGAGTTGTGTATATTTTTGCCATCTTCATGAAGGGGCTATAGCTGTGGCACCTGACTGAGAAAGATGGCACCCTTGGGTGGGTAGGGGGACCACCCATGCGTGGTGGCATTCCCATATGTGAGGACTAATTCTTGCTGTCCCTGGAGAACACCTGTTACAGGTGAGTAACTACGCTGTCTGCCTGGGGTGTGAAAGTTTCTTTTTTTTTTTTTTTTTTAAAGCGTAAGCGTTTAGGGGAGAGAACCCTTTTGAGGGGGGAGCTCACTCAACGATCACCCAGCAGATGTGATGGCTTCTGATAATCCCCTTCATGAAGATGGAGTGGAGGAGTAGCCTAATGGTTAAGATTCCCACTAGCACTATTTGTGGCCTTGGGCAAGTCACTTAACCCTCCATTGCCTCAGAAAAATCCAAGTTATCAATGTCCCTGTTTAATGTACATTACTAAGTTTAAGTTTCAATGTAAACCGCTTTGATTGAAGTGATAAAGCGGTATATAAAACCTGTTAAAAATAAAATAAATCCCATAGGAGTGTGAGGAGCCACTGTCCTTAGCAGCACCACATCCCCCTCCTGGACATCCTGCAGGGAAGTGGCAGGACCCCCGATTCAATCAGGTTGATCAGCAGGCCAGGGGGAGGTATCCGGAGGAGTGGGGTTTGTTTCAGCCGCTAAGACCCAGTTCTCTGTTTCTGTGACCAGCGAGTGCAAAAGCCCCAGAGCGCTATTTTAAAGACACTGGCTGCGGCATTGTCAGGCAGCAAGTGAAACTGTGCCATTTTTCCTCTGGGTTCTTAAGGCACAGAGCAGTTAGGGAGGTCAGCTTGGATATTGGGGCATGTCCTGCCTGTTTTCTTGTTTTTGGTTTTCCCTGCCTGCTTCAGAGATTAAAAAAAGAAAAAAAAAGGTGGTACTAATACAAGAAATTGAACATAAACAGCAGGGGTAAGAGTATTGCATTCCTCCCAGCTAACTGAGACAGCCCTCATATTCAGAGGGATAAGGGGTCAGGAGAGGCTATGGTTCCCCTTGTCCTGTCCTGCTTGAGTCATGTCTGCAAAGGCCACTTGCTTTGTGTGTGGTGCGAAAAGGGGCTCCGTCTTGGTGCAGGGTTTTGCCGTGGCTGTGAGGAGTTGTCTAGGTCAGCAGAGTAAGGGTTTTTGGATAATGTGCTGAAAGCTGGGTGAGCAGGTACTTCCGGGAAGATCTGAAGTGGCCTCGCAGTCAGCAGGAGCTGCTCTTAGTGGCAGCAAGCCTCACTGTCACGGAGGAGGCGATTGGCCAAGGCCTACCAGTGCTAGAGCGTAGGAGCCTGGCGTTCTCTCCGTCAGGGCTGTTCACTTCCCAGGAGTTGGCTGGGAGTAGTGGCCAAGTGGGATTTTTTTCTCCAGAGTTTGTGCTTTTCATGCATAAGGCGTTTTGCATGAAGCAGCAGAGAACAGAACCCTCGACTGCACCAAAAAGGAGAGGATTGCCAGAGCTGTGAGCAGTGGAGGAGGAGCCCCATGGCAAGGAGGTGGCATATGGAAGGGGATCCATGGGAAGAGTCGGGGTCCCTCCATTCTGAAGACCCAGTAGACCCTGAAGGGGGGGGGCTTACCTGGGAGTTTAACTGGGGGTGCTGGAGGAAGGCGTGATTCCGTCAGAGCAGTCCTGCATTGTGTTCCGCTGGGAGGAGTTGGCAGTGCTCATCTCCCAGTCTTTGAAGGTGCTGAACATGGTGGCAGGGGGGTTCACAGGAGGAAGACCCGTTTTTTCAGGCTGTTAGGAAACCCAGTTGGCTTTTCTGCTGCATAGTTATAAAGCAGATGATTCAGGATGAGTGAGAGGTCCTGTGGCTGCCCTGAAGGACACACGGACCATGACCTGACTCTATCCCCTGCCAAAGCAGAAAAAGAATATTCTACGCTACTGTAAGGTGGATATGGCGGTGTCCGCAGTTAAGACCACCACTATTCCAGTGGAAGGCAGTACTGCTCTTAAAGACATTAAGAAAGTTGGAAACCTTGCTGAAGTAGGTTTTTGACATTAATGCCCCGTTGCAGGTTTCGGTCTGCAGGGCGTTCTTGACCAGGGCATGCTTATATTGGGCACAGAGAATCTTGGATGCCATGCTTATATTGGGCACAGGGAATCTTGGATGCCAGTGGCAAGCACAGGGTCTGCCCCTGGAGGTAACAAAGTTGGAATTGGGAGCAGTCTACTTAGCACATTCATTTTATGATCTTATTAGGGGCCTTTACAAGAGTATGGCCTCAGTGGTGGCCACACACCGTTACCTGTGGCTGCATTATTGGTTGGCAGACGTCTCTTCCAAGTCAAAGCTGAGCAGGCTTCTGTTTAAGGGGAAGCTTTTCTTCGGAGAAGCGCTTGATAAATTGGCAAAGGACCTAGGAGAGACTTAAGGGTTGGAGGCTTCCGGAGGATAAGCAGAAGCTTGGGCGTTTGCCTTTCCCGTCATGAGGTCCACCGTGGGATTTCTGCTTCTTCCAGAAAGTGCATTTTCACGCCTTATCAAAGGGGATGCTTCCCGTCCCGAGGGCGGCCTTTCGTGGCTTTCGAGGAGCCAGGACGAGGCTTCTACTCCTTGGCTATGGCCAGGAAGAGACAATGAAACAAGGGGGCCAAGCCAGAGGTAGTTCCCATGGGGGGGGGGGGGGGGAGTCGGCTGCAGGAATTCTACCTGGCCTGGGCCCAGATCACATCCAGCCAGTGCATCTTGGAAGTCATCAGAGAAAGGGTATGCACTGGAGTTGGCACATCCTCTCGCAGATGCCTTTGTCCACCCTGCAAAGCCACTGGAAGGTTCCAGGGGGTCTGAGACACCCTCAGTCGGCTTCAGCAGCTGGAAGCTGTTGTCAAGGTGCCTCAGGGCCAATGCGGTTACAGTTGATACTCTGTTTATTTTGTGGTTCCCAAAAAAGGAGGGATCGTTTCAACCCATCTTAGATCTCAAGCATGTAAATTGGCATCTGCAAGTGCCCTGCTTTAGAATGGAGACCCTCAGGTCGGTCATCGTGGCCATCAGGGTGAGTTCCTGACCTCGTTGGATCTCAGAGGCCTATTTGTATATTCCCATTCAAGCTGAGCATCAGCAATTTCTTATTGCACTGTACCGATTGGCCACATCCAGTTTTGGGCGCTGCCTTTTGGGCTGGCAATGGCATCGCAGACATTCACTAAGGTGATGGTGATGGTGGTGGTGGCAGCAGCAGCTCTTCGACAACAGGGTATTCTGGTACTCCCTTACCTAGACGATTGTCTTATTGCAGCAAAATATGTAGAGGAGAGCGAGAGGGCTACGGCACGAGTAGTCGAGTTCCTGCAAGGCCTCAACTGGATCGTCAATTTTGCAAAGAGCTGGTTATCGTTGTCACAAGACTTGGTGCACTTGGGAGCCTGCTGCCAGACAAAGGCAGAGTGTTTCTGGTTGAAAGGATGCGGATATTGCAGCAACAAGTGAAGCACTTCCTCTGCATGGACATCCCAGAGGCCTGGCATTTATCTGCAGCTTTTAGGGTCTTAGCTCATAGAGTTGGTGCCCTGGGCCTGGGCCCACAAGCAGCTTTTGCAGAGGGCCCTGTTGCGAAGGTGGTCAGCACAAAGCCACCCACTCACACATCTGTTGCCCCGTCTGAGTGCTGCACGGCTGGACCTCTGGTGGTGGCGCCAACCGAAAAAGCTGTTGGTCGGCATGCCACTGGAGTTGCTCATTTGGATCCTGTTCATGGTGGATGCCAGCCTCTCAGGCTGGGGAGCCTATGGTCAGAATCTGATAGCGCAGGGGTGATGGTCTCAAGAGCAGAGTGTGTGGTCCATCAACAGCTAGAGATGAGAGCAGTATTCCTGGTGCTTCAGGAGTTTTGCCCACTATTGCTTGGGGAGGTTGTGCAGGTCTTTTTGGATAATACCACTACAGTGGCTTACATCAGTCAGAAGGGGGCACAAGCAGTGTGCAGCTCGAAAACGAGATCGATCCATTGCTAGAATGGACGGAGGAGACTCTGCAGGCAATCTCGGCAGTGCTTGTGGCAGGAACAGAGAATGTAACTGCTGACTATCTGTGTTCCACCTGGATCCCGGGGAGTGGTCCCTCATCGATGCAGTGTTTGCTCAGGTGGTGAGGCACTGGGGCTCCCCTGTCATGGACTTGATGGCGACCTTCAACTCTGCCAAGGCGAGTCGCTTCTTCAGCAGGAGAAGGGAAAAGGTCGGAGGGTCTGGATACCCTCGTGCAGTGCTGGCCTGCAGACGGCTGCATTTGTCTTTTCCCCCATGGGCCCTCATAGGCCATGCAGTGCAAAGAATTGAGGCACACCGAGGGCTAGTTATTCTCATTGCTCTTGACTGGCCACGGAGGCCGTGGTACACAGACCTGCTCAGGTTGACAGTGGACCACACATGGAAACTACCGGTTCAGCTAGATCAATTGATACAGGGCCTGGTCCTTATGCTGCAAGTGAATCAATTCTCACTTATGACCTGGCTCTTGAGAGGGGTGTGGCTGAGACAGGTTATTCTCCAGGAGCAAGCAGGAAGTCAGTCCCCTCATATGGGTGACGGCGCCGACAGAGCCCACGTGCAGCATTTCCCCAGCTTTCAAAGAAAGCCTTTGGGAATGCCCCCATGTATGCGTGGTCCCCTTCCCGCCCAAGGGTGCCATCTTGTTCAGTCTCTTTTTTTTCCGCAGAGCCCAACGGACGTGGTCCTCATCGCGCCCAGAAAGAGATTCTTTCTCTTCCAAATTCTTGACTTCAGTCCTGTACCCTTCTCCACCTCAAGTCGGGCACCTCTGTGCCATGTTCTGCCTCGTTGCAGTCCTTTTTTTGTCAAGGTTTCCCTTGACCGGCATTCGTGCCTTTTTTCGCTTGGGGGTCCTTGACCCCGGCCAGGTGTTCTTCACCATGACTCCCGGTGGATTTAAAAAGTGTGACCGATGTGGCCAGAACATATCGGTTACAGATACTCATGATTGCTGTCTCCGCTGTCTGGGCCGATACCACGACAGCTCTTCCTGTGACCAGTACCAGGCCATGGCGCCCAAGACCAACAGGAAGAGGTCGGAGTTGCAGGGGAAGCTGTTCCCCCAAGCCAGACTCCTTTCTGGCATCCCCCTCTCCCAGTCCGAAGGAGGGTTCCTCTTGGGAGGTCTGGGCATCTTTGGAGTCCCGCAGTGCCGGACCCTCCTGAGGAGGAGGTGTGGCCTCCCGAGTTGCCAACGAAGCCTAGGAAGGTCCTGCGGTGGGACTCGGGCAACTCGGTGCAGATCTCTCCCAAACTTCTCAGCTGGGGGTGACCGCGCCAGGGCTTTGGAGTGCGTAGTCCTCCTGGAGGACGCACTCTTCAGAGTGCCGACCTGAGGCCCTCGGTGTCCACGCTGAAGGTTTCTGAGCCATTGTGTCTCAAAGCCTGTATGGCAGCCATGGAGCAGAATCTCTCCTCCATTCTGGCCTTGCAACAGGCGTTGATGTCTTGACTCCCAGCATCATCGGCCTCGACACCTGGCCCCCCCCCCCCCCCCCCCAGCCTCTGGGGATCCCCGGGGAGTCAAACCAGGCACCGAGTGCCTCCGGCCTCTGGTAAGTCCTCGGCCACAGTTGAGGTCCCATTCCTTGGGGCGCCTGTCTTCCAGTTCTGACCCCCGGTCCTTGGGGTTTCCCCCGAGGCAGAGTTATTGACTACCTCGGGATCCAAATGGGAGATCAAGGATGAGGCTTCTCCCGAGACCTCTCGGCATTTGGATGTTCTCTCGGAGCCTTCACCCCCGCAGCCTCGACGCCACCCCTCTTCTCCCCCCCCCCCCCTCCATGATTTAGTTCGGGACATGGCCCAGGCTCTCCCATTGCAGACAGTCCGAGGAGGACCTGCACACCAAGAAGCTGGAAACTGCAGTACTAGTCTCCGCCCAAGGAGACTCTCACAGTCCTGGTCCTGCCCATCCTCGAGAGGCTCCTGCTCCAGACATGGGAGAACCCCGGCTTCAGTGCCGGTGGTCAGCTGGCATTTCGATACCATTTACCAAATCCCAAAGGGTGCAGGCTTCCATAAGCCTCGACTCCCCCACAACGCAATGGTGGTGGACTTGTCGATGCAAAGGCTCAAGAGTCAAAAGACCTACTCGTCTGCACCATGCTTGGGTGCCATATATAAACCTACAAACTGTATATGGGGATGTATTTGAAGAGCTTGGTCTAGGAGCTTTCAGGGTTCTTGGGCCAGTCACCTGAGATACCTCTCCTGGAAGGTGGCTTACCTGGTGGCTGTGACCTCTGCCCGCAGGGTGAGTGAGCTGCAGGCCCTGGTGGCAGATCCTCCTTACACCCGGTTCTACACGAACAGAGTGGTGCTGCGTACGCATACCAAGTTCTTCCTAAGGTGGTGTCTGCTTTTCACCTCAACCAGGAGGTGGCTCTCCCTACGTTCTTTCCACGGCCTCGCTCCAGCAGGGTGGAGTCAGTCTTGCATACCTTGGATTGCAAGAGGGCCCTGTCCTTCTGTCTTCATAGGACCAGGGGCCATCGCAAAACGCCCCAACTCTCTCGTTCGACCCCAGTAAACTGGGGCTGCCAGTATCCAAACGGACTCTGTCCTCTTGGGTGGCGGACTGCATCGCCTTTGCTTATGAGCAGACGGACCTTTCCTTCGAGCACCAGATCACTGCTCATCATGTTAGAGCCATAGCTGCTTCGGTGGCCAACCTGCGCTCTATACCGGTGACAGAAATATACAAGGCCACCACATGGTCTTCGGTGCATACCTTTGCAGCACATTACTGCCTAGAGAGTGAGTCCCACAGGGACAGTACCTTCGGCCAGGCAGTAATCCGTAGCATTCTCGGTGTAACAGGTGATCTCTGGGAACAGCAGGAATCAGTCCTTACAACTCTCCCTTCTCCCCTGGGAGTTGCCGCCTCTATCTGTTTGTCTTTTTGCTGAAGCTGTCATCTGACTGAACAAAATGGCACCCTTGGGCGGGAAGGGGACTATGCATGCGTGGTGGCATTCCCAAAGGCCGCCTTTGAAAGCTGGGGAATGGCTCCATCGGTACCAACGTCACCCATATGTGATGGCTGATTTCTGCTGTTCCTGGAGAACACCTGTTACAGGTGAGTAACTACGCTTTCAGCCCCGGTAATATCGACCTTGCTGAAGGCCTACAAGCATTCCAAATTGCTTTCTTATATCCGGGTGTGGTGGATATTTGAGACCTGGTGTTGGGACCATGACTGTCATCCTCTGGTGGCCACTGTGCTGCAGGTGTTAGTCTTTCTGCAGGCAGGCCTAGAGAAGGGATTGGCCTGTAGGTCCCTGTGGGTGCAGGTGGCAGCAATTACCTGTTATCGTGGTAGAGTACAAGGAATCTCCTTGACCCATCTGGACATACTGAGTTTTCTCAGAGCCATCAAGCAAGTCAGACTGCTCGTATGGATGGTGGTCCCGCCTTGGGACCTAAATTTGGTTTTATCGGCAGTGGCGGCAGAGCCTTTTGAGCCAATGACAGACTGCACGTTGAAAGATTTGATGTTAGACTGTCTTCCTGGTAGCTAATCTGTTCAACTCGTTGGATTTCTGAGTTAGACGTTCTCATCCTGCTCATCTCTAAGGAGAATGTGGTGCTACGACCGGTCCCCTCTTTTCTACCCAAAGTGCTCTTGTTTTCTTACCTGAATCAGCCGGTCACTCGGACTGTTTTTTAGGGTCTCATGGGGTGCCAGTAGACCACCTGCTGCACCTTCTCGATGCGGGCCGAGTGATGTGGCGGTACTTGAAGAGGACAGAGCCCCCTTAGGAGGTCAGATTGTTCTGTTTGGAGGACCTTGTAAGGGAGAGGCTGCATCTAAGGCCTCTATTTCTAGATGGATTAAGGAAACCATTTCATCGGCTTATCTTTTACAGTGCAAACCGGTGACTGTCGAGTTGAGAGCTCATTCAACAAGGGTGCAGGCTGCTTCCTGGGCAGAGGTTGGCCTAATTCTGCTGGCAGATATTTGCATTGTGACCACCTGGGCATCGCTGCATACCTTTGTGAAGTATTGCTGTCTGAATGTTCAGACAGAAGGGGATGCAAGGTTTGGTTCCGCAGGGATTCAGGCCAGGCTTGCAGGTCCCTCTTGGGGTTAGTACTGCTATGGTACATCCAACAAGTTACGGGACTGGATTGAAGGGACGATAAGGAAGGTTAAATTAGGCCTTACCTGCTAATTGACTTTTCTTGAGTACGTCCAGTCCCGGGCCCTCCCTCGCTATTCTGGTCTGCAATCCCAGGCTGAAAGAAATTAATCAGTATCGCGGGAAGCATTGTAGGGCATTGGCCTTTTGAATCTACTCCAAAGAAAAAAAAAACCAAAACAAAACCGCAGGTCAAAACCATTTATCACTCAGATGTAGTATGTGGTGTTACCCACTTTTGGTAGTAAAATTCGATTTGGGTTTTGGGGGGGCATTGGAATGTCGTCTGTTTTCCATCTTCAAGTGGTGCTCCTATGGGTCTGCTTTGTCAGTGGTTAACTGGGGCTGGTAGGTGGTGTCAGCTGCCTATGTGTGCTGATGTCATTAAAGATGACATGCTTAGCTCCAAGCTGCTGATGAGAGTTGACAATCCACAAGTACCGGCACTGGACTAGAAGTACTCAAGGAAAGTCAATTAGCAGGTAAGGCCTTATTTCACCTTTTCCCATGCAAGCTCCATCTGGATGTCACCCAGTTATTTAACTGTAGCAAATGTTCTCATAATTTCTTGGTTTTCTCTCTCTCAGATTAAGGTTTTTACGTGTTTGAGAAATCCTAATAATTACAGTGCAGTGAAATTACATTAGGAACCAATTTATAGAAATTCACGGGAATAAAAACCAGTGCAGTGGAATAAAGAACCAGTGCATAGGAGGTGCTCATCCTTTGGTCTGTACATGAGTTCCACAGTTACATGACATGTAAACTTAAAATTAAACCTGTTGATGTCCTGTTCTAGCTTTGTACATGATACCTCAGGTTCTGAAGGTACACCAGTGAGATCTTCTGTATAACATTGGAATGCTCGTTTCTAAAGTAATCACTAATTTTTAAATTTTAAAAAAATCAACATCCAGTGTCTTATAAAATGCTAGTGGTGTGTCAGATTTGGAAACTTGCTGCATTGACTGGAGAGATGCAGTTCTGAACAGAGTACTTGTGACTTACTGTAAATATTCAAATGATTTAGGTTATTTGCCTACTGGCTAGATTTGGAAATGCTCCAAGTTTTTAAAATCTAGTATTGATCTAATATTGTGCCATTTTTCCTACAGGCTTCTCTGATTTATATCTTAGCTATTTTTTTTCTGTTTCAGCGATGACTCAGCTGAAGTGGATGTGTACAATCCAAGAATAAATGAATGGGACAAAATCCCTTCTATGAATCAGGTAGGTGACATTTGTATTCAATAAAAAAAAGTTTTTACTTCTCAATCTTCTATATTGCATGAAGGGGGTAATCCTTTCTATTAAAATTTGTTTTGGATATCTCGGTCACCAGGAGAACATAGGCAAACATCCCAACGATTACAACATAACCCTTCAAGATGATCCCCTTTATTCCCCTCTCCCTCCAGCCTCCTATGTTGACACTCCTTTCTCTTCTACCACACAACCTGTTGCCTTTGGGACAGCAGTACACACTTTCTTACCACTCGGTCTTGTAATGACCTAGACCAAGCAGCAAAAGGTCCTCGGGATTTCTGGAACTAGTCAGCACAGCAATTTTACTCATCAAATAGAAGTCAGTCACTTGACCAAAGTTTGTGTGCCTGGCAGACAAGGTTTTTGTATTTTCTCCCAACATCATGCAGTTTTGCTGCCACCAAAGAAGTCTGGACAAATACTCTGCTTCACTCCGTCTGGGAGTAAATTCAGGGAGAGCACCCTCTGGTCCTTGTCTGTCAGCCCGCACCCAGAAACCACTGCCTTGGATATTTTTGTAAAGCCACTGGAATTAAATATACCTAGTAAAGCAGTTTGTATTCATTTTCCAATAGACAGGCTGATATTGATATCTTCGCTGTAGCCTGGAAAATTACTCTCAGGTCTCTTCTCACAACTAAATTATCCAACAGTTTGTGAGTTTAGGATAGGAGTATGGCATATAAGTTGTTCGCTTGTTGCTCCTTTGCTTATCATATAGTTCTCCAGGAACAAGTAGGAAGTCAGCCCTCACATATGGGTGACGTCTGCACCGATGGAGCCCACACGGAGCATTTCCCCAGCTTTCAAATGGAAATGCCACCCCACATGCGTGGTCCCCTTCCCACCCCACCCAAGGGTGCCATCTTAGTCTCCCTTTTTCTGAAGAGCCCTTAGGATGTGTGTCTCGTCCCCGGAAAAAATGTTTTCTCCTTTCCAACCAGTTTATGCTCTACTGGCCCTTGCCGGTCCTTTTCCTGCCTCCCAAGCACCTCTGCTTTGGCCCTGGTCTTGGAGTTTTTCTTTTTACTTTTTTTTCTGTTTTTGCTGCACTTTGCGTCCTTTTTAACCACTGACCGTGTCAAGGGTCTTCGACCTCGCAGGGGTCCTTTTTGCCCCAATTGCCTCTGGTTTTAAGAAATGTGATAGATGCTCCAAAAACATGTCGATCACGGACACTCATGACAGTTGTCTCAGGTGTCTAGGGGCCGACCATGACCCGGAGCTATGCTCCCTCTGTAAGAAGATGTCCTCTAAGGCCATCCAGAGTCGTAAGCAGAAGCTGGATGATCTCTTCCGTAAGGCGGCCCCGGTATCTCTAGTAGCCTCCCGCTCTTGAGCCCTGCCAGCTCCGGGGTCTCCCAAAGCTTCTCTCCGGGCCCGGTGACACTGACCAGGGGTCGCCTGAACGCAAGCGGAAGAAGAAGGCCTCGAGGACTCTGTCAGGGCCACCAGACAAGCGCGAGAGGTCACACGCCCTGTCTCTCAGCCCCTATCGGCAGTCTCTAGAGTTAGGGACAAGCCCAGTAAAGTGCCTCAACCCGATACAGAGGCCTCCGGCGAAGGTGCCTGGTCTTCTGAGGGTCATCCCGTCGAGGACCCCCTCTCCTCCTCTACACCCACCTGGTCACCCCAGCGTTGGTGTTGCAGGGCCCCACTCCTGAGTGGGAGGCCCAGATGCTGGCCTTGGAACGCAGCGTTTCTGCGTTCCTTGCTGCCCAGCAGGCACTGATACCTGGCCCCGCTGGCACGCGCCTCGAGATCACAGGTGGACTCCCCAGGCCACTGTTGTGACATCCCCCCCACCCTGAGAACCAGAAGCCTCGAGAGGATCCTCAGCACGGGTCTCTATCTCCGTCCTGTTCCTCAGGCACGAGATCCTCGCAGGCGAACGCTTCCAGCTCGGGTAAGTTTTGCCCTCGGAGACCTGGTGCGGGTCACCGACCTATTTTGAGCAGCCCTATGAGTCCTCCACGGACTGCTCTGGCTGACTGGGAGTCCAACGGAGAGACCTCTCTGGAGACTTTGTCCCACCGAGACCTCCCCTCTGACCCTTCCCTGCCTACCCAGAGGTAGCGATCACTTCCTGAGGCCACTGAGTCAGAGGAGGAGCCCCACGCTGAGGAGCTCAATATTTTGCAATATGAAGCTCCTCCGAGGGAGGCTCTCTCGGTGCTGGTTCCTCCCATTCTGAATAGTGTCCTCCGTATGTGGGAGACCCTGGCCTCTGTTCCAGTCGTGAGCAAGGGCCTGGACGCTATGTACAAGGTCCAGCGAGGTCCCGGATTCCGGAAGGCCCAGCTTCCCACATCTCGATGGTGGTCGAATTGGCCATGTGGAAGCTAAAGAGCCCAAATACTCATCAGTCCTGCAGGGCAGAGAGTCTCGTACCCTGGGGCGCAAGGCTTACCAGGGCTCCATGCTGTTATGCTCCATCCAAATTTACCAATTATACATTGGCATATTCCTCCGTGATCTTGCTATGGAGCTCGGAGGCTTTGCGCGGGCCTCGACAGAGACCATCTCAGACACTTTCAGGCCCTCTCAGTGTCCATCGGGGAATGCATGAAGTATCTCTCACGAGCAGTATATATCGGCTTTGAGTCTTCTGCCTGAGTGGTGGCAGCTGGCATCAGAGCCCGCTGATAGACTTGGCTCCAGTCCTCGGACCTGGAACAGTGGATCCAGGAGAAGCTGCTGGACATCCCTTGCCTTGGGGAGCAGCTCTTTGGCAAGCCCATGGAGGACAAGTCTGTGGAGATTGAGACCGAGTACGGGACTCGTACGCGCCTCTCCCGGAAGACTTCCTCCCTCCCCAGGAAGAAGCAGCAGAGCAACAAACTGTTCTTCCAATGGAAGGGGCTCCTGTACAGGAGCTACCCAGCCTACTCGCCATCGTCGACCCCCATTCAGGGTGACCAGGGCAAGTCCATGGCCCTCGGAAGCAGAAGGGTCCTAAGACCTAACCCCTGGCTCCAGCTCAACCAGCCTTGGGGCTTTGATGCCATCAGCATAGCCTTTTGTCCTCTGGCAGGACAGCTGTCTGTCAGGGGGCATTTGGTCCATTTCTCCCACAGGTGGGAGTCCATCTCCACCAATGCCTGGGTTCTCCAAGTCATTCAGGAGGGCTATTGCCTTCATTGCCTGCATCTGGACCAGGCCCCTCCTCTGTACTTTCCTTGGGAACCACAACTGCTTCCCCAGCACGAGGCCCTCTTGAGTCAGGAACTCTCAGCCTCCTCGAGGACGGCACGGTAGAACCAGTCCCACTGCAACTCCGAGGACAGGGGTTATACTCCTGATACTTCCTTGTCCCGAAGCCGGACAGGGGCCTTCGGCCCATCCTTGACCTGCGGAACCTCAAGTTCCTGGTGCGGGAGAAGTTCTAGATGCTCTTCCTTAGAACATTACTGCCCTACCTCCAGCAGGATGATTGGCTATGCTCCTTGGACTTATAGGATGCTTATGCTCACATCCTTGTCCATCCCAAGCACAGAAGGTACCTCCGCTTGATGGTTCAGGGAAACCATTACCAGTACAGGGTAATTTTCTTCAGCCTCGCGTCAGCCCCGTGGGTCTTTATGAAGTGCCTGGCCGTGGCTGAGGCCCATCTGCGGCTGCAGGGCATATTTGGCTACCAGTACCTTGACGACACCAATTCGACCACTGGATGCGTCCAAGACGGGCTGAGGGGCCCACTGCAATCACTTCCAGTCATAGGGGCTGTGGTCGTTGGAGGACAGTGCCTCACAGATCAACCTGCTCGCGCTCCTGGCGGACTATTACACCCTGCGAGTCTTCCAGGACCATCTGGAGGGACAAGTAGTCCAGGTGCAGCTGGACAATCAGGAAGCAATGTTCTACATCAACAGATAAGGGGGCATGGGTTTGTACCACCTCTGTTGGGAGGCGGTGTGCCTCTGGAACTTTGCAGTGGGAGGAACATTTTCCTCAAGGCAGTGTACTTGCTGAGCCAGGACAGTATACTTGTTGACTGCCTGAGCCATGTCCTCGAACCCCATGAATGGAGACTGAACTCAGCCATTCTGGAGGAGATCTTGGCAGTGGGGCACCCCAGAGATCAATCTCTTTGCTAGCCTGGAGAACATGCAACTCCTGAAGGAGGAAACCGGCCCGGAGTCGGGAAGTGGCGGACGCCTTCCTCTTCCCGTGGTCCAAGGGCTTCCTGTATGCCTTCTCACCAACGCCCCTGGTGCATTGGTCCCTCCTGAAAATTCAGACAGAAGCGGCCTCTGTCCTCTTCGTTGCACCCGGTGGCCAAGGCAGCCCTGGTTCCCCCTGCTGCTACAGCTGTCACAGGGGAACCCCTGGCCATTGGGGTATGCCCTGACCCTGCTTTCGCAGGAGGACGGCATGCTGCGACACCCCACCTTCCCATCCCTGGCTCTGACAATCTGACTGCTGAGGATAGCCTCGGCCAGTGGAAGATGTCCTGCTGGCCTCATGTAAGGACTCTATGTGGCGGGCTTATGCCTTTAAATGGCACAGGTTCTCCCTCTGGTGTGCGGAACAAGGCCTTAACCCTTTCTCTTGCGCCGTAGCGGAGGTATTGAGGTATCTCCTGCACCTATCAGGCGCAGGCCTGAAATCCAGTTTAGTCAGAGTGCATCTTTGCATCATCTCGGCTCATCACCGCGGTGGAGGGCCAGGCCGTGTCTGTCCACCCCTTGGTAGGCCGGTTCATGTGGGTACTTCTCCTTTCATGATCCCTGGTCCGCCCACCACCGGTGGCTGACCTCAGTGTGGTACTAGGGAAGTTCATGGGGACTCCTTTCGAGCCCCTGGCCTCGCAAGTATTTCTCCTGGAAGGTCATCCCTGGTGGTGCTCACCTCCGCCAGGAGAGTGAGCGAGCTGCAGGCGCTCATGGCTCATGAGCCCTACAACATGTTCCATAGGAACAGGGTGGTCCTTCGAACACACCCGAAGTTCTTACCAAAAGTGGTCTCAACTTTTCATATGAACCAGGAGATGGTGCTACCCATTTTTTTCCCTGGGCCTCATGTCTCCCTGCATATGCTGGACTGCAAGCGTGCCCTGTCCTTTTACATCCAAAGGATTCAACGTCATTGCCAATCAATGTATCTCTGTCTCTTTTGATCCCAGTTGCCTGGGGTCGCAGCCTCCAAGCTTACCCCCTCTCGGTGGGTAGCAGACTGTATCGTGTTGGCCTACCAGTAGGCAGGGCTCTCCCTGGAGCGCCATGTGATAGCTTGCAACATGCGGGCCATGGTGGCCTCCGTGATTAGCCTGCGATTGGTGCCTTTGCTGGACATCTGCCGTGCAGCCATCTGGTCCTCTTTGCAAACTTTCATGGCGCACTACTGTCTAGAGACCACCTCTCGGAGTGATAGTGCCTTTGGCCAGGCTGTACTTGGTCACCTCTTTGGGGAATAATGCAACTCCTTTTCTCCAGCCCCCTGTGTCCAGGCTATCAGAGTGGAGATTGCATCTTCAATACTGCTCCTGCAGTGTTAGACTTCAAGCCAACCAGCACCCCCTGCTGCCCTTTTATGGTCCGCTTTTACAAGTTTTTTCGGTAGCCTCTAGTTTGGGAATCCCATATGTGAGGACTGACTTCCTGCTTGTTCCTGGAGAAAGCATAGTTATTCACCTGTAACAGGTGTTCTCTGGGGACAGCAGGAATCAGTCTTCACAACCCTCTGTTCTCTTGGAGTTGATTTTTTTATATTTTTTGCCGTCTTGTGCTAGACGCATGCGCAGTGTAGCTCCTAAAAGCTTTCTTTGAAAGCTGGGGAGTGGATCTGTGTGGGCTCAGTCGGTGCCGATGTAACCCATATGTGAGGACTAATTCCTGCTGTCCCCAGAGAACACACGTTGCAGGTGAGTAACTATGCTTTTAACAATGGCAATTCAACCCAGCCATGAAATGCCAGTACCCACCCAGTAGGATTCAAAATCTCTATAGCCTTTTAACAGGGGACCATAGTTAAACTGATATAGTTCACTATCCTTCAGGATCTGCACATCCAAATATTGCAAAGAATCCTTTGCTTATTAAGAGAAGCAAGTCCCGGAGGGTCTTCTCTTCCTTTTCTAACAAGAGGATCCTAAGGGTCTCTTACTTACTCATGTTTATCTATAAAACCTGTTAAATAAAATTAAAAAAACAAATCCCCACTGTGTTGAATCTTCTGTACCAGTACAGTAGGAAAATGACTAGATGTTTAATTGTAAACATTTTCAATGAAAAGCGCAATCTCCCTATCTCCAGGAATGCAGTCTTCACAGATGGGTATCCTTTGTACTGACGGAGCCCATGCAGGAACGCTCCCAAGCATTCAGTAGAGAGCTTTTGGGAGCATTCCACGGTGCCTGCGCAGCTGCCTTCCTGCCTTCCTCACAGCTCTCTTCAGTTCTTTGTTTTCTGCGGAGCCAGCAGGAAGCCTTTCCTGTTACCACCGAAAACTTATTTTTTTTTTTGTACTGTTTCTGTTCTCTGCATTGCTGTTGACGCCGGTACCCTCCCCAGATACCAGCTCTACTCTTTCCTAAATTTTTCTTTTATCTTTTCTTCAGGCGGTTCCACCGCCCTTTTAGGCCTCAGGCTTATATAATTTTTGTTTATAGTGAACAAACACGTCAGCATTCCAAGTGCTCCAGCACTATGTTAGTCACTGATTTCCACAATTGGTGTCTTAAATGTTTGGGCCTGGACCATAAGCCAGACAACTATCCTTTGTGCAAGCAAATAACCAAACAGGGCCAGGCAATATGACTCGCTGTTTGCCCCGGATTCAATTTCAGTAGTCTTTGCATCGTCCAGGGACTCGGCCTCCTTGAATGGGTCTAGGGTACAAAGAAGTAAAAACATGTCAGTCTTTATCAGCATCGAAGTCCAATCCAGAGTATTGAGGTAAGTCTTATTACACAGGTACACTACCAAAAAACTGCCTCCAGTTTTGCAACTGATTCCTATAGATTTTGGGGTGCTGAATCCAGGAAAAATAGCCAAAATGTTCCATCACGTCACGTTTTCTTGCAAAATTAGATTTCTTACCCATATAAGGAATGTTCACATAATTTCTTTTTAGCCGACTGCAGTTTATTTTCTTGGCCCAAAATAGAGGTTGTAATGGTTAACTAACTAGAAACACTCCCTCATGATATTTTAGAGTGTTTTGTATTCATTTTATACATTAACAGGACAATTGGGAGGCGGGGGGCTAAATCCAGTACTCGCGCTGGCGCATGTTCTTTCCTGTTCGCCTCGCCTCGCCTCGTTCGCTCGCTCAAACACGGTGGTTGCGACATGAACGTTCCTGTCAAATTTCAGTTTCTTGCAAGTTCATTATTACCTTTTGTTTGCTCAGTCGTAATCCAGCTTTATTCCGAAGTGGTTCACTACAGTTGTAGTTTGCAGTGCTGTGTATTTGTGATGGCTCACAGAGCCAGAGGTTGCATCAACTCTCCGGACAGTTTTTGTTTTATTTGTGGGGAATATACCGTGAAAAAGCGGCAGAGGAACATTTCTGCATTTATTAAAAAAGTACATTTTGCCTATTTCGGTTTGAAGTTAGAGGCTTCTGAGGCATCGACCTCTGGAGAGCTGCTGGTACCATGCTCTGGGACAGTGGCTCTCTGCCCCGTATTGCGATCAACCCAAGCATTGTTAGCATCCATCGATCAGTGCTTTTTGGCTATCAAAAGGACCTTGGAGAAGTTCCTGGCCGCTGCGGTACTGCAAGTATCAACAATCCCAGCGACTCTAGTATTACCATCTGCTTCGGTGCCCATACCCATGGATTCAATGCTCGCTCTCAAACTGGTCACATTGGGACCACTTCTGCCAATTCCACCTCTTGAGACTGTATCGATGGGACCCCTCCTTCAGATGCCTCCTTTGGAATCAGTATCGGTAGAACCCCTTTCTCCATTTCCTCTGTTGGAACCAGTAGGTTTCACCGGTGCCCGACCGGTTCCCAGTTTGTGTGGTTCGCTCTGAACACCGACATCGGCTCGAGACTGCCCATACTTCAATTTCCTTTCAGAATCAGACTCTTCTTTCTCTGATTCTGAGGAAACATTGGAAAACTCCAGGGTCACCAGGTTTATTACCTCCGATGCTTCCCCATCTCATACACGGCGTTGCTTCCTACCAGAGGATGTGTTCTTTCAGGAATTCATCCGAGACATGATGGCAGGCCTTCAAATCACTGCTTCATCCGAAACTGAACTGATGGCTGAGGAATTGGAGATTCTCCAGTACCCCTCGACACCCATGGAAGCAGCAACATTACCGGTGCATCGAATCCTACCGGATCTAATGATTTGTTTGTGAGAAGCTTCGCTAGCTGTTGCACCTATAAGTAAACATCTAGATTTCATGTATCTAGTTCCTCCATGCCCAGGGTTTGAAAAAAACTCAACTTCCACACTATTCCATGGTAGTGGAATCTGCATTGAGAAGCATTAAGGGTTCCAAGACTCATTTGTCGGTGCTTCCTGGCTAAGGATGCCAGGGCTCTCTGCCTTTGAATGCCACTGCTTCCAAGCTTGTATACTTCTAGGATTACATCCTGTAACCTTTACATGGGCATGTACCTTAAAGATGTCTCCAGGGATCTAAGAAGCTTTGCTCCTATCTTCCCAGATGACAAACATGACTCATACTTGATTATGGTCAGGTAAGCTCAAAATACCTCTAAATTCTTTACTAGAGTTGCCATTGATACCTTTGAATCTTCTAGCAGAGCAGCTGCTATCTGCATTAGTGCTTGTAGAATAGCCTGGCTTCAAGCATCGGATCTGGAGCAGTGGGTCCTGAGTGGCAAAATAGATCTGTTTGCCACTCAGGAGAATATGCGTCTACCACTTTTTTGCTCCGGGGTCCTCTTCCCACTCGGTCAAACAACTGATGCATTCCCACCAACCCTCTGATTCCCAAGACTCTGTTCAAACTGCAGGCTGACAGAGCCTCTCTGATCTTGGTGGCCCCTTATTGGCCTTATCTGTGGTTTCCTCTGCTTCTTCATTTCGCATGGGCTCCACCCCTCAATTTGGGTCTTGCCCCTGACCTCCTTTCCGAGGATCAGGGACTTCTCCTCCATCCCAATCCATGAGCCCTCTGTCTCACGGCATGGCTTCTGAAAGCATGACCCTTGATGACCTCAGTCTTCCGCAACCGGTCAAGGATATCCTGCTTGCCTCTCACAAGCTTTCAACCAGGCGATGTTATGCCTTCAAGTGGTGACGTTTCACTCTTTTTGGTGCACCCCCAAGCAAGTGAACCATCAGATTGGAAGAATGGAGGAGTAGCCTAATGGTTAAGAACATTGGCTTGGGAACCCTGAGACCAGGGTTCGATTCCCGCTAGGACTCCTTGTGGCTTTGGGCAAGTCACTTAACTCTCCATTGCCTCAGAAAAATCCTAGTTATCAATGTCCCTGTTTAATGTACATTGCCAAGTTTAAGTTACAGTGTAAACTGCTTTGATTGAAATGATAAAGCGGTATATAAAATCTGTTATATTATTGCCGAGTGGAGCTTATTCTACAATATTTTCTCCATTTGTCCTCCATAAGGCTCAAGACTAACTCCGTCATAGGCTGCAACAGCACTTAAATGAACTATCACAGGTCTCAGGATAAACTCTGTTTCCTTGCGTTCCCTTGTGCAGCGATTCATGCTGGGTCTTCTTTGTAAGCTTTCGATCAGATCACCGCCAGTGGCTCGGGACCTTAATGTGGTCCTATCCAACTTATCAAAGCTCCATTTGAGCCCCTGGCTACCACACCTCTAACATTTCTATCATGGAAGGTAATCTTCCTTATTGCCCTCACATCAGTGAGCTACAGGCTTTGGTGGCGGATCCCCCCTTACGCTCGATTCCATCATGACAAGGTGGTTCGTCAAACTCATCCGCATTTCCTTCCAAAAGTAGTTTCCGCTTTTTATCTCAACCAGTCAGTGATGCTACTGGTTTTTTCCCCCCCAACTGCATGCTTCTGAGACTGAGGCAGCATTACATACCCTGGACTGCAAGCATGCTCTTGCTTTCTACTTATAGTACTAGGGATTTTAGAAAATCTTCAGTTGTTTCTTTTGACCCCAGCCACTTAGATCTTCTGGTTTCACAATGCACCCTATCCTACTGGATCGCCAGCTGCATCTGGCTAGCCTATGAAGTGGTGGTACGGCTTGCAAAGAGAGTTATGGTGATGAGGACAACCATAAACAACTGCGTATAAAAGTGGAGGACAAGAAAATGGAGTAAGCAGATAAAGGACAGCAAGGGGGAAGGGGAGGTTTGGGCCCTAAATTACTACCCTCTCAGGGGCCCCATGGGGCCCTCCTGTCTACTCTTCAAGCCCACCAACGCTTGAATCCATAGGGTGTACCCGAGCTCTGAGCAATGTTGGGCTTATTGGGCTCTGTACTGAGGCCATAGGACCTTAGTCTGGGCAGGGCAGCCAGGACTATCTGTACTGTTACACCAGTCCACACTTTGCCACCTACTTTGAGACAGACCATACTGGCTTCTCTCAGTGCTGCACCAGCAGATATACCTAGTGATGGTATCACTAAAGTTGCTCGAATCTTTTAACCCATAACTCTGGAACGGTCTAGCAGGATGAAAAAGCATTGTTACTCACCTATAACAGATGATCTCCAGGAGCAGCAGGAATCAGTCTTCACAGATGGGTATTGTCGGTACCGACAGCGTCTGTATGGGATCGCTCCCGTGTCCAATAGGAGAGCTTTTAGGAGCACTCCACTGCGCATGTGCAGCTGTCTTCCAGCCTTCCTCACAGCTCTCTTCAGTTGTGTTTGTAGCTGAGAGAAAGAGGAGAAAATTGAATCCAACAATGCCTAGGGAGGAGGGTGGGATGTGAAGACTGATTCCACTGTTCCCAGAGATCATCTGTTACAGGTGAGTAACAACGCTATCTCCAGGAACAAGCAAGAATGTGCTCTTCACAGATGGGCCTCACTAGCTTCTAGGCACCAGACAGAGCATGTCCATGAGGTGGAAGAATAGAGCCATGTAGGTATGGGCACAAGTTGGCTTCAGTGGATTTGAGTGCAGTAGCCATGGAAGAGGGAGTCAGGTGCCAGAGATAAAAATGGTAGGAGTTGAGGTTATGTCCCAGATAGATGCTGAAGCACAGCCTGGCCAAAAGCAGCAACCTGATGGGAGTCCCTGTCCAGGCAGTAGAGAGCAGCAAAGGTGTGAACAGAGGACAAGGTGGCTGCTCGGCTGATCTCCTGTATGGAGACAGAATGGAGGTTGGCAACAGATAAGAACATAACATAAGATATTCTCTCATATTCTGAGCGGTAACGTGACCCTTGAGAGACAGAACAGCCTGATCATAGGCTAGCGAGATGCAGCTGGCGATCCAGTAGGATAGGGTGCATTGTGAAACCAGAAGATCTAAGTGGCTGGGGTCAAAAGAAACAACTGAAGATTTTCTAAAATCCCTATTCTACAATATTTTCTCCATTTGTCCTCCATAAGGCTCAAGACTAACTCCGTCATAGGCTGCAACAGCACTTAAATGAACTATCACAGGTCCATAAGCCAAAACATGCTCGGCAGAAAGGGTCTATTCCAGTGTGCAGAAATTTCTCAGGCTGCTGCTATGTAGTGCCTCAGAACCCCTTGTGCCCTGACAGGCAGGTTATCTACTTGCTTAAAGAGCAGGTAAAAAGCCGGGCTCCGTGGAATAGAGGACTGCACTATTTCTTCCATAAGATCGATTACACCACCTCAACATCTCTGCACCTTGCGACACACCCATCACATGTGTATCAAACTGCCCTCTTTGCATTGTCTCCAACAATTCCTAGAATTAATCAGCCTGACCTTAAATAAACTCACTGGTGTCAGATACCACTAAAGGATTTTATGCCATTTTCTACCAAGTTGGATGTGACAGACAATTTGGCGATTTTCAATGGAGTCCCATTCCTCTTCCACTTCAACATAGATCCTGTTTTTCCTGTCCCCTCAGTATTCAACTCCCTCGTATAACTTGGACAAGAGCCCTTTTATCCCCAGAAGCCCTAGACAGAGCGT
Source organism: Ichthyophis bannanicus (assembly GCA_033557465.1). Taxonomy (NCBI): domain Eukaryota; kingdom Metazoa; phylum Chordata; class Amphibia; order Gymnophiona; family Ichthyophiidae; genus Ichthyophis; species Ichthyophis bannanicus. The sequence continues at coordinate 78,457,212 of CM066042.1, forward strand.
CAAACCAGAAATGGTTATAATGTAAGTCCTCCTTAACCTACTTCCGTGACAGAAAGTGGTGCGCTTAAAGGTAACCGTAATGGTCTCATCTCCAGTCCAAACAGGTCTTGCAGCCCATCAAAAGGCACAATCACCCCCTGTTGGAACAACTGAGACCTGGACCAGTGCCTTCCCCTCCCAACAATCCAGTACCTGCTTCCCTGGGCCTTCCACCTCTTGGAAGCATGAACATATCATGCCAGGAGATGTACTTTCCTGATAGGAGATCTCTTTTTTTTATATCTGAACCACAGTTCTAGGGTATTCAGCATTTAGAAGCTACCCACCATATAATATACCCATATATCCACCCCACCCTTTGGTCTTCTTACCTTATAACATGTCTTCCATGCTGTACTTTTTTAAAGTAGCCTTCTCCAGAGAGACCCACTGCTTATCTCCTTCTTGAAACCAAGAAAACACCTCTTTCAACTGGGCAGTGAGATAGTAGTTCTTTTTATATTGGGCAATCCTAAGCCACCTTCCTTCCCTCCCACCCAACCCCACCCTTTGTAAACTTCTTTTGGCCACCCTGGGAGATCTTTCTAGACAAAGCATTCATTCTATTTTCTTTTGTACTCTCAATGTCCCTTTCGGCACTTCGTGGTAAAACTTGGAAGAGATACAGAAACTTGGGTAGACGCATCATCTTCACAGTGGCAGTCCTCACCAGCCAAGATAGCCACTTTTGCCCCCACATGTTTAACATACCATCTAATTACCACAAAGGCTGTTAAATAGTTCCATATAATTTCACCCCCAGATATCTGATCCCTTCCCTTACTCACTTGAATGGAAAGCTGATCTTTAATTGCAACACCATCTCGTCCGCGGTAGACAGATTTAGAATCTGTTCCTTTGCGTCCCTCTAGTCCAGTCCCGGAACCATAGAGTTGAGAACCTCCTCCAGCAGCTTTGGAGACTGAAAGACATCACATCTTTGACACTGGTATAAATAGGCAAGGACCGCCCTCATCCACCAGTACTTTCAGTCTCCAAGCAGCTGGAGAATGTTCTGACCCTGGGACTGGGCTCAGGGGACACACATAAGCAGAGCTAGGTTTTTTCTAAATTTGGGGAATTTCTTTTTGACTTGCTTTTTGGATTGATTTTCTGTTTTGGTTTTGTTATAGGGGAGGTCTGCTGCTGGGGTGTTCCTGTTTTCTTCTGTTTCTCTCCTCTTTCTCTCCCCCCTCCCCCCTCCCCAGCGATTTAGACGAGCAGTGGGGGGAATACATTTCAGAAGTCTGCCTCCCTGCTCCCGAACCCGCAAAAAAAGGGTGAGGAGCAGGTTGAAGGCACCGGCAGCATCGGCAGGATTCTCAGGGGAATAGAGTTAGTCCTGCTTGTGTGAGTGCTGCCTCCCACCGGAGCGGAAGCCGCGATAAGGGCTGAGCTCTGGTGCCGGTGAAAACCCCTCTCCCACTCTTCTCGGCGGCAGTGGTGAGTTCCTTGAGCGGCTGTCCGCGGTAGACAGATTTAGAATCTGTTTTCCCGCATTTCAAACAGAATCCAGACAAGTGACCAAATTCCTGAAGTTCCAATATAATAAGAGGTAGAGAGCTATATGGGGCCTCAAAACTACCAAGATAATATCAGCAAATGGATTTGCTGCATTCCTAATCCCCCACCCCTATTCCCCTTATTGTTGTAGTGGGAGATCATTTTGCATCCAGTGATCACCAGATGGTGTGGTTCAGTATTAGGACTAGGGCTGTTAGAATCCATTCAAAGGTGAGGATCTTAGACTTTAGGAAGACTAACTTTGCTAAGATGGGCCAATACCTTAGGGAGTCATTAGTGGGATGGGAACAGCTGGGGGATGTAGAAAGGGGATATTTTAAGGGCAACCAACCTTTTTGTTAAAATGGTAAATAAAAGGAAAAGGAGACCACTATGGTTTTCGAAAGAAGTAGCTGAAAAAGTGAAGAAAGAGGGAAGCCTTCATGAAATACAAGAGATCACAGTCAGAGGAAGAGAGGCATCTGTATTTGGAAAAACTTAGAGAAGCTAGCAAAGTAGTCAGGAAGGCAAAGATTCAAAAGGAGGAGGAAATAGCCAATGCAATAAAATGGGGGGATAAGACATTTTTCAGATATATTAGTGAAGAGGAAGGGCAAAAGTGGTATTGTCAGACTCAAGGGTGCAGGGGAGGAATATGTAGAAGCTGATAAGGATAAAGCGGAATTGCTTAACATATATTTCTGTTCTGTGTTCACAGATGAAGAACCAGGAGCAGGACCTCAGAAAACACCCACAAACAGGAACAGAAGTGAGGGACATCTTGAACAATTTTCAGAAGACTGTGTTCGTGAGACACTATCTCAACTTAAAGTAGACAAAGCGATGGGACCGGATGGGATACACCCTAGAATACTGAGGGAACTTGGGGACGTTCTAGCAGCTCCACTGACTGACTTTTTCAATGCCTCGATGGAGTCGGGAGTGGTGCCAAAGGACTAGAGAGAGAGGCTCATGTGGTGTCTTTACACAAAAGCAGAAGTAAGGATGTGGTTGAAAACTACAGGCCGGTTAGTTTAACTTCGGTGGTGAGTAAATTATTGGAAATGCTGCTGAAAGAGAAAATAGTGAGGTTTCTGGAGTCCAGCGGATTACAGGATACAAGGCAGCATGGATTCACCAGAGGCAGGTCTTGTCAGACAAATCTGATTGATTTCTTTGTCTGGGTGACCAGGGAGTTGGACCGAGGGAGAGCCCTAGATGTGGTGTATTTCGATTTCAGTAAAGCCTTTGACACTGTTCCTCACAGGCGACTTATAAACAAACTGAGCACCCTAGGAATGGACCCTAAAGTTACTGCTTGGGTTAGAAATTGGTTGGGTGGGAGGCGACAAAGAGTAAAAGTAAATGGAGCTCACTCTGAGGAGAAGGATGTTACCAGTGGTGTGCCCCAGGGATCTGTCCTTTGTCTGATTCTTTTCTTTTTAACATCTTTGTTAGTGATATAGCGGAAGGGCTGTCGTGTAAGGTTTACCTTTTTGTGGATGATACCAAAATCTGCAATAGAGTAGACACCCAGGAAGGTGTAGATAACATGAGGGATCTAGCTAAGCTTGAAGAATGGTCTAGAATCTGGCAGCTGGGATTTAATGTTAAAAAATGTAAGGTCATGCATTTGGGCTGCAGCAATCCAAGGGAGCAATATAGTATAGGGGGTGAAGTACTTTTGTCCACTAAAGAAGAGCGGGACCTAGGTGTGGTTGTGTCTGATGATCTTAAAGTAGCTAAACAGGTAGAAAAGGCGATGGCAAAAGCTAGGACAGGGGTTCTCAACCCTGTCCTCGGGACCCACCTAGCCAGTCGGGTTTTCAGGATAACCACAATGAATATGCATAGAGACATTTGCATATAATGGAGGCAGTGTATGCAAATCTCTCCCATTGACCCTCGCACAAGCCTTTGGATCCCTATAGAGCACCTGACTCCACCTCAAGGAAAGAACACTTTTTTTTTCTCTCTCTGCCTGGTTGGAGCTAAACACTTGCAAGTCTATCCCAGGCAGTAACGTCACTTCCTCCTCCAGGGAATAATTTTAAAATAAAAAGTTCAAATCACACAGAACCATCATAGAAAGTCTTATCTGTAAAGGTAAGCACCTCAAGTGATCACATGTATGGGTACCATGACTTTTTTTTTTTTTATTGGAGTGTGCTATAAAAGCCTTTCTGTATAGAACTCTTCAGATTTCTGAAGTTGCTTTTTTATTTTTCTTAAATCATTGTACATAAACAAAATATAACAAGCTATTTAACCTGTTAAGCCTAAACAGATCTAAACCATCTGTCACCCCTAAACTTATCCAATGGAGAAGACATTTTCAACTATTCAAAATGCCATGCTGTCCCCCCTCCCCCTCCACAGCTATTAACTTTCTCTTCTAGTTCCTTTTTTGAAAGGTTTATATAGATTTCCTTATTCACTGCTTCATCTGTTGGTCCTGGCTTTTGTGCCCTAGTGTTTACTGCAGTACCACAAAAGCAGCAGGTCGGGAAGAATGACTGAAACTGGAATAGTCTTGTTAATGTGTTTTTAATTTAATTATAGGTTCATGTTGGAGGAAGCTTAGCAGCGCTTGGTGGGAAACTCTATGTCTCCGGAGGCTACGATAATACGTTTGAACTTTCAGATGTGGTGGAAGCCTATAATCCAGAAACAAGGACTTGGAGCATTGTGGGGCGTCTACCACAGCCCACATTTTGGCATGGAAGTGTCAGCATATTTAGACAGTTCATGCCACATACACAGCATGGGTTTGATAGTACTGGCTTAGACAATGCTAATAATGAGCGAAATGCTATTCACCTTAGCAGGAATGACCACAACTTTCATAATCGCAATCTCAATGAATTGCACTGATGGCAAAGCCAACTTGCGGTCTGAAGCTAACGGTCACAAAGCTGGTGAAATGTTACAGATTGTAGACAGCACTTTGCAGATACCCATTGTCATTTTCTGAGAGATGGAGAAACATCCCTTAGTAAGTTAGAGATGCTGTTCTCACAATAACTTTGACATATCCTTTCTACTTCTAGTTGAAGGGTCTGTAATATCATATGGGAAGATATTTGATATGAATTTCAACAAAAGTTTGAGTTAAGAGCAAGCATTACTGTTCTGAAGTTGAAATATTTTTCAATGGAAAATTACACTATATGTCATGTTTGAAAATTGATAACACTTTTGCCTTGTCATGCATGTGAGATGTATATTTTGCACAGTTATCACAATACTATAATTTGCCTATGTCAGTGGGCAAGAGAGGACATTCACCTTGGTAGGAGGGGTGGAGATGTGAAGAATGATGATCACCTTGTGAACTGTGTGAGTGGCAACAGTGCAGTGGCACTGATCTAAAGAACGAGCAAGAGCAGAATTGGTGTACACGAAAGTGTCCATGTTTTGCTGGCTGTGTGGAAGTGGATATTTTTTTTTCTGTGGTTCAAGCTCTATCCACCACCTTCAAAACATGAGTAGTCTTGCTATTTCACCATATTAAAACTGCATTTCCAGGATGCCTCCCAAACACAGGTGCTTGTATTTTAGGACATGGTACTGCAGAACTGTTAAACTATTTGTGGGGGCCTATGAAGCCTCAACAGTGTAATTAGAACCATCTTATAAGTGCTCTTTTTAGCATAATGCCACAACTTGGCTAACGGGGTCTTGTTTAGAGAATTGGAATAGTGAGAACATTTTACAAATAACTTTGTGACTAGATAACTGTGCTCTGATCATAAGTAAACACCAGAAAAAAATACACCACTTTCTTACATATGGATGAAATCATGGCATGGAAGAAATGTGTTGTAGAACTATGAACAGAAATATTTCTCCTCTTCCAAGCCACTGCTCACTTGGGCACTTTAAAACCTGAAGAAAGTTGATTCTCACCACATGGCCTCTTTAAAAGATAGCCTTAATTAGTTTCTTGCCTAAAAGCAAGTTGGGAGAATTCATTTTCCTTTGAAAGAAGTCTAGATGTTGTCAACTCATGGCAACCTTGGACTCTTCAGTCTTTAGTTAGGTGCTCATTGTTAATAGTGGCATCCATAGCTGCTACTGTTTTGATCCATCTCATTGCTGGCCTTTCCTTTGAAAAAAGTATGTTTAAGATGGTATTCCTTTGCGTCCCTCTAGTCCAGTCCCGGAACCATAGAGTTTACAACATCCTCCAGCAGCCTTGGAGACTGAAAGATGTCATCGTTCTGATGTCACCGGTATAAGTAGGCTAACACCGCCCCCTTCCACCAGTACTTTCAGTCTCCAAGCAGCTGAAGAGACGTCTGAGCCTGGGACTGGGCTCAGGTGGCGCAAATAAGCAGAGCTAGATTCCTTAGCAATTTTTGAAATTGGGTTTTTAGTTTTTGTTTGCTCTTACCTGATTAGTTTTTTGGTTTTCTTTTTCCTTTCTAGGAGTGCTGCTGCTGCTGCTTGAGATCCCGTCTGTGCTGCTGTGCTCCCTCCCTCTTATTCCCTCCACCCCCCTACCTCCCTTGGGCTTATTTCCCCATCTAAACGAGCAGGAGCTTGCTGGGGAGTTTTTTGGTCCCAGTTCCGGCAGTAGTTCGGCCTCCCTGCTCCGGAACCCGCAAAGAAGGGTGAAGAGCAGGTTGCAGGCCAAGGCAGCAGCGGCAGGGCAGCCCTTAACAGGCAGAAGTCTTGCGGGGGTTATTTTTCTGTGCCGGGAGCCAAAGCCGCGGAACGGCTGAGCTCCAGCGCTGCGGGGGCTCCCCTCCCCTTCCTCTGCGACTGCGGTAAGTGGGGGAGCTGGCTGCTCGGCTCTGAAGGGCAGGAAGAGGAACATAGTTCCCGGTAGCCTGAGGGCACGCGCGTGCTTGGTGCGCGGCTGGGCCGGCTGGGTGTAACTGAGGCGGGAAACAAGCGGCGGCCATTTTATGGGATCACGCATGGTTCCCTTTCGCTCTTTCTCGGAGCGTTTTCTCTTACGGTTCAAATGGCGTTTGCCAGCTCGTTTGGGCCTTGTTTTGCCTAGGCTTTAGTCAATTTCAGCTTTGTACCTGGCAGAGCAGGTTTAGGTGTGGTTTAAAAAAAAAAACAGAGAATCATGCAAGTGAAAGAGCTAAGTTACCGTTAGTGGTTACTGGGCTTCTTTTCCGCCCAGACGGGTGGTACATCTGGGCAGGCTTCCTTTGCTTTGTGCATGGGTGTACAGCCAAAAAAAAAAGAAAGGAAAACTGAGTTTTCAGGAGAGAGATCCCGTGATAAGATGCCAACTAGGCCACGCTGTTTAGTATGTGGCACGCGGGGGGAAGTGTTGGACTCAGGTGTGTGCAGGGCCTGCACATTGGAGGCAGCTGGTGTGGATACGGCCCTAGGGGGGCCTTCTGGGGATCACGTCGGCGTTTCAGGGGAGTCGGGTGATTCCCTGCTGCCAGCCTTGAGTCCGGCACAGCCGGTGGCAGGGCCGTCTTTGGGGGACAGTTCTTCGCTTCCTCTATCTCTGAGCCCCGGAGACGGGACTCCAGCTATTCCTCCTAATTTCTTCTCTCTCATGACTCGGGCCTTTGCCCTGCTGCGCAACCTATGTTGGGGCTTCCATCCCAGGGTTCTAGGGGGCAGAAGCAAGCTGGGTCAGTGAGTCTGCCCGAGGAGGAGGTGGCGCCGGCTAAGACCAGTAGAGGGTCTGTAGCAGATAGTCCGCCATCTCGGCTCGCAGAGGAGTTGGGCGGTGCGGACGACTATGTCGAGGAGGCCTCGGAGATCGAGTTAGAAGAGGGAGAATTGCCTGATGAGGAACAACAGAGTAGAGTAATCAGAGTATTTTGGCGAGAAGAGTTGCCTGCCTTGATTGCTGAGACTCTCGTCACTAAACATGCCCTCGGGGGAGTCGGCAGCGGAGGAGTCTTTGGAGGATCCGCTTTTGCAGGCAGTGAGGACGTCCCAACGGGTTTTTCCTGTTCATAGAGTTTTTAGGAGCATGATTCAGGAGGAGTGTGACTGTCTGGAGTCGGCTCTACGAGGTTCGAGGGCCTTAGCTCGTATTCGCTTTCTGACCAGGACAGGGAGCTTTTCTGCTTTCCAAAGGTGGACGCGGCGGTATCGGCAGTGACTAAGAAGACTACGATTCCAGTGGAGGGGGCCGCGGCCTTAAAGGATGTACAAGACGGGAAGTTAGACACGTTGCTGAAGCAGGTGTTTGATATTGGCGCCCTCTCCTTGCAGGCCTCAATAGCGTGGGCGTGGGTGGTGCGAGGCTGCTTGCGCTGGTCCCAAAGGTTGCAGGGGGATCAGTTGGACGGACGCTCCGATGAAGTAACGCGACTGGAGTCGGGCACCGCTTATTTGGCGGACATTCATTATGACCTTATCCGAGCTCTGGCTAAGAGTATGGCGTCGGTTGTGGCAGCCCAGAGATACCTTTGGTTGCGCAACTGGTCGGCGGACGCTTCGTCGAAGGCTCATCTCAGCAAGCTCCCGTTTAGGGGTAAGCTTTTGTTTGGCGAGGATTTGGAGAAGTTGGTCAAGGAGCTTGGGGAGTCCAAGAGCGGTCGACTGCCGGAGGATGAGCCGAAGCAGGGCCGAGGTGCTGGGGGCTCCCGAGGGAATTCCAGAGAGTTTCATAGGTTTCAGTCCTCTCGTTTTAGCCAGCCCCAGTGGGGAATGTTCCCGGTACGTGGCCAGGGGTTTCGAGGTTTCCGAGGGGCTGGCAGGGGGTTTACACAGTTCCAATCCTCACACCTTAAGAAGTCTCAATGAGATGAAGCGGGCTCAGGCGGGGGTAGTACCCGTGGGAGGACGGTTGCGGGAGTTTTACCCTGCTTGGGTCCAAATTACCTCAGACCAGTGGGTCTTAGAAGTCATTCGAGAGGGCTATTCCCTAGAACTCCATCGACCCGTGTTAGATTCCTTTGTCCGATCTCCTTGCAGCGCCCCGCAGAAGGTGTGAGTGGTCGCAGACATGCTGCAGCTCCGGGCAGTGATACCCGTTCCGGCGGACCAGTGCGGCTTAGGTCGGTATTCTATTTATTTTGTGGTCCCAAAGAAGGAGGGCACTTTTCGGCCAATTCTGGACTTAAAAAGGGTGAATCGCTGTCTTCGGGTCACCCACTTCCGGATGGAGACTCTGCGCTCTGTCATTGCGGCGGTCAGGCCGGGCGAATTCCTAACGTCGGACCTCGCGGAGGCTTATCTCCATATCCTGGTACGGCAGGAGCATCAGAAGTTTCTGCGGTTCACTCTTCCCATGGGGCATTTTCAGTTTCAGGCGATGCCTTTCGGGCTGGCGACAGCGCCTCGGACGTTCACCAAGGTCATGGTGGTGGTAGCAGTGGCGCTCCGCAAGGAGGGTGTACGGGTACATCCTTACTTAGACGATTTTTTGATTCGAGCAAAGTCGAGGCAGGAGAGTCTAGTGGCCACTGCTCGGGTAGTGCAGTTGTTGGAGAGCCTGGGATGGGTGGTCAATTTTGCAAAGAGCAGCTTGGTTCCCTCGCAGTCCCTAGAATATTTGGGGGCGCGTTTCGAGACAGCAAAAGCAGCGGTTTTTCTCCCAAGTCACAGAGCGCAGGGGCTGCGGGGGCTGGTGGTAAGGTTTCTGGCCAGACAGGCGCCGACAGCATGGCAGTATCTGCAATTACTGGGCACAATGGCGGCCACGATCGAGGTTGTGCCGTGGGCCAGGGCTCATATACGATCATTGCAGAGCGCGCTGCTGCGGCGGTGGTCTCATCAGAGGGATGCGTTGTCGCAGCGCCTGATTTGTCTCCCAGAGGTTCGTCAGGATCTTCTCTGGTGGTTGGTGACGGAACACCTGGAAGCGGGTATGCCTCTAGAGCCTCCGTCGTGGAAGTTGTTAATGACGGATGCCAGCCTCGCAGGCTGGGGGTGCATTTCCAAGGAAGGTTTGCCCAGGACCGGTGGTCGCTGGAGGAACAGGCCTGGTCCATCAACCGGCTGGAGATGAGAGCGGTATTTTTGGCTCTGCAGGAATTTCAGGTGTCGCTGCGGCAGTCAGCCGTACGGGTGATGTCCGACAATGCGACGACGGTGGCCTACATCAATCGTCAGGGGGGCACCGGCAGTGTGGCGCTAGAAGCAGAGGCACGTCAGCTCTTGATGTGGGCAGAGCGAAATCTGGCGGCGCTTTCCGCTGTTACCCTGCACCCACTCCCTAACCTTGAGGGTTAAGGAGGGATGGGCCTTTTGTAGTTGTGGGGGCCAAATGATAGTCGGGAACAAGAATATTTATTTTGTAAGGATTTATTTACCCCGCTCCTTGGTGGAATGGAACAGGCGTGAGGATTACCAAAACAGGAACAAAAAGGAAAAATCCAGGCTTTTCAATACTGTGCTTAAATTATTCTTCACACTGGAGTGCACATTACATCATGTGTCTTTACTTTGTATTCACAATCAATCAAGTGAGAAACAATAATGTTCATGTGTTGTAACCAGATTATATCTTAGCTTATTTTCCTAGTGCTTCATAAGCTCTTCATTCAGGTACTTAAACACTACTCATTTTCATAAGCTTTGCATCCAGGTATTTGAACAGCATACCATTCAGGATAATGTAGAAAAATAACCATTCAAGCTTTGCTTTTGTCAGCTTTGTCAATCAGCCCAATTGAGCAGTCCATTGGCTGATTAATTTCAATCATGGGCAACGGAGCAGGTAATGGTATTCCTGTCCCAGGACTATTTCCTGCTTGGACTGGGTTTTGTTCAGCAACAGCTCTTTTATCTAAGAACTGTTTAAAATCATTGAGAAGAAGTTCAGCCTGCCTTCTAGCTGGGCTAGACTGAGGATATTCTCCTTGCTTGGGTAAGTGATTATTTACTTCTGGAAAGCAAGTAATGCCGTCTCTGTTTAAACAATCAATGCCTGCAGTGGAGTTACCCCTCCCCCACTTATCTCTGTTTGCAAGTGTTGGGTTAACAAGTTCCTCTGCACGAGATCTGCTTTTAAAGAGTGATTCAAAGGTAGGACCTCCTGAATTATCTTGGCTTAATTCTCTTCTGAACAGTTCAGCTGAATTCTTTATGTCAGCCTGCTTGCTAAAAGCTTGAGCTGTTTGGTGAGAAAAGCTGGGTTTGTTTAAAGAGACTTCAGGCTGTAGCCAACGGCTCTCACGCTGCCTGAAACTGTCCTGAGCTTTAAAGTCAGCATTCACTCTTTCTGGCTTCTCATAAAACTTGTCATAGGAATTAAATACAGCAGGTACCTTAAAATGAGGCTTGTCTGAGAATGCCTTGCCACGGTGCCTTTCTCTCCAAGGGTCAACTGTGTCTTCCAGAAACCTAGGCTTTAATCCTGGGTCTCTCAGTGCTTCTAACCTCTGTTGCTCCCAGAAGGTTCTTTCAGGCACTGAGTCTCCCTGGTAGCTACTTCCTGGTTCTGAATCCCTTTTCCTTGTATTACGGCTGGGCAGTGTTTCTCTTGCTAGGTCAAAGGATCCTGCATCAAAGAGAGCTTCTTGCCTTATTCCAAAGTCACTCTCCTTTCCTTGTTGCTTTTCCAACGTCCTTTGCCTTCTCGTCGTCATCATCCTACTCATCCTACTACTGTCTTCCTTCTCTCTGCTTAACAAGGTGCCCCTGCTCTGGGGAGCCCGCCTCCTACTAGGGCGTGCCCAATCAGCAGCTCTGCTTCTCTCCTCCCCTGAGGTGAACTGTGTTAGCTGATTAGCTCCCTGCAGCTTGTGCTGAGAAGGGAAAACCTTGCATTTTCCTGCAATACCTGAACCTACCAGCGGGTCAGTATCAGTTTCTATGGCTTCCAGCGCTGCCACTGCGTCACACCGCTCAACATGTGGCAGGGGTGGACAATGTCGAAGCAGATTTTCTAAGTCACCGGGTAGACCCGGGGGAGTGGCAGCTGCACCCGGACGTGTTTGCGCTGTTGGTGCGACGATGGGGGCTTCCCCTCATGGATCTGATGGCAAGCTTTGAGTCAGCGCAGGTGTCGCGATTTTTCAGCAGACGGCGGGAACGCATGTTGGAAGGGCTCGATGTCTTAGCTCAAAGGTGGCCGGAAGATGGACTGCTCTGTGTTTCCGCCGTGGACGCTCATAGGCCGGGTACTGCAGCGCATAGAGAGGCATCACGGTTGGGTGGTTCTAATTGCGCCCGACTGCCCCGAAGACCTTGGTATGCAGACTTGGTGCGTCTGCTAGTGGACAAGCCATGGAGACTTCTGGTCCGGGGGGATCTCTTACGGCAGGGTCCGTTGCGCATGCCCCAGGTAGCTCTATTCTCGCTTACGGCATGGCTCTTGAGTGGGCTAGGTTGACTGCCAAAGGTTACTCAGCAGCGGTCATTTCTACTTTGCTGAAGGCGCGTAGACGCTCCACTTCATTGGCGTACATCCGGGTTTGGCGAATTTTTGAAGCCTGGTGTTCGGAGCGGCAGCTCAGGCCGTTGAGGGCCTCGGTGCCCCAGGTCCTTGCCTTTTTGCAGGATGGTGTGGAAAGAGGCCTAGCGGCTAGTTCCTTGCGGGTGCAGTTGGCGGCGCTCTCCTGTTTCCGTGGTAAGATTCAGGGTCAGCTGTTTGGGTCTCATGGCGATATTTGGCGGTTTTTGAGGGCCGTATTGCTCATGAGACCTCCACAGCGTAGGTCAGTACCGTCGTGGGATCTAAATTTGGTGTTGGAGGCTCTGGTGAAACTGCCGTTTGAGCCCTTGAGCGAATCCTCGTTGAAGGATCTGACCTTGAAGGTGGTGGTTCTCGTGGCCGTCTTTTCTGCTAGAAGGATTTCGGAGTTACAAGCTTTGTCCTGTAAGGAGCCGTATTTGTCCTTTTTCAATCACAAGGTAGTCTTGCATACAGTGCCGGCATTTTTGCCGAAAGTGGTTTCGGTTTTTCATGTTAACCAGGAGGTGTCGCTTCCGGTGTTTTCGCGGGAATAGAAGGATAAGTCTGGCGGCAGGTTGCATCTTCTGGATGTTCGTCGAGTGCTCAAGTGGTATCTCCGCAGGACCGCGCCTTTCCGGAAAACTGATAGACTCTTTGTGGCTTTTGGAGGTCCACGCAAAGGGGAGGCGGCGGCGAAGTCCTCTCTTTCGCGGTGGTTGAAAGAGGCTATCGCGTCGGCGTACCTCCTAAAGGGAAAGGTAGTGCCGGAGGGCCTCCGCACTCATTCGACTAGGGCGCATGCGGCGTCGTGGGCGGAAGTCAGTTTGGTTCCGGTCAGTGACATCTGTAGGGTGGCGACCTGGTCGTCCTTACATTCCTTTGCAAAGCACTATCGGTTGGATGTGCAGGAGGTGGGGGATGGCCGTTTTGGCTCAGCGGTTCTTCAGGCTGGGCTTGCTGGTCCCTCCCGTTAAGATTCACTGCTCTGTTACATCCTCTATGGTTCCGAGACTGGACTAGAGGGACGCAAAGGAAGGTGAAATTAGACTTACCTGCTAATTGTTGTTCCTTAAGGAACTCTAGTCCAGTCCGGGATCCCTCCCAGTATTTTTTTGAGGTGGTTGTTCAGCCTGAAGTTTCGGACTTTGGTCTTAAGAGGGGGTTCCGAGGGGGGCGCACAGTGCAAGCTTGGAGGGAACCCTTTTTTGCAGCAGTGCTTCGTTAGCTTTGTTAATTTTATTTTATTGTCTCCAAAAATAATCAACGAAGATAGAAGAATTCCTTTCATCCATAGCGGTTCCGTAGGGGGGATCCTGTTATGTAGTGCTCTACTAGTTTTAGTGGTTAAGGTTGGCGGTTGCAACTGCCTATTATATTACTATGTTAACTACTTATTTGTTGCTCTGCTGAGTCTGCTTTGTCAATAGGTACTGGTGGAAGGGGGTGGTGTTAGCCTACTTATACCGGTGACATCAGAACGATGACATCTTTCAGTCTCCAAGGCTGCTGGAGGACGTTGTAAACTCTATGGTTCCGGGACTGGGCTAGAGTTCCTTAAGGAACAACAATTAGCAGGTAAGTCTAATTTCACCTTTTTTTGTGAGGGTGAGAGTGGTGGGGGGAAGGGAGGGAGAAACATGTTTCTAGGTTTCTACGTTTAACTTTCATTTCCCAAATGGAAGTAGGAGAGTGCTTCTAAACATGCTAGATGCTATTTTAAAAGTTTATTTTGAATAGATAAGAACAGTAAAATAAGCTGAAAAATTTTGATATGCATTATTTAAAGAGACGATTCAAATGTATTTTCTCCCTTCTATGGAAAATCCCTTTGCAGAATAGGACTGAAAGCAATTGGATTTAGTATTTTCTATACATACTATTGATGAAATAGTTTACCATTGCATTACAGTACAATATAGTGTAGTGATCTTATTGGACCACTTGAATAAGTTGCAATAGAGAATTGTTTTAGATATTATTTTTTTTTTCCTTTTTGGCCTAAAATGCTATGCTATAACATAAACATCAATCAGCTTGTAGCCTACAGAAGAGTTATCTTCTGGGCAGTGGCCTCCTTAATTTAATAAAAAGGTTTCCTTATTCAGTCCAGTCCAGACATATCGGTTATCTCCCTCAACCAGCAGCTGGAGACTGAGCGTGTCAGGTCTGCGATGTCACTGTAGGAACCACCCTCTGCACGGACTCCACATACCAGTATCTGTCTCCAGCAGCTGGTGAGCTCCTGTGCAGTTTGGACTCCACAGAACCAAAAAAAAAAAATCAGGTAAATGTAGAAGCAAAATTACTTTCAGTTGGAGAGCTTTCAGTGGCTGGGTGCTTGTGCAGATAGCTGAGGCTGCTCTCAGGGACCCAGGGCCATTAGGTTGGTTGTGGCCTGTCAGGGTTCTAATTACCTAGTGGTCCAGGTCCTTTCTGCCCCCCCCCCCAAGCTGAGAAGAGCTGTAGTCTGTTAAGCTGCATGGCTCCTTCTCATCTGTTGAAAAGCACAATTTTTGTAGCGCTGCCCCTTTAAGTCGCTAAAGCGGAGTGTGTACTATTTTGACAGTTAACCACAGTGCAGCTCTCTTCTGCGGGCCAGTGTATTTTCTGCAGCTTTGGTGCGTGTCATTTTTCCCCCCCTCTCCTTCATCTTTTCCTCTTTGGTCCGTTGAAAACAGGTGCTTTTGCGGGCAGTCACGTCTTTCTTCATGGCTGCTGAAACGTTAGTGTGCAGGGCGGCCGGCAAAGCTCTATTTCAGCGGGGTGTTTGCATTGCCTGTAGCCACAAAGAGAAGTCGGCAAAAATGACTTTTTTCATTGGGGGCAGTCTCATCCGAGAGCGTATTACCTCTAGAATTGCTGGCAGAGCAAATTTTTCCTCAGTGGCCAGATTCTGCAGTTTTGTCGGGAAACACAGCCATTTTATCAAACTCTTCCAGTTTATAGCCAGAGTTACAAAGCTCTCAACATTCCATCACCATTCAGTCTGGACCCTCAATAGTGCCCTCTTCTGAGTCTCTGATTCCTTCAGAAGGGACTTTTTCAGTTGATTTTATTTTACTGCTGCACCAGGCCTATTGTTGAAGGATGCAGGGCCTGGGCAGCACTGGGAGGTACTAAGGTGCTCCAAAAAAGATCTGTGGAACATGTTTTTGGACCCTTACCCAGGATGCAGGTCCAGGGGAAGGACCCTCCACAGAAAAACGCAGAATGGAGGAGGTGTTTCCTGGGAAGAACAGGCTCCCCCTCCCCCCCCCCAATCTGAGGACTCAGAACAACCTCTTGAGGGTCCATCGGACTTCCTGGGGAGATTTAGCGGGGCAAGACCTAGAGGAAGGGAAGGAGCTTGCATTGCTAATTGACCATTCATTGGCAGCTCTGAACATTTCCCATTTATACTATTTGGTGGAGGAGCCCCTGGAGGATTTCCTCCTGCAGGGCATGAAATCAGTACAAACCTCATTCTTGATCCACCGAGTTATCAAGCAGATGATTGAGGCCGAGTGGGAGGTTTCAGAAGCAGGCCTCAGAGGGGGCAGAGCTATGGCTCGTTTTTACTCCATTCTGCAAAAGAAGAATATTCTCAAGCTGCCCAGGGTGGATGCCCTTGTGTTGGCAGTGACTAAGATGACCGTGCTTCCCTTGGAAGGCGGGGGCAGCTTGAAGGATATTCAGAACCGAAAGCTAGACACGTTCTTAAAACAAGCTCTCGAGACTAACGCTTTGGCTCTTCAGGTCTCCATTTGTGGGGCTTACATGACCAGGGCATGTATTCACTGGGCTCAAGTGCTTCCAGGGGCACTGTCGGAGACTTCGCAGCCAGGGCCGGAAGTGGCCAAGCTGGAGTCCGCCTTCTATGATCTCATACGTGCTTCAGCTATTGCGGCTCGCCATTTCCTTTGGTTAAGGAATTGGGCGGTAGATGTCTCATCTAAGACAGGTCTCAGTAAGCTTCCTTTCAAGCATAAGCTCTTGTTTGGTGAAGCTTTGGACAAGCTTGTTAAGGATCTCGATGACTCCAAGGTGGCTAAGCAGCCATCCACTGGTAGGGGGCACTCAAGGGACTCCCGTATGTTCCAGGCAATCCATTTTACCCCCTTTCAGCAGGGAAGGTACATCCTGGCAGACGGTCCTTTCGTGGTTACAGAGGAATGGGCAGAGGTGGTTTATATCGGTTCCTCCGCACCTTCCAAGAAGCTGCAGTGAGGCAAGGCTGGTCTAGGCAGAGTTGCCTGTTGTGGGAGGTTGGCTACAGTGGTTTTACTCTGCCTGGACCATGATATCATCCGACCAGTGGGTTCTAAAGGTGGTCTGTGAGGTTTGCGTGCTCAAGTTTGCTCGGCCCCTCTCAGCATTCATGCTGTTACTCTGCAAGGGTCCCTTGGAGCCGAGTGGTGCGCAACAGGTTTCAAAGATTACTTCTCATTGAGGCAGTGATACCAGTACCACAAGATCGGTTAAAAAAAAATCTATATTCCATTTATTTCGTGGTTCCCAAGAAAGAGGGGTCCTTTTGGCCCATTCTTGATCTCAAGCATGTGAACAGGATGCTCAAGGTGCCCCATTTTCAGATGAATATTCTCTGCTCTGTGATTTTGGCGGTAAGGAAGGGAGAATTCCTCATGGCCCTCGACCTTACATATCCCAATTCGGCCAGAGCATCACATGTTTTTATGCATCACAGTGCTGATGGGTCACTTTCATTTTTGTGCCCTATTCTTTGGTCTGGCCATGGTGCCCAGAACTTTTACGAAGGTGATGGTGGTGGTTGCGGCGTTCCTGCATCACAAAAGTATTTTTGGTACACCCTTATCTCAACAATTGACTGAGCTGAGCAAAGTCCGAGATGGAGAGTGTGGCTTCCACCCAGCAGGTGGTCACGTTTCTTCAGAACCTGAATTGGGTGGTGAACTTGACCAAGAGCAAACTCAATCCCATTCAGAATCTCATGTTTTTGGGGGCACAGTTCGACACCAAGATGGGCGTAGTGTTGCTGCCTTATGAGTGCTCAGAAGTTAAAGGATCAAGTCAAAGGATCAAGTCCGGTGCTTCCTGGCCATGGCCGCTTCTTTGGCCTGGTATTACCTTCAGTTCGTGAGGTCCATGGCGGCCACTCTGGAGCTTGTCCCATGGGCCATGGCACATATGCAGCTGCTAAAGCAAGCACTGTTGCCTCGTTGGTCCCCTCAGAAGCATCTGCTAACCAGATGGCTAGTGTGCCCACTGGACATGAAATTGAGCCTTCACTGGTGGCTTCAGAAGGAGGAACTCTTGGCAGAGTTTCCTCTGGAGCCGGAGTGGCTTCTACTGATGACATATGCCAGTCTTATAGGTTGTGGAGTGCATTGCCAGGGGCAAGTGATACAAAGTCTTTAGTCCCCAATCAAGGTGGAGTGGTCCATCAACTGACTGGAGATGAGAGTGGTTTTTCTCGCACTACAGGGTTTTTTTTTTGTGTCTCCTCTGGTTGCTCAGAGGGCTGTCCGAGTGTGCTCAGACAACTCCACTAAGGTGGCGTATATCGATTAGGACAGAACGAGCAGTGAGACCCTGGTGAATGAAATTCAACCCATGCTCTTGTGGGCGGAAAACAATCTGGTGGCTTTGGCAGTGCACGTGGCCAGATAAGAGAAGGTGCAAGCTGACTTTCTCAGTTGGATCCGGGGGAATGGGAGTTGCATCTTTCGTGTTCCATGACACCACTCTTTGCTGGGGCATCCCAGTCATGAATTACATGGTCTTCAAATCCAGGTTGAAAACTCATCTCTTCGCTGCTGCTTTTGGATCTTGACTCACCTGATCTTTTCTTTCCCCTAATTTTATCCCTGTTTACAACACCTGTGTGTTCTCTTGACTAGATTGTAAGCTCTGACGAGCAGGGACCACTGTTCTTTCTAAGCTGTGCGCGCGCGCACACACCTCGCCGAGCGAGCACACATACTTTACAAGAGAGCGCACAAAAATTACGGTTCTGATTCTGATAGAAAACAACACAGACATCTTAAAATTTAAAAGTTGTTATATATAAGTATATAACTCAGAATGTCGTTATGTGGCGCACAAAAATTTAACCTTCCTTCAAAAGCTGCACAGCTGATATTTTATGCGCACAGCCCACAGAAAATTAGAGGGAACATTGGCAGGGACTGTCTCTTACATGTCTGTACTATGCTGTGTACAACTGGTAGCGCTATATAAATGCTCAGTAGTAGTAGTAGTGTTGAGAGCTTGGAAACGCTCTACTTCATTTTCATACATTAGAGTCTGGCTGCTCTTCAAGAGCAAACTCTGGAATTTGTTACCGGAGGATGTAGTAAAGGCTGTTAGTGTAGCTGGGTTTAAAAAAGATTTGGACGAGTTCTTGGAGGAAAGGTCCATAAACCATTAAGAAGGGACCCAGGATATCAATGCTTGACCTAGTACAAGCATTGCAGAACCTGTGTCTTTTGGGGAAACTGCTAGGTACGTATGACCTAGATTGGCCACTGTTGGAAACAGGGTACTGGGCTTGATGGACCTTGGTCTGACCCAGTATGGCATATCTTATGTTTTTAGTGTGAGGATTGGGGCATGCGGGCTCTGTCTGCGTCACTTCCAGACATGCTGGCTTTTCTACAGGCAGGACTGGACAAAGGCCTGGCCTTGAACTCCTTACGCATTCAGGTGGCAGCCTTAACATGCTATTGGGGATATGTTCAGGGTACTTTGCTTGCCTCTCATCCTGATGTGGTGCATTTACTGTGGGCAGTGAAAAAGGTGCGTCTGGTTGTTTCCCAGTGGGACGTCAATTTGGTACTGATGGCTCTTGAAGTACCTGTTCAGGTGAAGGGCTGCAGGCTTCACGGTAGAGGCGTACCTGCCTTTCAGGTAATCCGAGTCACGGCACAAGCTGAAGTACCTTTTCAGGTGAGGACCACCTTTTACCTGGGTTCTGGGCTTACTTGTCCCTTCTAACAGGAAGGAAAAAGACACAATGATATATCATCAATCCAGAGCTCTAGAGGAAGATTGACAGAGGGATCCAAACAAGCAGAATGCCACTTCCAACCACATTTGGAAATCCCCTGCTAGAGACCTGCCTTTTATTTAGAATTTTCAACTGACATGATTAAATTTTAACTGACTTAAAAACCGATGACAGTTGAGTTACAAAATCATAGGTCAACAAATTTATGCTTACAAGATTAGTTTTCTGCTGATTTTTACAAAGCTCATATAAAAAAGAGGAAGTATCCTGTTCATTAATCATAAACATGAAATAACACAAGGTGTCGCTAGAATTATTTTACAAAGTAAGAGCTGATCAAATACTCTTATAAAATTTGTTTAATTCTCAGTATATGTTATGACCTAAGGTCCCCTAATTCTCGGAAATTTCATACGTTTTGCTGACATTAGTGGCCATCTGTTTGAGCAGTCATTTACCTTAAAGCAGGGTGGAGGGACTTTTGGTACTGAAAAAGTCCCTAAGTTTTGCAGAAGCTGGCAAGCTGATATCTGACCTTTAACAGTAGCTGTGTACACACTTTCAGCTAATCTCTTTTGCAATAATTCCTGTAATGTTAGTTTTATTTCTAGCATAGATAAAATGTTTGACTTGCAAGGTTTATATTCCACTTCTCTGCAGTTCTGCTTTGCATTACGATTAAAGATATATCACTTTATATTAATGCTTAAAGGCATATGGCTTTACATCCATAATCAATCTTTCACAGTCCTGTGTCCCCATCACTATCTGTATCCATGTCTAAATTGCCATAGACAGGCTCCACCTTAGTATATGTTACTTTATCATACAGGGGCTCATCTGTCTCAGTTATAGTTTTTCTAGCTGAGCTTGGGGGCCCAGGCCGGCACCCCCTTTTCTACAGCTCTGATGGAGCCTCCCTTTGAACCCACTGTTGCGGGCCACCTTAAAAGATCTCATCTTGAAGACTGTGTCCTTGGCCATTTACTCGGCCAGGCAGATTTCAGAGTTGCAGACTCTCCTGTAGAGAGCCTTTCCTGTCCATTTCCAACAATAAGGTAGTATTGAGATCAGTCCCTTCCTTCCTTCCTGCCGAAGGTCGTATCTGTGTTTCATCTGAACCAGGTGCTAATGCTTTTCCAGCAGTTGAAAGGAAATCAGTTGACCACCAGTTGTGAAGTTTGTATTTCTCAGAGTACTGTGATGATATCTCAAGTGGATGAAGTCCTTTCATAAATCAGACCATCTTTTTGTGCTCTTTGATCCTCCACACAAAGGAGAAGCGACATCTAAGCCTACAGTGGGCAGCTGGATTAGAGAAGTGATTGCATTCGCCTACCTGTTGAAATGCACGCTGCTCTCAGCAGGGCTGTGAGCCCACTCCACCAGGGCACAGGCAGCCTCTTGGTCCGAATTTGGTTTGCTTCCGTTTGCCGACATTTGCAGAGCGACAATCTGGCCATTCCTTCATTCTTCCACAAAGCATTACTGTCTTGACATACAGGCACATGGGGATGTGCAGTCGGAGCCATAGTATTGCAGTCCAGGCGCGCAGTTCCCACCTGTCATTGAGTACTGCTCTGGTATATCCCATTTGTCTGGACTGGAGGGACGATAAGAAAGGTGAAATGATCTGCCAGTTGTCTTTCCTGGAGTCCAAGTCCAGTCCAGGATCTACACATCAGTCTTTTTTTTTTTTTTTTTTGCATGAGCGTGAGCCCGGAGGCTCATGCTGGGTGGGCCCTGTCAAAACAGTACATCTCCAAACCGTAAAGTCCGTGCTTACAATGCTTTTCACAAATCTGACCCTTAGGGGTTCATGAGTAGTCTGAGAGAGTTTCTTGCTCTTTCTATCTTGATTTGTACATGGTGTTTCACCCTGTTAGTTTTGTTTTTTTTAATTGCTGACCGTAGTAATTATAGTGTTATTTAAGTGTCTGCTTTACCAATAGGATACTGCTTTGTGGAGTCAGTGTAGGGGGGTTCTTCTACCGTGACACTACAGACCTGACATGCTCAGTCTCCAGTTGCTGGTTGAGGGAGATAAACCCATTCATCTGGACTGGACTGGAGGGACTCAAGGAAAGACAATTAGCAGGTAAGGTCTAATTTCACCATTGCCTACACCTTTGACCTTATTCAATGCTTGGCAGATAAATACATGTAAAGTAAGTCTTGGATTGAATCCCTGTTAATACATGCTTACTGTGGCTTAGGAAATTAACACACAAAAAAAACCCTGTGCTATCAAAGCTTTTTTGATCTGAACACTGGTGTCCCCTGTATTCAGTAGAATGGCATTTATAGTTGACAGTATCTGTATAATATTTATAAAGTGTCATGAGTGTGCATAATGTTAAGTTATTGAATGTTGGAGCATTTGTTACATAGCATATATTAAGGTAAATGTCAACATGCAGACAGATTTTCTTTTTTCAGAACCTTGCCATTGGCATCCTTAATTAGTTGGAAGTCTTCATCCTGTCATGTCATATAACATAATTGCCATACTGGGTCAGACCAAAGATCCATCAAGCCCAGTATCGTGTTTCCAAAAGCAGCTAATACAAATCACATATATATGGCAGGAACCCAAAAATTAGTTAGATCGCATGCTGGCTATCCCAAGGGATAAACAATGGAGGATTTTCCCAAGTCTACAGTTCTGGAGGAAAAGTCCATAACACTTTGTTAAATTCAGCTATGCTAACTGCTTTTATCACATTGGCACAAAATTTCAATTGGTTTGTCAATTTGCCCTATTAAATGTTCCAGGTACACACAGGTTTCTGTTTCTCTGAATCATTGCTATTACATAGAATTTATGGCATGGTCATCTCCCTTACATCTTCCTCAGAAAAAGACTGAAGCAAAGAATTCATTTGTAGCCTCTTTAAGCCAATTTGTGTTGAATGGGCAGTATATAAATGGAAATAGTCTCACTGCAGTGGTTTTATTTTCCCCGACTGCCCCTTTTACCCATCAACACAAAAAGAAAAACAACCCTACCAAAGGTAACGGGAAAATAATAATTCCACAAGAAAAATATAAACACCCCTCCCTCAAAAGAGATTTGGCAAAGATCAACACACACAAAAATACGAAAATGAAAGTAAAGTCAGAAAGGGGTTGGGGGATGAATATATGAAGAGATTCCTGTACCTATTATGTTACACCCATAATCCCCCTTATTAATCATTTGTCTCCACACTCAAAAAAAAAATCTAAATTTATTAAATAAATCTTTTTTTCCTTTTTAAATATATTTATTCTTATATATTATGATTAAAAATCATAGAATGTGTGCCGATTCATCCTTTAACCATATCACCATACTAATCACACTTTCATTGCTTCAGTTGGAAAAGATGTAACAAAGCTTATAACATTGTAGCCAAAAAAGCACTACATAGATCGATGTAAAACAAGAATCAGTTTGCCAGTGTGTTTATTTTGTTTTGGCAAACGTGACTGTGCCATATGCTGTATTCTCCAGGACCAAGCAGGAAGTCAGTCCTCACATATGGGTGACATTGACGCCGATGAAGCCCTTCAGCCTTTCCCCAGCTTTCCATGAAAGCCTTTGGGAATGCAAAAACACATGCGCGGTTCCCTTCCCGCCTAAAGGTGCCATCTTACCTCAGTCTCTCGTTTTCCGTGAAGCCTGCCGGACGTGAGTCCTCGTCATCCCGGAAAATTGTTTGACTTTTTTGGCGATTCGCTATTTTTTCGTCTCCGGTTCGACGCCAGTTCCCCTTCCACCGGGTTTGGTACACCGGTATCGAGCCCAATCTCTCTTTTCGGTTTTTGCCCTTCGTGGCTGGCCTTCGCGCCCTTTTTTTCTTTTCCCTGGAAGGCCGGTCCTTCAACCTCGTGGGGACTCTTTCTTTCCCCGATGGCTTCCAGTGGGTTTAAGAAGTGTGATCGGTGTAAGAAACTGATGTCTCTCACCGACACACACGACTGCTGCCTCCGGTGCCTCGGTCCTGATCACGACTCTAAAACGTGTGGACCATGTGGAAAGATGTCTTCCAAGGCACTGCGCAGTCGACAGCACCAGAAAGAAAGGCTCTTTTCTGACTCGGCCTCCGGCCGGGCCTCAACATCTGGGGAGTCGGATCCCGAGCACTGTCATGGCTCCTCAGAACGGGGGTCCCCCGACCGGGAACGCAAGAGGAAGAAACGGCTCACGAGGGCGTCGTCGGACGAGGTCCCGGGATCCTCGAGAACTCGGTCTCAGACCCCGGACCGTCGCCCCGGGTCTGTGGAACAGGAGAAGCCGTCCAAAGTTCCTTGACTGGAGCCGGAGTCTGCTGGACATGTAAGTCCTGTAGTCCTCGTGGACTCTCCTCCCAGGGAGCCGACGTCGGATTCGGCACCACCGGGGCCCGAGTCGGTAGCTGCTGAGTCTCCTGAGCTGAGTCTCAGGTTGACAGCCTTGGAGAGCAGATTGTCTGCCTTCATGGACCAGCAGCGGGCACTGATGGCCAACCTGTCTGGCGCATCTGCCCCGACCACCGGGACATCGACCTCGAAGTCGACCCCGGAGACCGAGCCGATACTCGAGACCATGAAGGCTCGAGGTCGACTTCAGTCGCGGTCTCCCTCGACCTCCCGTTCGGGACCGAGGGCATCGACGCAGGTGCCATCGGCGTTGGGGCGGGTGCTCGCAGGCCCCGCGAGGTCGGACCCCAATTCCTCTTCGGACGAGTCCGCATGGGAGACTGAGGACGAGGAGTCTCCCGACACCTTTAAGACTTGGTGTGTCCCATCGGACTCACCGCATGTCTGAACCCCGGAGTAGATCCCCTCCGGAGGATACCAGGTTCTCGGAGTTCGTTCGGGATATGGCCACTGCCTTGGCTATCCCTACGGACCCCGAGGAGGAGCCTCGAGCCGAAGAGGTCGAGGCCCTGCAGTACGACTCTCCTCCGAAGGAGGCCTTTACTGTCCCGGTTCCTCCGATGCTGGAACGGCTCCTCTTCCGCATGTGGGAGGCACCGGCCTCGGCGCCGGTTTTGAGCAAGCGGGTCGATTCCATCTATCGACTCCGGAAGAGTCCTGGCTTTCAGAAGGCGCAGCTACCACACCACTCCATAGTGGTGGAATCGGCCATGCATTGCCTGAAAAGTCAGAAGATGCACTCCGCGGTGCCCCCTGGCAGGGAGGCCCGGAACCTCTGGTTTTGGTAGAAAGTGCTTCCAGGGCTCGATGCTTGCTTGCCGTGTCCAGCCTTACCAGCTGTACATGGGCATGTACTTACGGGACCTGGCCAAGGAGCTGGCCGGGTTCTCTGCTGGTCTCTCCGGGGAACCCTTGCAGAGGTTCAAGTCCTTGTCCTCGGGGATCCGGGAATGCTCTAAATTTGTCCCGTGCTGCCTACGATGGCTTCGAGGCTTCGGCCCGTGTTGCGGCAGCCGGCATCGCGGCTCGACGCCAGGCATGGCTGCAGTCATCGGACCTCGAGCCATGGATTCAGGACAAGTTGGTCGATGTCCCTTGCTGAGGTGAAAACCTTTTTGGCAAACCCATGACCGAGAAGGCCGCCCAGCTCGAGACCGGGCACCTCACACGGACAAGGCTGTCTAGGAAGACTTCTGCCCCTTCTCACAAGAAGAAGGGCTCGGGCAAAAAGTCCTTTTACCCGAGGAAGGGCATTGTCTACAAACAGTACCCACATTATCAGGCTGCCCAAGCTGCCCCTCAGGGTCAGCAAGCCAAGGGGCAGGGTAATGGGCCCCGTAGGCAGAGGACCCCCAAGCCTCCGGCCCCTGCTCCTGCACAGCAGGGTGGGGGCTTTTGACTCCTTCGGCATAGTCTCTCTGTCCCTGCTCTCCCAACCCTGCACAGGAGGTCGCCTAGCCCTGTTTGCCCACCAGTGGCCACTCATCACCAGAGACAGTTGGGTGCTCAGCATAGTCCAAAAGGGCTATGCCCTGCACTTCCTCCAGCTGCCTCTGCCATACTTCCCAGGGGAACCTCCAAGGCCTCCCCTGCACACAGATCTTCTCCTTCAGGAGCTTCAAGGTCTGTTGATGGACAGGGCGGTGGAGCCTGTGCCTCCCCACTTGCAAGGCCGAGGGTTCTACTCCAGATATTTCCTGGTGCCCAAAAGAACCGGTGGTCTTCGACCTATCTTGGATCTCAGAAACCTCAACAAGTTCCTCGAGAAGGAAAAGTTCAAGATGCTTACTCTTGGAACACTTCTGCCCTACCTCCAGCAGGGAGATTGGCTATGCTCCTTACATCTAAAGGATGCGTATACCCACATCCTCATCAATCCAGACCACAGAAAGTACCTCAGGTTCGTTGTGGGAGGAAACCATTATCAGTACAGAGTATTGCCTTTTGGCCTCACTTACGCTTCCAGAGTCTTTACCAAATGCCTAGCAGTGGTGGCAGCCTACCTGAGGAATCAGGGAATCTTTGTCTTCCCCTTTCTGGACGACTGGCTCATAAGAGACCAGGCCAGACAAGCCACCCTCAGAACCATTACTCTTCTTCAAAGCCTGGGGTTCATCATAAACTTCGCAAAGTCCACTTTGCTCCCCTCCCAGAACTTGGAGTTCATAGGAGCAAGGTTGGACTCTCTGCTGGCAAAGGCGTTCTTACCAGAAGACAGGGCCCAAAGACTGATGGACTTAGCAAACAAGTTTCTCAGCAGGTCACTGGTCTCCGCCAGACTCTGCCTGAGACTTTGTGGCCACATGGCTTCGACAGTACATGTGACCCCCAATGCCAGACTCCATATGAGGCCTGCACAGTGGTGCCTGCGGACTCAGTGGTCACAGGCCACAGGCAACCTCACCGACAGGATAAGGGTGTCCAGACACTTGCTGCACTCCCTCAGATGGTGGCTACACCCACCCAATCTGCTAAGAGGAGTACCTTTTCAGAGTCCTGCGTTCACAGTGGTCTTGACCACAGATGCCTCCCTGCAAGGCTGGGGAGCTCACTGTCTAGGCAAGTGCACCCAGGGTCTGTGGTCTCCCTGGGAAGCTGCACAGCAAATCAATCTCCTGGAACTCGGAGCTATTCGGTTAGCCCTCAAGACTTTTTCTCAAACCCTGGCTCGTCAGTCTGTCCTGATTCAGACAGACAACCAGGTAGCCATGTTCTATGTGAACAAGCAGGGCGGAACTGGATCCAGGCTCCTCTGTCAGGAGGCACAGGACCTTTGCTTGTTTGCTCTCAAGCACAACATGCTCCTCAAAGCAGTCTATCTACTTGGCCAGGAGAACTACCTCGCGGACAGGTTGAGCAGGATTCTGCAGCCCCACGAGTGGCAGCTCCATCCCATGGTAGTTCAAAATATTTTCATGCAATGGGGACTTCCATCCATAGACCTGTTTGCCAGTCCTCTGAACAAACAGCTGCCAAGGTTCTGCTCCAGGCAACCGCATCCTCTGCGGATAGCAGCAGATGCTTTTCTGATTCCCTGGTCTCAGGGCCTCCTGTATGCGTTTCCTCCCACGCCTCTGGTGGCCCGAACTCTGTTCAAGATTCTCGAGGACAAGGCCTCAGTTCTGCTGGTGGCTTCCAGGTGGCCGAGACAGCCTTGGTTTCCACTTTTGCTACAGCTGGCAGTGGATCCTCCACTGCCTCTGGGGTTGCAACCCGACCTTCTCTCTCAGCATCAGGGTTCTCTGCTGCACCCCAACCTCAAAGCTCTCAATTTGATGGCATGGAGGCTGCAAGGGTAGTTTTGGCTCCCTGCGGCCTACCTCAGGAAGTTGAAGAGGTTCTCCTAGCCTCTAGGAAACGGTCCACTAGAAAAACCTATGCTCTCAAATAGAAAAGGTTTTCAGTGTGGTGTCAGCTACGTACAGAGGATCCCTTCTCCTCCTGTACTGTGCCAGTAGTGCTTCAGTACTTACTGCACTTATCAAATCAGGAACTTAAGTCCAATTCTGTTCGGGTCCATCTCTCAGCTCTAGCAGCTCACCACTCACTGGTGGAAGGACATTCTCTGTCGGTTCACCCTTTGGTGTCCCGCTTTCTCAGATGCTTGCTCTTGCTCAAGCCTCCAATCCGTCGTCCTGCTCCTGAGTGGGAGTTGAATGTGGTCTTGCAACAATTGACTCGACCACCTTTTGAGCCAATGGCTACTTGTCCTCTCCGCTTCCTGTCCTGGAAGACTCTCTTCCTGATAGCCCTAACCTCGGCCAGGCAGGTGAGTGAGCTTCAGGCCCTGGTCTGTGACAGGCCTTACACCAGAATCTATAGGAACAGGGTAGTCCTCAGGACTCATCCTAAGTTCCTCCCTAAAGTTGTCTTCTCTTTCCACCTCAACCAGGAGGTGGTTCTTCCAACATTCTTCCCTAGGCCTCATGCAAGCCAGGCTGAAGCAGTTCTGCATACCCTGGACTGTAGGAGGGCCTTATCCTTCTACCTTGACCGTACGCAAGGGCACAGAAGAGCTACTCAGTTCTTCATATCTTTTGACCCTAATAATTTGGGGTTAGCTGTGTCCAAGTGTACCTTGTCCATCTGGGTGACTGACTGTATCACCTGGGCTTACAAGGCGGGGGACCTTCCTTTGCAGGGTCGGGTCACGGCCCATCTTGTCAGGGCAATGGCTGACTCAGTGGCTCATCTCCGCTCTGTACCATTGGTAGACATCTGCAGGGCTGCTTCTTGGTCTTCAAGTCAGACCTTTGCAGCCCACTACTGCCTGGAGAGGGAGTCCCGTAGGGACAGTGCTTTTGGCCAGGCTGTACTCCGGAATCTCTTTGAGGTTTAGGCAACTCCTGCCCTCTTGCCCTTTGTTGGGCTACCGGTGGAGGTTCTGTCAGTGGAAAGCCTTTCTTTGATGCTGGGACTAGTGAGTTCTCTTGTTCAGCCTGGGTTCCTGGTAGCCCAGAGCTAGGGAGTCACCCATATGTGAGGACTGACTTCCTGCTTGGTCCTGGAGAAAGAGTAGTTACTCGCCTGTAACGGGTGTTCTCCAGGAGCAGCAGAATCAGTCCTCACAACCCTCCCTCCAGTTGTACATAGTTTGTTTTGCATTTTTGTGTGCTGTTCTTAGCTATGTCATTTGACTGAGTTAAGATGGCACCTTTAGGCAGGAAGGGAACCACGCATGCGTGTCTGCATTCCCAAAGGCTTTCATGGAAAGCTGGGGAAATGCTCCGCAAGGGCTTCATCGGCGTCGATGTCACTCATATGTGAGGACTGATTCCTGCTGTTCCTGGGGAACACCTGTTACAGGTGAGTAACTACTATTTGTGTAGTACCATGCTGTGCTGTGCTATCAACTTCAGCGGTCAGGAGAATACCAACTTTTGTACTGACCTGCCGGCAGGTATCATATATCTGCCTCAGGGGCTTGGTGTTTCTGTGAGTAAAATATGCATATAAGATAACACAGCGACCAAAAGATACTTTAAGCCAAAAATGGATTAAGCTGTGGAAAAACCTTCACTTCTCACTTTATAACGCACAGCTTATCCATCATTAGAGACAGCAGGGGACTTTTTAAACGGTACGTACTGATTTAAATAGCCCTATAGAAAACTAAACACCACCTACTAATCCCAAAGATATA
Source organism: Ichthyophis bannanicus (assembly GCA_033557465.1). NCBI lineage: Eukaryota > Metazoa > Chordata > Amphibia > Gymnophiona > Ichthyophiidae > Ichthyophis > Ichthyophis bannanicus. Next base: position 78,485,601 of record CM066042.1, read on the forward strand.
TGGTGAGACATGCAGCAGACTGGCAATCCATGCTCATGTTAAAGTGTACCATTTACCAGAATCATTTAGTCCCCATGGTTTTTCGCTGTGTAAATGAAAGCTCCAGTACTGTTCTCTCAGTGTTAATAAAGCCCTATCTCCTCCCCACTGCGGTTCAGGTACATGGTTCATTAGGCTCCATTTCAAATCCAGAAAAGTATGATTGGTGAGGCAATAAGCCAACATTGGAGCTGTTTCAATTCCGTTTGGTAGGCGACTCTTGTGTTCTGTCAATATCGTTTTACATTTCCGAGTGATCTTAACCGGCATATACTCCGACATGGCATTGAATAAGGTTATGCTACATAAGTTGAATCACACAATCAGTATTGTGCTTCGCTTGATACACTCAACCAGTTATATATCAGTCCATGATGAATCAATGTCTGATTGCAAAAAAATACAAGAATTGCAAGGTTGATGTCCCTGAGTATCATTCAATATTCTTTTGGAATATCAGGTGTTGACCACTTTGTCACGAATATTTGACCCACGCTTATAAGCTATACAGGAGATTTCTGAAAACACCTCATGCATTGCTACCATGTGCATGTTTTTCTTAATAACTGGGGCTAAGAACATAAGAGATGCCATACTGGGTCAGACCAAGGTCCATCAAGCCCAGTATCCTGTTTCCAACAGTGGCCAATCCAGGTCACAAGTACCTAGCAGTTTGCCAAAAAGACACACAGATTCCACAATGCTAGTATTGGGGCAAGCAGTGGATTTCCTGGGTCCTCTTTAATAATGGTTTATGGACCTTTTCTCCAGGAACTTGTGCAACCCTTTTTTAAACCCAGCTATACAAATAGCTTTTACTACATCCTCGGGTAACAAATTCCAGAGTTGGATTACGCGTTGAACTAAAAAATATTTTCTTTTGCTAGTCTTAAACAAGTTACACTGTAGCTTCATTGCATACCCACTAGTCTTTATACTTTTTGATGGCATAAACCATCGATCTACGTTTACCCGTTCCACTCCATTCATTAATTTATAGACCTCTATCATATCACTGGTCAACAAATTTTTACAAAAGTCATGTTACTGAAATAAAAATAGTCATTTCTTATCAATTTTTATATGCTGAACACGAATATGAGTGAAATTGCAAAGTTGGCTCTAGTTCTTTTTGTAATCTACAAGAATTAATGTTTACATCACGAAATGCATGTCAATGGTAAATATAATAGGCCTTCAGTTAATACCTGTAAAAAAAAAAAAAAAACAAGTCATAGACTACTTGGATTTTTTCGCCTGTCTCTTGTACAGCTGTTCGGGAGCTTCTCTGGGGAGTGTCTAGCAGTAGTCAGCCAGCATTGTAGTGGACCATTTTCCCTGGTATCTTTGCTCCATCGTTGCGATATCCTGGTGAAAACGTTCGCCCTGTTCATCACTAACCATACCACAGTTGTCAGGAAAGAAATCGAGATGGGAATCAAGGAAATGGATCTTTAGAGACATATTGCAGCCAAGTTTCTGATACTGCACCAGCATGTCTTCTACTAATTCCTTGTAGTTTTCTGCCCTAACATTCCCGAGAAAGTTTGTTGACGCTAGGCGAAAAGCATTCCATGCTTGTTTCACATCACCCTGCAGCAAGTTGTTGAACTGGTCACCTTTGAAGAGTTCTCGAATCTGAGGACCCACAAAAACTCCCTCTTTAATATTTGCTTCGCTGAGTCGAGGGCATTTTTCATGCAGGTATCGGAAAGCTGGCGAAGTGCGGTCCATGGCTTTCACAAAGTTTTTCATCAAACCTAGTTTGATGTGAAGGGATGGTAGCAGGATTTTGTGAGCTTCAACCAGAGCTGGGTGCTGGATATTCTTCTCTCCAACTGTTACATTTTGTCTGCGATTCCATTCCTTCCGCAAGTAGTGCCAATCCCTTGCTCGGCTATCCCACTCACATAAGAAACACATGCATTTTATATATCCCTGTTGCAGTCCCATTAAAAGGGCAACTACCTTTGTCACCACAGAGGTGCCAGATGCTTTATCGTATGTCTTTCATGTGGATGGCATGCGCTACTGGAATAGATGGAAGACGGTTTCCATGGTTCAAAAGCACAGCCTTCAGACTCAATTTCGAAGAGTCTATAAATAGTCTCCAGTCTTGTGGGTCATGAGTGATTTTTAAGGGATTCATGAGGCTTTCAATATCGGAACAGAATACCAGATTACTTTCCTTTCCGACTGCGTATAGTACACTGCTGACATCAGATGGCTTCAGCAGCCGTCTGGCAGTAGTATTGTATTGCATCAGGAAATGATGCAATCAACTCTGGATGAGTACATGCTGGTATCATGCAATGTGATGCAATATTACATCATTCAAGGCTTATTTGGGATGTTGTTGATGTCCTACTGGATAAATTTACACGGTGAAACGTCAAAAATTAACTACATGCAGTATCTTTAAAATGAGAGCCAATAACATTTTTTAAATGTTATATTCGTGTTCAGCTCACCAAGATACTACAGATTAGGGCCTTTTAAAGTCAGTAACGATTTCAATGTTGACCAGTGATATCTCCCCTCAGCCGTCTCTTTTCCAGGTTGAAGAGCCCTAACCTTTTAAGCCTCTCCTCGTAGAGGTATCCTTCCATCCCCTTTACCATTTTGGTGGCTCTTCTCTGTACCTTTTCTAATTCCATTATATCCTTTTTAAGATAGCGACCAGAATTGCACACAATATTCAAGGTGCAGTTGCACCATAGAAAAATACAGAGGCATTATAATGTCCTTTGTTTTATTCTCCATTCCTTTCCTTATGATTCCTAGCATTCTATTTGCCTTCTTGGCTGCCACTGCACACTGGCAGAGGGTTTCAACATGTTATCCAAAATGATGGCTAAATCTTTTTCCTGGATGGTGGTTCCCTAATGTGGAACTTCGCATCATGTAACCATAGTTTGGGTTGTTCTTTCCTAAGTGCATAACTTTGCACTTGTCCACATTAAATGTCATCTGCCATTTAAACGTCCAGTCTTCCAATTTATCAAGGTCCTCTTGCAATTTTTCACAATCCTCTTGGGTTTTAACAACTTTGAATAATTTTGTGTCATCTGCAAATGTGATAACCTCATCCGTTATTCCCATATCTACCTCATTTATGAATATGTTAAAAAGCAGCAGAACCGGCACAGATCCCTGGGTGCTCCACTATTCACCTTTCTCCATTGGGAAAATTGGCCTATCCTCTGCTTTCTATCTTTTAACCAGTTACTAATCCACAATAGTACAGTGCCTCCTATCTCATGACTTTTTAATTTCACCAAGAGTCTCATTTCTCAAAATCCAGATACACTGCATCAACCGGTTCACACCTTCAAAAAAATATAACAGATTAGTATGATAAGACCTTCCTTAGCTAAAGCTATGTTGGCTTTCTCCCATTAAACCATGACTATCTACATATTTAGTAATTTTGTGTTTTATAATATTTTCTACCATTTTTCCCAGTACTGATGTCAGGTTCACTAGTCTGTAGTTTCCTAGATCACCCCGGAACCCTTTTTAAAAATTGGCGTTACATTGACCATTCGCCAATCTTCAGGTCAGATCATTTTAATGATAGTTCACAGATTTCTAATAGTAGGTCTGAAATCTCATATTTCAGTTCTTTCAATACCCTCTGATGTTTACCATCCGCTCCAGGTGATTTGCTACACTTTTATCAAATGGTTTTAATGTTTTCCTGGTTTATCAATATTTCTTTCAATTCTTCTGATGCATCACCTTTAAATATCAGGTTCATTGGTAACTTTCCTACATCTTCAGTAAAGACAGAAACAAAGAATTCATTGTCTTTCCGGTATGGCTTTGTCCCCTCTTAGTGCCCCTTTTATCCCTCTGTCATCCGTCCAACTGACTCTTACAGGTTTTTTGCTACGAATATACTTGAAAAAGTTTTAATTATGCATTTTTGCTTCCACAGCAAGTTTTTTTTTTCAAATTCTCTTTGCCTGCCTTATTGATGCCTTTCATCTAACTTGCCATTGCTTATGTTTCCAGTTTTCGTCATTTGGCTCCTTTTTCCATTTCCTGAAAGATGCATTTTTGGCTACAGCAGCCTCTGACCTAGCTTTTAAACCATTGCTGGCAGTTTTTTGGACTCCCCCCCCCCCCCCCTTTTTTTTTTTTAAAGCGTGGAATACAGCTGGTCTGGACTTCCAAGATAGTATTTTTAAACATCAGTGCTTGATATAAATATTTAACCTTTGCAGCTTTTAGTATTTTCTTAACTATTTTCCTCATTTTATTGTAGTCTCCCCTTTGAAAGTTAAAAGGTAGTATTGTGGATTTCTTTGCCATCCTTCCTCTGTGTATTAAATCAAACTTGATTGTGCTATGATCACTATTGCCAAGTGGCCCCAACACCCTTATCTCTTGCACCAGATCTTGTGTTCCACTAAGGACTAGGTCTAAAATGACTTCCCCTCTTTTTGATTTGTGAACCGGCTGCTCCAAGAAGCAGTCATTTACTTCATCTGGAAACTTCATCTCCCTAGCATGTCCTGCCATGACACTGACCTAATTGATACTGGGGTAATTGAAATCACCCATTATTACCATGTTGTAACTTTTGTTTCATCATCTATTTGTTCAATCTCCAGGAACAAGCAGGAATGAGTCTTCACATATGGGTATCGTCGGTACCGACGGAGGCTGCGCGGGAACGCTCCCCAGCGTCCAAAAGGAAAGCTTGGGAGCATCCCACAGCGCCTGCGCGCTGCCTTCCCGCCTTTCCCAACCGCCTCTCTCCAGTTCTTCTCTTCCGCGGAGCCAGCAGGTCTTGTTTCCTGTCACCGCTGAAGAATTTCTTATTTTCTTTTATTTTTCTTTAGTCGCGTGTCTGCCTTCTCGACTCCGGACCGGTATCACTGGTCTTTTTTCTTTCTTTCAAAAAAAAAAAAAACCTACTCTTTTCTTTCTTCAGTGCATTTTTTCTTATGGGGCCTTAGGCCTACAGATATATTTTTCCTCAGACATTGGTGGCGTCGATGGATCAGAATATTCTGACCATGCAGCGTGCCATCACGGCATTCGTACAAGCTGCGACGCCTACGGTACCGCAACAAACCCCGTTGTTGGTACCGGTACCGCTTGCATCGACATCAGTGTCGACCGCAGCGGTTTGCTATCCAGTGATGCCCATCAGTACCGACTCGGTACCGATTACTCCCGATGTCGATACCCCCCGGTACGCGTATCGGGCTCTGCGAGAGCATCCAGACAGTCTATACTTCGATTCCTCTGAAGACTCTGATACATCAGAGGCCTCTATTAAAGCATCGGGGGATCCTTCCTCAGGAACCCTCTTCTCCAAAAAGGAGAATGTCTCCTCCTGAAGACTTGTCTTTACAGGACTTCATCAGGGAGGTGGCCAGAGGCCTGTCCATCTCAGTGGCCTCTGAAACTGAACCTAGAGCCAAAAAATTAGATATCCTACAATATCCTAAGGCTCCTAAAGAGGCAGCCACCTTACCAATACATGAGATTCTTTATGATCACATGTTGGGCATATGGGAGACTCCTCTTTCCACCTCCCCTCATTCTCGAAGGCTGGACACCATGTATCGTGTTCCTCCTTGTCCTGGTTTTCATAAGACTCAGCTTCCTCACCACTCCATTGTGGTAGAGTCTGCTATGAAAAAAATCAAGAGTACAAAAAGGCACTCCTCTGCTCCTCCAGGAAGAGAATGCAGAACCTTAGATGCCTTTGGCAGGAAAATCTTCCAGGCCAGTATGCTTGTGGCAAGAATCAACTCCTATAGTCTCTATATGGGGATGTTTCTGAAAGAAGTTACAGATCATCTGCAAACCTTATCTTTTATGTCAGAAGATAAGAGAGAAGAATATATCACCTGGCTTAAACATGCACAGGATGTATCCAAGTTTTCCAACCGTGCAGCCTTTGACTCTTTTGAGGGTGCCAGTAGAGCCTCGGCTATTGCCATAGGTGCACGCAGAGTTGCTTGGTTGCAAGCCTCTGATTTGGAATCCTGGGTACAGGATGGTCTAGGTAACCTTCCCTGTACAGGGGAAAACCTGTTTGGCAAAGATTGGCAAGCAAAGGCCAACCAGATGGATGCTGAAAATTCTGCTTTAGATAGACTTTCAAAGTCTACTACTGCTCCTTTTAAAAAGAGGTTGTTCAAAAAAGGATCTTTCCCAAAAAAAGGGAAATTTTTCTTCTGGTTATGGTCAGACCTCTTCTCAAGGTCGTTTTGCTACAAAGAGACAGCAACAACCAAAACAGACCAAGCCTCAGGCTGCGAGGACTGCTACGGCCCAGCAGCCTCAGCCTCCTCAGGGCCTTTGACTTTCTACTAGAGAACTTAGCCTTTCTGGCTCTAGAACATCCAGAGCCTCTCACCATCCCAGGAAGGTTAGCTCACTTTGCTCCCAGATGGGAACAAATCACAGCAGAGCAATGGACCCTCTCCATCATACGGGATGGGTAAAAGCTTCATTTCTTAAACCTTCCCCCTCACACCATGGTGAAACAGTTCAATTCTCCAACATCTCTCCTCAACCTTCTGGGTCAAGAGATTGCTACCCTTCTTGCCCAAGGGGCAATAGAAGAAGTACCTCTTCTTCAACAGGGCTCAGGGTTCTACTCCCCATATTTTCTCATCCCAAAGAAAACGGGGGGCTACAGACCCATATTAGATCTCAGAGAGTTGAACAACTTTCTATGCAAGGAGAAATTCACCTGTTCAATTAATACACTGTGGTTTGTCCTTTCTTTGCCTTTCCTTTCCTCCTCTTTCCTATTTGTTTACTGGCGTTCCTTTTCTCCTTCTCAGCCATTTTAAACGGTTTTAGAATACTGTTTTTAAGTTTGTTTTAAACTTATATTGTAAACCGCCCAGGTACTACTAAGTGTTGGGCGGTATATAAAGTCTGAATAAACGTAAACGTAAATTCAAGATGACTTCTCTCGGAACTCTCCTTCCATACCTCCAGAGTCAGGACTGGCTTTGTTCTCTAGATCTCAAGGATGCGTACACCCATGTCCTCATCCATCCAACACACAGAAGGTTCCTTCGGTTCCTTTACCAAGGAAAGCACTACCGATACAAAGTGCTTCCTTTCGGTCTGGCCTCTGCTCCAAGAGTGTTCACAAAATGCATGGCAGTAGTAGCTGCATTTCTTTGCACTCTAGGGATATTCGTATTCCCATATCTGGATGACTGGCTCATCCGAGCTCCATCCCAGTCAGAGGCCCAGGCTTCCCTGGCCTGCACAAAGCGTGTTCTTCAGTATCTGGGACTGGTAATCAACATTCCAAAATCCCATCTCACCCCTACTCACTCTCTAGAGTTTATAGGGGCCTTACTGGATACCACAACTGCAAGGGCCTATCTTCCCCAGGCCCGTTGCCTACGCTTCGTACAGTTTGCCTCCCAGATTCAGTTAAAATCCCATTTAACTGCTCGAGAGATGTTGCAACTCTTAGGCCACATGGCATCCACGGTGCATGTGGTTCCTTACGCTCGCCTTCACATGAGGGCAGCTCAGTGGACCCAATGGACCCAGGCATCAGGTTGCCTGTCAGACAAAATAGCAACCTCCAGTCGCCTCTTTTGGTCCCTCTTGTGGAAGTCCACTCAAAATCTGTTGCTGGGGTCCCCCTTTCAACAGGTGTTACCCCAAGCAACCCTTACAACAGATGCCTCTCCAAAGGGTTGGGGAGCTCATCTACAAGATCTCTCGACCCAAGGCATCTGGTCTCCACAGGAGACATCTCTACATATCAGTCTCTTAGAGCTCAGAGCAATCTTTCTGGCTCTCAGAGTCTTCCACACCCTGCTCAGCTACAAGACAGTCCTCATCCACACGGACAACCAGGTAGCCATGTTCTACGTGAACAAGCAGGGAGGGACTTGCTCTCTGTCGCTTTGCAACGAAGCTCTGAGATTGTGGGCCTTCGCCAGAGAGCATCAAATCCATCTTATGGCAGTGTATCTTCCAGGGGTTCAAACCTCTTGGGCAGACAGACTCGGTCGAGTTCTGCTTCCACACGAATGGTCCCTCCATGGGGACCAGATATCCAGGATCTTTTGGATTTGGGGTACCCCAGACATAGACCTGTTTGCAAGTCCGTGGAATGCCAAACTTCCCCGGTTTTGTTCCAGGATTCCATATCAGGGAGTTCAGGCCAGGGATGCCTTCCTCCTTCATTGGGGGCAAGACTTACTCTATGCCTTTCCACCTATTCCCCTCATCCCCAAGACTCTGTTAAAGCTTCAGAGAGACAAGGGGTCAATGATCCTCATAGCACCACATTGGCCACGCCATGTGTGGTACCCTCTACTTCTGCATCTCTCTCAAGCTCCCTCCCTGGACCTGGGGGTCTGCTCCAGATCTCCTATCCCAGGAGGAGGGAACCTTGTGGCACCCAAATCCTCAGTCTCTTCATCTCAGGGCCTGGTTGCTGAAGGCCTAGACCTTCAGGTTTTACACCTTTCTGAGCAAGTGAAGGATATCCTTCATGCTTCCAGAAAGCCTTCCACCAGACGTTCCTATGCTTTTAAATGGAAAAGGTTTTCCATTTGGTGTGCAGAGAAGGGTCTCAACCCTCTTGCAATACCTTTGAATTCTTTACTAGACTATTTGCTGCATTTATCCCATGCAGGCCTTAAAACAAATTCAATCAGAGTCCATTTGAGTGCTATTGCAGCATCCCTTAAGCCTCTCAATGGACAACCTATTTCCTCTCATCCTCTTATAGCAAGAATCATGGGAGGCCTTCTTTTGACTAAACCTCTCATTAGACCACCTCCAGTGGCATGGGACTTGAATCTGGTTCTTGGCCAGCTTATGAAGCCACCCTTTGAACCCTTGGCCACTACCTCCTTGAAATTCCTTTCCTGGAAGGTTATTTTTCTCATTGCAGTCACCTCAGCTCGGTGAGGTGCAAGCTTTAGTGGCTAATACAAGGTTCCATCATGACAAGGTAGTCCTCAAAACTAATCCACACTTTATGCCTAAAGTGTTCTCACCTTTTCATCTGAACCAGGAGGTGTATTTACCTGTCTTTTTTCCAGGACCTCATGCATCAAGTGCGGAGAGGAATCTTCATACCCTGGATTGTAAAAGAGCACTTGCTTTCTACTTACAAAGGACACAGCAACATAGAAAGTCCTCTCAACTTTTTGTTGCTTTTGATCCTTCTCATTTAGGACTTCCAGTCTCTAAGAGAACTCTGTCCAATTGGATTCCCTAGTGTATTTCCTTCGCCTACCAGAGTAAGAACCTTTCTCTGGAGGGCCATGTCACAGCTCACAATGTGAGGGCCATGGCAACCTCTATGGCTCATCTAAACTCTGTGTCCATCGACCAAATCTGTCAAGCGGCCACCTGGGCATCGGTTCATACCTTCACAGCCCATTACTGCTTGGACAAGGACTCCCGCCGGGATGCCTTGTTTGGTCAGGCTGTTCTCAAACACCTGTTCCATACCTAATCAACTCCTATCCTCCATCCCTGACTGGATGCCTGCGATTCATGGGTGCAGGTGGAGCCCTTCCCAGGGACTCACAATCTGGGTGATCTCCCAGGCATCTCTAGCTGGCGAGTCCCCATATGTGAAGACTCATTCCTGCTTGTTCCTGGAGATAGCACAGTTACTTACCCTGTAACAGGTGATCTCTGGGAACAGCAGGAATAAGTCTTCACAACCCACCCACCTCCCCTAGGAGTTGTATCTCTCTCTCTATCTTTCCTTTCCTCTCTCTCTCTCTCTCTCTTTGTCTCAGCTTTAAAACTTGAACTGGAGAGAGGCGGTTGGGGAAGGCAGCGCTCAGGCGCTGTGGGATGCTCCCAAAAGCTTTCCTTTTGGACGCTGGGGAGCGTTCCCGCGCAGGCTCCGTCGGTACCAACTATACCCATTTGTGAAGACTTATTCCTGCTGTTCCCTGAGATCACCTGTTACAGGTAAGTAACTGTGCTTTCTGGCCAGGCGGTCGGTAGTACACCCTCCTCCTCCCCCCCCCCCGCCATCGCCTTCCCCGTCCCCTTTTTATGTGGAATTTCAATCCATAGAGATTCTACATTGTATTTCGTTTCCTGCAAAACTTTAATTCTGTGTGACTCAATGCTCTCTCTAACATAAAATGCAACCCCTCCACCAATTTGATGTACTGTATCATTGCAATATAATTTGTACCCAGGTATCAGTGTCCCACTGATCGTCCTCCTTCCACCAGGTCTCTAGTTAGCTTCTCTATCTCCTTTTAAAGGTTAATGTCAGTAGCCTGATTCCATCCCGGTTAAGGTGGAGCCCAACCCTTTGGAAAAGACCCTCCTTTCCCCAGAATGTAGCCCAGTTCTTAACAAATACAAAGCCCTCTTTCTTGCACCATCGTCTCATCTACGCATTGAGACTCCTGAGTGCTGCCTGCCTTTTGGATCCTGCGCTTGGAATGGAAACATTTCTGAGAATGCTACCCTGGAAGTTCTGGATTTCAGCTTCGAACTAAAGACCTAAATTTGGGCTCCAGAAAAACTCTAACACACTTTCCTATGTCATTGGTACCAACATGTACCAAGACAATAGATTCCTCCCCGGTGGTATCTAAAACCTTACACCAGTTGGACAGCTTTGCTCGTTCTTCTATGAAGTGAATCCTAAGTGCCTTTCCGCCATCCCCTGATGAAACCTCTTTAGGTGAAACGCAAATCAAGTGCATACGAGAGCGTTGGGGATCATGGCACTGGCTTAGCACTACTATATGAGCGCGGCCAAAACTGCAAAGCTAAGTGTTATCATACCACTCTTTCGATGTCTTCATGTTGGAATTTTCAATAATTATCAATAATTTTGTGTACGTGAAAGAGCTGGTTGATGTCCACCTCAGAGCAACTGTTTTTATGGGTCATTGATGCTAACAGGGCTATGCCGTGCCACGATAAATCTGGCCGGTTTTGTTTTGCCCGGGAAGACTGAGACCTTTTTGTTGCTCCTATGAGTGGTTGGCTTTGCCATTGCTGAATTTTTTGAGATTATATATAAGCTTTTTGTTGATACTTTTTACTTTATTGTTTCAACTACAGAGATGGTTCAATCCTCGGCAGCCTGGAGCTAGGGAGTCCAGTATGTGAGGACTGACTTCCTGCTTGGTCAAGGAGAAAGGCACTTGTAACAGATGTTCACCAGGGACAGCAGGAATCAGTCCTCGTAATCCTCCCTCCTCCCCTGGAAGTTACCTCCCTACCTTGTTTTAGTTTTTACTGCCAACCTAGCTGTGTCATCTGCTGGAGCAAGATGGCACTGTTGGGCAGGGAGGGGACCATGCATGCATGGTGGCATGTCCTAAAGGCTTTCTTTGAAAGCTGGGGAAATGCTCCGCATGGGCTCTTGTCAGTACCAATGTTGTCCATATGTGTGGACTGATTCCTGCTGGCCCTGGAGAACATCTGTTATAAGTGAGTAACTACACTTTTCTTGTTTTAATTTTTGAAAGATTGTCTTGATTATAACAGCCTCTCTCACAATACCTTTTTGACCATGCTAGCAGTTATCAGACCTTCCTTTTGTCTTTTCAAAGTCTTTGGTGCGACCTCATTTGGAGTATAGTGTGCAATTCTGGAGACTGCACCTTCAAAAGGATGTGAACAGGATGGAGTTGGTGCAGAGGGTGGCTACTAAAATGATTAGTGGTCTTCATTATAAAGCATATGAGGGCATACTTAAGGATCTTAATATGTACACCTTAGAGGAAAGGCGGGATAGAGGTGATATGATTGAGATGTTTAAATACCTCCGTGGCATAAATGTTCAGGGAGAGGGCCTCTTTCAATTGAAAGCAAGTTCTGCTATGAGGGGACATGGGATGAGGGTGAAGGGAGATAGATTCAGGAGTGATATGCGGAAATATTTCTTTACAGAAAGAGTAGTGGATCCGTGGAATAGTCTCCCAGTGGAGGTGGTAGAGATGACAGTAACTGAATTCAAAAAAGCATGGGACAAACACAGAGGATCTCTAAAGGTAAAAAGGGGACTGTTGTAGTTGTTGTTATTGTTATGGAAGGACAGACTAGATAGGCCATGTGTTCTTTTTCTGTCATCATATTTCTATGTTTCAATGCATGGAATACAGCTGATCTGGGCTTCTAAGATGATTTAAAAATGCCATGTCATAGTAACAGTAAATGATGGCAGATAAAGACCAGCATGGTCTATCTAGTCTGCCCAGCAAGATGGCAAGAGTAGGTGCACCTGTTGCTCTGTACAGGCCACCCCTCCACATGTCTTTGTTTAGGGGTGAACCCACCACTCCATGTAGGACACCCCTATTTGTTGAGAAGTTAGATGGTTCTGTTTATTTTGCTTTTATCCTGTTGCTGTTAAGGGATCCACTCTTTGTCCCATGCCATTTTGAATTATGTCACTGTTTGCCCCCATGCCAGATGTAAACTATTAATCTTTACATATGTGATGACATACATAGGTTCTGAGTTAAAACTTGTGAGGATAGGTGGTCTGTGAAGGATTCAAAAGACTTAAGGGGACTCATCATGGAGCTGACCTAAATATCTCAACCTCTTTATTTTCCATTCCACAAATGCTCTTAACCCCAATCCCAACCCCAGTCCCTCGTAAAATGTCCCTAGTCCCAACGTAACAGTGTGATATCTGTCTATATATGGTTTTACCCACCACTATATAAAGAAAATTTTGCTGGCATCCACAAGAGCTCCTCCTCCCCCTCCCCCCCTTCCCCGGCCGGCTCCAACTCTACTCGTAACTTACCTACTGAAGGGATCATCCCTTCCACTGAGCCTGGGCTACCTCATAGTATTTTTTTTTTCCTTTAGGCACCCCAAAGTCATCAGCTTTCTGCAAACTGAACGTAGCTCCTCACACACTTGTTAATGGCCTCAGATAAAGGGCATTAATCTTAACTGATCCTGCTCTAGAATTTTCCTGTGGACCTTTAGAGGAAGCACTTGAAAAGAGAACAATTTAGATAGAATAAGTTGACTATCATGGTATGGCCAAACCAGCAACGCAGTTCCCTGACTGTCTTGGCAAGGTACAAAGCAGAGCTGGGTAATTAGCCATGTGCAAATCCTCAAATTTTGTGGTTAGATGGACTTCAGATATTTCAAACCCCGCACTAGAAGGGAAATTCTGCATAGCTGGAGACAGAAGTCAAGGGGTAAGTTGTTTAATAACGAAAATTTAGGTTTTCTTGTAAACTTCAACCTTGAAAGAACTGCATAATCTTGGAAAATTCCTAAAAAGACTAGGGAGTGTGGTCAAGGGAGACGTCAACAAAACATTATCAATGAACATTGCCACTATATATTCATTAGTTCCCACACAAATTCCCTGTATATCAGGGCTATTATAAATGTGCTTGCCAAGGGTTCCATTACTGGGAGAAAAAGTGGGCGATGGGGTACCCCTATCCTGGTACCCTTCCCAACACAAATATCACCGAACAGTCCTCATCAACTTGTAGTCTAGTCCTGGACTAATATAAATAGTAATCAAACCAGAAACAGGACCACATCTAAATTTCACCAGGAATGAGTGCAGGAAACCACAATCTACCTGATGAAAAGTTTTTTCCCCATCAATAGACCTAATCATGGATTCCTACCCTTCTGTCTGGACTGGATGCATCAGTTGCAAGGTCTACCGTACATTATCCCCTGTTTGTCTCCCTACCACAAACTCTACTTGAGGTTTTTCTGCATTTTGTACACTGATCAGGTCTCCAGGCCAAGACCTTGGCCAAAATTTTCACATGTAAATTTGAAAGAGATAGAGGGCCCCTATGAGGTCAGATCAAGCTTGTCTTTCCTAGATTTAGGAAACATGGAAATAGAGGTCTCCATCATGGATGGAGGCAGAGGACTGTCTTTTAGTATAATATTAAATGGATTTACCAATTAGGGGACCAGGTTCCTACCAAATTTCTTATAATAATTTTGGGAGAAGCTATCCAATCCAGAGGCCTTCCCAGTAGAAAGCTGAATTGGAAACCAAAATTCTTGAGCTGTAATCTGTACTTCCAAAGATTGTTTCAGCCTCTGCCACAAGGAACAATATAACCGCAGCCAGAAACTTTAATAACCCCTTTTTCCACGTGTTTTTCTGTATGCTTACAGATACTGCACAAAATACTCCCTAATTTCTGTAGGCCTGGTCAATTTTCAGCCATTGGTTCCTTCCTTCAGAGAACCCCAGGACAAGTCTGTCAGCTTTTTTTTTATACTTAAAAGCAAGCAAGTTGTCGGTTTTATCCAATTTTTCATAATGTTTTCATGTCACCCTTTTTAAGTGAAAATTCAAACCCTTGTGGCTCATTGATTAATCTGCATGTACAGCAATGAGTGCTTGCAAAATCCGTGGGAAAACTGTGGCCATAGTCTGGCGCTTACTGATGAGGTGTTCTCCTCCCTTCTTTTTATGTTGTGCTGCTTTTTCAATTTAAAAAAAAATCTCGTCACTGCTTTAAATGCATCCCACACCTGAGGAATAGACACCTAGTGTAAGCATGCCTTTCAGAATACTCCGAGCATACTGGGAGATTATTGGGGACTAAAAAAACAAAAACAGACAAAGATGGTGTTTTGCCTTTGCATACTCCTAGCTGGTCTTAGGCTAAATCTCTCCAATTGTCTTTTCAGCTGCTAGGTGCTGACAAGCTGCAGTTTAATCAAATTAGACTTGTTAAGAGACCCTACAGCAATAATCTTTGACAAAATTGCGTAGAAGCTTTAACTGCGTTGTTTGGTTTGAGGATGGTGGTGGTAGTTCCCCTTGTGTCCCTGCTAATGGGTTAGCACATGTTCTGTCTGACTAGGCTTGTAGTGACACATCAGCATGTAGTTTTGAACATTTGCATTTCCTTAATGACATCAAATTTCTCTTCACTTTCCTCCACCCCCATCGTGAACATTCTGGAGCTAATTTTATAGAATTCTATTATAGACAATGTAACTGTCAAGTAATACAATGCAATGTGTGCCATCAAGTCTGTGCTGACTCCTGGCAACGCAGCTCCCGGGCTGGCTTGGCAAGGTGCAACCGGAAGTAGATTGCTGGGCCTTTCTTCCATGAGCAGCTAAATCTTTTCTGTTTAAGATTATTAAAAAGAATAGTTTAGGCAGGCAGATTGGGCGTAGATAATATCAAACACAGTCAGCAGTGAATATATATATTAAACTCAAACTTCCTGATTGTTTTTTAATGCAGCTCTCATTTATTGAAAACCGGTTTTCATTTTGAAATTCACATGCAAGCCAAAGGCTACATATGCATAGAGAAGGGTCAAATTTTAGTAGTTCGCTTTATTAAAAAAACAAAACAACTAAAGTGGCAGAAACTGTTTTAGGCTTCATTTCCCTCTTGGATAATTTGTTCAGTTTTCAGTAGAAACAAAATAGCTTTTGGTAAATTTTCTGTTTTCACAGATAAAATCAAAGGTCAAAATTCTAGAGCTATAGGTACTTTTGATATAACAAAAGGTATGTGGAGATTGGAATTGAGATGTTGAGGTTGGGGCATACTCAATTCCAATGGGTATTTTAAAAACAACGCCACTAAACATGGTGCTGTTTGTAAAATAAATGGAGGAAGTGCAGGAATACATGTGGCTTTATATCCACCTGCCACCCCCATCGGGGAAAAATCATTGGAGGAAACTGATAGTAAGTGCTGGCCTTTCACAACTTGCACGTGTAAATCTCAGCACTTACATGTGCATGTAGGCCATTCTGCAAACTTAAACATGTAGATAAAGCCTATGAATAACAGAGGACACGTTGCCTAACACATTTCAATTGGGAGGGAGAAATAAACTGGGGGGACTAAGGATAGCCTCCTTCAGCTCACCTGTAAAGAACTGGCCAAAATGTGCAGGGAATAGGTGTGAATTTTGGACTTTAATTTTGTTCAGGGAAATAATGTAGTACACGTGAAGATTTCTCACTCAGTCCTCTTCCCTCAGACACCCATTTAGCCTCCATATACTAAGGATATCCACGTATAAATTGGACCCTTTCGAAGATGATCATTTGCACATGGCTACAACTTATACATACACATGTCTGATCATCCACCTGTAAATCACCAATAAGCTTTGTACCCCCTAAGTCTTGCCATTTGGCACTAGCTAATAGTCTTGTTTGAATGTAGTGTTTCAGACATTGAAATTCACAATGCAGTTTTCTTAATAGTGAAGTCATATTAAGAAAGAAACAAGATATGCTAATGAACTTAAAGGTGCAGTCACTCTTAAACTTGTGAGAAGGAAAGGAACCTCCTAAACTGGATAAGGCTGGGAGGTTTGGACCTCGCAGGTCAAGGAAGGTGGATAGGAGTGTGAGAACTACATTTCCCTATGTCCTTAGGGATAGGGTGAGTCCCAGAAGAAATGCTAGCATGAGTGGAAGCCCTGGGGCTTCTGATCAGAAGGAAGTTATAAATTCCCACGGTTGTCAGCTGGGACTGGCTGGAAGTAAGGCGACAGGAAACCCTACAGAGCTCATGGTGCTGAAGACTTCAGAGTCTGTGGAGCCCATAAAGGCGGATCTTCAGGAAGAAGCCATGGAGGTCTGCACCATGGCAGAGTAAACCCTCAATGGGAGGAGAGATCACTACTTCAGAACTAGTGTTTGGACTATATACCGGTTAATGAAAGGATAGCTTGGCCTGATTAGATGTGGTGGCCACGCAGAGACATGCTTTCTTGTAGCAGTTCTTATGAATGTCTAACTACAGAATTTTTCCCTTACTATAAGGACTTCCTCATAGGGCCAAGTGGGTCATGGGTAGCCGGAGAGAAGTGTTGCCTAGAGAGGTAACCCTTTATTAACAGCCAGCTGCTGGTTAAAGTGAGGGAGGTGTAATGAAAGACTTAATTCTTCATCAGACTGTGTGGAATACTGAAGCAAAACTGCTATGTAATCATACTTTGATACCATAAAAGGCAGTATAGAAAATGTGTTAAATAGTGACCAAGAGTCCTGCAATGCTAACTTAGCTGTATAAGTGTGGACTGTTTGTTTCAATATTTGGCATTAAGTTCGTCATGTGACTGCCTAAGGAACTTTCTGAGAGGGAATTCTATATGCTCGATGGTGTCGTGGATCTTACAACTTAAACTGAATAATTCTCTCCTACTAGGGAGTGCGCCTTCGGCAATATAAATGTTTCATCCATGTCCCTCAAATCCAGTCCAGACAAACAGGTTGTGTCTGCTCACAAGCAGCTGGAAGCTGATTATGCAAATCTTTTTGTGATGTCACCCTTTAAACCTTGAGGAACTTGCTTCTCCTTCCAGTATCTTCAGTCTCCAACAGCTGGTGGGCAGACTTCCCTTGGGGGCTGTCTGACTGAATTTGCTCTCGCCTGAAGAGAGAGTAATTAAAAAATTTCAATTAAAGTTGCAGCATCAAAAAAAAAAAAAGAAAGAAAAGTTATACTGTTAGAGCGATCATTTAAGCATTGTACTCCGGAGCCCTTCAGTGAGTTGAAGCACACCTCCGTGGAGACCTCATGAGTCGTTGAGACCCTGAAGCAGACTCCCGATAGTACAGTTAGTGGGGGACCTGCTTCGCCATCTCAGCTTGGCGTGGTAAGTGTGCTGACAGTTTTTCTGCTATCTTCAGTTCCTTTCGTTCCCTCTGTTTTCAGGAGTAGCGTGGCTTGGGCATGCGGCTTACTTGGGGGTAGGGGGTGTCTGTTGATTATGATGCCAGGCTCCAAGTTGGGTTGTGCCACTCCGTAGTTCACACACTCAGGCCGGATGCTGCCAGTCCTGCGAGAAAGCGAGCCAGGAAATTGATCAGTGCAGAGAAGGATTGGGTCCACTTCCTGGGGGTCACGGGGACCCGGGTTGAGTCAGGCACACAAAGTTGGTCTGTCTTCCCTTTGGGCAGGCGGGAAGGTCCTGCGTTGACTAGACATTGGTCATCTTGTCAAGTGCCATCCCTACCATGGCGATTTTATCTGCTCAGCAGTCAGCATTAGCAATGGGGGAATGACGGGGTCAGTTGCGGCACTGCAGGATGGTGGATCATGGTTTTTCCTGGAATTTATTTTATTGCTCCACCGATTTCCAGATTGGAGAAAGACCAGGGATTTGGGGATCCCTCTCCTCTGGGCTCTGGGAAATCCTTAGGGCCCTCTGCCCCTGACGGGAGTGTGAACCAGGTAAGCACTTGTGTGTGTTTGCTGACTCGGCTGAGGATTTGGACAAAGAGGATATCTCAGGCGAGGTGGAGAAAGCACTGGGGGGGGGGGTGGTCGGGGTCCCCAGTCTTGGAGACAGACCTGAAGGGCTTGAGCCTGGAGGAGGGGGATCCTGCCTCTGGCAAGGATCTCACTATAGTACGGGTTTTTCAAAAGGAGGAATTGTTGCTCTTTATTTCCTAGTCCTTGGCGTCATTGAACCTGCCCACACAGGAGATGGTCCCACCCCTTTCTGCAGGGGATACGCACTCCGCAGAATTATTTCCCTATTCATAGAGCAATTGTGCAGGTGGGGGAGGCGACCAATGGCCTGGCTCTACCCTGGTCTGTCAGCAGAAAAAGTTGTTTCTAACCCCAAAGATGAATGCTTTGGTCACTGCAGTGACCAAGACCACCACTATTCTGGTGGAGGGCAGTACAGCTCTCAAGGATCTGTCGGCTGGAGGCGCTCTTGCAACAGGCATTAGAGGTGAATGCCTCCATCTGCAGAGCCTATGTAGCGTGGGCCTGCATGCACTGGGTTCAAGCATTGCCTGGTCTGCTCCAGGATTCAGGCATGGAGCCAGGGGAGATTCCCAAGCTGGAGTCTGCCACGGCTTACTTGTCTGATTTTTGTTATGATCTGGTCCGTTCATCTTCCAAAAGTATGGCATTGGTAGTCGTGGCTCTGTGTTTTCTGTGGTTGTGTAACTGGTCAGTGGATGTATCTTCCAAAATCAGGTTGAGCAAGCTTCCCTTTAAGGGCAAGCTGCTGTTTGGCAATTCTCTGAAGGAGCTGGTTAAGGGCCTTGGGGATTCTAAAGGGGGAAAGTTGCCGGAGGACAAGCCTGAAGGAAGTAAAGGGCAGTTGGGCTGCATGGGAAGGGGTGAAAGACACTCACCACTTTCAAGTGGTCTGCTTTTCTCCCTCGCAAAGAGGACATTTTCCATTCAGGGAACACTCCTTTTGGGGCAGAGGTCCTACCTGTGGCTACTATGCGGGGTCCTCCAGTTCTTCCAAAAAGCTGCAATGAAGCGAGGGGGGCCAAGGAGTTGGGGGATTATATCAGGGGACATTTTCAGAGCTTCCACCACTCCTGGGTCCA
This sequence comes from Ichthyophis bannanicus, assembly GCA_033557465.1. NCBI lineage: Eukaryota > Metazoa > Chordata > Amphibia > Gymnophiona > Ichthyophiidae > Ichthyophis > Ichthyophis bannanicus. The sequence goes on from CM066042.1 coordinate 78,504,948, forward strand.
GATAGCTTTGGATCAGTGGGTGTTAGAAATTATCCATGAGGGGTATGCTCTCGAGTTCTAGCATCCACTGAAAGAGGCCTTCATGCCGTCCCCTTGCACGGCTCTGGACAAGCTTCAGGCAGTCTGCACAACTCTGCAGCATTTGCTAGCAATAGAGGCCGTGGTGTCACCAGATCAAAGCGGTTCAGGTCAATACTCTGATCTATTTCATAGTACCCAAGAAAGAAGGCTTGTTTCAGCTGATCCTCAACCTCAAGCATGTGAATGTCATCTTGTGGGTACCAAGATTTCATATGGAAACATTGCATTCCGTTATGGTGCTAGTGCAAAGGGGAGAATTCCTCACTGCGCTGGACCTGACTGAGGCGTATCTGCACGTTCCCATACATCCAGATCTTCAGCGTTTCCTCTGATTTGCGACATGCATGGGGCATTTTCAGTTTTGGACATTGCTCTTCAGACTGGTGACCACACCCAAGACGTTCACCAAGGTCATGATGGCCTTGGGGAAGCAGGGAATCTCAGTCCATCCATATCTGGATGATTGACTCATTTGAGTCAAGTCGAGGGCCAAGAGTCAAGCGGCAGCACACAGTGATCTCTTTTTTTGCAGAACTTGGGGTGGGTGGTCAAGTATATCAAGAGCAAGTTTATTCCCTCCCAGCAGTTGGTTTATCTGGGAGTCCAGTTCTACATAACATCTGGATTAGTCTCATTGATGGAAGAACGCATCCTCAAGCTCCAGTTTCTGTGGCTGTCTGCCTGGCATTATCTGCAGGTTCTGAGGCTGGCGGCGGCACTGGATTTAGTGCCCTGGGCCTGGTTATATATGCAGCCACTACAAAGGACTCTGCTCTCGAGGTGGTCACTTCAGTCTTATCCCCTGTCTCACAGGCTTTAGTGCCCAAGGGACACCAAGGTGGCGCTGCATTGGTGATTGCAGGAAAGCAACTTGAAGAGGGGAGTGTCGGAGCAGCTGCATTGGGTTGTGGTGACCATGGATGCCATCTGAGCAGTGGTGGGGGGAGGGGGTGTCACATTGCCTCTCCCATGTGGCTCAGGGGAGATGTTCAGTGGAGGAGAGCTCCTGGTCCATCAATCACCTGGAGATTCGTGCAATTTGGATGGCGCTACAACACTTTGCATCACTGGTGAGACGCGAGCAGTGAGTGTGTTCTTTGACACTGCCTTGGCAGTGGCCTATATCAGCAGGCAGGGCAGCACGGGCAGTACGCTCCTAGCAGTGGAGGTCACTCCGCTTCTCCAGTGGGCCGAACACGATCTAAGTGTGCTGTCAGCGGTGCATGTGGCCAGCAAGGACAATGTGCAGATAGATTATCTCAGCAGGCATTGCATAGATGCAGCGGAGTGGGTCCTAGCAGACTCAGTGTTTGCTGCTATCGTTCGATACTGGGGTCAGCCGATAATGGATCTCATAGTGACCACTGACTGTGCCAATGTCAGTCACTTCTTCAACAGTTGGAGGGAGCGAATGTCAGAAGATCTGGATGCCCTTTTGCAGCCCTGGCTGTAGGAGGGGCTCCTGTACATCTTCCCTCCTTGAGTCATGATCGGCTGGTTGCTGCTGTACATTGCCTTTCACAGCAGGTGAGTAATTCTTGTAGCTCCTGATTAGGTCAGCATACCAAGGAAGCCAGGGCCAATCAGGCTGTTAGTGAATCAGCTGTGGCACCTTCTGCAGATTGTCTGACCACCTCTCGCAGGGACCAGTCAGAATGCCGCAGGTGGGTCGATTCTTGTTTATAGCCTGGCTCTTGAGCGGGTGCAGTTAATGAGCTGAGGGTATTTGCCTAGAGTGATTTCTACACTGTTGAAGGTCAGGAAGAAATCCACATCTTTGTCATATGTTAGGATTTGGCAGGTATTTGAGGACTGGTGCGAGCATTGTGGCCTGTGGCTGCTGGGGGCCTCAGTAGTAGATATCTAGGTGTTTTTTGTAAGATGGCATGGATAAAGGGGCTGGCCTTGAATTCTCTCAAGGTGCAGGTTGCGGTGCTGGCCTGTTACTGGGGAAAGATACAGGGCCCCCCGTTGATGTTTCATCTGGATGTTCGGTTTTTGTGAGCATTCAAGCAGGTCAGGCCACCAGTGCATGTAGTGATTCCTCCCTGGGATCTAAATATCGTGCTATTAGGTTTACTCACCTCACCCTTTGAGCCCTTGAGTCACACTTTGTTGAAGGAACTACCCTTGAAGGTGGTCTTTTTTGGTTGCCATCTGCTTGGCCAGATGCATTTCTGAGTTACAGAAACCCTTCTTACTGATGTCTAAGGAGCAGGTGGTTCTCAGAACCTTGCCTTCCTTTTTACTGAAGGTGGTCTCTTCGTTTCATGTCAACCAGGTGGTGACCCTCCTGGTGTGTTCTGGCTCTGTTGGGGAGGGTGGAGATGCTCATTTTCATCTGCTAGATGTCTGAAGAGCGTTGCACTATTACTTGAAGTGCATGCAGCACTTGCGGAAATCAGATCACTTGTTTGTTTTGTTCGGGGGGCCTTGGAGAGGGAGGCTGCTTCTAAAGTGTCCATTTCCTGCTGGATTAAGGAGGCTATTGCCTCAGTCTATCTTCTCAAGTGTGGGCACATTCCACATGTTTCCAGGCTGCTTTCTGGGCAGACGTTAGCATGGTACCCCTGGGAGACATTTGTCAGGCTGCGACATGATCCTAGTTGCATATGTTTGTGAAGCATTACTGTTTGGAGGGGCAGGAAGTGCATTTTGGTGCTTATGTGCTTCAGGTGGGGCTTGCAGGTCCTTCCATTCGTTAGTTACTACTGTGATACATCCCATTTGTCTGGCTTGGATTGGAGGGACATTGATGAAGGGAAAATTAGAGCTTACCTGCTAACTTGCTTTCATGGAGTCCCTCCAATCCAGTCCAGAACCTGCCTGGAAATTGTCTGTCAGTAGTTGCAAGCCAGCTGTGGTGAGTCTGCGATGGAGAGGTTCTTGGCTCTGAATGAGAGCTGGCTTCCCATGGGCTCATAGAGGTGCTCTGATCCGCTGTAGGGCTTGAGAGATTTTGCTGTAATGTGCTCATAAAACAAAACAAAACAAAAAACAAAGACAACATAAAGACAAAAAACATAAGCAAAAGTGGATGTCATTAGTACTGCTCAGCTTGCGGGCAATTGGACAGTCTCTTCTGTTCTTTTGAGTTCTGTATTTGGTGTGTAGTTTTGGTAGAGTCAATTAGAGCTGCTTTGCCAGTGGGATACTGGAAAGAGGAGGCAAATTCCTCAAGGATTATAGGGTGACATCACAAAAGGATTTGCATAATCATTCTCCAGCTGCTGTTTATCTGGACTGGAGGGACTCCATGAAAGCAAATTAGCACTTAAGCTCTAATTTCCCCTTTTGCCAGTGCTGTATGAATAATACCTCGTAGATGTCACATGGAAGCTATCCTCTTGTCTAAGTTTAATATATAAACAAGGCAAAAATATTACTCATCTGGTTTCCATGCTGTATGCAAGAAGTAAGAAGCATATCTTCAAGTAGTCCTGCTATTTGACTGCTGCACTTTATGTATAAACTGCCATGTAGTAGGTCAGATTCCATGTCCAGTCAAAAATATTCAGTCACATTTGTTTAGAGGTTATTTTTGTCTGTCACATACCTGCACTAAACTCTAATTTTCTTGTACAGTAGATTGCAATCTATTTTAGAAAATATTTTTGAATAGGGGCTTTTAAAATTGCTGTTCTGTATTGGCATAATTTAATCACAGATTTTATGCTTTAATGCTGATGCATTTGTAAAGAAATTTAAGTGTAAGTTTTATAGTTTGGTGCTGACTGCTGGGCTGAACTATGTCTCAAAACCAGAATGACATTTGTATTTATTTTTTGCTGTAATTGTTTTTATAGGTTTTCTATTTAAACAATAAAATTTAACCCTGCATTTCTTTTATTCTAAAGCGTTGACATTTAAAAGCTTGCACAACAAGTTTCTTAAATTCTCTTGTGATCCTTTTTTCTCTTGAACATAATTTTACAGTACTTAAGTTGTACTGCATATACTCGGCTACCACAACTCATTTAGCATAATATAACATTCGGGGCTTGATCTGTAGAAAAAAATGGAATGGTAGAGTGGGAGGAGGGGTGGACAAGTCAGGTCAGTGGTAAGTGAACTCTTGCTCTCATTTACAGGAATGTGTTTCATGTGTTTTGTATGTTTCCTATGTTGGGGATGTAGGATCACTGGTGTAAGGAGGACAAGGGGTAGAAAGCTTGGGGCTATTCTGTCCTCTTTGCATATGCTGGGCAGAGATAGCTAACACAATTTCCATTTCAACAAGTGGAGAAAGCTGCAGAGCATGGTTCATAGAATTCTTTCCAACTTGTGTGTGTTGTGAATGTGGGGTGTGTATGTATCTGTTTTGTAGGTTTTTATAGGTTTGTATTTTTTTAGTGTATATCTTGGTTTTTGAATGTGTGTATATATACCTTTTGTGGGTATGTCCTTGGTCTGATTCTTTTTAACATCTTTGTTAGTGATATAGCAGAAGGGCTGTCGGGTAAGGTTTGCCTCTTTGTGGATAATACCAAAATCTGCAATAGAGTAGACACCCAGGAAGGTGTAGATAACATGAGGAGGGATCTAGCTAAGCTTGAAGAATGGTCTAGAATTGGCAGCTGGGATTTAATGTTAATAAATGCAAGGTCATGCATTTGGGCTGCAGCAATCCAAAGGAGCAATAAAGTATAGGGGGTGAAGTACTTTTGTCCACTAAAGAAGAGCGGGACCTAGGCATGGTTGTGTCTGATGATCTTAAAGTAGCTAAACAGGTAGAAAAGGTGACAGCAAAAGCTAGAAGGATGCTTGGGTGCATAAGGAAAGGAATGGCCAGCAGAAGAAAGGAGGTGATAGTGCCTCTGTATAAGTCTTTGGTGCAACCTCATTTGGAGTATTATGTGCAATTCTGGAGACTGCACCTTCAAAAGTATATAAACAGGATGGAGTCAGTACAGAGGGTGGCTACTAAAATGGTTAGGTCTTCATTATAAAGCATATGAGGACGACTTAAGGATTTTAATATGTACACCTTAGAGGAAAGGCGGGATAGAGGTGATATGATTGAGACGTTTAAATACCTCTGTGGCATAAATACACAGGGGGGAGAGCCTCTTTTTCGATTAAAAGCAAGCTCTCCTATGAGGGGACATGGGATGAGGGTGAATGGGGATAGATTCAGGAGTGATATGCGGAAATATTTCTTTACAGAAAGAGTGGTGGATCCGTCTCCCAGTGGAGATGGTAGAGTTAAGGACAGTATCTGAATTTAAAAAAAGCATGGGACAAACAGAGGATCTCTAAAGGAAAAAAGGGGGACTGTTGTAGTTGTTGATATGGAAGGACAGACTAGATAGGCCATGTGGTCTTTTTCTGTCGTCATTTTTCTATGTTTCTATGTATGCGCACGTGTTTGTTTCTTTTTTTAATGCAATTTTCCAAATACATTCCAAACAATCCAACTTGAAGAGAAATAGATATGAGTAAAGCAATAAACAGGTTAATAAATCAACCTGAAGGTTACTACAAAAAAAAAGCCCATATCTCTCTAGCCCTTCACATAGAGAGGATTAGAAAATTATTATTTAACAAAACATGAGGAGGAATAGTGATATACCTGCCTTGACACCAATCCTAACTAATATACTGTGTTTTATACTAGCAATAGCTTAGGTAACTGCTGGCAAATGAGTATTTATAAAGGCAGCCAACTGGAAAGGGACATAAAAAAACATGAGAGAGATTGTAATTTTATCAGAAGTTTACAAGGAAATTTAAGAAAGAAAACTCCCCCGGTTGAGTCACCTCAGCCCTCAGAATTAAAAATTCCCCTCTTTTCTGTGCATCCCTGGCTAGATCTGGGAAAATGGCACACACATTCCCTTAAATAACACAGTATAGTTTAAACAGCACACTCCAGATCAGAAGACAGCACCAAGAAGGTTATCAACATAGCAAGTGTCAGAGTCCATAACTGAGGATTCCAATATCTCTGAAATGTTTAAAGTATCCATGTAGTGGCTCTCCCCATCAGACAATCTTGCACCCTCCACCGCAGACTTCTTTCCAGTTGGTAGATAATAAATTCTACTGAGAGGGGGATGGGACTCTGTTGGAACCCCAAGAACCTCAGACAAGTAAACTCTAAACATCTCCCTTGCAGAAATTATAGGTGATCTAGGAAAATTCAATAAATGCTAATTTAAACAGCACAAATCTGATTTTCCAGCAGCTCAGCCTTAAATTTATGACCAGTTAAATCTTTAGCTATAACGTTAATTCGATATTCATTTATTGCACTTTAACTTAGACCCTCCACCATTGTCTTCATAGCAGCAATATCTCCCACATTCTCTTGTGTAACTGCAGAATTACTTTGGTGTTACAAATAAAACTTTACAGCAAGTGCAAACATTCACCCAACTTAGAGAGACCAGTCCAATTTGAGTCTAAGGTAATATTCTTTGGGTGCTCCAAAACAAAGGGAGGAATAGCCCAACACTCTGGCTCTCCTTTGGGTGAAGAAGTTCGACCAATGTTCTGCTTGGGCACTGAAGAGGCAGGCCACAAGCCATTTGCCAGTTTTCCTGCACCCTGCTCCACTCCTGAAGCCAACATTGACCCTGACTGTGATCCAACTGCCAGGTTCAACCTGGACACACTTCCTCCCACCAAGGAACCTGATGATCCTGCTGCTAGGCCACCTACCCCAGGTGAGTCCAGGCTGAGAAAGCCAACAGGAGGGAGCCGCAGTTCTGGCATCTGGTTTCTCTGTCATGGCAACAAAGCTGGGTTTACACCAGATTCTTCTTGGTGCCCTTCCTGGTGCCGAAGGAAAAGATCCATAGGATCTTGAACTAAATAAGACGTGTAAGGGGTCTCCTGCGACTGGGGAGGATTCTACTGTGGTTTTCCCTTTTTGGCATATAAAGTAAGCATCTACAGAACCAGCAGATCATGCAGCCATCTTGGATCCTCGTATGTGCATGTGTTTCATTGCATATGTGCTTTGTATTGTGAAAATGCTTGTATGTATGGGTCTATGTATGTGTATCTGGGAGAGAAGATGATGATGAGGGGAGGGCTGTTGACAGGGGCATGTGTGTGTGTTCTGTTGATTCAATGCTGACTCCTGGTGATCCAGCCCATGGATTTTCTTAAGGTGCAACCTGAAGTAGATTGTTAAATCTGTCTTCTGCACAGCAAGTCTACAACACCTGGTATTTCAAGGTGGTCTCCTGTCCGAGTACTAGCCATTCCCAACCTGCTCATTTATAAATGTTAAAAAGTACCAGTTCCAATACAGATTCCTGGGGTATACCATTCACCTTCCTCCATTGAGAAAATTGACCATTTATCCCTACTTTCTCGTTTCTGTCAAGCAGTTTCCAATCCACATACAACTGCATAATGTTACTGTGACTTAATGTTACTATGCTGCAGCTGTTGGAACTCATTTTGCTAGAGAAATGCATCGAGGAATTTGTTTTAAGGGATATGGGGGGGGGGGGGGCCTTCACCTCTTACCATATGCAGAAAATAATCATACACCAGAGGAACGTCTTCCAGCTCACCACCACCTCTGTGACTAGAGCGGCATCCAGTGCTCTGCTCCTACAGTCTTTCATTGACGACCCAACCCATAGTCTTTGCTGCTATTTACATTTGAAGCCAGTAGGGCAGGCTCAGTCAAAAGGGGGAGGGTTAGAACTGAAGATACGGGTTTTAAGTTCTGAAAAATCTGCGGGCATGTTTCTATCTTCCAGACATCAATGTAAAAATCAGCAGCAGCATGAAAAAAAGCCAGAAACCTGTCAATCCTAAGCATACCTAGTTCCGAGCACATCTGATGGCACCCCTTAAAACTTTGGACCCTAGCGTGTCAGTTTCTTAATCTAACCCTGAACATGCCAACACATACTAGCTGACAGTACAGATGATAATCAATATGAATGCCGTAAAAAAGTCATTAGCTTTCACAATAGAAATGACAGGAAAGAAAACATATACATGCACAAAAACAGTACACAAATACATGTATATACACACATACACGAGGGCATTTATCAGTGTCTAGTTCTGTATGCTGTGTGTGCATACGTTGCATCTGTGATGGGGCATATATGGAGGACACATTTTGGGGATTGGTGACTTGTGGGGAGGAAGTTTGCAGGATGATAGGGCAGTTATAGTGGGGAGTTTTGGGGGGTAGTTTACTTATGTCTTTATTTTGACAATTTCCGGTTGCCATCTTTTTTTTTTTTTTTTTTTAATTTGTCAATTGTTTATATCTGTCTTTTTGAAGTTTTAAATAATTTATATGCTACGACATGTTCTCACTTTTTTTGGGCCACCCTATGTGTATATGTATGTACACACACACACACACACACACATGCATTGCTTGTGTGTTATATATGTGTTGTCTGTTTGTGTGTGCACATACAGCATCTATATTGTATGTTTGTCTGGTATGTGTGTCTGTGCATATTTGCCTGTATATGTCTCGGATTGGGAGAGGAGATGAAAGGGAAGGACTGTTTCACAGGTGAAATTTCATAATTGCTGTTCTCCAGGACCAAGCAGGAAGTCAGTCCTCACTTATGGGTGACGTCGGCGCCGACGGAGCCCTTGCGGAGCAATTTTCCCCAGCTTTCAAAGAAAGCCTTTGGGAATTGCAGCGCGCATGCGCGGTCCTCTTCCCGCCCAAGGGTGCCATCTTAGCCAGTCTTCTTTTTCCGCAGAGCCCTACAGACGTACCCGTCGTGTCCCCGCGAAAAAGTTGATATTTCTTCATAATTTACTCTTTTTTTCCTTCGGTTCGACGCCGGTCTTTTTCCCGCCCGGACTCGCGACGCCGGTCACGAGTCCTCTTCTTCTTTTTCGGTTTTTCTGACTTAGTCAGTTTTCGTTTTCGGTTTTTCCCTGGCAGCCCGGTCCTTTGACCTCGCCGGGGCCCTTTTTCCCCCGATGGCTGCCAGTGGTTTCAAGCGGTGTGGTCAGTGTGACCGAAATATGTCACTGACTGACACACATGACCATTGCCTCCGCTGCCTGGGTCCGGATCATGAAGAAATGATCTGTGGGCCCTGCGGCAAACTCTCCTCCAAAGCGTTGAGAAGTCGGCGGCATCAGCGGGATAGGATCTTCGCTGACCCCAGCCGTACCCGGACCTCGTCGGAGGCCTCCGCGTCCAGGGGTTCCGGCTCGGACCGTCGCCGGAGTTCCTCCGACAGGGGTTCTCCCTCCGGGGACCATCGACGTAAGGTGAAACCCGCGAGGGCGGCGTCGGTGGACGCTCCTGGCTCCGCGAGGGCCAGGTTGCATAGCCCCGATAGCCGTCCCGGGTCCTTGGAGAAGGAGCACCTCACGAAGCAGCTGACGTCGGGCCCGACGCCGTCGGGGCCCGAGTCGGGGGCTGCTGGGTCACCTGAGCTCGGACTCAGGTTGACGGCCTTGGAGAGCAGACTGTCTGCCTTCATGGACCAGCAGCGGGCACTGCTCGCTGGCTTCGCTGGCGCCGCTGCCCCGACCGCCGGGACGTCGACGTCTAAGTCGACCCCGGAGACCGAGCCGATCCTCGAGTCGATGCGAACTCGAGTCGATCCTCGGTCGAGGTCACCCTCGGCCTCCCGTTCGGGACCGAGGTCGCCAACGCCGACTCCCTCGGCCGGGCCGACCCCACCGAGTCCTCGTCGGAGTCGGTCTGGGAGTCTGAAGAGGAAGAGTCGCCTGATTCTTTTCGGACTCGGTGTGTCCCCTTGGACTCGCCTGAGTCCGAACCTCGGAAGCAGTCCCCCCCGGAGGATGCCCGGTTCTCGGACTTCGTCAGGGATATGGCCAAGGCTTTGGCCTTCCCTGCGGACCCCGAGGAGGAGCCGAAGAGCCGAAGAGCTCAACGCCCTCCAGTATGACTCTCCCGCCAGGGAACACTTTACTGTACCGGTTCCTCCCATGCTGGAACGACTACTCTTCCGCATGTGGGAGAGTCCGGCCACCTAGCCGGTCCTGAGCAAGCGGGTCGATTCTATCTATCGAGTCCGCAAGAGCCCTGGCTTCCAAAAAGCACAGCTACCACACCATTCCATGGTAGTGGAATCGGCCATGCATCGTCTTAAGAGCCAGAAGATGCACTCCTCGGTGCCTCCTGGCAGGGAGGCCCGTAACCTGGATGGCCTTGGTAAGAGGTGTTTCCAGGGCTCTATGCTTGCGTGTCGTGTCCAGACCTACCAGCTATACATGGGCATGTATCTCCGAGACCTGGCTAAAGAGCTAGCCGGATTCTCCGCTGGTTTGTCCGAGGAACCCTTGCGGAGGTTCCTGGCCTTGTCCACTGGCATTCGGGAATGCTCAAAATTCATATCCCGAGCAGCCTATGATGGCTTTGAAGCATCGGCTCGAGTGGCCGCAGCCGGCATCGGTGCCCGCCGACAGGCTTGGCTTCAGTCGTCTGACCTTGAGCCCTGGGTGCAGGACAAGTTGGTCGATGTCCCCTGCCGAGGCGAAAACCTCTTTGGCAAGCCCATGGCTGAAAAGGCTGCACAAATTGAGACGGAGACTCTCACCCGGACTAGGCTTTCTAGGAAGACCTCCGCCCCTTCCCAGAAAAAGAAGGGCTCGGGAAAGAAGTCCTTTTACCCGAGGAAGGCGGCTGCCTACAAACAATACCCCCAATATCAGGCCCCTGCAGCTCCCCAACAGGGCCAGCAGGCCAAGGGACGGGGTAACGGGTCCCGTAGGCAGCAAGCCCCCAAGCCTGCACCACCAGCCCCTGCTCAGCAGGGTGGGGGTTTTTGACTCCTCAAAAATAGCCTCTCCCCCCCCCCCCCCGCTGGTTCCTCCCAGCTCCGGAGGCCGGCAGGTTCACTTCGCCCACAGGTGGTCCAGTGTCACCTCAGATGCTGGGTGCTTCAAGTCGTGCGAGAAGGCTATCTTCTCCACTTCCACCAGGTCCCTCCCTCCTATTTTCCGGGAGAACCTCCACGACCCCCTCTGCACAGGGAATTTACTCCTTCAGGAGTTAGCAGGTCTTCTACAGGAACAGGCGGTGGAACCGGTGCCCCACCACCTGAAAGGTCACGGCTTTTATTCCAGGTATTTTCTAATACCAAAAAGGACAGGAGGCCTCAGACCCATCCTGGACTTGCGCAACCTCAACAAGTTCCTCCTGCGGGAGAAGTTCAAGATGCTTACCCTTGGAATCCTTCTGCCCTACCTCCAGCAGGGAGATTGGCTATGCTCCTTGGATCTAAAGGATGCCTACACGCACATCCTCATCCACCCAAGCCACCGCCAATACCTAAGGTTTGTGGTGGCAGGAAATCATTACCAGTACAGAGTACTACCCTTTGGCCTGTCCTCCGCACCGCGAGTCTTCACAAAATGTCTCGCGGTGGTGGCGGCCCATCTCCGGCTTCACGGCCTCTGTCTTTCCATACCTCAACGACTGGCTCATCAGAGCAGCGTCTGCTCTGGAGGTCACCAACGCCACGCGCCGCACGGTGACTCTTCTGCAGTACTTGGGCTTTGTTATAAACTTCGCAAAGTCCACTTTGCTCCCCTCACAGGATCTCGAGTTCATCGGCGCAAGGCTGCACACTCCTCAGGCACGAGCGTTCCTACCGCTCGACAGGGCTCAACGGCTCATGGACCTAGCTGACCGTTTTCGCAGCCAGCTCCTGGTCTCCGCCAGGCGCTTCCTGAGACTACTCGGCCATATGGCTTCCACCGTCCATGTGACCCCCAATGCCCGCCTGAATATGCGACCCGCTCAATGGTGTCTCCGCAAGCAGTGGCAACAGGCCACAGGCGGCCTAGCAGACCTAGTGCGCGTCTCCGAGCCGCTGGCCTCGTCTCTTCAGTGGTGGCTACATCGGCCGAATCTGGTGCTCGGCATGCCCTTTCAGCCACCTCCGCCGGCCCGGGTGCTGACGACAGATGCATCCCTCCTGGGCTGGGGAGCACATTGCCGAGGGGCGCGTACTCAGGGCCTTTGGACCACGTGGGAGTCTGCTCAGCAGATCAACTTCCTGGAGCTCAGAGCGATCCGCCTGGCTCTCAAGGCCTTCTCCCACCTGACCTCCCACCAGTCCGTCCTTGTCCAGACGGACAATCAAGTTGCCATGTTCTACGTGAACAAGCAGGGGGCACGGGCTCCTTCCTTCTCTGCCGGGAAGCACAGAAGCTCTGCTCTTGGGCCGTCAGTCACGGCGTTCTCCTCAAGGCAGTTTATCTCCCAGGCCAAGAGAATTGCCTGGCGGACAAACTCAGCAGGATCCTCCAGCCGCACGAGTGGCGCCTGGATCCCTTGGTAGTTCAGAAGCTCTTTCTAAAGTGGGGCCTCCCCACGGTGGATCTCTTTGCCAGTCCTCAGAACCGGCAACTTCCTCGCTTCTGCTCTCGTCTGCCACACCCCCTTCGAGTTGCGGCGGACGCTTTTCTACTCTCATGGTCGGGGAGCCTCTTGTACGCTTTCCCTCCCATCCCGCTAGTCTCTCGGACTCTTTTCAAGGTTCTCCGAGACAAAGCCTTCATGATCCTGGTGGCCCCTCGCTGGCCCAGACAGCCGTGGTTTCCACTCCTGCTGCAATTAGCGGTAGAGGATCCATTCCCTCTGGGGTTACAACCGGATCTCCTCACTCAGGATCAGGGGTCTCTGCTACACCCCAACCTCAGGTCTCTCAACCTAATGGCCTGGCTGCTGAGAGGGTAGTCCTTGCTCCCCTTCTCCTGCCGGCAGAGGTGGAGGAGGTCGTCTTGGCTTCGCGACGACCTTCTACCCGCAAATGCTACGCCCTTAAATGGCGTCGTTTTTTCCGTTTGGTGTACCCAACAGTCTCAGGATCCCTTCTCCTGCCCGGTGTCGGTGGTCTTGCAGTACTTGCTACACCTCTCTAATCTGGGACTTAAGTCCAACTCCGTCAAAGTTCACCTCAGTGCTCTTTCGGCACATCATGTGCCGGTGGACGGCAGACCTCTCTCCAACGACCCTCTCGTAGCGAGGTTTCTCCGAGGTCTCCTTCTACTTAAACCACCTCTGCGCCCGCCAGCGCCTGACTGGGACCTGAATGTGGTTTTGCAGCGGATCACCTGTCCGCCTTTTGAACCTATGGCTACCTGTTCTCTCCGTTTTCTGTCTTGGAAAACACTGTTCTTGATAGCCCTCACTTCCGCTAGACGCGTAAGTGAATTGCAGGCCCTCGTGTCTGATCCCCCTTACACTCGGTTCTACAAAAATAGGGTAGTCCTACGGACTCACCCAAAATTTCTTCCAAATGTGGTCTCCCCTTTTCACATCAATCAGGAGGTGGTACTTCCGACCTTCTTTCCCAGACCACACTCCAGCCGAGCTGAAACGGTCCTCCATACCCTGGACTGTAGAAGGGCTTTGAACTTCTACCTTGACCGTACGCGGGAGCACCGTAAAGCTGCTCAGCTTTTTGTGTCTTTTGACCCCAATAAATTGGGGCTCCCGGTCTCCAAGCGTACTCTGTCCATCTGGGTTGCGGACTGTATCTCTTGGGCTTATGGGGCAGCCGGACTCTCCTTGGAAGGTCGAGTCACGGCTCATTGCGTTCGGGCAAAGGCTACGTCAGTGGCTTACCTCCGCTCTGTTCCGCTGGCAGACATCTGCCGGGCCGCTACTTGGTCTTCGAGCCAGACTTTTGCGGTCCATTACTGTCTCGAGAGGGAGTCCCGCAGGGACAGTGCTTTCGGACAGGCAGTCCTCCGTAATCTCTTTGAGGTCTGAGCAACTCCTACCCTCCATCCCGGATGTGGGCTACCGGTGGGTAATAATTCAGCGAAGATTCTTTTCCTTCTGTGCTGCTGAGCTAGAGGGAGCTCATTTTTGTGCTTAGGGTCCCCGGTAGCCTTAAGCTTGGGAGTCCCATAAGTGAGGACTGACTTCCTGCTTGGTCCTGGAGAAAGCGTAGTTACTCACCTGTAACAGGTGTTCTCCAGGAGCAGCAGGAATCAGTCCTCACAACCCTCCCTCCTCCCCTTGGAGTTGCAATCGTCTGCTTTAGTTTTTTTTGCAAATTTTTATGCTGTCTTTTTTAGCTATGTCATCTGACTGGCTAAGATGGCACCCTTGGGCGGGAAGAGGACTGCGCATGCGCGCTGCAATTCCCAAAGGCTTTCTTTGAAAGCTGGGGAAAATTGCTCCGCGAGGGCTCCGTTGGCGCCGACGTCACCCATAAGTGAGGACTGATTCCTGCTGCTCCTGGAGAACACCTGTTACAGGTGAGTAACTACGCTTTCTTGGTGGGCAAGCAGGAACGAGTCCTCGCATATGGGTGACATCATCCAGCGGAGCCCATGTGAGAATGCTTCCCAGCTCCTATTGGAAGATTTTGAGATGTTCCACCGCAGCTGTGCGCCTCCTTCCTACTTGTCACTGGTTTAAAATGGCATTGCAGTCTGTTTTTCCATGGAGCACAAGGGCCATGTTCTGGTCTTCGCCACTTGGTAATTGATTTTTTTTCCCTTGCAGGGCATCCTCTGGTTCTGGTTTCACTCAGCAAGTGCCTGACAACATGTTTTTTTTTTCTTTTCCCTTTGTTTTTTTGTCCTTATCAGTCATTTAATTTTCTTTCTTTTTCTGTGGCACCTCGGCCCTCTTAGGCACCGGTCACCAGCCAGGCCCTTCATTGAAAATTGAGCTTTTGATTTTGCGGTGGCTATCTTTCCAGATGACATGTCCCAGAAACTGGCCAGTGGGTTTAAAAAGTGTTCTTTGTGCGCTAGGAACATATCTACCATGGATACCCATAGTTGGTACTTTCAGTGCCTGGGACCCAGCTAGAAGCCCTCTTGCAAATCGTGTTTTCAGATGACAAAAAGAAGACTTCAAGGTCGACAGAAACAATGCAAGTCACTTTTTGGCACTTGCAGGTATGATTCCTCGATGTCAACGGCACTGGTCTTAATGGTTTCAAAGGTTGCATCGGATGCTGGCAATGCACTGATGTTGAAGCGTTCTCACGCCCACTCTGAGCTGAGCACTCATAATGCCCCAGAGCATTGGTGATCGATCTAACTCCATCCGAAGAGGAGGAAAGATTACATAAGAACATAAGATATGCCATACTGGGTCAGACCAAGGTCCATCAAGCCCAGTATTCTGTTTCCAACAGTGGCCAATCTAGGTCATACGTACCTAGCAGTTTCCCCAAGGGACACAGGTTCCACAATGCTTGTATTGGTTCAAGCATTGATATCCTGGGTCCCTTCTTAATAATGGTTTATGGACCTTTCCTCCAGGAACTTGTCCAAACCTTTTTTAAACCCAGCTACACTAACAGCCTTTACTACATCCTCTGGTAACAAATTCCAGAGTTTGATTACACGTTGAGTGAAAAAATATTTTCTTTTATTAGTCTTAAATAGTTTACCCTGTAGCTTCATTGCATGTCCCCTAGTCTTTGATGTCAAAGGGTGATCAAACCGATCAACAAGTGAAGACACTAGTGCATCGGTGTCTTAGTCCATTGAGGCATGGTATCGAGAGCGAAGATGGTTCATAAGAGCACCCCTCAAAACTGCCCCAAAGGGAGGAAAGGTCATCCTCCAGATTATCGGAAGGGCAAAGGCATTCTACCAAGAGCTTGAGACCATGCCGCTGATACCCCTGAACAGATAGCGGGTACATCGGTGGAAGATGCTGAACCCCACAGCTTTTGGAATTGGCAGCCATGGAGAAGTGTCTTCTGCAAGCTCTAGAGGAATGCATCACAGCCCTCTTGGTGGTGCAGCATGCTGGGACCTTGACGTCGGCTGCATCAACATCGATGACTGTGCAGCCGATCCTTGAGATGCACGCCCTGCTTGTGAGAAATGCATCAACATTGGGGCATCAAAGGGTCCCAATACTGGTGCCTGACCAGCTGCTATCCCTCTTTAGCATTTTGGGGTCCAATGCATCCTCAATCTAGAAGAGCATTTGTGCATCATTGCTCCTGAATGAGCTCCTGATCCTCCTCAAGTCAGGAGAGAGATCCAGGCAGAGAATCAGAAGTACTTAGACTGCCTTTCTGAGTCTGATTCAGAAGGCTGGGTAACAGATGTGGAATCTGAATACTTGTCTGAGGACAAGTTTCCCAAACTTCCATCAGACCTTTCTCCACTTCACAAGCAGCCGAAGTCCCTTCCTGAGGACATGACCTTCCAGGATTTTTTAAGGAACATGGCCAAGGCCATACCATTTTCTTTGGAGACTGAGGATGAACCCAGGGTAGAAGAGTTGGAGATTCTGCAGTACTCTTCAGTCCCTAAGGAGGTGGTGACAGTGCCTATGCACCACATTCTGCAGAGAATGTGGGAAAACCCCTCACTGTTCCCTTAGTAAGTAGAAGGCTTGACTCCATGTACAAAGTTTAGAAGGCTCCCAGATTCAAGAAGCCTTGGCTTCCTCACCATTCTTTGGTGGTCAAATCTGCTCTTTAAAAGTACAAAAATGCTAAGACTCATTCCTTGGCACCCTTGGAGAAGGAGACTCGGACATTGGACTCTTTTAGGGAGGAAGTATTTTCAGACTTCCATGCTCATAGTCTGCATGGCCTCTTACCAGTTCTACATGGGCATGTTCTTGAAGAACTTCATGTGTGACCTTGCTGAGCTGTCTTTCTCTCTCCAGAGACATTGGAATCATATCGTTCCCTGGTGACTCACAGCAAGGACTGCTTGAAGTTCATGTTCCAGGTGACTTATGACATTTTTGAAACTGCATAGAGACCATCTGCCATGGGTATTGGTGCCCGGAGACTTACCTGGTTTCAGTCCTCAGACCTGGAACAATCAGTGCAGAACAAGCTTACTGACGTGACGTGCTTCGGAGAACAGGTTTAAGAGAAGGCAGGGCTGGCCCAAGGGTTTCTGCTGCATTGGGCAGAATCCCCAGTTGTGCTGCCCCCACTCTTCCCTGCTGCTGCCAATTCCATCTTGAAGGGGGAGGCAGGTGCCAGCATTTTAAAAATGACAGGCTATATGCGTCAGCACACATGGCCTGCCACTTCTGACACCTCCCTCCCTCCCTCCCTCCCTATAGTAAGGTTGCATCGGAGGGGGATCAGAAGTGGCAGGTCATGTGTGTCCGAAGCACATGGCCTGCTGCAGGCAACAAAGCGATGGCAAAAAGCCATCCACTTGAGTCAGCTGCCCTAGGCAGTTGCCTAGTGAATGGGCCAGTCCTTGGAGAAGGCTTGCTTCATCAAAAAGCAGCATGTTACCTTTTGTAATCTCTCAAGGTGCATGTCTGAGCTGGCCTCCTATGGCAGGAGCTACCAAGGAGAGGGATAGAAAAAGACCTATTACTCTCATAGTTGTAGGTACTTTCCTGGGTCCCAAACACCCCAGCTCAAACAGGCTCCTTGCCTACAACAGCATCAAGAGAAGCTTCAGAAAGCCCAACTTGTTCCTCAGCCCAAGCCACAGGCAGGGTTTAGACTGGTTCCTTCGGAGTACAGATGCTCTACCAGTAACCGTAGTAGAAAATTAGAAAATCCTCTGGTTGGGGGAAGACTCACTCTTTTTGCCCAAAGGTGGCCCCTTATGACCTCAGTCTCATGGCTCCTACAGATAATCCAAAGCGGTTACAAACTATATTTATTGGATCTGCCACCAAATTGCTTCCTCCTCTGAGGGTGCATCATCTGAACCCTCTGCATCAGAAACTGCTTCAGAGAGAAATCACTGCCCTCTTGTCAGATCATGTGATTGAGCTTGTGCCACTAGAGCAAAGAGGGCAAGGATTCTATTCCAGGTAATTCCTGATCCCCAAGAAGGGGGGGGGGGAGGAGGGGATTATGTCCTATCCCAACCCAACCCAGCCCAGCCCTAAGAGATGTGAACCTGTACTTGGTAAGAGAAAAGTTCAGAATGATTTCTCTAAGCACCCTGCTTCCTTACCTTCAAAGAGGAGGGAGGAGTGGCTCAGTGGTTGGGACAGGTTACCTCAGGCCAGAGGACCAGGGGTTCAATTCCCGCATGGGGACAAGTAACCTCAGGCCGGAGGGACTGGGGTCTCTAGTCCCATGGCTGCTCCTTGTGGCCTTGGGCAAGCCACTTAACCCTCCATTGCCTCAGGTACACTTAGATTGTGAGCCCTGCAGGGACAAGGGAATAAAAAAAGTACCTGTTAATATATACATATAAACCGCTCTGATGAATAAGTAAAGGGCGGTATATCAAATGCCTAAACCATAACGATAACCATATGCTCCCTGGGTCTGAAGGATGCATATATCCACATACAGATACACCCCTCTCACAGGAGGTTTCTCAGATCTGTCCCCCTCCCCCCAGGGACAGATCTAACAACAACAACAACAACACTTCCAGTACCAAATGTTGCCTTTTGGCCTAGTCTCAGCACCTTGCGTGTTCACAGAGTGCCTTGTGGTAGTAGCTGAGTACCTCTGGACGTTGGGAGTGTCTTCCCCTATCTGGATAATTGTCTGATCAACAATACCACTCTAGAAGGGGGTTCAAGAATAAATACGATTGACCATTTGGGAGTTGGAACTACTAGTGTTCATTATAAATTACCCCAAGCCCCACCTACAACCCACTCAGCAATTGGAATTCTTAGAAGCCCTGCTCGACACGACTCAGCTGAGAGCCTTCCTCTCATATGACCAACTTCCCAGACTGACAGCACTAGTACGGGAGGCTCAAGCAAATCAGCAGGTATCAGCTCGCAGGGTGTTAACTTTACTAGGCCACATGGCCTCTACAGTGCATGTCGCACCCATGGCACGCCTCCATGAGACAGGCTCTGGTGACATACAGATGATCCCAGAGTCAACTCGTGGCTTGGGTCCATTGAGTCCTCGGAGTCCACTATCTTCTTGTTCAGTCACTGCAATGGTGGACGATCCTCCACAATTTACTCAGAGGTCTCCCCTTCCAAATTAGAAACATGATGGCAGAAAAAAACCACATGGCCTATCTAGTCTGCTCTTTCATATCGACCACTACAACAGTCCCCTTTTTTCTGTTAGAGATCCTCTGTGTTGGTCCCATGCTTTTTTGAATTCAGATACTGTCCTCATCTCTACCACCTCCACTGGGAGACTATTCCATGGATCCCACCACTCTTTCTGTAAAGAAATATTTTTTCTGCATATCACTCCTGAATCTATCCCCCTTCACCCTCATCCCATGTCCCCTCAGCAGAACTTGCTTTCAATCAAAAGAGGCTCTCTCCCTGTGCATTTATTCCACAAAGTATTTAAATGTCTCAGTCATATCACCTCTATCCTGCCTTTCCTCTAAGGTGTACATATTAAGATCCTTAAGTCTGTCCTCATATGCTTTATAATGAAGACCACTAACCTTTTTAGTAGCCACCCTCTGCACCGACTCCAACCTGTTTATATCCTTCTGAAGGTGCGGTCTCCAGAATTGCACACAATACTCCAAATGAGGTCGCACCAAAGACTTATACAGAGGCATTATCACCTCCTTTCTTCTGCTGGCCATTCCATTCCCTATGCACCCAGGCATCCTTCTAGCTTTCGCCATTGTCTTTCTACCTGTTTAGTTACTTTAAGATCATCAGACAATCGCGCCTAGGTCCCGCTCTTCTTTTGTGGACAGAAGTACTTCACCCCCCATACTTTATTGCTCCCTTGGATTGCTGCAGCCCAAATGCATGACCTTACATTTTATTAACATTAAATCTCAGCTGCCAAATTCTAGACAATTCTTCAAGCATAGCAAAGATGTTAAAAAGAATCGGACCAAGGACAAGTCCCTGCAGCACACCACTGGTAACCACCTCCTCAGAATGAGCTGCATTTACTTGTACCCTTTGTTGCCTCCCACTGAACCAATTTCTAACCCAAGAAGTAACTTTAGGGCCCATTCCTAGGGTGCTCAGTTTGTTTATAAGTTGCCTGTGAGGAACAGTGTCAAAGGCTTTACTGAAATCTAAATACACCACATCTAGGGTTCTACCTCTGCCCAACTCCCTGGTCACTCAGTCAAAGTAATCTATCAGATTGTCTGACAAGACCTGCCTCTGGTGAATCCATGCTGCCTTGGATCCAGTAATCCGTTGGACTGCAGAAACCTCACTTTTTTTTTCCAGCAGCGCTTCCAATAATTTACTCACCACAGAGGTTAAACTAACCAGCCTGTAGTTCTCAACCTCATCCTTACTTTTGCTTTTGTGTAAAGGGACCACATGTACCTCTCTCCAGACCTCTTGCACCACTCCCGACTCCAAAGAGGCATTGAAAAGGTCAGTCAATAGAACTACTAGAATGTCCCCAAGTTCCCTCTGTATTCTCATATGTATCCCATCCGGTCCCAATGCTTTGTCTACTTTTAGTTTAGTTAGTTCCTCACGAACACAATCTTCTGAAAATCATTCAATACCCCTCGCTTCTGTTCCTGTTTGTGGGTGTTTTCTGAGGTCCTGCTCCTGGTCCTTCATTTGGGAACACAGAATAGAAATATTTAAGTAATTCTGCTTTATCCTCATCAGCTTCTACATATTTCTCCCCTTCCCCCTTGAGTCTGACAGTACCCTTTTTGCCCTTCCTCCTCTCACTAACATATCTGAAAAATATCTTATCCCCCATTTTATTGCATTGGCTATTTCCTCCTCTTTTTGAATCTTTGCTTTCTTGACTACTTTGTCAGCCTCTCTAATATCTTCCAAATATAGATGCCAGTCTTTCTCTCTCTCTCTCTGATCTCTTGTATTTCATGAAGGCCTCCATCTTTTTCTTCACCCTTTCAGCAGCTACTTTTTGAGAACCCAAGAGGCCTCCTTTTCCTTTTACCTTTATTTACCATTTTAACAAAAAGGTTGGTTGTTCTTAGAATATCCCCTTTCAGTTTTGCTCCATCCCCAAAAGTTTTGACAACAGATACATCCAAGCTGGGGTGGGGAGCCCATCTCGATGGGTTTCAAACCCAGGGCGATTCATCCAAAAACGTCTTTACCAGATCAACTTCTTGAAATTAAGAGCAGTGGCAAATGCTTTAAAGACTTTCTGAGATTGGCTGGCAAATCAAATTGGAGCTTATCATCGAGGTGTAGAAGGGAAGTCCATCTTGGTACAGACTTTAGTTTGCTTTATGTAGGGGTTGCTTCTCTTAAAGCCTCTCTACAAACCTCTCACAGTGTCTTGGGACCTCAGTGTGGTTCTTACACAGCTCATGAAAGCTCCCTTTGAGCCACTCAATTCCTGTCCTCTGAAGGTCTCGACCTGGAAAGTGGTATTTCTGGTGGTGGTCACTTCAGCAGAGTGAGCGAGCTTCAGGCTTTAGTAGTTCATCCACCTTACACAAAATTCCATCATAATAGAATGGTCCTCTGTACTCATCCTAAATTCCTTTCAAAAGTGGTATCAGATTTCCATCTTAATCCGTTAATTGTTCTTCCAACATTCTTTCCAAGACCTCATGCCCACAAAGGGGAAGCTGTGTGGCACATGTTGGACTGCAAGTGAGCCATAGTGTTCTATTTGGAGCGGACAAAAGTTCATACAAGTTTTTGTTTTGACCCCAGCAAGCTAGCGGCTGCTGTTTCCAAACTCTCTCTTTCAATTTGGCTAGCGGACTGCATCTCTTTCATTTATGCCCAGGCTGGCCTGAGCCTTGATGATAATTGTTCTCTGTAACTGATTTTTTGGGAATTTTTGTTCATTGTAAACTGCCCTTGATTGATGGAAGGGGCGGTATATAAGAACGGTTTAAATAAATAAAAGAAATAAAATGTCACAGCTCACAATGTCAGAGCTATGGCTGTGTCAGTGGCCAACTTACATTCAGTCGCCATGAAAGTGATCTGCAGAGCTGTGACGTAGTCCTCTATCCACACATTCACATCTTACTGCTGTCTAGATGGGGACTCCTGACGTGACAGCAACTTTGGCCAATCTATACTCTGAAATCTGTCTAGGGATTAGAATCCAGCACCATCCCCCCTAGGCCCATTCTATTCTGTCCTGGCTACCAAAATAAAAGGGAAGAGAGAATTGTTCATAATGTACATAGTTGATCTCTTGACTGCTAAGGCCTGTTGCCCTTACACAGATGGGTTGTGGCACCTGTTGGACTTGTCTGCATTCTCCTCTGTTTTCAGTAGCCTGTAGCTAGGGAGTCCCATACGTGAAGCCTCATTCCTGCTTGTCCATGGAGAAAAGGTAGTTACTTGCCTGTAGCAGATGTTCTCCGTGGACAGCAGTGGGAATAAGTCCTCACAACCTCCCTGAGGAGTTGTGTTCTGCTTTCAGGCAGGTTTAAGATGGCTCTGCAGCGGTAGGTACGAAGAACGCGCACAGGGTGGGGGAGTCTCCCAAAAGCTTCCAGTAGGAGCTTGTGAGCATTCCTGCAGAGGCTGCGACTGAGGATGTCACCCATATGTGAGATCTTATTCTTGCTGTCCATGGAGACACCTGCTACAGGTGAATAATTACCTTTTCTCTGTGGGTGGGTGATGCTCCTTCTAGAAGTTTTTGGAAAGCTTGACTGCATGTGTGCATCTTCCCACTTGTCACTGTGCTATCTTGCCTTCAGTCCTTTTCTTTCTGCAGAGTCTCATGGACACTAATCTCTTGTGTCTGTGCCGTGGATGTTTTTTTATGGGCTTTTCTACCACTTGATGATTTTCCTGCATTCTCTCGCATTACTATTTCTCCCTTACTTTTCCTTTGCAAGGTTATTTGACTAATTTTTTTTCTTTCTTTTATGCAGCCCTTGGTGCACTAGCACTTATTTTTTTAAATCAAAATCGAGCTGTTTGATTTTGCTGTGCATATTTTTTGGGATGACATGTCCCTAAAACTTGCCAATGGGTTTAAAAAGTGTACCAGATCCTCTAGGACCATATCAATTATGGGCACCCATAAATGGTGCCTCAGTGCTTGGGATCTGATCATAAGCTCTCTTTATTTATTTATTTAACAGCTTTTATATACCGCACTTTTGACATCAGCGCGGTTTACATTTTAACAAGTTTTGTACTTAAACATAAAAACAAATGTTAAGTTTACAGAGAACAGGGAATAAAAACATGGATAACAGGGATTAACAATTAACAGATATTTTCAATTATTTACAATAGGTTCTTAAATGCTTGAGTTTTAAAGGTAGGGTTTGTGAGGCCTGGTCTAGATCAAGTGGTAAGATTTCAGGAGCTTATTTGGCTAGCCGTGGTCAATGGTCTGTGTGGGAGGGGGGTCAGTATATTGAGAGAAGTGTTGTAGGAAGAGATATGTTTTTATGGATTTTCTGAACTGGGACAGGTCCTTTTGTGCTCTAATACTAGGTGGTAGCGTGTTCCAGCATCTAGGGGCGAAGGAAGAGAATGCTCTTAAAGTGGTTGTTTGAGTGAGTTTTTTGCTGTCTTTTGGGATTGTTAGCAAGTTCTCTGTTACAGAACGTCTAGATCTGGTGTTCTGTGTGTGTTGGAGGAGATCAGATAAGGAGGATGATGAGATATGGTGGAATGCTTTAAAGGTAAGGATGAGAGCTTTGTATAAGATTCTGCCAGCTAGTGGGAGCCAGTGGAGGTCAAATAGTATGGGAGTAATATGTTGACTCTTTTGGGATCCATGAAGAACTCTGGCCGCTGTATTCATGGCCAATTGAAGCGGGTTTAGAGTGCTCTTGGGTAGGCCATGAAGAACGATATTTGCATAGTCAAAATGAGGAGTGACTAATGCCTGGAAGGTTGTACGAAAGTCAGATGGTTCAAGCATAGGTCTGAGGTGTCGAAGGGTCTTGATTTTATAGTAAATGGCTTTTACAGTATTTTTTATGTGTTCTTTGAATTCAAGTCGTTGGTCAAGTATAACACCCAGATAACGTATTGAGGTTTTGAGTGGTAGATCAGCATCACGTGTTTTTAGAGTTGGTGGGGGAGAGAAGTCTTTGTTCCTAGTGACAATCAGGACTTCGGTTTTTTTAAAATTGATTCTGAGGTTTTGAGTGAGTAGCCAATCTGATATTGAGTTGAAGCAGGTGATTAGAGTAGTGTAGTCAGGTTTTAATACATTGATTGGAGTGAATAAGAGCACGTCATCTGCGTAGATAAGACATGATACTCCGAGTGAGCGAGAGATGTTGCAGAGAGGTTGCATATATATGTTAAATAGAAGGGCTGAAAGAGAGGAACCTTGTGGAACTCCTTGCTTCTGATGAAAAGGTTGAGATGTGGTCTCCCCAGTCCGTACTTGTTGCCAACGATCTTCTAGGTAAGATCTGCACCAATTCAGTGCCGTTCCTTGAATTCCTTTTTCGTGGAGCCTGGTGAGTAGTTGGTTGTGGTCGACACAATCAAATGCTGCTGCTATGTCTAGGAAGATCATAGCGACTCCATTTCTGATATTGTCTGTTGTGTTAATGAGTGTGTTCAATAGAGAAGTTAGAAGAGTTTCAACTCCATGGGCTTCCCTGAAGCCATGTTGGTTTAGATCTAGTGGTGCCTCGGAATCAATGTGTTGTTGAATTTGTCTGAGTACGATTTTTTCTAGGATCTTGGCTAATAAAGGAATGCTTGAAATTGGGCGATAGGAGTCTTCCTTTTTCGGATCCAGTTTGTTGTTCTTCAGTAGAGGACGGATGGAGGTGTGCTTGAGAGCTGATGGAAATATCCCGGATCTAAGGGACTGGTCAGCTAATGCTGATATGTATGGGCTAAGTTCTGTTTTCAGTGATTTGATCCAGAAGGCCGGGCATGGATCATTTGGAGCGGTAGTGGCATTGATGGATGTAATAATTTCTTCAATAGACTTTGGAGTTGGAGATGAGAAATTATTGAGTGTGAGTTGGATGTTGGAGGATTGCTTGGTTACACTTGTGGTTGATTCAGTGGTCTTGATTGCCTTGGATTGAATGTAATCAGCATATAGTTGTGGGTGTATAAATTCCTGTTGTGGTGAGGGAGGTTCAGTAGTTAGGGATTTTACTATTTGGAAGAGATCTTTTGGTTTGTTGAGGGAACGGCTAAGTAGCTTTGTATGGTGTTCTCTTCTCTTATCCCAGATTAGCTGACGATGGGACTTTAAGTTGGCTAGGTAAATGGACTGATCATGAGGGTTTAGGGAGTGTCTCCATTTCTTCTCTAATCTCCTCAGTTGTTGAAGGGAGGTTCGTAACTCTGATGAGAACCATGGTGCGTTCTTTTTCTTGGCGATAGAAGAGTTGGTAGAGGTTTTGTCTTGTTTAGTGGTAGGTTGTGCTGATAGTCGAAGAGCATTGTTCCAGTTTGATACAGAGTCGTCGATGTTGTTAGGTATAGTGGAGAGTTTTGGCATGGTAAGGGAGGTGATTGTATCCATGTTAAAAGGTTGGAATCGTGCTGGTTTTGGTGGTAGGTAAGCATTTGGTGACTTGTTTGGGGATTCAGTAGATGGAATGATGAATGAGATAAGTTTGTGATCAGACCAGGGGACGGGGGTTGATAGGGGCTCAGGTTGGTTTATCAGATTCGGGTGTACTGATGGTGCAAATATGAGGTCAAGAAGATTTCCTTGTTTATGAGTGGATGTTTTTACGATTTGATCATAGTGTAAGTTGATCATGGCATCAAGGAAGGAGTTGGACACTGAAGGTGGTGTGGAGGCAAGATTAAAATCTCCAAGGATCCAGTTAGGTTTGTTGATATCCAATGGGTTGATGGCAATATCAATTATGGTTGAGAGATCGTCAGCTGGAGCATTTGGGGCTCTGTAGATGAGATTTATGGTGTTGCTATTATTGGAGATGGATAGCGTATTTGAGTGGTTTGTGGTATTGGTAGATATTACGTGATATTTCAAATCTGTTCTTGCTATTATACAAACTCCTCCTCCCTTTCTATTTTCTCTGTTACAGGTATAGATGGTGTAGTTAGGTGGGGTTAGATGGTTCATTAGGACATTGTCGGTATTAGACAGCCATGTTTCTGTGATAAATAGGATGTCTAGTGTGAGGTTTGATATAAGATCAATGATAGCTGGCCATTTGTTGCGGGCTGAGCGTGCATTAATGAGAGCACACTTGAGATTCTGTGGAGTAGTTCTTAGATTAGGTTTCTTGTTATTTGTATTTTCAAGAGGTACATATATACAGTAGTTGTGCCTATTATAGTATGTACTTTGTGGATAATTTTGGTGGTGTTTCCTATTATGGGTTTGGTGAATAGGTATAAGGTTGAAATCAGATGTTAGAGCAGAGGAAATATGTAATATGCAAGAGAGGATGGAGAGGAGCAGGAGTGAACAAGTAAGGGTAGCCATGGCGTAGTCCTGGGATGGTAGAGAGGTTGTAGGTACTTTAACTTGGGTGCTACTGGCAACAGTATTAATTGAATGTTACTGACCACAGTAATAATTGAATTGCAACAGTATAAATAAGGACACTGGCAACAGTGATAAATTGCTACTGACAACAGTAATAATACATTCCTATATGGTATGTAACTGATAGCACTAGTACATTTACAATGGTATAAATACAGTTGCTTAGGGGAGAATAGTTATGGTATATGGTGTACACAATGGTTAGGCTGTAAGAGAATAGTCAGATGAGTCTACGTGTGGATAGTATACTTGCTGTGAGTTGAGAGGGTGAAGTAAGCGAGCTCGACCATGTGGGAGCTCGGCTGTATTTGGATATGTTTGCTGGACTCAGCGTTGTTTCTTCATTCATGCATCTGGTTCCACGGTATGGTTTTTTGAGGCTGGGTGAGAGTAAATTTTGGGAGCGCTGTCTGTCTGGAGGTGGATGTGGTTCAGCGGTCATCTGGAGCAGCTTTTTCGGTCCTCACAGCGTTATGTAACGGTGAGATGGATTTCCAGTTGTCAGGCCTGTATTAACTATAGGCCTCCACCTAAGGGCCACGCCAAAGGGCCCTCTTGTGTTTTTAGAGGACAACACTGGGGTTTAAGGGCTGTGATAACCACTGTGAAAGGATTTTTGGTACTTCTATGGCTCAATGGCTTTGAAGACTGCACCGGATACTAGATGTGTATTGGCAATGAGGAGTCTTCAAACCTGCTTGGAGCAGAGCACCTGTAGGTCTCCCGAGGGATCAGTCATTCGTTGCTGTTTCTCTGAGGATGAAGAAGAATTCAACCCCATCTTCACTGGCATTGAAGAGCAAGGATATTGAAAGTTGTGTGGAGGCCCTGATGCTTCAACCATACAGCTCTCAGGGGCAAAATGCTAAGAGCATTGAGGATGTGCAGGTGTGTGCCTCCAAGCTGCTCTGAAGAAAGGAAAGCTTGACTTTAAAGCATACTGATAGGCAGCGACAGCCTACCTATAGCTGAGACCAGCCAGCCGATGCACCCTGACAAACTCTGGGAACATTGACCGATTCTGCTATACCTCCTATGGCTTTGGAGATGGCAACTATGGAGAATCACTACCTGAGGGCTGCTTAGGAAAGAATTACAATGCTCTTCTCCATGCAGCAGCTCAAGATCTTGATGACTCCTAGCATGGGGCAGTAAAGCATTGTGCCTGTCCTTTATGGACACAGTCTGGGCCTCAACATGATACCTGACCAGCTGCTCTCTCTTTCCAGTGCATTGGGGATCAGTATACCCTCAAAACTAGAAAGTCGGTGGTACACTGATAATCTCAAAGGAACTAAAGGTCCCCAAGTGGAAAGAAAGTCATCCAGGCAGCAACTTGGAGGTCTTTTGATTAGTTCTCAGAGTCACTCATCAGTTTCCTCAGCAGTGACTCTGCTCTCTTTCCTATCTTTTCCAAGCTCCCTTCAGATCCTCCTCTGCCTCATGAGAGATGAAAGCTGCCTCCTGCGGAGTTGACCTTCCATGATTTTATGAAGGATATGGTTAAGGTGTACCACTTTCTCTAGAAACTGAGGAGAAGCCCTGGCCAGAAGAATTGAAAATCCTCCAATATTCCACAGCCTCCAAGGAGGCGGTGATAGTGACCATGCACAGCATCCTTCAGAGGTTAGAGATGAGGATGTGGGATTCTCCAGTCAGTAGAAAGATGGACTCTTTATGTACAGAATTAAAAAAGGCTCCCATATTCAATAAGCTCCAGCTTCCACACCACTACACGGTCATCAAATCCACTCTCAAATGAGCCAAGAGCTCAGTGTCTCATGCCTTGGTGCCCCTGGCCTCTTTTTGGGACAAAATGTTTTCAGAATACCATGTTTGCTTCCCATGTGGCTTACCAGCTCTACATAGAGTGGAGGAGTAGCCTAGTAGTTAGAGTACTGGCTTGGGTTTGATTTCCATTAGTGCTCCTTGCGGCCTTGGGCAAGTCACTTAACTCTCCATTGCCTCAAAAAATCCAAGTTATCAATGTCCCTGTTAAATGTACATTAACAAGTTTAAGCTACAATGTAAGCTGCTTTGAATGAAATGATAAAGTGGTATAAAAAAAACATTAAACATGTACATGTTCTTGCAAGACGTGTTCCACCTAGATAAGCCTGTGTTCCTCCCTCAAGAGAAACTGAAACAGTATTGTTCCTTAATGAGACACAAGGAGGCCTACTCAAAATACATTGATCAACATATGACATTTTAGATACGGTATCGAGGATGTTCTCAATAAGAATTAGAGCTCAAACACTCATGGCTTCTTGAATCTCAGAAAAGCATTCCAACTTACTACAAACTCTCTCCAGGTCTGTGTCTGACCCAGCCTCCTACCTCAGGAGGTTTGAAAATGGAGGTCAAAAGAAATCCTATTACTCACAGTTGTAGGTATCTTCCTGCCTCTCACTACACCCAGTCCAAGCAGTCCTCTAGTGCTCATCCTAAACAAGAGAAGTATGAGAAGGCCAAACCTGCAACCCAACCAAAACCAGGGGCAGAATTTAGATCAGTTTGAGAGTGTAGCCTTTCTACTTGTAGCCTTTGCAGAGGACCCACCAGTTGGAGGAAGGCTTACTTGCTTTGCCCAGAGGCACTTTTTTTTGGGGGGGGGGGGGGGGGTGTGCAGTAGTCATTTCTCTTCCATCTCACACCATAGCCAGTAATTTTGACTTATACATTACATGAAGATGTACTCCTTACCACCCCCCAGCTCACACTTCCTTTCCTGGGACTAGTGCAGATTCCAATGCTCTTCTCCCATAGGCTGAAGCCTACTCCCTTTCCCTGCTGCTGTTACATTGGAAGCAGGAAGAGCAGGTTTGCTCACACAGGGGTGAGTAATAGAAAACTGTAGATACAATGATTTTAAACCTTGAAAACTGGGCATACATGGGTAGCTATCCTCTTAGCTTCCATATATTAATGTAAAAAGCAGTACACTCCTGAGAGAAGAGATGGTAGAGCTTAGTCGTTGGTATGGAAAAGCAGATTGTGGTCTTGGGCAAGTCATTTATAACCCTCCATTGCCTTGGGCACAGACTTAGATTGTAGACGCCCTGGGGACAGGGACAAACCTACTGTACCTGATACTATTTAGCACATGCCTTTTGAGTTACAAACTTGCTAAATAAAATCTCCTCCCTCACTTGTGCCCCCCTTCCCCTTTATTTTTCTTTCTAATTCCTCTGTTCTTCCCCCTCCCCCATTGTTTGCCAAGGGTGAAAGGGCCTGAGAATTCAGTAAAATAAGTAGCAGTGGACCCACATCGAAGTGTTGTAGCCAGGAGTGTTTAGCTAATGGAGCTTGAGGTTAACATAGGTGGATATTACCATCTCCAGTTCTCTTAGTGTCCTGTACTGGTGCTTGTATTGGCCTGACTTTAAAAGAGGTGACAATGGCCTCGAGTGGATGAAACAGCCTGACAAATATTTGTTTCTCGGCAGTTCTCCTACACAACGTCTCCACTAGTATTGCAAAATTGTGGAAAAAATCAAGGCTTTGTGGTTACTTCTGTTTAAAGGTAAACAGCTCCAACACTTCTACCTGTTTCTTGGGAATGAGGGTGCCTGTTGGTGATTCTGCTTCATTTCTACAGAGTAGCCAGAATTGATGTGCAAAGATGGCTCTGTCAGCTTTCACGTGGCCCGATTTAAAGGTGGCAGATGTGTTCTGGGTTTCTCTATTGGAAACTGAGCCCTGACCAACAAAGTGTAAGCAGAAATGACAGTCAAGGCTAGGGTTACAGCCTTGAAAACGGGCACTGTGGATGCGTAGAGCCTACCTAAATGAAACAAAGTAAAACCTCTAAAGTAGACGTCTGGTTATGTCCCTAGCAAAGCCAGTAAAATTGCTTCTGCTCCAAGGCCTATTCAACAAAAGCCAAAAAGTGAGTGATGCTAAAAAAGATGACTTTGAAGCAGAAACTTTGTTGATTTGAAGCAATTTTCGTACAGCGGGGAGGGAGGCCTTAGGGGTTAACTGAGAGGGGGCAGGGGCCCCCCCCCCCCCAACTCGAGCATGGCTTCTACACCAAACAAGCAGCCAAAGACTCTCTTAAGCAATAATGAAATAGAAGCTTGGCTAGAGGAGTTAAGGGAGATGATTGTTAGCATGAGAAATGACCTGCAGAATCTAATTGCAGACCTCCACACTGTCCTCACCAAACTAGGTAACAACATTGAGGCTGTAAAAAAAACCCCTCTGGTTTCTACTGTTCAAAGTCTACAAGAGAGGCTAACAGCCACACGTTATAACAAATTAGATCAATATGGAAAAAAAAAGTGGCCCTATTTTATTAGGAAAATCAGCACAGAAAGAGTAGTTACTCACCTGTAACAGGTGTTCTCCAGGAGCAGCAGGAATCAGTCCTCACATATGGGTGATGTCGGTGCCGACGGAGCCCTCGTGCAGAGCATTTCCCCAGCTTTCAAAGAAAGCCTTTGGGAATTGCAGCACGCATGCGCGGTCCCCTTCCCGCCCAAGGGTGCCATGTTGCTCAGTCTGATGACATAGCTAAAAGACAGCAAAAAATTAGCAAAATAAATCATATGACTGCAACTCCAAGGGGAGGAGGGAGGGTTGTGAGGACTGATTCCTGCTGCTCCTGGAGAACACCTGTTACAGGTGAGTAACTACTCTTTCTCCAGGACCAAGCAGGAAGTCAGTCCTCACATATGGGACTCCCCAGCTTAAGGCTACCAGAGACCTCAAGCCGAAAAAATGAGCTCCCTCTAGCTCGTCAGTATGTAAGGAAGGAATCTTCTCTGAGAACGCCCCCGACCGGTAGCCCAACACCACAGCTGGAGGGTAGGAGTTGCCTAAACCCCAAAGAGATTATGGAGTACTGCCTGCCCGAAAGCACTGTCCCTGCAGGACTCCCTCTCAAGGCAGTAATGGGCCGCAAAAGTCTGGCTTGAAGACCAAGTAGCGGCCCGGCAGATGTCTGCCAACGGAACAGAGCGGAGATGAGCCACTGACGCAGCCTTTGCCCTGACACGATGAGCCGTGACTCGACCCTCCAACGAGAGGCCGGCTGCCCCATAAGCCCAAGCGATACAGTCAGCGACCCATATGGACAAAGTACGCTTGGAGATAGGTAGCCCCAACTTATTGGGGTCAAAAGAAACGAAGAGCTGAACAACCCTCCGGTGCTCCTGCGTACGGTCGAGGTAGAAGGATAACGCCCTCCTACAATCCAGGGTATGCAGGACCATCTCAGCCCGGTTGGCATGCGGCCTGGGAAAGAAGGTCGGAAGAACCACCTCCTGATTGAGTTGAAAAGGGGAGACAACCTTAGGAAGAAACTTCGGGTGAGTCCATAAGACTACCCTATTCCTGTAGAACCTAGTGTAAGGGGGATCAGACACTAGGGCCTGAAGCTCACTCACTCGCCTAGCAGAGGTAAGAGCTACCAGAAACAAGGTTTTCCAGGAGAGAAAACTGAGAGGGCAGGTCAGGTAGTCATAGGTTCAAATGGCGGACAAGTAATCCGCTGTAAGACCACATTCAAAGGGTGGTTGGAAAGAGGCCTCCCATCCACCGGCGAGTGGTGCGCTGAGAGGGCACTGAGGTGAACCCTGACAGAGTTGGACTTAAGGCCGAGATTGGAGAGGTAAAGCAAATATTGCAATACTACCGCCACCAAGCACGAGAAGGGATTCTCTCTGTGCTGAGCACACCATGTGGAGAATCTACGCCACTTAAGAGCGGAGGATTTCCTGGTGGATTGCCACCTAGAGGCTAAGACAACGTCTTCCACCTCTCTAGGCAGGAGTAGGGGAGCAAGGACTACCCTTTCAGCAGCCAGGCCATCAGATGAAGGGACTGGAGGTTGGGGTGCAAGAGAGACCCCTGGTCCTGAGACAGGAGATCGTGTTGAATTCCCAGAGGCAGGGGAGTGTCCACCGCCAGTTGCAACAGGAGTGGAAACCATGGCTGCCTCGGCCACCTGGGGGCTATCAGAATCATTGAGGCCCTGTCCTTGAGGACCTTGAACAGTGTCCGAGACACTGGTGGTGTGGGAGGAAACGCATATAGTAGGCCTTGGGACCACGGAATCAGAAAGGCATCCGCTGCTACTCTGAGAGGATGCGGTTGTCTGAAACAGAATCTCGGGAGTTGCCGATTCAGAGGGCTGGTGAAGAGATCCATGGTGGGGAGGCCCCACCTGAGAAAGATCCGCTGAACCACGAATGGATTCAATCTCCATTCGTGTGGTTGCAGGATCCTGCTCAGCCTGTCCTCCAGGTAATTTTCTTGACTGGGGAGGTAGACAGCCTTGAGGAGGATTCTGTGATTGACGGCCCAAGAGCACAGCCGTTGTGCCTCCTGACAGAGAAGGAAGGAGCCTGTGCCTCCCTGTTTGTTTACGTAGAACATGGCAACTTGATTGACTGTCTGGGCCAGTACAGACTGGTGGGAGAAGGCTCTCAGAGCTAGGTGTATTGCCCGTAGCTCCAGGAAGTTTATCTGCTGAGCAGCCTCCCAAGGAGTCCAGAGACCCTGAGTACATGCCCCTTGGCAATGTGTTCCCCAACCTAGAAGAGAAGCATCTGTCGTCAGCACTCGAGAATGCGGGGGGGATTGAAAATCCACTCCGAGTACCAGATTCGGAAGATGAAGCCACCACTGTAGAGAGGAGACTAGCAGGGTGGATACTCTCACCGAGTCTGCAAGGCTCCCTGTGGCCTGATGCCACTGAGTTCGAAGGCTCCACTGAGCAGGCCGCATGTGCAGGCGGGCATTGGGGGTGACATGAACCATGGAAGCCATATGGCCGAGAAGTCTCAGGAATTGCCTGGTGGAGACCAGGGAATTGCTGTGAAACTGCCTGGCTACATCCATCAACCGGAGGGCCCTGTCCACTGGCAGAAAAGCCCTCGCCTGAAATGTGTCTAGCCTTGCTCCTATGAATTCCAAGTTCTGGGACGGGAGCAAAGTGGACTTTGCGAAGTTTATGACAAACCCCAAGTGCTGAAGCAGAGCCACAGTGCAAAGGGTGGCTTGACTGGCCCCTTATGAGCCAGTCGTCCAGGTATGGAAACACAAAAAGACCTTGAAGCCTCAGGTAGGCCGCCACCACTGCCAGGCACTTGGTGAACACCCTGGGAGCGGAGGTTAGGCCAAAGGGAAGTACTCTGTACTGGTAGTGGTTTCCCGCCACAACAAATCTGAGATACTGTCTGTGGTCTGGATGAATAAGGATGTGAGTATAAGCATCCTTTAGATCTAAGGAGCATAGCCAATCTCCCTGCTGGAGGTAGGGCAGCAGGATTCCAAGGGTAAGCATCTTGAACTTTTCCCTCTCCAGGAACTTGTTGAGGTTGCGCAAGTCTAGGATGGGTCTGAGGCCTCCTGTTCTTTTTGGTACTAGAAAGTACCTGGAATAAAAGCCGTGACCTCTCAGGTGGTGGGGCACCGGTTCCACAGCCTGTTCCTTTAGCAGACTTGCTAACTCCTGACAGAGTAGGTCCCTGTGAAGAGGGAGTCTTGTAGGCTCCCCTGGAAAATAGGAGGGAGGTACCTGGTGAAAATGGAGAAGATAGCCCTTTTGGACTATATGGAGCACCCAAGTATCTGATGTGACGGCTGACCACCTGTGGGCAAAGTGGGCCAGCCGGCCTCCTGTGCTCATGTGAGCCAGCTGAGGAGAAGAGGCTATGCTTGCTGAGTCAAAACCCCCCACCCTGCTGAGCAGGGGCCGGTGTTGGTGGCTTGGGGGCCTTCTGCCTACGGGGCCCATGACCCTGCCCCTTGGCCTGCTGACCCTGTTGGGGAGCTGCAGAGGCCTGATAATGAGGGTATTGTTTATAGGCAGATGACTTCCTCGGGTAAAAGGTCTTTTTTCCCGAGCCCTTCTTCTGAGAAGGGGCAGAGGTTTTTCTGGACAGCCTAGTCCTGGTCAGAGTCTCGGTCACGCGTTCTGCAGCCTTTTCAGCCATGGGCTTGCCAAAGAGGTTTTCACCTCGGCAGGGGACATCGACCAACTTGTCCTGCACCCATGGCTCGAGGTCGGATGACTGTAGCCAAGCCTGTCGGCGGGCACCGATGCTGGCCCCGGCTACTTGGGCCGAAGCCTCGAAGCCATCGTAGGCTGCTCGAGAGATAAACTTTGAGCACTCTCGAATACCAGTGGACAAGGCTTGGAACCACTGCAAAGGTTCCTCGGAGAGACCAGCAATCTCCTTTGCCAGGTCTCGGAGATACATGCCCATGTAGAGCTAGTAAGTCTGGACACGGCAAGCAAGCATAGAGCCCTGGAAGCACTTCTTACTGAGGGCATCCAGGTTCTGGGCCTCCCGGCCGGGAGGCACCAAGGAGTGCATCTTCTGACTTTTCAGTCGATGTATGGCCGATTCCACAACCATGGAGTGGTGCGGTAATTGTGCCTTTTGGAACCCAGGGCTCTTGCGAACTCGATAGATGGAATTGACCCGCTTGCTTAACACCGGCGTCGAGGCCGGGGTCTCCCACATGCGGAAGAGCAGCCGCTCCAGCATCGGAGGAACCGGTACAGTAAAGGCCTCCTTCGGGGGAGAGTCATACTGGAGGGCCTCGAGCTCCTTGGCTTGAGGCTCCTCCTCGGGATCAGCGGGGAAGGCCAAGGCCTTGGCCATATCCCGCACGAAGTCCGAGAACCGGGTATCCTTTGGTGGGGATCGTCTCCGAGGTTCGGACTCCGGCGAGTCCGATGGGACACACCAAGTCCAATATGTGTTGGGTGATTCTTCGTCCTCTGTCTCCCAGCCCGACTCCTCGGAGGAGGAATCGAGCGGCTCCGGTCAGGCGGGCACCGATGCCATCCGCCCTGATGCCGAGGGTACCGGCGTCGATGACCTCGGTCCCGAACGGGAGGCCGAGGGAGACCGTGGCCGAGGATCGGCTCGGCCTCCGGGGTCGACTTGGACGTCGAGGTCCCGGTGGTCGGGGCAGATGCACCGGTGAGACCGGCGATCAATGCCCGCTGCTGTTCCATGAAGGCAGCGAGGCTGCTCTCCAAGGCCGTCAACCTGAGTCCGAGCTCAGGAGACCCAGAAGCCCCCGACTCGGGCCCCGACGGCGGCTCCCCTGGAGGAGAGTCCACGAGGACTACAGCACTCACGTGTCCAGGAGACTCCATCTCGATATGAGGATGTTTGGCAGGCCTCTCTGACTCCGAAGACCTGGGATGGCTATCGGGGCTATGCGACCTGGCCCTCGAGGAACCAGGAGCGTCCACCGACGCCGCCCTCGGGGATTTCTTCTTCCTGCGATGTTCCCGCGAAGGAGACCCCCGCTCAGAGGAACCCCGACGCTGCTCGGGGCTGGAGTCCTGAGACGTCGAGGCCTCTGATGAGGTCCGGGCCTGTCTGGACGCGGAGTCAGAGAAGATCCTATCCTTCTGGTGCTGCCGACTCCTCAATGCCTTCGAGGACATTTTGCCACACGGACCACAGATCATCGGGTCCGAGGCAGCGGAGGCAGCAGTCATGTGTGTCGGTAAGAGACATAAGTTTCTTACACCGATCACACTTTTTAAACCCGCTGGTAGCCATCGGGGGAAAAAGGGCCCCTGCGAGGTCAAAAGACCAGGCTGCCAGTAAAAAAAAAAAATGGCGCGAACGCTAGTCACAAAGGACAAAAACTGAAAAAGAGAGAGTGGATTCTACCGGCGTATCGGGCCAAGGCGGGAAAAGGATCCGGCGTCGAACCGGAGAAAAAATAGGGAAATCAACTTTTTCCTCGGGGAAAAATGAACTATGTCCGTCGGGCTCCGCGGAAAAAAGAAGACTGAGCAAGATGGCACCCTTGGGCGGGAAGGGAACCGCACATGCGCGCTGCATTCCCAAAGGCTTTCTTTGAAAGCTGGGGAAATGCTCCGCACGAGGGCTCCGTCGGCGCCGATGTCACCCATATGTGAGGACTGACTTCCTGCTTGGTCCTGGAGAATAAATAGTTAGCATTTACTTGCATCATATAGTTACAAGGAATACTTGTATGGCTAAGAGTTGGACTCCCAGGGATGGGGGAGTTGAGGGAAACACTTTCAAAGGAAACAGTTGGGGAGGGGGGATATTCAAGGGGTTTACACGTTTGGCAGACCTGCAAATGGTGTAAATGCGACTGTTTTGGGATATTCAGCAGCAGTAACATGGTTCGTGCCATTGAATAGCCCTGAGTACTGCTCTGATTCTAAGCAGTCAGCACTGGGGTGTGCCAGGCCAGTATCTATCACTAACTGGGCAGTGGTGATATTGAGCCATTGCCCAGTTAGTGAAATGTGGCAAAAGTCAGGTGCAAGAAATCGTGGCCTACCTTTTTTCCTGCAGAAGCTAACTGGGCAATGGCTGAATATCGCCGCTGCCGCCTGGTTAGCTTCGTGGCAATTCGAGCAACCTGAATATGGCCCTGGCATTGAATATCTGGGTTTAAAGTTCAGAGTTATTTATTTATTTAGACAGTTTTGTATACCACCTTATCCTTCAATCAAAGTGGTCGGCACATCCTTCCCCCCCCCCCTCCCTTTAACAGCGCTAGCTGCTGGCGCTGAATATCGGGCCTGTGTGTTTTTTTACTAGTGAAGAGAGACTGACACCTGACTATAACAAAACCATTTATTAAAAAAAAATGGGACTAGCATTCACCACAGGTTTAAAGCTTATGCTAATTCTTTTTATATCTGGCCTTTCCTCTGCAATGTCTGCTTCAGGGTTACCACCTGCCCCTGCAGGGAAGATGGATAAAGAAAAACAGCAACAGAGGGGGGAGGCTAGATTAGAGATCAGGGTGAACATTTTGTGCTCTGGACTCGCTCCCTTACCTCCAGGCTGTCTGGAAGGGGGTTGCTGTGACTCAGGCATCTGAAGAGACGTGTACCAGGCTGTTCCCCCAGCAATTAAGCACTGCTAACATTCCATGCTTGCTTTTATCTGTAAACTTAAATGACCCTGTTTCCATCACATAGTTAATCATATTATTAATGAACATTTGATAATTTTGTCTTTTTTTATTTTTAGGGCCATGTTTCAAAAGGACATACACCAACCAGCATTCTTGATTATATCAGTAAACATTTTACTAGCAAGTCATCTTTATTCAATCTAAGTAGCTCCCACTGCAAGTTTCTTAAACATCTGATTAGCGCTGGTCAGAAGTCTTTACGTGGAATAGACTCGGACGTGTTCGCAGTCTCTGATGTCAAATTTATCATGATTTATAGTGGCCAAATAATTGGTTCCCTTCGGCCCCTATGCAGAAGCCCTGGGCTAGGACCCAGTGCTAAAGCTCTACTACAGGGTCTCCTAGTGCAAGGTTAATGCAGAGGTTTGCTCAGTGATGCCATAAGCAAACAACATCCAAATGAGCTGTGCTTAACAAGGAGAGCATATCAAGTGAATGCATACCAGGGATCTATAATAGCAACACCTTTATCCTGCGCACGTGCACAAAAAAAAGACCTAGTTTAGCACTTCTGTGCATGTGCTATCTATGCATAAATATCAATATACTTCGGTGCAGAATAATATTGATGTGTATGCGCCAGACTGCATTCCAGCCCATGTGCATAATATTGTTCCAGCAAAACTTCCTTACTGTTTCTTTTTCAACACTTCAGCAAAGTCAGAAAAAAGCTGTGCGTGCTGTTTGCTGAAGAGATGGGCATGAATTCCTCACCAGCACTGACTGCAGATCTATCAACTAATCCTTAATGGAGTGGAGGAGTGGCCTAGTGGTTGGGGCAAGGTACTTCAGGCCGGGTGTTCAAATCCCACTAGAGGACAGCAACCTTGGGCCGGAAGGACTGGGGTTTCTAGTCCCACAGGTGCTCCTTGTGGTCTTGGGCAAGCCACTTAACCCTCCATAGCCCATGTTCCCTGTAAAAAATATAGTTATCTCCAAGTTATAATGCCCTCTTCAATGTAATTTCAGTTTGTTCAATGTAAACCACACTGATGCAGAATAGCACGGTATATAAGAGAATATAAATAAATAATGTCCCCTCAGACTTTGTGTTAAAATCCCACCATTGAGCTCACCATTCTGGTTTTCTGCGCACTTCTTTGTATCTATGCTGCATAGCTAATTGTTTCATTACTATCCATTTAAATAGATTTCAATGCGTGATGACCGGGAGCTGCCCTAGTAGCAGCAAATGCCTTCAGCATCCAGGGATTGGTCTCTATCTTCCAAGGCCATCCTCATTGAGGACGCTCCCTTCCTGATGCAGACGTCTGGTCCAAGGTTCTCGGCGCCTGTGCTGTTTGCTGCACAACCATCTGGCATCGAGGCCAGGATGGTGGCATTAGAACACAGTTTGTCTGCCTTCATGGCCCAACAGCGAGCTCTGATGCCTGGTTCCTACGGGCCATCACTCCTGACTACTAGCCCCTCCACAGCAAGGGCTTCTCCAGAGGCGGAGCCAATCCTCAAGCACCATCAGCCTCAAGAGGCTCCTCGGGCCCGGGCAGAACTGATGACATCACTCCACAGTGCACTTGACTCAGAGTGCAGGAGTACCGGGACCCCCAGCCCAAGGCCCGGAGGACCCTCGAGATCTCCGATGAATCTGGGTCAGACTGGGAGACCCAGGATGACAAATTCCCAGACACCCGACTCCACAGGCATGTGCCTTTGGACCCTTCCCCTTCAGAGGTCCAGCGCCAGTCACCACCTAAGGACCTGGCCTTCCTGGACTTTGTGAGGGATTATGGCGAACGTTTGCCTTCACCATAGAGCCCGAGGAGGCGCCTCAGGTGGAGCACCTCAAGATCCTTCAGTTTGAGGCTCCCCCCCACCCCCCGGAGACCCTCATGGTGTCAGTTCCCCCTATCCTGGATCGGTTATTCTTCCATATGTGGGAGACCCTGGCCTCTGTTCCCATTATGAGCAGGTAGCTGGACTGAATGTACTGGGTCCGCTGGAGACCTGGCTTCCAAAACAGCTCAACTGTCCCACAACTCCATGGTGGTGGAGTCGGTTATGTGCAGGCTCAAGAGCCAGAAAACGTACTCTTCGGTGCCTCTGGGTAGGTAGGCATGTGCTTTGAATGCCCTGGGCAGAAAGTGCTGATCAGCTGGATCCAGGCCTACCAGCTGTTCATGGGCATGTCCCTGCAGAACCTAGTGAGTGAACTCGCTGGGTTCTTGGCTGGTCTCTCTGAGGAACCTCCAGCGGTTCTAGACGCTGGTCTCTGTGGTCAGGGGGTGCTCCAAATTTATGACTCGAGCAGCCTATGAAAACTTTGAGTCAGCAGCTAGAGTAGCAGCGGTGGGCATTATTGCCCACCGCCATGCCTAGCTACAGTCTTCTGACTTGGAGCAATGGGTACAGGACAAGTTGGTCGATGTACCTTGGTGGAGAGAGAACCTCTTTGATAAACCCATGACGGACAAGGCCGCTGAGCTGGAGTCTGAGATCAGGACCAGGACCAGGCTCTCTAAAAAGACAGCTGACCATCCCGAAGGAAGGCTTCGGGGGGAAAAAAGCCTCACTACCCAAACAAGAAGGTGGCTTATGGAAACTACCCTCAGCACTCGGTCTTCCCAGCTCCCCAACAGGACCAGCAGGCCAAGGGACAAGGGCACTGGTCCCATAAGCTTAAGGCCCTCAAGCCCCAGATGGTGCCTCAGGTGCAATCTGTGAGGGGCTTTTGACTCCTGGGGCATAGCCTCTCTTCACCTGGAAGGGCCTGTCCCACAGCACACAGGGGGCATCTGGTACTCTTCGCTGACCGCTGGCCCGCCATTACTGCTGACATGTGGGCCTTGAAGGTGGTGAAGGAGGGGGTACCTCCTCCATCCCAAGCAGGCACCCCCACCATTCTTTCCGTGAGAGCTTCCAATGCATCCCCTTCACCGGGACCTACTTCAAAAAGAACTCACAAATCTTATGGCAGACAAGATGGTAAAACTCATCCCCCTCAGGGGCAAAGGGTTCTACTTCTGCTACTTCCTGGTGCCCAAAAGGACTAGGGGGTTTCGGCCCATCCTGGACCTGTGAGACCTCAACCAGTTCTTGTTGAGGGAGAAATTCAAGATGCTCTCCCTTGGAACATTGCTGTCATACCTTCTGCAGGGAGACTGGCTATGCTTCTTAGATCTAAAGGATGTCTATACATACATCCTCATCCTTGTCCCCAGAGAACATCTGTTACAGGTGAGTAACTACGTTTTATTTCTCTTATAGCAAAGGTTTTGGAACACACAGTTTGAGCTAAAGCCTTCAGAACCTCCCTACCACATTTTCCTGTTATTGGTACTGACATGTACCAAGACAGCAGACTCCTCCCCAGCACTATCTAAGACCTTATCTGGGTGGCACATGAGGTCCACTACCTTCGCACCAGGCAGGCATGTTACCAGGCAATCCTCATGTCCACCAGCCACCCAGCTTTCTACATGCCTAATGATCGAATCACCAACTATAATGGCTGTCCTAACCCTTCCCTCATGGGCACATGGTCCTGAAGAAACCTCCTCAGTGCGAGAGGGTTTTACATCACCTGGATGACAGGTCCTAGTTACAGGATCACTTCCTGCCACATGCTCTCCTGTCACATGATCTCTCTCTTCCATGGCAGGGATGCTGCCAGACTGGAGGTGGGACTTCAGGACTATATCCCTGTAGGTCTCGTCTATGTACCTCTCTGTCTTTCTTATGTTTTCCAAGTCTGCTACTCTAGCCTCTAGAGAACGGACTCATTCCCTGAGAGCAAAGAACTCCTTGCACCTAGTGCACACGTAAGACCTCTCACCAACTGGGAGAAAATCATACATGTGACATTCAATGCAAAAGACTGGAAAGCCCCCATCTTCCTGCTGGACTGCTGTCTGCATCTTAGTTTTAAGTTTGTGTTTAGATCTTTAAGTTCTTTACTTACTAATGGTTGCTATGGATATTTATACTAATAAAACTGTACCTAATACGTTTAATATACCTTGTTCACCTGAAGCTTAATTAATCTCAGGTCCTTAGTGTATGACTGATTTGGGTAATGAGCTTCACCTGAGAGCAACTCCTGTCTTTTAAGATGTGTAAGTACCTATAAAGCTATGATTATCCCAGGAGTGGGTGGGTGTTGGGGAGGGAGGGAGGGAGGGAAATAACACTCATTAAAAGAGGGCTGTTACACAATACCCTGTCCTGTGCTGCTGAGGTAAGCTATATTCTGATTTGATTTAAATTATAGCTCTTTGCTGCTGCTAGGCTCTAACTTATTATAAAATTTAAACTACAAGCTCTCTGCTGGGTTCCAAATTTAACCAGAAAGCTCTCTTCTGTGTTTTAAATTTAAACTAAAAGTACTTTGCTGATGCTAGGCCCTGAGTGACTATTAAATTTAAACTACAAGCTCTTTGCTGGGTATGAAATGTAACCAGAAAGTTCTCTTCTGTGTTGTAAATTTAAAATTAAACTGCTGCTACTAGGCCCTGACAAATTGATTTAACAAAAAAATAGTGGGTTCACAGATTAATTAGCTTTAATACAAAGAATTCCTTTCAGAAAATTCCCAGAAGTATATACTCACAATTGCAGATCTCTCTCCAGAAGTAACAGTTCCCTTTTCTAGTCCTTCAAGACTGAGGATCACATAGCTCTGGTTGAGCTATTTATGCCTGTGCTGCTGAGGTAAGCTGTGACCAACCTCCTGGGTGATTAACAGTCCTTGCTTGGATAGAAGGAGTCTTTCAAAATGGCCTTTTGACCTGCCACCTGGTGTTAGCATCTATTGAAAACGTTTCACAGGTCTCTTGCCCCCTATTAGGTATAATTTTATTAGTATAAGTATCCCCAACAAACCTTAGTAAGTAAACTTCTTAAATACCTAAACACAACCTTAAAACTAAGATGCAGACAGCAGTGAGATGGGAGCTTTCCAGTCTTTTGTATTGAGTGTCACATGTATGATTTTCTCCCAGTTGGTGAGGGGTCTTACGGGTGCACTAGGTGCAAGGAGCTCTTTGCTCTTATGGAACAAGTCCGATCTCTGGAGGCTAGAGTAGCAGACTTGGAGAACATAAGAAAGACACAGAGAGGTACATAGACAAGACATACAGGGATATAGTACTGAAGTCCCACCTCCAGTCTGGCAGCATCTCTGTTGCCATGGAGGAGAGAGGTCATGTGACAAGAGAGATCACCCTGGTGTGGCAGGAAGTGATCCTGTAGCTAGGAC
This sequence comes from Ichthyophis bannanicus, assembly GCA_033557465.1. Classification (NCBI taxonomy): domain Eukaryota; kingdom Metazoa; phylum Chordata; class Amphibia; order Gymnophiona; family Ichthyophiidae; genus Ichthyophis; species Ichthyophis bannanicus. The sequence continues at coordinate 78,547,443 of CM066042.1, forward strand.
CTATCCTCCAGGTGATGTAAAACTCTCTTGCACAAAGGTGTTTTTTCCAGGGCCCTGTACCCATGAAGAAAGGGTTAGGACAGCCATTATAGTTGGTGATTCGATCATTAGGCATGTAGATAGCTGGGTGGCTGGTGGACATGAGGATTGCCTAGTAACATGTCTGCCTGGTGCAAAGGTAGCTGACCTTACACACCACCTAGACAAGGTCTTAGATAATGCTGGGGAGAAGTCTGCTGTCTTGGTACATGTCGGTACCAATGATGTAGGAAAGTGTGATAGGGAGGTTATGGAGGCTAAATTTAGGCTGTTAGGTAGGAAGTTGAAATCCAGAACTTCTAGGGTAGCATTCTCCGAAATGCTTCCCATTCCATGCACAGGACCCAAAAGGCAGGCAGAGCTCTGGAGTCTCAATGTGTGGATGAGACAATTGTGCAAGGAAGAGGGTTCTGGATTTGTTGGGAACATTTCTGGGAAAAGGAGGAGCTGGAACCAGGCTGCTGGTATTATCCTTTAAAAAGAAAATAAAGCAACTTTTAAACTGGATAATAGGGGAGAGCCAACAGTCGCCCAAAAACACTTGTTTCGGAACAATGTATCCTTGAAGGATACTAGCAAAAGACTGAAGTTAGGGCATATCACCAGAGAGCTTCCAATAAAAACAAAAGTAGCTCAAATGGCCTTGAGTATGGAGCAGATAGTGCTTAAAGATTCCAAATTACCCCTGCCTACTGATAGCCAGATTAATCTGAATAAAATACAGCTTCTAAAATGCTTATATGCAAATGCTGTTACAGTTGAGCCCAGCGGCGTACAAAAGGGTAAATTACAGCATTTCCTGTCTTGCGCGAGACAAGAAATGCTGTCATTTACCCTCAGCACGTGCCAGGCTCAACTTTAACAGAGCCTTGGGAAAGAAAGGAAATGCAATTCTTTCTTGCAGCTCTGCAGAGCCAGGGCACCAGGCTTCAGGCCGGTCAGGCAAGTACGGATCCTCTGGGGGGTGGTCTAGGACTGGAATGGGCTGATCTCAGTGTGGGTTAGGGTTGATAATGGGCTGAGGGGGTACTAGCACTGGAAATGGGAAGATTGGGGGGCTAGAACTGCTAATAGGCTGATTTAGGGGGGCTGGGACTGGAAATGGGCAGATTAAGGGAGCTTGCACTGGTAATGGACTGTGGAGGGACTAGCACTGGAAATGGGCCGATATGGGGGGGGGGGCTAGGACTGGTAATGAGCTGATTAGGGGAGGCTAGGACTAGTAATGGACTGATGGGGGCTCTAGCATTGGAAATGGGCTGATCAGGGGGCTAGGACTGGTAGTGGGCTGATCGGAGGGGGGGGGGAGGGGAGGTAAGACTGAAAATGGGCTGAAGGGGAGGAGGGAGGAAAGAGCTGCTGACTCTGAAAGAAGACTGGGGGCTAGAACTGGAAATTGACTGATGGCCGGGAGGGAAGGATAGTGCTGCTGGCCCTGGAAGAAAACTGGGGGCTAGGGCTACAAATGGCTTGATGCTGGGGGAGGGGAGTGATGGAAGAATGGGACTGGGAGTAGATGCTGAGAAGGGCTGCCAGGGGAAGGAAGGGGCAGGAAAGGAGCTGACATATGGAGGGGGGGCTGGAAGGGAGCTGATACCCGAGGATGGTACTGGAGGGGGACTGAAAGGGTGATGACAATAGGGAAAGGAGTACAGTAGGGGAATGGAAGGGAGCTGACATCTGGGGATGGTACTGGAGTGGATGGGATTGCTGGGTGGCTGAGTAATGGGGAGGATGCTGGAAGGAAGGGGCCACTGGGGCTGGGAGCTGACACATGGGGATGGCACTGGGAGTGGAAGTGAGCTGATACCTGTGATGGTATTTGGACTAGAACAGGCTGGACAGTGGGGAAGGAGGGGGACTGGAAGGGAATGGACACCAGTGGCAGTCGTGGGAATGCAGGTTGACATTGGAAGTTACTGGGAGAGGAGGAATGGAAAGGAAACTCATACTGGGAAGAGTTACTGGGACTGGAAATAGGCTGATGGAAGGAAGTGAAGAAAACAAAAGAGAAGAAATGGCAAATGGACTATAGACCATAGAAAGAAAGCTAAGTGAAGACAGGAAAGCAGAAGCTTGGATCGGGACCAGCATGATTAGAAAATAAAATGCTCAGACAACAAAGGTAGAAAAAATAAATTAATTTTCATTTTAGTGATTGGACTTTGTGCTATCTTTATATTTTACACAGTATGGGGAACTGCATCTCTATCTAATATTGCACTGCATGGGGAGTCTGGCTTCTTGGGGTTTGTTTAATTTTTGTCTACATATTTTTATTTTTACTTTAGGCTGTAGTCATTCTGTACTTGGTGATGGTCTGTGTTCTGAGTGTGTGATTGAGGCCAGGTGTTCTGTTAACATGGAGTTTGTACATAGGGATCTATACTGTACTAAAGCAATTTGGCTTTTTCAGCTTTTCAAACAGGTTGGATGTTCTAGGGCCCGCTGCAATATTTATGGTGTTGCCCTTTTCTGGATACACTCCATGTTGTGTGAGTTTTGGAAGTTAGTGCTGTTATGAAATAGTAGATTTGCTCTATGGGCCCTATACTCTGGGTTCTTGGTGAGGTCAACTGTAGGGTGTTGGTTGGAGGGAGGTACTGGAATATGTATTGCTTTTGAGATTTGCAGTTTTGTGTTCTTTATGCTGCCAGACAAATTTAAAATATTTTGTCAGTTCAGATTCAAGGAAATTTTGAATTTTCAGGGAACACCTCAGTTTAATTTTGTTCAGGAGTCTGATAGCTTCACCGCTGCTGAGTTCCAGACTTTTCCAGCTCTAGCACAATCCACTCCAGCGTTTGAATTCAGGACTACCAAGATTAATTTCTCATTTTATATCTTCCCTCCTCATCAATAATCTGGTCATAGCAAAATAAATCTGATGTGCAGATACTTATAATGGTTTGATGGGTGGGGGGGGGGGGGGTGCTGTGTAATGAAATTTGATTAATGAAAAGTCATGTTTTATTATTATGTTTGTTTTATTGTAACATTGTTTTACTAAATTGCATGTGTATGTTTAGAAGCCACTTAGGACTTTAGATGGGTGGCATATACATTTTAAAGTATACTAAATTTATGCAAATGATGCCACAGTGCATCTCTGCACATGGCCCTGCATCACCCTTGTGCCGTCTCTGGGGGAAATTAGACAGGAGGGTGCACTAGGAGACAGAGAAAAGCAGAAACTTCAGATTGGGACCACAACTTGATCAAGTTTCCAATTCACCTGATGAAGGACTGTGAAAAGAATGGCGGCCTGAAACATGGCGCTATGTAGTGGTGTGACTTCATGATCTATTGAAGCAGCGGAGAGATAGCGATAATTTGAAATGGCTTTGAATGGGAGTTAAGTTTGTCTTCTTATAGTGTGTGTCATGTTCTGGGCTAAGGACTTCAGCAATTGTGTCGCTATTATTTTTATTATTATTTTATTTACAGTTCTTATATACCGCGCTCTTTGGTATCAGCGCGGTTTACAGATAACAAATTTTCGCATTAGAACAATCCTTTGCTTACATTATAACAGGGTCAGTAACTTGGAGATAAAGCGTAGTTACTCACCTGTAACAGGTGTTCTCCAGGAGCAGCAGGAATCAGTCCTCACTTATGGGGTGACGTCGGCGCCGACGGAGCCCTCGCGGAGCAATTTTCCCCAGCTTTCAAAGAAAGCCTTTGGGAATTGCAGCGCGCATGCGCGGTCGTCTTCCCGCCCGAAGGTGCCATCTTAGCCAGTCAGATGACATAGCTAAAAAAGACAGCATAAAAATTTGCAAAAAGAACATAAGCAGACGATTGCAACTCCAAGGGGAGGAGGGAGGGTAGTGAGGACTGATTCCTGCTGCTCCTGGAGAACACCTGTTACAGGTGAGTAACTACGCTTTCTCCAGGACCAAGCAGGAAGTCAGTCCTCACTTATGGGACTCCCAAGCTCAAGGCTACCGGAGACCCTAAGCACAAAAATGAGCTCCCTCTAGCTCAGCAGCACAGAAGGAAAGAATCTTCGCTGAATTATCACCCACCGGTAGCCCACATCCGGGATGGAGGGTAGGAGTTGCTCAGACCTCAAAGAGATTACGGAGGACTGCCTGTCCGAAAGCACTGTCCCTACGGGACTCCCTCTCGAGACAGTAATGGACCGCAAAAGTCTGGCTCGAAGACCAAGTAGCGGCCCGGCAGATGTCTGCCAGCGGAACAGAGCGGAGGTAAGCCACTGACGTGGCCTTTGCCCGAACACAATGAGCCGTGACTCGACTTTCTAAGGAGAGTCCGGCTGCCCCATAAGCCCAAGAGATACAGTCCGCAACCCAGATGGACAGAGTACGCTTGGAGACCGGGAGCCCCAATTTATTGGGGTCAAAAGACACAAAAAGCTGAGCCGCTTTACGGTGCTCCCGCGTACGGTCAAGGTAGAAGTTCAATGCCCTTCTACAGTCCAGGGTATGGAGGACCGTCTCAGCTCGGCTGGAGTGTGGTCTGGGAAAGAAGGTTGGAAGTACCACCTCCTGATTCATGTGAAAAGGGGAAACCACTTTGGGCAGAAACTTAGGGTGAGTCCGTAGGACTACCCTATTCTTGTAGAACCGAGTGTAGGGGGGATCAGACACGAGGGCCTGCAACTCACTCACGCGTCTAGCGGAAGTGAGGGCTATCAAGAACAGCGTTTTCCAAGACAGAAAACGGAGGGAACAGGTAGCCATAGGTTCAAAAGGCGGACAGGTGATCCGCTGCAAAACCACATTCAGGTCCCAGTCAGGTGCTGGCGGGCGCAGAGGTGGTTTAAGTAGAAGGAGACCTCGGAGAAACCTCGCTACGAGAGGGTCGTTGGAGAGAGGTCTGCCGTCCACCGGCACATGATGTGCTGAAAGAGCACTGAGGTGAACTTTGACGGAGTTGGACTTAAGTCCCAGATTAGAGAGGTGTAGCAGTACTGTAAGATCACCGACACCGGGCAGGAGAAGGGATCCTGAGACTGCTGGGAACACCAGATTGCAAAGCGACGCCATTTAAGGGCGTAGCATTTGCGGGTAGAAGGCCGTCGCGAAGCCAAGACGACCTCCTCCACCTCCGCCGGCAAGAGAAGAGGAGCAAGGACTACCCTCTCAGCAGCCAGGCCATGAGGTTGAGAGACCTGAGGTTGGGGTGCAGTAGGGACCCCTGATCCTGAGTGAGGAGATCCGGTTGTACCCCCAGAGGGAATGGATCCTCCACCGCCAGTTGCAGCAGGAGCGGAAACCACGGCTGCCTGGGCCAGCGAGGGGCCACCAGGATCATGAAGGCTTTGTCTCGGAGAACCTTGAAAAGAGTCCGAGAGACTAACGGGATGGGAGGGAAAGCGTACAGAAGGCTCCCCGACCATGAGATCAGAAAGGCGTCCGCCGCAACCCGAAGTGGGTGCGGCTGACGAGAGCAGAAGCGAGGAAGCTGCCGGTTGTGAGGACTGGCAAAGAGATCCACCATGGGGAGACCCCACCTGAGGAAGAGCTTCTGAACGATCAAGGGATCCAGACGCCACTCGTGCGGCTGGAGGACCCTGCTGAGTTTGTCTGCCAGGCAATTTTCTTGGCCCGGGAGATAGACTGCCTTGAGGAGAATGCCGTGACTGACGGCCCAAGAGCAGAGTTTCTGAGCCTCCCGGCAGAGGAGGAAGGAGCCCGTGCCCCCCTGCTTGTTCACGTAGAACATGGCAACTTGATTGTCCGTCTGGACAAGGACGGACTGTTGGGAGGTCAGGTGGGAGAAGGCCTTGAGAGCTAGGCGGATCGCCCTGAGCTCCAGGAAGTTGATCTGCTGAGCAGACTCCCACTTGGTCCAGAGGCCCTGAGTACGTGCCTCTTGGCAATGTGCTCCCCAGCCCAGGAGGGATGCATCGGTGGTCAGCACCCGGGTCGGCTGAGGTGACTGGAAAGGCATTCCTAATATCAGGTTCGGCTGCCGGAGCCACCACCGGATAGACGAGACCAGCGGCTCGGAGACGCGCACTAGGTCTGCTAGGCCGCCTGTGGCTTGTCGCCACTGCCGGCGGAGACACCATTGAGCAGGCCGCATATTCAGGCGGGCATTGGGGGTCACATGGACCGTGGAAGCCATATGGCCGAGCAGTCTCAGGAAGCGCCTGGCGGAGACCAGGGGCTGGCTGCGAAAGCGGTCGGCTAGGTCCATGAGCCGCTGAGCCCTGTCGAGCGGTAGGTACGCTCGCGCCGGAGGAGTGCGCAGTCTTGCGCCGATGAACTCGAGATCCTGTGAGGGGAGCAAAGTGGACTTTGCGAAGTTTATGACAAAGCCCAAGTGCTGCAGCAGAGTCACCGTGCGGGACGTGGCGTTGGTGACCTCCTGAGCGGACGCTGCTCTGATGAGCCAGTCGTCGAGGTACGGAAAAACATAGAGGCCGTGAAGCCGGAGATGGGCCGCCACGACCGCGAGACATTTTGTGAAGACTCGCGGTGCGGAGGACAGGCCGAAGGGCAGTACTCTGTACTGGTAATGTTTGCCTGCCACCACAAACCTTAGGTATTGGCGGTGGCTGGGGTGGATGAGGATGTGCGTGTAGGCATCCTTTAGATCCAAGGAGCATAGCCAATCTCCCTGCTGGAGGTAGGGCAGAAGGATTCCAAGGGTAAGCATTTTGAACTTCTCCCGCACAAGGAACTTGTTGAGGTTGCGCAAGTCCAGGATGGGTCTGAGGCCTCCTGTTCTCTTTGGTATCAGAAAATACCTTGAATAGAAGCCTTGACCTCTCAGGTGGTGTGGCACCGGTTCCACCGCCTGTTCCTGCAGAAGACCTGCTAACTCCTGAAGGAGCAACTCCCTGTGCAGAGGGGGGCGCGGAGGCTCTCCCGGAAAATAGGCGGGAGGAATCTGATGGAAGTGGAGGAGGTAGCCCTCTCGCACGACCTGAAGCACCCAGGCATCTGTGGTGATGCTGGACCACCTGTGGGCGAAGTGAACCAGCCGGCCTCCGGTGCTGGAGGGGACCAGCGGGGGGGGAGAGGCTATGCTGAGCGAGTCAAAAACCCCCACCCTGCTGAGCAGGGGCTGGTGGTGCAGGCTTGGGGGCTTGCTGCCTACGGGACCCGTTACCCCGTCCCTTGGCCTGCTGGCCCTGTTGGGGAGCTGCAGGGGCCTGATAATGGGGGTATTGTTTGTAGGCAGCTGCCTTCCTCGGGTAAAAGGACTTTTTTCCCGAGCCCTTCTTTTTCTGGGAAGGGGCGGAGGTCTTCCTAGAAAGCCTGGTCCTGGTGAGAGTCTCAGTCTCAATTTGTGCAGCCTTTTCCGCCATGGGCTTGCCAAAGAGGTTTTCGCCTCGGCAGGGGACATCGACCAACTTGTCCTGTACCCAGGGTTCAAGGTCGGACGACTGAAGCCAAGCCTGTCGGCGGGCACCGATGCCGGCTGCGGCTACTCGAGCCGAGGCTTCAAAGCCATCATAGGCTGCTCGGGACATGAACTTCGAGCATTCCCGAATACCCGTGGACAAGGCCAGGAACCTCCGCAAAGGCTCCTCGGAGAGACCAGCGGAGAATCCGGCTAGCTCTTTAGCCAGATCCCTGAGATACATGCCCATGTATAGCTGGTAAGTCTGGACACGACAGGCGAGCATAGAGCCCTGGAAGCACTTCTTGCCAAGGCCATCCAGGTTACGGGGCTTCCCTTCCAGGAGGCACCGAGGAGTGCATCTTCTGGCTCTTAAGACGATGCATGGCCGATTCCACTACCATGGAATGGTGTGGCAACTGCGCCTTTTGAAAGCCAGGGCTCTTGCGGACTCGATAGATAGAATCGACCCGCTTGCTCAGGACCGGCGAGGAGGCCGGACTCTCCCACATGCGGAAGAGTAGTCGTTCCAGCATAGGAGGAACCGGCACAGTAAAGTGTTCCCTCGCGGGAGAGTCATACTGGAGGGCGTCGAGCTCCTCGGCTCGAGGCTCCTCCTCGGGATCCGCAGGGAAGGCCAAAGCCTTGGCCATATCCCTAACGAAGTCCGAGAACCGGGCATCCTCCGGGGGGGACTGCTTCCGAGGCTCGGACTCCGGAGAGTCCGATGGGACACACCGAGTCCGGAAAGAATCAGGTGACTCTTCCTCCTCAGACTCCCAGACCGACTCCGACGAGGACTCGGTGGGGTCGGCCCGGGCAGGGAGCGGCGCCAGCCGCCCCGACGCCGAGGGAGTCGGCGTCGGCGACCTCGGTCCCGAACGGGAGGCCGAGGGCGACCTCGACCGAGGATCGACTCGAGTTCTCATCGGCTCGAGGATCGGCTCGGTCTCCGGGGTCGACTTGGACGTCGACGTCCCGGCGGTCGGGGCAGCGACGCCAGCGAAGCCAGCGAGCAGTGCCCGCTGCTGGTCCATGAAGGCAGACAGTCTGCTCTCCAAGGCCGTCAACCTGAGTCCGAGCTCAGGTGACCCAGCAGCCCCCGACTCGGGCCCCGACGGCGTCGGGCCCGACGTCGGCTGTCGCGGAGGCGAGTCCAGAAGGACTACAGGACTTACCCGGGCAGGCATCTCCGACTCCAGGCGAGGTCGCTTCGGGAGGTGTTCCTTCTCCAAGGACCCGGGGCGGCTGTCGGGGCTATGCGACCTGGCCCTCGCGGAGCCAGGAGCGTCCACCGACGCCGCCCTCGCGGGTTTTTCCTTCCGACGATGGTCCCCGGAGGGAGAACCCCGGTCGGAGGAGCTCCGGCGACGGTCCGAGCTGGAGCCCTTTGACACGGAGGCCTCCGACGAGGTCCGGGTACGGCTGGGGTCAGCGAAGATTCTTTCGCGCTGATGCCGCCGACTTCTCAACGCCTTCGAGGACAGTTTGCTGCAGGGCCCACAGATCAATTCCTCATGATCCGGGCCCAAGCAGCGGAGGCAAAGGTCGTGTGAGTCGGTTAGTGACATATTTCGGTCACACACCGACCACACCGCATAAAGCCACAGGCACCCATCCCGGCAAAAAGGGCCCCTGCGAGGTCAAAGGACCGGGCTGCCAGGGAAAACGAAAACGAAAGCTGACTAAGTCAGAAAAACCGAAAAAACGTTAGAGGACTCGAGACCGGCGTCGCGAGTCCGGGCGGGAAAACGATCGGTCGAAAGAAAAAAGTATAAAATAAGAGGAAAATCAACTTTTTCGCGGGGACAAGACGGGGACGTCTGCAGGGCTCCGCGGAAAAAAGAAGACTGGCTAAGATGGCACCTTCGGGCGGGAAGACGACCGCGCATGCGCGCTGCAATTCCCAAAGGCTTTCTTTGAAAGCTGGGGAAAATTGCTCCGCGAGGGCTCCGTCGGCGCCGACGTCACCCCATAAGTGAGGACTGACTTCCTGCTTGGTCCTGGAGAACAGGGGAAACTATATACAAACTATATACAATCAGATATTTCACCTCTGGATAATTTACAGTTCAAGTTGGGATCATGACTTTGGGTGTGCAGAGAGTCTGGTTCATGTTCTGTTAGGACTATGTTGTTGGAGTGTCAGAGGCTGTGTGAGTGATTTGCAAGATGGGGGGGAGGAGGCGTAGAGTTAGGGCCTAAAAGGTGAAGACAGAATAGGTAGTGTTTAAGGACCTTTCTAAATTGAGAGAGGTCTTTTATTGATCGGATATGTGGAGGGAGATTGTTCCAGCAAGTTGGAGCGAATAAGGTAAAGGCCCTGTCTCAGGTTGCTTGGTTACATTTAGTGTACTCCTTTGGTACAACAAGGGTATTAGCGGCTGCGGATCTTCTTAGTCTGTTCGTGGGGGTGTTGATAATAAGTGAGGAGAGGGAAGGTGGGGCTATTTGATTGCTTTAAAGGACAGCAGTAGTGCTTTGTAAGTTATCCTGGCTTGTAGGGGTGTAGCCAGTGAAGCTCTGTTAGTATGGGGGTGATGTGGTCTCTTCTGGAGGTACACAGAGGATGCGGGCTGCTGAGTTCATCGCCAATTGAAGTGGGTTGAGGGTGCTTCTTGGGCAGACCATGCAGGATGACGTTAGCATAGTCAAAATGTGGTGTTACAAGGGCTTGGAAGATTGTTCTGAAGTCATTAGGGGCGAGTAGAGGTCTTAAGGGTTTCAGCGTTCTTATTTTGTTGTAAATGGATTTGACGGTCTGCTTTATGTGATCTTTGAAGGTCAGTTCTTGATCTATGGTGACTCCCAGGTAGCGAATAGATGATTTACACGGTAGTTCCGCGTCTCTCACCTTCAATGTTGTGGGGGGGGGGGGGGGAGAATTTCTTATTCCTAGTTACGAATAGGACTTCCGTTTTCTTGAAGTTTATTCGCAGGTTCTGGGATAAGAGCCAGTCTGTAATCGCGTTGAAGCAAGCGATTATTAGGGAGAAGTCGGGGGCATTGATTTTTATTGGAGTGAATATCAGTACGTCATCTGCATAGATCAAGCTGGAGGCGTTGAATGCTCTGATGATTTCACAAATTGGTTGCATATATATGTTAAATAGTAGAGCTGATAATGAGGATCCTTGGGGTACACCCTGTTGTTGCTGGAAGGGATCAGAAGTTGAGGATCCTATCCGAACCTGTTGCCAGCAGTTAGTTAGGTAGGATCTACACCATTCCCAAGCTGATCCCTGAACTCCCTTTTCTTGAAGACGGTGAAGCAGTTGCACATGGTTAACCGAGTCGAAAGCTGCCGAGATATCGAGGAAGATAAGGATGAACCCATTTTCAATTTTGTCAATCCCTCTTGATAAGGTGTTGATAAGTAATTACATCGATCACCTAAGAGCACACCGTGATGAATTAACAAAAAAGCGGAAACAATATCATTCCGACATCTTGAAGCGGTCACTAAACAAGCCCCACGACCTCTTCAATATAGTGAAATCTCTCATAAGAGAACCTCCAGCAGACCAGTCACAGATGCCACACCCCCAAGCATACTCCAACTACTTACAGTCAAAAATGATCCAGACTACTACATCTGCAACCAACTACCTACAACCTGAAGTGACCCAGGCTGGTGCAACCTCGAGCTCCGCGGAAAACAGCTCTCAGCATAACTTGCCCCAACCATCACCACTATCCAAATTTGAAAAAATATCACGCAGAGAGATTGAAGACACTATCGCTGCAATCAACCCAACTACCGCACCCAATGACCCATGCCCTGCTTTATGGATAAAGGAGTTACGATGTGACTTAAGCCAATATCTGAGTGAATTAATAAACCAATCTCTTACAACCGGATCGTTTCCACAAAGTCTGAAACAAACATCAATCAGACCACTGCTAAAAAATAACAAGCTGGACCCAACGAAAGTGGAATCTTACAGACCAATTTCAAGTATCCCCATGCTTGCCAAAGTAATTGAAAAGCTAGTACAGCGCCAAATTCAACAGCATATTGATACTGAAGCCCCACTGGATCCTTCCCAGCATGGGTTCAGAGAAGCACATGGGGTTGAAACCCTTCTCACCAACCTATTTGACCATCTAGTCTCTGGAACCGACAAAATTAATCAAGGATTTGCCCTCATATTCCTCGACATTGCAGCGGCTTTCGACTCGGTGAGTCACGAGATCCTCATACAACGCCTCAGCGAGAAAGGAATTCAGGGAACAGCCCTAAAGTGGTGCAAGTCATACCTGACTAATAGATGGCAACATGTAAGGTCAGGCTCCACAACCTCCGAACCATTTTTACAAAACCAGGGTGTACCACAGGGCTCGTCACTATCTGCATTGATGTTTAACATCTACATGCAGCCCATATGTGCACTAGCACGTTCATTCAAGGTCAACTGTCTAGCCTACGCAGACGACATCCTCCTATACATCCCATTCAGGACCAACCAACCAGACCTCTCCCCTCTAACAAGATGTTTTGAGGCAGTAGCAGAATGGTTCACCACACAAAACATGAGAATCAACTACAGTAAAACAGATGTCCTTTTCATCTCAAGGAACCAGGACTTCACCCCTCCACTCTCTTTAAAAATCGGCAACACAGAACTGAAAACTAAACCTACAATACGCTACCTTGGCGTTACACTGGATCAACAACTGGATCTGAAAACCCACATAAAAAACACAGTAAAAACAGTATACATGAAAATAAGGACCTTAAAACATCTCCGACCGCTACTTGACTTCAGCGACTACCGATCGATCTATCAGGCATTGATATTACCACATTTCGACTATGCCAACGTAATTCTACATGGTCTCCCTCAAGCAACGCTAGCTCCTCTCCAGCTTGCAATGAACACTGCTGCAAGAGTACTAACAGGGGCCTCACGGAGAGAGCACATAACGCCAGTACTGATGAACCTCCATTGGTTACCGGTTCAAGCAAGAACCCTCCACAAAGTTCTAACCTTAACCTTCAAAGCCTCAAACACTATGACCCCCACAGCCCTCAGCAAGATGATACATAAAGTACCACAGAACAGAAACAGAAGACCCATGATGCAAAACACCCTAGAGGTCCCAAAAGCAATAACAAAATGCACAAAAGCAACAACAAATAGGGCCTTTACGATTTACGCGCCCAGAGCATGGAATGCTCTCCCCACCTCTATTCGAAACATCACTTACCTAACCCACTTCAGGAAGGCATTAAAGCAGCACCTGTTCACTACTTACTACCCGGAATCCAGCCTTAATAACCATACATATGGCCCCTCAGACAATCACTCATTACAATTAAACAATCAGACTCAGCATGAAAAAGGATAATCAACTGATCGCTCAGAAGTACCCACTGAAATAGAATTATGACCCCCAGTGTAAATAAGATGTAGATATGTTCTACCTGAAATCAGGTACCAGTGTAATACAATGTATATATATAGTTACTGTATATAGTTATACAACGTACATAGTTCACCCAGTTACTTCCAAGTTGATCTCCCTGTTTATTGTAAATACAACTCAAATTTCCTTGTGTTGTATAGTTGATGTTAAATGTAAACCGCTCTGATCTAAAATAGAGCGGTATAGAAGAACTGTTAAATAAATAAATAAATAAATAAGGATGAACCCATTTTCAATTTTGTCAATCCCTCTTGATAAGGTGTTGATAAGTAATGTGAGTAGGGTCTCTATGCTGTGGGATTCACGGAACCCGTGTTGGCAGGGATCAAGAGGGGCTGAAATATCTATGGTGCTGCTACAATTGGATTTGTACCACCTTCTCGATGATTTTGGCTAGAAGGGGTATACTTGAAATTGGACGATATGAGTCAGTTTTCGCTGGGTCGAGTTTATTGTTTTTCAGGAGAGGGCGTATTGAAGTTTGCTTGAGAGATGATGGGAATGATCCGGTTGTGAAGGAAAGTTGCATGATAAGGGCAAGTGTGGGGCTCAGTTCAGCACGCATTGCTCTGATCCAGTAGGCAGGGCATGGATCGTTTGGGGCTGTGGTAGTATTCAAGGTAGCAATAAGGTCAGTGATGGATTTCACCGTAGGAGCAACAAAATTTTTTAGAGGCTGTGTAATTGAGACGGGGTTGGGTATACAACTTGGTGTCGATTTTGTGCTAATGGTTTTGGATTGAAGGTAGTCAACAAAAGACTGAGGCTGAATTGATATTGTTTGGTTGGAGGATGGTGCCTTGGTTAAGGATTTAGCAATGTTAAAGAGGTCTCGTGGTTTGTTTAATGATCGGAGAAGGGTTTCTGTATGGTGTTCTCTCATCTTTCTAGCTATTTTCTCCCGGTGTATCTTTAGGGCATTTTCATAATCCATTTGGTCAGTTGGAGATCGTGATCTGCGCCATTTTCACTCTTGTTTTCTTAGATTCTGGAGGGATAGTCGTAATTCAGTTGAGAACCATGGTTTTGGACTTCTACTTTTTGGTGATGTGCTGGGTGCTGGTGGTCTACTCGAGGAAGGTAGCTGTGGAGTTCAGGGTGCTGTACCAATTGTTGATCAGCTCCTCAAGGTCATTGGCTGGTAGACGAAGAGTTGGAAGAGTACGGCTGATGAAGTCATCATTATTGAGCGCTTTGAAACGGGTTGTTGATCCTGATGAGACCATATTTGTCTGTCTTGCTGGGATACTGTTTTGCTGATATGGGATTTGGAAGGATAACAGGTTATGATCAGACCATGGAACAGGGGTATGTGATAGGTTAACGGTGGTGATTGCTGTAGACTGGGGCGCAAAAATGAGGTCAAGGGTGTTACCCTTGAGGTGTGTAGGGGAGCAGACTAGTTGTGAGTAGTTGAGGTCAGCCATGGCATCAAGGAATGTGTTAGAGTGGCTATGGTGAAGTGAGGTGAGGTTAAAGTCACCCATTAACCAGTTGGAATTGTGTGGGCTTTCGGGGTTGCATGCAAGCTCTATTATACTAGATAGATCTTCTGGTGGTGAGGATGGAGCTCTGTATATGAGATTTAGGATGATATGTTTGTTAGCTATAGTAACTAAGTCCATGTGTGTGGTACTCCTAGAGGAAAGTAGACTAAATTGAAGGTTAGTTCTTGAAAGAATGAGGACTCCATCTCCTCTTCGGTCTGTTCTGTGACAGGTGTGTATTGAGTATGCTGGGGGAATGAGTTGGTTTATGAGGACATTGTCTGTGTCTGCTAGCCATGATTCTGTGACCAGGAGGATGTCTAAATTCAGCTTTGTGATGAGATCTGTAACGGCTGGCCACTTTTTACGTACTGAGCGAGCGTTGATGAGTGCACAGTTTAGGTTAGTATGTGAGGGAGCAGGATTGGATTTGGAACTACTAATAGTGTTAAGGGAGATATATAGTAGGTGAGAGTGCCTAATATGGTGTGGATGTGGTGCTGAGTGATGGTAGGAGGAATGATACCTTCTTCCTAGTCCATGCAATATGGGGATATTGTTTGTGCTGGGAGAGAATGCTGCTGTATTTTGAGTGGTGTTAGTTAACAGATAGAGGCTAACTAATGCAAGTAGAGAGATAGCCATGGTTGCAACAATGGAAGGATACAATGTAGAGTAATATAGGTCGGTGGAAACAGTAAATGCAGATTAACTGGTTATGTTACAACAGCAGTGGTAATAGGCAAACAATTGTAAAATAGCAAGGCCTATCTAAGAGGAACAATGTACTCTGTTAACAAGATACAGTAGCAAAGCTTAATTCAAGGGAGATCTGTTTGTAACAGAGTAACAAGGTGTGAAATACTATCGGGTATATTCAGGTCTACTGTTACCTTACAGATGGAGTAGCAGTGGATCAACTAGGCTGGTTGTTAGGGTAGATCAGTCTCAGGTTATCAATCTGATACTTTCCTGACGCGGGAGACTGGTTCTATTTCAGGTGAGAGTTCTGGCTTCGCTCATGGAGTTGCTGAAGTGACACTGCCTAAGGGCCACGCCAAAGGGCCCTCTGGCAAGGCACGGGTGCGCCTGCCGGCGGCACCCTTTATACAGGCCGCTGTTACCTCCCACAACCCCGATTGGGCTGGAGTGCAGGAGCGGGAAACCGATGCTCTCCCTGTGCTCTACCCCGACCGGGGAGCTTTTGAAGATGGCTGCTGTATTTTCTGAAGGCTCTCTCCTGCCGGCGGCACCCTTTATACAGGCCGCTGTGACCTCCCACAACCCCGATTGGGCTGGAGTGCAGGAGCGTGAAACCGATGCTCTCCCTGTGCTCTACCCCGACCGGGGAGCTTTTGAAGATGGCTGCTGTATTTTCACTGACACATAAGGTATACCTAAGGGGGTTGCATTGTGTGATTCCCCTTGGTTTTTTATATTTCATTTTGAATAGTTTTGAGTTGAGTACTTGGCTCATTTAAAAGAATAAAAGGGAGTGTTTGCTTCAAGAGGGTTTTTCTCTCATGGGAGTGGAGGAGTGGCCTAGTGGTTGGGGCAAGGTACTTCAGGCCGGAAGTTCAAATCCCACTAGAGGACAGCAACCTTGGGCCGGAAGGACTGGGGTTTCTAGTCCCACAGGTGCTCCTTGTGGTCTTGGGCAAGCCACTTAACCCTCCATAGCCCATGTTCCCTGTAAAATAGTTATCTCCAAGTTATAATACCCTGTTCAATGTAATTTCAGTTTGTTCAATGTAAACTGCACTGATGCAGAATAGCGCAGTATATATGAGAATGTAAATAAATAAATAAAATAAATGATCCGACAAAAAATTATATATTATAGGTATTTTCAGTGCACAGTTTTTCCTATCAGCAAAAAGGGAATTGTTTAAAAGGGGTTTGTTTTTAATTAATCTTTATATTTTATACAGTACATGGAAATGCATCTTTTTCTATTTCTCTGGTATTGCACTGTATGCAGAATCTGGCTTCTTGGGTTTTCAGTTTAATTTTTATCTACGTTTGTTTTTAGGTTATGGACACTTATTCTGTACTTGGTGAAGGTCTGTGTTTTGAGTGTGTGACCAAGATCAGGTGTTCTGTTAACATGGAGTTTGTATGTAAGGATCTGTACTGTAGTAATCTGAATTGTTTAGCTTTCTAAATAGGTGTTTGGATGTTCCAGGGCCCACTGTAGTTTTTACAGTGATGCTTTTTTGGATGGCCTCCTTATGTGAATTTTGGAAGTTGGTGCTGGCATGGTAGATTTGCTCTATAGATACTCGGTGACTTTGTTGTAGGGTTTTGTTTTAGTTCACAATATATCTGGTATTGGATAAAGAGTAGTTACTCACCTGTAACAGGTGTTCTCCAGGAGCAGCAGGAATCAGTCCTCACATATGGGTGTCATCGACGCCGATGAAGCCCCAGCGGAGCATTTCCCCAGCTTTCTATGAAAGCCTTTGGGAATGCAGGCACGCATGCACGGTTCCCTTCCCGCCTAAAGGTGCCAGCTTACCTCAGTCAAATGACATAGCTAAGAACAGCACACAAAAATGAAAAAATTAAACTATCTGCAACTCCCAGGGGAGGAGGGAGGGTTGTGAGGACTGATTTCTGCTGCTCCTGGAGAACACCTGTTACAGGTGAGTAACTACTCTTTCTCCAGGACCAAGCAGGAAGTCAGTCCTCACATATGGGTGACTCCCTAGCTCTGGGTTACCGAGGAACCCAGGCTGGACAAAGAACTCCCTCTAGTCCCAGTATCAAAGAAAGGCTTTTCACTGACACAACCTCCACCGGTAGCCCAACAGAGGGCAGGAGTTGCCTAAACCTCAAAGAGATTCCGGAGTACTGCCTGGCCAAAAGCACTGTCCCTGCGGGACTCCCTCTCCAGACAGTAATGGGCCGCAAAAGTCTGGCTTGAAGACCAAGTTGCAGCCCTGCAGATGTCTACCAAGGGCACAGAGCGGAGATGAGCCACTGAGGCAGCCATTGCCCGACCCTGCAAAGGAAGGTCAGCCGCCTTGTAAGCCCAGGTGATACAGTCAGCCACCCAGATGGACAAGGTACGCTTGGAGACAACCAACCCTAACTTATTGGGGTCAAAAGAGACGAAGAGCTGAGTAGCCCTTCTATGCCCCTGCGTACGGTCTAGGTAGAAGGATAAGGCCCTCCTACAGTCCAGGGTATACAGGACCGCTTCAGCCTGGCTTGCATGAGGCCTAGGGAAGAATGTTGGAAGAACCAGCTCTTGGTTAAGGTGGAAGGAGGAGACAACTTTTGGGAGGAACTTTGGATGAGTCCTAAGGACTACCCTGTTCCTATAGAAGCGAGTGTAAGGCCTATCACAGACCAGGGCCTGAAGCTCACTCACTCGCCTAGCCGAGGTAAGGGCTATCAAGAAGAGTGTCTTCCAGGATAGGAAGCGTAGAGGGCAAGTAGCCATCGGCTCAAAGGGTGGGCGAGTCAGCTGCTGCAAGACCACATTCAGCTCCCACTCAGAAGCAGGATGACGGATGGGAGGCTTGAGCAAGAGCAAGCCTCTGAGAAACCGGGACACCAAGGGATGAACCGACAGAGAATGTCCTTCCACCAGAGAGTGGTGAGCTGCTAGAGCTGAGAGGTGGACCCGAACAGAATTGGACTTAAGTCCTTGATTGGACAAGTGCAGTAAATACTGAAGCACTACCGGTACAGTACAGGAGAAAGGATCCTCTGTACGTAGCTGACATCAGACAGAAAACCTTTTCCATTTGAGAGCATAGGTTTTCCTTGTGGACTGTTTCCTAGAGGCTAGGACAACCTCCTCAACTTCCTGAGGTAGGCCCCAGGGAGCCAAAACTACCCTTGCAGCCTCCAGGCCATCAAATTGAGAGCTTTGAGATTGGGGTGCAGAAGGGAATCCTGATCCTGGGAGAGAAGGTCGGGTTGCAACCCCAGAGGCAGTGGGGGATCCACCGCCAGTTGAAGGAGAAGTGGAAACCAAGGCTGTCTCGGCCACCTGGGAGCCACCAGCAGGACTGAGGCTTTGTCCTGAAGAATCTTGAACAGAGTTCGGGCCACCAAAGGCGTGGGAGGAAACGCATACAGAAGGCATTGAGACCAGGGAATCAGAAAAGCATCTGCTTCTAGTCGCAGAGGATGCGGTTGTCTGGAACAGAACTTTGGCAGCTGTTTGTTCAGTGGATTGGCAAACAGATCTATGGATGGAAGCCCCCATTTCAGGAAAATCTTCTGAACTACCAGAGGATGGAGCTGCCACTTGTGGGGCTGCAGAATTCTGCTCAACCTGTCGGCCAGGCGGTTTTCGTGGCCTGGAAGGTACACAGCCTTGAGCAGCATGTCGTCCTTGAGGGCAAATAAGCAAAGGGCCTGTGCCACCTGACAAAGGAGCCTGGACCCAGTCCTGCCCTGTTTGTTTACATAAAACATTGCCATCTGGTTGTCCGTCTGAACCAGGACAGGCTGATAAGCCAGGGTAGGAGAGAAAGCTTTGAGTGCTAATTGAATAGCCCTGAGTTCGAGGAGATTGATCTGTTGTGCCGCCTCCCAAGGAGACCACAGGCCCTGGGTGCACTTGCTCAGACAATGAGCCCCCCAGCCCTGCATGGAGACGTCTGTGGTTAGTACCACTGTGTACCCAGGAATCTGAAAAGGGTACCCCTTTGAGTAGATTGGGTGGGTGCAGCCACCAGCTGAGGGAGTCCAGAAATGGTTTGGACACCTTTATTCTGTCTCTGAGGCTGCCTGTGGCCTGAGACCACTGGTTCCGCAGGCACCATTGTGCAGGCCGCATATGGAGCCTGGCATTGGGGGTTACATGAACTGTCGAAGCCATGTGGCCAAGCAGCCTCAGGCAGAGTCTGGCAGAGACCACTGACCGGCGGAGAAACTGATTCGCCAAGTCCATCAGTCTTTGGGCTCTGTTTGCTGGCAAGAATGCCTTTGCCAGGACAGAGTTTAGTCTTGCCCCTATGAACTCCAAGTTCTGGGAGGGGAGCAAAGTGGACTTCGCGAGGTTTATTACAAATCCCAAGCTCTGAAGAAGAGCAATAGTTCTGAGAGTGGCCTGTCGGGCTTCTTGGCACGTCTGACCCCTGATGAGCTAGTCGTCCAGATAGGGGGAAAGACAAAGATGCCTTGATTTCTCAGGTGGGCCGCCACCACTGCCAGGCATTTGGTAAAGACCCTGGGAGCAGAGGTCAGGCCAAAAGGTAGTAATCTGTACTGAGAATGGTTTCCTCCCAAAATGAACCTGAGGTACTTTCTGTGGTCTGGATGAATGAGGATGTGAGTGTACGCATCCTTTAGATCTACGAAGCATAGCCAATCTCCCTGCTGGAGGTAGGGCAGAAGTGTTCCAAGAGTAAGCATTTTGAACTTTTCTTTCTCCAGGAACTTGATGAGGTTTCTGAGGTCCAGAATAGGTCGAAGGCCACCGGTTCTTTTGGGTACTAGGAAATACCTGGAGTAGAACCCTTGACCTTGCAGGTGAGGAGGTACAGGCTCCACCGCCTTGTCCACCAACAGACCTTTGAGCTCCTGGAGGACAAGATCTGTATGCAGGGGAGGCCTGGGAAGCTCCCCTGGAAAGTAGGGAGGAGGCAGTTGGTGAAAATGTAGTGCATAGCCCCTGTGGACTATGTTCAACACCCAACTGTCCCCAGTGATGTGTGGCCACTGGTGGGTAAAGAGGGTGAGGCGACCTCCTGTGCAGAGTTGGGAGAGCAGGGATGAAGAGGCTACGCTCAAGGAGTCAAAAACCCCCACCCTGCTGAGTGGGAGCAGGGGCCGGAGGCTTGGGGGTCCTCTGTGTAAGGGACCCATTACCCTCCCCCTTGGCTTGCTGACCCTGAGGGGCAGCTTGGGCAGCCTGATACTGTTTGTAGGCAGTGCCCTTCCTCGGGTAAAAGGGCTTCTTACCCGAGGCCGCCTTCTTATGAGAAAGGGCAGAGGTCTTTCTAGACAGCCTTGTCCGTGTAAGGTGCTCAGTCTCGAGCTGTGCGGCCTTCTCGGCCATGGGCTTGCCAAAAAGGTTCTCACCTTGGCAAGGGACATCGACCAACTTGTCCTGAACCCATAGTTCGAGGTCCGATGACTGCAGCCATGCCTGGCGTCGAGCCGCGATGCCGGCTGCAACTCGGGCCGAAGCCTCAAAGCCATCGTAGGCGGCACGGGACATGAACTTCGAGCAGTCCCGAATCCCCGAGGACAAGGACTTGAATCTCTGCAAGGGCTCCCCGGAGAGACCAGAGGAGAACCCGGCCAGCTCCTTGGCCAGGTCTCACAAGTACATGCCCATGTACAGCTGGTAAGACTGGACACAGCAAGCAAGCATCGAGCCCTGGAAGCACTTTCTACCAAAACCATCGAGGTTCCAGGCCTCCCTGCCGGGTGGCACAGCGAAGTGCATCTTCTGACTTTTCAGTCGATGCATGGCCGATTCCACCACCATGGAATGGTGTGGTAGCTGCGCCTTTTGAAAGCCAGGGCTCTTCCTGAGTCGATAAATCGAATTGACTCGCTTGCTTAGAACCGGCGCCGAGGTCGGTGCCTCCCACATACGGAAGAGGAGCCGTTCCAGCATCGGAGGAACCGGGACAGTAAAGGCCTCCTTCGGAGGAGAGTCGTACTGCAGGGACTCAAGCTCTTCAGCTCAAGGCTCTTCCTCGGGGTCCGCCGGAATAGCCAACGCGGTGGCCATATCCCGGACAAACTCCGAGAACCGTGTGTCCTCCGGAGGGGGATCTACTCTGGGGCTCAGACTGCAGTGAGTCCGACGGGACGCACCGAGTCTTGAATGTGTCGGGGGACTCCTCATCCTCCATCTCCCAGGCGGATTCGTCCGACGAGGAGTCAGGATCAGACCCTGCGGGGCCCTGGAGCACCTGCCCCAACGCCGGAGACACTGGTGTCGACGCCCTCGGTCCCGAACGGGAGGTCGAGGGAGACCGTGACTGAGGTCGACTTCGAGCCATGATGGACGAGTATCGGCTTGGTCTCTGGGGTCGACTTCGATGTCCCGGTGGTTGGGGCAGATGCACCAGACAGGCTGGCCATCAGTGCCCGCTGCTGCTCATGAAGGCAGACAGTCTGCTCTCCAAGGCTGTCATCCTGAGACTCAGCTCGGGAGATGCAGCAGCCACTGACTCGGGCGCTGGGCCCGACGTCGGCTCTCTGGGAGGAGAGTCCTTGAGGACCACAGGGCTTACGTGTCCAGCAGACTCCAGCTCCACACGAGGAACTTTGGCAGGCTTCTCTGGTTCCACGGGCCCGGGGCGACGGTCGGGGGTCTTAGACCTGGCCCTCGAGGAGCCAGGGACCTCCTCTGACGATGCCCTCACGAGCCGCTTCTTCCTCTTGCGTTCCCGGTCGGGGGACCCCCTGTCCGAGGAGCTTCGAACTGTGAACTATCATTAAAATACCTGAAGATTGGAGGATGGCCAATGTAATGCCAATTTTTAATAAGGGTTCCAGGGATGATCTGGGAAACTACAGATCAGTGAGCCTATCAGTACTGGGAAAAATGGTAGATACCATTATAAACAACAAAATTACTGAACATGTAGATAGTCACGGCTTAATGGGAGACAACCAACTTGGCTTTAGTAAGACAAGACCTTCCTTGGCTAATCTGTTACGTTTTTTTGAAGGTGTGAATAAACAGACAAAAGTGAGTCGATTGATATAGTGTATCTGGATTTTCAGAAAGCCTTCGATAAGGTTCCTCAGGAGAGACTTTTGGCGAAATTAAAAAGTCATGGGATAGGGAGGCAGTGTACTATTGTGGATCAGGAACTGGTTAAAAGATAGAAAGCAAAGAGTAGGGCTAAATGGCCGATTTTCCAAATGATGAATAGTGAAGTACCCCCAGGGATCTGTGCTGGGTCAGCTGCTTTTTGACATATTCATAAATGACCTGGAAATGGGAACAAGTGAGGTAATCAGATTTGCAGATGACACAAAATTATTCAAAGTTGTTAAAACCCATGATGATTGTGAAAAATTGCAAGAGTGCCTTGATAAATTGGAAGACTGGGCATCCAAATGGCAGATGAAATTTAATGTGGAGAAGTGCAAAGTTATGTACCTAGGAAAGAACAACATTCCACATTAGGAACCACCACCCAGGAAAAAGATTTAGGCGTCATTGTGGATAACATGTTGAAACCCTCTGCCCAGTGTGCAGTGGTGGCCAAGAGAGCAAATAGAATGCTAGATATCACAAGGAAAGGAATGGAGAATAAAACAAAGGATAATATAATGCTTCTGTATCATTCTAGTTGCCGTATCTTAAAAAGGATATAGCGTTATTAGAAAAGGTACAGAGAAGAGCCACCAAAATGTTAAAGGGGATGGAAGGATACCCTTATGAAGAGAGGCTAAAAAGGTTAGGGCTCTTTAACCTGGAAAAGAAATGGCTGAGGGGAGATATGAGAGGTCTATAAATTACTGAATAGAGTGGAACAGGTAAATGTAGAGAAGAAATTAGACCTTACCTGCTAATTGTCTTTCCTATTTAACATCAGCACTCCTATTTAACATCTACATCCAACCAATATGCAACATCATGAAAAAGAACAACATTCAATACACAATCTATGCGGACGACATCATGATATACACCCCGATATCAATCGACAACCCGGACTTCTCTAGGATAACAGACTGCCTTACACAAATGACCAGTTGGTGTCAAAACAACAACCTCGCCATAAACTACAACAAGACTGAAGCTTTAATCATCACTCGGAACCAAAGCTTCATACACCCACCAAATATAAAGATACAAAACATTACTATACCAATAAGGTCAGAAGTGAGATACCTCGGGGTTACGCTGGACAACAAACTCAATCTCAAGACACACATAAGCAAAACAATACAAAAAGCCTACTACAAGATGCGAATCATCAGGAGACTGAAACCACTCCTCGCCCCAGAACACTTCCGTACCGTCTGTCAAGCACTGATAACCCCTCTACTGGACTTTTGCAATCCGATATACCTTGGACTACCGAAACAAGCTATCAAACCACTCCAACTGGCACAAAACACCGCAGCACGAATCATATCCGGAACTGCAAGACAAGAACACATCACACCCACCTTAAAGGACTTACACTGGCTTCCAATCGATGCACGCATCAGATACAAAACTATCATAAACCTATTTAAGATAAAACAGCAAACATCAGCCAACAGCCTAACGCCCTCATACAACCAGACACCAGCACTCGGCCTAGAAGAAAACAAACACACAACCGAGTCAGCACCCCAAGTGAATACAAACACACACGCAAGGACACAACAGACAGAGCACTCTCCATGGCTGCTCCAACAATATGGAACAAACTACCGGACGATTTGAGAACAACTACAGACCTCAAGGACTTCAGAAAACAGCTGAAAACCATGCTGTTCAGAGAACACTATGGACACATCACATAAACTAAGTAAATGTATAGCAGCACACGTTACCGACTAACACTATATGTATATAAAAAATGTTTTTAGCACCACTGTATATAGCCCACATTGTACATAGCTCAACCCAATCTAGCTCACAACACAACACACACCCAACTAAATTTCCACCCTCACTGCATGTATAACACACTCACACTACTAGATTGTTTGCTGTGATACCACCTTGATTATCATGATAAGGCGGTTTAGAAATACTGTTAAATAAATAAATAAATAAATAAATACTCTCCGGGCCAGTCCAGGAAATCTTGGGTGATCAATCCGCTCCAGCAGCTGAGGACTGGAATCTGACAAGGTTTTACCGACAACCCATCCAGCTTCCCTAGGTGTCAGCTAATCAGTCTCTCGGTAACAAAGCAGTGAAGCTAACCCTAAGAACACTCACAACGAAAAAACAACAAAACTTAACCACCTAGACTACGATAGAATGAGGAGAAAACCAGTCAAAGCACTGACTGGTACTTTCTGCTTGCGCGATTTCCAGAACTTCGTTTCGTTTTTTGTTTTGTTTTTATGGAAAAAAGCACTTTTCACTCTAAAAACAAGCAGTTGCCCTGCAGAGGAGCTTGAGTTATTTATTTATTTAGTCAATATTTCCTTTTTTTTTTCCTGTTTTACTCTTTACCATGCCCCCTAAGGGAATCGCAGTATCCGCTGCCCCACTGCATTGTACAGCCCCTTGACGGGATACTACGCAAGCAAACAAACACTCCAACAACCCAGAAACTCGCAGATACACTAAGGGAGGGTCCTGGACTGGCCCGGAGAGTACTCCAGGAAAGACAATTAGCAGGTAAGGTCTAATTTCTTCTTCCTAGTCGTCTCTCCGGGCCAGTCCAGGAAATCTTGGGAAGTACCAAAGCAGTACTTAAATACGGGAGGGCCCTGCGAGACCTGTCACCAGCGCCGCCGCGCCCACTCTGGCATCAT
The DNA here is from genome assembly GCA_033557465.1 of Ichthyophis bannanicus. Taxonomy (NCBI): domain Eukaryota; kingdom Metazoa; phylum Chordata; class Amphibia; order Gymnophiona; family Ichthyophiidae; genus Ichthyophis; species Ichthyophis bannanicus. The sequence goes on from CM066042.1 coordinate 78,572,141, forward strand.
TCTGAGCCTGAACATCCAACCGATAATGCCTTGCAAACGCGTGCAACGACGACCACGTAGCCGCCCGACAAATGTCCACCGGCGGAACTAACGCATACTCCGCCCAAGAGGTAGCCTGAGCTCTGGTTGAATGCGCTCGAAGACCTTGCGGAACCGGCACGCCCTTCGCTTCGTACGCGGTGCGAATGGCATGCTTCACCCAGCGAGCGATAGAGGCTTTAGTGGCTGCCTTACCTTTCGCCGCACCACCGTAGAGCACAAATAACCTGTCCGACTGACGAAAAGACTCTGTTACCTTGAGATACTTACGTAACACTCGACCCAAGTCCAGCCGTCTAAGGGAACGATCGAAACCACTGTTCCCCAACCCCTCGAACGTAGGAAGGGAAACTACCTGATTGATGTGAAACGACGAAACCACCTTGGGAAGAAAAGAAGGTACCGGACGCAACACCACCTTCTCAGCTGAAAATTGAAGGTACAGTTCCTTGCAAGATAAAGCTTGAAGTTCTGAAATCCTTCTCGCGGAACACAAGGCCACCAGAAAAGCTGTCTTCCAGGACAATTCCCGGAGATGCGCCGACCGATGTCCGACAAACGATGGATCCGACAACGCCTGGAGCACCAGGTTCAAATCCCAAGGAGGAACCACCGAACACCTGGGAGGCCTAATATTCCTAGCGGCCCTTAAGAAACGCAGCATATCAGGATGGGAAGCAAGAGGCCTGCCCTGTACCTGTCCTCGGTAACAGGCCAGCGCTGCCACCTGCACTCGCAAGGTACTAAGAGCCAAACCTTTATCCAAGCCGCCTTGCAGATAACCCAAAAGTTCTGGCAGCGACGCCTTCCCGGGCTGCACCTCACGCCCAACGCACCACGCTTCAAATAAGCGCCAAATTCTAATGTAAGCCAATGACGTGGACCGCCTTCGGGACTGCAAAAGAGTAGCTATTACCACGCTGGAGTAGCCCTTGCGCCGCAACCTGCTACGCTCAATAGCCAGGCCGTAAGACAAAATCGATCCACCTGCGGCATGAGTACCGGACCTTGCCTCAAGAGACCGCTGCGAGCGGGCAACCGCCAGGGAGGGACGACGAGCAGTCTGATCAGATCGGCATACCAAGGACGAGGCCAATCGGGAGCTACGAGAATCACCGTCCCACTGTGCGCTGCCACTCTTTGGATGACCCTTCCCAAGAGAGGCCATGAGGGAAACACATAGATGAGCTGATCCGGAGGCCAAGGCTGCACAAGGCCGTCCAGACCCTCGGACATGTGTTCCCTGTGCCTGCTGTAAAACCGCACTGCCTTGGCATTGGACTGGGTAGCCATAAGATCCAGAACCGGCTGTCCCCACATCAGCGAGATTTCTTGAAAAACCATCTCGTCCAGTTCCCACTCTCCTGGATCCAGACGATGCCGACTGAGATAATCCGCCTGAACGTTGTCCTTGCCTGCCACGTGCGCCGCCGATATCGCGGTGAGATGGACTTCCGCCCACTGAAACAACTGCAGGCATTCCTCCAGCAACAGAGCACTGCCTGTGCCGCCTTGCCGGTTGATGTAAGAAACGGTCACTTGATTGTCGGAGAAAACCCGAACAGCTCTCCCGAGAAGCATCGCCATGAACGCCTGTAACGCGAGCCGAACCGCCCGGAGTTCCAAACGATTGATCGACCAGGAGGTCTCTACTGCCGACCACGAACCTTGAGTGACACGACCCAGACAATGAGCCCCCCAGCCGGAGAGGCTGGCATCCGTCGTGAGCAATACCCAATCGGAGACCTCCAGAGGAACTCCTGCCTTCAGGTGGGCTGGCACCAACCACCACTGTAGACTGAGACGGATGTCCTGTGGACAGACTAACCTGCGGGAGAGAGGATGATCCTGAGGAGACCAACGAGACAACAACGCGCTCTGAAGCGGCCGCAAGTGGGCTCTGGCCCAAGGCACCAGATCCAAGGACGCCGCCATGGACCCCAACAATTGCAGATACCTCCAAGCCGTTGGAGCCTTGACACGCAGAAACGCCGAGACCTGCCGCAAGATTTTGCGTACCCTGTCGTCCGGAAGAAAAACGGATCCTATCTCCGTGTCGAAGAGGGCCCCCAAGTAGGTCAGTCGCCGAACGGGAACCAAATGGCTCTTTGCATAGTTTATGACCCAACCTAACTGCTCCAGGACCTGCACCACTCGCGCTATGGCCACCTGCGACTCCTGATGCGAGGACACTCGAATCAACCAATCGTCCAAGTAGGGATGAACCTGAATCCCCTCCTTCCGGAGCGCAGCTGCCACCACTACCATAATCTTGGTGAAGGTGCGAGGCGCCGTGGCAAGCCCAAAAGGCAAGGCCCGAAACTGAAAATGACCCATGGGCACCGCGAAACGGAGATACTTCTGATGTTCGCTCCTGATCGGAATGTGTAGGTAAGCTTCTGTGAGATCTATGGAAGCAAGAAACTCGCCAGGTCGAACCGATCGAACTACCGACCGCAAGGTTTCCATCCGAAAATGAGGCACCCGCAAACAACGGTTCACGTGCTTGAGATCCAGAATGGGGCGAAAAGAACCTTCTTTCTTGGGGACCACAAAATAAATATAGTATCGACCTAATCCACACTGGTCTGCCGGCACCGGAATCACCGCGTGAAGATACAACAGCCGGCGGAGGGTCTCCCCGACCGCTTCCAACTTTGCCTGCGGGCCACAAGGCGTCCGAAACCCGCTGCTCGAATTCTAGGGCATAGCCGTCCCTGATAATCTCCAAAACCCACTGATCTGTGGTTATACTGGCTCAGGTGGAAAAGAACTGCTGTAACCGACCGCCTACCGGAATTCCCACCCGGACCGGCCTCATTTCATTGTGACTTTTTCGCTGTGGACTGTTGGTTATGAAAGACTCCTCTACTGAAACCTCTGGACCCTCGAAAGGAATAGCCCCGAGAAGGAAACCGACCCCGCTGATAAGGAGTGAAGCGCGCTCCCCGAAACCTGCGAAAGTCTCTACCGTGACCCCTATGCAGGAATCCCTGCTTCGCAGCTCTTGGTCGGTCCTCCAGCAGCCGTCCGCCTTTGGAGTCACCCAAATCCTTAACAATCTTGTCTAAGGCTTCACCAAACAACAACTTGCCCTTATACGGCAATTTACTAAGACGAGCCTTGGAAGAAGCATACGCCGACCAATTCCTAAGCCAAAGGAAATGCCTAGCGGCTATTACGGAGGCCATAGCCTTAGAGGAAATGCGAACCAAATCATAAAAGGCATCGGCCTGATAAGCAGCCGCCGATTCAAGCTTCGCCAAGTCCGCCGTAGGTTCATCAACTTTCTCAGAGGACTGTTCCCCTTGCAGCCAGCGGATGGAAGCCCTAGACACATAAGCTCCACAAACAGACGCTTGAAGGGCCAAAGCACTAGAATCAAAAGCCTGCTTCAGAAGAGCCTCTAATCTTCGATCCTGCAAGTCCTTGAGAGCTGTACCCCCTTCAACAGGAATGGTGGTTTTTCGAGTGACGGCGGACACCAACGCATCCACCTTGGGCATACGCAATAAGTCCTTCTCTTCTTGCGGGACAGGGTAAAGCCTAGCCATCGAGCGACCCCCTCTGAGAGACGCCTCCGGAAACTCCCATTCAGCCTCTATCATCTGTTTGATAACCCTATGAACCGGGAAACACTTTTGTTCAGACCTGAACCCCTGCAGCAAAGGGTCCTCTAGGGGTTCCTGCTGAACCGAAGGAAGGACTAAATTCAGAGCTGAAAGCGACTGCGAGATTAGCGCTCCCAACTCCTCCTTACGAAACATGCGAAAAACATTGGGATCCTCACCAGGACCCAGTTCCCCTTCCTCCAAATCTCCTGACCAGGCATCCAACCCTGGTTCAGAAAGTATCTCACCCTCTTCTACACCTGGAGATGGGGCAAAAAGTGCCTCTGTATGGTCCCCACTCTGGTCTCTGCCGGGAACCACCAAAGAGCTAGACTCTCCCCGGTGAGTTTCAGAAGGACCGGCCACAGGAGACTCAAGGAGACCCTCAGAGCCAGGAGGGAGAGAAAACTGCGCCTTCTTGAGGAGATAAGCATTATGCAGAGAGAGAATAAACTCAGGAGAAAAATAAGAACTGAAAGTCTCCTGAGAAGCAGGAACAGGCTGCTGCTGAATCTCAGCAGCCACAGACTTTTTCGCCGATTTCGATTTCCTTTTGCAGGGTTTATGGAGAAGCGCGGGAGCAGCAGCCTGCTCTGCTAAAATGGCCGCCGTTCCCGCTCTTTCTCCTGAGGTGAGAGAAAAACCGGTACTACTGTCAGAGGCTTTATCCTCCATCGCACTAGTGCACGTGCCGAAAAAAACAGATAGAAAAAGCAACCGCAATCGAAACGAGAGCCGCCTGCCGCCGAAACGGATCCCGAAGAGCAACAGAAAACTGTGGGCCGTGGAGAACGCCCGTTACAAAGGGAAACACTACGGCAAGAGAAATCCGACCCTAGAGAAAGAAACGGAAGACTCACCGTATGCTGAAGAAAACGGAGCAAAACACCAAGCTGTCCTGCACCGCAGTGCCGTTGCTAACGGCAAGTAGATGCCCGAATGCGACCAATGCAGAGAGAGAGGACACTGGGGCTCCCAGGCCTGCTTATCTCCTGCTGCTGCTCAGCGTCTCGAAAGAGGCAGGCTTTACCACATCAAGACGGGCACCGAGGCTCAAGGGGAGCTTCAATCCTTGTTAGTGCCTTTGAAAAAGATCAGCACGGGAGTCTGAACCCAGGCTGTCTCTATCTTTTTTTTAATTTTTTTATTTTGTGAGGCAAGCAGCCTAAAGCACAAGCAATTCAGATGAGCAAACGAATTGTGCCCCTTACACTAAATCCTATAACTTTCCTAATTGTATCTCAGGGAAGCTGGTCCAAAGAACATCCAGACCAGCTGCTGAGGACTGAAAGACTGATTAGCTGACACCTAGGGGAGCTGGATGGGTTGTCGGTAAAACCTTGTCAGATTCCAGTCCTCAGCTGCTGGAGCGGATTGATCACCCAAGATTTCCTGGACTGGCCTGGAGAGACGACTAGGAATAGATTGTTTACGCCATCAAAATATAGAAAGACTAGGGATATGCAACAAAGCTACAGGGTAACCTATTTAAGACTAATAAGAGAAAATATTTTTTTCACTCAAGATGTAATCAAACTCTGGAATTTGTTACCGGAGGATGTAGTAAAAGCTGTTAGTGTAGCCAGGTTTAAAAAAAAGGTTTTGACAAGTTTCTGGAGGAAAGGTCCATAAACCATTATTAAAGGGGACCCGGGATATCCACTGCTTGCCCCAATACAAACATCGTGGAACCTGTGTCTCTTGGGGAAACTGCTAGGTACTTGTGACCTAGATTGACCACTGTTGGAAACAAGATACTGGGCTTGATGGACCTTGGTCTGACCCAGTAGGACATATCTTATGTTCTTAAGCTCTCATACCAGGTCAAATTGTTAAAATACAATTCCTCATGAACTCTTCTATATATAAATGAGATAAAATAGCATGATTAATATTTATTTATTTAACCGTTTTTATAGAATGCCTCTCTTAAAGCCAAAGTGGTTTACAAATAACTTTACAAAGAACACATTACATTCAACTTTTGCAATATATGTAACAGAACTGCAACTGGAGTGAGGGAGAGCTTTCAACAGGGTGGGCGGGAGGAACAGAATTAAAACAACATAATAACCTTGTATGAGTGTTATGCGTTATATTTCACTTCCAAAATGTTCAATGAACAGGTGGGTTTTGAGTGTCCTGCGAAAATCAGCTATTCCTGTGATGGATCTTCAGTCTTGTGGGGGTGCATTCCAGAGTGTGGATGCAGAATGAGAAAGCTCAGCTGCAGATGATTTGGCTGCTTCTTGCCTTCTGGGTTGGAGAAAGTGTGTTTTGTGCATTCACTCTTCTGGTTCAGTTGTTTGGTGTTAGGCATATGAAAGACTAGAGGCATTCTGGTGATAGGTTTTGGCTTATCTTGAAAATGGTGAGCAGAGCTTTATATTTTGCTCAGATTACAGGGAGCCAGTGTAGTTTTTAGTATGGGTGTTATGTAGTCAAATACTGCAGCACTGTATAGGATGTGGGTGGCTATGTTCTGAGCCATTCATAAAGGAAACTGCATATTTTGTTATTTTTGGTAGTAATATTACAGTAGTCGAAATGTGGGGATATGATGGACTGGAAAACTGGAAGTCACAGGTATCAAGGAGAGGGTATTTGTGTAATATTTTCATCTTATGGTATACATGCTTTGTGGTCATGCTGATGTGTAGTTATAGGTTAAGTGCTGGTCTAGTGTTATATCTAGGTAACTCACCTGTGGTTTAACTTCCAGCTCAGTGTTCTGGATTTTTTTGTGTGTTCAGCAGATTGAAGGTTGTATCTCTGGTAATGTAGAGAATTTCATTGTGTTTGTAGTTTATGGATAGGTTGTGATCCAAGAACCAGTTCATTACCGCTTTGAAGCAGTTTATTAGTGCTGTGTGTAAAGGTTTAGCGATGGAAAAAGCACAGTTACTCACCTGTAACAGGTGTTCTCCAGGGACAGCAGGAATCAATCCTCGCATATGGGTGACGTCAGCACTGACTGAGCCCATGCGGATCCAATCCCCAACTTTAAAAGAAAGCCTTTGGGACCCACACAACACGTACGCGGTCACCTTCCTGCCCAGAGGGTACCATCTTATCTCAGTATGATGGCATACTGTAGTGCAAAAGCAGAAAAAGAAAAAACAACTTCACAGGGAGGTGAGAGGGTTGTGAGGACTGATTCCTGCTGGCCCCGAAGAGTAACTATGCTTTTTCTAGGAACAAGCAGGAAATCAGTCCTCACATATTTATCTAACATTTCTTATATACCACCTTCCATGATATCAAGGCAGTTTACATTGAACAGGACATAACTTGGAGATAACTATTTTACAGAAACATGGGCAATGGAGGGTTAAGTGGCTTGCCCAAGACCACAAGGAACACCTGTGGGACTAGAAACCCCGGTCCTTCCGGCCCAAGGTTGCTGTCCTCTAGTGGGATTTGAACCCCCATCCTTCCAGCCTGAGGTAACTTGCCCCAACCACTAGGCCACTCATATGGGAGTCCCAAGCTACATGCCAAAAACCTGTAAAAGCCATAGTGACCCAAATGCGGACTGTAAAGGGCAGCAGGGGGGCACTAATTGGCTGGAAGTCCTGACACTGCAATCCCCACTCCAGTAGCCTGGACATCAAGGATTGGATGGAGGCATTGCATTATTCCTCAAAGAGGTGACAGAATATGGCCTGGCGGAAGGTGCTTTCGCTCTCAGGTCTCTTCCAAACAACAGTGTGCAGCAATGGTGTGCACAGAGGACCAGGTGGTGGCCTGGCAGATGTCCAGCAAGGGCACTGAGTGCAGGTTTGCCACAGATGTCGCCATGGCATGCACATTGTGAGCTGTGACAGGATGCTCCAGAGAGAACCCCGTCTGACAGGCAAAAGAAATGCAGTCTGCCACCCATCATAGGGTGGACTTGGAGACTGCAACCACCAGATGAGAGGGGTCAAAAGAGACAAAGTTATGTTGAGCAGCAATGAGGGTGCATCCTCTTGGATGTAGGACAATGCACGCTTGCAATCCAGCATGTGCAGGGAGACCTCTGCCTTAGAAGAATGAGGCCTAGGAAAGAAAGTGAGCAATACCACCTCTTGATTCAAATGGAAGGCCAAGACAACGTTTGGCAAGAACTTCGGGTGAGTCCTAAGGACAACCCTGTTCTTGTGGAATCTGGTGTAGAGCGCATGTGCCACTAGCGCCTGCAGCTTGCTTACACGCCTGGCCGAGTTGAACACCATCATCAATACAACCTTCCAAGAATGGTACTTGAGATAGAAAGTAGCCAGAGGTTCAAATGGTGGAGCCTTGAGCCTCCCCAATACCACACTGAGGGGTCCCATGCCTCTGGTGGTGGATGGATCAGGGTCCAGGAGAGGAGGAGGCCTCTCATGAACTGGTCCACCAAGGGGTGCACTGATATAGTCTGGCCCTCCACTGCGTGGTGGTAAGCCGAGATAGCAGAGGTGCACTCTGGCTGGTTGGACTTGAGGCCAGCCCCTGATAGGTGCAGAAGTTACCGTAAAATGTCTGGCATCGCACAGAAGGGGTTGAGACCATCATCCACACACCAGTGGAAGAACCTGCACCATTTAAAGGCATACACCCAATGTGTGGAGTCCTTACGCAAGGCAAGACCATCCTCCACCAACCTGGAGAGGTAGTGATGCACTATTAGTTAGCTTCTTATCATCCAGGCCATCAGGGCCAGGGACTGGAGATTGGGGTGCAGTAGCATCCCACCCTCCTGAGACAGCAGGTCCGGGGCATTCCCCAGCAGCAATGGGTCCCTCCAGGATAGCTGCAGAAGCAGGGGGAACCAGGGATGCTTGGGCACAAGGATGACCGAAACCGCCTCTGCTTGTATCTTGAGGAGAGCCCAAGGCACCAGGGGCATGGGCAGGAATGTATACAGTAAGCCCCTGGACTAGGGGAGGAGGAAGGCATCCTCGGCCTTCCGACCCCTGGCTGGCCTCCGAGAGCAGAAGCATGGCAACTGCATGATCTCTGGACTGGCAGAGATGGTCGACCTCTGGGGTCCCCCAGTGCTGAAAAACCTCTGCCAGCATGGTCGGGTTCAGTCTCCATTCGCGGGACTGGAGGATGCGGCTCAGGTGGTCAGCCAGCATGTTATCTTGGCCCGGTGAGTACACAGCTCTGAGGGAGATGTGGTTCTCCGTCACAAAGTTCCAGAGGTGCACCACCTTCCAACAGAGGTGGTACAAACCCATGCTCTCCTGCTTGTTGATGTGATACTTTGCCATCTGGTTGTCTGTCTGGACCTGAACCACCTGCCCTTCCAGATATTCCTGGAAGATCTCACAGCATGGTAGACTACTCAGAGTTCTAGAAGATTGATCTACAAGGCACTCTCCTCTGGTGACCATGGTCCCTGTGACTGCAGGGGGCCCCACCCAGCCCACCTTTGACGCATCCGTTATGAGGATGTGGTGCACTGGGGGAGCCTGGAAAGACAGGCTGGCTCAGAGATTGAGGGGGTCCTGCCACCAGGCAAGGGATATTGCTATGGTTGGCGTGACCAGGATGTGGTCTGCAAGACTGCCGGAAGCCTGTGTCCACTGGGCGCTTAGTGCCCACCTCATGTTAGATGGGCAAAATGGGGTGATGTGGACTGTGGATGCCATGTGCCCCAAGAGACAGAGTATCTGTCTGGCTGTCACAGCTGAGCTGCCTTGTAGGCTTGGGCTAGGGAGGATAGCGCTGCGCCCGATCGGTCGGCAGGAAGGCCATTGCTTGAGTGTAATCCAGGAGGGTGCCAATGAACTCCAAAGGTTGGGTGGGTCATAGGTGAGACTTTGGGAAGTTCACCATGCAGCCCAGGCGCTGGAGCAGGCCTATGGAGCGCAGCACTGCATTGCATACCTCCCACGGTGTGCTGGCTTGTACGAGCCAGTCATCCAGGTAGAGGAAGACTAACACTCTCTGGAGTCTGAGGCGAGTGGCCACGACTGCCAGGCATTTGGTGAATATCTTGTGAGCAGAGGCTGAAGGGGAGTACCCTGTACTGATAATGCAGTCTGCTCACGACGAATTGGAGGTGCTGATGGTGCCTTGGATGGATCAGGATATGGGTACAGGCATCTTTGAGATCCAAGGAGCATAGCCAATCTCCCTGCAGAAGGTTAGGCAGCAAGGTTCCAAGGGATACCATTTTGAACTTTTCCTTGACCAGGAAGCGGTTGAGGTCCCGTAGATCCAGGATGGGCCGGAAGCCCCCAGTCTTCTTGGGGACAAGGAAGTAGCGGGAGTAGAACCCCCTGCTTAGGAGAGGTTGGGGAACAAGCTCTACCACTTTATCCTCGAGCAAAACCTCAAACTCCTTCTGCAGAAACTCCCTCTGCAAGGAGTCCATGGGTAATTCCCTAGGGAAGAAGGGAGGGGAGCAGCTGGACTAAGTGGAGGAGATATCCTTCCCTGACCACCTACAACACTCAGGCATCTGTGGTGATGCTTGGCCACTGGTGTGCAAAGTGGACCAGCCTTCCTCCCGTGAACCTTGGGCAAGGAGGCTATGCCCAAGGACTCAAAAGCTCCCCCCCCCCCCAGGCTGAGGCACTATTTGGGGCTTGGGGGCCCTTGGCTTGCTGCCCCTGTGAGGGAGCGTGATAGGTCAGAAACTTGGGGAAGTTCCTATAAGCCGGGTGGAAGGGCTTTTTCCCTTAAGTCTTCCTACAGGAAGGTTCAGACACTTTCTTGGACAGTCTGGTTCTGGTCATGAATTCCTTCTCCAGCTCGTCCACCTTCTCCATCATGGGCTTGCTGAAGAGATTCTCCCACAGGCAAGGGACATCAGCTAACTTGTCCTGAACCCACTGCTCCAAGTTGGAGGACTGTAGTCAGACAAGGTGCTGGGCACTAATGCCCACTGCAGCTAACCAAGCCACTGACTCAAAGCAGTCGAAGGCTGCCCTAATTTGGAACTTGGAATACTCCTTGACTGATGACACCAGGGTCCTGAAGCACTCAAGGGGTTCGCCTGCTAACCCAGCTGAGAAACAGGCGAGCTCCCTCACCAGGTCTCTGAAATACATACCCATGTACAGTTGGTATGCCTGGATCTGGGGTATTATCATGGAGCCCTGGAAACATTTCCTGCCAAAAGCATCCATGGTGTGTGCTTTCCTGCCAGGAGGAACCAAGGAATGCATCTTCTGGCTCTTAATGTGATGCATAGCAGACTCCACAACCATGGAGTTATGTGGCAGTTGTGTTTTCTGGAAGCTGGGGCTCTGGTCATCCAGATTTTGCGAATCGAGTTGACTGATCACAAATGGCACCGTCACCAGGGTCTCCTATACTCTGAACAGTAGCCGTTCAAGGAGGGGGGGGGGGGGGCGGGGGCAGGGGCATGGGCACTGTCAGTGCCTCTCGAAGAGGAGCTTCATACTGGAGGATCTCGAGATCTTCAGTATGCAGCTTGTCCTCAGCACTGCCACAAAGACAAGTGCTTGGGACATCTCCCAAACTCCAGAAAAGCCAAGTCCTCTGGAGGTGACCGCCACCGATGGTGTGACGGAGACTGGTTAGAGGGGATGCCCCAATGAAAGATGGTGTCGGGAGCCTCCTCATCCATCTCCCAGGCCAACCTGGAGCCGGAAGAGTCGGCTAGCACTCCACAGTCAATGGACCAACTTGGCGTCAATGATCTGTGTCGGCATTCTGGCATTGCTATGCCAGACGCCGTGCCGGTCCTAGACTTGGATGTTGACACCAAGCAGGCCAGCCTCTCAAAGATGAGAGAGGCATCCTCCGGGAAGGTCCTGGACGAGGATGGTCCTGTCATAGGCGCAGACTACTTGAAGTGACTGAGTCTGGCCCCGCTGAGCCTCGAACGCAACAAAGCTGTTCTCCAGGGCTCACATCCTGGCCTTGATGCCAGATGGTTCCGCCAATGCGGGCACAGTCTTCGAGGCCGCCAAGGCTGGTGTCTGGTCCTTGGGTAGGGGAGTCTTGGATGGTAATGGCGTTGAGGGGAAGACTTGATCCTCTGACTCCATGCATGACACCTCCAGGGTTGCTTGGAGGGGCGTTCCTGGCCCTCATTAACGGCATAGAGTTGAGAGTTCCAAGCCCATAACCTGGAGATCTTACCCCTTGGGCTGGGGTCAGACTTAGACTTCGGCAGAGCTTTCAACGCCTGGGGAAGGTCCTCCGGGGACTACTCAGACACACACCAGTCCCACGGCTCTGACCAAGCCTGGGAGCAGGACGCAGAATCGCCCAATGCCAGCATCGAAGGCAGAGATTCCACCCTTGATGCTGATCCTGAGGCAGACTTGCTGAACAGCTCCCCCTGCTGCCTTTTGCATTCCTTCTGGCTCTTAGCTGACATCAAAAGGCAAAGAGGGCAGGAAGACATGTCATGCACGTGCTTTGGCGGTCCGTGCAGGACATAGTGCGGTTGCACTTGCCACATTGTCTTCGACCAGTGGATTTAAGCATAGTGGGAAAAATGAGCACCGCGAGGTTAAACTCAGACGTCTCGACCAGCTAGATTGCGAGCAAAAAACCCACAGGCCAAAAAATAAAAGTATCCGAGTGAAAAGCATGTAGCCGAGGTGTTGGACTCAGGCGGCAGAAGGTGATAAAGAAGAAACGTTACCGAGAAACGGTGAAAAAAATTTCTATTTTAACCGGGGTGCACAGACAGGACATCTGCAGTGCTCCGTGGAAAAAAGAAGACTGAGGTAAGATGGCACCTTTGGGCGGGCATGGTGTAGGTCCCAAAGGCTTTCTTTGAAAGCTGGGGATTGGATCCATGCAGGCTCCATCGGCACAGACCACCCATATGTGAGGGAAGACTTCCTGCTTGTTCCCAGAGAAAAATGCATACATCATGATATCATCTGCATCTATGTGACAGAAGATATTGGTTGTAGGTAAATGTTGAATAAGTATGAGGATAGGGAAGAGCCTTGTGGTACACCTTGCAATTGTTGAAAGAGTGCTGATTTGTGTGAACCACTTTTTACTTGTTGCTGGTAATTGTCAAAGTAAATGGAAATTACACTTACCTGGTAATTGTTGTTCCTTGAGGAACTCCAGTTCAGTCCTCCATCTCTGGGTTGTGTACCTCCTCCTGCAGCTTGGAGACTGGGCATGTCAAAATTGCGACATCACTGGATGTAGTCTGCTGGTCTCTCCCATCAGCCCCAGTGAACTACTGACAAAGCACACTCAAAGAGCAACAAATAAGTAGCTATCATATTAATTTTAACTTTATAATGAAATTGAACGTATAACAACTATGTGAAAACAAAATTTCCCCCTAGTAAGAAGGAAACTTTCTTGTAACTTTTCCTTCCGCCTTATTCAAAACCATAGACAGGAAAGAAAAAGAATAGACAGAAATAAAGAGAGAATCCCATTAATAACTATACCTACCGGTAGTCTTACACTTCTCCTAACTGAACATCCACTGTCAACGACACCACCCTGGGAGGGAATGAGGACTGAACTGGAGTTCCTCAAGGAACAATTACCAGGTAAGTGTAATTTCCATTTCCTTATTGTTCCTCCAGTTCAGTCCTCCATCTCTGGGATGTAACAGAGCAGTAATCAATGGGAGGGGCCTTTCTAGCCGGCTTGCAACACTGCCAACCCGAAACAGGCATCGTTCGCCGCCAGAACATCCAGACGGTAGTGCTCACTGAAAGTATGAAGAGACGACCAGATGTCCGCTCTACAGATTTCTCCTGGCGGAACTAAACTGTGTTCCACTCTGGTAGAGTGAGCTTGTAAGCCTGTCGGAACTGAACGACCTTGCAGAAGATATGCTGATGCAAATCGCCTCTCCAATCCATCTAGAAATGGACGCCTTTGCTGCCGCTTCCCCTTTGCGGGGACCTCCGAATATGAATAAATGATCTGATTTGCAAAAGGTCTCTGAAACTTTTAAATACTTCCAAAGCACTCGTTTTATGTCCAAACGGCATAACCCACGGTCCGATACGTTCCCCTCTAACGAACCTAGCACTGGAAGAGAAACCGTTTGATTTAGGTGAAATGGAGAAACCACCTTTGGCAAAAAGGATGGAACTGGTCGCAATACTACCTTCTCTCTGGAAAAAGACAAAAACGGTTCTCTACAAGACAACACCTGTAACTCCGAAATTCGCCTCGCCGAACAGATGGCTACCAAAAACACAGTTTTTAAAGTTAAATCCTTAACAGACGCCTGGTGTAAGGGCTCAAATGGTTCCTTAGCTAACGCCCCTAAAAGCAAATTGAGATTCCACGGCAGAACCACGATTCTACGAGAGGGCTGCAACCTGGTCACTGCTTTAAGAAAACGCAACACATCTGCATGCAAACCTAGAGCCACTCCCTGCACTTTGCCTCTATAGCAAGAAAGAGCTGCTAACTGAACTCTCAAGGAACTGGCTGCCAAGCCCTTATCAAAACCGTCTTGCAGGAAACTTAAAACCAAGGGAACGGACACTGTAGCCGCACGAACTTGCCGCCGTGAGCACCAGTCCTCAAAAATACGCCATATGCAAGAGACAGACCTTTTCCTTGCTCGAAGTAAAGTCACGATGACTGCTCCAGAATAACCTTTTTTGCTTTAACCTCACCCTTTCAATGGCCAAACTGTAAGCGAGAACCGATCCACCTGAGGCATTTGAAGCGGCCCTTGTAGCAACAGACTCTCTGACGTCGGTAATCTCCAAGGATCTGTCAGGAGCCACCACAGCAGGACTTTCCCCTGATGAGCTTCTATACGTTGAACCACTTGGCCTATGAGTGCCCACGGAGGGAAGACAGAGGAGACCTGACGCCAGCCAATATTGCATCAGAGCGTCGATCCCTTCCGACATCCTCTCTCGCCGTCTGCTGAAGCGACTCACTTTTGCTGACTGAAAGGTTGCCATGAGATCCATGATCGGCGGTCCCCATCTGAGGACTATTTGAGCAAACACATCCGGATGCAATTCCCATTCCCCGGCATCCACTTGGACCCTGCTGAGAAAATCGGCCATTACATTGTCCTTCCCTGCAATCTGCGCTGCCGAGATCGCTGGTAGTCGATGTTCTACCCAAGAAAACAGTGCCTCTGCCTCTTCTTCCATGGCTGCACTTCCTGTATCGCCCTGTCGATTGATGTAGGCTACCGTCGCGGAGTTGTCCGACAGCACTCGCACCGCTCGACCTGTCACGTAGCTTCAAACGTTTGAACCGCTAGATAAACAGCACTCAGCTCTAACCGGTTGATTGACCATTTGCTCTCTTGCATGGTCCAAGTGCCTTGCGCAAAGAGATCTCCGCAATGTGCTCCCCATCCCGTGAGACTCGTGTCCGTCAACAATGGCAGCCACTCCGGTTGCTCCAGAGGCATTCCTGTTTTCAGGGATCCTGGAAGCAGTCACCACCTCAGGGACTGCCTGACCCGGAGAGGGCAGGGAAGTCGTTTGTTCAATGAATCAGACTGATGCGACCAATGGCAAAGCAGCGCTCGCTTTAAGGGCTGCATATGAAATCTGGCCCATGGCACTGCTTCCAAAGTCGCCGCCATCGTTCCCAGCACGCGAAGTTAACGCCACGCTGAAGGCACCGGAGCGGACCTGAACTTGCGTACCAGCTGCCGAAGGACTTGAACTCGACGATTCGACAGGAACACCGTTCCTCTCTGAGTGTCCAACCGCACCCCCAGATATTCGAGATCCTGGGATGGCACTAAACGGCTTTTGGTCGAATTGACCACCCAGCCTAGACTCTGCAAAAACTTCACCACCTTGTCTGTCACCTGAACACTCTCGGCCTTGGACTTTGCCCGAATTAACCAGTCGTCGAGATAAGGATGAACCAGAACTCTTTCACCAAGATCATGGTGGTGATGGCGGCAGCATTGCGAAAGGAAAGTCTGCGGCACCGTCGCCAGACTGAAAGGCAATGCTTGGAATTGATAATGCCCCCAAGGAAAAGCAAACCGCAGAAATATTTGATGAGTTGTTCTGATTGGGATGTGTAAATACGCCTCCGTAAGATCGAGGGAAGTCAAGTACTCTCCTTGGCGCACCGCCACAATGACCGACCTCAACGTTTCCATCCTGAAATGCGCTACCCGAAGACAATGATTCATCCCTTTTAGGTCCAAAATAGGATGCAGAGAACCGTCTTTCTTTGGTACCACTAAATAAATGGAGTATCGACTCACGCCGTAATCTATCGGGACCGGCACGACTGCTCCCATTTGTAAAAGTCAATCTAAAGTACAGTGGACTGCCGGAGTTTTCCCTTGACCTTTGCAGGGAGACATCACAAACTAATCCCGAACCAGTCTTGCCAATTCCAGCGCATAACCATCGTGAATTATCTCTAACACCCACTGGTTGGATGTTATTTGGGTCCAAGCAGGAAGAAATACCCGAAGTCGCCCGCCTATTGGTTGACTTCCTACCGGGACCCGCCTCCTTTCATTGTGGCTTTCGAGTTGCCACTGCGGACATTGCTGCGAAACCTCTACTTGCTCCACGAAACCCCTGGGCACTAGAAGCAAAATCTTCCTCTCTGGAAACCACCCAAGCGAGAAGTACGAAATCTCCTGAAATACCTAAACTGACCCCGAAAGGCCAGTAAGGACTTCCCTTGCTTAGGTTTATCCTCCGGGAGTCTTCCGCCTTTAGACTCCCCTAAATTCTTAACCAACTTGTCAAGATCTTCTCCAAACAACAACTTCCCTTTAAACGGAAGCTTACTGAGGTGCGATTTAGACGAGCCATCAGCCGCCCAATTCCTCAACCATAGGAATCTGCGGGCGGCAACCAACGAAGCCATACTATTCGCTAGCGCTCTGATCAAGTCATAATGCACATCCGCCAAATATGCCGACTCTGACTCTAGCCGATCCAGCTCTCTTACACTCTCCTGCTCCAGATGAGTAGACTGCCGTAAGCGTTGACACCATCTGAGAACGCTCTTGCCACCCAAGCTCCACATATGGAAGCCTGCAAAGAGTGTCAGCTTCAAAAGACTGTTTCAACAAACCATCTACTTTCCTATCCTGCACATCTTTTAAGGCCGCGCTACCTTCCACCGGGATAGTGGTCTGCTTTGTGACCGCTGACACTGCCGCATCAATTCGCGGAGAGCGGAACTTTTCTTTGTCCTTATCTGCTAAGGGATAGAGTCTGTTCATAGTCCTGACTCCTCTTAGTCCTGCTTCCGGTTGATCCCACTCCTCCTGGGTCATGCGGTCTACCACTCGGTGAACGGGAGACACTACCTGCGCTTGTCTCACCGCTTGAATGACAGGGTCTTCCACTGTTTCTTCCTCCATTGGTTGCGCCATAGCAAGGTTTAGAGTCTGGAGGGATTCCATAATAAGTGCTGCCAGTTCGTCCTTCCGGAATACCCAGATAATCTTTGCCTGATCCTCAGGCTCAGGAATTTCTCCTTCTTCCAATTCCTCCATCCCTGCTTCGAGGTCTACCTCAGCTTCATCTGTCTCTTGCCACTCCAAATCTGAGGGAGAAAGCTCACGAGGCATTGACCTCTTTGGGGGTCTTGGAGAAAGGCTACCAGCTTCAGCTATCCCGGGCTGTTGCATAGGACTAGCCAGTGGCAAGGGTTCTGGTAATTTCCCCTGATGCCTCAAACAGAACACCTGATGCATTATTAAAACAAAGTCTGGACAGAAATCCCCGAGCTGCGGTCCCGATCCCAAGGCCTGTAGCGCACTTGACGGCCCGACTGGGACCTGCTGGCAGGCCCCTGGCGGAGTGGTCAGCAAAACTTCTCCTTCAGCTCCTGCCGATAAACCCTGGGGGATCCTGACCTACCTTAACCTCCATCTGCTGCTCCACGCTGGTAGAAACTGTGGCGCAGCCCTGGCAAACCCTGGAGTCAGCGACTGTACCTCTGCGGGTGCCACAGACACCACACTGAGGGCACAATGCCATAAGCCAGGCACCCCAACCATTCTTAAGCGGCTTAATGAACAAAATGCAAAAAAACAAACAAATGTTTGTGTGTGTGTGTTTTTTTTTTTTTAAAGAAAGGAAGCCAACTAAAACTAAGGCTTATCCAACTCCAACAGTCCCCCGTTGAAACAAGGCAATCAAAAAGGTAACTCAAAACAACTTAAAATAAACCAAAGAAACTAGAACTTGGAAAAAACAGAACTCCTCCTCGCAGGGCTAAAGCCTCCTAAGTACTGCAATCCCCTACTTGAGTGCCCGCCACGGGCGAACACACTCTGAAAATGGCCGCCGCTATCTGAAATGTGAAATGGCGCTAAAATTCCTGTGACAGAACGCGACCCTTCGTCGGCCCGTTCCCCGCTTGCCGGCACGATCCCCTGCACCAGGAACACTACCTTCTCCCTCTCTTACCCCTCAGATGTCACTGTGCTGCTTCTGTGGGTCTCAAGTCCGTGCAGCCCGCTCAGCTCTGGAATGAGCGAAGAGCCGCCGGACGAGCTCACTGTTGTTCTGCAGATTTGTTCAGCAGGATCGCGGCAGACCAGGCTCGCCGGGGAATCGCTGCTGTCTGCTGCAGAGCTCTCCTCCGTACAGGCAAGGAAGAGATCTGAGAAATAAATTGGCCTGACAGATAGCAGAAATCTGAGAAGGCAGACAAGAACCGGCACAAGTAGGAGCACACAGATCTTTTTTTTTTTATAGATACAGGAACCAAATTAATACATTTAAAGAATAGGGACAAATCAAAACTGCAAATCTACATCTAAAAGCTACTCTAACAGCTCCTTATCTGTTCCTCAAGTGAGCCCAGCACCTAGGCTCACTATGTCCTCCTGCTGCATGGAGACTGGACACACTGGGGCTGATGGGAGAGACCAGCAGACTACATCCAGTGATGTCATGATTTTGACATGCCCAGTCTCCAAGCTGCAGGAGGAGGTACACAACCCAGAGGTGGAGGACTGAACTGGACGAACGATAAGGAAGAGTGGAATCATTTCAATGCAGTAGTGTAAGAGTACTTACTCACCTGTAACAGGTGTTCTCCAGGAGCAGCAGGAATCAGTCCTCACATATGGGTGTCATCGGCGCCGATGAAGCCCCAGCGGAGCATTTCACCAGCTTTCCATGAAAGCCTTTGGGAATGCTGGCACGCATGCGCGGTTCCCTTCCCGCCTAAAGGTGCCATCTTACCTCAATCAAATGACATAGCTAAGAAGAGCACACAAAAATGTAAAAACACAAACTATGTACAACTGCAACTCCAAGGGGAGGAGGGAGGGTTGTGAGGACTGATTCCTGCTGCTCCTGGAGAACACCTGTTACAGGTGAGTAACTACTCTTTCTCCAGGACCAAGCAGGAAGTCAGTCCTCACATACGGGTGACTCCCTAGCTCTGGGCTACCGAGTAACCCAGGCTGAACAAGAGAACTCCCTCTAGTCCCAGCAGCAAAGAAAGGCTTTTCAAGGACACAACCTCCACCGATAGCCCAACAGAGGGCAGGAGTTGCCTAAACCTCAAAGAGATTCCGGAGTACTGCTTGGCCAAAAGCACTGTCCCTACGGGACTCCCTCTCCAGACAGTATTGGGCTGCAAAAGTCTGGCTTGAAGACCAAGTTGCAGCCCTGCAGATGTCTACCAAGGGCACAGAGCGGAGATGAGCCACTGAGGCAGCCATTGCCCTGACACGATGGGCCGTGACCCTACCCTGCAAAGGAAGGTCAGCCGCCTTGTAAGCCCAGGTGATACAGTCAGCCACCCAGATGGACAAGGTACGCTTGGACACAGCCAACCCCAACTTATTGGGGTCAAAGGATACGAAGAGCAAAGTAGCCCTTCTATGCCCCTGCGTACGGTCAAGGTAGAAGGATAAGGCCCTCCTACAGTCCAGGGTATGCAGGACTGCTTCAGCCTGGCTTGCATGAGGCCTAGGGAAGAATGTTGGAAGAACCACCTCCTGGTTGAGGTGGAAAGAGGAGACAATCTTAGGGAGGAACTTGGGATGAGTCCTGAGGACTACCCTGTTCCTATAAATCCTGGTGTAAGGCCTATCACAGACCAGGGCCTGAAGCTCACTCACTCGCCTAGCCGAGGTAAGGGCTATCAGGAAGAGTGTCTTCCAGGAGAGGAAGCGCAGTGAACAAGTAGCCATCGGCTCAAAGGGTGGGTGAGACAGTCGCTGCAAGACCACATTCAGCTCCCACTCAGGAGCAGGAGGACGGATGGGGGGCTTGAGCAAAAGCAAGCCCCTGAGAAAGCGGGACACCAAGGTGTGACCTGACAAAGAATGTCCCTCCACCAGTGAGTGGTGAGCTGCTAAAGCTGAGAGGTGGACCCGAACAGAATTGGACTTAAGTCCCTGATTTGATAAGTGCAGTAAGTACTGAAGCACTACTGGCACAGTACAGGAGAAAGGATCCTCTGTACGTAGCTGACACCACACAGAAAACTTTTTCCATTTGAGAGCATAGGCTTTCCTAGTGGACTGTTTTCTGGAGGCTAGGACAACCTCCTCAACTTCCTGAGGCAGGCCCCATGGAGCCAAGACTACCCTTGCAGCCTCCAGGCCATCAAATTGAGAGTCTTGAGATTGGGGTGTAGTAAGGAACCCTGCTCCTGAGAGAGCAGGTTGGGTTGCAACTCCAGAGGCAGTGGGGGATCCACCGCCAGTTGAAGCAGAAGAGGAAACCAAGGCTGTCTCGGCCATCTGGGAGCTACCAGCAGGACTGAGGCCTTGTCCCGAAGAATCTTGAACAGAGTTCGGGCCACCAATGGCGTGGGAGGAAACGCATACAGGAGGCCCTGAGACCAGGACATCAGAAAAGCATCTGGTGCGATCCTCAAAGGATATGGTTGCCTGGAGAAGAACTTGGGTAGCTGCTTGTTTAGTGGACTGGCAAAAAGATCTATCCAAGGGAGACCCCACTTCAGGAAGATATTTTGAACTACCAAGGGACGCAGCTGCCACTCGTGGGGCTGCAGAATCCTGCTCAACCGGTCGGCGAGGCAGTTCTCCTGGCTTGGGAGGTACACCGCCTTGAGAAGCATGTGGTGCTTCAGGGCAAAGGAACAAAGGTCCTGAGTTTCTCGACAAAGGATCTGGGACCCAGTGCCGCCCTGCTTGTTCACATAAAACATAGCCACCTGGTTGTCTGTTTGAATCAAGACTGAGCGGTGAGCCAGGGTTGGAGAAAAAAAAACTCTGAGCGCCAAGCGGATAGCTCGAAGTTCCAGCAGATTGATCTGTTGGGTTGCCTCCCAGGGAGACCAGAGGCCTTGGGTGCACTTGTCCAGACAATGAGCGCCCCAGTCCTTCAGAGAGGCGTCGGTGGTGAGGACCACTGAGTATTCTGGCATTTGGAAGGGCATTCCCTTGAGGAAATTGGGTGGATGTAGCCACCAGCTGAGGGAGGCCAAAAGGTGTTTGGACACCTTTATCCTGTCTCGTAAGTGGCCTATGGCTTGAGACCACTGAGTACGAAGGCACCACTGTGCAGGCCTCATATGGAGCCTGGCATTGGGAGTCACATGTACTGTCGAAGCCATGTGACCCAGAAGCCTGAGGCAGAGTCTGGCGGAGACCAGGGACCTGTTCAGAAACTGCTTTGCCACGTCCATCAGTCTTTGAGCCCTGTCTTCTGGCAAGAATGCCTTTGCCAGTTGAGAATCCAACCTTGCCCCTATGAACTCCAAGTTCTGGGAGGGGAGCAAAGTGGACTTTGCGAAGTTTATGACAAAGCCCACCCTTTGGAGCAGAGCAATGGTGTTGAGGGTGGCTTGTCTGGCCTCCAGGGACGTCTGACCTCTGATGAGCCAGTCGTCCAGATAGGGAAAGACAAAGATGCCTTGATTTCTCAGGTAGGCCGCAACCACTGCCAGGCACTTGGTAAAGACCCTGGGAGCGGAGGACAGGCCAAAAGGCAGTACTCTGTACTGATAATGGTTTCCTCCCACAATGAACCTGAGGTACTTTCTGTGGTCTGGATGAATGAGGAGGTGAGTGTACGCATCCTTTAGATCTAAGGAGCATAGCCAATCTCCCTGCTGGAGGTAGGGCAGAAGTGTTCCAAGAGTAAGCATTTTGAACTTTTCTTTCTCTAGGAACTTGTTCAGGTTTCTGAGGTCCAGAATGGGTCGAAGGCCACCGGTTCTTTTGGGTATCAGGAAATACCTGGAGTAGAATCCGTGACCTTGCAAGTGGGGAGGCACAGGCTCCACTGCCCTGTCCACCAACAGACCATGAAGCTCTTGTAGCAGGTCTGTGTGCAGGGGAGGCCTTGGAGGCTCTCCTGGAAAATATGGTGGTGGCAGTTGGTGAAAATGGAGGACATAGCCATTTTGAACTATGTCCAGCACCCAACTGTCCCCAGTGATAAGGGGCCACTGGTGGGCAAAGAGGGCGAGGCGACCTCCTGTGCAGGGTGGGGAGAGCAGTGGAGGAGAGGCTACGCTCAAGGAGTCAAAAACCCCCACCCTGCTGAGTGGAAGCAGGGGCAGAAGGCTTGGGGGTCCTCTGCCTACGGGGCCCATTACCCTGGCCCTTGGCTTGCTGACCCTGGGGGGCAGGTTGGGCAGCCTGATATTGAGGGTACTGTTTGTAGGCAGTGCCCTTCCTCGGGTAAAAGGGCTTTTTACCCGAACCCTTCTTCTTATGTGAAGGGGCAGAGGTCTTCCTCGACAGCCTTGTCCGGGTAAGGTGCTCTGTCTCGAGCTGAGCGGCCTTCTCGGTCACGGGTTTGCCAAAAAGGTTCTCACCTCGGCAGGGGACATCAACCAACTTGTCCTGAACCCATGGCTCGAGGTCCGATGACTGCAGCCATGCCTGGCATCAAGCCGCGATGCCGGCAGCCGCTACTCAGGCCGAAGCCTCGAAGCCATCGTAGGTGGTGCGGGAAATGAACTTCGAGCATTCCCGAATCCCTGAGGACAAGGTCTGAAATCTCTGCAAGGGTTCCCCGGAGAGACCAGCAGAGAAGCCGGCCAGTTCTTTGGCCAGGTCCCGCAAGTACATGCCCATGTACAGCTGGTAAGACTGGACACGGCAAGCATCGACCCCTGGAAGCACTTCCTACCGACGCCATCGAGGTTGCGGGCCTCCCTGCCGGGGGGGCACCGCAGAGTGCATCTTCTGGCTCTTCAGACGATACATGGCCAATTCCACAACCATGGAATGGTGTGGTAGTTGTGCTTTCTGGAAACCAGGGCTTTTGCGGAGTCAATAAATGGAATCAACTCGCTTGCTCAGAACCGGCGCCGAGGCTGGGGCCCTCCCACATCCGGAAGAGGAGCCGTTCCAGCATCGGAGGAACCGGGACAGTAAAGGCCTCCTTCGGAGGAGAGTCGTACTGCAGAGCATCGAGCTCCTTGGGATTGGCAGGGATAGCCAAGGCAGAGGCCATATCCCGGACGAACTCCGAGAACCTAGTGTCCTCAGGAGGGGATCTACTCTGGGGATCAGACTGCGGTGAGTCCGACGGGACGCACCGAGTCTTAAAAGTATCGGGAGACTCCTCGTCCTCCGTCTCCCAGGCGGACTCGTCTGAGGAGGAGTCAGGGTCCGACCCCGCGGGGCCCCAAGGCACCCGCGTCGACACCCTCGGTCCCGAACAGGAGGTCGAGGGAGACCTCGACCGAGGACGACTTCGAGCCACGAGGGTCTTGAGTATCGGCTCGGTCTCCGGGGTTGACTTCTAAGTCGACGTCCCGGTGGTCGGGGCAGATGCACCAGGCAGGCTGGCCATCAGTGCCCGCTGCTGCTCCATGAAGGCAGGCTGTCATCCTGAGACTCAGCTCGGGAGACGCAGCAGCCACCGACTCGAGGCCTGGCAGCGCCAAGCCCGACATCGTCTCTCTGGGAGGAGAGTCCACGAGGACTACGGGGCTTACGTGTCCAGCAGACTCTGGCTCCACGCGAGGAACTTTGGCAGGCTTCTCTTGGTTCAGGGGCCAGGGACGGCGGTCGGGGGTCTTAGACCTGGCCCTCAAGGTACCAGGGACCTCCTCCGACGCCGCCTTCGCGAGCCACTTCTTCCTCTTACGTTCCCGGTCGGGGGACCCCCTGTCCGAAGAGCTTCGACAGCGCTCGGGATCGGAATCCCGAGATGTCGAGGCCTCAGACAAGGTCCGGGCCCGGCCGGAGGCAGAGCGAGAAAAACCTTTCCTTTTGATGCTGTCGACTCTTTAGTGCCTTGGAAGACATCTTTCCACATGGTCCACACGACTTTGGGTCGTGGTCAGGGCCAAGGCACCGAAGGCAGCAGTCGTGTGTGTCGGTGAGAGACAATTTTCTTACACCGATCACACTTTTTGAAACCACTGGAAGCCATCGGGGAAAAAATAGCCCCAGCGAGGTCAAAAGACCGGCCTTCCAGTGAAAAATGAAAAAAGGGCGCGAACGCCAGCCACGAAGGGCAAAAAACGAAAAATGAAGAAAACGGGCTCGATACCGGTGTACCGAACCCGGCGGGAGGGGAACCGGCGTCGAACCAGAGAAAAAGAGCGAAAATCGCCGAAGAAAAAAAATCACTTTTATCCGGGAGAACAGGACACACGTCCAATGGGCTTCTCAGGAAAAAAAGAGACTGAGGTAAGATGGCACCTTTAGGCAGGAAGGGAACCGCGCATGCGTGCCAGCATTCCCAAAGGCTTTCATGGAAAGCTGGGGAAATGCTCCGCTGGGGCTTCATCGGCGCCGATGACACCCATATGTGAGGACTGATTTCCTGCTTGGTCCTGGAGAATATTATATATATATATTTTATTTTTTTTTGTGGTCTAGATATTAGTATGCTGTGATTGAGTGAGTCAAAAGCTGCCGTTATGTCCAAGAACATTAAGATAAACCCTTGCTTTGTTTTTTTCAAAGCCTTTTATGTACCTGTTGAATAGTGTTATTAGAAGGGTCTCGACTCCATGTTTAGGCCTGAAGCAGTGTTGTTGAGAATCAAGGGGTGCATGAGAATCTAATGTAATCTTGTAACTGTTGTTGGACTGCTTTCTCAATTATCTTTGCAAGGAAGGATAGGCTAGAGATGGGTCTGTGGGAGCTTGGAGATGCTGGGTCCAGCGAGGCACTCTTTATTTTGGGGCAGATGGATTCACATTTAAGGTTAGTGGGCATGTGTCCTTGTGTTAAGAGAAAGTTGTGTGATTCTGCGCAATATGGGGGTTAGCTCAGCTCAGGCCATTTTGATTCAGGAAACTGGGCATGGGTCCATAGGAGATGTGGTGGTGGTGGTGAGGTTAGTGGAGATGTTATCAATGTTTTCTGGAGAGACCAAGTTGAAGGAACACAAAGCGCTGTCATTTGGGTCAATGTTTGGTACTGTTGGTATTTTATCTGTGGTGTTATGATCCTGACTTCTGAGACACCGCAATCAAGTTAGCACACTGGAAATGAAAATGCTTCTTTTCTTTTTAATTTTATATGTTTGTTCATTCCAAACAAACTGTCAACATACTCGTTGCCCTCTTGCTCCTTCCAAAATAATATTACCAAGTTTTATATAGTCTCTAAGATATTATCAGCAATATTTAACTACTCTGGAAGACAAGGTCAGCTGATTTTGTTGCCTTGGTAAATACCAGAGTCTATACACTCATTAGATGTAATACTCTTGTAATGTTTCCCTCAGTCTAATTCAACTCTTCCACAAACTGATGGTATGTTACTTTAACCTCACTGAAAGACAAACTTAAGGCTCTAAGTCTATTCAAAAAAGGTGGTACAAAAATATTACAATCAGCCACCATGTTAAGCCTCAATAATTAAATGTTCTTAGCCACAGTTTACTTTAAAACTAAACAGTTTTAGGTCTTATTGGGAAGTATAAAGAAGGCTGTCCTGTATCATGTCTCAGTTGGTGGGAATGGTTGTTGCGGTGATGATTAGAGATTGTTCAATAACATCAGGAAAGGTCTCATTGGTACAGATTCTCTGGTCTGGAAGCTCTTCAGGCAGAGAGCTGGCAGTGAGAGATTCAACTATGACCTCAGCAGAACCCACTTCCAGTTCAGGCTGAGTCTGTACGGACACAAATACGAACTTCTCGTCCTCGATGATCAGGTTCCGTAACTTTCTTTGCCGAGGGGTATAGTTTTCAACTCGATTGTGTATCTCTTTGTGACGCCTCAGGTGTGCCTTGAGAGTAAAAACACACAGCATTTGATTGCAATAGATGAACATTCAATACATTCAATAATGAGAATCAAAGTATGTTAGAACAATGACCAGATCATAGCGGTTGAAACTGATGAAGCTTTGTATTAAACACTTGAAACATGTATTAATCTGTAGTTTAAAGGTATTACAACTAGGATCTCCAATACCCCTACAAGATTTATCGACTGGTGCTATAAAAGGAAATGAGTATGCTCAAAAACTAAAACTCAAACCTGATCTTAACAAAACAATTGTCAGTGTAATGTAGCAGTTTTTGAAAAGTGTAAGTTCTAACAGACATCCCAGTGTCTGTGTGTGTGTGCACAGTACAGTTAGAGGGAAAACATGCATCCATCCATGGCCCAGTCAGTATGCTCTAACTATATTTTGGAAGCATCCATGTAGCAATAAGGCAAATCATTCTCCACAATCCATTTCAATTTTTGGTATTCAGCTGCCTTTGTCAATAAAGATGACAGCAGAATTGGAAACTCATCATAAATGCACAAGAGAGCTTCTTTCGATTGAAAGCAAGCTCTACTTCAAGGGGACATAGGATGAAAGTGAAAGGGACTAGATTCGGGACTAATATGCGGAAATATTTATTTACGGAAAGAGTGGTAGATGTGTCAAATGGTTTCCCGGTGGAGGAAGTAGAGACTAGGACAGTATCTGAATTCAAGAAAACATAGACAAATACAAGATCTCTAAAGGAAAAAAAAGGGACTACAGTATTTGATATGGAAGGACAGACTTGATAGGCCATATGTTTTTTTTTTCTGCTGACATGTTTCTATGATTATAGAATAACTTTACCATTGACTGTGGTAATTTATGCCTCCACCATCTGGCAGACCTAGTGGAATTCTGCCATAAACTAAAAAAAACTCCTCTTCCTGGAGCACTTTGGACCAGCCTCTTAACTGTCCACTCATCACAATTTGACCATGTTCACGGTCCAACCCTACTCTGCTGTATGTAAATAGTTAGTTTCACTTTGTTTAGTATTATTTATTGATTCTTATATTCTATAGAACGTTTTTGTTCTGTTTGTTCCAAGTACACTGCTTGTAGATACAGTGGTATAGAAAAGTTGCTAAATAAATAAATAAATTGTAATTTATTCAAAAATCAGAGTTGGATTTCGCACTCCTCTGTGCTGTTACCGATGATTGAAAATCCCTGCTCTTTGAAATTTGAGCAGCTTTATGAAATTAGAGTACAGTTAATTTAGAAGACTTCCTGAATCCATAAACATGAAAAGCTTCTGATTCCACTAGCATGCAACCTACATTTCTGCATCATTTCCATACCTCCTGAACAAGCCTCATCTGACAAAGGTATTCACTTTCAGTCCTTGAGAGTTTCAAGCTGTCAGGTGTTCAGGGAAGGATATCTCTAAATATGCATCAGAAAACTGAGTTACTTACCTGTAACATGAGTTCTCCGGGGACAGCAGGATAAGTCAGCCACAAGTGGTGACGTCATCTGACGGCGCCATAGACGGAAGTCTCTCAGTAGCTCAGAAGGCTTTAGCCTTATGAGCAAGGGCTAGTAGCCCCACCCTTAGCTAGCCAGATTGTCCCCAGCTGAGGTTTGCCAGGCTAGGAGGCGGCAGAGCCGTGTAATGGCTCCTCCCTTCCCTCCCCCCGGGGAGGAGGGTGGGAATGTGTGGCTGACTTATCCTGCTGTCCCCGGAGAACTCATGTTACAGGTAAGTAACTCAGTTTTCTCCTAGGACAAGCAGGATGAGTCAGGCACAAGTGGTGCCTCTCAAGCTGCAGTGTGAGTGTGTGTGTCGTAGGTAGTAGAATCAGGGAGGCAGATCCCAGTGGGTACCGTCAACGTTTTTTATTAACCCGTAACAACCCCACACAATGCACAAAAGGTATGTAGTGCATTTGGAAACAACTATGAACATCCTCACGGCAAGTGAGTGTAACAGTGATCACGTTCACGTAACAATCAATCACATTCAAGTAACATGCTCAAGTAACAAAACAATCATCAGTGTGCAAGTATCGGCATGAAACTACATTCAAGTGTCAGCATGTGCAAATTGCAAATAACAGCATGTGCCTACCAAGTCATCAACCACATCTACATCAAAGTCTGTGACCTTAGCCCAGGGGGCCTAAAGCCTTAGTCCGGAAGGGCCTGCTGTGGCCAACACCGTCTGTCTGAAGGTGGGGCTGCCCTAGTCAAGGCAGGACTGTTTTTGAAAGGTGTGGACGGAGGCCCAGGTTGCGGCCCTGCAGATGTCAGGGACCGGAATGGAGCGAAGGTTGGCAATGGTGGTCGCCAATGCTCGCAGATGATTGGCGTTGACTTTTGGCATGTCTCGAGACCCTGCCCGAGATAGGCAAAAGGTGACACATGATGAAATCCAATTGGAGAGCGTTTGTTTGGAAATCGGGCGGCCTGGCTTGTTGGGGTCATACGAGACAAAGAGCTGAGCCCCTTTTCTGATGGCACAAGTCCATTGGAGGTAACAGCGTAGGGCCCTGATGAAATCCAGAGTGTGGCGCCTCTCCTGCTCTTGACTGGAGTGAGGTTACGGCTGAAAACAGGGCAGCTCAATGGCTTGGTTGATGTGAAAGGCACTCGCCACCTTGGGGACAAACTTGGGGTGCGTCTGCAGGCAGGCATGGTCGTGGTGTAGTATGGTGTAGGGTGGATAATCCACCAAGGCATGTAGCTTGCTGATGCGCCTGGCGTAGGTGATGGCTACAAGGAATAGTGACTTCCAAGAGACGAACTTGAGGTCTGCTGCTAGCAGGGGCTGAAAGGGCTCATGTGTGAGCTGATCTAGGATGACATTCAGGTCCCAAGGCAGGAACAGGTTCCCGAAAGGGGGGCCGGAGGTTGGCCAGATCTTTCATGAAGCAAACTACTAGGGGGAGTGTGGCTACAGAGGCATCTCCTGGACAGTCATGGAATGCTGCTATGGCGGACCCGTATGGATTGTGTTTTGAGTCCACTTGCGGGAGAGAGAGAGGATAGGTACTGGAGGATTTGAGGCACTGGACATGAGAAGGGGCCCAGGAGGTGCGAGGCACACTACATGCTGAAACGGCGCCACCTGAGGTAGTATGATTTCCTGGTGGAAGGGCGTCGTGACGCGAGTATTACTTGTTGGACCTCAGCCGAGAGATCAAGGGACGACAAGATCATCCTTTCAACTTCCAAGACGTTAGCGAGAGCGTCTGCAGGTTGGGATGTAGGGTCCTGCCGCTGTCCTGGGAGATCAAGTCCGGTCTCAGGGGCAGGCGTGCTGGTGGTTCTACGGCCAGGCGGCGCAGGTAGGGAAACCAGACCTGCCTGGGCCAGTGGGGAACCACTAGAATGGCTAGCGCCTTGTCCCTGATCAAGCGCTGGATTGTTCTTGATATGAGAGGGATGGGAGGGAAGGTGTAGATCAGTGGCCACTCCCCCCAATGCACGTCAAAGGCATTCGCTGAAAACCTGTTGCGTGCCGGGTGTTTGGAGCAGAACAGGGGGCACTTAGCATTCTCCGCAGTTGTGAAGAGATCGACTGATGGTTGTCCACATCTCGCGAACAGGAGAGCCGACACGTCCTCGTGGAGTGTCCATGCATGAGGGCTTAGCTGTCGGCTCAGGTGGTCGGCTAGTTTGTTTTCTATTCCCGGAAAGTAGCAAGCCTGGAGGGTGCAGTTGTGGGAGAGCGCCAGGTGCCAGAGCTTCCCTGCACAGGTGGCACAAACCTGTCCCCCCTTGTTTGTTGATGTAGAACATTGCTACCTGGTTGTCGGTTTGTATCCTGACCGGTTTGTAAGTTATGTGCTTCCTGAAGGTCAGAGCATAGCGAACGGCTCTGAGTTCTAGGATGTTGATGTGGAGAGTCTTCTCCAACGCCGACCAAGGTCCCTGCGTGCGAAATTGAAGACAGTGCGCCCCCATCCCACTGCTGACGCATTGGTGGTGATGGCGAGTTGGTGAACTGGTGGCTGTAGGTGTCTGCCTTGCGAAAGGTTTGAGTGTGTCCACCAGCGAATTGCCCTGGCTACCATCGTGTTGATGGGAATCTCCATGGATAGCGGTTGTGTGTGCTGGCACCAGTTGGACTGGAGGTGCCATTGCAGGGTCTGCATGTGCAGTCTCGCGAGTGGGAGAACATGCGTGGATGCTGCTATGTGGCCCAGAAGACGCAGGAGGCTTCGCGCCGATGAGGTTGTGGAGCTGCGTATGTCGTTGGCCAGGCTGATAATGGACCTCTTCCTGCTCTGCGGGAGGAATGCCTTGGCCAAGGGTAGTGTCTATATAGGCTCCAATGAATTCCAGCCTCTGTGTCAGGTTGAGGTGGTATTTCGAGTGGTTCACCAGGAAGCCCAAAGATGATAGGAGAGAGGTGGCCTCTGACGGCTGCCCATAGGTACATCGGGGAGTGTGCTGATATCAGCCAGTCGTCCAGGTAGGTAAAGACGCATATGCTGTGTTTGCGTAGGTGGGCAGCTGCCACTGCGACACATTTGGTGAAGGACCTGTGGGGCGGGGGAGAGTCCGAAGGGTAGGACTCTGTACTGAAAATGGGTTCCCAGCACTTGGAAACGCAGGAATCTCCTGTGCTGCTTGCAGATGGGAACGTGAGTGTATGCATCCTGAAGATGCAGAAAGGCCAACCACTCCTTAGGTTGGATGAGGGGCAGGATGGCATTCAGGGAGTGCATCCTGAATTTCTCCTTGACGATGAATTTGTTGAGTTTCCGAAGGTCGAGGATGGGGCGTACCTCCCCTGACTTCTTGGGAACGAGGAACTATTTGGAGTAAAATCCCATATTGTGTTGGCTGGGAGGAATAGGTTCTATAGCTCTGGAAGAGAGAAGTGATATTATCTCCGAAGCCCATCGGTAGGAGGAGGTGAGTTGGGACGCTGCTGGAAGGTGGGTTGAGTTGGGACTGAAGAAAACTTGATGCAGTAGCCCTGTTTGATGATGTTGAGGACCCATTGGTCGGTGGTAATTGTTTCCCAGGCATTCAGAAACGCAGCTATGCGGCCACCCGTGGGGAGGGTGCACCGCCAGTCAAAAGCTTGGATTGTTTTTACCCGGCACAGAGGGGGCGCTCTTCTTCTGAGTGCGTTCGCACTGCCGCTGCTTGGGCCAGTATGGCGTCTGGTAAGTCTGTTGCTTGTATCAAGGTTGCTGCCATTTGCAATGAGAGTTGTAACGCTTGGAGGTAGATTTCTGGTTGAACCCTTTACGGTAGGTATGAGAATGCTCCATCCCTTCTTCCACTAGAGTCTGGAGGGTGGTGCAGTGTTCCCTCATATCGCTGACAGTGTCTTTGACCTTATCCCCGAAAAGGGTGTCGCTGGCACAGGATGTGTCGGCGATCTTATCATGAGAGTCCTCCCGCAGGCTTGAAGCGCGTAGCCAGGCTAATCTGCGTGCGGAGATGGCTGTCCCAGAGGTTCTTGCGGCTGCCTCAAAGGCATCGAAGGCCGCGCAGCCTTGGTGTTTGATGCAGTCTTCCAGGTCTGTCAGAGCCGTATTGATGGATGTATGGGGTTCTGTAACCTGGGAAGCAATAGCTGCCTTGAGGTTGGCGATAAGGAGGTCTTGATAGAGTGCATGCTGGAATTGACGTGCTGCCACTCTGGCACTCAGCATGGCTCCCTGGTAGACTCGTTTCCCCATATCATCAAGTAACTTGTGATCCTTGCCCGGTGGAGGGGGGGGGGGGCGTTGGCCGTATTCTGCGAGGATTTAGACCGCTTGAGGGCTGATTCTACCACTATGGACTGGTGGGGGAGATGAGGCTTCTCGAAACCCAGGGAAGGCTGGACCACATATTTTCCATCCAGTTTACGAGGGCAGGCTGGGTTGGAGGCTGGGGTAAGCCACACTTTAGCCAAGTTGTCCCGCAGAAGTTGGTGGATCGGCAAGGCGGCACTAGACTTGGGGGCTTCCACAGATTTGAGGGTACTTTGAACTTCAGCGTGTTGATCCGTGGCGTCAACCGACGCTATGGACAGTGCAGAGGTAACCTTGCGCAGGAATTTCGGGTAAGTCAGGTCCTCCTGGACGAGGGGATTGGAGGAGGGAGGAGTTTCCTTGGTGGTGAGTGCACCACCAGAGTTAGACTGGTCCTCAGCACCCTCTTCTTCTCCAGTTTGTGGATCCGGGAGGCACGTAGATGGCGGTGTATTTGGTAGGCCCTGGAGGGTCGTCGTCTTTGCCACGGCAGTGGTAGTTGGCACGGTGGGCTGATCAGATGGAAGGGCTGACAGAGTGGTGGCCCATTGTTGCAGCATAGTGGAGAGTAGTTTGAGGGTCTCCTGTTGGTTAGAAGGCTTGCTTGGCTCTGCTTCTGCTGGTGGGGGTGAAGGGTGATACATGGAGGGCGTATCCTCAGCCGTTCTGAGGGACGAAGAGGGTGAGGCAGGCCGATCATGACCAGAAGAGAAGGGACTGCTGATGCCAAGGCTGTCATGCGTTGAGCTGCTGTGGCGACAATCACGCTTGCTGGAGGGTTTCCTGTTGTGCCTCCAGTGGTGTGATGAACTCTTCCTTTGGCGTTGGGGTTTGCATCCCTGGCTCCGGCTCCAGCTGCGCTGTCTGCATAGATGTTGACCGGTGCTCCTATGCCTGTGGGCGCTTCTGTGCCAGCACCTGCTGGCCTCCTGCTCCGATGGCTGTTCCTGCTCTTGCTCCGCTGGCCGCTTCTGCTCCGCTGGCTGCTCCTTTGATGTGTGCTCCTGCTCCGAAAGCTGCGTTGACGCTGTGGGGAGTCCCGATGCCGGTGTCGTTCTGACGTGGCAGTCAGCTGTTCCGCCGCAAACCCGGAAGTGAGGGCGGAGCCAGGGGGAACTCCAGAAGAGGAGGCGGAGCCAGCAACCGCATGGAGGGGAGCATCTGGTTTCAATGGCCGACCTTCACAGCGAGAGATGGAGGCCTGGATAGGCGCGTCTCTGGCTGGAGCAGCAGGAAGTCCGTGGAAGCAGCAGGGACTGTCCTTGGCGAACGGGGTAGTGGCGTTAAGGTGGCAAGAGACCCGGTGGAAGTCACGGGTTCTGCGGGAGCATCGGTGTTGGCAGCAGGCTCCGGAGTGGAGGCAGAATTCTCCAGAGGGCCGAAGAACTCATAGAGGGCATGTTTGCGATGCTTTCTAGCCCAGGGAGACATGCGAGCACATACAGGGCAGTTCTCTACGGGGTGCTCCTTACCTAGGCATCGGAGGCAGTATTGATGAGCGTCTGAGTTGCTCATCTTCCTGGAGCACTTGGAGCATTTCTTGAACCCCGGCTTTGGCATGATCAGGTACTGTTCTTCCTTGATCTTGTGGAATTATTGTAGAATTGTTCTTCTTCTTCTGGATTTGGTAGAATATTGTAGGAATTTTTAGGACAGAGAAAAAACGTCTTGCTGCTGAAGGCGGAAGACAAAGCCTGGCTAGCTAGGGGCGGGCCTATGGGTGGGGCTACTAGCCCTTGCTCAGAAGGCTAAAGCCTTCTGAGCTACTGAGACACTTCCGTCTATGGTGCCGTCGGATGACGTCACTTCCTGCTTGTCCTAGGAGAAAGATTTGCATACGATAGAGGTAATTAAGAAAACCTTTGATTTCATAACTGTTATCCATAAGTGTTGGATGCTATGTAAAAAATAAACTCTAGATTGAGTACATCAAGTTCACCATGAAAATATGGCATATCATACCCCATGTGAAGTATGACAACAGTTTATGATTCCTAATATCAGTATCCAGGTGAGGAATATTTCAGGGAGATTCTGTCACCTCTCTTGTTTTGTATAGCACTTAATCCTTTGAAAACTATTAATTTTTGGAGTTACAGATTTAGCCTTAACCCCAAAGAAAGTAAAGATCCAGAAATAAGATCACACTTACTATTTGTAGATGAGTTGAACCTCTGCAGCCCTAGCGATCAAGACCTAGCAGAACAACTCTGTATAATGAAAAGCTTTTCCGATGACGACAGGATGATTTCTGGCCTGGACAAATGCACTGAGGCAACCTTCCTTAAAGGAACAATGAGCAAAACTGAGGAAAAGAAAAAGTTTGACTATGTCTGTGATATTAAAGGAATAGAGGAAAGAGCAGCAAATCCAGCATAAATTACTGAGAAAAAAGATCAGCAAAGAGTATTACAGGGGATTAAAACTGATACTGAAAACATCACGGAATAAGATACAAGCTAGCAATCAGCTTGCAGTCCCTGCACTCTCATAGAGCTCTGGACCTGTAGAGTGGCCTTTTAAATGGTTTGAAAAACTGCATGTATGAAGTAGAAAATTACTTCATGCTCACGTGGTTATTTTGTGAGAATCACTGTATACAGAGATTGTACATTCTTAGAGATTGAAGAGAAATCGGCCTCAGAGAAATTCATTATTTATGCACACAGGGCTGTCATCATAGACCTCCAGGCTTATTTAACAGCATCAATAGACCAAATACACAAACAGTGTTATAGTATGAAAGTAAATGGGAAAAACAAAGCATTACTCCAGGAACCATATGTGGATCAAAATTAGACACATGAATGATTAAGGAGAGGAGAACTGAAGCTTAAGGATGAGAGAATGACAGTGGAATACAGACTAGATGGTTTACAGCAAGCATATTAATAACTGGGAAAGCTGACATACTGTATGTAGATTCTGTAAGAAGAGCTGGAAATGGTCATTCATCTTGTAACTGGCTGCCAAGGTCTGAAGACAAAACATGTCTATAAAAAGCATAATAAAGTGGCATGTTTCATCCATTGGAAACTTTGTAAATGCTACAGTATTGCTGGGATTGCTCTAAGAGAATTATGGAACATGAAGAGTTTGTGATCCCCTGCGATATTCCCATTCTGACAGAGAAAGTTGGATGCAAGCAAACTGAACATAGTGATAAAGGAGAATGCCAGAAAGCCATCAATTATCAAAGTGACAGTTTCACTGGATTATTTTGTGAATCCGATGGAGAGGGAGAAGATCCTAAAATATCAAAACATGCAGTCAGAGACCAAGAAAATGTGGGAGAAAGATCCAGAAATATTTCCTATCATATTGGCAGCTACAGGATGGACTAAAAGGAATTGTCAAGCACACCTTGATAAAGCGTAGTTACTCACCTGTAACAGGTGATCTCCGGGAACAGCAGGAATTTAGTCTTCACATATAGGTATCGTCGGTACCGACGGAGCCTGCGTGGGAACGCTCCCCAGCGTCCAATAGGAACACTTTTGGGAGCATCCCTCAGCACATGCGCGCTGCCTTCCCGCCTTTCCAACTGTCCCTCTTCAGTTAAGTTTGTAGCTGAGTGAAAGGATAGAGGGAGAGAGGAAAGAGACAGAGAGACAACTCCTAGGGGAGGCGGGTGGGTTGTGAAGATGAGGATGAGGGGAATGGGTGGGAAGGCATAGAGGAAGTCCTGACCCCAGTGAAGGAGGAAGGCGACCCTTGCCTGGCAATTGTGAGCCAGAATTCTGGAACAGAATCGGAGAAGTTTGGCATTCAGTGGACTTGCAAAGAGGTCTATGTCTGGGGTTCCCCAGATTTGAAATATCTTTGTCACCTGGTCTAGGTGGAGAGACCATTTGTGAGGCAGCAATACTCAGCTGAGTTTGTCTGCCCAAAGGTTTTGAATGCCTGGAAGATATACCACAAGAAGGTGAATTTGATGCTCTCTGGCGAGGGCCCATAGTCGTAAAGCTTCGTTGCATAACGACAGAAAGCCTGTTCCGCCCTGCTTGTTCACGTAGAACATGGCTACTTGATTGTCCGTTTGGACTAGGACTGTCTTGTAGCTGAGCTGGGCATGGAATATCGGAAGAGCTAGATAGATTGCTCTGAGGTCTAGGAGGTTTATGTGAAGACAAGCCTCCTGTGGAGTCCAGGTACCCTGGGTGGAGAGATGGTGCAGGTGTGCTCCCCATCCCACCTGTGATGCATCTGTTAGGGTGGCCTGGAATGGGGGTTGTTGGAAAGGAGATCCCACTAAAAGATTCTCCAGTGACTGCCACCATTGTAGGGACAAGATCGGTCGTTGTGAGTTTGATATCTTGTCCAACAGACGTCCTGTGGCCTGTGTCCACTGTGTGGATAGGGTCCACTGGGCTGCTCGCATGTGGAGGCGAGCATAGGGAACTACATGAACTGTGGATGCCATATGTCCCAGTAATTGCAGCAGTTCTTGAGCAATTAGGGAGGACTTTCTCGCTGCTTGAGAAGCTAGTTGCACTATGCTAAGACAGCGGGGCTGTGGGAGGAAAGTCCTTGACTGTCTGGTATCTAAACAAGCTCCTGTGAACTCCAGGGTCTAAGAAGGAACAAGTTGGGATTTTGGGAAGTTTATGACCAATCCCAAGTATTGGAGGATTTGCATTGTACGAGAGTGCAGAGCTGGCTTCTGGAATCAGGGGGGCTCGAATGAGCCAGTCACCAAGTAAGGGAAGACGAATATCCCTAGGGTTTGAAGGAATGCAGCTACTACTGCCATGCATTTCGTGAATACTCTTGGTGCTGAAGCCAGACCAAAAGGAATAACCCTGTATTGGAGGTGATTTCCCTTGAAAAGGAATCGTAAGAATTTCCTATGATCTGGATGGACATACAGTCAGAGAACGTGGTACAAAAACCAAGGACTACGAATTCTATCAAAAACCTTTTATTGATAATACCAGTACGTTATGTCAACCCGACACAGGCCGTGTTTCGTTTATACTTCATCAGGGGTGAAGGCAAACTGAAAACAGGAGAAATAAAATAAATAAAAGTAATAACAAAACATTATACATTTGTACTCATAAAAATAATAATTATACACAGGTAAATATTAAAAACATATAAAAAACAATATTGAAAAATAGGACAAAATGTTGGAATGCTATACTTGATCACTATGCTAAAAAAGGGGAGATAAGAATATAAAACCAATAAACTTAAATAAAATACATAGTACAAATCAATTAAGCATATGTATAAAAAAAGCATAAAAATTAACAGAAAACCTAAAAATGTACACACATATGAACATTATAAATAAATAAAAAGATGATATACAAACCGAACAAGAGCATAAAAGACAGGATCGTGGCAATGAAAACAGTCAAAAACACACATACCGGTATCATGAACTCCTTTAGCTAAAATCTATAAGTAAAGAAAATGAGGAGAGAGGAAAGAAAAAAAGAAGTGAGTCTGAGGGAAGTCGAACCTCCGCGTGCCAAAAGCCCAATTTTTGTAAATATATATGACCAGGCACGATAAAAAACACTTGACAGGTAACAGAGTCCTTGAATAAAAAGTACTATAAAGCTGTAACCCCAAATTGAAAAAAAAAAGGGGGAAGAAACGGGCACCATCAATCCCTTGTGAAAAATATTTAAAATAAGCCCACCACCATGTAGAACTACCAACATCATAAAGGCATCCGGGACACCAAAAGTTACTACTTTCAACAAACCGAACATTAAAAAAGAGAGGGAACAAGCTATAGGAAAAGATGTATTACTTACGATAGTCAAACTATCATCCAATATACTAGAAGAGAGCAGAGGAAGCCATTGTTACATAATTTAAAACAGACTCAGTGCAACAAGAGAACACCTACAAACCCCGCTTGAATAAAGTATGAGGGTTGCTATTTATATTTCTGGCCTAATAATGAAAAAACAAATATTTATGATCGAAATTGGTTTTATTGTTTTTCAAAATATTCTCCATGAAGATCAATACACTTTTGCATGAGTTTGAACCAATTTTCGAAGCACTTTTTCCACTCCGATTGAGGTAACTCCAAAACATGCGTTTTGAATGCATCAACCGCATCTTCGGGTGTTGAAAACCGTTGACCACGTAATTTGTTTTTGATGTGTGGGAATAAAAAGAAGTCATTGGGTGCCAAATCAGGGCTGTACGGTGGATGACCCATCAATTCGATGTTTTGGCCGGTCAAAAATTCCTTTGTTTGAGCCGATGTGTGAGAGCTCGCATTGTCATGATGAAAAATTATTTGCCTCTTCTTCGACTTTTTCCGAATTTCTCCGAAGACTTCTGGTAAACAAATGATCGTGTACCATTCAGAATTGACCATCCTACGTTGCTCTAACGGCACTGTCGCCACGTGACCGGTAATGCCGAAGAAACAGGCAACCATTTGCTTCAATGTGCTTCTTCCGCGAACAACTTTTGTTGGATTTGGCTCGTCTTGGAAGACCCATACAGTCGATTGCTGTTTTGTTTCGGGCTCATATGCATAGATCCATGATTCGTCACCTGTGTAGATGTTATACACAGTCTTTGATGCACCTTGAACGTATTTTTTCAACATTTCCTTGCACCAATCGACATGAGCCTTCTTTTGAGCTTTTGTCAGATTACGCGGGATCCAACGCGAACAAATCTTTTTTACGGCCAAATGATCATGCAATATCTTATTAATGCTTGTCATACTAATGCCCAAAGATGCCTCAATCTCACGGTATGTCACATGACGATCTTGCTTTATCAGTTCACACACAGCATCGATATTTTCTGGCACAACAACCGATTTTGGACGACCCTGACAGAATTCGTCCTGGAGCGAACGTCGGCCACGATTGAATTCGTTATACCAGTTTTTTACAGTGCTGTAGGATGGTGCTTTATCGCTATATAAAAAATTAAGTTCATCGATGTACTCTTGTCTTGATAATCCACGTCGAAAGTTATGAAAAATAATCGCACAAAAATGTTCATGAGTTAATTCCATTTTTCGCCCGAGATGAATTTTTCAAGTTACTGTAAACAACAAATCACGCTCAAATGATAAAATGTTATGAATAAGGTTATGTTCAACAATGTCAGTGTTCCAACGGAACCATTGGATGGTGCCTGGCAACACTTACTGTTGCTAAGGCCAGAAATATAAATAGCAACCCTCGTATAAAGCATACCAACTCACTGTAAAGAGAACATCAAAAAAGTCATCACTGCAAAGTGCTGTGACTGGAAAAGAAGAACGCTGCCATAAGCTACAACCCACAGCACATGCGCTGGCGTTTTTTATGATTCTTAAACATCTGGTTGGATTTCTCTACGGAAGCACGATGTTTTTGTTCCCTCTCTTTTTTAATGTTCGGTTTGTTGACAGTATGGATTGATGGTGCCTGTTTCTTCCCCCTTTTTTTTGATTTGGGGGTTACAGCTTTATAGTACTTTTTATTCAAGGACTCTGTTACCTTTCAAGTGTTTTTTTTATCGTGCCTGGTCATATATATTTACAAAAATTGGGCTTTTGGCACGCGGAGGTTCGACTTCCCTCACTCACTCTTTTTTTCTTTCCTCTCGCCTCATTTTCTTTACTTATAGATTTTAGCTAAAGGAGTTCATGATACCGGTATGTGTGTTTTTGACTATTTTCATTGCCACGATCCTGTCTCTTTTATGCTCTTGTTCGGTTTGTATGTCATCTTTTTATTTATTTATAATGTTCATATGTGTGTACATTTTTAGGTTTTCTGTTAATTTTTATGCTTTTTTATACATATGCTTAATTGATTTGTACTATGTATTTTATTTAAGTTTATTGGTTTTATGTTATCTCCCCTTTTTTAGCATAGTGATCAAGTATAGCATTCCAACATTTTGTCCTATTTTTCTATATTGTTTTTTATATGTTTTTAATATTTACCTGTGTATAATTATTTTTATGAGTACAAATGTATAATGTTTTGTTATTACTTTTATTTATTTTATTTCTCCTGTTTTCAGTTTGCCTTCACCCCTGATGAAGTATAAACGAAACACGGCCTGTGTCGGGTTGGCATAATGTATTGGTATTAATAAAAGGTTTTTGATAGAATTCCTAGTCCTTGGTTTTTGTACCACGTTCTCTATATGTCCCTTTCTGACGTGGTTTTTTGCTTTTCGTTGGACCTGTGATCTGGATGGATCAGAATATGAGTATATGCATCCTTTAGATCTAGAGAGCAAAGCCAATCCTGACTTTGAAGATATGGCAGAAGAGTTCCCAGAGAAATCATTTTGAACTTTTCTCAGAACAGATATTTGTTCAATTCTCTGAGGTCTAGAATGGGTCTGTGTCCTCCTGTTTTCTTTGGAATAAGAAAATAGGAGGCGTAGAACCCTGTTGGGGAATGGATACTTCCTCTATTGCTTCCTGATCAAGGAGTGTTTAGACTTCTTGATCCAGTAGATTGTCTGGAGAGGTTTGGGAATTGAACTGTCTTACGATTGTAGGAGGGGGCATGCTGTGAAAATGAAGCTTGTACCCTTCCCCTACAATGGACAGAGTCCAATTTTCTGCTGTTATTTGGTGCCATCTGTTGACAAAATGACACAACCTGCCCGGAATGTTTAGGGGTTCTGGACCCTTCTTCAGAGGCAGGAAAGCTAAGTTCTCTAGGAAGGAGTCAAAGCCTTTGAGGGGGCTGAGCCTGTGAAGCTGGTTGAGCTCTCGGGCCTTTTGGCTTCTTTTGTTGTTTGGATTGTTGCTGTTGTCCCTTTTGGGCAACTTGACCCTGAGCTTGCCCTTGCTGGGTATAGGATGGATAAAACTTCCTCTTTTTGCTGAAAAAGGGTTTTTTTAATAGGGCTTTTTCTTGGCTGGAGCGGCTGTAGATTTTGACAATCTGTCTAAAATGAGCCTGTCAGTATCTATCTCATTAGCCTTTTCCTGCCAATTCTTGCCAAAGAGGTTTTCTCCTGTGCAAGGGATGTTTCCTAATTTGTCCTGTACCCAAATCTCCAAGTCTGATGCCTGAAGCCAGGCAATCCGACGTGCACCAATGACAATAGCAGAAGTTCCGCTGATGCATTCATAGCAGTCAAAGGCTGCACGATTTACAAACTTGGAAATGTCTTGAGCATGCTTGACAAGAGTAAGGAAGTCTTGTCGTTTGTCATCAGGGAGAAGGGGGCTCATAAGCTCCAAGTCTCCTGTGACTTCTTTGAGGAACATTCCCATATATAAAATATACGAGCTGATCCTAGCTGAAAGCATCGAAGCCTGAAATGTTTGACGCCCAAAGGCGTCAAGAGTCCTGCATTCACGATCTGGAGGATTGGATGCATGTCTTTTTGCACTTTTCATTCTACGCATGGCTGATTCCACTACCATTGAATGGTGTGGCAGCTGAGTCTTTTGAAAACCAAAACATGGTGTAACTCGATACATGGTATCGAGTCTCCTAGAATGAGGAGATGTGGTCAGAGGTGTTTCCCACATTCTGAGCATCAAATCATGAAGAATTTCATGAATGGGCAGGGTAGTTGCCGCTTTGGGAGCCTTAGGGTACTGGAGTATTTCCAATTCCTTTGCTCTAGGTTCTTTTTCAGGAGCTACCGTGATTGATAGGCCTCGGGCCACATCACAAATAAAATCCTGAAAAGACATGTCCTCCGGAGGAGACATTCTGCGTTGAGGAGAAGAGGAGTCTTCCGGAAGAAGTACTCTGGTACTGACAGAGTTATCCGAGTCATCGGAATTGGAAGATTCGAAGCATCTCTGATCCCGATGTTCATGCAAAGCACGGGGTCGGTATCGATTGAAGTCGGCACAGAGTTGGTCCGTACCGATCTGTCGATGCCCGAAAAAGTCAGCATGGGCAGAATTCCCACTGGGGCCGGTACCATCTATGCTGGTACCGGTACCATCTATGCTGGTACCGGTATTGGTACTGGCATCGGCATCGGTGTCGGTACCGGTGCCCGTTGAACCGTCAGTAGCGGTGTCAACGGTACCGCAGCTGTAAGGAGAGCTGCAAGACTGCGTTCAATAGCGAGGAATCTCTGGTCTATCGACACTGCCGATGCCTGGGTGTCGGTACCGGTAGAAGCGGCCGGAACCCCTGAGCATGGCACCAGTAGTTCTGCCGAGGTCGAGGCCTTGAGAACATCCTGGAGCCCCGTTAGTGCTTTGGAGGCCGAAGCCTCCCGCCGGGGCTGTTTTGCCGGTATAGTTTCCTCAAGGGCAATGCCAATGGCTTCTCAATGCTTAGAAGGAGATCTACCCTTTGAGGACCGGCTCTTATGTTTAGTTACCTGAGATCCATGGGAGAAAGACAAGGCTCTGGAAGGCAATGGACATCACATCTGTTAGTCATCCCCATACAAGAGGAACACTCCGATGGAGAATGGTCAGGGCCTAAACATTTGAGACACCAGTCATGGGTGTCGGTGACGGAAATGGTACCGCCACACTTAGTACATTTTTTAAAACCACTAGCTGGTTTTTCCATTTTTCAGGAAAATGGGGCCTAATGCCCAAAATGGCACCTAGCATTAAAAAGAAAATGTTTCTCAAGAGAAACACTTCAGAAGTATATATATATATATTTTTTTTTTTTTTTTTTTTAAAGAAGAAAAGAGAATCAGCAAGCGTCAAGCGGAGGCAGGCGCGACCAGAAGAAAAACAAGTTTAAAGAAGACATTTTCTGCGGTGACAGGATATGTGACCTGTCGGCTCCGCAGAAAACGAAGAACTGAAGAGGGACAGTTGGAAAGGCAGTGCGCATGTGCTGAGGGATGCTCCCAAAAGCGTTCCTATTGGATGTTGGGGAGTGTTCCTGCGCAGGCTCAGTCGGTACTGACGATACCCACATGTGAAGACTACATTCCTGCTTGTTCCTGGAGATGTGGCCTATAGATGTTACATCTTATGAAGGAAGCTCTCTTTGGCATGATGCATGTACTAAGGCAAGCATTAGCAGTAAATTTGGGAGACTGAAATAATGTTCCACATACGAGGATAGAGAATAGAGAATAGAATAAGGACTCCAAGGCCCATTTACTCCACCCAGTTTACATACTGTACACTTTCTCTAGACAGCTAAATACCTGCAGTCTTTCTTTACCAGTCTGCACCTTTACAATGAAATCTCTAGGATGAAAAATTATTTAGAAAAACACATTCATACCTGCCGTGTGAACTTGTACCCACATTCCGTGCACTCAAACTTCCTCACGCCTTTGTGTCTCCTCACATGGACACGCAGCTGCTCAATAGCTAAAGAGAGTTATTTAAACAA
Source organism: Ichthyophis bannanicus (assembly GCA_033557465.1). NCBI lineage: Eukaryota > Metazoa > Chordata > Amphibia > Gymnophiona > Ichthyophiidae > Ichthyophis > Ichthyophis bannanicus. The sequence goes on from CM066042.1 coordinate 78,614,868, forward strand.
AAAGTCACATACTGTACACTCTAACTTGTAATGCATAAAATCAAAAGATTTCAGGATGGTGAGAATGGGATTTTTTTTTTTTATTATGTATCAGCTTCTCACACCATTAATCATGCCATTTTCTTATCTAGACTATAGGAAACTGGGATTTGGCAGTCAATTATAATTTGATTTAGCTCTTTTCTCTCTGGCCAGTTATCAGGTAAGGATAAATAAGGTTTCAAGATGAAAAAGTTTTAACCTCTGGACTTCCACAGTGGTCTGCTTTACTGGCAGTATTATTTAACATCTACCTATGTCCCCTTTGTGCCATATTTGAGAATTACAGTATAGGTTATCAAATTTATGATGACAGTATGCCCCTGTCTCTAACAACGGCAGATGTTTTTGTTTGGTTAACTACTATTTGTCTTTCACTGAATCTGAAGCTCTGTTTGTGACCAGGACTCTGACTTTGGCGTATGTTTACTAAAGGTTTTAATGTGCATTAATGACGTTAACATGCATTAATGTGCCCATAGTCCTTTTATTTCTATAGGTACAAATACACTTAACATGCACTAATCTTTAGTAAACATACCCCTTAGAGTCAACTATTTGAATAAATGATTGATTTGGACAAAGGCTCACTAATGTGACATTTTACTTACCAGTTAATGTCCTTTCCATGAGTCCTGCTAAACTAGTCCAAAAAAGTGGGCTGTGTTCCCCTACCAGATGATTGGTGGAGACAAATGAAAAGACCACATTTCAATCACATCACTCCCATGCCTCTTTTTGCCTCAGAACTCTGCTGCGCGGCTAATCTTCTGCCAGCCCCGATATACCCATTTAACCCCCCTTCTTGTCACTTCATTGGCTCCCCTTCCATTTCGGCATCCAATTCAAACTTCTTTTTCTGACCTATAAAATGCATTCATTCTGCTGCTCCACCACTACCTCTCCTCTCTCCTTACATACCCTCTCGTGAACTCTACTCTTTCAATAGCCTGCTTCTTTCTTTGCCCTTTTTTACCACTGCTAACTCCAGACTTCGATCCTTTCACCTTGCTGCTTCTTATGCCTGGAACAAACTACCAGAGTCTGTACGCAGGGGTGGCCCAAGGTTTTCTGTCACCCTAAGCAGAAGCCCTGGCCATACTGCAACCCCTGCATGACAAGCTGCCCTCCCCCCCTCTGATTGTAGTGGCAGAGTCAGGGGGGCTGGGCTCAGCTCAGCGGCAGGCCTCGTGTTCCAAAGCACATGGCCTGTTGCAGAGTCTAGCTTCTCCCCCCCCCCCTTGCTGCTGGAATCAATGGCAGCTCGGCATGGCTTAGCACGGAAGGGGAGGGGGGAGAGGAGGGCAATGCCCAGAGCTCTGCCACCCTAAGCAGCCACCGAGCTTGCCTAGTAGACAGGTCGGCTCTGTCTGTATGCCAGGCTTCATCTCTCCCTCTTTTCAAATCCATGCTAAAGGCGCACCTCTATAAGGCTACTTTTGGATTCTGATCCTTTGTTTTCCTTGTGTCTCCTTACCTTTCCCTATCTGTACCTTTATCTTGCCTAGATTGTAAGCTCTGATGAGCAGGAACAGTCTTCTATATATGCGTCTGTGCAGCACTGTGTATGCCTTGTAGCGCTATATAAGTGTTTCATAGCAGTAGCAGCCAGTAGAGGTTCCTTCAGTATTTGACCCAAGCATATTGGAGAAACATGGCAAGCCTCATACAACCTCAATCATGGACAACAATGTGTGACCAACGGTAGAGAACTATGTACAAGAAAGCATAAACATAAGGCTGGCAGTAGAAACATCAAGAGAGATGGCAGCTTGGCCGCCTCAGGAGCCAATTGCCGAGCACCGCACCATCACTCAAGAGAGGCGCCAAATCCACATGTTTACTAGCTTGGTAGACCTCCTCTGGACTCCGAGCAGAGCGGAGGCCACCACTGGAAAGTAACTCTTACGTGCAGGCTGTCTCCTTTCAAGAGTCAAGCCATAAGTGAGAAGAGAACCGGGTCCTCCAGGACAATCTGTCCATGCTGCAAGAGACCCAGAGACTGAGGCAATCGAAGAAGAGGCACCTGCAGGAGCTGCATCAAGCCTCTCAGACCATGCTCTCTTCGGCCAATACGGTGCCACTAGAACAATCCAGCCTGGGTGATGGCCTATATGCAGAATTGCACGCCCCACCAGGGGCTACTGGGGTGACATGTACAATCAGTGCTGACTTGGCCAAGGCTGGATCAGGATGTAGACGCCCTCTGACCCAGTCTCCATGTGTCGAATGAAGAAGCAGCAAACTTCAGCACTGGAGTGGGTTGCCATCAGATCCATTTTAAGGTGACCTCAGCAGTGCAGAATCAACTGAAACGACTTCTGACTCAACTCCCACTCTCCAGGATCCAGAGTGCCAGTTGAGGAAGTCCACATCCACACTATCCACCCCGGCAATGTGCTGAGCCAACAAGGCTAGGAGGTTCTTCTCCACCCAGGAAAACAGGAAAGCCATCTCCAGAGCTACCCCAGCATTCCTTGTGCTACCTTACTGACTGACATAAGCCACTACCATAGTGTTATCTGAAAACAATCAAACCACCTGGCCTTCAATCGGAGGCTGGAAACACAGCAGAGCCAACCAGATGGCCCTCGTCCTTGAGGCGATTGATGGACCACACTGCTTCCCTGTGATTCCAATGGCCCTAGGTCATATAGTCTTGGCAATGGACTCTCCAGCCTGAGACTCTGGCATCTGTAGTCTAAGGATCCAGGAGAAATCATTCAGTGGCACGGCCTTCTTCAGATGACAGGGTTGCTGCACACACTGCAGGCCGGATTTCACCAATGGGAGTAGGAACCTGAGCGCCAACTCCGGAACCACAGAGTCAACCAGGACTGCTGGAGCGGTTGCATATGAGCACATGCTAATGGGACCATCTCTATGGCCATCAATCCGAGGAGCTGAAGAGAAGCCCAGACTCTGGGAGCCTGCTGCACACAGAACAGCACCAGGCAATCCAACAGACTGACATACGCCTCTGGCAAGAAAACTCTGCCCACTCGAGAGTTTAAACATGTTCCCAGAAACTCCAGGGACTGGGAAGGCCACAGCTGGCTCTTTCCCGATTGATCACCCAGCTGAGGTTTTCTAAAAAGGACACCACTTGGGATGCCAGCCGAGATGCCTCTGAAATGGAATGGGCCCAGCTGAGCCAGTCATCCAGATATGGAAGGACACAGAACCCTCACAGTGCTGCAGCTGCTGTTGCTGCCACCACCATGACCTTGAAAGATGTCCTTGGGGGTGGTGGATAGCCCGAAAGGGAAGGTGGCAAACAGATAGTGAGAGCCAAGCACGGCAAATGTGGATATTTTTGCTGATCTGCCTGGATCAGGATATGAAAATATGCCTCGGCCAGATCCAGAGAAGCCAAGAACTCCCCTCAGCACTTTGCTTGAAACACAGAGTGCAAGGTTTCCATTCAGAAGCATAGGACACCCTCTTTGACTCCCACTTGAGATCTAGAGTGGGCCAGAAAGAACAGTCCTTTTTGGGTACCATGAAATAGATGGAGTATCTGCCCTTGCCCTGTCCAAGATGGTTGGCACTACCGCACTTTTGATTCCAGGTCCACAAGGGGAGATAACGAAGACTCCAGAATCAGCACACTGCATTCCAGGCCATAGCTGAACTGAATGGTCTCTAGCACCCAGCGATCCTTGGTAACTTGGGCCCATTCCTGAAAGAAAAGGTGAGGCCTGCCTCCAACCGGAGGAGCCAGGAAATGGGCCTCCAACCCTTCAATGCACAGCCCGGGAGGATCCTCCGCTGGAGCGGACAGTCTCTGGGCCCACGTGCTCCATGAATGGACAGTCTAACCTCGAAGAATGGAAGCAGAGGGGGAGGTGGTTTTCCAGGTTGGTAATGACGCGAGTCCCAAGAACCTCGGAGATCCACCCAACTTGTCCTCGGTGGACAGGCAGAGGCTGATGAGAAAGGGGCACCAACCCACTTCACAGGCCCCCTTGGACCCATCTTCTAGAAGGCGGTAAGACTTTGTCTTGCCCAGGTCCTTCATTGGCTTCTCTAAATTGGCTCCAAAGAGAAGAAGTTTCTTCTTAAAAGCCAGTTAGGCCAACCGGGCCTCGGAGGATGTATCTGCTGCCTAGTGCCAAAGCCAGCACAGTGACAGTCATCAGGGCACCATCCTTGGCCGCCAAACGTACCAGGTCATACATGGCATCAGAAAAAAAGGCCATACGAGATTCCAAAAGGGGTGTAGTATCACCCGGTGGAAGAGACTGAATCCACTGAAACAGGGCCCAAGACATCAGAATGGTACATACAGCCAGCTGCAGAATAGCAGCTGTCACTGTGAACTTGCTCCTCAACAACGAATCCACCTTACTGTCCAAAAATCATTTAAGGCCGATCTGCTTTCCACAGAAATGGTGGTACATCTGGTAACCACCGTGACCTGTGCATCCATCTTGGGAATGCCAAAACACTCAATGCACTCCACCTCTGGGAGAACGATCTTCTTACACACCCTTTATTTATTTTTATTTATTTAACAGTATTTCTATACCGTCTTATCGTACAAATCAACCCTTAACTCTGTAGGCACGGAATCAGGAGAATCCTACTCCAACCAGATCATATCCTTGATCACATGTGGGAGCGGGAAGATACAAATAAATTTCTATACCCCTTGAAGGAGTGGGTGCATCCTCTGCTCCTGCTCCGTTCCGGACGCATCCATCATGTTTAAGGCAATCAATGCCACCAGCTGCTCCTTCTGGACTAGGCAGATCACTCTGGCCTATTCACAATCTTCTGAAGTTAAGAGTACTTCTTCATCTGCATCATAGCCCCATACTGAGCCATCTGAATCTGAGCCATAGACAAAATCTGACAGGTCCCAGCCATTCCCCATCACCAGAGGGAGCTCCTTGCCAGGGATGCTTAGCCAAAGTTAACTGAACATGGCTTCCATTCTCCAGCCTGCCCCGCACAAGACTATGCCAGAGGCCATAGGGTCTGAATTTCCATGCCAGAAGGACCAGACCTTCTGCAAAAACAGGAAACAATTCTGGGGAGAGAAATCCAGATTCCAGGAGCTCTCCTCTTGGAAACAACCATCCAACACCAGGGGATACAGCGGCCAAGGACCCACTAGAGGATGAGTGGCTCACAGCACAGTTGTCAGATATCCTTACCCATAGCACCATCCATAACCTCCTGCCCTGAGGCAGGCAAGGCTGGACCAACTGCATCCCCTGGCTGGGAGAGGGGAAGCAGGTCCTCCAGGGACGACTCAGAAGCTGCCATGCAAGAAAAGCGGAGTTCAGAATCTGGAGACGAGACACCTCACTTGCCACAGGTCAAACAACGCTTACTCAAGAAGGCAAAGAGAGTTAAGGCAAGAATCACAAGAGTGGTAGATACATGGAATAGGTCTCCCAGTGAAGATGACAGAGATGAGGACAGTATCTGAATTCAAAAAAAGCATGGGACAAACACAAAGCAGACTAGATAGAAACATGACGGCAGAAAGACCACATGTCCTATCACAACAGCAGATGCTAGGACTGTGGTGGCCTGAAGGCACACGTTAACTGTGCTTTTATTGCAACACGCATTACAGGTGGTTAAGAAGGAGCGGGTGTTGGAGTCACTTGGCAGAATGTGCACTAGGACTGTGCGAGCAGGCACACAATAAGTAAAAACGCTACTAGTGCATGCAGAAAATGGCAGGATACTCCCACACTGTGTCAACCATCACCAGCAGTCCACCCTGAATTGCATCCCAAGAAGATGGAATCAGAGTCCCCCAACAAGGGCAATGACTACATCAAGCCTTGATTACTCACCCCCTGAGATCCTCAGGCAGAGAATCCATGCCGGGCTCAGCTCTACTCCTCTGGCACTGGTTTGGCTGACTTTGCAGCACTGCATGTAAGGTGGTTGGCAGGCAGATATCTCTAAGAGCCTTCTGCAATCTTCAGGAGAGAGCAGGAGAGAGAGGAGGATGGAAGGGGCGTCGAGGTTGTGTCAGGCAGTCGTACTCTTCCAGATCCTTTCAATTAATGGCTGCTCAACAGACCCTTATTCCCTCCTCCTATGGTTACTGAAAAGATCGCAGTCTAGTGGAGCTTCCCACGTGACGCTCTAGTGAGAAATCAACCTCCAGGCCGTCGTTCACAAGTGTTTTAAATCAATCTTTTCCTCTCATATCTTCAGAGAGGAGGATAGCCATCCACCATCTGCTAGAGACAAAGAACTACTGAAGGGACCTCTAATAGCTAAGGTGAATAGAGACATGGGAGTGATGTAATTGAAACCTGGGCTTTTCATTGGTTCTTTGTCTTTACCAATCTGCTGGGAACACAACCCACTTGTCTGGAATTAGGAGTTTATTCTAGATTCCCAGTTATCTATGAAAAAAACAAATTTTGAATTTGGTTTGAAGCTCATTTTTGAAGTTAAGAATGTTATGAAGATTGAAAGCATTTTTATCCTTGATAGGCTTTTGGACTCTGCTACAGCCACTATAAGACATGTTTATTAAAGCCTGGTAGCTGGGAGGGTGGGGTTTAGCGTTTGTTTTTGGCCCATGCTAAACCACTGCACTATCCCAGCAGTGCATGGATAGGCAGAGTTGGGGCAGAAGCTAGGTGGCGACAGCTGTGTGCCACAAGCCCGACCACGCTACTGGTGCTCTACAGAAACACAGACACCGCTGACCAGGAAGTAACTGCACCCACTTTGCTTGCACACAATGAACACTGAAGGCCAGAAAAGCACAGTTACTTACCTGTAACAGGTGATCTCTGGGAACAGCAGGAATTAGTCCTCACATATGGGTACGGCGGTACCGACGGAGCCTGCGCAGGAAAGCTCCCCAGCTTCCCAGAAGGAAAGCTTTTGGGGCCTCCCACTGCGCATGCGCGCTGCCTTCCCGCCTTCCTGACCAACTCTCCTCAGTTCGAGTTTAAAGCTGAGACAATAGAGAGAGGAAAGGAAAGAGAGAGATAGATACAACTCCTAGGGGAGGTGGGCGGGTTGTGAGGACTAATTCCTGCTGTTCCCAGAGATCACCTGTTACAGGTAAGTAACTGTGCTATCTCCAGGAACAAGCAGGAATAAGTCCTCACATATGGGGACTCCCTAGCTAAGATGCCTGGGAGATCCCCTGAAGGGTATGAGACCCTGAAAGGTTCCTCATCTTCCTATGGATCTCAGGCATCCATTCAGGGAAGGTGGGCTGGAGTTGTTCAAGAATGGAACAGGTGTCTGAGGACAGCCTGACCAAACAAGGCATCCCGGCGGGAGTCCTTGTCCAAACAGTAATGGGCTGTAAAGGTATGAACCGAGGCCCAGGTGGCTGCTCGACAGATCTGGTCAATGGACACAGAGTTTAAATGAGCCATAGAGGTGGCCATGACCCTCACGTTGTGAATGGTGACATGGCCCTCCAGAGAAAGGTTCTTACTCTGGTAAGCAAAAGAGATACACTGAGCAATCCAATTGGAGAGTGTTCTTTTGGAGACTGGAAGTCCGAAATGAGAAGGATCAAAAGCAACAAAAAGCTGAGAAGACTTTCGATGTTGCTGTGTCCTGTGGAGGTAAAAGGCAAGAGCTCTTTTACAGTCTAGAGCAGTGATGGCTAACCTTTTTGAGCCCGAGTGCCCAAACTGCCGCACAAAACCAAAGAATTTCCTCAAAGTGCCAGCACGTCAATTAAACCTCAGCTCAGTTACACATGCAGAACATAGACCATCACCAAACAAGGAATCACAATTTAGAAACAGGAAGGCAATAATTAAACTGGGAACCCCAAAAGCCAAACTTGGAATGTACAACACTGTAGAAATAAAACTATAAATTAATTTCCTCTTGTACCAAACAAAGCACAGACGTTAATGATGCACATTTCCCAGAGCTTTCATATTCCAGTTAATAAATTCAAAATAAAGAGATATCTTTCTACCTTTTGTGCATTTTTTTTCAGTTGCAATTGCTCCAGCCACTTTCTTCTGGTTTCTTCATGTTTTCTGCTAACTCTCCATCGTCTGCTGTCCATTTGTTCTTTCTTCTCTCTTCTAGTCTTTTTTTCCATTCTCTCTCTCTACATCTGCTTTAACATACTAATCTTTCTCCTTTTGCTCTTTCCTCATTCCTATTTCATCCACACAAATTTTACCGCTCCATCCTCAATCCCCACTTACTCTCCCAATACCCGGCCAATTGTAGATTTTTCATTCCTCCCACACAAAATATTTTTCCCCTCTCCATTTTACTCTCCCAGCCCCATCCCATTCTAATCCTCCCCCAACATCAGCTCCCTTCTAGTTCCAGTCTCACCCAGCATCCATTCCTTTCTAGTCCCTGCATCAGCCCATTTCCAGTCCTAGCCCCCCATCAACCCATTTCCAGTCCTAGCTCCCCCATCCATTTTCAGTCTGAGTCCCTTCATCAGCTCATTTCCAATCCTAGCCCCCCATCAGCCCATTTCTAGTCATTTCCTAGCCCCATCATCAGCCCATGTCAAATCATAGCTCCCCTCCACTCAGCCCAATTCCAGTCCAAGCCCCCCCCATGAGCCTACTTCCAGTTCTAGCCCCTCCATGAGTCCATTTCAATTCAAGCCCCCACCACAGCTCATTTCCAATCTTAGCTCCCCCCAACAGCCCATTTCCAGTCCTATCCTAGCTGCTCCATCAGCCCATTTTCAGTCCTAGCTCCCTTCCCTCACAGCCCATTTCCATTCCAAGCTCCCTCCCCATCAGCTATTTGCAGTTCAAGCTTCCCCTTCCACTCAGCCCATTTCCAGTCATAGCAACCCCCCAACCCATTACCAGTCCTAGCCCCCCATCAACTCATTACCAGTCCTAACCCCCCATCACCCCATTTCCAGACATCCCCCATCAGCCCAAAGCCCATTACCAGTCTTAACCCCCCCATAGCCCATTATCAGTCCTAACCCCCCCATAGCCCATTACCAGTCCTAACCCCCCCATCAGCCCACTTCCAGTCTTAACCCCATCAGCTCATTTCCAGTCAGCCCCCCACAGCCCATTGCCAGTCCTAACCCCCCCCATCAGCCCACAGCCCATTACCAGTCCTAACCACATCAGCCCACCTCAAGTCCTAACCCCTCCCCATCAGTCCATTTCCTGTCCTAGCCCCCCCCTTAGCCCATTATCAGTCCTAACCCCCCCATAGCCCATTAGCAGTTCTAACCCCCCATCACCTCATTTCCAGACAGCCCCCCATCAGCCCACAGCCCATTACCAGTCTTAACCCCCCCATAGCCCATTACTAGTCCTAACCCCCCCAACAGCCCACAGCCCATCCAGTCCTAACCCCTCCCCATCAGCCCATTTCCTGTCCAAGCCCCCCCCCATAGCCCATTATCAGTCCTAACCCCCATCACCCCATTTCCAGACAGCCCCCATCAGCCCAAAGCCCATTAGCAGTCTTAACCCCCCCATAGCCCATTACCAGTCCTAACCCCCCATCACCCCATTTCCAGACAGCCCCCATCAGCACATAGCCCATTAGCAGTCTTAACCCCCCCATAGCCCATTACCAGTCCTAACCCCCCATTTCCAGACAGCCCCCATCAGCCCACAGCCCATTAGCAGTCCTACCCCCCTTAGCCCATTAGCAGTCCTACCCGCTACCCCCCCCTAGCCCATTAGCAGTCCTACCCCCCCATGCCCATTAGCAGTCCTACACCCCCCCCAGCCCATTAGCAGTCCTAACCCCCCCCCCCATGGCATATTTAAAAAAAAAAGCTGGCTTTGGCTGCTGCCGCTACTGCGGCAGCGGCAGAATGCAATGTCCCGCGGGGCCCCCTCCGCCCGCTAAGCCCCTCTGCAAGGGCTTTCAGATTCGCGAGGGAGAGCTTCTCCCTCGCGTCTCTGTTAAGCCCGCAGGGGCTAATGGGAAATTTCCCATTAGTCCCTCGCGTCTAAAGGGGCTGATGGGAAATTTCCCATTAGCCCCTGCGGGCTTAACAGAGACGCGAGGGAGACGCTCTCCCTCGCGAATCTGAAAGCCCTTGCAGAGGGGCTTAGCGGGCGGAGGGGGCCCCGCGGGACACTGCACTCTGCCGCTGCCGCGTCCGCGGCAGCAGCCAGAGCCAGCTTTTTCTTTTTTGCGGACCTACCCGCGTGCCAGCTGCAAGGCCTTCTCGTGCCACAGCTGGCACGCGTGCCATAGGTTCGCCATCGCTGGTCTAGAGTATGAAGGTTCCTCTCTGCACTGGATGCATGAGGAGCTGGAAAAAAGACAGGTAAATATACCGCTTGATTAAGATGAAAAGGGGAGACCACTTTAGGCATAAAGTGGGGATTGGTCCTAAGGACCACCTTATCATGATGGAACCTTGTATAAGGTGGATTAGCCACTAGAGCTTGCAGTTCACTGATACGGCGAGTTGAAGTGACTGCAATAAGAAAAATAACCTTCCAGGAAAGAAATTTCAAGGAGGTAGTGGCTAAGGGTTCAAAAGGTGGCTTCATAAGCTGACCAAGAACCAAGTTTAAGTCCCATGCCACCGGAGGAGGTCGAATGGGAGGTTTAGTTAAGGTTAGGCCTCTCATGAATCTTGCAATAAGAGGATGAGAGGAAACAGGTTGTCCATTGAAGGGCTTAAGTGATGCCGCAATAGCACTCAAATGGACTCTTACTGAATTTGTTTTGAGTCCTGCATTGGAGAGATGCAGGAGATATTCCAAAAGAGAATTCAATGGGAGTGCTAGAGGGTTAAGACCCTTTTGAGCACACCAAATGGAAAATCTTTTCCATTTAAAAGCGTAAGAACGCCTAGTGGAAGGTTTCCTAGAGGCATGTAGGATATCCTTCACTTGCTGCGAAAGATTGAAGTGGTGAAGGCCTAGGCCTTCAGTAACCAAGCTCTGAGGTGAAGGGACTTGGGGTTTGGGTGCCACAAAGTCCCCTCCTCCTGAGACAGAAGGTCTGGAGCCACTCCCAAGTCCAGGGAGGGGGCTTGGGAGAGATGCAGAAGTAGAGGGTACCACACTTGGCGTGGCCAGCGTGGAGCTATGAGGATCATGGATCCTTGATCCCTTTGAAGTTTGAACAGAGTCTTGGGAATCAAAGGAATGGGAGAAAAGGCATACAGGAAGCCCTGACCCCAATGCAGGAGGAAGGCATCCTTGGCCTGAACTCCCTGACACGATATTCTGGAACAGAACCGGGGAAGTTTGGCATTCCACGGACTTGCAAAGAGGTCTATGTCCGGGGTTCCCCATTTCTGGAAGATTCTGAGTACCTGATCCATGTGCAGGGACCATTCGTGTGGAAGCAGAACTCGACTGAGTCTGTCTGCCCAAGAGTTTTGGATTCCTGGAAGATATACTGCCAGGAGATGGATTTGATGCTCTCTGGCGAAGGCCCATAATCTTAGAGCTTCGTTGCAAAGCGACAGAGAGCCAGTCCCTCCTTGTTTGTTTATGTAAAACATGGCTACTTGATTGTCCGTGTGAATAAGGACTGTCATATTGCTGAGGAGGGTATGAAAAACTTTGAGAGCCAGAAAGATTGCTCGAAGTTCCAAGTGGTTGATATGAAGGGTGGTCTCCTGTGGAGACCAAGTGCCCTGAGTGGAGAGATCTTGGAGATGAGCCCCCCAACCTGTTTGGGAGGCATCTGTTGTGAGGGTTGCTTGGGGCAACAATGGTTGAAAGGGGGCCCCCAACAACAGATTTTGAGTGGATATCCACCATTGGAGAGACCAAAAGAGACGATTGGAGTTTGCTATTTGGTCTGAGAGAGCTCCTGATGCTTGAGTCCACTGGGTGGATAAAGTCCATTGAGCTGCTCTCATATGTAGGCGAGCATAAGGCACCACATGCACTGTGGAGGCCATGTGGCCTAATAGTTGTAGCATCTCTCTGGCAGTCAAGTGGCTTCTGGACTGAGTCTGAGAGGCTAAGTGCACTAGACGTTGGCAACGGGCCTGAGGTAGATAGGCCTTTGCAGTGGTGGTATCCAACCAGGCCCCTATGAACTCCAGGGATTGCGTAGGGGTGAGTTGAGACTTTGGCAGATTGATCACAAGTCCCAGATACTGCAGGATGCGTCTGGTGCGATCCAGGGAAGTCTGAGCCTCGGACTGAGATGGAGCTCGGATGAGCCAGTCGTCCAGGTATGGGAAGACAAAAATTTCCAGGGGGCGTAGAAATGCAGCTACTATTGCCATGCATTTGGTAAATACCCTTGGAGCAGAGGCTAGACCGAAGGGAAGTACTCTGTACTGGAAATGTTTTCCCTGGAACAGAAACCGTAGGAATTTTCTGTGGGATGGATGGATGAGTATATGTGTGTATGCATCCCTGAGATCTAGAGAACAAAGCCAATCCTGACTCTGTAGGTATGGAAGGAGAGTACCTAGAGAAAGCATCTTGAATTTCTCCTTGTATAGAAATTTGTTCAATTCTCTGAGATCCAGAATGGGTCTGTACCCCCCTGTTTTCTTGGGAATGAGAAAATAAGGGGAGTAAAAACCTGATCCCTGTTGAGGAAGAAGAACGTCTTCTATTGCCTTTTGGGCGAGAAGAGTGGTCACCTCCTGACTCAACAGGTCTAGGAGAGATGGGGGAGAATTGAAACTTCTCACCATGGTATGGGGAGGAAGGTTGGAGAAATGTAGTTTGTAGCCCTCTCTGATGATAGAGAGGGTCCATTGTTCTGATGTGATTTGCTCCCATCTGGGAGCAAAATGAGTTAACCTTCCTGGAATGGTGAGAGGTTCTGGTTTTAGAGCCAGAAAGGTTAAGTTCTCTAGATTTAAGTCAAAAACCCTGAGGGGGTTGGGACTGTTGGGCTGTAGCAGCCCCTGCAGGTTTTGCCCTGGCCTGTTTAGGCTGCTGACGCTTAGGAACAAAGCGAGCTGCAGAAGATTGTTGGCCAGTATTTGTGGCAAATCTGGCCTTCTTGTAGAAAGGCTTTTTGAAAGATTTTTTCTTGACAGGGGTAGAGGTAGACTTAGAAAGTCTATCTAATGCAGCATTTTCTGCATCCATTTGAGTGGCTTTGATTTGCCACTCCTTACCAAACAGATTCTCACCTGTACAGGGCAAATTTCCCAACCCATCTTGGACCCAGGGTTCTAGGTCAGGGGCCTGGAGCCAAGCAATTCTGCGAGCCGCAATGGCAATACCTGAGGCTCTGCTAGCACCCTCAAAGGAGTCAAAGGCTGCTCTGTTGGAGAACTTTGAAATATCTTGGGTATGCTTTAGCAAAAGAAGGAACTCCTCCTTTCTATCCTCTGGGATAAAGGGGAGAAAATGGCGTATCTTTAATGCAATCTCCTTCAGAAACATGCCCATATAAAGGCTGTATGAGTTGATTCTGCCAATAAGCATACTTGCTTGGAAGATTTTTCTTCCAAAAGCATCCAGAGTCCTAGATTCTCTTCCTGGGGGAGTAGAAGAGTGTCTTTTAGTACTCTTTATCCTTTTCATAGCTGACTGCACCACGATGGAGTGGTGAGGGAGCTGAGTTTTTTGAAACCCAGGAGAAGGGGGGACACGATACATGGTGTCCAGACGACGAGAATGTGGAGATAGGGTGAGAGGAGTCTCCCATAAGTCCATCATGTGTTCTTGAAGAATTTCATGGATGGGCAAGGTGACTGCCTCTTTGGGAACCTTAGAGTATCCTAAAATGTCTAACTTTTTTGCTCTAGGTTCTTTTTCAGAGGATACAGAAATAGAAAGACTTTAGCTACTTCAATGATGAAGTCTTGAAAGGATAAATCCTCTGGAGGAGACATTCTCCTCTTTGGAGAAGAGGGCTCCTCAGGTAGAGTAAGGGATACTTCAGCAGAGTCATCTGATGAATCAGAATCATCAGAAGACTCAAAGTATCGTCTGTTTGCTTCCAGGGATCGATAAGCGTATCGACCGGTATCGACATCGGGGGTACCCGGAACTGGATCGGTATCGGGAAAAACCCCGGAACCGGGATTGGTATCCTGGTCGATGTGAATGGCCTGGGTACCGGTATCGGTTGTGGTACCGGAACCGGAGTCGGTACCGCAGGGTGCAGTACCGAGGGCGTCACAGCCTTAATGAAAGCGAAAATGGCCTGCTGCATGGATTGAACTGTTTGATCCATGGACGCCACGACTGTCTGGATGTCGGTACCAGATGAATGAGCTGGTACCCCAGAACAGTCCATCAGGTGATCGGTCGAGGCCGTGCCATCGATGTCAACCTGTAACCCCATAGGAGGAGCTTTGGAAGCCGGAGCTTCCCGCCGGGGTTGTTTGGCTGGGGCAGGGTCCTCAGGGTCAAGCCCAGGGGTATCTCGATACTTAGAGGGAGATTTGCCCTTTGAGGACCTGCCAGAGGAATGTTTGGTTACCTGAGATCCATCAGGAGAGGAAGACCTGGAAGATGTCGATGCTGGAGTACCTGTAGAAAACAGCATGTGAAACTTGGCTGCCCGGTTCTGTAAGCCACGTTTAGACATCAAAGAACAGGATGGGCAATGCGGAATGGAATGGTCAGGCCCCAAACATTTAAGACACCATTCATGGGTGTCAGTGACTGAAATAGTACCGCTGCACTTGGTGCATTTTTTAAACCCAGAGGCTTGTTTCTCCATGAGGGAGAATTTGTGAAGGCCTAAAGGCCTCACAGAACAAACACACCAAGTGAGGAAAAAAGATTTTTTTTTTTTTTTTTTTAGAAATAAAAGAAAAAAGACCGGCGGTACCGGTCTGGAATCGGGGAAGGCAGACACGCGGCCAAAGAAATAAATTAAAATAACTTCTTCAGCGGTGACAGGAACACGACCTGCTGGCTCCGCGGAAAAAGAAGAACTGAGGAGAGTTGGTCAGGAAGGCGGGAAGGCAGCGCGCATGCGCAGTGGGAGGCCCCAAAAGCTTTCCTTCTGGGAAGCTGGGGAGCTTTCCCGCGCAGGCTCCGTCGGTACCGACGTACCCATATGTGAGGACTTATTCCTGCTTGTTCCTGGAGATTAGGGCCAACACATGGCAGTGAAAAAAGGATAGACAGACAATATCTGCAGACATCACCCCATATGTAAAGACTACATTCCTGCTTGTTCCTGGAGATTGATCTTTCTCTTTGCATGTAGTAGCCTAGTGGTTAGAGCAGCAAGCCTGGTGACCAGAGACCAGGGTTCAAATCCCACAGGCACTCCTTGTGGCCTTGGGCAAGTCACTTAACTCTCCATTGCCTCAGGCACAAACTTAGACTGTAAGCCCTCTGGGGACAGGGAAATACAGTACTTAAATGTAGCTCCCCTTGAACTACTACTGGAAAGGCGTGAGCTAAATACTAATATATTTTTTTTTATTTTTTTAAGTATTTGATATATACTACAACCAACCATAAGCAAAGGACAATCAAATAGAAAAATTACATAATAGTTACAGAAATTCAAATAAAGGGAAATTAAAAAGATAAAGTCCACATTACGGAAACCAGAGTGTAATAAGTGCAGAAAACAATCAAAAGAAAAACTAGGCTCATTCAAGCCAACATCCAAGGAGATTAACTAACTAATTTACTCAACCCCTTCAGCCTGAACTACGCCCTGCCGATCCATGATAAATTGCTCTAAATGGGCAACGTCTGAAAAAACATATGTTGCACTATTATAATTCACAATACATTTGCAAGGAAATCGAAGAAAGAACGAGGCACCTAACTGAAGGACCTGAGGCTTTAAAGCTAGAAACAGCCTCCGCCTTAGCTGCGTACCTTGTGATACATTTGGGAAAACATTGACCCTGTGCCCACAAAAAAACGTTAACTTATGCTTGAAAAAAGCTTTAAGTATACGTTGCTTGCAACCCACAGAAGTCAAAGTAACGATTAAAGTGGAATGAGAGTTAATTAACTCGGAAGAGTCTTCCAAAAAGGTGGTTAAATCTGAAATGGAGGGCTCAATATTATCAAGCTCTCCTTCAGCGTTAACATTCTGTTTAAAACGTGAAATATAATACAAATGAGACACTTTTATCGAATCAGATATAAGCAAAACTTCCTTCAGGTATTTATCAAACAAAATTTTGGGGGCCAAAAGAGATGTATAGGGAAAATTTAAGAACCGTAGATTGCAAGCTCATAAAGAATTCTCTAAAGCTTCTAGTTTAGTATGCACAATCAAGGAGTCCTTGATCTCAGCCACATTAGACGATTGTAACGAAGGAAGCTGCGATTCCAGTCTAAGAACAGCCGCATCTACAGAAGAAACCTTTTCATTTAACTGCTGAAAAGTAGAAACAGTTTCAAAGGAAAAATCACATAGCGAACTTAAAGTAGAGGACAGTTTAACATCAATACCCTGCAAAGCTGCCCATAGATCCTTTAAAGTAATCTCCTTGTCAGGCGGTAAAGGTGGGAGGACCAAAAAGGGCCCCCTCCTGCACCAGCCGAACTGGTTTAGGTAAAATAACAGAAACATCAGGTTTAACCCTTACCGAGTCTAAAGCTTTCCCAGTGGCTAGCAAAGGTGAAGAGGCAGCAGGACAAGGAGGCGGGGTCCTCCCTCCTGAACTGAGGGAGGCACCTTCAGGGGAGGACTGCGCTACAGGGCGTGAGACAAAATGCTTATCCAGGGGACCTACTACAGGAGAACCCTCCACTGGTGTGTCTCCCGTTCGCCCAGCTTTACCCTTCCTTTTCCCCATCTATACTACACCTCAACAAACACGAACTGAAACAAAGTAAAGAAAAAACATACGGAAGTGCCTTCCGCCACAGTGGTGCCGAAGGGGCGCGTCCTGCCCCTTTGAACACGCCCCTTCGAGCCCCGCCCCACGGTCAGAAACTGCAGGAACCTTATATGCGAAAGGGGTCCTAGCTGGCTAAAAGTGTTCCCACGCTGCCTGCCCGCAGCTAAGGGGTAGGCAAGCGTCACAGCCAAGGCACCAAGCAGCAGCAGCAGTAGTTGTTTCCGGGGCACACGAGCAGGCCCCCTGCACCTCCACTAGAACTCACGCCGGGTCCATGGAGTAAACTGTAGGGCAGCTTTTTATGCTCACGAGGGTCCTCGCTGGCTAAAGGTGTTCCCACGCTGCCTGCCCGCAGCTAAGGGGTAGGCAAGTGTCACAGCCAAGGCACCAAGCAGCAGCAGTAGTTGTTTCCGGGGCACACGAGCAGGCCCCCTGCACCTCCACCACAACTCACGCCGAGTCCCTAAATACTAATATTTATAAATATATAAATGATGTGTCCAAAGTATGAAAGTTGAAATCTTATCAGTTGAGCTTCTAAAGAAAGCTTAGGTTTGATCTCCTCTAGTATCAACTGAAATTAAACCTTTTGTTGCTCTTTTTTGCCAACATATTTGTTCAAATTACCTTGCTGTCACCAAATTCCTCTTGCCCCCAAAAAGACCATATTTGCAGATATCCATAGAAATCCCTGATTCCAATATCAAATGTATCTTTAAACTTCTTTGAATGACATAATGACAGTTTGGCTTCTACTTCTAGTGGAAATCTTTATATCTAGTGGGTTGTAACAGACAGCTCTTTACTCTCAGCAATTTACAAATCTTAAAATCATCCCACATGCTTGGCAAAGGTTTTTTTCTTTGTTTTGTTAAATTGTCCCCAACCTTCTCACTTCCTTTTCTACTCACGTAATGTGCCACATTGGAATGTTCGGGATATAATGTTCTATCTGAACCAATTTTTTCTCCTCCTTATCATCCCTCCAATCTGAGATAGTGTTTAACTGTGTAGCCAGGCAATACCGCATAAAATTAGGTACTCCCAGTACTCATTACATACAAAACCTTTCCTTAACCTAAACTGAAAAGCCTGCCTCTCTGCGCAACCAGTGTAACTGCATTTACGGTCTGATAAAGATAACATCAATTGTGGCAATGCTAGTATTTTCAAGCTAGCTGTTCTTCCTAACCAGGAAAGGGGAAGGTTTTGCCATTTATTCATGTCTTCCATTACTGTTTTCATTACAGGTGGGTAATTTACATCAAAGATATTCCTACTATCCTTTGCTCAGAGGCCCACTTAAAAGGAAAAGCAAGCTCTCAACCTGTTCTCTTCTTGCGGGAGCATTATAGTCAAAGCTTTGGACTTCCCTATATTTATTTTAAAGGTTGCCACTTTACCATATTGTTCTAGTTCTTTCAATACTTCTGTCAATGTTCAGTTAGACTTACTAAAACCACATTATCCAACTTTGATCTCAGAGATTTCAGGTTTCATCCCTTTCTTCTCTACCAGGGTTCCGATGTTAGCATAAATAGGACAGGGGACCACCCCTGCCTTGTCCCCCCTCCTTAGATAGAATTTCCCAGAGTACCCTCCATTCACTTTGACAAAGGCTTTTGGCTTCCATTTTCTCCAGTACTTGTAACATAAAAGCCCAGTGTACACTGTCTCTATGTCTATGGCAAGGCTAAATTCTATAATCCTTTTTTCAACACCAAGTTTAGGTATTCTCTTATTATCCAAAGCCTACTTCCTCTTTATAATACTTGTCTGACTGGCCTTTACCAATCCTGACATTATTACTGCCTGCCTTTCAACCAAGACCTTGGCAAATATTGTAATATCTACATTTAACAATGAAACTGGTCTATAGGCTGCAATATCTGTCTTATCCAAATTTTGTGATCACACCAATTCCCACCGGTCTCAATGAAGGCAGCAGTGCTTCACCTGCCAGCAATATATTAAAAAGCATAACTAAACGCAGGAGTCAATTGGCCACTCCATTTTTTTTTTAAATAAAACCTCACGATCAACCCAACTAATCCAGGGGACTTGTTTTCTAATATTTTGGTTGCTTTCTGAACTTCTAAGACTGTGATTGACCTGCTCAGCCTGTCTCTTATGCTTTCTTCATGCATACTTTCATCTTTCTAATAAAGGAGTTAAGATTGCACAATCTCTTTCCTAATTTCACTGTCACTACAAGGCATAGGCCCATCTCTATCTTTTACTTTCGTTATAGCTTTTTTGTGTTATATACACCTTCAGTCACTTAGCCAGTAGTTTGCTAAATTTATTGCCAAATTCAAAATATCTGAGTTTGGCACCTACTAATTTATAATTAATCTCATTTAACTGTAGTTCTTTACATTTTCTCCTCTGCTTCCCTCAATTCTAGCCTAATGCTTATTATGAGTAATTCCTTATACCTAGGTCCAATTGGCAAACCTTCCTATACCATGTCTCAAATTCTATGGCTCTTTCCCTCTTCTGCTGCACAGTCCACATTATGAATTTTCCTCTTATCACTACTTTCAAGCAGTCCCAGACAATATCCACTCCAACTTCTCAATTGTTAATTGTTAAGGATATATCCTTATCTCCCTTTTGATTTTATTTCCCTAAGTAGATTAACATTTAACCTCCAGAATGACCTCTCCTTTTGGTTTTTAAACCTTCCCAATGCTATTCAAATCAAGGAATGGCCACGCCATATCATTGGCTCTATTTCTAGTCTTCCAAATCTCATTTATTAGATTTTTATCAACTAACAAGCAACTGGAGTGGAGGAGAACCTAGTGTTTAAAGCAACAGCCTCACACCCAAGAGACATGGGTTTAATTACCACTGGCACTTCTTATGACCTTGGGCAAGTCACTTTACTCTCCACTGCCTCAGAAGAAAAGTCCTGGCAATCTACTTCTGGTCATACCTTGCCAAAAAAAACCCCCAGGGGCTGCTGGGTAGCTAGGAGTCAGCATTGACTTGATGGCACAAAAAAGCAATTATCCTAGAACAGACTTGATGTGATCTACAGTAAAGAGTAGTTACTCACCTGTAACAGGTGCTCTCCAGGAGCAGCAGGAATCAGTCCTCACATATGGGTGTCATCGGCGCCGATGAAGCCCCAGCGGAGCATTTCCCCAGCTTTCTATGAAAGCCTTTGGGAATGCAGGCACGCATGCGCGGTTCCCTTCCCGCATAAAGGTGCCATCTTACCTGAGTCAAATGACATAGCTAAGAACAGCACACAAAAATGAAAAAATAAACTATGTACAACTGCAACTCCAAGGAGAGGAGGGAGGGTTGTGAGGACTGATTCCTGCTGCTCCTAGAGAACACCTGTTACAGGTGAGTAACTACTCTTTCTCCAGGACCAAGCAGTCCTCACATATGGGTGACTCCCTAGCTCTGTGCTACCGAGGAACCCAGGCTGAACAAGAGTACTCCCTCTAGTCCCAGGAGTAAAGAAAGGCTTTTCAAGGACACAACCTCCACCGGTAGCCCAACAGAGGGCAGGAGGAAACCTCAAAGATTCCGGAGAACTGCTTGGCCAAAAGCACTGTCCCTACGGGACTCCCTCTCCAGGCAGTAATGGGCCGCAAAGGTCTGGCTTGAAGACCAAGTTGCAGCCCTGCAGATGTCTACCAAGGGCACAGAGCGGAGATGAGCCACTGAGGCAGCCATTGCCCGGACACGATGGGCCGTGACCCTACCCTGCAAAGGAAGGTCAGCCGCCTTGTAAGCCCAGGTGATACAGTCAGCCACCCAGATGGACAAGGTACGCTTGGACACAGTCAACCCCAACTTATTGGGGTCAAAGGAAACGAAGAGCTGAGTAGCCCTTCTATGTCTTTGCATACGTTCAAGGTAGAAGGGATAAGGCCCTCCTACAGTCCAGGGTATGCAGGACTGCTTCAGCCTGGCTAGCATGAGGCCTAGGGAAGAATGTTGGAAGAACCACCTCCTGATTGAGGTGGAAAGAGGAGACAACCTTAGGGAGGAACTTTGGATGAGTCCTGAGGACTACCCTGTTCCTGTAAATCCTGGTGTAAGGCCTGTCACAGACCAGGGCTTGAAGCTCACTTACTCACCTAGCCAAGGTAAGGGCTATTAGGAAGAGGGTCTTCCAGGAGAGAAAGCGAACTGGACAAGTAGCCATCGGCTCAAAAGGTGGGCGAGTCAGCTGCTGCAAGACCACATTCAGCTCCCACTCAGGGGCAAAAGCAAGCCCCTGAGAAAGTGGGACACCAAGGGGTGACCAGATAGAGACTGCCCCTCTACCAATGAGTGGTGAGCTGCTAGAGCTGAGAGGTGGACCTGAAAAGAATTGGACTTAAGTCCCTGATTGGATAAGTGCAGCAAATACTGAAGCACCACTGGCACAGTACAGGAGAAAGGATCCTCTGTACGTAGGTGACACCACACAGAAAACCTCTTCCACTTGAGAGCATAGGTTTTCCTCGTGGACTGTTTCCTAGAGGCTAGGACAACCTCCTCAACTTCCTGAGGTAGGCCCCAGGGAGCCAAAACTACCCTTGCAGCCTCCAGGCCATCAAATTGAGAGACCCGAGATTGGGGTGCAGAAGGGAACCCTGGTCCTGTGTGAGGAGGTCAGGATGCAACCCCAGAGGCAGTGGAGGATCCACTGCCAGTTGAAGCAGAAGAGGAAACCAAGGCTGTCTCGGCCACCTGGGAGCTACCAGCAGGACCAAGGCCTTGTCCTGGAGAATCTTGAATAGGGTTCGGGCCACCAAGGGCGTGGGAGGAAACGCATAGAGGAGGCCCTGAGACCAAGATATCAGAAAAGCATCCACTGCTATCCACAGAGGATGTGGTTGCCTGGAGCAGAACTTTGGCAGCTGCTTGTTCATGGGGCTGGCAAAGAGATCTATCAAAGAGAGACCCCATTTCAGGAAGATCTTCTGAACTACTGAAGGATGGAGCTGCCACTTGTGGGGCTGCAGTATCCTGCTTAATCTGTCTGCCAGGTAGTTGTCCTGGCCTGGAAGGTACACAGCCCTGAGGAGCATGTTGTGCTTGAGGGCAAAAGAACAAAGGTCCTGAGCCTCCCGAAGGATAAGGCGGGATATAAAACATGTTAAATAAAATAAATAAATAAAGGATCCTGGACCCAGTTCCGCCCTGTTTGTTCACATAAAACATGGCAACTTGGTTGTCTGTCTGAATCAGGACAGACTGTTGAGCCAGGATAGGAGTGAAAGCCTTGAGTGCTAATCGAATAGCTCCGAGTTCGAGGAGATTGATCTGCTGTGCAGCTTCCCAGGGAGACCAGAGGCCCTGGGTGCACTTGCCCAGACAATGAGCTCCCCAGCCTTGCAGGGAGGCATCTGTCGTCACCACTACTGTGTACCCTGGAATCTGAAAAGGTACCCCTTTCAGTAGGTTGGGTGGGTGCAGCCACCAGTTGAGGGAGTGCAGAAATGGTCTGGACACTCTTATCCTGTCTCTGAGGCTGCTTGTGGCCTGTGACCACTGAGTCTGAAGGCACCACTGTGCAGGCCTCATATGGAGCCTGGCATTGGGGGTGACATGTACTGTCGAAGCCATGTGGCCAAGCAGCCTCAGGCAGAGTCTGGCGGAGACCAGGGAGCTGCTGAGAAACTGACTTGCCAAGGTCATCAACCTTTGGGCTCTGTTTTCTGGCAAGAATGCCTTTGCCAGGAGAGAGTCCAACCTTGCCCCTATGAACTCCAAGTTCTGGGAAGGGAGCGAAGTGGACTTTTCGAAGTTTATGACAAACCCCAGGTGTTGGAGAAGAGCAATGGTTCTGAGGGTGGCTTGATTGGCCTCTTGACCTGTCTGACCCCTGATGAGCCAGTCGTCCAAATAGGGGAAGACAAAGATGCCCTGGATTTCTCAGGTAGGCCGCCACCACTCTGGGGGTGGAGGTGAGGCCAAAAGGCAGCACTCTGTACTGATAATGGTTTCCTCCCACGATGAACCTCAGGTACTTCCTGTGGTCTGGATGAATGAGGATGTGAGTGTACGCATCCTTTAGATCTAAGGAGCATAGCCAATCTCCCTGCTGGAGGTAGGGCAGAAGGGTTCCAAGAGTAAGCATCTTGAACTTTTCTTTCACTAGGAACTTGTTGAGGTTCCTGAGGTCCAGAATGGGACGAAGGCCACCGGTCCTTTTGGGCACCAGGAAATACCTGGAGTAGAATCCGTGACCTTGCAAGTGGGAAGGCACAGGTTCCACTGCCCTGTCCACCAACAGACCCTGAAGCTCCTGACGGAGAAGGTCTGTGTGCAGAGGAGGCCTCGGAGGCTCCCCTGGAAAGTATGGGGGTGGCAGTTGGTGGAAATGGAGGGCATATCCTTTGTGAATTATCTCCAGCACCCAACTGTCCCCGGTGATAAGGGGCCACTGGTGGGCAAAGAGAGGGCTAGGCGACCTCCTGTGCAGGGTTGGGAGAGCAGTGGAGGAGAGGCTATGCTCAAGGAGTCAAAAACCCCCACCCTGCTGAGTGGTAGCAGGGGCCGGAGGCTTGGGGGTCCTCTGCCTACGGGGCCTGTTACCCTGGCCCTTGGCTTGCTGACCGTGGGGGGCAGCTTGGGCAGCCTGATATTGCGAGTACTGTTTGTAGGAAGTGCCCTTCTTCGGGTAAAAGGGCTTTTTACCCGAGCCCTTCTTTTTATGAGAAGGGGCAGAGGTCTTCCTCAACAGCCTTGTCCGGGTGAGGTGCTCGGCCTCAAGCTGAACGGCCTTCTCGGTCATGGGCTTTCCCCAAAAAGGTTTTCACCTCGGCAAGGGACATCGACCAACTTGTCCTGAACCCATGGCTCGAGGTCCGATGACTGCAGCCATGCCTGGCGTCGAGCCGCGATGCCGGCTGCCGCAACTTGCGCCGAAGCCTCGAAGCCATTGAAGGCGGCGCGGGACATGAACTTCGAGCAGTCCCGAATCCCCGAGGACAAGGACTTAAATCTCTGCAAGGGTTCCCTGGAGAGACCAGCAGAGAACCCGGCCAACTCCTTGGCCAGATCCCGCAAGTACATGCCCATGTACAGCTGGGTAAGACTGGACACGGCAAGCAAGCATCGAGCCCTGAAAACACTTTCTACCGACGCCATCTAGGTTTCAGGCCTCCCTGCCAGGAGGCACCACGGAGTGCATCTTCTGACTCTTCAGACGATGCACGGCTGATTCCACAACCATGGAATGGTGTGGTAGCTGTGCCTTCTGAAAACCAGGGCTCTTGCAGAGCCGATAGATCGAATCGACTCGCTTGCTTGCTAAGAACCGGCGCCGAG
The DNA here is from genome assembly GCA_033557465.1 of Ichthyophis bannanicus. Taxonomy (NCBI): domain Eukaryota; kingdom Metazoa; phylum Chordata; class Amphibia; order Gymnophiona; family Ichthyophiidae; genus Ichthyophis; species Ichthyophis bannanicus. The sequence continues at coordinate 78,638,884 of CM066042.1, forward strand.
GCCGGTGCCTCCCACATACGGAAGAGGAGCCGTTCCAGCATTGGAGGAACCGGGACAGTAAAGGCCTCCTTCGAAGGAGAGTCATACTGTAGCGCCTCGAGCTCTGCAGCTCGAGGCTCTTCCTCGGGATCCGCCCGAATAGCCAAGGCAGTGGCCATATCCCGGACGAACTCCGAGAACCGGGTGTCCTCCGGGGGGGACCTACTCCAGGGCTCAGACTGCGGTGAGTCCGAAGGGATGCACCGAGTCTTAAAAGGTGTCAGGAGACTCCAAGTCCTCCGGTCTCCCAAGCCGACTCGTCCGAGGAAGAGTCGGGGTCCGACCCCACGGGGCTCTGGAGCACCCGCCCCGACGCCGGAAGCACTGGCGTCGACGCCCTCGGTCCCGAACGGGAGGTCGAGGGGGACCGCGACCGAGGTCGACTCCGAGCCACGATGGACGAGTATCGGCTCGGTCTCCGGGGTCGACTTCGACGTTGATGTCCCAGTGGTCGGGGCAGATGCGCCAGACAGGCTGGCCATCAGTGCCCGCTGCTGCTCCATGAAGGCAGACATTCTGCTCTCCAAGGCTGTCATCCTAAGACTCAGCTCGGGAGACGCAGCAGCCACTGACTCGGGCCCCGGCAGCGCCAGGCCCGACGTCGGCTCCCTGGGAGGAGAGTCCACGAGGACTACGGGGCTTACGTGTCCAGCAGACTCCAGCTCCACACGAGGAACTTTGGCAGGCTTCTCCGGTTCCACAGGCCCGGGGCGACGGTCGGGGGTCTTAGACCTGGCCCTCGAGGAGCCAGGGACCTCTTCCGATGATGTCCTCGCGAGCCGTTTCTTCCTCTTGCGTTCCCGGTCGGAGGACCCCCTGTCCGAGGAGCTTCGACGGTGCTCGGGATCGGAATCCCGAGATGTCGAGGCCTCAGACGAGGTCCGGGCTCGGCCGGAGGCTGAGTCTGAGAAAAGCCTTTCCTTTTGCTGCTGGCGACTTCGTAGTGCCTTGGAAGACATTTTTCCACAGGCCCCGCACGACTTAGGATCGTGGTCGGGGCCCAGGCACCGAAGGCAGCAGTCGTGTGTGTCGGTGAGAGACATTAGTTTCTTACACGGATCACACTTCTTAAAACCACTGGAAGCCATCGGGGAAAAAAGAGTCCCCGTGAGGTCAAAGGACCGGCCTTCCAGGGAAAAAGAGAAAAAAGGGCACGAACGCCAGCCACGAAGGGCAAAAACCGAAAAAGAGGAATCGGGCTCGATACCGGTGTACCGAACCCGGCGGGAGGGGAACCGGCATCGAACCGGTAGAAAAAAAGAGCAAAAAAATCGCTGAAAAATCTAATTTTAACCGGGAAAACTGGACACACGTCCGGTGGGCTTCACGGAAAAAAAAAGAGACTGAGGTAAGATGGCACTTTAGGCGGGAAGGGAACCGTGCATGTGTGCCTGCATTCCCAAAGGCTTTCATAGAAAGCTGGGGAAATGCTCCGCTGGGGCTTCATCAGCGCCGATGACACCCATATTTGAGGACTGACTTCCTGCTTGGTCCTGGAGAATAAGGTATTCCTTTGCTTTTGGTGTTGCGCCCTCCAACAATCCACTACTTGCAACAATTGCATCCAGGCCTTCATTTGGCTTCTATGCACTCTATTCCTTTCACTCTGATCTACACAAGTAGGTATTTAAAGCCACACTGAAACCCCTCCCATGATTATTTTCCCTTACTTAAACTGTGCTAGTTCCAGAGTAATCCCATCAAAAAGCCCTCTTGACCTGATTGGGACCACAAATATAAATGAGTTACCACCTCCCCATATAGCTTACTTTTTACAAACAGGATGGCACACAACAACCACCTGTCCCTTTTGTCCTGTTGTATATCATGGATCCCCAAGGGGATATCCCACCTAATCACTGCCATCCCCCGGCCCGAGTTCCATTCCTATTAGCTGTAGAAAAGATGTTCTCCTTTCAGCAATATATAATACATTTTCCAACAACATCCTTTTCCCTACTATCTTGGCATTCACTCCCTCTCTCCAAGTATTCCATCCACTCATTCCCCCCACCACATCATCATATATCCATTCATCTCTTGTATTTGCTTAGTATATAAATTAGCTTTCACTCAAAAGTTTGTGTTCACTGATCATATCTTGACTACTTAATACCTTCTTGCACCATTTCCAGAACTGATAACCATCTGTCTTCTTATAGCTGTAATCCAGTTACCCGTTTTCTAGTATGCAAGCTCTACCTCATTCTTCAATGGGCCATTTCAGTTCAAGTTTTCCAAGTAACCAATTATCTTTCAACCTAATCCTCATTTCAGTAGAAATGTTTCTTTGGTTACTTTTTATTTTCTTTACCCATCCAGCAATGGCATTAGCCCAGCCTGCCTTTCTAAAGTTGGGTTTCTTCATTTGTTGCTTCAGTATGCTCCTCCTGGCCATCCTCCATTTAATTGTGTTTGTTATTTTCCTTCTCCTGGCAATCTCTGTCATTGATAGACTGCCAAATAATGTTCAGCATCCAACCCTTTGTCTTTCACTGCCAGTCTCAGGCCCTCTTTGTCTAGAAGCTTCCGGGCCTCTTCTATAGTTGTCACTCAGTGACTGAGGGTTGTGACTTCTTTGCATTCTCTCCTTTTTTGGAGTGTGGTGAGATTATATAGCTCCAAGATTATTGTCCTTAATGTATTTACCTTGATCATCACTCTCTTTCCTTGTTTTTGAAAATGTGCAAACAAGCCACTGCATTCTACTTAGGCCCTAGGGTTCTATGTGCCCTATCCATTTTTAGGATCTCTCCTGCTTCTGTTCCAGAGCTATTGTTTCCATTTAGTATGCTCAGTTATACCTTTTGTACCACCTCTTTGGCATTATTGTATGCTTCAGTGTTTGGAACTCCATGAATCCTAAGGTGAAATTAGACTTACCTGCTAATTGTTGTTCCTTGAGGAACTCCAGTCCAGTCCAGTCCCGCATCTCTGGGTAATGCGCCTCTTCCAGCAGCTTGGAGATTGAGCATGTCATCTTTTGATGAAAGCAGTACTAATATCACAGGGATGCCCACAAGCTCCAGTAACCTATTGACAAAGCAGACTCACAGGAGCAACAAATAAGCGTTCAAACTTGCATCAAACAAATGTAACTCTGAAACTAACTATTCCTCCCCCTGCTCCCACCATCCACACCCACTCCATTTGGCCCCCTCACCCCCTGGGGCCTTTCCTTAGACAAGGACCCCTGCTTCAGGCCCCAGTACCACTGGCACTTGGGGAGGGATCTGGGACACGACTGGACTGGAGTTCCTCAAGGAACAATTAGCAGGTAAGTCAAATTTCACCTTCCCTATTGTCCCTCCAGTCCAGTCCCGCACCTCAAGGTATGTTACAGAGCAGTTAAAGTTAATGGGACGGACCTGCCACAGTAGCCTGAAGCACTGCCGAACCAAAACAGGCATCTCCCGCCGCCTGAACATCCAGGCAGTAATGGTATGAAGCGAAGGTATGAAGTGAAGACCATATTGCCGCCCTGCAAATTTCGACCAGCAGCACCAAACTATACTCTGCCCACAAGGCCACCTGAGCCCTCGTGGAATGTGCCCGCAACCCCACTGTACTGGCTTACTCATTGAGATGTATGCAGATGTGATTGTTTTTCTGATCCACCTTGAAATTGAGGATTTGGCTGCCACTTCCCCTTTGCGTGGACCCCCAAACAGGACAGAGGGGTGATCTGACTTGCAGAAGACCGCAATCCTCTTCAAATAACGCCTCCGGGTCAGCCGCACATCTAGAAGGCGTAACTACGGGTTATCAGAGACATTCCCTGTGCTCCCGAGGACTGGGAAACAGATGGACTGGTTCAAATGAAATGCTGAAATTACCTTTAGACAAAAAGGATGGCACCGGCTGCAGAACCACTTTTTCTCTAGAAAAAGAAAGGAACGGCTCCTGGCAAGATGAGGCTTGAAGCTCTGAAATCCTGTGTGCCGAGCATATGGCCACAAGAAAAACCATCTTGAGAGTTAAGTCCTTCAACGACGCCCGACTTAAAGGCTCATAAAGCTCTCCCCCCCCCCTAGCGCCGATAGCACCAAGTTGAAATCCCAGACTGGGACCTCCAACCTTCACGGCGGGCGCAAATGGGCTATTGACCTGAGGAATCTACCACATCTGGGTACGTCCCCACAGCCATCCCCTGGACAGTTCCTCAATAGCAGGAAATGGCTGCAAGTTGAACCCGTAGAGAGCTAGTCACCAGGCTTTTTTCAAACCCGGCCTGCAAGAAAGCTAATATGTCCGTAACTGAAGCCATGGATGGCCAAACCTGCCTATTTTCACACCACGCCTCAAAGATATGCCAGACTCGAATATAGGCAAGCGAAGTAGACGTCCTCCTCGCCTGCAGCAATGTTGAGATCTCCGAGCCTGAGTAGGCTATTTTCTTTAATCTTGCCCTCTTGAGGGCCATGCTGTAAAAAAAAATATATCTACCTGCAGCATGCATACCAGCCCTTTGGTCAGCAGATCCTCTCAAGCCAGAAGGCACCATGGGCAATCCGCTAGAATCTTCACTAGCTTGGCATACCACGGGCATCTTGGCCAATCCGGAGCGATCAAAATGACCAACCCCTGATGAACTTCGATCCTCTGCATGACCCGACCTATCAGAACTCACGGTGGGAAGAGAGGAGTCCCTCCGGGGCCAAACCTGCACTAGGATGTCTAAGCCCTCCGACATCCTTTCTCTGCATCTGCTGAAAAAGCGGCTTACCTTGGTGGTCTCGAAAGTTGCCCTGAGGTCCATGACTGGAATGCCCCAGTGGCTTATCACTTGGTTGAACATCTCCTGACTGAACACCCATTCTCCTGGTCCACACGCACTCGACTGAGGTAGTCCGCCATCACGTTGTTGACTCCTGCCACATACGCTGCTGACAGCACCGGGAGATGACTTTTGGCCCAGTCTAACAGCCCTTCAGCTTCCTCCTCCAGGACTGCGCTGTCTGTGCCTCCCTGGTGATTGATGTAGGCTACCATGGTTGCATTGTCTGAAAGGACTTTTACCGCTTTCCCTTGTAACCAGGGCACGAAGTTCTGGAGTACCATGGCCACTACCTGCATTCCAGCCTGTTGATCGACCAGGACGCCTCCATCGTGTTCCACAGTCCCTGAGCAAATTGGCCTTCACAATGTGCTCCCCAACCAGAGAGACTTGCGTTGGTCATCAGCGGAACCCATGGTGGAACCTCGAGGGGCATACTGCCTTCCAGATTCCCCAGGCAAAACCACCACTCGAGAGCCTTCTAGGTCGCTGGCGGGCAGACAAGCTTTTGGGACAAGGGATGTGTCTGGTGGGACCACCTTCGAAGCAAGGCCCTCTGCACAGGCCACATATGCGCCCTTGCCCAAGGCACCAGCTTAAGAGTGGCTGCCATAGTCCCTAGCACCTGTAGGTAATGCCAGGCCATTGTTTCCTTCCGCTTCAAAAACTGTTGCACCAACGTTCGAAGCCCTTGGGCACGCTGTTTTGGTAGGAAGACTCCCCACTCGAGTGTCAAAGCACGCCCCCAAGTACTTGAGCTCCTGAGATGGAACCAGATGACTCTTGGCCACGTTGACAACCCAACCTAGATCTTGAAGGAACTGTACCACCCTGGAGGTAGCACGTTCACTCTCATCTCTGGCTTCTGCCCAAATTAGCCAGTCGTCCAGATATGGATGCACCAGAACACTTTCCCTGTGGAGTGCTGCTGCCACTACTACCATGACCTTGGTGGAGGTATGCAGAGCAATTGCTAGACTGAATAGCAAAGCCCGAAACTGGAAATGTCCCATCGGTACTGCAAACCTGAGGAACTGCTGCTGTTCCGGCTGTATAGAGGGGTGTGAAGATACGCCTCCGTTAGGTCGAGAGACGTTTGGAACTCCCCTTTTCTGACCGCTACTATGACTGACCATAAGATTTCCATGTGAAAATGCGGCACCTGCAGACAGTGGTTCACCCACTTGAGGTCAAGAATTGGGCAGAAGGAACCCTCCTTTTTTGGCACTACAAAGTAAATGGAGTATCGACTGCAGTTGTACTAGTCTCAGGGGACTGGCACCACAGCCCTTGGCTGCAGAAGCCTCATTAGGATGTCCCTTACTGCTGTGGCCTTGGCTTGCACCTTTCAGGGAAGTTGAACAAAAGAACTGCCCACCGTTCACACTAGTTTGAGGGTATACCCTTCTCTTATAACCTCCTCTTATAACCTCCAGCACCCATTGGTCAGAAGTGATTAGGACCCAGGCAGAGTAGAACTCCCGCAGCTGACCTCCCATGGGCTGTACTGCTGCCTGGGCCCCCACTCGCTTCATTGCAGCTTCTTGAGTCCTGAGGTCAAAGGGGCTGCGAAACCTCTGCCTGCTCCTCTAAAACCTCGAAACCCCTGTCCGAGAGGAGAATCTCCCCTTCTGGAACGTGGTAAAACGTGATGTCTGAAAATGCTTGAAATCCCTCAGCTGACTCTGGGCGGCGGATGAAGCACAGCTCTGTTTATCTTCCAGCAGACACCCACCTTTAGACTCCAAGTCCTTAACCAATTTATTGAGGTCCTCCCTGAAAAGCAACTAACCTCTAAAGGAAAGCTTACTAAACCATGCCTTGGACGAGCTGTCTGCCGCCCGGTTTTGTAACCAGAGATAGCGGCACACTGCCACTACAGAGGCCATGCTCTTCGAGAGCCCTCTGATGAGATTGTAATGGATATCTGCCAGATAAGCTGCCCCCAACAACAACCTAGCTGCCTCTACTGTTTGGTCCGCCGCTGGTTCTCCTTTTTTGTTGTGCCCGCTGTGACCAGCGAAGACAGGCTCTGGCCACCCAGGCCCCACAAATAGAGGTCTGAAGCGAGAGGGCATGAATATCAAAAGCCTGTTTTAACAAGGTGTCTAGCTTCCGATCCTGGACATCCTTGAGTGCCGCACTACCTTCTACCAGGATAGTCGTCGTCTTAGTGAGATTGTGGAAACCACCACATCCACCTTAGGGGGACGAAACAACTTGCAATCCTGTATAAATATCTGCTTTACACCACCGCTTGCAAGATGAAGCTTTGAATTAAAGGAGTTGTTCACTCGCCTCAGAGTTCTTGGCTTTACACTGATGTTACTTCCTCCCACAGAGGACTAGATTTAATAAAAGCTGCTACTTCATTAGATCATGTTTGCCCGTGTTATTTACTGCACAGCCCATTTTATGCACTAGGACTTAATTATTAAGAACATGTGCTAGTACGGCAGTGCACTTTAGTAAATCAAGCCCTCAATTCTTAGTGAGGACACAAATCACTAAAGAGACAACAGAGCTTGGGTGCCCATCTTATATCATCTTTACTTCATTATGACCATGTTTGCAAACATTGCATTAGCTGCCTGTGGTTTTTCACAATAAATGTAACTGCCACTATTTACTTTTAAATTTGTCCATGTGACGTTACCATCTTATTTGTATTTCTGTCCAGCATTGTGTGCATTTGGTGTGCACTATACAGATACTCTTGTCTGCTTTGTGACGGTTTCATTATGGCAGCCTGCTGTGTCAGAGCTAAGGCTGCCATATATATGAAGGTGCCCACAGTTTGTATTTCATTTATGAATGTATTTCACTGTTGCATGTTTTATGTTCATTTCATGTTGCATTACTGATGATCTATTCATGGTATTTGATTTGGATTTGATCATTTGTATTTTCTAAGTCACCCCAAACAGTTCATTTCATTTATTAAAATGTATATTCTGTTCTATACAAAACAGCCCTAGATGGATTCCAAACACAACATATGGAATAATAATAAAAGAAAAATATACATACAGTATGTATAAAACAAACAGAACATACACAAAATCTCTTTCCTTTGGAGCTTTTGCAATCATCATAAAGTTTATGGGGTCCCTTGATAGATTACTGTGTGGAGCTCGGGAGCCTTTAAGGAACAACCCCTTTATAATCTCAAGATTTGAACAAAAAGGAACTCTTTCAGTTGCTTCCTAAACGTTAAATAATCAGCTTGTAAACAAACCCCAAATGGGAGAGAATTCCATAATCTAGGCTCCATCACAGAAATAGGTGCAAAGCAAAGTAAAATTAGCTTCATAGTCCCTGAAGAATGTAAAGAATAATGATACTTGGATCATTTAAATAAATCAACCAGATGTTTAGGTTTTCCCTCCTATAATGCACAGTGGGTAAGAGAATAGATGTTTTGGAAGGATTTTAAATACAGGTAAATAAACCAATTAGCTTGTTTCCCTATAGGGAAGAAAATGAAGGAGGGAGGTGTTTCTAAGTTTTAAGGGTACACAAAAGTGTGAGCTGGAGTTCATAGAGTAGAGTGGTCAATGTGGCAAAAATCTGAACGAACAGTTCCAAATTATTTGGAAAACAGGAGTCTGGGCAACAGCCACACAAGTACAGTGAATTTATATGGTCGGTTTCCCTACAGATACCACAAGCTGCTTAGCAACTTACTATAAATCAGATGTTGGTATCATTTATAAAAATCAAGAGCAGACTCCCTGCAGCTCTGGGAATGGCAGCATTAAAACATTTTTTTGGGCTCTCAGTCAGTCATTCTCTCTTGCTCCATTTGACTTCCAGCTTAATCCGAATTGAGGCTAGGACTATGGCTCCATGAATCTTCATGCATAACTACTCATGGATTTTCCTCCTATTTTATAGGCCCAGCAAGAATTCTCTGCCAGGGACCACGTAAGAGGGCACCTTCTGGACATCACGACCCTAAATCCAACCACATGACAACTGGGGACCATAGACTGTGTTCAACAAAGGTCTATCCTTTATGTTGCCACCATGACAGCCATAACAGAGTGACTGTGCACATTGCCTCCTTTCTGCATCCCCGGCCCTTACTGTCCCAGGGAGTGAAAGATATGTTCTAGGAATCAAACCCAGGTCCTTCACATAGTAGTGTGCAGCACTGTTGCCACTGGCCAGTCCAGCAATTAACCTTCTCATGGCTTGCAGGAGTGTAGCATAACTGTGGGTGCATCAGATTGGAAGGTGAATGGATCATACCTTTGAAGGATTTTCCACAGATCTGGCAGAAGTGTGGCCTTCCTTCCTGATGTCTGCTGGCGACGTGCCTTAGGAGAGGACCTCTTTCTGTAAACCTCTGACTACAGAACTCGCAGCTGAAAGGGCGCTCCCCTGTGTGTGTCCGGGTGTGCTTATCCAGACTTGCTGCAGGGAAAGAAGGAAATGAGAACACGCTGCCCCGATTATAAATCTCTCTGTTGTTACTAACCAGCTCTTTGTTATAAACATACATTAATGTTAATTTTCTAAATACTGACTCCCATAAAACTTTGTTTTAATATCAAGCAGTGAAGTACTTGGACTCTTAGATTTCTTGGCCTTGTAGAAATTTAGCAGCTTTATTATTCCTGGAGAAAACACTGGGGGGGCCAATGTAAAAAAGTGTGTTAACATTGGCAGTTAACATCAACCAGCTCCTATTAATAGCCCAAGTTAAGGACATGCAAATGAGTTTGTTACTTTGCATATATTAAACTAATGCGGTAACAGACATTATTGCAAAAAAACCTCAGGGATGCTTACCTAAGTTAAGTTTTTACTTAAGAGGTCTGTGATAATTTTGGTAATCTTAATGTGTTAGTTTAATTTTCTAATCATTAATGAGGTATTTTGCTTCTCACTACCTAATTAGCATTGAGTTGGCATATATGTTACTTAAAGCATATTAGAAGAATGTGTGTTACAATTAGCATCCTTTGGTTGTTCTTTATTTAAAATTTGTATAAACCGATTATCAATATTTCTAAAACATATGAAACAAACTAAACTGCACATGAAAATAATTTAAAGCATAAGCCTCTGTAAACAAAGTTTTCAAATGTTTCCTAAAAGAAATAATATCACGATCCATACGAAGTGCAAGAGGCAAAGAATTCCAAAACTTTGGTCCAATGACCGAAAACACCCTCGAGCGCAGTTTCTTTATCACTTCTACAGTAGGAACAAGCAGCAATGATTGATCCCCTGATCACAAATCCCTCCTGGGAACATTCTGACAATGCCAACAATTCATTACATTTCAAAGCAAATAGTAACGAAACAACACATAAGCATCTAAACTTTAAACGAAAAAAAAAAAAAAGGCAACCGATGCAGTTTGATCAGCATAGGGGTAACATGTTCAAAATTGAATATTTATTCTATGTATATAGTTCTCCCATGTTATCCAAGTTTATACTCCTGTTATATGTAATACCGAACAGCCTGTTGTTCTGGTCTTTGTGTTCATCTGTAAACCGCGCTGATTATAAATAGTGCGGTATATAAAAAACTGAAATAAAATAAATAAAATCTTCCCTTACCCAAAATTACCCTGGCTGCTGCATTCTGAGCCAATAGAGGGTGGAGTGGCCTAGTGGTTGGGGCAAGTTACCTCAGGCTGGAAGGTTGGGGGGTTCAAATCCAACTAGAGGACAGCAACCTTGGGCCGGAAGGACTGGGGTTTCTAGTCCCACAGGTACTCCTTGTGGTCTTGGGCAAGCCTATGTTCCCTGTATTAGTGTGTGTGTGTCTCATATCCCCTCATGTTAAATGTATCCCCCAAATGTGCTGTGACCATGTTGATTAAAGAATAAGGTGGTATACAAAACTGTCTAAATAAATAAAATAAATAAATACATTGTAGTTGATTCAACAAATAAATGGACAGCCACAAATACAGCATAGCACAGTAATCCAGCCGCTGTGAAACCAATGTTTGTACCATCACACGAAATCACCCTATTCTAAATATCTTCTAAAATGTCTGACCTGTTGCAACTTAAAAAGTACTCCCTGTACCAACTTCGCCACCTGACCATGAAAGAATAATTTGCAATCTAAAACTACCCCAAAATACACCACCTTATTCTTTCCTAGAATATCATGCCCACCCAAGGAAATAATTTTAGTACAAACACACACAGCCTCCGTCTTTTTAAAATTAAGCACCAAACCATTATTTGCCAACCACTGTAATACCTTAGGAAAAGCAGACAATTGCAAAGAAGATATCCCCGCTGTCACTTCACAATATTCAAAAATCAAAATATCATCAACATAAAACTGAAAATCCAGACCCAAAGTACGAAGCAATGTAACAAAGGAGGGAGAGGGGGGAGGCCAAATGTTAAACAACATCTCGGATAAAGAGGAACCTTTAGGAACCCACCTCTCCATTGAATACCATCCAGACTTATGCGCCAATTATTTTTACCTGACTCAAATGACCAGACAAAAAAAAAAAAAAAGAAAGCTGCAAACCACTGCAGGAGTACACCTTCAATACCCAGACCTGGAAGTCTCTAACAACGTAGTAGGTATCAGAATCAAAAGCCACTGAAATGTCCACAAACAACAAGTAAGCATATTTCCCCGAGGTAAGGTTTCTCAGTAATGTATCCACCAGACACACCAATAGTGTCTCACAACTATGATCAGGGCGGAAACCATATTGCCAAATATCTAACACTGTATTAGTCTGCACATAAAGCGTAGTTACTCACCTGTAAAGCACAGTTACTTACCTGTAACAGGTGATCTCTGGGAACAGCAGGAATAAGTCTTCACATATGGGTACGTCGGTACCGACGGAGTCTGCGCGGGAACGCTTCCCAGCGTCCAATCAGAACGCTTTTGGAAGCATCCCACCACGCCTGCGTGCTGCCTTCCCGCCTTCCCAACTGCCTCTCCTCAGTTAGGTTTTAAAGCTGAGACAAAGAGAGAGAGAGAGAGAGAGAGAGGGGAAAGACAGAGATAGAGATATACAACTCCTAGGGGAGGTAGGTGGGTTGTGAAGACTTATTCCTGCTGTTCCCAGAGATCACCTGTTACAGGTAAGTAACTGTGCTATCTCCAGGAACAAGCAGGAATGAGTCTTCACATATGGGGACTCCCAAGCTGAGATGCCCAGAGGGAGTCCTAGCATGTTGCGAATGTAGAAGAGCCATGCTACTCCTCAGAACCTCAGGCATCCTGGGGATGGAGGGTAGGAGTTGAATACAGAAAAGGTGCTGTGGAACAGCTGAACTAGAACAGGACCTCTACAGAGAAGAACCCTGTAGAGAGGATATCTAGTAGTAAAAATTGAGATATGGGCCTCCCTTGTTGGCATTGCAAAAGTCTACTGAGGTTCATATGGATCTGTTAGAAGAGCCATTGGAAAACCTCAAGGAGTACCTCACTGAGAAGTAGAGGTAAGAAAAGTAGAAAAAACAAGTGGATGTCAGAACCCCACAGGGTGAAAAATAGCCCCAGGGGAAAACTGGGGTAGTAAAAAGAGGTAGGACTTCAGCGGAAGACTCAGAAGGTACCATTAAGAAAGCTTAAGCTGTGTTGGTCCAAGAAAAGTCCAATCCTAGGACCAAAAGAAAAATGAGTCTGACCCATCTGGACTGGCAGTAGAATCAGCCCATGTAGGAGAGAAAGGGTCTGGAAACCCCTGTATCTGATAAGAAAGTAAGGACAGACTTATGAAGCGCTAAGCTTTAGATAAACTGAAGTTCTGCAATGTCTTTCCTAAATGGGTTAAGGAAAGAAAAAGGTACATGGAGAGCTTCAGAAGTACCTAACCCTGAAAGGTTATGGTAAGGAAAAAGTTTGTTAATCACCACAGGAAGTGGTTATATGTGTAAAACCCTAAGTATGCTGGTATAGCATTGATAGGGGTAGTGCCCATCTGTCAGGATCATATAGGAATGTATGAATATCGGAACCTAAACAGACAGATAGATAAGTATGTGGATACATATCTACCTAAAAGATATAGAAAATATATATATATATATATATATACACACACACACTTTCCTAAATATATACACATACTCATATAGGGTATATATGCATATATATATGGCGAGACATGTATGGGCAGAAGATACACAGATATATATATATATGAATATGTAGGCATATAGACAGATGTCTCCAGGTATGTGGATGGAGAGATGTCTATAGAAGTTGATCCCCCTAGGAGTATGGGGAGAGAAAAGATTCATCTAACAGCAAAGAGGGTGATACCCGCTTGAATAGATGCATCGAGGATCTTCCTTCCCTGGTTATGATTGAGAGAGTCAGGGGAATAGTGTCCCTGACAAGAAAGAGTCTAAATCCCTTTCAGAATTTGAGCTCTTGAATAACCAGGATGGCCTATGTGAAAAAAAGCAGAGGATAACTTCAGTCTGCAGGCAGCAAGTCCAGATTTCTCCAGAACTGCAGTATGGAGAATGGATAGAGGACATCACTGGAGTAAGATACCATAGTGACCCGTCTATAAGGGCAGATGGGTATCAGGCGTCCTTTAGCTGCTACTGAAAGAAAATTATCTCTGGCGAGAAGACCAAAGGAGATATGGGCCAAGCCAGGGAATTGGCCATTCTTTAGGTTGTCACGTGAAGAAAGGCCTGAGTCTCATGTCTCAAAAGAGATTTTAGATGAGATGGTAAGGGTAGGGAATACCTACCAGTCATGAAAACATGACTGGGGGAACCCCTCCTAACCCTCTGGGGTTATCTGCTAGACAAGATACTGATGCTCTCTAGCAAGGGTCCAAAGTACAAAGCTACTCTGTAGAGTTGCAGAGAGCATGCTGCAGGTTAGTTAGAAGAAAAAAACTGGCTGTTAAAAGCCAGTGGGTAAGAACTATTCTGCCAAGGACAAGGGGGCGAAGAATAGAAGTTAACCAAGCAGTCTGTGATAATAGGGTTTCCCAAACGAGGTTGATAACCTGTTTGGGGTTTAGCACTGAGGCTAGAAGGATAGCTAGTGGAGGAGAAGCCCTGGTTGTGTGGTGAACAGAACCAGTGGTTTAACCACTAGGAATTAGTGTATCTGCAGCAATTACCAGGGCAGCGGAAGAAACTTTCTTTTCCCATCTTTTTTAGATTGGGAAAAAGAAAGAAACAGACATAGTAGGACTACCTATTGTCTGATGAGCTGCCCTAAGGTAATAAAGGGGGAGACAACTCTGGAAGGGAGAATCCCCCTGTGGAACAGGTAGAAGACCATAGGGGCTTACCAGTGTAAGAGAGCCACTCTTACAAACCAAATGTTGTAGCAAGAGGGAGGTAAGACAGAGGTGAAGGAGACTGACTATGGAGGAAGTCTCTGAAAGGTAAGATGATACATGCCAGTACAGGGAAACAACTGTCCTATTGATAGTTGTCATTTCTCTTTACCCCAAGAGGAAGATAAACCTGTCAAGTATGGGCATGATCATCATAAAGACTCTTAGAGTAAGAGAAAAGATGTCTCATGAATAGATATCTAGAAAAAGTTAGGATAAATTTAGTGCAGATACTTCAGCAAAAAGAAGCAGACTGCCACTCTAACCACCAACCAAAAGGGGAAATAATGACCTATTTGAAACCCTGCGACTGCTGGGTTTGCTGACCCTGTTGAGGTTGTGGTTTCTTCAGACTAGAGCGATGTTTCCCCTGTTTGGGAACATCTGAATGATGGGTAGAAGATGGATAAAACCTTTTCCCCCCTAGGGGAAGAAAGTTTGGTAGGACATTTCCTACCAACTGGGAAAGAGGAAGGCGTAGAACAGCCTCTGGAAACAGGAATGTCAGTGATTAATTGAGCAACCTGGAGTAAAGACTCCTTGTTAAAGAGATTTTCTCCAGTGCAAGGAGTATTTCCCAGTCTTTCTTGAGCCCATTTGTCCAAGTCTGAAGCCTGGAGTCAGGCTTTACGTCGTGCCCCTATAGCTATAGTAGATGTTCTGCTAACAGACTCAAAGGAGTCCAGGGAAGCACGAGTAAGGAACCTAGATATATTTTGAGCATGACTAACCAGTGAGGAATAGTCTGCACTTTTAGGCTCTTGAAGAAAAGGAGTCAAAGATAGTAATTTCTTTGTGACCTCATCAAGAGATAAACCCATATAGAAAATATATGAGAGAATTCTTGCTGAAAGCATGGATGCCTGGAAGGTTTGGCGTCCAAAGGCATCTAAAGTCTTAACTCACGACCTGGCGGATAAGAAGAGTGCTTTTTGGTACTCGTCACCTGTCTCATTGCTGATTCTACAACAATGGAATGATGAGGAAGTTGAGTCTTCTGAAAACCTGGAGAGGGGGGCACCTGATATAGAAGATCAGTTGCCCTAGAAGGTGGGGGTACCGTTAAAGGAGCTTCCCACATTCGTAGAAGGAGATCCTGCAAGGAATGATGCAAAGGAAGCATGACGGTATCCTTTGTTGTCCCAGGAATATACAGGGATTCTGCATTGCCTTGTGTAGGATCCTGTCCAGGTAGAGAAATGGCAAGTGATTTTGCCATATCCAGGAGAAAAGCTTGAAAAGAAAAATCCCCAGAGGGAAATTCTTTTGGAAAGGCTAGATCTGCTGAAGAACTAGCATTGGCACCGAAGGATCTATCCAACCTTATAGGAATATAAAATCCTGAATGGTGGAGTTCCTTAGAGAATGGTCGCCGGTACCGCAGGAGGTCGGGACCAGCAACAGTCGGTAGCACATCGTCCATGCTAGGGATCGATTCCAAACTCGGTATCGAGGGAAGCGAGCCTGATGAGAGAAGCATGGAAGGCACCGACAGCAATGGTAATGTGCATACCGGTACCGACTCCGGCACCGTATCCAGTACCAGTGGATGACGGCCAGCCGGTGACAACTCTAACGGTATGGAAGAAACCAAGAGTGCCGGACATGAATCATCGGAACCGTGCCTTCGGTAGCATCTGGTGTCGGTACCAAGGCGAGTCGGTACCCAGTCCTCCAGACTGGAGATCGATTCCAGACTCGGCATTGAAGGAAGTGAGTCTATCGAAGCACATCTGGAGGGTATCGACATAAGTACTAGTATCGGTACCGGGATCGATACTGGAAGGTCGGTCTGCAGCGTATCCAACGGCCTCGTAGGTACCGAGGACGCCAGACAACGATCCTTGGTGAGGAATGTTTCATCCAACACCATTGCCGATGCCGGGGTATCGGTACCGCTCGAAGCGGATGCCACCACTGAGCATGGCTCAGGTATGTACTGTGAGGGGTGAACCTCAGGAACAACCTGAAACCCCACACAGGCTTTGGAGGTCGAAGACTCCCACCGGGGTTTTAAAGCCAGTGTGTTCTCGAGGGCAAAGCCAGAGGCATCTCTATGCTGTGCCAGAGATTTACCACTCGAGGACTGGCTAGTCTTAACAGACTGTTTTTGGGTTACCTGATCCCGTGTAGAAGAAGAATTGGTCGGTGCCCTGGAGTTGGATGGGGACCGCGTATCGAGGGAAACCCGATGTTAAAGACTTCTTCCCACAATACTATTGCAGGAGGGACACTCCGGAGGAAAATGGACAGGACCCAAACAGGTCAGACACCAATTATGAGTGTCTAAAGTTAATTTTGTACTGCCACAGTTTGTACATTTCTTGGGAATAGTGACTGGCGGTTCCATGAAGGAAAGTGAGTAGGCCTAGTGTTAGCCTGCCACACTAGCAGGCCTAAAGAAAACCGTGAGGCACTAACAAGGAAAAAGTATTCCTTAAAAAGGAAAAATTTTACAAGAAAAAAGAAGAGAAACACCGGCGGTACCGGTGGCGTCGGGGAAGGCAGCCGCAACCACAAGAAAACCAAAAAATAAAAGAAGAATTTTCTGCGGTGATAGGAGGATGTCCTGCCGGCTCTGCGGAAAAACGAAAACTGAGGAGAGGCAGTTGGGAAGGCAGCACGCAGGCGTGGTGGGATGCTTCCAAAAGCGTTCTGATTGGACGCTGGGAAGCGTTCCCGTGCAGACTCCGTCGGCACCGACGTACCCATATGTGAAGACTCATTCCTGCTTGTTCCTGGAGATCAAGTGTTCCCCGGGGACAGCAGGAAAGAGTAGTTACTCACCTGTAACAGGTGTTCTCCAGGAGCAGCAGGAATCAGTCCTCACATATGGGTGTCATCGGCGCCGATGAAGCCCCAGCGGAGCATTTCCCCAGCTTTCTATGAAAGCCTTTGGGAATGCAGGCACGCATGCGCGGTTCCCTTCCCGCCTAAAGGTGCCATCTTACCTCAGTCAAATGACATAGCTAAGAACAGCACACAAAATGAAAAATAAACTATGTACAACTGCAACTCCAAGGGGAGGAGGGAGGGTTGTGAGGACTGATTCCTGCTGCTCCTGGAGAGCACCTGTTACAGGTGAGTAACTACTTTTTCTCCAGGACCAAGCAGGAAGTCAGTCCTCACATATGGGTGACTCCCTAGCTCTGGGCTACCGAGGAACCCAGGCTGAACAAGAGAATTCCCTCTAGTCCCAACAGCAAAGAAAGGCTTTTCAAGGACACAACTTCCACCGGTAGCCCAACAGAGGGCAGGAGGGCAGGAGTTGCCTAAACCTCAAAGAGATTCCGGAGTACTGCTTGGCCAAAAGCACTGTCCCTACGGGACTCCCTCTCCAGGCAGTAATGGGCCATAAACGTCTGGCTTGAAGACCAAGTTGCAGCCCTGCAGATGTCTACCAAGGGCACAGAGTGGAGATAAGCCACTGAGGCAGCCATAGCCCGGACACGATGGGCCGTGACCCTACCCTGCAAAGGAAAGTCAGCCGCCTTATAAGCCCAGGTGATACAGTCAGCCACCCAGATGGACAAGGTACGCTTGGACACTGCCAACCCCAACTTATTGGGGTCAAAGGATACGAAGAGCTGAGTAGCCCTTCTATGCCCCTGCGTACAGTCAAGGTAGAAGGATAAGGCCCTTCTACAGTCCAGGGTGTGCAGGACTGCTTCAGCCTGGCTTGCTTGAGGCCTAGGGAAGAATGTTGGAAGAACCACCTCCTGGTTGAGGTGGAAAGAGGGACAACCTTAGGGAGGAACTTTGGATGAGTCCTAAGGACTACCCTGTTCCTATAAATCCGGGTGTAAGGCCTATCACAGACCAGGGCCTGAAGCTCACTTACTCGCCTAGCCGAGGTAAGGGCTATCAAGAAGAGCGTCTTCCAGGACAGGAAGCGTAGAGGGGAAGTAGCCATCGGCTCAAAAGGTGGGCGAGTCAGTTGCTGCAAGACCACATTCAGCTCCCACTCAGGGGTCAGGACGACGGATGGGAGGCTTGAGCAAAAGCAAGCCCCTAAGAAAGCGGGACACCAAGGGGTGACCAGACAGAGAACGTCCCTCCACCAGAGAGTGGTGAGCTGCTAGAGCTGAGAGGTGGACCCGAACAGAATTGGATTAAGTCCTTGATTTGATAAGTGCAGTAAGTACTGAAGCACTACTTGCACAGTACAAGAGAAAGGGTCCTCTGTACGTAGCTGACACCACACAGAAAACCTTTTCCATTTGAGAGCATAGGTTTTCCTAGTGGACTGTTTCCTAGAGGCTAGGACAACCTCCTCAACTTCCTGAGGCAGGCAGGCCCCAGGGAGCCAAAACTACCCTTGCAGCCTCCAGGCCATCAAATTAAGAGCTTTGAGATTGGGGTGCAGAAGGGAACCCTGTTCCTGTGAGAGAAGGTCGGGTTGCAACCCCAGAGGTAGTGGAGGATCCACCGCCAGTTGAAGCAGAAGAGGAAACCAAGGCTGTCTCGGCCACCTGGGAGCTACCAGCAGGACCGAAGCCTTGTCCTGAAGAATCTTGAAGAGAGTTCGGGCCACCAAGGGCGTGGGAGGAAACGCATAAAGGAGGCCCTGAGACCAGGATATCAGAAAAGCATCCGCTGCTATCCGCAGAGGATGCGGTTGCCTGGAGCAGAACTTTGGCAGTTGCTTGTTCATTGGGCTGGCAAAGAGATCTATCAAAGGGAGACCCCATTTTAGGAAGATCTTCTGAACTACGTAAGGATGCAGCTGCCACTCGTGGGGCTGCAGAATTCTTCTTAATCTGTCTGCCAGGTAGTTGTCCTGGCCTGGAAGGTACACAGCCTTGAGGAGCATGTTGTGCTTGAGGGCAAATGAACAAAGGTCCTGAGCCTCCCGACAAAAGGATCCTGGACCCAGTCCCGCCCTGTCTGTTCACATAAAACATGGCAATTTGGTTGTCTGTCTGAATCAGGACAGACTGGTGAGCCAGGGTAGGAGTTAAAGCTCTGAGTGCTAATCGAATAGCTCGGAGTTTGAGGAGATTGATCTGCTGTGCAGCTTCCCAAGGAGACCACAGGCCCTGGATGCGCTTGCCCAGACAATGAGCTCCCCAGCCTTGCAGGGAGGCGTCTGTGGTCAGCACTACTGTGTACCCTGGAATCTGAAAAGGCACCCCCCTCAGTAGATGGGGTAGGTGCAGCCACCAGGTGAGGGAGTTCAGAAATTGTCTGGACACCTTTAACCTGTCTCTGAGGCTGCCTGTGGCCTGTGACCACTGAGTCCAAAGGCACCACTGTGCAGGTCTCATATGGAGCCTGGCATTGGGGGTCACATGTACTGTCGAAGCCATGTGGCCAAGAAGCCTCAGGCAGAGTCTGGCGGAGACCAGTGACCTGCTGAGAAACTGGCTTGCCAAGCTTATCAGTCTTTGGGCTCTTTCCTCTGGCAAGAATGTCTTTGCCAGCAGAGAGTCCAACCTTGCTCCTATGAACTCCAAGTTCTGGGAGGGGAGCAAAGTGGACTT
Organism: Ichthyophis bannanicus; assembly: GCA_033557465.1. Taxonomy (NCBI): domain Eukaryota; kingdom Metazoa; phylum Chordata; class Amphibia; order Gymnophiona; family Ichthyophiidae; genus Ichthyophis; species Ichthyophis bannanicus. The sequence goes on from CM066042.1 coordinate 78,658,502, forward strand.
TGCAAAGTTTATGACAAACCCCAGGTTTTGTAGAAGAGCAATAGTCCTGAGGGTGGCTTGTCTGGCCTCCTGACATGTCTGACCCCTGATGAGCCAGTCGTCGAGATAGGGGAAGACAAAAATTCCCCGATTCCTCAGGTAGGCCTAAGCAGTTTGTAAAGACTCTGGGGGTGGAGGTGAGGCCGAAAGGCAGCACTCTGTACTGATAATGGTTTCCTCCCACAATGAACCTGAGGTACTTTCTGTGGTCTGGATGAATGAGGATGTGAGTGTACGCATCCTTTAGATCTAAGGAGCATAGCCAATCTCCCTGCTGGAGGTAGGACAGAAGGGTTCCAAGAGTAAGCATCTTGAACGTTTCCTTCACTAGGAACTTGTTGAGGTTCCTGAGGTCCAGAACGGATCGAAGGCCACCGGTTCTTTTGGGCACCAGGAAATACCTGGAGTAGAATCCATGACCTTGCAAGTGGGGAGGCACAGGCTCCACCGCCCTGTCCACCAACAGACCCTGAAGCTCCTGAAGGAGAAGGTCTGTGTGCAGGGGAGGCCTGGGAGGCTCCCCTGGAAAGTATGGAGGAGGCAGTTGGTGAAAATGGAGGGCATAGCCCTTGTGGACTATATCTAGCACCCAACTGTCCCCGGTGATAAGGGGCCACTAGTGGGTAAAGAGGGCGAGACGACCTCCTGTGCAGGGTTGGGAGAGCAGTGGAGGAGAGGCTACACTCACGGAGTCAAAAGCCCCCACCCTGCTGAGTGGTAGCAGGGGCCTGAGGCTTGGGGGTCCTCTGCCTATGGGGCCCATTACCCTGGCCCTTGGCTTGCTGACCCTGGGGGGCAGTTTGGGCAGCCTGATATTGCGGGTACTGTTTGTAGGCAGTGCCCTTCCTCGGGTAAAAGGGTTTTTTACCCGAGCCCTTCTTTTTATGAGAAGGGGCAGAGGTCTTCCTCGACAGCCTTCTCCGTGTGAGGTGCTCGGTCTTGAGCTGAGCGGCCTTCTCGGTCATGGGCTTGCCAAAAAGGTTTTCACCTCGGCAAGGGACATCGACCAACTTGTCCTGAACCCATGGCTCGAGGTCCGATGACTGCAGCCATGCCTGGCGTCAAGCCACGATGCCGGCTGTCGCCACTGAGGCCGAAGCCTCGAAGCCATCATAGGCGGCGCGGGACATGAACTTCGAGCAGTCCCGAATCCCCAAGGACAAGGACTTAAATCTCTGCAAGGGTTCCCCGGAGAGACCAGCAGAGAACCTGGCCAACTCCTTGGCCAGATCCCGCAAGTACATGCCCATGTACAGCTGGTAGGACTGGACACGGCAAGCAAGCATCGAGCCCTGGAAGCACTTTCTACTGACGCCATCGAGGTTTCGGGCCTCCCTGCCAGGAGGCACTGTGGAGTGCATCTTCTGGCTCTTCAGACGATGCATGGCCGATTCCACAACCATGGAATGGTGTGGTAGCTGTGCCTTCTGAAAACCAGGGCTCTTCCGGAGTCGATAGATCGAATTGACCCACTTGCTAAGAACCGGCGCCGAGGCCGGTGCCTCCCACATACGGAAGAGGAGCCGTTCCAGCATCGGAGGAACCGGGACAGTAAAGGCCTCCTTCGGAGGAGAGTCATACTGGAGCGCCTCGAGCTCTTCAGCTCGAGGCTCTTCCTCGGGGTCCGCCGGAATAGCCAAGGCAGTGGCCATATCCCGGATGAACTCCGAGAACCGGGTGTCCTCCGGGGGGGACCTACTCCGGGGCACAGACTGCGGTGAGTCCGAAGGGACGCACCGAGTCTTGACGGTATCAGGAGACTCCTCGTCCTCTGTCTCCCAAGCCGACTCGTCCGAGGAAGAGTCGGGTCCAACCCCGCGGGGCCCTGGAGCACCCGCCCCGATGCTGGAAGCACTGGCGTTGATGCCGTCGGTCCCAAACGGGAGGTTGAGGGAGACCGCAACCAAGGTCGACTCCGAGCCACAATGGAGTCGAGTATCGGCTCGGTCTCCGGGGTCGACTTCGACATCGATGTCCCAGTGGTCGGGGCAGATGCGCCAGACAGGCTGGCCATCAGTGCCCGCTGCTCCTCCATGAAGGCAGACAATCTGCTCTCCAAGGCTGTCATCCTGAGACCCAGCTCGGGAGACGCCGCAGCCACCAACTCGGGCCCCGGCGGTGGCTCCCTGGGAGGAGAGTCCACGAGGACTACGGGGCTTACGTGTCCAGCAGACTCCGGCTCCACACGAGGAACTTTGGCAGGCTTCTCCGGTTCCACAGGCCTGGGGCGACGGTTGGGGGTCTTAGACCTGGCCCTCGAGGAGCCAGGGACCTCCGACGCCGCCGCCCTCGCGAGCCGTTTCTTCCTCTTGCGTTCCCGGTTGGGGGACCCCATGTCAGAGGAGTTTCGACGGCGCTCGGGATCGGAATCCCGAGATGTTGAGGCCTCAGACGAGGTCCGGGTCCGGCCTGAGGCCGAGTCAGAGAAAAGCCTTTCCTTTTGCTGCTGGCGACTTCGTAGTGCCTTGGAAGACATCTTTCCACAGGCCCCGCACGACTTAGGATCGTGGTCGAGGCACCGAAGGCAGCAGTCGTGTGTGTCGGTGAGAGACATTAGTTTCTTACACCGATCACACTTCTTAAAACCGCTGGAAGCCATCGGGAAAAAAAGAGTCCCCGCGAGGTCAAAGGACCGGCCTTCCAGGGAAAAATGGAAAAAAGGGCGCGAACGCCAGCCACGAAGGGCAAAAACTGAAAAAGAAGAATCGGGCTCGATACCGGTGTACCGAACCCGGCGGGAGGGGAACCGGCTTCGAACCGGTACAAAAAATACAAAAAAAAAAAAAAAAAAAAAAAAAAAAATCGCTGAAAAATCTAATTTTAACCGGGAAAACTGGACACACGTCTGGTGGGCTTCACGGAAAAAAAGACTGAGATAAGATGGCACCTTTAGGCGGGAAGGGAACCGCGCATGCGTGCCTGCATTCCCAAAGGCTTTCATAGAAAGCTGGGGAAATGCTCCGCTGGGGCTTCATCGGCACCGATGACACCCATATGTGAGGACTGACTTCCTGCTTGGTCCTGGAGAATTAGTCCTTACATATGGGTGACGTTGGCATCGAAGGAGCCCTCAAGGAAGTATTCCCCCAGCTTTCAAAGAAAGCCTTTGGGAGATGCCACCATGCATGCGTGGTCCCCTTCCTGCCCAAGGGTGCCATCTTGCTCAGTTAGATGACATAGCTAAAAGATAGCAAAAAAAAAAACCCACCCTAAAAAGATGGTAAAGGAGCAACTCCAAGGGGAGGAGGGAGGGTTGTGAGAACTGATTCCTGCTGTCCCCGGAGAACATCTGTTACAGGTGAGTGACTATGCTTTCTCCGGGAACAAGCAGGAAGTCAGACCTCACATATGGGACTCCCCAGCTACAGGTTATCGAAAGCCCAGCAAAAATAGGGACTCCCTCACAAGGAGCCACAAGCAGCAGCAAATGAGTTCATGTCCACAGGCCACAGTAGGACCCCTGTGTTCAATGAAACCAGCGCTCCCATAGCCTGAACACAGAAGGGTCAGAGGGTAGGAGTTGCCTAAACCCCAAAAAAGATTACAGTGCACAGCCTGGCCAAAGGCACTGTCCTGTCAGGACTCTTTCCAGGCAGTAAGGGGCTGTGCCTCTATGGACTGAAGACCAGATGGCGGTCTGGCAGATGTCCACCAGCGGGACAGAGTGCAAGTTTGCCACTGAAGCCGCCTTGGCCCCGACATGGTGTGCCATGACGCAGCCTTCCAGTGGGAGCCTCGCCTACTCATAAACAAGGGCGATACAATCCACCACCCATGTGGACAGCGTATGCTTGGTCACCACCTCCCCCAGCCAACTGGGTTTATAGGAGATGAAAAGCTGAGCAGCTTTGCGGTGGCCCTGAGTGCATTGGATATAGAAGGACAAAGCTCTCTTAGACTCCAAGGTGTGTAGGACCGTCTCCGCCCGACTGGAATGAGGTCGTGGAAAGAAGATAGGGAGCACCACTTCCTGGTTGAGATGGAAGGGCGATTCTGCCTTCGCCAAGAATTTGGGGTGCGTGCGAAGTACCACTCTGTTCTTGTAGAACCTGGTATAAGGCAGCTCCGCCACAAGGGCCTGAAGCTTGCTAACCAATTTGTCCTGAACCCACTGCTCAAGATTGGACGACTGTAGCCAAGCTTGGCGGCATGCACCAATGCCAGCCGCAGCCACTTGGGCCACCGACTCAAACCAGTCATAGGCCGCTCGAGACATGAATTTTGAGCACTCATGGACTGCCCTGGCCAGGTTCTTGAACTGCTGCAAGGGTTCCTCGGAGAGACCAGCTGAGAACCTGGCGAGTTCCTTTTCCAGATCTTTCAGGTACATGCCCATGTACAGCTGGTAGGCCTGGATGCAGCTGATGATCATTGAGCCCTGGTAGCACTTTCTGCCGAGAACGTCGAAGGTGCGGGCCTCCCTGCTAGGGGGGCACCGAGGAGTGTGTTTTCTGGCTTTTCAGCCGATGCATGGCCGACTCCACCACCATGGAGTTATGCGGCAGCTGTGACCTTTGGAAGCCTAGGCTCCTGTAGACTTGATACATCAAGTCAAGCTGTTTTCTCACCACCAGCACCGTAGCCGGTGTTTCCCACATTTGGAGCATCAGCCGTTCCAGGATGGGAGGAATAGGCGCAGTGAGCGATTCCCGCGGAGGGGCCTCGTACTGGAGGATTTCCGACTCATTCGCTCGAGGGTCCTCCTCAGACTCTGTCTGGAATGCCAGGGCCTTAGACATGTCCGTGACAAAATCAAGAAAGCCCATATCCTTGGGCGGGGACTGCCATCGAGGCTCTGAGACGGGAGAGTCAGAAGGGATGTTGCAGTGGCAACGGGTATCGGGGAACTCTTCGTCCTCCATTTCACACTCAGGAGTAGTCCATCGAGAACTCGTAGGAGGGCTGCTCCATGGACTTTGGGGCCCCCAATGCCCTGTGGCCGGTGCCTGGCAAACTTGCCAGGGATGACTGCGGTCCTGTCCAGCGGGACTCAGATCGCAACCATGGCCGAGAATAGACTTGAGGCCAAAGGACCTCGAGGATAGGCTCGGCCTCCGGGGATGTCTTGGACATCGAGGGCCTGGTAGTCGGGGCAGATTAACCTTTTGTGCTGGACAACAGCGCCCGCTGCTGGTCCATGAAGGCAGACCAACTGTGCTCCAGTGCCGCCATTCTGGACTCCAGACCAGAAGGCTCCACAGCCTTCGGCATGGGCACTGAGGGACTCAGACCTGATGCTGGCTCTCCCGAAGGGGAATCCTCGATGAGGATGGTGTCTGGGGACCAAGGTCGGTCCGCTGTTGGATCCCTCAGGGGGACTTTGGTAGGCTGCTCCTTCTCAGACACCTCGGACGAACATCTTGAACTGCGGGACTGGGGAGCACCCGGCCGGTCAATCGTCCAACGCCGCCGCCTTTGAGGGTTTCTTCTTCTTCCTGGGTTCCCTCAAGGGAGACCCCTTTTCTGAGGACCCATGACGAGGCTCGGGTTCGGAGGTTTCCGCCCGAGACGTTGGAGCCTCAGACGAGGCCCTGGCCTTCAGAGGCACCGGGAACTTGGGGAAAAACTTATTGTGCTACTGCTGGCAGCTCTTGAGGGCATCCTCTTGCAGAGACCGCAGTCTGCTGGGTTGTGGTCTGGCTCAAGGCAGCGGAGACAGCAGTCGCATGTGTCGGTCAAAGCACCGATCACACTTCTTAAAGCTACTCGTAGCCATGGGGAAAAAAGTACCCCTGCGAGGTCAAAGACTCTCTGGGCGGACAGTGGGAGAAAAAAGGCGCAAAGACGCCAGAAAAAGAAAAGAAAAGAAAAAAAATGACTACAAAAAATGGACCAAACCAAATGCCAAGGCACCGAGGTCGGTAGGCGTAAAGAGTACCAGTGCAATACCGGAGGCAAGGTGAAACTCAGAAAAATCAACTTTTTCTGGGGACAAGCCAGACAAATGTCTGAAGGGCTCCTCAGAAAAAAGGAGACACAGCAAGATGGCACCCTTGGGCAGGAAGGGGACCACGCATGTCTGATGGCATCTTTGAAAGCTGGGGGGATGCTTCCGCGAGGGCTCCGTTGGTGCTGACGTCACCCATATGCGAGAACTGGCTTCCTGCTTGTTCCCGGGGAACGCTGTAACTGCACACCTACTGTATGCTTAACTAACTTTCCAAGAAAAGTAAAATTCAACATAGGTTTATAATTTTACGGATCATTCAGATCCCCCTTAGGATCCTTTATAATGGGCCAAATGGAAGCTTATTTCAACACTCAGGCATGAAACCAGCGGCCAATGAAATGTTCACTTAAAGGAGCAAAAAAGGCAATACCAAGTCTTTCACCCTCTTCACAGTACCAATCAAAATCAAATCCAATGGTCTACATGTATCATTCATACAACTCAATAAATGAGCCAACCTGTCTTCTGATATTTCTGAACATGTTTCCCATGCTGGCAAACACCAGAGCCACACAAAGCCAGCAACTCTCGCTCAATGTCCTTATTACCTCTATAAGATAGATCATATTGAGATTTCGGACCAAATACATCAAGCAGAACAACAGCATCCAATGGAATACCACCTCCACGATCAAGTTCTTTACTGAACTCATAAGAATTATCCAAATACATCATGCCACATAAGCTTTGTACAAATTTTTATGGGCATCTAAATTTAATCACCAATACTGATCAGGTAATGATTTCTTCCAAAGGAAAGAATGTTGGACTTATATTGCATCTCTCGACCAAACATGAACGCAAAGCTTGTGTGAAATGTAAGTGTGGCACTTATTGGCTTGCATATTAGAGATATCATTGATATGGTTGTGATGCAAATGAGGGTGTTTTTTCCTGAAGGCACTACAATCTGCATACCTCGGCTTCAAATGGAAATCCTCCTGAATCAACCACTTCTTTTCTATGGTCTTGTCATGACAACACTATCCTGCTTTGGTCTGTCTAAAAGATTTCCATCTAGAATATTTCTTAACGTCAGTATTCTGGTCTGGGCCTAGCAGCTTCTCCTGCTCCTTTGTGTTTCCAGCTCAATCGGAGCCAGCTGCTATTAGGGGTTTTTGTGCTAAGAGGCTTTTCTCACACTTGGTTAACTTCCCTCCTCCATCCTCAACTTTCTCCCCCTCCCATCTAGCCCAGCAATGACAATGGCCAGGGACCCAAACAGCAGCTCTCTCCAAAACCTGGTACATGCACAATTTAAGAATGTGATGATGGAGATTCCCTTTCCTGGGGCTGGGAACACAGTCTGTATAAGATACCCAAGCCCCAGACAGTCCAGGGAGCAGAAGCTGAATTCAGCAATCAACTCAAGATCTCCCATATGGCGGGATGCAGCACTGGACTAGCTCTATGTTGCAGTATTCTGACAAAGACTGGGTGGCACATGGTCTTTCTAGTGCTCTTAAAAATTAAATACTGATTATCAACAGGAAAATGGCTCCAGCTTGCATAACAATCCTGCACTTGATTAAAACTTTCTATCCAGTTACTCTAATACTCGGCATATTTACTTTGCCTATGTTTTTAGCATGTTTAGCATTTTGGAATTCAGCAAATTAATAAAAAGAAAAATCACATAAAAAACTAAAGTCAAATGGCACAGCAATGGACTCAGGAAGAGTAGTTACTCACCTGTAACAGGTGTTCTCCAGGAGCAGCAGGAATCAGTCCTCACATATGGGTGACGTCGGCGACAACGGAGCCCCCATGCGGAGCATTTCCCCAGCTTTCAAAGAAAGCCTTTGGGAATGCAGTGCGCATGCGCGGTCCCCTTCCCGCCCAAGGGTGCCATCTTGCTCAGTCTGATGACATAGCTAAAAGACAGCAAAAAACAAAATGAAATATATGACTGCAACTCCAAGGGGAGGAGGGAGGGTCGTGAGGACCGATTCCTGCTGCTCCTGGAAAACACCTGTTACAGGTGAGTAACTGCACTTTCTCCAGGGCCAAGCAGGAAGTCAGTCCTCACATATGGGACTCCCCAGCTTCAGGATACCGGGGACCCAAAAGCTGAACAATGAGCTCCCTCTTGAGCTCCAGCATGCGTGAAAGAATCTTCTCCGAGAACGCCCCCATACGGTAGCCCAACACCAGGGCCGGAGTTGCCTATACCTCAAAATAGATTACGGCGTACCGCCTGTCCGAAAGAACTGTCCCTGCGGGACTCCCTCTCGAGGCAGTAGTGGGACGCAAAAGTCTGCCTTGAAGACCAAGTAGCGGCCTGGCAGATGTCTGCCAACGGAACACAGCGGAGATGAGCTACTGACGCAGCCTTTGCCCTGACATGATGGGCCTTGACTCGACCCTGCAAGGAGAGACCGGCTGCCCTGTACGCCCAGGCGATACAGTCTGCCACCCAGATAGACAAGGTACGCTTGGAGACAGGTAACCCTAGCTTATTAGGGTCAAAAGATACAAAGAGCTGAACAGCCCTTCTATGTCCCTGTGTACGGTCAAGGTAGAAGGACAACGCCCTCCTACAGTCCAGGGTATGCAAGACCATTTCAGCCTGGCTGGCATGCAGCCTGGGAAAGAAAGTCGGAAGAACCACCTCCTGATTGAGATGGAAGGAGGAGACAACTTTTGGAAGGAACTTTGGGTGAGTCCGTAAGACCACCCTGTTCTTATAGAACCTTGTGTACGGTGCCTCTGAGACCAGAGCTTGTAGCTCACTGACTCATCTGGCTGAGGTAAGAGCTATCAAAAACAACGCCTTCCAGGAAAGAAAGCGTAAAGGACAAGTAGCCATAGGTTCAAATGGTGGGCAAGTAAGTCGTTGCAAGACCACATTCAAATCCCACTCACGTGCAGGTGGACGAATCAGAGGCTTGAGCAAAAGGAGGCCTCTGAGGAAGCGGGCCACTAAAGGGTGGCCTGACAGAGACTAACCATCCACTGGTGAGTGGTGCGCTGACAGAGCACTGAGGTGGACCCGAACAGAGTTGGATTTAAGGCCCAGGTCGGATAGGTGAAGCAAATATTGCAGCACCACTGGCACCAGGCACGAAAAAGGATCCTCCTTGTGCTGAGCACACCAGGTGCAGAACCTACGCCACTTGAGGGCATAAGATTTTCTAGTGGAGTGCCTCCTAGAGGCCAAGACCACCTCCTCCACTTCCCTAGGTAGCAGTAAGGGAGCTAGTACTACCTTTCAGCATCCAGGCCATCAAATTGAGGGACTGGAGGTTGGGGTGCAAGAGAGATCCCTGATCCTGAGAGAGGAGATCGGGTTGCACCCCCAGAGGGCGTGGAGTGTCCACAGCCAACTGCAGGAGGAGTGGAAACCACGGTTGCCTGGGCCATCTGGGGGCTACCAGGATCACCGAGGCCTTGTCCCAAAGCACCTTGAAAAGTGTCCGGGCCACTAGAGGCATGGGAGGAAACGCATATAGCAGGCTCGTCGACCAAGAGATTAGAAACGCATCTGCTGCTATTCTCAGAGGATGCGGTTGTCTGGAGCAGAACCTGGGTAGTCGACGGTTGAGTGGACTGGCAAAGAGATCGATGGTTGGAAGACCCCACCTTAGGAAGATTCGCTGGACCACCAAAGGATTCAACTGCCATTTGTGTGGCTGCAGAATCCTGCTCAATCTGTCTGCCAAGTAATTCTCTTGACCGGGCAGATAAACTGCCTTGAGAAGCATGCCCTGTTGGACTGCCCATGAGCACAGGGCTTGAGCCTCCTGACACAGAAGTCGGGAACCTGTGCCTTCTTGTTTGTTCACATAGAACATGGCGACTTGATTGTCTGTCTGAACCACAACAGCCTGGTGAGAGAGGGCATGAGAGAAAGTTTGGAGAGCCAAACGGATAGCTCTCAGCTCCAAGAGGTTGATCTGCTGTGCGGCCTCCCAAGGGGACCAGAGGCCTTGGGTGCATGCCCCTTGGCAATGTGCACCCCAACCCTGAAGAGAAGCATCTGTTGTCAGTACTCGTGTTTGTGGTGGTGGCTTAAAAGGCACTCCTCGCACTAGATTCGGGAGATGCAGCCACCATTGCAGGGAGGCCGCCAGCAGTTTGGACACCCTTACTTTGTCTCCCAAGTGTCCTGTGGCTTGCAGTCACTGAGTTCTGAGGCCCCATTGAGCAGGCCTCATGTGTAGACAGGCATTTGGAGTAACATGGACCGTGGATGCCATGTGGCCCAATAGTCTCAGGAATTGCCTGGCAGAAACCAGAGAATTGCTGTGGAACTGTCTGGCCAGGTCCATCAGTCTGTGGGCCCTGTCTACAGGCAGATAAGCCTCTGCCTGAAGGGTATCCAGCCGTGCTCCTATGAACTCTGTGTTTTGTGAGGGGTGCAAAGTGGACTTTGCGAAGTTTATGACAAACCCCAGATGCTGTAGAAGGGAGACAGTGCGGAGGGTGGCCTGTCTGGTTTCCTGTGGAGACCGACCCCTGATGAGCCAGTCGTACAGGTATGGAAAAACAAATACGCCCTGGACTCAGATAAGCCGCTACTACCGCCAGGCATTTGGTGAAAACCCTGGGTGCGGAGGTTAGGCCAAATGGAAGTACTCTGTACTGAAAATGATTTCCTCCCACTACAAATCTGAGATATTGTCTGTGGTCTGGATGAATGAGGATGTGAGTATAAGCATCCTTTAGGTCTAAGGAGCATAGCCAATCTCCCTGCTAGAGGTAGGGCAGCAGTATTCCAAGGGTAAGCATCTTGAACTTTTCCCTCACCAGGAACTTGTTGAGATTTCGCAAGTCGAGGATGGCCTGAGGCCTCCTGTCCTTTTTGGTACTAGAAAGTACCTGGAATAGAAGCCTTGCCCTCTCAGATGGTGGGGCACCGGTTCCACCGCCTGCTCCTTCAGAAGACTTGTCAACTCCTGAAGGAGTAAGTTCCTGTGCAGAGGGAGTCTTGGCGGCTCCCCTGGAAAGTAGGAGGGGGATAACTGGTTGAAGTGGAGCAAATAGCCCTTCTGGACTATGCTGAGCACCCAGATATCCCCTGTTATGGCTGACCATCTGTAGGCGTACAGGGTCAGCCGGCCTCCTGTGCTGTGAGGTGCCAGCTGAGGAGGAGAGGCTATGCCACTGGAGTCAAAACCCCGCTCCCTGCTGTGCAGGAGCCGGAGCTGGTGGCTTGGGGGTTTTCTGCCTACGGGGACCATGTCCCTGCCCCTTGGCCTGCTGACCCTGTTGGGGAGCTGTGGAGGCCTGGTATTGAGGGTAGGATTTGTAGGCAGAGGACTTCCTCGGGTAAAAGGACTTTTTCCCCAAGCCCTTCTTCTTTTGAGAAGGGGCAGAGGTCTTTCTGGACAGCCTTGTCCTCATGAGAGTCTCGGACTCGAGTTCTGCAGCCTTTTCAGCCATGGGTTTGCCAAAGAGGTTTTCACCTCGGCAAGGGACATCTACCAACTTGTCCTGCACCCATGGCTCGAGGTCCGATGACTGTAGCCAGGCTTGACGGTGTGCACCGATGCCGGCCGCAGCTACTCAGGCCGAGGCCTCGAAGCCATCATAGGCTGCTCGAGATATAAACTTCGAGCACTCCCGGATCCCAAATGACAAGGCTTTGAACCTCTGCAAAGGTTCCTCGGAGAGACCAGCAGAGAACCTGGCAATCTCCTTTGCCAGGTCTCGTAGGTACATGCCCATGTACAGCTGGTAAGCCTGGACACGGCAAGCAAGCATAGAGCCTTGGAAGCACTTTCTACCGAGGGCATCCAGGTTCCGGCCCTCCGTGCCGGGGGGCACCGAGGAGTGCATCTTCTGACTCTTCAGACGATGCATGGCCGATTCCACAACCATGGAGTGGTGCAGTAGCTGTGCCTTCTGGAACCCAGGGCTCTTGTGGACTCGATAAATGGAATCGACCTGCTTGCTAAGAACCGGCGTCGAGGCTGGCGCCTCCCACATGCGGAAGAGCAACCGTTCCAGCATCAGAGGAACCGGTACAGTAAAGGCCTCCTTGGGGCGAGAGTCATACTGCAGGGCCTTGAGCTCCTCGGCTCGAGGCTCCTCCTCGGGATCCGCGGGGAAGGCCAAGGCCTTGGCCATGTCCCGCACGAAGTCCGAGAACTGGGTATCCTCCGGGGGGGGGGACCTTCTCCGAGTTTCAGACTCCGGTGAGTCCGAAGGAACGCACTGGGTCCGAAAAGTGTCCGGGGACTCCTCGTCCTCCGTTTCCCATCCCGACCCCTCCGAGGAGTCGTCCAGTGACTCCGGTCGGGCGGGCACTGATGCCATCCGCCCCGACGCCGAGGGTACCGGCGTCGACAACCTCGGTCCCGCATGGGAGATCGAGGGGGACCTCGGCCGAGGATCAACTCGAGATCTCATGGACTCGAGGATTGGCTCGGTCTCCGGTGTCGACTTGGACTTCGAGGTCCCGGTGGTCGGGGCAGATGCACCGGTCAGACCGGCGATCAGCACCCGCTGCTCTTCCATGAAGTCAGTCAAGCTGCTCTCCAAGGCCGTCAACCTGAGTCCGAGCTCAGGAGACCCAGCAGCCTCCGACTCGGGCCCCGACGGTGCCGGGCCCGACGTCGGCTCCCCCGGAGGAGAGTCCACGAGGACTACAGTACTCACGTGACTTGGGGCCTCCGTCTCTACACGAGGTTGCTTAGCAGGCCTCTCCGACTTCGAAGACCCGGGACGGCGGTCGGGGCTATGTGACCTGGCCCTCAAGGAGCCAAGAGCGTCCACCGATGCCGCCCTCGCGGGTTTCTTCTTCCTGCGGTGCTCCTGCGAAGGAGACCCCCTCTCAGAGAGAGTAGTTACTCACCTGTAACAGGTGTTCTCCAGGAGCAGCAGGAATCAGTCCTCACTTATGGGTGACATCGGCGCCGATGGAGCCCCCATGCGGAGAATTTCCCCAGCTTTCTATGAAAGCCTTTGGGAATACTACACACATGCGCGGTCCCCTTCCCGCCTAAAGGTGCCATCTTGCTCAGTCAAATGACATAGCTAAAAAACAGCACACAAAAATGTAAAAATGAACTATGTACAACTGCAACTCCCAGGGGAGGAGGGAGGGTTGTGAGGACTGATTCCTGCTGCTCCTGGAGAACACCTGTTACAGGTGAGTAACTACTCTTTCTCCAGGACCAAGCAGGAAGTCAGTCCTCAATTATGGGATGCCCCAGCTTCAGGCTACCGGGAACCCAGAGCTGAAAAATGAGCTCCCTCTAGCCTCAGCATCAGAGAAAGGATTTCACTGAAAACATACCTCCACCGGTAGCCCAACCAGAGGGCTGGAGGGTAGGAGTTGCCTAAACCTCAAAGAGATTTCGGAGCACTGCCTGACCGAAAGCACTGTCCCTGCGGGACTCCCTCTCCAGGCAGTAATGGACCGCAAAGGTCTGGCTTGAGGACCAAGTTGCAGCCCTGCAGATGTCTGCCAATGGTACAGAGCGGAGATGAGCTACTGAGGCAGCCATTGCCCTGACATGGTGGGCCGTGACCCGACCCTGCAAAGGAAGGTCAGCTGCCCTGTAAGCCCAGGTGATACAGTCAGCCACCCAGATGGACAAGGTACGCTTGGACACAGGTACCCCCAAGTTATTGGGGTCAAAAGATATGAAGAGCTGAGTAGCCCTTCTATGCCCCTGCGTATGCTCAAGGTAGAAGGACAAAGCCCTCCTACAGTCTTTATCTTTATTCACATGATTTGATAAACCGCCCAAGCCGAGGCATCAGGGCGGTGTACAATACAAAAAAGCAATGGCTACCGAGAAAACAAAGTCAGAAAAGAACGCCAATAATGACAGGACAGAGAGGGACAGATAAAAGATAGAAAACAAAGGTGGTCCAGAGAGGAAAAAGACGACAGTCCAGGGTATGCAGGACTGTCTCAGCCCGGCTTGCATGGGGCCTAGGGAAGAATGTTGGAAAAACCACCTCTTGGTTGAGATGGAAAAAGGAGACAACCTTGGGGAGGAACTTAGGATGAGTCCTAAGGACTACCCTATTCTTATAGAAGCGAGTGTATGGCCTGTCACAGACCAGGGCTTGAAGTTCACTCACTCGCCTGGCCGAGGTCAAGGCCACTAGGAATAGAGTCTTCCAGGATAGGAAGCGTAAAAGACATGTAGCCATGGGCTCAAAAGGTGGGCGAGTAAGTTGTTGCAAGACCACATTCAACTCCCACTCAGGGGCCGGTGGACGGAGAGGAGGCTTGAGCAATAGTAAGCCTCTGAGAAATCTGGACACCAAGGAGTGAACTGACAAAGAGTGTCCCTCCACCAGAGACTGATGAGCTGCCAGAGCAGAGAGGTGGACCCGAACAGAATTGGACTTAAGGCCGATTGGACAAGTGCAGTAGGTACTGGAGCACTACTGGCACAGTGCAGGTGAAAGGATCTTCCTTGCGTTGCTGACACCACATGGAGAACCTTCTCCACTTTAGGGCATATGTTTTCCTGGTGGATTGCTTTCTAGAGGCCAAGACCACCTCTTCCACTTCCTGAGGTAGACCCCAGGGAGCCAAGACCACCCTTGCAGCCTCCATGCCATCAGATGGAGAGATTTGAGATTGGGATGCAGAAGGGAACCCTGATCCTGAGATAGAAGGTTGGGTTGGAATCCCAGAGGCATGGGTGTCTCCACTGCCAGTTGAAGTAGCAGGGGGAACCAGGGCTGCCTCGGCCACCTGGGAGCAACCAGAAGTACTGAGGCCTTGTCCCTGAGAATCTTGAACAAGATTCGGGCCACCAGAGGCATGGGAGGAAACGCATAGAGCAGGCCCTGGGACCAAGAAATCAGGAAGGCATCCGCCGCCACCCTTAGGAAATGCGGTTGCCTGGAACAAAACCTGGGCAGTTGGTGATTCAGGGGACTGGCAAAGAGATCCATGGAGGGAAGTCCCCATTTCAGGAAAATCTGTTGAACTACCAAAGGGTGCAGCTGCCATTCGTGGGGCTGCAGAATTCTGCTTAAGCGGTCTGCCAGAAAATTCTCCTGGCCACGAAGATAAACAGCCCTCAGCAACATTTAGTGCCAGAGGGCAAAAGAGCAAAGGGCCTGTGCTTCCAGGCATAGAGGCCTGGACCCAGTGCCGCCCTTTTTGTTCACATAGAACATGGCTACTTGGTTGTCTGTCTGAACTAGAACAGACTGGTGGGCCAAGGCGTGAGAAAAAGCCTTGAGGGCTAAGCGAATAGCCCGCAGTTCCAGTAGGTTGATCTGTTGCAGGGCTTCCCATGGGGACCAGAGGCCTTGGGTGCAGCTCCCTTGACAGTGTGCACCCCAGCCCTGCAAGGAGGCATCGGTTGTCAACACCACTGTGGGGACAGCTACCTGAAAAGGCACCCCCTGCAGCAAGCTGGGGGGAGGGGGGGGTGCAGCCACCACCGAAGAGAATCCAGGAAAGGTCTGGATACCCTCACTTTGTCTGCTAGGCTCCCTGTGGCCTGCTTCCACTGAGTTCTGAGGCACCACTGTGCAGGCCTCATGTGGAGGCAGGCATTGGGGGTCACAAGCACAGTCGATGCCATGTGTCCCAGGAGCTGCAGACAGAGCCTGGCAGGAACCCTCGGCAGACTGAGAAACCGGGATGCCAACTCCATGAGCCTTTTGAGCTCTGTCCTCTGGCAAGTAAGCCTGTGCTTGCAGAGAGTCCAGCCGTGCTCCTATGAACTCGAGGTTCTGGGAGGGAAGCAAAGTGGACTTTGCGAAGTTTATGACAAAGCCTAGGTCTTGAAGGAGTGTGACAGTCCTGAAGGTGGCCTGCCTGGCCTCCTGGTAGGTTTGACCCCGGATGAGCCAGTCGTCCAGATAGGGGAAGACAAATATCCCTTGAGTCCTCAAAGTAGGCTGCCACCACAGCTAGGCACTTTGTAAAGACCCGTGGGGCGGAAGTTAGGCCAAAAGGCAGTACCCTGTACTGGTAATGGTTTCCTCCCACCACGAACCTGAGGTACTTTCTGTGGTCTGGATGAATGAGGATGTGAGTGTACGCATCCTTTAGATCTAAGAAGCATAGCCAATCTCCCTGCTGGAGGTAGGGCAGAAATGTTCCAAGAGTAAGCATCTTGAACTTCTCTCTCTCCAAGAACTTGTTGAGGTTTCTGAGGTCTAGGATAGGCCTTAGGCCTCCTGTCCTCTTTGGCACCAGAAAATACCTGGAGTAGAACCCGTGCCCTTGTAGGCGAGGAGGTACCGGCTCCACCGCCTTGTCCAGAAGCAGACCCTTAAGTTCTTGGAGGAGGAGGGTGGTGTGCAGGAGAGGCCTCAGAGGCTCTCCTGGAAAGTAGACAGGAGGCAGTTGTTGGAAATGAAGCATATAGCCTTAGTGAATAATGCTTAAAACCTAAGAATCCCCTGTAATGGGTGGCCACTGGTGGGCAAACAGGGCTAAGCGACCTCCTGTGCAGGGATGGGACAGCAGGGACAGAGTAGCTATGCCTTGGGAGTCAAAAAACCCCTCCCTGCTGGGTAGGAGCAGGAGCCGGAGGCTTGGGGGTCTTCTGCCTACGGGGCCCATGTCCTTGCCCCTTGGCCTGCTGCCCCTGAGGGGGAGCTGGGGAGGCCTAGTATTGAGGGAAAGGTTTGTAGGCAGACACCTTTCTCGGGTAGAAGGACTTTTTACCCGAGCCCTTCTTTTTGTGAGAAGGGGCAGAAGTCTTTCTGGACAGCCTAGTCCTGGTCAGGTGCTCGGTCTCGAGCTCAGCGGCCTTCTCGGCCATGGGTTTGCCAAAAAAGGTTCTCACCTCGGCAAGGGACATCGACCAACTTGTCCTGAACCCAAGGCTCGAGGTCCGATGACTGCAGCCATGCCTGGCGTCGGGCTGCGATGCCGGCGGCCGCCACACGAGCCGAAGCCTCAAAGCCATCGTAGGCCGCTCGGGACATGAATTTGGAACAGTCCCAGATTCCTGAAGACAAAGATTGGAACCTCTGCAAAGGTTCCCCGGAGAGACCAGCAGAGAAACCGGCAAGCTCCTTTGCCAGGTCTCAGAGAAACATGCCCATGTACAGCTGGTATGACTGGACACGGCAAGCAAGCATCGAGCCCTGGAAGCACCTTCTGCCGAAAACATCCAGGTTCCGGGCCTCCCTACCGGAGGGCACCGCGGAGTGCATCTTCTGGCTCTTCAGTCGATGCATGGCCAATTCCACCACCATGGAATGGTGCGGCAGCAGCGCCTTTTGGAAGCCAGGGCTCTTACGGAGTCGATAAATGGAATCGACCCGCTTGCTCAAGACCGGCGCTGAGGCCGGTGCCTCCCACATGCGGAAGAGCAGCCGTTCCAGCATCGGAGGAACCGGCACAGTAAAGGCCTCCTTCAGAGGAGAGTCATACTGGAGGGCCTCGAGCTCCTCAGCTCGAGGCTCCTCCTCGGGGTCGGCGGGAATCGCCAAGGCCTTGGCCATGTCCCGCACGAACTCCGAGAACCGGGTGTCCTCCGGAGGGGACCTACTCCGGGGCTCGGACTGCGGTGAGTCCGACGGGATGCACCGAGTCCGGAAGGTATCGGGGGACTCCTCATCCTCCGTCTCCCAGGCTGACTCATCGGAAGAGGAGTTGAGGGGCTCCGACCACGCGGGTCGAGGTGGCACCCGCCCCGACGCCGAAGGCACCGGTGTCGACACCCTCGGTTCCGAGCAGGAGGTCGAGGGAGACCTTGACCGAGGACGACCTCGAGCCTTCATGGTCTCGAGTATTGGCTCGGTCTCTGGGGTCGACTTCAACGTCCCGGTGGTCGGGGCAGATGCACCAGCGAGGCTGGCCATCAGTACCCGCTGCTGCTCCATGAAGGCAGACAATCTGCACTCCAAGGCTGTCAGCCTGAGTCCAAGTTCAGGAGACTCAGCAGCTACCGACTCGGGCCCCGGCAGCGCCGGGCCCGACGTCGGCTCCCTTGGAGGAGAGTCCACGAGGACTACAGGACTTACGTGTCCGACGGTCTCCGGCTCTACACGAGGTACTTTGGACGGCTTTTCCTGCTCCAAAGGCCCGGGACGGCGGTCGGGGGTCTTAGACCTGGCCCTCGAGGAACCAGGGACCTCCTCCGATGCCGCCCTCGCAAGCCGTTTCTTCCTCTTGGGTTCCCGGTCGGGGGACCCCCTGTCCGAGGAACCCCGGCAATGCTCGGGATCAGACTCCCGAGACGTCGAGGTCTCAGACGAGGTCCGGGCCCGGCCGGAGGCAGAATCTGAAAAAATCCTTTCCTTCTGGTGCTGACGGCTTCGAAGTGCCTTGGTGGACATTTTACCACACGGGCCACAGATCATGGGGTCATGATCGGGGCCGAGGCACCGAAGGCAGCAGTTGTGTGTGTCGGTGAGAGAGAGAGAGAGACATTAGTTTCTTGCACCGATCACACTTCTTGAAACCACTGGAAGCCATCGGGGAAAAAAGGGCCCCTGCGAGGTCAAAAGACTGGCCTTCCAGGGAAAAACAGAAAAAAGGGCGCGAACGCCAGCCACGAAGGGCAAAAACCGAAAAATAGAGAACAGGCTTGATACCGGTGTACTGAACCCGGTGGGAAGGTGAACCGGCATTGAACTCTAAGAAAAAGCGAAGAAATCTTTAAAAAAAAGTCAACTTTTCCCTGGTGACTAGGACGAACGTCCGAAGGGCTCCACGGAAAAAGAGAGACTGAGCAAGATGGCACCTTTAGGCGGGAAGGGGACCGCGCATGCGTGTAGTATTCCCAAAGGCTTTCATAGAAAGCTGGGGAAATGCTCCGCACGGGGGCTCCATCGGCGCCGATGTCACCCATAAGTGAGGACTGACTTCCTGCTTGGTCCTAGAGAAGAGCCACGACGATGCTCGGGGTCGGACTCCCGAGACGTCGAGGCCTCTGACAAAGTCCGGGCTCGGTCGGACGCGGAATCAGAGAAGATCCTTTCGCGTTGATGCTGTCGACTCCTCAATGCCTTGGAAAACATTTTGCCACACGGGACACAAACCAGCGGGTCATGGTCGGGCCCGAGGCACCAGAGGTGTGTGTCGGTGAGAGACATGTTTTACACCTATCACACTTCTTAAACCCGCTGGCAGCCATCGGGGGAAAAAGAGCCCCTGCAAGGTCAAATGACTGGGCTGCCAGGGAAAAATGAAAAAAATGGCGTGAACGCTAGTCTCTAAGGACAAAAACCGAAAAATGAAGTCCGGGCTCGATACCGGTGTACCAGGCCCAGGTGGGAAAGGGAACCGGCGTCGTACCGAGTAATCACACAGATCCACACCGAAAAATCAACTTTTTTCACGGGTGACCACGATACACGTCCATTGGGCTTCGCGGAAAAAAGAAGACTGAGCAAGATGGCACCCTTGGGCGGGAAGGGGACCGCACATGCGCGCTGCATTCCCAAAGGCTTTCTTTGAAAGCTGGGGAAATGCTCCGCATGGGGGCTCCGTCGGCGCCGACGTCACCCATATGTGAGGACTGACTTCCTGCTTGGTCCTGGAGAATAAGGGAAACCAGGGTTCAAACGCCACATCTCCCACCGACACTGTGTTCTTGAGCAAATCACTTTGTCTTCCCTTGCCTCAGGTACTCACTTTGATCGTGAGCTCTTTGGGATAGGGACACATTATAGCTAAATTTTAATGTTGCTTCAAGCATCATTTAGAAAAGTGGATTAAAAAATATCCAAAAATTACTACTATTGCTAGCCTCCACCTGGGGCAAAGAGTAAATTAGACTTACCTGCTAATTGTTGTTCCTTAAGGAACTCTAGTCCAGTCCCGGAAATGTAGAGTTGTCAACCTCCACCAGCAGCTTTGGAGACTGAATGATGTCATCATTTTGATGTCACTGGTACAAATAGGCTAGATCCGCCCCCTTTCACCAGTACCTATTGACAAAGCAGACTCAGCAGAGCAACAAATAAGTAGTTATCTCAAAACTATAAGAAACAGTATATACAGGTAGAAAAAAGATAATGAACAGTCCATACAGAAAGAAAAAGACTGTGAGAGACAAGACAGGGCCGCCCCGAAAGGACGGGTGATGTCCCCAAAGAACCGGTAACTGAAGCACCAGAGCCCCGGCGCTCCCCGGCCCATGTCGCCTGCTGCCAACCCCACAGAGACCCCCGCTGAAGACGCCCCTCATTCCTGCGCCTCCCCGAGCGCCCTGACACGAAGAAATTAGATTTCCCCATAATGATGTTTTCCTTTTAAAGGTTCAGCAGCTGTCCAAACTCACATCTCGCGCGGCCAGAAACTTCAGGCTGTTCCACACCCCTCGAATGGGAGGGATCCGGGACTGGACTAGAGTTCCTTAAGGAACAACAATTAGCAGGTAAGTCTAATTTACTCGTCCTTAGCGTCCCTCTAGTCCAGTCCCGGAAATGTAGAGGATGTAACAGAGCAGTACATATCAACGGGAGGGTCCGGAAACTGCAGCCTGAAGGACGGCTGACCCAAAACGACCATCCCCGCGCGCCTGTACGTCCAAACGATAATGCCGAGCAAAAGAATGCAACGAGGACCAGGTTGCAGCTCTACAAATGTCTGCCGGCGGAACGAGACTGACTTCCGCCCACGACGCTGCCTGAGCTCTCGTAGAATGCGCCCGCAAGCCGACCGGCACTTCTCTGCCCCTCAGAATGTAGGCGGAACTAATGGCCTCTTTCAGCCATCTAGAAATGGAAGACTTTGCTGCCGCCTCGCCCTTCCGAGGGCCTCCGAAGGCGACAAAAAGCCTGTCCGACTTCCGGAAGGAAGCCGTACGACGGAGATAGCTCTTGAGCGCCCTCCGCACATCCAACCGATGCAAGCGCCCACCCGCCTGAGCCCTCTGCTCCGCGGAAAATACTGGCAGCGACACCACCTGATTCACATGGAAAGCGGACACCACCTTTGGTAAAAAGGCTGGCACCGTCCGTAGCACCACTTTGTCCGGGGAAAAAATCAAAAAAGGCTCCCGGCAAGACAGCGCCTGTAGCTCTGAAATCCTCCTGGCGGAACAGATCGCCACTAGGAACAAAGTCTTGAGAGTCAAATCCTTAAGCGAGGCTGCACTCAAAGGCTCAAAAGGTGGCCCGATCAGGGCTTCCAAGACCAAATTGAGATCCCATAGAGGAATAACCGAACGCCTCGGCGGACGCAAGAGCAAAACCGCTCGCAGGAAGCGCCGAACGTCGACATGCGTCGCTATCACCTGACCCTGAATCTTGCCGCGAAAACAGGAGACAGCCGCCAAATGCACTCGTAAAGAACTGGCCGCCAGGCCCTTCTCCAACCCTGCTTGTAAAAAGGAGAGGACATCGGACACAGAAGCCCGCATGGGGATGACAGACCGATCGGAACACCAGGCCTCAAAAACACGCCAAACGCGTATATATGCTAGGGAAGTCGACCTCCGGCGCGATCGTAACAGAGTGGCTACCACGGACGTCGAATAACCGCGGGCCGTCAACCTCGCCCGCTCAAGAGCCAGGCCGTAAGCGAGAACCGACCCACCTGAGGCATCCGCAAGGGCCCCTGAAGCAACAGGTCCTCCCGGAGCGGGAGCCGCCACGGGACGTCGGCCACCAGCCGCACCATATCCGCATACCACGGCCGTCTTGGCCAATCTGGCGCCACCAGCACCACCTGACCCTTGTGCCTCTCGATGCGTTGTATCACCTTGCCGATGAGTGCCCAGGGAGGGAACACATACAGAAGCCCCTCCGTGGGCCATCGTTGCGCCAGAGCATCCAGGCCCTCTGCCATCCGCTCTTTCCTTCGGCTGAAGAAACGCTCCACTTTTGCCGACGCGAATGTCGCCATGAGATCCATCACCGGGATCCCCCACCGGCGCACCAGCATTGCAAAGACGTCCGGATGCAGCGTCCACTCTCCCGGATCCACGCGGCAGCGGCTGAGATAATCCGCTTCGACGTTGTTGACTCCTGCGACATGCTGAGCTGACAGAGCCTGTAAGTTCAGTTCCGCCCAGGTCAGCAGCACACTCGCCTCCTCCTCCAGGGCCACACTGCCCGTACCGCCTTGCCGATTGATATACGCTACCGTGGTTGCGTTGTCTGATAGCACCCTGACCGCTGCTTGCCCCAGCACCCGTCGAAACGCCCGCAGGGCCTGAACCACCGCTCGCATTTCCAACCGGTTGATGGACCACAGTTGCTCCTCCGGCGACCAAGTCCCCTGCGCAAACGAGCCCTCTAGATGAGCCCCCCAGCCCGCTAGACTCGCATCCGTCGTGAGCAGCCGCCAGCACGGGGGCTCCAGAGGCACGCCCTGATTCAGACTGTCGGGAAGCAGCCACCATTGCAGACTGTCCTGCACCACCGCCGGACAGGGCAGGCAGTGAGACAACGCGTCCGACTGATGAGACCACCGCCGAAGAAGAGCACTCTGTAGCGGCCGCATGTGAGCCCTGGCCCACAACACCAAGTCTATCGTCGCCGCCATGGTGCCGAGCAATTGCAGGTACTGCCAAGCCGTCGGCGCCCGAAGCCTCAAAAACAGACGCACCAGTTCTCTCAAGGCCTGCGCCCTTACGTCGGGAAGGAAGACCCGGCCCGACCGAGTCTCGAAGCGCGCCCCCAGATACTCTAGAACCTGAGAGGGGGTCAAACGACTCTTCGCCCCGTTGACTACCCAACCGAGGCTGCCCAAGAACTCCACCACCCTGGCAGTGGCTACCACGCTTTCCTCTCTTGACTTCGCTCGTATCAACCAATCGTCTAGGTAAGGGTGTACCAGTATCCCCTCTTTGCGAAGAGCGGCCGCCACCACAACCATGACCTTCGTGAATGTCCGGGGAGCGGTCGCCAGACCGAAAGGAAGCGCCCGGAACTGAAAGTGTCCCATCGGCACCGCAAAACGCAGAAAGCGCTGATGCTCCCTGCGCACGGGGATATGAAGATAAGCTTCCGTCAGGTCTAGGACGTCAAAAACTCTCCCGCGCGAACCGCCGCCAGGACGGACCGCAAGGTTTCCATGCGGAAGTGGGACACGCGAAGGCAACGATTTACCCTCTTGAGGTCGAGAATCGGACGAAACGTAGCCGCTTTCTTGGGAACCACAAAATAAATGGAGTAGTGACCGGCGCCGCACTGGTCGACCGGAACGGGCACTATTGCACGGAGCCGCTGGAGCCGCCCTATGGTGTCGCCCACAGCTCTCAGCTTCCGAGGGGCCCTGCAGGGGGAAAGAACAAAGGAATCTCCTACGGGGCGCCGAAATTCCAGGGCATATCCTTCCCGAATGACCTCCAATACCCACCGGTCGGAGGTAATCTGGACCCAGGCAGGGTAAAACTCCCGTAACCTGCCTCCCACGGGCACTTCGCCCACCTGGGCCCGCCTCATCTCATTGGGACTTCTTGGCACCGGAGGGCTGGAAGGTACCAAAACCCCTTCCCGCTCCCCGAAATCCACGAAAGGACTGGCCCCGCGACGGAAACCTGCTCCGCTGCGATTGCTGAAAACGAGGAGTGCGAAACTTACGAAAATCTCTCGAGAGGCCTCGAGACCCAGAAGCCCCCCGAGACTGTTTCGGTCTATCCTCTGGGAGCCGGCCCCCTTTGGACTCCCCGAGGTCCTTGACCAACTTTTCCAGATCTTCTCCAAAGAGAAGTTTACCCCGGAAGGGAAGCTTACTGAGCCGCGACTTGGACGAACTATCCGCTGACCAGTTGCGGAGCCACAGATAACGGCGAGCCGCCACTACCGAAGCCATACATTTGGCCTGACCACGAAGAAGATCATAGTGCGCATCAGACAGGTAGGCGGTGCCGGACTCCAGCCGAGACCCATCCGCTGATTGTTCCTCTGGGAGGGAGCTCTGGATACGTTGGGACCAGCGCAAACAGCCCCTCGCCACCCAGGCCCCTGCTATGGAGGCCTGCAGGGAAAGGGCACTCATATCAAACACCTGCTTCAGCAAAGTATCCAACTTCCTATCCTGACCATCTCTCAAGGCTGCCGCCCCCTCCACCGGGATGGTGGTCTTTTTAGTGACCGCCGCCACCGCGGCATCCACCTTAGGAGAACGAAAAAGCAGCTTATCCTGCTCAGAGATCGGGTATAACCTATCCAAAGCCCTGGTCCCCCGCAACGCCGAATCCGGCGAGTCCCATTCCTCCTGAATCATATCCCGAAAGACTCTGTGGATGGGGAACACTCTCTGCGAAGTGCGCACGGCTTGTAGCAGCGGATCCTCCAACGCCTCCGCGGAGGACGTGGAACCCGCGGGCATATTCAACACCTTTAGCGTCTCGGAGATCAGAGCAGGCAGTTCTTCCCGCCGAAATACGCGGACCAGCCTGCTCTGCTGCTCCTCCTCCAACAATTCCCCGTCTTCTAGGTCCTCATCCGACACCTCATCTTCCAGATCTGGCATTCCCAGGTCCTCCTCCAAAGGAGCCGGGGAAGCCGAATCGAAATCGTCCCGTCGCCTTTTTGGTAACGCCACGTCTCCTTCATGGAGAGTGGATGAGCGTCGCCTCGTACCCCTCGCAGGACCCGGGGACGGAACCCCCCGGTCAGGCTGCAGTAAGGCAAAAGCTTTTTGCATCAAGGAGAAAAATTCTGAAGGGACACCTGGCAGCCCAGCCCCCTGAGACCCTTCCGGCAACAGAGGAACGCTGCCAGCGGAGGACGGGCCCGCAACCGGCTCCGAAGCAGACAGAGAAGGGGGGATAGACCCCTCTCCTTCCAGAGAAGCCTCTCCCTGCCCTTGAGAGCCTTCCCCCAGGGACTTTTCCATGCCCATGGCCTCTAAAGAGCACGCCTTACACACCCCAGTGTCCAAAAGCTCTCCGCGCCTCACCCCACACACGAGGCAGCGGGGCTTGGCAGGCATGATCAATAAACAGCGCTGTACCAGTGCAGAAGAAGCCTTTGAAAGCCCCAGGAACAGCTAAATTACAAACGCGATTTTTTTTTTTTTTTTTTTTTTTTTTACACAGATCGATGCAGTTAGCTCTAACTAGCTGCCCCCTAACACCGTTTGCCAAAACGAAGCTCCTAACCCTGAAAAAACGATCTTGTTAGGCAGAAGAAAAAACGGGATCCAAAATGGCCGCCGCAACGTTTGCGGCGCCAAAAATCATGCGGCCAGGCCTCCTGCACCCTGATGGAGCTGACAAACCCCTGCTGCCAGCAAAGATCACTCCCCCAAGGAACCCTAAGGCAAATTTACTCACCAAACACCGGGAGGAGAGTGAGGAAGGGCAGCGCTGAACCCCTCAAGAGCACAGCCCTTAAATCGGCATCAGCTCCTGGAGAGACTGCTATACACTCCCCCTGCCTGCTGCCAGCAGTCCAAACGTGCTCAACCTGCTCCTCACCCTTCCAAGTGGGTTCGGGAGCAGGGAGATAATGCCAGGCACACACCAGTGCACTCACAATGCTCGTTTAAATGCTGGGGCAATAAGGCAAAGAAAGAAAAGAGAAGGAAGGGGGGGGGGGAGGAGAAGAGAGCAGGAACGGAGAGAAACAGCCCCAGCAGCACAGAATCTCTGTCAGCAGCAGCAGGCAGCTAAAAAACAAGAAAGCAAAGGAAAAATCCTAAATTTAAACAAAGAATTAAAGCTCTTCTTATTTGTTCCTCTGAGCCCAGTCCCGGGCTCAGAACCTCCAAGCTGCTTGGAGACTGAAAGTACTGGTGAAAGGGGGCGGATCTAGCCTATTTGTACCAGTGACATCAAAATGATGACATCATTCAGTCTCCAAAGCTGCTGGTGGAGGTTGACAACTCTACATTTCCGGGACTGGACTAGAGGGACGCTAAGGAACATTCCTTTTCCAATCATACTATGCAAGGTCTACTTCCAGCCCACATGACTGCCTTCTTGAAGATGTGTGGGCTGTTGTCCTCTGACATGTAAAGCCTCTATTCAGCCCATGCAGCTGCTGGAGTTGTGCATCAGTAGAGCGGCTCAGGAGCCAGACATGGACAGCCCTAGGTGCAGTGTGCATATGTGCACCCCACCAGTTATCAGACAGACACCACTCCACATTTACTGTATTATGTACAAAGACCGTTAAATAGAATCCAATAGCTCACTGAAACGGATGTATGCACCTTGAGTTCTAAATGTTTTGCCACACAGATGACACTGAAAAGGCTTCTCTCCAGTATGTGTCCTTAAGTGCATATTCAAGTTGGCTTTCTGAGTGAAAGCATGATGACAAAACTCACATACAAATGGGCGTTCATTTCTGAAAGAAAGAAAAATAGAAAGATTGTTTATTGTGCAATATTGTCTAGATAAAGGTTTTATTTTTGTAATTATACACTGAAAATTGGTGATACTGTTGAAAAACAGAGCTGGGTTCACTTTTCAGACTTGGCTGCTACCCCTCAAGCTGGCAAGGGGCTGAAAATACTATTCAGGAGATGACCAATGTGCTCAGGAGAGTGTCAGTAAGGGCTATTTACCAACTCAAAGGTAGACCACATGAGAGATTTCATTGCCCTTCATCTAATTCTCATGTAGGAAGATGCTATATTTTCTCGACTTCACAACAGCTATGCAGATTAGGGCCTGGATCAGGTGCTGTTAGTTGAGTTTCATTAACATTTTAATGAGAAGTACTGTAATTGTCTCATCTGGGCTTACTGCAGCCATATCAAGTGTAGCTAAAGGACAATGCTACAGTTTAAAAATCAGCAACAAAGGGAAAACAAAACAAGAAAGAACTATGAAATAATATAATTAAACCAATTACAACTGAATGGTGTATTTTAATGAGAAAGTAATTCTTATTGCAATTGGAATTCTATTTTGTATTAGAGAATTGTGTCTGCTTACCCAAGGTATAGGGCAGCTTAACCCCGTATTGTGAATATCTTATATCCCAAATCAAACTCGGCAGAATTTGGCACATAGGGATTGAGATTATTTAGGGAATAGGACAACTGGTACCCCTACCAGCAGATTGATGGAGACAAAGACCCAATGAAAAGCCCAGGTTTGAACAGCACTCCTATGCTTCTACTCACCTCAGCCACCACAGGTCTCTTCAGTAGCTGTCCCAAAGCATATGAGAGAACATTGCAAGCCTCACACAACCTCAATCATGGGCAACAATGAGTAATCACCAGTAGAGAACTATGTATAGAAAAGCATAAACAGAACCCTGTCTGTAGAAGTGGACCAGCGGAGCCAAGTATAAAATCATACCAAACCCAAGGGTACCGCCACAGAAGAACAGAGCAAACAAAGTTTAACATTTTTTTATACCGCTTTATCCTGTAGTCAAAGCGGTTTACATTATAACAGAACAGTATACATTGTAACAGGTTAATCAAATTGGAGAATACATTTAAAAGTAACCTGACTTAGGATAATTAGGGATATATTGTTAGCATTTAGGTAGACATGGGAAGGTGCAAGGGATGGGGGTGGAGTCAACTTGGAAGGTAGTGGGGGAGAGAGGAAAAATGTGTGTGTGTGGGTGGGGGGGGGGGGGGAGGTAGGAACTAAGGAACTGATTGTTAGTGATCTATGTGTTATGTTATGTTGTCCGAGAAGCAGTCTTTGAATATGCGAGAAGCAGTCTGAATATGCGAGTCTTGAGGGCTTTTCTGAAAGATGTCTCTTTTGTGGTCCGAAGCTTGTCAGGGATAGAGTTCCATAGAGAAGGAGCATATCGGGAGAAGGTTCTTTTTGATGTGGTGGAGCTGGTTTTGGTATATATTGTTGGAATAGTTAGCATCTTCTGGGAGCCAGTTTCAGGGGGTGGGCCCTGGACTGGTTGAGCAGGACAGGACATTAAATGGTAAGTAAAATGTCACCTTCCATATCATCCTGCTAGACCAGTGCAGATAAGTGGGACATAACAAAGCTATCCCTCCACTGGGTGGAAAGAAGACTGCAGCTCACAAAACCTGAGCGCCAAAGGCCCTGTTCACCCGAGCGTGGACATCCAAGCATGCTCATGTTGCTGCCTGACAAATATCTTCAGGGGTTACCGAGCTCTGCTCATAAGGATGTAGTGCTTGGGTAGAACGGGCACATAAACCCCCTGGTTCCGCAACAGATCCACTGAGGCAATGGCCTCCTTAACGCAATGCCGCAATGCCACACTGCAGACAGCTACCACACCACCTTGCATGGGTCAACAAACAGCACAAAAGGACGGTCTGACTTATGAAAAGAATTCGGAACCTCCAAGAGCTGGAGAGGCACCCCTCTGGACATCCACAAGGCAAAGATCCTTACCATTCCCCCGATACTGCTCTATAGAGGAGGTCAGGCAAACCACCTGATTTGCATAAAAGGAGTATTCACTTCAGGGAAGAAGGAAGGCACAGGCTGAACGAACAGCCTCCTCAGAAAAAGATAGGCAAGGACCTTGGCAAGACAGACCCGGCAGCTCAGAATCCTCCTTGTGGAACAAATTGCAACCAAGTAAGCTGCCTTGAGCATCCAGTCCTTCAGAGTAGCGTGCTTCAATGGCTCCGACCTCAGGGCCCTGAGGACCAGACATAGATCCCATGAAGGAACTACAGACCGGAGGGGAGAATGCAGATGCCGAAACCCCTGAAGAAGGCTCAAATATCCGGGTGTAAGGCTAGAGACTATTTTCAAGCTAAGTTTACTTTTTCCTATTTTGGAATGTTAATTGCTAAGAATTGCTAAGAATACTGTTTGAGGCTCATTTCAAGATTCATATAAGAAATATTGAAGAAACAACAAAAAAAATTCATGAGGATGTTTGGTCATTGATGTGAAAGCTGGCACTGGTTAGTGGCTATACGCCCATACCAGAGAGCCGTAAGTTTTTTCTGAGACACATACCTCATTGAAGGAATAGAAGAGTTTCTATGTTGCTTGGTTTAAATATTAAACGGCGTGTTGGATTTATTAACTTAGAGACTTAATCAGTCAATGGACCTCTGAAATAGACCAAAGCTGCCACCTGAACCTTCAGGGAACCAAGAGAAAAGGCCCCTCTCCAGACTGTCCTGTAGAAAAAAGGCCAACAGAGATGGCACCTTGGCTGCCTCTGGAGCCAGCTAACATGGAGGAGCACCAACACCCAAGGCACCAAACCAGCACTTATGCCAGGTTGATAGACCTCCTCTGGGCTCCGAGCAGAGTGGAAACCACTGCTAGGTAGCAGTGCTTAACAGTCTCCTCACAGGAGCCAAGCTGTAAATGAGAAGGGCGTTGGGTCCTCCAGGACAAGTGGTCTCTGACACAATAGGCCCTAAGATGGAGGCAAACGAAGAGGAGGAGTCACATCAAATATCCGAATCACCTTCTCCTTGGCCAATCCAATGCTGCCAGAATAATCCTTCTCGGTGGCGCACCATACACCAAATCACACGCCCCACCAGGGTATACAGCAAGTACTGATTTGGTCAAGGATGCCCTCTGACCCCATGTGTGGTGACTGAAGAAGCGGCACACTTCGGCATTGGAGTGGGTTGCCATCAGATCTCTCTCAGGGTGACCCCAGTGGTTCAGAAACAACTGAAAAACACCTCCTGACTCAACTCCCACTCTCCTGTACCAGCTAAGAAAATGTGTTTCCACAGAACCATGGATTACAAGGCTTTCATGCAGAATCGCATCACACACAAGTGCTCGTTGATACCCTTGAGGTCCAGAATGCTCCTTCCTTAGCACCGTGAAACAGATGGAATACCTGCCCTTGTCCAAATTGCTTGGGGAAACTGGCACCACTGTCTTTAGGAGAGGCAACTTGTCCAAGGTGATCTGCACAGCGGCCCTGTTGTTCGCAGACCCACAAGGGGGGGGAGACAAAAGAGGCTGGGATCGACTCTTTGCATTCCAGGACATAGCCATGCTGAATAGGGACTAGTCCCAGCGATCCTTGGTGACCCAGGTCCATTCCTGAGAGAAGAGGCGAAGCATGCCCCTAACCGGAGGAACCAGGGAATGGGCCCACAAAATTTTATTGCGCAGTACGGGAAGGTCCTCCTCTGGATGGGACTAGGGCCCTGGACCCAAACACGCCACGAAGGGACTGATAATGAGCATGACGTCCATACGTAGAGGGGAAATAGCGTAGTTACTCACCTGTAACAGGTGTTCTCCAGGAGCAGCAGGAATCAGTCCTCACATATGGGTGACGTCGGCGCCGACGGAGCCCTCGCGGAGCAATTTTCCCCAGCTTTCAAAGAAAGCCTTTGGGAATTGCAGCGCGCATGCGCGGTCGCCTTCCCGCCCAAGGGTGCCATCTTAGCCAGTCTGATGACATAGCTAAAAGACAGCATAAAAATGTGCAAAAAAACTTAAGCAGATGATTGCAACTCCACGGGGAGGAGGGAGGGTTGTGAGGACTGATTCCTGCTGCTCCTGGAGAACACCTGTTACAGGTGAGTAACTACGCTTTCTCCAGGACCAAGCAGGAAGTCAGTCCTCACATATGGGACTCCCAAGCTTAAGGCTACCGGAGACCCTAAGCACAAAAATGAGCTCCCTCTAGCTCAACGGCACAGAAGGAAGGAATCTTCACTGAATTATCACCCACCGGTAGCCCCCATCCGGGATGGAGGGTAGGAGTTGCTCAAACCTCGAAGAGATTTCGGAGGACTGCCTGTCCGAAAGCACTGTCCCTACGGGACTCCCTCTCGAGACAGTAATGGACTGCAAAAGTCTGGCTCGAAGACCAAGTAGCGGCCCGGCAGATGTCTGCCAGCGGAACAGAGCGGAGGTAAGCCACTGACGCAGCCTTCACCTGAACACAATGAGCCGTGACTCGACTTTCTAATGAGAGTCCGGCTGCCCCATAAGCCCAAGCGATACAGTCCGCAACCGAGATGGACAGAGTACGCTTGGAGACCGGGAGCCCCAATTTATTGGGGTCAAAAGACACAAAAAGCTGAGCAGCTTTACGGTGCTCCCGCGTACGGTCAAGGTAGAAGTTCAATGCCCTTCTACAGTCCAGGGTATGCAGGACTCGTTCAGCTCGGCTGGAGTGAGGCCTGGGAAAGAAGGTCGGAAGTACCACCTCCTGATTGATGTGAAAAGGGGAAACCACTTTTGGAAGAAACTTTGGGTGAGTCCGTAGGACTACCCTATTTTTGTAGAACCGAGTGAAGGGAGGATCAGACACGAGGGCCTGCAATTCACTTACGCGTCTAGCGGAAGTGAGGGCTATCAGGAATAAGGTTTTCCACGAAAGAAAACGCAGAGAACAGGTAGCCATCGGTTCAAAAGGCGGACAGGTGATCCGCTGTAAAACCACATTCAGATCCCAGTCAGGTGCTGGCGGGCGCAGAGGTGGTTTAAGCAGAAGGAGACCTCGGAGAAACCGTGCTACGAGAGGGTCGCTGGAGAGAGGTCTGCCGTCCACCGGCACATGGTGTGCGGAAAGAGCACTGAGGTGGACTTTGACGGAGTTGGACTTAAGTCCGAGATTAGAGAGGTAGAGCAGGTACTGCAAGATCACCGACACCGAGCAGGAGAAGGGATCCTGAGACTGCTGCACACACCAAACGGAAAAACGACGCCATTTTAGGACGTAGCATTTGCGGGTAGAAGGTCGTCGAGAAGCTAGGACGACCTCTTCCACCTCTGCCGGCAGGAGAAGGGGAGCAAGGACTACCCTTTCAGCCGCCAGGCCATTAGGTTGAGAGATCTGAGGTTGGGGTGTAGCAGAGACCCCTGATCCTGTGTTAGGAGATCCGGTTGAAACCCCAGAGGGAACGGATCCTCTGTCGCCAATTGTAACAGGAGTGGGAACCACGGCTGTCTGGGCCAGCGAGGAGCCACCAGGATCATGGACGCTTTGTCCCGTAGAACCGTGAACAGAGTTTGGGAGACTAGCGGGATGGGAGGAAAAGCATAGAGAAGGCTTTCTGACCATGAGAGCAGAAAAGCATCCGCCGCCACTCGAAGGGGATGTGGCTGACGAGAGCAGAAGCGCGGAAGTTGCCGGTTGAGAGGACTGGCA
Source organism: Ichthyophis bannanicus (assembly GCA_033557465.1). Taxonomy (NCBI): domain Eukaryota; kingdom Metazoa; phylum Chordata; class Amphibia; order Gymnophiona; family Ichthyophiidae; genus Ichthyophis; species Ichthyophis bannanicus. The sequence continues at coordinate 78,690,345 of CM066042.1, forward strand.
AATAGATCCATCCTGGGGAGGCCCCACTTTAAAAAAAGCTTCTGAACTACCAAGGGATCCAGGCGCCACTCGTGCGGCTGGAGGATCCTGCTGAGTTTGTCCGCCAGGCAATTTTCTTGGCCTGGGAGATAAACTGCCCTGAGAAGAATGCCGTGACTGACGGCCCAAGAGCAGAGCTTCTGAGCTTCTCGGCAGAGAAGGTAAGAGCCCGTGCCCCCCTGTTTGTTCACATAGAACATGGCCACTTGATTGTCCGTCTGGACCAGGACAGACTGGTGAGAAGTCAGGTGGGAGAAAGTCTTGAGCGCTAGACGAATTGCTCTGAGCTCCAGGAAGTTTATCTGCTGAGCAGACTCCCACGTGGTCCAGAGACCCTGAGTACATGCCCCTTGGCAATGTGCTCCCCAACCCAGGAGGGACGCATCTGTCATCAGCACTCGAGCCGGCTGAGGTGACTGAAAAGGCATGCCGATTAGCAGGTTCGGTCGATGAAGCCACCACTGGAGAGAAGAGGCCAGCGGCTCGGAGATGCGTAATAAGTCGGCTAGACTGCCTGTGGCTTGCTGCCACTGCTTGCGAAGGCACCATTGAGCAGGCCGCTTATTCAGGCGGGCATTGGGGGTCACATGAACGGTGGAAGCCATATGGCCGAGCATTCTCAGCAAGCGCCTGGTGGAGACCAGGGACTGGCTGTGAAAACGGCTGACTAGTTCCATGAGCCGTTGAGCCCTGTCGAGAGGCAGAAAAGCTCGCACCTGAGGACTGTGCAGTCTTGCGCCGATGAACTCGAGATCCTGTGAGGGGAGCAAAGTGGACTTTGCGAAGTTTATGACAAAGCCCAAGTACTGCAGAAGAGTCACCGTGCGGTTTGTGGCGTTGGTGACCTCCGGATCGGACGCTGCTCTGATGAGCCAGTCGTCGAGGTACGGAAAGACATAGAGGCCGTGAAGCCGGAGATGGGCCGCCACCACCGCGAGGCATTTTGTGAAGACTCGCGGTGCGGAGGATAGGCCAAAGGGCAGTACCCTGTACTGGTAGTGATTTCCTGCCACCACAAACCTTAGGTACTGGCGGTGGCTTGGGTGGATGAGGATGTGCGTGTAGGCATCCTTTAGATCCAAGGAGCATAGCCAATCTCCCTGCTGGAGGTAGGGCAGAAGGATTCCAAGGGTAAGCATCTTGAACTTCTCCCGCACGAGGAACGTGTTGAGGTTGCGCAAGTCCAGGATGGGTCTGAGGCCTCCTGTTCTTTTTGGTATTAGGAAATACCTGGAATAAAAGCCTTGACCTCTCAGGTGGTGGGGCACCGGTTCCACAGCCTGTTCCTTGAGAAGACTTGCTAACTCCTGAAGGAGTAAGTCCCTGTGCAGAGGGAGTCGAGGGGGTTCTCCCGGAAAATAGGAGGGAGGGACCTGATGGAAGTGGAGAAGATATCCTTCTCGCACGACTTGAAGCACCCAGGCATCCGAAGTGATGTTGGACCACCTGTGGGCGAAGTGAACCAGCCGGTCTCCGGTGCTGGGAGGAACCAGCTGAGGGGGAGAGGCTATGCTGAGGAAGTCAAAAACCCCCACCCTGCTGAGCAGGGGCTGGTGGTGCAGGCTTGGGGGCTTGCTGCCTACGGGACCCGTTACCCCGTCCCTTGGCCTGCTGGCCCTGTTGGGGAGCTGGAGGGGCCTGATATTGGGGGTAGTGTTTGTAGGCAGCCGCCTTTCTCGGGTAAAAGGTCTTTTTTCCCGAGCCCTTCTTTTTCTGGGAAGGGGCGGAGGTCTTCCTAGAAAGCCTGGTCCTGGTTAGAGTCTCCGTCTCGATTTGTGCAGCCTTTTCCGCCATGGGTTTTCCAAAGAGGTTCTCACCTCTGCAGGGGACATCGACCAACTTGTCCTGGACCCAAGGTTCAAGGTCGGACGACTGAAGCCAAGCCTGTCGGCGGGCACCGATGCCAGCTGCGGCTACACGAGCCGAGGCTTCAAAGCCATCATAAGCTGCTCGGGACATGAATTTGGAGCATTCCCGAATACCATTTGACAAGGCTAGGAACCTCCGCAAAGGTTCCTCGGATAGTCCAGCGGAGAACCCGGCTAGTTCTTTAGCCAGGTCTCGGAGATACATGCCCATGTATAGCTGGTAGGTCTGGACACGACAAGCCAGCATAGAGCCCTGGAAACACTTTTTACCCAGGCCATCCAGGTTACGGGCCTCCCTGCCAGGAGGCACCGAGGAGTGCATTTTTTGGCTCTTAAGCCTGTGCATGGCCGATTCCACTACCATGGAATGGTGTGGTAGCTGTGCTTTTTGGAAGCCAGGACTCTTGCGGACTCGATAAATTGAATCGACCCGCTTGCTCAATACCGGCGACGAGGCCGGACTCTCCCACATGCGGAAGAGTAGTCGTTCCAGCATGGGAGGCACCGGTACAGTAAAGTGCTCCCGGGTGGGAGAGTCATACTGAAGGGCGTCGAGCTCTTCGGCTCGAGGCTCCTCCTCGGGATCCGCCGGGAAGGCCAAAGCCTTGGCCATATCCCTGACGAAGTCCGAGAACCGGGCATCCTCCGGAGGGGACTGTTTCCGAGGTTCGGTCTCAGGCCAGTCCGAGGGGACACACCGAGTCCGAAAGGAATCAGGTGACTCTTCCTCTTCAGACTCCCAGACCGACTCCGAGGAGGAATCAGTGGGGTCGGCTCGGGCAGGCGGAGGCGTCGGCCGCCCCGACGCCGAGGGAGTCGGCGGCGACGACCTCGGTCCCGAACGGGAGGCCGAGGGTGACCTCGACCGAGGATCGACTCGAGTTCGCATGGACTCGAGGATCGGCTCGGTCTCCGGGGTCGACTTGGACGTCGACGTCCCGGCGGTCGGGGCAGCGGCGCCAGCGAGGCTAGCGATCAGTGCCCGCTGCTGGTCCATGAAGGCAGACAGTCTGCTCTCCAAGGCCGTCAACCTGAGTCTGACCTCAGGTGACCCAGCAGCCCCCGACTCGGGCCCCGACGGCGTCAGGCCCGACGTCGGCACTCTCGGAGGCGAGTCCAGAAGGACCACAGGACTTACCCGAGCAGGCAACTCCGACTCCAGGCGAGGTCGCTTCGGGAGGTGCTCCTTCTCCAAGGACCCGGGACGGCTGTCGGGGCTATGCGACCTGGCCCTCGCGGAGCCAGGAGCGTCCACCGACGCCGCCCTCGCGGGTTTTGTCTTCCGTCGATGGTCTCCGGAGGGAGAACCTCTGTCGGAGGAACTTCGGCGATGGTCCGAGCTGGAACCTCTGGATGCCGAGGCCTCCGACGAGGTCCGGGTACGGCTGGGGTCAGCGAAGATTCTATCCCGCTGATGCCGCCGACTCCTCAACGCTTTGGAGGACATTTTGCCACAGGCTCCACAGATCATTTCTTCATGATCCGGGCCCAGGCAGCGGAGGCAATTATCGTGTGTGTCAGTGAGTGACATATTTTTGTCACACTGACCACACCGCTTGAAACCACTGGCAGCCATCGGGGGAAAAAGGGCCCCCGCAAGGTCAAAGGACCGGGCTGCCAGCGAAAAAAAACCCGAAAACGAAACTGACTAAAATCAGAAAAACCGAAAATGTAGACGACCGGCGTCGAACCGACTTGAAAAACGAGAAAACTCACGAAAATCAACTTTTTTAGCGGGGACACGACGGGTACGTCTGTAGGGCTCCGCGGAAAAAAGAAGACTGGCTAAGATGGCACCCTTGGGCGGGAAGGCGACCGCGCATGCGCGCTGCAATTCCCAAAGGCTTTCTTTGAAAGCTGGGGAAAATTGCTCCGCGAGGGCTCCGTCGGCGCCGACGTCACCCATATGTGAGGACTGACTTCCTGCTTGGTCCTGGAGAAAAAGGCTTTCCAGGTTGGTAGCGACGGGAGTCTGACACCCCTGGGAGTCTGACCAGCGCACCTGTGAGGAGCAGACGGAGGCTGATGGAAGAGAGGCTCCCTGCCCGCTTCAAAGGCCCCTTGGACCTGTCCTCCGGAAGGTGGAAAGATTTAGTCTCGCATAGCTTCTTCACCAGCTTCTCCAAATCGGACCATACAGAAGCGTCCCTCTAAGGCCAGATGGGCAACCCAACTTTGGAAGAGGAGTCCATTGCCCCATGTCAGAGCCAAGCCAATGGAAGGACAAACCAAGCAGGAGAGTCACACACAGCACGGGTACAAAGAGCTTTATTCAAAAACAAAATCCCCAACGCATTTTGGCTTGTAAGCCTTCTTCAGGGGGAGAGCCTCAAAAACCAAACAAAGTTAAAAATAAGAAAATGAAATTTAAATACCTATATAACATCAGATAAAAAAACAAACAAGGAATTAAAAAGCATCTATGTGCAATAAAAATGAATACCTCTAGAGTGCGCTAGAATAACTAAAAAGGCACTGACATATCAAAACAAAAATACTGCACATTGTAATATGAAAATGTTAAATATCATACATAAACCATCGCATAGTTACAGAAAGTCATACATTATACCATATAAACAGTGTAAATCTAAAAGATGACACTTATGACAAAGGGATAGTGATATTACACATAGTAACTTGAAAACATTGAATGGCCATATGGACCTCCATGTTATACTAGAGAAAGCGTAGTTACTCACCTGTAACAGGTGTTCTCCAGGAGCAGCAGGAATCAGTCCTCACTTATGGGTGACGTCGGCGCCGACGGAGCCCTCGCGGAGCAATTTTCCCCAGCTTTCAAAGAAAGACTTTGGGAATTGCAGCGCGCATGCGCGGTTGTCTTCCCGCCCGAGGGTGCCATCTTAGCCAGTCAGATGACATAGCTAAAAAAGACAGCATAAAAATTTGCAAAAAGAACATAAGCAGACGATTGCAACTCCAAGGGGAGGAGGGAGGGTAGTGAGGACTGATTCCTGCTGCTCCTGGAGAACACCTGTTACAGGTGAGTAACTACGCTTTCTCCAGGACCAAGCAGGAAGTCAGTCCTCACTTATGGGACTCCCAAGCTCAAGGCTACCGGAGACCCTAAGCACAAAAATGAGCTCCCTCTAGCTCAGCAGCACAGAAGGATAGAATCTTCGCTGAATTATCACCCACCGGTAGCCCACATCCGGGATGGAGGGTAGGAGTTGCTCAGACCTCAAAGAGATTACGGAGGACTGCCTGTCCGAAAGCACTGTCCCTACGGGACTCCCTCTCGAGACAGTAATGGACCGCAAAAGTCTGGCTCGAAGACCAAGTAGCGGCCCGGCAGATGTCTGCCAGCGGAACAGAGCGGAGGTAAGCCACTGACGTGGCCTTTGCCCGAACGCAATGAGCCGTGACTCGACTTTCTAAGGAGAGTCCGGCAGCCCCATAAGCCCAAGAGATACAGTCCGCAACCCAGATGGACAGAGTACGCTTGGAGACCAGGAGCCCCAATTTATTGGGGTCAAAAGACACAAAAAGCTGAGCAGCTTTACGGTGCTCCCGCGTACGGTCAAGGTAGAAGTTCAATGCCCTTCTACAGTCCAGGGTATGGAGGACCGTTTCAGCTCGGCTGGAGTGTGGTCTGGGAAAGAAGGTTGGAAGTACCACCTCCTGATTGATGTGAAAAGGGGAGACCAATTTAGGCAGAAACTTAGGGTGAGTCCGGAGGACTACCCTATTCTTGTAGAACCGAGTGTAGGGGGGATCAGACACGAGGGCCTGCAATTCACTTACGCGTCTAGCGGAAGTGAGGGCTATCAAGAACAGTGTTTTCCAAGACAGAAAACGGAGAGAACAGGTAGCCATAGGTTCAAAAGGCGGACAGGTGATCCGCTGCAAAACCACATTCAGGTCCCAGTCCGGCGCTGGCGGGCGCAGAGGTGGTTTAAGTAGAAGGAGACCTCGGAGAAACCTCGCTACGAGAGGGTCGCTGGAGAGAGGTCTACCGTCCACCGGCACATGATGTGCCGACAGAGCACTGAGGTGAACTTTGACGGAGTTGGACTTAAGTCCCAGATTAGAGAGGTGTAGCAAGTACTGCAAGATCACCGACACCGGGCAGGAGAAGGGATCCTGCGACTGTTGGGTACACCAGACTGCAAAGCGACGCCATTTAAGGGCGTAGCATTTGCGGGTAGAAGGCCGTCGCGAAGCCAGGACGACCTCCTCCACCTCCGCCGGCAGGAGAAGGGGAGCAAGGACTACCCTCTCAGCAGCCAGGCCATGAGGTTGAGAGACCTGAGGTTGGGGTGCAGTAGGGACCCCTGATCCTGAGTGAGGAGATCCGGTTGTACCCCCAGAGGGATCGGACCCTCCACCGCCAGTTGCAGCAGGAGCGGAAACCACGGCTGCCTGGGCCAGCGAGGGGCCACCAGGATCATGAAGGCTTTGTCTCGGAGAACCTTGAAAAGAGTCCGAGAGACTAGCGGGATGGGAGGGAAAGCGTACAGAAGGTTCCCCGACCATGAGATCAGAAAGGCGTCCGCCGCAACCCGAAGGGGGTGTGGCTGACGAGAGCAGAAGCGAGGAAGCTGCCGGTTGCGAGGACTGGCAAAGAGATCCATCGTGGGGAGGCCCCACTTGAGGAAGAGCTTCTGAACTACCAAGGGATCCAGACGCCACTCGTGCGGCTGGAGGACCCTGCTGAGTTTGTCCGCAAGGCAATTTTCTTGGCCCGGGAGATAAACTGCCTTGAGGAGAATGCCGTGACTGACGGCCCAAGAGCAGAGCTTCTGAGCCTCCCGGCAGAGGAGGAAGGAGCCCGTGCCCCCCTGTTTGTTCACGTAGAACATGGCAACTTGATTGTCCGTCTGGACAAGGACGGACTGTTGGGAAGTCAGGTGGGAGAAGGCCTTGAGAGCTAGGCGGATCGCCCGGAGCTCCAGGAAGTTGATCTGCTGAGCAGACTCCCACGTGGTCCAGAGGCCCTGGGTACGTGCCTCTTGGCAATGTGCTCCCCAGCCCAGGAGGGATGCATCGGTGGTCAGCACCCGGGTCGGCTGAGGTGACTGGAAAGGCATTCCGAATATCAGGTTCGGCTGTCGGAGCCACCACCGGAGAGACGAGACCAGCGGCTCGGAAACGCGCACTAGGTCTGCTAGGCCGCCGGTGGCTTGTCGCCACTGCTGGCGGAGACACCATTGAGCAGACCGCATATTCAGGCGGGCATTGGGGGTCACATGGACGGTGGAAGCCATATGGCCGAGCAGTCTCAGGAAGCGCCTGGCGGAGACCAGGGGCTGGCTGCGAAAGCGGTCGGCTAGGTCCATGAGCCGTTGAGCCCTGTCGAGCGGTAGGTACGCTCGCGCCTGAGGAGTGTGCAGCCTTGCGCCGATGAACTCGAGATCCTGTGAGGGGAGCAAAGTGGACTTTGCGAAGTTTATAACAAAGCCCAAGTGCTGCAGCAGAGTCACCGTGCGGCACGTGGCGTTGGTGACCTCCTGAGCGGACGCTGCTCTGATGAGCCAGTCGTCGAGGTACGGAAAGACATAGAGGCCGTGAAGCCGGAGATGGGCCGCCACGACCGCGAGACATTTTGTGAAGACTCGCGGTGCGGAGGACAGGCCAAAGGGCAGTACTCTGTACTGGTAATGATTTCCTGCCACCACAAACCTTAGGTATTGGCGGTGGCTTGGGTGGATGAGGATGTGCGTGTAGGCATCCTTTAGATCCAAGGAGCATAGCCAATCTCCCTGCTGGAGGTAGGGCAGAAGGATTCCAAGGGTAGAGGCTATGCTGAGCGAGTCAAAAGCCCCCACCCTGCTGAGCAGGGGCTGGTGGTGCAGGCTTGGGGGCTTGCTGCCTACGGGACCCGTTACCCCGTCCCTTGGCCTGCTGGCCCTGTTGGGGAGCTGCAGGGGCCTGATAATGGGGGTATTGTTTGTAGGCAGCCGCCTTCCTCGGGTAAAAGGACTTTTTCCCCGAGCCCTTCTTTTTCTGGGAAGGGGCGGAGGTCTTCCTAGAAAGCCTGGTCCTGGTGAGAGTCTCAGTCTCAATTTGTGCAGCCTTTTCCGCCATGGGCTTGCCAAAGAGGTTTTTGCCTCGGCAGGGGACATCGACCAACTTGTCCTGTACCCAGGGCTCAAGGTCTGACGACTGAAGCCAAGCCTGTCGGTGGGCACCGATGCCGGCTGCGGCCACTCGAGCCGAGGCTTCAAAGCCATCATAGGCTGCTCGGGACATGAACTTTGAGCATTCCCGAATGCCCGTGGACAAGGCTAGGAACCTCCGCAAGGGCTCCTCGGAGAGACCAGCGGAGAATCCGGCTAGCTCTTTAGCCAGATCCCGGAGATACATGCCCATGTATAGCTGGTAAGTCTGGACACGACATGCGAGCATAGAGCCCTGGAAGCACTTCTTGCCAAGGCCATCCAGGTTACGGGCCTCCCTTCCAGGAGGCACCGAGGAGTGCATCTTCTGGCTCTTAAGACGATGCATGGCCGATTCCACTACCATGGAATGGTGTGGCAGCTGTGCCTTTTGAAAGCCAGGGCTCTTGCGGACTCGATAGATAGAATCGACCCGCTTGCTCAGGACCGGCGAGGAGGCCGGACTCTCCCACATGCGGAAGAGTAGTCGTTCCAGCATAGGAGGAACCGGCACAGTAAAGTGTTCCCTCGCGGGAGAGTCATACTGGAGGGCGTCGAGCTCTTCGGCTCGAGGCTCCTCCTCGGGATCCGCAGGGAAGGCCAAAGCCTTGGCCATATCCCTAACGAAGTCCGAGAACCGGGCATCCTCTGGGGGGGACTGCTTCCGAGGCTCGGACTCCGGTGAGTCCGATGGGACACACCGAGTCCGGAAAGAATCAGGTGACTCTTCCTCCTCAGACTCCCAGACCGACTCCGACGAGGACTCGGTGGGGTCGGCCCGGGCAGGGTGCGGCGCCAGCCGCCCCGACGCCGAGGGAGTCGGCGTCGGCGACCTCGGTCCCGAACGGGAGGCCGAGGGTGACCTCGACCGAGGATCGACTCGAGTTCTCATCGACTCGAGGATCGGCTCGGTCTCCGGGGTCGACTTGGACGTCGACGTCCCAGCGGTCGGGGCAGCGGCGCCAGCGAGCAGTGCCCTCTGCTGGTCCATGAAGGCAGACAGTCTGCTCTCCAAGGCCGTCAACCTGAGTCCGAGCTCAGGTGACCCAGCAGCCCCCGACTCGGGCCTCAACGGCGTCGGGCCCGACGTCGGCTGTCGCGGAGGCGAGTCCAGAAGGACCACAGGACTTACCCGGGCAGGCATCTCCGACTCCAGGCGAGGTCGCTTCGGGATGTGTTCCTTCTCCAATGGTCCCCGGAGGGAGAACCCCGGTCGGAGGAGCTCCGGCGACGGTCCGAGCTGGAGCTTTTCGACGCGGAGGCCTCCGACGAGGTCCGGGTACGGCTGGGGTCAGCGAAGATTCTCTCACGCTGATGCCGCCGACTTCTCAACGCCTTTGAGGACAGTTTGCTGCAGGGCCCACAGATCAGTTCCTCATGATCCGGGCCCAGGCAGCGGAGGCAAAAGTCGTGTGTGTCGGTTAGTGACATATTTCGGTCACACCGACCACACCGCTTAAACCCACTGGCAGCCATCGGGGGAAAAAAGGGCCCCTGCGAGGTCAAAGGACCGGGCTGCCAGGGAAAACGAAAACGAAAGCTGACTAAGTCAGAAAAACCGAAAAAAGTAAGAGGACTCGAGACCGGCGTCGCGAGTCCGGGCGGGAAAACGATCGGCGTCGAACCGAAAGAAAAAAGGATAAAATAAAGAAGAAAATCAACTTTTTCGCGGGGACAAGACGGGGACGTCTGTAGGGCTCCGCGGAAAAAAGAAGACTGGCTAAGATGGCACCCTCGGGCGGGAAGACGACCGCGCATGCGCGCTGCAATTCCCAAAGGCTTTCTTTGAAAGCTGGGGAAAATTGCTCCGCGAGGGCTCCGTCGGCGCCGACGTCACCCATAAGTGAGGACTGACTTCCTGCTTGGTCCTGGAGAATCATGTATTACACAATTAAAACAATATTCTACCAAGAGTGTATTTTCTAAACAGAAATTATCCATTAAAACAATATAAAATTAAGCAAAGAAGGACCCTTCTCCAATGCTTACACAAACTATTTAAATCTGAGAGGGGACAAGTCTCAGACAAAAGGAATGAGGAAGACACAGCTTACATTGCTGTTTGTCAATGAGCAGTGTTATCCCACAAGGTAGAACCTATGCAAAAGCAAGTACGATAAAATAAATTAAAATACAAAGGGGACACTATAAAATGTAATTTAATCAAACAATCTAAATAAACCGATGTAAAATTACCTTTAAAAGAAACAGTCACAGTTATTTCAAAAGCAAAGCACCAAGTCTCAGATCACTGTTAAAGCAAGAAAGTATTGCACAGGCATCAGCGTCCTTTTAAACTGACTGGTTTTGGCACTAAGAGTACAGAGTCAGAGTGCAACACAGAAGAGAAAAAAAGGTGGTCTTGGAATAAAACAGAATCAAATCTAAACTGTGATAAGCACCTTTTTAATACAATAAATTTGTGCATATCGGAAACAAAAAAAAAAAAAAAGAAAACTGGAGAGTGTGTAAACAATCAAATAGCTGAGACAGTATATGCCATGTTGGGACATGAACCGGAAGGCTCACAACCTCGACAGGTACAACTAATCCAGGATATACATCTATTAAGCAGTCAAGTAATGAAATGTGAGTAAACACTGAACCTCAAAAACACATGAGAGCAATAAAGAATGGGTCAATAAATAAATAAATAAATAAAACATGCATAGGAAACCTACAAATAAAAGCGCAGTGTGACTTAAGCTTCCATGTGATCTGTAAAAGAACCAGAGATCTCATATGTACATAAACAGAAATAAAACCATTTAATCCATGTAGACCATAAAACAGGTAAAACCATAGGTAAAAAATGTAGTTACTCATCTGTAACAGGTGATCTCCGCGAACAGCAGGAATTTAGTCCTCACATATGGGTATCGTCGATACTGACGGAGCCTGCGCGGGAACGCTCCCCAGCGTCCAATAGGAACGCTTTTGGGAGCATCCCTCAGCACATGCGTGCTGCCTTCCCGCCTTTCCAACTGCCCCTCTTCAGTTAAGTTTGTAGCTGAGTGAAAGGATAGAGGGAGAGAGGAAAGAGACAGAGAGATAGAGAAACAACTCCTAGGGGAGGTGGGTGGGTTGTGAGAACTAAATTCCTGCTGTTCCCGGAGATCACCTGTTACAGGTGAGTAACTACGCTATCTCCAGGAACAAGCAGGAATGTAGTTCTCGCATATCGGGACTCCCTAGCTGAAGATGCCAGGGAGATAGCCCCAGGAAGGTGCCACCGTCGAAGGTGAGAATCCTTCCTCCCATGGATCTCTGGAATCCCACCAGGGTTGGTGGGTATGAGTTGGTTTAGGTTTGAAAGAGATTTTGAACAGCAGCTTGGCCAAAGAAGGCATCCCGACGGGAGGCTTTATCTAGGCAGTAGTGGGCTGTGAAGGTGTGTACCGAAGCCCAGGTGGCTGCTCGACAAATGTCATCGATAGACACAGAGTGGAGATTAGCCATAGAAGCTGCCATGGCTCTCACATTATGAGCTGTGACATGGTCATGGAGAGGAAGACCCTTACTCTCATAAGTAAAGGATATGCATTGGGCAATCCATTTAGATAAAGTTCTTTTGGAGACTGGAAGTCCCAAATGACTAGGGTCAAAAGCTACAAAAAGTTGCGAGGACTTTCTATGTTGCTGTGTCCTTTGAATGTAAAAGGCTAAGGCCCTTTTACAATTCAAAGTATGAAGGTTTCTTTCTGCATTAGAGGCATGAGGCCTTGGAAAAAATACAGGAAGATAAGTTGATTGGTTTAAATGAAAAGGCGAAATCACCTTTGGCATAAAGTGTGGGTGAGTTTGAAGAACAACCTTATCATGATGAAATCTAGTATAAGGAGGATCAGCCACTAAATTTGCAATTCACTAATGCAACGGGCAGAGGTGATTGCAATTAGGAAGATGACCTTCCAAGTCAAAAACTTAAGGGCTGTAGTGGCCAAAGGTTCAAAAGGCGGCTTCATGAGCTGCCCGAGAACTAGATTTAGATCCCATGCTACCGGTGGTGGCTTGATGGGAGGTTTAGTTAATAAAAGGCCTCTCATAAATCTTAATAGGAGTGGATGAGAGGAAATTGGTTGTCCATTTAGAGGTTTATAAGAAGCTGCAATTGCACCAAGATGGACTCTTACTGAATTGGTCTTTAAACCAGAATTTGATAAGTGAAGGAGATACTCTAGTATCGATTCTAAGGATATGACCAGGGGGTTTAATCCCTTCTTGGAGCACTATATAGTAAAACGTTTCCACTTGAAGGCATAAGATCTTCTTGTGGAAAGTTTCCTAGAAGCCTGAAGGATATCTTTTACCTACTGGGACAGGTTGAAATCCTGGAGGTCTAAGCTTTCAACAACCAGGCCGTGAGGTGCAGGAACTGGGGATTCGGGTGCCATAGCGTCCCGTTCTCCTGGGAAAGGAGATCTGGAGCATACCCTAACTCCAGAGGTGCCGCTTGAAAGAGATGCAGAAGCAGGGAATACCACGTTTGGCGTGGCCATCGCAGTGCTATGAGAATCATGCGACCCCTGTCTCTCTGAAGATTGAAGAGTGTCTTGGGGATGAGGGGAATGGGTGGGAAGGCATAAAGGAAGTCCTGACCCCAGTGAAGGAGGAAGGCATCCCTTGCCTGACAGTTGTGCGCCGGAATCCTGGAACAGAACCGGGGAGGTTTGGCATTCAGTGGACTTGCAAAGAGGTCTATGTCTGGAGTGCCCCAGAGATGAAATATCTTTGCCACCTGGTCTAGGTGGAGTGACCACTCGTGAGGTAGCAGTACTCGACAGTTTGTCTGCCCAAAGGTTTTGAATGCCTGGAAGATATACCACCAGAAGGTGAATTTGATGCTCTCTGGCGAGGGCCCATAGTCGTAAAGCTTCATTGCATAACGACAGAGAGCTTGTCCCGCCCTGCTTATTCACATAGAACATGGCTATCTGATTGCCCGTCTGGACTAGGACTGTCTTGTAGCTGAGCTGGGCATGGAACACTCAAAGAGCTAAATAAATTGCTCTTAACTCCAGGAGGTTTATGTGTAAACCAACCTCCTGTGGAGTCCAGGTGCCCTGGGTAGAGAGATGATTCAGGTGTGCTCCCCAACCCACCTGTGATGCATCTGTTAGGGTGGCCTGAAAGAGGGGTTGATGGAAAGGAGACCCTACTGTCAGATTTTCTAATGATTGCCACCAATGGAGGGACAAAATTAGTCCTTGAGAGATTGTTATTTTGTCCGACAGTGTCCACTGTGTGGAGAGGGTCCACTGAGCTGCTCGCATGTGGAGGTGAGCATATGGGACTACATGAACTGTGGATGCCATGTGTCCCAGTAACTGCAGTAGCTCCCGAGCAATGAGGGAGGATTTGCCTGCTGCTTGGGAAGCTAACTGCATTATGCAAAGACACCGGGCTTGTGGAAGGAAAGCCCTTGCTTGTCTGGTATCCAGACAGGCTCCTATGAATTCTAGGCATTGGGAAGGAACTAGCTGAGATTTTGGGAAGTTTATTACCAATCCCAAGTATTGGTGGATTCGCATTGTACGAGACAGTGCAGTGCTGGCCTCTGTCACTGTGGAGGCTCGGATGAGCCAGTCGTCTAAGTAAGGGAAGACAAAAATCCCCAGGATTCGTAGAAATGCAGCTACTACTGGGTCTGTGTCCTCCTGTTTTCTTTGGAATAAGAAAATAGGGGGAGTAGAACCATGTACCCTGTTGAAGAATGGGTACTTCCTCTATTGCCCCTTGGACAAGAAATGTGAAGACCTTGTGATCTAGCAGATTGTCTGCAGAGGTTTGAGAATTGAACTGCTTTAGAATTGTAGGAGGGGGTAAGCTGTGAAAATGAAGTTTGTACCCCTCCCCTACAATGAAGGAAGTCCAATCTTCTGCTGTTAGCTGATGCCATCTGTTGACAAAGTGGCATAACCTGCCGGGAATATTGGGGGGTTGAGGACCCCTCAGAGGCAGGAAGGCAAAGCTCTCTAGGAAGGAGTCAAAGCCCTTGAGGGGGCTGAACCTGGAGAGCTGGTTGGGCTCTCAGGCCTTTTGGTTTCTTTTGTTGTCTAGTTTGTCCCTTTTGGGCAACCTGACCTGGAGTCTGAGTCTGCTGGGTATATGCTAAAAGAGGGTGTTTTTATAAGGCTTCCTTTTGGCTGGAGTGGCTGTAGACTTTGACAATCTATCTAAGGTAGAATTGTCAGCATCTAACTCGTTAGCCTTCTCCTGCCAGTTCTTGCCGAAGAGATTCTCTCCCGTGCAAGGAATGTTGACTAACTTGTCCTGTACCCAAGTCTGATGCCTGTAGCCAGGCAATCCGTCGTGCGCCAATGGCAATAGCAGAGGTTCTGCTGATGCATTTGAAGCAGTCAAAGGCTGCACGACTGACAAACCTGGAGACATCCTGAGCATGCTTAACTAGAGTAAGAAAGTCTTGTCTCTTATCATCTGGGAGAAATGCGCTCATAAGTTCCAAGTCTCCTGTGATTTCTTTGAGGAACATTCCCATATATAGGATATATTTTTTATTTATTTATTTAACATTTTTTATATACCGCACTATTCATCATCAGTGCGGTTTACATTGAACAACAATATACCTGCCAATACATGACTGATCTATATGAGCTGATCCTAACTGAAAGCATGGAAGCTTGAAAAGTTCTGCGTCCAAAAGCATCCAGAGTCCTGCATTCACGACCTGGAGGATTGGATGCATGTCTTTTTGCACTTTTCATTCTACGCATGGCTGACTCCTCTACCATTGAATGGTGCGGCAGCTGAGTTTTCTGAAATCCAGGACATGGTGGGACTTGATACATAGTATCAAGTCTCCTAGAGTGAGAAGTAGTCAGAGGTGTCTCCCACATTCTGAGCATCAAGCTATGCAGAATTTCATGGATAGGCAGAGTAGCTGCCTCCTTAGGAGCTTTAGGATATTGGAGGATTTCTAATTCCTTTGCTCTGGGTTCCTCTTCAAGAACTACTGTGATTGAAAGACCTTTAGCCATATCACGGATGAAATCCTGAAATGACATGTCCTCTGGAGGTGACATTCTGTGTTGGGGAGAAGAGGGATCTTCTAGGAGAAACCCTCTAGTACCAGCAGAATTGTCAGAGTCTTCGGAATCGGAGGAATCAAAGTATTCCTGACCCCGATGCCCCTGCAAAGCACGCTCCCAGTACTGATCGAAGTCGGTACCGAGGTGACCCGGTACCACTTTATCCACTCCAGCCAGAGGTGGAATGGGAAGAGTTACCATTGGGGCCGGTACCGTCCGTGTCGGTACTAGCATCGGTATGTCGGCACCGGTGCCCTTGGGACCACCGGTACCGCAGCTGAGAGAAGAGCTGCGATACTGCGTTCAATAGCAAGAAACCTCTGGTCTATCGACGCTGCCGATGCCTGGGTGTCTGTACCGGTAAGAATGGCCGGACCCCTGAGCATGGCACAGGTAGTTCTTGCGAGGTTGAGGCCTCGAGAACATTCTGAAGCCCCATTGATGCTTTGGAAGCCAAAGCCTCCCGCTGGGGCCGTTTTGCCGGTGTGGTTCCCTCAAGGGCAATGCCAATGGCCTCTCAATGCTTAGCAGGAGAGCTACCCTTTGAGGACCAGCTTTTGTGTTTAGTTAGCTGAGATCCATGGGAGGAAGAAGAGGCCCTTGACAATGTTGATGCAATGGATCTGGCATCTTAAGAAAAGAGGGTACCGAGCTTTGCGGCCTGGTTCTGTCTTCCTCTTTTGGTCATCCCCATGCAGGAGAGACATTCAGATGGAGAATGATCAGGTCCTAAACATTTTAGACACCAATCATGGGTGTCAGTGACGGAAATGGTACCGCCACACTTAGTACATTTTTTTAAAACCACTAGTTGACTTTTCCATGATTTTGGAAAACTGGGGCCTAATGCCCAAAATGGCGCCTAGCACCAAAACAGGAAAGTTTCTGAAAAGAAACAGTCTAAGTCTTGAAAGCATGTATATTGGTACAGGGTACCATACACTATTAGACTGACTAAACCTGAGAAAGAGTTAATTCTGTTCAGAACCTTGCTTAGAAATAAAACTTCATATATTAGCTTACTAAGTGAAGGTTTACATAAATAAAGAAAAGGGCAGATTGTACTTCTAGCCTCTCTGTCTCAGAGTTATTAGCTAAAATACTCTCAGGGTTAGTAATTAGTAGATATCAAGAAGTATTCAGGGTTAGAAGATATCAAGTTATCAGCAGTAAACAATTATGTCAATTAGGTCATTCTATATCTTGGAATCCTGTATGTCTCCTCATAATGGCCATGTAACAGTAAACAATTATGTCTTGGACTCCATTTATGGCTCCACACTGACCCACACTGAATAAGTTGACCTATAATATGATAAACATACATGACGTATAATGATAAAGTGAAATTATGCTGTATCATCTAAAAAGCCTTATAAATAAAGTGAACCATGGCTAGTAAGTTAGAGTAAACAGGGAGAACGTGTGTCTCTCAGTTTCTCTCCACTGAAGCTTTGGTGTATTTTTCTATAGAACTGTGTTGTATTTATTGATGTCTTTTGATAACCTTCCCATTGCTTTTGAATGTAGCGGTCTGTAGCTCCAAGAACCCAGTGAGGTTACTGGTGAGGGGAGAGTTAAGTAAGCTCTTCAAGTCTAAGGGTCTTTTTTTTTTATGAAAAGAAAAGAACTGGCGGCACCGGTAGGCGTTGTGCGGTAGGCAAACGCGACCACAAGAAAGAATTTTAAAGACGGAATTTTCTGCGGTGACAGGGAATAGGTCCTGTTGGCTCCACGGAAAACGAAGAACTGAAGAGGGACAGTTGGAAAGGCGGGAAGGCAGTGCGCATGTGCTGAGGGATGCTCCCAAAAGCGTTCCTATTGGACGCTGGGGAGCGTTCCTGCGCAGGCTGTGTCGGTACCGACGATACCCATATGTGAGGACTACATTCCTGCTTGTTCCTGGAGATTAAACTATATGTATGATGGAGCATTAGATGAAAAGTAAAAAAAATAAAAAAATTTAAATCGATGTAGATCAGAAGATAACAGGTAAAAAGGGTCCTTCTTTGCTTAATTTTATATTGTTTTAATGGATAATTTCTGTTTAATAAGAACATAAGATATGCCATACTGGGTCAGACCACGGTCCATCAAGCCCAGTATTCTGTTTCCAACAGTGGCCAATCTAGGTCATATGTACCTAGCAGTTTCCCCAAGGGACACAGGTTCCACAATGCTTGTATTGGTTCAAGCATTGATATCCTGGGTCCCTTCTTAATAATGGTTTATGGACCTTTCCTCCAGGAACTTGTCCAAACCTTTTTTAAACCCAGCTACATTAACAGCCTTTACTACATCCTCTGGTAACAAATTCCAGAGTTTGATTACACGTTGAGTGAAAAAATATTTTCTTTTATTAGTCTTAAATAGTTTAACCCTGTAGCTTCATTGCATGTCCCCTAGTCTTTCTATATTCTGATAAGGTAAACAATCGATCTACGTTTACCCGTTCCACTCCGTTCATTAATTTATAGACTTCTATCATATCTCCCCTCAGCTGTCTCTTTTCCAGGTTAAAGAGCCCTAACCTTTTCAGCCTTTCTTCATAGGAGTATCCTTCCATCCCCTTTACCATTTTGGTGGCTCTTCTCTGTACCTTTTCTAAAATCGCTATATCATTTTTAAAATACGGCGACCAGAATTGCACACAATATTCAAGGTGCGGTCTCACCATGGAACGATATAGAGGCATTATAATATCTTTAGTTTGGGTTGTTCTTCCCTAGGTGCATAACTTTGCACTTGTCCACATTAAATTTCATCTGCCATTTTGATGCCCAGTCTTCCAATTTATCAAGATCCTCTTGCAATTTTCCACAATCCTCTTGGGTTTTAACAACTTTAAATAGTTTTGTGTCATCTGCAAATTTGATAACCTCACTCGTTATTCCACTTTCCAGGTCATCTATGAATATGTCACAAAGCAGCGGACCCAGCACAGATCCCTGGGGTACACCACTATTCACCTTTCTCCATTGGGAAAATTGGCCATTTAGCCCTACCCTCTGCTTTCTATCTTTTAACCAGTTCCTGATCCACAATAGTACACTGCCTCCTATCCCATGACTCTTTAGTTTTGCCAAAAGTCTCTGATGAGGGACCTTGTCAAAGGCTTTCTGAAAGTCCAGATACACAATATCAACCGACTCACCTTTGTCCACCTGATTATTCACGCCTTCAAAAAAACATAACAGATTAGTAAGACAAGATCTTCCTTGTCTAAAGCCATGTTGGCTGTGTCCCATTAGGTCATGACTATCTACATGCTGAGTAATTTTATTCTTTATGATGGTTTCTACCATTTTTCCATTTTTAGAAAATATACAATTGAAACAATATACTACCAAGAGTGTAACACATGATTCTCTAGTATAACATGGAAGTCCATATAGACATTCAATGTTTTCAAGTTACTATGTGTTAATATCATTGTCCCTTTGTCATAAGTGTCATCTTTTAGATGTACAGTTTACATGGTATAATGTATGACTTTCTGTAACCATACGATGGTTTATATATGATGTTTAACTTTTCATATTACTATGTGCAGTAATTTTGTTTCGATATGTCAGTGCCTTTTTAGTTATTCTAGCACACTCTAGAGGTATTCATTTTTATTGCACATAGATGCTTTTTAATTCCTTGTTTGTTTTTTTTATCTGATGTTATTATATATGTATTTAAATGTCATGTTTCTTATTTTTAACTTTTTGTTTATGTTTGTTTTTTTGAGGCTCTCCCACTGAAGGCTTACAAGCCAAAATGCGTTGGGGATTTTGTTTTTCAATAAAGATGTTTGCACCCGTGCTGTGCTTGACTCTCCTGCTTGATTTGTCCTTTCACTCCCGTGCGGGAAGTTTTTGCTCTTTGGTTTGGAGAGCCAAGCCAATGCCATGTCACCACAGGAGGGCACAATAATCCCTGGCCGCTAGATGTACCAGGCCACAAATGGCATCAGAAAGGAAGGCCGTATCAGACTCCAAAAGAGAGGTAGAATCATCCGGTGGAAGAGACTGAATCCATTGGAGCAGGGCTCGAGACGGTAGGTCTGCATATACCACCAACTGAAAAATAGCAGCTGTCGCAGCGAACCGATTCTTCAACATGAAACCACCTTTCAATTCAGAGCATCCTTTAAGGTTGATCTGCCTTCCACAAGAATGGTGGTGCGACTATTAACCGCTGTAACCTGTGCATCCACCTTGGAAACAGCAAACTACATAACACACTCCTTTCTCCAGGACAGCGTGCATCTTCTTATATATCCTTAGACCCTAGTCAGGGAGTTGGGGATTGGCCCTTGAGTACCTCCGGGACTGGGAAGACAGTAGTGGATTTTCACATCCCTTTTAAGTGTGGATCCATCTTTGGTTCATGCTCCATGTCTGGAGATCGCCAAGCCCAAGGTGGATAAGACCTTGGGAATCAACGCCTCCAATTCCTCCTTCCAGAACAGGTGAATCACATCTGCCTCTTCACAATCCTCTGAAGGCGAAAGTACTTAGTCTACATCAGAGCCCAGTACCATGACATCTGAATCCAAGTCACTGTCCAAATCTCGAACAGATCTCAGCTGATCCCTATCTCCAGGGGGTGCCACTTGCCAGGGACTCTTAGCCAAAGGCAAACGTACAGGGCTTCTACTCTCAGCCTGCCCTTCGTGAGACTGCGTCTAGGAACACCCAGAGGCTGCAGGGTCTGAATTTCCATGCCAGAAGGACTGGGCCTGCTGTAAAAAGGAAAGGAATTCTGGTGAGGACAATCCGGAAGCTCTCTTCTCAGAAATGACCCACAACCACCAGGGGGCATGGGTGTTAACTCTTCTCCTCGGTTATACTGTCTTAGCTACTCTTCCAAAGCCGACCACTGCAACTCAGTCCTCTGCTTCACATACTCCCCCCCCCATCTCCTCATCTCCTTGCTGATTATTTTTGCGATAAAGTTCAAGCTCTCCGTCCACCTTCACTAATTCCCCCCCCCCTGCTGCTAAGCACCCACCTCCCAAGGTGCCACCTGACTCTTCCAATCTCCCCTCCCCCAGCCACTCTTTGTTCCACACTTGGTCAACCTTTTCCTCCATCTCTTCTGCTGTATTTCTTAAAGTTATCATGTCTCATAAAACTACTTGTTCTACTGACCCCATCCTGTCATCTGGCTCACTACCCTCTCTCTCTGGCTCTGTTACCTCATATCTTGTCAAGTCTCAGTTAACAGTCTCTCCTCGGGAATCTTTCCTGCCTCCTGGAAACATGCCACAATTAATCCCATTCTGAAGAACCCATCCCTAGACTCCTCTGCTCCTATTCACTACCACCCTGTCTCTATTCACCCTTTTCTTTCTAAGCTACTTGAAAAAATATTTTTTGTTCAGCTCTCTTCATATATGGATTCCACTTAGGCACTTCACCCTCATCAATCTGGTTTTCGTCCTGGACAAAGACTATCCTTCCTTAGTGAAATGCATGGATCTTGCAACTGCGGTGACCTCTCCTTGGCCTTTGATTGTGTTGACCATGTTACCTTTCTCTCACAGCTTCATGATTTGGGGCTTTATGGTACAGTACTTTGCCGATTTCGCTCCCTCTCTCACAAAGATCTTTTTCAGTCTCTGTTGGTGCTTCCCCTTCTCCCCCTTTACCTCTTCTCTGTGGTGCCCCACAGTGCTCTGTGTTTGCTCCCCTCTTGTTTAATATTTTTCTGATCTCCTTAACTCTTCTGGTTCAGCAACATGGCATTTCAGCTCATTATTACTCAGACGATATCATCTCGCTCCATCATACTACTCCAGTGGCCCCTGATCTCACCCCCTTAACACATTTATTTAACCAATTTCCTATACCGCCTTATCCTTCAATCAAAGCGGTTTACATTATGTATTCACTGCAAACAGGTACTGGATACATTCCCTTGTTCCCCCAAAGGGCTCACAATCTATGTGTACCTGAGGCAACGGAGGGTTAAATGGCTTGCCCAAGGCCACAAGGAGTGCCTATAGGAGTAGAAACCCCAGTCCCTCCAGCCTGAGATTGCTGTCCCCCAGGTGGGAATTGAACCCCCAGCCCTCCGGCCTGAGGTACCATGTCCAACACATGCCTTTCTAGTATCTCCACTTGGTTGTCCAATAATTTCTTACACATTAACCCCTGTAAGTCTGCGGCTATATGGTTCATTTTGGTAGTCACCCCCCCCACCCCAGCATTGGCTCCTCTTCTCCCCGGTTCGGCAATCATGCTAGTCGATACAATCTGTTATTTAGAGTCACATTGGACTCCTCACTATCTTTTTATACCACCTTTCCTCTTTAGTTGCTCCTTTCTTGCGCTCCATCAGATCTGTGCTATCTGTTCTTTTCTTTCCCCCTCATCCCTGACCACTCTTTTACTCATACTTGTAGTCTTAAGACTAGACTAGTACAGTATTGTTCTTCTAGGTCTCCTCCAGTACCAACTCCTCCATCTCCAACTCATCCAAAATACTGCAGTCCATATTCTTGCCTCTCGCTTTGAGCATGTCACCCCCTCCTGATCCGCTATCACTGGCTCCCTGTTAATTACCATCTGCAATACAAATGTCTCACCTTGGTTCATCGCGCATTATACACAGGTTCCTCCTGCTATATCTCAGATCGCCTGCTTCTTCATTTTTTGCACCATGCTCTCCGCAATATTCATGCTGTTTACATCTCCCTTCCGCTTCCCAGGCTCGGCTTGTATCTATTTATGCCTCAGCCTTTTACTTTCTTGCTCCTGCTTCCTGGAATGCACTTCCTCCACCTTCCGTCTCAAACCCTCATATGCCAAGTTCAAAACCCTCTTGAAACCACATCTTTTCAATACTGCACATGACCTACAAGCCTCATGACCATGCTCACTATTCTCTTTCTATCCTTCCCTTCTGCTCCCTCCTCCCCCTTGGTATGAGTATTTTTAATCTTTTCAATCAAGAAGTGGCGTTCTTTTCTGTTTCTTGCTTTTAATTTTGATTTTAACTTTGCACACTGCTCTGCTGCAACTGTGCAGTTAATCAAATCAAAATAAACATACCCCATAGTGCCATTTGTCACCTCCTGCCCTGATGCAGGCAAGGCTAAACTGCATCCCCCAGCTGAGAGAAGGGGAGCAGGTCCTCAAGAGACGACTCAGAAGTTGCTATTTAAGAAGATAGACAGGAAGAAAATTTATGCCTTTGAATTATGGTGCTGGCGACAAATACTGTGTATACCATGGTCTGCCCGAAGAACAAACCAGTCAGTAATAGAGGAGATCAAACTTAAGCTTTCTTTAGAAGTTTAGATAACAAGACTTTGACTTTCTTTCATACTTTGGACACATCATGCGAAGAGATCGATCATTAGAGAAAGACAGCATGCTTGGCGAGGTAGAAGGTCAACACAAAAAAGAGGAAAGCCAGCAATGAGATGTATCGATACAACAGCAGCAGCTACGGGTGCCAGTCTGTCAATGAGTCACCTGACTGAAGACCGAACACAATTTAGGACAACTATCCAAAGGCTCGCCATGAGTCAACACAGACTTGATGGCACTTAACAATGGCAGAGTCCAGAATCTGGAGATGAGTCACTTTGCTTGCCACAGGCCAAACAATGTTTTCTGAAAGAAGACAGAGTTAAGGCTATCACAACACCACATGCTAAGGCTGCAGCAGCCTGAAGAGTGCACTTTAACCGTGCTTTTACTGCAACATGTGTTACAAGCGCTAGGGGCGGAACGCGCGCTAGGATCATGCAAGCACCAGGAGCACAATAGGGAAAAACTCTACTAACATGTGCAGAAAAACATTGGGAAACCCCCGCACCATGTCAACAGTTGCCAGTGGTGCACCCGATTTGCATCCCAGGCAGATGAAATCGGGAGCCCCCAACAAGGAAAATGATAAGGTCAAGCCTTGGTGCTCACAACCCTGAGAGCCCCAGGCAGAAGATTTGTGCTGGGCTCAGCTCTACTTCTCTGAAACTGTTTGACTGGCTTTGCAGCACTGCATTTAAGATGGCTAGC
The DNA here is from genome assembly GCA_033557465.1 of Ichthyophis bannanicus. Lineage (NCBI taxonomy): Eukaryota > Metazoa > Chordata > Amphibia > Gymnophiona > Ichthyophiidae > Ichthyophis > Ichthyophis bannanicus. The sequence goes on from CM066042.1 coordinate 78,713,441, forward strand.
AGGCACAGCCTTCTGCAATCTTCGGGAGAGAGTAGGGGAGACAGAGGTGGTGGATTTGAGATTGTGCGAGGTTGCTGCACTCTTCCAGATCCTTCCAATTTCTGGCTGCTCAACAGGCTCTTATCATGATAAGCACATTGAGTTGAACCAATTTTCCCTCCTCCTATGGCTATCGAAAAGACCGCAGTCTAAAAGAGCCTCCCAGGTCGTGCTCATGAGAGAGTCACCCTCAAGGTGGTCGTTCACAAGCGTTTAATCAATTTTTTCCTTTCAATCTTCAAATTTTCTTCAGAGAGAAGAAAATCCATCTGCTGGAGACAAAGAAATACTGATGAGACCTCTGGTGTCCGAGGTGAATAGAGGCATAGGAGTGATGTCATTGAAATTTGAGCTTTTCAATGGTTCTTTGTCTCCACCAATCTGCTGGCAGTGGAACACAACCTACTTGTCTGGACTGGTCTAGCAGGACAATATAGATTGGACACAAGCCAATTTAGATAAACTTGATCGAAGAACCAGGAAATTGATGACAAATCATACCCTACACCCATGAAGTGGCCCTGATAGATTATATATACCAACAGAGGCAGAGGCTTCTTCCAAGTAAAGCAAACTGTGGAAGAACAGTAGCATGGCCTGAACGATTACATTAAGAAAAGCAAAAGCCCATGTTAACTGAAATCCGCAGAGAAAAAATTGCTGAAAACATCAGAATCCAAAATAGATTATAAAAAGCAGCAATGATATACAGATTAAACTACTGGAAAGAAAAGCCACCACATGGCCAATACTTAAAAGATAACTATCGAAAATGTGACAAAAACCTATAATGGGGATGGTTGAAAATTGGGGCACTTTCTAAAGAAACTAAAAACAAATCATAGCAGCCCAAGAACAAGCATTACAAACAAATGATATAAGCTAAGACTGAAAAAAATTTCAAATGATAACAAATGCCCATTATGCAAAGCCAAAGATGAAACTGTAGACCAACTAATCAGTGACTGTAGCAAAATAGCCCAAACTGGCTATAAACCAGGTCATGATCGAGTGACTAAATCAATCCAGTGGAATCTTTGCAGAAAGTATGGCTTTATTGTAGCAAAAAACGATTGGCACCATACCACTGAAAAGGTTATGGAAACTGAGCAAGTTAAGATCTTGTGGGACTTCAAAATCCAAACTGACAGGCACTTGGAGCACAACACTCCTGACATCATGGTCATAGAAAAGAAAAACATGGGGCCCGTTATTGAGTTGGTGCATAGCCCTTCTAAAATGCGGCCTCGTCGGCACATAGCCCTCCCCCTGCCCTATAACCTGGATATTCAATGCTGCGGTGACTGCATTGAATATCTGGGGATTGCCAAACATGCCGGAAGCTAACTGGACAGCAGCAATATTGCATGCTGCCCAGTTAGCAACTTGCGCCTAAAAGATAGGCAAGGGTTTTTCTTGCCTTTTAGGTGCAAGTTGCTAACTGGGCAGCATGCAATATTGCTGCTGCCTGGTTAGTGACAGTCTCCGCCACCGCTCCGCCCCAGAACGCCACGATATTAACCGGATAGCATCGGGGTGCGTAGGGGAGTTGAAAAGGGATATTCAATGGTACTAACTGTGTAAGTGCCATGGAATAATCCCATTTAAGGCATTTCGAAAATCGGGCCCACGGCTTATAGATACCCAGTGATAGTCAGATTGATGAAAAGATAATGGAAAAAAGCCCAATATACTGGTATTTAAACATTGAACTAGAAAGACCTTGGAGAAAAAAATTGTTGGTAATACCAATGATTGGTGTGATATCAACTGGACTCCCAAAATACTTAGAAACTTTAAATTTTGAAGATATAAACCCTATCGTTTTTGCTAATAAAATACCCTACTTGGAAGAGCATACATTTCACACTATTATCTCTGATTCTCAGGTCCTTGGGTGGCAGCTGAATTTCAGTCAACCTTAGCTGGGATGTGCCACATATGAAACAGAAACATGATGGCAGAAAAAGACCATATGGCCTATCTAGTCTGCCCTTCAGACAGACAAGACAGAATAATGTTATACTGCAGAAATCATTAATTGAACACAAGTAGAGCTGGAGGGGTTTGATCGTAAGATCTGGAAAATTATGACCACTGATCACGCACTATACCTCTGAAGCGATATAGACGGGCTCTACCTTCCACACATCAATGGTGGATGAGGTATAATGCAGGTACAATACTCAGCTGAAGAAAAATAAATAAATAAAAAGAGGTCTTGCTGAATACCTCAAGGGCAGTCAAGAAGATACATTGAAAGAAATGAGCAAAGGTGGTATGTTGAACTAAGTTTATAGAAACAAACAGCTGAAAAGGCAGGAGGTTCAGTAAACCACTCCATGGACAGTATTTAAAAAACACCAAAGCTAAAGTTAACACTAGAACATGGATATAACTGAAAAAACAACTGAATACCTAATACCAGTAGCACAAGGACAGGCCCTCTGAACAAATGCACTCAAAAGGAAAATAGACAGACAAGACACATTACGATAGCAAGTGCTATTAGTATAAAAAATGCAAAGAAATTGTTGAACACAATCTGTGGCTGAAAAAAGATCTCACAGAAAAGCACAAGAAGCAATTAGACCTTACCTGCTAATTAGTGTTCCTGAAGGATCTCCAGTCCAGTCCCTTTCTTCTGGGTTGTGCTCCTCTTCTAGCAGCTTGGAGACTATGTCATTCTTTGATCACCTCAGGATATATATCACTGGCACCACCCACCAGCTTCAGTATGCTGTTAACAAAGCAGACCTAATGGAGAGACAACTAAGCAACCATAACTAACTACTGCAAAACTTTTTAACCAAAAATTCCCCTTCCAGGAAGGGATATCCCCAACCCTCCCTTCGAGGAGGCTGCTTTCCTGAAAAAGGCCCTTGCCCATACTGAGAGCCAAGTTAATAGCCAATTGTGATATTGGTGCCCTGCATCTGCCTCTTCCACTCCGGCACCGAAACCCGAAGGAAAACTCCTGCCAAGCAAATTATACTTTCTGAATTTCTTTGGACCGGAAACCCCCACTATCACCCCGGGCAGGATCAGGGACTGGACTGGAGATCCTTCAGGAACACTAAATAGCAGATAAGGTCTAATTACTTCTTCCTAAGTGTCTCTCCAAGTCCAGTCCCTTTCTTCTGGGATGTAACAGAGCAGTTCAAGCATGGGAGGGGCCTGTCAAACCGGACCGAAGCACTGCTCTCCCAAAACCAGCATCCGCTGCCGCCTGGACATCCAACCGGTAGTGCTTGGCAAAAGGTATGCAGGGAAGACCAAGTCGCCGTCCTATAGATTTCCAAAGGAAGAACCAAAACTACACTCCGCCCATGAGGTAGCTTGAGCTCGCGTGGAAAGCACAGTTACTTACCTGTAACAGGTGATCTCTGGGAACAGCAGGAATAAGTCTTCACATATGGGTATCGTCGGTACCGACGGAGCCTGCGCAGGAACGCTCCCCAGCGTCCAGTAGGAAAGCTTTTGGGAGCATCCCACAGCGCCTGCGCGCTGTCTTCCCGCCTTTCCCAACCGTCTCTCTCCAGTTCGAGTTTTAAAGCTGAGACAAAGAGAGAGAGGGGAAAGGAAAGATAGAGAGATACAACTCCTAGGGGAGGTGGGTGGGTTGTGAAGACTTATTCCTGCTATTCCCAGAGATCACCTGTTACAGGTAAGTAACTGTGCTATCTCCAGGAACAAGCAGGAATGAGTCTTCACATATGGGGACTCCCCAGTTAGAGATGCCTGGGAGATCACTCAGATTGTGAGTCCCTGGAAGGGCTCCACCTCCACCCATGAATCTCAGGCATCCAGTCAGGGATGGAGGGTAGGAGTTGATTAGGTATGGAACAGGTGTTTGAGAACAGCCTGACCAAACAAGGCATCCCGGCGGGAGTCCTTGTCCAAGCAGTAATGGGCTGTGAAGGTATGAACCGATGCCCAGGTGGCTACTCGACAGATTTGGTCGATGGACACAGAGCTTAGATGAGCCATAGAGGCTGCCATGACCCTCACATTGTGAGCTGTGACATGGCCTTCCAGAGAAAGGTTCTTACTCTGGTAGGCGAAGGAAATACACTGAGCAATCCAATTGGACAGAGTTCTCTTAGAGACTGGAAGTCCTAAATGAGAAGGATCAAAAGCAACAAAATGTTGAGAGGACTTTCTATGTTGCTGTGTCCTTTGTAAATAGAAGGCAAGTGCTCTTTTACAATCCAGGGTATGAAGACTCCTCTCTGCACTTGATGCATGAGGCCCTGGAAAGAAGACAGGTAAATAAACCTCTTGGTTCAGATGAAAAGGTGAGACCACTTTAGGCATAAAGTGTGGATTAGTTCTGAGGACTACCTTGTCACGATGGAACCTTGTATAAGGAGGATTAGCCACTAGAGCTTGCAACTCACTGATACGGCGAGCTGAGATGACTGCAATGAGAAAAATAACCTTCCAGGAAAGGAATTTCAAGGAGGTAGTGGCTAAGGGTTCAAAGGGTGGCTTCATAAGCTGGCCAAGAACCAGATTCAAGTCCCATGCCACTGGAGGTGGTCTAATGGGAGGTTTAGTCAAAAGAAGGCCTCTCATGAATCTTGCTATAAGAGGATGAGAGGAAATAGGTTGTCCATTGAGAGGCTTCATGGATGCTGCAATAGCACTCAAATGGACTCTGATTGAATTTGTTTTAAGGCCTGCATGGGATAAATGCAGCAAATAGTCTAGTAAAGAATTCAAAGGTATTGCAGAAGGGTTAAGACCATTTTCTGCACACCAAATGGAAAACCTTTTCCATTTAAAAGCATAAGAACGTCTGGTGGAAGGCTTTCTGGAAGCATGAAGGATATCCTTTACTTGCTGAGAAAGGTGTAAATCTTGAAGGTCTAGGCCTTCAGCAACCAGGCCCTGAGATGAAGAGACTGAGGATTTGGGTGCCACAAGGTTCCCTCCTCCTGGGAGAGGAGATCTGGAGCAGACCCCAGGTCCAGGGAGGGAGCTTGAGAGAGATGCAGAAGTAGAGGGTACCACACTTGGCGTGGCCAACGTGGTGCTATGAGGATCATAGACCCCTTGTCTCTCTGAAGCTTGAACAGAGTCTTGGGAATGAGGGGAATAGGTGGAAAGGCATAGAGGAAGTCTTTCCCCCAGTGAAGGAGGAAGGCATCCTTGGCCTGAACTCCCTGACACGGAATCCTGGAACAAAACCGGGGAAGTTTGGCATTCCACGGACTTGCAAAACAGGTCTATGTCTGGGGTACCCCAAATCCGAAAAATCCTGGCTATCTGGTCCCCATGGAGGGACCATTCGTGTGGAAGCAGAACTCGACTGAGTCTGTCTGCCCAAGAGTTTTGAACCCCTGGAAGATACACTGCCATGAGATGGATTTGATGCTTTCTGGCAAAGGCCCACAATCTCAGAGCTTCATTGCAAAGCGACACAGAGCCAGTCCCCCCCTTCTTGTTCACGTAGAACATGGCTACCTGGTTGTCCGTATGGATGAGGACTGTCTTGTAGCTGAGCAGGGTGTGGAAGACTCTGAGAGCCAGAAAGATTGCTCTGAGCTCCAAGAGGTTGATATGTAGAGATGTCTCCTGTGGAGACCAGATGCCTTGAGTGGAGAGATCTTGTAGATGAGCTCCCCAACCCTTGGGAGAGGCATCTGTTCTAAGGGTTGCTTGGGGTAACACCTGTTGAAAGGGGGACCCCAGCAACAGATTTTGAGTGGACTTCCACCAGTGGAGGGACCAAAAGAAGCGACTGGAGGTTGCTATTTTGTATGACAGGCAACCTGATGCCTGGGTCCATTGGATGGATAGAGTCCACTGAGCTGCCCTCATGTGAAGGCGAGCATAAGGAACCACATGCACTGTGGATGCCATGTGGCCTAAGAGTTGCAACATCTCTCGAGCAGTTAAATGGGATTTTAACTGAATCTGGGAGGCTAACTGCACCAAGCATAGGCAACGGGCCTGGGGAAGATAGGCTCTTGCAGTTGTGGTATCCAGTAAGGCCCCTATGAACTCTAGAGACTGAGTAGGGGTGAGATGTGATTCTGGAATGTTGATTACCAGTCCCAGATACTGAAGAACATGCTTTGTGCAGGCCAGGGAAGCCTGGGCCTCTGACTGGGATGGAGCTCGGATGAGCCAGTCGTCCAGATATGGGAATACGAATATTCCTAGAGTGCGTAAAAATGCAGCTACCACTGCCATGCATTTTGTGAACACTCTTGGAGCAGAGGCCAGACCGAAAGGAAGCACCTTGTATTGGTAGTGCTTTCCTTGGTGAAGGAACCTTCTGTGTGTTGGATGGATGAGGACATGAGTGTACGCATCCTTGAGATCTAGAGAAGAAAGCCAGTCCTGACTCTGGAGGTATGGAAGGAGAGTTCCGAGAGAAGTCATCTTGAATTTCTCCTTGCATAGAAACTTGTTCAACTCTCTGAGATCTAGTATGGGTCTGTAGCCCCCTGTTTTCTTTGGGATGATAAAATAGGGGGAGTAGAACCCTGAGCCCTGTTGAAGAAGGGGTACTTCTTCTATTGCCCCTTGGGCAAGAAGGGTAGCAATCTCTTGACCTAGAAGGTCGAGGAGAGATGTTGGAGAATTGAACTGTTTCACCATGGTGTGAGGGGGAAGGTTTAAGAAATGAAGCTTGTACCCCTCCCGTATGATGGAGAGGGTCCATTGCTCTGCTGTGATTTGTTCCCATCTGGGAGCAAAGTGAGCTAACCTTCCTGGGATGGTGAGAGGCTCTGGATGTTCTAGAGCCAGAAAGGCTAAGTTCTCTAGTGGAAAGTCAAAGGCCCTGAGGAGGCTGAGGCTGTTGGGCCGTAGCAGTCCTCGCAGCCTGAGGCTTGGTCTGGTTTGGTTGTTGCTGTCTCTTTGAAGCAAAACGACCTTGAGAAGAGGCCTGACCATAACCAGAAGAAAATTTCCCTTTTTTTGGGAAAGATCCTTTTTTGAATAACCTCTTCTTAAAAGGAGCAGTAGTAGACTTTGAGAGTCTATCTAAAGCAGAATTTTCAGCATCCATCTGGTTGGCTTTAGCTTACCAATCTTTGCCAAACAGGTTCTCCCCCTGTACAGGGGAGGTTACCTAGACCATCCTGTACCCAGGATTCCAAATCAGAGGCTTGTAACCAAGCTACTCTGCGTGCGCCTATGGCAATAGCCGAAGCTCTACTGGCACCCTCAAAAGAGTCAAAGGCTGCACGGTTGGAAAACTTGGATACATCCTGTGCATGTTTAAGCCAGGTAATATATTCCTCTCTCTTATCTTCTGACATAAAAGGAGATAAGGTGTGCAGATGATCTGTAACTTCTTTTAGAAACATCCCCATATAGAGACTATAGGAGTTGATTCTGGCTACAAGCATACTGGCCTGGAAAATTTTCCTGCCAAAAGCATCTAAGGTTCTGCATTCTCTTCCTGGAGGAGCAGAGGAGTGCCTTTTTGTACTCTTGATTTTTTTCATAGCAGACTCTACCACAATAGAGTGGTGAGGAAACTGAGTCTTATGAAACCCAGGACAAGGAGGAACACGATACATGGTGTCCAACCAGCGAGAAAAAGGAGAGGTGGAAAGAGGAGTTTCCCATATACCCAACATGTGATCATAAAGAATCTCATGTATTGGTAAGATGGCTGCCTCTTTAGGAGCCTTAGGATATTGTAGAACAGCGATGGCGAACCTATGGCACGCGTGCCAGCTGTGGCACGCGAAGGCCTTGCAGCTGGCACGCGGGAAGGTCCGCAAAAAAGAAAAAGCTGGCTCTGACTGCTGCCGCGGACGCGGCAAGGGCAGAATGCAGTGTCCCGCGGGGCCCCCTCCGCCCGCTAAGCCCCTCTGCAAGGGCTTTCAGATTCGCGAGGGAGAGCGTCTCCCTCGCGTCTCTGTTAAGCCCGCAGGGGCTAATGGGAAATTTCCCATCAGCCCCTTTAGACGCGAGGGACTGATGGGAAATTTCCCATTAGCCCCTGCGGGCTTAACAGAGACGCGAGGGAGACGCTCTCCCTCGCGAATCTGAAAGCCCTTGCAGAGGGGCTTAGCGGGCGGAGGGGGCCCCGCGGGACATTGCATTCTGCCGCGGCAGCGGCAGCAGCCAGAGCCAGCTTTTTTTTTTTTTAAATTTCCAAGGGGGGGAGGGGTTAGGACTTCTAATGGGCTAGGGGGGGGTTAGGACTGCTAATGGGCTGTGGGCTGATGGGGGCTGTCTGGAAATGGGGTGATGGGGGGTTAAGACTGGTAATGGGCTATGGGGGGGGGTTAGGATGCTAATGGGCTATGGGGGTTAGGACTGCTAATGGGCTATGGGGGGGTTAGGACTGCTAAAGGGCTAGGGGGGTTAGGACTGCTAATGGGCTATGGGGGGGTTAGGACTGCTAAAGGGCTAGGGGGGGTTAGGACTGATAATGGGCGGGAGGGAGGGGGATGGGGTAGGACTGCTTATGGGCTGTGGGCTGAGGGGGGCTGTCTGGCAAATGCGGTGATGGGGGGTTAGGACTGGTCATGGGCTATGGGGGGGGTTAGGACTGTTAATGGGCTGGGGGGGGTTAGGACTGCTAATGGGCGGGCGGGCGGGGGGGGGTAGGACTGCTAATGGGCTGTGGGCTGATGGGGGCTGTCTGGAAATGGGCTATGGGGGGTTAGGACTGGTAATGGGCTTTGGGCTGATGGGGGCTGTCTGGAAATGGGGTGATGGGGGTTAGGACTGGTAATGGGTTATAGGGGGGGCTTAAACTGAAAATGGGGTGATGGGGGTTTAGGACTGGAAGTGGGTTGATGGGGGGGCTAGGACTGGTATTGGGTTGGGGGGTTGCTAGGACTGGAAATGGGCTGATGGGGGGCTAGGACTGGAAATGGGCTGATGCAGGGACTAGAAGGGAATGGATGCTGGGTGAGGTTGGAACTAGAAGGGAGCTGATGTTGGGGGAGGATTAGAATGGGATGGGGCTGGGAGAGTAAAATGGAGAGGGGAAAAATATTTTGTGTGGGAGGGATAAAAAATCTACAATTGGCCGGGTATTGGGAGAGTAAGTGGGGATTGAGGATGGAGGGGTAAAATTTGAGTGGATGAAATAGGAATGAGGAAAGAGCAAAAGGAGAAAGATTAGTATGTTAAAGCGGATGTAGAGAGAGAGAATGGAAAAAAAAACTAGAAGAGAGAAGAAAGGACAAATGGACAGCAGATGATGGAGAGTTAGCAGAAAACATGAAGAAACCAGAAGAAAGTGGCTGGAGCAATTGCAACTGTGTAACTGAGCTGAGGTATTCTGTTTATGTAATTCCTTTTTGACATTGCCACTTGTTCTCTTTCCCCAGTAGGTCATGTATTGTTATTCTCTGAAATGTATTGGTTTAATATTTTCAGTGTTGCCTTTTGATAGGTATGGTATGGTGCTTTGTGAGTCCTGGTAGTGCTGTTAGGATACGGCGGGTTTGCTATTGGTTCTAAATGGGCAGTGTTTGTAGTAGTTCCTAATGTGCCTGGCGGTTGGCACTGGATTATAGTAATGTAGAAATCTTTTAGTCTGTCTTTATCCATACACTCATTAAGAGACATGTTTACTAAAAGTTAGTGTATGTTAGCATTATGCAAATATTTATGCAAATTGACGTGCTGGCACTTTGAGGAAATTCTTTGGTTTTGTGCGGCAGTTTGGGCACTCGGGCTCAAAAAGGTTAGCCATCACTGTTGTAGAATATCTAATTTCTTGGCTCTGGGCTCAGTTTCAGAGGCTACTGAGATGGACAGGCCTCTGGCCACCTCCCTGATGAAGTCTTGAAAAGACAAGTCTTCAGGAGGAGACATTCTCCTTTTTGGAGAAGAGGGTTCCTGAGGAAGGATCCCCGATGCTTCAATGGAGGCCTCTGATGAATCCGATTCTTCAGAGGAATCGAAGTATCGACTGTCTGGATGCTCTCGCAGAGCCCGATACGAGTACCGGGGGGTATCGACATCGGGAGTAATCGGTACCGAGTTGGTACTAATGGGCATCACTGGATAGCGTATCGCTGCTGTCGACGCAAGCGGTACCGGTATCGGAACCGGTGCCGGATCCGGTACCGGAATCGGTACCGACAACGGAATTTGTTGCGGTACCGTAGGCATCGCAGCTTGTATGAATGCCGTGATGGCACGCTGCATGGTCAGAATATTCTGATCCATCGACGCCACCAATGTCTGGATGTCGGTACCGGTAGGAACCGCCGGTACCCCAGAACATTGTAACAGGTGATCGGTCGAGGCCGAGCCATCGATGTCAACCTGTGATCCCATAGATAGAGCTTTGGAAGCCGGAGCCTCCCGCCGGGGTAATTTTGCCGGTGTGGATTCCTCAAGAGTAAGCTCGGGGACATCTCGATACTTAGAGGGAGATGTACCCTTTGAGGACCGGCCGGACTTAAGTTTGGTTACCTGAGATCCATGGGATGAAGAAGCAGCCCTGGAAGACGTCGATGCCACAGAAGCTGCATCGGAGGGAAACAGGGTACTGAGCTTGGCTGCCCCATTTTGTAACCCTCTTTTAGACATCATGGAACAGGACTCACAATCCGCGATGGAATGGTCAGGACTTAAACATTTTAGACACCAGTCATGGGTGTCAGTGACAGAAATAGTGCCACTGCACTTCGTGCACTTTTTAAACCCGGAGGCGGGTTTTTCCATGAGGAAAAATATATCTGTAGGCCTAAGGCCACAGAAGAAAATGCACTGAAGAAAGAAAGAATAGTTTTGTTTTGTTTTTTTTTTAGAAAGAAAGAAAAAAGACCGGTGGTACCAGTCCGGAGTCGAGAAGGCAGACACGCGACTAAAGAAAAATAAAAGAAAATAAGAAATTCTTCAGCGGTGACAGGAAACACGACCTGCTGGCTCCGCGGAAAAGAAGAACTGGAGAGAGACGGTTGGGAAAGGCGGGAAGGCAGCGCGCAGGCACTGTGGGATGCTCCCAAAAGCTTTCCTACTGGACGCTGGGGAGCGTTCCCGCGCAGGCTCCGTCGGTACCGACGATACCCATATGTGAAGACTCATTCCTGCTTGTTCCTGGAGATTGCTCACGGAAACCCAACGGAACTTGCCGTCCTCTCAGGAGATATGCTGAAGCAATGGCCTCCCTGATCCATCGCGAAATTGAAGCCTTGGCTGCCACCTCCCCCTTGCGCGGCCCTCCAAACAGAACAAATAACCGCTTCGATTTGCGGAACACCTCAGTGAGTTTTAGGTAACGCCTTAAGATTCTACGCACATCCAACCGACGCAAACGTGCGTCACCCTTTTCTTGTCCCAGACTGGCAAAGGAAGGAAGATAAACCGACTGATTCACATGGAACGGGGAAACCACCTTGGGCAAGAACGACAGAACCGTCCTCAATACCACCTTATCCTTGAAGAAAACGAGAAAAGGCAGGGAACAGGACAACGCTTACAACTCAGACACCCGTCTGGCTGAACAGATGGCTACCAGAGGTATTGTGGTCACTGCGCTTTATTATTAAAAAACGCCCCGACGCGTTTCGGCAACGCCTTCCTCAGGGGGCTGAGAATGTTGACCATGTCTTTAAATTGATAGAAGCGCACAGGAAAAGCATATAGCACTATATATAAGCAATTCAGCGTTCATTGAGGGAGTTCATCGAATTGCTTATATATAGTGCTATATGCTTTTCCTGTGCACTTCTATCAATTTAAAGACACGGTCAACATTCTCAGCCCCCTGAGGAAGGTGTTGCCGAAACGCGTTGGGGCGTCTTTTAATAATAAAGCGCAGTGACCACAATACCTCTTGCTCTGTGTGTTCACTTGGTTTGCTGCAAGAAGGTGCTCCTTTTCTGGTTGTGTTGAACAGATGGCTACCAGGAAATCAGTCTTAAGTGTCAAATCCTTCAACGAAGCAAGATGTACTGGTTCATAAGGCTCGCCCGCCAGGGTATCTAAGACCATATTAAGATCCCAAGGAGGCACAGTCGCCCTTAGCTGCGGCCTAAAATGCCTCACTGCCTTAAGGAAAACAGACGACATCTGGATGCTCGCCAAACGGCTTACCCAAAACCTCACCTCTAACAGGAAATAGCCGTGAGTTGAACTCGCAAGGAACTAGCTGCCAGACCTTTCTGAAACCCATCCTGCAAGAACTCTAATACCTCAGGGACAGAAACTCTTAAGGGTCTCTTCTGCCGCCCCTCACACCAATTCTCAAAAATGCACCAAACTCTCACATACGCTAGACAGGTTGACCGCTTACGCACCTTCAGCAATGTTGAGATCACTGCCCCGGAATATCCTCTCTTGTGCAATCTTGCCCTTTCAAAAGCCAGGCCGTAAGTGAGAACCGATCCACCTGCAGCATCCTCTCGGGACCCTGACTGAGGAGATCCTCCCTTAATGGAAGGCGCCAAGGTCTGTCCGCCAATAGCCGCATCAAATCGGCGTACCACGGTCTCCTTGGCCAGTCCAGAGCTATCAGTACCACTAAGCCCTGATGCGCCTCGATTCTTTGCAGAACTCTGCTTATGAACGCCCACGGAGGAAACACATACAGTAACCCCTCCGCGGGCCATCTTTGAACTAGGGCGTCCAGGCCTTCTGACATTCTCTTTTTCCGCCTGCTGAAGAACCGGCTTGCTTTGTCTGATTCCCAGCGCGCCATCAGGTCCATGACAGGCAGACCCCACCTGCGTTCCACCTGTTGAAAAACCTCCTGGCAGAGTACCCACTCGCTGTGATCTACCTTGTACCGGCTGAGGTAGTCGGCCATAACATTTTCCACTCTGGCTACGTGTTGAACTGAAAGAGCCACCAGATGAACCTCAGCCCATTCTAAGAGGCTTTCCACCTCTTCTTCCAACAGAGGACTGCTCATGCCTCCCTGTCTGTTGATGTAGGCCACCGCTGTTACATTGCCCGAGAGAACTCTGACTGCCCTCCTGCGAACCCAAAACTGGAATGCTTTGAGAGCTAAGGTCACCGCCCTTAATTCCAACCTGTTGATGGGCCACTGGGATTCCTGAACACTCCAGAGACCCTGGGCAAACCGCCCCTCGCAGTGGGCTCCCCAGCCGGACAGACTTGCGTCCGTCATCACCTGCACCCACTGTGGAGGTTCGAGGGGCATTCCGCTCTCTAGAGTCCCTGGGGAGAGCCACCACTGAAGCGCCTCTTTGGACGCTAGGGAACATGGGAGCATCATTGTCAAGAGCTGCCGCTGATGCGACCATCTCCGCAGAAGCAACCTTTGTAGTGGACATATATGGGCCCTGGCCCAGGGAACCAGGTCTAACGTTGCTGCCATAGTTCCCAGCACCTGCAGGTAGTGCCATGCCGATGGTGCCTCCCAAGCCAAAAACTCGCGTACCAGCCGACGCAGGTCTCTTGCTCTCTGAGCTGGCAAGAACACCTTGCTTGCGACCATGTCGTCGAATCTCGCTCTGAGGTACCAGCCTGCTCTTTGACAGATTGATTACCCACCCCAAGCTCCGGATGAAAGTGACCACTCTGGCAGTCGCCTTCAAGCTCTCGTCCCTGGACTTGGCCCTGATCAACCAATCGTCCAGGTAAGGGTGAACTAGAATCCCTTCTTTGAGTAACGCCGCTGCAACCACCACCATTACCTTGGTGAAGGTACATGGCGCTGTAGCCAGACCGAATAGTAACGCTTGGAACTGAAAATGTCCCACTGGGACCGCGAAGCGCAGGTACTGTTGATGTGCCTCCCTGATGGGAATATGTAAATATGCTTCGGTGAGGTCGAGAGAAGTTAAGAATTCTCCCTGCCGGACTGCCACTATGACCGACTTCAGAGTTTTCATCTGAAAATGGGGAACTCGCAGACACCGATTGACCCTTTTTAAGTCCAGAATTGGTCGTAGGGAGCCCTCCTTCTTTGGGACTAGGAAATAGATGGAGTATCGACCGCAGCCGAATTGATCTTTTGGGACCGGGACTACTGCTCTTAAGGCCAACAGCCTTGATAAGGTTTCTTGTACTACTGCACGCTCGGCCTGTGACTTGCACGGCGATTGGACGAAGGAAGGCAGAACTGGTCTCGCAAACTTGAGGGTATAACCTTCCCTCACTACCTCTAAGACCCACTGGTCGGATGTAACACGGGCCCAGGCGGGAAAGAATAGCTGTAGCCGACCTCCTACCAGCAGCACTTCCACCCGAGCCCCCGCAGCTTCATTGTGGCTTTCTCTGGGCGGAGATGGCCGAAGAGGCCCCAAAACCTTTTCCCGCTCCTCGAAACCCCCGGAAGCCTTGTCCCCTTGAGGTAAAATGGCCCCTCTGAAAGGAGGTCTGCAGAGCTGGATGAAATTTCCGGGATTCCCTCTGCTGAGAACGTACCGGAGCCAAGAAGCGACCCTGCTTAGGTCTATCCTCTGGCAGTCTGCCTCCTTTTGAATCTTAGTTTCTTCACCAACTTGTCCAAATCTTCCCCAAACAGGAGCTTGCCCCTAAAGGGGAGCCTACTAAGTCGGGCTTTGGACGAAACGTCCGCCGCCCAATTGCAGAGCCAAAGGTATCTCCGTGTCCCCACCACTGAGGACATATTCTTTGATAGACTCCTAATCAGATCATACTGGCTAACCGCCAGATAGGCCGTGCCGGACTCAATTTTAGCAGCCTCTCCCTGAGACCCCTCTGGAGAGTCGTCTGCCATCTGTAGTTGCTGAGACCATCTCAGGCAAGCCCGGGCTACCCAAGCCCCGCATACTGATGCCTGAAGCGCCAGAGCACTAATGTCAAAGGCTTGTTTCAACAAAGTGTCCAGCTTCTTGTCTTGGGCATCCTTTAAGGCTGTACAGGGATGTCCTATCTCATAAATGGCGTTCCTTTCATATTTTCTCAAATGATATATTATTGTAAACCTAAACATAAACATGTCACATGCTCCTCCCCTCAGGATCACATAACTCCTCTACTATTTCATCTTCACTGGTTGCCTGTCCCTTTCCGGGCCACATTCAAATTACTGACTCTGATACATAAAGCCTTCCACACAAGCACTCCACAATATTTAACGGATCTCCTCTTCTTTCACTCTCCCAGACACACCCCTCGCTCTTTCCATCTCAATCGCCTTACCCTCCCTTCCCCTTCTCGTGCTCACCTGCAGTCTACCCGCTCCTCTGCCTTCTTTTTTTCAGGTCCCGCCCTCTGGAATGCCCTTCCTCCCCCCCCTCCGTCTGGAACCTCAGTTTATTATCTTTAAACAAAATTTAAAAACCCACCTGTTTTCCCTAGCTTTTAATGTTCCCTCCCCTTTTGTGTGATCTATACTCTCCCCCACCTCTTGTTCCTCCCTAGGCCCATCCTTTGCCTACGCTTTGTCCTGTTTTCTTGATTCTTCCACTGTCCTGTCAGATATTGTACACTTCTTTTCCTTTTCGCTGGCCATTGGCCTTCTTTTATTGAATTTTAATGTACACCGCCTTGGTTATTGTGAAAGGCGTTTTTTTATCAAATGCAATAAACATAAACATGGTAGTCTTTTTGGTCACTGCCGATACTGCTGCATCCACTCTCAGTGATTTTAATAATTCCTTCTCCGTTTTGGGCAGAGGGTACAAGCGCGACATCGAACGCACGCCCCTCAATCCGGCCTCTGGCTGATCCCACTCTTCCTGAATCATTTGCCGCACTACCTTGTGGACAGGAAATATTCTCTGGGATTTCCTAACTGCCTGTATTAACAGATCTTCCAACTCATTCTCT
This sequence comes from Ichthyophis bannanicus, assembly GCA_033557465.1. Classification (NCBI taxonomy): domain Eukaryota; kingdom Metazoa; phylum Chordata; class Amphibia; order Gymnophiona; family Ichthyophiidae; genus Ichthyophis; species Ichthyophis bannanicus. The sequence goes on from CM066042.1 coordinate 78,729,185, forward strand.
TGTGCCGGCACCCCTGCCATGTTAAGCACCTTCAGAGACTCTCCAATTAAGGCCGGCAGCTCTTCTCGGCGGAAAACCCTTACAATTCTCGCCTGCTCTTCCGGGATCTCACCATCCTCGAGCTCTTCTTCGTCCTCTCCCAGCTCTTGTTCGGATGTCTCCCTTTCCAGTGTTTCCGAACCAGGGGAAAGAGGATCCTCCTCTTCCAGGGTTCTGGCCCACTTGGATGAAATCACTGTCTCCACCATAGGCTTGGCCTGTGCCTCATGCTTTCGTGTGCGTCCCCGACTCCCCTGCTGATGCAAACAGAAAGCCTTATGCAATAACAAAACAAATTCCAGGGAGAAATCCATGCCCAGGCTTCCCTCTCCTGAGGAAGTCCCTGGTTGTGGCTGAGAAGGTACCTGCTGCTCCAAATTTAAGGAGAGAGGACAGCCTTCCCCAAGGAGCTCTTCCATGGGTTCCACCGACTCCTGTAATACAGAGGCTACAGGCTCTTGAGAGCCGCTAGCCTGAAGCCCCTGTTCAACTGAGGCCGCCTCCATGGCGCAGCCCCTGCAGACGCCTGCTTCCGAGACCGACCCTTTGCAGGCTCCACAGAGTAGGCACTGAGGCCTAGCTGGCATCTTGTCCCAGCAAAAACACAGCTTTTCCAGCTTTTTTTTTTTTAAACAGTCAACAGAGTGACTTCAGCAATATATGCAACTAATATATGTCTATATCTAATATCTATCTATACACATATACACCTTTCCACAGTGTAGAAAACCTCTTCAAATTCCGACGAAGGAAAAGCTGACCGCAGCCGTTGCCTGCACTCATCCGAGAGCTGCCCAGCACCGGCCCCACCCCTTGGTACTCAAAGCGCACTAAAAAAACCTAAAATGATGGGAATCCTTGCAGCCTCTCTGCCCGAAGAGCCCCACAGCCGCGGGCTGATGCCTGCTTTCAAGGCTTATCTGCCTAAGCCTCCGTTCTGCCCCCCTTACCTCAATTCCTTCTGCTGATGCTGCTTTGCCGCTCCGAGGAGTCCAGGCAGGATCGGGGCCTTCTGCCTTCCCGCCCTCGTGCTCAGCCGTCTCCCAGGCTTCGGCAACGAGGCGGGAGGCAGCTCAAAGGCCCTGCACTACTGTGAAACGCGGTGGAAGAAGCCTCGCCAGTCACAGGTTTGTTGTTTGTTGTTTTTTTTAAACGCGCCTCGGGCCAAGGCAAGCCTCCTCCAGGAACAATTCCTTCGTCTGGAAGGTGGGTGGGGGGGGGGGGTGGGGGGCAGACGCTCCTGGTAGACACCACTAAATCAATAAATAATGAAATAAAGAAATAAGATGGATAAAATCCAATGAAGAAAAAAGGGCAACCCAATTCAAAACACCCTCTACACTAAGGTCTCTCCAGTAAGCCTTCCCTTAGGCTTAATGCTCCTTCTAGCTGCTTGGAGACTGAGTATACTGAAGCTGGTGGGTGGTGCCAGTGATATATATCCTGAGGTGATCAAAGAATGACGTACTCAGTCTCCAAGCTGCTAGAAGAGGACCACAACCCAGAAGAAAGCGACTGGACTGGAGAGATGCTTAGGAATAACGTTTCAGCAATGATTCACTGTAATTTATGTATAAGTTATAATTTTCCAGGTAGAAAATATTGGTCAGATCCTACGACAGAGAACATAGTTGAGAATGAAGAAGCCATGGTACTATGGGAATTAAGGATACAAATGGACGTGCCTAGCAGATGAAATATTAGATTTAACAGTGGTTGGGAAAAAACAAAGGAAAAGCAAGTATGGATCAGTGACGTATCAATACCAGGTAACAATACAGTGTAGGGCCGGCCTGTCCACTAGGTGAACTAGGCAGTCACCTAGGGTGGCAGATCCCTCCCTTCCTAGAAGTGGCAGCACAGTTGCCACTTCAGCACCATGGTAGGACTTAAAGCACCCGCACATGTGCGCGCAGGCACAGTCTGCTGTTCCTGCCCCCTGATGGGAGCAGCAAGACCTGAGCGCACGCATGTGTGTGCGTGCGTGCTTTTAGACCCATCGTGGTGCTGAACAGGAAGGAAGGTATCACCATGCCACCACCCCTCTCCCAGGTGAGATGTATGCTGGGGGATCTGCAGAAACCTTTGGGCAAAGGCCCAAAGGTTTCTGCAAGCCCTGATAGAATGGAACAGCAGCAACTCAAGAAGTTAACAAAATACAAAGATTTACAAATCCAAATTGAGCAACTGTGGAGGAAAAAAAAAAAAAAGCAACATTGGTGTAATCAGCAACCTTGACGTAATCCCCAAAGACATAGACTACCACCTAAATACATTAGGTGCTAATAAGATTTCCAGTCATCAGCTATAGAAAACACTACTTAGCACAATCCGTATCCTACAATAGTACCTCTAGTCCCTTAGGAAGATCCTATTACTTAGAGATTCAAATCCAGTCACTAATATCTAGTAAACTGTGTGTAGCATTAATAACAGCACTTTCCACCCCCCATTCGTGTTTGACAAGTAGTGCTCTGTAGCACTATGCTGCTGCTGGAAAGGCCTAGGACAGTCACGACACAAACCTGTGTTTTGCTTTGATGTGCATCTGCATTCCATTCCGACTCGATGCCCTGTGGCCGCACTCTTCACACACAAACAGCTTCTCCCCACGGTGCTTAAATGCTTCATGCAGATGCAGTTCAGTCCGAGAAAGGAAACACTTTCCACAGGTTGAGCACTGAGAAATGAGAGCAAGTTTTTAGAACAGTGCTTCTTAACCACTTTTTTTTTTTTATATCTGAGGGCACACAAGTTTGGTCTTTATGGTACACTGAATCCAATTTTTGCTAAGCCACTGTATTTGCTAGTCATTGACTGCTGGCCACCTGACTGTGAAATGCCAGAAAATGTACTTCTAAGTAATTTGGACAGTATTAAAAATCCTAAAACATAAGAGAGGTTTAGAAATGTATGTGAGAAACATACAAGGCTCATAGCAGGATCTATAGTAATGCATGGTACAAATTCAGTCTCTTTGGCTATACATGACTGGTCAGTGAATACAAAATAAATAAATAAAAATCCCACCTGGATAGAAAAATAACTAATGTTTTACTATGGAACACACTCATTACATCTGGCCTAAGAAGGAAAGTATACCTTTCTGTTTTATTTTCAATTATAAATTTTTAAAATATGTTGTTAAAAATCTTGAGGTCATCAAAACAATTCATTTAACACTTCCCCGCAGTAATGAACAGGAAAAGAATATTCAGATTTTCAGGGATGAATCTCATTTCTGTACCATGGTAGATTGGGAGATGAAAGTCTTTTCATGTCTACTGCTCATGTTCATCTCAATACCTGCACTGCATCAAAGAGAGAGTTTCTTTCTGGAGCTCAGACAAATGAAGGGAATTTTATAAAGTCACGCCTAGTTAACGTCCACCAATTGTGCCTATTTTATAAGTCCAGTATGCGTGTACTTTACTTTCTAGAACAGGGGCATACATGGTAATGTACTTGCAGCAAATCTAGGTGTGAGCACTTACACCAGCCATAGGGCTGGTGTAAATGCTTGTGCCTAGGATTTTGAAAAACTCTGGTAAATTATAGTATTTTATAATTTAAATGTGTAAACTTATTCTCCGACCAAGCTCCACTTATGTGAATAGTAACACTGAAAGTACATGCCAACAGCCCAATGGGCAGACTTACAGAATAGCAACCAACTAAAACACATGCAATCACTGAAAATAAGTGGTTAACAGGGGTGGTGATGGCATGTACCTTTATACGTCTCCTCATAAAATTACCCCATGGTGTAATTATTAAAAGGTAACATATCAAGGTGTGCTTGGAAAGTTGATCATGCCAGTGGTACCCAATACAATTGGGACAATTTCTATATCATCCCACTTGACATCCAATTGCATTTTTGGTACTTGAGCATCTTATTTTTCTTTGCCACCCCAGCCACATGCTCACAGAGCCAGCATGTCCATCTCTCCTCCCCCCACCCCAAACAGACACATGTCCCTCTTCTGTCACCCACATACACAGCCAGCATGTCTCAAATGCACATATGCAGAGCCAGTGTGACTCTCTCTCTCTCTCTCTCCAAAACACAGAGTCAGGCTATCCATTCTCTCTGTCTCCCTCCCTCCCCAGAAAGCCAGCACCTCTCTCTCTCTTCTTCCCCCCTCCCCCCAGCAGGACATTTTTCCTCTTCCCCCTCCTCTGCTAGGACATTCTCTTTTCTGCCTTTCCCCAACAGTCAGCATTTTCTTTTCCCTTCCTCCCCCACCTAGGCAAAACTTTCACAAGCAGCATATTTCTCAGCCTTCCATCCTTTTTCCCTGTGTTGCTGATCTCAAAGAGCCGTGCAGGAGGAGGAAAGGGCTCCTCATGCACAGCTGTTTTTCCTTTGAGAAGGCAGAAAGTGAGCCGCAGCATGTTTATAGGGGTGGCGGGTGGTTAACGTAAGCCTTGCATGAGCATCAGATTCACCAAGACCATAAAGGAACCAGTTTTCATAGGAGGTCTTGAGGCCAGTTTTGGCCTTTACTAATACCTCCCCCTCCTGGTGCATTTTCTTGCCTTTACTGCTCAATGGTGTATATGTAGAGTTAGAAATAAGACAATTTGGGCTACAGTTACTAATATGCACTACAGTTAAATGTGTTATTTTACTAATAGTATGCATTATTTGCAACTTGGTCCCATTGAATAAAATGGGACCCAAGTTAAAATAATGTGCATTAATGGTAGAATGCCTTAACTCTAACCCTTAACCAGGATGGAAGTTTAAAAACTAGAAATGACCAGAAATCTCTCTTTCAATAAAGAGAAATAAAAGCTAAACAGGGCAAATATCAATTCATTGAGGAATGTTAAAAATAGTACTGTCCTTTAGTGGAACTGTGGAATCTGGGGAGCAGGATATGACTGATGTTATCTTCAGAACATAGACAGTTGGTCCAGCATTACATCTTTTCAAAAGTACAACATTCAGAATAAAAGAAAGATCTTTTACTCTTCCGTAGTGAAGGCACATTTCAACATTGTCCTTCCAGTCCAGGCCAGATACATGGGTTATGCTCTTCTACCAGCAGATGGAGACAGACACACTGGTTTGAAGACATCACCCTTAAAAGGTCATGTGCAGCCTGTCCAACTCTCCAACAAATGGTAAAGCGAGATTACTTACCTGTAACCGGGGTTCTCCGTGGACAACAGGATAAGTCAGTCACACTTGGTGACGTCCTCCGGGCGGCGCCGTAGATGCAGAAGTGCTCTCCAGAGCTCAGAAAGGTGAGCCTTTCTGAGCCCACCCAGGTAGCCCACCTCACCGGCCTGCCTCCTAGCCGGCCAGTTGTGTTCCTAGCTAGCCTTTTCAGCTAGGGTGTGGCTCGCTGGGCTGACCTTCTCCAGGGGAGGCGGGAGGGATTGTGTGGCTGATTTATCCTGCTGTCCACAGAGAACCCTGGTTACAGGAAAGTAACCCTGCTTTCTCCATGGACTACCAGGATTGCGTCAGCCACACTTGGTGTCTCCCGAGCTGATGGAGCGATGAGGTGGAGGAGGGAAGCGTGTAAAGGATACTGTGGATACCTTGGTCAGGGTAGCATTTTAATGACTATAGAGGTGCAACAACAACAACAGGGTGCAGAGGTGCAACAACAACAGTGGTGTATCCAGTGCAACATTGGCAGTTCACGCAAGGTGCAACAGAGCAGTAACAGTGTAACATCACAGTATAACATTGCCACAGTGCAGAATTACCGCGTAGGGGCAAGAAAGGTGCAACAGTGCAAGAAGGTCCAGTAACGAAATCATGAAGGGGCCCCAGGTTCCGGGACCGCCGCTGTGCCTTCTATTGCGGTGAAGAGGATGGCTGCGCCAAGAGCGCCGTCCTCCTGAAACCTGAGGTTGAGGCAGTAGTGCCTCTGGAATGTGTGTGGGGATGACCATGTGGCCGCTCTGCAGATGTCGGTCAGTGGGACAGAGCGTAGGTTGGCAATTGAGGCGGCCAGTGCTCTGAGGTGGTGCGGGCCAACTCTGGTTCGGGGTCCGCTGTCAGTTGGCCCCAGGCAATATGCGACGCAGACGGATACCCAGTGGGATAGAGTTCTTTTAGAGACGGGCCTGCCCGGTCTGCTGGGGGTCGAAGGACATGAACAGTTGCTCGCTATTCCGGCTGGGCTGCGTTCTGTGCAGGTAGATCCGAAGGGCTCGGAGGCAGTCCAGGGTGTGTAGATGCCACTCCTCGTCCGACTGATGTGGCTCCAGGAAGGAGGGAAGCTCGATGGACTGATTGATGTGGAAGGCAGAAGGCACCTTGGGGACGAACTTAGGATTGGTCCTCAGGAATGCGCGGTCTGGATGCAGTTGTGTATATGGAGGATGGCACACCAGTGCTTGTAGCTCGCCAATCCTCCTGGTGGAAGTAATGGTGATTAGGAATAGCGTTTTCCAGGACGCGTACTTCATATCAGCAGACTGTAGTGGCTCGAAGGCCTCCTGGGTTAAGCGCTGGAGGACAGTGTTGGGGTCCCAGGGTGGAATCGGAGGCCTTACCGGAGGCTTTAAGTTTGTCAAGCCCTTCATGAAGTGGGCGGTAAGGGGCAGCGCTGAAATGGTGTTGGCCCCTTCCGGTGGTGCGTGGAACGCAGCTATCGCGGACAGGTGGACGCTGATGGATTGAGTCTTAAGGCCGAGGCCAGAAAGGGAGTTGAGGTACTGCAGGACGATGGCAACCGGGCACGTGGTCGGCTCCAGGCTGCGTGCTGCACACCAGATACTGAACCTCTTCCATTTGAGGCCATATGACTTTCGGGTGGAGGGTTTTCTTGCCGCCAGGACCACTTCCTGTACCTCTGCTGGTAGCTGGAGGGAGGCGAGGCTCAACCGCTCAATTTCCAGGTAGTGAGAGCGAGGGCTTTGAAGTTGGGGTGCTGCGTGGTGCCCTCGTTCTGTGTCAGTAGGTCTGGCCTGAGGGGCAGGCGAATGGGAGCCCCTTGCGCCAGGCATAGCAGGAGGGCAAACCACATCTGGCGTGGCCAGTGCGGAACCACTAGGATGGCATGAGCCTTGTCCTGCACGATCCATTGTTTCGTCTTCGGAATGAGGGGGGGGGGGGGTCGGGGGAAAGGCATACACCAGAGACCACTCCCCCAGCACACGTCGAATGCATCCGCTGCCAATCGTCTGATCGATGGGTGTCTTGAGCAGAACGTGGCACTTGGCATTCTGTTCTGTGGCAAAGAGATTGATGTTTGGAGTTTCCCAGTGGTGGAAGAGGTGTTCGGAGACCTCCGGGAGGAGAGTCCATTTGTGCGGTTGCAACTGCCTGCTCAGCTTGTCCGCCAGAGTGTTCAGATCTCCCGGGAGATAGGAGGCGCGTAGCCTGCACCCGTTCTCCAAGGCTAGTGACCATATCTCCAGCGCCTCCCTGCAGAGCATGCATGACCCTGTCCCTCCTTGTTTGTTGATGTAAAACATGGATACCTGGCTGTCTGTCTATCTGGATGAGGATGGACTTGTTCCGAAGGTAAGGTAGAAAAGCTCCGAGGGCATATTTGATGGCCTTCAGCTCGAGGAGGTTGATGTGGCATTGGCTTTCCTGAGGGGACCATGCTCCCTGAGTGCTGAGCAGAGGGAGGTGCGCACCCCAACCCGTGTTGGACACATCCGTGGTGAGAGTCACTTGGTGTTCATGGGTGCGGATATCCTTGCCCACAGAGAGGTTCATTGGTACTGTCCACCAGAGTAGCTGGGACTTGACTCGTGGAGTCATCGGGATACGGGTGGACAGAGTGCTTGTTCCAGTGGGTGCACAGGTGCCACTGGAGCGAGCGCATCTTCAACCTCGCCATGTGAAGAACAGTTGTTGTGGCAGCCATGTGGCCCAGAAGGCGTAGGATGGACCTGGCAGAGCAGCTCCCTGCTGCGGCAGAGCTGGATGCCAGGGAGATGATTGCAAGCTGTCTGCGGGCCGGCAGGTAGGCTTTCGAAACCCGAGTGTCGATTACCGCTCCAATGAATTCAAGCCTCTGTGATGGTGTGAGGTGTGACTTGGTGAAGTTGATGACGAAGCCCAAGGCGGAGGTCAGGGTTGTGGCCTTCTGAAGGGATTCCTGCAGCTCCCACGCCGAGGGGGCTGTGAGTAGCCAGTCGTCCAGATAGGGGAATATGGAGACATTCTGCTTGCGGAGGTGCGCTGCAGCAACGGCTACGCACTTCGTGAAGACCCGTGGGGCAGGAGATAGGCCGAAGGGGAGGACTCTGTATTGGAAGTGTCGTCCCAGCACTTGGAAGCGGAGGTATTGTCTGTGCGTTCTGTGAATGCGAATGTGTGTGTAGGCTTCCTGAAGATCCAGGGACGCCATCCAGTTGCCAGTCTGAATTAAGGGGAGGATGGAGCTGAGTGAGTATATCCTGAACTTTTCCTTGACCATGAACCTGTTCAGTTTGCGTAGATCCAAGATGGGACGGACTCTGCCCGTCTTTTTAGGAATGAGGAAGTATCTGGAGTAAAACCCAGTGTTTTTCTCCGCCGAAGGTACCTCCTCTATCGCTTGGGAGGACAGCAGGTGTAGCAGTTCTGCTGCCATAGCTAGCTGCAGATGAGGAGGGGTGTTGCTGATCGGTTGGCTGCGCTGGTAGGGAGGTGCTGCAAACCGCAAGCGGTATCCTTCCCGGATGACCTGTAGCACCCAGGAGTCTGAGGAGATCCATTCCCATTCCCCCAGGAAAAGTGTCAGGTGACCCCCAATACAGGTTGGCGCCTGCAAGTTGTTGTCAAATGGAGGGACCACTTTTGTTAGCGGGCGTGTTGTTGCTCTTCTTTTGCTTACGGTCCCTCTGAGAGCTGCGTTGGTGGGAGGATCCATGGTAGGAGCTTGATTTGTACCTAGGGTTTTGCCATTTTTGGTTAGAAGAGGGGTATCTCTTGTTGGAGGAATAATAAGGTTTCCTTGGGAATTTGGTTTTCTGGGCACTGTTATGGCATTCAAAACCGTCCTCCTCCAATGTTTGGAGCGTAGTGCAATGTTCTTTCGTGACGTTTATGGTGTCGGTAAATTTTTCTCCGAAGAGCAACTCGCCCGAGCAGGGTGCGTCGGCAATTCTGTCATGGGTGTCCTCGCGTAGGCCGGATGCTTTCAGCCACGCCCATCGTCTGGCGGATATGGCTGTGCCTGTGGTCCTCACCGATGTTATCAAAGGAGTCAACGTCGTACTGGCCAGGTGTTTGTTGCCCTCTGACATATCCACGAGGGTGCTGGATATCAGCTCCTGGGGCTCCTTGGGAAGAGGTGAGATGGCGGCTTTGATGTTAGCCATGCAGGCGTCCTGGAAGAGGAAGTGTTGAAACTGGTGAGCCACGATTCTTGCACTGAGCATGGCCCCTTGGAAGACCTTTTTGCCAGTAACGTCGAGGAGTTTGTGGTCACGACCCGGAGGGTTATTGGCATGTGTGCATGAGGATTTGATCTGCTTGAGGGCCGAGGACACCACGATGGATTGGTGAGGCAGCTGGGGTCTTGAGAACCCTGGTATAGGTTGCACTTGGTATTTAGACTCTAGTTTCCTGGAGAATGGGCGGCCAGAAGCTGGGGTCTGCCAGAGTCTCAAATGATTGTCTCGTAATGTCTGATGTACAGGCAGTGCGAACGATGGCTTTGGCATGGAGAGGTACTTCAGAACCACTGGTAGTGGCTCACCCCCCTCTTCGGCCTTCAGGGCCAAGGTGGTGGCTATCTTCCTCAGGAACGTGGGGTATGTGAGGTCTTCTGGAGGGGGTGGTTTAACTTCCGGCTCTGGGGAGGGTCTGTTCTCAGAGGCTGTGCGCTCGGTGTTCGCAGAGCCCGCCACAGCCATTTCATGTCATTTTCCTCCGCGGTGCTGTCTGGAGATGGTTGGTCCGGAGAGGGCAGGGCCCGTGCGGGGGAACCGTGGCTCAGGTGAGGCTGGGCGTGCGTGATCTGGTGGCTCCTGAGCCATGGAAACAGTCGGCATTATGGAAGGTGGGTGAGCCATTTGTTGTACTAGCTATGTCAGCAGCTTTAAAATTGCCGAGTTGCTGGACTCAGCGCGGCTGTAGGATCTGGACTGCCGGCGGCCATCAGGGCTGAGGGAGCTGGAGCTTATGAGCAATGTTCCCTCTAATTTTCTGTAGGCTGTGTGCGCATAAAATATCAGCTGTGCAGCTTTTGAAGGAAGGTTAAATTTTTGTGCACCACATAACGACACTCAGAGTTATATACTTTAAAATTTGACTACACATCAGAATACAGTATGTACACCACATTGATTGCACTAGAAAACATTGTAGAACTTGTGAAAATCGTAAATACATAACAACTTTTAAATTTTAAGACGTCTGTGTTGTTTTCTATCAGAATCAGAACCATAATTTTTGGGTGCTCTGTTGTAGAGTATATGCGCTCGCTCGGCGAGGTGTGTGCGCGTGCACACGTGCACAGCTTAGAGGGAACAGTGCTTATGAGGTGTAGATCGGCGTTCCCTGCTCCTTGATCTGAACTCAGAGCTGCTGCTGGTGCTCCTGCACTTTCTCTCCCTGTCGCGATTTGTGCCGTGTCCCCCTGATCCGCTTCTGTCTCTGTGCCTCCTTGATCCGCTGTGTGAATCGCGGCATCCGTGCTTGTGTGCACGGCGCCGAGGCTGCCCTCTTGGCTCGGCGCCGATCGGGCTTCTCGGAGTGGAGACATGAGGAGGAGGAGACTGGGCAGGGTAGAGGCGGCATCGAGGGCTGTTTTCTGCGTCGCAGAGGCTGCACCAGAAGAGAAGCAGTCCTGGCTGGAAGTGGGAGGAGCCGGAGGCCTGCAGGGCAGTGCCATTATCGCGGTCCACATGGCAGCAAGGAGAAGAAGCTGCGGGCCTAGCGCAAGCCGCAGAGCGATCAGACGAGCCCCTTGGAACAGCGCCAGTGGTGGAGGTGGCAATTGTAGAGCCTTTGTGAGGGTCGGAGCCATCGGTCTCAGTCGCACGGCTGGGGATGGAGGCCACGATGGGCACATCCTTGGCAGCTGCGGCATTTAAGGATTTCGCTTCTGAAGACAGGTATTCTCTCAAGGCATGTCCCCTTGCTTTCCGAGCTCTCAGGGACATGCGGACGCATTGGAGACAGCTCTCAGTGCTGTGGTCGGGGCCCAAGCAGCGTAGGCAAAGGTCGTGTGTGTCCGTGACGCTCATCTTGTGTTTGCATCGAGTGCATTTTTTAAAGCCTGGTTTCGTCATTGTGATTTCTTGATTGTAGTGATGAAGGTGTTAGAAGAGAGCAGATTCTGTCTTGCTGGCAAGGCGGAAGGAAGAAGACTGGCCGGCTAGGGGGCGGGCCGGTGAGGTGGGCTACCTGGACGGGCTCAGAAAGGCTCACCTTTCTGAGCTCTGGAGAGCACTTCCGCATCTATGGCACCGCCCAGAGGACGTCACCAAGTGTGGCTGACGCAATCCTGGTAGTCCATGGAGAATGAGTATATCCTGTGCAGATTGGACTGAAGAGATCTTGATGTGGTATTTGGGCTGGAGCCTGTATGAGTTTGTGGGACCAGGCATACAGAACCCATTGGGGCCAGACCACTTCCCCTTCTCCCCTTACCCCCCACCCCCCTCGGCTAGAGCATTTCTCTTTTTCAGGGAAAGGCTCTGAGGTAGCTTCCTAGTCTCCTCCTCCCCAACTAATTGGTGGAGACCAGAGTTTGAGCACTACGTGCTAAAGATTTTCGGAAAAAAATACCCAGCAACAGGAGACGATTGCAGCAAAGCAGGACTCTGCAGCAGCAGCAACAGACCAGACAGAACGATCTTTATGCTGGAGAGGAGGAAGTGTTGGGTCAGGGATCGTTGCACCCGTGCTGGAAAGTCAGCAAACACATGGACACAAAAAGCGCAGTCGGGTATGTGGCCTGTGGCAGCCGTCAGGCTTATCTGTCCAGAAAGGAGCTGTATCACAGTGGTTTACAGGAAAATGCTGCAGCGGAGGATTAGCTCCTGAGCAGCTCTGCGGCACAGCATGCAACCAGTGGAGCTGCTGCTGAGTGCATGAGTTGAGAGGCCTTTCAATTTAGGCAGAAACTGCTGTGCGTGCTCCCTCTCAGGAGCTGAGACAGCCTCCAGTGCTGCAGCGAGCCTCTGTAACATCCGGCAAATCCCTTTTAATTGTGCGTGGCTCTTCCACTGCCACCTCCAGACTTCATTCTTTCTTTCTTGCTGCATCATATACCTTGAACAGACTACCTGAGTCGATACATCTGGCTCCATCCCTGGTTCTAATCAAATCCACGTACAAACCCACCTCTGAAGCTGCTTTTGGATCCTGACCCCCTTATTCTCCTGTTTATCACCAATATGTGCTACAGCCATTTTCTCTTAGTTCTACCTTAGTCCCCTATTCATTGTATTTGTTTTGCATAGACTGGGAGAGCTCTTTTGATTTTGGATTATCTTATTGTATGTGTACAGTGCTACGTATGCTCTGTGGCATACAAATGATAAGTTGTGGTAGTGGTAGTGGTGTTTTAGGGGGGAGCTCCCCTTTATCCCAGAGTTTGTGCTCCCTCTTCACCACGCCTTCTACTTGAAGCAGGGCCTGGGATGAGGCCAACTGTTCTTGCTGTGCTGAATTTGCCCGGGTCTGCAGTTTGGAGTGCTCCTCCAACTGCAAAGAGCCTGCACAAGGATCTGCTGGCAGAAACAGAAGATGCCACCTTGGCCAGTCCAAGGGTTTCTGCCACCCTAGGCAGAAGCTGGGCCTGCCAAACCCCCACCACTGCCGATTCTTGCAGCAGCCTGCCATGAGCTGCTGTCGCCGAGCTTTGCTGCATGCCCCCTGAATCAGCAGCAGAGCAGTATCGCAGCTCAGCATTGGAGAGAGTGGTGAGGTTGGGTGCATGGGAGGGGGAGGGGCAGCAGGCCATGTGTGTAAAAATACATGGCCTTCTGCCCACAGAAATCTGCCACCTAAGGTGGCCGCCTAATGGACAATGTGGCCCTGGATATGTGGAATTGGTGGATTCACTGGAGGGCCCCTCAGATCTTCTGGAGGGCCTGCTGCAGGGGGGAGCTGGAGAAGGGCAAGCTTCCAGCGGTTGAGGATCCTACAGTGCTTAGATTTTCTACAGTGATGGGCTGCCATCCTTAATCTTACAGACCCTGGTGGCCATTCATATCGCTGAAGAATGTCTTGCAAGCTTGAAGCTGGTGGAGAGCTCGCTCTTGGAAGGCACTCAGAAGCCACAGGGCTTTAAAAGACATGATTGCTGTGAAGTGGGATACTACATAGAAACCTGACAGCAATAAAAGACCACATGGCCTATTAAATCTGTCCTTCCATATCAACTACAATAGTCCCCTTTTTTCCTTTAGAGATCCTTTGTGTTTGTCCCATGCTTTTTTGAATTTAGATATTGTTTTTGTCTCGTCTCTACCACCTCCACTGGGAAACTATTCCACACATTTACCACTCGTTCCATAAAGAAACTAGAAAGCCGTAAAGATAATAGAAACAAATGCCAGTTTGTAAGTGGCAGGCAGGAGCATGGTTAATCTTTAGTCTATCCCTCAGGAGGAGAAGGAGAAGTTGCGCTTTCCTAGTGTGGATGCACTGGTTGCCATGGTTATGAGGAAGAAAACCATTCTTGTGGAGAGTGGTGCGGCTTTGAAGGACCCACAGGACCAACACATTGAGATGTTGCTGAAGCAATCTTTAAAGTTTTGGCTCTGGCATTGCAAGCAGTTGTCTGAGGGGCATAACACTTCCGGCTTTCTGGAAGGCACAGATGCCGAGGAAGCGCAGGACCTGCATAAGCTGGATGTTCACAGGACATTGAGGAGATGCTTGAAGGTAATTCAGGCCTGTCACTCAGATTGACTGTCTGTGTTGCGTGGCGGCCTGAGGAAGAGTGAGGTCACATCTAAGGCCTCTATATTCAGCTAGATAAAGAAGGCAATTGCATCAGCTTATTTGGTCATTGCCATCTGGGTTGAGAGCTCATTTTCCACTAGAGCTCAGATGTCCTCCTGGGCTGAATATGGACTCATTCTGCCTCAGGATATTTGCAAAGCAATGATGTGGTTATCCCTACATTCTTTTGTGCGCTATTATAGGCTTGACATTCAGGCCAGATGAAATACAAATTTTGGAGCATAGGTGCTGCAGGTTGGCCTGTCAGTCCCCACTCGTCGTTAGAACCGTTTTGGTACTTTCCATACATCTGGACTGGAGAGATGACCAGAAATGTGAAATTCAACCTTACTTGCTAATTTTCTTTCCTTAAGTCCCTCCAGTATCCACACTGGGCTTTTTCAGCTGTTTTTTCTTCTTTCATCTGCTTAGGAAGTGTTGTTAATATGCAGGCAGATGAGGTGCAGGAGATCTGTGTTTAATGGTGGCTCCAGTTTTGCTGTTTGTTCACGGGGAACCCTGCTGTGATCTCTGCTCCCCCTTGTTTGGTGTTTTGTTTTTGGTTCCTTTTCTCCATATTTTCGTTTGGTAAAAAATAAAAAAATAAAAGAAGAAGGGGGGGGAAGGAGGTAGGTCATAACAGAAGGCTGGTTGAAGAACTGGGCCTTGGGCTCTTACTGCTTTGATAGGTTCATACTAGCTGCGAACAGTTTGCACAGGACCCTTATAAGGTGATGTCTTCAAATCAGTGTGTCTCAGTCTCCATCTGCTGGTAAGAGAAAGCACAGTTACTTACCTGTAACAGGTGATCTCTGGGAACAGCAGGAATTAGTCCTCACATATGGATACGTCGGTACCGATGGAGCCTGAGCGGGAAAGCTCCCCAGCTTCCCAGAAGGAAAGCTTTTGGGGCCTCCCACTGCGCATGCGCGCTGCCTTCCCGCCTTCCTGACCAACTCTCCTCAGTTCGAGTTTATAGCTGAGACAATAGAGAGAGGAAAGGAAGAGAGAGAGAGATACAACTCCTAGGGGAGGTGGGCGGGTTGTGAGGACTAATTCCTGCTGTTCCCAGAGATCACCTGTTACAGGTAAGTAACTGTGCTATCTCCAGGAACAAGCAGGAATAAGTCCTCACATATGGGGACTCCCTAGCTAAGATGCCTGGGAGATCCCCTGAAGGGTATGAGACCCTGAAAGGTTCTTCATCTTCCTATGGATCTCAGGCATCCATTCAGGGAAGGTGGGCTGGAGTTGTTCAAGAATGGAACAGGTGTCTGAGGACAGCCTGACTGAACAAGGCATCCCGGCGGGAGTCCTTGTCCAAACAGTAATGGGCTGTAAAGGTATGAACCGAGGCCCAAGTGGCTGCTCGACAGATCTGGTCAATGGACACAGAGTTTAGATGAGCCATAGAGGTGGACATGGCCCTCCAGAGAAAGGTTCTTACTCTGGTAAGCAAAAGAGATACACTGAGCAATCCAATTGGAGAGTGTTCTTTTGGAGACTGGAAGTCCTAAATGAGAAGGATCAAAAGCAACAAAAAGCTGAGAAGACTTTCGATGTTGCTGTGTCCTGTGGAGGTAAAAGGCAAATGCTCTTTTACAGTCTAGAGTATGAAGGTTCCTCTCTGCATTGGATGCATGAGGAGCTGGAAAAAAGACAGGTAAATAAACCTCTTGATTAAGATGAAAAGGTGAGACCACTTTAGGCATAAAGTGAGGATTTGTCCTAAGGACTACCTTATCATGATGGAACCTTGTGTAAGGTGGATTAGCCACTAAGGCCTGCAGTTCACTGATGCGGCGAGCTGAAGTGACTGCAATGAGGAAAATAACCTTCCAGGAAAGAAATTTCAAGGAGGTAGTGGCTAAGGGTTCAAAAGGTGGCTTCATAAGCTGACCAAGAACCAAGTTTAAGTCCCATGCCACCGGAGGAGGTCGAATGGGAGGTTTAGTTAAAGTTAAGCCTCTCATGAATCTTGCAATAAGAGGATGAGAGGAAACAGGTTGTCCATTGATGGGCTTAAGAGATGCCGCAATAGCACTCAAATGGACTCTTACTGAATTTGTTTTGAGTCCTGCATTGGAAAGGTGCAGGAGATATTCCAAAAGAGAATTCAATGGGAGTGCCAGAGGGTTAAGACCCTTTTGAGTACACCAAATGGAAAATCTTTTCCATTTAAAAGCGTAAGAACGCCTAGTGGAAGGTTTCCTAGAGGCATGTAGGATATCCTTCACTTGCTGCGAAAGATTGAAGTGTTGAAGGTCTAGGCCTTCAGTAACCAAGCTCTGAGGTGAAGGGACTTGGGGTTTGGGTGCCACAAAGTCCCCTCCTCTTGAGACAGAAGGTCTGGAGCCGCTCCCAAGTCCAGGGAGGGGGCTTGGGAGAGATGCAGAAGTAGAGGGTACCACACTTGGCGTGGCCAGCGTGGAGCTATGAGGATCATGGACCCTCGATCCCTTTGAAGTTTGAACAGAGTCTTGGGAATCAAAGGAATGGGTGGAAAGGCATAGAGGAAACCCTGACCCCAATGCAGGAGGAAGGCATCCTTGGTCTGAACTCCCTGACATGGAATTCTGGAACAGAACCGGGGAAGTTTGGCATTCCACGGACTTGCAAAGAGGTCTATGTCCGGGGTTCCCCATTTCTGGAAGATTCTGAGTACCTGATCCATGTGCAGGGACCATTCGTGTGGAAGCAGAACTCGACTGAGTCTGTCTGCCCAAGAGTTTTGGATTCCTGGAAGATATACTGCCAGGAGATGGATTTGATGCTCTCTGGCGAAGGCCCATAATTTTAGAGCTTCGTTGCAAAGCGACAGAGAGCCAGTCCCTCCTTGTTTGTTTATGTAAAACATGGCTACTTGATTGTCCGTGTGAATAAGGACTGTCATGTTGCTGAGGAGGGTATGAAAAACTTTGAGAGCTAGAAAGATTGCTCGAAGTTCCAAGTGGTTGATATGAAGGGTGGTCTCCTGTGGAGACCAAGTGCCCTGAGTGGAGAGATCTTGGAGATGAGCCCCCCAACCTGTTTGGAAGGCATCTGTTGTGAGGGTTGCTTGGGGCAACAATGGTTGAAAGGGGGCCCCCAACAACAGATTTTGAGTGGATATCCACCATTGGAGAGACCAAAAGAGACGATTGGAGTTTGCTATTTGGTCTGAGAGAGCTCCTGATGCTTGAGTCCACTGGGTGGATAAAGTCCATTGAGCTGCTCTCATATGTAGGCGAGCATAAGGCACCACATGCACTGTGGAGGCCATGTGGCCTAATAGTTGTAGCATCTCTCTGGCAGTCAAGTGGCTTCTGGACTGAGTCTGAGAGGCTAAGTGCACTAGACGTTGGCAACAGGCCTAAGGTAGATAGGCCCTTGCGGAGGTGGTATCCAACCAGGCCCCTATGAATTCTAGGGATTGAGTAGGGGTGAGTTGGGACTTTGGCAGATTGATCACAAGTCCCAGATACTGTAGAATTCGCCTGGTGCAATCCAGGGAAGACTGAGCCTCGGACTGAGACGGAGCTCGGATGAGCCAGTCGTCCAGGTATGGGAAGACAAAAATTCCCAGGGTGCGTAGGAATGCAGCTACTATTGCCATGCATTTGGTAAATACCCTTGGAGCAGAGGCTAGACCGAAGGGAAGTACTCTGTATTGGAAATGTTTTCCCTGGAACAGAAACCGTAGGAATTTTCTGTGGGATGGATGGATGAGTATATGTGTGTATGCATCCTTGAGATCTAGAGAACAAAGCCAGTCCTGACTCTGTAGGTATGGAAGGAGAGTGCCTAGAGAAAGCATCTTAAATTTCTCCCTGTATAGAAATTTGTTCAATTCTCTGAGATCCAAAATGGGTCTGTACTCCCCTGTTTTCTTGGGAATGAGAAAATAAGGGGAGTAAAAACCTGACCCTTGTTGAGGAAGAGGAACCTCTTCTATTGCCTTTTGGGCGAGAAGAGTGGTCACCTCCTGACCCAACAGGTCTAGGAGAGATGGGGGAGAACTGAAACTTCTCACCATGGTATGGGGAGGAAGATTGGAGAAAGCGTAGTTACTCACCTGTAACAGGTGTTCTCCAGGAGCAGCAGGAATCAGTCCTCACATATGGGTGACGTCGGCGCCGACGGAGCCCTCGCGGAGCAATTTTCCCCAGCTTTCAAAGAAAGCCTTTGGGAATTGCAGCGCGCATGCGCGGTCGCCTTCCCGCCCAAGGGTGCCATCTTAGCCAGTCTGATGACATAGCTAAAAGACAGCATAAAAATGTGCAAAAAAACTTAAGCAGATGATTGCAACTCCACGGGGAGGAGGGAGGGTTGTGAGGACTGATTCCTGCTGCTCCTGGAGAACACCTGTTACAGGTGAGTAACTACGCTTTCTCCAGGACCAAGCAGGAAGTCAGTCCTCACATATGGGACTCCCAAGCTTAAGGCTACCGGAGACCCTAAGCACAAAAATGAGCTCCCTCTAGCTCAACGGCACAGAAGGAAGGAATCTTCACTGAATTATCACCCACCGGTAGCCCCCATCCGGGATGGAGGGTAGGAGCTGCTGAAACCTCGAAGAGATTTCGGAGGACTGCCTGTCCGAAAGCACTGTCCCTACGGGACTCCCTCTCGAGACAGTAATGGACTGCAAAAGTCTGGCTCGAAGACCAAGTAGCGGCCCGGCAGATGTCTGCCAGCGGAACAGAGCGGAGGTAAGCCACTGACGCAGCCTTCGCCCGAACACAATGAGCCGTGACTCGACTTTCTAATGAGAGTCCGGCTGCCCCATAAGCCCAAGCGATACAGTC
The DNA here is from genome assembly GCA_033557465.1 of Ichthyophis bannanicus. Taxonomy (NCBI): domain Eukaryota; kingdom Metazoa; phylum Chordata; class Amphibia; order Gymnophiona; family Ichthyophiidae; genus Ichthyophis; species Ichthyophis bannanicus. The sequence goes on from CM066042.1 coordinate 78,747,881, forward strand.
CGCAACCCAGATGGACAGAGTACGCTTGGAGACCGGGAGCCCCAATTTATTGGGGTCAAAAGACACAAAAAGCTGAGCAGCTTTACGGTGCTCCCGCGTACGGTCAAGGTAGAAGTTCAATGCCCTTCTACAGTCCAGGGTATGCAGGACTCGTTCAGCTCGGCTGGAGTGAGGCCTGGGAAAGAAGGTCGGAAGTACCACCTCCTGATTGATGTGAAAAGGGGAAACCACTTTTGGAAGAAACTTTGGGTGAGTCCGTAGGACTACCCTATTTTTGTAGAACCGAGTGAAGGGAGGATCAGACACGAGGGCCTGCAATTCACTTACGCGTCTAGCGGAAGTGAGGGCTATCAGGAATAAGGTTTTCCATGAAAGAAAACACAGAGAACAGGTAGCCATCGGTTCAAAAGGCGGACAGGTGATCCGCTGTAAAACCACATTCAGATCCCAGTCAGGTGCTGGCGGGCGCAGAGGTGGTTTAAGCAGAAGGAGACCTCGGAGAAACCGTGCTACGAGAGGGTCGCTGGAGAGAGGTCTGCCGTCCACTGGCACATGGTGTGCGGAAAGAGCACTGAGGTGGACTTTGACGGAGTTGGACTTAAGTCCGAGATTAGAGAGGTAGAGCAGGTACTGCAAGATCACCGACACCGAGCAGGAGAAGGGATCCTGAGACTGCTGCACACACCAAACGGAAAAACGACGCCATTTTAGGGCGTAGCATTTGCGGGTAGAAGGTCGTCGAGAAGCTAGAACGACCTCTTCCACCTCTGCCGGCAGGAGAAGGGGAGCAAGGACTACCCTTTCAGCCGCCAGGCCATTAGGTTGAGAGATCTGAGGTTGGGGTGTAGCAGAGACCCCTGATCCTGTGTTAGGAGATCCGGTTGAAACCCCAGAGGGAACGGATCCTCTGTCGCCAATTGTAACAGGAGTGGGAACCACGGCTGTCTGGGCCAGCGAGGAGCCACCAGGATCATGGACGCTTTGTCCCGTAGAACCTTGAACAGAGTTCGGGAGACTAGCGGGATGGGAGGAAAAGCATAGAGAAGGCTTTCCGACCATGAGAGCAGAAAAGCATCCGCCGCCACTCGAAGGGGATGTGGCTGACGAGAGCAGAAGCGCGGAAGTTGCCGGTTGAGAGGACTGGCAAAGAGATCCATCGTGGGGAGGCCCCACTTTAAAAAGAGCTTCTGAACTACCAAGGGATCCAGGCGCCACTCGTGCGGCTGGAGGATCCTGCTGAGTTTGTCCGCCAGGCAATTTTCTTGGCCTGGGAGATAAACTGCCCTGAGAAGAATGCCGTGACTGACGGCCCAAGAGCAGAGCTTCTGAGCTTCTCGGTAGAGAAGGTAAGAGCCCGTGCCCCCCTGTTTGTTCACATAGAACATGGCCACTTGATTGTCCGTCTGGACCAGGACAGACTGGTGAGAAGTCAGGTGGGAGAAAGTCTTGAGCGCTAGATGAATTGCTCTGAGCTCCAGGAAGTTGATCTGCTGAGCAGACTCCCACGCGGTCCAGAGACCCTGAGTACATGCCCCTTGGCAATGTGCTCCCCAACCCAGGAGGGACGCATCTGTCGTCAGCACTCGAGCCGGCTGAGGTGACTGAAAAGGCATGCCGATTAGCAGGTTCGGTCGATGAAGCCACCACTGGAGAGAAGAGGCCAGCGGCTCGGAGATGCGTACTAAGTCGGCTAGACTGCCTGTGGCTTGCTGCCACTGCTTGCGAAGGCACCATTGAGCAGGCCGCATATTCAGGCGGGCATTGGGGGTCACATGAACGGTGGAAGCCATATGGCCGAGCATTCTCAGGAAGCGCCTGGTGGAGACCAGGGACTGGCTGTGAAAACGGCTGACTAGTTCCATGAGCCGTTGAGCCCTGTCGAGAGGCAGAAAAGCTCACGCCTGAGGAGTGTGCAGTCTTGCGCCGATGAACTCGAGATCCTGTGAGGGGAGCAAAGTGGACTTTGCGAAGTTTATGACAAAGCCCAAGTACTGCAGAAGAGTCACCGTGCGGTTTGTGGCGTTGGTGACCTCCGGAGCGGACGCTGCTCTGATGAGCCAGTCGTCGAGGTACGGAAAGACATAGAGGCCGTGAAGCTGGAGATGGGCCGCCACCACCGCGAGGCATTTTGTGAAGACTCGCGGTGCAGAGGATAGGCCAAAGGGCAGTACCCTGTACTGGTAGTGATTTCCTGCCACCACAAACCTTAGGTACTGGCGGTGGCTTGGGTGGATGAGGATGTGCGTGTAGGCATCCTTTAGATCCAAGGAGCATAGCCAATCTCCCTGCTGGAGGTAGGGCAGAAGGATTCCAAGGGTAAGCATCTTGAACTTCTCCCGCACGAGGAACTTGTTGAGGTTGCGCAAGTCCAGGATGGGTCTGAGGCCTCCTGTTCTTTTTGGTATTAGGAAATACCTGGAATAAAAGCCTTGACCTCTCAGGTGGTGGGGCACCGGTTCCACAGCCTGTTCCTTGAGAAGACTTGCTAACTCCTGAAGGAGTAAGTCCCTGTGCAGAGGGAGTCGAGGGGGTTCTCCCGGAAAATAGGAGGGAGGGACCTGATGGAAGTGGAGAAGATATCCTTCTCGCACGACTTGAAGCACCCAGGCATCTGAAGTGATGTTGGACCACCTGTGGGCGAAGTGAACCAGCCGGCCTCCGGTGCTGGGAGGAACCAGCTGAGGGGGAGAGGCTATGCTGAGGAAGTCAAAAACCCCCACCTGCTGAGCAGGGGCTGGTGGTGCAGGCTTGGGGGCTTGCTGCCTACGGGACCCGTTACCCCGTCCCTTGGCCTGCTGGCCCTGTTGGGGAGCTGGAGGGGCCTGATATTGGGGGTAGTGTTTGTAGGCAGCCGCCTTTCTCGGGTAAAAGGTCTTTTTTCCCAAGCCCTTCTTTTTCTGGGAAGGGGCGGAGGTCTTCCTAGAAAGCCTGGTCCTGGTTAGAGTCTCCGTCTCGATTTGTGCAGCCTTTTCCGCCATGGGTTTTCCAAAGAGGTTCTCACCTCTGCAGGGGACATCGACCAACTTGTCCTGGACCCAAGGTTCAAGGTCGGACGACTGAAGCCAAGCCTGTCGGCGGGCACTGATGCCAGCTGCGGCTACACGAGCCGAGGCTTCAAAGCCATCATAGGCTGCTCGGGACATGAATTTGGAGCATTCCCGAATACCATTTGACAAGGCTAGGAACCTCCGCAAAGGTTCCTTGGATAGTCCAGCGGAGAACCCGGCTAGTTCTTTAGCCAGGTCTCGGAGATACATGCCCATGTATAGCTGGTAGGTCTGGACACGACAAGCCAGCATAGAGCCCTGGAAACACTTTTTACCCAGGCCATCCAGGTTACGGGCCTCCCTGCCAGGAGGCACCGAGGAGTGCATTTTTTGGCTCTTAAGCCTGTGCATGGCCGATTCCACTACCATGGAATGGTGTGGTAGCTGTGCTTTTTGGAAGCCAGGACTCTTGCGGACTCGATAAATTGAATCGACCCGCTTGCTCAATACCGGCGACGAGGCCGGACTCTCCCACATGCGGAAGAGTAGTCGTTCCAGCATGGGAGGCACCGGTACAGTAAAGTGCTCCCGGGCGGGAGAGTCATACTGAAGGGCGTCGAGCTCTTCGGCTCGAGGCTCCTCCTCGGGATCCGCCGGGAAGGCCAAAGCCTTGGCCATATCCCTGACGAAGTCCGAGAACCAGGCATCCTCCGGAGGGGACTGTTTCCGAGGTTCGGACTCAGGCGAGTCCGAGGGGACACACCGAGTCCGAAAGGAATCAGGTGACTCTTCCTCTTCAGACTCCCAGACCGACTCCGAGGAGGAATCAGTGGGGTCGGCTCGGGCAGGCGGAGGCGTCGGCCGCCCCGACGCCGAGGGAGTCGGCGGCGACGACCTCGGTCCCGAACGGGAGGCCGAGGGTGACCTCGACCGAGGATCGACTCGAGTTCGCATGGACTCGAGGATCGGCTCGGTCTCCGGGGTCGACTTGGACGTCGACGTCCCGGCGGTCGGGGCAGCGGCGCCAGCGAGGCTAGCGATCAGTGCCCGCTGCTGGTCCATGAAGGCAGACAGTCTGCTCTCCAAGGCCGTCAACCTGAGTCTGACCTCAGGTGACCCAGCAGCCCCCGACTCGGGCCCCGACGGCGTCGGGCCCGACGTCGGCACTCTCGGAGGCGAGTCCAGAAGGACCACAGGACTTACCCGAGCAGGCAACTCCGACTCCAGGCGAGGTCGCTTCGGGAGGTGCTCCTTCTCCAAGGACCCGGGACGGCTGTCGGGGCTATGCGACCTGGCCCTCGCGGAGCCAGGAGCGTCCACCGACGCCGCCCTCACGGGTTTTGTCTTCCGTCGATGGTCTCCGGAGGGAGAACCTCTGTCGGAGGAACTTCGGCGATGGTCCGAGCTGGAACCTCTGGATGCCGAGGCCTCCGACGAGGTCCGGGTACGGCTGGGGTCAGCGAAGATTCTATCCCGCTGATGCCGCCGACTCCTCAACGCTTTGGAGGACATTTTGCCACAGGCTCCACAGATCATTTCTTCATGATCCGGGCCCAGGCAGCGGAGGCAATTATCGTGTGTGTCAGTGAGTGACATATTTTTGTCACACTGACCACACCGCTTGAAACCACTGGCAGCCATCGGGGGAAAAAGGGCCCCTGCAAGGTCAAAGGACCGGGCTGCCAGCGAAAAAAACCGAAAACGAAACTGACTAAAATCAGAAAAACCGAAAAAGTAGTGAAGGACTCGTAACGGCGTCACGAGTCCGGGCAGGAAAACGACCGGCGTCGAACTCGACTTGAAAAACGAGAAAACTCACGAAAATCAACTTTTTTAGCGGGGACACGACGGGTACGTCTGTAGGGCTCCGCGGAAAAAAGAAGACTGGCTAAGATGGCACCCTTGGGCAGGAAGGCGACCGCGCATGCGCGCTGCAATTCCCAAAGGCTTTCTTTGAAAGCTGGGGAAAATTGCTCCGCGAGGGCTCCGTCGGCGCCGACGTCACCCATATGTGAGGACTGACTTCCTGCTTGGTCCTGGAGAAATGTAGTTTGTAGCCCTCTCTGATGATAGAGAGGGTCCATTGCTCTGATGTGATTTGCTCCCATCTGGGAGCAAAATGAGTTAACCTTCCTGGAATGGTGAGAGGTTCTGGATGTTTTAGAGCCAGAAAGGTTAAGTTCTCTAGTTTTAAGTCAAAAACCCTGAGGGGGTTGGGACTGTTGGGCTGTAGCAGCCTCTGCAGGTTTTGCCCTGGCCTGTTTAGGCTGCTGACGCTTAGGAGCAAAGCGAGCTGTAGAAGATGGTTGGCCAGTAGTTGTGGCAAATCTGGCCTTCTTGTAGAAAGGCTTTTTGAAAGATTTCTTCTTGACAGGGGTAGAGGTAGAGGTAGACTTAGAAAGTCTATCTAAAGCAGCATTTTCTGCATCCATTTGAGTGGCTTTGATTTGCCACTCCTTACCAAACAGATTCTCACCCGTACAGGGCAAATTTCCCAACCCATCCTGGACCCAGGGTTCAAGGTTAGAGGCCTGGAGCCAAGCAATTCTGCGAGCCGCTATGGCAATACCTGAGGCTCTGCTAGCACCCCTCAAAGGAGTCAAAGGCTGCTCTGTTGGAGAACTTTGAAATATCTTGGGTATGCTTTAGCAGGAGAAGGAACTCCTCCTTTCTATCCTCTGGGATAAAGGGGAGAAAATGGCGTATTTTAATGCAATTTCCTTCAGAAACATGCCCATATAGAGGCTGTATGAGTTGACTCTGGCAATAAGCATACTTGCTTGGAAGATTTTTCTTCCAAAAGCATCCAGAGTCCTACATTCTCTTCCTGGGGGAGTAGAAGAGTGTCTTTTAGTACTCTTGATCCTTTTCATAGCTGACTGCACCACAATGGAGTGGTGCGGGAGCTGAGTTTTTTGAAACCCAGGAGAAGGGGGGACACGATACATGGTGTCCAGACGACGAGAATGTGGAGATAGGGTGAGAGGAGTCTCCCATAAGTCCATCATGTGATCTTGAAGAATTTCATGGATGGGCAGGGTGACTGCCTCTTTGGGAGCCTTAGAGTATCCTAAAATGTCTAACTTTTTTGCTCTAGGTTCTTTTTCAGAGGATACAGAAATAGAAAGACCTTTAGCTACTTCAATGATGAAGTCTTGAAAGGATAAATCCTCTGGAGGAGACATTCTCCTCTTTGGAGAAGAGGGCTCCTCAGGTAGAGTAAGGGATACTTCAGCAGAGTCATCTGATGAATCAGGATCATCAGAAGACTCAAAGTATCGTCTGTTTGCTTCTAGGGATCGATAAGCGTATCGACCGGTATCGACATCGGGGGTACCCGGAACCGGATCGGTATCGGGGAAAAACCCTGGAACCGGGAACCGGAATCGGTATCCTGGTCGATGTGGAAGGCATGGGTACCGGTATCGGTTGTGGTACCGGAACTGGAGTCGGTACCGCAGGGTGCGGTACCGAGGGCGTCGCAGCCTTAATAAAAGCTAAAATGGCCTGCTGCATGGATTGAACTGTATGATCCATGGACGCCACGACTGTCTGGATGTCGGTACCGGATGATTGAGCCGGTACCCCAGAACAGTCTAACAGGTGATCGGTCGAGGCCGTGCCATCAATGTCAACCTGTAACCCCATAGGAGGAGCTTTGGAAGCCGGAGCTTCCCGCCGGGGTTGTTTGGCTGGGGCAGGGTCCTCAGGGTCAAGCCCAGGGGTATCTCGATACTTAGAGGGAGATTTGCCCTTTGAGGACCTGCCAGAGGAATGTTTGGTTACCTGAGATCCATCAGGAGAGGAAGACCTGGAAGATGTCGATGCTGGAGTATCTGTAGAAAACAGCATGTGAAACTTGGCTGCCCTGTTCTGTAAGCCACGTTTAGACATCAAAGAACAGGATGGGCAATCCGGAATGGAATGGTCAGGCCCCAAACATTTAAGACACCATTCATGGGTGTCTGTGACTGAAATAGTACCGCTGCACTTGGTGCATTTTTTAAACCCAGAGGCTTGTTTCTCCATGAGGGAGAATTAGTGAAGGCCTAAAGGCCTCACAGAACTAACACACCAAGTGAGGGAAAAAAAAAAAAAAAGTACCGGTACCGGTTTGGAATCGGGGAAGGCAGACACGCGGCCAAAGAAATAAATTAAAATAACAACTTCTTCAGCGGTGACAGGAACACGACCTGCTGGCTCCGCGGAAAAAGAAGAACTGAGGAGAGTTGGTCAGGAAGGCGGGAAGGCAGCACGCATGCGCAGTGGGAGGCCCCAAAAGCTTTCCTTCTGGGAAGCTGGGGAGCTTTCCCGCTCAGGCTCCGTCGGTACCGACGTACCCATATGTGAGGACTTATTCCTGCTTGTTCCTGGAGATTATAACCCATCTGCCTGGCCTGGAGGGACTCTAGAGTAGGCAAGATCTAATTTCATTTTGCTCTACATCTGCTAACCACGTTAATCCCATTAAATATTAGGCCCTACTTTTCTAAGAATTTTAGCTGGTGCCCAGATTTTCAAACAGGGAAATACAATTGTTTTTAACTTCCTTTTCTCCCTCTTGTTTCTTGGTGCTTAATTTGTCCAAATTTTTTCAGGGTGCAAGAATATTTTTTACTTTTTCCCCCCTCAGATGGCTTTAAAAGGATCCACATTTCATAACCTGCTCAGTACTTTCTAGTGATCTGGATTGGCCACTGTCTGAGACAGGATTCTGGACTCAATGATCCTGATACTTCTTATGTTATCAACATCTCGCACCTTTGTATAGCTTGTTCCCCCCTCTCTATTTAACACTCGTTCTAAACCTCTGTGGGTCACGGTGGTGGTTCCACCCTGCTATGGCTGGGCCATAGTTGCAGACGCAGGTCCACATCTACAGACCTTTGATTTATTTTTCCAGAATCTATATGAGACTACTGTTATATCCTTACTGCATGCGGTTTTGGAGCTCCATGGGATTTTATCATGTGGTTCTGGAGGTCTTTTCTCTGCATGAACTGCTGCGAACAGGACGAGCACTGAAACAAGAGGTACACATGCCCGTTACCATCATACAAGGCAATCCAAAATCATGGTCTTGTAGCTGACATTAAACATGGACAGGATTAACAACCACATAATAATCTATTTTTAAACTGGTGATCCTGGTGAGGATAGCTCTGTCAAAGCTAGATGTATTTCTTTTCGTTTTTAAAAACGTTAATGTTTATTACCCACTAAACAAAAAGGAACAATATACTCCATTTTTCAGGAAAATATATCCCAGACATAAAAGGCAGTAGAGTAAACTTTTCCATTGTCACCCCACCCATACCCCACCACTCCCCCTTATCCACCGCATTTCTGCTGCATCAATGTCACAAACATCAATTTAAACAGTTTATCCATGTAATACCAGCTCTAAAATGGTTTCTATACAGCAAAAAAGAAAGCCTGGCTTTATTCAAGTGGCCAGTTTTTATAAAATACACATTGGGGCATGTTTACTAAGGGTTAACATGCATTAAGTACCACTGCACTCATGGAAATAAAACAGTTCCGGGCACTTAACATGTGTTAACTTTATTAAAAATAAAGTAGCTGCCGAGTGGTTAGAGCAACTACCTAGTACCCAGATCAAGGGTTCGATTCCCACTGGCACTCCTTGTGACCTTGGGCAAGTCACTTTACCCTTCACTGCCTCGGAAGAAAAAGCCTGGCAATCTACTTCCGGTGATACATTGCCAAGAAAACCCAGAGTCAGCTGGGTCGTCAGATGTCAGCACTGACTTGACGGCATTAAAAAAACAAAACAAAAAGACAAACACTTTATTATTAATGTTCCTTAAATCCTTTGGTTAACATGTCCCATTGTGACTGCTTCTCTTAAGGGGGCTAAACAGGTAGAAAAGATGATGGCGAAAGACAGGATACTTGGGTGCATAGGGAGAGGAATAGCCAGCAGGAAAAAAGAGGCAATAGTGCTTCTGTATAAGTCTTTAGTGAGACCCAATTTAGAGTACTGTGTGCAATTCTGGGTACCACACCTGCAAAAGAATATAAACAGGATGGGTCTGTGCAGAGGGTGGCTACCAAAATGGTCAGTGGGCTTTGTCATAAGGCATATTAGGACAGAATTAAAGATCTCAATATGTATACTTTGGAAGAAATAGGGGGAGAGGGGCTATATGATAGAGACATTTAAATACCTCCATGGCATAAATGCAAAGGAGGGGAACCTCTTTAAACTGAAAGAAAGCTCTGCAACGAGGGGGCATAGGATGAAGGTGACAGCAGACAGACTCAGAAATAATTTCTTTATGGAAAGAGTTGTAGATATCTAGAATAGTCTCACAGTGGAGGTAGTAAAGACAAAGATTGTATCTGAATTCAAGAAAGCATGGGACAAACAGAAGATCTCTAAAGGGGGGGGGGGCGCGAAGGGAAGGACAGTAGAGCTTACTAGTCGGTATGGAAGAGCAAACTGGATAGGCAGTATGGTCTTTATCTGCCGTAATGTCTTTGTTTTATTCTATATATGCTTAGTTAACCTCTCTAACCCCAAGGTCGTAGCTTAAGGCCCCAAAAGCAGAGACTTGTCCCTCACCTCAAAACAGTTCCTCACAAGGATGTCACCTTCATGCAGGATGCAAGTGGAAGTGTTTCTCTGCCTGGGAAGAAGTTTTGAAATCGTCACGACAAGGACAGACCCTCTCTCTCTGTAGCAAATGGAGGCAGATGTGAGTTGTGAGGAGTCCGGAGACAGTGGCTCTCTCCTAGGAGTGGTAACAACATTCATGCCTAGCTTAGATAGTGTTTTGCCACGGACATCTGTTAAAGAGGCACTGCTGATAGACCCAATGTTGCTGTCATGGATGGAGCTATGAACGACGAAGAGAATGCTGTTTTGGATATGCCTAACCCTGGTAAGGCTACTATGGCTGCATCTTTCCTAAGCCCTTATTTCTGGTGAAGTGACTTTGCAAACAATTTGGACTTTGCTTAACAAGTTAAATGCCAGTTTCTCAATCCTCTAGGGATCTTAATATGTTGCTTCAAAGAACTGAAGTGGTGTAACAGGATCTTTTGTCAAAGATATTAAGCAGAGTACTGGGGCCTTAGAGATGAAGGGAAGAATTCAAAATCTGTGATTAATGTATTGGTTAAGGACAGTTTTGATACATCAAAATTTGGAAAACATCGAGAATCATACAAGGCATCTGAATTTTTATTTATTAAATCTTCCCAAAATATCAGCTTTATCACCTACTGAGGCCCTTAACAGGTATTCTCTGGGGACAGCAGGAATCAGTCCTCACATGTGGATGATGTTAGCATCAATGGAGCCGGCACAATAACGTCTCCTCAGCTTTCAAAAAAAGCCTTTAGGAAATCTACTAGGTGCCATCTTGTCTCAGTATGACAACATAGCTCAAGGCGGCAAAACAGCAAAAAGGCAACTCCATAGGGAGGGTTGTGAGGACTGATTCCCGTTGTCCTCAGAGAACACCTGTTACAGATGAGTAACTATGCTTTCTCTGGGAACTAGCAGGAAAGTCAGCCCTCACATATGGGACTTCCCAGCTACAGGCTACTGAAAAAAACCTGTAAAAACCACAGTGGCCAAAAAGGCGAACTGTGAGAAGTAGCAGATAAGCTGTAAGACCTCTGTAGTGACCCCAGTGCCAAGCAAGGAAACCAGTTCTCTGGTAGCCTGGACACAACAAAGGGCTGGAGGGCAGGAGTTGCCTTACACCTCAAATAAGTGATGGAGTATTGCCTGGCTGAAGGCGCCGTCCCTGCAGGACTCCCTCTCCAGGCAGCAATGCACTGCAAAGATAGAGTGAAGACCAGGTGGCAGCTCAGCAGATCTCCAGCAAGAGGACGGAGTGCAGGTTTGCCACAGATGCCACCATGGCCTGGACGCTGTGCACTGTGATGCAGTACTCCAGCGAGACCAGCCTGCTTGTAGGCGATGCAGTCTGCCACCCAAGTGAACAGGGTATGCTTGGAGACATCTTCACCCAGCCTGTTAGGGCTGTAGGAAATGAAGAGCTGTGGGGAGCAGTGGTGAACCTTGGTACACTCCAGATAGTAGGCCAAGGTCCGCTTACAGTCCAGAATGTGGAGAGTGGCCTCCACTCTGTTGGCATAAGGCCGCAGGAAAAAGGTGGGAAGCACCAACTCCTGGTTAAGGTGGAATGTAGAAATCACTTTAGGTAGAAATTTGGGGTGCGTGCAAAGCACCACATGGTTTTTTGTAGAACCTCATGTAGGGGCATGGGTCACGAGAGCCTGGACCTCACTGACCCTATGCATAGAGGTAAGCACCACGAGGAAGACCACCTTCATGAACAGATATTTGAAGTGGCATGAAGCCAGGGGCTCAAAGGGTGGAGCAGAAGGCCCCTCAAGAAGCAAGTCATGAAGGGCTGGGCAGAGAGGGACTTTCCCTCGATGAGATGGTGGTGCACCTACACGGCACTGAGGTGCACCCTGATGGAGTTAGGCTTCAGACCAGCATTGAAGAGGTGAAGCAGGTATTTCAGAACCAGTTGGACAGGGTGGGAGAAAGGGTTGGCACCCTTCTCTGCACACCAGAGAATCTGTGTCACTTGAAGGCATTCGCCCAGCGAATGGAGCCTTTATGGGATGCCAGGAGGACCTCCACCACTTCCCTCGACAAGTTAACTCAGTCAAGGCTACCCTTTCAGCAGCCAGGCTGTCAGAGCCAAAGACCCCAGGTTGGGGGTGCAGGAGAGAGCTGTCCCCCTGAGACAGGACGTCCAAGATGCACTCCAGGGGAACCAGGGGTGCTTGAGACAGGCTGAGCATCAGGCAAAACTACAGCTGCTGGGGCCACCGGGGAGCAATGAGGATCAGGTTGGCCCAGTCAAGCTGGACCTTGAAGAGTCCTGGGTGATCAGAGGAGTTGGAGGGTAGGCTTAAAAAAGGCCCTCCATTCACGGGATGAGAAACGCATTAGCTGCCACCTGGAAGGGATGCTGCACTCTGGAACAGAAGCAGGGCAGCTGGGCATTTTTGGGGCTGGCGAAGAGGTCCATTGCCGGAAGACCCTATAGACTAAACAGCTGGCTGGCCACCTGAGGGTCGAGCCACCACTCGCACGGCTGATGGATCCAGCTGAACCGGTCCGCCATGGCACTGTCCTGGCTGGGGAGGTACACAGCTTGAAGAAGCATCCCATGCCTGCTAGCGAAGGAGCAGAGGAACATCACCTCCTGGTATAGCAGGGACAATTCCGTGCTGCCCTGCTTATTGACATAGAACACCACCACCTGGTTGTCTGTCTGAATCAACACCGTTTGGTGCTGCAGGTGGTGGCAGAAGTTCCAGAGGGCACAAGCTATGGCCCAGAGTTCCAGTAGATTGATCTGCTCGAGACTCTCCAACTGTGACCACTGGCCCTGAGTTTGGAGGCAGTCACAGTGGGCTCCCAGCCCAACTTGGAGGCATCCATGGTAAGGATCGTCTGGTCTGAGGCATGGGGGCCTGAAAAGACATCCCAACCCACAGGTTCTGGAGCTGCTGCCACCAGCCGAGAGATTCGGCCAGGGGGCGCGTAATGGTAACCGTGTCCTGCAGGTGTCCTATCACTTGGAACCATTGGGGACAATCCACTGGGCCACCCACATGTGGAGGTGGGCATTGGGCGTGACATGCACAGTGGATGCCATGTGGTCCAGGAGGTGCAGCAGGAAGTGGGCCGACACCGAGGTGCTTTTCTAGACCCTGTCGAGAGACAGGAAGGCCCTGGTCTAGATCATGTCCATCAGCGCCCCTATGAACTCCAGGCATTGGGATGGCTGCAAGTGGGACTTGGGGTAGTTTATGACGAGCCCCAGGTGTTCCAGAATTAGAATGGTGCGGAGTGCCGCCTGAAGAACTTTGGTGGCGGTGTCACCCCTGATGAGCCAGTCGTCCAGATAGGGGAAGATAAACATTCCCTGCAGACACAGGAAAGTGGTGACAGTTGCCAGGCACTTGGTGAACACCTATGGGGTGGATGCCAGGCTGAAGGGTGGGACCCTGCACTGATAGTGACGCCTTCTGACCACAAAGTGAAGGTATTGCCTGTGGCAAGGGTGGATGAGGATGTGCGTATATGCATCTTTGAGGTCCAAGGAGCATGGGCAGTCTCCCTGCTGGAGGTAGGGCAGCAATGTTCCAAGGGAGAGCATCTTGAACTTCCCCACCAAGAACCGGTTGAGGTCCCACAGGTCCAGAATAAGCCAAAACCCACCAGTGTTTGGGAACCAGGAAGTACTGGGAGTAGAACCCCTTGCCTCTGAAATGGGAAGTGATGGGTTCCACCACCCTGTTGGCTAGAAGCCCAGCGAGTTCCTGCTGGAGCAGGTCCCGGTGAAGAGGAGTTATTGGTGGCTCTCCTGAGAAGAACGGGGAAGGCATCTGTTCGGAATGGAGGAGGCGGCTCTCCCTCACCACCTCTAGGGCCTGGGTATCAGTAGTAATGTTGGGCCACCGTCTGGCATAGAACACCAGATGCCCCCCCCCCCCCAATGTGCTGCAGGGTTGAATCTATCAGGGGAGGGGAGGAGAGGCTATGCCCAAGGAGTCAAAAGTCCCTCCCAGGTTGTGCCTGGGGCACGGTCTGGGACTTGGGGCCATAGGCTTATGAGGGCCATGTTTCTGTCCCTTGGCCTGCTGGCCTTGTTGGAGCTGATTGGGGGGATTCGACTGGGAATGGGCTGATGCTGGGGAGGGGAGGATAGAGCTGCTGGCCCTGGAAGAAAACTGGGGGCTAGGGCTACAAATGGGCTGATGCGAGGGGATGGGAGAATGGAACTAGAAGGGAGTGGATGCTGAGAGGGGCTGCCATGGTATTTGGACTAGAAGGGACTGGACAGTGGGGAAGGAGGGGGACTGGAAGGGAATGGACACCAGTGGCAGTCATGTGAATGCAAGTTGACATTGGAAGGTACTGGGAGGGAGGACTGGAAAGGGGCTGATACTGGGAAGGGTTACTGGGACTGGAAATAGGCTGATGGAAAGAAGTGAAAACAAAAGAAGAGATAAGAAATGGCAGATGGACCATAGACCATAGAAAAAGGGCTAAGAGAAGACAGGAAAGCAGAAGCCTCAGATCGGGACCAGCATGATCAGAGAATAAAATGGTCAGACAATAAAGGTAGAAAAATTAATTTTATTTCATTTTAGTGACTGGACTTTGTGTTATCTTTATATTTTATACTGCATGGAGGAACTGCATATTTATCTGATGTTGCACTGCTTGAAGAGTCTGGCTTCTTGGGGTTTCAGTTTAAATTTTGTCTACATATTTTTATTTTAGATTGTAAGTCACTTAATTCTGTACTTGGTGAGGGTCTGTGTTCTGAGTGTGTGACTGAACCAAGGTGTTCTGTTAACAGAGTTTGTACATAAAGATCTATACTGTACTGTTGTAATTTGACTTGTTCAGCTTTTCAAATAGGTGTATGGATGTTCCAGGGTCCACTGTAGTATTTACAGTGACGCTTTATTTTGGTGGGCTCCTATAAATTAATGAACGGAGTGGAACGGGTAAACATAGATCGATTGTTTACCTTATCAGAATATAGAAAGACTAGGGGACATGCAATGAAGCTACAGGGTAAACTATTTAAGACTAATAAAAGAAAATATTTTTTCACTCAACGTGCAATCAAACTCTGGAATTTGTTACCGGAGGATGTAGTAAAGGCTGTTAGTGTAGCTGGGTTTAAAAAAGGTTTGGACAAGTTCCTGGAGGAAAGGTCCATAAACCATTATTAAGAAGGGACCCAGGATATCAATGCTTGAACCAATACAAGCATTGTGGAACCTGTGTCCCTTGGGGAAACTGCTAGGTACTGTGGTGGCGAAGCCGTGGGAGAGCAGAGGCAAAGAGGGAAAAACCAGGTATTTTCGTCTGAAAAAGGAATTAGCTCCAGGAGTTTAGGGGTTAAAACTCCTGCTTCAGAAAAAAACTCCCTGCAGAAAGTTTGTGATAGAGAGCCACACCCTAGCTCCATGGTAACCAGCCCTGCTCACGAGGAACAGCTGGGGGTGGAGCTGGGAAACGGAAGGGAAAATCACAGATATAAGTTTGAGGAAGCAAGGGAGGAGGAGAGCAGAACCGGGATAGGAACGAAAAGGAGAACAAGGACAGGAGGAACCCGAGGAGTGTGTTCAGAGGGAACACGGAGAACCAAGGGAATTCCAGCAGAGACTTCTTGGAGAAAGGCAGAGTTTCCCAGAGAAGCAGAGGCTGCCAGGAAAGCAGGAACTGTGAGAAAGGCAGTGCCTTCCAGGAGGTATAGAAGTCACCCTTGAGACCTGTAAGAGATACAGAAGAAATCCGTTGAGAAGGAGAGCTTACCAGGAGAAGCAGCCAAGCTATGAAAATGGCAGAGGGCTGTCTCCAGGAGAGCAGATGGAAACAGAGCCTCCGGCAGTAAAGTCTGAGGAGAGCTTAATTCCACAGAGTAAGGTGAGCACCTTGAAATCCTCTCAGAGCGTTCTAAGAAATAAGAAACTCCCTAATTCCTCTAGTAGCCCTCAGCAGAGAGAGGAATCTGTATTAAAGAAAGTGTTAAAAGTTTTAGAGAAACTAAAGCCTGCCATTTCTGAGACAGAGTTAAACCATTTACAAACAGACTCTGAGGTAGAAAGCATGGACCTGGAAGAATCTGTGCTAGAGGAATTACCCTCAGATAATGAAATGGATTGCTCTCTAGTTTGTGCTCAAACTGAAAAGCTATAAGGTTTTTAGAAGATAGGAAACCTGGAAGCTTAGTCAGCCGTGGGGCAGTGCTGAGAAAAATATGCAAATGAGTTGCTGATCTCCGAGGCATGGCCCGGAGTTGAAAAAAGGACTGTTTGAAAGTGAAGCCAGAGTCTGTAATACAGCCACTAAGGAAAGCAGTCTGTGTGAGAGAAAAATAGTTTGCAGTAAAGATGCCAATGTTATGCATAGCTTGAAGAATGTAAAGCTTTTGTTTTAAAACAAGCTGAAAGCTATTTGGCACAGGAAGATTACTGGCTGTTTTCACATGGAGAAATACTGTTTGGCACTGTAACAAGCTGACCTTCAGAAGCTTTTATTCTTTTGGTTTTGTTTCACCGGAGAAAATATCCACCGTTATGTTTTGATATTTTTGAACTGCAAGATGGAAAGTTCATTTGGCTGAAGAATAAATAAATAATCCTGTGTGCCTATGAAAATCCTCTCGGCTGAATTTATTTCAACCTCACAACTACACGACTACATTTCCCAGCAGGCATCCTGTTGGGAACATAGGTAACAAACAAAGGGACATTTAAAGAAGTTCCATCCCCTGCTCCTAGGCTACTGCCTGGCCAGTAGGGGGCGCGACAGTACTTATGACCTAGATTGGCCACTGTTGGAAACAGAATACTGGGCTTGATGGACCTTGGTCTGACCCAGTATGGCATATCTTATGTTCTTATGTGAGTTTTGGAAGTTGGTGCTGGTATGGTATGGTAGATTTACTCTATAGATACTCAGTGACTTTGTTGTAGGGTTTTGTATTAGTTCACAATATGCATGGTACTGGAGAATGTTTGTTGTTGTTAGTGAGATGATCAGAATCAGAGTTTTTTTGTTTTAAAGATATTGAGTTCTGTGGGTAATGTCCTGGTTCTGCTCTGTAACCACTGTTGAAGGAGGTTCTGTGGATGCAAAATATATGTTGAAAAAGAAAAGGTAATAACCATAACGCAGTTTATAACAACAAAATAAAAATGAGTTATAATTTAGTTTTATGAACTGTGCTGTAGTTCTCGCTCTCTTAGTTTCTTGGTGTGCAAACATCTTGCATTTCCTCCATATAATCTAATCAGCTTTTTGGTTTGGTTCAGTCCCTGACTGGAGTTTTGAAAAAGCCACGCCCACCTCTACGGGGGGGGGGGGGGGGGCGCACCATCTCATCCTTCGCCTCAGGCAGCAGATTGCCTTGAGCCACCCCTGCTGGCTCCTCCCCGACGATACCACCTCTGTTGCTGCCCTCTGCTTTGGTGGCCTCCAGTTCTCCCATACTCCTCGTCCCATGGGACGTGGTGGTGGGGTTGGCCTTCTCTCCCCCTCCTGTCATTTCCAACCTCTTCCCCTGCCTCAGTCTCATTCCTTCCTCTATTTTGAAGTCCACTCTATTCGCCTCTTTGCCCCTCTTCCTCTCTGGGTTGCTGTTGTCTATCGTCCTCCTGACAAGGCTATTTCTTCTTTTCTCTCTGACTTTGACTCTTGGCTTTCCCTCTTTCTTATCCCTACCTACCTCCCCTACTCTTATTCTTGGTGATTTTAATATCCATGCTGATAACCCCTCTGATCCTCTTACTCTACAGCTTCTCTCTCTTACCTCCTCATTTGGCCTTCAACCTTTTTCCTTTGCCCCCACTCACCTTCATGGCCATTGTCTGGATCTGGTTTTCTTTTCTTGCTCCTCTCCCTCTAACTTCAATAATATTGTTCTTCCTTTATCTGATCATCACCTTCTCTCCTTTAATCTTCTCCTCCCACCGCCCCTGCCTCGTCCTGTCTCCTCCACCCTATTTAGGAACCTTCTTGTCATTGATCCCCTGGTTCTCTCCTCTACCATTTCTCCTTCTCTCTCTCTTCTGTTTTGTCCTCCAAGTCTGCTGATATGGTAGTGATGTCCTATAATACTGTGCTCTTCTCAGCTCTGGATGTTCTCGCTCCTCTCATCCCTCGTCCTGTGAGGTGTTCCTTACCTCAGCCCTGGCTCTCTCCCACTATTCGCTTTCTTCACTCCTGTACCCGCTCTGCTGAGCGTGCCTGGCTCAAATCACGCTCCCCTGAAGATTTCCTTCATTTCAAATTCATGCTCTTCTCTTTCACATCTGCTTTAGCTCTTGCCAAACAAGATTACTTTGTTCGCCTAATTCTCATGCCTCTGATCCTCGCCGTCTCTTCATTGCTCTCAATTCTCTCCTCAAAGTGCCTCTGCCTCTGATCCCTCCTTCCCTTTCTGCCCAAACCCTGGCTGATTACTTCCATGATAAAATCCATAAGATCACTCTCCAATTTCCCTCTAAATCCCCAATTTCCCCTTCCTGTTCTCAATCTCCCCCCCGTTCTCATCCTACCCTCTCTTCCTTTCCTATGATTTCTACTGATGAGACTACTCTTCTTCTCTCCTCCTCCAAGCTCACCATTTGCTCCTCTGATCCTATCTCCTGTCCTCTATCTCCTCTACCATTGTCCCCTTCATTTCTCATATTCTCAACCTCTCGCTCTCCACTGCTACTGTCCCGGCTGACTTTAAACATGCTGTGGTCACGCCTCTCCTTAAGAAACACTCACTTGATACCTCTTGTCCTTCTAATCAATTATTGCCCCATTTCTCTCCTTCCTTTTATTTCTAAACTGCTCAAATGTGCGGTTTACCGCCGTTGCCTTGACTTCCTCTCTTCCCATGCTCTTCTCGATCCCTTACAATCCGGTTTTCGTCCCTTGCACTCTGATACTGCTCTTGTCAAAATCTACAGTGACTTGTTCCTGGCTAATTCTAAAGGCCTTTACTCTGTCCTTATCCTCCTTGACCTTTCTGCTGCTTTTAATACTGTTGATCATGATCTTCTCCTCGACACTTTGTCCTCGCTTGGCTTTAGGGACTCTGTTCTTTCCTGGTTCTCCTCATATCTTTACCATTGCTCCTTTAGTGTATGTTCTGGTGGTTCCTCCTCATCCTGTTATCCCACTCTCTGTTGGTGTCCCCCAAGGCTCTGTCTTGGGTCCCCTTCTTTTTTCTCTCTATACCCAATCCCTTGGTGTGCTTATTTCCCCTCATGGTTTTCAGTACCATCTCTATGCTGATGACTCCCAGATCTCTCTCCCTACTCCTGATCTTTCTCCTGCTTTGCAGTCCCGGATTTCTTGCTGTCTCTCTGCCATTGCTGCTTGGATGTTCCATCGTCACTTGAAATTGAACATGGCCAAGACTGAACTTCTTGTTTTTTTCTCCTAAAATTTCCCTTTCTCCTTCTTTTTCAGTCTCTGTTCTCCAACCTGTTTCATCTGCTCGCAATCTGGGTGTTATTTTTGACTCTTCGCTCTCTTTCTGCTCTCATATCCAACTCATCGCTAAGACCTGTCGCTTCTTTCTCTTCAACATTGGCAAAATCCACCCCTTTTTCTCTGAGCTCACTACTAAAACCCTCATCCATTCCCTAATCATCTCCCGTCTTGATTATTGCAACCTGCTTCTTGCTGGTCTCCCTCAGTCTCATCTCTTCCCCCTTCAGTCTATTCAGTACTCCGCTGCCCGTTTGATTTTCCGTCAGTCTTGTTTTGCCCACATCACTCCTCTCCTCAGATCTCTTCACTGGCTCCCTATCCATTTCCGTATTCACTTTAAGCTTCTCCTTCTGATCTATAAGTGCATTCACTCTGTGGCTCCTCGGTACCTTTCTTCTCTCACTTCTCCCTACTCCCCCCCTCGTGAACTCCGTTCTTCTACCCAGTTGCTTCTTGCTATGCCCTTCTCCTCTACTGCCAACTCCAGATTCTGCTTGTTTCACCTTGCTGCACCTTACGCTTGGAATAAACTTTGTCTTTACGCCAGGCATCTTCTTTGTCCCTCTTCAAACTTAAAGTTAAAAGCTCATCTTTTCGCCTGTGCCTTTGGCTCTTGATTTTGCTGTTCTTATTCTTTCCTTTTCTTGCTTTGTCTTTTTTTTTTTTAGATTGTAAGCTCTTTTGAGCAGGGACTGTCTCTTGTATGTTTTCATCATACAGCGCTGTGTGTGCCTGGTAGCGCTTTATAAATGCGTAGTAGTAGTATTAGTAGGTGGTAACAGGTATCAGGGGACTCCTCCTCTGAGTGGGAGACTGATGACGAGGAGTCCCCCGATACCCGTCACCCTGGCATTCCCGACCAAATTCAGAGGAGGACCGTCAAGGACTCATAGGAGGGCTGCTCCGTGGGCCTCGGGGCTCCCGATGCCCCATACCTGGTGCCCAGCAAACTTGCCGGGGGTGACCGTGGTCCTGTTGAACGAGACTCAGAGAGCGATCTCAGCCGAGAATCGACTCGGTCTCCGGGGATGTCTTGGACATCGAGGGCCCAGTGTTTGGGGCAGATGAACCGGTCGTGTCAGACAACAGGGTCCACTGCTGGTCCATGAAGGCAGACAAACTGCACTGCAGGGCCGCCATTCTGGCCTCCAGACCAGAAAGCTCTGCAGCCTTCAGCGCGGGCACCGAGGGACTTGGGCCCAACGCTGGCTCTCCCGAAGGGGAATCCTCGATGAGGATGGTGTCTGGGGACCATGGCTGGTCCCGTGATCAGATCCTTCTGGGGGACCTTCGCAGGCCGCTCCTTCTCCGACACCTCAGATGAACGTCTCAGACTGCGGAACCAGGCCCGGGGAGCCCCCGGACGGTTGGAACCATCCAAGGATGCTGTCTTCAAGGGTTTCTTCTTCTTACTGGGTTTCCTCGAGGGAGACCCCCTTTCCGAGGACCAATGACGGGGCTCGGGTTTGGAGGGCTCCAGCTAAGATGTCAGGGGCATCAGACGAGGCCCTGGCCTTTAAAGGCATCGGGAACTCCGGTGAGAAAAAAAAAAAAATTATCATGCTGCTGCTGGCAGCTCGAGAGCCTTGGTGGACATCCTCTTACAGAGACCGCAGGCTGCTGGGTCGTAGTCTGGCCCAAGGCAGCAGAGACAGCAGTTGTGTGTGTTGGTCAAAGACATGATTTTAAAGCACTGATCATATTTCTTAAAGCCACTGGTAGCCATGGGGGGGAAAAAGTACCCCTGTGAAGTCGAAGACTCTCCGGGCTGCCAGTGGAAGAAAAAAGGCGCGAAGAGGCCAGAAAAAGAAAAGAACGAAAGACTACAAAAAATAAACCAAATCCGATGCACCGAAGTTAGTAGGCAGGAAGAGTACCGGTGCAATACCGGAGGCGAGTATGAAACTAGGAGAGAGAAAAATCAACGTTTTCTGGGGACAAGCCAGACAACGTCTGAAGGGCTCCATGGAAAAAAGGAGACTGAGCAAGATGGCACCCTTGGGCGGGAAGGGGACCATGCATGCATGGTGGCATCTCCCAAAGGCTCTCTTTGAAAGTTAGGGGGATGCTTCCCCGAAGGCTCTATTGGTGCCGACGTCAAACATATGTGAGGACTGACTTCCTGCTTGTTCCCGGAGAAACTATGATATGGCTCGAGTTCAACTTGTGTATTTTGAGGAAGTTAACCATGCTAACTGACATTTGGCTTCCTGGCTTTGGCAGGTAGCTCTCCATAATCATACAGGTGGTCTGTGAGTTGGCTCTGGGGCCCTGGTTGCAGATGAGGCTGCAATTAGATCTCAATTTGTTAGCTATTACCAGACTCTATATACCTTTGGGATTTAGGGGGTAAGGGTGGGGAGAGGGAAGAAGATTAGAAGCTGAGGCCTGTCTTGCTGGATTTGCAGATAGTGAGGATGTAAGCTGAGATCACAGTGGAGGAAGTCCTGAAAGCAATTAAAGATCTAAAGCCAGGCAAATCTCTGGGTCTCAATGGCTTTTCTTCCAAATTGTACAAATGACATGCTAATTGATTGTGCTTTTAACTCTGATCTACATGATTATGCTTAGGCTCCATCCATGGAAGAAGCTGATAGGACTGCAATCAACAAGCTGGGCATGGAAGCAAAGAAGACTTACTCTTATAGGCCGATCTCTTTCCTTAACTTGGATGTAAAGTTCTTAACTAGAATACTAGCTTTTCAGATGAATAAGTTCATTGGCCTGATTATTCATGAGGAATGGTCAAGCTTTAACCCTGGTAGGCTTACTGCGGAGAATGTGCATAGGCTAGTGAATCTTCTCAGTGGTTCAATCTCGCCAGATTCCAATACATCTACGTGCTACTGATGCTAAAAAAACATTCAATTGTATTGAATTGGTATTTCTCTATGCTGTTCTGCAAAAGTTTGGGTTTGGACTGAACTTTCAAAGATGGATTAGGGCTCATTATTCTAGAACTAGAGGCATAGTTCGAGTCAACAGTAGCTATTTTGAAGTATTTCCTCTCAGTCGTGGTACAAGGGAAGGGTGTCCACTTCCCCACTTCTTTTTGTACTTGCAGTGAAACCTCTATCAGCTAGCATGAAAACTTGGAGATATTAAGGTGTTGAGTTAGACCCCGAAATTAAAAAAAAGAAATCTTGCTTTTTGTTGATGATATCATGTTTACTGTCACCTACCTGCAATCCTCTTTAAGGGCCATTATGAGAGAATTAGCAACCTATAAGCATAATTATCCTCCTCTTTCCGACTTTTAGCTAGAGATCTGGATAAATGGCTGTGTCTGAACAACTCTGGCTTGGCCAGATTGCAAGCATTAAAATGATGTTTTTTGCACTTGTGCCAGACCTTGCTGTTTCCAATCCCTGATAAAGAGCTAAAGATTCTTTCTAGGAAGTCGTTTTGTTTTCTTTTGAAAAAGGGGTACCTCCAAGGGTGTTGTGCAGGATCCTTATGAATAGACTAGTTGAAAAGGGGGGGGGGGGTGTTTGGGAATTCTAGACCTTCATAAATACTACAGGACTGCCCAATTATGAGTGATTCTTGAATGAAGGCAGGCTCACCCCAAACAGTGGATTTGTATTCAGTGTACATTGTTGGGCTGTCCCACTTTGAACCTGTTTTTGTGGGGAGAGCAGGATGACCCTAAAGAGAGTGGTAGGCCCTGTCCATTCTGAGAGAAAAGTGAAAACAGTTGTTGGGGGTAAGCAGATTTCTAGATTGCCAGATAGAGCCTACCAGAAGGCCATAAGGGGGTAGAAGAATGTGGTTTATTCTCTAAACTGTTTCAATTATTAGCTCCTATGCCTGCGGGGAAACCTAAACACATCCAATTATGTCAGGCTGATTTAATGGAAGATTTAGACTGAAAATTATCATCCTACTCTTTTGGCCTTTATCAGCAAAATATTTATTTCAGCCAATTTAGTAAAAAATGGATATAAGCTTTTGTTTCGTTAATATATGACCCTGCAACAGCTACACCAAATGCTCTCATCAATTGAAAATAAAATGTTAGAGGGGGGTGTGGGCAGCTTGACACTCGGCATATTTGGTGGGACTGCCCAAGGGTTCTCCCTTAGTGGCAAATGTATAAGATATGTCCTTGGCCTTTCCTAATCAAGGTGCACTTGTTGCAGGCTATCCCCTCTACAGCCAGTAGTAAGGTTACCGTTATTCTGCTGGCTTGTACTCATATTGCTGCTGCAAGATGTGAATTGGCTAGGCACTGGAGATAATCGATTGATTCTGGAAAGTTAATGCTCTGTCAGAGACTGTGGCACATATTTTCAATGAGCAAACTGACTGCTTTATGGCATGATAGACCGGAGTGTTTTGCAGAAAAGGTCTGGCCCCTTTCACTAATACTGAGATAAACAAATTAAAAAAAAAAAAGAATTATCAGTATTTCACAAAAATCAATCAAGACAAATCTTGTACACAGAGAGAGATCATCAGTGAATAAAAACAACAAGAACAACTTCTCCTCAAAAATACACCCAAAATGATCTCCTGTAGTCCACATTATATTTTGACAGGGGAGGGCTGAATTACAAGTTTGAGATAGATTTTTCTTTATTTTCTGTTGGGGTTTCCTCTATTACACAAAAAAGATGGCTAAATGAACCATCACAGCTACCTTATCCTGTGAGAGTTGATAATTATAGAGACATAGCTACTAACAGGAGCTTGGCACTTATAGAAGCTACTAAGTCGTTAGATTGGAAGAAAACATATCTAGGTACTTATGACCTAGATTAGCCACTGTTGGAAACAGGATACTGGGCTTGATTGGACCTCAGTCTGACCCAGTATGGCATATCTTATGTTCTTAGTTGACTTATATACTGTATAACCAAACATTTGCATGGAAACCTTAAATAAAATGATCTCCCAAGCTGTAACACTCCAAATTTATGATGCAAAAATTGCTTGCGCCGTTTTTTGCGTCTCTCTAAAAATATTTGGAAACATAGAAATCAACCACCACAAAAGGTTTCCATCCTTTTTTTGAAGAACATCTTTAGCAACCATTCTTTGCCTGAGGCAAGAGCACATGAGATTAGCAATGTTGCCAGTTTGTATTCCTCCAAGCCAGAAACCTCCAGAAGATCAGAGACATTTAAAACATCTAGATTAGAGTCCACTCTTGAAAGCTCTGGCTCTTTTTTCCCCCAGTAGGGAGATAATAGAATTTTGGTCAAAGGTGGCATAAGATCTGCGGGTAGCTTCAATACCTCCCAAAGATAATGTTTAAAACATTTCCTGGGCTGAAACTCCCCTAGCCTTAGGGAAGTTCAAAACCTTAAGATTCATAGCACGAGGTAAATTCTCTAACACCTCTAACTTATAGTGTAGAGTCACGTTATCTTTAACAAGACAGACATTCAAGTTTAATAACCTTGCCAGTTGGTTTCCATACTCTTCAAATGAGTACCTTCATATTTTCAAATCATTCTTAGAAATACTTATCTGCTCCATATTCTTCTGTATTCGGACTGAGAGTTCAGAAGTTTGTCTAGTCACAATGAAAACGATGGCTTCCCAAATTACTTCCAGAGTGATTTCCTTCAGTCTCTGTAGCAAACAAATTGGAGTGGAAGTCACCCCAGGAACTTCCAGAAACAACTTTTTGCCAGTGCCAGTACTGCCTGCTGCCAATACATCCGCTGCCAAAGGTTGCCACAGGGTCTCTCTGCACTGACAGGATACCTGCCGGCCCTCAGCAGCTGCACAATCCCCTCAAATAGCTTCCAGCCGCTCTCTGTCTTGCGAGCCAGCTGGCTCCCGATTCGCAGCAGCAGGGCCTAGCACGCCCAGGCATTCTCAACTCAGGGGAGAGTGAAAAATCAATATCCGAAGGTGACACCGTGTTCTCCTTCTCATTCACCACTAAGCCGGCTCTAATCCCCTGTTGCATTGCTGTAATCACCTCGACAAACCAGCTCATTGGAGTTTAAACTGAAGGTAGAGACTCCAAGGGAAAAATCCACACCTTCCCCTTTGCATTTGGGCATAGGTATGAGGCTCTCATTCAGGCGGCCATCTTCAACACCCCCTGAAGACAAATTTCAACCCTAAAATGTCTACAGTTGCTCTTGTTCCGCTACTTAATACCTAAAAAGGGACTACTTGGGGGTTTTAACTTCTTGCTATTTTGATGCAGCTATTCTGTTAGTTATTTCTTCTCCTTTTCTTTTTCCTTGCCTTTTTTCCCCTTAAGATTTGATTATTCTGTTGGGGGAAGGGAAGAGGGAAAGGTGGGTGAGGGAGGGAGGGAGGAGTTTTGGTCCAGTATCTTTGGCTTACAGATGTTATGACTAATGGATGTTTTTCTTGGGGGTCCATAAGATGCTTTCTTTTATGGCTACTGATATTTTGTAAAATTGCTATAAAAAATAACATTTAAAAAAACAAATGTCTCTTTTCCTCATGTTAACTTTAAACCTAGCAAATCTCCAATAGCTCTGTGATTCCTGCACAAAGATAGGAGGCGTTAATAAAGGACTATCTACTGTAAACATACATATTATCCAACATGGGAATTTTAAAGAGCACAGTTGAAAGATTACAAAATTAGTCAACTATAACTAGAATATTAATATGAACAAAAAACAAAACTTTTGAAGTGCCTGTATGAAAATTCTAGAAGTGTAAAAAAATAAGATGGGAGAATTAGAATATATAGCACTGAATGAAAGGTTAGATATAATTGGGCATCTCAGAGACCTGGTGGAAAGAGGATGACCAATAGGATACTGTGATATATGGGTACAAATTAGATTGAAATGATAGGATAGATCAAATTGGTAGAGAGGTAGCGCTATATGTTAAAGGCGGCATCAAGTCAACCAAGATAAAAGTTCTGCAGAAAACAAAATACATGTAGAATCTCTATGGGTAGAAAACCAATGTAAAAAGGAGAAGGGGAGGAGAGGAAGTGACGTCATCGGTGTGGATGGCAGCTTAGGAGAGGAGCTCCGGAGCTAAACCCTGAAAGTAGTGGATAGTGAGGGCCCCCCCAGCAAGCACACCCCGGATCGAAGGGAGAGGTGGCGGAATGGGTGGAGAGTGCCACCGGCGGGATGACGACGCGCAAAAAAACGGCGGACTTGAAGGAATTCACGTATGGCGGAGGACAGGCCGGAGGGAGAGAGGCCAAGATGGCGGCGGGAGACCGCGTGCCCCGGGACTCGGGGGAGAGGTTGCTGCCGCGTGCAGCTGACTCCGAGCGGGGAACGATGGTGGTGAACAATGTGAGCCGGGCCGAGCTGAAGGCCTGGTTTGATGAGATCAAGTCCAAGCTGGCTGCCGTTAAATCTGAAGTGGGGGATGTGTGCAATGAGTTGCGAGAGGAGGTTGGTGAGCTGGGTAGAAGAACAATGGAGCAAGAGCAACATATGGAGAGAGTGGAACTCAAGCAAGGGACACTGGAGCAATCTGTGCAAGAGTGGGAGCGCTGGAAAGAGCAAATGCTGTTTAAAATGGAGGATCTTGAGAATCGTACGCGCCAGAACAATTTGCGCATACGGGGGGTCCCCGAAGAACCAGAGTTCCAGGACAGCAGACGGGTGGCGGAGGCCATCTGCAAGGACATTTTATTGGAAGGGGAGGGGGAGGAGGAAGCCTTCTCGGTGGTCCTAGACAGAGCGCATAGGGCGCTAGGGCCTAGCCGTCCTAATCGGCTACGGGACATTGTGGTCTGCATGCATGACTTTCTTCTCAAGGAAAAAATAATGAAGGTGGTGCGGAAAGCCCGGGAGTTTGTTTGGCAGGGCTATAAATTGGCGATCTATGCTGATCTGGCAGCGGGGACCCTACAACGACGAAGGGACTTACAGCATATCACTACCAGGTTGCGCAATAAGAATGTGCGATACCGGTGGCTATATCCCTTTGGATTGTGTTTTACAGTGGGCACGCGTAACTGGAGAGTGCAGACCAGACAGGAGGCTGAGAAGGCCTTGAAGGATGCTGGACTGGGCAGTGTGGAGCGGCGGCTGGTGGAGACATCGGGAGACGGGATGGCGCAACAGGAACAGTCGGAGGAGGCGAAGGAGGGGACGTCGGGTGAAGGGCGACGGCGGAGTGAGAGGGAACCCCAGTCTGTGCCAACCTGAAGCAGCAAACCGGGAATGCTGGGGATCATTCTATTTCTCTTCCTTGTCCTTTTTCATAAGTGCTGGGGGACTGGGGGTTGATTGACTGTTTTTGGGGGTGGAGGGGATGATGGGGTGGTTTGGGAGGTTTGCTGTTTTTCTGTTTTGGAGTTTGGTGTTGCAATTCTGCGGGGACTGAGAGGATGGTGGGTGGGTTCTGTGGGGGACGGTGGTGGGAGGGAGGATTGAATGAGGGAGGTGGGTGGGGGGAAGGGGAAAGGTATGGTTTGTTATATTTATGCTGGGTACTAGTTCTATGGTTGGAAGGGGCTGGATTGGGATGAGAAATGGCCTTTATGGTATGGGTATGTCTGGCTGGTTACAGTAACTGGGGGGGGTCCCTAGGGAACGGGGTGGCTGGCTAGGAGTGGGGAGTGAGGGGATGAGTAGAAGGGGGTATTTGTTTGTTTGCTTGGTTATTTGTTTGTTTGGTTGCGGGAATATTGGGAGCTGGGGGGAGTGGGGTCCTTCGGGGCTATTAGGGGGGAGAGGAGGGGAGCAGGAGCCGTGAGGTGAGGGGGGGGGGCCTGAGGAGCATACTGCAGGAGGGGCGGTGGGAGAGAGGAATGGGTTTGCGAGAGAAGCTGGGTTGCCCCGCACCGATGGGCACTACTCTACAGGAGGCCTCAGGGGGGCTGAGGAGTGGGTTGGGGGAGGGAGGGGAAGGGGGGGGGCCGGTGGAAGATGGGGGGCAGGCAGGGGCGGGACAGGGCTCAGGGGATGGTGGGAGAGCAAAAGTTGAGGGTGGTCACTGTTAATGCTAAAGGTTTACGTACATGGAGGAAGCGTAGGTTGGTGGAAAAGGAAGGCGGTAGGACCCGGGCAGACTTTGTATGCCTTCAAGAAACACATCTGAAGGTAGGGCAAGAGAAATTGCTGCAAACACGGAAATATCCCAAGGTAGTTTTGGCAGGGCAACGCGCAGAGTCGCTGAAGGGGGGGTGGGTATTATGGTGGGGGCTGGCATGGTGGATAGGGTGGTGGGGGAATATAGGGATAAAAAGGGGAGAGTGTGGATTTTCAGTTTGTATGGCCCCAATGAGGGACAGGGGTTGTTTTATGATCGTATGCGGGTGGATTTTGAGCAATTAGGAGAGGTACCGATCATTGTAGGGGGGGGATTTTAATTTGACCGTCAATCCAAGGCTCGATAATAGTGGAGGGCGAGGGTAGGGGAAATGGAAGGAGAGGATGAACTTGTTGCAAATGAAAGAAGGCTTGGGGCTGGTGGATGTCTGGCGTTGCCGGAATCCTGGGAGAAAGCAATATACTTACTATTCAGTGCCTCATGGGACCTATAGTCGTATAGATATGATTTGGGCAGGGGGCAGGTGGATGAGTAGGGTGGAGGGGGTCGCGCAGGGTTCCATTACCTGGACGGATCATGCCCCTGTGAGTGTGGAATTTAATTTGGGTTATAAGGACACTGGAGTGAAATTCTGGAGACTTATTGACTCGCTGTTAAATGACCCAGCAATTGTTGCTAGGACAGAGAAGGTTCTTAAAGAATATCAGGATTTTAACTGGAATGGGGAGGTCGGCTTAGGAATGGTGTGGGATGGCCTGAAGGCGGTGGTCCGGGGGCACTTGTTAGGGGAAGCATCGCGTAAATGTAAACAGCGGGGGGAGACGGAGGGGCATCTTCTGAGGGTAATTAAGGAATTAGAGGAGAGTCATCAATGCGATAGGAATGCGGGAGTATTGACAGATTTGCAGAGACTACGGGGGCAGCTGGGACAGCTTCGAGCTAGTAAAATAGCTTATGAACTTAATGTCATGAGGCAAGCTATGTTTGAGGGAGGTAACAAGGCTGGCCGACTACTGGCCCGCCGAATGCGAGCCCGGGTGGCGCAAAGTACTATTGGGAGTATACGGAATGGAAGGGGGCAGTTAGTCACTGGCAATAATGGCATTCACCAGACGTTTCAGGAGTACTATCGGAAACTATATAGTAGTGAGGTCAGTGGGGGGCAAGAAAAGAGCAAGCGCTATTTGGAAGAATGCGCGTTGCCTAAGTTAGAGGCGGAGGAGGCGGAGTGGCTGGGCAGGCCGATAGAGGAGGGTGAGGTAGATGAGGCCATTAAATCTTTGAAAATGGGAAAAGCACCGGGGTTAGATGGACTGACAGGTAAATTCTACAAGGTGTTTCAGGCGGGTCTTAGGCCATTGCTGTTGGAGGTATTTAATGGGGTACTTAAGACTGGGGCGGTTCCAGGCTCCATGACTGAAGCGGGGATTACAATCCTACTTAAGCCCGGAAAGGACCCTATGGTCTGTGGTTCATATCGGCCGATATCTTTATTGAATGTAATTGCCAAACTTCTAGCTAAAATCTTGGCTACTCGATTGCAACAGTTGCTTCCTAAATTGATCCATGTGGATCAGACAGGATTTGTGGCATGGAGGCAGGGAGGGGATAACATACGTAGACTCTGTAACTTAACATGGGAAGTGCAACGGACGAGACAGAAGGCGGTCTTTATTTCAGTGGATGCCGAGAAGGTCTTCGACTGGGTAGAGTGGGATTTTTTGCTGGCGGTGTTGGAGAAGGTAGGGCTTGGGGAGAATTTTATCCAATGGGTCAAGGCTTTTTATACGGGGCCGCAAGCTCGGATCAGAGTGAATGGCAGTTATTCTGAGGTAATTAAGTTAGAACGGGGCACTAGACAGGGCTGCCCGCTCTCGCCCTTATTATTTGCGCTTGCTATAGAGCCTCTGGCTGACAGGGTGCGTAGAAGGGGGGATGTTAAAGGGGTGCTTATGAATAATTGGGAATCTAAAATTGCTCTCTTTGCAGATGATGTTATTTACACTCTCTGAGAGCCCTTACTCTCGTTGCCTGTATTAATGCGGGAAGTAGAACTCTATAGTGCGGTCTCCGGTTATAAAATCAATGGCAGCAAGACGGAGCTTTTAGGGTTTAATTTGGGGGATAGGTTGGAGAAGAGCTTACGCAGTGGCTTCCCGTTTAAATGGGTGAAGGGAACGTATAGATATTTGGGGATTCAAATGGGGAAAGATTGGAAGCAGCTCTGGGATTGGAACTTCCTTCCGTTGTTGAAGGTGGTGAAATCTGACTTGGCCTGATGGAAGAGTCTCTACCTGACTTGGCTCGGGAGAATTGCTGTTATTAAGATGAACGTTCTGCCCCGTTTTCTCTTTCTGTTTAGCTCCATTCCCAGTAAGATTCCTTCCATCTACTTGAGACAGGTGCAGCGCTTGATTTTGGATTTCATATGGGCTGGTAAGAAGCCTAGTGTCGCAATATACTCTATATCGGAGTCAGAGGGAGGGGGGTATGGGGGTTCCATGGCTGGACAAATATTTTGTTGCGGCTCAATTAAAGGCATTGGCTAGTTGGCAGGCGGTGGGAGAGACGCCTATCTGGGTGGAGCTGGAGCAAGAGAGGGGAAGGGGAGACTTTGGGGATGTGGATTTGGGATCCAGGAGCAAAAAAAGGGGGGTGGGAGTGCAGGGAATCCTTTTAAAGAATACACGCAGGGGTTATGGTTGGGGGTAAAGAGGAGGATGTTGGATGGGAAGCGGTATACGAGGGAAACTAATATAAGGGGAATGCAAGATTTTGGCCCGGGTAAGGATGGGGGGGTGTTCAAGGAGTGGGGAGCTAAAGGATTGTGCACACTGGGGCAACTCCTTACTAGAAGTGGGGAGCTTCGCTCCTTTGTGGAGCTGCGGGAAGAATATGGGTTGGAGGCTCGGGATTATTATGCGTATTTCCAGCTAGTATCCTACCTGCGCAAGACTAGGGGTTGGGATGATCTACGGAGGGTGGCCACCCCATGCGAGGCGGCGCTGAGGAAGGGGGGAGTGCGGAGGGGGCTGATAACTCTATTGTATACGGAGTTGTGTCTGCATGCAGTGGAAGGAGGCCTGGGGCGGAGTAAAGGTGAATTGGCTTGGGAGCAACAACTGGGGGGGGGGGGGGGAGTGGGATGATGAGAGGTGGCATAATATTTATCAGTGGTCGAGGCGTTTGGCTCCGGGTCCAGCCTTTTTGGAGAATAGTTTAAAGATCCGGTATCAAATGTACTGGACGCCCTGGAAGTTAAAGGTCCTTCGTCCTGAGGAATCCGGAGCATGTTGGAGGGGATGTGGGCACAGGGGGGATTTGGAACATATTGTATGGGGCTGTGGGGCAATTCAAAAGATGTGGGCACAATTGGGAGACTGTATTCTGGCAATGGTAAAGGTGGCCATAGACCTTACGGCTCCCATGGTATTATTAAATGAGATGCCCGAGGAGGGGGAGAGGAGCATTTTAATGTTGGTGGGGTACTGTATTGGGGCAGCGAGGGGGGCCATTATGGCGCGGTGGAAGTGTGTGGAGGTGCCCACGTTACCCATGATCCTGCAGAGATTGGAAAACCTCTGGGTCATGAGCGCTATCTCGGCCCATAAGAATCACACTTTGACAGCCTTTAGGGCAGTATGGGATAGGTATGAAGAATGGCGGGAGGGGGGGGGACATAGGGGGGAATAGGGGAGAGGGCAGGAGGGGTGGTAGGGGGATGGAGAGGGGGAGAAAAGGATTGTTTGCATTGTCTGAAGTGTGTGAATTGGTTAAACTGTAGAGGTACTAGATGTAATGCTATATCTGCTGTGTTGTTGTAGTTTGATGGTTTAACTTTCCAATAAAAATTTGTTAATCAAAAAAAAAAAAAAAAAAAAAAAAAAAGGAGAAGGGAATGGTAATGGGGGGTGTATTATCATCTGCTTGGCCAGAATGAACAGACGGATGATAAAATGCTAACAGATATTAGGGAAGCTAATGAAATTTATAACACAGTAATAATAGGTGATTTCAATTACCCCCATATTAAATAGGTCAATGTTAAATTAGGACATGCTAGGGGGTAAAGTTTATAGATGAAATAAATGACTGCTGGATCAAGAAACTGACACAAGGGAAAGCTAATTTTAGACCTGATACAAGAGATAACTGTGCTGGGGCCACTTGGCAATAGTGATCATGACATGATCACACTTGATTTAATAAATTGAGGGAGAACAGCAAGAAAATCCACTGCACTAGCATTTAAATTTTCAAAAGGGAGACTATGATAAAATGAGGTAAATTATTAAGAATAAAATTAAATAGGAGCAACTGCAAAGGTTAAAAGTTACATCAGACCTGGATGGTGTTTAATACTATCATCTTGGAAGCCCAGACCAGATGTTTAACTCGCTTTAAGAAAGGTGGAAGGAAGGCCAAAGAGGTCATTCTGAAATGAGAATAGGCCATTTGGATGTGCACGGGAGATGGATTTGCCTAAAACATCTATGTCCATATTCCAAAACCCATCCTCCATGTATGTCCACGGCATGAAAACAGGGATCTCAGAATATCCCCAGGAGCAGAAGAACAGGGGCGTGGTTTGCCACGGAGACGTATAAAGCATATTCAGGAAAGGCCTGTGTACATCTTCAGTGTTCCCCACAGACGCCCATGTTATGCCAGCTGAAACGTGGAATAAGACCAGTACTTAGAAATATTTCTGCTTTGTTTGTGCCACAAGGTCTGCCACGGCCAAGGCATACATTTGCTGCTCAGAAATATTTTGCATCCCTTTGGAGATTTACTGTTGGTTCTTGTGCACATAAGGGTTCATCCTGCGCATTTTTAAGAGTGTATATACAGCTGACCAATGTATGCTTCACTATATACGTTTTATAATGCCTCATTCCATATGCTCCAAGGTATGCTCTGTCATAACTGGTCATTATTTACATTTTCTTGTACTGTCATTGAGTGCACAGGGATCACCTAGTACTGTCCTGGGGGCAGTTTCTCCAAATGGGTTAATTTTGTGCATACCATGACAGACATGAACCTCACTTCTAAGCCAGGGCATAGGGAGTATGATCTCAGTCTCTCAAATTTACTGCTAAGGCTAAGCGTAATACTTGTATCGCGCCAAAGAGAACCCCCTGCTGGAGTTCGCAAGATGTAACATGTATAGGTAGTTTGTCAAGATGTGCTTAGAAATTCTTCTTTATCAAGCCAGTGGCACCCAACACGATGGGAAATATTTCTGTATATTTCTGCCACATTTACTTGGTCTCTGATTGCATTTCCTGGTATTTCAGGATCTTCTGCCTCTCCACGCGATTCACAGAGTAATTGCTTGAAGCAGACACCTCTTTATCAATACCGTTCTGGTGTTTTTCTCCTTAACCATTATATCCAGCTTCCTAACATCCAGTTTTTTTTAATCGGTCGGAATGGGAGTATCCCAGGTGATCATAACCTCATTCTCTGTAATTCTCTTGAAGTCATGATTCCAGTGCTTTTCAGGTACAGTGATGTTGTAGGGTTTACAGAGTTTCCAATGGATGAGGCGTGCTATTTTATTATGTCTTTCCATATAGAAATGTTCTGCCATCAGAACTTTACAGTCAGCTATGAGGCGAGTCACCGTTTCCAGGTCTTTCTTACAGAATCTACATATGCCTGTATTACCATTTTTTTCAAAGCTCACTATAAACTAGCTTGTCCGTAAGCTGCTGTCCTGGGCTGCAACCATCAACCTCTCATCCTTTGGTTTCAGTTCACCCCTCCTTAACCATTCTTTTTGACAAAGGATTCCTGGAGTAACACCTTGTAGTTCCCACTGTATTCGTGCATCTGCCACTTGTCTTTGTTTGCTGATCTAATTTCTTGAAGAGTTTTTCTCTTTTGTTTTGCAAATTCTGTTACTACCTTCCCTGTGTATGTTTGTGGATTTTCACTCAGTCGTCCTAGTCATCAGACCACTTATCCAAGTTTGATGCTGGAAACGGATTCTGGACGTTTACTCTCATATTTCAGCACTTTTTGCTTATTTAGATCTGAGGATGCAGTTAAGTGGGCCTGGAGGCCTACGATAGTAGCTCTGTATGTGTAATAACTCTGAGTCCCAGCCCTCCTTCAGCTCTAGGGATGTACAGTCTTGGCATACAGTGGATCCTTGTAAATCACTTCATGGATATGGAGGAGTTTTCCTGTTCACACATCCAGCTTTTCAAGAACTTTAAGAGGCCAGTCCACAACCCCGAAGCTGTATGAAAGTACAGGAATTGCCAGCTGATTGATGGCTTGTATCTTATTCGGTGATTTTAAAGCACTTTTTAATAATTATTTTAATCTCCTATAGTATTCTTTACTTATCTTTTCTCTCAGTAATTTCTGCTCGAGTGTCATTCCTTCTTCTACTCTGAGATACTTATATATGCCTTCCCGTTCAAAGTCCTTCACATCACAGCCTTCAGCCAGGGAGATGTTTTCAGTTTTGCTTAAATTTTCCTCTAAAAAAATAAAGTTGCCTTAGCACATTTGTCAAGGCCAAAGGTCATCCAGATGTCATCAGAAAAGCTTTTCACCACACGGAGCTGCTCTGATAATTGTTAGTCGCTGGAACTATACAGCTTCAGACTATCTACAAATAAGACGTTGTTTCTGGGTTTTATTTATTTATTTATTTTTATTTATTTACTTCTCTTATATACCGCGCTATTAAAATCAGTGCGGTTTACAATTGAACAAAAAACATACTGCAATGTCACACGACAATTGAGTTTTTACATTGAACATGGACGAGATAACCTGGAGGTAACAGGGGTAACTAATTACAGAGTAATTATTCATGGAGTATGGTGAGAAATTATACATATAGTATGGTGAGAAATTATACATTTATTTATTTATTTATTTAGCAAGCATTTGTAGCCCGCTCCTTCCAGCGCTCAGAAGCGGGTAGGATTACTATTGTGAAACTGCCGAATCAAGGCAGGTACAAATTTTGTTTACATACAGATTGTCAGAAAAGCACATCATACAGAGTTAACACTTCTTAGCTATGGGGGAGTTCATTTACATATATACATAAATACATATATACAGGATAAGCTTTTTGGCCACAGTGGTCTGGGGCTGCTCTATCTGTGGATTTAGTTCAGGTTGAAATGAGATTGGAAAATGTGCGTTTTGAGTTTCTTTCTGAAGTCTAGAAGGTCATTGCTAGCTCGTAGTTCTGGTGGGAGTTGGTTCCACAGTGTTGGTGCCACATATGAGAAAGCCCTGTGGCTGGTGTTAGCTTTGGCAGATCTTATATCTGTTGGAGTGTGAAGGATGTTGGAATTGTGGGTTCTTCTGTTTCGGGTAGGAGGTTGCGATCTTACTAGGTTGTTGAGGAAGGAAGGTGCTAAGTTGTGGATGAGTTTGAAGGTGGTTGTTAGTATTTTGTATTTTGTTCGAGCTGTTATGGGTAGCCAGTGTAATTGAATTAGCACTGGTGTGATGTGGTCACTTAGATTTTTCTTCATTATGACCCTGGCAGCTACATTTTGTGCCATTTGTAATATGTTTAGGGTTTTTTTAGGTAAACCTTGTAGGATGGCGTTGCAGTAGTCAAAATGTGGCATGATGAGTGCTTGGGCCACTGTTCTGAAGTCTTGGGGATCAATAATATTCCGAATGGGTTGGAGCACTCTAAGCTTGTGGAAAACTGCT
The DNA here is from genome assembly GCA_033557465.1 of Ichthyophis bannanicus. Lineage (NCBI taxonomy): Eukaryota > Metazoa > Chordata > Amphibia > Gymnophiona > Ichthyophiidae > Ichthyophis > Ichthyophis bannanicus. The sequence continues at coordinate 78,783,578 of CM066042.1, forward strand.
CTGTTGGTCTTTCGGAGGTGTTTTTCCATCTTTAGGTCACAGTCAAATGTGACTCCTAGATACTTTATTTCTTTTTTTGTTTGGTAAGTGTTGTTACATAGTGTTATTGATGTGGGTGGGTCAAAATTCGGTTCTTTGGAGATATACATTACTTCGGTTTTTTTGTGATTAATTGACATACTACTTTGTTGCAACCAGTCTTGCATCTCTCTGATACATGTCTCTAGTGGGTTGTAGTCTGGGTTTTTAGTGTCTAGTTGTGAGTATAGCATGATATCATCGGCATAGATGTGGTAATTAATTTCGTGTCGTGAGAAAATTTTGCATAGTGGCTGCATATATATATGTTAAACAGAAGTGCTGAGAGAGCAGAGCCTTGGGGGATTCCCTGCGTTTGGGAGAAAGATTCTGCTTTTTCTCCGTTGAATTGAACCTGTTGTGTTCGATTTGAGATGTAGGATGAGAACCATTTTAGTGGTGTTCCTGTTATTCCTATTGATTTTATCCTATTTATGAGGGTCCCATGATTGACTGTATCAAAAGCAGCTATACATATAGTATAGCTTGGTTTCAACATATTTATAAGAGGTTTAATCAATAAGATGTGTGATCAGTTGTTACCTTCTTTAGGATTCATGCTAAATTCATATCCCAAAGAGTCAATGAGAGTACTCGCTGGATTAAGTGCCACATGAAACAGAAGGGGAAACAGGGAATCCCCCTGAAATATTCCTCGCTGGATCCTGATGTTTGGAACGATACGAGGTGTGACAAAAAAAGAAACAAGACTGTGGCAGCCCACCCATGACTCAATGCCAATTGGCTAACCGCTTATGCCACTGTGTTGTGCAACATCTCGCCACTATTCTGCTTAATTTCTCTCACTCTGTTTTTATTTTTCAAGTTTCTTTGTAGCACACTGCTCCATCGCTTTGTCACATGATTGGAGGTGGCAGAAATATGGAGCAAAGAATCAACTTGAAATTTCTGGTAAAGTTGGAGAAGGGCCCAACTGAGTTACTCCAACTTCTCCAAAAGGCTTATGGAGAAGATGCAATGTCAAGGCCGCGAGTCTTCGAGTGGCACAAACGCTTCAAGACTGGCCACAAGGAGGTGGAGGATGACCAAGTCAGGACGGCCTTCCATGACAAAGACGGCTGAGAACAATGACAGAATGAACCAGCTGGTGCAGAGTGATCGCAGATTGACGGTGCGGGTGATAGCTGAGGAGCTCAGCCTGAACAGGGAGTCAGTGGGGACCATCTTGATGCAGGAGCTGGGGATGCAGGAGCTGGGGGATGCAGAAGGTATGTGCCAAGATGGTGCTCAAGCTTTTATCGGATGACCAGAAGGAGCACCAGGCCAATGTTTGTCGAGACTTGCTAGAGAAGATTGGAGAAAATCCAGTTTGTTGGCCGAGTCATCCAGTACGACCCTGAAAGCAAGAGACAGAGCCTGCAGTGGAAGACTTGACTGTCACCCAGACCCAAGAAGGTGTGCATGTCCAAATCAAGGATCAAAGGTCATGCTGATCGCATTCTTTGACCAGAAGGGATTGGTCCATAACGAGTTTGTGCCTGAGGATCAGACAGTCAACCAGCATTTCTACCAGCAGGTCCTCAATCGCATCCATGACCGGGTTCGGCGCAGCAGGCGGGCTCTGTGGAGAGACAAGTCGCAACTACTCCACCACAACAATGCAACCGCTGCACTCAGTGTGAGGCAGTTCTTGGCCAACAAACAGATCACAGCTCTCGACCATCCTCCTTATTCCCCAGATCTCGCACCATGCGACTTCTGGATCTTCCCCAGGCTGAAGACTGTGCTCAAAGGAACTCATTTTGCCTTTGTAGAAGAGATCAAAGGGTCCTCAAGGAGGAGGACTTTACCAAGTGCTTCTGTACGTGACAGAAGCAAATGCAGAAGTGCATTAACTCGGGGGGGGGGGGGATTACTTTGAAGGGGACAATGCGTAATTTCTCTGTAGATTTTGTAATAAAACATTTATGGGACAGTCTCGTTTCTTTTAGGTCACACCTCGTATACTGACCATCTTCATATTTCAAAAGAGAGTGTGGTTTGCCACATTGCCATGGTGAACTTAATGTACTCTATCAAACCAGGATTTATTTTATACATTTCAAGGCAATTTCTTTTTTTAATTTTATTCTTATAAAAGGCTTCAATACATTTATGAAGAAATTATATAAACCAAGAATACAATAACTTAAATAGCATACACAGTCTATAGTCCACTCAAGAAGCAGCTAAACCAATCCGCCCAGTTTTCTTTTTGGACTCCAACAAAAACATTAGACTCAATTATACATAGGCAAGAGAATACCGTAATTGAAAATGTTAATGAGAGCATTACTTTCTTTCTAGAAGAAATTTTAACAACTGACAGTCGCCCAAGAGTGGATGGTTCGGAAGAATGTATCTTTGAAGGATACTACCAAAAGCAGAGAGGTTCCACAAAAGAGTAAAGTAGCCCAAATGCCCTCAAGTATGGAGCAGACTGAGCTTAAAGATCCCAAATTATCCATGTCTAACAATAGCCAAGTTAATATGAGTAAAATACATTCTCTAAAATGCTTGTATGCAAATGCTAGAAGTCTAAAAAATAAGATGGGAGAGTTAGAATATATAGCACTAAATGAAAGGTTAGATATGACTGGAATATTAGAAACATGGTGGAAGGAGGACAACCAGTGGGACACTGTGATACCTGGGTACAAACTATATCGTAATGATAGAGCTGATCAAATTGGTGGAGGGATTGCTCTCTATGGTAGAGAGGGCATTGAATCAGAAAGGATTAAAATTTTGCAGGAAACAAAATCTGCTGTAGAATCTATATGGATTGAAATTCCATGTAAAAGGGGGAAGGCAATGGCAGTGGGGGTGTACTATCGAGCGCCTTGCCAGAATGACCAAATGGATGATGAAAAGCTCAAAGAAATCAGGGAAGCTAACAAAAGTTACAGTGCAGTAATAATAATGGGTGATTTCAACTACCCCGGTATCGACTGGGTCAGTGTCACGTCAGGACATGCTAGGGAGATAAAGTTCCTAGATGAAATAAATGACTGCTTCTTGGAGCAGCTGGTTCATGAACCGACCAGAGGGAAAGCCATATTAGACCTAGTCCTTAGTGGAACACCAGATCTAGTGCAAGAGATAAGGTTGTTGGGGCCACTTGGCAATAGTGATCATAGCATGATCGCCTTTGATTTAATTAGTGGAAGAGGGATAGTAAGGAAATCCACAGTACTACCTTTTAACTTTCAAAAGGGAAACTATGATAAAATGAGGAAAACAGTTAAGAAAAAACTAAAAGGAGCAGTTGCAAAGGTTAAAGACGTACATCAGGCTTGGCTGTTGTTGAAAAATACTATCTTGGAAGCCCAGACCAGCTGTACTCCACGCTTTAAGAAAAGTGGAAGGAAGTCCAAAAAACTGCCAGCATGGTTTAAAGGTGAAGTCAGAGAGGCTGTTGTTGCCAAAAAAGCATCTTTCAGGAAATGGAAAAAGAGCCAAACGACGAAACCTGGAAACAGCACAAGCACTGGCAAGTCAAATGCAAGGCATTGATAAGGCAGGCAAAGGGAGAATTTGAGAAGAAGCTTGCTGCGGAAGCAAAAATGCGAAGTAAAGACCTTTTCAAGTACATTAGTAGCAAAAAACCTGTGAGAGAGTCAGTTGGTCCAATAGATGATAAAGGGGTTAAAGGAGCACTAAGAGGCGACAAGGCGATAGCAGAGAGACTGAATGAATTCTTTGCTTCAGTCTTTACTGAGGAAGATGTAGGGATGTTACCCATGACTGAAGTGGTATTTAAAGGTGCGGAAGAATTGAAGGAAATATCGATACATCGGGAAGATGTATTACAACTATTAGATAAACTGAAGAGTAGCAAATCACCTGGGCCGGATGGTATACATCCAAGGGTGTTGAAAGAACTGAAATACGAGACTGCAGACCTGCTATTAGTAATCTGTGAACTATCATTAAAATCATCTCTAAGGGAGGAGTAGCCTAGTGGTTGGGGCAAGGTACTTCAGGCCGGAAGGTCGGGAGTTCAAATCCCACTAGAGGACAGCAACCTTGGGCCGGAAGGACTGGGGTTTCTAGTCCCACAGGTGCTCCTTGTGGTCTTGGGCAAGCCACTTAACCCTTCATTGCCCATGTTCCCTGTAAGTATTAGTGTATGTGTCTCATATCCCTGCATGTTAAATGTATCTCCCAATTGTGTTGTGACCGCTTTGATTGAAAGATAAGGCGGTATACAAAACTGTCTAAATAAATAAATAAATAAATAAATCTCTAATACCTGAAGATTGGAGGATCGCCAATGTAACACCAATTTTTAAAAAGGGTTCCAGGGGTGATCCGGGAAACTACAGACCGGTGAGCCTGATATCAGTACCGGGAAAAATGGTAGAAACCATCATAAAGAATAAAATTACTCAGCATGTAGATAGTCATGACCTAATGGGAGACAGCCAACATGGCTTTAGACAAGGAAGATCTTGTCTTACTAATCTGTTATGTTTTTTTGAAGGAGTGAATAATCAGGTGGACAAAGGTGAGTCGGTTGATATTGTGTATCTGGACTTTCAGATAGCCTTTGACAAGGTCCCTCATCAGAGACTTTTGGCAAAACTAAAGAGAGTCATGGGATAGGAGGCAGTGTACTATTGTGGATCAGGAACTGGTTAAAAGATAGAAAGCAGAGGGTAGGGCTAAATGGCCAATTTTCCCAATGGAGAAAGGTGAATAGTGGTGTACTCCAGGGATCTGTGCTGGGTCCGCTGCTTTTTGACATATTCATAGATGACCTGGAAAGTGGAATAATGAGTGAGGTTATCAAATTTGCAGATGACACAAAACTATTTAAAGTTGTTAAAACCCAAGAGGATTGTGGAAAATTGCAAGAGGATCTTGATAAATTGGAAGACTGGGCATCAAAATGGCAGATGAAATTTAATGTGGACAAGTGCAAGGTTATGCACCTAGTGAAGAACAACCCAAACTATGGTTACACGATGCAAGGTTCCACATTAGGAACCACCACACAAGAAAAAGATTTAGGCGTCATTGTGGATACCATGTTAAAACCCTCGGCCCAGTGTGCAGCGGCAGCCAAGAGAGCAAATAGAATGCTAGGTATGATAAGGAAAGGAATGGAAAATAAAACAAAAGATATTATAATGCCTCTATATCGTTCCATGGTGAGACCGCACCTTGAATATTGTGTGCAATTCTGGTCGCCGTATCTTAAAAAGAATATAGCGATTTTAGAAAAGGTTCAGAGAAGAGCCACCAAAATGGTAAAGGGGATGGAAGGATACTCCTATGAAGAAAGGCTAAAAAGGTTGGGGCTCTTTAACCTGGAAAAGAGACGGCTGAGGGGAGATATGATAGAAGTCTATAAATTAATGAACGGAGTGGAATGGGTAAACGTAGATCGATTGTTTACCTTATCAGAATATAGAAAGACTAAGGGACATGCAATGAAGCTACAGGGTAAACTATTTAAGACTAATAAAAGAAAATATTTTTTCACTCAACGTGTAATCAAAACTCTGGAATTTGTTACCGGAGGATGTAGTAAAGGCTGTTAGTGTAGCTGGGTTTAAAAAAGGTTTGGACAAGTTCCTGGAGGAAAGGTCCATAAACCATTATTAAGAAGGGACCCAGGATATCAATGCTTGAACCAATACAAGCATTGTGGAACCTGTGTCCCTTGGGGAAACTGCTAGGTACGTATGACCTAGATTGGCCACTGCTGGAAACAGAATACTGGGCTTGATGGACCTTGGTCTGACCAAGTATGGCATATCTTATGTTCTTATCTACTTCAAAAAAGACGTAACGTTTACCCTGGAAAACTATATGACATTTACAAGGAAACTTGAGAAAGAATAAAGCACCCAAAGCTAACACCCGGGGGCGGACCTCCAAAAAGGCCTTACGCTGCTCCTGTGTAACTTTAGAGACATCAGGAAATACCTGAATTAATTGACCACAAAATTTCTCACTTTTCTTTCGAACATATGCTCTCAATATTCTATCTTTATCCATCTCCGAGGAAAGCGTAACAAATAACGTATCTCTTGAGGAAATATCATCCATATAGGATTCTAAAAACCCAGAAATGTCTAAAAGTAGAAGAAACTAAATGATGATCATACTGCACCCCCCCCCCCCCCACCTCAGAATCCTTAACCACTTTCCCCTTAGGAACATAATATATTCAAGATATGGCTATCTTTTCCATGTCATTAAATAACAAAATTTCTTTAAGATATTTTTGAAAAAGAATTAAAGGGGAAAGATAATGCTTGCGGGGGAAAATTGAATAAATGCAAATTCTTAGATCTCATATGGTTCTCCAAAAGTTCATCCTGTCTATGTAAGGAGCATAGATCCTGAGTAACTGTTGTCAGCACAGCTTGCTGGGAAAAAAACACTCACATTTCTCAACAACTTTCTCCACTCTCGACAGGCGAGTCTCATGGTCAGATAACTTTGTAACAGTTTCCACCGAAAACGTTGCCACTTTCTGCAAAGAAACCTCAAGCATCGATTCCAAACGAGAAACAATAGCCCAAATGTCTTTTAAAGAAACTTCAGTCGGAGACGCCAAAGATCCCGTAGAGGAAGTAAAAGAAACCACCGAGGGGAGGGGGGGGGGGAGGCAAAGCTTCAAAGGTAGAATCAATTTTAAGAAAAGAAGGAGGCAAAACTGAGCCAGTAGCCTCCATCCCAAGGATCTCAAGGGTGGAAGAACTACTAGGCCAAACCCCAGAAGCCAACTCTTGACTGGGCTGAGTCATACCCTTTTCATTAGCAGAGGCTCGTGGTGAATCATTACTCACAGTTGACTCAATCACTGGCTCAGGAGATGACGACACAGCAGAGGCCAAGGGATTCCCCACTTGAACATGGGTATCCATCGGACCAATCACTTTAACCGCATTCGACTGAACAGTTTGAGAGTGTAGTTTCCTCCTCTTCCCCATTACAGGGACACGCCTCTGCACCTAGTGCACCGAAGGGGCACCAAAGGGGCGTGCCTGCCCCTTTGGACACGCCCCTTCGGGCACACACTCGCTACCACGTCCAGCGGTGGAGCCAATGTTAAATGGCCCTCCTTCACTCCAGCCACCCAATAGGGAGCCAGCAAGCAGGCAGCAGAGCCAATCAGTCCGGTATCAAATTCAATGAGGAAATAAAGCTGCTCCCATTTCAAGGCAATTTATTATCCATGAGTGTGGAACGCTGTCAAAAGCTCTCTTATAATTAATCCATGCTATAATGAGATTTCTGTTTTTCTTAGCGCGGGCCATGATGGCCTTATTCAATATTAACAGATCTTTGGTGCCATATACCCCTCTCGTTGCCCTTTTGCTCTATTGCCATGTCGTCACTGGACTCAATACGTTCATATCTTCTGCCTGCATCTATTGCAGTGAACAGCTTATAGATTTGTAGGTAGCCGAGTTATTGGTCTATAATTGTTGGGAGTGTTACTTGGGCCTCCTTTTGGAAGGAGAAATGTTTTTCCTGTAGTAAGCTACTGTGGTGTTAAATCTGGCTGTATAAACAATTGATTTTTGCAATTCACCAGGTCCTGGCCATGTAGGATTGTCTAGTTTACATCACCGTGCATTATTCATCAGTATTAATGTCAGAAAACAACTGAGAATGAGCATAACAGTTTAGGAGATGCTCGTTTTCATGGTGGGGATACAGAAGATGCACATTTTGACAGCAGAGGTGTAGCCAGCCCAGAGACTGGCATGATCAGGGATGTGCAACTTTACAGAATATGGCGAGCATGGGCACGTTCAAAACTCTGTTCACTGTTTACCCATATGTCCTAACATTGACAGAGATGTACTTCTCTGTCTTACTCTACGCCCCATGCCTGCATCCTTGTGTGGGTCTCGTGCTGGATACATGAATGGGCCTGTGTAACAGGCTGTTGGATGTGCCATGACGGATAAGTCTACGATCACGATACTGGATACACAGCCCCATCTAAACCAATATTTGCGGAATCAGATGCGAATCGCACCAGTTTCCAATTTAGATGTTTCCGCATGAGACGGATGGCCTATATGGAATTGGGCTCCAAATTACTATAAAAGCAGTTAAGTTGAGGCTAGAAAAGCTGTTCTAGCCAAAAAAAAAAAAAACACAACCCCAAACATTTTCAGAAATTAGAAAAAGAAAAAAAAAAAAAAAGAAGAAGAGGAGCCAAATGATGAAATCAGGAAACAAAGCACTGACAAGTCAAATACAAGGCACTAGATAGGGCAAGCAAAGAGAGAATTTGAAAAGAGGCTTGGCATGGAAACAAAAACTCATAATAGCAACATTTTCAGATTCATAGTAAAAAAAATCTGTGAGTCAGTTGGACTATTAGATGATAGAGGGGTTAAAAGGGGCAGGAAAGAAGACAAGGCCATAGCAGAGAGACTGAATGAAGTCCTTGCTTCAGTCTTTACTGAATATGTAGAGAACTTACCCATGACAGAAAAGAGAAAAATCAGACTTACTGCTAATTGTTGTTCCTTGAGGAACTCCAGTCCAGTCCCGCACCTCTGGATAGTGCACCTCCTCCAGCAGCTTGGAGACTGAGCGTGTCATCTTTTTGATGACACTAGTGTACATATGCAGCTGGCACCACCCACCAGCCCCAGAACCTATTGATAAAGCAGACTCAGAGGAGCAACAAATAAGTAGTTAAACATGCAACAAACCCTTCTACGTCTAAACTAGTACCCCCTCCATCCCCTAGAAAGAATACCCCGTCCCCCCCCCCCTCCAGGATGGGGAGGCCTACCTGTTAAGCGCTTGAGCAACTCCAACCAGCGGGAAGCGAGCAACCGACAGCTCTTCTGGTCCGACCCTCCCACAAACACTGATTACACACCCCTCCCTGGCTTCTCCTGGCCACTTCCTCCACCAAGGGAACCAGCTTCAGGACCAGGGTGTGCATAGATCATCACAGAAAGAACTCAAGGAGGGTTCCGGGCCTGGACTGGAGTTCAAGGAACAACAATTAGCAGGTAAGTCTAATTTCTCTTTCCTTATCGTCCCTCCAGTCCAGTCCCGCACCTCTGGGATGTATCAGAGCAGTTAAACTAATGGGAGGGATCCGCACAACCAGCCTGAAGCACTGCCGAGCTGAAATTAGCGTTCCCCGCCACCTGGACATCCACGCGAAAATGCTCAAATAAAAAGTATACCACCCTACAGATCTCCACCAGCAGAACTAAACTATACTTTGCTCACAAGGCTGCCTTAGCCCTCGTGGAACCCCGCCGGCACTGCTCTACCCTTCAAGATGTATGCAGGCGTGATTGCCTCACTGATCCATCTGGAAATGGAGGCTTAGCTGCTGCCTCACTTTTGCGTGACCCACCAAACAAATATTATTATTTGTTGTAAATAATTGCCCCGGTTACCCAAGTTATTGTTCCTGTTCGATGTAAAAACAGATAACTGTATTTTGTCTGATGTTTTCTTGTTCTATGTAAACCGCGCTGATTATGAATAGTGCGGTATATAAAAAATGTTAAATAAATAAATAATAAATAAATAAATAAACAGAACCAAACAGAAGGTCCGATCTCCAAAAGGACAAAGCCCTTTTCACATACCTTCGCCTCCAAGTGGCACAGCTGTGGAGTGGCAGAGCCCATATCCGCTCATGTCCATAACCGAGCTCGCCAGAGACGGTAAGGAAAAAGCCTGATTTACATGAAATGCTCACACCACCTTGGGCAAAAATGAAGGTACTGGGCACAGGACCACTTTCTCCTTGGAGAAGGAAAGGAATGGCTCCTGGCATGACAGGGTCCAAAACTCCGAAATCCTACATGCTGAGCAAATCGTCACCAGGAATACCATTTTCAGAGTCAAATCCTTCAGGAAAGCTCGACTCAATGGCTCAAAGGCTTCCTCAAACAGCACCGTCAGCACCAGATTGAGATTCCAAGGCGGTATCACTGCCCTCTTTGACCGACAGAGGTGTGTCACCACCCCTAGAAAGCTCAGTCCGTCTGGGTGTGTACCCAACCGCACCCTGTGGACTTTCCCGCGATAACTGGAAATCGCCATCAGCGGAACCCTCAAGGAACTGGCAGTTAGACCCTTATCAAAACCGCATTGCAAGAATACCAAGATGTCTGGGATGGAGGCAGTGGAAGGGCACGCCTGCCTCTCTCCGCACCATGATTCAAAGATGCGCACCAGGTTCCCAGACCACTTCTGGGCCTGTAGCAAGTTCGTTAGCCCGAGCCCGATTATCCTTTCTTCTTCAACTTCGCCCTTTCAAGAGTCATGCCGTAAGCGATAATTGATCCACCTGGGGCAAACGAAGCGGCTCCTGTGTCAAGAGGTCCTTCCAACCGGAAGCCACCACAGTCAATCCACCAGTATCCGAATCAGGTCAGCATACCACTGGCACCTAGGCCAGTCTGGTGCCACCAGAATTACAAATCCCTGGTGCACTTCTAGCCATTGCACTAACTGGCCTATGAGCACCCAAGGGGAAAAACAGAAAAGACCCTCTTCGAGACACTGCTGAATTAGAGCATCCAGGCCCTTGGACTTCCTCTCTTCTTCTGCTGAAAAATCGTCAGGCCTTGAGCAACTCGAACATTGCCATTAGGTCCATGACCGGTGTGCCCCATCGGCGGACCACCTGCTCGAACAACTGCTGCCACTCTCCGAGGTTCATGCGCACTCGGCTGAGGTAGACTGCCGTCACACTGTCAACTCCTGCTAGGTGCGCCACCGATAACACCTGGATACGAATTGCTGCCCATCCGAACAGTTTTCAGCCGCCTCCTCCAGGGCTGCACTGCCTGTGCCTCCTTGCCGGTTTATGTAAGCCACTATGGAAACATTGTCCGAGAGGACATGGACAACCTTCCCCGGCAACCATGGCGCAAAACTTTCTAGCACCAAGGTCACCGCTCGCATCTCGAGCCTGTTGATCGATCACAGGGTCTCCTGCGGACTCTTATCCCTGAACAAAGCATCCTTCACAATGGGCTCTCTAACCTGACAGGCAGGCATCGGTCATCAGAGGAACCCACAACAGGGACTCCTTCCAGGCTCTCCACATACAGCCATCAACTGAGGGCTCTCCTGGCGCTCCGCGGGCAGAGGAGTACTTGGGACAGGGGTCGACTCTGATGGGACCATCAACTGAGCAGAGCCATCTGCAGCAGTTGCATGTGCGCCCTTGCCGATGGGACTAGCTTGAGAGTGGCCGCCATGGTCCCCAGAACCTGCAGATGCCACCAATCTGATGGTCTTGCCATCTTCAGGACCTGCCGTAACCACTGTCGTAGCTCCTGCGCCTGGCGAACCAGCAGGAAAATCTTGCCCACGCTCTCAATTACTCTAGCTCCTGGGCAGGCCGTAACTGACTCTTGGCCAGGTTGACCCCAACAGAGGCTTTGAAGGAACTCTCCCACCCGCGCTGTTGCTCTTTTCGCTATCGTCCCTAGACTTCGCCTGGACCAGCCAATCGTCTAGGTACAGGTGGATGAGAACCCCTTCCTTGTGGAGAGCTGCCGCCACCACCACCACCAAGACCTTGGTAAAGGTATGGGGGATGGTTGCCAGACCAAAGGGCAATGCACGAAACTTGAAATGGCCCCTTGGTACTGCAAAGCAGAGAAACCGCCGATGTTCTGGATGGATGGGAACATGCAGATATGCCTCTGCGAGATCGAGAGTCGCCCAAAATCTCCGCTTCCTACTGCCATTATTACTGTGAAAATGTGGTACCCGGAGACCGTAGTTCATGCCCTCGAAGTCGAGAATTGGACGAAAGGAACCTTCCATTTGGGCACCACAAAATACATGAAGCATCGACCGCAAACGTACTGGTCTCGTGGAACCAGTTTCATGGCTTTCAGCTGCATGAGACAAGTCAAGGTCTCTTCGACTGCTGCCAACACCGCTGCGCCCACTTTGGGTGATCAAAGGAGCTCGTACTTGCTCCGACAGTGGGTATAGGCGCGTCATGGATTGCACCACTTTAAGACCAACCTCCGGCAGATTCCACTCATCCTAGAGCATCTGTCCTACTTCTCCATGTACTGGTAAGACTTTCTGTGATTTCCGTACCACCTGAAACAGCGGATCCTACAGCGCGCCTCTTCCTCTGCCAGGAGGTTAGCAGGCATATTCAGGGCCTTGAGGGTTTTCAAGGTACACATAGAATATGAGCCCTTTGGGGACGAGGAATTGTATCAGTACCCGCTTGTAGTGATTGTAAAACGCCCTAATGGCCTTCGGCCTGGGCAGTATATCGAGAAATTGCTTAAACATAAGCATAAAGATGAGCACTGATAGCTCCTCCCAGCGGAAAACCCAAAACAATCCACGCCTGATCCTCCTGTTCTAGGCTTTCTCCTTCTTACAACTCCCTCCTGCAGATCTAGCTCCGTGTCAAGGTCTTCCCCATCCAGCCCCTCCGACAATGGCGATTGCTGCCACTCCTCTAAGCCTCTAGACCGCTTAAGACGCCACTGCTCCTGACTCGTGCTCTTGTGTGTCTGACATCCTCTTAGCCCTGTGTTCTGAGGCTGAGGAGCCACTTGGTAGGCAAAACGCCTTCTGCAAAAGTAAGAAAATCTCTGGTGAGAACTCCCCCAGGAGCCCTACTGCTCCCTGGGCTCAAGGGGTGGATAGTCTGGGCATCGTGCAGGGACCAGGGGCCATATCCGTTGAAGATAACATGGCGTCCCCCGCCCCAAAAGGTCTCTTGCAACCAGGAGGGACTCTCCTGCCTCATCTCATCCTGCAGGTCCTGCTCCCATGACAGCCTTTTGCGTGCAGTTTAGGCAGACGCCTGCCTTCGAGACCACACCACACCACACCGGGGACTATATATCTTGAGGATTTTTAGATTGTGCTGCAGTGTTGTATCTTAAAGATATGAAATGGACCTTGCCATGATCCAATCAAACCGACACGTTCTCCAAGTAAAGTTTACGTTTTTCTTCTAATACTTCAAATGGCTATAAGGGAGTACAGCTTCCCTTACAAGCAATATTACAAATTTAATAGGTACATAATCTGGGCTTAGCGACAAGAAATGATCATGTCAGGTTACTCACTGACCATAGACAGATGGAAGAATTTCATTTGCGTCCAACCCACTAACTATCTTTCAAAATTACACACATTTATTTATTTCTGTCTCTGACTTTTTAATCAGACCCTTCTCAGGAAAAAGCAACAATGTTTCAACCAAGTGCCAGTTACATCACCTGACCCAGCACAACAGTCCTCTGAAAATCCGCCCAGCAACAACAATAGCCTATCTGATTAGGCCTTTCCCACATGTCTGCATCAAGTCATTGTGCACTGAATAAGTTTTGAGCTGTATAACACAAGGAATGCTTAAGGATTAAGTGGGGTTCATGACCCTTGATATCATCCTATACCAGGCACTGCGGTCTGGCCGGCATGTTGGGAAGGGCTGGGGGCACGCCCCAGGAATGCCCTCAATCTGTACCCGGGTAGGTAAACGGATCCCCAGCACAGTGCACCTCCACAGGCTCAGGCACAGAGCACTAGAGTACTTGAACTAAAATAAAATAAAACCAAACCAAAATCTAATTAACTGAAACTGAAATTAAAAAGAAACTGCAAATGGCCCCCTAGAAAGAGGCTGCTCTGTCTTGCTTTATTCTCCGGTGGCTGCCTCTCCCGGGCACCCAAAACACAGCAGGGGGTTAAACATATGCGGGCCTGAATAAGAAGAAATCACGTCTAAATGCAGCAGGGGGAGTTTCCCACACTGCTGCAGGCTTCCAAACATGCGGCTGCAGGCTGCTCTGTCTCCTCATGTTCTGGCAGTGTCTAGGGGTTCCTGCTGTCCTCCCCCCTGCCACTCTTACCTTGGAGCCTCTTTGCCGCATGTCTTTTCTACCCCTCGCACTCAGCCTTCCTTCCCGGCTTCGGCGCTGAGGAGGATGACTCGGGGCTGCCAGCTTTCACTCCTGTCAAGCAACTGCAGCGGCTCCTCACCGGATAACGGGTTCGGGAGTAGCCAAAAGTCTCAGACTAAGGAAGGCGGTGCCAGCTGGATATGTACACTAGTGTCATCAAAAAGATGACACGATCAGTCTACAAGCTGCTGGAGGAGGTGCACTACCCAGAGGTGTGGGACTGGACTGGAGGGACGATAAGGATTGATATTTAAAGATGATGTTTGGAGGAATTGAAACAAATCGATAAACCAGAAGATATAATACATCCATTTGATAAACTAAAGAGTAGAAAATCACCTGGATAGGACTGTATACATCCTAGGGTGCTGAAAGAAGTCAAAGCTGAAATTGAAGCCCTACTATTAGTAATTTGTAATCTATCATTAGAACTGTCTATAGTACCTGAAGATTTAAAAGTCGTCAACATAACCCCTGGAACCATTTTAAAAAATTGGCGTTTTATGGGAAACTACTGTCCGGTGAGCCTGACAGACATCAGTTCTGAACAAAATTATAGAAAACATTATAAAAGAATAAAATTACTGAACATATAGTCATGGTTTAATGGGACAAAGCCAACATGGATTTAGCCAAGGAAAGTCTTGTCTCACTAATCTGTTGTATTTTGTTTTTGCAATTTTTTGGAAACAAATACACACCACATCATCACCATAACAAAACACCCAAAGTACAAAATGCCTCTCCCAAACACTTCCATCCCCCACACACATCCAAGTTATCCCCTAGATAGATTCGTCAACACAATAACAAAGCCCAACATACTCCTCCCCACTCTTCCCACCCCCCTCTAGCCCTAACCAACAACTGCACCCCAACATGAACCAGCCTCCTCTGCCACCATATGGCACTCATAGTGCAAACTATCCAGTAATGCATAACCTCCCAATACACCCCTGCCTTAGCCTTTCAGTGCCCAAACCAAGCCCAAATCTGCTGAAATTGAGGTACCTTCTGTTGCTTAATTGCCGTAATCTGATTCATGCTATAGACATAGTCCACCTTATTTAAAACTTGCTGCATTGCTGGTGGATCCACTAATTTTTACCCAAATACAACCACCAATCTGGCCACCACCACAAGTCTCCCCAAGAATTTATCAATCACAACTGGCGGTACATTCACTAGAATCAGAGTGGTTCCATTAGGATCACCTGCTCCAAAATTTCACTAACCGACTCTACCCCTGCTCCCCTAATTCCTTCATCTTTAGGCACCCTGACAACATATGAAGAAAGTCCCCTTCTTGTCCACATCCTCTCCAGCATCCTGCCCCCCCAAACATCTTGGCCAACAGAAATCCCACATTTTGACTATGCCAACGCAATACTACAAGGACTCCCGAAGAACACGCTGAATCCTCTGCAGCTGGCAATGAATGCAGCTGCCAGAGTCTTGCATGTAGCCTCCAGGAGAGAGCACATAACCCCTATATTGAAACATCTGCACTGGCTGCCAGTATGCTGTAGACTCTCCTTCAAAGTTCTTTTGATGACCTACAAAGCCATCAACAAGTGCTCCTCCACCTACCTCACAGACCTCATCCAGACCGCCCCCCTCAACCGAGCTAGGAGATCAGCCGCCACCAATACTCTGATACTCCCGAAGGCGATTACAAAATGTTCTCAGGCAACAAGAAACAGAGCCTTCGCACTGTATGCACCCAAATGCTGGAACACCCTGCCCCCGGCCATCCGTGCCATCACCGATCTTGTCCAGTTTAGGAAGTCACTGAAGCACTCTCTCTTCCTCCAGCACTTCACCGACCCAGATGCCATCTCACAACCTGTCACAGTCAGGAACCAGGCTGACATCCCCAAAGCATCCATTATGCCCATTTGCAGGCCTGCCCTCTAGACTACCAATACCCCGGCAGGAACAATGTATACCTACTCTAACCTGCCAATCTGTATATAGTAGTCAGGCCAACCTGTAAATAGTTGTGAGCTACCCACGTAGCCAGTGACAGTCAGTTTTGTCTGTACATAGTTACCCTGTTAGCCTTGTTAGAAACCCGTTCATTGTAAGTCCAGTGTAGGTCCTGCCTGCACTGCACAAATTTGTTTTCTGTAAACCGCGCTGATTTTAAAGAGAGTGGTATAAAAAAAAGACGTTAAATAAATAAATACATAGGAGTTTTGTAATACCTAGAGGACATTTTATACCCATTTTCCACTAATGCAGCCAAGAAAGATAGTCTTGAAAATCTACCCCATACTTTCTTTCACCCCTCCTCTCCCCACCCAAGTGACAGATCTCACTCCCACACTTCTATATTAAAAGCCCCTTTCTCCTCCTCCACATTAGGAATCTCTATCCAGGAAAAGGATCTAGGTGTCATTGTGGATAATACGATGAAATCCTCTACTCAGTGTGCAGAAAGGGACAAGAATGAAAACAGAATGCTAAGAATCATAAGGAAAGCACAGTTGCTTAACTGTAACGGGGGTTCTCTGTATATAGCAGGGATATGCAGTCACACTCTATGTGCTGTTCGGCTCTCCAAGCTCAGAGATGTCCTTTGGACTTCGAAGCATGCGTACGCCTTCCTGCCTCATGTTCCTGCTCTCAGCTTCCCCAGTCAATTTCAAAGCCGGTGAGTGCAGCCTTAGAAGCACTCAGAGCAGACAACAAAACAGGAGACAATCGTTGATTGAAGATGGCTGGAAGAAAAAAAGCAGCTGGGTCCCATCAGGTGCTGTAGATTTCATTCAGTGGCCATGAGGATGCGCCTTGAGCATTAATATGTCTCTGCATTCATTTAGGTGGTCATTTGTTGTTTGTGAGGGGATGGCAGGCAAGTGCGGCTGCATACAGAGGATAAAGGCATACTCTAGGTGAGTCCAAAGCTGAGGGCCACTTGAAAGTCCAGTAAATTTAACAGGTTTTACATACCGCTTTCTTCTTCAATCAAAGCAGTTCACATAACAACTAAGTACATTACAAATAAGAAAAAAAGGAGGAGGCATGCGGGATACAAATACTAATATTAAAAAACATTATTAATTATTGATGTCCTAATAGACAGTCTCAAAGTTATTTCTGAACAGAAAAGTCTTTAGCTACTTCCGAAAGTCCTATGTTAAAGAAAGGCCCGGGTGAAAGTTGGGAAATGAAGACTTTAAGCAAAGAGGTTTTGCAGGACAGCCTGGCCAAAGGCAAAGGTCTGTGGCTGAAGAGTGATCCACGCTGTAGTGCTTTGCAAAAGAATGAACAGAGGACCATATAAAGCAGCTTTGCAGATCTCTTTGAGCCAAATTAGCAATCATAGCTGCTGCAGCATGAAGACAGTGTCCCACCACCTGGGGGGGGGGGGGGGAGGGAAGGTGGGTACCTGCCTGCAGATAACAAAAAGCAATACAGTCTGCGATCCAGGAGGAGATCGTCTGTTTAGATGCTGGTCTTCCTGGATTGTTAGGGTTAAAGGAGACAAAGATGAGAAGATTACAAGCTGCCAAGCAACTTCAGATAGTATCTTGGAAGCCCAAACCAGCTGTATTCCACGGTTTAAGAAAAGTGGAAGGAAGTCCAAAAAACTGCCAGCATGGTATAAAGGTGAGGTCAGAGAGGCTGTTGCCAAAAAAACATCTTTCAGGAAATGGAAAAAGAGCCAAATGACGAAACCTGGAAACAGCACAAGCACTGGCAAGTCAAATGCAAGGCATTGATAAAGCAGGCAAAGGGAAAATTTGAGAAGAAGTTTGCTGCGGAAGCAAAAATGCAAAATAAAGATTTTTTTCAAGTACATTTGTAGCAAAAAACCTGTGAGAGAGTCATTTGGTCCATTAGATGATAGAGGAGTTAAAGGTGCACTAAGAGGCAACAAGGCGATAGCAGAGAGACTGAATGAATTCTTTGCTTCGGTCTTTACTGAGGAAGATGTAGGGATGTTACCAATGACTGAAGTGGTATTTAAAGGTGCGGAAGAATTGAAGGAAATATCGATACATCGGGAAGATGTATTACAACTATTAGATAAACTGAAGATAGCAAATCACCTGGGCCAGATGGTATACATCCAAGGGTGTTGAAAGAACTGAAATGTGAGATTGCCGACCTGCTATTAGTAATCTGTGAACTATCATTAAAATCATCTCTAATATCTGAAGATTGGAGGATCGCCAATGTAACACCAATTTTTAAAAAGGGTTCCAGGGGCGATCCGGGAAACTACAGACCGGTGAGCCTCACGTCAGTACCGGGAAAAATGGTAGAACCATCATAAAGAATAAAATTATTCAGCATGTAGATAGTCAAGGCCTAATGGGAGACAGCCACATGGCTTTAGACAAGGAAGATCTTGTCTTACTAATCTGTTATGTTTTTTTGAAAGTGTGAATAAACAGGTGGACAAAGGTGAGTCGGTTGATATAGTGTATCTGGACTTTCAGAAAGCCTTTGACAAGGTCCCTCATCAGAGACTTTTGGCAAAACTAAAGAGTCATGATAGGAGGCAGTGTACTACTGTGGATCAAGAACTGGTTAAAAGATAGAAAGCAGAGGGTTGGGCTAAATGGCCAATTTTCCCAATGGAGAAAGGTGATCTGTGCTGGGTCCGCTGCTTTTTGACATATTCATAAATGACCTGGAAAGTGGAACAACAAGTGAGGTTATCAAATTTGCAGATGACACAAAACTATTTAAAGTTGTTAAAACCCAAGAGGATTGTGGAAAATTGCAAGAGTATCTTGATAAATTGGAAGACTGGGCATCAAAATGGCAGATGAAATTTAATGTGGACAAGTGCAAAGTTATGTACCTAGGGAAGAACAACCCAAACTATGGTTACACGATGCAAGGTTCCACATTAGGAACCACCACCCAGGAAAAAGATTTAGGCGTCATTGTGGATAGCATGTTAAACCCCTCGGCCCAGTGTGCAGCAGCAGCCAAGAGAGGAAATAGAATGCTAGGTATCATAAGGAAAGGAATGGAAAATAAAACAAAAAATATTATAATGCCTCTATATCGTTCCATGGTGAGACCGCACCTTGAATATTGTGTGCAATTCTGGTCGCCGTATCTTAAAAAGGATATAGCGTTTTTAACTGGTATAAACTCTTTATTACTGTATGTAATTGATGGTTCATATCTATGTCACCTTGAGGCTGTTTGTTGCCCTCTGGACGGGGATAAGAGTCTGCCCGGTCTGGAGGCCTGCTAATGTTGATGTGGGGCTGTTGGTGACTTGTACTTTTGTTATAAATAAAATGATTAAAAAAAAAAAAAAAAGATATAGCGTTATTAGAAAAGGTTCAGAGAAGAGCCACCAAAATGGTAAAGGGGATGGAAGGATACTCCTATGAAGAAAGGCTAAAAAGGTTAGGGCTCTTTAACCTTGAAAAGAGATGGCTGAGGGGAGATATAATAGAAGTCTATAAATTAATGAACGGAGTGGAACGGGTAAACGTAGATCAATTGTTTATGTTATCAGAATATAGAAAGAATAGGGGACATGCAATGAAGCTACAGGGTAAACTATTTAAGACTAATAAAAGAAAATATTTCTTCACTCAATGTGTAATCAAACTCTGGAATTTGTTACCGGAGGATGTAGTAAAGGCTGTTAGTGTAGCTGGGTTTAAAAAAAGGTTTGGACAAGTTCCTGGAGAAAAGGTCCATAAACCATTATTAAGAAGGGACCCAGGATATCAATGCTTGACCAAGTACAAGCATTGCAGAACCTGTGTCTTTTGGGGAAACTGCTAGGTACTGTGGGACCCTAGCCTGGGCCCTAGGGCTTACAGGCTTAGGGCTGCCTTGTAATGTCCTTAAATAAAGCTTTTCTGACTTTCCCCAGTGGAATTCTGGGACTTTTAGTTAGGCTTTTCTTGAGCAAGGACAAAATGTAGTGTGAGACCGTTGGTAAGGCATACAAGAATATTTATTTTTTTATGGGGATTTCCAAGGCATTAAAGTTCTTCTCCAACACAAAGGATAACTGGCAACTGAGATAAACGGAAACCAAGAGTCCTGCTAACCTTAGCAGCTGTTTTTCAATAAACAAAAGAGTACTCAGCACAGCTTCTTGTATCTCCTTCAAACAAAAGGTAAACTTTCTTCTTGGCACAACTGTTGTTTCCCCCTTCTAAACAAACTTCTGGTAACACACAGCTTCTTTGCTTTAAAAGAAAATTCTCACTTGGTAAAACACATCCTTAGCTTTGGAAGACTATTAGCAGTTACAGAGTTATGCACAATACAGCTTCTCACTCTCTCAGCTCTGCTTAGTAAGGATCAGTCTTCTTTTAAACAGAATGAGCAATCCATTGGAGAGATTCCTAGGTCAGACTCTGGCACATAAGAATTGACCTGCATTTCCTCCTGGGCTAAAGAATGCTCATTGCCTTCTACAGTCTTAAAAGCTTCCTCAGCTTCTCTGTCTTGTAGGAACTTTTGAAACTGGCTCCACAGCAAATCTTTCTGATTGGGTACAGTTACTTTGGGAGAATAAGCCTCTCTCTCAGGGAACACTTGTGCTAATGTTTCTAGTGTTTTTAGCTCAGCTGCTCTGCTCACTGCTGGGGTTTGGCTTTTTCCACTCTCAAGCGTCTCTACCCACCTTCTGGCAGTTGTAGGGCTCAGGTCTGGCTCTTGTACACTAGCTGTTGCAAACTGTTCCTGTTCATCTGTAAGCTGTTCAGCTATACGTCTGTTGGCTTCACTTCTAGGAGCATTTCTCAAACATCCACTGCTTCCTTTTATACTGACCTCTTTCAGCTTCTGGAAGTCAGACTTCTTGTGCCTTTCTCCACTCCTTCTCTCATGAGGTCTCTCCTGAAAGCCTTCCTGGAATCCTTCTTCCTCTCCAGGATCTCCCAGGGCTCTGGGATCTCTCTTCTCACTGGAACCCCCTTGCTCCAGGATCTCTCCTTCTCCTGTGGAAATGACTCTCCCTTCCTTTCTTCCTCTCTGGTCAGAGTGAGGTTTTAAAAACTGTTTCTTCCTTGCCACACCCTTGCCTTCGCACAGGCCTTTCCAATCAGTATCTAAGCCTGCCCCCACTTCAGAGTCTGGGCGTGGCTTAGCCTCAGCAGAGACAGGATTTTTTTCTTTCCTGCTCTGCAAACTCTGTGCACAGCCTGTCTGTCACTTGTTTTAAAGGCCGAAATATGGTTTTCTTCTATCTCCATCTGTTCTTGGCCGCTCTCATCATCACAGTACGTATGACCTAGATTGGCCACTGTTGGAAACAGGATACTGGGCTTGATAGACCTTGGTCTGACCCAGTATGGCATATCTTATCTTATGTTCTTATGTAAAGCAAAGCTCATCTACAATCCAAACAGTATAGAGCTTGTTTGGGTGAAACCAGTTGTGCCGCAGGGAGGAAGGTAGGGAGCACTATGAATTGGTTGAGGTGGAAACTGGAGACAATCTTTGGAAGAAATTTAGGATGCGTACTGTGGTGATGAAAGTGACCAAGAAAGAATGGAAATAGAAGAAAATGGTACTTGTGCCTTTAAAACTACTGACAGTCAAGCTTTGCACAGAGGTTGAAAAAAAGTGAAGCCAAGCCACGCCCTAGCTCTGATGAGGAGGCAGGCTTGCTTACTGATTACGAGCACACGTGCAAAGAGGAAGGTGTGGCAGGAAAGAAAGAGGTTTTTAAACCCGTCTCCAAACAGAGCACGGGGGAGAAGAAGAGAGAGAGCACACGGAGCTTACAGAGTTCACAGAGGAGTTCCCAGGGGGAAGAAAGTTCCCAGGGGGAAAGAGCTCAGAGAGTTAGGAGAGCTGAGAGCCACGAGGAGGCTGACTTCCAGTTGCTGAAGGCTGAAAGCAGAGAAGTAAGCACTCCATATCTGAGAAAAACTCCCAGACCTAAAGCCAGCAGACGGTTAGTTGGAAAGGCTGCAAACCAGCTGGAACAGGTACCTCTGTCCAATATTCAAGACCCTATGCTGAAAAGGTCCAACTGCTAGAAGGTGGGTGGATACGTTCCTTTGGGGAAAGAACTGTAACTCAGCCACAAGCAGGGCAGTAAATGTGGACACAGTAGAGACTGTAAAGCAAGCATTAGAGGGAGGGAAAGCTCACTCCTTGAATGTAAATGTTCATGACCAGAAACAGAAGTTATGGAATGAGTTTTATGAATTCCTACAAGCCAGAAAGTTTGAAGAAGCTGTTGAGTCCAAAGATAAGCCAGCCGTAGTACCAGAATCCATGCAGATTGATTGCTGTGAGTCACAATCCATTCCAGAGGACTCTCTAATGCAGGGGTCTCAAACACGCGGCCCGCAGGCCGCATGCGGCCCGCGAGAGAACATTGTGCGGCCCGCGACGGAGGGAAAGAAAAAAGCCTTGCTTCTGCTTCTGCCGTTGCTGCCGTGGCAGCGGCAGAATCGACTGTCAATTTTTTTTTTTAAACCTGGCTTCTGCTGCTCAAGCAGCAAAATCAGCTGTGCTGCGGTCCCTTCCTCTCTGCCCGGAGATCCCTCATTGTGCTCCATCAGCGTGTGCTTTTCAAGCCGCGAAGAGAGTATTCCCCTCTCGCGAGGCTTGAAAAGTGAATAGGATTAAGCCGCGCGAGAGGGAAATACTCTCTTCGCGGCTTAAAAAGCACGCCGCTGATGAAGCACAATGAGGGATCTCCGGGCAGAGAGGAAGGGGCCGCTGGACAGCTGATTTTCTGCTGCAGCAGCAGAAGCCAGGTGTTTTTTTTATTTACCGGGGGGGGGGGGGGGGGGGGACTGGAAATGGGCTATTGGCCGGGGGGGGGTGTAAGAAAGGAAATGGGCGAATGGCAGGGGGGGTGTGACTGGACAGGGGCTATTGGCAGGGGGGGGTTATGACTGGAAATGGGCTATTGGCAGGGGGGGTGTAGGACTGGAAAAGGGCTATTGGCAGGGGGGGTGTAGGACTGGAAATGGGCAAATGGCAGGGGGGGGGTTATGACTGGAAAGGGGCTATTGGCAGGGGGGGTGTAGGACTGGAAATGGGCTATTGGCAGGGGGGTTATGACTGGAAATGGGCTATTGGCAGGGGGGGGGGTTATGACTGGAAATGGGCTATTGGCAGGGGGGGTGTAGGACTGGAAATGGGCTATTGGCAGGGGGGGGTGTAGGACTGGAAATGGGCTATTGGCAGGGGGGGTTATGACTGGAAATGGGCTATTGGCAGGGGGGTTATGACTGGAAATGGGCTATTGGCAGGGGGGGGGTTATGACTGGAAATGGACTGATGCAGGGACTAGAAGGGAGCGGATGCTGGGTGGGGCTGGAACTAGAAGGGAGCTGATGTTGGGGGAGGATTAGAATGGGATGGAGCTGGGAAAGTGAAATGGAGAGGGGAAAAATATTTTGTCTAGGAGAGAAGACAAATCTACAATTGGCCAGGTATTGGGAGAGTAAGTGGGGATTGAGGATGGAGGGGTAAAATTGGAGTGGATGAAATAGGAATGAGGAAAGAGAAAAAGGAGAAAGATTAGTATGTTAAAGCAGATGTAGAGAGAGAATGGAAAAAAAACTAGGAGAGAAGAAAGGGCAAATGGACAGCAGACGATGGAGAGTTAGCAGAAGACATGAAGAAACCAGAAGAAAGTGGCTGGAACAATTGCAACTGAAAAAAAATGCACAAAAGGTAGAAAAATCTCTCTTTATTTTGAATTTATTAACTGGAATATGTCAGCTCTGGGAAATGTGCATCATTAATGTTTGCGCTTTGTTTAGTACAAGAGGAAATTAATTTATAGTTTTATTTCTACAGTGTTGTTGTACATTCCAAGTTTGGCTTTTGGGGTTCCCAGTTTAATTATTGTCTTCCTGTTTCTAAATCTTTTAGTCTTTCTTTATCCATACTCATTAAAGAGGCATGTTTACTAAAAGTTAGTGTATGGTAACATTATGCAAATATTTATGCAAATGAGGCCCCTTATGCAAATGAGGCCCCGCGTCTTATGCGGCCCCCGGGTTACTTTACAAGTCCTCATTTGGCCCTCAAAGCAATTTGAGTTTGAGACCCCTGCTCTAATGGATTGCTCTCTTTGCTTTAAAGAAGCTTGAAAAACCTGTAAGCAGGGTTAAAAGAAGGTTTTGAAAAGAAGAAAATTACCTTTGCTGAAATTGCTTATAAGGCTGTGCTGTGTTTTGCTTTATTGAAGATAACAGTTTTTGTTAAAGAGACTTGTGCTCAGTTTATCTTCAGTTCCAGTTTCCTTACTTTACTTTTGTGTTATTGGAGAAGTATCCATTGTGTTTGTGTGCCTGAACTTTAATGCGTTTGGAAATCCAAAAAATAAATATTCTTGTCTGCCTCAACCAACGGTTGCACAACTACAGTTTGTCTTTGAGTGTGAATTATCTACTACAAGTCTCAGGGTGCATTGCTGGCGACAAAGAATAAAGTTGCATTTAAGGACAGACGAAAGGCAGCCCATAGCTGTAAGCCTTAGGCCCAGGCTAGGGTCCCACAGTACGCAACAGTATCTTATCATGAAGAAACAGAGTATATGGGGGATAATGTACCAGAGCCTGGAGCATGCTGACATGCCTGGCAGAAGTAATTGTGACTAGAAAAATGGTTTTCCAAGTGAGATGTTTTAATGTAGCAGACCCTAGAGGTTCAAAAGCAGCCTTCATGAGTACTGAGAGAGCAACAACATTGAAATCCCACGCTGGAGCAGGAGGTTTCAGAGGAGGCTTAATGTTCATAAGGCCCTTCATGCAACGAGAGCTAGAGGATGCATGGAAATCAGTTTACCATCCTCTCTATGTAGGTCGCAGCTATGGTGGAGAGATGGCAACAAACTGATGAAGTTTGTAGACCAGAGTTAAACAGGTGACGTAGGTAAGTGAGAACATGTCTGAGGGAACATGTGACAGGGTCCAAACCCTTTGAAGAAGCCCAGTGGGAGAAACAAGTCTATTTAGAACTATATGAGTGCTGTGTTGAGGGGCGCTGAGACCCCTGAAGTATAACTTGAAAATCAGCTGGAATTTGATGGACCGGAACAGCTAGCCGGTCAGTTTTCAAGCAGCTAGGGCAAGTAGTTGAAGGTTTAGATGGAGGAGATGACCATTCTGCTGCGTCAGTAGACAAGGATTAAAGTGGTAGTGGCCAGGGACCTTGCTGAGCCATATTGATATGAGAGAACCATATCTGCCTGGGCCACTGAGGATTGATGAGGATCGGATCGCTCTGCCTGCACAGACCTTGAGTAGGGTGCAAGAAATGAGTGGGAATGGTGAAAAAAGCATCGAGGAGTTGATTCACCCAGGAGATAAGGACGGCATCTGCTGCCCATCTGCATGAGTTGGGACGAAGGGAACAGAAGGAGCGGACAATTGGCATTGTCATCTGATGCAAAAGGATCCACTTCGGGTGTCCCCCAGGCTTGAAAAATGGGGACGAGAATTGAGGGATTGAGAGACCACAAGTGGGGAGCGAGGCATTGACTGAGGGAATCCACTAACTGATTCTGGACTCCGGAACAGTAACTTGCAGTGAGGAAGACTCTAATGGATTGGGCATAGAGTCAGAGACGTACGGCTTTGCAGCAAAGTCAGAGGTAACTGGAGCCAACCTGCTTGTTAATGTAGAACACGGTGACCTGATTATCAATTTGCACAAGGATCGATTTGCTGCAGATCCAAAAGGTGGAAGGTCTGAAAGGTATAGTAGACGGCACTTATCTCCAGCAGGTTGATGTTCAGAGAAAACGTTTTGCTGGACCGACGACCTTAAGTCATGAGATGCAATAGATGACCCCCCAGCCCATACAGGAGGCATCTGTGGTTAGAGTTAGCTGATGCGAGAGTTGCAGGAATGGACGTCCGGCAGAGAGGCTGGAAGAAAGTGTCCGCTACTGAAGGGACTGCTGCAAGGGCAAGGCTGTTGCTTGGGCGGATGCTCAAGTCAAGGCCTTGTCTGTTCCTGAAATGAGCCAATCGTCCAGGTAAGGGTAAATATACAGGCCTCGTCTATGTAGGTGTGCCGCAGCAACCACCAGGCATTTTGTGAAGGCTCTTGGAGCTGAAAAGAGACCAAAGGGTAGAACGCTGTACTGGTAGCAATCAGACTTGAAGCGGAACCTCAAGTATTTCCAATGACAAGGGTGGATCGGAATATGGGTGTAAGAGTGTTTGAGATCTAGAGAAGCGAGCCAGTTGGCCTGTCGCAAGAGAAGTAAAATAGCAACTAGAGACGCCATTTTGAACTTTTCTTTCTTGATATAGAGATTGAAGTCCCAGAGATTGAGAATAGGGCAAAGACCTCCGGACATTTTGGGAATAAGGAGGAACCGGGAGTAGAAGCCCTAGTTCTATTCTTTTTTTTTTTTCCCCCATTTTAATTTTTTTTATTGAGAACTGCACAGGATATTACAACAAACTCAGTGTTCAACAGTAAACATTTTCCCCAAGATATACCCTGCATGAACCATTAACCCTCCCTTGCTAAAATATCCCTCCTATACCACTCCCCCTCTGTATATATTACCCTCACCTACCCCCTCCCCTCCCTCCCACATACAGTCCTCCTCCTCTCCATTTTCCCTTTGGGTATGTCTTCCCCCATTTGCACCCCAATTCACCCCTACTTCTATACAGATATCATACATCCAAACTTACTATGTCTAAGATACCTCAATCCTTCCATTCTTCTTCCACTCCCTATCACTCACTCTCCAGGCTTCCAACCACTGCCACACCCCCTTCCATTGTTCCGCACTCTGCTCCCCTTTTCCCTGCTTCAGCTCAGTCAGTTGATACATCAGACTCACCTCAGCCACTCTTCGAACGAATCCCACCCAACTGTGGCTCACTCGACCCCAGTCAATGTTGAGCTCTCACACATCGTGCTGCCACTATACAATGGTGCAACACCCCCCCCCCCCAAACCCATCTGGAGATATCCTCATCAATCTAATGTAGCAAACAGGTCTCTGGCCTTCTTTGCATCCTATATCCTGTCATACCATGTATCGTATCGATGATCTTTATCCAGTAGGCCTATAGCTTTTCACACTTCCACCACATATGTAACCAATCCCCCTTCTCTGAACATACCCGCCAACATTTGTCATCCTGTCCCTTACCCACTTGCTTTTGTCGTACTGGCATCCAGTACCATCTTAATAACACTTTATAAGCATTTTCCTTTATTTGTGTAGCTACTGATATGTTAGCTACTGTCTGGATTATCTTTTCCCACACTTCCATGGTCCAGCTCTCTCCCAAGTCCTCCTCCCATTTCAACATATACCTCAGTTTAGTGCCCCCCCCCTCCATTAAACCTTTGTAAATTCTGGACAAAACCCCCTTGTGGCCCAGATAGCCTGAGCAAATAATCTCAAAACCCCCTCTATTCTCCGATAGCTCTGACCATACTTTTGGCTGCCTGATGAAACGGCTAAGTTGTAGATATGCATAATAATCACTTTCCTTTAACCCATAGAGATCCTTAAGGCCCACAAACTCACAAACCCCCTTTGTGTTTATTAGCTGGTGGATATGCGTTAACCCCGCTTTGGCCCATCTACGTAAGATATGCACCCCAGGTCCCTGTCCCCTATCGAAACAAGTCTCCAATGTCATTCCTTGTGTATAGCTCTTATCCCCCACCAGCTGTTTTTTATTTTGTTGCCATACGTGCAAACTATGCAAAGTCAGGGGATTTGTGAGTTGAGTACCCATACCCTTAATACCACGCCATATTATTCTTTCCAGTCCCTCTTCCCCTACCAACTCTTTTTCCATTTGGACCCACTGTTTCTGTGTACCTCTGTGCCAATCAGAAATCGTTTTCAATTGCGCTGCCTCATAATATTTCCTAAAATCTGGAACTCCTAGCCCCCCCTCTCCCTTGGGTCGTTGTATTACCATCTGTGCTACCCTAGGGCTCTTCTTAGCCCATATAAATCTATTGACCAGGCCTTGTACCTGTTTTAATTTAGTGAACGGTACCCTAACAGGAAGTGTCTGGAATAAGAACAGCAACTGTGGCACTAGCATCATTTTTACCATTGCTATACGCCCAAACCATGAGAGGTATCCTCGCCCCCACTTATCTAGCCAACCCTCAATCTGCCCAAACATCTTCAGATAATTGAGTTTATATAATGCATCCAGCCTCCTGCTTACTTGAATACCCAGATAAACGAATACTCTCCCTGGCCCATATAAATGGATATTGCTTTTGCAATTTTTCTTTTACCGCACCTGGCACAGCTAAATTTAAAATCTCAGATTTTGTCCCATTAATTGTAAATCCTGACATTTTACCATATTCTTCCAACTCCCACATTACTACTGGGATGCTGATCCTAGGTCTAGCCACACTTAATATAATAATGTCATCCGCAAACAAAGATATTTTATATGCACTCCGCCCAACTTTTATTCCCATTATATCAGCCCGCTCTCTTACCCGCTGTGCAAATGGTTCCAGTGCTATAGCAAAGAGTAGCGGCGATAGGGGACATCCCTGTCTTGTTCCCCTCCCCTGCTCAAAAAAACCAGAATGGGCGCCATTTACCCTCACACATGCTTTTGGCTGATGATACAGCCTGCACTCAATTTATGAACTCCTTCCCCAGCCCCATTTTATCCAATACCTGGAAGAGAAAAGGCCACGACACCTGGTCGAAAGCCTTTTCAGCGTCCAGCGACAGGAGCAACGCCTCCTCCCCGCTTTGCTCAATGGCCCATATAATATTTAATATCTTCCTAATGTTGTCCGCTACTTGTCTCCCTGGGATAAATCCCGCTTGGTCCTGGTTTAAGCGCTTCCCTATTACCTTATTTAAGCATGTGGTAAGTATTTTAGCTAACAGTTTAGCATCTAAATTTAACAGCGAGATAGGCCTATATGAAGAATAGTCTTGTGGATCTTTCCCCTCTTTATGTATTACAGTAATACCCGCCCAACCCATCATTCCTGCTAGGACCCCTCCCTCCCTTGGTAAATTAAATAACCTAACCAAGGGTTCCATTAATATCTCCCCAAAGTTTCTATAGAAACGCGCTGTAAGTCCATCCAATCCCGGTGCTTTGTCAATCTTCAACTGTTTTATTGCCCTCTGCACCTCATCCCCTTGTATGGGCTTACAAAGTTCCTCTTGCTCCCCCTCCTCCAGCTTGGGTAAGTTTATGGAGTCTAGATAACTCTGCACTCTCTCCCTCTGTGGGGCGTCCTTTGCTTTGTATAGCCCCTGATAATATTCCCGAAAAGCTTCTCGAATCTCCCCATCCTTAGTCACCAGTTCCCCTCCCTGCTTTCAAATTCTCATTATATGGGAGCGCAGACTCCTTTGTTTCAATTTCTGCACCATATATCTCCCCGTTTTATTACCTCCCTCAAAAACCTCCTGTCGCAAAAGCTGCATCTGATATCGTATCTTGTTGGCCTGCATATCATTTATCTGCGCTCTTACTGCCAACACCTGGCCTCTATATGCTCTCGTCTGCCCCTGCCCATCCAATTCTTCCAGTCCCATCAATTGTTCTCTCAAGGCCTGCTCCCTTCCCTTTTTTTCTTTCCTTTTTCGTGCCCCCCACTTAACTAGTAAGCCCCTCACCACTGCTTTATACCCATCCCACACCCCTCCCCATT
Source organism: Ichthyophis bannanicus (assembly GCA_033557465.1). NCBI lineage: Eukaryota > Metazoa > Chordata > Amphibia > Gymnophiona > Ichthyophiidae > Ichthyophis > Ichthyophis bannanicus. The sequence goes on from CM066042.1 coordinate 78,813,184, forward strand.
ATCATTCCATTTGAAATATTCCCTCATTTCTCTCTCGATATCCTCCCGGACCCTCCCATCTTCTAATAATGATTCATTCAGCCTCCAGAATTGTATGCCTTTTCCCTCACCCTCCATTCTTAATCGAACCGCAACGGGTGCATGGTCCGACCAGGTGACAGTGTCCATCTCCGCCCCCGTGATCCTACCTCCCACCTCCTTTGATACCCAAATAGTATCTATTCTCGAGTGGGAACCATGCACTGGTGAAAAATAGGAAAGTTGGCTCTTCCCTGGGTGTTGAAATCTCCATGCCTCTATCGGGCAGTGCTGTGTGACACTGTTACCATATCTTTTCCTATCCGCCATTTTGCTCTCTCTTTTCCCCGTGGCATCTCTATCTGGGTGTCAGGTTACATTGAAATCACCTCCACAGATCAAAATACCCTCCCCCAATTTCCCCACCTCCTCACTCAGTTTTGTCCAGAATTCACTTTGCGCTCCTGTGGGTGCATATACATTCGTTATACAGTACCAATCGGTCCCCACCTGCAAACGCACCAACACATATCTCCCCGCTTTATCCCGCACAATCGATTGTACTTGCATCTTTAACCTTGTATCAATCAGTATGGCAATCCCCCCCCCTTTTTTTTCTTTTCTACTGTATTAGATGCATGTATGCAAACTCCATAACCCCTGGGTTTAACCAGGTACTCTGTTGCTCTTGTCAGATGCGTTTCCTGTATCAATACTATCGCTGCCTTCTGATGTGCTATTTCTGTATACAATTTTTGGCATTTAAATGGGGAATTAAGCCCCTTAACATTTAAAGAGACTATTTTTAGCTCACCTTTATTACCTTGTTCCCCCTTATTCTCCTAACCCTACCAGATGTAGCTCTGACCCCCCTCCCCCCTCTAACCCCCTTCCTCTCCCCTGTCCATCCTAAATCCTGTCCCTTTTCCCCCTCTCATAAAGAGAGATTCATCCTCGGGGTAATGGTGACTACATCTCAGCCTTTGCCTGTCCCTACCCCTCCATTCCATTGCCCCCCTAAACCCCTAGCCCCATCCCTTATTCCCATCCTGCCCTTCTCATCCCTTCTGCTCCCTTCCTCCTACATCCCACCCCTTACCCCCTCAGTTTACCCCCTACCTTCCCCCTTACCAATCTCCCCAGCTACTCCTCCTCCCCCGCCCCCTCAACCCGCTTAGCCCTAGCTTATTTACTACAGACATCCCCCCCTCCGATTGCTGCTGATAATATTGTACACACTGAATGAAAGTCCTCATTTTCATTCCGCTCTGTTCTTCGCCACCCGCACACCTGAGCTCTCTCGATTCAGCCTCGCCAGTCTTCGGCCTGCCACTGGTGCCCTGTGCCAGAGTAGATCTTTCCTCTCTGAAGTGGATGTTGCTGTGACCGCTGCTGTACCTGTGGGCATCTTCGCCTCCTCTGGAAGATTGGTTAAACCCAGTTCTTTGAGTACTTTCCAGGTTGCCTCATGTCAGCACCCGTCTCGACCTTCCCTTCACTGTGATCAACAAACCAAAGGGAAACAGCCATTTGTATCTCATGTCCTCCCTTCTCAGATATGCTGTTACCTCCTTGAGGCTTCTTCTGTGCTGTAACGTTCCGAAGGAAAGGTCTTGGAAAAATTCCAGCTTATGTTCGTCCCAGAGAAACTGTTTCGTTCTCCGCGCCGCCCACAAAAGTCTCTCTTTAAGTTTAAACGAACTGAGACATGCTACTATATCTCGGTGCTTGTCGTCTTTTGCGGGGCCCAAGCCTCTGTGTGCTCGCTCTATTTGCAGGGGCTCTCCTTCACCCCCTTCCCTCCTGGTCTGCAGTTGCTAGTAATGAGCGGAATATTTTTGCAATCACCTCTTCACAGTTTTTCTATTTAGGATCTTCTGGGAAATCGCACACTCTTATATTGCATCTCCTGGATCTATCCTCCAGGTCTTCCATTTTCATCTGCTGCTCCTCTTGGGCACACTTGAATTCCTCTAGTGCTGCCCTTTGTTGCTCCATCTGCAGCTTCGTTTCTTCCACACAGTTTCCCATGTCCACTCTATCCTGTTTCAGGGCTTGTATGGTCTCTTTTAATTCCTTTTTTACCCCACTTATTTCCAAGCTTAATCTCGTCTTTCAGCTCAGTTAGCCAATCCTTTAGCATAGCTGCCACCTCTGCACTACCTCCCCACTCCAGCTCCTCCTCGGATTCATTCGAGCTGACCGGCTGTAGTTCACCCACCTTCTCCCCCTCTTTTCCACCTTTGGGTGTTGCATATGAAGAGCGGAACTCAGCCAGTTTCCTCCTCACCGACTGTCCGCATTTATTTTTCTCCATCTTTGCTCGTGTCCCCCAGGTTGTAAAAACTAGGTCACCCCAGTAATTCCTGGGGTTGCTCCCACCACTGCTGCCTTTTCCGCTCTCCTTTGGGGGCTCCTTCTCAAGGTGCTGTCTTACCACAATATCCCCAAATTTCAGGCAATATTCTGATAATGCTTTCTGTCCCCTTAGGGGCTCTCTCACCTCCCAGAGACTCAGAGCCTCCTTGGTTCACTCAATCCGCTGCTTTTCACCGCCTCTATTCGACACTATCCCACTGCTGCTCAGCTCGGGCTTCCCTCTGCAAGCTCACTTGGTACTCAGTCGCACTCACTCTTACCCCTCTGGGCTCGGCCTCCTCTGTCTTCGCCGTGCACTGTGGCCCACACACTGACTCACCAGCATGTTCGCCTTCCTTCAGCCCCCAGCACACTGCTGCTCTCTTATCCACCTCTCAATTTGCGTATCGGGCGGTCGTCAGGGCTTCTCAACTTCCCAGCGGCAATCAGGCCATGATCCGGTCTCTCAGCACCGCGGCTCCCACATGTGACTCAAAACCCTGCGTCCTCTTCCCCTCTGCAGCCCACTGTGGCAATCAGCTCCAGCACTCTCTCCACCACTATGCGGTAGCCTGATAACTGCCCTGTCTTCACTGTCTGGCGACCTTGCCTCTCCGATCGCGCTGTCCAGCACCTAACTCACTGGCTCCCTGGTGCCCAGGCCTCCACGATCATCTGCCACGTGCTCCCTTGCACGGTCGCGCTACTTAGTCGGCTCCCACTCTGATGTCAAGCATCGCGATGCTTTTGCCTCCTTCACTCTTTTGGATGTCTCCTCCACCATTACCCCCACATTTTCACTTCCCTTTGCCTCCGTTTAGTTGGGGAATTTCTCCTTTGATGCAGGCCTGGTGGCAGAGCTCCCTCTTCACGCCGCCATTCAGCCCGATGACGTCACCGGAAGTCCCTAGTTGTATTCCGATTCCAGTACAGCCTTGATTGCATGGCTATAGAGTAAGGTCACTATCTCTTCCTCCAGAATGGGCAGGTGAAGGGGAGGAATCCTGCTTGGCGGGGCTAATCCCCGAGGGGTGGTGGCTGAGAAATTGAGTTTGTAACTGGATTAAATGATGCTGAGAACCCAGTGACCTGTGGTGCTGGACTTCCAGACTTCCTGGGAGTACTGGACTTGCCCTCCTACTGGTAGATACTGTAGTCAAAAACGGAGGGTCGCCTTGGTGGGTTGCACCAAGGCGACTGCTGGTTGCTTTCAGTCTCTTTGTCTGGGGTGTTGGGTATACGCAGATGCAGTATACGCTGTGGTTGAGACAAAGAATAAAGCTGAAAACACCGCCAAGGGTAATACTGCTGAAGTACTGATAATGATATGCTCTCCGGTATTGAGGGTAGTGGGACTGCTGGACTGGCTCCGGCGGTTGAGCTGAAAGTTCCCACACTGTGGAGGAGTGGTCCTTCAGTTCTAAGATACAGGAGGCTGTTTCAGAAGTGAAGAGGCTATCTCCCTGGCAGGAAGCGTCAGCCAAGCAGTCATGAAGATCCATTTTATTTATTTTAGTTTTAAAGCAAGCAGTTTACAAGTTCTATTTTTTTGGTTCATAAGAATTCTGCCCGGTTAGCTGTAATTGGATATCTTATAGTTCAGCCCTTTTTGAGTTTAATATATTTAGTATGGATTTTAAAGATATCCTAAATCAAAGCTAGGAGTTATGAAAAAATATAGCAAGTATCTGGTTAATGCGAATACATTTTTACATCTTACATCTCTTTTTATAATTTGATATTATACAGGCAGACTTACAGTAAAACATAATTAAGCTAAACCAGATAAAATAACTGATTTAAAATACTTAGAAATATAGCTTTTGAAAAATTTTTTTCTGATATTCAGCACATATCATACCAAAACCTTCAAAGGAAGGTTAATCCTTGGAAGTGATTTTGATCCTTCAGCTTCTTGGACAGGGGTGGCGATACCCTAGGTAGTGGTTCCCAACAGTTTTGGTTGTGTGGACTCTTTAGTAATGTCCAAAATGTTCAGGGATGCCTCGAGTTCATCCCCACCACTCTTCCTGGACCGCCTCTCCTCAGCACCAAACCTGACCCCACTAGTGCTCTCTCTCTTCCCCTTCCTATCTACCCTCCCAACCAATCCCCACCAGTCTCAATATCTTTCTCTCTTCCTTCCCCAGCCAGTTCCCTCCAATCTCTCACTTTTTTTCTTTGCTGCATCATGCAAATCTCCTGTAATGGTCTCAAGGACCCTCATGGGTTCACAGATCATTATAGTTGAGAACCACAGCCCTAAAGGAAGGAGCACATCCAGGAAGATAAACAGCCAGCAGGAAGGAATCTTACAATGGGCAACACGTACAATCTGTTCAGGTTCTTAATGGGGGCTCATATTCCTTTATCAGAAGAAAGCCTCGTAGCACCTGTAAAATGTTAAGGGTTTTGGACCCCAGTTTTCCTGACTAACAATCACAGAATGCCAACGGTTGCCCTGGTAAAGGAACTGGTCAGGAGAGGCGAGCTTGGGCCTTTGCAGTACAGCACAGTTACTTACCTGTAACAGGTGATCTCTGGGAACAGCAGGAATAAGTCTTCACATATGGGTACGTTGGTACTGACGGAGTCTGCGCGGGAACGCTTCCCAGCGTCCAATCAAAGAGCTTTTGGAAGCATCCCACCACGACTGCGTGCTGCCTTCCCGCTTTTCCCAACTGCCTCTCCTCAGTTAAGTTTTAAAGCTGAGACAAAGAGAGAGAGAAAGGAAAGGAAAGATAGAGATACAACTCTTGGGGAGGTGGGTGGGTTGTGAAGACTTATTCCTGTTGTTCCCAGAGATCACCTGTTACAGGTAAGTAACTGTGCTATCTCCAGGAACAAGCAGGAATGAGTCTTCACATATGGGGACTCCCAAGCTAAGATGCCTGGAGTCCCAGCATGTCATAGGTTGGAACATGCTATCCCCCACAACACCAGGCATCCTGAGGATGGAGGGTAGGAGTTGAAGAAAGAAAGGTGCTGTGGAACAGCTAACCTAGCATAGGACTGCAGACAAGGAGTCCATGTGCGGATGATAATTATCATCAATGATATTGAAAGAAATATTGCAATATGGACCTCCCCTAATAGGATTACACAGCAGTAAGGAGGTTCATGGGATCTACTGGGGAACCCAGTAGAGGAACCTCAAGGAGGACCTCACTGTGAAGTGGAGGTAATAAACCTGTAGGAAAAACAGTGGAGGTCAGATTCCTGAAAGGTAAGAGGGGACCCCGGTAATAACTGGGGTAGTACCAAAATCGGTGGGCCTTCAGCGGAAGGCTTTATGATAAAAGCCAAACTCTTTTGGCGACAGAGTGGCTCACCCTTGGGAGCAAAAAGAGAAGGCCGACCGAATTGGACAAACAGGCACAGTCCTTGTGGGAGGAAAAGATATGGAAACCCCTTGTATCCCAAAAGAAAGGACAAACGCCTGAGGCGTTAGAGCCTGTGATTAGCTGAAGATACACAATGTCTCCTAACTGGAGTCAGCTAGGAGAGATACTGGAACATGGAGAGCTTCAGAGGTACCTAAACCTTAAGGTTATGGTGGAAGTTGTTAACTACCACAGAAGTGGTTGTGAGTGTAGAACCCCCAAACATGCTGGACAGCATAGGTATGGGTAAAGCCCATCTGTCAGAATCATATAGCCATACGAGCCTCGACAGTCAGGTAGATAAATGCAGAATACATATCTACCGATAATAAAATATCTCGACAGATATAGATATAGATATACGTATAAGAATATATCTATAGTGAGATATGAAAGGGCATAAAATACACACAAATGATAGACATAGACATCTGTAAGATGTATACTATAGATATGAATATATATAGGCCTCTATATGAGTGTCTGCAAGAAGCAGACAGAGATATGCCTACAGAACGGTATTCACATAGGAAATGTGGAGAGGAAAGATTCATCTAATAACAAGAAGGTGGAACCTACTTGAGAAGATATATAGAGAATCTATTCCCACTGGTTATGGCTACAGGGATGCTAGCTAGTGAAATAACCAGAATGGTTACGTGAAAAGCAGAGGATGAAATCAGTCTGCAGCCAGCAAGTCCCGAGTATTCCAGAACTCTAGCATGGTAAGTGAACAGAAGACGCATAAAAATGAGATACCATGCTGACCTGCTTAAGGGCAAAGAGGTATCATGCGTTCTTACCATGAGGACGAGCTGCAAGGAGAAAAGCATATTCCCAATTGGAAATAGTATGGACCAAAGCAGGGAATTGGCAACTCCTTAAGCTTTCACATAAGAGAAGGCTTATGTCCTTTATATTAAAAAGGAGATAGTGAAAAAAGGGAGAACCTTTCTAGTCATGGGACACATGACTGAAAAAGCCTTTTCCAACCATCTAGGATAGCTGTTGGAGAAAAAACCCTCATGCTCTCTAGCAAGGGCCCATAGTGGAGAGCTTCTCTGTAGAATTGCAGAGAGCATGATGCAGGAGAATGAGGAGATAGAACTGGCTGCTGGAGATCCAGTACCTATGTCAACTATGCTGCCAAACCCAGGGGAATGGATATGGCAGAAAGAGAAGACAATCCAACAAGCTTGTAGTGAAAACATTTCCAAGACAGATGACAGCACTGAGTTGGAGCCACTACTAAGACCAGACAAAATGTTAGTGGAGGACAAATCTGGTTGCTGGTGGACAAGAACCAGTGGTCCAAACATTAAGGCTCCTGCATTGGCAGCTGCTTGCCAGACAGCAGAAAGAATCTTACTGTTTAAAAACAGAAAGAACAGACAGAACAAGAGTAGAAAACTCTGGACATGTCTGATGAACTGCCTCAAAGCAAGATTGAAAAAGAGGAGTCAACTCAGAGAGGAGAACTCCGCACTGGAAAAGTAACAAAACTAGAGAGGCTGAAGAAAAGCCCTCCAGTGAAACAATACCGCTCTTAGAGAGGAAAAGCTTGGTAAGAGGGTAAAGAGAATGGAGCTGAAGAAGACTTACAAAAGGAGTAAGTCTATAGAAAGGAAAAAAAAGACATGCTGGCACAGGAAACTATCGTTTGATAGTGGTTAGACCTCTTTCCCTAGCAGGAAGGAGAATCCTGTGACCTATAAGCATGAACATCCTGACAGCTCATAGAACATAGAAAAAAATGGATGTCTTTTGGGAAGAGATCCATGTCTAGGATTTAGAATGACAGCAGTGGATTGCCTCTATTGAGAAGAAGCAACTGCAGATTCTAAACCCAAGAGTCACAAGCATCTGATGGAGATTGATCAGAAACCCTGTGGTTGCTGGGTTTGCTGAGCCTGGTGAGAGGTTGAATTCTGCAGACCAGGACGATGCTTCCCTTGTTTGGGAACATCTGTATGATGGGCAGATGATGCATAAAACCTTCTTCTCCTATGGGAAGAAAGTTTGGCAGGACATTTCCTACCTACTGGGACAGAAGAAGGTGCAGAACAGCCCCTAGGAACAGGTAAGTCAGTGGACAACTGAGTAACCTGACGTAAAGACTCCTTGTTGAAAAGATCGTCTCCAGTGCAAGGAGTATGTCCCGGTCTTTGCTGTGCCCATTTGTCCAAGTCTGAAGCTTGGAGCCAGGCTCTACGTTGTGCCCCTATAGTTATAGCAGAAGTCCTGCTAACAGACTCAAAAGAGTCTAGGGAAGCACGAGTAAGAAACCAAGAGATATTCTGAAGATTCTTAAGCAGTGAAGAATAGCCTGCACTCTTGGACTCGGGAAGGGAAGGAGTCAAAATATGTAATTGCTTTGTGACCTCCTCAAGAGATAGACTCATATAAAAAATATATGAGAGAATTCTTGCAGAAAGCATAGATGTCTGGAAGGTTCGACGTCCAAAGGCATCTAGTGTCTTAGACTCACGACCTGACGGATAAGAAGAGTGCTTTTTCTTACTCTTTACCCGCCTCACTGCTGATTCCACTACTATGGAATGATGAGGAAGTTGAGTCTTTTGAAACCCTGGAGAGGGGGGCACCTGATATAAGAGATCAGTTGCTCTGGAAGGTGGGGGTACCCCTTAAAGGTGTTTCCCACATTCCTAGAAGGAGATCCTGCAAGGAATGATGCAAAGGAAGCATTATGTTCTCCTTTGCTTTGGTAGAAACAGAGCCTTGTGCAGGATTATGTCCCGGGATAGGAATGGCAAGAGATCTTGCTATATCCAGGAGGAAACTCTGAAAAGAGGGATCTCCAACGGGAATTTCCTTTGGACAGGTTAGATCTGAAGAACTAGCCTGAGCATCGAAAGAGCTATCCAAATATATAGGAATAGAAGATCCTGCACGGTGCAGTGTGGAATCCTTAAGGGATGGTCGCCGGTACTGGCTGTCAGGAGCAGCGACCATCAGTACCACATCGTCCATGCCAGGTATCGACTCCAAGCTTGGTATAGAAGGGAGCGATCCTGTTGAAAAAAGCATGGCAGGAGTTGGCCACGATGCTACTGTGGATACCGGTACCGATGCCAATACTGGTACCGATGTCGGAGCCGAGCCCGATAGAGACATCGGAGCAGTCATCGGTGACAGTTCAATTGGTACCGAGGTAACTGAAAACCTCTGGCCGCTATCCTCGGTACTGAGCCTCCGGTATCGATTGGTGTCGGTACCAAAGCGTATTGGTACCCAGTCTTCCAGACTAGAGATCGATTCCAAACTCGGCATCGAGGGCAAAGAGCCCGATGAGCGAAGCATGGAAAGCACCGACTGTAAAGGGTAATGAGGACTTCGGTACCGTGTCTGATACCGGTGGATGAAGGTCAACCAGTGGCAACTGAAACGGCCTCGGGGGAACCGAGAGTTGCGGATCCGAATCATCGGAACCGAGCCTTCGGTACCGCCGAGAGCCGGTACCAAGGCGAGTCAGTTAACCAGTCCTCCAGACTGGAGATCGATTCCAGACTCGGCATCGAAGGAAGTGAGGCTATCGATGCACGTCTGGAGGGTACCGACATCGGTGGTAGTATCGGTGCTGGTACCGATAACGGAAAGTCAGTCTGGAGAGTATCCACCGGTCCTGAAGGCACCGAGGACGCCAGATGACCATCCCTGATGAGGAGTGTTTCAGCCAACACCAGTGCCGATGCCGGGGTATCGGTACCGCTCGAAGCGGATGCCACCACCGGACACGGCTCAGGTATGTTCTGTGAGGGGTGAACCCCAGGAACAACCTGAAACCCCTCAAACGCTTTGGAGACTGAAGACTCCCGCCGGGGTTTTGAAGCCAGTGGGCCCTCGAGGGCAAGGCCGGAGCAGTCTACATGCTGTGCATGAGACCTACCACTCAAGGGCTGGCTAGTCTTAACAGACTGTTTGTGGGTTACCTGATCCTGTGTAGAAAAAGAAAGGGATGATGCCCCGAAGTTGGAGGGAAACCATGTATCGAGGGAACCTCGATGTTGAAAACCTCTTCTCACCAAACTGTTGTCAGGACCCAAGCAGGTTAGACACCGACTTCGAGGGTCTAAAAATAAAGTTGTACCGCCACAGTTTGAACATTTCTTGGAGAAAGTGGCTGGCGGTTCCATGAAGGAAAAAAAGAGCCCTAAAAGACCTAAGAAACCGTGAGACACTATGAAGAAAAAATATCCCTTGAAAAAGGAAGATTTTACAAGAAAAGAAAACACCAGCGGTACCGGTGGCGTCAGGGAAGACAGCCGCGACCACAAGAAAACTAAAGAAATAAAACAAGAATTTTCTGCGGTGACAAGAGGACGTCCTGCCGGCTCCGCAGAAAATGAAAACTGAGGAGAGGCAGTTGGGAAAGTCGGGAAGGCAGCACGCAGGCGTGGTGGGATGCTTCTAAAAGCTCTTTGATTGGACGCTGGGAAGCGTTCCCGCGCAGACTCCGTCGGTACCGACATACCCATATGTGAAGACTCATTCCTGCTTGTTCCTGGAGATAGAGGGGGAAAACATTTCTTCCTAAAAAGGCTACTTTCTGAATGCTTTCATCTTTTGTACTCACTTTGTAAGGCATCTCTCCCGTATGTAACACCATATGCACCCGTAACTCCATCTTTTTCTTAAATATCTCCTGACACAGTGAACAAGTAAAGACCTGCAGTGAAGGAAAGTTCAGTATTATATAATCTTATCGTTAAAACAACCTCCCGTGTGAAATTAAAAGGCAGCCTAGCTTTGTTACTACTCATTCATTTACTTATTTAACATGCTTAATCTGATTTATGTAATAACTGCAGGGCTTAAGAAAACTGTTCTAGTGAACACCTACAGCCAATCAGGTTTCAGAATATTCACAACAAATATGCACAAGATAAATCTGTATATCCTAGACTCTGTAAATGCAAATTTCTTTCATGCATAATCATTGTGAGAATCCTAAAATCCTGATTAGCTCAGGGGTAACCACCAGGACAGGTTGGGAAAACCTAGAAATGCATCGTCTGTGGAATATAGTTGTTATACCCCTGGCCACTGAATTGTATTTAAATGTTTCTTTTATACCGCCCTTCAGATTATCAAGATGGTTTACATATTAATATGTTTGAAGTGATGCTCGGATCTGTGCTCCAGTCTTCCACTGAGACAGCAGGACTACAAATCCCAAAGTGCACTGTACTGAAGGCCCTCCATATTGAAAGCTATCCCTGTAGATATGTAAGACCAAAGCAAGAGGTTGAAAAATGTAGATATAAATTACATACATAAATCGGTTGATTAGCACTATACAACTTTAGGAGAATAAATGTATTTTACAATACCTTTTGATCCACAACAACAAATGGTAAGTGCCCTGAACTCTGTTCCATCCCTGAATATTGAGGATGTGCAGAGACAAGAAAAATTGGGTTGGTTTTCAGCATTTGTTCATGGATTATGTCTGATTTTCGAGCATTTTGCAGCTTGTTTCACATATTTGTTTTAAAAGGGGAACTTTTAGTGCAAGCTGTCTTGATCTAATACACACTAACCAATGAATCATGCTAAGTTGATTCATTTAACGCACAATATGTTTAGTGTCTACTAAATTTAAGGCACACTAATGAATGTACTTCTAAATATGACTACCTGCTGGGCTGTTGGGAGCCCAGGGCCCTACATAAGAGAAGGGATCAGAAAACGGCTCATTGCAGTGCCTCTGGAAAGAAATATTTTTTCAAAATATTTCACTATACATCTGGCAGAGGGCGATGGAGAAGTGAAGAAGGGCATTTCTACACAGACATCCCATGTGAAAGCTGTCTAACACACTATTTGTTCTCTCTTTAAGGTATCAACTAGTTCACTTAGGAATGTGCTTTAATACAAGTACCTGTTCTGATCTACTCATGCAGTTTCTGGCTTCATGCTCCAAGAGGTTGTCTTTTCTAAAATAACATTTCCCACATTTGGAACATTTAAAGGGCTTCTCTCCTGTGTGCTTCCTGAAAATGACAGTAAGGCAGTATTGGTTAATTAAATTTTTCCTGGCCAGCACAAACCATGCTGGACTTTTTCTTAAACCACTCAAATCTCGAAACACATGTAATGAGGACAGTCACCAGGCACAGTTATTAGTTCCCAGAAGATTAGCTAAACGAGCAAGCATTCAAGACAGGGCCATCCCAGAAAAGAGAAGTCCAAATAAATGTAAAATCATGCTAAATAAACTAACAACTACCATTCATCACTCTCCTTTACAGCAGGTTATATCAGATCTGAAAAGATCAGACAGAAACAAAACTTCTTTATAAAGTAGATCCATTTAGTAAAAGAGAACAATGCTGGTAGTTAGAATATTTTTAACAACAAATTCTCATATGATACTTGGTGCTTCTATGATTTGAAGATCAGAGTTCTACTAGCTATAGTATAGGTCCAGGAGAAAACTGGAATCTAAGTAGGCTGTGGCATCTTTTAAAAGGACTAACAGAGAAAACAAAAAGTGAGAGAGAACTTAGTCCATAAGCTTTTAACACCTCAGAGACCATCCAAAGGGACTTCTACAATCTTGAAAGCCCACAGATTACATCTCTAGATATCACAATCTACCAAGATTCCTGTACTTCAGCAAACTATTATTACACTTACTCAAAGTAAACTTTCCATAAGAACATAAGATATGCCATATTGGGTGAAACCAAGGTCCATCAAGCCCAGTATCCTGTTTCCAAGTGGCCAATCTAGGTCACAAATACCTAGCAATTTTCCTAAAAGATAAGTTCCACAATGCTTGTACTGGGGCACGCAGTGGATTTCCTGGGTCGCCTTTAATGGACTTTTCCTCCAAGAACTTGTCCAAACTTTTTTTAAACCTGACTACACTAACAGCTTTTACTACATCCTCCGGTAACAAATTCCAGAGTTTGATTACATAGAAACATAGAAATATGACGACAGAAAAAGACCACATGGCTTATCTAGTCTGTCCTTCCATAACAGTCCCCTTTTACCTTTAGAGATTCTCTGTGTTTGTCCCATGCTTTTTTGTAATTTTTGAATTACAAGTTGTGTGAAAAAATACTATTTAAGACTAATGAGAGAGTATTTCCAAAATACTACAGAAAATGTATTAATGGAAAGAGCTTCATGAAACATCATTCCAGCATGTCTGTGCAAAGGAATAATCAGCAAAAGCATTTAAACAAAGAGAAATTTTATATCCTAAAATTAGTGTATAACTTACCGCACAATATTTTTTTAGCAAAAAACATTCAGTACTCTTGAAGAACCCTGGTGCTTTTCAATGCATTCTTTCATTCGGTGCATATACATCATGATTTCAATTACATTAAGCAGGAATACATTATGGCTTCAAATGCAGAATGTTTACCTGTTGTGCACTTTCAAATAGTATTTACTGAGGAATTTCTTGTGACATGTAGGACACTCCACTGGCATGTTTACGCTTTTGCGGTTCACAAGATTTGTTCCCTCTAATGATCTAAGGCCAGAGGAAAGATCCAAACGAGGTGTTTGTTTTACTAGGCACAGCCTCCTTTTAGTACCAACCGTCTTTTTTAGAGGCATGTAATCTTCATCCGTTTGTTGCTGAATGTTTCCATATGTTTCCACTGTCATGTCATTTTGGACTTCGACAACTTGCATTTCCCACTGTGATGGAACAGGGATCCAATTATCTAAAAGTCACTGCATACTTTAAATAAAAGCTTTATTGGACTATTAAATAATACATTGAAGCAGTTAAATTCTGTAGCCTAAGACAGCGCGTTTCAACATTTTTTTATTTTGTGGCACACTTTTGCGTTTGATCAGGCCTCATGGCACACAAACCTCACTGCTCAATCCCTCTCACTGGCAGAAGGAGATCAGCACTTTTACCTGTGGGTGCCTCAGTCAGCTAAATTCAGTCTTACATCTAAACATACGAGGGCAGTAGATCATGCAAGATGGAAGGGCTGCATGCATTCGGAAACCAGAATGAAGCCAGCAGAGGTGCCACACAGTTAAGTACTGCTGTGCCTGTCTTACCAATGGGAACAAACAAGGGGGACTAGTCTTATCAGATTTTTGGTGGGCCAATCTGGGAAATTTGTTCCCTCTAAGTGCTAATAGTGAGTGATTAGTTCAGTTTGGAGGATGAGAGGAGTCCTGTAGACTCGCTCTATGAAAAATATTTTTAGGTATTTTTGGAGAATAAATTACTACAAGTACATTTTTTAAGATTTGCTACTGCAAAATATTTTTTGGCTCGATACAAAAGCCTCAGGGCGAGTATATCCTGCCTACAAAACAGAATGCACCAGAACAAAATCAGATTAAACACAATCAAACTGTTCCCAACGTATAAATTCTGTTCAAGTCAGAACTTTTGCACTGTGTTCCAGAGCACACTCCAGTTTACTGCAATCCAGCTATCACACACTGCAATCACTAACCTGAAAATAAAATATTTCCTATCTCTAAGATAGAAGAGAGAGACTGGAGCAGGGAGAGTAGGGGCTCTACTTCGATCTGCAGTGTTTGCTCCAATCACACTGCTCTCTAGCTATCCCAGAAGGGAATGGGGTGCATTAGAGTAAAGAAAAGCCACTTTCCCTCCTATCTGCTCTAAACATTTCCCATTCGCTGGTCTCTACATTTTGCTTGGGAGGAAATAAGAGTTGAAACTGGAAGCAAATGGCTATTCTCTGGAGTACTGCACGAGTCCATGCCCAGCTACAACTCTGGCTGTCGCCACCAAGGCACACTGGTTGAGAAGCACTGGTCTAAGGCATCTTCTTAATCATAACTGGTCAAATTCCTTGAATTAAAATAAACCCCAGTGCCTACAATAAATATTGCAGGCTACTGTAGGAGAGAACCGAGGGAATCGATACTCCAGGAAACAGCATTTCAAAACATACCGAATTCTCAGGCATTGGTGTACTTTGGTGGGTATTTATATGGCAGTTTCAGCCCTTTGAGTTTGTGTGTTTCAAGTCTGTTCTGCAGATGCACTGGAGGGATACACTGTACATACAGCTATTAGGAATTAGTCTTCTATTCATGTATACTATGTCCCCTTCAGCATCTCTGCAGTGTTGCCACTGGGGTACTGGAGAGCCATAGCATAGATGGGAAATCAGGCAAGGAAGGCAAGGTTCCTGGTGCTGGGTGGTTCACTATTATTTTCAGGGAAAAATGGGGTTACATCTAGATAGACTGTGGGCAACTAGAAACAAAACAAAAACAATCTTTTTTATCTTACCGTCACTTTATGATAGGCTTTCCTACTCATACATATATACGTTAGCTAGTTTTCTTTTTATTCCCATATACTATGCATACGAAAACACCTTATACATAACACATGTCCTAAAATTAACTACTGACCAGTCAATAGTTCATATAGCTAGCAGGAACTTAAACTTCATTTTTATGATCTAATTTTAAATACAGTAATACTGTATAGCAAAGAGACACAATGGAATTACCTACATCACAGCAATGCGTCACCATCCAGGATTAAATGAATCACACACACATACTAAATATTGATTGTTCAAGGAATTAATAGCTGAAAAAAATTACTATTTAGGGATGGAGAATGGAAAGGAAGTGAACAACTACTGTTAAATTTATTTATTAAAATACTGGTCTAGTGAGAAATACTGGGCCAGACTCAGGTACCAAATAGACCAGTTATAGATTTATGTTCACCACTAAGAGACCCAGTGAAATCAGTGATTTATATATGGATCAAGTCCTAAGTGTTTTTTCTCATCAAGTTTAAAAAATAAATTTTCACAAGCACAGAATAGGACTACAGATTAACACAGTAAATGCCAGTAGATAAATTGCTCATCCTTTCCTTTGCATACATAAGCTTACAAATTCTCGTATGTAACAGAACCAGCTTTCCTCCTCTTCACATTCTCTTCCACCTGACCACCCAACTTCCATTCACCATCACCCTTCAAGTTGGTCCCAAGCAGACCCAATATCTGTTAGAGAGGCTGGCCCCATCGCCTCTACTGCTAGGCCATTTCAGGCTTAAGGGCATATTTTTAATAAGCTGGGCTAATAAGGCATGCTCTTTGTAAATAGGTCCCCAATGATGGGACCTAGTTACAAACAACACGCCATAATCATTGTCTGGCTTTATTTAACAGATTTTGATATACTGCTTTTCTACCAATCAAAGCGCTTTACATAGAACTTAATTTTTACAAGGAACTTGCATAATGAACATAGGGAACTCAGAACAAAGAACATTATAAGGGTATTAACAAACGCAACTATATACAGTGGACTGAGGTTAGTAGGAAAGGGGTCAGATGGGTTTCGAGAAAGTGGTGATGAGTGGGATCAAGGGGTTTCATGAGAGAGTAAACATAGCTTAGTAATCATACCCCTTAGTCATCTTCAATTTGCCCTTTTCCAAACTTTGTAATAGTTTAGCATCCATCAAAATTTGTGAGTCTGCCTTCCAAATATACCCAGCCTCCCCATGCTCATTGAAGTTTGAGGTTTTAATCATGGTCCCTCCATGGGAGAACTAGTTCTCCTCCTACCCTCGTTAGCTATTCTGAGCAGTGTATAATTTAATCAGTCACATTCTCTGGTTCTACCTCTCCCCCCTTACCCATGTTGATTCTCCAGCAATATGCATATTATTCCTTACTTTTTTTAAATTCTTATTTGCTCGAATGTAATTTCAATGTTCTTGTTAATCTGCTAATATGTAAATTGCCTTGACATTCTGATAAGGCAGGATAGAACAGTAGTTAAATAAATATTTACTCTAACTAGTAACAGATTTTATCCAGTTCTATTTAAATGAAAATTACACTTACCTGGTAATTGTGGTTCCTTTAGTGACTCCAATTTAGTCCTCCACCTCTGGGTTGTGTACCTCCTCCTGCAGCTTGGAGACCGAGCATGTCAAAATTGTGACATCACTGGATGTAGCCTGCTGGTCTCTCCCATCAGCCCCAGTGAACTATTGCCAAAGCATACTCAAAGGAGCAACAAATAAGTAGCTATCATATAAAACATTAAACTCTATACTGAAATGGAACTTACAACTCTTAACTGAGTAACATGAATTTCCCCCTAGGAAAAAAGGAAAAACGCCTTGCACCTTACCCCTCTGCCCCATACAGAATTAGGAATCACAGAGTAAGAATAGACAGAAACAAATAGACAAGGTCAGAATCCTGAAAAAAAATCCAGTAAGAATGACACCTACCGGTAGACTTGCACTTCTCCCAACTGAACCTCCATTGCTAGACAAACCCCGGGTGGGAATGAGGACTAAACTGGAGTCACTAAAGGAACCACAATTATCAGATAAGTGTAATTTTCATTTCCTTATCGTTCCTCCAGTTTAGTCCTCCACCTCTGGGATTTAACAGAGCAGTAACCATTGGGAGGGACCTTTCTAGCTGGCTCACAACACAGCCGACCCAAAGCAAACATCATTCGCTGCCTGAACATCCAGGCGGTAGTGCTCACTGAAAGTATGAAGTGACGACCAACTGGCCGCTCTACAGATATCCCCTGGCGGAACTAAACTGTGTTCTGCCGAAGAAGTCACTTGTGCTCTGGTAGAGTGAGCTCGCAAACCCGTCGGAACTGCACACCCTTGCAACAAAAATGCTGATGCCATCACCTCTCTAAACAATCTTGAAATGGACGTTTTCGCCACCGCTTACCCCTTCGCAGGGACCGCTAAACAACACAAAAGGACGGTCCGATTTGCGAAAAGCTGCCGAAACTTTTAAGTACTGCCGCAACACTCTTTATGTCCAACTGACGCAAATCACGATCAGCAGCCTTCCCTTCCAGAGAACCCATTCGATTCAAGACAGGTAACCACCTTTGGCAAAAAGGACGGAACTGTACGCAATACCACCTTGTCTCTCGAAAGAGTCAAGAACGGTTCTCTACAGGACAATGCCTATAACTCCAAAACTCGCCTCGCCGAAGATGGCTACCAAAAATACAGTTTTTAAAATCAAATCCTTCAGTGACGCTCGATGTAAAGGCTCAAAAGGTTCTTTAGCCAAAGTCCCTAAGACCAAATTGAGATCCCACGGCGGAATGATGATCCTCATCGAGGGCCTCAGTCTGGAAACTGCTTTAAGAAAACTTAAAACCTCTGAATGAGCATCTAGCGCAGTGCCCTGCACGTTTCCTCAATAGCACAAAATAGCCGCCAATTGGACTTTCAAGGAACTGGCCACTAGCCCCTTATCAAACCCGTCTTGTAGAAAACCTAAACCCAGGGGAAACGGAAACTGTAGCTGCCCACACCTGCCGTCGAGAACACCCGTCCTCAAAAATATGTCAGACCCAAACATATGCCAGAGACGTGGACTGCTTTCCTGCTTTCAGCGATGTGGCGATAACCGCCCCAGAATAAACTTTTTTTTTTTCCCTCAGCCTCGCCCTTTCAATGGCCAAACCGTAAGCGAGAACCGATCCACCTGCGGTATTCACAGTGGACCTAGTAGCAATAGGTCTTCTAACATCGGTAATCTCCAGGTATGCCCGTCGAGCAGGCGAATGAGATCGGCGTACCACGGACGTCTTGGCCCGTCCGGTGCTACCAATAGCACTCTCCCCTGATGAGCTTCGATACGCTGCATTACTCGACCTATGAGTGCCCACGGTGGGAAGACATATAGAAGACCTGCCGACGGCCAATGTTGCATCAGGGCATCGATCCCCTCTGACCACTGTTCCCTCTAAGCTGTGCGCGCGTGCATGCGCACACACCTCGCCGAGCGAGCGCACATAGTTTACAACAGAGCGCACAAAAATTACAGCTCTGAATCTGATAAAAAACAACACAGATGTCTTAAAATTTTAAAGTTATGATTGTAATTACTAGAAATTTCCCGCTTCATTTAGTAATCGTCTATTTTCATTTAATTTGATTAAAATCAATGTGGTGTACATACTGTATTCTGACGTGTAGTCAAATTTTAAAGTATATAACTCCGAGTGTCGTTATGTGGCATACAAAAATTTAACCTTCCTTCAAAAGCCGCACACAACTAATATTTTATGCGCACACAGCCTACAGAAAATTAGAGGGAACATTGCCTCTGACAGCCATTCCCTCCACAGGCTGGAGAAACGACTGGCCTTTGCCAACAAACGTCGCCATCAGGTCCATGAGAGGTGGTCCCCATCTGTGAACACGTCCGGATGCCATTCCCACTCCCCGGCATCCGCCCGGACATTGCTGAGAAAATCCGCCATCACACTGTTCTTCCCTGCAAGGTGTGCCACTGACATCGCTGGCCGCCGCTGCTTTACTCAAGCAAACAGCCCCTCTGTTTCCTCTTCCATGGTCGCACTTCCTGTACCGCCCTGACGATTGATATAGGTCACCTTCGCCACGTTGTCCGACAGCCCTCGCACCGTTCAACCTGTCACCGTGGCTTTGAACCTTTGAAGCGCCCGACAGACGGCTCTCAGCTCTAGTCGATTGACTGACCACACGCTTTCTTGAAGTGACCAAGAGCCTCGGGCGAACCGATCTCTGCAATGAGCTCCCCATCCCGCGAGACTCGCGTCTGTCAACAACGGGAGCAACTCCAGCTGTTCCAGAGGCATTCCTGCTTTCAACGATTCTGGAAGCAGCCATCACCGAAGAGACTGTCTGACCTTGAGCAGGCAGGGCAGCCGCTTGTTCAACGAATCGGACTGATGCGAACACCGACGAAGCAGCGCTCTCTCTAATGGGCGTATATGAAATCTGGCCCAGGGCCCTGCTTCCAGGGTTGCCACAATCGTTCCCAGCACTCGGAGATAAGTCCATGGTGAGGGAGCTGGGGCGGATCTGACCAATTGCCGAGGGGCTTGAACTCGCCACTCCAACAGAAATACCGCTCCTTTCTGAGTGTTGAACCGTACCCCTAGATACTAGCAATCCTGGAAAGGTACCAGACAGCTCCTGGTCGGACTGACCACCCAACCTAGGCTCTGCAAAAACTTCACCACTGTCTCACCTGAACACTCTCCCCCTGTAATTTTGCTTGAATCAACCAAAATCGACGAGATAAGGATGAACTAGAATTCCTTCCTTGCGTAACGCTGTTGCTACCACCACCATGATCCTGGTGAAAGTACGCGGTGCCGTCGCCAGACCGAAAGGCAGTGCTTGGAATTGATAACCCCCCCAAGGGAGCGCGAATCGTAGGAATTTTTGATGTGCCGCTCTGATTGAAATGTGTAAGTACGCCTCAGTAAGGTTGAGGGACGTCAAGTACTCCCCCCTGTCTCACCGCCACAATGACCGACCTCAATGTTTCCATTCTGAGATGTGGTACGTGAAGACACCGATTCACCCTTTTTAGGTCTAATATATATCGAACAGCTCCGCCTTCCTTTGGCACCACGAAATAACTTGAGTATCGACCCTTGCCGTACTCTGCCACTGGAACTGTCGCGACTGCTTCCATTTCTAAGAGTCGATTTAAGGTACCACGGACTGCCAAGGTTCTCTGCTGACCTTTGCAGGCAGACATCACAAACGAATTTCGCACAGGCCTTCGCCATTCCCGAGCATAACCCTCGCGAATTACCTCTAAGACCCACTGGTCGAACGTTATTTGGGCCCAGGTGGGAAGAACCTCCCGGAGTCACCTGCAATCGGATGACCTCCCATCGGGACCCGCCTCCTTTGTGGCCGAAATGTGACCTAGAATAAAACTCAGCTGAACAACTTCTTAGTCAGAGCTAACGGCGATCAGCTACCCAAGAAGCCAAACTCCTCACCCCAGCGCTAATCAAACCGTAGTGCACCTCTGCCAGATAAGCATGTCACCTCTATTAATCGCTCCTGCTCCGGATGAACGGGCTGCCACAAAGCATTGTGATCCTCGAAGGCCCGCTCTCGCTACCCAAATCAGACACCTTTCCTTTTCTCTTGTCTGCCAAGAGGTACAGCCATGACCCCTCTTGTCCCGCTGCTGGCAAACCCCCATCATCTTGGATCATGTGGGGAACCCCACGGGATAAGCTATGAAGAAGCCCTGGGCCCCGGATATATTTACAGATGGACAAGGCATGCCACTAACTTGGAAGGAGCAGGAGTTGGAGTTAGGACTGTAAATGATATACATATGGAGACCCTGACCAAAAGGCTCTGGCCATAGGAGGGGATATAAGAGACAAAACATTAGAAATGCAGGCTACATGGGCCATCACCGTGCGGGACCCCGATGAAGCAGTTTGGGATTTACAGAATCATAGTTTACAACCATGAACATGTCTGGTCTGGAAGTAACTGAGATCCAGGATGAACCAACTTTTATTTCCTAGTCATATATTAATCCCTTTAGTCAGATAAATTTTCAACAATCACCACAGATTCATTCACAGTGAGCAAAAAATGGAAACAGTTGTTCAGTATTACTGATGCTTCGCTATGGCTACCACCGTACCTGGAAGAAACCAACCGTACTAGGAACGTATGCGTAGGGTAATTTCTCCCACCCAAAAGAACTGTACCAAATAAAGTTCTAAGTATGAGGTGATGCCAATTATCACTGATATTACCCTGCAGCCAAAGCTTCTTGGAGCCTGGATGAGATGGGGAACTAGTCAAACTAACAAAACATGAGTGTAAAACGTTTGTGGAGGAATGGAGTTGTGGAAGCAAAACACCTGTATATAACCCATGTTCATTACAGCATCCCATTAAACTTGGTCATATGAAATAAATAATACTGTAATACAAACAGCGCCGCATTCCTCATGCATACTTGTTTGCTATGAATATAATGAACCACAATCAAACCCCATGCCAGCTAGGTTTGATGAATGTAACTCACGCCTCCCATAATGATATATATCAATATATATCACTTTAGGAATGTCACCCCCTCCATTAGTAAACTTGGGAAATCTTCAGAGGACTAGAAATTCCTCCGTTTTGCGCTAGTAGTTACTGCAGTTAAAGTGTGCTTTCCCCCCCCCCCCCCCCCATTTTGGTCCCAAAATCTAATCCTAACTGAAATGAACTGTCAAAAATTGAAAATAACTGAAATAAGCTCAACTGAACTCAAAGGAACTTGCGGTCACTAACTGTCCTAAACCAACCTACCCTACCTTAAATTAACTTAAAGCAGCATGCTGTCCTTAATTGTACCTTAGACCGCTTGTTCCAGCCTCAGGGAGAGTCTGTGAAAAAACGCGGCTTCTCATGGCCGAAAAAAGGCAGGAAACACAGCCTGCTCAGGAAAAACAGCAGGGCGGCCTCTCTGCGCACCCTCAGTGCAGGGCCTAAAGCCTCCATGCCTGAACACGACGCGGCATGTCTCTCTACTTCAATGCCACGCCGCACAATGCCATCGGGCTAAGCACCTGGTCGATGCCGGCCAATCTCCCGCCCTGCAATCCGCGCTGCCGATCACCACAAGGTGTGATCAGTTAACACGGAGAGGGCTTTCCATCCTCCGGCCTCCTGCCATGCAGCCCTCCAACAAAAGCGGGGCGCTCTGGCAAGCTGTCGCTGGTGCTGCCGCACAACTCCCACTAGGAGGGGAGAGCAGCTCCAACATTTGGGGCGATCCTGCAGGTAGAAATGAAGGCTCAAAGGCTCGATTCCCCCTCACAACCAAAGGTGATTTGGTAAAGTCATAAATCTTTTTTGTTACCTGAGTGCAAAGAAAAATAATATAAGGAAAGTAGGGAAAAAAATTAAAAGAAACTTTCTAACTACCCTAATGCTCCTTATCTGATTCACCAGTGAGCCCAGCACCTAGGCTCACTACGTCCTCCTGCTGCATGGAGACTGGACACACTGGGGCTGATGGGAGAGACCAGCAGACTACATCCAGTGATGTCACGATTTTGACATGCCCAGTCTCCAAGCTGCAGGAGGAGGTACACAACACAGAGGTGGAGGACTAAACGGGAGGAACTATAAGGAAGGGTTTTTTTTTTTATAATTAAACTTGAATTTGCTGCCAAAAAATGTAGTCAAGACTAATACAACTAATTTTAG
Source organism: Ichthyophis bannanicus (assembly GCA_033557465.1). Classification (NCBI taxonomy): domain Eukaryota; kingdom Metazoa; phylum Chordata; class Amphibia; order Gymnophiona; family Ichthyophiidae; genus Ichthyophis; species Ichthyophis bannanicus. The sequence continues at coordinate 78,835,981 of CM066042.1, forward strand.
TAAAAGGTCTGGATAAGTTTCTAGAAGGCAGGTTTATTAACCATTACTTAGGTAGACAGGTGTCTCTACCGTTCCACTCAAAGTTGGGACACTAGCCTTGATAGACCATAGGGCTAACCTAGCATATCACTTTTTATGCTTATACAGATCAACCCTAAGCTCCCTTGAAACCCAGTGCAGCTGCCTCACTGTTCTTAGGGTTACAACCATTGCTCCATGCAGATCACAAAAATATCTTTTTGAAAGATTAATGCAGTCATGGCACTGCTGTTCTGGGTTGCAATATGTCAAACTTTCAAGAAAAGGTTTTTTTTTTACTTTGCCAAAAACATATTTCTTTAACAAAACTGTTATAATTATATGCCCCAAAAATCACCTCATTGCTGATGCCACTATCATTGGTTCCTTCTCTTTTTTGTTCAGTTCTCAGTTGTTTTACTTCCTGACTGTTTTGGACCTCATCTGATGTTTTGAGCACTGGTGTTTTCAAAGCTGACCTTCTGATACTTCTCCGTCGACCAGGGGCATTTACAGTAGGTCCCTGGCTCTGTTTCACACTTGTAGTGCAATGACTATGCATGACTTCCTGGGCAGAACTCATGTCCCAGAATGCTTTCACAGCCTCTTCACCATCAGACTCTACCTGCTCTTTCAACTGCTGGTTCACATTTTCATTGGCATTTTGTCCACCAGCATCCAAGCTTCTCAGCACAAACGTTTGGCAGAAGTCCACTGCTTCTGAGATACACAATTCCTTTGCTGCAAACACCACCTTCTTTACATTTTCCTCCGTAACGCTTAGGTCACCAGTGTAGAGAAAATCTAACAGGAGCCCTATAACTTCAGAAAAGTCTTCATGAAGAGTGACACTAACACATGTCCCATCTCCATACAAACTTTGGAAGAACTGGCTAGAGCAAGCCAGGATGCTCCAGTGAGCTTTGAAAGTAAGACTGCCAACTTCCAAGGTAGCATCGCAGTATCTGCCCTCTTCTCTCTGCTTGTTGAGTGCCTGGAGAACTTTGACACTGTGCTGGATAAATGTACTCTCCATGTTCTGCAAACAGGGAAAACAAGACATAGCAATGTAATCCGTTCACGTGGAGAAAACTATGGCAGTATCTCTTTTCAAGAATAATACAAAAATACACAGAAGAAAAACAAAAATAGATCCAAATTTTTATAACTAGTCTGTGAAACCACAGTACATTCTGCCAAAGTGTCAGTATTATTTTTAAACATTCTTTGATAAAACCAAAATAACACATTTTTGTTCTTTTTAAACATGTGTCTGGGGATCACAGAAGTATCTTTAGCCTTCATTCTTTTATGATGCTTGACCCACACAATGACACATGGATAAATAACAGTTGATGAAACTGATGAATATCAAAAAGTTACAGCAGACCACGTAGTAGTTACTTATTTTACTAGTTACATGCCTAGTTTCTATTAGGAACCGCCCCCCCCCCCTAAACAACCCCCTCCGCCCCAAAAAAAACCCCCACCACCTATTCATTTTGAGATTAATTTCCAAATTCTTTAAGACAACTCCAACAGGATAGAAAAGAGCCTTCAGAAATTGTTCTGAAAATATATTTTAAAAAAACTAGGGCCAGCGCAAGAATGAGGTACCTTAGGCAAATCTTATTCTTGGCACTCTGTTCCTGCCCCCACCCCTCTCCGGGACCTGCAGCAGCAGCAATTACTTTAAACAGCACCACAGTGCTTACCAAAACTTCCAGTGCTGTATGCTGTTCAGCTTCTGACCCCTCCAATGAAAACTTCCTTTTGCAGGGGGGCAGAAGTGACTATTCATGTGTGCTATTTTCAGCTGCCACGTATTTATATGGATAGCAACTTACGCCACCATTTCATGTGCTTAAGTTTTTTTGAGTAAGTGCTGGCTGAAAATTGCACTCTCCAGTTAAGTTTTTGCACATATCCAGATAGTGCTAGTACCACCCTCACTCCACCCACAGACCATCCTTATACTAACTAGATAGTGCTGGGATGGTCTGTATAGATATTCATGAAAGGGTTGGAGGGAATGCGACAGGCCCACTGCTTAATAGAGCGGTGGACCCGCGCTCCCATTGGCCTGCCATTGAGACATCGTGAAGCAATACCATCACGGCCCATAAAAAGGGGGTTTTCCTTGCTGTCTCCCTTTTTGGAGAGACTGCAAAGCTCCTACACACGCATGATACCTCGCTAGACCAGCAGATCGAAAGCAAGGCCCTTGATCAACTCTACTCGCTGGCTCAAACTCCAGGCTCTTACTCGCAGAAGACCCCAGCGCTTGCAGCACATATCCCTCTGTTTACTCCATCTTCGTCAGGCAACAGGTGAGCCTTTTCCTGTTTGGCAGCCCCAGTGTCACCGTTCTCAACGGGGACTGCGCTCCTTGCGACCTCGTGTTTCTGAATAACCCTCCAAAGCAGAAGGGCCTAGCAGGGGTAGCTTCCAAGTACAGCTGCCGGTGCATGGGGAGGGGGAGGGGGAGGGGGGGGGAGAGGAGCGAGCGTCAGAAGGCTAGTCTTGGGAGGGTGAGAAGGGGACACCCGTTGTGCCTTACATAGCAGGCTGCGAGCACATGCTCTGTTTTGAAGGCCTCTGAATGGCACTGCACAGTGGTGGGGAGATTGCATCTTTCTTCCTGGACTTGAAGCTTAACAGCTCAGGCGCACCCTACCAATACAGCTTAGGAACAGTCTGGGCCTTCAGGGATCTCTATCTCCTGTATGCTGCCAAAGAAACCATGGACTGCCCCAGACAGGACATAGCATTGCATGAGTAGCATGAGGAGAGTGGACTGGCCTAAAGGACCTACATACAGCAGTCGGGAGGTCATGAAAGAGTCCTTGCAACACCAGTGTAAGGCAGTGAGCAGCAATGGCAAAACGAGAGGGAGCCTGAAGTCTTGTCAACAAGCGCTACAGACCTCGCAATCACCCTGGGACAGGCAGAGCAGGTCCACAGCTGCCCCATCAGGACCTGCCAGCTCCTGGCGTGCTATATTGATTATATGGCCAGCCCCCCCCCCCCCCCGCAACCTAACTCGAGAACCGTGTGCAATCACACAGTGGGTTACAGCTCAGCCCGAGCCAGCAGACACCTTGCCTGAACCACAGGCTGTCCAAAGTGATTTGCCCAGTGGGGCACTAGTAGCTGACTCGAAGTCCATACACCCAAATCCACTGGGGGCCAGATTGCTATGGCAGCACTCATCCCTGGTCTTCAAGCAGCAGCTGTGCTGCCTCTCAGCGCATACCCTGCAGATTCCAGAGGAATCGGGGAAGCAGACACGTTCCACCGTACTACCCCAAGCGTCAAAGACACAGTTACAATTCATCAAACAAACGTAGCAGGCGATTCACGAACGACAGGGGGAGGGGAGGAGAGGCGGCACTATCATCATCATGGATCAATGTGGAAAAACCAGCATCATTCGCACCTTAAGCGTCGCAAGGAACGAAGACACTCCACTTCATCCAGCTTGTCCACCAGATCCTCCTGCAGCGAGTCATCATGCAGGAGATGTCGCACATCACCTTGGAAAAGAATGAACCGATGCAAAGATTTAGTCATCACCAGCAGTCATCCGAGATGGTTCACAGGGGCGTTGCAGTGGCGTCCATCCCAGCAATGCAGCACATCCCGGAGGGGAACCAACCGCCTCAACTCGAAGCGCCGGCAAGCCAGACAATGCTACCAGCAGTTGGGGCAGGGGTGGCTGGATCTAGGGAATCCCCAACCTCAGGTGAGAATAGTCCTTTTGCTCATGCCAGCAGCAGCACGGCCCCCTCTGCGCGCGCACACACACACTCATCTCACTCACAGGGGTCAAGGACAAAAAAAGTGGAAGACACGCAAGCGATCCCATTCAACATAGTCATTATCTTCCTCATCCATTTCCTCTTCATCCTCCACCAGGTCCGAAGGCACAAAGGGAGTGAATCTGCCAACCCCTGCAACCTTGAGTCCCATGCTGCTATGGGAATTTCTACTTCGGTCACTCAGAAAAAAAGGTGATATGGTGCAAATATTTTGATATATTCAAACTGCTGGAGGGTCGGAGAAGATGCTATGCAAAGAAGAGAGCTAATATGGGTGACCTCCTGTATCCACTGGACAGGCACATCCCCCAGATCACCACCAACAGGACACTGGCTTTCGCACACATGATCAGCAACACCTGCCGGAAAGATCCCACGCAGCTTGAGCATATGCTAGCCTACCCTGACATGATCATTAAATGCCTCTAAGGAATACTAATGGCATGCATGGCTATCCTATGACAAGCATTTTCATGATAAAATGGAGGATGAGACCAAATATGTTGTGGGGCATGGATGACGTGGGAAGTTGGCTCTGCCGTAAAAACACAAAATATGGTCCACAATTCCAAGAGAGGATAACATCCATGGGCATCAATAGTGTGCCTGGAAATTATATCTGCAGGAGGTTTAAGAAAGAAATCTGTTCGGGACTGCGAGTACTGCCACATCTATACTCACTGCACCGCTCCACACTCAAGTGCCCCAAGAAACCCCAGCCAAAATCAGCAACTCAGCCAAAGCCATGATGCGTCAGTCACAAGGGCCCCTACCTCTGTCCATGTTGAGGCCATGGTCTCGTGGTTGCTAGCCAACGGTTTTCAATTTGGGTTCCTCAGACCATTTTACGGGCCACTTCAAAGTCCCAGCAAACGCCCATCGTGACTACCTCAGCACCTATCCCCCCCATTATACACCAGAAACTGGACGCGAAATCACATTGGGGAGAGTAGCAGGTCCTTTTAAGGATCCCCCTTTCCCATTGTTCCGTGTGTCCAAGGAGAAGCTGGGGAAGTACAGGCTTATACACAATATGTCCTTCCCCAACGGTGATTCTGTGAATGACTTCATACCAGCCAATGCCTGCACGGTACAGTATGCATCATCCGAATAGGCATTAGAAATGATGCGTGCTGCAAGAATTGGTGCGTATCCGGCGAAGGCAGACATTGAATCGGCATTCCGACTTCTCCCGATACACCCCAGTTGCATCCCCCCTCTTGGGTTTCTGGTTTGGCAACGAGTATTACATTGATAAATGTATGCCAATGGGATGTTTGATTTCCTGCACTGTTTTCAAGATTTTCAGTATATGCCTGCATTGGGTGGTACAACAGCGTTTGGGACTAAAGACAGTGATTCGCTATCTAGATGACTTTCTCTTTGCGGGCCCGGATGGTTTGGATTCTTGTGTGGCCCTCTTGCGCACTTTTCAAGCAATGGCAGCCAAATTTGGGGTACCACTTTCCAGAGAGAAGATGATGGGTCCTACCCAGAAGCTGGCTTTTCTGGGCATAGAAAGCGACACCAAAGACGGCATCACCAGGCTTCTGGAAGACAAGGTGACAGATCTGAAGAGCAAGATCACAGATGCTCTGGGGCGATGCAAGACCATCCTCCTAAGGGCACAGTCTCTTTCCGGTTTATTGAACTCTGCCTGTAGAGTTATTCAGATGGGCAGACTGTTCCTGAGGCATCTCATCATCATGACGTCTGGGCTCAAAAAACAGTAACACCGGATTTTACTCTGGAAGTTTAAAGCGCAACCTGGACATCTGGCTGCAGCTCCTCAGCACCTTCAATGGAGTTTGTATTTGGCAGCAAGGCCAGTACGATAGCCCCAGCCTGTAACTCTTCACTACGGAAGTGCTGAATCCTGAGGCACCTGCCGCATCTGTGCTTTGTGTGCTGTCCCCTGGCCCAAACGGTGGGTGGCTGCAGGACACCATGCTGCTGGAACAGTTCCCCTTATTTGTCATAGTATGTGTGTGGGGTAACTCACTGCACAGTCATCGCTGTAGTCAACCACCATTCTGCAAAATGTGTGGCGTTAGCAGAACTTCTAAGGAAATTTGTGTTGAGGTGCTTACAACTACATGTCACGGCTTAAGTGCAGTATGTCCCAGGCTTAAATAACATTGCCAATTTCCTTTCACGATTTCAGTGGGATGCCTTCTGACAAATGGCACCGAAGACCGACGAGCATCTGACAGAACTACCACAAGAGATCTGAGACTTCATGTAGGCATCAACTGGCAGCTGTTTTGATGGGCTGTGTGCCCCCCCCCCCCCCCACCCACATTTGGGCAGTTTACCTCCGTGAATATGCTAGCATTACCTCCTTTCTGGCCAGTCAATTATAGCAGCCCGGACCGCCGTATCAAAGCCTGATGGCAGCCTAAATTGCTGCAGCCAAGGCACAGGGCATGTCATGGTCCCTTGTTCAGTCCCATATTATTGGCTTCTTATTCTTCACTAAGATTGTGGGGTGGGGCAACCCATCCAAAAGCTTTCTGCTGAAAACGGTATTGACAGGATGGGCCCACAGCGTTTTTAGATAGCTGAACATGAGAAGACCGGTGACCCATGAGATACTTGCCTGGCTTTGGGTGGTAATGGCTTCCACCTGTTCATTGGACTAAGAAACAAGCCTGTTCAAGGCAGCATTCACCTTCACATTTTTCGATGCTTTCAGAATGGGCAAACTGGTGGCCACCTCATTGGCCATTGATGCGGCATTTGGATTGCAGTTCTCAGACATATCCTTGATGAATGGCCACATGCATATCTTATTGAACAGGGCCAAAAACGACCCACAGGCCAAAAGGTCCATCTATCCTGCTGGAGGATGTGCTGCATCTTCAAAATGTGCCCGTTAGCCAACATCCACCAGCTCCTTGCACGTGCAGCCATCATGAGAGCACACCTGCTAATACACCTTGACGGCACCCCGTTGTTTTGTTTCCAGTTCTCGATGGTGTTCAAGAAGACCTTAGTGGTTATTAGGTTGCATTTGGGTCTCTTTGGCACCTATTCATTCCAGATTGGTGCAGCGACTGCGATGGCAGAGGTGGTGCTACTGGTCAACGTCATCAAAGCTTTGGGGTGTTGGCGCTCTTGCGCTTATTCCCTCTACATTCACCCACAGGTGTGCTGGTCGGCCCATATCCACCAACAGCACCGACACCCGCTGATGATGCAGTAGAAATAGTCACATCCCCTTTTCTTTGCAGGGCACACAGTTTTGAAGGGGTATCGCTCCCACGTGTGCTGGGCAGCTAAGAAGGCATCCACACAATACACACTTCCTAAATGCACAGCAATGGCATTAACAATATCCTTTCCTTGTCTTATAGGGGGGTACAGTCTGGATGGTCGGTCACTCCTATATTCGTTGGGCATTTGAGAGGGCATCCATACAGCTGTTGGGGTCCCACCTGGGCTTGAATGGAAGCAATATATGCCTCAAATTGGATTGGACTCCGGGGGATGAGGTGGAAGCAACTTTGCCCCTTGCTGCAGGGCCTACTGCTGACTCGACCTCACCCTGATGCCCTCATCCTACATCTTGGAGGTAATGACCTTGGCACCTTGATGAACTGCTGAGCATCTACCGCATACCCTCCTGGTATGGTTTGACTTAATACCGCAGTTCAAGTGGGCTAGCACCAGACTGTGGAACAGAGAGCTAAAGAAGTTGAACCGACAGGTTAGCCTGAACCTCTTGCAAGCCGATGGGTGGCAGATCCACCATGACTGGTGCATCTCCTTATCCCAGACTTCAAGAAGGATTGCATCCACCTGTCTGACATTGGACTGGACCTGTTTATCAATGACATCTATGAATCTTTGGAGGCTATATTCGCATGTGTACCATATCAAATGGCAGAGGCCCTGGGGCAGGAATCCATAAGTGGGGGACCTGGGCCCATGGCAGTGACCGAAGCAGAATTTGTAGACCGACAGTTAATCCATGCCAGAGGACAGAATGTCTCAGCTGGCACCAAGGAGTGATGCCTTGGTAAGTTCCCCCTAATTGATAGCTGGCACGTGATCACAAGGAAAGGCTGGGGGCACGAGGGTGGGCCTAGCTCAGCGGGCCCCGCCTATGGTGCCCCTCATTTACTGCAAGAAAATTGTGGCAATTACCGTTCATCAGTCCGAATGACTCAGTTGGGTCCCCGTCCACTTTCCTTTGTTATATTGCGCATTGTGATTAATAAAGCTTCAGCCTTTTGCCTAGTAAGAACTGTGTTGTTTGAATTCTGTCATGTGACTAGGGCTGAAATTGGTTGTGGAAGGGATTACTGTTAAGGGGCAAAGCAGAGGAATAGTTCCACCTACTTCCATTAAGCAGTTCTATCTGGATAGTGCTGCTGAATATCTTCCTCAGCACTCTTATCTGGATAGCCTCTTGTTGGCTGCCCAGATAAGGATTCTGAATACGGTCCTGAAAATAGGGATAAACCTTAAACTTGGGGAAACTGCTAGGTACTTTTGACCTAGATTGGCCACTGTTGGAAACAGGATACTGGGCTTGATGGACCTTGGTCTGATCCAGAATGGCATCTCTTATGTTCTTATATTTCTGAAGCTGCTCTGAAATCTTCTTAAACCCTAGTTCGTCTTGATCATAACCATGTTGATCTTAGAAAAAAAATTATTAATAAATACAATTCCCGAAGCCAATTATTTGATGTGTCTTCATTAGATTGTAATCTCCACACAGTAGGGACTGTCTCTTCTTTCTATAACACCTCTAAACGTATATACAGAACAAGTAGTAGCACAATCGGGGTTTTGGGAGGAGGAGCAGCAGCTCATCAAAAGCAACCCGCTCACAGGCAGGCCCGCGCCTGTCGGGCCCGTGCCGGAGGGCCTCACCAGAGGGCCCTTTGGCGTGGCCCTTAGGCAGTGGCACGTCAGCAACCCTACGAATGAAGCCAGAACTCTCACCTGCAACAGAATCTGACTCCTGCGCCAAGAAAACATCAGAACAATAACCTGAGACTCTGATTTACCCTAACAACTCACCTAGGTAACCCACGTCTACCCCATCTATAAGGTAACAGCAGACCTAATATACTAGAGAAGTTCACTCCTTGTTACTCTGTTACAAACAGACCTCCCTTAAAATAAGATTTGCTACTGTATCTAGTTAACAGAATACATTGTTCCTACTTGATAGACCTGCTTTGATACAATTGTTACCTATTCCACTGCTCTGTACCTAACCAGTTAATCTGCATTTACTGTTTCTAAAGACCCGTATTACCTACATTGTATCCTCCCATTGCTGTAACCATGGCTCTCTCTCTATTTGCATTAGTTAGCCTCTATCTCTTAACACACACCACACAAAAAACAACAGCATTCCCTACCACCTCACACAAGATCCCCATATTGCATGGACTAGGAAGAAAATATCATTCCTCCTATCATCACTCAGCTCCACAACCACACCATGTTAGGCACTCTCATCTACTATATATCTCCCTTAACACTGTTAGTAGTTCTAAACCCAATCCTGTTCCCTCACATGCTAACTTAAACTGTGCACTCATCAACGCCCGCTCAGTACGTAAAAAGTGGCCAGTCATTACAGATCTCATCACAAAGCTGAAACTAGACATCCTCCTGGTCACAGAATCATGGCTAGCGGACACAGACAATGTCCTTATAAACCAACTCATTCCCCCAGAATACTCAATACACACATGCCACAGAGCAGACCGAAGAGGAGGTGGTGTTCTCATTCTTTCACGAACTAACCTTCAATTTAGATTACTTTCCACCAGGAGTACCACACACATGGACCTAGTTACTATAGCTAACAAACATATCATCCTAAATCTCATATATAGAGCCCCATCCTCACCACCAGAAGATTTATCTAATATAATAGAGCTTGCCTGCAATCCAGAAAGCCCACGCAAATCCAACTGGTTAATGGGTGACTTTAATCTCTCCTCACTTCACCATAGCCATTCTACCACATTCCTTGATGCCATGGCTGACCTCAACTACTCACAGCTAGTTAGCTCCCCTACACACCTCAAGGGTAACACCCTTGACCTCATTTTTGCACCTCAGGCTACAGCGAACACCAACTTTAAGCTATCTCATACCCCTGTCCCATGGTCTGATCATGATTTATTATCCTTCCAAGTCCCATATCAGCAAAACAGTATCCCAGCAAGACATACAAATTTAACCTCATCAGGACCAACAGTCCGTTTCAAAACGCTCAACAAGGATGACTTCATCAGCCAGACTCTTCCAACCCTTTGTCTACCAACCAATGACCTTGATGAACTGATCAACAATTGGTACAACACCCTGAACTCCTCTTCACATCTACCTTCCTCAGTAAGACCACCAGCATCCAGCACAGCACTAAAAAGTAGAAACCCAAAACCATGGTTCTCCACTGAACTACGACTATCCCTCCAGAATCTAAGAAAACAAGAGAGAAAATGGCGCAGATCACGTGCTCCAATTGACCAAATGGATTACGAAAATGCCCTAAAGAAACACCGGGAGAAAATAGCTGAAAAGATGAGGGAACACCATACAGAAACCCTCCTCCGATCACTGAACAAACCACGAGACCTCTTTAACATCACTAAATCCTTAACCAAGGCACCATCCTCCAACCAAACAATATCAATTCAACCTCAGGCTTTTGCCGACTATCTTCAATCTAAATCCATTAACACGAACTCCACACCAAGTTGTATACCTAACCCCGCCTCAATTACTCAGCCTCTAAAAAATGTTGTCGCTCCCACAGTGAAATCCATCACTGACCTTATTGCCACCTTGAATACTACCACAGCCCCAAACGATCCATGCCCTGCCTACTGGATCAGAACAATGCGTGCTGAACTGAGCCCCATACTTGCCCTCATCATGCAACTTTCCTTCACCACTGGATCATTCCCATCATCTCTCAAACAAACTTCAATACGCCCTCTCCTAAAGAACAATAAACTCGACCCAGCAAAAACTGATTCATATCGTCCAATTTCAAGTATACCCCTTCTAGCCAAAATCATCGAGAAGGTGGTACAAATCCAATTGCAACAACATATAGATACTTCAGCTCCCCTCGATCCCTGCCAACACGGATTCCGAGAATCACATGGCATAGAGACCCTTCTCACACTACTCATCAACACCTTATCAAGAGGGATTGACAAAATTGAAAATGGGTTCATCCTCATCTTCCTTGACATCTCAGCAGCGTTCGACTCGGTTAACCATGTACAACTTCTTCACCGTCTTAAAGAAAAGGGAGTCCAGGGATCAGCTTGGGAATGGTGTAGATCCTACCTAAACAACCGCTGGCAACAGGTGCGGATAGGATCTTCAACCTCCGATCCTTTCCAACAACAACAGGGTGTACCCCAGGGATCCTCTTTATCAGCTCTTCTATTTAACATATATATCCAACCAATCTGTGAAATCATCAAAACATTTAACGCCTCCAGCTTGATCTACGCAGATGACGTACTAATATTCACGCCAATAAAAATTAATACCCCTGACTTCTCCCCAATTATCACCTGCTTCAACGCGATTACAGATTGGCTCCTATCCCAGAACCTGCGAATAAACTTCAAGAAAACGGAAGTCCTATTCGTAACCAGGAATAAGAAATTCTCCCCCCCTACAACTTTGAAGGTGAGAGATGCGGAACTACCATGTAAATCATCAATTCGCTACCTGGGAGTAACCATCGACCAAGAACTGACCTTCAAAGATCACATAAAGCAGACCGTTAAATCCATTTACTATAAATTAAGAACGCTGAAACCCTTAAGACCACTACTCGCCCCCAATGACTTCCGAACAGTCTTCCAAGCCCTTATAACACCTCATTTTGACTATGCCAATATCATCCTACATGGTCTACCCAAGAGCACCCTCAACCCACTCCAATTGGCGATGAACTCAGCAGCCCGCATCCTCTGCGGTACTTCCAGTAGAGACCACATCACCCCCATACTAACAGAGCTTCACTGGTTACCCCTACAAGCCAGGATAACTTACAAAGCACTTCTGCTATCCTTTAAAGCAATTAATCAAATAGCCCCACCTTCCCTCTCATCACTTATTATCAACACCCCCACGAACAGACTGAGAAGATCCACAGCCGCCAATACTCTTGTCGTACCAAAGGAGTACACTAAATGTAACCAAACAACCAGAGACAAGGCCTTCACCTTATTCGCTCCAACTTGCTGGAATAATCTCCCTCCTCATATCCGATCAATAAAAGACCTCTCTCAATTTAGAAAGGCCCTCAAACACTACCTATTCTGTCATCATCTTTTAGGCCCTAACCCTACACCTCCTTCCCCCATCTCACAAATCACTCACACAGCCTCTGACATTCCAACAACATAGTCATAACAGAACACGACCTAGACGCTCTGCACACCCAAAGTTACGACCCAATTTAACTGTAAATTTCCAGAGGTAATATATCTTTCTGTATATAGCTTGTATATAGTTTACCATGTTGTCTCCAAGTTACTGACCCTGTTATATTGTAAGCAAAAGACCCTGTTATAATGTAAGCAAAGGACTGTTCTAATGCGAAATTTGTTATCTGTAAACCGCGCTGATACCAAAGAGCGCGGTATATAAAAACTGTAAAATAAATAAAATAAAATAAATAAATAAACTTAATTCCCTAAACCTCACACCACCCCATTTCACCCTTGAAGAGGAAGGAGCTAGGATGTCCACGGGAAGGGGTATTTGAGCTTTAAAGAACATGCTAGTAGTGCATATCTGGATGCTACCACAACTGCTGCCAGAGGAGGATGAAGAATGAAAGGGACAAGCAGGAAGGGCACATGAATATCCGGGGACAAACTCCTGTCCCTCCTTCCATTACATGGTCTCAGCTCTGCACTCAACGATGGTTCTGCTGCCTCACTTCACCACTACCAGGTTCTGGCACAAAGCCGTAAGAATTCCCCGAGCTGGCCAATCCCCACGTCCACCAGCGAAATTTCACAAAGTGAGCGGTACCTGCGTTTGCAGAGTACTGTAGACGCTCGCCACATGAGAGAAGTAGGGGGATTAGGTTGAGGCTCGGAAAGGTAAATATAGTTCCTCAGAGGAGATTTAGGTTCTGGTATTGGGTAAATTCCTCTGGGGGAGGGAGCTGAGGCTCCGCTACCTGGGGTAATAAAATTCCTCAGGGAAAGCTTAGGACCCCATATGTGGGGTAATATATTTCTTGAGGGGAGGTTTGGAGATTCAGTATCGGTGGGGGAGAGGAAGGGCATTAGCGCCTCAAGTGTGGATGAAAGTGCTGTGGTGTCTGTGGATATACAGGTGACTCCAGATGCAGCATAACTGTTATCGAGAAGACTAACAACTTACGAGAAGTGACTCATAAATCTTGAGGCTGCTTCTTTGCCAGAGTATATACCTTGTAAACCTTCTACTGGCCAGGAGGACCAGACTCAGCATACTCGCTGTTGCTCGAGATAATAAACTTGGGTTGGGTGTCCGCTGTTGGGTCTATCAACTCCTTGGGAATGCTGAGGATCTGGTACCAGGGTTAACCCATTTCTGTACAGATGCTTGGGGGATCAGTTTTAGGTTTCTCAGTATTGTGCCAAAAACCTGGAATAATATGGGTTCAAGGTATTTATGGAGTATGCTACCACCACCACCACTACTCCTCGTTTATATAGCTCTGCAAGGCATATGCAGTGCTATACACAAAGAATCTAAGTTCTCTAGAGAACTTAAAATCTGCTAAGACAGAAACAGAAGAGAATTAGGGAATTCTTAAGAGAAATTATTTAAATACACATGGAACTTTACACTCCTGTAAGAGCTTCCATTGTTTTATATACCATCAGTGTCTGATATAGCAATGTTACTTATCTGTAATGGGGATTCTCCGTGGACAGCAGGATAAATCAGTCATGCATAAGTGTCATCATCTGATGGCACTGGGAATGGCAATAGCGCTCCCATATTGTTTATGGTTAATTTAAAAAACAAAACAAAAAAAACCCTTGATGTACTGCCTCTCATTATCAAAGCAGTTTGCAATAAAATCATAAAAATAAAAAAGGAAAAGAAATGCCATAAAATTCATAGAGCAGGAGAGAGAAAAGAGGTGGGGGGGGGGGGGGGGAAATAATCCTACTCGGTCACAGGTGGAAGATCATAAGCCAGTTGAAATAGGTACGTTTTTAGTGCAGCCTTAAACTTTCAAAAATAGGACTCTAAACATAGGGAGGGAGAGAGGGAGTTCCAGAGACTAGGAGCAAGGAAAAAAAAAAAAAAGAAGGACGAGCGTCACATACTTTCTAAGGATGCCTGTGACGGAGGGGGTAAATACAAATGATTAGCAAGAACCAAATGTAAGACATGGGAGAAGGCATCAGGAATAAGAGGAGAGGTAAGCACGAGTGTGAGTGAGGGTGAGTAACTTGTATTGCAAATGGTAAGAGGTAGGGAGCCAATGTGATTTGATGAGCAGTGGAGTTACAGGGTCTAGTCTAGTGGCATGGTATAGGAGCCAGATTGCAGTGTTCTGAATGGAATGTAAATGCTTAAATTTGGTATTTTGGAAGGCTGGAATAAATGGTATTGCAGTAATCTAGTTTTGACATTACCAAGGACAGGAATAAAGTAATAATGGAAGAAGTTTGGAGAATGGACCGTACTGGGCGGAATCTGACTTAACATGAAAAAACATCATCTGACTGTGGCACAAATGTGAGAGTGAAAAGTGAGTGAAGAATCCAGAGGGGAGACTAGTGGAATTGAAACATTATTGATGGAGGGGGATAACCCAGGGGGACAAGAGGAACCTCACAACCACATAGCAGAAGTTTTGGCAGGATTAAGTACCAAACAGTTTGAATGAAGCCAAGAAGTGAAGACATGAGTAGATGGTACTGAGATTGGGACTGAAAGATGAAGTATGGAACAGAACCAGGATATTGTTTGCATAAAAGTATACAGAGTCACCCTGCTTCTGGATCAAAGATGCTAATGGAGCAAGAAAAATGTTGAAAAGGTGCTAAGATGGATCCTTAGGGGACACTGCAAGACAGTAGAAAAAGAGAAGAGGTGAAACCCTGAAAAGAAACAGCATAAGTACAACCAGAACGAAGAGAGTGAAATCAGTGCAAAGCAGTAGAGCCCAGACTGGCAGAAGAGAGAGAGATGAGACAGAAGAGTGGATGACCAAATCAAAAGCATTAGATAAATACAAAGAGATAGCTAAGGAGATGCTGCCCCGCTCCCAAGAGATCTGTGTTTCATTCAGAACAGAAAATAAAATAGTTTCAGTACTATGGCCAAATCTAAACCCTAATTTTTATTTATTTATTTATTTAGACAGTTTTTGTATACCGCTTTATCCTTCAATCAAAGCGGTCACAACACAATTGGGGGATACATTTAACACGTGGGGATATGAGACACATACACTAATACTTACAGGGAACATGGGCAGTGGAGGGTTAAGTGGCTTGCCCAAGACCACAAGGAGCATCTGTGGGACTAGAAACCCCAGTCCTTCTGGCCCAAGGTTGCTGTCCTCTAGTGGGATTTGAACCCCCGACCTTCCGGCCTGAAGTACCTTGTCCCAACCACTAGGCTACTCCTCCCTATTGGCATGACAATTGGCATGGATGAAGAAGTTTGGTGACAAGAAAGTTGGGGATACCCTCCCCCCTATGTTTTCTAGAATCTTGGAGAGGAATGGCAGGTTGGAAACAGGTCTAAAGCTGACGGGAAGGGATGGATCAAGACTTGGATTGAACAGTGGCAGATTTCCAGCAATGGGGAAATGTGCTTGATGAGAGACCAGTGTTGAACAGAGTTAGTACAAATGGAGGGAGAGGTAAGGAAGGTTCAGAAACCCAGCCTGAAGGACTGGGGTCAACAGATGAAGTGATTCTTGATGATAATGATAGAGCTTTGGAAAGACTAACTGTGGTAACATGGTTGAACTGTGTCCAAATATGGGAGAAGGTGGCCTCAGAGGATGCATCTACTGAATTGGCAATGGATGAGAACTGAAGGTGAATGGGAGATGTTGGAGCAAGTACATAAGAACATAAGATATGCCATACTGTGTCAGACCAAGGTCCATCAAGCCCAATATCTTGTTTCCAACAGTGGCCAATCTAGGTCACAAGTACCTAGCAGTTTCCCCAAAGGATAACAGGTTCCACAATGTTTGTATTGGGGCAAGCAGTGGATATTCTGGATCCACTTTAATAATGGTTTATGAACCTTTCCTCCAGGAACTTGTCCAAACCTTTTTCAAACCCAGCTACACTAACAGCTTTTACTACATCCTCCGGTAGCAAATTCCAGAGTTTGATTACACTTTGGATAATATTTTCTCTTATTAGTCTTACCCTGTAGCTTCATTGCATGTCCCCTAGTCTTTCTATATTTTGATGGCGTAAAGGTTAAATTAGACTTACCTGCTAATTGTTGTTCCTTAAAGAACTCCAGTCTAGTCCCGAACCTTAGAAGTTGTGCACGTCCTCCCGCAGCTTGGAGACTGAGCATGTCACATCTTTGACGACATTGGCATAAATACAGCAGGGACCGCCCTCTTGATTCAGTACCCTACTGACAAAGCAGACTCACCAGAGCAATAATTAAGTAACCAGATAAACTGTTCTAAAACTAAATCACCAAATGGCAGAACGAGCTAAGAACAACACTTCAACTTTTATTATTATTTTTTAAATAGAAAGAATACTAAACGCCCCCTATTGTCCCTTTTTATTATTTTTTTGTCTGAAATATGAAATCCACACGCGACTCTCCTGCCCTTCCATACACCTACATGTAATGCTTTATGATGCCCTTTGGCAGGTAAGTACAGGGAAGGATGAGGGACTAGATTGGAGTTCCTTAACGAACAACAATTAGCAGGTAAGTCTAATTTAACCTTCCTTAGCGGCCCTCCAGTCTAGTCCCGAACCTTAGAAGATGTAACAGAGCAGTAAGCACCTTAACGGGAGGGACCTGCCAAACCAGCCTGAAGTACCGCTGCTCCAAACCTGCAGTCCAGCTCTGCCTGAACATCAATTCTATAATGCTTCACAAATGTATGCAAGGACGACCAGGTCGCCACCCTACACATGTCCACTGCCGGCACCAAACTACTCTCGGCCCAAGATGTAGCCTGCGCTCTCGTGGAATGCACCCTCAAACCGGGCGGAACAACTTTACCCTTAAGCAGATAAGCCGACGCAATCGCTTCCTTAATCCACCTAGCAATTGAAGATCTAGCCGCCATCTCCCTGCGGCGCCGCCCTCCAAATAGGACGAACAATCTATCGGTTCTCCGGAACGAAGCCGTACGCTGCAAATATTTTTTCAACGCTCTCCCGACTTCCAACCTATGCAGCCGACCTCCCTCCTTGCCCTCGCCTCCCTTACGGAACACGGGCAAAGACACCACCTGATTAACATGAAAAGCCGATACTACCTTTGGCAAGAAAGAGGAAACCGTTCTCAAAACTACCCTATTGACCTCGAAGACCAAAAAGGGCTCTCTGCATGACAAGGCCTGCAACTCCGAAACCCGTCTTGCCGAAGCAATGGCTACTAAAAACACCACCTTTAGAGTTAGATCCTTCATTGTTGCAGTTGCTAAGGGTTCAAAGGGCTCCCACACCAACGCCTCTAGCACCGAATTCAAATCCCAACCCGGGACCGAAACTCTGTGCAGAGGCCTCAACAGCGCCAACGCCCGCAAAAACTTCTTTACGTCAGGGTGCGCCCCCAGAGCCACCCCTGCACCTTTCCTCTAAAGCACAAAAGTGCCACCAACTGCACTCGAAGAGGGGCTGCCGCAAGACCCTTCTCAAAACCATCCTGCAAGAAGGCCAAAACATGCACCACCGAGGTCGCTAGAGACCGAATATTACATTCTTCGCACCAGGATTCAAAAATGCGCCAAACCCTGACGTAAGCCAAAGATGTCGACCATCGTCTAGACCTTAACAGCGTCGAGATCACTGCTGCCGAGTATCCCTTGGCTACTAACCTTGCCCTTTCAAGAGCCAAGCCGTAAGCGAGAACTGATCCACCTGAGGCATGACTAACGGCCCCTGCCTCAACAGGTCTTTCCTGAATGGCAGCCTCCAAGGCGGCTCCACTAGCAGATGCCGCAAATCGGCATACCAGGGCCTCCTGAACTACGGTCCCCTGGTGCCTTTCTATGCGCTGCAGGACTCGTCCTATCAGTACCCACGGGGGAAAGATGTATAGTAGACAATCCTCCGGCCACCTCTGAATCAGAGCATCCAACCCTTCTGACATCCGCTCTCTTCGCCTGCTGAAGAACCTTTCCACCTTTGCGGATGCAAAGGTTGCCATGAGGTCCATGGCTGGGAGTCCCCAGCGCTGCACGAGCAACTCGAACACCTCCGGATGGAGAACCAGTTCTCTTGGATCCACCACGACCCGACTCAGAAAATCGGCTGTCACATTATCCACTCCTGCCATATGGGCCGCCGATAACGCCACCAGATGTTGCTCGGCCCAATCCAACAGCTCGTCCGCTTCTTCCTCGAGAGCCTTGCTGCCCGTACCTCCTTGATGTATGCGACTGCCGTGGCATTGTCAGAAAACACTCTCACTGCCTTCCCTTTCAGCAGCTGCTGAAGGTCCTTCAAAGCCAACGAGACTGCCCTCAGTTCTAAGCGGTTGATTGACCAAGCGTGCTCCAGCTCCATCCACTGCCCCTGCGCGAAGTGCGCTCCCCAACCGAACATACTCGCATTGGTCGTCAGTGCTTGCCAATTCGGGGTTTCAAAGGCATTACCTTTTCCAGACAACCTGGGCTCAACCACCACTGCAGAGACAGCCGGGCCGCTGGGGGGCAGACTAACCTTTTGGACAGCTGATCGGACTGATGAGACCATCTTCTGAGCAGAGATCTTTGCAGGGGCCTCAGGTGAGCCCTGGCCCACGGCACCACTTCCAGCGTGGCCACCATCGTGCCCAGCACCTGCAAATAATGCCATGCTGAGGGGGCCGCTCTGTCCAGAAAGGACCGAACCAACCCTCTCAGTTTGCAGATCCTGCTTTGCGGCAGATAGACTCTGCCCTTGTCCATATCGAAGCGAGCTCCCAGATACTCTAACACCTGAGAGGGAAGCAGCTTGCTCTTCGCCACGTTCACCACCCATCTGAGAGATTGCAGAAACTCCACCACTCTTCTTGTGGCTACCACGCTCTCTTCGCTCGAAATCAGCCAATCGTCTAGGTAAGGATGAACCAACACGCCTTCCTTCCTCAACGCCGCAGCCACCACCACCATGACCTTGGTGAACGTCCTTGGCGCCGTCGCAAGGCCGAAAGGCAACGCCTGGAACTGAAAATGCCCCATGGGCACAGCAAACCGCAGAAACCTTTGATGCTCTAACCTGATGAGTATATGCAGATACGCTTCCAATAGATCGAGGGACGTGAGGTACTCGCCTGGACGAACCGCCGCTATTACCGACCTTAGCGACTCCATGCGAAAATGCGACACCTTGAGACATCTGTTTACCCCCTTGAGATCCAGGATCGGTCTCAAGGTGCCGTCTTTCTTTGGCACCACGAAATACCTGGAGTATCGACCGCTTCCGTATTCGTCCTCGGGTACCGGCACCACCGCCTTTAGCTCTAACAACCGGAGTAAGGTTTGCTGTACCTCTGTCCGCTTTGGCCTCATTCTGCAGGGAGAATATAGAAAGGAGTCTCTCACTGGACACTGAAATTCTAGTGCATACCCGTTCTGCATGATTTCCAACAGCCACTGATCAGACGCAACCTGGGTCCACGCTGGAAAAAATTCCCGCAGGTGAGCTCCGATGGGAACCATTCCAGCCTGGACCCGCCTCGCTTCATTGTTGCTTCTTACCAACTGGAGATGCGGAGGCACCAAAGCCTCTACCTGCTCCCCTAAATCCTCGAAACCCCGAGGACCTGTACGGAAACCTTCCTCTCTGAAACTGACCAAATCTGGATTGACGAAAACGCCTAAACTCCCGCTGCTGACTCTGAGATGGGACCACCTGCCGCCCCTGCTTAAGCTTATCCTCCGGCAATCTGCCCCCTTTGGAGTCTCCTAAATCCTTCACCAGCTTTTCCAGATCATCCCCAAAGAGCAACTTGCCTCTAAAAGGGAGCTTACCTAATCTCGCCTTGGACGCCGCATCAGCAGCCCAATTTCGGAGCCAGAGCGCTCTCCGCGCCGCTGCTACCGATGCCATACTCTTAGCTAACCCTCTTATGAGGTCATACTGGCTATCCGCTAGGTACGCCGCTACCGACTCCAACTGAGCCGCCTCCTCTACTGCTTCTGGCAACTGCAATCCTTAGTCCTTTCATGCCTTGGGACCACCGCAAGCACGCCCATGCCACCAAAGCTCCAGAAAATCGAGGCCTGCATAGATAGCGCGTTGATTTCAAACACCTGTCGTAGCAGCGCATCAAGCTTCCTATCCTGGGCATCCTTAAGGGCAGGAATGGTCATCTTCTTAGTCACAGAGGAAACCGCCACATCCACTTTAGGCGGCTTAAACATGTCCCTATCCGCCTCCTTTATCGGATATAACCTGTTCAGCAACCGCGATCCTCTAATGCTTGCGTCCGGCATATCCCACTCTTCCTGTATCATCTCCCTAAATACCCTATGAATAGGGAACGCCCACACGGCCTGTAATAAGGGATCCTCCAAGGAAGAGTCCACCCCTTGGTCGTTGACCGGCATATTCAAAGCCTGCAGCGTCTCCCCAATTAATGCCGCCAGCTCCTCTCAACGGAACACCCTGACCACTCTGGCCTGGTTCTCCGGCTCCGGCAATTTGCCGTCCTCCAGCTCCTGGTCCCCATCCGAGTCCTCTAATCCCTCCAACTGACCACCCAGTGCAACATCCAAATCCAACCTGTCAACCGTCAACTTGGCCTTTTTCTCAGGAACCCCTCCTCTTCTCCCCAGCCAGGGAAGGTCCCTGCCTCTTGGATCCGGGCGACTCCTCCAGAGTAGGACCCCCCCCTGGGAGGCCCCTGGTCCACCAAGCGCTTGCTGAAGCATCAACATAAACTGCTGGGAAAAAATGAACCCCAAACCCCTCTGCAGAGAAGTCTGGGACAAAGGCACATCAGGAGCTGAAGACGGACCCGGCGTAGGCTCCTGGAGGGGCACAGGGGCCTCGAGGCACATCTCAGAAGCCCCGAGCTCCCTGGACAGCTCTGCCTCAGCACTATCCTCCATAGCAGGACTCAATGCTGCGTGGGCACACGAACCACACACCCCTGCCTCTGTGAGGGAACCTCTCTTGATCCCACAGAGGAGGCAGCGGGGTTTAGCAGGCATAGGAATCCCTCAAACAGAAAAACCCACCTGTTCTTTTTTTTTAAACAAATCCGCGAAGCCAAGCTCACCTTCACTGCCTGCCCCAGAAGCGCTGAATGCCCGCTAAAGAAAAAGACCTGCACTGCCGTTCCACTTCTTCCCGCCGAAAACGCACGCGGCAGGAAATGGCCGCCGGCACTCAAAACGCCGCAACTGAACCAGGCAAAACACCATTGTGCTAATCCCTGCTCGTTTGTTCCACCCCCGGAGCCTCTTGCCTTGCTTTCCGCACGGTCACTCACCCTTCTGAAAGCACCCTGGCTCCTGGGGGTCCACTCGGGCCGCTCCCGCACAAAACACCGCTGCGTGCCGTCTCTCCCCGGTGGCTGTGCTCGACGGTCTCTCTCCCACCTCAGGGGAGAGGCACCGGAGCCCCTGCACTCGACTCCCGCACTCTTCTCTGCTGTCCCTGATTAGCACAGAGAAGGGGGGAGACAGGGGGTCTGCTCACCGCGGCCGAAAATGATCAACCGTGAAAAATCGCCAATTTAAAGGGACCGCAGTCCCAAATTACAAACTCCGTTCCTTCAGAGTTTTTTTTTTTTGAATGACCAATAGAAAGAACTATCTATTCTATCCTTAATAATTCCTCAAGTGAGTCCGAAACCTTAGAGCTCACGCCTCCTTCCGCTGCTTGGAGACTGAAAACTGGATCAAGAGGGCGGTCCCTGCTGTATTTATGCCAGTGTCGTCAAAGATGTGACATGCTCAGTCTCCAAGCTGCAGGAGGACGTGCACAACTTCTAAGGTTCGGGACTAGACTGGAGGGCCGCTAAGGAACAACCGATCTACGTTTACCCGTTCCACTCCATTCATTAATTTATAGACCTCTATCATATCTCCCCTCAACTGTCTGTTTTCAAGGTTGAAGAGCCCTAACCTTTTTAGCCTTTCTTCATAGGGACATCCTTCCATCCCCTTTACCATTTTGGTGGCTCTTCTCTGTACCTTCTCTAATAACGCTATATCCTTTTTAAGGCCAGAATGGCACACAATATTCAAGATGCAGTCGCACCATGGAATGATACAGAGGCATTATAATATCCTTTATTGTCCATTCCTTTCCTTATGATACCTAGCATTCTATTTACTCTCTTGGCCATCGCTGCACACTGGGCAGAGGGTTTTAACATGTTATCCACGATGACGCCTAAATCTTTTTCCAGGCTAGTGGTTCCTAATGTGGAACCTTACATTGTGTAAGGCAAGATCTCTTTGAAGAGAATGAATCTTGTTTGTAAAGTACTGAGCGAGCTGCTCTGTCCACGGTGGGGGAAGTTGACAGAGAGGCAGCAGAGGATGGACAAAAAAAAAAAAAAAGAGAGGCAACGGAAAAAAAGACGTTTGGTTGGTTATTAGCTGTGGAGATTAGCCGACCACAGTAAAACTTTCTTAGCCGATAGCATGAT
Organism: Ichthyophis bannanicus; assembly: GCA_033557465.1. NCBI lineage: Eukaryota > Metazoa > Chordata > Amphibia > Gymnophiona > Ichthyophiidae > Ichthyophis > Ichthyophis bannanicus. Next base: position 78,858,657 of record CM066042.1, read on the forward strand.
GATAGGTAGAGTGAGCCTTTTGAGAGGCTTCGAAGGAGAGGGCAGTACAGCATTGCCGCCAAATACATTCAGAATGGTGTAGTTCACATCAAAGGATATGCAGCTCAGGGTGGAATCAGGGATGACATTGAGGATGGTGGGGGCAGGGATCTACAGAGAGGAGCTCTATCATCAAGAGCTTTCCCAAGGACGTCATTCCAGATCACGGCCTGAGCACTGGCTGAAGAGGAGCCATAATCGGGTGGGAATAGTTGGCCAGTAGATGGAATTGCTTGCAGAATGGAATCAAGAGAGATATCGTCTAGGGGACAGAGAGGGTCTAATAGGTTCTGCGGACGTATTACACGAGAGGTGGGTAAGGTGAAAGATTACACCAAGATGGTCTGTCCATGGAAGGGATACGTCCTTAAGACCAGAGAGTGAGACTGAAGAAGTGGGAGCAAGGAGATCAAGTGTGTGACTGGCTACATAGGTCAGAAAATGAACATGTTGAGAAAGACAGAGGTCAGACAAACGTAACAGAAAAAACATTTATCCTTGGGACAAGAGGGCTGATCTACATGTATGTTAAAGTCCCGAGCAATGTTCCCTCTAATTTTCTGTAGGCTGTGTGCACATAAAATATCAGTTGTGTGCAGCTTTTGAAGGAAGGTTAAATTTTTGTGTGCCACATAACGACACTCGGAGTTATATACTTTAAAATTTGACTACACATCAGAATACAGTATATACACCACATTGATTTTAATCAAATTAAATGAAATTAGACGATTACTAAATGAAGCGGGAAATTTCTAGTAATTACAATCATAACTTTTAAATTTTAAGACGTGTGTTGTTTTCTATCAGAATCAGAGCCGTAATTTTTGTGCACTCTGTTGTAAAGTATGTGCGCTCGCTTAGAGGGAACAGTGGTCCTGAGTATCAGAAGATCAATGCACAGTAAGTGGTGGTCACTTCCGCCAAAGTAAGGAAATGGGAATCTCAAACCAGAAGAGAGAGGAGGGGCATAAACAATACATGAAAGGTATGAGATGGAGGGAACCGTATAAGAAGCAGTTCTGGGTAGTGGGTAGGAAATAAACCAATCTCCATGATGTTCAGAGAGTCTAGGTAGACGATCGCCGCACCTCCCCAGTTCTGGAGGATCGTGATGTTGAAAGAGCCGAGTAACCAGGAGGCAGACAACAATAAAGCACTAGTTCCTCAACTTCTGCTAGTCATGTTTCTGGTAAGAAATAAAAGGAATGTTGTGAAAGGAAATCATAAAAAGGTAGTTTTGGATTTCAGAGTGGCAGTTAAGCAGAGCTATGACAAGAAAATTTGAGGGAGAGGATAGAGCAGAGTGGGAATTGAGTTGAGGCAAATAGAAGACAAGAGTAGGCGGCAAACATAGCTTAGAGGACCCATTTATTCTTTTATAGGGCCCTCTGAGCATGTGCCAACCTCCCCCATTCCAAAGTCATCCCACTTCCTGCCTCAATCCCTAGTTCTAGAGGGAATGGGGGAGGGGGTTTGCGTGGCTGACATCCTACTCTCCATGGAGAACCTCTATTACAGGTGAATATCCTGGCTTTCTCCTTAGACAAGCAAGTTGAATCAGCCAGGTTAGGTGTTTCCTGAGTGGAGGGATGTAAAGGGATGCCATGTAGGCTTCGAACATGGAGTGACTGTTCCTTTACAGCCTGTCATGTGCTTTGATAGATTGAAGTTGTGCTGTGCTGCACTAAGAGAGAAGGTCAATGTGTCAATGGGACAGTGTTACCATACAGTCTGCACTGGAAGGCAGGAATAGACCCCCTCTGTACTTGCTGCTGCACACACAGGGTCACTTATGCCCAGGTCTGGAAGCCTTTACTAGGTACAGTGAATGACTTGTCTATTACTGAAATAACATGCACATTCTGTTATTTTTGACTCTGCATGTGTGGCGCTTGGTAGGTCGTGCTATTTTAAGGATGGCATGCTCAATGGAGCCAGAGGTTTGGAGGGGAATATCAAGACAGTGTTGTCTGGTGAAGATGTGGATGGAGGATCATGTGGTAACTATGCAGATGTCCTCTGGATAAATGTCTGGCTCTGCTTCAGCTTTGCCCAAGGTCAGCTTGACTTACCTGGATGGAGGTGCTGCTATCCAGAGAAGTTGTTTTGAAAATCGATCCATCAGTGTATAAGACTGAAATCTCAGTTCTTTAAGTTCATTTCCCAGGAAGGAAGAAAAATCTTGATTGAATTGTGCCTTAAATGTCCAGTTTCTGAAGCATGACTGTAATAGTGCAGGATTTTGTTTGCGCCAACCTAATCTCCCAAACATCCCCAGGCATTTATACAGATCAAGTGCCGTTTTTGTTTTAGTTTTAAATGATGGATCTCGCTAAGCTTGAAAAATGGTTGAGAATTTGGCAGCTGAGATTTCATGCTAAAAAATGTAAGGTCATTTATTTATTCATTTAGACAGATTTGTATGCCACCTTTTCCTTCAATCAAGGTGGTCACGTCACATCACGATTGGAGGGTTACATTTAACATTGGGGTACGTGTAAACATTTAGACATTACAGTTACTTAGCAGCAACATTTAGACAGTTACTTAACAGCATTTAGACGGTACAATTGAGGTAACATTTAACATGAAGGTATTTAATAATGTGGTATGATAGGTTTGTGTGTGTGGATAGGATGGGTGTGCGCTTAGTTGGCGGTGGTAGTAGTGTGTCTGCTCGGGTAGGGGATGTTGCCTGAATACTCATAGGTTTCTATAAATAAAAATGTTTTGAGGTCTTTGCGGAAGTCTGTAAGGTCATCTAATGCCCTCAGGCTCGTTGGGAGGGAGTTCCATAGTGTGGATGCCAGTAATGATGGTGCTCTTTTTGAAGTTGTTTGGTTTTGTGAAAGCCTGCAGGTGTGCCGATCATGTTGTCATCATTGGTTCTTCTTGGTCTGTTGCCAATGTCTCTTGTTATAACGTTTTGTAGTACGTCATGCATTTGCACCACAAAAGTCCAAGGGGGCGAAGTACTTTTGTCCATGAAAGAAGAGCAGGACCTGGGCATGATTGTTTCTAATGATCTTAAAGTGACAAAACAGGTAGAAAAGGCGGACGGTGAAGGCCAGAAGGATGCTTGGGTGCATCGGAAGAGGAATGGCCAGCAAAAATACAGAGGCACTATCACCTTATTTTAAGTCTCTGCTGCGACCGCATTTGGAGTACTATGTGCGGTTCTGAAGACCACACCTTCAAAAGGATAAAAGCTAGATGAAGTCAATATAGAGGGTGGCTACTATGATGGTTAGAGGTCTTTGTAATAAAGCATACTTCCCATAACCAGGAGGATCAATCCGACAAAATAGTTGGGATCTTGCCTTTCAATAGTCGCATTCAGTCAGTGAAGGCTATCTTGTATAAATACTGGCGAGTGCTTTCGGTCCATTCAAGTTTCCAGAAAAGATTGTGTGTGGCATTTACACGGGGGAAAAATTTGCGGGATAAATTAATTCATGCGGCGTTCAAACCACTGTCCCCTATTGGCCGTAGTGGCCATTCCCCCTGTGGTAATTGTTCTTATTGTTTTGGCTCCTTAGTAGGAACTACATGGACAGATCCTTTGACTAATAAGACCTGGACCTTCCATCATACCACCACATGTGAATCGTCCTATGTTGTCTATCTTATTAGTTGCCCTTGTGGCTTGACTTAAGGGGACGAATAGTGCGGCCAACATAAGGTACGTTTGGCTAAACATGCCTCACGTATTCGCACAAGGGTTCTTTCGGCACCAACATTTCAACATGTTCTGTCACATAATTATACTTTTGAACAACTTACCTGGAGAGCGAATGATTGGGTGTCCCCTCAGGAGTTGGGGGGGGGGGGTGATCAGACACAGAAACTTCAGTACAGTTTATTGAACAACGATGGATCTTTTGCCTGAATACTATAGCTCTGAGGGGTTTAAATCTGGAAATGGATTGGCACAGTCTACTGCGAGATCTTCTATGGGGAGGCAGGAGCTTGGGGTGCTCTTGACTTTGGATTCAGTCCGCAGCAGTCATGTGTCCATCATTATGTCAGCTTTAGGCATTTAAAAAGGGTTCCCTCTTTTTCCGGTTTCTTGGCGTTTTTCTGTTGGGTGATGACAAATTTACCTGAAGCAGGGTGTTGAAAAGTGAAGAACCCGAAACGCAGGACTGTGTTGTGTGGAGGTCAACTGTTCCAGCATTTTTTCACCAAAAATGAAGATAAGTGAAGGGCATTCTGACCGGATGACATTTCTGGCAGTTACGGTTTTCTCGCTGCTTTTGATTAAAAAGGACACCTGTCCTCTTTACCGTAGCTCTCACTGTTGGTAGCTTCGGTGTGAGGATTTCAGGTCCGACAAAAATTTCTGGGTTTATGGGGAATATTACCTTATTGAAAGTTCACTTGTTGGCGTTTTTTCTCATTTCTTGAGCTTGGTGAACTTGAAGGCTCATGGGGGTTTTGATTTTTACCTAGGGGTATGTTTACTAAACCGTCTTAACGTTGCAGCGGTGACATTATCGCAAGCTAACGTCACTTATCGCGCGATAACACAGTGGCGGCATTAAGGCACACTAACGCTGTGAAATCCGGGCCTGAAGGATGGAGCAAGGCTTCCCAGAGGGCGGAGAGAAGGGGTCAATGGGCGGAGAGTGGGCAGGGAGAGGCTCCATGCATACCAACGCTGTGAAATCAGGGTCTGAAAATTAGCGCCAGTGAAAACCTCGCGCTAGAGGCACATTTGCAGGAGAGAGAAACCATTTCAGTCAGCAACGTGCAGCAAAGGCAGGGAAACCCAGAAAAGTGATAGTTGTGATACATGTGCAGGGACCAAAAAAGGCAAACAAACATATAAAATGACCAGAACCACATCTAAAATCCCAATAACCAAGGTGTCCAATAGTGATATTAATTATAAACATAAAGCAACACTACTGACAAAGCGTATAAATTAAGATATCATGTTTGGAAGGGTCTATGCTCTGTCCCCCTACAAAGTGAATGATCCCATATTGAAATAGCGCTGATCAGGGTTTCTGTCGTTTAGATTGGGCAGGTTTCTTATGGCGTGCACATGTGCAGCAACAGCAGAGTGGGCACGTAGGAAAGGGCAACTGTACTGATGCTGTAAATGGGACACAGGGGGCTGCAGGCAGCACATGCTGTGGTCCACCTGGGGCACAGTGCAGTCTAGGCAGATGCCTAGGTGGCACATAGGACTGCCAAACAGCAAGACAGCAACTGACGAGGGTCCAACATGGGCACGAGTGTGTGTCCCACAGTGTCACAGGGGATATTACCCAGCAGGTACCCCCAAGGGCACATAACATTGGCAAGCGGTGCTGGGGGAAAGCGCGCATGTCCATGTAGGCACCCCTACCCGAGAACCCACGCCATAGGCAGCTGCTTACCGGCACACTGGATGGCCTGGGACTGCACAACACCAGCATAATGGCATAGCAGCATGGTGGCGGAGGGGTACTGGTGGTGGAGGGGGCAGTGGCATCTGCCCACAGCAGACCATGGCCAAGCCCCGTTTAGGTGGGTACCGTGCACTGCAACAGACAGGGTCTGTCTGACGAACAGTCATGGTATCCCCAGGGAATGATCTGTCCCTGTGGCAACAATGTGGTTACAGTACACACAGCCAGTGTGTTCATGAGCAGAAAGTCACAAGTTCAAGTCCCAGCTGTGGCTCCTGCCAACCCTGTCCCCATATTTTACCCAGTACTAAACTGTGTTAATAAAGACGGAACCTTTATTGCAGATAAACATGCCTGAAATGCCTATATTTTACCCTACAGAGCACAGACACCATAAACATGTGCAATCCCTAGAGCAGAGTTTCCCAACTGTAGTCCTGGAGGGCCAAACACCATTCAGGTTTCATGCTGACTCTAATAAATATGCCTGTGCTGCAGTTGTATGCAAATGTATCTCATGCATATTCATTAGGGATAGCATGAAAACCTGAACAAGGTTTGGCCCACCAGGACCAGAGTTGGGAACCTCTGCCCTAGAGCAGTGCCAACAGGGGCATAAACACCCACACCCACAGGCTCCACTATCCAAAGCCTCAGCCTCATTGGGAGATGCTGCTCCCTGTATGGAGCAGCATCTTCCAATACTGGCACCTGCATACCTTAGCAATGCCGTCCTAAACTTAGGAACACGTTGCACATATGGCAAAAGGTTGCTATGATTAATGTCAGCTAACAAATCTTAAGTTAAACACAATTTGTTGATAGAGATTCATCATAGTAACCTTTCTGATATCTGTGGAGTGTGTTTCAGTTATTGATTCTGACAGTGTTTACCACCCCGGAGAGTGACCCTAACAGTATTGAGTACCACAGCAATGCCCACACTGTGCCCAGGACTGGTGTGACAGCCAGGGCTGTCACAAACCTCTATTTGCACAATGCTGGCATAGGTGTGGGAGTGTGTGTCTGTCTATCCAGTGTGTTGTGGCTGCCTACACCTTACTGAGCCCACATTGCTTGCACTGTTTCCAGTGTTAGCCTGCCAACATGCATAATGAGGAGCAAGGTACTGTGGGTATGGCACGGACAGGGTGGCATGGGCAGGATGCATTTGCACAGGGTATAGGGCAATGGCTGGGACACTGTAGTGCTCGACCACCACCTGCATGGACAGGGTGGCCACAGCATGTCATGCTGGGAGGTCACTCTCACCCTGACTGAGCAGTGACCACGGCATGGCTAGGTTCCCCCATAGTGCTATACAGTATTTCTCTCAAGTGATATTTATGGGTTCTCTTTTCTGGGGCCCAATCACTGATATACCTGCATGGTGTGTGTGCTGACATCCCAGTTTTGGGTGCACACAGTTCCTCCAGGAACATACACTATGTACTAGCTAGCAGACTGTCTACAGTTAGCATCTGTATGGCTGCACCACCTTGCAGGGTGCAGCAGGTGCACACTGACTGCCCTCTGCTGGTGAATGTCAGATCGTAGTGGGGGGCAGCTGAGTTGACTGGGCCCACTACCTATCTGCCAGTGGCCCTGTCCCAAGTGCAGATCCTCAGCAGCTGTCTGCTCGCCACCAGGACTGGGGTTGCTGGTCCCACAGCCTTTCCTCATGTACCTCCACTGCCCCCCTTGCAAAGGGTGAGAGTGCGGGTCTGTTGGGGGCAGATCATGTCCCCCACCCTGACCCAGAGAGGGCGGTTTGCTAAGTACATTATCGCCATGTGAGCCCTGACACACTCCTGCTCCCTAAACAGGTGACCATAGCAGGCACAGTGGATATGCACTATGTTGTGTGCATCATGGTCCACATGACTGGCAATTACAAATGGACACAGAGACCTCCTAAAGGTGTCTGCAACATATACCTGTCACACACTGGCAATGATAGAGACCTGCAGCGCAGCCCACCTCAACCAACCCTGGTACTGCGGACCTGGTGCTGACCACTCCACCTCACCCTCTGGGTGAGCACAGAACATGCACAATGGCATGGCCTGTGGGTACTCTGTACCAGTAACACGCACGGTCATTCCCCCCTACCAAGCTGACGTACTGTAGAGGTGCATACCCCATCTGGTGAGCAGATGTAGACTGCTGGTCTGCATGTGAATTGCATTATGGGTACTGCTGGTTCTATCCTATCCTGGTAGCCACAGCAGACAGTTTTATGGTGACGTGCACTCTTTCTGTAGCCAGCCAATGGTATGATAACTCCCATAGTGATGTAGCACAATGGTTAATGCAATGACTTCAGTAGCAGAGTCATGGGTTTGATTCCTCTGTTCCTTTTTTTTTTTTTTATGGCTGTCCTACACAACTCTGTTTCATTCATGTAACAGGCAGATCTGTGCTGCCGCCACATTATACCCTCATCACTGTTGCCATCCATCCTTCTGTCGGTCTATGTGTGTGTGTGTGTGCCAGCTGTGTGGCATCCTGCCCTAATGTGCAGGCTGCTACCCCATATCCTGCACTGGCACACTTTTCTGCATTGCAGCTCATCATGCTTGCCTCTCCTGTGTCTGCTCTGCATGGTACTGCTCTCCTCTGTCCTCCTGTCACTGCACTTATCCTGCCACCTCTACCTCCTCTGGTGGACACGTATCCCCATCCTCTGCCACACACTGTCATTGTTGCACTGCACATTACCATCACCCTGTACATAGGTACAGCTGCCCCCAATATACCTGCTGCCACATGGGCTGCACACAGATTTGGCTGGTCCATGAGCTCCGTCATCTACTTCCTTCCATCACTTGTTCATTGCCTTTCCTTGGTGCTCTGTTATGGTTACAGCTGTGTTTGAGCCATACATTTCATGCTTGTGACTTTGGGGCACCTTTCTGCCCCTGGGAACCATCTCCTGTGTCACCTTGGCATCCATGGGGCATCTTTTGCAGCACCTTAGGTTTGGCCAGCTTACAGGGTGCCTTATATGCTGCCTTGGAGAATGCCAACCTTTCCTGCCGCCCTCTGGGGCACATTATGACCTGCCTTGGATGACGTGGTGCTTTATGATGTGCCTTATGGTGCGCCCTAAAAGGTGCATTAGGTTGCGGCTTTTTTGGCTGGCAGTGCAAATTGTTGGGATGTGTCTGACTGTTACAAGCAGGAAAAGGGATTGTCTCAGACAGTCTTAACTGAGCCCACTGAGGGATCAAACTCATGACCACTGTATCAGCAGTCAATGTATTAACCATTATGCTACACCTCTGTTGCTGTGTTTGCAAGTCAGCACGCCTAATTAAGGCTATCGCGCGATAACCCGAAATGCTAACTTAAGACTGGAACGCCCACTCCTTATATGGCATTCTTCACATTAATCGCTGGAGCTAGCGCCGGGAACATTAAGACAGTTTAGTAAACATACCCCCTAGTGTTGGATAAAGCATATAGGGACAGACTTAAACATCTTAATATGTTAGAGGAAACACAGGACAGAGGAAATATATGATAGAGATGTTTAAATACCTCCATGGCATAAATGTCCAAGAGTCTCTTTTGATTGAAAGCAAGCTCTGCTATTAGGGGACATAGGATGAAGGCGAAAGGGGATAGACTCAGAAGTAATATGCAGAAATATTTATTTACAGAAAGAGTGGTAGATGCATGGAACAGTATCCCAGTGGAGGTAGTAGAGATGAGGACAGTATCTGAATTTCAAGAAAGCATGGGACAAACAGAGAAGATCTCTAAAGGATAAAAGGGAACTATTGTAGTGGCTATGGAGGGGTAGACTAGATAGGCCATGTAGTCTTTGTCTGCCCTCATTTTCCATGTTTAATGATATTAATATACTGTGAACTGCTATCACGCAGGTCATGAAAAACAAAAAAAAAATCTGTCTATATCCCTAGATCCACATTAAAAAGGTTTCCAAACTTTTTTTCAATGGATCTTATTTGTATGTTTTTTAAAGTATAATTATTTGCCTGGTTTATAGGACACTGTAAGAGTCTCCCAAGGATTTAAATCTACATATAAATAACCTTGATAAATAAAAGTAATTGTAAACTATTACTACTATGTATCTTTTCTTATCCAGAAACATAAAATGTGTTATGTGAAAGCACATTTTAGGTAGAACATGGAAATTGTAATTGAGACGTCGAGACTAGGGCACATTCATGTCCAACAGTATTTTAGGAATGGCGCTGCTAAACATGATACTACCAGTATTACCTTCCCACCAAATTTGCACTGGCAGCGGTTCAAAAAAACCCAAAAATAATTAAAATATGTCATTAAGAAAACTCCCACTAACAAAAGAGAAGAGCTGTCAGAATGGGGCTGGAGACGGCATTCACTAACAATTCTGCTTGTGAGCAAGAACTGTCACATGTTACTGCCCATTAAATCAATCATTGGCTCAGTCCTCTTCTGATCACAATACCACATCCATTACACCTTTATAATAAATATTACTTAAAAAACAGCCCAGTGCAAACACAGACAGGTCATCCCACACCTCACAATATATAAAAGATTTACAAAGTGTCAAAAATAGCAACAAAGTAACACAGTATGAATACTGTTCATCCAATACAATCTACATAAATTGTTACAAGATGTTGCAAACTGCATGGGGTCTTTCCGGCAGGTGATGCTGATCATGCATGAGAAGACCAGTGCCTAATTGGTGACATTCCGGGGGATGGGCCAGTCCAGCAAGTATAGGAGGTCACCCATCATGGTTCTCATCTTTGCATTGCATCTTCTGCAACCCTTGAGCAGTTCGAATATCTCAAAATATTTGCGCCATATCACTTTTCCAAATGACCGAGGCAGCATTTCCCATAGGAGCATGGGAAGCTGCAGAGGCTGGCAGCTTCGCTCCCTTTGTACCTTCAGGCCCAGAGGAGGATGAGAAAGATGACGATGTTGACGATGATGTTGAATGGGATTGCCTGCATCTGTTCTTCCACTTTTTTGTCCCGACTCCTGTGAGTGAGGTGCTGTGAGAGTTTGTATGTGCACGCAGAGAAGGCCACACTGCACCGCTGCTGGCATAAGCAAGAGGGGGGTTCTCACCTGAGGTTGGGGGTTTCCCGGATCCAGCCACCCACACCTCAACTGCTGGGAGCATCATTGGGTTTGCTGATGCTGGTGCTTCAAGTTGAAGCGGTTGGTTCTCTTACAGGATGTGCTGCATTGCTGGGATGGATGCCACCGCAATGCATCTGTGAGCCAGCTTGGATGACTATTTTGGCGTCGGTTCGTTCTTTTCTGAGGTGATGTGCAATGTCCTCTGCATGACGACTCACTGCAGGAGGATCTGGGGGACAAGCTGGACAAAGTAGAGCGTCTTTGTTCCTGCGATGCTTACGGTGTGAATGATGCCTGCCTTTCAACGATGATCTGTGGCGATGATAGTGCCACCTCCCCCTGTTGCTAGTAAATTGCCTGCTGCTTCAGCTTGATGAGCTGCAATGGTGTCTCTGACACTTGCAAGAGGGGGGTGGTCTGGTGAACATGTGTGCTGCACTGATTCCTCTAGAATCAGCAGGGTGTGCAGAGAGGCAGCACAGCTGCTGCCGTTGCGATCTGGTCCTAAATGGACTGGGTGCATGGGCTCCGAGTCGGCTACTGGCAGTGCCCCGCTGGTTGGGTCGCTTTGATGGACAGTTTGTTTTCAGGCAAGGGGGTCTGCTGTCTCGGGCTGAGCCTTGTCATCCACCGTGTGGCTGCACACAGTTTACGAACTAGGCTGGGGGGGGGGGGGGGGCTGGCCGTACAATGAATGTAGCACACCAGAAGCTAATGGGGCAGCTGTAGACCTACTTTGACCATCCCTGGGTGACTACGAGGACTGCAGCGTTTGCTGGCAAGACGTCAGGCTTCCTCTTGTTCACACACTGCCTTGTGCTGGTCATGGGTGAGACTGGTGTGACAGGGACTCCCTCTACGGCCACCTGACTTGCTATATGGAGGTCCTTCAGTCAGTTCACCCTCCTCAGTCGCTTGTCCAGTCCATGCCATGCCCTGTGCTGTGGAGGTCCGTGGTTTCTTTGGTGGCGGGAGATGGAGACCCAGACTGCTCCTAAGCTGTACAGCCTCCCCACCGCTGCCCAGCGCCAGTCAGAGGCCTACAAAACAGAGCACCTGCTCGCAGCCTACTCTGTAAGGCACAACCGGCGTCCCCTGCTCTCCCGCCCGAGACTCGTCTTCCGACGCTCGCTCCTCCACTCCCCCTCCCCGCGCACCGGCAGCCGGGCCCCCGTCTCGGAGGGCAGTCAGAAACACGAGGTCGCAAGGAGACCGGCGGCGGGAAAGGGCTCACCTGGCGCGGAGAAAAACGTGCTGCAGGCGCTCCGGCCTGGCGTTTGAGGCGGCGATCCAGCGGCTAGAGTAGAGCACGGGCCTCGCTTTCAATCCGCCGGTCCAGCGAGGGAGCTTGCGGCGACGTCACCACGGCAGGCCAATAGGAGCGCGGCCCCCGCTGCCTTCCCTCCGGCCGTTCGGGAGTATCGAAGAAGAGCCGGCGCGAGGCGTGGCGCGGCGCCATTACTCTTCCTGTCATTTTGCTCTTTCTGTCACTCCGTTTTTATTTATTCCCGTTTTAGTTACTTTTGCTTTATGTTTGCTCTCTGCCGCTTCAATTCCCCTTCCTGACCCGATTCGGGTCTTTTATTTTGAGTTATTTTTCTCTTCTCGGGGCTCTCTCCTCTCTCGCGTGGCCCTCCCTTACCTGCAGTTCCCTGCACATGCGCGCGCACTTCCGGGTTTGCGGCTGGGAGTGAAACTTTTGCAATTGAAGCTCGGAGAGATGACTCCCAGCAGAAAGCCGTGCAGATCGCGACCCAGAGACGCAGATCTCTTACCTGCGGGAATAATATGTCTTGCAGGCAGGATTCACCTCTCTGGGCCGCGATTGCTGCCTTGTGCCCAGGGCAGGTGCTGAACAAAGGGGGAGAAGGTTACAGGAAAATGGGGGGGGGATGCCGGGCGGGCAGGCAGGCGGGCGGGCGGGGGCGGGCGGGCGGGCGGGGGGGGGGACGGGACGGGACGGGACGGGGCGGGCGGGGGGGGACGGGACGGGGCGGGCGGGGGGGGGACGGGACGGGGCGGGCGGGGGGGGGGGACGGGACGGGGCGGGCGGGGGGGGACGGGACGGGGCGGGCGGGGGGGGGGACGGGGCGGGCGGGGGGGGGACGGGGCGGGACGGGACGGGACGGGACGGGACGGGGCGGGCGGGCGGGCGGGGCGGGCGGGGGGGGACGGGACGGGACGGGACGGGGCGGGCGGGGGGGGGGACGGGACGGGGCGGGGGGATGCCGGGGGGGGGATGCTGGGGGGGGGGGTGATCCTGGACGTGGAAGAGTACAGGGAGGTAGAGGAAATATTTTAGACGGGGATGGAGGAGTTAGAGAGATGAAGGGAAGTACTGGACTTGAGAAGGGGGCATAGGAAGAGCAAGGAGGGGAGATTTTGGAGATGGGATGGTGATGCTAAGAGACGGGGGGGGGGAGGGAATGAAGGGCATGGAGTAATAGGGAGAGAAAGTGGAAAAGATGTACATGGAGTAAATAGGTCAAGAAAGAGATGGAGAGATGCTGGCAGGGGCGGCCAAGGGGGGTACAGGGCCTCATTTGCATAAGTGGCCTTATTTGCATAAATATTTGCATGTTACCATACACTAACTTTTAGTAAACATGTCTCTTAATGAGTGTATGGATAAAGAAAGACTAAAAGATTTCTACATTACTATAATCCAGTGCCAACCGCCAGGCACATTAGGAACTGCTACAAACGCTGCCCATTTAGAACCCATAGCAAACCCGCCGTATCCTGACAGCATTACCAGGACTCACAAAGCACCATACCCTACCTATCAAAAGGCAACACTGCAAATATTAAACCAATACATTTCAGAGAATACTGGGGAAAGAGAACAAGTGGCAAAAGTGGCAATGTCAAATAGGAATTACATAAATAGAATACCTCAGCTCAGTTACACATGCAGAACATAGACCATCACCAAACAAGGAATCACAATTTAGAAACAGGAAGGCAATAATTAAACTGGAAACCCCAAAAGCCAAACTTGAATGTACAACAACACTGTAGAAATAAAACTATAAATTAATTTCCTCTTGTACCAAACAAAGCGCAGACATTAATGATGCACATTTCCCAGAGCTTTCATATTCCAGTTAATAAATTCAAAATAAAGAGATATCTTTCTACCTTTTGTGCATTTTTTTCAATTGCAATTGCTCCAGCCACTTTCTTCTGGTTTCTTCATGTTTTCTGCTGTCCATCGTCTGCTCCATTTGTTCTTTCTTCTCTCTTCTAGTTTTTTTTTCCATTCTCTTTCTCTACATCTGCTTTGACATACTAATCTTTATCCATTTGCTCTTTCCTCATTCCTATTTCATCCACACAAATTTTACCCCTCCATCCTCAATCCCCACTTACTCTCCCAATACCCGGCCAATTGTAGATTTTTCATCCCTCCCACACAAAATATTTTTCCCCTCTCCATTTTACTCTCCCAGCCCCATCCCATCTAATCCTCCCCCAACATCAGCTCCCTTCTAGTACCAGTCTCACCCAGCATCCATTCCCTTCTAGTCCCTGCATCAGCCCATTTCCAGTCCTAGCCCCCCATCAACCCATTTCCAGTCCTAGCTCCCCCATCCATTTTCAGTCTGAGTCCCTTCAGCTCATTTCCAATCCTAGCCCCATCAGCCCATTTCTAGTCATTTCCTAGCCCCACCATCAGCCCATGTCAAATCCTAGCTCCCCTCCACTCAGCCCAATTCCAGTCCAAGCCCCCCATGAGCCTACTTCCAGTTCTAGCCCCTCCATGAGTCCATTTCAATTCAAGCCCCCACCACAGCCCATTTCCAATCTTAGCTCCCCCCAACAGCCCATTTCCAGTCCTATCCTAGCTGCTCCATCAGCCCATTTTCAGTCCTAGCTCCCTTCCCTCACAGCCCATTTCCATTCCAAGCTCCCTCCCCATCAGCTATTTGCAGTTCAAGCCTCCCCTTCCACTCAGCCCATTTCCAGTCATAGCAACCCCCCAACCCATTACCAGTCCTAGCCCCCCATCAACCCACTTCCAGTCCTAACCCCCCATCACCCCATTTTCAGTTTAAGCCCCCCTATAACCCATTACCAGTCCTAACCCCCCCATCAGCCCACTTCCAGTCTTAACCCCATCAGCCCATTTCAGGTCAGCCCCCCATAGCTCATTGCCAGTCCTAACCCCCTCCCCATCAGCCCACAGCCCATTACCAGTCCTAACCTCATCAGCCCTTCTCAAGTCCTAACCCCTCCCCATCAGCCCATTTCCTGTCCTAGCCCCCCATAGCCCATTAGCAGTCCTAACCCCCCATCACCTCATTTCCAGACAGCCCCCATCAGCCCACAGCCCATTACCAGTCTTAACCCCCCCATAGCCCATTACCAGTCCTAACCCCCCAACAGCCCACAGCCCATTACCAGTCCTAACCCCTCCCCATCAGCCCATTTCCTGTCCTAGCCCCCCCCATAGCCCATTACCAGTCCTAACCCCCCATCACCCCATAGCCCATTACCAGTCCTAACCCCCCATCACCCCATTTCCAGACAGCCCCCATCAGCCCATTACCAGTCTTAACACCCCCCCTATAGCCCATTACCAGTGCTAACCCCCCCAACAGCCCACTACCAGTCCTAACCCCCCCAACAGCCCACAGCCCATTACCAGTCCTAACCCCTCCCCATCAGCCCATTTCCTGTCCTAGCCCCCCCCATAGCCCATTATCAGTCCTACCCCCCCATAGCCCATTACCAGTCCTAACCCCCCATCGCCCCATATCCAGACAGCCCCCATCAGCCTACAGCCCATTGCCATTCTTAACCCCCCCCCAGCCCATTACCAGTCCTAACACCCCCCCCCCCATCGGCTTATGGCAAAATTAAAAAAAAAAAAAAGCTGGCTCTGGCTGCTGACGCTGACGCCGTCGCAGCAGTGGCAGAATGAAGTGTCCCGCGGGGCCTCCTCTGCTCGCTGAGCCCCTCTGCAAGGGCTTTCAGATTCGCGAAGGGAGAGTGTCTCCCTCGCGTCTCTGTTAAGCCCGCAGGGGCTAATGGGAAATTTCCCATCTGCCCCTTTAGACGCGAGGGAGACACTCTCCCTTCGCGAATCTGAAAGCCCTTGCAGAGGGGCTCAGCGAGCAGAGGAGGCCCCGCGGGACACTTCATTCTGCCGCTGCCGCGGTGGCGGCAGCAGCCAGAGCCAGCTTTTTTTTTTTAATGTAATTTTAAAAAAAGCAGAATGTTCTTTGCACGGGGCCCCCTGAAACACGGGGCCCTGTGCAAAAAACATTCTTGCTCAATGGACGGGCCGGCCCTGGATGCTGGTCTTGGGAGTAATAGGGAGGGGATGGAATCGAGATGAGTTGCTTAACAAGAATACGGAGATGGGAGGAGATGCTGGACATGGGGTGATAGGAATGGAGAGGGGGAGATGCTGGGCATGGGAAGAGGTGGGTATAAAGAGGGAGAATTGATAGGGGATAGAAAGTGAGAAGGGAGACATAGAGGATAGGGGAGCCGAGATGGAGGGAAGTAAGTGAGAGAGAGAGACTGGAAATGGGTGGACAGGTTGGGGAGAGGGATATTAGACATAGAGGGGAGCACGCCCATACCAAGCCAAGCCATAAATGCACTCTGTGCGACTAGCACATATGACGTCCCCCCCCCCCAATTTATCATTTCCTTATGCTAGCATCTCCCCATCTTACCCCACACTTCCATGTCCATGCTGTTTGCCCTTGCCCCACTGCCACCATTTTCCATATCTCCTTGGCGGCGGCAGCAGCAGCAGAAAGTATCTCTAACTGAAAAAAAAAACATGCGGGTCTTTCCAACTCTATGCTTGCCCGATCCCTCCCTCCTCTGACTTAGGTTCTTGTAAGAGGAGGGAGGGACCATACCAGCCATTCAAAAGTGGAGTTGCAAAGATCCGCATTTGAATGGCTTGTCTGATCTCTCCCTCTGATGCGAGTCTACGTCAAAGGAGGGAGAGATCGGTTAAACATGCAAATACAAAGTTTGGAAGACCCATGTTTTTTCCTCAATTGGACATACTCTTTGCTGCTGCGACCACTGCTGCCAAGAAGACATGAAAAGCGGCAGGGCGAGGGCGGCAACCTCAAAAGCACCCTTTTTTTTTTTTTGCCCTGTGCAGCTGCGCTGCTTGCACAGGGCTAGGTACTGCACTGGAGGGGAGAGAGAGAATGAGTGAAAGGCTAAGGACTAATGGACCAGGGAAGAAGAGTTGGGGAATGGGAGGACTGGAGTGAGGGATGAAAAGTGGTAGGTATATGGTTTAAAAGAGAGGGGGATTGAAGACTGGATAGTAAGAAATAGTAGTAAAATCTGAGTGGATAGAGAGAGGAAAAATAAACGGAAGAAAGCTGAAAGGAAAAGATCACTATCCAAGCTGGAAGGAAGTGAAGAAAACAAAAGGGAAGACAAGAAATGGACTAGAGACCATAGAAAGAGAGCTAAAAGATGACATAGGAAAACAGAAACTTCAGATTGGGACCAGCATGATCAGAGAATAAAATGGTCAGACAACAAAGGTAGAAAAAACAATTTTATTTTGAATTTAGTGATTGGACATTGCACTATCTTTATATTTTGCAGAATATGGAGAAAGGCATCTCTGTTTCTCTGGTGCTGCACTGCATGCAGAGTCTGGTTTCTTGGGGTTTTAGTTTAATTTGATCTACGTATTTTTATTTTAGATTGTGGTCACTTATTCTGTACCTGGTGGGGGTTTGTGTTCAGAGTGTGTAATCTAGGCCAAGTGTCCTGTTAATAGGGAGTTTGTATATAGGGACCTGTACTGTAGTAATTTGACTTGTTCAGCTTTTCAAATAGGTGTAGGGATATTCTAGGGTCCACTGCAATATTTTCAGTGCTGCTTTTGCTCTGCTTAGGCTCCTTTTTGTATGAGTTTGGGAAGTTTTTAATTTATTTTTTATTTATTTAGCAACTTTTCTATACCGCTGTATCTACCAGTCACAGTGGTTTACATGGGACAAAAGAATAAGTTACTTACATCAAACAAAGGGAACAATAAAGTGCAACATAGCTATTTACATAAAGCCTAATTGGTGCTGCGTGAGATTCATATGATGATGTGATGGGAGGGTGGCTAAGAGTCTGTGCCAAAGTGTTCCAGAAAAATTGAGGTTCGCCTAGGTCTGTGAGGGCCCATATTTCTGGGGTGAGGGAGTTCCAAATGAATGGTGCATAATAGGAGAATGCTCTGCTAGTAGTGGTATTGTTGGAGTGGGTGAAAGAAGCTGGAATCAAAAGGAGATTGTGGTCAGTGGACCATGTTTTATTTTTATTTTTTTAATGTTATTTTTATACCGCTCCTTCCCAAGATCAGGGGCGGTTTACAAAGGAACAACATTTCTTACATCGAACATGATTTAACATAATTAGGTTGCAACAGGTTTAACTATGTACAACGTAGGATTGTTACTTAAGGGAATCATCTTACAAAACTATGTACAATTGTAGTAATCATCTTACAATACAGAGATCATCTTACAGAACTATGTACAATTACAGCGGTCGGTACTGTTTACAGTTGGTGTGGTGAGGGTGTCATTAAGCGGGTGGTGTTTGTGTTGGTTCGTGGAGCAAGCCAGCGTCTTCTTTATGTTCACTGCAATGTTGGGTGAATAGTAAGGTTTTTAGTTCTTTTCTGATCATTTTGATGTCTTTGGTTGCACGTAAATATGTTGGGAGGTTATTCCATAACCTGGGTGCAGTTAGTGAAAATGCTGTGTTACTTGTAACTTGCTTGGTTTCGTGGTAGGTGGGTGGGAATGCTAAGGTGTTCTGGGAGTGTGTTCTTGTTGCTCTAGTGCTGGTTGATTAGGTTATTAGTGTTGACAGGTATGATGGTGCTATGTTGATCTCTTGTTGAGTAGTTGTTGAAGAAGGGGGTGAAGGATGTCTGCTGAGATGTGGTGGATGGCCTTGAATATGGTTAGCACAACTTTATATTTGATCCATCTGTGTATGGGCAGCCAGTGTAGATGTTTCAGAATGGGGGTAATGTGTTCTCCTGGGCTCATGCTTGTGATTGTTCTGGCTGCAGAGTTTTGGGCAAGCTGTTAGGTTAGTAAAGTAGCTTTAGGGAGTCCTTGGTATATTATGTTTGCATAGTTCAGGATGGGGGTGATGAATGATAAATGACTTCAGAAACATCTATCAGAATCCAGCAGTGGGCGCACGTGTTATAATGTTCTCATCTTGAAGTAGGCAGCTTTAATAAACTGTTTAATGCGGTAGTGGAAGCTGAGGTGGTAATCCAGGATGATGCCCAAATATTTTACATGTGTTTGACGTGTAGGGTTAAATTGGCCAGGCTGATAGAATTTGGAGGAGTGAAGGATGGGTGTTTGGTGATGAGGAGGACTTCTGTTTTGCTAGGGTTGATGTACATGTTATGTTTGTTGAGCCATTTATATAAGAACATAAGATATGCCATACTGGGTCAGACCAAGGTCCATCAAGCCCAGTATCCTGTTTCCAACAGTGGCCAATCTAGGTCATATGTACCTAGCAGTTTCCCCAAAAGACACAGGTTCCACAATACTTGTACTGGGTCAAGCATTGATATCCTGGGTCCCTTCTTAATAATGGTTTATGGCCCTTTCATCCAGGAACTTGTCCAAACCTTTTTTAAGCCCAGCTACACTAACAGCCTTAACTACATCCTCCGGTAACAAATTCCAGAGTTTGATTACACGTTGAGTGAAAAAATATTTTCTTTTATTAGTCTTAAATAGTTTACCCTGTAGCTTCATTGCATGTCCTCTAGTCTTTCAATATTCTGATAACGTAAACAATCGATCTACATGTTCCACTCCGTTCATTAATTTATAGACTTCTATCATATCTCCCTTCAGCCGTCTCTTCTCCAGGTTAAAGAGCCTTAACCTTTTTAGCCTTTCTTCATAGAAGTATCCTTCCATCCCCTTTACCATTTTGGTGGCTCTTCTCTGAACCTTTTCTAAAATCGCTATATCCTTTTTAAGATACGGCGACCAGAATTGCACACAATATTCAAGATGCAGTCTCACCATGGAACGATATAGAGGCATTATAATATCTTTTGTTTTATTTTCCATTCCTTTCCTTATGATACCTAGCATTCTATTTGCTCTCTTGGCTGCCGCTGCACACTGGGCCGAGGGTTTTAACATAGTATCCACAATGACGCCTAAATCTTTTTTTTTCCTTGGTGGTGGTTCCTAATGTGGAACTTTGCATCGTGTAACCATAGTTTGGGTTGTTCTTCCCTAGGTGCATAACTTTGCACTTGTCCACATTAAATTTCATCTACCATTTTGATGCCCAGTCTTCCAATTTATCAAGATCCTCTTGCAATTTTCCACAATCCTCTTGGGTTTTAAGAACTTTAAATAGTTTTGTGTCATCTTCAAATTTGATAACCTCACTCCTTATTCCCCTTTCCAGGTCATTTATGAATATGTCAAAAAGCAGCGGACCCAGCACAGATCCCTGGGGTACACCACTATTCACCTTTCTCCATTGGGAAAATTGGCCATTTAGCCCTACCCTCTGCTTTCTATCTTTTAACCAGTTCCTGATCCACAGTCCTCCTATCCCATGACTCTTTAGTTTTGCCAAAAGTCTCTGATGAGGGACCTTGTCAAAGGCTTTCTGAAAGTCCAGATACACTATATCAACCGACTCACCTTTGTCCACCTGTTTATTCACACCTTCAAAAAAACATAAGATTAGTAAGACAAGATCTTCCTTCTCTAAAGCCATGTTGGCTGTCTCCCATTAGGCCATGACTATCTACATGCTGAGTAATTTTATTCTTTATGATGGTTTCTACCATTTTTCCCGATACTGACGTCAGGCTCACCGGTCTGTAGTTTTCCGGATCACGCCTGGAACCCTTTTTAAAAATTGGCGATCCTCCAATCTTCAGGTATTAGAGATGATTTTATTGATAGTTCACAGATTACTAATAGCAGGTCTGCAATCTCATATTTCAGTTCTTTCAACACCCTTGGATGTATACCATCCATCCCAGGTGATTTGCTACTCTTCAGTTTATCTAATAGTTGTAATACATCTTCCCGATGTATCGATATTTCCTTCATTTCTTCCGCACCTTTAAATACCACATGGGTAACATCCCTACATCTTCCTCAGTAAAGACCGAAGCAAAGAATTCATTCAGTCTCTCCGCTATCGCCTTGTCGCCTCTTAGTGCCCCTTTACCCCCTCTGTCATCTAATGGACCAACTGACTCTTACAGGTTTTTTGCTACGAATGTACTTGAAAAAGTCTTTATTTTGCGTTTTTGCTTCCGCAGCAAGCTTCTTCTCAAATTCTCCCTTTGCCTGCCTTATCAATGCCTTGCATTTAACATGCTGTTTCCAGGTTTCGTCGTTTCGTTAATGGTATCTTCTAGGCATCCGTTGTTCATGGAGTAGTCCGGGTTGGTAGTGGAGAATGGGATGTAGATGAGTTTGTTATCTGTATACAGATGATAGTGAATCTTTTGGTGTTTTATGAGTGTGTCCATAGGGGCTGGATGAAGATTTTGAACAGAAGTGATGATATTGCGGAACCTTGAGGTAATTCCTGTAGTAGCTGGAAAGGTTTGGAGTTTTCAGTTCTGATTCATATTTGTTGAGATTGGTTGGAAAGATAAGTTTGGAACCACTGTAGAGCTGTTTCTCTGATTCTGATTGAGTGGTGATGAGAGTATAGCTAGATGTGGGTGACTGAATTGAAGGCTGCAGAGACATCTAGAAAGATGAGAATAAATCCTTGGGTCATTTTCTGTGTACCTTTGATTAAGTTATCCATGAGGGAGGTCAAAAGGGTTTTGGTGCTGTGAAATGGCCTGAATCCATACTGGTGCTCATTGAGAGGGACATGGGTGTCTATGAATTCTTGCAGCTGAAGCTGCACTGCCTTTTCTATGATTTTGGCTAGGGAGGGGATGCTTAATATAGATCTGTAGGAGGCAGGGACTGAGGGGTCAACTGAGTGTTTTTTAGTAGGGGTCTGATGAAGGGAGTTGGCTTGTTGCTGAGTGACAGGGATGCATGGACCAGGTGAAGAATGGTTGGAAAAGCTGGAATGAAGGAATGGCAAGCTGGTTTAGTAGGACCTTGTCCTCTTTCTAGAGCCATGATTCCATTATGCAGATAAAGTCAATATGGTTTTCGTTTATGTAGTCCGTCACTATGGGGATCTTGTGGTGTACTGACCTCTGAGCGGCTGGGTAGGGGGTGGTATGCTATTCGTAGATGGGGGACTAATATAGTATTGCAGATTTGTTCTGTAGATCCTCAGTGACCTTTTAGGGTTTTATGGTGACACTGCCAAGAAAACCCAGGAGCTTCTGGGTTGCCAGGAGTCAGAACTGACTTGAAGGCACACATTGCATTGGATTTGCATATTAGTTCACAATATGCCTGGTACTGGAAAATGCTTATGTTGTCATTACTGAGATGTTCAGAATCAGATTTTTCTTTTTTTAATATACTGAGTTTTATGGGTGAATGTCCTAGTTCTGCTCTGCACCCATTGTCAAGGAAGGGGTTTCTGTGGATGCAGAATATATGCTCAAAAAGAAAAAGCAAGAACCATAACACAGTTTATATAACAAAATAAAATTAGCTATAATTTTATAATTTGGTGTTTTAAACTGCACTGTAGTTCTTGCTTTTTCTTTTAGTTCCTTGGTGTGTGAAAGAGAAAACAGTGATGTTTCTGGAGTCCAGCGGATTACAGGATCCGAGGCAGCATGGATTCACCAGAGGCAGGTCTTGTCAGACAAATCTGATTGATTTCTTTGACTGGGTGACCAGGGAGTTGGACCGAGGGAGAGGCCTTGATGTGGTGTATTTAGATTTCAGTAAAGCCTTTGACATCTTTCCTCACAGGCGACTTATAAACAAACTGAACACCCTAGGGATGGACCCTAAAGTTATTGCTTGGGTTAGAAATTAGTTCCGTGGGAGGCGACAAAGAGTGAACTCCATTTACCTGTACCCTGAGGAGAAGGAGGTTACCAGTGGTGTGCCCCAGGGATCTGTCCTTGGTCCGATTCTTTTTAACATCTTTGTTAGTGATATAGCGGAAGGGCTGTCGGGTAAGGTTTGTCTCTTTGCGGATGATACCAAAATCTGCAATAGAGTAGACACCCAGGAAGATGTAGATAACATGAGGAGGGATCTAGCTAAGCTTGAAGAATGATCTAGAATCTGGCAGCTGGGATTTAATGTTTAAAAATGCAAGGTCATGCATTTTGGCTGCAGCAATCCAAGGGAGCAATATAGTATAGGGGGAGAAATACTTTTGTCCACTAAAGAAGAGCGGGACCTTAGTGTGGTTGTGTCTGATGATCTTAAAGTAGCTAAACAGGTAGAAAAAGTGATAGCAAAAGCTAGAAGGATGCTTGGGTGCATACAGAGAGGAATGGCTAGCAGAAAAAACGAGGTGATAGTGCCTCTGTATAAGTCTTTGTTGCGACTTCATTTGGAGTATAGTGTGCAATTCTGGAGACCGCACCTTCAAAAGGATATAAACAAGATGGAGTCAGTACAGAGGTTGGCTACCAAAATGGTTAGTGGTCTTCATTATAAAGCATAGGAGGACAGACTTAAGGATCTTAATATATACACCTTAGAGGAAAGGCGGGATAGAGGTGATATGATTGAGACATTTAAATATCTCTGTGGCAAAAATACACAAGAAGAGAGCCTCTTTTGATTGAAAGCAGTTTCTGCTACGAGGGGACATGGGATGAAGGTGAAAGGGGATAGATTCAGGAGTGATATGCGGAAAGATTTCTTTATGGAAAGAGTGGTGGATCTGTGGAATAGTCTCCCAGTGGAGGTGGTAGAGATGAGGACAGTATCCAAATTCAAAAAAGCATGGGACAAACAGAGGATCTCTAAAGTTAAAAAGGGGAATGTTGTAGTTGTTGATATGGAAGGACAGACTAGATAGGCCATGTGGTCTTTTTCTTTCGTGATTTTTCTATGTTTCTATCTTGCCTTTCCTTTGTTTTTTGCAGTATATATTGTCGCGTCCACCCGTCCAGGCGGTAGCCTGGGAGCGGGTGAGCTCGCCTGTCTTACTCTCTACTATTACTTCTGTCCAAGATGGCTGCCGAGGAGGGCTGCTGGGTAATGTAGTTTTAGAGCAAGGAGTGTGACCACACGGTAATTAGGCAAAACAGAGAATTTATTTCAGGATTTCCCCTCCGCATTGAATTCATGACCCCAACTGAAATTGGATAATTCTCCAATAATGCAAACAAAGAATGTGAAAACAGGCTTAACACAAAAATACAGGAATGTCCTTTTGAATATCAGCTCTTAGCTTCCAGCGAGGAACAAACTTCTAAAGCTCAATCTGTTGTTCAGATTAGCTTCTTGCTTTTCACTTTCAAAAGGGCTTTTCACTTTACACAAGTTATGCAGGCAAACATTTGGCAGTATTTCAACTACCAGCAGGTCTCCTTTCTTTAAGCAATGTGCAGCACAAGTCCTTAATTGCTTTCATGAAACAGTCCTTCACATAGGTAATGAATTAGCACATAGTCAGATTCTTGGCCATGCAAAAAGAACACTGCATTTCCTCTACATCAGAATCATTAGGGTTTTCAAACAAATCTATTTCCATCTCATTCATAGATTCGCTGTGACTATCTTCCTTATCCTGTATATCAGGAGACTGGCTATTCTCCTTCCATATCAGCTCATTTAGTTTTAACAGCAGCTGTTCCCTGTGGTCTCCAGCCACGGGCTCTTGTAATGGAGTTTCTCTCCCTTTCAACAGGCTAGCAATCTCTTTCAGAGTTGAGGCTTGGCAGTCACTGGCATATATTCTATGCTTATTAAACGTTTGTCTTTCAGGGTTCAGGGGAACACAACGTTTAGCACTGTCTTTTAATTCTTTAACTATTCCTTCAGCTTGGCTTTTGGTAGGAATTAAAGATAAGACATTTCCATTACCTTCAAGGCTTAAGGGCTGCTTTAATCTGTTTCCCCACCTGGAAACACGTCTTTGTCCTAGATACTGTTGCCTGCTCTGGGTTCCAGACACCCTCTGCTTCTCATTCACCCTTGCATGTGGTTCAGCCAGGTTTCTTCCTGAACTTCCCTTTTTCACTGGAACTAAAGTACCTGCTTCGGGACCCAGCAAGTTTCTGACTTCAAGCTTGTCCTCTTCAGAACCAGCCTCCCTTGCTTGAACTGCATCAACTGCCTCTGGAACTCCACGAACTCTAAGAACTGCCTGCCCTGCGTCTTCTAAAACAAGCACTTTTAAATTGCTGCCTTTCAGGCACCACACCCTTCTTCCTACTCACGTGCACCTCATCAGTGCTCAACCTAGCCCTGACGTCACTAGGTGGGTGGGGCTTAGTGCTCGGTATACTCTGCCTTGGAGGCTTGTGGTTTCTATAGGGACTGCTTTCCTCTCCAGATTTAAAGGGACAGGGCTCATTTTCCTCCCATTCCATTTCCTCTGCACAGCTCTCCTTATCACAATATATATACACTAACATACTGCTGATCCAGTGCGCAGTTTGAGGGGTAATGCTGGGGTCTCCAAGCCCCTCTTGGTGTTTATGTTGGAGTGGGAGGTGTTGTATTGGGGTCACAAAGCCCCTCTTGTTTTTGTGAAGGTGGAAAATGTTGTGTTGGAGCTGCCAGGTTGCTTTTGTGGAAGTGGGAAGTGTTGCATTGGTGTTATTGAGCCCCTCTTATTTGGCACATTTAGCAGCATGTGGGCTGTGCTACGAGTGTGGGGTTGTAGGCTAACTGCAGAAAGGCACGTTCATCCCCCTGCAGTTACGTCTCTTGAACATGGCAAAACACCACAGGTGCAACTAACACCACACATTGAGGTGAAATAATAATAATGAGGGAAGGGCACCGATCTAAAGTTTGCAGGGGAGTGCCAGGAACCCTAACACCGGCCCTGTACAGAGCATCCCAGCACTATCTAGTTAGTGTAAGGATGGTCTGTGGGTGGAGTGAGGGTGGTACTGGCACTCTCTGGATATGTGCAAGAATTTAACTGGAGAGTACAATTTTCAGCCAGCACTTATTTAGAAAACTTAAGCCACATGAAATGGTGGCCTAAGTTGCTATCCATACACATGGCAGCTGAAAATAGCACACTCGAATAGTCACTTCTGCCCCCCCTGCAAAAGGACGTCTTCATTGGAGGGAGCAGAAGCTGAACAGCATACAGCACTGGAAGTTTTGGTAAGCACTGTGCTGCTGTTTAAAGTAATTTCTGCTGCTGCAGGTCCCGGAGAGGGGTGGGGGTGGGGGCAGGAGCAGGGGTGCCAAGAATTAGATTTGCCTAGGGTACCTCATATTCTTGCGCCAGCCCTAGATTTTTGAAATATTTTCAGAACAATTTTTGAAGCTCTTTTCTATCCTGTTGGAGTTGTCTTAAAGAATATTTGGAAATTAACCTCAAAATGAAAGGATATTTTTTTAAACAGAAACTAGGCATGTAACAAGTAACTAGCAAAATAAGTAACTACTGCGTGGTCTGCTGTAACTTTGATATTCATCAGTTTCACTAACTCTGTTATTTATCCATGTGTTATTGCGTGGGTCAAGCATCATAAAAGAATGAAGGCTAAAGATACTTCTGTGATCCCCAGACACATGTTTAAAAAGAACAAAAATGTGTTATTTTGGTTTTATCAAAGAATGTTTAAAAATAATACTGACACTTTGGCAGAATGTACTGTGGTTTCACAGACTAGTTATAAAAAAATTTGGATCTATTTTTGTTTTTCTTCTGTGTATTTTTGTATTATTATTCTTGAAAAGAGATACTGCCATAGTTTTCTCCATGTGAACGGATTACATTGCTATGTCTTGTTTTCCCTGTTTGCAGAACATGGAGAGTACATTTATCCAGCACAGTGTCAAAGTTCTCCAGGCACTCAACAAGCAGAGAGAAGAGGGCAGATACTGCGATGCTACCTTGGAAGTTGGCAGTCTTACTTTCAAAGCTCACTGGAGCATCCTGGCTTGCTCTAGCCAGTTCTTCCAAAGTTTGTATGGAGATGGGACATGTGTTAGTGTCACTCTTCATGAAGACTTTTCTGAAGTTATAGGGCTCCTGTTAGATTTTCTCTACACTGGTGACCTAAGCGTTACGGAGGAAAATGTAAAGAAGGTGGTGTTTGCAGCAAAGGAATTGTGTATCTCAGAAGCAGTGGACTTCTGCCAAACGTTTGTGCTGAGAAGCATGGATGCTGGTGGATAAAATGCCAATGAAAATGTGAACCAGCAGTTGAAAGAGCAGGTAGAGTCTGATGGTGAAGAGGCTGTGAAAGCATTCTGGGACATGAGTTCTGCCCAGGAAGTCATGCATAGTCATTGTACTATAAGAGTGAAACAGAGCCAGGGACCTACTGTAAATGCCCCTGGTCGACGGAGAAGTATCAGAAGGTCAGCTTTGAAAACACCAGTGCTCAAAACATCAGATGAGGTCCAAAACAGTCAGGAAGTAAAACAACTGAGAACTGAACAAAAAAGAGAAGGAACCAATGATAGTGGCATCAGCAATGAGGTGATTTTTGGGGCATATAATTATAACAGTTTGTTTTGCAAAACGTTTACATAATTTACTCTTCTTGAAAGCTTGATGTATTGCAACCCAAAACAGCAGTGCCATGACTGTATTAGGCTTCCAAAAATATATATCTCCAGGAACAAGCAGGAATGAGTCTTCACATATGGGTACGTCGGTACCGACGGAGCCTGCGCGGGAACGCTCCCCAGCTTTCCAGAAAGGAAAGCTTTTGGGAGCATCCCACTGTGCCTGCCCGCTGCCTTCCCGCCTTTCCTGACCAGCTCTCCTCAGTTCTTCTTTGCCGCGGAGCCAGCAGTCACCGCTGAAGAAGTTCTTTATTTTATTTTATTTCTTTGGTCGCGTGTCTGCCTTCCCCGACCCCGGACCGGTACCGCCGGTCTTTTCTTTCTTCTTTCAAAAAAATATCTCTATATTTTTCCTCACTTAGTGTAATTATTCTTCTAGGCCTCAGGGCCCAAAGTAAAATTTCCCTCATGGAAAAACCAGCCTCCGGGTTCAAGAAGCTCACTAAGTGTAGCGGTACTATTTCTGTTACAGATACCCATGAATGGTGCCTTAAATGTTTGGGTCCTGAACACTCCATTCCGGATTGTCCGTCCTGCTCTCTAATGTCTAAACGGGGTTTACAGAGCCGAGCAGCTAAGCTCCATGTCCTGTTTCCCGCTGATGCAGCATCGGTAGCATCGACCTCCTCCCGGTCTTCTTCTCCTGATGGATCTCAGGTAACCAAACATAAGTCTAGCAGGTCCTCGAAGGGTAGATCTCCCTCTAAGCATCGAGATGCCTCCGGGCTTGCCCTCGAGGATCCTGCACCAGCCAAACAACCCCGGCGGGAAGCTCCGGCTTCCAAAGCTCCTCCTATGGGGTTACAGGTTGACATCGATGGCACGGCCTCGACCGATCACCTGTTAGAATGCTCTGGGTACCGGCACAATCTCCCGGTACCGATCTCCAGGCATTCATGGCGTCAGTGGATCAGAATGTTCTGTCCATGCAGCAGGCTATTTCAGCCTTCATTCAAGCTGCGACGCCGATGGTACCACAACGAGCTCCGTTGTCGGTATCGGCTCCGGTACCGGCACCAGCGCCGATACCGGTACTGACCGCATCGACATCGACTAGGACAGCGGTTCCTTGTCCAGGGCTGTTTCTCGGTACCGATCCGGTTCCGAAAACGCCCGATGTCAATACCGCTCGATACGCGTATCGAGCGCTGGAAGAGCACCCTGACAGGCGGTACTTCGATTCCTCTGGTGATTCTGATTCATCAGATGAATCACCTGAAGTATCCATAGCCCTTCCTGAAGAGCCTTCTTCTCCAAAAAGAAGAATGTCTTCTCCAGAGGACTTGTCCTTTCAAGACTTCATAAGAGAAGTAGCTAAAGGACTTTCTATCTCAGTAGCCTATGAATCAGAGCCTAGAGCAAAAAAATTGGATATTTTAGGATACCCTAGGGCTCCTAGAGAAGCAGTAACCTTACCAATTCATGAGATTCTTTATGAACACATGATTGATTTATGGGAGACTCCTCTCACTCTCTCTCCTCATTCTCGCAGGTTGGACACTATGTACCGTGTCCCTCCCTGTCCTGGATTTCAAAAAACTCAGCTTCCTCACCATTCCATTGTGGTGCAGTCAGCTATGAAGAGGATAAAGAGTACAAAGAAACACTCTTCTGCTCCTCAGGAAGAGAATGCAGAACCTTGGATGCTTGTGGTCGGAAAATCTTCCAGGCCAGTATGCTTATTGCCAGAATCAACTCATATAGCCTCTACATGGCAGAAAAGCTGCACACTTTCCTCCCTTTTATTCCAGAGGATAAAAGGGAAGAATTCCGCATGTGGCTTAAGCATACTCAAGACATCTCTAAGTTTTCCAACAGGGCAGCCTTTGACTCCTTTGAAGGTGCCAGTAGAGCCTCGGGCATTGCTATAGCTGCTCGCAGAATTGCTTGGCTCCAGGCTTCTGATTTAGAACCCTGGGTTCAAGATGGCTTAGGAAATCTGCCCTGTACAGGTGAAAATCTATTTGGCAAAGAGTGGCAGATAAAAGCCACTCAAATGGATGCAGAGAATTCTGCTCTGGATAGACTTTCAAAGTCTACCTTCATTCCTGCCAAGAAAAAGACTTTTAAAAAGTCTTTTTTCAAAAAGGGCAGGTTTCCTTCCACTTCTGGCCAACAATCTTCTACAGGTCGCTTTACCGCTAAGCGTCAGCAACCTAAGCAGGCCAGGCCTAAGTCTACAGGGGCTGCTGCAACTCAGCAGTCCCAACCTCCTCAGGGTTTTTGACTTGATGCTAGAGAACTTAGCCTTTCTGGCTTTAAAACAGCCAGAACCTCTCACCATTCCAGGAAGGTTAGCTCATTTTGCTCCCAGATGGGAGCAAATCACATCAGAGCAGTGGACCCTCTCCATCATAAGAGAGGGCTACAAACTTCATTTCTCAGACCTTCCTCCCCGCACCATGGTGAGACACTTCAATTCTCCCACATCTCTTCTCGACCTTCTAGGTCAGGAGATAACTACCCTTCTTGCCCAAGCGGCAATAGAAGAAGTTCCTCTTCTTCAACAAGGGTTAGGGTTCTACTCCCCCTATTTTCTCATTCCAAAGAAGACAGGGGGATACAGACCCATTCTAGATCTCAGAGAATTGAACAAATTTCTATGCAAGGAGAAGTTCAAGATGCTTTCTCTGGGCACTCTCCTTCCATACCTTCAAAGTCAGGATTGGCTTTGTTCTCTAGATCTCAAGGATGCGTACACACTTGTCTCATCCATCCATCTCACAGAAGATTCCTGCGTTTTCTTTTCCAAGGAAAACATTACCAATACAGAGTGCTTCCTTTCGGTCTGGCCTCTGCCCCAAGAGTGTTCACCAAATGCATGGCAGTAGTTGCTGCATTTCTACGCACTCTGGGAATATTTGTCTTCCCATACCTGGACGACTGGCTCATCCGAGCCCAATCTCAGTCCGAGGCCCAGATTTCCTTAGACCGCACAAGGTGCATTCTACAGTATTTGGGACTTGTGGTAAACCTCCCAAAGTCTCAGCTCACCCCCACTCAGTCCCTAGAATTCACCGCCTTCAAATCGTTCAAAATGCCGCCGCTCGTCTTATTACTCTATCCCCTCTCCGCTCCCATGTTTCCCCTTGTCTCTCTTCTTTACACTGGCTCCCTATCAAGTTTCGGTTTGGGTTTAAACTACTCATCCTTGCACACAAGGCCCTTTTCTCTGACTCCCCCCAATATTTAGCCAATATTATCCGTCTTCAGCCCTCTCCCCGCCTTCTCCGGTCTGCCCATGGTAATCGTCTCTTTCTTCCCTCACCCACTCAGGCCCGTCTCGAATCCACCCGACACTCTGCCTTCTTCTTTCTATGTCCCGCCCTCTGGAATTCTCTTCCCCTACCTCTCCGTTTAGAACCATCCTACACTCGTTTTAAAGCCCTTCTGAAGACTCATCTTTTCTGTCAAGCATTCAATCTCCCTCCCCCCACTGATGATGTCTTTCCCACCTAGCCCTTTATTCCCTCCCTCCCTCTCACTTTCCTATTTTCCCCTCACCGCTGGTGTCATGTTCCCCTAGTCTCGCCTCTCGCTCCACCTATATCTGGTTCGAGTCTCCCTCTCCTCTCCCCACTCCTTTAATTTCTTATTGTTTTTAAGTTTTTATTATTATTATTATTATTGTTTTAAATTTTGTTGCTCTGCTGTTTTCTGTTTTGCCCCTCTTTACTCTCTGCTATTTCTTTTGCTGTCCTATTATCATTTGGCGTTCTTTTCTTTCCTTCCTTTCTCAGCAGCTGTCACCTTTTTACGATTGTGCACCGCCCTGATGCTCCGGCCTGGGCGGTTTATCAAATGTTTTAATAAAGATAAAGATAAAGATAAAGATAGGGGCCTGGTTGGATACCACCACTGCAAGGGCCTACCTTCCTCAGGCCCGTTGCCAGCGTCTAGTGCAGTTAGCCTCCCAGATTCAGTCAAAGAGCCACTTAACTGCCCGGGAGATGCTGCAACTGCTAGGCCACATGGCTTCCACAGTACATGTGGTACCCTATGCTCGCCTTCACATGAGAGCAGCTCAATGGACCTTGTCCATCCAGTGGACTCAAGCATCAGGAGCTCTCTCAGACCAAATAGCAACCTCCAAACGTCTCTTTTGGTCTCTCCAATGGTTGATGTCCACTCAAAATCTGTTGCTGGGGTCCCCCTTCCAACAGTTGTTGCCCCAAGCAACCATCACAACAGATGCCTCCCAAACAGGTTGGGGAGCTCATCTACAGGACCTCTCCACTCAAGGCACTTGGTCCCCTCAGGAGACCTCTCTTCATATCAACCACTTGGAGCTTCGAGCAGTTTTTTTAGCTCTCAAGGTCTTCCATACCCTCCTCAGCTACAAGATAGTCCTCATCCATACGGACAATCAAGTAGCCATGTTTTACATAAACAAGCAAGGAGGAACTGGCTCTCTGTCGCTTTGCAACGAAGCTCTAAGATTGTGGGCCTTCGCCAGAGAGCATCAAATCCATCTCCTGGCAGTATACCTCCCAGGAGTCCAAAACTCTTGGGCAGACAGACTCGGTCGAGTTCTGCTTCCACACGAATGGTCCCTGCACATGGATCAGGTACTCAGAATCTTCCAAGAATGGGGAACCCCAGACATAGACCTCTTTGCAAGTCCATGGAATGCCAAACTTCCCCGGTTCTGTTCCAGAATTCCATGTCAGGGAGTTCAGGCCAAGGATGCCTTCCTCCTTCATTGGGGTCAGGGCTTCCTGTATGCCTTTCCACCCATTCCTTTGATTCCCAAGACTCTGTTCAAACTCCAGAGGGATCAAGGATCTATGATCCTCATAGCTCCACGCTGGCCACGCCAAGTGTGGTACCCTCTACTTCTGCATCTCTCCCAAGCCCCCTCCTTGGATTTGGGAGCTGCTCCAGACCTTCTGTCCCAGGAAGAAGGGACTTTGTGGCACCCAAACCCCAAGTCCCTTCAACTCAGAGCTTGGTTACTGAAGGCCTAGACCAGGGGTCTGCAACCTTTAAGACATAAAGAGCCACTTGGACCCGTTTCCGAAGGGAAAAAAAAAACTGGGAGCCGCAAAACCATTGCGACATTTAAAACAAATCTAACACTGCATATATTGTTTCTTACCTTAATGCTATATATGACCCCCTACTTTTCCTGTTAAAATGTAGGTGTTTGGCCTATACTCGCCGTATAAGACTACCCCTCTTCCTTCGCACACCAAAAAAAATACGCCAGAAAATATAACAACAAGAAGTAACAATATTTGATTTCAAAATTATGATGATTTTGTAGTCAAATCACTAATATGAAATAAAATTATTTTTTCTACCTTTGTTGTCTGACCAATTTATTCTTTGATCATGCTGGTCCCGATCTGAGGCTTCTGCTTTCCTGTCTTCTCTTAGCTCTCTTTCTGTGGTCTATGGTCCATCTGCCAGTTCTTATCTCTTCTTTCGTTTTCTTCACTTCTTTCCATCAGCCTATTTCCAGTCCCAGTAACCCTCCCCAATATCAGCCCCTTTCCAGTCCTCACTCCCAGTACCTTCCAATGTCAACTTGCATTCCCATGATTGCCACTGGTGTCCATTTCCTTCCAGTCCCCCTCCTTCCCCACTGACCAGTCCCTTCTAGTACAAATACCATGGCAGCCCCTCTCAGATCCAGTTCCATTCTCCCATCCCCTCATATCAGCCCATTTGTAGCCTTAGCCCCCAGTTATCTTCCAGGGCCAGCAGCTCTATCCTCCCCTCCCCACAATCAGCCCATGCCCAGTCAAAGCCCCCCAATCAGCTCGCTTCCAGTGCTAATCCCCCCTCAACCCCATTACCAGTGCTAGCCTCCCCTAATCAGCCCAATACCAGTCCTACCCCCCATCAGCTCATTACCAGTCCTAGCCTCCCCTAATCAGCTCATTTCCAGTGCTCGTCCCCTCAACCCCATTACCAGTGCTCCATCCCTCCATGTCAGCCCCCTCCCTCCATATCAGCTCCCTCCCTCCATGTCAGCCCGCCTCCCCAATCCCTCCATGTCAGCCCCCTCCATGTCAGCCCCCCTCCCTCCATGTCAGCCCCCTCCATCCCTCCATGTCAGCCCCCTCCCTCCATCCATATCAGCTCCCTTCCTACATGTCAGCCCCCCTCCCTCCATCCATCCATCCATATCAGCTCCCTCCCTCCATGTCAGCCCCCTCCATCCCTCCATGTCAGCCCCCCTCCCTCCATCCATTCATATCTGCTCCCTCCCTCCATGTCAGCCCCCCTCCCTCCATGTCAGCCCCCTCCATCCCTCCATGTCAGCCCCCCTCCCTCCCTCCCTCCCTCCCTCCATCCATTCATATCAGCTCCCTCCCTCCATGTCAGCCCCCCTCCCTCCATGTCAGCGCCCTCCATCCCTCCCTGTCAGCCCCCCTCCCTCCATCCATCCATTCATATCTGCTCCCTCCCTCCATGTCAGCCCCCCTCGATCCATCCCTCCATGTCAGCCCCCCTCCCTCCATGTCAGCCCCCTCCATCCCTCCATGTCAGCCCCCCTCCCTCCATTCATTCATATCTGCTCCCTCCCTCCATGTCAGCCACCGCCAAACCTACATGACAGCCCCCTCCCTCCCTCCATGTCAGCCCCCCTCGATCCATCCCTCCATGTCAGCCCCCCTCCCCCCCTCCCTCCATGTCAGCCCCCCTCCCTCCATCCATTCATATCTGCTCCCTCCCTCCATGTCAGCCCCCTCCATGTCAGCCCCCCTCCCTCCATTCATTCATATCTGCTCCCTCCCTCCATGTCAGCCCCCTCCATCCCTCCATGTCAGCCCCCCTCGATCCATCCCTCCATGTCAGCCCCCTCCATCCCTCCATGTCAGCCCCCCTCCCTCCATGTCAGCCCCCTCCATCCCTCCATGTCAGCCCCCCTCCCTCCATCCATTCATATCAGCTCCCTCCCTTCATGTCAGCCCCCTCCATCCCTCCATGTCAGCCCCCCTCCCTCCATCCATTCATATCAGCTCCCCTCCCTCCATGTCAGCCCCCTCCATCCCTCCATGTCAGCCCCCCCCTCCATTCATATCTGCTCCCTCCCTCCATGTCAGCTCCCTCCCTTCTTCTGCAGCCGCGGCTCCCTGCCTCTTACGGAACCGCGGCTGTGCTTTTATAATCATCTCGGAGCCCTTCCTGTCTTGACGGGCTCCGTGCAGCATTGTCCCGCCTCCAAAACTTCCTTTAGAGGCGGGACAATGCTGCACGGAGCCCGTCAAGACAGGAAGGGCTCCGAGATGATTTTAAAAGCACAGCCGCGGTTCCCTAAGAGACAGGGAACCGCGGCTGCAGAAGAAGGAAGGGAGCTGACATGGAGGGAGCCCATAACGCGACGTTTAAAGCGGGCAGTGTGCTCCGGAGCCGCGGCAAAGGTGAGAAAGAGCCGCATGCGGCTCCGGAGCCGCGGGTTGCCGACCCCTGGCCTAGACCTTCAAGGCTTGAATCTTTCTCAGAAAGTGAAGGATATTCTCCATGCTTCCAGAAAACCTTCCACCAGGCGTTCCTATGCCTTTAAATGGAAAAGATTTTCCATTTGGTGTGCTGACAAGGATCTTGACCCTCTAGCACTATGTTTGAATTCTCTGTTAGACTATCTCCTGCATCTTTCCGATGCAGGACTTAAGACAAATTCAGTGAGAGTTCATTTGAGTGCTATTGCAGCATCCCTTAAGCCCATCAGTGGACAACCTATTTCCTCTCATTCTCTCATTGCAAGATTCATGAAAAGCCTAACTTTAACTAAACCTCCCATTAGGCCTCCTCCGGTGGCATGGGACTTAAATTTGGTTCTTGGTCAGCTTATGAAGCCACCTTTTGAACCCTTAGCCACTACCTCCTTAAAATTCCTTTCCTGGAAGGTTATTTTCCTCATTGCAGTCACTTCAGCTCGCCGCATCAGTGAACTGCAGGCCTTAGTGGCTAATCCACCTTATACAAGGTTCCATCATGATAGGGTAGTCCTTAGGACAAATCCACACTTTATGCCTAAAGTGGTCTCACCTTTTCATCTTAATCAAGAGGTATATTTACCTGTGTTTTTTCCAGCTCCTCATGCATCCAGTGCAGAGAAGAGTCTTCATACTCTGGATTGTAAAAGAGCTCTTGCTTTTTACTTACAAAGGACACAGCAACATAGAAAGTCTTCCCAGCTTTTTGTTGCTTTTGATCCTTCTCATTTAGGACTTCCAGTCTCTAAGAGAACACTGTCCAATTGGATTTCTCAGTGTATTTCTTTCACCTACCAGAGTAAGAACCTTTCTCTGGAGAGCCATGTCACAGCTCATAATGTGAGGGCCATGGCCACCTCTATGGCTCATCTAAACTCTGTGTCCATCGACCAGATCTGTCGAGCAGCCACCTGGGCCTCGGTTCATACCTTCACAGCCCATTACTGCTTGGACAAGGACTCCCGCCGGGATGCCTTGTTTGGTCAGGCTGTCCTCAAACACCTGTTCCATTCTTAAACAACTCCTACCCTCCTTCCCTGGATGGATGCCTGAGATCCATAGGAGGACATAGGACCCTTCCCAGGGTCTCATATCCTTGAGGATCTCCCAGGCATCTTAGCTAGGGAGTCCCCATATGTGAAGACTCATTCCTGCTTGTTCCTGGAGATAGCACAGTTACTTACCTGTAACAGGTGATCTCTGGGAACAGCAGGAATAAGTCTTCACAACCCTCCCACCTCCCCTAGGAGTTGTACCTTTTTTCTGTCTTTCCTTTCCTCTCTCTCTATTGTCTCAGCTTTAAACTCGTACTGAGGAGAGCTGGTCAGGAAAGGCGGGAAGGCAGCGCGCAGGCGCAGTGGGATGCTCCCAAAAGCTTTCCTTTCTGGGAAGCTGGGGAGCGTTCCCGCGCAGGCTCCGTCGGTACCGACGTACTGTCACCCACTAACGTACCCAGAGGCTAAAGAGGGCTTGGGTCGTTCGATGGGGCAGTATTTTTATGGCTGTAAAGCTCCTATGAAGGCATTAGCAAAGCCTTCTGGATCCTGTAGTTTTCACCGTTAGCCAAAAAGTGTAGTTGAAGCAGAGGGTAAGGTTAAACTCAGGCTTTATTCCCCGTCCGGGGTGGATTCATAACAAGTGGAATATAAAGGAGGTCAGACCCTTCGTCTGATAACACAATTAAAGAAAAATACTTCAACAAAACTCAGCTTTCTTCAGCATTAAACAATAGCACAGAAAAGCAACAGAAAACAGTTCCTTTCACTCACTGAACTCGTGAACCTGTTTCTTCTCATAAACAGTTCTGGCTGCTTTTAACACAGAGACGTTACACAATCAGATAACGTGTACGTACAATCCATTTCATTTTCCTCTAAAGCTTCTCCAAGAACTTCAATCTGCATTCTCTCCTCATCAGAGTAAACCTCTGGCTCCCAATTGCCGTTGAAGTTAAAATGTCTCTGTCAGGGAGTTAAAACATTCTCTTCCTCCACTATACTAGTGGCCCGTGGGAAACGACCGTATTTCCTGTAGTTGGTTTCCTGAGAGCTACAAAGTTCCTGGTAAGTACAGAGAAAGTCAGGGTATTTCAAATCCCTCTTATTAGGGTAAATACGCCTACCTTTAGGCACTGCTACTTCCTGCTTTCTCGGATGAACACAGCTCTGTTTTATTTATTTATTTATTTATTTATTTAACTATTTTCTTCTATACCGCCCCTTCCAGAGATCAAGGGCTGTTTACATGTAACAGTTTAACAGTATTGTACACATCTGTATACATTTACATTGAACAGTAGAATTCAACTATTTACATTGAACAATAAAATTTAACTTTGTAAGGTATTAAAGTAGAACAATCGTCAAACTATTTACAATAAATATTTACAGTGGCTGTGTGTGGTGAGTAGGACAAGTGTAGGAGTTGGAATTTATTTCCTTTTATGCATAATTTCCTTTTATGTCGTAAATGAGGGGTGAGGGGGAGGGGGCAGACAGGAAGTTAGTTAACGGGGGTTAGTGGGTTTGTGTATGTGTGTCCATGTTTGTTGTGTAGCATGTTTTGGGGGAGTAGGGGATTTCAAAGTGCTCTGTGAATAGGTAGGTTTTTAATTCTTTCCTGAATTGGGAGAGGTCTTTTATGATTCGAATGTCTATTGGGAGGTCGTTCCAGAGCATTGGAGCAGCAAATGTGAATGCTCTGGAGCTGGTGGTTTTCTTAGTCTTCCGGATAGCTTTTGGTGTGATGAGGGAGTGAGCTGCATTTTGTCTGTGGGATCTAGTTGTGGTTGGAGAGTGCAGTAGTGTAGATAGGTGTGAGGGGGCTAAGTCATTTATGAGTTTAAAGGTTGTTAGGACAATTTTGTATCTAATACGGCTGTTTATAGGGAGCCAGTGTAGTTCTCGTAGTATTGGGGTTACGTGATCTGCTAGGTGGGCTTTAGCAATTACTTTTGCACAGATGTTCTGAGCTCTTTGTAGAAGGTATGTGCTTTTTTGAGGAAGGCCTGTTAGGAGACTATTGCAATAGTCGAAGTGTGGGGTGATCAGTGTGCTTACTACAGATCTAAAGTCTTGTGTTTCGAGGAATGGCTTTAGGTGTTGAATGGTTTTAAGTTTATAGAAAATGGTTTTCACTGTTTGTTTTATGTGTGGTAGCATAGTGAGTGTGTGGTCGATTATTACACCTAAGTATTTTACCTGTTGTCTAACAGGTATGGTAGTTTTGTTGATTGTAATTGTTTCCGGGTAAGTGTTCTCAGTCATAGATGACCTTGTTATGAACATTGCTTCCGTTTTTCTGAGGTTGATGCTAAGGTAATTTGATTCCATCCAGGAGGACGTCCCTGCCATGCATTCGGATAGTGTGTCATAAGTGGGGTTTTTAGTGTTTATGGGGATAGCAAGCATGATGTCATCAGCATATATAAAATGCTTAATCCTGTGTTTTTTAAATATGTTTGTTATAGGTTGCAGGTACAGGTTAAATAGGAGGGCTGAAAGGGCCGATCCTTGGGGTATTCCCTGTCCCTGGGGGAATGTTTCTGATGCTTGTTGGTCAATTTGGACGCATATTAGTCTATGTGTGATGTAGGACTTGAACCATTTAAGAACAGTCCCGCCTATTCCTAAGTTCTCTAGTCTGTTGATTAGTGTAAGGTGGTTGATGTTGTCAAAGGCGGCTGAAATATCTAAGAAGAGGAGTAGGAAGCCTTGGTTGTTGTCATCTGTACCACGGATGAGGAAGTCCATTAGGGTGATTAAGAGAGTTTCTACTCCATGGAAGGGGCGGAATCCAAATTGGTGTGAGTCAAGTGGTTTGTGTTCATCAATGTGTTCCTCTAACTGTAGTTGAATTGTTTTCTCTATTATTTTGGCTATAAATGGAATGCTGGCTATTGGTCTGTATGAGTTTGGGGAGTCAAGCTTACTATTCTTTATTATTGGTCGGAGTGTTGTGAGCTTTAAGGCATCAGGCATGGTGCCTTGTGATAGGGATTGGTTGACTATGTGTAGTAAATATTCAGCCAGTTCATCCTTTGCACACTTAATCCAAGACACAGGGCATGGATCGAGTGGGGAGGTTGTGGTGTTGATCATTGTTATGATCTTAAGGAGTTGTTTTTGATCGGTCAAATGAAAACTTGTCCATTCGTTAATGGTTTTGGTACTTGTTAGTAGTGATGTCGGGGTAGTGGTATTGCTTTTTAGTTTTTCTGCAAAATGTGTTGCTAGTGTTTGTACACTTATTGCTTGTTGTTTAGGCTCAATGTTATTCGTTTTGGTTAGTGTTTTTACAATCGCGAATAACTCTCTAGGGCGGTTGATGGCTGAGTTTATTACTTTAGAATGGTAGTCACTTTTTGATTTGTTGATTGCATTTTTATATCCAGTAAGTAAGAGCATGTATTGGGATTTGTTTTCATCTGATTTTGTTTTTCTCCATCTCTTTTCTTGTTTCCTCAGTTGCTTTTTTAGTTTTGTTAGCTCTTTCTTGAACCATTTTTCCGTGTTTTTTATTTGTTTATGTAAGGCTTGTGTGGGAACAGCTGCATTTTGAATGGTAAGGTTCCAATGTGTTATAGTTGAATTGATGTCTGTTGAGTTAGTGTTGAGTTTGGGCAATACTTTGTCGAGGAATGTGCTTTTGTCAAAGCGTGCGAAGCGTGAGGTGTGTGGAGTTGCACTTGTGGTTGTTTTTGGAGCTTGTGCTGGTAAGTGGATTGTGATGAGGTGGTGGTCGGACCAAGGTACTTCGGTTATAGTTGGGGTGGTATGTAGCCGGTGACTGTAAAGCGTAGATGGGAGGAATATTAGGTCAAGTATGTTACCTTTTTTGTGTGGGGGTATGTATTATCTGTGTGTAACCCATTTGTGTC
Organism: Ichthyophis bannanicus; assembly: GCA_033557465.1. NCBI lineage: Eukaryota > Metazoa > Chordata > Amphibia > Gymnophiona > Ichthyophiidae > Ichthyophis > Ichthyophis bannanicus. Next base: position 78,898,216 of record CM066042.1, read on the forward strand.
ATAGCATCAATGAAGTTATCTGATTGTGAGTGGTTCAGCGATGGAAGGTTCAGGTCACCAAGGAGTATGAGTGGTTTGCTTTGGGATGCTGTGCATGCGAGTTCAAGGATAGGGGTGAGGTTTTTTTTGATTGGATGTTGGGGGTCTGTATATGAGGGTGAGTGCAAGGGTTTTATTTTCTATATTGACAATGTCCATTCCGTCTATATTATTTAAGTTTGTTAGAGTGAATTGTAGTTCCTTTTTGGTGAGTATCAATGTGCCACCTCCTCTTTTTATATTTCGATGGCAGTTGAATATGTCATATTGATGTGTGGTTAGTTGGTTTAGTAGTATAGTGTCTGTAGGAGAGAGCCATGTCTCAGTAATGCAGATAATGTCAGGGGTTGTATCATTTATTATGTCATTGATTATTGGTATTTTGTTTCGTATGGATCGGATGTTTATTAGTATGAGTTTTAGTTTATTGTTTGTATTGTCAGCTTGGTCATTTATATCACTAAGTGGTTGAAGCTTTATTTGGATGAGTTTATTTGGATGAGGTTTGGCGTGAGTAATTGTTGTGGGAGTTTGTGTGTGTATAGCTGTGTGTTGGGTTCTGGTACTGATTGTAAGTGATTGGGAAGTTATTATAAGGGTTCCGGTAATGATTGTGGATGATGGGGATGTTATTATGGGGGCTTTTATTGGTTTTGTATGTGTTGAGTTAGGAGTGTTATTAGAATGAGGGTAAGAGGGAGGCTTTCCAGCTTAGTAGGAGACATTGTGTTTGTTTTTATCTGTATCATTCAGATGTGCTTCAGGGTAAAAGTTTTCCCCTTCTGTATTTCTGGAGCTAGGTAATTTATATCCTCTAGCCCTGGCTGTTGGACTGCCTTCTCTGTTTGCCTCACAACAACACTCCTGGGGATATCGAGAGGCTGTGTACTGCTGTTCACCACAGCTTCTCTGGAAGTCACCAACCTCATGTGCCCCGGATATTCTCCTTGGCTCCGTCCTCACAGCTCCACGGACACTGCTCTCAAGCTCAGCAGTTCCTAACGCTTCTCCCGTAGTTCCAACTACAGCCTTCGTAGTTCCTACTACTTCTCTCCTCTCTCTACCTCCCGGTAAGTGAGTCTTAAATATGTTCAAATTGGTGTTAGCCTGGGCTCCGCCCCCATGCAGGTGCTCTTCATTTTCTAATGAATTCTGTGCTCCCTTTCTGTTCGGGCGTTCCCTAACACCTCGTGGCTTTGTTTTCATCTGTTGCTCATAGCAACCTTTCCCCATGTGTGAACCTGAGCTGTCAGTTTCCCTTATGTTTTGCTCACAATCCCCTACTTCCATGGGTTCTGATGGCGCTACCTCATGACAGATCCCCCCCCTTAAAATATTACGGCCTACCGGACAACTAACCGGACAGCTCGTAATCTGGGAGAGCGCATCCGCGTTCCCATGCAACTTTCCTGCTCTGTGTTGTATAACGAAATTGAATGCCTGCAGTGCCAGATGCCACCTGGTCAACCGCGCGTTGCTATTGCGCATCTGGTTTAACCATTTTAGAGGGGCGTGGTCCGTGACCAGGAGAAACTTCCTACCAGTTAAGTAAAACCTCAGTGCTTCAATAGCCCATTTTATGGCCAGGCATTCTTTTTCAACTGTCGAGTAATTTTTCTCTGCCTTTGAGAGTTTACGACTCAAATAAGTGACCGGGTGCTCCACCCCCTCAAACACTTGAGATAGTACCGCCCCCAACCCGCTCTCAGAAGCGTCTGTATGGACTACGAAAGGTAGATTAAAATCTATTCCCCGCAGCACTGGGGCTGTACACAGTTTCTCTTTTAGAGATGAGAAGGCGATCTGTGCCTCTGGGGTCCACTGCACTTTATTGGGAGCATTTTTCTTAAGCATCTCTGTAAATAAAATGCTTTCCTCAGCGAACCTAGGTATGAACCGTCTATAGTATCCAATGAGCCCCAGAAAACTGCGTACCTGTTTTTTGGTAGTGGGTTGGGGAAAATCCCTGACGCTTTCCACCTTGTTAGCTAAGGGTTTAACTACCCCCTTCCCACCATGTGGCCCAAGTATTTGGCCTCCTCGCTGGCGAATAGGCATTTCGCCGGGTTGAGGGTCAAACCTGCTCTGCGGAGGGCTCGGAGCACAGCCTCAACTCTAGCGAGGTGCTGGGACCAGGTCGTACTATAGATGACGATGTCGTCCATGTATGCGAGATGTGATAAGGAAGCTTATCATAGCTCAGGAAGGAGCTATAGAAAAGGTGAAGTGACTCTGAACAAGCAACCTGTCAGTTCTGGTAGAAATAAGAAAACAGAATTTTCCCATAAAAGACTACCAGTCCCAGAATGCACCAGGTTTCCAACAGCCATTAGAGGAGCTGAAGTGGGGAAACGTGTGTTCAATCAGGAGGGCTATGAGGTAATCCCTAAGCACTCATCTCAAAGGGCAGGGCCTGATTCAGCACAGCTGCGCTGTATTAGGGGGGAGCACTCATCTAGGCAGAATAAAGGTAGAGTTTATTCTACAGAGAATTATCCTCATTATCCTGAGAATCAGCTTGAGCTTGATCAGTTTCATCTGAAGGATCATCAGAAGCAGAAGCCAAACCGGACGGACAGAGAGGGAAAGAAACCCTTTGGAAGAAAGAGGAGAAAAGCGTTTGAGAGGTCTAGAAGAGTCCAGAGCAGTACGTATATTGGGAGGCATTCCAAGGGCCAGCATACACCATTGGACTGGGGAAAGCCAGAGGAATGGTGCTGCAGAGCTAGGAATCTCCAGACGGTACCTGTGAGAGAGACGGCTGCACGTAGAAGGGACCCTAAGACCCGTGCCAGAAGGTATGTGAAGAGAGATCCAGTGTCCAGGGATCTGGATTGGAAGGCTGGACATAAGAACTGGACTACATACTGGCCAGGCTATATAGAGAGGAACTCTAACAGCAATGGAAGCTCAGGTATGAACACTGATCTATGCCCTAGCTATAACCTTGAAAGACAGCAGGGAAACAAGTATTCTCCTGAAAGTGCTCCATTGGGACATTCATCTGTGCCAATCCATGATATTGAACCCATGCTTGTTGAAGAAGGGGAAATGATAGCAGATGAAGAATCTGTTTACATGGACTGCTCTCTGTCTAAACTCCTTTGGTGATTTTCTGTTATAAAGTACAGCAACCATCACAAAGAAATACAAACTTGTTCTTTAATCTACTCAGAAAAGCTCCTGTGTAGGATTTCTAGCCACGCAGTAGGAAGCAAGCCAGCTAAGGGGTTTCAGCTGTATGACTGCTAGCAATTGAGCCTTACCTAATTGCTTGTGAGCTAGGAGAGAATCACTTCTGAATCTATGTGGGAAGATACAAGAAGTTAACCTGAGAAGAACAGTTTTTTTCTTTCTTTGTGGCTTTTGGTTTGTTGTTTGATATATGCTAAGAGAATATTAGCTAAAACCTACAGAAAAGACCAGTTTGTACCAACCAGGTCTTATTTCTTTGCTTTAATTGCATGATAAGTTAAAAGGTTGTTTTCCTGATTTTGTTTTTTTCAAGTTTAACACTGAAAGCAAGTAACCTGACTTATGTGCTACCAAGCATATCTGTGTTGGGAGAAATAACCCCATAAATAAATATCTTATTGGCTTTAACACTTGAGCACAACTAAATTATTGTCAGCAGCTGTGTCTGGTGTGAATGAACTGCATTGCCCACAATCCCTTGCAAATCATATAGATATATGCACTTGCCAAGACTGTGAAGATTCTCACCCAGGCAGCCGTCTGACAAATGGCGTAGTTTTTCGGATTGCTTTTGCACAAAGGGGATTTACTTGCTGAAGATTACAACTAAAGTTCAAGTTTAAAGCTGGAAAAAAAGATTTTCCCTCAACTGCACTTTGGAGGAGAAGTGGTTGTTCCAGGAAGCTGTCCCAGGAGGAAAAGACCCTGTGCAGAGCTGGATTCATCACTAGCACAAGGTAATAAGTACCTGGGCATGTCTAGTGGTGGATGGGAGTAAGCACAGGGGTAATTTAAAAAAAAAAAAGTAGAAAAAAAACACCTGTTTGGAAGGTGGTGCACTTTGGTTTTTTTTTTCTTTGTTTCTTGCAGGGATCAAGATGGATCCGAGGGAGATGGCTAGCTGGATGGCAGCCCAGTTTAGCAGGCAACAGGAGCTAGCACAGCAGGCTCAGGACACTGCTATGAAAGCCTTAATGGAACAGCAGAGGCCAGTGCTTGATCTGGTGCAAGCCCTAGTTAAGCTGCGGAACCAAAGTGGAACAGATGCAAGACCAGCAGTAAATACTGGTACACCACATGTGGACAGTGTGGGACTCAATCAGGGAATTGGGGCATTTAGTTTTGGGAAGCTAACTCCAGATGATAATGTTGATGATTTTCTAGAGTCTTTTGAAAGAGTGGCACAAGCATTAGCATGGCCAGAGACCCAGTGGGCAGTAAGGCTGGCAGCCTCATTAACTGGAGAGGCGCTTGCAGCTTACAGAGCAATGCCAGCAGCCCAGGCTTTGAATTATAAGGATGTAAAGGCTGCTATTAGAGATCGCCTAGGGTTGTCTATTTCAGAGTATAGGCGAATGTTTAGAGCTGTTACATTGAGAGTGGGTGAAACACCCAGGGCTCTGAGTCAGAGAATCAGAGGTTTAGGTGTAAAATGGTTGGAGCCTGAGCAAAAGACGGTAGAAATGTTATTAGACATTATAATGCTTGAACAATTTATGTCTGGGGTGCCTAAAGATTTGCACACTTTCCTTATACAGCAAAATTGCCAAAATCTTGGAGAGGCAACCATGCTAGCAGAGAGATTCTTGGAAGCCACGCAGACTTGCCATAGAATGGGTGGTCCTCTGAAGATTGGTGCTGAGGCAAGATGTGCTGTATCAGAAAAGAAAATAATTAAAAATGTTTCTGAAAATGAATGTACTGTATCAAACCAGATGACACAGTGGAGTGAAAAGAAATGTTTCAAGTGTGGAAAATGGGGACATTTAAAAAAAGGATGTCAGACACACACTAGCTTAGTGGGTGTGGATTTAAAACAGCCCAAAGAAGGATTTCTTTTGATGGTTGATGTGCAAGGAATTACCACAAATGCTTTATTAGACTCTGGGGCAGACCAGAGTATGATGTCAAAAAGGCTTTGGAAGAGGATAGAGGCCCAAGAAGGATTTGTGCCTAGAACCCCTGAAAGCCAAGTTCACATCAGATGCATTCATGGTGCTGCAACATCATATCCCACCTATAGGCTAAAGGTTAAGTGCCTGGGGGAACAAGAGGAAGTCCTGTTAGCAGTGGTGCCTAGGCTACCCTTTGATTTGGTTCTAGGAAGAGACTGGCCAAGATTTAAGCAGGGTCTAGTGGAAGGACTAGGAAAGAAGGAGGGAGAAGGTTTAATGGTAATAGCTCCCGGGCCTTTATTTGGAAGTCCTCAGACCCCAGCTAAAAAGATGGTTAAGCGTCCAGAAGACCAAGCTACCCCAAAGCAGACATTCGTCCTAAAGTACCATAGGGTCACGGAGAAGGCCCAAGCTCCTAAGCGGGCAACCCCTCAAGCTGCTGGGTTTGACCTGTGCAGCATAGAAAATGTGACTGTACCTAGCCAAGGGAGAGCCCTGGTGGACACTGGTCTCCAAGTGGAAATACCTATTGGATGCTATGGGAGAGTAGCCCCAAGGTCCGGATTAGCCCTTAAATATTTCATCGATGTGGGTGCGGGAGTAATTGATCCCGATTACAGGGGCAATATCAAAGTTCTGTTATTTAATTTTGGACAGAATGATTATCACGTGAAGACAGGAGACAGAATTGCCCAATTGATCTGTGAGAGGCTGGGTTTTCCACCTGTGGAGGAGGTCACATCCCTGGAAAATTCTGAGCGTGGAACCAAAGGCTTTGGTTCTACTGACGTCAAATGGGTTAAAAGCCTAGCTGCCACCTGTGCCCGAGAGAGGGAGGTGAATGAAGAGGAAGATTTGGGACCCCAGGTATCTGATTGTAAAGAAAAATCAGAGCCCCAAATAGGTGAGGACCTGACAGTGGTACAACAGGAAGAAATTAGGAAATTGCTTAAAGAATTCCCAGATGTGTTGATACCCATACCTGGGGAGACACATTTGGTTGCCCATGAAATAATAACTCCACCTGGGAAATTAGTTCGTCAAAGGCCATACCGCTTGCCTGAAGCCAAGAGACAGGAAGTAGTGGCACAAGTCCAGGAGATGTTGGACATGGGAGTAATAGAGGAGTCAAAGAGTCCCTGGAATAGCCCCATAGTCCTGGTGCCGAAGCCTGATGGATCTTTAAGATTTTGTATTGACTTCCGGCAGGTAAACGCCATATCAGTTTTTGATGCATATCCAATGCCAAGAATTGAAGAGCTGTTGGACCAGCTGGGACAGGCTCAATACTTAACCACCCTTGATATGACAAAAGGATATTGGCAAATCCCTCTCACCAGGGAGTCGAAGCCGAAGACTGCGTTCAGCACCCCCGTTGGCCTTTTCCAGTTCAAGAGGATGCCTTTCGGACTGCATGGAGCAGCGGCTACCTGCCAAAGGTTAGTGGATCAGGTACTTCGACCCCACCAAAATTATGCTTTTGCATATATGGATGATGTCATAATCCATAGTAACACCTGGGCGGAGCATCTGAAGAGGATCAGGGCAGTCTTGTGCTCCATGAAGCAAGCGGGAATCACTTTAAACCCGAAGAAGTGTGCCTTTGCAAATAGGGAGGTAAAATACCTGGGCCACCTAGTGGGAAGAGGAAAAATTAAACCTCTAATGAGTAAAGTAGATAGCATCAGGAATTTTCCTCCTCCAACAACAAAGAAACAACTAAGAAGTTTCTTAGGACTTATTGGATACTACCGCAGGTTTATACCGCAATTCGCAGAGAAAAGTGCAATTTTCACGGATATGCTGCGGAAGAATTGTCCAAACCAGCTAAAGTGGACACCTGAAGCTGAAAAAGCGTTTTCAGTCTTAAAAGGAAAATTGTGTACAGGACCGGTACTGAAAGGGGTGGACTTCAAGAAACCCTTTCTGGTTCAAACAGATGCATCGGATGTAGGGCTAGGAGCGGTTCTATCCCAGTGTCATGAAGGGGAGGAGCATCCCGTGATGTACCTGAGCAGGAAGTTGTCACCAGCTGAACAAAAGTATTCCACAATAGAAAAAGAATGTTTAGCTATTAAGTGGTCAGTGGAGGCGTTAAGGTTTTACCTTACAGGGAGAAAGTTCCAGTTGGTCACAGACCATGCCCCACTTAAGTGGTTGCAGCAAATGAAGAACCACAATGCCAGGTTGACACGCTGGTACATGGCCTTACAGGCATTTGATTTTCAAGTTGAACATCGTGCTGGGAAGTTACACAAGAATGCGGATGCCCTTTCCCGTATTACGGACTGTAGAGAAGAAGTTTCACCAGTGACACCAGTCCGTAATAACTTAAGCAGGGGGGTATGTGATAAGGAAGCTTATCATAGCTCAGGAAGGAGCTATAGAAAAGGTGAAGTGACTCTGAACAAGCAACCTGTCAGTTCTGGTAGAAATAAGAAAACAGAATTTTCCCATAAAAGACTACCAGTCCCAGAATGCACCAGGTTTCCAACAGCCATTAGAGGAGCTGAAGTGGGGAAACGTGTGTTCAATCAGGAGGGCTATGAGGTAATCCCTAAGCACTCATCTCAAAGGGCAGGGCCTGATTCAGCACAGCTGTGCTGTATTAGGGGGGAGCACTCATCTAGGCAGAATAAAGGTAGAGTTTATTCTACAGAGAATTATCCTCATTATCCTGAGAATCAGCTTGAGCTTGATCAGTTTCATCTGAAGATCATCAGAAGCAGAAGCCAAACCGGACGGACAGAGAGGGAAAGAAACCCTTTGGAAGAAAGAGGAGAAAAGCCTTTGAGAGGTCTAGAAGAGTCCAGAGCAGTACGTATATTGGGAGGCATTCCAAGGGCCAGCATACACCATTGGACTGGGGAAAGCCAGAGGAATGGTGCTGCAGAGCTAGGAATCTCCAGACGGTACCTGTGAGAGAGACGGCTGCACGTGGAAGGGACCCTAAGACCCGTGCCAGAAGGTATGTGAAGAGAGATCCAGTGTCCAGGGATCTGGATTGGAAGGCTGGACATAAGAACTGGACTACATACTGGCCAGGCTATATAGAGAGGAACTCTAACAGCAATGGAAGCTCAGGTATGAACACTGATCTATGCCCTAGCTATAACCTTGAAAGACAGCAGGGAAACAAGTATTCTCCTGAAAGTGCTCCATTGGGACATTCATCTGTGCCAATCCATGATATTGAACCCATGCTTGTTGAAGAAGGGGAAATGATAGCAGATGAAGAATCTGTTTACATGGACTGCTCTCTGTCTAAACTCCTTTGGTGATTTTCTGTTATAAAGTACAGCAACCATCACAAAGAAATACAAACTTGTTCTTTAATCTACTCAGAAAAGCTCCTGTGTAGGATTTCTAGCCACGCAGTAGGAAGCAAGCCAGCTAAGGGGTTTCAGCTGGATGACTGCTAGCAATTGAGCCTTACCTAATTGCTTGTGAGCTAGGAGAGAATCACTTCTGAATCTATGTGGGAAGATACAAGAAGTTAACCTGAGAAGAACAGTTTTTTTCTTTCTTTGTGGCTTTTGGTTTGTTGTTTGATATATGCTAAGAAAACATTAGCTAATGCCTACAGAAAAGACCAGTTTGTACCAACCAGGTCTTATTTCTTTGCTTTAATTGCATGATAAATTAAAAGGTTGTTTTCCTGATTTTGTTTTTTTCAAGTTTAACACTGAAAGCAAGTAACCTGACTTATGTGCTACCAAGCATATCTGTGTTGGGAGAAATAACCCCATAAATAAATATCTTATTGGCTTTAACACTTGAGAACAACTAAATTATTGTCAGCAGCTGTGTCTGGTGTGAATGAACTGCATTGCCCACAATCCCTTGTAAATCATATAGATATATGCACTTGCCAAGACTGTGAAGATTCTCACCCAGGCAGCCGTCTGACAGAGAGCATAATCATGGTGTGGCCTCAGTACTTGGTCTAGTAGGCGCTGGCAGGTGGCTGCTGCCCCATGCAGCCCAAACGGCATCCGCTTAAAGTGAAATAACCCTATAGGGGTGCTGAACGCCGTCTTTGGTTTGGAATCACGTGTAAGGGGTATTTGCCAATACCCCTTTGTGAGATCTAGCGTGGTCAAGTATTTTGCTTGACCCAGCCGGTCCAACAAGTCGTCGATGCGGGGCATCGGATATGCATCGAATTGGGAGATCTCATTGATTTGCCGGAAATCAATACAAAATCTGAGGGTCCCGTCCGGCTTCGGAACTAGCACTATGGGACTTGACCACGGGCTCTGGGACTCCTCAATAATGCCCATCGCGACCATTTCTTTTACTTGCCTAATAACCTCATTTTTCTTGGTCTCCGGCATGCGATAGGGCCGTTGTCTGATAATCCGGCCTGGGGTCGTAATTACCTCATGGGCGACCAAGCAGGTTTCACCCGGTTTTGTAGTAAGGACATCCTTAAATCTCCCCAACAGCTGCATCAGCTCTCCCCGCGGCTGTGGGGATAGCCCACCACCTAACCTCGGTTCTGGCCTTTCTTTCCAGTCAGAGGTTTGAGGCCCAAGGTCCTCCTCTCTCCTCTCCTCTGCCAAGGCCGTCATGCCCTTAATTTCCCTCTGGCCAGTGGAACCGAACCCGTCTGTCCCCCTGGTGGTAGGTGTCAATGCGGGCACCTCTTCCACGACGGGAAAGCCCACACGTTCGCACACTAACTGTGCGATGCGATCACCCTCCTGTATTTTAAAGTCCGTTTTCCCAAAATTGAAAATAAGGACTTTGACCAGGCCTCTATAATCGGGGTCTATCACTCCCGCCCCGATGTCTATAAAGTGCTTTACCGCTAAGCCTGACCTTGGGGCTATTCGGCCATAACATCCCTCGGGAATCTGCACTTGTACCCCGGTACTCACTAAAGCTTTCCCACCTTTCGGGACAACTGCTTCCTCAGCGCTGAAGAGATCATATCCGGCTGCTCCAGCGGAAGCTCTTTGTGGGCTTTTAGCTCTAGGTGTGGCTCTACAGAATTTTAACAGAAATTTCTGCTTCACTGGAGGTGCTCCAGTAACACGGGTATTGGATGGGGAGCCAGCCTTTTTCACTTTAGCAAACAGGGGACTAGGGATTCCCGCTGTTAAGGCTTCTACCCTCGCTCCTGTTGTCTCTGGTTGGGGTGGTGTGAACTCATAACCTATTTTATGAAGACCCTCCCCTAACTCTTGGCAAAAGGGGCCCCAATCACGTCCTAACACTATCTGGTATGGCAATCGTGGAACAATGGCTACCAGCAATGGTTGTGTGACCCCAACCCTCTGACAGACACCCTGTGTAAAGGATAAGGTGACGATGCACCATGTACGCAACGGATCCGCACCTGGCCCTCCGCTTGACTCGGGGCTGACTGATGGCGCCCCTCAATGGCTTCCCAGAGCCTCCGTGAAATCATGCTCTGGTCAGCCCCCGAGTCAAGCAGCGCCAGTTCCTCTATCCCTTCTACCTGCACAGGAATCAGGAACCCATCTTGTGCTGGTGTGTCTCTCCCAGCCATGAGGATAGTCCGCTCCGTGCAGTCTTTTTGTAAGTGGCCTGCTCGCCCGCACACATAACACTTCCCTTTGTGCATAGAAAAAATGTCATCATTAGTATTCTTACTAGATACATTAAACATTTTCCCTTTAACATATCTCTCTCTTTTATGCTCTGCCATGCCTGCTGCTTTCCTCAGACCTATTTCTGAGGTGCCCACTATCTGAGCCTCAAAATAGCGTTCGGCTAGACTGGCTGCATCATTGGTATTCTGACAATTTTGCAAGGTGAGATACTTTTTTACCTCGGCGGGCACAGCCTGGAGAAACTGCTCCAAGATAATTATATCTAACACTGATTCCATTGTCCTCTGCTCAGGGGTTAACCACTTGTATGCCAAATTCTTTAATCTCTACTGCAGAGCTTTAGGGGTTTCTTGGGCCCTCATCCTAGACTCTCTAAACAACCTGCGGTAATACATGCTAGATAGGCCCAACCTATCCTTAACTGCCCTTTTTATCTCCTCGTAGTCTGTAGCAAGGATGGCAGGCATTGCTTTATAAGCAGAGAGAGCTTCCCCCGTGAGAGATACAGCAAAGCGGGTAGCCCACTGCTCTCTTGGCCATTTTAATGCCCCCCCTATTCGTTCAAAGGCATCAATAAAATCATCAATGTTGTCCTGTGGACTTAACTGTCCCAACGTGAATGCATGACTTGCATTAAGTCCTACCCCTGGAACTACGTAGGGGTTCTCAGTCCCATGTCCTGGTGACTTCTCCAAAAATGCCGTCATGGTCTCCAGGAGTGGCCTCTGCTGCTCCATGATCATTTTTGCTGTCTGCTTCTGCATGTGCCGTGCCAACTCCAGTTGTTTGTCCCACTGCTGTTGCATCCAGCTCATTATATCCTGGACCTCCATCTTCCTGCTGTGACCCTGCGGAGAAAGAAAGAGAAAGAAAAACCACCAAGTGCGGTACTTTTACACTTCTTCACCCCTTTCCCGCACCACAGGAGCACCCTCTTTCTTGCCCTTATCCACCTACGCTAGTGCCCTAGGTATCCGTTACCTTAGGATCTGCGTAGATTCAGGCTTTGGCAAGAAAGATTCCCAGTCAGCGTCTGTCCTGTCCTGCGTGCTTGCTTCTTATGGGTCCTCCGGTACAGCAGTATTTTTCTCCTTCAAAAGTGTCCTTTTTTTTTTTCCACAGTTAAAAAAAAATCCTCTAGACGACGCCACTCATGTCACCCACTAACGTACCCAGAGGCTAAAGAGGGCTTGGGTCGTTCGATGGGGCAGTATTTTTATGGCTGTAAAGCTCCTATGAAGGCATTAGCAAAGCCTTCTGGATCCTGTAGTTTTCACCGTTAGCCAAAAAGTGTAGTTGAAGCAGAGGGTAAGGTTAAACTCAGGCTTTATTCCCCGTCCGGGGTGGATTCATAACAAGTGGAATATAAAGGAGGTCAGACCCTTCGTCTGATAACACAATTAAAGAAAAATACTTTCAACAAAACTCAGCTTTCTTCAGCATTAAACAATAGCACTTAAAAGCAACAGAAAACAGTTCCTTTCACTCACTGAACTCGTGAACCTGTTTCTTCTCATAAACAGTTCTGGCTGCTTTTAACACAGAGACGTTACACAATCAGATAACGTGTACGTACAATCCATTTCATTTTCCTCTAAAGCTTCTCCAAGAACTTCAATCTGCATTCTCTCCTCATCAGAGTAAACTTCTGGCTCCCAATTGCCGTTGAAGTTAAAATGTCTCTGTCGGGGAGTTAAAACATTCTCTTCCTCCACTATACTAGTGGCCCGTGGGAAACTACCGTATTTCCTGTAGTTGGGTTCCTGAGAGCTACAAAGTTCCTGGTAAGTACAGAGAAAGTCAGGGTATTTCAAATCCCTCTTATTAGGGTAAATACGCCTACCTTTAGGCACTGCTACTTCCTGCTTTCTCGGATGAACACAGCTCTGCTTTGAATCCCCCTTTCCACGGTGTTTATCTGTATCATTCAGATGTGCTTCAGGGTAAAAGTTTTCCCCTTCTGTATTTCTGGAGCTAGGTAATTTATATCCTCTAGCCCTGTCTGTTGGACTGCCTTCTCTGTTTGCCTCACAGCAACACTCCTGGGGATATCGAGAGGCTGTGCACTGCTGTTCACCACAGCTTCTCTGGAAGTCACCAACCTCATGTGCCCCGGATATTCTCCTTGGCTCCGTCCTCACAGCTCCACGGACACTGCTCTCAAGCTCAGCAGTTCCTAACGCTTCTCCCGTAGTTCCAACTACAGCCTTCGTAGTTCCTACTACTTCTCTCCTCTCTCTACCTCCCGGTAAGTGAGTCTTAAATATGTTCAAATTGGTGTTAGCCTGGGCTCCGCCCCCATGCAGGTGCTCTTCATTTTCTAATGAATTCTGTGCTCCCTTTCTGTTCGGGCGTTCCCTAACACCTCGTGGCTTTGTTTTCATCTGTTGCTCATAGCAACCTTTCCCCATGTGTGAACCTGAGCTGTCAGTTTCCCTTATGTTTTGCTCACAATCCCCTACTTCCATGGGTTCTGATGGCGCTACCTCATGACAGTACCCATATGTGAAGACTTATTCCTGCTGTTCCCAGAGATCACCTGTTACAGGTAAGTAACTGTGCTTTTTGCAGTCTGTGTGGAGCAATGGTTGTAACCCTAAGAACAGTGGGGCTGCTGCACTGGGTTTCAAGGGAGCTTAGGGTTGATCTGTATAAGCATTAAAAGTATTATGCTGGGTTAGACCAATGTTCTATCAAGGCTAGTGTCGCGACTTTGAGTGGAAAGGTAGAGTCACCTGTCTAGCTGAATAATGGTTAATAAACCTACCTTATAGAAACGTATCCAGACATTTTACTAAAATTAGTAGTATTACTAGTCTTGACTACGTTTTCTGGCATCAAATTGTAGTTTAATTATATATTGAAAAAAAAGACTTTCTCCATTTCTATTTAAATCTGCTATTAGTATCATGAAGTGTCCACTATTCCTAATGGAAAGAGTACATATTTTATTTATTGTTTTTATGTATTTAACTACTTTTATATCCCGCCTTATCAGAATGTCAAGGCAGTTTACATATTAGCAGATTAACAAGAACATTGAAGTTACATGCGAACAAATAGGAATAAACAAAAATAAGAAATAATGTGCATATTGCTGGAGAGTCAACATGGGTGAGAACTAGGGAATGCAACTGATTAAGTTATATACTCTGCTTAGAATAGCTAACTGGAGGATAGTGATCTGTGCACTTAATGGTAGGAGGAGAACTAGTCCTCCCATGGAGGGACCGTGATTAAAACCTCAAACTTCAGTGAGCATGGGGAGGCTGGGCATATTTGGAAGGCAGACTCACAAAGTTTGATGGATGCTAGGCTATTACAAAGCTTGGCAAAGGGCAAATAGAAGATTTGTAAGAAGATTAAGATGACTAAGGGATATGTTTAATTTTTGCTAATCGCAGCAAAGCGGTTTACAAAAAATAAAACTAATGATATTAAGTAAGTTAGATAAAAAAAAAAACAATAGAGCAAGAGAAGAGTGCAGAGCAGATCATATCAGCAGCTCAGGGACCCATCCTTACAAAATACCCTAGGCTTGCTTGAAAAAGTAAGTCTTAAGACTCTTTTTAAATCATTTTAATGAATTATCTTGTCGAATATAGAGGGGGATTGAGTTCATAGGGCTGAGACCAAGAAGTAAAAGGCTGTCTGCCATGTGAACTCTAGGCGGGCAACATTATTAGCTGGAACTACCAAATGATTATTATTTTGAGAATGCAAGGTTCTAGAAGGCATGTGGGGAATGAGAGAATCGGAGAGGTAAGAGGGAAACCTGAGTAAAAAGCTTTATATGACAGTGGCAGAATTTAAACTTAACTCAATATGATGATGATGAGTGTTGAGTGGGGAGAGACAAGCCTTCCTATGGATCCTTTCAGCAAGAGAGGGAGAGACAAGCATTTTTGCAGCAGGAAGGGAGGCAGACTCTGGCTGGTAAGACAAGCAGACCATCTGTGGCCTATCATTTTCTGTACTAAGAAGTTGGTGGTTCTTTTAGAAGGCCTGTTTGTGATTTACACATTGTCAGACGGCTGCCTAGGGTGAGAACTTACACAATCTTGACGATGCATATATTCATATGATTCTTGCAAGGTATTGTGGATATTGTAGTTCATTCACTCCCAAACACAGCTGATGACAATAATTTGAGTTGTGAAACCAAGTGGTAAGATCAATAAAATACTTCTTTTATTGATGGGGTTTAATTCACCCAGCACATGTATGCTTGATAGCACTATAAATGAGGTTACTTGCTTGCAGTGTTTAAAATGGATAACAAAAAGTCACAAAGTAAACCAGAAAACAACCTTCAGCTTGTCAGGCAATTAGCTAATGTTTTCTTAGCAAATAATTACCAAATACAAAGGCACAAAGAAAAGAATAAACTTTGCTGGTTAGGTTAACTTCTGCTTATTTTCCACGCAGATCTCAGCAGTGATTCTCCCTTGCTCACACACACAATCAGGTGCAGCCCTAATTACTAGCAATGGACCAGCTGAAAGCCTTTAGCTGGCTGGCTGCTACTGTGTGAACCCAAATCCTGCTTTAAGAGCTGTTTGCAGTGGAAATAAAGAACAAAGTTAGGATTCTTTGTGATGGCTGATGTGTTTGCTCAGAGAAAACTAGCAATAGCATTTAGATAAAGAACAGTCCATGTAAATAGTTTCATCTGCTGTATTTCCCCCTGCATCAACAATCATAGGGTCAATATCATACATTGGCACAGATGAGTCTTTCATTAAGGCACTATCATGAGAATGCTTATTCCCTTGCTGCCATTCTCTATTATAGATAGGGTCTGGATCAGTGTTCATACCTGAGACTCTCCTGCTATCATTATTCCTCTCTGTATAGCCTGGCCAATATGTAATCCAATTCTGATGTCCAGCCTTCCAATCTTGATCCCTGGACACTGGATCTTCTCTCACATACCTTCTGGCCTTGGTCTGAAAGTCCCTTCCACATGCAGTCTTCTCTCTTCCAGGTAGCCACTGGTGATTCCTATCTCTGCCGCTCCATTCCTCTGGCTGAATCCAGTCCAATGGACTCTGCTGGCTTTTGGAATACCTCCCAGTATGAGTACTGCCTTGGAATCTCCCAGACCTTCCAATGGCCTTTCTTCTCTTCCTTCCAGAGAGTTTCCTTCTCTCTCTATCTGCTTGGCTTGGCTTCTGTTTCTCCAGGTGATACTGGTGCTTGAGCTTATAGCCGTTGCCGTCTCTGTCTCTGTATCTCTTCCTCCCTCTGTAGCAGTTGCTGAAGCTCTCCTTGAAGCTGTTATCTGAAGAATAAGCTCTAATCTTATCCTGTTCTAATGTGTGCTGCTCCCTAACACAGCGCAGCTGTCTTGAATCAGGCCCTGCCCTTTGAGATGAGTGCTTAGGGATTACCTCATAGCTCTCTTGATTGCACCCACATTTTCTCTCTTCAGCCTCCCTCATGGCTGCTGGAAACCTGGTGCATTCTGGGACTGGTAGTCTTTTATGTGAAAACTCTGTTTTCTTGCTTCTACCAGAACTGACAGGTTGCTTGTTCAGAGTCACATCATCTTTTCTATAGCTCCTACCTGAGCTATGATAAGCTTCCTTATCACATACCCCCCTGCTTAAGTTATTACGGACTGGTTTTACTGGTGAAACTGCTTCTCTACAGTCCGTAATACCTACGAGAGTGTTATCTTCTTGAAGCTCACTTACTTCCTGACTGGGTTCAAGGTCATTATCTACAGGCCTCTCCCTCCAAGACTTAAGTACATTAATATGGTAGGTCTGCCTACGCCCTCTGGCATTTTCTACCATATAAGACACTGGGCTTACTTGTTTAACAACCTCCCATGGCCCTTTCCACTGTACCTCAAATTTTGGAGCAGTTCCTGCTACTTGAACCAAAACCTTTTCACCAATGGTTAATTGGCGGCTTTTTGCCTTTCTATCATACCACCCTTTCTGGCGAACTTGACTGTCCTGCAGGTTCCTCTCAGCAACCTGCGACGTCCTTTCCAAACGTGCTCTCAAGTCACGTAGAAACAGTGGCACCTCCTGACTTCCTGGTTCAGGATCAATCCATTGTTCCCTCAAAATATCCAACAAACCCCGGGGAGCCCTACCATACATCAACTCATACGGAGTTACACCTAGGGACACTTGAATTCTTTCCCTGCAGGCATATAAGGCAAAGGGTAATAACATATCCCATTCTTTTACCTCTCCTGCTAACCCCCTTCTCAACATTTGTTTGAGAGTTTGGTTGAATCTCTCCACCAAACCATTTGATTGTGGATGGTAGGCTGAGGTTTTCACGTGACGAATGCCAAAGGCATCCCAGACCTGGGCCAAATATTTGGATACAAAATTGGACCCTCGGTCACTCAACACCTCTCTTGGGAATCCCACTTCACAAAACAATTTTACTAGCTCTAAAGCTATTGTTTTTGCAGAAACATTCCTCAATGGTATGGCCCAGGGAAACCTTGTTGCCTGATCTACCATAACTAGGATGTATTGGAAACCTCGGGGTGTTTTAACTAATGGGCCTACAATATCCATGGCAATGCGACCAATTGGGTCTGTGATGATTGGCATGGGGATCAATGGCACCACCGGTGGGTGAGCCGCTGTAACTCGCTGACACGCTGGACATGCAGCACAAAACTGGGCAGTTTCTTTGAAGATACCTGGCCAGTAAAAACGCACAAGTATTTGATCCAGCGTTCCTTGCATACCTTTATGACCTCCCACTGGATGATCATGTGCTAGTCTAAGTACTAGCCCTTTGAAAGTTGTGGGTACCACCAATTGTTTACGAATGGCACCATTTCTGGGGTCCTGACTCTCTCTATATAATATGTCATTATCTAGTCTGAATCTGGGCAATTCCTCCCTGACCTCTTGAGCATACTTAAAAGCTCGGGTGAGAGCTTGATCAGCTCGCTGCTCTTGTGGAAAGTTAGGAAACTTTGCCACCAACTCAGCTGGCACCCAGGGTAAACTTTGACCAGCTAACATCTCAGCCCTACCCTGTGCTCTGCAAAGTCTCTCACGCCGCTTTTGTGCTTTCAACTTTCTTACTTTACCAGATGATGTGGTTATTAAATCATCATGAGAGGGTAAGTCTCCTAATAACTCTGCCTGCTCCCCCTCCTCCTTCTGCTGGCTCTCTAACTTAGCCTGCGAGCGGGTGGATACAAGGCCCCTCTTATTACCCATAGTTTGGCCTTCTGGAAGCTTAACCATCTTTTAGCTAGGGACTGAGGACTTCCAAAGAAAGGCCCGGGAGCTATTTCCATTATCAAACCTTCTCCCTCCTTCTTTCCTAGCCCTTTCACTAGTTCCTGCTTAAATCTTGGCCAGTCCTTTCCTAGGACCAAATCAAAGGGTAGCCTAGGCACCACTGCTAATAGGACTTCCTCTTGTTCCCCCAGGCACTTAACCTTTAGCCTATAGGTGGGATATGATGTTGCAGCACCATGAATGCATCTGATGTGAACTTGGCTTTCAGGGGTTCTAGGCACAAATCTTTCTTGGGCCTCTATCCTCTTCCAAAGCCTTTTTGACATCATACTCTGGTCTGCCCCAGAGTCTAATAATGCATTTGTGGTAATTCCTTGCACATCAACCATCAAAAGAAATCCTTCCTTGGGCTGTTTTAAATCCAGACCCATTAAACTAGTGTGTGTCTGGCATCTCTTCTCTAAGTGTCCCACTTTTCCACACTTGAAACATTTCTTTCTATTCCACTGTGTCATCTGGTTTGATACAGTACATTCATTTTCAGAAACATTCTTAATTATTCTCTTTTCTGATACAGCACATCTAGCCTCAGCATCCATCTTTAGAGGGCCACCCATTCTATGGGAAGCCTGCATGGCTTCCAAGAATCTCTCTGCTAGCATGGTTGCCTCTCCAAGATTTTGGCAATTTTGCTGTATAAGAAAAACATTCAAATCTTTAGGTACCCCAAGCATAAATTGTTCCAGCATTATACTATCTAATAACATTTCTACTGTCTTTTGCTCAGGCTCCAACCATTTTACAGCTAAACTTCTGATTCTCTGACTCAGAGCCCTGGGTGTCTCACCCACTTTCAATGTAACAGCTCTAAACATTCGCCTATACTCTGAAATAGACAACCCTAGGCGATCTCTAATAGCTGCCTTTACATCCTTATAAATCAAAGCCTGGGCTGCTGGCATTGCTCTGTAAGCTGCTAGTGCCTCACCAGTTAATGAGGCTGCCAGCCTTACTGCCCACTGGGTCTCTGGCCATGCTAAAGCCTGTGCCACTCTTTCAAAAGACTCTAGAAAATCATCAACATTATCTTCTGGAGTTAATTTCCCAAAATTAAATGCCCCAATCCCTTGATTGAGTCCCACATTGTCCACATGTGGTGCACCAGTACTAACTGCTGGTCTTGCATCTGTTCCACTTTGGCTCTGCAGCTGAACTAGAGCTTGCACCAGATCAAGCACTGGTTTCTGCTGTTCCAATAAGGCCTTCATAGCAGTGTCCTGGGCCTGCTGTGATAGCTCCTGCTGCTTGCAAAATTGGGCTGCCATCCACTGAGCCATCTCCCTCGGATCCATCTTGACCCCTGCAAGAAAAGAAAGAAAAAAAAAACCAAAGAGCAGCACCTTCCAACCAGGTGTGGTTTTTTTTTTTTTTTTTAACTTTTTTTCAATTACCCCCTGTGCTTACACACATCCACCACTAGACATGCCCAGGTACATATTACCTTGTCTCAGTGATGAATCCAGCTTTGCACAGGGTCTTTTCCTCTGGGACAGCTTCCTGGAACAACCACTTTTCCTCCAAAGTGCAGATGAGGGAAAGAAATCTTCTTACAGCTTTAAACTTGACTTTTATTTGTAATCCACAACAAGTAAATCCTCTTGGTGCAAAAGCAATCCTGCCAGCTACGCCATTTGTCAGACGGCTGCCTAGGGTGAGAACTTACACAATCTTGACGATGCATATATTCATATGATTCTTGCAAGGTATTGTGGATATTGTAGTTCATTCACTCCCAAACACAGCTGATGACAATAATTTGAGTTGTGAAACCAAGTGGTAAGATCAATAAAATACTTCTTTTATTGATGGGGTTTAATTCACCCAGCACATGTATGCTTGATAGCACTATAAATGAGGTTACTTGCTTGCAGTGTTTAAAATGGATAACAAAAAGTCACAAAGTAAACCAGAAAACAACCTTCAGCTTGTCAGGCAATTAGCTAATGTTTTCTTAGCAAATAATTACCAAATACAAAGGCACAAAGAAAAGAATAAACTTTGCTGGTTAGGTTAACTTCTGCTTATTTTCCACGCAGATCTCAGCAGTGATTCTCCCTTGCTCACACACACAATCAGGTGCAGCCCTAATTACTAGCAATGGACCAGCTGAAAGCCTTTAGCTGGCTGGCTGCTACTGTGTGAACCCAAATCCTGCTTTAAGAGCTGTTTGCAGTGGAAATAAAGAACAAAGTTAGGATTCTTTGTGATGGCTGATGTGTTTGCTCAGAGAAAACTAGCAATAGCATTTAGATAAAGAACAGTCCATGTAAATAGTTTCATCTGCTGTATTTCCCCCTGCATCAACAATCATAGGGTCAATATCATACATTGGCACAGATGAGTCTTTCATTAAGGCACTATCATGAGAATGCTTATTCCCTTGCTGCCATTCTCTATTATAGATAGGGTCTGGATCAGTGTTCATACCTGAGGCTCTCCTGCTATCATTATTCCTCTCTGTATAGCCTGGCCAATATGTAATCCAATTCTGATGTCCAGCCTTCCAATCTTGATCCCTGGACACTGGATCTTCTCTCACATACCTTCTGGCCTTGGTCTGAAAGTCCCTTCCACATGCAGTCTTCTCTCTTCCAGGTAGCCACTGGTGATTCCTATCTCTGCCGCTCCATTCCTCTGGCTGAATCCAGTCCAATGGACTCTGCTGGCTTTTGGAATACCTCCCAGTATGAGTACTGCCTTGGAATCTCCCAGACCTTCCAATGGCCTTTCTTCTCTTCCTTCCAGAGAGTTTCCTTCTCTCTCTATCTGCTTGGCTTGGCTTCTGTTTCTCCAGGTGATACTGGTGCTTGAGCTTATAGCCGTTGCCGTCTCTGTCTCTGTATCTCTTCCTCCCTCTGTAGCAGTTGCTGAAGCTCTCCTTGAAGCTGTTATCTGAAGAATAAGCTCTAATCTTATCCTGTTCTAATGTGTGCTGCTCCCTAACACAGCGCAGCTGTCTTGAATCAGGCCCTGCCCTTTGAGATGAGTGCTTAGGGATTACCTCATAGCTCTCTTGATTGCACCCACATTTTCTCTCTTCAGCCTCCCTCATGGCTGCTGGAAACCTGGTGCATTCTGGGACTGGTAGTCTTTTATGTGAAAACTCTGTTTTCTTGCTTCTACCAGAACTGACAGGTTGCTTGTTCAGAGTCACATCATCTTTTCTATAGCTCCTACCTGAGCTATGATAAGCTTCCTTATCACAACATGTATAATCAGACATGTAAAGAATCATTTTTCAAAGGGACCGATTTACAGGTGGATGCCCTTGATACATGGACGTTTCGAGGGAGCATGGTCTGTGTAGTTCCATTTCATACAGAGAATGCATTCATAAGCCCAAAATTCACCACGCCCAGATTTACACCTACCCCCCGGCATTTGTAGGTTTTAAAAAAGTGTGCGTTTCTGCCAAACATTTACAGGAGGGTTTATGAGGGTTTTCTTCCTTAATTCCCCCTAGTTTATTTCCCCCCTTCCAAACTGAAATAAAGCTCCAGTTAGTCTCCTGTGTAGTTAACTAGCAGCAGCTACATGTCTAAGAGGGGTGGTCACTAAACTGCAGTAAAATCAGGCGTTTGACTGCATGGTAAAGAAATAATGCAGCCTGTGGTAATCACCAGAAGCTGTGCTATGTTTTCCAGCCAGGAGCATAAAGCTGCTACCATGCAACCGAATGCTCCAGGCCATAATATTAAAGGAGTTACACCTAGCAATGCAACAGGTGGTCCAGGGTCTCCTTCCCTCAGCATCATCAATGACTCACTCCCCCTCAAATAATATCACCCCCAAGCTGCAGTACAGCCTCCCACCCGCCAATCTCAAAAGACAACTTCCTCCTCCAAAACCCTGACATTCCCAAAGGCAGAAGTGGTCAAACAGGCAGACCCTCGCAACAGGCCAACTTCACAATGTAAATAACAAGCAGTTCCATGTACTGTTGTACCACCTATGTATATAGTTAACCATGATATCCCTTATCAGATAAACCACCATTGTATTTAGTTACCCTATTTCTCCAAGTTATACTTCCTGTTAAATGTAATGACCAGACATATGTAAACTGTCGGATGTTTTCTGTTCAATGTAAACTGCGCTGATGTCTAATAGTGCGGTATATAAGAATTGTTAATAAAAAAAAAAATAAATAAATAAAAGGCTACTGGGGCCTAACTGTGAATTCCCTGATTGGTGTAGTGTGGTAGGTCAGTAGGAGCGAGCTCCCTTCACTCCTGCCGAGGACAACAATAATGGCACTCGGGATCTCCTATCATTAGTATTGCAAGATAACCACTATGGAATCCTGGGTACCATTTTAAACTCTAAACCAGTACCAGAAGGAGCAAGGGGGGATTACTCCTGCCAGCTTAACCCATTACACAACCAAGGACCTCAAAGTTAGGCCCCAGTGGCCTGGATTGAGGAGAACGATGGGTGGGTGGGTGGGGGAAGGTTGTCTCTTCAGATCCTGTAGGTTAGAATTAGGGTTGCCAACCGGCCGGTTTTCAGCCGGCCTGGCCGGTTTTTCCATGGCCAGGCCGGCTGCCGGCACAGATGTCAAACCGGCCGTTGAAAAGCCGGTTTTTTGCTCTGGCCGCAAGATCGGAAGCGGCCAGAGCAAAAAACCGGCTTTCCTCCCGAAGTCCGCGGCGCGAATGCGAACGCGAACGCGATTCCCCATAATAGTGCAGCCGCTGCTTCTGCTTTGTACAGAGCAGCGGCTGCAATGCACTTACTTTGAAAAGTAAAGAAACTGTGTGAGAAGCCCTCCGGTTATGGCAGAGCCCGAGGAAGTGATGTCATGGGGGCGGGTTCCTCACAGGCTGTCTTTCCTTTCAAATTAACTTTAGCTGCAATAAAGTTAATTTGAAAGGAAAGACAGCCTGTGAGGAACCCGCCCCCATGACATCACTTCCTCGGGCTCTGCCATGACCGGAGGGCTTCTCACACAGTTTCTTTACTTTTCAAAGTAAGTGCATTGCAGCCGCTGCTCTGTACAAAGCAGAAGCAGCGGCTTGGGCAGGGCAGGGGTGTGAGTGAACCAGCAAGGGGGGGTGATGGTGTGATTAAACCAGCAGGAGGAAGGGAGGGAGGGAGGGAGGGAGGGGGGTTTGGTGTGAGTGACCCAACAGGAGGGGGTGAGTGAGTGACAGGGGGTGGGTGAGTGAACCAGCAGTGGAAGGGGGGGGTGGTGGTATGAGTGAACCAGCAGTGGAGGGGGGGTGTGAGTGAATCAGCATGGGAGGGGGTTGGTGTGAGTGAACCAGCAGGGGAGGGGGGGTGATGGTGAGAGAGAACCAGCAAGGGGGGTGGGGTGAGTGAGTGACACGGGGGTGGTTAATTGAACCACCATGAAAGGGAGGGGAGGGGTGGTGTGAGTGAACCAGCAAGGGGGGGGGGGTGAGTGAGTGACACGGGGGTGGGTAAGTGAACCAGCAGGGAGGGGAGGGGAGGGGTGGTGTGAGTGAACCAGCAGGGAGGGGGGGCGAGTGAGTGAACCAGCACTGAGGGGGGGGGGGGTGTGAGTGAATCCTCGGTAATTTTTGTGGGTGGGGGCGGGGCAGGGGCGGGACTGTGGGAGGAGAATGGGTGGAGCATGGCAAGCCACAGGTGTCGGGTTTTTCTCGGTGAAAAAGTTGGCAACCCTAGTTGGAATCCTTGGGGAGGGCTGAGGAAGCATATTTCACTTCATAGTTTAACTTACAAAAAAATTATATTAAACCTTTGAACATCTCAGTACGAGCAGTACAATTCCTCCTCTGCCAGATGCTGTTAAATAGCACAAGGCCCTGCAAAAAGACACTCAGGCTTCAATGCAGTAAACTGTGTTATGTTGTAGTGCTGAGTTTTGCTCAAGATTTTCCTGTACTAGTCCTGCTCCCAATGCAGGAAGTGCAGGAGAATCCTAAGCAAAACCACTATAAGAACATTAAAACATAAGATATGCCATACTGGGTCAGACCAAGGTCCATCAAGCCCAGTATTCTGTTTCCAACAGTGGCCAATCTAGGTCATATGTACCTAGCAGTTTCCCCAAGAGACACAAGTTCCACAATGCTTGTACTGGGTCAAGCATTGATATCTTCGGTTACTTCTTAATAATGGTTTATGGACCTTTCCTCCAGGAACTTGTCCAAACCTTTTTTACACCCAGCTACACTAACAGCCTTTACTACATCCTCCGGTAACAAATTCCAGAGTTTGATTACACGTTGAGTGAAAAAATATTTTCTTTTATTAGTCTTAAATAGTTTACCCTGTAGCTTCATTGCATGTCCCTTAGTCTTTCTATATTCTGATAACGTAAATAATCGATCTATGTTTACCCATTCCACTCCGTTCATTAATTTATAGACTTCTATCATATCTCCCCTCAGCCGTCTCTTTTCCAGGTTAAAGAGCCCTAACCTTTTTAGCCTTTCTTCATAGGAGTATCCTTCCATCTCCTTTACTATTTTGGAGGCTCTTCTCTGAACCTTTTCTAAAATCGCTATATCCTTATTAAGATACGGCGACCAGAAATGCACACAATAATCAAGGTGCTGTCTCACCATGGAACGATATAGAGGCATTATAATATCTTTTGTTTTATTTTCCATTCCTTTCCTTATCATACCTAGCATTCTATTTGCTCTCTTGGCCGCCGCTGCACACTGGGCCGAGGGTTTTAACATGGTATCCACAATGACGCCTAAATCATTTTCCTGGGTGGTGGTTCCTAATGTGGAACCTTGCATCGTGTAACCATAGTTTGGGTTGTTCCTCCCTAGGTGCATAACCTTGCACTTGTCCACATTAAATTTCATCTGCCATTTTGATGCCCAGTCTTCCAATTTATCAAGATCCTCTTGCAATTTTCCACAATCCTCTTGTGTTTTAACAACTTTAAATAGTTTTGTGTCATCTGCAAATTTGATAACCTCACTTGTTATTCCACTTTCCAGGTCATTTATGAATATGTCAAAAAGCAGCGGACCAGCACAGATCCCTGGGGTACACCACTATTCACCTTTCTCCATTGGGAAAATTGGCCATTTAGCCCTACCCTCTGCTTTCTATCTTTTAACCAGTTCCTGATCCACAATAGTACACTGCCTCCTATCCCATGACTCTTTAGTTTTGCCAAAAGTCTCTGATGAGGGACCTTGTCAAAGGCTTTCTGAAAGTCCAGATACACAATATCAACCGACTCACCTTTGTCCACCTGTTTATTCACTCCTTCAAAAAAACATAACAGATTAGTAAGACAAGATCTTCCTTGTCTAAAGCCATGTTGGCTGTCTCCCATTAGGTTGTGACTATCTACATGCTGAGTAATT
This sequence comes from Ichthyophis bannanicus, assembly GCA_033557465.1. NCBI lineage: Eukaryota > Metazoa > Chordata > Amphibia > Gymnophiona > Ichthyophiidae > Ichthyophis > Ichthyophis bannanicus. The sequence continues at coordinate 78,923,538 of CM066042.1, forward strand.
TTATTCTTTATGATGGTTTCTACCATTTTTCCCGGTACTGACGTCAGGCTCGCCGGTCTGTAGTTTCCCGGATCACCCCTGGAACCCTTTTTAAAAATTGGTGTTACATTGGCGATCCTCCAATCTTCAGGTATTAGAGATGATTTTAATGATAGTTCACAGATTACTAATAGCAGGTCTGCAATCTCATATTTCAGTTCTTTCAACACCCTTGGATGTATACCATCCGGCCCAGGTGATTTGCTGCTCTTCAGTTTATCTAATAGTTGTAAGACATCTTCCCGATGTATCGATATTTCCTTCAATTCTTCCGCACCTTTAAATACCACTTCAGTCATGGGTAACATCCCTACATCTTCCTCAGTAAAGACCGAAGCAAAGAATTCATTCAGTCTCTCCACTATCGCCTTGTCGCCTCTTAGTGCTCCTTTAACCCCTTTATCATCTAATGGACCAACTGACTCTCTCACAGGTTTTTGCTACGAATGTACTTGAAAAGGTCTTTATTTCGCGTTTTTTGCTTCCGCAGCAAGCTTCTTCTCAAATTCTCCCTTTGCCTGCCTTATCAATGCCTTGCATTTGACTTGCCAGTGCTTGTGCTGTTTCCAGGTTTCGTCGTTTGGCTCTTTTTTCCATTTCCTGAAAGATGCTTTTTTGGCAACAACAGCCTCTCTGACCTAAACCTTTAAACCATGCTGGCAGTTTTTTGGACTTCCTTCCACTTTTCTTAACGCGTGGAATACAGCTGGTCTGGGCTTCCAAGATAGTATTTTTCAACAACACCCAAGCTTGATGTACGTCTTTAACCTTTGCAACTGCTCCTTTTAGTTTTTTCTTAACTGTTTTCCTCCTCATTTTATCATAGTCTCCCTTTCGAAAGTTAAAAGGTAGTACTGTGGATTTCCTTACTATCCCTCCTCCACTAATTAAATCAAAGGCGATCATGCTATGATCACTATTGCCAAGTGGCCCCAACACCCTTATCTCTTGCACTAAATCTGGTGTTCCACTAAGGACTAGGTCTAATATGGCTTCCCCTCTGGTTGGTTCATGAACCAGCTGCTCCAAGAAGCAGTCATTTATTTCATCTAGGAACTTTATCTCCCTAGCATGTCCTGACGTCACACTGACCCAGTCGATACTGGGGTAATTGAAATCACCCATTATTATTACTGCGCTGTAACTTTTGTTAGCTTCCTTGATTTCTTTGAGCATTTCATCATCCATTTGGTCATTCTGGCCAGGTGCTCGATAGTACACCCCCACTGCCATTGCCTTCCCCCTTTTATATGGAATTTCAATCCATATAGATTCTACAGCAGATTTTGTTTCCTGCAAAACTTTAATCCTTTCTGAGTCAATGCCCTCTCTAACATAGAGCGCAACCCCTCCACCAATTTGATCAGCTCTATCATTACGATATAGTTTGTACCCAGGTATCACAGTGTCCCACTGGTATTCCTCCTTCCACCATGTCTCTGCTATTCCAATCATATCTAACCTTTCATTTAGTGCTATATATTCTAACTCTCCCATCTTATTCTTTAGACTTCTAGCATTTGCATACAAGCATTTTAGAGAATGTATTTTATTCATGTTAATTTGGCTATTGTTAGACATGGGTAAATTGGGATCTTTAAGCTCTGTCTGCTCCATACTTGAGGGCATTTGGGCTACTTTACTCTTTTGTGGAACCTCTCTGCTTTTGGTAGTATCCTTCAAGGATACATTCTTCTGAACAATCCGCTCTTGGGCGACTGTCGGCTTTCCCTTAATATCTAGTTTAAAAGCTGCTCTATCTCCTTTTTAAAGGTTAATGCCAGCAGCCTGGTTCCATCCCGGTTAAGGTGAAGCCCATCCCTTCGGAAGAGCCCCTCCTTTCCCCAGAATGTTCCCCAGTTCCTAACAAATCCGAAACCCTCATCTCTGCACCATTGTCTCATCCACGCATTGAGACTCCGGAGCTCTGCCTGCCTTTTGGGTCCTGTGCGTGGAACAGGAAGCATTTCGGAGAATGCTACCATGGAAGTTCTGGATTTCAACTTCCTACCTAAAAGCCTAAATTTTGCCTCCAGAACCTCCCTACCACATTTTCCTATGTCATTGGTACCGACATGTACCAAGACAGCAGACTCCTCCCCAGCACTATCTAAGACCTTATCTAGGTGGCGCGTGAGGTCCGCTACCTTTGCACCAGGCAGGCATGTTACCAGGCGATCCTCACGTCCACCAGCCACCCAGCTATCTACATGCCTAATGATCGAATCACCAACTATAACGGCTGTCCTAACCCTTCCCTCATGTGCACATGGTCCTGGAGAAACTTCCTTGGTGCGAGAGGGTTTTACATCACCTGGAGGACAGGTCCTAGTTACAGGATCACTTCCTGCCACACCAGGGTGATGCTCTCTCCTGTCACGTGACCTCTCTCCTCCATGGCAACAGGGGTGCTGCCAGACTGGAGGTGGGACTTCAGGACTGTATCCCTGTAGGTCTCGTCTATGTACCTCTCTGTCTGTCTTATGTTTTCCAAGTCTGCTACTTTAGCCTCTAGAGAACGGACTCGTTCCCTGAGAGCAAAGAGCTTCTTGCACCTAGTGTACACGTAAGACCTCTCACCAACTGGGAGAAAATCATACATGTGACACTCAATGCAAAAGACTGGAAAGCCCCCATCCCGCTGCTGGACTGCTGTCTGCATCTTAGTTTTAAGTTTGTGTCTAGATATTTAAGTTCTTAATTACTAGGGGTTGATTTGTGTTTTTATACCAATAAAACTGTACCTAATACGTTTAATATACCTTGTTCACCTGAAGCTTAATTAATCTCAGGTCCTTAGTGTATGACTGATTTGGGTAATGAGCTTCACCTGAAAAAACCTCCTGTCTTTTAAGATGTGTAAGTACTTATAAAGCTATGATTATCCCATGGGTGGGTAGGTATGGGGAGGGAGGGAAATAACACTTATTAAAAGAGGGCTGCTACACAGTACCCTGTCTTGTGCTGCTGAGGTAAGCTAAACTCTGATTTGATTTAAATTATAGCTCTTAGCTGCTGCTAGGCTCTAACTTCTTATGAAATTTAAACTACAAGCTCTCTGCTGGGTTCTAAATTTAACCAGAAAGCTCTCTTCTGTGTTTTAAAACTAAAAGTACTTTTCTGATGCTAGGCCCTGAGTGACTATTAAATGTACACTACAAGCTCCCTGCTGGGTTCCAAATTTAACCAGAAAGCTCTCTTCTGTGTGTTAAATTTAAACTAAAAGTACTTTGCTGTTTCTTGGCCCTGAGTGACTATTAAATTTAAACTACAAGCTCTCTGCTGGGTATGAAATGTAACCAGAAAGTTCTCCTCTGTGTTTTAAATTCAAACTTTAATTGCTGCTACTAGGCCCTAACTGATCCAACAAAAAACAGTGGGTTCACAGATTAAGTAGCTTTAATACAAAGAATTCTTTTTAGAAAATTACCAGAAGTATATACTCACAGTTGCAGATTTCTCTCCAGAAGTAATAGTCCCCCTTTCTAGTCCTTCAAGGTTCTAACTGGGGCAGAAAAACCTGCAAGGAGGCTCATGCTGGGTTTGCCAGGCAACTAGTTGAACTTGTGTGAGTGTATGTGGCAAGTCAGTTGAGTATTGTAGGTGAGTAAGGGTGGAAATAGGAGCAAAAGTGCTGCTCTGCTTTTGGCAAAACACTTCACTTGTGGGGCTTTTAGGAGTATGTTTACCAGTGTGCTAACAGCTAGGGTGGGATTTACTGCATGCTAATAGTACAGGAGTTACTGCGTGCTGAGCATGCCGCAGTAACTGTTAGCATGCACTAAAACAGCTAGGCAGTAAAAAATCCTTGCTAATTGCTTAGTGTGCAGTAGAGCAGAGAGTGGGCATGGGGGTGAATAGCACATGCTAAGCATCAATGTTGCAGTTAGTGTGGCTGCTCTTTCCGACACCTCAGTGTTCGGCGATAGTAAGTGCACCCGTGTTATTTGTGATTGCTGGTTTAGCGCTCCGGGTTACTTTGCAGATATTAACTGCAAGGGAGCAGGCTGGGTATACTTTTGACACAGGACGCTTGCTTGTATATCTTCCCATGCTAAAAGTTGCCTCATAATACACACTCCCATAGGGCACTTTAGTAATGTAGGAAAGTGAAGTGTATTTATTCATTTCCTGGAGTGCATGTATGGAGTGTATTTGTTTTAAAATTCAAAGTGAGCTATTCACAGTGATTTTATTGCTCTGAGAGAGAGACTAGGAAATATCACTTGTAGAAATAAAACAGAAAAGACTAGTAAAGAACATGTTTTTATTCTCCCTTTCAATATAATAAATGCTTTGCTTTTAAAAAGTTTCATTTCATTTTAAAAGAGTTTCTGATAAAAGGACTAAACCTTGCAGGATATCTCTGAAAAGAAGCAGAGATACTGCTGTTCCTGAAAACATATCTTTATTCTGGTTATAGATATGACCTGAATGATTTTGAAGGGAAACCAGTAGCTGCTGATAGATCAGAAAAAGAAAGAAAACAGTTGCTAATATTTTTTTAAAAAGTTGAGGTTTATTGATTTAAAGAAATATATATAGTACATGGAAAATGTGGATTTAAAATAAAACCAGAAAGGAATTTGTGAACCTGCGAGTACTTAAACCTATATTTGTACTATAAAAGTCTGTTTAATCGCTGTAAACAGATAAAAACCTGAAATTGGTTAAAGAAACTGACTCAATTGACTGTCCCAAAACCTTTTTTGTTTTTGTTTAGAATGCTGAGCAGCAGTTTGTTATTTTGAGAGCCTTAGTTATTTGTTTAAAATACACACTGGGGAGTAGAGGTCCAAGAAGAGTGGTGGGGATGACCTTGGGGGTTCCTTAATTTCTCAGAAGGGCCCACATAACCAGAGGGTTAGAAGTTTCTGACATAGCGTGTAGTGGAAAGAACCGTGTTAAGCTGTTCACTCCAGAGCAGGCCGCATGTGAGTTCTTAGAGTTCTGTAAATCCAGATTATTACAGGGGACCATTGATGTGATTATAAAAATATTGTCTTAAGAGTTACTTAAGATGCAAGATATGTTTCTAATAATCAGCATTGTCATGTATTGAACAGAGAGCATAATGTTTTTGTTTTTATTTCATTGCCTGAAGCATTAGCCATGGTTCCAGTGAAGTGCAGAGGGGCTGCATTGCAGTGAAACACCAGATGGTGGCGCTCAAAGCTTGCACAGTGAAAACTGACTGTGCCCAGCTCTGAAGGTAGAACCGGGGCAGATGCTTCTTTGCCATCCAGATGTTAAACAAGATTTCATTTCATGAGCTTTGTTTTCTTCTTTGGTGCAGAAATTTGTACTTAGTTATGACAACATTATGAGAATTCTGTATAATAACTACATTATTAAATATTAAGAAAGTAGGCTTTTTTCCTATAAGGAACATGCCAAGACCCGGAGTCAGTTGATGACTGTAGACAGAGCTGGCCCAACAATTAGGCAAACTAAGGAGTTACCTAGAGCAGCAGTTTCTGGAGGAGGTAAAGAGCAGGGCATTCAAACCTAAACACTAGATTCTGACAGCTGAGGGGGAGGGGAGAGGTGGTAAGGATTACGGTCTGCCTAGGGTGACAACACCTTGAACTAACTCTGGGGCCGGCTCTGACTGTAGGCACTAATTAATGACAGGGAAGCTTCAACGGTGCTCGATGACATCACTCTGTGCACTGCCCCCCCCCCCCCCCCCCTGAGATTTCAACCGAGATGAACTGACCTCTTTCCAAATAGGAAGGAAAAAGAAAAACAGATGCTGTTGAGGGCACATGTAAAATGTGAGCTACTGCTCAAATATGGCAGCGTTTGCTACAGAAACTTGAGCCAGCAATAGCTGTTTTTGCCACAGAAGTAAGAGCACTGCCGATTTTATCTAGTTGTCATTGCTTCACCAGCCCCTGAGGCAGAATTCAAAACCTCTGCTCCTGGCTATTGAGGTTTTCAAGTGTTCAGTATCAGTGTTTAAAAGCCAAGTACCACAATTCTTCTCAATGATATGTTGAGGTGCAGCATGGTGCAGTATTGAAAGTGATTATTTGTTGGACAGTGATGTTGATATATGGCAGTGAAATTATTATAAAGTCAAAGATGAACACGACCATGAGAAATATATATATAAATAAAATTAGACAAAAGGAAAAACATTAAAACACTTATGTAATTATTGAGGACAGTGGTGTACATGAGGCTGATAATAATGATATAGGACCGATGACTGAATTAATGAGCCACTGCATTGCTCCTTTCTGATGGTGCTTGTTAACCAAAAGTGATCACTCATGTAATTAACAGTCCTGCAGTTCTGAAGGGGGTGGGAGGGAGGGAGTGTTTCTTGTTTCCTTCGGTGGATAGGAGCTACTTGTTCAAGTTGCTGTAATATCAGTTGCACGCGTTTCAGTAAAATGGTGTGAATGATTAAAAACAGACAGAAATGCAGACATGTTGCTCTTGTAATACCAGTTTTCCTAAAGGATCAGATGCTTTGCATACTTACTTGCATCTGGTTGTTGGAGACTACCTTGGCCTGGGCAGCAAGGCAAGCGGCAGCTCTATCCTGAAGGAACTGATCAAGAAATGCCAAAAAATAGCTAGGTATTCTCACCGGAGTGTGAAGAGTGGGTGTGAGAAGCAGAAGGCACAGACGAGAGCACCTGCGTATCAGCTCAAGCAGGATGTTAGCACCAGGTGGACTCTCACTTATGGCGTGCTGGAGAGGTTAGGGAAGCAACGAGTGGCCCTGCAGCAGATGTCCTCAGAGACACAGATTGGCATTTGCAAACTCCTGAGTCACCAGGACTGGGAAAATGTCACACAGATGATGGAAGCCTTAAAGCCCTTTAAGGATGCCGTAGAGGAACTGAGTTCCTTGAGGGCTATCCTAAGCCTTCTCATCCCAGTACTGAATATTTCACAGATCAAGTTAGAGGGCTCTCACCAGCAATAGGGCTTCACAGCAGAGGTTTAGATGATGGTGTTCTTCCTGCATGGTTCAGTGGGAAAAAGGTTGAAACCCGTTATGAAGGAAGATGCTTATATGCTAGCTGGCCTCTGTGATCCACAGATGAAAGGAACGTTTGTTCTGTCTGCAGTTTACTGACTTACTGGAAGGAGCTGAGGTGGTTGTGGTGGAAGGAAGGGAGTGCCGGGGGGGCCGGGCCGGGCCGGACCATCTGATAGGTGGACGCTTAGGGTGGCAGACCCTGGTGAGCGGCATCACTACCCCCTCCCCTGACTGCTGCTTCAGTGCTGCAGTGTGCGTTATAATGCCTGCACATGTACATGCAGTTACGGCCTGCCGCTCCTGCCTCTTCTAAAGAAGTCACGTCTGAGTGTGGGCAGGAGCAGCAGGCTGTGAGCACGTATGCACATGGGCAATTTTAAGGCCCAAGGCAACGCTGAAGCAGCAGTCCAGCTAGCATCACTTCAGCAGAAGCAGATGGTGCAAAGGTGGGTGGTGGATGGCATGGCAGGCTGGGCAGCAGCCCAATCCTCGGGGAATGGCACAGAGGGTCTATATAGGGTTGCAGAAACCCTCAGGCTGGCACTGGGAGGGGACAGTGGCAGGGGAATTACCGGGCTTGCTGGCAAGCAGGGGGATGGATAGGCTGCCTTCCAGTTTCTGTGTAACAACTGTGAATTCTGAAAGGCTATATCCACATTACCATGCAATCACATTTTTTTTTTTGCGACAGTACTAGTGATATTGCTGATTCCTGTATGATGTCTGGCTTCAGTCTTTTAGTGTTCATTCTGTTTTTTTACAGCTTCTTTGCAAACCTATGAGTGACTGCAAAGACAGTATTTTTTATAAACTGGATTGTGAATTTTCATAAAATGAAAACAAACTATGTTTAGTTTGAATTCATGTAGATGTGATTCTTGTGTAGCACAGTACACGTGATTGCAGGCTGAGTTGCTACCAGTTTGCCTTTAAATTGCAAATGCAATACAGTCTTCTGTGGTTTGTGTTTTAGAACATTGTATCCTGGTTCTTGGTGTTTGCACCAGTTTTTTCCATCTCCGTGCCTGTGAATGAAGGACTTTTCCCTATTTAGATTAAACCCTATTTAGAATCTTTCCCTTTGCTATTCTATCCATCCAAAGGGTAGGTTTATGGGAATAAAGGAGACAACTACACTCATTTCATGAAAAACCTAGCCAGGTCCTACCTAGCCATCCTAGGCTTCTTGAAACCAGGTCCTACCTAGCCATCCTGGGCTTCTTGAAATTTTGTTTTTGGATAATTATTTACCAGCAGTAATAGAAAGATGGGGTAATGTCTCCTTTCTCAGGTATCTCAAACAGCTCTTGAGTCTCAGTTAAATGACAATTCATTGGTTGTTAAGGCCTATATTAACCCTATAATTTGTGCAAAGTTTATAGTTTATTTGATATACTGCAAATCAAACTTGCAATATCTATAACGTTAACAAAAGCAACATATAAGAGAAAACAGGCCAGAACACTACAAAGGAGAACAAGGAAAAAACAAGGGGAAATTACAATAGCCAGCAAAGGTACAAAGTGTTAACAATGATTGCAGCCCATAATATGGAAGGAAATGCAATATATAGACCTAAAAGAGAATCATAGGGGTCCATTTACCATTTTGTCCCTAATGCATATTTTGAGTCCAAATCAATGCACATTAGGTACCACTGCACCACAGTAATTGCTGGGGGAGTGGCCAGCATGTGCCAGACAGTTATCGCACAGGCAAGCTCCTTAGTGCATGTTCTGACACTTCGCAGTTACCACAGATGCACCTAACACCAACTACTGAGGTGGTGATAAGCGTACTCGCACTAATTACAGCATTGGCAATGAGTGTGCAATACTGATGGCTGCAGTAATTGCAATGTGCAGTCAGCACCCACTCTCTGCCCCAACCCCATCCCAATGTGTGATGAATGTGCATTTTTGGCATGTGATATTTGTCCCGCCTGCACAGTAACAATTACCAAGCGTCTACAGAAGTGGTCATCATGCGCCAAAACATGCGTTAAACACATAATGCACTTCAGTAAAATGGCCCCATAGTTTAGGGCTCAGTTTCACTCGCGTGGAGAGTCTGCAACTGGCTTTTTATTATTAAAAACAAAATTTTCTTCTATAATACTGGCACCATAGAAATAATTAATAGTAATGTTATAGGAGGTTTGTTCACGTGAAGGCACATTTTAGATAATAGGTGGAGATCAGAATTGAGACATTGAGGTCGGGGCCTACTCAGTTCTGATAGTAATGAAACCTTCTTTCGAATTTGTCCCCTGAAAGCAGGAGGGATAAAGAATGAAAGAAGATATGATAAAATACTAAAATGATATGAAGAACTATCACTACTGGACCATTTTTGAGCTTTGGAAGTTGGAATAAAATGGGATTATGTTTATTATATGCTTCACTTTCTCATTAAAAAGGACCTTTGGAAAAGCATGGTAGTGGTATAAGCTGCTGAGGTGAGGTTAGGTTTTTTGGTTGACAAAAAATGTTTCATGCATGTTGTTGTTAAGTGCCGTCAAGTATGTGTCAACTCATGGTGACCCTCTGGATAGTTGTCCTAAATTGTGTTCGGTCTTCAGTCAGGCAGCTCATTGTTGACAGACTGGTATCCACAGCTGCTGTTATTGTATCAATCCATGTCATTGCTGGCCTTCCTCTTTTGAGTTGACCTTCTATCTTGCCAAGCATGATGTCTTTCTCTAATGATCTCTCTCTTTGCATGATGTGTCTGAAGTATGAAAGTTGAAGTCTTGTCATCTGAGCTTCTAAAGAAACACTGTACACATGGACTTCACTCAATAGATTGTACAAAAATCAAATTGACTATATCTGTGGAAGTCAACAATGGAAAAGCTCTATAACATCAACAAAGACAAAACCTGGAGCTGACTGCAGTACAGATCACCAACTACTAGTATGCAAACTCACACTAAAGTTGAAAAAGAGCAAGCCACTCATGAATGTTTCATGCATAGTACATTAAAAAAGAAGATTAAAAAAGGGCTCAGTACTGTTGGATGAAAACGTTGACCTCTGGATGAGATCATGGTTTTTAATGAACTTTGGTATTTTAGAATCATCTGTTTCTAAACTACATAGAAATAAGCGCAGGAATGCACGTGGACTGAGATCCATGTCCAGTGGCAGAAGCCATTTGGCAAACTTAAATGAGGGAAAAATCAGTGGGGGGAAACTACCAATTTGCAGGTGAAAGTGGCAACATTTTACAACTTGCACATGTGAGTAGCGACACTTATTTGTGCATGTGAGCCATTTCGCATACTTAATTGTGTAGCTGCTCTGTGTTAATTACAGGGGACACTATCTTTAGCTCATTTCAGTTTAGAAGGGAAATAGACTAAGTGGAATTAAGGATGATACCCCCTCCCCCACCTTTTAATCCCTCCTGTAAAAGGCTGCCTGAAATGCATACTTTATGGGGCAAAGAGTAGGTATAAAGCTAGACGTGGAGAATTAAGGCTTACACCTGCACTCCATATATGAAATGGGGAATACACATGTCGATTTTTGTCCCACCCAGGCTACGTCCCCACTGCACTTCTTCCAAACCCTCATGTACTAATGACATCCATGTGTAAACTGGACCTTTCTAAAATGGCGATTTACACGTGGATGAGATTTACATGTTTATACATGTGTAAATCATGAATAGGGCTTCTAAAATACTTCTGATTCACTCTTTTTCATCTCCTCCTTTCGCTCTAGTCCTACAGATGACAGTCACAGAATAGTCTTTGTAGTAGGTAGCATCAGTGGAGTTTGGATTTCCCTGAGGTGCCAGGGTCCATTGTAATGTATTAACTTGGGCTAATATGTCAAAAATATGTTTACAGCTTTCTTTCTTTGGCACAAAGCAATCAAATCTTGTTTTCATCAACAGCAACCATAACCGAAACAACGGCGAGTTTCATTTATATTGAACATAGAAGCTCTTTGGAGGAGTCCTGTCCCTGATCTGAGTGTTACTGCTCATAATTCCATTATTCAAAGAAATTCAATCCCCATATGCATGTGTGGCTCTTCTGCTTGCCAGACTTTCCCACCTTTTATAGCCATTATTGAAACTCTGGAGTCAATAGACGTGTGCCTCATGACAAGATGGGCTTAATGGCCTGAGGACAATAGCATCCCTGCAAGGCAGGTGGTTGAGGGCTCTACAACTGGGTGAGTGAGTGTGGCGTGAAATACAACAGTAAAGTGTGGGAAAGAAAACCAGAATGGCTCCCCCCCCCCCTCACTCCTAAGTGCTGACAGATCACATTCCAGAGAAGCCGTGTTCCTTTCACAAGCAGACCTGCAGCGGAGAGAAACCACAGTGTTCCCAAACTCAATTTCATGATATTAAAAAACAGAGAAGGGGTGCCATCAAGCTGTATCTACTCATGGAGTAAAGCCATAGTCTGCTGTTTTTGTCTTCTCCACCCCCAAATAAAAAGTTAATGAAAATAATGAAAACAGCAGTATAAAACAGGACGGCAGGATAATTGGAACCAGAATTCAATTCCCACTCCCACCAACCCACCCTGCGACCCTAGCAAGCTACCTTATCTCCCACTGCCTTAGGTATCTACTTAAGCCCATAGGGCTCATTATTCAGCAGCGGCAGCTAGTGCTGCTAATGTGACTAGCTGTTGCTGCTGAAGACTAACCCTGAATATTCAGTGCTTGGGCCATGTCAGGCCACCAGTATTGAATATCCGGGGTAGCCGCAGAACCCACAAACTAGCTGGGCAGCAGCGATATTGAGTTTCCATGGGTAAAGTTAGGTCAGCCTTTGCCACGCCTGACGTTACTTGCAGGTTTCTAACCGGGCAGTGGCTGAATATCGCCTCTGCCCGGTTAGCAATGGGTGCTACCTCTGCCGCACCCTGGAATGCCGCGATACCAACTGCTTAACACCGGGGTCATGTAGCTGCAGCACCCATGCATATTCAGCGGACGCAATGGCTGAATATCCCGCTAACTGGCATTTACGTGGTTTGCATGTCTGCAAACCGTGTAAATGCATTTGAATACCCCCACCCATAGTTATTAAGGTGCGCTACCACTAATGTGCATTATTTTACCACAGGTTTCATTTCATGCCATAAAGTCTAGTTATTAATAATGTGCGTTAGCAGTAATGCACCTTAGTAACCATGGTCCATAAATGGGAAGCGATTTATCATACCTGACTATTTATCACCATTATACATCAGACACCGGGCCAGTAGCACTGTAAAAACCATAAAGATTTCATTTTGTTAAACATAATACACACGACACTCAAAAGTGTGGGCACCACATCTGGATCCGAATTTACAAGTCATGTTATGCTCTGGCAGATGCTATGAAAAACACGGGGACGCTTATATTAAAGAAACCGACACTTGAGTCCCCTAGAGGTTTTCCCATCTTCTCCTGTTTTGTGTTGTGGCCCTTCACTGGCCTTTTACAGTATGAGGCAGTGCTCCATGTTTCTACCTTTGTGCAGGGAAGCATGGAGTGCTGATTCTTAGTGGCCCAGCAGCCCCTGGGCTTTCTTGGCAAGGTGTGACCGGAAGTAGATTGCTAGGCCATTTCTTACGAGGTAGTGGAGGGTAAAGTGATTTGCCCACGGTCACAAGGAGTGCTAGTGGGACACTAACACTGATCTCTTGGCTACCAGGCCACTGCTCTAACCACTAGGCTTCTCCTACACACACGCACATAATCTTTTGTGCAGGTTTTTGTGCTGTTGACTAGTTTCTCGTCCATGTGGTATGGATTTTGGTGCTGGCCTGACCTGTTTTGACACCCACAGAGTTGGCACCTATACTCACATCTGAATTAAGTAACTGTAAATTCCCGTTCATTGAAGTTGGGCTGATTTTATAAGAAGCCATATAAAGATACATGCCATTTATGCACGCAAGTCATAATTTTTCAAGGACTGATATGCATGAATGGGCACTTTTGTGTATACTTTAGGTGGTCGCTATTCTGTAAGCGTGTGTGTAGGTCTGATTGCATGTATTTTTAATGTGGGCACGCACAGAGGTGGAGTTTGGGAGACCAGAGGCAGAGCGCAAATTTATGCACATAAGTTATAACTTATGTGCTTGAAAAATGTAGGCACAGGCATTCACACCTGCCGTAGAGCAGGCAAAAGTGCTCACACTTAGTTTCCATGCGTCTTTACCTTATTTATGCTCCTATTTTATATTTAGAGTATGCGCAATTGCGCATACATCCCTTTATAAAATAGGCCTCAAATACACGTGTACTCATGCATGTAAACTCCATGGGAGTCTATGAAATTACCTTCAGTGCATACAAACCATCTCAGTAGAGCTGTGTCGGAGCACATGCCTGGGCATCTATGATAGAAAATTCACAGGGGTGTAAAACACACAGGAATAAATCCCCAGTGGGAGGAAGCAAATTTTCCCTGCCTCTCCTCCAAGCCATCTCCAATAATTTGGGTGTAGCTTGAGAACAAATAGCGGAGCTTGCAAAGTGGCAGTTTCTTGATTGTTTGCACAGCTGGGCATTTTGCAGGCCTGGTGCTGAGGGTGCTTGGGTGTGTAGTCTGCATCTGGAAGACTTAAGGCCACGTATCTGAGAACAAGAATGAAGTTTTGACAGGACTGCAAAGAAAAAAATCCTGGAATTGTTTTGTCACTTAAGATAAAAGCATTTTTTCTGGGGGGTTTTTTGTTGTTGTTTTTTATTTGCATTTATCCAAATTGCAATTGGAAACAATGAAGAAAATGAAAGATATACAGTAAACCCAAAACATAACAACCATGCGATCATTCATAAAGTCCACCCAATAAGAATAAATTGGGAGCATATACACAAGATAATAACAATCATTCAAAATACACAGAAGCTAATCCAGAGCATAAACAATAATACCCCTCTTTAATCATCACCCACCAGGCTGTATTCAACCATTCTTCCTCTTTAATAAATCCTCAAGTTGGGAAGGATCGAAAAAAATATAAGAAACACTGAAATGAATTTAAGCATTTGCAAGGAAATTTAAGAAAGAAATTTGCACCAAGTGCCAAAGTACATGGTTGCAACTCTAGAAAAGACTTTCACCACACCTGTGTGGAGCGACTTATATCTGGGAAAACCGAAATGGGTATCCCGCAAAATAATTTGCTCCTCTTTTTAAAGTATAAATTCAAAATTTGGTTCTTATCTGATTTAGAAAAACAAGATACTAATAATGTAGCCCGAATAGGAATCTCATCTATAGAAGATTACAAGAAGGCTGTTAAATCTAAGCTTTCAGGAGGAACCAACTGGTCTAATTCTCCTGCCACCTCTGAATTAACCGGCACCTTCAAATCCCTTGGCAAATAATAAATATTATTGGCCTGGAAGTCGTCCGCACCGGGAAAGGATAACACCTCTTAAGTATTTCTTAAATAGGATCAAAGGTGACAGAAGGCGGGTACATGGAAAATGTAAACACCTGAGATTTCGCGCTCTGGAGGTATTTTCAAGTGTCTCCATGCGGCGGTGAATCAGTAAGCTATCCTTAACAGATGAAGTAGCTGCGGTTTGTAACGTGGTAATCTGGCCATCTATTCTACATCATGGGCCTCTAGCTGACCATCATATTGATTAAACTTTGCAACAGAATCAACAGTGAATGTGAAAACTGCTGTAATGAGCCAGATGATTTCACCTCAAGGTGAGAAATAAGGTCCCACAGATCTCTTAATGAGACCTCCCCCACCACTGTCCGGGTGTCTGATTTGCAGAAGCCTCAGTTGAGATCACGTTAACGGGAAATATCACTGGACTAGGTACCGGCACCCTGTGTGTGTGTGTGGGGGTGTGTCAGAGAAGTCATGGGAGAATTCCCCATAGTTACAACAGAAGATGAGCCTTGGCCAGCCTCCACTGTCGCCACTACCTGACTCAGAACAGCATTTGAACTTGTGGGTGGGGCTGGGGTAAATGTCCCCAAAACCGAGGATGAGGCTACCAGTGAGAGCAGAGTCCATTGCAGAAGAAGTCTCCAGCACCTGTGACACTGTCAAATGTCCTAACACTTTAACATTTTTTTCAGGGTTCACAGTCCTCACTGGTGAAGTCTTCTTCTTCCATTTTCCCATACCTTAGGAAACTACAATTCCCAGCTTCCTCAACCTCCTTGGATCGCCGAAGGGGCTGAACCAACCCCTTTGTACACGCCCCTTTGGACGCAGCCATGTCCCATGGCTCGGCCCTTGTTCTTATAGGTCCCCAAGTGTTGTCCACAACAGCGCCTGAGCGTCCGCAGGTCCTCTGGGTGAGCAAATGATGGTAAGAACACTCTGGTTCACACAGCAGGTGCTACCTTATTCTTATAGGTCCTCGAGTGTTGGCCACAACAGTGCCTCAGTGCCTGCAGTTCCTCCGGGTCAGCAAATGATGGTAAGAACGCTGCCTTTGTTTGATTTTATCTCCTAAAAGGTGACTAGCTGGAATGCAGTAATGAGCAGGTTAAATCTGGAGGCATCATTGGGGTCTTTGACTAATGAGTACTAGCTGGTAGTGTGCATTGAAGGCATGCTGGGATGCACTTTTCCAGCTAATGTAGGGCCATGACAGTTAGGGCAGGATGATTCCCACTCTAACTGTGCAACCCGTATTAGGATCTCAGGTGGGCGGGTTAAGAGCGGACAGTAGGTGCAATGAGCTCAGAGCAATTAGTGCTAAGTTCACACCGGGTGCTATGCATTAGAATGGGTTCACCTAACACAACCTCAGTAGGTGAAGTGCACCTGCACTAATGCAGCATGCGTTAGGGGGCAGGACTCCATGTTAACTGCCAGGAAAATGCTCTCCATGTCCCTGACAACGCGGTGGTGTTGCACTTAATATGCCATGGTTTTGGTGCTATGTATAAGTAAACTTCCTTCCTACTTAGTCTTGGGTAGATTTATAATTGGGCAATGCTTAGAATGAAAAAGAGTTCTGTTGCCCAATTCCAGGAAGGAGATTTTGGATGCCTGACAGCTCCATCGTGATGCACTGATTTCAATAGGTGGAATTGGGGTTTCAACTACTACACTGTTTTGGAGTGTACCTTTAAACCAGAACTGGCCAAAACGTCTCTCTCCTAGGATGAGGTAACTTGGCAGCTCTGCGTTTTGACCAGAAGCATCCCAAATGCATGGCAGTACATGCAACAGCAAAGACTGTACAAAAGACTGGTTAAGAGGACATTCCTTACAAGTGTTCTTCTGTTAAGCAGGTATGGAAAAATACCATTTTGACTTCAGAAACTAGATACCTTTATTCAAAAGACATCTTGACCCTTGAGGACCAATTCATTATTACATTAGTTTATACGATTTGTAAAAGAACATAAATTTTGCCATACTGGGTCAGAACAAAAGGCTATCAAACTCAGTATCCTGTTTTCAACAGTGGCCATTCCAGGTCACAAGCAATGTTCCCTCTAATTTTCTGTAGGCTGTGTGCGCATAAAATATCAGCTGTGCAGCTTTTGAAGGAAGGTTACATTTTTGTGCGCCACATAACAACACTCGGAGTTATATAATTTAAAATTTGACTACACATCAGAATACAGTATGTACACTAGAAAATATTGTAGAACTTGTGAAAACTGTAAATACACAACAACTTTTAAATTTTAAGACGTCTGTGTTGTTTTCTATTAGAATCAGAACCGTAATTTTTGTGCGCTCTATTATAAAGTATGTGCGCTCGCTCGGCGAGGTGTGTGCGCGTGCACACACGCACAGCTTAGAGGGAACAGTGGTCACAAGTACCTGGCAGGATCCCAAAAGGGGAACAAATACCATGATGCTGATCCCAGGGGTAAGTAATGGATTTCCCAGGTCCTCTTTTAATAATGGTTTATAGACTTTTCCTCCAGGAACTTGTCCAAACCTCTCTTAAACCCAGCTACACTAACAACTTTTAGTGCATCCTCCAGTAACGAATTCCAGAGCTTAATTACGCATTGAGTGAAAAAATATATTTTCTCTGATTAGTCTTAAATGTGCTATTTTGTAGCTTCATTGCATATCCCCTCTTATCTGTATTTACGAATATTTGCATTTGCTACAAGCAATTGTATTTGCCCTCCCCCTTGTGATTCCCTCTTTGATGTCCAGCCCTCTTTCCCTTTCCTCATTCCTCTCCATCTGGATGGTAGGAGAAGGGGGTACTTTTTCTGGATTTTCATCACCTGCTAACCCACACTTATATTTCATCTTAAAATTCCTCCCTTGGAAGGAAAGGTTGTACTTCTGAAAAAGAATCAGTGGGCTGACCTAGCTGCCACCACTTTAATTAAACCCAGATAGTCAACGTGGGAACATCCAGTATCTGAATAGCTGGGTTTACTGGTCAATAGTGATATTCAGTCATTAACTGGAGAGCAAAAAACGGTTAAAGTTAGGACAGCTATTCACCTGTTCTAACTTTAACTGGTTCAGCTATCCAGTTAGTGGCTGAATATTGACAAGAACCAGATAGCCATCAACAGTGCTCCTAATTTGCCCACAGAACACCTCAGTTTTAGCTGGGCATTTTTATGTGGTCTGAGGCACTAACCGGTTAGTATCCTGAATATCAGGCTCAGCAGATTTTAGGTGGTTAACAGGTCTGCTAACTGGCTAAAATACTTTGGATATCTCCCCCCATTGTATACAGAATACCATCAAGGCATGGTGATTTTACTTTATAAGTCAGAAATTAAAAGAAAATACATGTTCCTGGGTTAAGATTTGTAGGTTTTAGTTTGGTAACAGGTAATACCAATTAGCTTTCAACCAGATACTTAATAAAAATAATTTAAGAGGAACATAACATCTGTTTTCAAATATATTTGGTCAATGTACGCAGCACGATCTATTTTCATGAGAGCCATTCTTCCCTTGCACTCACAAGTTCTTATATGCCAGTTCTACAGTGTTGAGATAACATACAGCTCTGCCAGGGTCTCCATAGCACCTCACTGCTCTTCTTGCTGCTGCTCTGGATAATTTGACTTAAGATACCATGGTGGGGTGAAGTAGGTTGCTGAGAGCCAACATTCTTCAGGCCGTAAATCGCATTTCCAACTCTTCGGAAACTGCCGAGCATTTTCACTTGTGTTTCCTTCCCAAACTTATGGGCAGCCAGAAAGCTGACTGTCTCATGGAGACACATGGCATAACCTTGATCATACTTGTCTCGGAGGCTTTTTTGCAGATATATTGTATCTGAAACCAACCAACCAAGCAGATTACTCAGCAATCATAATAAAATCATGATAATAATGGTTGCTACACAGGTAAAGTTCAAACTGGGTTTAAGCAGCAGAGATTCCTCAAAATACCAACTTTTGCATTATTGCATCCTCCTTTAGTCTTATTCCTGAGTTCCCTGCTTTATTTGGTCCATTTAAATTGTATTTCTTACATTTTCACTTTGACTGGAGAAAATGAAGTACCGATGTTATTATTACCACAATCTCTATGCTTACAGATCTCCTTCCCCGAATCCACTCCATAGCTGTCTATGCTCTCCTTAAACGTATCAGTGTGGAAGGTCAGTGGAAAATTCCTGACTCCCAGACTCATACTACGAGTGCTAAAACTCACGCATAAGAGTTCACTCACTCTTTGTCTGATTATGCCTCTGCTGTTGCAGGTACTTCACGGCCATCTCTAGGATGTCTGCTTTCTCCAGCTTGGAGTGAAGTTGATGCATATTGATCTCCTTCTCCAGTAACACTCTTAGTTGCTCAATGCTGCTGTTGATTCGATCCCTCCTCATCTTCTCAACAATTGGCTTCCTTGTCTGTTAGAATGAATATATTATCAATTCATTACACTGGGTAATGATGGGCAAGCGACTGCTATACAGAATATGAATCACTATATTCATTGATGTGTCTTGCCATTCCATTTGTGTTGTCCTTAATTTTAAATTCTACTCTTGTTTTACAGTAGGCAAGAGTCAAGGGGATGATCCTAGTCCGCAGTCCTACTTCTAAGAGACCTTTTTTAGTACGTTCCAGCTTTGTATGATTATATAAACAGGCTATACAAGTAATGCAGTATTTGTTCTGGTGCCTAATATACTCTCCTTCATGTTTATTATTTCAAAATGATAATACCTTCTTTTTGTTGTGTGTTGATTGTAGGCCTTCATCAGTATCCATGAAACCATTGCAAGCTGACATGCTTGCCAGTCTGTGCTATATAGTTAGATGTCGACTGTCTATGGTAACTAACTAATGTTGGAAGAGCACTGCCAATGCTCATCTGCATTTATGCATTTACTGTCAAATGCCAAGGAATGGGGCTCTGTTTCAGGACAGTTTCCCACACTTTGTAAACCAATTGTGGAAGGAGGAGAGACAATGGGAGCGTGCCTGTGAGAGCTGAGAGTTGCCTGAGGATGCTTGTAGTCTACTCCCGTGAGGAGCAGGTGTGCTGGGTGGAGTCAGGCATGGTGGCCGACCGTGGGAACACTCAGATCTAAAGAAATCCTGTTGCTACAAACTGTCTGCTTTCAGCGGCACCTGCTTTGCTTTCTGTATTTACAGTATATGAACCCGGATGTTTGCCATCCTACAGTGTGTGGTATATAAAGGTCATCTGCTCATGGCAAATGCAGCAGAAAAGTGGCTTCTGTAGTGGATTTGGAGACACAGTGACAATGCAAATACTGTATTTTTTAATGCTATTAATAATCTTGAGTTAGAATTCACATGTTCAACTAGAATTAAGAGGAGAAGGGAAATCGAGAAACCCTATCCTTCCCTGGCTTTTCAACAGCAGACAAGCTGGAAAAACTAAGCAGCCATGTTAGGCCAAAGCAAGGGCAAATGACCCCCTTCCTCCCTCCAGACTTTGGAATACTTTAGTAGAAAGGGGATGCATGCAGTCTTTCTCTATTCCTTCCACCCTCCCAAATTGGCATGGGACAAGAGAGGTGGACTTTCTCTCCCGTTAGCTGACTCTCTCATATATTCTCTTTTTCTCTTGCCTCCCCCAACAATCACACATTTTTGAATATGAGGGAGTAAGCTCGGTGTGGAAGAGGGAAAGCCTAAAAGACATCTCCACACATCACACCCATCCCCAAAGCACATTCCCTTTCATCACATTTAAAATAGCTATAAAAGACTGCAAGAAGGGCCTTCTGTGAATGAAGAAACCCTTAATTAATTTCAACCATCCCATAAACCTATCAACAAAATTATTTGATAGCATCACTCAACTAATTCTATATGGGAGTAAAGTCTGAAGTCTATATAGGATAGAACAGAATCTATGTGTATCTCCAGTACTATAACAATGGAGTTAGGATGATTCCTCTTAAAACTCACCATGCAAAAAAAGTCTAGAATTGCATGGCAACTTCAATGAGTGAGTTTTATGATTCCAAGACCTGCACGTTGCATGCTATGCAGTTGCTCATGGGTAAGCAGTTATTGTATGCATTGGGGACTATGGGATGTGAGTGTAAGAAGTGGAGGGAATATATGTGTCAAGGGGTCTGTTAGGGGAGGAATTATAGAATATTCAACACTCTCCACGCTAGCTGACCCCATGATCACACAGTTCCACACTCCTGCACATATCCCTCACGGTCCTTTCAGCCATCTCCCTTCCTCCTTCCCAAATCTCAGCACCTCCCTATTTAGTTTCTCAACCCTACTTGCACTCACCTCCCATGATCTCACCCCTCCAGCTCACTCACCGAACATGCTTTCTCTCCCCCCCTCCCCACTTACTCATCTCGCATCTCTCTCCTACCTAGTCACTCACACCACATACTCTCTCCCCCTCCATTCACCTCCCCCCCTGGCTCCGTCTTTAGCTCCTCTTAACCTCCAATCTCATCCCCTGTGGTCTCTCTCCCAGTTGGCAGCTGGTGGGAGGCTTCAGAGTAGATGGTGTCAGCAGCTGAGGACTTCATAAGCTGCTGAAAGCTACAACCTGGGAATCTCTGCCAACACTTTTTTTCTTTAATTTCTGGGATCTTGTACTTCAGCCAATGGGGTCAGAGTTTCCCTGCTGGCTCTTCAGGCTCCCCCCCCCTTGGATTTTCATTTTAAGCAGCATTCCAGACCAGCCCAATGGGGATGATGGGTGTGCCAAGGGTACCCCTTGTGTCACAGTATCCAGAGTAACCTCTCAGCTCACCTACTCCAAGTTTGGCACTGAGCGCAGGTGTTCTCTCCCACTAAGAGGAAGGGAACATGCTCTAACCAACAAAGGGAATCCCATGTATGCTCCACTCATATGGCCATGGAAGTGGCTAGGGGCTTTTACAGTCAAATCATTTTTATTAATATGCCAACAACATCATTACTCCCAGCATTTGAGTACTCTTACACAATGCTAGGAGTTACAACCAACACACATATCCATTTTGCATATACTTACATGAAGTATGTACTTACAATTTATACACCTCCAACCCCCTCTCCCACCCCCCTGCATTAACTAAGCTCTAGAAACAATCGGATACATCACCAAATAAATTGTACTTGCAATCGGTCATTGAACATAATCACATTCCAGGCATTAAATTGTGCTTACCTAGCAATAATCTCTTAGAATATGCCTTACATGACTGTATGCAATGCCTGTAACTTATATTCTTATACTATCCCTGTTCCCCCCTTCTGCTTATCGACTAACAAATTACCAAGAACCTTCCCTTCCTACCAGGTTCATTAAGATCTTTACTGATAAGTCCTACCCCCCCTTCCCGATGGTTCTTCGAGTGTCAGCGAGGAGTCAATCCCACTGAAGGTGTGTGTCCTGTATCCTATCCAATTCCAAAGTTAACTGGTCACTATTCATAGGGTGTGAATATTATTCTGGGCCCTTGATGAAAGAGTATGTAAATAAGGTTCCCATGTAGTTAGAAAGATGTCCCGTTTCTTCCCCCCTTTTTTGGAGGCTATCCTTTCCCATATAATGAATTGATGGAGAGTATTCCGCCATTCCCAGTAACCCGGTCCTGCCGTGTCTCGCCAATGTTTCAAAATACAAAACTTAGCAAGGAGACATGCCTTCCAGACCAATAGGCATCCCCCTGCATCCCTTACCCCCAAAGGCTCCAATGCATCCAGGATGGCTAGGCCAGGCATAAGGGTCACTAGCTGTCCCAGCAATTGTCCTATATATGTTTGAATTTTATCCCAGAAGGCTTTGACTTTGGGGCACCTCCAAAACATGTGCCCCAACTCCGCCGACTCCCTGTCACACCATGGGCATTTTGTAGATTCGGTAATACCCACCCTCCAGGCTCGTCAAAATTTTAAATTGCATTTCTCTAAGTCTAGCTCCCTGAGCGAGTCTTGGTATTCGCGCTCCTGCTGGGTCCCATGCAAACCCTTCCAGCACAGTTGCCAGTTCTGCTGCCCATCTGCGAATTCCTTGGTCATATGTGCATGGTCTGGGGCAGGGGTGGGCAATTCCGGTCCTGGAGGGCCACAGACCAGTCAGGTTTTCATCATGTCCCTAATGAATATTCATGAGATCTATTTGCATCCACTGCCTTCCATTGTATGGAAATAGGTTCATGAATATTCATTAGGGACATCATGAAAACCTGACTGGTCTGTGGCCCTCCAGGACCGGAATTGCCCACCCCTGGTCTGGGGCAATCTCTTACTTTTTGTCTATACTGGGCCACGGAGACCCGTATACAATCTTCAAATTCAAACCATGTTTCTAATTTATCAAAGACATCCCTCTCCAGTCCCTTTCTCTTCAAAGAATTTATGTAATGCTGTAGTTTAATATAGGGGAACTGTTGGTCCCTGGGCAACCCGAAACGCTTTTGAAGCTCCTCTAATGATAATATAAAACCCTTCTCATCAACCACCTGCTACAAATGCAATACTCCCAGTGAGGCCCATGTACGAAAGGCACATGATTCAGAACCTGGAAAGAAGGCCCCATTCCCTTGAATCGGTAAATACCCCACGATGTTAAGGAGTATTCCCATCAACCTACAAAGGGCTTTCCAACTGTCACAAACCACGGTTATCAGTAAACTCTCTCGGGCCTGAGGGGGGAGTTGAGCTCTCGGAGTGTGGAGAACATAGGCCAACGCCAACCGAGCAACCATTGCTGCCTCCATCTCCTGAGGTGTGAAGACCGTCGCTCCCCTATCCAATTCCAGACATGCCAAAGCACACAGGCCAGGTTGTAATGAGTTAGATCTGGAAAGCCTATTCCCCCTCTTTGCCATGGCCCCTGCAATATAAACATGGCCATTCTAGGTCGCTTCCCTTTCCAAAGAAAATTTTTTAGATATTTCTCTATTTCCTGTATATCACGATGCTGCAAATGAAGGAGTACTAATTGCAACATATAAAGAATCTGGGGAAAGGCTACCATCTTATTTGCTGCTATCCGTCCTGCCAGGGACATTGGAAGTTGGTTCCAGTCCCTCAGCTTATTGTGTATCCACCCAATCAAGGGAGAGACATTTAAGTTATATAGGCACCTTGGGTCAAACGGCAACCAAATCCCCAGATATTTAAATTTGTCGCCTGCCCATTTAAGAGGGAACTGTACCGGCCAAACATTCTGGAGGGTACCCAGCAAATATAGGGCCTCTGATTTGGTCTTATTTAGGCATAAGCCTGCCAGAGCTCCAAACTCCTTTATTTATGATCATAATGTAGGTAGAGAGACCTATAAATCATTCGCAAAAGCAGAAAGTTAAATGAGGTGTCACCGATATGAACCCTGGAGATGTCTCCCTTAGCATGCACCAGTCTCAAAAGTAGATCTAAGAAGAGGACAAAGAGCAAGGGTGACAATGGGCATCCGTGTCTCATTCCCCTCTCCAAATTGAAACCAGAGGTAAAGCCTCCATTTACGCCTATCCACGTTGTGGGGCTATGGTGTAGAACATGCACCCCTTGGAAAAACCCCTCTCCCAACCCATATGCTCCCAATGCCTGAAATAGATATGTCCAATTAACCCTGTCAAATGCTTTCTCAGCATCAAAACTTATAAGAAGGGCTGGGATCTGGGTCTGATGATCCCTTTCCAATGAGGCAATGATCCTTTACAGGTTACTAACTGGGTACCTCCCCTGAACAAATCCAATCTGACTCGGGTGGACCAAATCAGGGAGACATAAGGCTAAACGCTCCGCCAGTTTTTTGGCATACAATTTTAAATCTAAATTAAGAAGAGATATCGGGCGATAAGATTCCGCCACCCTTGGGTCCTTGCCCGGGTTTAGGCAATAGTACTGTATATGATGAATTGACCTCATACTTCAACTCCCCCCGAGTCATCCAAGTATTAAACATATCTACTAATGGAATGACGATATCTGTCGAAAACAATTTGTAGTACTCTGCTCTATAGCCACCTGGCCCCAGAGCTCTGCAAAGAACAGGTCTTGCAATGGTGAATTGAACTTCATCGGCTGTTATTGGAATCCACAACCATTCCAGCTGGCTTGCCGGGACCTGTGGGAGTGTCATACTGTTCAGATAAGTTTGTATGCATGTCAAGGAGACCTCCTCTTTACTATAGAGGGAGTGGTAAAACTGCACAAAGATATCCCCAATATCCTTGGTGTCCCGGTATTCAACGCCATTCCTGTCTCTAAGAGCAGTTACATAACTTAAGCTCTGGGTTTTCCGAAGGCAGCGCACTAGTAGCCTCCCTGGCTTGTCTTCATACTGGAATAAATGATATTTATAGTAAACCAGGGATTTCTTTGCTCTTTGATGTAGCATTGTGTTCAGTGTAGCCTGGGTTGCCAGGCGTTGAGCCCTATTTGTAGCTGTAGGGCTTCTAGCCAACACTCTGTGGTCTCGGCAAACTTACTTTTCTAGGGAGATAATTTGTGCAGCAATATCCCATTGAAGTTTAGTAACATAGGAGATAATATCACCCCTTAGTAGCATCTTAGATGCCTCCCAAAAGAGTTCTGGAGTCTCAATGTGGTCCCTGTTAAAGTGGCAATAATTTTGCCAGCATTCTAAAAGATATTTTTGGAACCCCTCATCTTCATATAGTTCAATTGAGAAGTGCCAAGGGGCATACCCCCTTTGGGGGTCTCCCCAGGAACAGTCCACCCAGACCGGAGTGTGGTCCAAGATCTCATAGGGCCCTATTACAACCACCTCTACTTGTTGAAAAAGATGGGTAGACAAGAAGATGGCATTTATCTGCGCACTATTACTATGGGCTCTGTAAAGATGCGTTTAATCACATTCCTGAGGGTATAAAGCCCTCCACATCTATAAGGTATAGGCGTCTCAAGAAATGGCTTAAGTGACATGATATATGATATATACTGACAGGACCCACTGGTATCTTCTGCATCCATACAGGGGTCTAACACCCCATTGCAATCCCCTCCCAGAATCAGAGGATAGTCGGGGAAGCTATCTGCGCAGCCAAAATTGCAAAAAGGTTTGGATCTGGGGTGTGCGGGATATAAATTGCTCCAAGGATCACTGCTCTTCCCTTTAAATCTCCCACTACCAATACATATTGGTCCAGAGGGTCTATAATCTCCTTGGTACATTGAAAGCCCACCTCTCTCGTGATAAGCACTGCCACTTCACCTTTCCGCCCCTGAGCTGAGGCCCCATACACCTGCTCTACTTGAGCCCCTTTCAGCCTATTCAAGTCCTCCACTGCCTGGTGAGTTTCTTGCACCATTATGATCTCTCCCTGATGTCTCTGGATAGCCCCCAAAATTTTCCTTCTCTTAATGTGACTAGCTAGCTCGCAAACATTCCAACTAAATATTCTCACCCTAAGTCACAGTGTAGAAACCAGCTTGGACTAAATCGTAAGCTACAAAATACCGGAGAGTCCCCCCAGCCTAGGACCCCCCCTCCCAACCTTTTTTTGTCAGCAGCCACACCCACTCCATCCACACATATACTCCTACCCCTCGGACCCCCCAGTGCTCTTATGACCTAAACAGCTACCTATTCCTCCCCCCCTGTCCCCCCGTCTCCCCCTCCCTCCCAATCCTTCTCCTATTCCACCCTCCATCCATCAACTGTTGTAATGCACACAATTGTTAGGTCCTTAGTAATAAGTTCTAGTTCTATGTAATAAGGTCTAAGTTCATTGTATAAAGTACACAGATGTTTCATATAAGATGAATAGGTATCTATAACCGTTCAACCTGTTCATATCATTGTTCCTTGTAAACCGCACCTGATCCATGGGAAAGTGCGGTATATAAGCGTTTGTTAAATAAATAAATAAATAAAATTAATTAAGTCACTTCCAGATATTAGAATCCCCAACCACCATCCAACCCCATCATTCCACCTCCCTCCAATGCCATGTCCTACATAGGACTATTACTTTGCGACCCTAACTCATACACCCTTACACTTGTGGCTCCTTAGGTTAGCCTCATTCATACACACATATGCCTTGACCCCATTCACCCTGTTGCACGACGGTCACACCACAACTCATATCTCTGTATATACACTCTGAAGTGGCTAACAGCCCAAGTTCAGACTCGATGAACATAAGCGCCATAAGTACCACCAAGGGTTCCTGGGCATCTGCAAAGAGACACCCTCCATTGCAAAAATGCACAACAAATACCAAATTACAGAAAGAAGAAAACAAAAGCAAGGTGGGGAGGATTCATGGTCCCCCTACATCATACATTCAGTTCGTGGAGGCTGCTATTCAGTTTATTCCACTGTTTGCACATCCTGTAGAGAAGCTTCAAATTTCCATGCTGAGATTTCACAAAAGTTCACACTCCTGGACTAAACATTTTGTCCAACACCCCAATGGTGCTATCCATTTAGGAAACCCCAGACGTGGATGCAAGCAAAGAGACCAGATATTGTTGCGTTGCTTCCGGGTTGTCGAAAGTTCGTGGTCCTCCAGCAAAAAAAATCTTAAGCTTAGCAGGGTATAATACTGCAAATTTCTGTTGCACCTCTGCCAGCTTCTGGCACACTGTAGCATAGGCCCTCCTTTTGTTGCTCAGACTTGGTATGCCGAAACTTTAACATTGCCAAACACAATGGGTCCTTGGGTTCACATCTGCTTCAATACCTTTTCTTTTTGCAGAAAGTTCAAAAAATGTGCGATTACCACCCTTGGCCTCATGTCAGAGGCCCATACTGGCCCAATCCGGTGGATACGCTCTATAATCAGTGGTTTACACTCTTCTCCCAAAGTCAAAGAGGTAGCCAAGAAAGTCTCCAGATAAGTTCACTGTCCTTCACCGATTCCAGGATATAGATAAATCTTATGTTTTTGCGCTTCCCCTGATTTTCAATATCATCTAGCTTTGTGGCCTGTTTCCCCAGCAGCGCTTTTACTTGCTTAATTTCTGCTTCATCTTTACCCTGAGTATCCTCTAATTGCGATATCTTCCCCTCTGCTTCTTGTAGCCAGGATCCAACGGCTTCAAACGACTGCGCCAAATTATCAAGCTGTCCCGTGATGGCATCCAAGTGCCCCGCTAGGGCCCTGACAACTGCTACAGACACTTCATCCAGTAACGTGACCTGCCCTGAGAGCTTGGTGAAGGTGGGGAGTCAGCCATTTTGCTCACTTGTGCCGCCAGTTTTTCGTGGTCTCTCTGGGTGGATTTCATACCTTCCGCAGTGTGTTTCCCCGTTCGAGGGTTCCCAAGGATATGTCCAGGTCAGTGCATTCGTCACCCATATGAAAAAAGTCTGATTTTGTTTACCAGGACGTGAATAATGGCTGGGGACTCTGGAGAGGGCACAGATCACATCTGTGCATCCTCAGCACATCACGTGACTCCTACTAGGAGCTTTTAAAATTGCCGCTTCATCTGTGGCAGTGAAAGTTCTGGTTTTATACCACTGCACATGTGGATTTAGCTCATGCCTTTTCAGTAGGTTTTCAAGGCAGGGCCTAGAGTTGGTCCAAAGTGTTGGATCTCTAGGTGAACCTCAAGATTTACACTCTCTCTAGCTGTCAAAATCTATTATTTAGCTTTGAATGGCCTGCTTTTGCTGCCTTCCAGAGGTTGCTGCTCTAGGTAACCGGCTAGTGGTTGGGCCACTCCTGCTTCAAGGCAAGTTACATATAGGTATAGTAGGTATTTTACTTTCTAATTCAGATTTCTCTAAGAAAAGTAGGTCTACATCTTCGTGCATGCAATAGGTCAAAACCAGGGCTCACTTCTGCTGGAATTCTGTACAAAAAGGTCTGAATTATGCAAAATTCTGCATGCTTGTCAAAATAACAAAGCATATTGTTTTGAGTGATATTTTATTTCTGTATTGTATTTTAAATTATCACAAAAGAGTAACATTTTAAAATATTCTGCACAGAATTCCAGCAAGGACTGACTTGCCTATTTGAATTGACTCAATTGAGGTGGAAACATTAATGGCTTTTAGAAATTTCCCAACAAGGGGGATTCTGTTTGAGATCTGTGTGTTCTTGTCCTGCAGCCCTAATGACAAACCCAGCATCAAATGGGCGTCTCCTTTTTTTCCAAACAAGTGAACCCTTTGCATTTGTCTTCCTTATAAAACTTTCCAAGCTTACATATTTCATGAAATAATTAAAATTGCTCCCTTCCCCCTCCCACTACTGTCTTTTCTTCTACAGGTTTTCAGAGGCATTTTATCTTCCACCACTTTTATCTTCCTAGAGGGTCTCCATTGCAAGCAAGGTTCAAAGAGGAAGGCAGGCTCTTTGAAGTCACTGCACTCCTCAGATGTTAGTATTCTTAATTAGCTTTCTTAGGAGCCAGTTAGTTGGGTGTTGTATAAAGATCTACATTGCCTTGCAAGCAAGCTCAAACAACTGAACTACGGCCGGGAAAAATCCTGTTGCCCAAGCTATTGCCCTCGTTTAGGGTTGCCAACTTTTTCACCGAGAAAAACCCGACACCTGTGGCTCGCCATGCTCCACCCATTCCCCGCCCCCAGTTCCACCCCTGCCCCGCCCCCAGCCCCACCCACAAAAATTAACGAGGATTCACTCACACCCCCCCTCAGTGCTGGTTCACTCACCCCCCTCCCCTCAGTGCTGGTTCACTCACTCACCCCCCCTGTTGACTCACTCACCCCCCCTCCCCTGCTGGTTCACTCACTCACCCCCCTCCCCTGCTGGTTCACTCACACCACCCCTCCCCTCCCCTCCCTGCTGGTTCACTCACCCACCCACCTGTCACTCACTCACCCCCTCCCCTGCTGGTTCTCTCACACCAACCCCCCTCGCATGCTGGTTCACTCACACCCCCCCTCCACTGCTGGTTCACTCACCCACCCCCCTGTCACTCACTCACCCCCCTCCCCTGCTGGTTCACTCACACCAACCCCCCCTCCTGCTGGTTCACTCACACCCCCCCCTCCACTGCTGGTTCACTCACACACCACCCCCCCCTTGCTGGTTCACTCACACCATCACCCCCCCTCCCTTGCTGGTTCACTCACACCACCCCCCCCCCCCCTGCTGGTTCACTCACACCACCACCCCCCTCCCCTGCTGGTTCACTCACACCCCCCCCTGCCCAAGCCGCTGCTTCTGCTTTGTACAGAGCAGCGGCTGCAATACACTTACTTTGAAATGTAAAGACAAACTGTGTGAGGAGCCCTCCGGTCATCGCAGCGCCCGAGGAAGTGATGTCATGGGACGGGCTCCTCACAGGTTGTCTTTCCTTTTCAAATTAAGTTTATTGCAGCTAAAGTTAATTTGAAAAGGAAAGACAACCTGTGAGGAGCCCGCCCCCATGACATCACTTCCTCGGGCTCTGCGATGACCGGAGGGCTCCTCACACAGTTTATCTTTAGTTTTCAATGTAAGTGTATTGCAGCCGCTGCTCTGTACAAAGCAGAAGCAGCGGCTGCACTGCTATGGGGAATCGCGTTCGCGCCGTGGACTTCGGGACAAAAGCCGTTTTTTTGCTCTGGCCGCTCCCGATCTTGCGGCCAGAGCAAAAAACCGGCTTTTCAATGGCCGGTTTTACATCTGTGCCGGCAGCCGGCCTGGCCATGGAAAAACCGGCCAGGCCGGCTGAAAACCAGCCGGTTGGCAACCCTACCCTCGTTACAGCTTCTGCCTCTGTCCAGATGGACAGCCCAATCCCAGTCAAGGGTCTGGTTCTGTGTACAAGATATCTGCAAGCTGAAGCTTTTTTGAAACAAGCAGAGTAGCTGAGGGAAGAGGTAGTGTTGTTGAGAAGCATCTGTGACAGTGAGAAGAACATTGTTGAGATTGATTCTTGAGGCTTCCAAGTTCTCTGATGGAGGTGACGATGGTATAGTAGAGAAAGAAGAGAGTCAGACACAGGTCACAGAGCATGCACAATTGACAATTCAACTCTACCATTCCTTGAATTGAAGAACCAGTATGCAGCCCTGGATGTGGAAGAGGCAAAAACATCCCAGGAAGAGGAAGAACCAGAGCTGAAGCATCCCCAAAGTTGGAGAATAAGTGATCACAAGGAAGCCAAGGGTAGTGATGGTTGGTGACTCTCTTCTGAGGGCTACTGAGGCATCTATCTGCTGACCAGATTTGATGTCATGGGAGGTGTGCTGTCTACCAGATGCCAAAATCTGATATGTTACGAAGAATTTGCTGAGACCCATCAAATCTACTGACCATTATTTGATGCTGCTCATCCATGTTGGCACAAATGATACTGCTAGGTATCCTAATGAACATATCAAGAGTTACTTCATGGCTCTGAGAGAGAGGCTGAAACAGATAGTGCAGAGGTGGTTTTCTTCTCAATCCTCCCTGTTGAGGATAAAGGCCAAGGCAGAGAAGCTTGTATCCTGGAGATGAATGCATGGTTGTGTGGATGGTGTCATTGAGAGCGTTTTAGTTTCTTGGACCATGGGATGATTTTTGAAGAGCTGCTGAACAGAGATGGTGTCCACCTATCCAAGAAGGGTCAAAGTGTCTTCCGCAGCAGATTGGCTAACCTACTGAAGAGGGTTTTAAACTAGATTCATTGGGGATGAGTGGAGAAAGACCTCAGGTAAGTAAAACATTAAATACTTCTTAGAAATGGGTAAAAGGGCAACATCTGGAAAGCAGTGTGTATTAATGCCCATCGTATGGGAAATAAGATTCCAGATATTGAGGCTTTAATGAAAGAGGCTGACGGATTTAATGGCAGTTATAGAGATATGGTTCATGGAGAACCATGACTGGGATGTAATTATATTGAACTATAATTTATTCAGGAAGGATAGGGTAGGAAAGAGGGGAGGAGAAGTGGCACTATATGTAAAAAATATATTAAAGCTACAGGGCTTACAAGGGAAGGCGGAGGCATTGTAGGTTAAACTGGAAAGAGGTAATGGAGCAGACCTCCTTCACAGGCAGAAGAAGTCAACAGAGATTTAATTGAAGACATTCACAGTATTGTTATGAATAGAGAAGTGCTGCTGACAGGTAATTGAAATATGCCAGATGTTGATTGGCATATCCCTGCTGTAGTGTCATCTAGAAGTAAAGCGTTCCTGGATTCTCTACCAGGAGATCTATTCTGGCAACTGGTAATAGAACCCACACATGAGGGGGCCATACTGGATTTGGTGCTTAACAATGGTGAAAGTGTTTCTAAGAACATAAGACATGCCATACTGGGTCAAACCGAGGTCCATCAAGCCCAGTATCCTGTTTCCAACAGTGCCCAATCTAGGTTATACGTACCTAGCAATATCCCCAAAAGACAGGTTCCACAATGCTTGTACTGGGTCAAGCATTGATATCCTGGGTCCCTTTTTAATAGTGGTTTATGGACCTTTCCTCCAGGAACTTGTCCAAACCTTTTTTAAACCCAGCTATACTAACAGCCCTTACTACATCCTCCGGTAACAGATTCCAGAGTTTGATTACACGTTGAGTGAAAAAATATTTTCTCTTATTTGTCTTAAATAGTTTACCCTGTAGCTTCATTACATGTCCCCTAGTCTTTCTATACTCTGATAGCGTAAACAATTGATCCACGTTTATCCGTTCCACTCCATTCATTAATTTATAGACCTCTATCATATCTCCCCTCAGCCGTCTCTTCTCCAGGCTAAAGAGCCCTAACCTTCTTAGCCTCTCTTCATAGGAGTAGCCTTCCATCCCCTTCACCAATTTGGTGGCTCTTCTCTGTACTTTTTCTAATAACGCTATGTCCTTTTTAAGATACGGTGACCAGAATTGCACACAATATTCAAGGTGCGGTCGTACCATGGAGCGATACAGAGGCATTATAATATCCTTTGTTTTGTTCTCCATCCCTTTCCTTATGATACCTAGCATTCTATTTGCTTTCTTGGCCGCCGCTGCACACTGGGCGGAGGGTTTTAACATGTTATCCACAATGACTCCTAAATCTTTTTCCTGGGTGGTGGTTTCTAATGTGGAGCCTTGCATTGTGTAACTATAGTGTGGGTTGCTCTTTCCTAGGTGCATAACTTTGCACTTGTCCACATTAAATTTCATCTGCCATTTGGATGCCCAGTCTTCCAATTTATCCAGATCCTCCTGCAGTTTTCCACAATCCTCTTGGGTTTTAACAACTTTAAACAGTTTTGTGTCATCTGCAAATTTGATAACCTCACTAGTTATTCCCTTTTCCAGGTCATTTATGAATATGTCAAATAGCAGCGGACCCAGTACAGATCCCTGGGGTA
The DNA here is from genome assembly GCA_033557465.1 of Ichthyophis bannanicus. Taxonomy (NCBI): domain Eukaryota; kingdom Metazoa; phylum Chordata; class Amphibia; order Gymnophiona; family Ichthyophiidae; genus Ichthyophis; species Ichthyophis bannanicus. Next base: position 78,956,204 of record CM066042.1, read on the forward strand.
CTCCACTATTCACCTTTTTCCATTGGGAATATTGGCCATTTAGCCCTACCCTCTGCTTTCTATCTTTTAACCAGTTCCCGATCCACAATAGTACACTGCCTCCTATCCCATGACTTTTTAGCTTTGCCAAAAGTCTCTGATGGGGGACTTTGTCAAAAGCTTTCTGAAAGTCCAGATACACTATATCAACCGACTCACCTTTGTCTACCTGTTTATGCACACCTTCAAAAAAACATATCAGATTAGTAAGACAAGATCTTCCTTGTCTAAAGCCATGTTGGCTGTCTCCCATTAGGCCATGACTATCTACATGCTGCGTAATTTTGTTCTTTATGATGGTTTCTACCATTTTCCCTGGTACTGACGTCAGGCTCACCGGTCTGTAATTTCCTGGGTCACCCCTGGAACCCTTTTTAAAAATTGGTGTTACGTTGGCGACCCTCCAATCTTCAGGTATTACAGATGATTTTAATGAAAGTTCACAGATTACCAATAGCAGGTCTGCAATCTCATATTTCAGTTCTTTCAACACTCTGGGATGTATACCATCCAGTCCAGGTGATTTGCTACTATTCAGTTTATCAAATAGTTGTAATATATCTTCCCGGTGTAGCGATATTTCTCTCAATTCCTCTGCAGTATCACCTTTAAATACCACTTCAGTCTTGGGTAACATCCCTACATCTTCCTCAGTAAAGACCGAAGCAAAGAATTCATTCAGTCTCTCTGCTATAGCCTTGTTTCCTCTTCTGATGTCATAGTGGGAGATCATCTCACATACAGTGATCATCAGATGGTGTGATTGAGTATTAGGACTGGGATTGTTAAAGTCCATTCAAAAGTGAGGGTACCGGACTTCAGCAAAACCAACTTTGTCAAGATAAGTTGACATCTTGGGGACTCATTAGCAGGATGAAAACAGCTGGGGGATGTAGAAAAGAAGTGGGCAAAAATGAAGGGATATTTTAAATGAAACAAATCTTTCTGTTAGGAAAGTAAATAAATGTAAAAGGAAAAGGAGGCCACTATTGTTCTCAAAAGAAGTAGTTGAAAAGGTGAAGGAAAAGAGGGTGACATAAAATACAAGAGATCACAGAAACAAGAAGACAAGCATCAATATTTGGAAGAGCTAAGAGAAACTAGGAAAGTAGTCAGGAAAACAAAGATACAAATGGAAGAAAAATAGCCAATGCAGTAAAATGGGGGGATGACATTTTTCAGATATGTTAGCGAGTGGAGGAAATGCGAAAGTCAGACTCAAGGGTGAAGGGGAAGATATGTAGATACCGATGAGGATAAAGTGGCATGCTTAACAAATATTTTTGTTTTGTGTTCACAGATGAAGGGCCAGGAACAGGACCTCAGAAAACACCTTCAAATAGGAACAGAAGTGAGGGGGATCTTGAATGATTTTCAGAAGACTATGTTTATGAGGAGCTAGCTGAACTAAAAGTAGACAAATCGATGTGGCCGGATGGGATACATTTGAGAGTATTGAAGGAAATTGGGGAAGTTCTAATGGCTCCACTGTCTGATCTTTTCAATGAATCTTTAGAGTTGGGAATGGTCCCAGAGGACGGGAGAAAAGTGCATGTGGTCCCTTTACACAAAAGCGGAAGTAAGGATGAGGTTGAGAACTACAGGCCAGTTAATCTGACTTCTGTGGTGAGTAAATTAATGGAAACACTGCTAAAACAGAGGGTAGTGAGGTTTTTGGAGTTCAGTGGATTGCAGGATCCAAGGCAGCATGATTTTACTAGAGACAGGTCTTGTCAGACAAATCTAATTAATTTCTTTGCCTGGGTGAGTAGAGATTTGGACAGAGGGAGAACCCTAGATGTGGTGTACTTAGATTTCAATAAAGCTTTTGAAACTGTTTGGCATAGATATAAATAAATTGAGTGCCCTAGGGATGGACCCTAAAGTGACTGAGTGGGTTAGGCTGAAGCTGCCCAGCCTATTTTGATATAGAATCAGATCAAGAGAGGCTGCAAAGTGTACAGGTAAATGGAGCTCACTTTCAGAAGTAGGATGTTACCAATGGTATGCCTCAGAGATCTGTCCTTAGCCTGATTCTTTTTAATATTTTTATAAATGATATTACGGAAGGGTTGTCGGGTAAGGTTTGCCTCTTTATGGATGATACCAAAATCTGCAATAGAGTAGACACCCAGGGAGGAGTAGAAAACATGAACTAGTGAGACTTGAAGAATGGTTGAGAATTTGTCAGCTGAGATTTAACGTAAAAAAATGCAGGGTCATGCTTTTAGGCTGCAGAAATTTCAAGGAGCAGTACAGTATAGGGGGTGAATTACCTCTGTCCATGAAAGAAGAGCAGGACCTGGGGGTAATTGTTTCTGATGATTTTAAGGTGGCTAGGCAGATAGAAAAGGTGACGATGAAAGCCAGAAGGATGTTTGAGTACATAGGGAGAGGACGATGGAGCAGGAAGAAGGAGGTGATAGTGCTTCTGCGTAAATTTTTGGTGAGACCTCATTTAGAGTATTGTGTGCAATACTTTCTGTAGACCATACTTTCAAAAAGGATATAAACTGGATGGAGTGGATGCAGAGGGTGGCTACCAGAATGGTCAGTGGGCTTCATCATAAGGCATAGGGGACCGATTTAAAGATCTCAATATGTATACTTTGGGGGAATGACAGGAGAAGGGAGATACTATAAAGACATATAATACCTCTGTGGCATAAATGCACAGGAGGAGAGCCTCTTTCAATTAACAGAAAACACTGCAATGAGGGGGCATAGGATGAAGGTGAAAGGGGATAGACTCAGGAATAATTTATGAAAATCTTTCTTTATGGAAAGAGTGGTAGATGCATGGAGTAGCCTCCCAGTGGAGGTAGAAGAGACGAGGACAGTATCTGAATTCAAGAAAGCATGGGACAAACATGGAGGATCTCTAAACGAAAAAAAAAGAAGACCATGTAGTTGGTATAGAAGGACAGACTGGATAGGCTGTATAGTCGTTATCTGCAGTCATGTTTCTATGTTTCTTAAGCTAAGATGCTACCTGGGGTGTGTATCAGGTCATGAAGAACATATAGGCTGGTCTTGTTCTTTTGACTTCAATTTCAAAACCTCACCACCCTGCTATCATAATTACACACATCATAGATACTTCAGAATTTTATTATCTTTTCCCAGTTGGATCTACTGTTGGATTCTGTTGAGTACTTGTGATCTGAAGAGGTCACTGTCAGAGACAGGATGTTGGACTCCATAGGTCTTTGATCTGACTCAATATGGCATGTCTTATGAAAGAATCCCCTGCAGTGCACAATGCATCAGCCCAATCACTGTTTCACTGGATGCTGCAATGCAAAGTTCAGATGGCAGGGTAGGAGAACAGGGGTCACTTTTCCTAGAAATATACAATATGAAACAGATAATGATCACAAAGGCCCAGGGGCTTCTGCAGTAGTTCTGCTGTAGTGCCATGCAGATGAAGTGGGTTTGATTCCTAGCTGAGATCCTCCAAACCCTTGGTCAGCCTGGTCAGGGGATGCTGCTGAGGCACACAAAGCGGCATCTAGTGGCTGGATTCTGAGCCCATGATTTGATTGCAGGTTTCCATAACAAACCCCGGTATATAGTCCCTGGCCATTGACTATCATTGCAACAACTGAGCTAAGTGAGCTGGGAAGGGATATAAAATATAGGCAAATATCACTTAGGTAGCTGCTAATAAAGACTTATGGCACTGGATCCTAATTCCAGTTACAGTGGAACAAGAGGTACAAAGGAGCTGGAGAAAACAACCTGGTCAAAAAGGAAAAACTTCTAATCTGCCCATTTTACCCCACCCACTGCTGTTCTGTAGACTTTAAGAACATAACATAAGAACATAAGATATGCCATATTGGGTCAGACCAAGATCCATCAAGCCCAGCATCCTGTTTCCAACAGTGGCCAATCTAGATTATACATACCTAGCAGTTTCCCCAAAAGACACAAGATCCACAATGTTTGTACTGGGTCAAGCACTGCTATCCTGGGTCCCTTCTTAATAATGGTTTATGGACCTTTCCTCCAGGAACTTGTCCAAACCTTTTTTAAACCCAGCTACACTAACAGCCTTTACTACATCCTCCGGTAACAAATTCCAGAGTTTGATTACACGTTGAGTGAAAAAAAAATTTATTTTATTAGTCTTAAATAGTTTACCCTGTAGCTTCATTGCATGTCCCCTAGTCTTTCTATATTCTGATAATGTAAACAATCGATCTACGTTTACCCGTTCCACTCTGTTCATTAATTTATAGACTTCTATCATATCTCCCCTCAGCCGTCTCTTTTCCAGGTTAAAGAGCCCTAACCTTTTTAGCTTTTCTTCATAGGAGTAGCCTTCATCCCCTTTACCATTTTGGTGGCTCTTCTCTGAACCTTTTCTAGTAACGCTATATCCTTTTTAAGATATGGCGACCAGAATTGCACACAATATTCATCTTTGTTTTATTTTCCATTCCTTTCCTTATGATACCTAGCATTCTATTTGCTCTCTTGGCCGCCGCTGCACACTGGGCCGAGGGTTTTAACATGTTATCCACAATGACGCCTAAATCTTTTTCCTGGGTGGTGGTTCCTAATATGGAAACTTGCATCGTGTAACCATAGTTTGAGTTGTTCTTCCCTAGGTGCATAACTTTGCACTTGACCACATTAAATTTCATCTGCCATTTTGATGCCCAGTCTTCCAATTTATCAAGATCTTCTTGCAATTTTCCACAATCCTCTTGGGTTTTAGCAACTGTAAATAGTTTTGTGTCATCTGCAAATTTGATAACCTCACTCGTTATTCCCTTTTCCAGGTCATTTATGAATATGTCAAAAAGCAGCGGACCCAGCACAGATCCCTGGGGTACACCACTATTCACCTTTCTCCATTGGGAAAATTGGCCATTTAGCCCTACCCTCTGCTTTCTATCTTTTAACCAGTTCCTGCCTCCTTTCCCATGACTCTTTAGTTTTGCCAAACGTCTCTGATGAGGGACCTTGTCAAAGGCTTTCTGAAAGTCCAGATACACTATATCAACCAATTCACTTTTGTCTACCTGTTTATTCACACCTTCAGAAAAACATAACAGATTAGTAAAACAAGATCTTCCTTGTTTAAAGCCAAGTTGGCTGTCTCCCATTAGGCCATGACTATCTACATGCTGAGTAATTTTGTTCTTTATGATAGTTTCTACCATTTTTCCCGGTACTGACGTCAGGCTCACCGGTCTGTAGTTTCCCGGATCACCCCTGGAACCCTTTTTAAAAATTGACTTTGCTTTCCATAGCAGTACTGATTCTCCGTGCTTGAGTTCTGATATTCTATTTACGCTCACCGTGACCACTGTATTATTGACAACTGACTGCATTATTTCAGGAGAGATTTTACCCCATTGCATGCATTGACTCCCCTAAGGGAAACAGGGCTAGAACTCCATGCATGCAGTGGGGTGTAACTAGGACTGGATCCATGACCCTTAAAAATCAGTGAAACCTCTTGCCATTGGAAGGCTGTCTCATGCATCCACCACACTTTCTATGAAAAAAAAATGTCCGTGTTTGCCAAGTTGCCCAGTTCCAAGAGAGAGATTTTAGGCCAATCCTGGATTCCTAACAACTCTATAGTGATGCATATGGGACCTACGACATTGATTTCAATGGGTAGAATCAAATACTGCAAATACCATACTGCTTGGGATGTAAGTTCAAATACAGGACTGGGCAAAACCTTTCACTGCTGGAACTGATTAAATTGGTAGATGCAGTTTCTCCAAATGGCAGCTCTGTATGTCCTTGCTTTACCCTTCAGTCTAACTCCCTCCAGCCTGCTTTCCAAATGTACTTTTAATATTTGTTCACTGAAAGCCGTCGTCTTGGCTTTTTGATCTTCTCACTGTTAGGTTTTCAGAATATGCTTTGTGGGGCCTGCAGGTAACTCTGGGACTCATTCTCACACAGAAGAGTGCATAAAGTTAAGAGTTGCTATCAGAAAGACGAGTGTCTGTTTACATTTTTATATCTGGCTGGGGGCACATAGGCCTTGCATTCCATGCAGTTTTCCCACATTCTGTATGATGGTCGTTTGCATAAAGAACTGAAGTGTGGCTGTCTGACTCCGTTTACCTGCTGAAGGTGGTTACTTCCTTAGGCTGTACAGTCATCCACAGTCGAAGCATAGAGAGCTATAAATGTATGAAGTAGGATAAAATAATGAATATGTGACATTCAGCCCCAGTGTCATGCTATGGCAAATCCTATTCTGTAGCTTCTACCAGGGGCAAATAAGAAAGACACTAGAATCTAGTATGTGTGGCTTACAGGGTAGGTTTTGACGTTATGACTGAAGGGGCCAGGACCGTACCATGCTAGAAATAAACCCTGTGTGACTCGCACACCTGGTGCTCCCCCCACCCTATCCAGCTGCATGTAGGAACTGACTCTTATTGGACTTTCTTAAAACCCAGTGAGGACATTAGTGCCCCTTCTTTGTTTGCGCCCTGTGCAACTGCACCGCTCACACAGTCCTTGGTACAGCCCTGAAAGAGGCTATTAAGGAAGTAGAAAGATTATGGGGCACCCTTCCAAATACATGGTACAAATGGTTATATATATGGCTCTCTGTGTAAGGATGGAAGTGCTGGGCAGTTATAAGTATTTGTGGAATATAAGGGGTGGCAGCAGTGGGCAGGATGGAGGGCCTGCCTAGGGTGCCTCTTATCCTTGCACTGGCCCTGGTAGTGGGGCTTGGCCTCCCACCACCCAGTGACTCACTGTTACTTCCTTCTAATTATTTTTTTAGTCCCTATGCATTTGTTAGTTTCTGCAGGTGCAAAGAAAAAACAGATCTGTACAGACTGAAGGACCAACCCTCATCAATATGTAGGCACTGTCTTTTTTTTTTTTTTTAATTTTATATTTATGAAATTTTACAAAATAGTCAAGAAAGTTACAAAAACATTCTTGAAGAAAACAGGTAGATATCTCAAAGAAATAATCATCATACAAAATAGAAATCAAACAATAGCAACTCAAATTGAGACAGAGATATCTTCCAAACTAGCCCATAAGGCAGGGGTCTGCAACCTTTAAGACGTAAAGAGCCACTTGGACCCGTTTCCGAAGGGAAAAAAAAAACTGGGAGCCGCAAAACCATTGCGACATTTAAAACAAATCTAACACTGCATATATTGTTTCTTACCTTAATGCTATATACGACCCCCTACTTTTCCTGTTAAAATATAGGTGTTTGGCCTATACTCGCCGTATAAGACTACCCCTCTTCCTTCACACACCAAAAAAAAAAACGTTGAAAATATCACAACAACAAGTAACAATATTTGATTTCAAAATTATGATGATTTTGTAGTCAAATCACTAATATGAAATAAAATTATTTTTTCTACCTTTGTTGTCTGACCAATTTATTCTTTGATCATGCTGGTCCCGATCTGAGGCTTCTGCTTTCCTGTCTTCTCTTAGCTCTCTTTCTGTGGTCTATGGTCCATCTGCCATTTCTTATCTCTTCTTTCGTTTTCTTCACTTCTTTCCATCAGCCTATTTCCAGTCCCAGTAACCCTCCCCAATATCAGCCCCTTTCCAGTCCTCACTCCCAGTACCTTCCAGTGCTAATCCCCCCTCAACCCCATTACCAGTGCTAGCCTCCCCTAATCAGCCCAATACCAGTCCTACCCCCCATCAGCTCATTACCAGTCCTAGCCTCCCCTAATCAGCTCATTTCCAGTGCTCGTCCCCTCAAACCCATTACCAGTGCTCCATCCCTCCATGTCAGCCCCCTCCCTCCCTCCATCCATATCAGCTCCCTCCCTCCATGTCAGCCCCCTCCATCCCTCCATGTCAGCCCCCCTCCCTCCATCCATATCAGCTCCCTCCCTCCATGTCAGCCCCCTCCATCCCTCCATGTCAGCCCCCCTCCCTCCATCCATATCAGCTCCCTCCCTCCATGTCAGCCCCCCTCCCTCCATCCATCCATATCAGCCCCCTCCCTCCATGTCAGCCCCCTCCATCCCTCCATGTCAGCCCCCCTCCATCCATCCATATCAGCTCCTCCCTCCATATCTGCTCCCTCCAGCCCCCCCTCCCTCCATGTCAGCCCTCCCTCCCTCCATCCATATCTGCTCCCTCCCTCCATGTCAGCCCCCTCCCTCCATCCATATCAGCTCCCTCCCTCCATGTCAGCCCCCCCTCCCTCCATCCATCCATATCTGCTCCCTCCCTCCATGTCAGCCCCCCTCCCTCCATCCATATCTGCTCCCTCCCTCCATGTCAGCCCCCTCCCTCCATCCATCCATATCTGCTCCCTCCCTCCATGTCAGCCCCCCTCCCTCCCTCCATGTCAGCCCCCCTCCCTCCATCCATCCATATCTGCTCCCTCCCTCCATGTCAGCCCCCCTCCCTCCTCCATCCATATCAGCTCCCTCCCTCCATGTCAGCCCCCCTCCCTCCATATCAGCTCCCTCCCTCCATGTCAGCCCCCCTCCCTCCATCCATCCATATCAGCTCCCTCAATCCATGTCAGCCCCCTCCATCCCTCCATGTCAGCCCCCCTCCCTCCCTCCATCCATATCTGCTCCCTCCCTCCATGTAAGCCCCTCCCTCCATCCATATCAGCTCCCTCCCTCCATGTCAGCCCCCCTCCCTCCATCCATCCATATCTGCTCCCTCCCGCCATGTCAGCGCCCCTCCCTCCTCCATGTCAGCTCCCTCCCTCCATGTCAGCCCCCCTCCCTCCATCCATCCATCCATATCAGCTCCCTCCCTCCATGTCAGCCCCCTCCATCCCTCCATGTCAGCCCCCCTCCCTCCATCCATCCATATCTGCTCCCTCCCTCCATGTCAGCCCCCCTCCTCCCTCCATCCATCCATATCTGCTCCCTCCCTCCATGTCAGCCCCCCTTCCCTCCATCCATATCAGCTCCCTCCCTCCATGTCAGCCCCCCTCCCTCCATCCATATCAGCTCCCTCCATCCATCCATGTCTGCACCCTCCCTCCATCCATCCATATCTGCTCCCTCCCTCCATGTCAGCCCCCCTCCTCCATGTCAGCTCCCTCCCTTCTTCTGCAGCCGCGGCTCTCTCTGCCTCTTAGGGAACCGCGGCTGTGCTTTTAAAATCATCTCGGAGCCCTTCCTGTCTTGACGGGCTCCGTGCAGCATTGTCCCGCCTCCAAAGGAAGTGGTAAACAACTTCCTTTAGAGGCGGGACAATGCTGCACGGAGCCCGTCAAGACAGGAAGGGCTCCGAGATGATTTTAAAAGCACAGCCGCGGTTCCCTAAGAGGCAGGGAGCCGCGGCTGCAGAAGAAGGGAGGGAGCCCATAACGCCATAAATACCGGGCGGGCAGTGTGCTCCGGAGCCGCGGCAAAGGTGAGAAAGAGCCGCATGCGGCTCCGGAGCCGCGGGTTGCCGACCCCTGCCATAAGGGGAAAAAATCCACAACCATATAATAATATCCAAAACTGTAAATGAAATGGGAGCAGCTGTCTAGCTATGGCAAATATATTTATGAGGGATCTAATGAGGGCACCTGTGGGGACTCCAAACGCCTGGCACTAATGAAAGCAATAAGTTGGGAAGGTTCATAAAAAATATAAGAAATCGATTTGTATTTCACTAGACATTTACATGGATGCTTAAGGAAAAACAAACCCCCCAACTGAAGAATACCAGGATGTAACAAAAGGAATTCCTTACGGCGCTTCTGCGTATCCCTAGCTAAATCAGGATACACTCTAACCATTAACCCTTTAAATAAAAGATTTCTTTTCCTGAAAAAAAGCTTCAAAAGCCACTCTCTATCTGATAATAAAGCAAAAGTAACCAACAATGTAGAGGGGATTGGATTCTCATTCTCAGATTTCTCAAGTAACTCAGTTAAGAACATTTCCTTGTTCCCAGCCACCCCCTGCCATAGCCTGAGGTTATTTTAGCCTTAGGCAGATAATACACTCTAACCAAAGGGGGGATTAACTCAGGGGATACACCCAAAACCTCAACTAAGTATAACCAAAACATTTCTCTAGGAGATATAGAAATAATTCTCGGGAAATTAATTATCCGGAGATTATTTATCCTAGAGAGATTATCTAGTTGCTCCAACTTTACTTGTGTAGATAAGAAGTTCTTTCTAAAAGCATCCGCTTGCTCTTCCAAGGTTTCCACCTTCCGACGTAAATCAACCACCTCTGGTTGTAGAGCCATAACTTTTTGTTCCAAGCCTTCCACAGCAAAATCAAGATTATTCAATTTCTTCTCCACAGATGTTACCCATTGGGACAAGGGCCTCACCCAAAGAGAAAATTGCCTGCCAAATTGACTCTAGTGTAAAAGTCTCTGGACGCTGCAGGGTAAATGGCTGCTCCAAAGAAGTCTCCAAGTTTCCTGATTCCAATCGTGCCTCCCGCGCTGGTTCAAGAACCACAGCAATAAAATCCTGACCTGTTGGTCCTTCCTCAATCGGCACCGCTGCTGCTGTTAACTTATACTCCCCAAGGACTGCAGATTCATGAACTCGCCATCCCTCAGTTCCCAGTCCACCCGAGCCACTGACTTCCTTCAGCTTTGGAGGGGAGCCGAGCTCCAGGAACCCTTCCGGTAGGGGCTGGCCGCGAGACGCCTTCGGTGCCAGTCTCTGAGGGGAGAGAGCAGGGCCGGATTTACCTTGAGTGAGGCCCTATGCCAACAAAAATTGTGGGCCCCCAGCAGGGGCGGCCCAAGGGGGGTGCGGGGCCTCATTTGCATAAGGGGCCTCATTTGCATAAATATTTGCATAATGTTACCATATACTAACTTTTAGTAAACGTGCCTCTTAATGAGTGTATGGATAAAGAAAGACTAAAAGATTTCTACATTACTATAATCCAGTGCCAACTGCCAGACACATTAGGAACTACTACAAACACTGCCCATTTAGAACCCATAGCAAACCCGCCGTATCCTAACAGCACTACCAGGACTCACAAAGCACCATACTCTACCAATCAAAAGGCAACACTGCAAATATTAAACCAATACATTTCAGAGAACAACAATACATGACCTACTGGGGAAAGAGAACAAGTGGCACTGTCAAATAGGAATTATATAAACAGAACACCTCAGCTCAGTTACACATGCACAACATAGACCGTCACCAAACAAGGAATCACAATTTAGAAACAGGAAGACAATAATTAAACTGGGAATCCCAAAAGCCAAACTTGGAATGTACAACACTGTAGAAATAAAACTATACATTAATTTGCTCTTGTACTAAACAAAGCGCAGACTTTAAAGTTGCACATTTACCAGAGCTGACATATTCCAATTAATAAATTCAAAATAAAGAGATATTTTTCTACCTTTTGTGCATTTTTTTCAGCTGCAATTGCTCCAGCCACTTTCTTCTGGTTTCTTCGTGTCTTCTGCTAACTCTCCATCGTCTGCTGTCCATTTGTCCTTTCTTCTCTCTTCTAGTTTTTTTCCATTCTCTCTCTACATCTGCTTTAACATACTAATCTTTCTCCTTTTGCTCTTTCCTCATTCCTATTTCATCCACTCAAATTTTACCCCTCCATCCTCAATCCCCACTTACTCTCCCAATACCCGGCCAATTGTAGATTTTTTATCCCTCCCACACAAATATTTTTCCCTTCTCCATTTTACTCTTCCAGCCCCATCCCATTCTAATCCTCCCCCAACATCAGCTCCCTTCTAGTTCCAGCCTCACCCAGCATCCATTCCCTTCTAGTTCCTGCATCAGCCCATTTCCAGTCCTAGTCACCCATCAGCCCATTTCCAGTCCTAGCAACCCCCCAACCCAATACCAGTCCTAGCCCCCCCATCAACCCACTTACAGTCCTAACCCCCCATCACCCCATTTTCAGTTTAAGCCCCCCCTATAACCCATTACCAGTCCTAACCCCCCATCAGCCAACTTCAAGTCCTAACCCCATCAACCCATTTCCAGTCAGCCCCCCATAGCCCATTGCCAGTCCTAACCCCCCCCATCAGCCCACAGCCCATTACCAGTCCTAACCCCCAGCCCACCTCAAGTCCTAACCCCTCCCCATCAGCCCATTTCCTGTCCTAGCCCCCCTATAGCCCATTATCAGTCCTAACCCCCCCATAGCCCATTACCAGTTCTAACCCCCCCAACAGCCCACAGCCCATTACCAGTCCTAACCCCATCAGCCCACCTCCAGTCTTAACCCCCCCAGCCCATTTCCAGTCCTAGCCCCCTCATAGCCCATTACCAGACAGCCCCCATCAGCCCACAGCCCATTACCAGTCTTAACCCCCTCCCCTAGCCCATTACCAGTTCTAAACCCCCCATCAGCCCACAGCCCATTACCAGTCCTAACCCCATCAGCCCACCTCCAGCCTTAACCCCCCCAGCCCATTTCCAGTCCCAGCCCCCCCCAATAGCCCATTACTAGTCCTACCCCCCCCCCATCGGCCTAAAGTAAAATTTAATTTAAAAAAAAAACGCTGGCTGCCGCCGCGGCAGCATGGACTGTTCCCGCGGGGCCCCCTCTGCTGCCGCGGCAGCATGGATTGTCCCGTGGGGCTCCCTATGCCCGGCTGAATCCCCTCTCTCCCTGCCGGCTTTGAGAGGCGCAAAGGGAGAGTGTCTCCCTCGCGTCTCTGTTAAGCCCGCAGGGGCTGATGGGAAATTTCCCATCAGCCCCTGCGGGCTTAACAGAGACGCGAGGGAGACACTCTTCCTTCGCGCCTCTCAAAGCCGGCAGGGAGGGGATTCAGCCGGGCATAGGGAGCCCCGCGGGACAATCCATGCTGCCGTGGCAGCAGAGGGGGCCCCGCGGAAAAAGTCCATGCTGCCGCGGCGGCAGCCAGCGTTTTCTTTTTAAATTTAATTTTAAAAAGGCTATTTTTGTGGGCCCTTGTCAGCTGTGGGCCCTACGCCATGGCGTAGGTGGCGTATAGGTAAATCCGGCCCTGGGAGAGAGATATACCCGATGCAGACGCCAAGCCACCTGACTCTGGCGTTATTGCAGCCCGGGACTCATCCCCTTGTTCTGCCACAGCTCGGTCAGCGCGCAAAACAAAAGAGTCCATCGGACCAACAGAAATCGGCGTTGAGGTAGGAGGGGGGTGGGAGGACGAAGTCTCCCCCTTGCCCTTACGCTTTTTACCCATTGCTAAGAAAAACGCGCTCACACAAAGTCAGCAGCTGCCGCCATCTTGACTAGGACTCCTCCGATTCCAACAACAGTCCTGTCTTTTTTTTTTTTTTGATAAATGCACCAAAATGTCAAGATGAGGTCATTTTAGAAGCATCTACTTGTAAAAACAGCAGCATTTACATGTGTAGATTGGCTACATGTGTAAATAGTGATTTACATGCATAGATCTCTGGGATGTGGAGATTTCACTAGGTGTGGTTAGGGAGTAGGGTTGCCAACTGGCCCCTGATGTGCTCGACAGGCTTAATCCAGTCCTGGGTTTACCCCATTGCATCTAGGGATTTATAGTCTTGCTTTCCTTATTTGGTACAATAGAGAAATCAGAACTACATATCCCTGTATGTAATGGGGTGAACCCAGGACTGGATCAAGCTTGTTGGGCGCATCTGGAGCCAGATGGCAACCCTATTAGGGAGGACTAAAAAAGTATAGACGTATTTCCCAGTTTACTGTGGCTATACATGCAGTGGTTGGGTTCAGCCAGTTTGGCCCAGTTTGTGTGAACCAATTCCTACTACGAACCGTGTTCACTGAACCGGGCCAAACATGGCGTTGCGATGCCGGCTTTGCACTGGTGGGAATCCCCCCCACCCACCAGTGGTTTGACGGCATCGAGGGACTGTGGCATTGGCAGAATTACCCAATGCTGTCAAACCACTGGTGGGTGGGGTGATCGGGCCGTTCGACCACCAGGAAGTTGCTTCCCTTTGGTGGCTGGCAACGCAACCGCATGCCGTGCTGTCACTCGGTGGCTCACACTGTGTTGAGATGGACTGAACCAGTTCCTGGTTGGTTTGAATCCCACTACTGAATACTTGTATAACTCGTATGCAACAATTTTCCGTATAGGGTAGCATATGAAAAAAATGGCCAGTGACAAATATCTTCATATAATCACATAGCTGCCAACATACTCGTTCCAACAGACATTTTAAGCCAGCCCTGGATCTCTGATAACCTCATAATGTTGCATTATGGAACTTACAGCATTGATTTCAATAGGTAACATAGTAGCATAGACAAAATCATGGACTACAAATATCACACTAGATTGGGGATTTAAATGCAACACAAGGACTGGCCAGAACCATCTCTAGTGGAGCTTAGTAAGTCGGCAGCTAAATTACCAATTTAGTCAAGTCTGTAATCTAGCTGTTAATAGACACTGGGCCTTAATCTGTTGAAATATTTTCCACAGGCACAGAAGAGGGGAAAGTCCATTTTGTGTTACACTCATTGTTTCCTGTATACACCATACTTATCATAGGGTTACCAGATTTTTGGAGGGCAAATGTGGGACACCTCGGCAGGGCTGAGCTGAGCTGGGTGGGTTCTCCCTCTTGAGACATCTTTTCCCCTATATATTTTGAAATAACCAATCTAGGTAGCATTCAGTAATTTCAAAAGTTTATCCTCAAGTTATAAGCGTATATACATATGTTTAAACTTTATTTATACATATAGATAAATATTCTATATACATTTCTCCTCTTTTTAAAAAAGAAAAAGTTAATTTTTTATATCTTCTCCTAGCGGGGTTAAGAAGACTGCTTCAGAAGGGTATGCAGCAGAAGCAATGCCCTTCGCCTCTGTCCCCACTGAAATCAGGGACAGGAGGTGGTTATAGTCCATGGAGTTGAGGTCACTACCTCAAAATCAGGGACTTCTGGTAATCTTACTAATCACCTCTTCCAGCCACAGACTTACTCAGAGCACAGAATTGCCACTGTGGTTAATTCACTGTTTGCAGGTTTTGCAAAATGCTGCCACCTGGCTTTTGACTGGGCCACGGCGCTGCAACAGTGTTGGCCTGTCCTGGCGCACCTGCACTGATTGCCAGTGCGGGAGCGGGTGACCTTTAAGCTGTTGGTTATTGTTTTTAAGGTTTTGTGGGATTCTTGTCCCACATTTCTACAGGACTTATTGTCGTGGTACTGCCCCTCTTGGGCGCTGCAGTTCTCCCAGGCTGGCCTGCTGGATACACGCCGGGTTTGGACGTGGTTTGTAAGGCCACTCATAGGGACCGGGCTTTCTGGGTGGTGGCCTGCATGTGTTGGAATGTTCTCCTGGGGGAAATACGATCACAGGCGTCATGACTGTCTTTTCATAAATGCTTGAAGATGTGGCCATTTGTGGCTACGGATATGGGTGAGAGTGATGCATGTACATGATTGGGTATTGTTTAGGGTTCTTGGGTGGTGGTGTGCCACTTCTTTATAGCTAGTTTTTTTGTAAACCCTTTTGATTGAGTTGCTCAGAAAAGTGATTAAAAGCTTGTAAATAAATTAACTGTTGAACTGCTCTCTCATTACACCAAATAGTATGGTCGTAGGCAAGAAGACTCTTTAGTATTTGAATTTTAAAAATTTCTGTAAGTACTGTGATGAGGAAGGCACTAGTGAGCCTGTAGAGATAGAAAAAGTCAGTGATTGTACCTTTAAAAACATTCCAGTAGTGCATAGGCTTCAGAGCAAGCTTAGAGTTTCTGAGGCTAGGCTGCCACACCCAAGCTCTGCTGACGGAGTAGCAGGCTTGGAGCATGATTATTACTAAATTCCAGCACCTACACCAATATCTGCCCCATACACCACACACACCACACGCTGTAAATATACTTTTGTATAAAGTTTGATATGTTTGCTTTAATACCTACAAAGTTCTTGATTTAATACCTACAAGATGTTTTTGCTTTATTACCTACAAAGTTTATTTTTACTGTTCAATGTAAATAGTTGATTTCTATTGTTCTATGTAAAATGTATACAAATTGTGTACAAGACTGTTAATCTGTTATATGTAAACCGCCCTTGATCTCTGGAAGGGGCGGTATAAAAGAAATAGTTAAATAAATAAAATAAAATAAAAACACCTGTTAAGGCAGAGAGAAACGCTGCCCAGGAAGCACCTTTATAAACCCTGCTTAGGGAAAAGCAGAGGGGAGAAGAGCAGAGCAAGCAAACACTCAAGGAGAGAGTCCAGGAAGACAGAGTCAGAGCAGGACTGGAAATTGAGCTGGAAGTTCCCAGAAAGAAAGTTCCAAGCAGAGGAAAGAAGAAGGACCTGGAAAGAGTCTGGCACAAGGGAAACCAGGCAAGAGTTGCTCAGATGGAGAGAGCAGGGCAGGTTCCAAACTTCTGTTCCTGACCAAGAGGTTCACAACACTCAGAGGTGGGTGCCTAGGTTTCAAACTAGAAGGCAGAAGAACACAGCCTCCAACAGAGAGCTGTGGTTAAACCTCAGAGAGGAACTGGGGCAAGAGAACCAGAGAAAGATGATATCCAGTAATACAGTTCTCCATATTCCTTACCGGGTAGAGAAGTCCTGGAGGGAGTTACAGGAATCCTCAGCAAGAATTCCACCAGAGGCAGGTCATGAGGGCTCAGTGCAGGATATTATAATTCCAGAGCAGGAGGAAATGCAAGTGGAGTATAATGAACCAGACCCCTTGATTACTGAACTGCCAATGGACTGTTCTTTGTGTCGTGCAGAGGCTATTGAATTCTTGGTTAAGGAGTAGAAGGCTGAGTAAATGTTTTTGGGAAAAAGCACTACCAAGAAAACTTAACCTTGCTAAGGTAGGAACCAGGTTAAGTAAGACAAGCTTGCACAGCACTGTATATTATCTCACTAAGGAAGCAGAAAGACATTCTTTACTTTGCTGAACCTAAGAAACTGTACTTTTGATTTACCTGTTTTGATTGATGAAATGTCTGCGTCTGTTTAATGCCTTTGAGAAGTTACTCAGCTTAAGGATATAAATATTTTCTGTGCTTTTTGTCCTGGAGGAAATATCCAGATACTTTGTGTTTGAACCTTACTTGTGCATATTTTGGGGAAATAAACTGTGTCATGTTTGCCTTCACTCAATGTCTCCATGACTATCCTTTTTAAGAGGGAAACTACAACTCCCAGAGGGCACTGCTCCTGAAGGAAATAGTTTTCAAACCCTTTAAAGAGGACTAAAATGGCAACCCTAATCCCCTAAGCATGTGGCTGGGGATAGGGACACGTGACAGTACTGAGCATTATTTAGTATAAAATACTCATAAGAGGACTATAGTTGTGATACCTTGGGTGTGCCCAATCTTGTTTGATTTCAGAAGAGAAGCAGGGTTGGGCTGGTACTTGAATGGGAGATGACCTTAGAACAGCAGCTGCTGTAGACTGACTGCACAGAAGAGAGGCCTGGCAATCCTACTTCCAGTCACACCTTGTCAAAAAATCCAAGGGTTAATCATAACGTGGACACAGGGTTGCCAGAAGTTAACTGCTCCAAACAAAATTATATCGTTCATATTAACTAGTGTAAAGGATCAGAAACAACCCAAGAGGTCTCAGTATAAGAGAACACTGCTGCTATTAACTAGTGTAAAGGATCAGAAACAACCCAAGAGGTCTCAGTATAAAAGGCTTGCAGGTCTCAGTATAAAAGAACACTGCTGCTAAGGCTTGCACCTAATAGGTGCAAGCCTTAGCAGCAGTGTTCTTTTATACTGAGACCTCTTGGGTTGTTTCTGATCCTTTACACTAGTTAATAGCAGCAGTGTTCTTTTATACTGAGACCTCTTGGGTTGTTTCTGATCCTTTACACTAGTTAATAGCAGCAGTGTTCTTTTATACTGAGACCTCTTGGGTTGTTTCTGATCCTTTACACTAGTTAATATGAACGATATAATTTTGTTTGGAGTTATTTGAAATCGTTCTTAAACAACAGTGACCAATTGACTTTTTTGTGTGAGAAGTTAACTGCTGTCAAGTTGGTGTTAACAACTCACAAGAGGACAGTTCAACAAAATAAAATTGTTTTTGCTCTCTATCTCTCTCTCTTGATCTGATTCTATATCAAAATAGGCTGGGCAGCTTCATCCTGTAATTCTGGGCTTCCAGTTCAGTCAAAGCTGGCCTAGAGTGGAGAGTAGCCTAATGATAGCAGTAGCAGGCTGAATAGCAGGGAAGCCAGGGTGCAAATCTCACTCACTACTGCTCCTTGCGATACTGGGCAATTCACTTTAGCCCTTTATTGCCTCAGGTACAGACTTATAGATTGTAAGACCTCTGGGGATAGGAAAATACCTAAATGCCACTCACCTTGAGCTAGGATTGCTAACTGGCTCCAGATGTACCTGGCAGGCTTGATCCAGTCCTGGGTTTACTCTATTGCATGCAGGGATATGTAGTTCTGATTTCTCTATTGCACTCCATAAGAAAAGCAAGACTAAGTTCCTGCATGCAATGAGGTAAATCCAGAAATGGATCAAGCCTGTTGGGTGCATCTGTAGCCAGTTGGCAACCCTACCTTGAGCTACTGCTGAAAAAGGTACGAGACAAATCCCTTATCATGAAAGTATGGTACTGGGAGTCTTCCTTCACAATTATATCTACAGTATTTCTCCATTTTTAATTCTTTCCCCTTTTTCATCGAGCTCAGCCAACATGGCCAGGAATCACAGACCACAGTTCTCTCTGAATCTCCCATATGGTAGTACTGCAATATATTGGTTAGACCAGGGATGGCCAAATTTCACACATCACAATAGCAGTGAGTCTTACCCTTTAAGGACCAGAGGGGAGAGGGATGGAGTTCTGTAATCCCTTCTCTCCCAAAGATAGGGCCAACTCTCTCAACCTCCTTTTCATCGCCCTCAATTCCCAACTCACCAGTTTCTTTCCCTCAATCACTCGTCTCACCAGTTTCTCTTAATTTCCCCTATTCCGACATCTCTGTCTCAATCCCATTTAACCCACTCTGTTGCCACTAGTCTCTCTTTCTCTCTCTTCACCCCCCACTCTCTGCCGCTCAAGTCCATTGTCCTTGTCCCCTCCAGCCTTGTTCTCTCTCTCTTTGTCACAACACCCCCACATTTCCACCCATCTCTCTTATTCTAGGTGCCGCAATTCCAATAGAAGACAGCACCTCAGCTCTCTTTGGACTGGTGATGGTATCTCCTGGCTTTGGCCTATATAAGTTAACTCCTCCTCTTCTTCCCTGCATGAGCCAATGACTTCACTATCCCTGCACCTTCTCTACTTTTCGGCCAGCTTGGGCAGATGAAACAACCTCTCTGTTGGCTCTGCCTCCTACTTGGCTGCATGGGTCAGTAAGATCATCTCCTCACTTCAGCCTCTGTGGATTGAAAATCAATATCACCGTCATAATTTAACTTTCAATAGGCCACGTATTGCTGAGGAGATGCCAGTTGGCCACACCTAAACTCTCTTGTTTTTTTACTAGTATTTGCAAATGCATAAACAATAATAGTCAAGAAATTTTAAGAACAAATAATATTGTTTTTATTTAGCACAGATCTTTTCAGTGGTAGTTCAAGGCAAACCACGTTGAGGTACAGTAGGTATTTTTTTGTTCTCAGAGGGCTTATAATCTAATAGGTAACTATTTAGCAGCACTTATCTGGTTAGCAACATTTGTTAGCTTAAGTGCTGTTGATCATAACTTTCAGCAGCACTATCTATTTATTTAGCTCAAATCTTTCCAGTAGTTGTTCAAGGCACGGATAGTCAGAAATTTCCCCTTCCCTCCGATCTAAGTTGGCAACGGAGGGCCCAAGACCGCATGGAGTAGCAGTGGGAATGAAACGCTGTCTCTTTGGTTGCACCAGGCCACTAGGCTGCTCCTCCATTGTCTGGATAGTGCTGCTGAATATTAGTACAGACCATCTCGGCACTATCTGGAGAGTGCTGGAGTGCTCTGTGGGTGGAACGGGGGAAGAGCAACAGATTATCCAGTTTGCATCAATGTTCAGTGCCACTGTCTGGCTAGCTATCCATATAACATAGGACAGAAAAAGACTGTCCCAAGTGGTCTGGATAGCTATCCCGATACTGGCACTGAATACCTGGGATCATTTTAGACCCAAAAAGGATGCTGGCCGCTGGGGCTCAGTATTGAGTTGTAAGTTTGCACCTGAAGTAATGGAGAGTGACTTGCTCAGTTATAGGAAGCAGAGGATTTCAATCCTGGCTTCCTTAGGTCACACCTGCTGCTCTAACTGTGAGGCTATTCCTCCTCTAATGTAGCTGTTTCATGTTTTTAAGCCTACAGTAAGGGAAGCTAACGCATTCTCTGATACAGTGACTCTGTCATCACAGGGATCTTATTATTTTGTGGTAAAATGGAGTACAGTGCATCATTGGAAGGTCTCACTGGAATTAACTAACTACACAGCTGTGTCTATGGGACAAGCTAATTCAGTCCTGGACTTACCCCGCTGCATGCAGGGAAACGTAGTTCTGTTTGGAAAGCAATTAGGCCCTACCCCAGAGTCTGTTCAAGGTCTTGGCATCCTAGGCAAACCTTAAGCCTGTGTTCCCCCCCCCCTCCCCCCGGCTGTCAAAATCTATTGTTTAGCATTGAATGCCCTCGTCTTTGCTGGCCCTCAGAAGCTGCCACCCTAGGTGACTGCCTAGTTTGCTTGATGGTTGTCCCGGCCCTGAATGAGGGTACGACCAAGATTGGCTCAGTCTGCCTGGACATGGAACTCTATGGGCATCCTAACCACAAGGGACAAATTTAACTGCTGTCACCTTACTTTAATGCCACTGTAGGCATTGTAACTGAATACTGCACCTTTTCAGTTTGCCTATACAGGACTAAACAAAGGCACAAATACCATCACTATTTTATTCTTATTTACTCATTGAGTCCTGCTTAAACATAGAACAGAATAAAATTGGGCCAAGTTATTTAGTGTAATAATAATCCTTTGTCTTCAGACAGCCGACATTATTCATACAAATCTTGTAGAACACATAGTCAAATTCCATTTTCTCAGTCAATAAGAAATATACCTTAGCATACACAGTATGTACTTATTAAGCCAACAACAGTCTCTGTGGGGTATTCTGTTCTTAGGACTGATTCACTAAGACGTTTCTCCCATTCTCTGCCTATTGGGATAAAGCTTAGTAAATCGGGCCCTTATTCAATCTAAATGCAAGCAAACAATGTCTTAATGCAGTCTAACGTACGCCTGTACATACCCTATATAAGAGTGTTTTACCTAGCATCAGGGATATGTTGTCGTTTTAACAAATGTTTCCCTTCCAAACTGACACACAAACTTCCAACAGAATGTTATTTTGTTTCTGTTGCTTTAGTGAGTGCTAAAATTGTTTAGCACATGCTAAAACCAATTTAGGATATACTAAGATGAAAACATTAACCCAAACAAATGAGATAAATAGAAAAGCAAAGAATAAATGACTCAGAATGAATGAGTTTCCCATGCTCACTTATACTTAACAGGTCCAATGTCGAGCATAGCCAGTAACCAATACATTGCCCACACTGGTGTCCCCAATATATGCAATATATCAATATGGGCAGGCTAAAATCTAAAGCTCTTAGGTAGGGTTGCAAGCCCTCTCTTAAGAGACTAAAAAAGACGACTAGTAGGACCTTTGGTGAAAGCTTATTACCCATGACCCTGTGAATACAATAGATGATAGGCAATTAAGCCAAAGCAGCTTGACGAAACCTGGGAATGACCCTCCACCACTGTCTTAATATGTTCTGTGGCACACATGGTGTGAAATAAAATCCTCCTTTGCTTATCCTGAAAAATATGAAATGACCCTACTCCTAAGGTATAGCTTCCCAGACCTGTCCAGTGAGCCCACAGATAGTTGGGTATCCACAATTCACCTGCATTAGGTAAATATGCAGATATTGGAGACTTCTTATATATAAATTTATCATATGCATTTTCCTTGCAGATATCGTGAAAGTCTGACTGGCTGAGGACTCCCCAAGATGGAATTGGGAAGTCCTGTTCTAGGGTTACCAACTGAGCCCATCTCATCTGGACAGGCTGAGCCAGGCTTGGTTTTACTCCAGTGCATCTCTGGACTCGTAGTTCCAATTTCTCTAAGAAAAGCATGTATTACGAATCCAGATATGGAAGACCGGGCCAGCTTGTCTAGATGGCATAGCGCTGATTGGATAACCTGATCATAACCAGCCTCTTGGGCATTACAGAATGATTCTAAGACAGAACATCTTCTTTACAATGGTAGCTTTCACTAATATTCGTCAAAGGAAAGACCACTAGTTAGAAGCTATAAATACAGTTAATATTTTCTCATTTGGTGATGCAACGTATCACCGGTTGTACATGCAGCAGGGGCTCATGCCTTACATAACATGTGCCCCCACCTCCGTTACTAATTTATCATTAGCTCTCTGCACATTTTGAAAAAACAGCATATTTACAATGGAAACCATTACATTTTGTAAAAGGTGTGTGTGCAACAAACTACATACTTTACTTGCAATTTTTCTGAAATACTGCACACATAGAGTGCCATATTGTAGCAATATTCAGACATTATTTTGTAATAATATAGATAACGTTTTACTGAATTCCCTTACATAAGGGAGGCTTCCTAAGCAATATTATATTGACATTGTCCAGAGAACAGATGTAAGAATTTATATCCACTGCTGGGAGAAGAGGTGAGAGGTGCAGAAACTCCGACTTCCTTTAGCTTCATGAGGTTCTGCCTACCAGGGTCTCCATAGGGTCTTGTTGTAGTGCTGAGCTGCCTGCTTAGTACATGGGTGACATGGTGCAAGCTTTGGGTGATCCTGGCCCTCTGCTGCCACTGGAAATCTCTGGAGCTCCCTCAGCAATATCAACTGAGTGTCTGAGTCCAGAGAGATATAGTGAAGAGAGTCCTGGAGGCACTTGCAGTAACCCTCTCTGTACCTCATGCTGTCAAGAAGGAGGAAAGGAGCTTTTAGAGTCATGAATATGTGTCTTGCACACATAATATTATAAGGATAGAATGAGACAAGCCTGGACTCTAACTCAGTACTGCTGAGCACTCACTCTTTGCCGCCTCCTGCTGGTGCCGACTCAGGTAGTTCACTGCCATTTCCAGGATGTCGGCTTTCTCAGGTTTGGAAGGGAGTTGATGTCTCTGCAACTCTGTCTCCAGTAACTTCCTGAGCTGCTCAATGCTGTTGTTGATACGATCCCTCCTCAGCTTCTCCACCACCAGCTTCCTCAGCTGTAAAGAAACATGCAGTCTTTAAAAACAGAAGAGAAACCCTCTTTTTCAGATTTAAGTAGGCAAGTTAGAATCAGGTAGTTCCCTGCCCCAGGGAACTTATATTCTCAGTTTGTACCTGAGGCAATGGAGCTCTAGATCACGAGAGACACCAGTGGGAGAGTAGGATTTGAGCCCTGGCTTCAATGGTTCTTAGCCTGTGGCCCAAACCACTACTCTGCATTCACAAAAAGATTTCTATAATTTACCTATCCAGAGTGAGCATGAATTATAGGTTCTGTTTCCAAAGAGTTCTGCTGTAGACTTAGAACAGGAGAATCTTTTTCAAGATCCAGAATCCGTGGGTTCATTTGACACAGACTTTTTGATCATGAGCACAAAATAACGCAAAGCCTTTGCTAGAGGAGGCACCGGTGTCGGAAGGTACTGCAATGCAAAGTATTTTTAAATAAGGGCTTTCAAAAAGATGTTAAAGAAATTCTATGAAAAAAGAGACAGGATAGTAACAGTGTCACTCACCCTTCTTATACACTTTCCCTTCTCCTCAGTATATTGATATTTCATCAAGATTTTGGTGGGGGTCATTTTCCCCATCAGTGAGAGTCAAGCAGTATCTGATGGAGGGACCCTGTCTCCTATTTATACTCCTCCGGCCGCATACTAATGTGTGGGTCTCTTGCTCAAAGCAGTTTCCCACACTGGGGGACCAATCGGAGGCTTTCGCAGAACAAGAGAAGTGTGGCACATTAAGCTGTGACAGGGCAGCAGAGCAGCTGGAGGGAGACGCACAATGGAAAGATGCTGAGCAGAGGGGAGGGGGAGAAGGAGCAGAATGAGGGAAAGATTTGCCCCCATGAAAAAACAGCCATTGAATGGGCTTTATTCAGGGTTGGGGGGGTGGGAAGGGAGGTAGAGGGTGAGGGGCGGAAAGGGCAGAGGGAGGATCTGTGCCAACATTTCCAGCAGCAAATGTAACCAGATACAGAAAAAAAGTGAAAGTTGCGTAAACAGCACGTGCTTCAAAGAGAATGTAGGGGCTCATCACCGTCCTGCCCATCAAGGCAGGAGCCTCCAGATCAATGGTCCTTATTCATTTTTAAGAGGGGGCCACTTTGGATCCAAAGGGGTTGAACCGGTGCCCAAAAATATTTGCACATAGGCTGCGACACTGCAACCAGGCTGTGCTAGTGACATCATACCACCTCCAGCAGGGCAGTACCAAGGGCTGGGCGAGCAGTGTGGCTGCACAGGGCGTAAGCGCAGAAGGGGGGGGGGGTGCTGATATCATCACTGAGCTTTCAGGAAGGGTGAGTTACTGAACATGGCTGGGTGGAGGGGGGGCACCAAATTTGTTAGCCGCATGGCGCATTTATAGCTTGGTACGGTCTCTCTCATTCAACCCCATGCCAGCAGACTCTCTCTTATCTCCTCCTCTCCCACCTTGTGCCAGCAGTCTCTCTCTCTTTTTCTCACACTCAGTCCCCCACTCTGTGCCAGCAGTCTCTTTCATCTCCCCCCACACCTTGTGCCACCAGTCTCTCTCAACCCCTCTTACTTGGTGCCAACAATCTCTCTCAGTCCCCTGCGTTATGCCACCAGCATCTCTCTCTCTCATTCAGTCCCCTTCCCTGTGCCAGCAGTCTCTCTCTCTCTCTCTCAACCCTCTCCACCCTATGCCAGCAGTCTCTCTCTCTCTCTCATCCCTCTCCACCCTGTGCCAGCAGTCTCTCTCTCTCTCTCATCCCTCTCCACCCTGTGCCAGCAGTCTCTCTCTCTCTCTCTCATCCCTCTCCACCCTGTGCCAGCAGTCTCTCTCTCTCTCATCCCTCTCCACCCTGTGCCAGCAGTCTCTCCCTCAAGCCTCCACCTTGTGTGTGCCACCAGTCTCTGTCTCTCAAACCTCACCATTCATCTTTGCCACCAGTCTCCTCGCTCTCTCTCATACCACACCCCGCTTTTCCACCAGTTTCCTACCTTAACTCTCCAGGGCTGCATTGCGATTCCTGCCTTCTATGACCTGTTGCTTTTGCCCCCCTCCAATGAAACCGGAAGTTGACTTCGATTTTCACGTGTCCATGAACAAAGATTTAAATAAAGCAGGCAATACGATAGTCCTAGAATGCATACCGATGTTCGTACAGATTTATCTTTAGGAAAAATTATAAGGAAACTAGTATATAAAATACATTCTTTCATAAGTTAGATTGTACGCTCCTGGGGGCAGGGGTATCTTGTATCTGAATTCTTATCCCCATTGTACAGAACTGCATATGTCCAGTAATGCCGTCATCATCATAATAATAATATGATTATTGTTGCCAACCAGGGCTGGTGCAAAGAGAAGAGGTGCCCTTGGCAAACCTCATCCCTTGTGCCCCCACACCCCCCCCCCCCCGTGGCATCCCTTGTTACCGCGCTGCCCCTTCTCCAGGACTTGCAGTGGCTGTAAACAGCCCTGAAGCACTTACCTTTAAACTTTGGTGTTGTCAAACAAGAAGTCAGCATTGGATGGTCTGAAGGGGCAAAAGCAACCAGCCTTGTGGCACTGACGTTTTAAAGGTAGGCACTGTGCAGGTCCTGGCAGTGACGGCAATGGGTGCCCCTGGAGGGCCGGCACTCTAGACAACATTCTAGTTCACCTAATAACTCGTAGTAGTGCCGGCCCTGTTGCCAACTCGACCGAAGCTGGAAAGAATTATAGAAAAGGGGCTGAGAAGTGACTGTCTGGGGGCAAAATAACTCTCCAAAGTTGAACAGATTGGGATGAAACTTGGCATTAGGGAAAAAACGATGAATAGACCTATTGAGTTAAAAAATGGGCCTAACTGGACTGAGGTCTTTGAGAGAAATAAGCACCTCCCCCCCACTCAAACAATCAGCCAATACATTTCTATGGGAGAAGGAATTTGAGTTTCTGTAGCATAGAAACTTACATACTTGTATAGTGAACCACAGCAGTTAGGGAATTGCTCCTTTTCAAACTGGTCCTCTCCTGAGCCCACCCAAAAAAACTATCCTCTGAAATTCCCTCCACCCTCACAATGCTCCCCCCACAAAAAATACCCCTGCAACTCCACCATGATCCCATAAACAGACCCTACTCTAAAAAAAAGTATCTCCTGCAACTGCCCCACTACCCCAAATACTGGGCCATTCCCCAAAAGCTACCCTCCCATAACTGCTACCACCATTAAAACAAGCTCCAGGCAATTGACCCACCACCTCACAAACTTGTTTCCACCTCCCAAAACGAATCCCCCTGCAAATGATCCACCGCTTCCCAAACTGCCTCATCTCTAAAAACACCCCCCCCCCTCCCTCCCTCCCCGCAACTACTTCACCACTCTGTAAAAAACAGCCCAAACTGCTCATGGCTGCTGTTGATATGATCTCCCCTACACTTCTCCACCACCGGCTTCCCCAGGTGTATGAACAAATCATAAAATCATTAGAACTGAAAATGTTCATCTCCTTTTATTCAGCAATTGCAAACAGATAAGATTATGAGTGACAGGTGACGGTTATTGAACCAAAGCAAAAGAGTATCAGACTGTATGTTCCAGCTAGTCATGTTACAATCTTAAACTGAAGGCATGGTGACGATCAGCACAGAGCCACACTTCCAGCCCTAGATATCTGCTGGGTAGACTGAGCGAGCCCTGTGGGTCTTTATCTGCATTGTTTACTAGGTATAAACATCGTGTCAGGGCTGGATTTCAGATGTTGGTGCCCATAGGCAGGACTGGAGAGCAGTTCGTAGGGGAGGTTTCTCATCCAGAGATCAGACTGCAAGGTTGCCAACTGGCTCCAGATGCGCCCGACAGGTTTGATCCAGTCCTAGGTTTATCTCATTGCATGTAGGGATATGTAGTTCTGATTTCTCCATTGCACTCCATAAGAAAAGGAGAACTACAAGTAACTGCATGCAATAGGGTAAACCCAGGACTGGAGCAAGCCTGTCGGGCGTATTTGGAGCCAGTTGGCAACCCTAGACCAGAGTATAGTCTTAAAGCAAGCAGAATCGGCCTGTTTGGCCCAGGTATTTTTTGCTTCAGAACCAGGCGCTCTAAGCAGCTGCTTCTGTTGCTTATGCCTTAATCTGGGCTGCATCATTTATGGAGATCTTACTGTGTATTAGTGTCATGCACTAAGAGACTGAGCCCGATATTCAAAAGGGTTTGTTCAGTTAGCAGAACCTGCTAACTAGATAAATCTCAGCAAGCTCCATATTCAGGAGCACATTCCGAATGTTGTCTGGATAGTGCGGGGCGGTTCTTGGGCGAAGCCAGCACTTATCCGGATAGTGGTGATTTTCAGTGCCACTAACTATCCAGATAGCTCCAGACAGGTAAAAATCTGTCTTAAGACTATGCGGATTATATTATCTGGATAGTGGTTGGGACAGGTTACCTCAGGCCAGAAGGCCGGGGGTTCAATTCCCGCATGGGGACAAGCAACCTCAGACCGGAGGGACTGAGGTCTCTAGTCCCATGGCCACTCCTTGTGGCCTTGGGCAAGCCACTTAACCCTCCATTGCCTCAGGTACACTTAGATTGTGAGCCCTTCAGGGACAAGGGAATAAGAAGTACCTGTTAGTATACATGTAAACCGCTCTGATTCTAAAGAGCACGGTATAAAAATAAATAAATAGTGGCTCAATATTACCACTATCCAGATATCTACAGTGCCAAACACAAAATCCAGAGATAAAGTGGCAGCCACTGTCTGGAAACTGCCACCGAATAACTGCATTTTTGTATACTGTGGTAGCTGGGTTTAAAAAAATGCTGATTGCTGTAGGCTAAATACGAGGGGGGGGGGTGATAAGTCTCTGGCCTTGTAACAAAACAAAAACCTTAATTTTTCTTTCCTGCACATACTCTACAGTTGTTTTGGAGGTCTGCTTTGATGGTTGTGGTACCAAATATAATGAAACTTCAGAGAGATCATTCAGTCCTCCGGACGGAAGTGTGCCCATAGCTTTTTGTTTTGTTGCAAGGCAAAAGACCTATCAACCCCCCCCCCCCCCTTGTATCTGACCAATTCTTATAGCCACCCCTCTTATCTATGAGAAGCAAGACAAGTGCAAATGCCCCTTGATGTCTAATCTGCTGATGGGTGTCTGATGAAGAGACCCCCATCTCCTATTTATACTCCTCCGGCTGTATAGTAATGTGTGGGTCTCTTGCTCAAAGCTGTTTCCCACAATCAGAGGCTTTCTCAGAACAAGAGAAGTGTGGCACATTAAGCTGTGCCAGGGCAGCGGAGCACCTGGAGGGAGACGGACAATGGAAAGATGCTGTGGGCAAGATTTGTTCCAAGCTGTAAAGACGCTCAATGGATCTTGTCAGTAAATCGCTTTCTTCCAGCAGGTGCCGCAGCAAACACCATGCTGACCTGCATCCTTGCTGTCAAGGACTTTTATATACCTGCTCTTCTGAGTAGCAAGAGGCAATGTGAAGTGTGAAACTGCTACACACTCTTGTGAGTACGCAATCATACACAGTAGTAATAAAATAATTACTTTTAGCCTCTCTTTCCAAATAATGCTGAAGGCAGCTTACTGTATTATTCAGATTTTGGTACAGTAAGACCCCTCCCAAAAAAGCTGACAATCTAAACAGGTATCTAGGCAAAAAGAGGTAAAGTATCCTCCTCAAGGTCAGTGCTGGCACTACGACTAGGTGAACCAGGCAGTTGCCTGAAGAGCTCAATTTTAGAGGGTGACTCATTCCTGCTATTGCCGCTATGGTTGCCCTTCTTCGGGACCTACAGCGACAGCAATGACAATAGAACGGCAAAGCAGAGTTTACCAAAACCTCTGAATTGCTGTGTGCTATTGGTGTGACACTGACCGGCCGGTTCCGCCCCCATGTAAACAGGAAGTTTGCGTCGGACTGACTGGCCTTTTAGAGTACTCACTCTCAGCGCTTCAGAGGCTCTGATAAATGCTGCTTTGTTTTATTGTCATTGTTGCTGCTGCAGGTCCAGAGAAGGATGACAGCGGCGGCAGCAAAGGTGGGAGTGGGAGAAGTGGGGTCAACTGCAGGACCAGCACAAGGAGATGAGGTGCTCTTCTAGGAGAACCTCATCATTTCTACCCCCCCCCCCCCCCGTGGCGCCTATTGCTACAGTTGCTGCTTATTTCCAGGGCCAACAGCAGTGGCAATAGCTGCAAACAGCCCTGCAG
Source organism: Ichthyophis bannanicus (assembly GCA_033557465.1). Classification (NCBI taxonomy): domain Eukaryota; kingdom Metazoa; phylum Chordata; class Amphibia; order Gymnophiona; family Ichthyophiidae; genus Ichthyophis; species Ichthyophis bannanicus. The sequence goes on from CM066042.1 coordinate 78,985,640, forward strand.
CTCTCACAAGCTTTGGTGCCATAGGGCTGTTTGCTTCTGCCACTCTCTGGTATCCGATGCTGACTTCCTGTGGAAACAGGAAGTCGGCATTGAGAGTCAGAGAAGGGCAGAAGCAAACAGCCTTGTGGCACTGAAGCTTAAAGGTAAGCACTGTGGGGCTGTTTTAAGTCATTTCTGCTGCTGTCAGTTCCGGAGAGGGATCATAGTGGCAGCAATGGGCAGCCCCAAAGGGCTGGTGCTCTAGGCGACCGCCTAATTTGCCTAGTGGTAGTGACAGCCCTGGTCAGCAGGAATGAAGGTTTACCTAGGGTGCCTCATATTCTTGCCCTGGCTTTGCTCAAGGTGACAAGGAGTGTCAGTTGAAGTGGGAAGAGGACAGTGGGATTTGAATGTTGCTCCCTTCACACACACACACACACACACACACACACACACTGTGACCCAATTTTTAGAAGACCTCTGGCCAATCCAGTAGCATTGGTGGATCTATAGTGCTTGCCATTGGTGCCACAGGTATTGGGATGGAAGAACAGGAGGTCGTCAAACCCCTGCCAGAATTGTCCAGAAGTCTCCTGTCTATAAACCAGGTCCTATCACATGTCACCTCTCATGGAAGGCAAGAAAAGGAGCACCGGGGTCTCCAATGATAATTCCCTTTTCATGAAAGGGGAAACTCCTGACTGAAAGCTCCCACATCCTACATATCTGATAACGGGACTCTAGCATTATAAACGCTCTTGGAATGTAGTTTTCAGTACGGTCGCCATGTGAAACCAAATTCATTTTAAAGAAAACTCCAATGTAAATTACTTCCTAGTGCTTTTTCCGTGGCCATGGGAGCAGGAAAATGTATAAGCAAATGTCCTTTGACTACCAAATGTTATATATTGTTTTAACATCAAGACAAGAAGTATGACCCTCGTTAACTAAACAGTGCATCTCCTTAATATCCTCGAATGACTTTGGATGCCTTGCAGCTGCCAAAGGCCATTTCTCTTCTTTTCAGCATTTAGGATTAAATATAGTCTTGCAATCCTCTTTCTTTTCCTAGATTGTTAGTTACTTCAGGATTCAGGAATGAATTCAGGAATTTGGCTTCCCTGAGTGTTCTGTTCACACCAAGGAACTACTTCAGGATTAAAAACATATCCATTTCCTTGTGTGTTTATATTTCTTACTGGAGTTGTCTTCAAACCTTCATTCGTGACTTACAGTAATCCACTCATGATTGCTCCCAGGGGAGTAAAGCTGCTTCCCTGGATGGGATGAGCTGTTTGCAGGATTAATATGCAGCTCCTGTTTGGATTTCCCCCTAGTGTGAACACCGGTAGCAATGAGTGCAGAGGGAATGCACATTCACTAGAGATGGAGTAGAGGTCCCGGGGCGTGCCGGGAAGGGCATCAGACTCAGAGGCTAGGCATGAGCATGCCGTGCTCTCACCACCAGGCTTGTGCAGCGGCTGCTAATGCTGGCTGGGATATGGGTTGCATCATTGGACAGGAACACGCCCTTCTGGATCAAATGAGGTGCTATTTTTCCCAGTGACGGTCCTGGATGTGTTAAAGCATTATAAGAGACCTACAAGGGAGTTGTAGGTACAAGAACAGGCTAAGCTGACCCATTAGTTGTTTTTTAAAAATTGTTTCACAAGGCGTTTGGATCTGGTTTCAAACTATACAAAATGGGTACTGAGAAGGTTGAAATGTATCCAAAGCTTGCTTCTTGAGAGTTGTTCTTTTTATAACGCCAAATGAACGGAAAAAAACATCTTCCATCGATCTGCATCACAGTTTCACCAGTTATGAAAGTGGTTTAAAATCTATTATGAAGATTGTGCAGCAGCAGTATATGGTAGGATACAGAGTCGTTGTGCTGAGGTTGAAACTGTGATTGATGACTTGCTCGAGACTCTATGGGGCATATTTACTGAAGCGCACTAACAGTGCAGGGTTTAGCCTGCTAACTGCTTACTGCTGGTTGGGGTGGAGATGAAGCAGTTCAGGGGTGGAGCATGCAGACTGTGCTTAAAGGGGGCGTCGTTAAAACACGTTAATTGGCAATGGGTGCATGTACCCCCACCTCAATGGGTGGCGTTATGTGCCCCCACATTAATCGCGGCAAACTGCTTAGCTTGGAGGTGGTGCAGAACCCATGCTCACTGCATGGGGACATGCCAAGCATGTGTTAGCGCAGGCCTGACACTACCAACACAGTATGTGGGGGTTCAATGTACGATGCACTGCCGCATTTTAGTAAAGATGTCTCTTTTCTCAGACTCAGCGTGACTTGGGACAAGTGATTTTATTTTCCTGAATTTCAGTTTTATTCAGCAGTAAATCGGAGTCAGTTTAACCATTAGGCAGATTATGCAGCTGCCTAGCATGGCAGCTTCTGGGCAGGCCCAGATTTAGGCACATAGGGAACTGCTTAGGGTGGCAAATCACGAAGGTGCTGGATAGCCGGGCCATAGAAGAGCCTACTCTTGCTTCTTTAGGGCAGTGATTCTCACCCTTTTCTCTGTTGTGACACACCTGATAGACCACATTCATGCGCACGACACACTAAACGCTACAAGAAGAGAGCCCAACTAACATTTTATTGTAGTTAAAAAAAAAAAAAAAAAGAAAAGCTTAAGCTGGTGGCAACACTGATCACTGGGGAGAGGGAGGAGAGCAGAATTCAGGAGCACTTAGAGGGATTTCACGTTCCTGGCTCTTTGCTTTGCCCCTTCTCCATGCAGTTCAGGCACACATGGTTGCTAGGGAAACCATGCGCTTACTGTTTGTCAAACTTTGGTGACACACCTCCCAGTTCTTGGTGACAACCTAGTGTATCCCGGGACACTGGCTGAAAACCATTGCATTAGGCCGATGTGAACGTGTCATTGCAAAGAGGCTCCATAGTGACACTGTGATTTTTCTGGGCTTCTTCCCGGTGCTCCAGACTTTGAGATGTCTGACACCCCCTCCTCTGGATCTCTCTGCGATCTACTATCTGCTCTTGCCTATGGGCTCCAAAGCCTTAAAGCTGGCTCTGCTGCTGTCAAGAGAAGGGACAAAGAGCAGCTGCAGTCTCAATAACTCAAAGAACGAGCAGCACATACTACACTGCATGGAGAGTGGGCAGTTTTCAAATAGGCCATTTACTGGGTAAACAGCTGTTAGACATTGCCCTTATCAGGAGTATTATCAAAAAAAGACACCTATGTGCAATATCAGAAGGAAACCTATTTTATGCCTTTCTTTAAAGGAAATATAGGAAACTATACACATTTGTAAGTGTGTACACACTTATTCTATAAAATACACAGGTACACTGAAACTCTGCTTTGGCTACACCTCCCTGAGTGAGCCTTATCTTGCAAGCTAGGTAGAGCCAGGCCTACTTAGTACTTGGATTGGAGACCAGCTTGGAATACCAGGTGCTGTAGACTTAGTGTGGAAGGAAGTTCTGGCAATCTGTTTCCAGTTGCACTTTGTCAAGAAAAGATGGGTAGAACATAGGGTTAACAACCAACTGGTTTTCAGCCGGCCTGGCCAGTTTTTCCATGGCTAGGCCGGCTGCCGGCAGAGATCAAAGACTGGCCCTTGAAAAGCCATTTTTTTGCTCTGGTCGCGAGACCGGGAGCAGCGAAAGCAGAAAATCAACTTTTCATCTGCCCGCCCCCCCTCACAGTGCAACTTCACCTTCCCCTTGCAGCGGCTGCAATAAAGCTAATTGAAAAACAAAAGGAAACCTGTGCGGAGCCTCTGGTCCTATGAAACCCCTGCTGCAGTGTCCCTCCCCTTGTAGCGTCACTTCCTTTTGCGCACAGACACTGTGGCAGGAGTTTCATAGGGCCAGAGGGCTCTGCACAGGTTTCATTTTGTTTTTAAATTAGTTTATTGTAAGAAGCAGGAGCTGCTGCTGCAAGGGGAAAGAGGTGGCAGAAGGGACTGACACAGAGGGAAGGTGAGGGCTGGAAGGGACCTGAAAGAGGGAGGGAAGGAGGTGGCAGGAAGGGAGCTGAAAGAGGGAGGGAAGGAGGTGGCAGGAAGGGAGCTGAAAGAGGGAGGGAAGGAGGTGGCTGGAAGGGAGCTGAAAGGTGGTGGGTGGAGGAAGTGACTAGAAAGGAGTTGAAAGAGGAGAGAAGGTGAGGGCTGGAAGGCATCTGAAAGAGGGGGGAAGGAGGTGGCTGGAAGGGAGCTGAAAGAGGGGGGAAGGAGGTGGCAGGAAGAGAGCTGAAAGAGGGAGGGAAGGAGGTGTCTGGAAGGGAGCTGAAAGGGGGGAAGGGATTGACAGGGGGAAGGTGGAGGCAGGAAGGCAGCTGAAATAGGGGGGAAGGAAGTGGCTGGAAAGCAGCTGACACAGGGAGGAGGAGGTAGGTGGCAAAAAGGGAGATGACACAAGAGGGAGGAAGGAGGTGGCAGGAAGGGAAATGACACAGGGGGAGGAAGGAGGTGGCAGGAAGGGAGCTGACAGAGGGGGTAAAGAGGGGGCTTAAAGGGAGCTGACACCTGGGGGTGATACTGGTAGGTGACTGGGTAATGGGGAGGAGGCTGGAAGGAAGGGGGCACTGGGACTGGAAGGGAGCAGACATGTGGGGATGGCACTTGAAGAAGGATGGACAGAAGCTAGGGTGACTGGAAGGGAGCTGACACGGGAATGGCACTGGGAGTGGAAATGAGCTGATACCTGGGATGGTATTTGGACTAGAAGGGGCTGGACAGTGGGGAAGGAGGGGGACTGAAAAGGAATGTACACCAGTGGCAGTCATGGGAACACAAGGGGGTTGACATTGGAATGCAGTGGGAGGGGAGGACTGGAAAGGAGGCTGATACTGGAGAGGGTTACTGGGACTGGAAATAGGCTGATGGAAAGAAGTGAAGAAAACAAAAGAAGAGATAAGAAATGGCAGATGGACTATAGACCATAGAAAGAGAGCTAAGAGAAGACAGGAAAACAGAAACCTCAGATTCGGACCAGCATGATCAGAGAAAAATGGTCAGATAACAAAGGTAGAAAAAATAATTTTATTTTCAATTTAATGATTGGACCTTGTATTACCTTTATATTTTACACAGTATGGGGAACTGCATCTCTTATCTGATGTTGCACTGCATGCGGAGTCTGTCTTCTTGGGGTTTCAGTTTGTCTATATATTTCTCTTTTTGTTTTATGCTCATTTATTGATGAAGGCCTGTCTGGTGTGTGTGTGTGTGCGTGTACAACCAATGCTGCGTATTCTGTCAGTATAGACTTTCTGTTTAAGAATGTGTAGTAATCTTGCATGTTCAGTTTGCACATTGCCCTCTGCAGTTTTTTGGGGGACAAGGGTCGGGTGGGGGCGGGACAGGGTGGCCGGGAAAGGACAGGGTGGGGGTGGGCATGGATGGAGCGTGACTAGCCACAGGTGGTGGGTTTTTCTCTTTCAAAAAGTTGGCAACCCTAGTAGTACACCACAATAAAAAACCCACAAAGGAGAATATCAAATATGCAATCTAGACTAAATAACTCCCTGCTATATTCACATCAATATTCAATAAGATTTTATTTATTTATTACTTATCTATTTAGCAACTTTTTTTATATCGCCTTCTCTACAAGTCGAAGCAGTGTACAATTAACTTACAGAAAGGAAAGGAAAAGTTACAAATAACTTGAATGCTAACAATTAATCCAAACCTAGGTGATAATAACTCTCAGATATCCTTATAGAGGAATAAGTTTAAAGGTACAACAGCAAGGAGTATCTAAGTGAACAATAACTGAAACAAAGATATAATAATTTAATGGAGATAGGATAAGTAAAGTGGCCAGGAGTAAAAGAACTATTTGTATGAATGCTGGGGAGAAAGATTGGTACAGGGAGGAAGGAGAGTTGTAATGGACTGAAATATTGATTAAGACTGTTTAATAGGGTATGTCCAAGGGGGTCCAGGAATGAATTCGAGAAGGCGAGTTAGGGCTCATGTTTGTTCATAGACGCTGAAACCAAAGTGCTCAGTAAATAGATATGTCTTCATTTTATGGAGGAATTCTGCAATGCTTTTAGAAATTTGAATGTCATTGAAGAGCGAATTCCATATAGGGGGTGCGAACAAAGACTTGTTTGGAGGTGGTTTGATTGCATCTGGTTTGAAGAGTTGGGATCATTAACATCTACTGGGTGGCTCGCCATCTTGTTCTTGTTTCAGGAGGCTTTAGAATGAGGGGTTGGAGATCTTGAGCTGATTGTTGGTGGAGTATCTTGAAAGAGGTTAGTATGATCTTATATTTAATTCTGATATGGATTGGGAACCAGTGCAGGTGATGTTATACGGGAGTGATATGATTTCTACGTGGAGAATTTTATATAATCCTAGCGGCCATGTTTTGCACCATTTGTAGTGGTTGAAGGGTAGCCTTTGTGAGTCCTTGGTATACAATGTTTACAGTAATCCAAGAATGGTGTTATGAGTGCCTGGCACACTTCTCTGAAGTTGGAATGATCAAGCCGGGGTTGAAGCCAATGGAGTATTCTGACTTTATGATATGTTGCTTTTGTAACATTGTTGATGGGGGATGGAAGGTTAATCCTTGGTTGAGGGTGATTCCTACATATTTGACCTTCTTTTTGATGTATTGAGAAGGAAAAAAGACCTCAGTACCAAAAGCCAAGTTCAGTTGGATAACATAGTACAGAATCATAGGTCATAAAAAAAAACTCAGACACATATTTTGTAACTCTTTAAATATTATAATGAAATCAATCATTCACCAGATTAGTCATTCAAAAAATCTAAATAAGCGCCTATCACTGCTTCTGCGGCTGTTAGCTGCAGCTTTAAAGAAGAGCAGGGTGGCTGGCACGGGGCCTTGAACAAACATGTATGCTCAAGGCCTGCAATGTCCAGTCTACTCTGAACTTCTTATTTGAGCGCATGACACAAAATTATTCAAAGTTGTTAAAACCCAAGAGGATTGTGAAAAATTGCAAGGGGACTTTGATAAATTGTAAGGCTGGACGTTCAAATGGTTACACAATGCAAAGTTCCACATTAGAAACCACCACCCAGGAAAAAAGATTTAGGCGACATCGTGGATAACTCATTGAAACCCTCCACCCGGTGAGGCGTGGTGGCTAGGAAAGCAAATAGAATGCTAGGAATCATAAGGAAAGGAATGGAGAATAAAACCAAAGATATTCTAATGCCTCTATCGTTCCATGGTGCACCTTGAATATTCTGTGCAATTCTAGTCACCATATCTTAAAAAAGATAAAATGGAATTAGAAAAGGTACAGAGAAGAGCCACTAAAATGGTAGAGGAGATTGAAGGATACCCCTATAAGGAAAGGCTTAAAAGGTTAGGGCTCTTCAACCTGGAAAAGAGACGGCTGAGGGGAGATATGATAGAGGTCTATAAATTAATGAATGGAGTGGAACGGGTAAACTTAGATTGGTTGTTTACGCCATCAAAAAGTAGAAAGACTAGGGGACATGCAATGAAGCTACAATGTAACCCATTTAAGACTAATACTGTAAGAAAAAATATTTTTTCACTCAACACATAATCAAACTCTGGAATTCGTTACCGGAGGATGTAATAAGAGCTATTAGCGTAGCTGGATTTAAAAAAAGATTTGGACAAGTTCCTGGAGGAAAGGTCCATAAACCATTATTAAAGAGGATCCGGGAAATCCACTGCTTGTCCTGGAATAAGCATTGTGGAACCTGTGTGTCTTTTAGGAACTTGCCGGGTACTTGTGACCTAGATTGGCCACTGTTGGAAACAGGATACTGGGCTTGATGGACCTTGATCTGAGCCAGTATGGCATATCTTATGTTCATATGGGTGTGTTCAAGGCCCTGCACAGGTCACTTTGACTCTGCATTAGGGATATTGATGATTGCTGTGCTAACGCTGGCACCACCTTCAGAATTATGCTACCATAGACAAATGTCTACTTCTAGGCCACCTAGTGGTAGGGCCAGCCCTGGGGGTAAAGGGGTAGGGAGGTTAAACTCGTATTGGAAGTGGACGGAGGAAAGCCAACTCAGCACCAGCACCTGGAGAATTTTTGCCTTCCAAAATATGCCTGTGTGTCTGTTCTGAACCCGCACAGTAAAGCAGAGATGGAAATGTCTGTCACACACACACACTAATGTTGTTCTGAATGCCGGAGAGGAATCTGATCAGCACAAATTTCAATGTTCTAGGTTTCTCATGATGCAGATGAACTACCACAGCACTGCTAATCAAGCTGAGGGTCAAAATGCAACTCAGTGGTTCTCAACCCAGTCCTCTGGGACCCCCAGGCCAGTCAGGTTTTCAGGATATCCACAATGAATATGCATGAGATAGATCTGCATACAGTGGAAGCAGTACATGCAGATCTATCTCATGCATATTCATTGTGGATATCCTGAAATCCTCACTGGCCTGGGCGTCCGAGAGGACTGGGTTGAGAACCACTGGAACTTAAACCAACTTGTTTGACCTCTGTTTCTGTGGATCTAATTTGGCAAGTCACTTAATCCTCTTTTGCCTCAGAAGAAAGGCCTAGCAATCTACTTCTGGTCACACTGCCAAGAAAACCCAGGAGCTTCTGGGTTGCCAGGAGTCAGCATTGACTCAAAAGCACACATTGCATTTCCAATTGGTGCAACTGCAGGAAACTGGGGTTAAGGGCATGCTAGGGGCTGCTAAAAATGTATACACACAGCGGCAAAATTCAACCACTCTCCCTATAACGTTTACCCCTAAGTTAGACCAGCAAAATAAGAAGGCTCAATTTCTGTGTACAAGTGGTGATGTGGTCACCACATAAACATATAGTAGGGGTTTTTAGAAGCTCTATTCGTGAGTTGGATGTCAGAAAACAGGCACTTAAATCATGGAGCCCCAAAGCCATTTTAAAAGCCAGGTATATAGATGTCCCCAGCACAAGAATATTCAAGTAGCACGGGGTCATGGTGGAGCTGTGTTCTGGGCGGAGCAATGGAGTCGCACATCAAGGTGTGATTTCAGAACAGCATGTCAGGCCCTGGTTGTTGAGGCGTCCATGCCTATACCTGCCTCTGACCATGAATAAGGTTTAAAATGGGCAAATTTTATTTTATTTAGTATACATTTTGTATACCGCTACTTCCAGCGATCAGCAGCGGTTTGATTACAGATTGGAAATTGTCAAATCATGACAGGAAATTTTTGAGGTATAAACACATTGATTAGACAGGAAAGCACAGCACACAGAGAACTATTTTACAGGGAACATGGGCTATGGAGGGTTAAGTGGCTTGCCCAAGACCACAAGGAGCACCTGTGGGACTAGAAACCCCAGTCCTTCCGGCCCAAGGTTGCTGTCCTCTAGTGGGTTTTGAACCCCCGACCTTCTGGGTAAACTATTTAAGACTAACCCCCGACCTTCAGGGTAAACTATTTAAGACTAATAAAAGAAAATATTTTTTCACTCAACGTGTAATCAAACTCTGGAATTTGTTACCGGAGGATGTAGTAAAGGCTGTTAGTGTAGCTGGGTTTAAAAAAGGTTTGGACAAGTTCCTGGAGGAAAGGTCCATAAACCATTATTAAGAAGGGACCCAGGATATCAATGCTTGAACCAATACAAGCATTGTGGAACCTGTGTCCCTTGGGGAAACTGCTAGGTACGTATGACCTAGATTGGCCACTGTTGGAAACAGAATACTGGGCTTGATGGACCTTGGTCTGACCCAGTATGGCATATCTTATGTTCTTATGTTCTTATGTTCTGGCCTGAAGTACCTTGCCCCGGCCACTCCTCCACTCAAATGGGCTTGTTTCATGGCTGCAATGCTTCCAGGGGGAAGAGCATATTGTGCATTCATCACCATAGTTAATATTTTCTTGCTGAAGAAACCAGACATATTACTGGCTCACCGCCACGTGTCTGAGTATATAGAATATCAGGGCAGGATGTGTTAGTGCCCCCCCCCCCCCCCCAGCTCTGAACTATGGACGTCCATGTATCCAGGACTGCAGGCTTGCACTTTGGGGATGTCTGCATTTGTAAAATAGCTTACACCCATGCAAGCCTTGCTATCTGCATGGGACTTGTCTCCAGAATCAGCTACTGGGTTGTTTATTTTTCAGGGTGGAGATGGAGCAATTTTCGAAGGCACAACTGCACTCTCCTGGACTTTCTGTGCTGGATGTCCTACATTTTTCCTAGATGGCCTTTCTCAAATGCCACATTCTATCTGCAATACCCTTTAAATGGTCAGCACCACTAAATATACAAATAAAGCAAAATAAGACCGGCACATTTTACTTTATCCAATGGCTGTGGCCGTTCAGTATTAGATTCTGAATGACTTACCTTCATAGCAAGGTACTGTATAGTAACTAGCTCCTAAAATGCTATTTTCTTGCAGTTCAGGGCTACATCTGAGGCTCGGTCTCTGCTTTAGCTCTATAAACTTGCTCCTAATGACAATAGGAAGGCTGCAGGAGTCATTTTCTCTTTGATGCCCACATGTGATATCTCACAAGCTAGTGTTTAGCACACTTTCACACCAGAGGGCCTCTGTTGTGCCTGCACGCCAACAATGGGCACAGGCCTGGCTAAATAATCTTCATGCAGGTAAAAGCTTTACAAAATCACTGAAGCATCATTTTCCCACATTCTGTTCTCTCCACAGCATCTTTCCATTGTGCGTCTGCTTCCAGATGCTCCGCTGCCTTGTCACAGCTTAATGTGCCACACTTCTCTTGTTCTGCGAAAACCTCTGATTGGTCCCCGAGTGTGGGAAACAGCTTTGAGCAAGAGACCCACACATTAGTATGCGGCCGGAGGAGTATAAATAGTGGACGGGGTCCCTTCATCAGACACTGATCGGTTGAGTTTGCATTAATCAGACTTTGCATCAATTCTGCATATACTGGAAGAGATGGCTGGTCGCAAAACCTCGGAGCAGAATTCTGAGAGCAGCTCAGAGAAAGCAATTAAAAAGGTAACGCTTGCTCTTAGCTCCTTTCCTTGCTTAATCCTTTCAGAGACAATGGCTGTTTGCCACTTTCAGTCTACGTTTTTCATATTTTGAGTTTAATTCCTTACTTCTTTTTCCTACAGCTGAGGAAGCCGGTGGTGGAGAAGCTGAGGAGGGATCGTATCAACAGCAGCATTGAGCAGCTCAGGAAGTTACTGGAGACAGAGTTGCAGAGACATCAACTCCCTTCCAAACCCGAGAAAGCCGACATCCTGGAAATGGCAGTGAGCTACCTGAGACGGCACCAGCAGGAGGCGGCAAAGAGTGAGTGCTCAGCAGTACTGAGTTAGACTCTAGCCTCAGTTATTCTGTTCTTAATATATCTAGTAACTTGGGGCCAGATGTAGTAAAAGACTTCTCCTATTTTGGTAACATAGTAAGTGACAGCAGTTAAGCACCAATAGCACTGAGATAGAGCCTGGGATCTTTTATACTTAGCAACGTTTTAATAAGACAGTAGATAACAGCAGTTAAGGACAATTAACCCTTTCAGTCATTCCCATCTGCTTCGCTCTATGTTCTACTATATTCAGTACTCTAAATAGCTCCCTTTCTTCCTTCCTAACAGCTGTAACATCTGGCAGTCTGAGCTACAGAGACGGTTACTGCAGGTGCCTCCAGGACTCTCTTCACTTTCTCTCCCTGGGCTCAGAGACAGAGACTCAGCTGAGATTGCTGAGGGAGCTGCAGAGATCTCCAGCTGTGGTAGAGGGCCAGGAACACCCCAGGCCTGCAGCATGTCACCCCAGTACCAAGCAGGCAGTTCAGCACTGCAGCAAGACCCTATGGAGACCCTGGTGAGGAGGGAAAATGTGGAAGCAGACTGAGCCTGAGTTTCTGTACATACCTCATCTCTTCTCCAATTGCCCGATATGAATTTTAAGATAGTCTTTTCTGTAAAACACCATTTTTCTAGGCTTATTTTATTTAAAGGGATTATTGAAATGGGTGAATCTATTGTAATATCCTTATAGGATGGTCAATTTGTATTACAATATTTGATATAAACTTCAAGTTAGTTAATGCAGTTTAAATATTTATATGTGCAGTCTGAAATCCATGTGGTATTGGATTTCACATTGATGTGCTCAGAGCAAACATGTTTTACAATATTTGTAAGCTAGTAGGTGAGAAATCATTGAAAATGATTGTATCTATAGTGCAGGGTGCAGGCTTCTCTTAGTGTGAGATGGCAGAGCCTGGTATTTTCAAGTGAAAAATTACTTCTGAGAAGTACAACCTTCTGTATATATGTCTTATTGAAACTCGGTTAAGGGTTCTGAAAGTTTTGGCAATTTGATTTTTTTTTACATTTGTACTTTGCATTTTCTGAACTTTGATGCTGTATTTTCTTATAAAAAAAGTTTACGATTCCTCTGTATTTTCAGACTATAGGTATGAGTGTAATTTTTCATCGTTAATATGTTTCTGCGCTAATCCGCATACATCTGGTATGTGCTATGCAAACTGTGATAGTAATTCTGGAGATATTTTTCTGTGATGTATTTGTAAGAACAGCTTGGATAAAAGAATTGTGGAATATCTCTTTACCATATTAAAAAACGTCACAATTTTTTTTAAATAAAAGAAACAAAGACATGTTTGACTCCTGATTCCTTAAAGACTTTTATGTATTCTCTATATAGAATTTGCTATAAACTGCCACCTGGTCATGAATTCAGGACCATCCAAAGAAGTGTCCAAAATTAAGAATAATACATTGTAGGTCTATAGGGGAAAAGGGTAATGACCGCAGCTTTATCCTACCTAAGATCCTCATCGTATTCACATTTATTTAAAGACAACCAGTAGATCCATCATTAAGTTTCTGTACTTATAAAAAGCACATTTGCTCTGTTTTATAACCAGCTTATTGCTAGTGTCAAATATATTATCATTTTAATTAATTTTCCTTTCTGAAGGGCACCTTAGTTTTAGGTTTGAGCAACAAGGTCTGGAGGAGGGGAGTCATTACTCTCTCCCCCCCCCTCTTCGTCCATCCCATGACAGCAACAATATCACTTCCAAGCAGACAAACTGATAGAGAAATAAAAGCATTTATGCATTTCCCCTGTACTTTGCAAAATATGAAGGTAATGGGTGTAACTTCCAAAAACTGACCTTCAAATCACTAAATTGAAAATAAAATGTGGGGTTTTTTTACCCCCTCTGTCCCTATTGCTGGAATCAGGGACAGGAGTCTGCCAAACAGGTGAGAGTCGGGGACACAGCTCTAAAACCAGGGACATTTGGTAACCTTATCTTATTAGATAGTAAGTGAACACAGAGGACACTGGATATTAATGCATTTTGGAGCTTATTTGCTAACTTGTGGTAAAACTGTTGTTTTCATGGATTAACAGCCACATGTTATGAGCAGTAACACCAAAGCCTGTATGTTAACTGTTGGGGGCATTTGCAACATTTTGCCATTCAGTGAAGTCAGAGAAAACTGTTACCTCCACAATAACTGCAGGGCACATTCCACGCTCCCTTGCTAAGGCGCTGAATTACGTGTTAGCATGTGCTCCTTGCCTTGCTAGTGGCTAAAACTGCTTAGTAAATACATTAAATGGGTTTCTTTATGTGCTAAAGAATGACTGGTACTCGGATACCATCAGGCTTGTCAACTGACTGAAAACCATCTCAAAGGATGCCTGTATTTGTAATTTCAGATCACTTAGAACAGGGGTGGCCAACTCCAGTCCTGGTGCACCACAATCCAGCCTGGTTTTCATGATGTCCCTGAGGAATATTCATGAGATATATTTGCATCCGCTGCCTCCCTTTGTATGCAAATATATCCAATGAATATTCATTAGGCACATCATGAAACCAGACCGGATTGTGGTGCACCAGGACCGGAGTTCGCCACCCCTGAGTTAGAACATCTTGGAAGTTGGATCTGCATTCAGTCCATGGGTTCAGGCTTTGTGAAACTGCATTATTTAACAGTTGGGGGTTGGGGGCTGGGGGCTGAGGCTCTGTTCATAAAGGTATGCATCTTGGCAAGGTCAGCAATTTTCAAAGCAATATAGTCAAGGAGACAGCATTTTACCTCTATAAAGTGGCTGTCTGAAAATCAGCTACCGTCAATATGAGTAAAGCTGTGTGCACTGAGGAACAGAATGCGTTCTTTTAGCTGCACAGAGCAGAGGCATGTTTAGACTGGGGAGGAAGGATAAGTGCATGGATTCGTTTCGGATCATTGTGTTCAGTTTTCAAGCACAGTCCTGCCCACAGACAAAGCAGGTGGAGTGGACCATGTGTACTTTGAATGCTCAGCAATTTCCAAAGGGAAAAATCTTGACATACTTTCCCTTTGAAAACTAGTATAAAGATCATGGGGGGGGGGGGGGGGAGAGGCATATTCAGAATTATGCCATTTGCAGGCCTGCAAACCACATAAATCCTGCTGACCAGGATATTCGGTGGCGTTAACCTGGTGAGTGCCACTAAACATCCCCTGCTAATCTGGTTAAATGACCCTTTGCTTACTGGTTAGCAATTGGACATTCTGAGGGGCAAAGCAGGCAGGGCCAGGCCATCCACTAGATGGGCTAGGCAGCTGCCTAGGGTGTCAGATCTCTGTTGGCGGCAGGCCATGTGTTTTGACACACATGGCCTGCCACTCTGAACTGTGCTACTGTCACCCCCCCCCCCCTTCTGAGCCACACCACACTGCTGCTGATTCTGGCGGTAGTGGGGGTGCGGCTAGACTTGGCAGCAGGCCATGTGCTGTGGCACACCTGGCCTGCCACTTCTGACCTCCCAAAGTTATGTCGGAGGGGGGTCAGAAGTGGCGGGCCATGGGTGCTGAAGCCACATGGCCTGCCACTGAGCCGTGCCCCCCACAACCCTGTCTCTGGAATCAGCAGAAGCAGGAGGGCAGTAGTGTGGCTCAGCATGGATGGCATGGCTTGGGTGGGGTGGCACAATTGGGGCTTCTGCCTTGTGTGGCACAGACCCTTGGGCAAGACCTTAGAGCAGGGGCAGCATCATTAGCCTGTTAGTAGCGATACTCAGTCACTGAAGGGTTTACTAAACCTCATCAAGTTAGGACAGGTGAAAAGCTGTCCTGACTATGTGGTTTGCCAACTGGTTAGTGGTGGAATATCACTGCCAACCAGACTGCAAAACCTCAATCTGGGCAAAGTGGATATTCAGCACTAGTCACCAGATATGCACTGGTGCTGAATGTTGGATTTTAATTTAAAGGGACGACTTCCAACTCCTTTCAGAGTGCTGGCTACTGCCATTGACAATGCCTGTCAATAATACAAACTTTGCACTGATGTGGGCAGTTTCAAAATTGTCCTCTTAGGGGCCTATTAAGATGTGCTAGGTGCTGAAAGCAAGTTTGAATCTGCATTAATTGTACAGCACTGGATTAACTGTTAGTGCATTCCTAAGAAGAAAGGCTAAAAAGGTTAGGGCTCTTTAACCTGGAAAAGAGACGGCTGAGGGGAGATATGATAGAAGTCTTTAAATTAATGAACGGAGTGGAACGGGTAAACGAAGATCGATTGTTTACATTATCAGAATATAGAAAGACTAGGGGACATGCAATGAAGCTACAGGGTAAACTATTTAAGACTAATAAAAGAAAATATTTTTTCACTCAACGTGTAATCAAACTCTGGAATTTGTTACCGGAGGATATAGTAAAGGCTGTTAGTGTAGCTGGGTTTAAAAAAGGTTTGGACAAGTTCCTGGAGGAAAGGCCCATAAACCATTATTAAGAAGTGACCAAAGATATCAATGCTTGACCCAGTACAAGCATTGTGGAACTTGTGTCTCTTGGGGAAACTGCTAGGTACATATGACCTAGATTGGCCACTGTTGGAAACAGAATACTGGGCTTGATGGACCTTGGTCTGACCCAGTATGGCATATCTTATGTTCTTATGCACGGATTAACTGTTAGTGCACAGAGAGGAATGGCTAGCAGAAAAAAGGAGGTGATAGTGCCTCTGTATAAGTCTTTGGTGTGACCTCATTTGGAGTATAGTGTGCAATTCTGGAGACCGCACCTTCAAAAGGATGTGAACAGGATGGAGTTGGTGCAGAGGGTGGCTACTAAAATGATTAGTGGGCTTTATTATAAAGCATATGAGGACAGACTTAAGGATCTTAATATGTACACCTTAGAGGAAAGGCGGGATAGAGGTGATATGATTGAGATGTTTAAATACCTCCATGCAGGGGCGGCCCAAGGGGGGTGCGGGGCCATGTGCGGAGACTCGGTGCGGGGCCTCATTTGCATAAGCTGTCTCATTTGCATAAATATTTGCATAATGTTACCATACACCAGAGCTACTCAATTCCAGTCCTGGTGGTCCACAATCCTGCAGGTTTTCGGGATATCCCTAATAAATATTCATGAGATATATATGCATTGGAGGTATCCTGCCAACCTGACTGGTTTGTGGCCCTCCAGGGCTGGATTTGGAGACCCCTGCCTTATATCTCTGTCATTTAAGATTGTGAGTGAACAAGGTACAGATATCCTAGACATCAAAAGGGTAGATAGAATGTGTCACATTCCTCCTCGATTCTCACCACCACCAAAAAGTTGTCTAATAGATAATATTTTTTGGTGGTGGTGAGAAGCGAGGAGGAATGTGACAAATGCTATCTAACTTTTTTGATGTCTTGGACATCTGCACCTTGCCCACTCACAATCGTAAATGACAGAGATGTAAGGCAGGGGTCTCCAAATCCAGCCCTGGAGGGCCACAAACCAGTCAGGTTGGCAGGATATCTCCAATGCATATATATCTCATGCATATTTATTAGGGATATCCTGAAAACCTGCAGGATTGTGGACCACCAGGACTGGAATTGAGTAGCTCTGCCATACACTAACTTTTAGTAAACATGCCTCTTAATGAGTATATGGATAAAGAAAGACTAAAAGGTTTCTACATTACTATAATCCAGTACCAACCACCAGGCACATTAGGAACTACTACAAACACTGCCCATTTAGAACCCATAGCAAACCCGCCATATCCTAACAGCACTACCAGGACTCACAAAGCACCATACCCTAACTATCAAAAGGCAACACTGCAAATATTAAACCAATACATTTCAGAGAACAACAATACATGACCTACTGGGGAAAGAACAAGTGGCAATGTCAAATAGGAATTATATAAACAGAATACCTCAGCTCAGTTACACATGCACAACATAGACCATCACCAAACAAGGAATCACAATTTAGAAACAGGAAGACAATAATTAAACTGGGAACCCCAAAAGCCAAACTTGGAATATACAACAACACTGTAGAAATAAAACTATAAATTAATTTCCTCTTGTACTAAACAAAGCGCAAAAATTAATGATGCACATTTCCCAGAGCTGACATATTCCAGTTAATAAATTCAAAATAAAGAGATATTTTTCTACCTTTTGTGCATTTTTTTTCAGTTGCAATTGCTCCAGCCACTTTCTTCTGGTTTCTTCGTGTCTTCTGCTAACTCTCCATCTGCTGTCCATTTGTCCTTTCTTCTGTCTTCTTGGTTTTTTTTTTTCCATTCTCTCTCTACATCTGCTTTAACATACTAATCTTTCTCCTTTTGCTCTTTCCTCATTCCTATTTCATCTACTCAAAATTTACCCCTCCATCCTCAATCCCCACTTACTCTCCCAATACCCGGCCAATTGCAGATTTTTTATCCCTCCCACACAAAATATTTTTCCTCTCTCCATTTTACTCTCCCAGCCCCATCCCATTCTAATCCTCCCCCAACACCAGCCCCCTTCTAGTTCCAGCCTCACCCAGCATCCATTCCCTTCTAGTCCCTGCATCAGCCCATTTCCAGTCCTAGCCCCCCCCATCAGCCCATTTCCAGTCCTAGACCCCCCCATCAACCCAATACCAGTCCTAGCCCCCCCATCAACCCACTTCCAGTCCTAACCCCCCAGCACCCCATTTTCAGTTTAAGCCCCCCCCTATAACCCATTACCAGTCCTAACCCCCCATCAGCCCACTTCCAGTCCTAACCCCCATCAACCCATTTCCAGTCAGCCCCCCATAGCCCATTGCCAGTCCTAACCCCAGCCCATCAGCCCACAGTCCATTACCAGTCCTAACCCCATCAGCCCACCTCAAGTTCTAACCCCTCTCCATCAGCCCATTTCCTGTCCTAGCCCCCCCCCATAGTCCATTATCAGTCCTAACCCCCCATAGCCCATTACCAGACAGCCCCCATCAGCCAACAGCCCATTACCAGTCTTAACCCCCCCCCATTGCCCATTGCCAGTCCTAACCCCCCCATCAGCCCACAGTCCATTACCAGTCCTAACCCCATCAGCCCACCTCAAGTCCTAACCCCTTCCCCTCAGCCCATTTCCTGTCCTAGCCCCCCATAGCCCATTACCAGTCCTAACCCCCCCCCCAACAGCCCACAGCCCATTACCAGTCCTAACTCCATCAGCCCACCTCCAGTCTTAATCCCCCAGCCCATTGCCAGTCCTAGCAACCCCCCAACCCATTACCAGTCCTAACCCCCATAGCCCACTCCCAGTCCTAATCCCACCAGCCCATTTCCAGTCCTAATCCCCATCACCCAATTTTTAGTTTAAGCCCCCCCCATAGCCCATTACCAGTCCTAAGCCCCCATCAACCCACTTCCAGTCCTAATCCCATCAGCCCATATAGACTTAGCTCCCCCATAGCCCATAGCCCCCCCATAGCCCATCACCACTCCTAACCCCCCCATAGCCCATTACCAGTCCTAACCCCCCCAGCCCACAGCAATTACCACTCCTAACCCCCCCCAGCCCATCACCAGTCCTAACCCCCCAACAGCCCACAGCCATTACCACTCCTAACCCCCCTCCAGCCAATCACCATTCCTAACCCACCCAACCGCCCACTGCCATTACCACTCCTAACCCCCCCCAGCCCATCACCAGTCCTAACCCCCCCAACAGCCCACAGCCATTACCACTCCTAACCCCCCCCAGCCCATCACCAGTCCTAACCCCCCAGCAGCCCACAGCCATCACCACTCCTAACCCCCCCCAGCCCATCACCACTCATAACCCTCCCAACAGCCCACAGCAATTACCACTCCTACCCCCCCAGCCCATCACCAGTCCTAACCCCCCCAACAGCCCACAGCCATTACCACTCCTAACCCCCCCCATCCCATCACCAGTCCTAACCCCCCCCCCCAGCCCAGCCCAGCCCAGCCCAGCCCAGCGAATTTATTTTTACAAAACAAGCTGTCGCTGCCTCTGCCGGGGCCGGGGCCACCGCGGCAGAATCGAGTGTGCCGCGGGGCCCCCCCTGCCCAGCAGAGCCTGCCCTCCCCGGTATCACCTCTCTCAGCTGCCTCCCTCCAGTCACACGCGCCGGCTTTCAGAGCGCGAGGGAAGAGTTTTTCCCTCGCTGCTCTGTTTAAGCCCGCGGGGGCTGATGGGACTTCCCATCAGCCCCCGCGGGCTTAACAGAGCAGCGAGGGAGAAACTCCCCCTCGCGCTCTGAAAGCCGGCGCGTGTGACTGGAGGCAGCTGAGTGAGAGAGGTGATACCGGGGAGGGCAGGTTCTGCTGGGCAGGGGGGGCCCCGCGGCACACTCGATTCTGCCGCGGCGGCCCCGGCAGAGGCAGCGACAGCTTTTTTTTTTTTTTTAAATTTTAATGTTGGATGATGGATCAGAATGTTTTTTGCGCGGGGCCCCCTGAAACGCGGGGCCCTGTGCAAAAAACATTCTCGCTCAATGGACGGGCCGGCCCTGCCTCCATGGCATAAATGTTCAGGGAGAGAGCCTCTTTCAATTGAAAGCAAGTTCTGCTACTAGGGGACATGGGATGAGGGTGAAGGGAGATAGATTCAGGAGTGATATGTGGAAATATTTATTTATGGAAAGAGAGGTGGATCTGTGGAATAGTCTCCCAGTGGAGGTGGTAGAGATGAGGACAGTAACTGAATTCAAAAAAGCATGGGACAAACACAGAGGATCTCTAAAGTTAAAAAGGGGACTGTTGTAGTTGTTGATATCGAAGGACAGACTAGATAGGCCATGTGGTCTTTTTCTGTTGTCATATTTCTCTGTTTCTAATTATGGCGTTAAACACTTAGCATGGAAATTAGAGGACACAAAAGTTATTACCATGCACTAACTACAAACATAGCAGATAACACGGAGGACTAGCGTAATGGTTTGAAGTAGCTAGTTAAGAACTAGAGAAGCTGGGCTTTAAATCTCACTCATGCTCCTTTTGACCTTGGGCAAATCACTTAATCCTCCATTGCCTCAGGTACAACCTTAGGGGGGGATATTCAAAGGCATTTATGCGGTTCGCAGTCCTGTAAACTGTGTAAATGCTGCTCACTGGGCTATTCAGTGGCACTAATCTGGGTAGCGTCGCTGAATATCCCTGGTTTGGGCTTCTAAATGCCCCAATGCCAAGCGCTTAGCATCAGGTCAGACTGGGGGCAGCACCGCAGGTTAACCGAGCAGAGGTGATATTCAGCCACTGCTCGATTAACCATAACCAGCAAAGGTTATGGCAACTAAATAGCTGTCCTAACTTTAGCCACTTTTGCGATCTGGCCAGTGACTGAATATTGCGCTGACCAAATTACAAAATCGCAATCTGGGCAACCTGGATATTCAATGGTGGGCCCCAGATATGGCCCAGCATTGAATACCCGGGGCACCATTAAAGTGGCGATGGTCAGTCGCTTTAAGTGTGCCGGCCGCGGCTGCTGAAAATCCCCCCTTAGATTATCAGCTCTCCAGAGACAGGCAATACGTGCTGTATATAGCTTGCCTTGAGTTACTACTGAAAAGGGCTGAGCTAAATTATAAATACACCTTTAAAGGTGCGGCTAACTGCATTCTGTGTTATCAGTCGTGCTGTTAACATGTCATAGAGACTATTGCTCTGTGTAAATTGCATGAACATAAGAACATAAGATACGCCATACTGGGTCAGACCAAGGTTCATCAAGCCCAGTATCCTGTTTCCAACAGCGGCCAATCTAGGTCATACGTACCTAGCAGTTTCCCCAAAAGACACAGGTTCCGCAATGCTTGTACTGGCCAATTTGGGATCTTTAAGCTCTGTCTGCTCCATACTCGAGCCACAAAATGCTAGGTGGCTCTGCAGTTTCTACAGTGCATTAGCCGCAAAGCCTTAGTGCAGTTTAACAAAGAGACTCCTTAGTAAGCCGAAGTACGGCCAAAATGGCAATAGTAAAAGATGGAGGCTGTCAGTAGAAATCTGGTCGATTGTTGGTCAAAAAAACATTTTTTTAAGTTTGCAGCCTTGGACAACATGCAATATTTTAATTATTATTCCTGAATATAATTGTGGTGTGGAATCTGGGCAAGTGGCATGGTCGGGACTAGTACTGATTTCCTAAGAGCTGGAACATCCCTGTCCCTCAGTAATTCCTATCCAAGAATAAAACTAAGATAGCAAATTGTTCTGTAGAAATTTGCTTTATTTAACCTTTTCGATTTCATTTTTTACACGTTATTCTTGACTTTTATGACACTTATTACATAAAATTCAAATTGCCAACTATTGCTAAACACTATTAGGCACTAGGGGTTATTTTAGAAGTTAATTGCAATTTCCAGGTGGAAAATCCAGGGAAATGACATCCATGTGTAAATGTTGATTTTAGGGCTAATTTGACATGTCCTCCTTGTGTGCCTTCCACTCATTGCTGAACATAATACACTGGAACGGCCAGGAGGCATGTTGGGGGTGTGGTTAGGGCAGGTCCTGATGGTCCAAATTTTACATGTGAAGCCTGCATTTGGGATTTATAGCTGCCCCATGACGAATGTTTTTAAAAAGTGTGCATTTCGGCTGGACCTTTACAGGAGGGCTTGTTTATTTCCTGCTCCAAATTGAAATCAACTTAAGATAGCGGCCTCTATAGTTAATTGGCAGCATTTACACATAGGTTTGCAAAAATACAAACTTAGATGTGTAACTTGACAAGTTCCCTGTGAGAGGTTTTCTCATGTGTAGGTTGTAAAATGACTCCTCTCACTGCACACGGCCACATATCCCCGTGCGCTCCTGCAGTTCCTCATGCGTATTTTAGAAAAGGCTTCAGATTTGGCAGAGCCTTTTCTAAAATACTGCCAGAACTGGGTTTCTCCCTATCTAGACTGCTCAACTGCAGTCTCCGCATACTATCGAAAATGTGCCGTATTATGTAACAGCCCACTTTTTAAATGCATAATTTTGAAATTAATTAAGTTGTCTAGCATCAATCATTCAGGATTTGGGATTTTTAGATTTCATTACTGACCTTGGCCAAACGGAAGCTGAAGTGAGGTACGTACCCGGTACAGGTGGCAGGTTCACAGTCTCAGTATCGCATTAGAAGCGATGGATTGTGAAGTGACTCGCCCAAGGTTACAGAGGGTGAGTGGGAGAAGCAGCATTGTAACCCCGGCTCTCTGGTTCTCAGCCTGCTGCTCTAACCTTCTGTCAAAATGGGGGAAAGGTTTCTTGCTTAAGCCTATTTTATAAAGGCAATATAGGTGCTTATGCGCCCAGAACCAGACCCAGTAGTGGACAAATCCTCATATACAAATTTACATCTGCTTTGTGAAAGGTGTAAGTTTGTGCATATTTTATAATTAAAGTTTCACATCACAAACTTGCCCCCAAGGCCCCTGACTATGTCCCAGAAACGCATACACACTGACCATATAGAGATAGGCGCAATCATGCCATGCACGTGTACACCCTTGCAAATATTCTAAGAGCGCTTTTTCACATATAAAGTATGCTTTTTATGCATGAAAAATGATTTATAAATGCAACCCCCATAAAGAGCAATTTTACAGCAGGCTGCCTAACCTCTGTGGCAAGGATGCACATAAATTAGACCAATTTTCTAAGGTAATGCACACACCCATATTTACACTTGCTACTGAGAATGCACAAATTTCCTAGTTAAGATGACACGTATACGCATGGAAACGCTAACCCCTCCCCTCCCCCAGGAATGCCTTCACTCAATTTGCATAGACGTATGCACATGCGAGCTATCTGCACATAGTGTTAATGCACTTGGGGCATGTTTACTAGCGTGTGCTAAACATTAGTGTAACTGGGTAACACACAATTCGGTGGGGACTTTAGAGATGGTATGGCCATTGACAGTGCATCGTGGTTAGGGTGGGATTTTTGGGTGTGCACTAACTGTGAATGTTGCCGTTAATGCTGGTACTCTTAAGGCCACCTCAATGGATGGTCTTAAGTGCACCTGCATGCTGGTTAGCATGGTGCTGCATGTTAGCAATATGCAGGAGTCAGACGCACCTGCCCCTACATTTAGTGGGGGCCTCCTTGCTAGTTTCATGACTCAAAGGCATGCTACCGGCACACCCCTTAGTAAGTGAGCCCCATAGTCTGGACAATTTTAAAACAAGTCATTTCTGTGCATAAACCTCTATTTTATGGGTGTAATGACTTATTTTAAGACTCCTCAGATTATATGTTGGACAAAAGTGTTTGCATAAAGCCTGCATGCACACACGCTTACCTCAGCTGAGATGTTCCGGGGAGAGGGTTTGGATTTACTCACGTACTTTTGTATTTTAGAAAGTAAGTGAACACATTTTCTCAAACATTTTTTGTGTAGCAACTAGCAAGCGTAAGTATGTGCATGTAGTTTCGTCAGGAGCAATTTCCAAAGGGAAAATACGTGTGCGCTTTCCCTCTGAAAACTGGTGTAACGTTTGGGCATATTTACAGGACAATTTTTGCAGCCTGCTTCCAAATTAACCTCCGAGCTTCTCCTGCTGGCCAGAGAGTCACAAAAGACATCATAAGATACTGGGAATCAGATTTTTGGAGAGCAAATTTGGGACAACTGGGAAGAGTTGTCCTGGGCTGGGAGAGGCAGCGGTCCTCCCTCTTTGGGCATCTTTAGCTCATTTAGTTTGAAATGACCCGTCTAGGTTGCATTCAGTAAATTTCAAAAGTTTTAAAAAAGAAAGCAGTAGTCCTTCTCAAGTTATAAGTGAGCATACATTCAGATATGTTTAAATGTTATTTTATCATAAGACAACTAAACTGTCCCTCACAGGACCGGCGCTGTCATTAGTTAAACTAGGCAGTGGCCTTCTCTAAGGGGGTGCCCATGGTCACCTTCAGGGTCTGCAGCATACAGCAACACAGTGCTTACCTCAGAGCTTTGTCACAGTTCCTGGCTTTTAGGACCTGTCACTTCCATGGCCTTCATCAACCATAAAGGATTCTGGGATGCTGCACCGGAGGCTTGATGGAAGCACTGCATCGGGGTTTGAAAGCCAGGGCCTGGAAAGGGGCATCAACGGTGGCAGTGGATGCCCTCGAAAAGGGGGGGGGGAATCAGAATGAAGAGCCCCCTTTGGGAGCCTCCAGTCCTTTCTCCAGTCCTAATTATGTAGGGCAACATATCTAAATCTAATTCTGAATCTTCTTAGACAAGGATTGATAAGACTGTGTTAGAATGGTAGGCAGGAGAAGAAATGTCCTTTGCCTCTGTCCAGGGCTATTTCAAACATGAGGCAAACTAAGCGATTGCCTATTGATGCAGTTTCTGTGGGATTGCAAAGAGCAGAGCATTCAAACTAAACAATAGATTTTGACAGCCGGTGATGGGGGGGGGGGGGGGGTAATAAGGCTTAAGGTTTGCCTAAGACACCAACACCTTAAACCAACTTTGGGGCAGGCCCCGCCTCTGTCCCCACAAGAGGTTATAGTCCATGAAGAGGGGGACACTATCTCAGAATCGGGGACCTCTGATAACCTTATGTCTGACTGACGCGGGCAGTGGGTAAGGTAATTTGAGCCACCGTTCAGAACTCGGCTGCTCCCAAATGAACTGCAGGGGAGAGATTTTGCTGTAAGAGTTCTAAGAGAAAGGATCTAATGGCAACATTTACACTGACGCCTGATCTGCAAAGTTCCTGCGTAATTAATTTCTTTAGGCAATTCTTATTCAGGACCTCTACAAAGTCTCACAATCTGCAAATGCACCAGTTTTCTCCAGTTATTTTTACTTGCTTTGAACAGCAAAAATTTTCAAAAACAGCAAAGTCACCAGTGTCTGCGTTGTCGCAGAGCAATTCGGTATTTTCATTAACGTCTGTCTGGAATATGACTGCAAAGATGCAATTTTTGTCTGGAATGTTTGTGAACATAGCGGTAAAAGGTAAGATTCATTGAATGTTTCGTTGGATTCATTTTACAGTAAAGAGACGCGTGTCCGTCGTAGAGCCAGGCTTGATTTTTTTGGGGATACCCATTAGTTAACACTGGTGGGCACAGCAGCAGGACGCCCAGTGGAAGTGGCGGTGCTGAGACGGGGCAGGGGCCCTTCACGTCACAGTAACCAAGTGGCAGTGGCGGACTTTGGCTGGTACGGCTCTCATGCTGTTCTCTGATGATCCATTCATCCCTTCCCCAGAGGACGTTCACCGTATAGGAGAGAGACCCTCACAGCTGTACTGCTGTGGCAAGCAGCAACTCAGGAGAAGCAGTAGAAGAACAGAGAGCGCAGGTGCGTGCAGGGGGCAGGCCCTCACTGTAAGAGTACGGCAGCTGACAGGATAGGAGTAACTGTGAATGCTCGGCTGGGGCACGGGGCAGGCCTCCAAGCAGGAGCCTGAATGTGCGGCTCAGGCTGGTTCCACCTCAAAGCACTAGCATGACCAGGTCCTACAACTGCGGCGCTAATGCCAGTAAGCTTTTGTTATAGTTGCTGTGCTCTGATGGAGGTACCAAAGAGGGCTGTAGGATAGTCAAAGGCAACAGGCTGTGAACACCTCAGGTTAAAGGCAGGGGGAACTGTGGGTACCAGATAGCACATCGGCACTCAGCAAATGAGCAGAGCCCCTTTACCTCATGCCATGAGCTGTGCCCTGCCTAAAATATAGAGCAGGACCTGACTGGCCAGTCAGAAGCTGAACTCTAGCTAATGAAATTCTTGGGGAGTTCAGTGGAGGGGTCTGGGCTTCTCCAGGCCCACCCATAGCTACACCCCTAACATGCATGCAGCCTCCTCTAGGGTTGAAGGAGCTGACAGCTGATATCAGCCGTTGCACAGCGCATGAGAAGAGCTTTCAGGGGAAGAAAGGGGGGGGGGGGAGGGGAGAGAAAAGAAACTGAATGAATGGACCACTCTCTTCCTCAGTGAGCAGGTGATATGTGATTCATGCCCTGTTACACATAAGAACAAGACACAAAAACAATTTCTTTGAAATGTGTTTTATTTTGTTTTTGTGCCCAACATAACATTTGTTATACAAATTTACACTTTCTTTTATGACATAGCCAGAAATAACAATGGAATCACCTCCCTGAGGGAAGGTATTACAGTAAAAAGCACAGTAATATCATTAATACCAGTGGTCTTTATTTAATAAAGATCGCATCCCATGCCTACAGAGGGCGTCATTCTCTAAGGGGACAGGTCTCTTACATGGGAACATACATACCTACTCTGCCTATATTTTAGTCATTTATGCACGTACATGCCCACATATGTGTATTAATGGCCTCTTATAACCTATCAACTGGCAAATGATGGCACACATTTTGCCAATGGGCATGCACAGTTTGGGCAGAGGGCACAGGGTGCACGTAGGTTATAAAATACTATAATTCACATGCATACCAGAACATTTTAAGTGTGGGCATATACACCAGCTCAAGGATTAGTGTTAATGTCCGCACCTTGATTGAAGGCACGATCTCTGCCACTTATTTCAATATTTTGTAAAGGCAAGTAGGCACTTATCCACGGTGCCCTGTTAGAAAATTACCCTCAACATGCGGAAGAGGCCTTTTAAAATGAAGCCCTGAAGATACGACAGAAAAAGAATCTTGACTTGATTGTCTAGAACATCTGGAGATAATACCTCATCCTAATATTCGATTACCAACATGATTCCTACTTCACAAACATTTTCTACAAATATTGTAGAATAATCAAGCTATCTTTGCTCAGAGAAGAAAAGAGATGAATTCCTCTGCCTTCAGCAATTCACACCAGCTTCCTATTTGATATAAGATGAAAGATGTCCCTAGCCAATATGTTTAATGCCTATAATTGTATGAATTCATCTTAAATAAAAAAATATATATAATAAAGATATATAAAAAAGGTAAAACCGTCCAAAGGATTGCAAATCATTCTTGAAATTTCTAGAGCAAAGGTGAATATTTGACCTTCTCAGAAGGCAGCAAAGACTCCGGCCAATTTTCATCCCCGGCATTCATAACCATTCGCCTTCCTAAGAATGGCGCTAAACTCACGGCCGCGGCCTCTCTGGCTTTACCATGTGACTTGATGCAAACATTGCAAAACTGCTATGTTATAAACATGTCAACCTTCAAAAGAATTAAAATTCAGTCTAAATTTAAATTACTTATTTCATCCACAGATGACAATCCATAAACTTTATATATAAATTACATCATGTTTCCTGAAAGGACTTTACAAATAGTAGAACTTTTAAATAATCTCCTTTACAATTGAAGACTAAAAGGGGAAGGGGCTTTGATTATTGATCTGTTTTCTATGTAAATCTTCTTGATCTACATTTGGTAAAATAAAAACAAGTCTATGTTGAGA
Source organism: Ichthyophis bannanicus (assembly GCA_033557465.1). Taxonomy (NCBI): domain Eukaryota; kingdom Metazoa; phylum Chordata; class Amphibia; order Gymnophiona; family Ichthyophiidae; genus Ichthyophis; species Ichthyophis bannanicus. Next base: position 79,013,255 of record CM066042.1, read on the forward strand.
GAAGTCCAGAACACTGAAGTAAGAATTCATTTCCAGGACTAGGAAAGGAGGTGAAGATGTGCGGAAACCCCAGCTCCCTCTGGTTTCATATGTCCTTTCCTCACCAGGGTCTCCATAGGGTCTTGTTCTTGTGTTGAACTGCCTGCTTGGTACTGGGGTGACATGCTGCAGGACTGGGGTGTTCCTGGCCCTCTACCACAGCTGGAGATCTCTGAAGCTCCCTCAGCAATCTCAGCTGAGTCTCTGTCTCTGAGCCCAGGGAGAGAAAGTGAAGAGAGTCCTGGAGGCACCTGCAGTAACCGTCTCTGTAGCTCAGACTGCCAGATGTTACAGCTGTTAGGAAGGAAGAAAGGGAGCTATTTAGAGTACTGAATATAGTAGAACATAGAGCGAAGCAGATGGGAATGACTGAAAGGGTTAATTGGTCCTTAAGTGCTGTTATCTACTGTCTTATTAAAACGTTGCTAAGTATAAAAGATCCCAGGCTCTATCTCAATGCTATTGGTGCTTAACTGCTGCCATTTACTATGCTAATAAAATGAGAGAAGTCTTTTACTACATCTGGCCCCAAGTTACTAGATATATTAAGAACAGAATAACTGAGGCTAGAGTCTAACTCAGTACTGCTGAGCACTCACTCTTTGCCGCCTCCTGCTGGTGCCGTCTCAGGTAGCTCACTGCCATTTCCAGGATGTCGGCTTTCTCGGGTTTGGAAGGGAGTTGATGTCTCTGCAACTCTGTCTCCAGTAACTTCCTGAGCTGCTCAATGCTGCTGTTGATACGATCCCTCCTCAGCTTTTCCACCACCGGCTTCCTCAGCTGTAGGAAAAAGAAGTAAGGAATTAAACTCAAAATATGAAAAACGTAGACTGAAAGTGGCAAACAGCCATTGTCTCTGAAAGGATTAAGCAAGGAAAGGAGCTAAGAGCAAGCGTTACCTTTTTAATTGCTTTCTCTGAGCTGCTCTCAGAATTCTGCACCGAGGTTTTGCGACCAGCCATCTCTCCCAGTATATGAAGAATTGATGCAAAGCCTGATTAATGCAAACTCAACCGATCAGTGTCTGATGAAGGGACCCCGTCCCCTATTTATACTCCTCCGGCCACATACTAATGTGTGGGTCTCTTGCTCAAAGCTGTTTCCCACACTCGGGGACCAATCAGAGGTTTTCGCAGAACAAGAGAAGTGTGGCACATTAAGCTGTGACAAGGCAGCGGAGCATCTGGAAGCAGACGCACAATGGAAAGATGCTGTGGGAAAGGCTTTTCCCTAATGGCCTATTCCAATAAAACTGGGGATTAATTGCTTTCCACTGGCTTCTGGTATCATAATGGAATCAATAAAAGTAGTCAACCTAATTTCAAAAGTAGCAGATTTCCCATGAAATAATGCAACCTATATATAACTATATCATGTTAACAGAAGAAATAGCAAACATTGGCATGTATTTACAGTTATATGTATATAGTTTCTCTGCTTTAGTTAAGTCTATGACTAATAATGTTATAATGTAAAAAGTTTAAAACCCTGTTATATGTAACATGCTGGTTCCTTTTAAACCGCCCCTGATTTCTGGACGAGGCGGTATAGAAATGTGTAATAAATGATGTAGGATAGAATTCACAGGTATAGCTTGAATACGTACGCATTTAAAGATATGTTTTATTAACAAACGTTCAGTTTTTAAGAAAAATGTAATTTCGAGCTCTCAAGATATTTGGGATAGTGTTTCAAGTAAATAAGCAACATCTGTTTCTTTATACTTTTAAAATGTCTATTTGAAATATCTATTTTAAAATGTATATTTGAAAAAAAGAAACCCACTCGGTTACCAACCAGCCTTCCTATGCCTTGGTAATATTAACACTGAATTGGCCGTAATTGTAGTTGGAAAATGTAGATTTCGGAGTATGGTAATTGCACTCTGCAAACCCAGACATTCTGGTAGTGCAAGAGTTTTAAGTTCCCTAGGTAAACCTTCAGCCTTGGACCGCCCTTCTACCCATCATTAATTTCCAGGCCTCTCGCTTCCTCCTCCTCCCCATGAGATTCTGGTGATTAAACCCAACAATTACGATCACCCCAACACAGCCCGACTCAGAAGCAGCCTGCAAAAACACCATCTGACTTCTTACTTCTAAATGCTACATTTTAATCTCTCTTTCTCTTTTACTTAGGCAAATTGGCTATTTGAAAACTGCCACCTTCCCTGCCTATAAAAGTACTTGCTTATCGTTCTTTGTGTTAGTGTGATAGACAAGACCTATTGTTTTGTCTCGTTTGTTGTTGATGTTTGTTGCCCTCTAATCTGCTAATGTTGGAGCCAGCCTTAGATTTTGCCTGAGCTCCACTGTCCACTACCCACTGTATGTCTTTGAGCAAGTTATTTAAATTCCCTAGATCATAAGCTCTTTGAGACGTGAGTATTGCCTGTATGAATTCTGTCGCCGTCCACATGAATGTAATGCCAGATTTATAACAATGTATTGGGTGACCAAGATTGGATTTTGCTTTCTAAAAATCTTCCCTCAATGGTGTGGAAATTCAACAGACTGCAATTTTAACTGGAAAAACTGTTTGAACTCCTTTTGTTGCTTCCCTGAGATGGTGCAGTCCAGGTTTCTGTGAGATCATCACCTCCCTCTGCCCTCCTATAGACACCATGTTCTGGATTGTGAAAGGCTGCTATCGGGGTTGGGGCCACCATTAGGAAACTAGGCAGTTGCCTTGGGCAGAAGCTTCTGGAAGGCAGGAAAGAGCAGGGCATTCAAAGCTAAACAATAGATTCTGGCAGCCAAGGTGGGCATAAGGCTCAAAGTCTGCCTAGGGCACCAACACTTTGAACCAACTCTGGGGATGGCCCTGGTTGCCTTAATCCAGCTCTTTGGTCTCAACGAAAGTCATTTGGTCACCATGTAAGTCCATTGGAATATGTAGAAATAGGGAACCACAGACACATTTTCAAGAATCCCCAAACATATTGCACTTGATGAAGTTCCTAGCCTACCATGGGACCAGCAAGTCTGCCATTATGTTTATGTTTATTGTCTCTTGATATACTGCCCTTTATAACATCAGGGTGGTTTACAATGAACATACAAATCGAAAGTAAGGCTCAAGGCCAGAAAAGGAAAAGGAACTACAAATTGTGACAGAAAGGAAAAGTCAAGCAAGCATTCAGACAGGACATAGAAGAGAAATCAACAAACATATATAACCAGGTCCTGGAGCTGAATCCGGGAGATTGTGAGCAGTAGTGAAAAGGTGTGTTTTGAGTAAAGACTTGAATCTGGAATTTCTAGTCAGAGTGGGGTAGGCCGGGAGTTCCAGAGGGCGGGACCAAGGAAAAAGAAAGCTGACGGGTGGACTGTAGATGTGCACGTGATGGAGGAGAGAGATGGAGACGATTTATGTTGACTGAGCGAAGGCTGTGTGTAGGGACGTGAAAATGGAGGAGGTTGGCTAAGTATTGTGGGGTGTGAGTGTTGATAACCTGATGTACCGGAATGAGAATCTTATAATGGATACGGAAGTCAATGGGAAGCCAGTGAAGATGGATCAGAAGAGGGGTAATGTGATCTCTGCGTGAAGAGTGAGTAATAATCCTGGCTGCGGTATTCTGCATAAGCTGGAGACGAAGAAGCTGAGTGTGAGTGATACCTGCAAGTGCGGAATTACATTCTTTCCACAACCAGTCCAGGCATCCCACCGTTCAACAAGAGAGCCCATCCACAGGCACAACTATCCCAGCTGAGCCATGCAGCGTTGTTCTTTCGGCAACCAGTCCAGGGTGAGATCCTTTTATTGGACTAACTCAATGCATCTGTGATTAGGTTTGAGAATTTTGCTGCTTCCATCAGATCCAATGAACAGCTGTTCATTTTGCACCGATCCCATAAAGGGAGTGTCGATCTTGAGCTGATTAGTTATATTTTTCTGATAGAGAGGTCCCACCTACATCTTATTTATTGATTTTTGGTTTTCTGATCTTGGTGTGTGTGCAAGAGGGTTGGCAGCCACTCCCCGTTACGGCTCCAATTGGAAGAGCCTGCCCAACCACTAGGCAAATTAGGAGGTCTCCTAGGACAGTAATTCCTGGATGGTAGCAAAATCACAGCATTCAAAGCTAAATTTATTTATTTATTTATTTATTTATTTAGTGTACACTTGTATCCCGCTACTTCCAGCGATCAGCAGCGGTTTGCTATACATAAGGTGCGGCTGTACAGGCCGGGAATTAAAACATGCAACATGATTTAGTGGAAATGTACAGGTCAAATCACTCGAATTATATGATTTACACTTGATCTAAATAATAGATTTTGACAGCCAGAGGGGGTGTGAAGCTTGAGGTTCGCCTAGGGCCTCAACACTTTGGATCAACTCTAGAGCCGGCCCTGCCAATAGGAATATAGGCCATGTGGTCTTTTTCTGTTATCATATTTCTATGTTTCTATGGATCTCTAAAGGTAAAAAGGGGACTGTTGTAGTTGTTGATATGGAAGGACAGACTAGAGAGGCCATGTGGTCTTTTTCTGTCATCATATTTCTATGTTTCTATGTTTCTACTTGTTGCTTAGGTGGAAGGAAGCTGAAAGATCTGTTGATTTTAACAGTCAGACAGAGAGGTAGTAATAATTTCCATCTGTTTTGTTGAAGAGTTGCACAGTTTTTATGCGTGTGCTTGGGTTTAACCCATGCCTTTTCATCAAGCCATGTTCCACTTCAGTACAGTAATATGTGCTAAACATTTTGATCATATTTCTCTGGTACTGTAGGCTTTACAGTGGCTTCCTATTGATACTAAAGTGCACTAACGATAGTGTGGGGTTTTTTTAGCGCAGGTCCCATGTCATTCAGTGGGACACACATGTTACTGGGGAATGAATGCGTGTTAACGTTAGCACACCTTAGCAACTAGCCCCCCTGATTCCTGCGGCGCCGACCGTCTGATTCCCGGCCCTTGACCCAAAGCTGGGCATCCAGTGCCAGGTCAGGCAGCTGGGACCTACCTGCCCTCAAGCCTGGCCTTTGGGAGTGGGGGGGGTTTCTGGCCCTGATCGCCTGGCTTATGCTGCTTATTCCACCTTTGAGGTGGAATAAGTAGCACATTCCCCCTGATCCCACAGGACGCATAGGGCCATGATCAGAATCGGCCCTGTATGTCCTGCCGCCTCGACCCGTGCCCGGTCTGCCCTCACTCTGCCCCCTCCTGCCCCCCGCTAACTCTCCCCATACTGATGATATGGCTATGCAGAAAGAGTTGGAGGGTGAATTTGGGCAGGACAGCAAGTCGCCTCTCTGAATCGAGCCCCTAGTAACCTTATCTGAGAGTCATTGAGTATACTGCAGCCAAACTCTCCTTTCTCTTGTGATACCCTAGGAGTTTCATCATGTGGTCCACAAACACAAGGTGGGCTTAATCACGAGTCAAGCTAGGTGGTTGCATAGATAGCAGCCTCAGAGCTGCCAAGTTATCTAGTTCCAGGAATGAGATTTTTTGCCAGTTCTGGTTTTAAATTTGCATTACACTGCAGTATAGTATTTATAGTCCCTGATTTTACCCATTGGAATCAGCGCTTCAAGTCCCATAATGCATAGAATGAGATTGTCAGAAATCCAGGACTGGTTTAAAATCTCACTCCTGGAACTGAGTAACTTGGCAACTCTGCAGCCTCTGGGATGCAACAGGAAATAGCAGCAATCAAGGCAAAGCATGAGGCTCTGACAGCAACATCAAATCAAAACAATATCAGCACATACTTAATTTAGGGGAAGATGTAGAAGGCTGGAAGTTTGCTGAGGGTGCCTAACACCCCTGTACCTGCATTTCACAACCAGCTGTTCCATGACCTCCTTTATGTCCTACCATTGGGCTAAAAACAGAGTTCGCCAAGTTACCCAGTTCCAGGAGTGAGATTTTAAACCAGTCCTGGATTTCTGGCAAGCTCACCCTGATGCATTATGGGACCCACAGTGCTGATTCCAATGGGTAAAATCAGAGACTACAAATACCATACTGCATTGCTATGCAAATTTAAAACCAGAACTGGCAAAAATCTCATTTCTGGAACTGGGTAACTTGGCAAGTCTGAAATTATCTCTTTCTGTCTTTTGCCTTTGTTTCTAGAGCTCTTATAAGCTTCACCAGGGCTCAACTCCAGCCTGCGAGAGCTAACATAGGTCTGCTTTTCATTGTCACCAAAATATGCAAACCAAACAGTTCTTGGAACATATTTCAACATTTTTATTGAATTTTATGAAAACATTAAAGAAACAATGCAAATTGAGAAAAGAAATAAAAAGAACAAAGTGCAATACACAAAGCAGTGCATGAATATACAAAAGGAATAATAACATTATTAACAGCATTAACTAAAATGAAACAGTTATACAATTAACATGAATTATGGATATTAATACTATGTGGAGACACAATTATAAAAGATAAAAGTATCTAGTAATGATTACATGAGGAGAAAAAATAGAATAATACGTTTTGTATGCAAGTTAGTCATAATATAAAATCATGATATAATTGCAAGGGCGTTAATGGGATAGTCATTATTATAGGAGAGAGGAGACAGGTTCCCACAGTTTCTTAACCTTGGATACCTTGTTAGTCTTTTCAGCTGTTTTAATTTCAAACTTTTCAATTTGTCCTAGGGTATGCCACGTAAAGGTAATATTCAAACTAGATGAATCTTTCCAACTGTGAAGAATCATTCGAACTGATAGAGAAATTAAAATATCATAAAGTTTTTGGGAATTGGGATTGTCAATTGGTAAAGATGGAAAAGAGGATTTCAGAATAACATAACTTCCAGTTAAGGGTATATCAAAGTGAAACAGCCTTTGAATGTACTTCCAAACTTTTGTCAAACATTCTTGTTGTTGTTGTTAAGTGCCATCGAGTCGGTATTGACTCCTAGTGACCCTCTGGATAGTTGACCTAAACTTTATGCGGTCTTCAGCCAAACGGCTCATTGTTGATAGAGTGGTATCCATAGCTGCTGTTATTGTATCGATCTATCTCATTGCCGGCCTTCCTCTTTTACGGTGACCTTCTACCTTGCCAAGCATGATGTCTTTCTCCAATGATCTCTCTCTTCACATGATATGTCCAAAGTATGAAAGTCGAAGTCTTGTCATTTGAGCTTCTAAGGAAAGCTTAGGTTTGATCTCTAGTACTGACTGGTTTGTTCTTCGGGCAGTCCACGGTATACACGGTATTTGTCGCCAGAACCATAATTCAAAGGCATCAATTTTCTTCCTGTCTATCTTTTTCACTGTCCAACTTTCGCATCCATATGACGTTATTGAAAATACCATGACCTGGACAAGTCAAATTTTGTATGGAGAGAGACATCTCTGCGAGTCTGCTCGAGGATCTTGTCTAGGTCCTTCATAGCCATTCTACAAAGAGCAATACATCATCAGATTTCTTGACATTATTAATCACATCATTAATCACCTTGCATTCAAATAACATATGAAGAAGCGTACCTTCACAGGTATCACAGTGCCAACACTTATTGGGGACCGATAAGTCAGCTTTACATTTTTTGGTGGGGGGTCCAAAGGGCATGATAAAAAATAAAGTATAATGACTGAAGTAAACAGCCGATAATATGGGACAATTAGCATGTAGAAAAAAGTGACGCCATTCTATAGTAACTTCTTCAGGTAAATGAAGATTATTCCCCCAAACCTTATAAAGACCAGAAGATGTGGAAATAGTAGATTTAGTTAGTACTTTATAAAAGGATGAGGCAATATGACCTTTGCTAAAAATGTTATCTTAGAGAACATATAGAGATGGTGTGGGAACTAGTGTATCAAGTTTAATAGAGCTTTACTTAAGAACATGCATTTAATTGAAACCAAGCAAAAAATTGGTCGGGTTGTAATTTGTATTGGGACATTAAGGTATGAAAGGAGACAAGATTCAAACCATGAAGAAGATGCACAAAGCAACATATACCTAATGACTGTCATTTCGACCAGGATAAGACTTTGTAATGTATTTTAAATTTGGGGTTATGCTATAAGGAAATTTAATAGGAATGCCAAATAGAGATATCAAGCTTTTTATCTAATTGAAGAAGAGCAAATTGTGTATCTAACATAACTTTTTTATTTAAAGTAGTGTTATGTAAATCATAGACAAAATATATTTTAGGGGGATAGGTGATATTAGATCTAGTTCAACATCATACCACAATGGCAACAGTTTCTCAGGTGGATCAGAGAGAAGCCAGAACAAACCAAAGCAAACCAGGAAAGCCATATGATATAGTTGGAAATCAGGGAAGGTGAGGCCTCCAGTGCTTTTGGGCAATTTGAGGGTTGTCAAAGAGATTTTAGGTGGTTTATTTCGCCATAAAAATTTTACCAGTTTGGATTCTATTATTTTAGAAAAATTTGGGGGACAAATTCCAGGCAACATCATGAGAATATAATTAATTTGTGGCATCATAACCATTTTAATAGATTTATTCTAGTCTACCCCACTAGGATTCTAGTCTACCCCACAATGAAATATGAAGTGGAGTCCATTTTTGAACATTTGCATCTATAATAGCAAGAATATGTTCCATATTTATGTGCAGAGTCTATTCAACATCCTTATTTAAAAGTATACCTAAGTTGTAAGTTGTCTTCCTTACAACTCTCTTGAGCTGTAAGGGAGACCATTTAAAAGGGAGGTCCTGTACATCTGTTTGAGAAATATGAACATTGAGAGGCGTTATTTCAGATTTATCCCAATTAATTCTGTAACCAGAAAATATTGAAAAGGTATTAACAGTGTCAGTAAGATCAGAAATAGAAAGTTGGGGTTAGTTAATAAAAGTAAAAGATCATCTGCATATGCTGCAAGTTTGGTGTCAGTATGTTTGGTTTTGATACCAATAATGTGAGGATGGGAACGTATTGCTATTAGCAAGGATTCAAGGGCTAAATTAAAAAGTAGAGGAGATAAAGGACATCCCCGTCTGGTTCCATGATGAAGCTGTATTGCTTTAGAGATATTATTGTTGACTACACATTGGGATGTAGGATTATAATATAATAACTTTATCCATCATAGGAAATCATCTCCCAAATGAAACCATTCAAGCGGAGGCCTATTCCGACATATGCATCTCCAGGCTGTCCGGACGGCCCGGAGATGTACCCGATTATTTATTTTATTTATTTGCATTTATATATCGCACTATTTCAAAATCAGCAGAGTTAACATAGAACATGAACAATTGAACTGTTTTACATAGAACAGGTATTACATAGAGCAGGTATTAAACTGGAACAAGTGATTAACATTGAACAGGAACATCAATTTGGGTAGGTCAGGAGGAAATTTGATAGAACAGGAGGAACTAAATTACAAGTTGGTAAGTAGATCTTAACGGTTACATAGGGGAGGTTGAGCTGTGGGCTGATAGGCATGGACATGTCCCGTCTATGGAATGTGGTCATAGAAAAGCTGAAACAAGTGAGTCTTTATGGCTTTTCTGAAGGTTGAATGGTCGGAGATGGCTCGGATTGAAGCAGGGAGAGTGTTCCACAGCCTTGGTGCATATAAAGAAAAGGCACGGTTCTTGGTGGCTTGAGTGTACGTCCTTATTGATGAAGGGGTCTTCAGCGTGTTCACCATGCTTGATCTCCTCATTCTGTTGTTTGGGGTGAATTGTATAATTGCGGCAAGGGAGTCCGCAGACATGTCATGTAGGATCTTGAACATCATCAATAGGGTTTTGTAGATCAAATGGCTTGCTATTAGGAGCTAGTGCAACTGCATTAAGATGGGTGTGACGTGTTCAAATCTGGACTCTCCATACAGTGTTTGGGCCGCTGTGTTCATGGCCAATTGGAGGGGTTGGAGTGTGTGTTTTGGCAGGCCTTGGAGAATGATATTGGCATAGTCCAGGTGCAGGAGGATGAGTGCTTGGAATACTGTGCAAAAGTCTAAGGGGTCCAGGAGCTGGTGTAGATGTTGGAGGTCCTTATCTTATGGTAAATCGCCTCAATGACATTTCATATATGCGTTTCTATAATCAGTTGTTGGTCCAAGATGACTCCCAGGTAGGGCACTTCATGCTTTGCCATCAACTCTATGTCATTCACCCGCAGGGAAGTAGGGGGGGGTGTAAATGCTTGGTCTCTGGTTATAAATAAGACTTCCATCTTCTTTCAGTTGATTTTAAGGATGTATGTGAAGAGCCAGTCTGAGACAGCAGTGAAACATTCTGCAATGATGGAGAAGTTAGGACTGTCTGTAGAGAATGGTGTCTATAGTAAGAGGCTATCGGCATAGATATGGTATAGAATGTTGTATGACTGAATTATTGCGCAGTTCAGCTGGATATGGATGTTGAAGAGCAGAGCCAAAAGAGATGAACCCTGTAGGACTTCCTGTGTTTGCTGGAATGTGTCTGATGTCTGCAGTTTTATGCGTACCTGTTGCTGGTGACCAGTCAAGTAAGATCTACACCAGACAAGGGCTGCATTCTGTATTCCTTTTTGCTGTAATCGGACAAGTAGAAGATTATGACCGACCGTATCAAAGGATGAGGCAATGTCCAGGAATATTAGGATGAATCCCTGCTTCTTTTTATCTATTCCTGTGAGGAGTCTGTCAAGGAGGGTAGTCAGAAGGGTTTCAATCCCGTGCTGCTGACAGAACCCATGCTGCTGTAGGTAAAGGGGAACGTGGGGGTTGATGTGATCCTGGATTTGTTGCTGGATGATCTTTTGTTATCTTAGTCAGGAAAGGGAGGCTGGATATGGGTCTGTAGGAACTGATGTCCGAAGGATCTAGTTTATTGTTTTTTAGCAATGGTCTGATGGAGGACATTTTCAGGGATGGTGGTAGCACACTCGTGGTCAGGGAAAGGTGTATGATTATGGCGATGGCAGTGCTTAGGTCAGGTCATGTGAACTTGGTCCAGTATGCAGGGCATGGAGCGGTTGGAGAAGTGGTGGTATTCATCCCACATATGATATTCTTGATCTGCTCAGTGGAGTATGGGTAAAAGGACTTTAGCTTGGGAAGAACATTGGGATGTAGAATTATAATATAATAACTTTATCCATCGTAGGAAATCATCTCCCAAATGAAACCATTCAAGCGGAGGCCCATTCCGACATGTGCATCTCCAGGCTCCGCTCCCACAGGGGCTAAACATCCCCATGGGAGCAGAATCACATTACAGTGGCTGGACATCTGGGAGGTGCCCCGATTCAGGCACCCTGGATGTCCAGCCACTTCCTCCATGCAGGAGCCACAATCCCTGGTGGCAACGGTATCTGGCCTGTTCCCCACAGACCAACTCCCGATCGGGCCTCCCATGGCCGGGGTCAGGCAGCGGGGAACTCCCTGCACCCTCACCTCCTTGTCGCCCCTCAGCGCCGCCATCCCCCGATGTCCAGGAGGACTTATTCCACATCTAGTGTGGAATAAATCCCCCATTTAACTGGCCGACCCTGGACATACTGGGCGAACCTCAGAATCAGCTCTGTACATCCGGGATCACGTTCCCACCCACCGCCCACCGTCCGCCCTTGCACCTCCCTGGCCCACCTTCTCCTGCCCACAAACAGAGTTCCCTGCACAAGTCGGCTATACGTGCAGGGAGATCAGTGGCTGCCAGTGCGATCTGGACATTTAATGGGTCTGGAAGTCTGGATTGGACTTCCAGACCCACTAAACCAGGATCGGATGACTCCCTTACTTTATAAATAGCAACAGGATACCCACGGTGAGTCTCACCACCCGATCCGGGCTCTGGCTGCCCCCGTCGGGGGTCAGGTGGCAGAGTGACAGGGAGGGCACTGCAGCAGACACACTGGTATGCGGGGTGGATGTACCCACCAGTATGCAGGGGCACGCTGGGCTAAGGACTTATGCTGAGATTCTGCCATGTGCACGATTTCCGCTGGATCTCTGAGGAATGTCAAATGGAGATTTTGCCGATTCTACCCAGTAATTGCCTTATAACCCCAGAGGAAGGCAATGCCAAAACATGGTCTTGTCAGGTTAGGCTCCTTGCACCCCAGCTTTGAGAATACTATTGAATAAAGGATTCTTTTTGGAAGTACCATACGCTGGACTGGTTTGCATGCTTTTCACGTGTCAGATGTGCTACATCGTTGGAATCTCAGTATGTCAAATAAGCAGAAATTTTAACAAACATATCAGGCAGAACATGGCTGACTCATAGAGAAAGTAACTATTGAGATATATATGTGACAACACAATGCTTAGCGAAGTATAGAAAATGATAAATTAAATGAAGTGCTTGAGTTCAGCATTAAGTAATAAAATTCTGAGCAAAACAATAATCAGTGAGGTAGTCTCAGGAAAGTAGAGTGCATGTAGTCAATTATAGTAGAGGGCCCTAATGGGCTATAGCAAACAAATAGTCACAGCATAGTGTGCTGGTCTGGTGTCATAAACTTGAAGAGTCAAAAGAGAATCGTAGAATGTAAATCCGGTGGACAAAACCATATAACAAGAGATCATAGCAGACACCACAGCACACAAGGTCCACAAGAGCAAACATCTATGTTGCCGACCAGATCTGTGCATATATCCAGTTGGTGAGGTAAATCCGTAGAAGCAGTATTGTAATTAATACTGAATATAATAGTGCAGAGATAATGATATATTCAAAGAAAGAGTCACTGCATTTTGTCTATGAAATCCTGAAGCTGGTCAGGATCAGTATAGGTAGAGGTTTTATTTGCATATGTGACAGTCATTCTGGCTGGGTAAAGTAAGCTGAATTTTGCACCTATATCTTTAAGATCTTGTCTCATTTTAAGAAAAGATTTGCACTTAAGCGCAGTGGTTATGGCGAGATTCTTACCTTCATAAAGAAGCCGCTTTTTGGCTTTGGCGATTGCCAGAATTTGCAAGACCTGTTGAAAGCGCAGCAGTTTGATGATTACAGGTCTTGGATATTTGCTATTTGAGAGGAGTCTGGATGGTGCTTGATGACCTCTTTTGATTTCCAAAGCAGGTTGGAAAGAGAGGTCCAGAAGCTTGGTGAGGAAGATTGATATGAAGTGAAGCATATCAGAACCTTAAGCTCCTTCAGGTACACCCAAAATACAAATAATATTTTGTCGATTCCTGTTGGAGAGGTCCTCAAGGTCATTGCTCAGTTTTTAAATTTCTGGTGTTCACGTGAATTTTGAAAGTAGATGTTCAGTGTTCCAAGTCTGAAATTTTCTCTTGTGAAAGGGTAAACTTGTTGTTTAGGCTTTCAATCTCTTGAAGTTCTCTAGTAAGTTCAAGTTGAGTTTTAAGCATGTCTTTTAAGAAATGAATTTCTTGCATAATCGGATTCTGGAGACAGGGGCAGCCCAAGAGGGGTGTGGGGCCATGTGCGGAGACTCACTGCAATACCTCATTTACATAAGGAGCCTCATTTGCATACATATTTGCATAATGCTAACGTGCGCTAACTTTAGTAAACATGCCTCTTAATGAGTGTCTGGATAAAGACTACTAGATTTCTACATTACTATACTCTACTGCCAACCGCCAGGCACATTAGGAAGTACTATAAACACTGACCATTTAGAACCCATAGCAAACCCGCTGTATCATAACAACATTACCAGGATTCACAAAACACCAACCCTACCTCTCAAAAAGGCAACACTGCAAATATTAAACCAATACATCTCAGAGAATACCAATACATCTTCTACTGGGGAAAGAGAAAAAGTGGCACTGTCAAATAGAAACTAAGAACATAAGAACATAAGATATGCCATACTGGGTCAGACCAAGGTCCATCAAGCCCAGTATCCTGTTTCCAACAGTGGCCAATCTAGGTCATACGTACCTAGCAGTTTCACCAAAAGACACAGGTTCCGCAATGCTTGTACTGGGTCAAGCATTGATATCCTGGGTCCCTTCTTAATAATGGTTTATGGACCTTTCCTCCAGGAACTTGTCCAAACCTTTTTTAAACCCAGCTACACTAACAGCCTTTACTACATCCTCCGGTAACAAATTCCAGAGTTTGATTACACGTTGAGTGAAAAAATATTTTCTTTTATTAGTCTTAAATAGTTTACCCTGTAGCTTCATTGCATGTCCCCTAGACTTTCTATATTCTGATAACGTAAACAATCGATCTATGTTTACCCGTTCCACTCCGTTCATTAATTTATAGACCTCTTTCATATCTCCCCTCAGCCGTCTCTTTTCCAGGTTAAAGAGCCTTTTTAGCCTGTCTTCATAGGAGTATCCTTCCATCCCCTTTACCATTTTGGTGGCCCTTCTCTGAACCTTTTCTAATAATGCTATATCCTTTTTAAGATACGGCGACCAGAAATGCACACAATATTCAAGGTGCGGTCTCACCATGGAATGATATAGAGGCATTATAATATCTTTTGTTTTATTTTCCATTCCTTTCCTTATGATACCTAGCATTCTATTTGCTCTCTTGGCCGCCGCTGCACACTGGGCCGATGGTTTTAACATGTTATCCACAATGACGCCTAAATCTTTTTTCTGGGTGGTGGTTCCTAATGTGGAACCTTGTATCGTGTAACCGTAGTTTGGGTTGTTCTTCCCTAGGTCCATAACTTTGCACTTGTCCACATTAAATTTCATCTGCCATTTTGATGCCCAGTCTTCCAATTTATCAAGATCCCCTTGCAATTTTCCACAATCCTCTTGGGTTTTAACAACCTTAAATAGTTTTGTGTCATCTGCAAATTTGATAACCTCACTCGTTATTACCCTTTCCAGGTCATTTATGAATATGTCAAAGAGCAGCGGACCCAGCACACTGGGGTACACTACTATTCACCTTTCTTCATTGGGAAAATTGGCCATTTAGCCCTGCTTTCTATCTTTTAACCAGTTCCTGATCCACAATAGTATACTGCCTCCTATCCCATGACTCTTTAGTTTTGCCAAAAGTCTCTGATGAGGGACCTTGTCAAAGGCTTTCTGAAAGTCCAGATACACTATATTAACCGACTCACCTTTGTCCACCTGTTTATTCACACCTTCAGAAAAACATAACAGACAAGACAAGATCTTCCTTGTCTAAAGCCATGTTGGCTGTCTCCCATTAGGCCATGACTATCTACATGCTGAGTAATTTTGTTCTTCATGATGGCCTGTGACGCTATATCCCTGCCCCTGTCCTACATTCACCTTCAATGTTGTTGCTGTGTTTCTCCCTCTTTCCTTTTGTTACCATCTTTGTCCCCCGACTGGTCGCTGTTTCTATCCCTTTTCTTTTGATTTTATGGCGTTCCTTTTCTGGCTCTTTTTCGCAGCCCTCTCCTTTTAATCAATTTTATGTATTGTGAACCGCCCAGATGCTAACTGTATTGGGTTGTATATAAAGTTTTAATAAACATAAACATAAACATGATGGTTTCTACCATTTTTCCTGGTACTGACGTCAGGCTCACCGGTCTGTAGTTTCCTGGATCACCCCTGGAACGCTTTTTAAAAATTGGCGTTACATTGGCGATCCTCCAATCTTCAGGTATTACAGATGATTTTAATGAAAATTCACAGATTACTAATAATAGCAGGTCTGCAATCTCATATTTCGGTTCTTTCAGCACCCTTGGATGTATACCATCCGGCCCAGGTGATTTGCTACTCTTCAGTTTATCTAATGGTTGTAATATATCTTCCCGATGTATCGATATTTCCTTCAATTCTTCCTCACCTTTAAATACCACTTCAGTCATGGGTAACATCCCTACATCTTCCTCAGTAAAGACCGAGGCAAAGAATTCATTCAGTCTCTCCGCTATCACCTTGTCGCCTCTTAGTGCCCCTTTAACCCCTCTATCATCTAATGGACCTAATGACTCTCTCACAGGTTTTTTGCTATGAATGTACTTGAAAAAGTCTTTATTTCGTGTTTTTGCTTCTGCAGCAAGCTTCTTCTCATATTCTCCCTTTGCCTGCCTTATCAATGCCTTGCATTTGACTTGCCAGTGCTTGTGCTGTTTCCAGGTTTCGTCGTTTGGCTCTTTTTTCCATTTCCTGAAAGATGCTTGAACAGAATACCTCAGCTCAGTTACACATGCAGAACATAGACCATCAACAAACAAAGAACAAAGGATCACAATTTAGAGATAGGAAGACAATAATTAAATTGGGAACCACAAAAACTAAACTTAGAATGTACAACAACACTGGAGAAATAAAACTATAAATTAATTTCTTCTTGTACTAAACAAAAACCCAAAGACGTTAGCGATATACATTTCCCAGAGCTGACATAGTCCAGTTAATAAATTCAAAATAAGAAAGTATTTTTCTGTCTTTTGTTTGGGCATTTTAGTTTTCAGTTGCAATTGCTCCAGTCACTTTCTTCTGGTTTCTTCATGTCTTCTGCTAGCTGTTCATTTGTCTTTTCTTCTCTCTTCTAGATTTTTTCCATTCTCTCTTTATATCTGCTTTACCATACTGATCTTTCCCCTTTTGCTCCATTTCTTTCTTTATTCCTTTATCATCCACTCAAATTTCACCCTTCTATCCTCAATCCCTACTTACTCTCCCAATACCCAGCCAAACAAAGATTTTTCTTCCCTGCCACACAAAATATCTTTTCCCCTCTCCATCCTCATTCCTCCAGCCCTATCCCCTAACATCAGCTTCCTTCTAGTTCCAGCCCCACCCAGCATCTGCTCCCTTCTAGTCCCATTCTCCCATGCCCCCGCATCATCCCATTTCCAGTCCTAGTCCCCCATCAGCTCATTTGCAGTCCAAGCTTCCCCATCAGTCCATTTCCAATACTAGCCCCCCATCAGCCCATTTCCAGTCCAAGCTCCCCTCATCAGCCCATTTCCAGTCCTATCCTAGCCCCCCCGTCAGCCCATTTCCAGTCCAAGCCCCCCCCCATCAGCCCATTTCCAATCCTAGACCCCCATCGGCCATTTCCAGTCCTATCCTAGCCGCTCATCAGCCCATTTCCAATCCTAGTCCCCCATCAGCCCATTTCCAGTCATGGCCCCCATCAGCTCATTTCCAGTCCAAGCTCCCCCACATCAGTCATTTCCAATCCTATTCCAGCCCCCCATCAGCCCATTTCCAGTCCAAGCTCCCCCCATCAACCCATTTCCAGTCCAAGCTCCCACCATCAGCCATTTTCAGTCCTATCCTAGCCCCTCATCAGCCCATTTGCAGTCCAAGCCCCCCCATCAGCCCAGTTCCAATCCTAGCCCTCCCATCAGCTATTTCCAGTCCTATTCTAGCCCCCCATCAGCCCATTTCCAATTCTAGCCCCCCATCGGCCATTTCCAGTCCTATCCCAGACCCCCTCCCCCAAAGAACCCCACCCCTGTCTAAGCGGTCTCAGAGGGAGCTGGGAAAGCCCTCCTGAGGCCTTGGCTCACCTCTGCACAGCCGCCAGTGTGAAGAGCGGCATTTTCCCTCACAATGGCAGCTGTGTTCTAGTGAAGCATGCTGAATGATGGGAAAGGTTAAAGGGCATTTCCCGGCACTTGCACGCTTCACAAGAACACAACTGCTAGCGTGAGGGAAAACACCGCTCTTCATGCTGGCGGCTGTGCAGAGGAGAGCCGGGGCCTTGGGCGGGCTTCCCCAGCTCCCTCTGAAGCCGGCATTTCAAAGAGCACCACCATGTGAGAATGACGTTCGCGCGGGGCCCTCTGAAGCATGGGGCCCTATGTGAACAACATTCTTGCACAATGGAAGGGCCAGCCCTGCCTGGAGAGAGGCCTTGTCCCGAGGTGAAGCCTTTTCTGTAGCTGCTGTTTTTGGTCTTTTAATACCAATTTCAAGGGTCACAGTTGATTCTTCTCTGTTGCGTTTGTTTTCTGTCATGGCATAGTTATTAAGTATTGAGGACTTAAAATCAGAAGTCAATATTTAGTAGTTTTATCTGCTGAATATGGGAGCTCTGACAGCATGCTTCTGACTCTGTGTAGCTCCAGGCACCGCCCCCAATCAAACAATTCTTGGACTAAATATATGCCAGTTACACAGTTTCATGAGTGAGATTTTTTGGTTCTGGTTTTAAATTTTCATTGCATTGCATTGCGGTATTTGCAGACCCTGAATTTACCCATAATGCATCAGAATGAGATTCCCAGAAATCCAGGGCTGGCTTAAAATGTCACTCATGGAACTGGGTAACTTGGCAACGCTGATATTGGCTGAATATTCTTTGTGGATATACTAAAAATTAGATCTGTTTATGACCCTTATCTACAATAATATCTTGGCTTGACTTCTGCAATTCTGTCTTTTCCGGTATCACTCGCCCCAATTGCGCCGCCTACAGCTCAAAGAGAACACTGCAGCTAGACTCATCACTCGCTCCACCCATAGAGATCACATCACTCCTCTTCTATTTCATTTACACTGGCTTCCAGTAGAATTTCGTGTACACTTTAAGATACTCACCCTGGTACAGGGGTCGGCAACCCGTGGCTCCGGAGCCGCATGCGGCTCTTTCTCACCTTTGCCGCGGCTCCAGAGCACACTGCCCGCCCGGTATTTATGGCGTTATGGGCTCCCTCCCTTCTTCTGCAGCCGCGGCTCCCTGCCTCTTAGGGAACCGCGGCTGTGCTTTTAAAATCATCTCGGAGCCCTTCCTGTCTTGACGGGCTCCGTGCAGCATTGTCCCGCCTCTAAAGGAAGTTTGGAGGCGGGACAATGCTGCATGGAGCCCGTCAAGACAGGAAGGGCTCCGAGATGATTTTAAAAGCACAGCCGCGGTTCCGTAAGAGGCAGGGAGCCGCGGCTGCAGAAGAAGGGAGGGGAGCTGACATGGAGGGAGGGAGCTGATATGGAGGGAGGGAGGGGGGCTGACATGGAGGGATGGAGGGGGCTGACATGGAGGGAGGGGGGCTGACATGGTGGGAGGTAGCAGATATGGATGGATGGAGGGAGGGGGGCTGACATGGAGGGAGGGGGGCTGACATGGAGGGAGGGAGCAGATATGGATGGATGGAGGGAGGGGGGCTGACATGGAGGGAGGGAGCAGATATGGATGGATGGAGGGAGGGGGGCTGACATGGAGGGAGGGGGGCTGACATGGAGGGAGGGAGCAGATATGGATGGATGGAGGGAGGGGGGCTGACATGGAGGGAAGGGGGCTGACATGGAGGGAGGGAGCTTATTTGGATGGATGGAGGGAGGGGGGCTGACATGGAGGGAGGGAGCTGATATGGATGGAGGGAGGGGGGCTGACATGGAGGGATGGAGGGGGCTGACATGGAGGGAGGGAGCTGATATGGATGGAGGGAGGGGGGCTGACATGGAGGGATGGAGGGGGCTGACATGGAGGGAGGGAGCTGATATGGATGGAGGGAGGGAGGGGGCTGACATGGAGGGATGGAGGGGGCTGACATGGAGGGAGGGAGCTGATATGGATGGAGGGAGGGGGCTGACATGGAGGGATGGAGGGGGCTGACATGGAGGGAGGGAGCTGATATGGATGGAGGGCGGGAGGGGGCTGACATGGAGGGATGGAGCACTGGTAATGGGGTTGAGGGGACGAGCACTGGAAATGAGCTGATTAGGGGAGGCTAGGACTGGTAATGAGCTGATGGGGGGTAGGACTGGTATTGGGCTGATTAGGGGAGGCTAGCACTGGTAATGGGGTTGAGGGGGGATTAGCACTGGAAGGTACTGGGAGTGAGGACTGGAAAGGGGCTGATATTGGGGAGGGTTACTGGGACTGGAAATAGGCTGATGGAAAGAAGTGAAGAAAACGAAAGAAGAGATAAGAAATGGCAGATGGACCATAGACCACAGAAAGAGAGCTAAGAGAAGACAGGAAAGCAGAAGCCTCAGATCGGGACCAGCATGATCAAAGAATAAATTGGTCAGACAACAAAGGTAGAAAAAATAATTTTATTTCATATTAGTGATTTGACTACAAAATCATCATAATTTTGAAATCAAATATTGTTACTTGTTGTTGTGATATTTTCTGGCGTTTTTTTTTTTGGTGTGTGAAGGAAGAGGGGTAGTCTTATACGGCGAGTATAGGCCAAACACCTATATTTTAACAGGAAAAGTAGGGGGTCGTATATAGCATTAAGGTAAGAAACAATATATGCAGTGTTAGATTTGTTTTAAATGTCGCAATGGTTTTGCGGCTCCCAGTTTTTTTTTCCCTTCGGAAACGGGTCCAAGTGGCTCTTTACGTCTTAAAGGTTGCAGACCCCTGCCCTGGTACACCGAGTTATCCACACGCATACACCACAGTATCTCACTGATCTCCAATTCTACGTTCCCACGCGCAACCTCCGTTCCCTTCATATCAACCGTCTTCATCTCCCTTCCCCTTCACGTGCACATCTCCGGTCCATGCGCCACTCTGCTTTTTTCTTCCACAGTCCTGCTCCTTGGAGCTCCCTGCCCACTCCTCTCCGTCTGGAACAGAATTATCCCACCTTCAAATCCCTCCTGAAAACTCATCTGTTCACCATTGCCGACAACCTCTCAGAAACACACAATTGACCTGGTTTATCTTCGTTTGTCTGACCTCCTCCTTATGTCTTGTCTCGGCTTCTCCTGCCGTTTCTTCTTTCCTGTCACAGTTGTAGTTCCTTTCCTTTTCTATGGCTTCAAGCTGTCCTGTAAATGTTTCTAACTAATGTAAACTGCCCTGATGTCATAAAGGGCGGTATATCAAATGTAAATAAACTGAAACTGAACTCTTATGACTGGAGCTGAAGTTCCCTGAGTCTGCAGTAGCTAATTAGCTGTCTGTATGTGTATTCCCATTCAGTATTTGTATATTCCGCAGTTGCCAAGTTACCCAGTTCCAGGCGTGAGATTTTAAGCCAGTCCAGGATTTCTGACAAGCTCATTCTGATGTATCATGGGACCCACAGCACTGATTCCAAGGGGTAAAATCAGGGACTCCAGATACCATGCTGCATTGCAAGGCAAAATTAAAACCAGAACTGGTGAAAAATCTCACTCCTGGAACTGGGGAACTTGGCAACTCTGATTCCAGTTCAATATCCTCTTCCTCTCTGATCTGTCTCCATTCAGCATGTCTGCTCCTCTCTCTACCTACCTCTTTCAGTACTTACGGCTCCTTAGGTCTCTCTGTCTAGCTGTCCGTCAGTCTGCAGTTTTCTGATAATTGATTGATCTGCCTCTAATACAGTCCACTCCTCTTCTTTGCAGTTCATACTGCTGCCTGATGAAATTAATGTGTGGGCCTCTTGCTGGCGGGTGTTTCCCAGGCTCGGTGGGGTTACTCAGCGAACAACAGACATGTGGCTCACTAATCAGTGACCTGACAGAGGAACAGCTGCAGAGAACGTGGTACAATGGAGGCTCTCATACCCAGATGTGAGAGAGATCTAGAAATGCGAGATTCCTTAATTGATGTTGTAAATTTATTACAATCCCATCATGACGCCTGGCATGATCTGCCTCAGCGACTGCTATTCAGTTTTGCTTTGGATGAATAAACCCCACAGTGCTACATGGTTTCTGCTGCTTGTCGTCAGTTCTTGTCCCCCCCCCTGTGTAATTTAGCATTGCTAGTGTATATATAAGTACAGTGCTCAGTGCATGCACATACAGCACATGCCACAACAAATTGTGCCCAAAACACAGGATTGAAACTTCAACACAACGATGCAAGCAGAGGGCGTGAAATATAAAATGCTCAAAGTGTGGCAAATATAAATGAGCAAAACAGAGCACCTGCCACTGTCAACTAGAATGCCAGACACCCCATGTGAAAGCGGTTTCAGGCACACATGAGCTGCCACGCTGTGAAAAGATCAGAACAATATCCCATAAATAAAAACAGCCCTTCAAAATATGTTTGGCGGACACTCATGTATCAGACTGCTCATGCCAAGCTGTCTTAATCGAGTCCATTTTAATTTTTTTTTAAATCATGATCTAGCAAAGTCCTTTCTAAAATTATCAGTGTTAATATTCCAACATCGCTACCGACACAATGTCACGTTTCGAACTTTCAATCTGTTAAGCTCCGCATCAGGGTCAGCATTGATATACTCATCTGAAAAGAGATCTCATATTCTCTTCCTGCTTCCAAAAGTGCCTGGACTGTCTCCGTCTTATTTGCAACATGGCCACAACGTTTTTTTCAAGCTCTCAACACCCACCCAATATAGAAACCTTAAAGGACCAGTCGTCGGCATCTTCATAGTAAAATATGCCAGTCCACCTGCTGATTTAAACCTCCAGGATGTACTATACTTAAAGTAGATATCCAGAATAGCTCTCTCCGGGATAGTGGGCTTGATGGGCCGTTGTCTGACCCAGTATGGTATAACTTATGTTCTTTTGTTCTTATGATGGGATCTAGTTCAGCCTGAAAGACACAAAAGAAAAAAAAAGAACATTAAGGTCATGACCTAGACAAGATCACTTCATACTGCAAAGGCATTATTATAGTTTACGTCTCACAGCATATATTAGACCCATGAAGAGCAAGAACCCTAAACGTCTTATACAGTGATATGCAACACTCCAGTGGTATCGCCCTACTAGTTGAGGAAGGGAGGCAGCTTCGGGGGCGAGTGACCCTATTCCAGTCAACATATCCGACAGGCAATGGGCAGTGACACTTTACTCCTGCAGTTTTATGCTGTGCAATCTCATATTTGGGGTGATGTATTGAGAACTCCTTAAATGAACCATGACTATGTATGTATGTGTTCACACGGCACAACTTAAAGACATCTTTGCTCATTTATCACACTGAAGAACAGACTGTCTGAAGGAGATGGAAGAAAGGGTGGCAGCAGTTAGTCTTCTGGCTCTATCCACAAAAGAAGAGCGGGACCTAGGCGTGATTGTGTCTGTTGATCTTAACGTAGCTAAACAGGTAGAAAAGGCGACGGCAAAAGCTAGAAGGATGCTTTGGTGCATAGGGAAAGGAATGGTCAGCAGAAGAAAGGAGGTGATAGTGCTTCTGTATAAGTCTTTGGTGTGACCTCATTTGGAGTATTGTGTGCAGTTCTGGATACCGCACACAAGGGTGTAAACAGGTTGGAGTTGGTGCAGAGGGTGGCTACTAAAATGGTTAGTGGTCTTTGTTATAAAGCATATGAGGACAGACTTAAGGATCTTAATATGTATACTTTAGATTAGAGGAAAGGCGGGATAGAGGTGATATGATTGAGATGTTTAAATACCTCCATGGCATAAATGCACAGGAGGAGAACCTCTTTCAATTGAAAGCAAATTCTGCTATGAAGGGACATGGGATGAGGGTGAAAGGGGATAGATTCAGGCGTGATATGCGGAAATATTTCTTTACGGAAAGAGTGGTAGATGCGTAGAATAGTCTCCCAGTGGAGATGGTAGAGATGAGGACAGTATCTGAATTCAAAAAAGCATGGGACAAACACAGAGGATCTCTAAAGGAAAAAAGGGGACTGTTGTAGTGGTTGATATGGAAGGACAGACTAGATAGGCCTTGTGGTCTTTTTCTGCCGTCATGTTTCTATGTTTCTAAAAAAAAGAGAAGTGAGAAGGACTTGCTCTCATGTAATCCACTTTCCCAAAGTGGGTGATGGTGGTGATATGCCCTGGGTTTTCCTTGAGTGGCATATATGAAGACAGAGTCTTCTGGCCTAGGACAGATTTGGTGGATAGACACTATCTGAAGTCCTGCAGGGTAAGTGGCTCTTCTATGGGACATGTTCCACTGCTCCTATCCTTGCTGTCCTGTGCAGCTGTGCTGAATACTGTTATAAGATCCTGGGCCATAAAAGTATTGCAGGTGTGAATTATTGAATATATATGTTTATTAAAATTTGATATACCACCTTTCAACAAAATTAGCAGGGTGGTTCACAATAAAAAAGAAAGTAAAAGAAAACCAGGGGGGAAAGAGAGCATGTTGCGAGCAGTGGCATAAAAACCTCTCTAGCAGCTTTCGCAATGCAGGGGGACCCAGCCTAGAAGAGGGCCCACTTGGCCCAGTGACCCCTACGCTGCAGTGACAGAAGCAGAGTGTGGCAAACATTATACGCACTTTAAAGAAAGTTTGCTATGCCACCTCCTGCTGCCTGTCTGCCTCTGAAGCACTTCTGCAGGAGCTAAAGGTCCATAACAGCATCTTCCACTGCGGGGCTGAAGTCTCATGCTGCCCAAGACTTCAGCCCAGCAGTGGAATCTGCTTCTCTGGCTGCTGCAGAGAGGTGTGAGTTAAATACACATATAGGTGGGTTTGGACAAGTTCCTGGACAAAGTCAATAGACAGTTATTAAGGCAGACCTGGGAAAGCCATGAGCAGCAGGGAATCATCCAGCTACCTTCTGGGACCTGGGAAAACCATGAGCAGCAGGGAATCATCCAGCTACCTTCCGGGACCTGGGAAAGCCATGAGCAGCAGGGAATCATCCAGCTACCTTCTGGGACCTGGGAAAGCCATGAGCAGCAGGGAATCATCCAGCTACCTTCTGGGACCTGGGAAAGCCATGAGCAGCAGGGAATCATCCAGCTACCTTCTGGGATCTGGGAAAGCCATGAGCAGCAGGGAATTATCCATCTACCTTCTGGGACCTGGGAAAGCCATGAGCAGCAGGGAATCATCCAGCTACCTTCCGGGACCTGGGAAAGCCATGAGCAGCATGGAATCATCCAGCTACCTTCTGGGACCTGGGAAAGCCATGAGCAGCATGGAAACAGTCAGCTACCTTCTGGGACCTGGGAAAGCCATGAGCAGCATGGAATCATCCAGCTACCTTCTGGGACCTGGGAAAGCCATGAGCAGCATGGAATCATCCAGCTACCTTCCGGGACCTGGGAAAGCCATGAGCAGCATGGAATCATCCAGCTACCTTCTGGGACCTGGGAAAGCCATGAGCAGCATGGAATCATCCAGCTACCTTCCGGGACCTGGGAAAGCCATGAGCAGCAGGGAATCATCCAGCTACCTTCTGGGACCTGGGAAAGCCATGAGCAGCAGGGAATCATCCAGCTACCTTCCGGGACCTGGGAAAGCCATGAGCAGCATGGAATCATCCAGATACCTTCTGGGACCTGGGAAAGCCATGAGCAGCAGGGAATCATCCAGCTACCTTCCGGGACCTGGGAAAGCCATGAGCAGCATGGAATCATCCAGCTACCTTCTGGGATCTGGGAAAGCCATGAGCAGTATGGAATCATCCAGCTACCTTCTGGGACCTGGGAAATCAATGAGCAGCATGGAATCATCCAGCTACCTTCTGGGACCTGGGAAAGCCATGAGCAGCATGGAATCATCCAGCTACCTTCCGGGACCTGGGAAAGCCATGAGCAGCAGGGAATCATCCAGCTATCTTCTGGGACCTGGGAAAGCCATGAGCAGCATGGAATCATCCAGCTACCTTCCGGGACCTGGGAAAGCCATGAGCAGCAGGGAATCATCCAGCTATCTTCTGGGACCTGGGAAAGCCATGAGCAGCATGGAATCATCCAGCTACCTTCCGGGACCTGGGAAAGCCATGTGCAGCATGGAATCATCCAGCTATCTTCTGGGACCTGGGAAAGCCATGAGCAGCATGGAATCATCCAGCTACCTTCCAGGACCTGGGAAAGCCATGAGCAGCAGGGAATCATCCAGCTATCTTCTGGGACCTGGGAAAGCCATGAGCAGCAGGGAATCATCCAGCTACCTTCTGGGACCTGGGAAAGCCATGAGCAGCAGGGAATAATCCAGCTACCTTCTGGGGCCTGGGAAAGCCATGAGCAGAATGGAATCATCCGGCTACCTTCCGGGACCTGGGAAAGCCATGAGCAGCAGGGAATAATCCAGCTACCTTCTGGGGCCTGGGAAAGCCATGAGCAGCATGGAATCATCCAGCTACCTTCCGGGACCTGGGAAAGCCATGAGCAGCAGGGAATCATCCAGCTACCTTCTGGGATCCCGCCAGGTACTTGTGACCTGGATTGGCCATTGTTGGAAACAGGACACTGGGCTTGATGGGCCTTTGGTCTGACCTAGTATGGCAATTCTCATGTTCTTACATACCTAAAGAGGAAGAATCTGAACTGGTTAAACTGGACGGGCTAATTTGTTCATTTTCTGTAGTCAGTATGTCACTATGCTTTGAACCTTCCTAAGATACCTTGCTGCATATCTATTGGTCCAATATAGCCATGTGGGCTATATTGGACCAATAGATATGCAGTAATGCATTACATTGCATTTTATGCAATGTGACCTGAGGCAATGCAGGTCACATTGCATAAAATAAGAGCTACCTATGTTATATCCACCTCACGTGGTCTTAGACTTTATTGCATTGGCTCCCTATATGTGTTTTGCTGTTGCTTTTCTCCCATGGACCAGGCCACCATCAGCATTTAAGAGGATATTTAAATGAAAGACTGAGCTGACTGAAGTGTGGGCAAGGTTTCATTGATTTCTTAACCGTAGAAAGTAGTGATGTTAGCCTGTGTGCATGCTCAGTGCACTTCCTCCACCCAGGTCTGGATTTAGGCATCGGAAACATAAGCAACTGCCTAGAGTACAGGCTTTTGAAGGCACAAACTACTTGAGGTAAACAGAAACCTGATCCCATTTACATCAGCACCATTTCTAAGATCTGTATGGGAGAAACCTCTGCTTGTCACTGGTCCTGCCTATGGGCGCCCAGACCTTTAATATGGCCCTGCCTCCATCCGGTTTCAGTAGGATGTCCACCTCACTTGGATCAACCCGAAGAGCTCGATTCAGTTCTGCTTTTGTCCCACTGTGATACTTGACCCTCGTACTTCTGTTTTCCCTAAGAAAATTAAGACTACATCTCCCTGCATGCAATGGGATAAACTCTATGATGCAAGAGGGTAAACAGGGACTGACTCAGTCTCATTTATAGCACTGAGTTCACTACTCAATGCAGGGTCTACTTGCTCCTCACCTATGCCACCACCCTGATGACCAGCTATCATCCTACATTCATCCACTGCACCAGCCTCGTAAGCTTTTGGGGACACAAAATCCCCTTACACAGGTTATACTTAACAAATTTCACCCACCAACTACACACCACATGGATCTGTGTATTTTTTCTTTCATGGGAAACCCTCTCATATACAGCCACGTACAAAGAGGTTGGGATGAAAGCCCTGTAAGTGTGTGCTTGTGACATCATAGAACCGTCAACCTTCTTTCTTTGTGAACTGAATAGCTGCACAAAGAGATACTGTGAGACGGATGTAGTAAAGTGCGCAAGGTTTTGCGCACAGGTTAGCTCAGTTTGTGAGCTATCAGAGCAGCAAGGAGTTCTGCACACAAGCAAACTGTGCGCAAAGCCTTGAACAGACAGTAGCGCACAGCACATTCAATCCATGGTAATGAACCCCACTAGAAATCTGTCTATCTTCAATCTCCTCATGGCTCGCCTCCAACTATCTAGTGCTCAATATTGCTAAGACCGCTGCAATCTGGTTCCCCCACAGCTCCCACACTCCGTCACTTACTCCCTCTTTTTCAGGCACCCATATCTCTCTAGTCTCCAAACTCCGCTACCTTGGTGTCATTCTCGACAGCAACCTTACCTTCCATGATCACATCTCCCACATTTCTCGGCGCTCTTTCTTCTGCCTCCGACAAATTCGGGCCATTCGACCATTCTTATCCTCTCAAGCCCTCACTACCCTTCTACTTTCCCTGGTCATCACTAGATTGGATTTTTGTAACACCATCTATGCTGGTATCCCCCAATATCAACGGCACCGACTACAGCTAATACAGAATACAGCCGCTCGGATGATATTACACGCCTCCCCTCGTGATCATATTACCCCGCTGTTGCAACATCTCCACTGGTTACCACTGGAATTCCGGATTTCTTTCAAGACCCTTACATTAGTACATCGCGCCATCTATCGTTTCCGACCTCAGTACCTCTCCGATTTACTAACCTTCCATACTCCCACTCGCAGCCTCCGGTCCATCCATGTCAACCGTCTTCACCTCCCAGCTCCCTCCAAAGCTCACTTACAATCCACCCGGAAATCAGCCTTTTTCTATTGGGCCCCTCCCTCTGGAACTCCCTTCCCACTTCCCTCCGATTAGAAGAATCCTACCCCAAATTTCGTTCCCTTCTTAAAACCCATCTTTTCTCTTTAGCTTTTAATGTTTCTCTATAAATTTCCTCTGACCCCCCTCTTCTCTCCCGATTGCTGTCCTTTCCTCTTGTCTCCTGTACCTCTCAGACTATTGTAACTTCCTTTTCCTTTTCTATTTCAAATTTATTTTGTACTGTAAACCGCCCCGATGTCATGGGGGGGGCGGTATATCAAATGTAAATAAACAATAAACAATAATGAAGCAATTAGCCGTTCAGGGCAAATGCAGAGAAGTGCACAGAAGACTAGAAGGCTGAGCTCAACACTGGGGTTTTAAGGCAAGGTCTGAGGGGGCATAAAGGATTAACTCAGAGGTCTGCGGTCAGAGCTGCTGAGGAATTCATGCCTCTTTCTTCTCTGTCTTGAGTGCACAGTACTGAAAGCTATATGTGACTTTGCAGAAGGAAGTGGAGAAAAGGACGCAGAGGAAGTGTGCGGGAACAATGTTATGCGCATGTGCTAGAAATGCTATCTGGGGCACGCAAATGCAATATGTGCCTTTGAGTCAATGCTGATGCCTGGCGACCCAGCAGCTCCTGGGTTTTCTTGGTAGTGTAACCAGAGGTAGCTTGCCAGACCTTTCTTCTGAGGCAATGGAGGGTTAAGTGACTTGCCCAAGGTCACAAGGAGTGCTAGTGAGAAATGAACCCTGTTTGCTTGGTTACCAAACCAGTGCTCTAACCACTAGGCTACTCATTCACAATCAACAATGTTATTCCACACAGAATTTCTGGACAGAATAGTATTAGGGCTTATGAACTGATTGCTGTTTATAAATACAGATACTATTCTGCGTAGAACTTGTGCCCAGAGGAATATAGCTGTTTATGTGCCAGGTAGTATTCCAGCACAGGCACACAAGTACCAAACAGTTTTCTTTGGTGCGCAAGATATAGGTGCTGCTTATGCAAACTCCTGTGTGCGTACGTTTGGCTTTCTCTTCTTGCCTTGTGCAGACTTTTTGCATACAACTTATTTGCATGCTGTTTGCTTACAGTGTTACACTTGCATTAGGAAATCCTGTACTGAGCTTCTGCATTGGCCCCACAGTCAGGCGGGCGCTGGTCTTCAGGAAGGAATGCCAGGGGTGTGCTGTTGGCACCAGCCTGAGAGTTGAAATTTGTCAGAGTTTCCCACACTGTCAGCCTGTCCAGTGCATTCAAACAGTTAACAAAGGAAGTGTGCCGTGCTATAGGCCTCATTAGTCACGGGGCTTTGACTGTGTTCAGTGTTAAGCTGAAACCGATTCTCTGTGTAGACCATCTGGACTGCAATTTTTTCCCGCCTAGAGTGAAAAGTGCCTCTGGGGTGATCTCAGAAGCTGAGAATTTGGGAGGGGAGTGGAAAAGAAAAACACATGTAGGTGAAGAAATTGGGTGCAAACAACAACAAAATTGAACCAGCATCGGAACTACCGCGTCTTTGAAACTTCAGTTTAAGTAATCATAACCAGGAAGGAAAATCATTCAAAGCACAAAGATATCTAGCATTTCCTTTTCTAAGCTCACCTTTCCAAATGATGCTCAAGGTGGCTTACAGGTACAAGTCCCTTCTCCAAAGAGCTTACTCCTAGACATTACCAACATGTTGCTTGAACATGTTACATTTTTATGACTTACATGGAACTATATATAACCTTGTTTGTGACATTTTCCAGCATTTTGAGAATGTGTCCTCCGCCGAGCAGTGAACTAAGATCAGTAACTGAGTCACATAAGATGAAGAACAGCTCTGAACAAGTTAATTAGCTCCCTTTTGATAGTTTTTTTTTTTCATGATTTTTACCTCGCTGTAGTTTTAGCCTAGACACAATGCAGGGATATTCAAAGGCATTTCCATGGTTTGCAGATCCGCAAACCGTGTGAATGCCGGTCAACGGGCTATTCAGCGGCACTAACGCAGTGCCATTGCTACAAGTCTCGATGCTACGCGGTTGATATCAGGGCATGTTGTGGGCATTCTGGGGCAGACGAGAGGCGGCATCTGTTGCTAACCGGGCAATGGCGATATTGAACTGCTGCCCGGTTAGCGACCCACGGTAAACTCGGGCACAGCAAATGCTGGCCTAACTCAATACTGTGGCTGCCTACAATTTTCTCAGATAGTCACTATCCCTACCCACAACAAGGGAAGAACTTTGGACCTCATATTGATCCTTACCTCCACTGTAAGCAGCACCGGCCTCATAAAAGCTTCCATCTCCATATCTCCAGTCCCCTGGTCTGATCACCATTTAATTATCTTTGAACTTATTCAACAAAAACAGCTAGACAACAGACAGAGTCTTGCACCTCTAACCACAGGTTCCTCCCATTTGACAGTCAAGACTTCACCCACAAATTAGCTCCGAAGCTAATCTCAAACCTGCCAGATGAACAAATAGACACCTGATGGCAGCATGGAACAACACCATCTCAGATGCTGCTAAAGCTCCATCTACGATCAATAGATGCAAACACACAAATAGCTCCCCATGGTACCCCAACAACTTAAAGGAAAAAAAATCCAAACTGCGCCACCTGGAACACAAATGGAGAACCTCCCAAGACAACAATTTACATGCATTAAACCTACAAGAGCTGAATAAATATCGTGACCTCACCAACAAAGCTAAGAGACAGCACCACACAAACCTCATCAAAACTGCCATCAACAAGCCCAGGAAGTTATTTGACATCGTCAACTTGCTCATAAAGAACCCCGCAATACCTCATACCAAACCTGCACTAGACTCACACAGCATGACTCAACACCTTCAAGCTAAGTGCATCAACCTTAGTCACCCCCAATTCAAGTCTCCCTCACAGTGGATCAGCTTAGACCAATTTGAACAATTTCAACATAGTCAGCCATGAGCATATTGACTCCATACTCTCAGCTATAAACACAGCCACCTCCCCCTTGACCCATGCCCATTGTCTTGGATCAAGATGGTAAAAGCAAGATGACTAACAGCTCCTTATCACAAGGGACTTCCCCCCCCCCCACCACTCAAGCAATCCATCATCTGTCCTATACTGAAGAAACCAAACCTAGACGCTGCTTGTCCGACATCATATAGACCAATCTCTAGTATCCCATTTGTTGCCAAAATCATTGAAAAGATTGTTCAACAGCAGCTTCAAGATCACTTAGACACATTCCTCTCGACATTCACCAGCATGGCTTCTGCCCCCTCATAGTGTAGAAACCTTCCTGACCTCCCTTCTCAACACCCTGATCAAGAGCACAGAAATCATGACATCATCCTCTGCTTTTGACTTCGTCTCCCACCAGCTTATTTGACAGGCTCTACAAAATTGGGATACAAGGAACTCCTTTAAAATGGTTCCACTCCTACTTGTCAAACTGCATACAGCAGGTCAAAATTGGCACTCTAACTTCTGCACCTTTCACCGTTGGTCAAGGCATACCACAGGGATCTGCTCTCTCTTCTACTCTTTCCAACATCTACATACAATCACTCTGCGACATTATCAAGAACTTAGGAATCAATTACCTCATCTATGCAG
This sequence comes from Ichthyophis bannanicus, assembly GCA_033557465.1. Classification (NCBI taxonomy): domain Eukaryota; kingdom Metazoa; phylum Chordata; class Amphibia; order Gymnophiona; family Ichthyophiidae; genus Ichthyophis; species Ichthyophis bannanicus. The sequence continues at coordinate 79,044,866 of CM066042.1, forward strand.
ATGACATAATGATATTTACTCCTTTCTCAACCACAGCTCCTGACTACACCAAAGTCTCAAACTGTTTCGCTGCAATTAATCTCTTGCTCAAAGAACACTACCTCATGATTAACCATAGCAAATCAGAAATACTTCACATTACAAGAGACAAGAATTTCAAACCGCCAACCACAATCATGATAACCAATAACCAACTCAATGTGATACCCAGATCAACTATTTGGGTAACATTCGACCAAGAACTCAACTTCCAGCCTCAAATAAGCCACGTTAGCAATGTATTTCAAGCTCTGCACGCTAAAGAATTTATGCAAAATCCTCTCCCTCCCAGACTTCCACACTGTGTTTCAAGCCGTATTGCAACTTCATCTATCACGGACTTCCTAAGAGAACATTATATCCCCTTCAACTTGTGCAGAACACCGTAGCAAGAATCATACTGGCAGAATCCCAACAAACTCACATCACCCCTCTTCTTAAAAAACTTCACTGGCTAGCCATCACAAGAAGGATCAAATACAAGATCCTGCTCACCATTCATAAAATCATAACCCGGCAATCAGCAGACAGCCTCATTCCATTATTAGCGACCAATAATTACACCAGTCCCAGGAGAAAAACCACAGCAAACACTCTGGAAATCCCCACAGACAAACCCTCAAGACGTCAAAGAGCCAATAGCAGAGCCTTTGCTCTATACGCTCCTACTCTCTGGAACTCTGTCACCTGAACCCAGAGGCATTCAGCTCACCAGCTCACTGTAAACACCTAAAGACTCTGCTTTTCCTAGAACATTATGAACCAAGCGCAGATTAGAGAACAGTGCTCACAGGACTGTGCAACTCACACTACGTTCCTGGAAATAGCTTTAACTTTAATTTGTTGACGTTCAACAATTCTTTACATTAAGATCCTTATAATGTGCACTTTACTGTTCTAGCTACATTATTCTTGCACTGAGCTATCTGTAAACCATCTTGACTAGTAGAAAGACGGTATAAAGAAGATGTTAAATAAATTAAATTAAATTAAAAAAAAAAATATAACTGTTTTCATGACAATAATTTGGATTAATGTTTTAACTGTGACTATGTGGGATGATGCCACTAATTTTATTTTTTCCATTCCCTTATTACTTATATACTGCTTTACAGGTACCAGTGTGGTGTAGAACATGAATTCACCATGAAACATGCAATCGTAAGAATACGTTAAAAAGCCCACATCATAATCCCCCCAAAAGATGTATAAATCATTTTCCTGCCTACAACCCAACCCCCCCACCCCAAGTATAGCACTGCACAGCGCCATGCCTAGCCCTGTGCAAGTGGTGCAGCTGCACAGGGCGCAAAAAAAAAAAAAAAAAGGTGCATTTGAGGTTGCCGGCCTTGGCTCCCCCCCCCCCCCCAGACTGCCTGCCCATATCCCACTGCTGCCACTGATTTTCATGTACCCTTGGCAGCAGCGGAGCGGACCTCCAATTAGAAAAATAAAGTGGGTCTTTCTGACTCCGCGCTTGCAAGCTGGCCTAATCCCTCCCTCCTCTGATGTAATACTCATTTCAGAGGAGGGAGGGAGGGACCAGAGCAGCATGCAAGCGCGGAATTGGAAAGACCCGTATGTTTTTTTTCAATTAGAGGTCTGCACCACTGCTGCAAAGGGACATGATAAGCAGCGGCCATGGTGGGGCATGGGCAGGCCGCGTGGAGGGGGAGGGGAGAGCTGGCTGGACAAGGAGGTGTTGGGTAAGATGGGGAGATGCTGGGCGCATTTATGGCTTGGTACGGCCCTGGCGCTGGTATCTAACGTTCAGGGGAAAGCAGTAAAGTGAAATGAGTCTATTAGCAGACCCTTTCCACTTTAAAAAAATATAGTACAATAGATTATCTGGTCTTTGCAAATCTTGCTTATTCTGAAGGAAGGCAGCAAGGACACCTTAGCAAAAAGTAACAGATAAAACCCCCCAATAAGTCAGTTACAAACGTAGGTGCTAAACAATCAGTCATCAATTGCATTCACTTTACTAAAATGACTTCATTCGTAAGCAAAACCCTGTTGAATAAGTTCCAAGGGGCGATTTTCAAAGCCAATGACACTCAATGGGATATTCAGCTGTCCTACCATGGCTGGTGCCGCTGAATATCCCTGGGTGATACCAATGGGGGCTAGCGCCGGGTCTTCTGGAGGCAGATACCCAGGGATAACCAACTAGGGGTGATACTCAGCCAGCCCGGTAGCTGCAGCACTCTCTGGCCCCAACATTGAATATCCAGGTTCAGAGTTCGGCGACGACAGCTATGCACTTTACAAGCACTAGCCACTGCCACTGAGCTTCTCCCTTAATGTATTAATAACTGCAACAGATGAAGTTATCCAAAAACAAAAAGAAGACCGAAGAATGAGTTTAATGGTTCAAATCTCTGACCAGCTGTAGAAAGCATCTGATATCGGATTCGTTTATTTTTGTGATAGGTCTTGTTTCAGAGATTGGTTATTAAAAGAAACATAAAAGTGTTGTTAAAAACAATCAATAAACAAACACACACATTTCCCAAGTGTATCTTTTTCTAAGGCACAGTCTCTGGTGATGTAATTTTTAAGTGCATATTTAAGTTGAATGTAAGCTTCCATCTAAAGCTCTCCAGGTTGTGACTGTCAGCTATTTCACACAGCTGTTCCCCAGCTGTGTAGTTGATCCCCTACATCTAAGCGTCTATATACACCTTTGGTGCTTTCCCAGCGTCTTATGTATCATTCTCAATGGCTTAGGCATGTAACTCCACACTCCACCTGTTCCTTAACAGAGAGAGGGCCAGCGTCGCCTCTAGTAATTGAAGCTTCCAGTATTGTTTTGGAAATCTCATCCATTGGAAGTCGAGTGTGGGAAAGTGTAATAACCTGAGGACTCACAGACACTGCCGCTGACAGGGAAGGATAAATAGGAGGAGGGAGTCTTCTCGGCCACTGATTGAAGAACTGAAAGAGGCGCAGATGGACAGCACTTTCCCACTAACAGACATGGCTCCACCAAGTATTATTCTGAGCTCCAGGGACAAGTCACGGGCAACCAAAGAGAAAAGCAGGGTAAGTATTTCTTGGAAGGTTCTTTTATAGAGAGCTGGTTAAAAGAAAAAGTTTATTTTTTAAATCTTTACTTAAACTGTTTATGCAATGTGTACCTTCCAGTCATGGCTGACCCTTGGCCACATGACCAGAAGTAGACTGTCAGGCAATGGAGGGTGTTGAAGCTGTGTCAGCGGAAATTGAAATCTGGTCTCTTGGGTACCAAGCCAGTGCTCTAACTGCTAGGCTATTCCTTAGATAAATACTTGTTTTCCTCTCCGTTTTTGGTGTGAAAGCTTAGAAAACCAATGGTGGAAAAGCTGAGGAGGGATCGGATTAATAAGAGCATTAAAGCACTGCGGACGCTGTTGGGGAAACAAGTGCAGCGGGTGCACCATCCCAACTCCAAGCTGGAGAATGCTGAAGTCTTGGAAATGACAGTGACGTGCCTGAGGGACCAGGAGCTCCTCTATCACAGTAAGCAGCCTTCAGACCTCCTATAGGGCAAGATGGGGGAGCAGAGGTTTAAAGATGTTCAAAGGGCATGGTCATTTTGTGGCATTTCCCTTCCTAAATGACACTCACATAAAAATTATTTTGTGCATTTTGGTGTTTTTGCATGAACTAAGTGGTTGTAGTGAGCGTTAAATTGATTTTCTGTGCGCTTAAATGCAGGAGCATAACAAAATGGGGAAAGCCCCCACAGAACAATAATAGCAAACCGATTGAAATGAAACTGTCTGCCCGTACAGACTCCCAGAGCTTAGTGCGCCTTAGGCTGCGGGAATTCTGGATTTTTCTGTTCCTAAGGCTTTTGACACCAGAGCACTGTGTGCTTTCTTAGGTGACCTAAAGCAGCACTAGTAGCAAATGAATGTCTTCAGCTATTTGACAGCTAGGGGCATATTTACTAAGTGCGCTAGCTGTTACTCTAGGCTTGAACGCATAGTATTGGCCCGTGGTAACAGCGCAGCGATTTTCTACGCTATCTGCAGAGCACACGGTAAATAGGGGAATGAGCAAGATAGAGGCAGCGAGTAGCCACATCTGCAATGTGCAGATACCGCAGGCATCGGCAGTACACGGTCACTGTCAGTTTTGCATACAGCACAGGTGCAGATCACGCCAGCTCAATGGGCGGCATTATTTGCATTCACGGTACTGACAGCCGCACTCTGTGATTTCAGTGCGCCAGCCACTGGGAAAATGCTGTGACCGCCCCCAACAGATAGCGCGCCACCTTTGCAGATAATGCACTGCTATTTGCACTGTGCATTACATGCAAAAGCCTAATGCGCAGTGGCGTAAATTCCGCCCAAGCAGCCACCGCGATGCGGGGGAGGTATGAGCAGGAAAAAGGTCCATATAGCAGCACAGCAAAACTTACATTTGTTTCCGTGCTGCCTCTGTTCCAGACCTGTAATGGGCTGCCGCTGCGGAGCATGGAGGTTCGCCGAAGGAGGCATGCTACTGCAGAACACAGGGGGGGGGGGGGGTGCACTGCTATGGAGAATGGGGGTTTGCCACAGGAGGTGGGCAAGAGGGGGGCCCTCAGCAAAATTTGGCTTGGCGGCCCCTCACTAGAACGTTCACCACTGCGAATGTGGTTTAGTAAATATGCCCCCTAGAGTTACCAACCAGCACTACCGCGTTCTGCTAATGCCACTAACACACGTTATTAGTAACGAAGTCCCATTGAACGCCAGCAGTTAAATCAAGTAAAATATGCTGACCTTTACCAAAATCTCAGGCAGGCACAAAACAACATGAAAAGTACCTAGGTAAAACCTCTCTGAAGCTTAAAATGCACCGGAGAACACCTTTGCACTTTTGCCTAAAAAGAAACCGGTCAGTGCAGTAATGGAAACTTAAACTGCCGTGCAGTTGAATGGCTTGCTTAGGAGTTTCTTTAGACCTTAGTAAGAAAAGAATTCTAGATACTGATATGCTTACAGATGTGTGGATGAGGTCTTATAAATGAATATTAGTACCGTTAGAGGTGAATCAGTGTAACAGGTTTTACGGTTTATGAACCTCGTGTGACATCAATCAGCATAAACGGGGTTTTTGCCTTTTCTTCTTAGCAGCTGCTTTCGATGTAAAGAATCCCCCGCAAGACTACAGTGCAGGCTACAGAAGATGCCTCCAGAAGACCCTCCATTTCCTGGCTGCCTCCAAGCTGGGGAAGGTCACCAGCGCGAAACTATTGAAGCATTTTACCAGGTCGCAGGGCCCAAGCCAGACCTTGAATTACTCTACCAATCATCCACCCCATCAGATCAGCAGCAAGCATCCCAGTGAAAACACCTGCAGGCCAGTCTGGAGACCTTGGTGAAAGGAAATCGGATTTCCTATGGACATCATGAAAGAGCTGGGGGGGGGGGGGGGTTGCGGAGATTCACACATTTCTGCCCTTCAGTGCTCTCTCTTGTGGGAAGTGATTTTTTCACACACATTTCTTCCAGTTTTGCTTCATGTTGAAGTGCTTTCTAGCATTCACCCTTTTAAATGATGTTGCTATACACATTTGTAAAAGTTCCGTCCTTGTTATGAAGCTGTCCAGATTTTTACAGTACTCTGTTAGGGATGTGCCGTCCTAACTTAAAAAAAAAAAAATTGTATTTACCATCCAAAAAGACATAAGAAAACAGTAAGATGTTTCATTTCTACATTTTAGCCCACTCTAAAATGATTTAGATTGCACTAAAATGCAGAAACAAAATGAAAATGTAAAAAGGGAAAAAAAGGCACATGAAAGATTTTCCCATGCATACCTAGGTACCTTTCATACTCTGCCTTTGTGGCTGCCAACAAATTCCCTGACAGGCTGAGCCAGTCCTGGTTTTGCTCCATCACATGCTTGGGAGACGTAGTTCTAGTTTTCTGGGAGAGGGGGAATGTAGGTAAATCAGAAGTGACAAATTTCTGCCTCTAGGGATTCTCAACCCTGTCCTCGGGACCCACCTAGCCAGTCCGGTTTTCAGGATAACCACAATGAATATGTATGAAAGAGATTTGCATACACTGCCTCCATTATATGCAAATCTCTCCCATGCATATTCATTGTGGTTATCCGGAAAACCCGACTGGCTAGGTGGGTCCCGAGGACAGGGTTGAGAACCCCTGCAAGGTATTAAAATCTGGACTGGATCAGTCTGTTGGGGGGGAGGGATGGATTCAGCTCGCCACATCGGTGGAATTATTGATTTCTGCGTGCTCACTATGAAGCCCTTTCTGTGAACTGAATCTTCTTGGGTGCTAAATCCTTATATTGGGCATCTGTTTGTCTCTGATCATTGTGCTGCGATCCAGTCATGTATTTTTATTGGTTCCTGTAAAGTGTCTTTCGCAGCACGCTCTAGATATGTTAATTTAATCAAGATATATCCCTTATGGTCTGCTTGTTTTCTTCTTGTCAGCTAATGTTTTCCAGGGTTTTGCGGAGCAAATCCTACAGATATTCTACTTTTCTACTGTCCTCTGCAATTTAACAATAAATGTATAGGCCAGAAAGGAGGAGCTTGGTGGGGTGGCAAAGTGATTAGAAGACACGGCTGTCAACCCCAAGGGCCCCATTTTAGTTCTCCTTAATCCCAATAACTTTGTGACTTTGAGCAAGTGGCTTAACCTTCCTGTTTTCCAGGTTAGACTTGTAAGCTCTCCTGGGAAGGGACCTCCGAACCATGTGAGTTAGTTGGGCAGTGCTATGCACGGCATTGAATAAATACTATTATAGGGAACAATTTTCGTCCTAATTAGCCTGTATGGATTAACTGGTAATTAAGCTCTTGTTTTGTAAGAAGACCTTTGTAATTCTGCAGGAATTATTATCAAGTTAAGTGGGATATTTAAGTGTACACTAAGTGCAAGAGAATTAAAATATTTCCTTTCCTTGCCGATCGCAATTTGCTTCACTTGATTACTGCTTCTGTCTGTTGTGTGTACCTGGAATTGTTAAATTGCCATGTTTAGACTAACTGAAATCATGTATTGAAATGGGTGAATAAAGAGATTTCTTTTCTTTTTGACATTATAAATAAAATGCATAGGGCTATTACAGAATGAAGCATGGGGTCAGATTGATTGCATGCACCAAAGTGACCCAGATTTTGGAGACTTTAAAGCCAGGCCTGGATTTCTGACCCTATCCCCACTCTGTCCCCCATACTCCATCGCAATGCATTTCCTCTCTGTTGGGGTGATTTCTAGTGGTAGAAATGGGGACTATATAAGCCACAGTTGACTGGGACGTAGGACTGGCCAGATATTTAAGGCGCTTGGCAATTCTTGCTCATTCTAGGGTTTTCTGTATATGCACACAACAGAAGCTGGGTTGCCACTTCAGTCAGGTTGATTTGGAGAGGCCAATCTAGTCTTGGTTTTGTTGCACTGAGTTTTGTTTCCTAGAGCTCAGAGGTAATGTGTTTTGTGGAAAGATAGTGGATGCCTGGAAGTACCTGGTAGTTATCACTAGTGGCAAGTTCAAGAATGCTTGAGACAGACAGGAAAGGCCAGGAATTTACGGTGTCAGCAGAGAGGGGGGTAAACTAGATGAATGGATGGAGTGGACCAAGAGACCTTTAAATACTTTACAAAAAAGAAGAAATAAAAGGCAAAGACGGCAGGGAGGAGAAGCATAAGCTTTATTTCAGTATGTGTGAGATGGCTACTTTTGGGGTTCAGATACTTACAGTACTGGGGCAGTGGTTCCTAAACCGTGGGTCAGGACCCCAAATGCTGTCCCATTATCAGTAGCTGGGCTCACAGGCACAGGGTTGTTCCCCCTTCCTCCCTCTGGTCTTCCACTGCGGCCTATGCCCGGTAGTGGCAGCCACCATGAATCCTGTTGCCCCTTCCCCAAGCCTGGAAACAGCTTCCTGTACTGTCACCTTCATGCTCTGGATTAATGGGAGCAGGAGGAAGTGGGTGAGAGGAAGGAGGGGAGAGAAGGTCCGTCATCATCTGGGATCATGTGATTTTAAAATGGGGGCAGTGCGTAACAGTTTGGGACGCACCACACCAGGGTATCTGGTACATTTGGAATGTGTAGGTGGGTATTTGAGAAGTTTTAGATTGAATTAAAAAGAGGGATAAAACTCTCTTGTCTGATCTAAACACCAAGAGGACTTGAATCTACTTTACATTCTGAAACAAGACTCTCAAGGTGCATTTCCTCTGGGAGTATGGTGCACAATGGCCACAGGTGATCTTTGTTGGCATTAGCCTTTTCTGGGTCTACAATTATGTGCATACGTTTTTCTTGCCAAGACTTGCATGTGCACATTCATTGTGCTGACAGACTTACCCTATAGGCGTAGACTTATGTGTGCACCCAGACAGATGCACAGACATAGTGCTTGCAAGGATGTTGCTAAATCAAAAGAGAAAAAAGAAAAAAGAAAAAAGAAAAAAAAAACGTGTTTTTTTTTTTGGGGCATTTTCAATGCAGAACAACACAAAACCCAACAACAAAATCTGGTTGAATTTTTTCCTGTCATTTCATTCCAGCCCTGGCCCCATGACCTCCAACTGCCCTAGAAGAGGCCTGTTTACCTCAGCAAACAATATTACTCATATTCTTCTTGCGCAGGTTTCCAGCTCCCCTGCGTCCCTCCAGAGCCCCCCTTCCACACACACATCATCTGCCTTGTGCTTCTGTGTCCTAATGGGGCAGGACCAATCCCCAGTTACTCCTGCAACACCGACACCATAATGCACAATGGCACCAGCTGACACATTCAGTGCCTGTCTGGGGTGGGCAAAGCTTCCTCTGGGTGGTGGGGGTGAATGATGACGTTCCAGGGAAGGAGAGGAAAGTGGGGCAGAGCGGCTGGCTAGTTTCCCAAGGCTTGATGGCCATTTTATTGGGAATGAAATATTTGAAGAATGAAATAGACAAAAAAGGCAAATTCCCCAGATGAACTGATCATTTCTTCCTACACATCCATAGTTCCTCGAAGCCCTTGTTGGGCCTACTACCGCTACTGTTATTTACCATTTGCACAGCACAGAGAATTGTGTAGAAGGTATGGGAGGAGCACACTATTGCTTCGTTGTAACTTTGTGTAGCCCGTAGAAAGGGGGACGCTTTGACCAGGAAACGCAGGAACTGCATATCCTCAGTAAGCCTCAAAGGATAGCAGCAAGAAAAGGGGGAGGAGTGTTTGTGTGTGTGCTTTGGATAGTGGTGGGGGGGAGGGGGAGGGTAGAGAAGGAACTGGATTGACAGCATGAATGAAGTCTGATTTCCTGTCCTTTGATCTTTGCTCGCCTGGAAGTGTGCCCTTATGTAATGCTTGCCTTTTTTGTACAGCAAATGTTTCATGTGCCAGTGGCATGTGAATGGCCTCCAAAAGCAGGCCGTGCCCGTTTTTTCTAAAGCAGGAGCACTTTCCCAGCTCCTGCACCATTCATGGCCTCCCCACTCTTTTATCCCATCCATCCTCCACCTGCTCATCCGACGGGAGCCTTTTTGTCCCAGGCTCACTCACAGGCAATTTACTGCCCAGTAATTGAAGACCCTTATTGTTTTCCTGAGCCATGGATTACTGGCGCCGTGTGGGAAACACCAAAAAGCCAGGGCCTCATCGGGGCTCGGGCTCCGGCAATACACCAGCATCAGAGGAAGAGCCCTCAGAGTACCTCATTCAGAAAGTGAGGATCTGGGCAGGAAAATAAAGAAGCCCTTTTACGAAATCTTGCTAAGGTTTTGCACTTATTGTGCATTTTAAACACACAGGAAGTGCAAAGCCTCCATGTTCACTGTCAGGGGTGTGACCAGCATGTTCCTGGCAACATGCAAGTGCGTACATTATCATGTGGCGCAAGTAATGGCGGTACACCTAATGGTAGCCATAGAGGTCTGGTTTGCTGCGCTCATGCTAATTGCCACATGGATGGTACACATGTACTAATGTGCTCTCCACGCTCACACTCTACTCCTAACCCACCCACTCTACACATTAGCATGCAATTACCAGCCAACGTGCATTATGGTGGCCAATAGCTGGTGTGCCAACTCGTTAGCATTCACCGTGACCGGTTATCACACGCTAAAACATGCGTTAATGGATTAGCAGCATTTAGTAAAAGGGCCACAAATTCTCCTAAAGGCAAGAGGGTGAGGCAAAAGGAAGTCCTGAAATGCAAAGAGCTTGTTGAAAAGTGAGTGTTTATGTCATGGGCAAAGATGCTTACCTGGAACAGTGCCAGGCCAAGCACTAGGCAAGACTAGGTGCTCGCTTAGGGCAACTGCTTCTGAGGGGTGTCCGAGAGCAGCAGCAGCCATTGACTCAAAGGGTCCTCAGCACTTTCTTTCACCTGCAGGGAGAGTGGGAACATGCATCCATACAAAGCAACGTTTCATATTTAAAAGTGTGAGATTCAATTGTGCATTTTTACAGGATCGTTATGGGAGGGGTAGCGTTGGAATGATCTCAAACTCTTGGAGGGGGAGGCTGGGTAAGACTGAAGATTCACCTATGGCACCCAATACCCTTGTACTGGTCCTGCCTGTGAGGAAAGAGGGGGCAAGGTGTTCACTACAACCCGACAGAACAGAAAGAATTCTTCCATTCCAAGACTAGAAGGAGCCCTTAGATGACACATTTGTCTTTCTGAAGAAGCCATGAAAAAAGAAGATACTCATTGAGAAATCACTCAGGAAAAGACGTAGAGACCAATTCCATAATGTGCACGTCCAGCCTGTGGACACGTAAAAAACGGGTCATCTTTGAACCTAATTTTACATCCGTAGGTCTGGACATGCCCATGGGGCTGGAATAGGGGAGATAGATGTGTTCAGTGGGCACATGCAAGCGCTATCCAGGCGGCCACATGCCTCAGATATGGGTAAACTGCTTAGACGTCCCCACGCCCACCGTATTCTGAAAAGTTATACGTTTTGGATCCTACCTGTCCCTGCAATGTACTATGGATACTACGCCTCTCAGAAAAATGTGCATCTTCTAAGCTGCCCATCACAGACAGTAGTATGATGATGCACACTAGACATACAGTAAATTCCAATAAGAAATGACAGCTGGTGCAACCTACACCATATGCCAGTCCCCCCTCATGCCCTGAAAAGTGTTAGATATGCCCAGTGCACCCCGATATGATATATAAGAATGTAAATATGAACATGTATGTCAGGACATACCTTGCATCAGATGCTATGTGGCATTAGGAACCGGCTCCAGTGGGTCCTGCCCTGGTAATCTCTTCAAACACACCTTAAACAGCTAGGAGTGGACCCTCACCAAGTCCGCAAAACCCCAAACTAGCCTTGCAGGTCCTCAAAGGATGCAAAATATTGTACCTCTGACCTCTAAGTGCACTCATTCTTCTGCTCTGCACTACCATTCCCCTCTTATCTCTCCCGACACCCCTCCCCGCGAACACCGCTCTTCTGTCAGATTGCTTCTCTTTGTGCCCTTCCCTTCTACTGCCAAATCTGGACATTGCTCCCTTCACCTTGCTGCTCCATATGCTTGGAACAAACTACCCGAATCTGTACATCAGGCTTTGTCCCTGGACCCTCTCAAATCCAGGCTGAGCACTTGCCCCATCGGTGCCGCTGTTGGATCAGATCCGCCTAAGCTCCCTTGCGTTTTGTGACCATTCCCACTGGATGTATCCTGTTCATAGCTGCTGTGCTGTCTGTCGTGACTAGATTGTAAGTTGCACTGAGCAGGGACCATCTGTTACGTGTGTCTGTGCAGCGCTGCGTATGCCTTGTAGTGCCGTACAAATAATCAGTAGTAGGGCCTTCTGGCTATGGCATCTGAGGCCCACCTATCTGTGTACTGTCATTTCTCACAGCAGCTACACCTGTCCCATCATGGTGTATGTCGGTCTGTATACATCCGCTACCTGAGGGAAACCCTGTCTGTCTTTCCACAGCCAGCTTTGTAGCACTGCTCCCCTGGTCAGAGCTGTGTGGGCATGGGAGGGGAGATCCCTGTGTCATCATACCAAGTAGCCAGACTTCAGATATATCACCACTCTTGCAGCTCTCATTGATCCTGGCCTGGGTAGGGAAGTAGGCCGCATGGGACAATCCGGGGAATGTTGGCACTACATTGGTAGTGTCAGTGCCAGGCACAACAGATGAATGGCTGCCCTATCACACTGCCAACGATATCTGATCTAATTAGAGTACCTTATGTAAAATAGTCCAGAGGGGATCAGCATAGGTGTGTCTTTTGGGGAAACTGCTAGGTACTTGTGACCTAGATTGGCCACTATTGGAAACAGGATACTGGGCTTGATGGACCGTGGTCTGAACCAGTATGGCATATCTTATGTTCTAATGGCTAAATGTCAAAGCATATCCCTGTCAATAATAGGGACCCTCAGAATAAGGGCATTCAGAAGTGCAAACAGCATTAATACATACTCAACAGCAACACTGTTGGTCCCACAAACTCTGCATTATGAGTATGCATTAGTGCTGTTTGCACTGTTGAGTGTCCTTGTTCTGAGGGACCCTTATCATTGACAAGGGTATGTTTTGACATGTAGCTATAGTGAACCTTCTCTGATTTGACTGCCCCATCACACCGGCATCTGGTGATGCTGCGGTCATCCACAGAGTCCAGGTACTGGCCAGGCTGTCATGTCCCCCCTGAATTACAATGAGCACAGAAGATCCCCCTGCATACTTTTCAAACCACACACGCACACACACACAAACACTTTCTGTCACAAAAACATGATTCTGCCCAAAAGATGCCCTGAACCTATACATAACCTTTATGACATAACATAATCGCATGAGGTACCAGGACTACAAATATGATCTCCGTTCTCACCCAAAAAGGAATCCTTTTCCTGCTCACGCCCATACTATCCCTGCATTGGTAGTCCCATTTTTCTGAACATGCGAATTGTTAGGGTCTCGTAGATTGACTGCTTTAGCACAAACAGCACATAGGTGCATAGCCTGAATATGCACTTTTGCTCTTCTTAATTTCTCTGTAAGGGTGTTTAGAAATGTTTCTTTACCTTACAACATTCCCTCACCTCTGCTCCCTGTACCTTAAGACCTGCATCTTGTATTTTTGCAGACTGCAGTCAGACCAGTTCAAAACATACCTGCCACAACCATTCTTTTATATGGGACGAGTTGCAGAGTAAAGCAGAAAATTTTCTAAGTCCTAGCCTTATACCATATTTCAGCAGGAATACCGTGGACATTTCTGGGAAACACTTAATACATACATGGGCCTTTCCTGAATATGCTTTCTACGTCTCTGCCGCTGACCACGCCCCCGTTCTTCCCTCTCCCACCCACGTTCTGGAATCCCCGTGCTAGCGCTGTGAACGTGCATGACAGCAGTGTTGCAGAATATAATCGGGGACTTTTCAGCCCTTAAACATCCCCGCCACACGTACAAACTCCTTGTGTTCTGGAATGACTCCCATAATCTATAGAAAATTAAAGAATATAAGAACATAAGATATGCCGTACTGGTTCAGACCAACGTCCATCAAGCCCAGTATCCTGTTTCCAACAGTGGACAATCTAGGTCATACGTACCTAGCAGTTTCCCCAAAAGACACAGGTTCCACAATGCTTGTACTGGGTCAAGCATTGATATCCTGGGTCCCTTCTTAATAATGGTTTATGGATCTTTCCTCCAGGAACTTGTCCAAACCTTTTTTAAACCCAGCTACACTAACAGCCTTTACTACATCCTCCGGTAACCAATTACAGAGTTTGATTACACGTTGAGTGAAAAAATATTTTTTTATTAGTCTTAAATAGTTTACCCTGTAGCTTCATTGCATGTCCCCTAGTCTTTCTATATTTTGATAACGTAAACAATCGATCTACGTTTACCCTTTCCACTCCGTTCATTAATTTATAGACTTCTATCATATCTCCCCTCAGCCGTCTCTTTTCCAGGTTAAAGAGCCCTAACCTTTTTAGCCTTTCTTCATAGGAGTATCCTTCAATCCACGTTACCATTTTGGTGGCACTTCCCTGAACCTATTCTAATAACGCTATATCCTTTTTAATATATGGCGACCAGAATTGCACACAATATTCAAGGTGCGGTCTCACCATGGAACAATATAGAGGCATTATAATATCTTTTGTTTTATTTTCCATTCCTTTCCTTATGATACCTAGCATTCTATTTGCTCTCTTGGCTGCCACTGCACACTGGGCCAAAGGTTTTAACATGTTATCCATAATGATGCCTAAATCTTTTTCCTGGGTGTTGGTTCCTAATGTGGAACCTTGCATCGTGTAACCATAGTTTGGGTTGTTCTTCCCTAGGTGCATAACTTTGCACTTGTCCACATTAAATTTCGTCTGCCATTTTGATGCCCAGTTTTCCAATTTATCAAGATCCTCTTGCAATTTTCCACAGTCCTCTTGGGTTTTAATAACTTTAAATAGTTTTATGTCATCTGGAAATTTGATAACCTCACTCGTTATTCCCCTTTCCAGGTCATTTATGAATATGTCAAAAAGCAGCGGACCCAGCACAGATCCCTGGGGTACACCACTATTCACCTTTCTCCATTGGGAAAATTGACCATTTAGCCCTACCCTCTGCTTTCTATCTTTTAACCAGTTCCTGATCCACAGTAGTACCCTGCCTCCTATTCCATGACTCTTTAGTTTTTCCAAAAGTCTCTGATGAGGGACCTTGTCAAAGGCTTTCTGAAAGTCCAGATACACTATATCAACCGACTCACCTTTGTCCACCTGTTTATTCACACCTTCAAAAAAACATAACAGATTAGTGTTGGCTGTCTCCCATTAGGCCATGACTATCTACATGCTGAGTAATTTTGTTCTTTATGATGGTTTCTACCATTTTTCCCAGTACTGATGTCAGGCTCACCGGTCTGTAGTTTCCCAGATCACCCCTGGAACCCTTTTTAAAAATTGGCGTTACATTGGCGATCCTCCAATCTTCAGGTATTACAGATGATTTTAATGATAATTCACAGATTACTAATAGCAGGTCTGCAATCTCATATTTCAGTTCTTTCAACACCCTTGGATGTATACCATCTGGCCCAGGTGATTTGCTACTCTTCAGTTTAACTAATAGTTGTAATACATCTTCCCGATGTATTGATATATCCTTCAATTCTTCTACACCTTTAAATACCACTTCATTCATGGGTAACATCCCTACATCTTCCTCAGTAAAGACCGAAGCAAAGAATTCATTCAGTCTCTCCGCTATCGCCTTGTCACCTCTTAGTGCCCCTTTAACCCCTCTATCATCTAATGGACCAACTGACTCTCTCACAGGTTTTTTGCTACGAATGTACTTATAAAAGTCTTTATTTCACGTTTTTGCTTCTGCAGCAAGCTTCTTCTCGAATTCTCCCTTTGCCTGCCTTATCAATGCCTTGCATTTGACTTGCCAGTGCTTGTGCTGTTTCCAGGTTTCGTCGTTTGGCTCTTTTTTCCATTTCCTGAAAGATGCATTTTTGGCAACAACAGCCTCTCTGACCTCACCTTTAAGCCATGCTGGCAGTTTTTTGGACTTCCTTTCACTTTTCTTAAAGCGTGGAATACAGCTGGTCTGGGCTTCCAAGATAGTATTTTTCAACAACACCCAAGATTGATGTAAGTCTTTAACATTTGCAACTGCTCCTTTTAATTTTTTCTTAAGTATTTTCCTCTTTTTATCATAGTCTCCCTTTTGAAAGTTAAAAGGTAGTACTGTGGATTTCCTAACTATCCCTCCTCCACTAATCAAATCAAACGCGATCATGCTATGATTACTATTGCCAAGTGGCCCTAACACCCTTATCTCTTGCACCAGAACTGGTGTTCCAAGGACTAGGCCCAATATGGCTTCCCCTCTGGTCGGTTCATGAACCAGCTGCTTCAAGAAGTAGTCATTTTTTTCATCTAGGAACTTTTATCTCCCTAGCATGTCCTGCCGTGACACTGACCCAGTCGATACCGGGGTAATTGAAATCACCCATTATTATTACTGCGCTGTAACTTTTGTTAGCTGCCTTGATTTCTTTGAGCATTTCATCATCCATTTGGTCATTCTGGCCAGGCGGTCGATAGTACACCCCCACTGCCATCGCCTTCCCCTTTTTACATGGAATTTCAATCCATAGAGATTCTACAGCAAATTTTGTTTCCTGCAAAACTTTAATCCTTTCTGACTCAATGCCCTCTCTAACATAGAGCGCAACCCCTCCACCAATTTGATCAGCTCTATCATTACGATATAGTTTGTACCCAGGTATCACAGTGTCCCACTGGTTGTCCTCCTTCCACCATGTCTCTGATATTCTAATCATATCTAACCTCTCATTTAGTGCTATATATTCTAACTCTCCCATTTTATTTTTTAGACTTCTAGCATTTGCATACAAGCATTTTAGAGACTGTATTTTATTCATATTAATCTGGCTATTGGTAGGCATGCGTAATTTGGGATCTTTAAGCTCTGTCTGCTCCATACTCGAGGGCATTTGGGCTACTTTACTCTTTTTTTGGAACCTCTCTGCTTTTGGTAGTATCCTTCAAGGATACATTCTTCCGAACCATGCGCTCTTGGGCCACTGTCGGGTTTCCCCTATTATCTAGTTTAAAAGCTGCTCTATCTCCTTTTTAAAGGTTAATGCCAGCAGCCTGGTTCCATCCCAGTTAAGGTGAAACCCATCTCTTCGGAAGAGCCCCTCCTTTCCCCAGAATGTTCCCCAGTTCCTAACAAATCCAAACCCCTCATCTCTGCACCATTGTCTCATCCACACATTGAGACTCCAGAGCTCTGCCTGCCTTTTGGGTCCTGCGTGTGGAACGGGAAGCATTTTGGAGAACGCTACCCTGGAAGTTCTGGATTTCAACTTCCTACCTAAAAGCCTAAATTTAGCCTCCAGAACCTCCCTATCACATTTTCCTAAGTCATTGGTACCGATATGTACCAAGACAGCAGACTCCTCCCCAGCACTATCTAAGACCTTATCTAGGTGGCGCATGAGGTCCGCTACCTTCGCACCAGGCAGGCATGTTAACAGGTGATCCTCACGTCCACCAGCCACCCAGCTATCTACATGCCTAATGATCAATATGCATTTGTTTTGAAATAAAATGAAAAACACTGCAAAACAGGATTGTTTCATTTCAACATGAAATAAAATGTGACAAAATTAATTTATTTTAAGTTATTTTGTTTCATTTTTAGCTTGTACAACTTGCAAATAACACAGAATAAAAACAAGCCACAAAATAAAAAGAAAGAAACATTTAAACAAAATTAAAAACTGTAGAACTCTCTTCCCCCCCCCCCCCCGAAATGATATGAAACACCGTCAACATGCACACCCTTATAGATAATCTGATTTGGGTTACGTTCTCAATGTTCACAGAATTTCTTTAATTAAATGTTACTTCCCTCAGCTGACAAGTCAGTGTAAGTCTGTTGTTACGAATATTAACTGCATTTGCAGTCATATGACATCAGACCTGTGGTCACCCCTAGCACTGGTGTTATAGTGACTTATATGAGGCATTCCAAGGAGAGTATACGGGAATGACGCAACCCACCATGCCAACAGTAGGAATTACATGGGGCGGCAAGCAGTGTTGCCTAGTTATATCCTACCAGGTCTGCTGAATTGCGAGAAGGTTTGCTAGAGAGAGGTGTGCAGTACTGACACTCTGCATTGCTGTTCTTCTCCCCTGTGACCATGACTCTGCTGTCGCCTTCAATGTCAAGCTCCCCTATCCAGTGGTCATGTTGCAGCTGCCCTCTCTCCTGCCGTGAGTCTTCCCTATGGCAGTCAGCACAGCCCCCTGCCTGCATTTTGAGTTCCAAGGCACAGCATTGTTTTGCCAAGTGCAAAGCCTGCAACTATACATCCTCAGGAATGAAGGTTGGGTTATGTTTCTCTGCACGTCTCCTTAAAGCTGAAACCCTGGGCAGGAGAGGAAGAAGATTGACTAAGAGAGCCACTAACAGAGAGTTGGTGCACTCCCCTACCTCCTCTCTCTCAGCTCTCCTGCCAGTACATGATCCACTCAACAACTGATATGGTGCAGCTCCCAAGACTTTCTAAAACCAAAGATGGGCGTAAAAATCCTGCTTTTCAATCTTACCATTTTGGAAATGACCTTGATCTCATCGCATTCCAATCATTTTCGGCAGCATAAAGTGGAAGACCCTGCAGGAATTCCTCCACTCCCAAGTTTGGATACGGTCGGTGCACATTAGGGGAAATTATTGTGACTCTGAATGGAAAGTCAAATGGATAGACTGAACCATCCCCAAGAGCTTCTTACATACATTGAAAAGTACTCAAAAATGCTAAAATAGAATTATTCTGGTACTGTGATGGCAAACCAGTGGCCTGAGCATTTCAAATTGGCCTTTCTACTAGCACTCTAACAACGCAGTGTCTGAGAATGACGTATGAGCCCCAGGGCCATTGCAAGTGCTGTACGAGGGGTGTGGTCACACAGGGCATAAGTGCGGAAGGGACGCAGCTGTCATCACGGCTTCCAAGAAGCCCGACAAGAGTGAGTTCCTGTGTGTGCGACTGGATGGGGGAAGCACCAGGTTGCAATTCACACAAGGCACATTTCCAGCTCTGTATGGTCCTGTTGAGACCCCACTGATGTTGGCAGCCAATAACGTGGTGACATCAGCTGGTTGGAATTTCATGACCCCCCTCATTTCAAAAAGGAGTCCAGACCTCCCAGCTCTACTTTAATATTTTGGAGGAGAGGTTTGGCGCACTCTGAGAACTAGGTGCAGCTCATATTTTCCCACTGTTCTATAACATCAGCAAAATTTGCCCCTTCACTTCTGAACACGCTACAAAGAACCTTATCTACTCTCTAGTCACCCCCTCTTTGGACTATTGCAACCTGCTCCTCATTTGTCTCCCCCTGAATCATCTGTCTCCTCTTCAATCCATTCAAAACGGAGCCACAAGGCTAATACTCCAGCAGAGGAACCCTCTCCTCAAGTCACTTCATTGGCCCTCTATCCGTTTGCACATCCAGATCAGACTTCTCCTTCTGACCTACAAGTGCGTTCACTCTGCTGCCCCTCATTACTTCTCCTCTCTTATTTCTCCTCAGGATCTCCACTCATCAGGCAAATCCCTTCTATCTGTGCCCCTTTCTTCCATTGCCAGCTCCAGATTGTGTTCTTTCCACCTTGCTGCACTGTGTGCCTGGGACAGACAACCTAAGTCGGTGCTTCGGGCTCCATCTCTGGTTCTATTTAAATCCAGGCTGCAAGTCCACCTCTTTGAAGCTGCTTTTGGATCCTGACCGCTTGTGCTCCTGTATCACCCATGTGTGTCAAGACCATCTCTAGTCCCCTCTCTGTTGTGTGTCTGTCTTGCTTAGATTGTAAGCTCTATCGACCAGGAACTGTCTCCTATGTAAATATATATGCAGCGCTGCATACTACTACTACTACTACTACTGAACACTTGTATAGTGCTATAAGACATACATAGTGCTGCACAGACATGTAAGAGACAGTCCCTGCTCATCAGAGCTTAAAATCTAGTCAAGGCAGACAACATCGTAGGTGTAGACGGGGATACATCTAGGGGGAATGGTAAGGAAACACAAGGAGATCAGGTGAATCAAGATCCAAAAGTGGCAGCGAAGAGGTGAGTTTTCAGCCTGGATTTGAAAAGGGCCAGAGAAGGTGCCTGATGTACAGACTTAGGTAGTTTGTTCCAGGCATAAGGAGCAACAAGGTGAAAGGAGTGAAGTCTAGAGTTAGTAATAGAAGAGAAGGGCACAGATAGAAGAAATTTGCCAGAAGAGTGGAGTTTCTGGGGAGGGGTATAGGAAGGTATAAGAGAGGAAAGGTAGTGAGAAGCTGCAGAGTGAATGCACTTATAGGTCAGCAGGAGACGTTTGAAATGGATGCGAAAACGGATAGGGAGCCAATGAAGTGACTTGAGAAGAGGGGTAATATGGGCATGACGAGGATGGCGGAAGATCAGCTGCGCAGCAGAGTTTTGAGCAGATTGAAGGGGAGAGAGATGATCCAGAGGGAGACCAGCAAAGAGCAGGTTGCAATAGACGGGAGGTGATTTAAGAGTGGATTACTGTTTTAGTAGTGTGTTCAGAAAAGAATGGGTGGATTTTGTTGATGTTATAGAGAAAGAAACAGCAGGTCTTAGCTATATGTTGGATGTGTGTGGTGAAGGAGAAAGAGGAGTCAAAGATGACCCCAAAGTTGTGAGCCAAGGAAAAAGGGAGGAGTAGATAGTTATCCATAGAGACTGAGAAAGGAGGAAGGGGAGAGGAGGTTTTAGGGGGAAAAATAAGAAGCTCAGTTTTGGCCATGTTCAATTTCAAATGGTGGTGAGACATCCAAGCAGCAATGTCAGAAAGGCAGGCAGAGATCCGGATCTGGATTGCCGGAGAGATTTCAGGTGTAGAGAGGTAGATCTGGGAGTCATCAGCATAAAGATGGAACTGGAAGCCTTGGGAAGAGATGGTAAGTAGTAGTCGTAGTAGAAGAGCAAATCATTTAACCTGCCTGCACTCATCTGTAGATTAGATGATCGCTGATTGAGGAAGCCTGGGCCCATCTGATGAATCTTGTCTTACTGATAAGGTTGTGTCTATAAAAAGCATTAATTATTAACTCCCTCATCTAACAGACCAGGTATTCTCCCTCTTTATAGAGGAATAATTGTATTTAATTATTCATTTCAAAAGAGAGCTTGATATGGTAAGAACATTCATGTTTGTTGTTTGCAACCTAAAACTGTCCAGGTAATTAGTAGATTGAGTTTCTTATATCTTTGAGCCACCTGTGAGGCAGTTGTTAAGAGAAACTGAAAAACCCTGGGGAATCTTAAGGCACTTCTCGTTGAAACAGGATAATATGAAGGCTCAGATGAGTCGGCCACGGTTCACTGTTCCTAAAGAGCGGGCCAGGCTCTTGCCCACTCGGCCTAATGAGTTTCAGCTTTCTGTCTGGAGCATGTGTGACAGGTGCCCATGTCCCTTTTTACATGCATACTGAACGGCTCAGGATGTTTTCTTGAATCCCAAATAGTGTCACAAGATGGATCAAAGTTAAAGTCACACGGGAACAATGAGACAGCCAGAACTTTGATAATGCTTGTAGCCCAATTAAGTGTAATAAATCAGCTTGACCTTTCAGTTCCTTATGCAGGTGTTCAAGGTTCAATTTCTAGGGCTGACCTTTGCTTTTCAATTTGGCCAGGGCTGTGGAGGTAGCATTCAATGCCCATGGTTGGGGTGGGGGGAGAGAAAAATTCTCTGTCAATGCACAACACTGATTGTTAATGGCTAGACTCTGGGTACTTATGTACTGGGGTTATGGGGGGAGCCACACTCTTTGGCCCTCCCTTTCACCTAGTCAAGGACTGTCACTATATAACTGGGCTATTGTGAGGAGGGTTAAAAATGGAAGAAAATATTTCAGATAATTTTGTATGAAGACTCATGGCATCATAGCTGTCAGCTGAAACCAGTTCTTATTGAACTGGAATTCCAAAGGGGCAAAAGGAAACTATCATACACAAAGAGAAATAATGGAGACAGTGGAGGTAAGCAATGGTGACCTGGAATGATGGCAGAGGATGAGAACATTATGGCCTTCAAGGAATCAAAGCCACGATTACAGTGGATGTTAACATATCCCTGCTGTTGCCTATTCAGCACCTAGCTGTCAATAGGACCATAGTGGAGGAGTGGCCTAGTGGTTGGGGCAAGGTACTTCAGGCCAGAAGATCAGGGGTTCAAATCCCACTAGAGGACAGCAACCTTGGGCCAGAAGGACTGGGGTTTCTAGTCCCACAGGTGCTCCTTGTGGTCTTGGGCAAGCCACTTAACCCTCCATAGCCCATGTTCCCTGTAAAATAGTTATCTCCAAGTTATAATGCCCTGTTCAATGTAATTTCAGTTTGTTCAATGTAAACTGCACTGACGCAGAATAGCACGGTATATAAGAGAATGTAAATAAAATAAAATAAAGATGACTACCAAAACCCACTGTGACAATTTCTGTGGGCAGCCTCCAAGTGGCTCCATGTGGGACTCTGGAGTTCCATACATAGATTGTTCCTAAAACTCTACACCTTTTATATGGTCAGTACTGCTATGATGAGTATGGAAAAGGGATTCAGCAAAAAAAAAAAAAAAATAGAACCCCCCTCAAAAAATATTATTATTAGTATTTAGCTCAGGCTTTTCCAGGAGAAGATCAAGGCAAGTTATATTGAGATACAGTATGTATTTCCCTGTCCCCAAAGGGCTCACAATCTAAGTTTGTACTTGAGGCAATGGAGAGTTATGTGGCTTGACCAGTGGGATGTGAACGCTGGTCTTTCTGGTTCTAGGCTGCTGCCCTAGAAAGGAACACAATCATCACTATCTTGGAACCTGTTGTTAAGTGCCATCAAGTTGATATTGACTCCTGGTGATACTGTGGATAATTGTCCATGTTGTGACTATCCCCTGGCTGCTCTTGGCAAGATGTGACCAGAAGTAGATTGCCAGGCCTTTCTTTCACACAGTAAGCCTACAGCACCTGGTATTCCTGCGTGGTCTCTCATCCAAGTACTATCCAAGTTCAACGCTGCTTAGCTTCCAGAATCAGATAAGACTGGGTACACTCAGGGCAGCATGGGCATAATTATGATTATGACACTCTATGCTTTGGATCCAGGGCCGGCGCTACCATTAGGTGGTTGCCTAGAGCACTGGCCTTCTGGGGGTGCCCATTGCCACTGTTGCTGCTCTTCTTCAGGGCCAGCAGATAAAAGCACTAGATAAATGTGAAATATTTAAGCACCATGAATGGTGTTTAAAAACACATTGACTGCAGTTTTTAAATATTGACCCATTAATTGTTGCCATAAATGCAAATTACAGTTTAGTTCTGCTCGGCTGCAAAGAAAAGAGAAGATTCCGGACTTTTTCCCTTTCTTTTGAAAATACTAAGATGTAGGTTACGATGTTGGGGCAGAGGGGGGTTGAACAAATTAGAAATTGAAGCCTTAAAAAGGAATGTTTACATAGCTATATGCAGGCAGAAAGCAAATAGATTTAGCAATTTTTTAAATTTTCTTTTTAACACGCAAAATCAAAACAATATGTTATATAAACAAACTTTCCTTTCCTCGGTCTGTCAGCCCTGTGGATTTAGAAGCCTCATTCTGTAATCTGTCTGGGCTTTTAAAGTCTGCCAACGACAGTAGGTTTGTTTTTTGTTTTATTCTTAGCCCCGCTGTGCGAGGAACGTTTCCAGGTTCTAGGGCTCCGTCCATGACAGTAACTACCCTGGTGGTAAGCTGCATGGCATGTGCTGATAAATGTGTTTAGTTCAGTTTCAAGCCTCTGGGATACCAGAGGCTCAAGAAGGCAGTTTAAGAGGCAGGAATGAATGCCACTCTTTCTGCAAACTCCCTGATTAGTTGTGAAGTGAGGGAAACTCCAGCGAGCCAGAGGTTCATGACTTGATGCGTACGTTGGGCGGCATAAAGAGAAGGAACCCAGAGAGACTGGAGAAGCACAGCATCAGCTGTCGCATTGATATGAGCGCAATGGACGTCCTTTATCTGAGAGGGATAATGGAAGAGGCAGCTAGCCGCCCAAGAGAAAAACAAGGCATGCATCGTGTATTTATTTGCATCTCATAGACCACTTTTAATATGTTCAACACGGATTTATTTACTAAGTGTTATTATAGAAACATTTCCACCAGGACTTCCCCAACCACTAAACTAGGGTTATCTGGGGTGGCAACGTCTGGGGAGCAGCAAAGAAGACGGCATTGAAACCTATGGGGACAGCCAGGGGAGGAATAAGGCTTTAGATTTGCCTATGGCACCAACACCTTGAACCAACTCTGGGGCCGGTCCTGATTCCCACATCCAAAAAGCAGCATCAAGACATGTAGATTGAAATGCACATCTCAATGTCATTTTAGAACCTGCTTTTTGTAGACATGAGAATGTTCAATGCATCTACAGAGCCAAGGGGAGTAGTGGGGGGCGGAAAGTGGGAGTGGTGTGGGCAGGGCCCACCATGCAGACATGGAATCCCAATGTTAGAAACGAAAGCCACATCTGGAACAAAAAATGTAGATGTTGGCATTTACAGCTGCCCCCAGGCACGAATACAGTAAATGCCTGCTGACAGTGGTTGATGTCCATTCTGACATTGGCCCCCCTCCCCAACATGCATCTCCAACCCCTGGCAGCCCCCTCCCAACCTCCCCGCCTGAGGTAAGTCTCAGATGCCCCCTCCCTCCATCCCCCCAAGCTGTCAAAGGCCCTTCCTTCCCTGAAGGCACTTGCACAAAAATGATGGCATCTACTCTACCAGAATACCCCACCCCCCCAATGATCATCTTCTGGCTTAACGGGGTCATTTTTGTCATAAAACAACTATATGTGGTCTACTCCTTGAGCGATATTACAGTCAACCAGATATTACATATTCACTCAAAATGTAACAGAAGAGTACAGATGTACTGAAGAGTATTCCTTATGGTTAAGTCCACACACGTCTTAAGTGGCGTGATAAGGCAGAAGCCACTGAAAGCAGAAACTTAGGAAAAAAAGCTGTTTCTTACAAAACAAATAACTTGCAAAAGATGCAGTTCCCTTGCAAGGCAGCTAGAGGGAGCGTGCATGAACCTACAGAGGCTGAGCTAACACACCCGGGGACTGATTGTGCAGGAGCTAATCAGCTCCACCTGAAGAGTAGCTTGAGGAACTCAGATGTAAAACAGCTTTATAAGCAGAGAGGCAGCCTCAGAGGAGAGCCTGGCCTGGAGGGAGGAAGGAGCCTCAGAGGAGAGCCTGGCCTGGAGGGAGGAAGGAACCTCAGAGGAGAGCCCGGCCTGGAGGGAGGAAGGAACCTCAGAGGAAGAGAGCCCGGCCTGGAGAGAGGAAGGAACCTCAGAAGAGAGCTCAGAGGAGAGCTCAGAGGGAGAGAGAGAAAGGTACAGACCAAGAAGAGCTGGAGTGAGACCTGGCAGAGCCATACTGGAAAGAGACCCGGTAAGAAGAAATCCCAGAGGCAGTGAGCTCAGAAGGAGAGGGCCTAGCCTGGAGAAAGGTCTATGCTCACCAGAAGGGTCTGTAACAAGATTTAAAAGTACTGGAAGAGAAAGTCCTGATAGGAGGATTGCTTGTGCTAGAAAGCCAAGAAGCCTGGAGGTTTTATCTGGTCTTCCCAAGTTGCAGAGAAGACAAGCACTATCCAGGAGGATTCCAGAGGGAGTCTACAAAAGAGACCGTGACCAGAGAGAGGTGCCTGGTTGGGCAAGTACCGGTCACACGGATGTTACAAAGCCAAGGTACAGTGACTCTTTTTGTCTAAAGAGAAACCCAGCTCATAGAGCGTCTGTGAGAGCAGATAAGCAGTTTGAGAGAAAAGAGAGCAGGCAGGAGTTTTACAAGCCATTGCTTAGAGGTGAGAGGACAAGCCCTGCTGTTTACTTGAAAGCCCTAGAACAGCCAAGCTGGAGGCTAGGGAGAAGGAACATTGACTTGACTTTCAAACCACTGCAGCCAGGGAAAGGTCAATTGCTGAGGGAAGCACAAATGACCCAGAGCCCATGCAGGTGGAATATGGGGATTCAGTTATATCGTCCCAGGAAGATTTAATGGATTGCTCTATGTGTATGGCAGGAAGCCTTGAGTCACTCCCTGAGCTGTAATTGTATATGGACAAGCTCTAATATTGTTCTGTTTGTGCTGAGCGAAAGAGAAAAGCTCACCAAGTTATTTTGCTCCAAAGTTGGAAAGCCTGTGTTGTTTTTACAAAGAAGCTGTGAAAGTTTGTAACAGTTTATTTGTTCACCTTATGCTTTGGTAGAAGAACCTGACAAGAAGGAAATACTTTCATTTCTCTGTTACCTAGCGAACCTCAGTGCATAAAAGGGAAATAAAAGCCTTTTTTACCCTCCATTTTGGCTCGCACAACTCATTCTTAAAAGGAGGGGGAATACAATACCCAGGATGCATCTAGCTTAAAGAGTCTTTTACCTCCATCAATAATAAACTGCTCAACCTGCCCTTGCAGCCACAGGCCACCAGGGGGGGGGGGGGTTGATGACAGTGGACAAATTCTTTAATCTATTGAGGAAGGTCTCAGACCCCATGGCACTGGTCTTAGCTGCAACCATTTGTGCCTGCTCGCATCAACGACCTTCCCCAAAGAATATAATGTCCTTAATGCTGTGTTGTGCTTAGAAACAATCTCTCACTATTTTTTAACGCATTCCAAAAAAAAGTCCTTAACTTATTTCCCAACGCCGTCCTTCGGTACCTCATCCGTGTTTCACAGTTCCTGTTTCCTCAGGGGCTTTTCAAAGCACACAATTCTATAAAAACAAAAAATACACAAACCACTAAAATAACTCTAAAAATCATCCCCTCTCGCTAATGCTATTTTAGAATACGACTATATCATCGATCACCTACCCAAGTTATGAACAATGCTGCACACGTCCTCTTTCACCCTAAAATAGGGATCTTCACAACTCTTTTGTTTCACAAAAATGCCGCGCATGCGGAGTGCTTGCTGGATTCCCATTTTAAACCCTTTAGTCATGACCTAATCACCTGCAACTAATACTTATTCATCTAATGTCATCACTCAACCTTATTTACCTAATGAAGTCACGGGACCTACGCTAGGTCTCCTCCCATTTAGTATATACTGACCTGCGTAACAGACCAGTCCCCCGAGCTACCGCTCGAAAACATTCCACATAGTACAACGGGGACTAAACGCCTATACCACAACGCCATCTCGCAATGGCTTCATATGCATGACTTCCATTCAATACAGATATTTAAACCTCCTGGTATCACCGAATCCAAATTGAAAATCCATTTTTGTTCCCTTATAAGTAACAATTGTTCTTGTGATTTTCCCGCTATTCCAGATTGCACCTTATCTATACAGAAGCACCATAAGTCCTCAAAATCATGTCCTTTTTCCAGGCAACGTTGCACTAATGGTGCCTCTTTCATTTTACATTTCAAATGCCTTTTGTGTTCTCCCATTCTAATTTTGAAGGCTCG
Source organism: Ichthyophis bannanicus (assembly GCA_033557465.1). Lineage (NCBI taxonomy): Eukaryota > Metazoa > Chordata > Amphibia > Gymnophiona > Ichthyophiidae > Ichthyophis > Ichthyophis bannanicus. The sequence continues at coordinate 79,071,983 of CM066042.1, forward strand.
GATTGTTTTCCCCACATAAATTAATTCACAGGGACATTGAATAATGTATACTACATAGGTGGAATCGCATGATGTTTGTTCCCTTAAAATATATGTTATACCGTGATATCGAAAACTATTCACCTCCTTAGTAATCTCACAGATTCCACAGGCACCACACTTTCGGTGTCCTTTTTCTATTTTTAACAATGTATCTGTGTTCACAGGAATGTTTTAGTACCGCTGGGCTGAGATGTTCTTTCAAGTTTTTACTACGTTGCCATACACATCGTATCTTTCTATGCTCAAGCCCAGGAACATTACTTAACACATTTGCGTGTTTCTTCAATATACGTTGTATGTGAAAACTCAGTGGGGAATATTTTGTGATTAAATTAATGTTTTCTGTATCATCGTTTGTCCTCTCCTCATGGGGTTCTAACAACAGCCTTCTATTGTTATACAGAGCCCTCTGATATGCTTGCTTTCTAACTGATGGTGGATATCCTCTCTCCTTAAAATTATTTGATAACTGTTTGGACAGATTCTTGAAATCTTGACTATCCGAACAGTTCCTTCTGTACCTCAAAAACTGTGAAAAAGAAAGAGCTGTCTTTAGCCGTAAAGGATGTGCACTATCGTAATGTAAAAAAGTATTACGGCCTGTCTGTTTCCGAAAAACTGATGTCACCCTTTTTTGGTGACCTTCATGTCCAAGTATGTTAACATCATACTGTGATGTGTGTAGGTGAATTTTATGTTTTTATCATACCCGTTTATCCATTGCCAAAACTGCTCCAAGAGTTCTTTTGAACCCTTCCACAACATAAAAACATCGTCAACGTAACGACACCACAACGTCACATTCGCTACATACGGGGACATGGTTATCCACTGCTCTTCAAATTTGCTCATATATAAATTTGCAATTGAGGGGGCACACGTGGCCCCCATCGCCACCCCAGAAATCTGTTGATAGATCACTTTCTCAAAAACGAAATAATTCTGAAAGATGGTGAGATGAGCTAACTGCAATAGAAATTCAATCTGTTCCCCAGAAAGGTCTCCCCTTTTTCTCAGATAACATTCCACTATTTCATATGCCGCTGGTTGGGGAATACTGGTATATAAGGATGTGACATCCAATGTTACCAAAATTATGTCACCATAACTGGCCCAATGCATGTTATTGGCTAAAATCCTAAGAAAATGTGTGGTATCTTTCACATATGAAGGAATATCCACCAGCAACGGACATAAATATGAATCAACAAATGTGGATAATGGTTCTAAAATTGTCCCCGTTGTGGAGACTATTGGTCTTCCTGGAGGTCAATTCATATTTTTATGGATTTTAGGGACTGTATAAAATTTTGCTACAGTTGGAGTTAAAGTATTCAGATAAGTCCATTCTTTCCGAGAAATCAACTTTTTTTGTAGGGCTATTGCAGTTACCTCTTTAATCTTTAATTGAATGGTTTTCACGGAATCTTCCAACAATATCTGATATACTGATTGATCCATAAGTTGTTGTGTTGCTTCTCCTACATAATACTCACGGTTTAGAACTACTATTGCCACCCCCCCCCCACTTATCAGCTCTTCGAATTACAATATCTGTCCTTTGCTGCAGCTCCTTCAATGCTAGTCCTTCTTTTTTCGTCAACGTGCTAAAGCTGCGCCGCGAAGAATCCTCTAAAATCTTCACTTCTTTTAGGACCAGATCCTTAAAGATTGTCAAAGCAGGATGAATTTGTCCAGGTGGGGACCAGATTGATTTCAAGGGGAGTTGTATTCATCGTGAGGATTGATCAATCATTGTACTTGCTGGTAAATTCAATGAGGCAAAATGAACTTTTAAATGTAATTTTCTTAACAAACTTTCAAAGTCTATTCGAAATTGGAACGGATCAAAAAAGGTACCTGGTACGTAAGATAAACCTGTGTTTAATATATTCAATTGTTCTTGAGGAAGATCTATTCCTGATATGTTAACTACTAAATCTGTAGGATCTTGATGATGTCCTCTTATTATTTTTGACGCCAAACTGTTTGATCCTGGTTGCGTCCTCTTCCTGATTCCTTTTTCTTCTTTTTCTTTTCCTCCTCCTCGTCTAAAAAATCATTTTCTCTTGATGTTCTACTGGAATTAGTATCGTTAGTATCATCTGAAGTTTCCTCAAACTTTACTCGTCTCCCAGCCTTCTTGCTTTTCCGATTAACTTCCATCCAGGGGTAAACGTACCCCACGGTGTAGTCATCGTAATCCCTCTTTAATTTTTTAGATTTTAACTTTTTAACGTCCTGACGAAGCAACTCCATTTGTTTCTTTGAATCTTCCAGCTGTTTATGAAAATGTTCTTCTGTTTCACTTGCATCTTATAGACCAGAAAACATTAATTTCATCACAAAATATTCCCCACTGAGTTTTCACATACAACGTATATTGAAGAAACACGCAAATGTGTTAAGTAATGTTCCTTGGCTTGAGCATAGAAAGATACGATGTGTATGGCAATGTAGTAAAATCTTGAAAGAACATCTCAGCCCAGCGGTACTAAAAACTCCTGTGAACACAGATACGTTGTTAAAAATAGAAAAAGGACATTGAAAGTGTGGTACCTATGGAATCTGTGAGATTACTAAGGAGGTGAATAGTTTGCAGCTAAGACCAGTGCCGTGGGGTCTGAGACCTTCCTCAATAGATTAAAGAATTTGTCCACTTAAGACGTGCGCGGACTTAACCATAAGGAATACTCTTCAGTACATCTGTACTCTTCTGTTACATTTTGAGTGAATATGTAATTTCTGATTAACGGGGTCATTGGCATATAGTGGGAGCAGGAGTGAGACCCACTCGCTTTTGCTTGGCATGAAGTAGCAATGCTAAAATGGTGCCCGTGAACCCTAGTGGTCATTTCACAGTACTGTGAATACTGCACGATTACAACTAAGGGTCAGCAGTAGCATTTTAATGTGCAACCTCATGCTGAGCAGGAGCAAGTGGGTCTCGTTCCTGCTCCCGCTATACATCAACGACCCCGGGTATGCACAATATGTAAATGCACCTCAGTGCTCTGCATTGAAGGCACTGAGGCACAGTGGAGAATGTGATGATACCGTTAGCCACCAGATACCAACGGTTACATTTATTAGTCATGTTTAATGAGCTGAGGCTAACTGCAGACACTACTGAAGGGTGCAACGATAGAAGGCTGAAGGCGAAAAGGTGTTTGGTAGTACATGGGTCAATTTTTGGAGACTGCAGAAGGGGCCGTCCCCAGAGTTGGTTCACAGTGTTGGTGCTGTAAGCAAACTTTAAGCCTTATGACCCCCTGGCTGTCAGAATCCGTTGCTTAACTGTGAATACTCTGCTGCCCCACAGAAACTGTGCCTTAGGCGACTACCTAGTTTGCCTAATGGTTGGGCCAGCCCTCACTGCATAGGGGGCGGTGTGTCTTCTCATGTCTGTGTGTCTGTCGGTGAAAGTTTGTCAGAGATGGGTTGTATTTGAGGGTACAGTGGGAATATGTGAGCATGTGTTAAAGGGGAGGAAGAGGACAGAGAATCTATTAGGGATGTGCATTCGTTTAGAAATGAATTGAAAAATGCTTTGTTTTGTTTTGATTTAAAATGAAACAAAAAAATCCACATGAAATTGATATTTTTTTTTGTTTTGTGTCATTAATGGAATGTGCTATTAACAAAACAATGAAAATAATAATAATAAAAAAACCAACCAAACTAACAGAAAAACAGAAGCAGAACAAGACAAAGTCAATCGAAACAACACAGACCTTTTTTGGCTGCACACCCCTAGAATCTATATGTCTGTGAATGGCTGTGTTAAATGGGGGGGAGGGGGGAATAAGGGTGCAGAAAGGGTGTGTAAAAGGGTTTGATGGTCAGAAGGAGGCGGGGGGGGGGGGGTAAGGGAGGTGTGGGGGGCATAAGTGAGGCAGGATGGAGAGAGGCGATGCTACTGCTATTTGCAATCTGAAACTGAATAGCATCAAACGATTAAGAGCTGGGAACTGTTCAGCTTTCCCACACTGCCTGTCCAGTCTTGCCAGAAGTGAAGTGTGCCGGCTACACGCTGGAGATGTGACGCTGCTTAAGCCGCATTGTCGGTCTGGCTTTGAATCCTACTCTCAGCAGGCCATCTGGACAGCAGCCGCCCGTCAAGACCCTCAGGGATCGGAGAAAGCCCCGCCCTGTGCCTGTGGGGTTTGTTTCTGACCTCGGTTCCCACACTCCTAATCAGAAGGCTTCCAGCAGCACCCAGCTGTCTCCTGCAGCTGTTTCACTGCGCAGCACCTCTGGATCCACAGCTGCTGCCAGATTCATTACTCACACTGCCAAACTTTCATATGAATTTCAATTAGGAACCAACGTGAAATTGGCATAATTCTTATTGTAGCCTTCATAACTGAGAATATACAGTTCCTCTTAAATTAAATTATTTATTTCATAAGATTTATGAGCCGTCTTTATAAAGAGTGTATGCAAGGGAGGGAACGTACAACAGATTTAGTTTGACAGACAACCTACATTGTAATAACATCATAACAACAGTGAAATGACCAAATGTCAGTGTAATATCCAATTAGAAATGAAGGGAGTTAGTTTAGAAATGGTATTCCTGCTTTGGACGTCTGAAAACGGGCATGAAGATGTCCAAAGCATGCAGATGTCCCCAGAGCTATTTTAGAAGCCGGCTTTGTGCACGTCCCGGGGGCGAGGACTTCCAAGTCTAAATGAGGATGTGGAATAGGTATGTCGAGAGTGTTCCCAGAACTTGGATGTCCTCTCCTGATTTCAGAAATAACCTGGATGTCTTGAGTTGCATCCAAGCTTATACCTGCTCCAGGCACAAATAGATATCGGAAAAGTGCTCGTTTTCTCAGACATGTGGAGTGGAGAGTGTAGAGAAGGAGGTCCGCTCACATCCCCTTTATTTGCCATGTCGACAACGAGCACTGACAGGGAACGAGGGAGCATGTTTTCATTTTGCTGCTCCACTGGATGTCCCTTTATGCAAGCTTGCTTGAGATGGATAGCCTTGCTCGATGCTTTCCTGAGGGGGATGCCTATGTGTCCACATCGGAGACGTCTATGTTACTAAAACTGGGCAGAGACATCCCTGGCATTTCTCTGCACGTTCTGCCTTGCACGTCTCCGATTTTACTAGGACGTCCTTTCCAGGGGCGCTTTGACCTACAGGCAAAAGGGGCAGCTGCCGCAGGCCCCTGCACAATGGAGGCCCTCCCCTGCTCCCGTTCCCATGCCCATTGCCACCACTGCTTCCCCTGTCTGGGACATGCAGCAGCGACAATGCGTTAAGAAGGCGCTGCGGTGCCGGAGTTACCTTCTTTTCTAGCGCTACAGTACCATGTGCACTTCTCTTCCGATTCAGGGATAGAAGCAGAAGTGTGACTGGCACTGTGGCATCAGAATAGAAGACAACACTAGTGCTGTGATGCACCAGACAGGGGTGGCAGTGGTGGCCGGAGAAGGGTCTCATGGATGGGGAGGGGCCCACTGGAATCAGTTGGTACGGGCCCTATTAGGGATTTAAGTGGCCCTGGTCCTTTCTTAAATCTCTGCTTTCTGCAAAGCCCGTGACTCTTAGGATAGTCGAGAGCCACAATGTGCACATTTACCAAAGGATTATGACACAAGAGCGGAAGATATTTTGTAAGGCAAATGCGTGAAGGGTAATTATCGAGTCTTCTCATGTCTGACTTTTGAGTCACTTCTCTTTCTCCTTGTAGACCATCATTCAAAATTGGGCATTGCAGTTTCTTCTCAGGACCATCAGGATTCAGGTGACAAATTGTCAGGGAAAGTGAACTCAGTATCTGTTGCCTCCCCCACTCCTCACTCCTGCTCTTTTAGCCCCTCTCTTCATTTGTGACTATCAGTGATGTTCTCATCATATATTTTAGGCCAGTTATTGCAGTGACAAGCCCTCAGTTGGACGTCATGCTTGAGGGTTCCTTCCAAAGCCCTGCAGTTATGGGCCTTGAATCCAACCACTAGGTGTCACCATTGTATGATGACTAAAATGTTCCCTCTCTCCCCCCACAAACTCTGAGCTCCAGCCCCAATCGGCATAGGGAATGGAAGACCTAACCTGGGGCCAGTGCAAGGCATCCTGGGCAAAACTTCAGCCTTGTGCCCCCTCGCAATTAGCCTCGAGTCCCCTATTGTCTTCCCCAAAATGTTTTTGTTTATTAAACTCAGTTGTAATCACCCCTGCCCCATCCCTTCCAAACAATCTTATAAAATTGCATATTTAGCCATCACACTTCTAAATATTTAACTTTGTTCTGTAAATATATAGAGAGAGATTTCAGAAAGCCACTTACAAGGGGAAATGGTCTATTTGCATATTGCTCATCTATGACCCTTTGGAGGAGAGGAGGGACACGGGAGATATGATAAAGATCTTTAAATACTTAAAGGGTATTAATAAAAAAAATGAACCTTTTTCATAAGCAGGGAAGCTGAGGAATTAGAGGACATGAAATGAAGCTGCAAGGAGGTAAACTCATCAGCAATGTCAGGAAATATTTTTTCACAGAAAGCGTGGTGGATGCCTGGAACGCCCTCCGAATGGAGGTGCTGGGGGCAAAAACAGTGACGGACTTCAAAAAGACATGGGACAGACACAAAAGACTCCTTTATAGCAAGAGGAGGGAATCAAGGCAAACTTAAATAGCTTTTACATATAATGAAATAGAAAGGGGAACCTGCACAGGGTGGTGGGTACAACCCTAAATAAAGACACAGAGGGGCATAACATGCATGGAGCGGCAGGTACAACCCTCACCATCTCACTGGGCAGACTAGATGGACCTTGCAGGTCTTTACCTACTGTCATTTACCATGTTACTATGTTGTGTAGCTGCCAGGATCCATCGTTTTGCTTTGAGCAGGGCTTCTTTTGAGGAGCTACATGGTGGTACGGAGTACTAGCACCTTTTTCATTGCCTGCTAAAACTGACTCGTGGTCCTCAAGCAGTAATGAAAGAGCCCTGCACATGAGCACTGACACCTTTTTTATAGGAAAATGCACTGGATTTGACTATAGCTGCTGTCCTCTCAGAAACTGCTGCCTTAGGCGACTGCCTGGTTTGCCTAGTGGTTGGGCTGGCCCTACTTAGAGGAGGATAGCTCAGCCACTGAGTCACAGGGTAGTTGTTAAGAACATGCAGTTCTGGAAGGCGGAAGCTTTTCAGCGTGCACGGCAGGGTATTCCATGTCTGTGTGCGCTGGAGATGTTGTTTCTGGGATTTTGCTGGAGATCTGTTTTTGATTGGAAACTGAGATAAATGAAGTAGGTTCTTGGGCATTGGAAATAGAAGGCCGAGTCTCATGCAGAATGCAGGGGACAAAAGAAATACTATTGGGACTGTAACAGAAAGGAGAAAACGGCAAGGGAAATACTGTCAAGGTCTCCAGCAAAACAGGAGGTCTGGGGAAGAATTCCAGGCAGGATGGACAACTGTAGGAAGAACAATGGATCCTAGGAAAAATCGATGATCCGAAAAGAAACACTTTTTTTAAATTTGAAAAGCAGATTATTTTGTAAATGAAGAAAAAAAAAGAATTTGACAACTTTAGTCAATACAGAAAGAACCAGTTAATTCCTGAAGTTCACAGACGCATTAATGTACTATTACTGTACAACTACTAATCAAGTTCTATAGCGCTACAAGGCATATGCAGCGCTGTAGAGAGACATGTAAGAGACGGTCCCTGCTCATCAGAGCTTACAGTCTAGTCAAGACACACAACACAAGAGCTGGGGATAAGGACATGTCTAGGGGAATTGTAAGGAAACACGTAGTTAAAGAGCAGGAGCCTATGCGGATCGGGATCCAAAAGCAGCCACGAAGAGGTGAGCTTATAGCCTGGATTTAGAAAGGGCCAGAGATGGCGCCTGATGCACCGACTCAGGAGGTTGTTCCAGGCAAAAGGAGCAGCAAAGTGGAAGGATCAAAGTCTGGAGTTGGCAGTAGAAGAGAAGGGCACCGATAGAAGGGAACTGCCAGATGAGAGGAGTTTCTGAGGAGGGGCGGAGGGAGAGATGAGAGAGGAAAGGTAGTGAGGGGCAGCAGAATGAGTGCACTTCAGGAGGGATGACTTGTTTTTAAGGTTGTCTTGTTTTATTCCTTGCGGTGGCTCCTGTAGTCCTTGGACTCTTCTTGTCAGACTGTGCAGGATGCACGGAAAACCCCTACTGCCACTCAGTGGTATGTGATTTAATTGCTGGAATGTATTCGGGCAGATAAACAGCCAAGCGCATAAGACTCCATCCAAAGGGGCAGTCTTTAGAGACCATGGGCCTGATATTGCAAGGCATTTGCATGATTTACAGAGCTGTTAACCATGTAAATGCAGCTAAGTGGGATATTCGGCAGCAGCAACATGGTTAGCACCTCAGGATATCCCTGCGTAACACCACTATAAGCCCTGATGCTAACCGCTTAGCTTCAGAGCGTGTCGGGGCAGTACCCGGGGATAACTGGTCAGCTGTGATATTCAGCCACTGCTCGATTAGCTTTTGTGCCATGCGTGGTTGTGCGCCAAACCCGGACATTCAATGCCAGTGGCTGGATATGGTCCTGGCATTGAATATCTGAGTTAACTCTTCAGTGGCGACGCCTGCCATCACTGAACATCGGGCCCCATCGGTCTAGTTTTCTGAATATTCATATGAAATGCATGAAATATATTTGAATACAATATTTTGTGCATATTCCTTATGGGTATTCCCCAAATCAAAATGGTTTGTGACACGTAAGGAACTGAAATTGCCCACCACTGGGGCAACAGGGAAGCCAAATGGCTTTATTCCCCCCCTCCCCCCCCCACCATGCATGCAGGGAGTTGTAGTTCTGTTTTTCTCAACAAAATCATGACTGCAAATCCATATCCGCATTAGGGTAAAACAAATAGTTAAAGTCAATCTGACAAAAATATGAAGATGGCAACCCTAATGCACACTGTAAGTATTGACGACCGTACATGCATACCGGCAATCCTGTGAATAAGTCAATGGCCCAATAAAATCAATCTGCAAAATTTGTGCAGGGTGTAAATCTCATTTCAATTTACCATGGGCAACAGCAGGGAGAGACAGATGCTTAATATGCTGACACACCGGACACTGTTTGATAATCGTACTGCATTGATCTTTGGTGAGGGGAATTCCTTATGTCTATTGTGGGTGTGACACCATTGAGCAATGGCTTCTGAGGTCTAGAGAATGAATCGGCCACAGCCACAGAAATGGCCACATGGCATGAAGCCTCTGCATCTACATGAGAATTATAAAGGGATTCAAGATTGTCACAGTGAACATGAGCATCAACATAATAAACCATTGTCTCTTTGATTTGGCTAGCTTGCGCAATTTGTTCCCATAACTCTTTGCCCCAAACAGGCTTACTATGTGTCTCAAAATTGTGGTTCTGCCACGTAGGCAACCAAACGGCCATGCCATTCACAATGCCCAAGAATCAGTATATATGTAAACTATTGGCCCTGCCTGTTCGATGGCCATATAGACAGCGCATAGTCCAGCATATTGGCTACTATTGCCTATACCCGATTCAGTAAGTAACTGACCAGTTTTGAGTTTAGGGCAGCAGCTTTCCACATTCTATTTCCCTTGATTATTTTTGCAGAACCATCTGTAAACCAGACATACTTCTGTTGTTTGGGGCTCAAATCTGCATAAGGGACCCCCCCAACGTATAGTGGGTGCCATTGTGTCTGGCATTAACACCCGTGTATCTGGGGCCGTGGCACTTTGGACCAATTCATGCAGCTTGCTGACACCAGAAATCCCTAGTTTGGCCCGCTCCTGAATATACCATTTCCATTTAATGATACTGCTCTCCCGGGCATGCCCAATGTGATGACTCTTTGGAATAGCATTCACCCATGTCAGAATGGGAATCTCCAGTCGCATTTGGACCTCGTGCCCCAATGTGGTTGCCTCAGTATCTGATAAGGTCCAGTAACATGCTAGGAGCTGCCGTTCAAAAGGGGTGTATTGCTCTGTTGCATCTGGTAGTCGCTGGGTCCAGAATCCTAGGGACACTTTCCTTTCCCGCTGTAATTGCCACAGACTCCAGTCAGCGTGTGTACACGTAGTAGACACCTGTAGCTCTACAGGACCGTCCTGACTGGGCCACAAATTCAATGCATTTTGTATAGTATCTTGTGCAGCTCTAAAGGCTTTAGTATGTTCTCCTGTCCAACAAAAGTCCGCCTTCTTGCGAGTAATTTTATATAAGGGCTGTAAAATCTGTGAAAGATGTAGAATGTGCTGCCTTCAGAACCCAAATAATCCCACAAATATTTGCACCTCCTGTTTGGTAGTGGGAAGATCAAAATTCAAAGTTTTCTGCTTTGTTTTTGCAGTAATTTTTCTCCGTCTCTTATTTCACACAATTCCCAAAATGTTAACTATTTGTGCTGGTCCCTGTATTTTCTTTTCATTTATCTCCCAGCCATTATCTCTGACATGTTTTATCAATCTATCAAGATGTTGTTGTACTGTATCATGCTTTCTCCCTGTATAAGTATGTCATCAATGTAATGTGAAATTTGTACAGTATTTTCCTTCTGAAATTTGTCTAATGTTTCGCTACTGTACTGTGACAAATAGTAGGGTTATGTAAGTGCCCCTGAGGTAATCACATGAAGGTATATTGTCTACCTTCCACATGAATGCAAATTGATCCATAACCAATTCTGATATGGTAATAGCAAAAACGCATTAGCCAAATCAATTACAGCGTACCATTTGCCACTATGCCTTTGTACATTCTCCATTATAGCTATCACATCTGGTACAGCTGCTGTGGATGGGAGTGTAGACTTGTTCAATTCTTGGTAATCCACTGGCATTTGCCATGACCCATCTGCCTTATGCAATGCAGGATTGTTAAAAGCAGTCTGCGCAAATAACAGTACCCCTGCTTTAAGCAAATCATCTAAAGTTTGTTTGATTTTGACATGGCCCCCAGGAATTCGATATTGCTTCGCATTGCTTACTTTGGTTAATGGGGGTATGCAGCTTGCCCACAATTACCTCTTGAACTCTAAATTCTGGCACATCAAATTGATATTGTCCCCCTGCAATATTAAAGCTCATTTCTTTCCAAATATCAATGCCAATTATATATTCCAAAATGGGAACAATTAAGACTGCATATTTTTTCATGGGTAAAACCCCTATCTTCAATAATAACTCCACTTGATTGGTTGGAGTAAATTCCCCCCCCCCCCCCACACACACACACCAATTCTGCAATAGTACACCATTTCCCCTGAAATTTAGATGGGTTTCCATAAATTAGGGTGGCCTCTGCCCCTGTATCTACAAGAGCTGAAACACACTGTGCACCGCCTGTCGCCAGTATAGTAATGGGCACATAAGGGCGTTGATCACCCTTTGCTCGGCCGTCCTCCTAATCCAAATGATAATGCTGCTCAGAGTGTTGCTAGTTTACACACTTCTTTAACTTCCTCCCATGGATACAGATTGTTCGGGGGGAGCATTGGATTCTACATTCCCTTTTTTAACTTGTGATCCTATGTTCTTTGCATTCTGTTTATACAATTTCCACAGTTCTCCTGTCTCTCTGCCACCAACCTCCTCCTTGGCTATGCCTGCCTTCAATAAAGCTTGAAGCGCTTCTTTCCTTGATATTCAGGGCTGAGATAAAGTTTGAGGATTTCCTGAATCCCTACTATCATTCCTTGGGGAAAATTGATCCCACCCGGGTGCCCCCAACTTCCCCAATTCCTCTGTCTCATCTGTTCAATGACTCGTCGAATAGGGTCCTCGACCTTTGCTAAAATAAAGTCATCATGATCTGTAAATAACAGTGCAGGGATGTCTTCAAAATCTTACTTTGTACTGAATTTGTTAAAGGCAATTTTTCTACCTTGTGGGCCTTTTTCTCTTCTCTGTGTCTTGGGGACCCCCTGTAATGGTCTCATGGAACCTACAGGTCTATTAACCACAGGTTGGGAACTATTGCTCTAGTTCTAGTGCTACTTGTAATGCTTTGGATTGAAGCACTTAAGAAATCAATAAATGGCAACGCACTTCAACCCACTTGTCTTCAAAGCTTCTCACAGGCTGCTAGATAGCCACCCTAGTTAGTTACAGAGAGGCAAAGGAAGTGGCCTGATGTTCAGAGTAAAGGGCTGAGGCTTGAGACCTAGTTCACCTTGTGCCACTCTGATCTGCTCCAGACACCCACTTACTACGTAAGCTCTTCCCGACAGGGATTCAACACGCTGGGTTGGATTTTATCACTGGGTACCATGTGCATACAGAAAATATAGAGATGAAAGATGTTTACAAAGAACGTACAGGAAAACTATAAAGGAACATTCAGCTCTGAAGAATGAGAAAAAACAAAAAGGAGAAATAGAGAATACAAAGAAATAGTTAAAGAAGGGAAGAGCACACACTAGACAGGTGGGACAAAGGACATTATGTGCAAATACAGAAAACATTCAAGTAGTAAGTGCACTTTCTACTTCTCAGTGTTTACACTGCTGATATATTTTGCATTTGTTTTGTTTTGTTTTATATTTATTTCTGGTGACACAAAGCAAGTCAGTACATGTGTCATAAACAAATGGCGTTGCATGACCGCTTACATTTCAACTTGACTTGTTCAGTTATTCACCTTCTGTAAAACTGCAGATGATAGACATGTAACTAGTTGAGCTGCAGAAGAAATACTTTCGGCTTTCCATTCTCGAATCGTGCGTAAGCTGATTCCTGGTACGATTCTTAAGCATTAGGCTGAAGCCCCTTGATACGGCAGGATGGATTTGCCAGTGAGGAAAACACATTGTAAGCCAATGGCAGTTTCTTTAGAATAACGTAGTAGAAGGAGGCAGATAAAGACAAAATGGCCCATCTGGTCTGTCGAATTGTATTTTATTTAGATTTACCTAATGACTTTTCATTGGTAACCCAAGGCAAGTTCTGTTCAGGTACAATAGGTACTTCCCTGTCCCCGAAGGACTTACAGTCTAATTTTTTATCTGAGACAAAAATGCCAGAGGCAGGTGGCACCTTATAGATGAACCAATTTATTGAGGCCTGATCTACTGAAGACAAGTGTCCGCTTTGTTGGATGCATCTGATGAAGTGGACTCTTGTCCTTGAAAACTCATGCTGTCATTTTTGCTACTCCAAATAACACAGCTACCCTCTGAGGTAAAAGAGGGTGAAGTGACTTGCTCAAGGTCACAAGGAGCATCAGTGAGATCTGAACCTTTGCTTCCCTGGTTCTCAGCCCCTTGCTCTCCTTGCGTTTATCTATTTCTTGGATTTTATGGTGCTCTTTCCATAGCAACAGTTGCATTGATTTTACATTGCCATTTAAGTTTACCTGGGTTTTTGCGTGTGTGTGTGTGTGTGTGTTGTGGGGTGGAGTGGGGGAAGGGGAGAAGAATGTGGGAGGTATTTGCTGGAAACTGGAAGGGTGCAACAGGGGGAGACAACTCTAACTGTGCCATGTTTCCTATTCGCTTCCTCTATGCACGTGTTGCTTGTCTTTATTTGAATAAAACAATTATTTATGGTCTCTCTCTGAGCGATTATAAATCAAATAGAACAAAAAACGCTCAATTCCATCTGCTTAGAACCAATCACATAATCTTTTATGGTTACTCAAAAATATCAATTTATCGTTAAAGGTCTCAGACATTGATGGCATACCTTTTCATACTTATAATACGTCCGATATTAGTGCCAAATTGCATCAATGACCTTCAACGACACTATAGAGTAAGAAGAAAGAATAAAGAAAGCGAATGGAACGTGTGATGTAACACACTCTTCTCAACCGTTGTTCTTATTAAGAAATCCTGACAGCAATGTACTTCAATGCTCATCTAGCATCGGATGAGTATTAAATTTTATAGAGTTTGCAGGGCAATACGTTGAGATCCCTTGATGAAACACTTGTTGTGAAACACAGCAGAGGCGCCGGGGGAAGGCGTTGGGATCGGGAAGCGTTATGGACGTGTGTTGAAAAGACCTGCATATAAATTGAATACTCGATGCTAGATGAATATGTTTTTAAGTACCCCTTTAGCACACTACACATTTTATTTATTTGTTTATTTGGTTGTTTTTTTATACTGCCTTATCAATGAATCAAAGCAAATTACAGCAAACTAAACAATATGCAAGAGCATTGTACATGGAATAAAGGAATCACAATAGAATTGATTATAAATACAGCTAACAAAGGTAACTCAAGAAACTGATTTTAGATACAGCTAATAAGTTATTATATTCGGGGAATAAACAATTAACTGAATGCTAAATACCTGCACACAAAGATAATGTTACATAATTGTCATGGCCATTGGTGTTAGAAGGTCTTGGGCGCTGGTAATTATGTCGGGCAGATGTTAGTTCTGTCTGCCTTCTCTCCGAAATGTTCTGAGAATAGGTATATTTTGAGGTGTTTTCTAAAAGTGGAGATGTCATTATAGCCCTTAATTTGTCTGGGAGTGAGTTCCAGAGAATTGATCAATAATATGTAATGGCTCTGTTACTTGTTATGCAATTGTTTTTCCTAAATTCAGGGAGAATGGCTAGTGTGTTTTGTGCAGCCTCCTTTGTCTGTTTGGTGTGACGGATATAAGAGAACTTAAATAGTTGGAAGACAGGTTGTGAGGTAGTTTGAACGTTGTCATTATGGATTTGAATTTTATTCTGTTTTCAATAGGTAGCCAGTGTAGCTGTTGGAGTATGGGAGTTATATGCCCAGATTTTGGTAATTTAAGTAGGACACGTGCTGCGGTATATTGGGCCATCTGAAGCTGGTACAGAGATTGTTTGGAGAAGCCTTGTAGGATACCATTACAAAAGTCAAAGTGTGGTGAGATCATTGACTGAAGTACTGTACGGAAGTCGTTAGGTGATACTAGGGGTCTCAGCTGCTGGATGATCTGTATCTTGATATATATTGCTCTGGTAGTTTTATAGATGTGTGACATTAGGTTCAACATTTGGTCTAAGATTACGTCTAGGTACTTTACTTCGTTCTTTACTATCAGTGAGGCTTCTTTGACCTTCAAATGTGGTGGCAGAATGAAGTATTTATCTTTGGAGACAAACAAAACTTTGTTCTTTTGTAAGTTTATCCTACGGTTATGTGAGGGAAGCCATTCTGAAATTTTGCTGAATATTGTAGCCATCTCTTGGGTGTTGGGTTGGGCTGGGTTATATAGGAGGTAAAACATAATGTCATCTGCATATATGTGGAAATATACCTTATGTTTATGAAATATTTTGCATATTGACTAAAGAAATATATTAAATAATAATGAAGAAAGGGCAGCGCCTTGTGGTATGCCTTGTTGTTGCCTGTAGGGTTTTGATGAGTCTTGACCTATCTTAACTTGCTGGGTATGATCCGATAGGGTAGATCCTCTGATTCTGATCTGTTTGGAGCCTGGTTAAGAGGGTTTTGTGACTAATCAAAAGCAGCTGAGATGTCCAAGAATATTAGTATGAGGTATTGCCTGGATTTCTCTGTCTCCTTCAAGAGCCTGTCAATTAAGGAAATAAGCAGTTTTTCCATACCTTGGCCTGGCCTGAAGCCATGTTGACGTGGATCAAGAGTTGCGTGCATATCTATGTAGTCCTGGAGTTGTATTTAGATGATCTTCTCCATTATCTTAGCGATGAAAGGAAGGCTGGGTATTGATCTGTATGACTTAGGACATGTTTTATCTAAGGAACTATGCTTTAGGATGGGACGAATGGTTGCTCTTTTCAAATGTCTAGGAATGTAACCCTGTGATATCTGTTCAGGATTTTTTTGTCCAGCAGACCAGGCATGGATCCAGTGGAGATGTTGTTGTACTGATTGAGGTGATGATATGTTACAGCTGTTCAGTGTTGATTTGGGTAAGTGCTTGCCATAGTATGATGTCAGCAATATTGCTGGTATTCGGTGTTGATGTATTACAGAATAGTAATGCTAGTTTGTTCATGTAATAGTTATCAAATACTTGCGGTTTGATAAGGATATTGGTGTCTCTGAGTTGGGTGCTTGGATAAGAGATTTCACAATGTCAAAAAGTTCCCTAGTGTGATTTAATGATTTCATTATTAGATTTGTGTGGTAGTCTTTCTTGTTGTCGTTGATCATCCTGCGGTATGCGTGGAGGGTGTCCATATATTTGCTTCTGTACTGTGGTGATTCTCTATTTGTGTTCTAGTTTTCTTAAATTTTATTTATTTATTTATTTGGTTTTATATACCATACTATTTTAAATCAGCACGATTTACATAGAAACAACTCGTTACATAGAACAGGTTTACATGCCTTTCTGTGTTTCTTAGCTCCTAAGTGTACCATATCTCTGATCAATTTTGTATCTTGTGGTGCCCTGTTTGATTAGTTGTCGCAGCCTTGCTTATGACTGTGTTCCAACAAGGCGTCTATGTCCATTAATTCTGGGATGAGTTGTGGTAAGATGTCCTTAAATGACATCTCACCACGTTTTGGCAAGCATAACCCATAAATGTGGGATCAATTTTTCTGGCAGATTTTTTGAAGGTGTGAAAAAACATGTGGGCCAAGGTGAGGTGGTGGATGTAGGAAGAAATTTAATAGCAGGCTGCCTATGCATGAATGTCCACTAGGCATCTATTTTAAAGCTACTTTATAAAGACACATAGAGCCCCATTCCAGGAGAGGGACGTTTGGGCTGTCCAGACGTCCCTGCTGAAGACAGGGTCGTTAGGACCTCATTCTGGTCCGCGGAAACAAAATGTTCCTGTGGGAGTCAGAATCAGGCCCGAGGACGGCCCAGCATGCCCCTCCTGTCTGCAGGGATGTCCTCTCCACAGGCGCCCCAGACATCCGCAGCTCCGGCCCCTAAAATCCCTGCTGCCCAACCCACGGCTGATCTCCTGTGGCCTGAATCGGGGGCAGGGACTCCCCGCATCTGGCCCCAGCCCCGTGGGTAGCTCCCCTGACCCAATTCTCAAAACAAAACTGCTTATACCACCTCTGAGATGGTATAAGCAGTTCGTCCCAGCAGGCCTGCAGCAGGTACAGGGCCATGACCTGAATCAGCCCTGTACATGCTGCTGGACGACCTGCCCCTCCCAGCTCTCCCCATGCTGAAGCACAGGACGTATGGGGAGAGCTGGTGGGGGAATAGAGTTTAGGTGGATTGTGGGGCTACACATCACAACCCGTATTCTAGAATGAGGGCCATAGGCACCTACGCAACTTTATAAAATATGAGAAGCAAAACAGCAGAAATTGTGCCTAGATTGAAGCTGAGGATGTTCCTGCCTGCTTAGAAACAGGTATTAATGTATAAGACTGCGCGGCAAACCAACCCCAATATACTCATGTGACCCATCTTCTTAAGTCACTTTATTGGCTCCCCTTCCATTTCCTTATCCAATACAAACTTCTTCTTCTGACCTATAAATGCATTCATTCTGTTGCTCCTCACTCCCTTTCCTCTCCCCTCCTCGTGAACTCCGCTCTTCCTCTGGCTTGCTTCTCTCTGTGCTCTTTTCTTCAACAGCCAACTCCAGAATTCAATCCTTTCACCTCACTGCTCCTCATGACTGCAACAAACTACCCGAATCTGTATATCAGGTTTCATCTCTCCTCCTTTTCAAATCCATGGGTCTTGATCTCTTGTTTTCCTTGTGTTTCCTTATCTTCCTTTCTACCCTTATTCTCATCTATTATATTGTCTGTCTTGAGTAGATTGTAAGCTCTAATGAGCAGGGACTGTCTCTTACAGCACTGCGTATGCCGTGTAGTGCTATATAAATGATTATTATTATTATTATCAGTCGTAGTAGTACGTGCATATCTTATAAAAGTGGACCATTGTTCTTTCAGTGTTTGTTCTGATAGATCCTCCTCTACTGTCTTGGATCCACTCCTTTTCTCTCTCTATAGCCAGTCCCTTGGTGCACTCATCTCTTCCATAGCTTTCAGTACCATCTTTATGCTGATGACTCCAAGATCTAACTCTACACCTGAAATCTCTCCGACACCTGAAATCTCTCCGACAATTCAGGCCCAGATCTCTGCCTGCCTTTCTGACATTGCTGCTTGGATGTCTTGCCACCGCTTGAAATTGAACATGGCTAAAACTGAGCTTTTTGTTTTTCCCCCTAAACCATCTTCTCCCCTTCTTCCTTTCTCATTCTCTGTGAATAACTCTCTACTCCTCCCTGTCTCCTCAGCTCGCAACCTTGGGGTCGTTTTTGACTCCTCTCTCTCTTTCTCCACACATATCCAACTGATAACTAAAGCCTTCCATTTCTTTCTCTACAGCATGAACAAAATTCACCCATTTCTTTCTGAACACACTACTAAGACACTTATTCATTCCCTAGTCACCTCCGGTCTTAGACTATTGTAACTTACTCCTTGCTGATCTCCCTCTGAATCATCTCTCTCCCCTTCAATCTGTTCAACACTCTGCTGCACAGTTAATCTTCTGCCAGCCTTGTCATGCTCATATTATCCCTTTTCTCAAGTCACTTCATTGGCTCGCTATCTGTTTCCGTATCCAGTTCAAACTTCTCCTGCTGGCCTATAAGTGCATTCACTCTGCAGCTTCTCACTACCTTTCCTCTCTTATCTCTCCCTACACCCCTCCATGGGAACTCTGCTCTTCTGGCAAGTGGCTATTTTAGATCTCTTTCTTGCTTTTTCACTCTTCTTTGCGTTACGCACTAACAGCTAGACTTACTCATTTGCACCACTGCAGGGTCATACAAGGGCAGTGCGAGCGGTGTGGCCGCAGAGCGCACAAGTACACAAAGGGCACTGATAACATCACCGGGCTTCCAAAAAAGGTTACTGC
The DNA here is from genome assembly GCA_033557465.1 of Ichthyophis bannanicus. NCBI lineage: Eukaryota > Metazoa > Chordata > Amphibia > Gymnophiona > Ichthyophiidae > Ichthyophis > Ichthyophis bannanicus. The sequence goes on from CM066042.1 coordinate 79,090,886, forward strand.
ACATGGCTGGGACAGAAGGAGACGCCTGTTTCGTTAGTCGCACAGGGCTCATTTCTAGCTCGGGATGGTGCTCTACTCATTAGATCATAAGATATGCCATACTGGGTCAGACCAAGGTCCATCAAGCCCAGTATCCCGTTTCCAACAGTGGCCAATCTAGGTCACACGTACCTAGCAGTCTCCCCAAAAGACACAGGTTCCACAATGCTTGTATTGGGTCAGATACTACTGTGTTAGTGCAGTTAATGTGTATTATTTTGCCGCAGCTCCCATTTTACGCCATCAGATATAGTTACTAGTAATGCAGGTGTAACAGATGTGATAAGAAAAGGAGAACGAGAAATATGTTTCCGATCGTGTATTCTGCTGGAAATTGTATTTTCTTGTTTTCAGGTTTGAGTGCGCTCTCTTTGGGGCATTTTGGAGCTGGCCTTCATTTTAGCAGGCAGTGAGGGTAACCGGAACCTTCCAATGTAAAACTGAAAAGGGAGGGGGGGGGGGTCAGTCTTTGTGGCTGTTTATTTCCACGAATAGCCGGTAGTCCTTGCCCCTTAGCACCGTTCTGTTCTATAAGGTGAAAGCTGTGCTGATAAGAACAATATTATTTTGTGCTGTTTGTTAAGTACATTTTGAGCATAAGGAACCTACTGGGGAATTTCTTTTCCTTGACCTCCTCCTTCTCTTTCCCCTTTTCCATTCTGCCTGCATCAGAGGTTGCTAGGTTTTATCCTAATTTCTGATCAGGTGAAATGTCTTTATTAGCTTTTCTGTTTCTTAAGCAGTGGGAACACTAGGAACAGAGAGGGTAATATTTAAACTCCATAGTTGGAGTTTTTATAAGCGCCGGCCATGGCATTTAAAAATGACACCGGATATTTAGAGGTATGTTACGAAAGGTTTTAACGTGTGTTAATGAAATGAACACGCGTTAAGTGCCCACAGACCTTTTATCTCTAGGCGTGCAGTGGCATGTAACCTTTAGTATTTTTTTATTTTATTTATTTATTTCTTTTATATACCGCACTCTTTAGAATCAGTGCAGTTTACATGTATACTAACAGGTACTTTTTATTCCCTTATCCCTGAAGGGCTCACAATCTAAGTGTACCTGAGGCAATGGAGGGTTACATGGCTTGCCCAAAGCCACAAGGAGTGGCCATGGGACTAGAGACCCCAGTCCCTCCGGCCTGAGGTTGCTTGTCCCCATGTGGGAATTGAACCCCCGGCCCGAGGTAACCTGTCCCAACCACTGAGCCACTCCTCCCTCCCTGCCACTCCCTCCCTAAACACATCCCTCAGCGTCAGATTGTAGGCATTCTCTGCTGCTGAATATCCGGTTTCCCTGCCGACCGCTGGTGCTATCTGGAGAGCACATAGTTAGGACTGGGAGTATTTTTGGCCTGATTTTATGCGGTTTATTATCCAGTTAGTGGTCTGGATATTGCTGCTAACTGGATAGCTGAAAATGTCAGCCACAGACCGTCAGCAGTGCTCTCTGGATATTATTCTGGCCGACATTTATGCAGTTGGCAGGTCCTGTTAACTGGATAAATATTTTTGAACATCGGCCTTATCCCCCATTCTGTATTTGGTTATGGTTGAAGGGCTATTTGGCCTTGTGCGCAAGAACTGTATTATGGTATGACTTTCTGTTGTTGTGCCACATTTACCCTGTACGTTAAGAAAAATCCCACTATATGATCCCTCAAGAGACTTTGCCATGTACTAAATTTTATTCTGACTTCTGACCAGAATCACCTAATAAAACCTTGCTGATGATTACTGAGCTTGGCTTGGTGTATGCGTACGTATGGAGGGTTGCTGGCCATGCTGCATGGAAGAGGCCTGCTACATGTGCTAACGGCATGTTAGTAACTCTCACCGTATCTCTGTTGCCAGCTTTTACCCCATTGCCTGTTGGGAAATGTAGTTTTTTATTTCACTGGCCTAAAGAAGAACAGGTCTACATATGTACTGGGAAAACGCTTAAAAGCCAGGACTATCTCAATCTGCTCCTCTCAAACTGGAGTCATCTGGTAATATCTAGTTTTTCAAGGCATGTTGAACTGGCATGCAAGGGCTTATAGTTTTGATTTCCCTAAAAAAAGCAGAAATACAAGGCCTTGCATGCCTTGGAGAAAAAAGAGAACTAAATTAACCTGTCATTAAAAACTGGTGTCAGTTGACAACCCTATTCCTAAGCAGCTGCCTGGTAAAACACAAAATAGGGTTCACACAACCACAAAAAAAGGGCTTCAAGGACCGTGGAAACCAGATTTATTTATTTATTTATATTTCTTATATACCGCACTATTTGCAATCAGCGCGGTTCACATGGAACAGAAACATCCGACAACTTAAATATGTCTGGTCATTACATTACAGATACATTACAGATCTCCCAATGCTAAGGTCTTCTTCTCAATCGGAATTCTTCTTCTTGGTATAGTTTTGAATTGATGTCTGGAAGTGCTCTGTGGTGTTCAGATCTCTTCTGAGAAGAATGACATAGCACTTTGGTACAAAGTAGCCTATAAGAATCCCAAAGAGACTGGCCAAGATGGCCAACACATTGACTGCTGTGATATATTTACCCTTGTAGACTATGTAGGTGGTGAAGAATGCAATCCAGGAGATGAAATAAATGAGCAGACTGAAGGTGATGCATTTTGCCTCATTGTAATTTTCTGGCAAATCCTTTCCCAGGTAACAGAATACGAAGCAAAATATGCTGAGCAAACCGATGTAGAGAATTTCTAGAACCGCCGCCACAGAAATGCTCTCTGAACACTGCAAGATGATCTGACTGTCGAAATTCTCATTGTCCTCAATAGGCACAGAGGGCTGGCAGGTGATCCAAATAATAGAAATTGTTATTTCAATGGCTGAGCTCACACACATAAAGATGACTGTCCCGTTCTTTTTCACCCAGAACTCATAAATTTTGGGGAATTTGACTGCCAGCTTGAAAATGCAGACCACCTGAAATGATCTCATAACCAAGCAGGAAAGGCAAACGGTGTAGCTAATGGCAAACACAGGCTGTCTTAGCATGCATGTCAACTTAGTGGGCACACCGAAGTAACAGAACAAGGTACAGCATGCACAGGCCAGGGACCCCAACATGGTGAAACACATCTTTCCGCCTGCAGACTTAACAACTGGTGTATTCATATTCAAAACAAAGACTACAGCGATGGCCACGGCCAATAAGAAGAGGGCAATGATGGCAGACAGAAGTGCCAGGGCTACGGGCTCAGTCCAGGAAAGGTATTCAATGTTTTTTTTAAAACAGGTGTCACTCTTTGGAGGGGACCACTCGCGCGTTGTGCAGGATTGGCAATTATACAAGTCTGCAAAGGAAATAAATAGAAAAATGTTTGCTTATAACAGAAGACTTTGATACTAAAATATACTCAGCAGAAACAAAATGGAAGCGTAAGGCAGGCAAACAAAGAAAAAGGAGCGCTGTTCTTGCAAAAGTCCACCAGGAGCCACAAAAAGCAAGAAGCCAAGACGTCAGGACGATTGCCGAAACGCGTTGGGGTCTGTATTAATAAAATTGATTTGAATCGTCCTGACGTCTTGGCTTCTTGCTTTTTGTGGCTCCCAGCGTAAGGCAGGCAGCCATGGAGGAGTGTCGAGAAATACATACTCAAGGACAGCGAGGGTAACAGACATGTCTAAAAACTTGGGCTGTGAACTTATTTTGGTAATGAAATGTTCTATTTATTTTTAAGAATTAAAATTATAATGGGGGGGGGGGACATTCAAAGCCATTTAGGCAGTTTGCAAACCACTTAAATGATGCTTAGTGGCATATTCAGTGGCAATAAAGTGGTTAGTGCCGCTGAATATCCCCAGCTGCAGCCTTTAAGTGCCCTGACGTTAACTGACCAGCGTCAGGGCCTTCCAGGGGTAGAGTGGAGGCAGCGCCCGGGGATATCCAGCTAGCAGCGATAGTTAGCCACCAGTTGGTTAGCCCAAAGTTAAGAACATTAATGGCTGGCCTAACTTTAGCTGCTTTAGCTAACTGGCCACTAACCCATTAACTAACCAGCTGTCCAACCAACCTGGATGTCTGATGCCGGTTGCCGGATATAACCTGGCATTGAATATCTGGGTTCACTTTTCAGTGGTGAGAGCTGGCTGCTATAGCAATGTTAGTCGCCGCCGCTATGTATCCCCCACCACCTTCCCCCATTCTTTGCAGGCTCTGAGACGTCTTATTGCACCAAGGTAGAGATTATCTAATGATAGTGTCCTACATGAACTTTTGAGATGTAGATGTAACAGAAAGATTGAGAAGAAATCACAGACTACGCCTCCACTAACCGATGCAAATCAAACCATCACGGGACCATGCCTAACTTTATCCAGGTAGCAGCTGAATATGACTTCTGACCAGCGAACGTGGGCATTCAGCACCGGATGCTGAGGAAGTTCCAGCGATGGCTAACTGCTGCTGCTTAACATCCCCTCACCCCCACTGATTTCTACAGAGCTGCCATTCCTCTGCTTGCCTAGAAACTATTGCATTTCTCAGTCCAGGATTTCTAACCAGCAGACTTTTCCCCTCCAAATAAACGATTAGCTCTGCCTTGAGCTAGGAATGAGAGAAACGGACTTGATCACAGATCAACTAGACTAGAGGAACCCTGCTTGGATTCCACACAGTTGCCAAGTTACCTAGCTCCAGGAGTGAGACTTTTTGGCCAGTTGTGGTTTTAAATTTGCACTGCAGTGCAGTATGGTATTTGTAGTCCGCAGGTCCCATAAAGCATTAGCATGAGATTGTCAGAAATCCAGGACTGGCTTAAGATCTCACTCCTGAAACTGGGTAACTTGGCAACTCTGTGATTAAGAGTCCTAAAACTGAGGCCCTGGGCTTACAAGCTGTGCCATTATTTCCTACTATACCCAAAGACTCCTATGAGAAAGAATTTAAGCACTACTTGTACATCATTCTGCATTTCTCTGGACAAACCCTTGGGCTGGATTCTCTTGCTTTTACTGTCTGTATTTCCATGCATTAACCTATTTCTTTTGTACGATTTATTCATTACTGTTTTGTTCTTGTACTTGAATACTATTGACCCTTATAATAAAGTTCCGTTACTATTCTCTGCAAAGTCTGTTACTTACCATTCCTTTCCACACTTCTTGAATATTGATCAGGGCCAGCTACACACACAGCCCCCTGCAGAAAAACTGGGCTTGGGTTGAGCAAATTAGGACACAATTCGACCCCATTTCAGACAAGGACCCTCTTATCTTATTGGGTCTCTACCTGAGCTAGCAAGCCACGGGGCGGTCACAGTATTTTTGGATTAGCTAACCCCCTCCCTTGGCAGTACATATTTCTTCTTTACCTGAAGGGGGCACTACATAGGATCACAGGTGTTGGTCTCTCAAGGGATTATTCAATCTACAAACACAATTCTGGAAGGAGACAACAGTGCAGGAGTGTCTTGTAGAAGAACTGCTGTTACTTACTGCTTGTGTTTAGGAAAGTCATCTTCGGACAAGGTATACAAACAAAGCAGCATTGGTGGACACCGTTCTGCAGTCTGTAATTTCCTGCTTCACACTCCTTAGAACAAACTGACAAGGGAACCTATAAAAGAGAACACCACTCATATTCCTATCAAAAATAAACCATCACGGGGACCTGGAGGGGAGGGACCGGTATCTGAGAGACACGGAGGTAGGATATGTGTGGTTAAGAGCACAGCCAAAGGCAGAGTGACTCCAGTCTCCTGGGGAGTGTAATTACAGGACTAAAGCCACATCCCAGAACAATGGTTCTCAAACTAGTCCTCAGGACACATTGAGTCGGTCAGGGATTCAGGATAACAACGATGAACGTTTATTTATTTATTTATTTGTATTTAGCTCAAACCTCTCCAATAGTAGTTCAAGTGTATCCGAGAGATTTGCATGTACTGCTCCATTGTATGCAAATCTCTCTAATGCATATTCATCATGGTTATCCTGAAAACCTGACTCGATAGGTGTGCCCTGATGACTGGGTTGAGAACCCTTGTCCTAGAACAGTGGTTTCCGAATCTGTCCCAGGAGAAACCCAGCCCGTCATGAATATTCATGACAGAGATTTGCATATAGTGCTTCCACTGCATACAAATCTACCTCCTGCATATTCATTGTGGATATCCTGAAAACCCGACTGGCTGGGAAGCCCCCAGGACAAGTTTGGGAACCTCTGTCCTAGAAGATTCTCCTGCTACTAGGGGCTTGGTCTTCACTCCTAGTCCTCTAGGACCACCAACAGGCCAGGTTTTCAGGATATCCCTAATAAATATGCATGAAGGTATTTGCATACAATGGAGGTAATAGGTGTGCGAGTCTCCTTCATGCACATTCATTAGGGATATCCTGAAAACCTGGCCTGTTGCCAGCCCTTGAGAACTGGGGCTGAAGACCAAGGTTCTAGGGCAGCGATGGCGAACCTATGGCACGCGTGCCAGCTGTGGCACGCGAAGGCCTTGCAGCTGGCACGCGGGAAGGTCCGCAATTGAAAAAAAAAAAAAAAAAACCTGTCTGCTGCCGCTGTCGGGGCCGCCGCGGCAGAATCGAGCGTGCCGCGGGGCCCCCCTGTACCCGGCAGAGCCTGCCCTCCCCATAGCAGCTCTCTCTTTGGAGCTACAGTCAGACGCGCCGGCTTGCAGAGCACGAAGGGAAGAGTTTCCCTTTCGCGACTCTGTTAAGCCCGCGGGGGCTGATGGGAACTTCCCATCAGCCCCCGCGGGCTTAACAGAGCAGCGAGGGAACTCTTCCCTCGCGCTCTGCAAGCCGGCGCGTCTGACTGCAGCTCCAAAGAGAGAGCTGCTACGGGGAGGGCAGGCTCTGCCGGTGGGTACAGGGGGGCCCCGCGGCATGCTCGATTCTGCCGCGGCAGCCCCGACAGCCGCAGCAGACAGGTTTTCTTTTTTTTTTAATTTTCCCTGGGCTGGGCTGGGCTGGGGGGGTGGGGGTTAGGAGTGGTGATGGGCTGGGCTGGGGGGGGGGTTAGGAGTGGTGATGGGCTGGGCTGGGCTGGGGGGGTTAGGAGTGGTGATGGGCTGGAGGGGGGGGTTAGGTGTGGTGATGGGCACTGGGCTGGGGGGGTTAGGAGTGGTGATGGGCGCTGGGGGGGGGTTAAGAGTGGTGATAGGCGCTGGGGGGGCTTAAACTAAAAATTGAGTCCTGGGGGATTAGGACTGGGAGTGGGCTGATGGGGAGGTTAGGACTGGAAATGGGCTGGTGGGATTAGGACTGGGAGTGGGCTATGGGGGGCTAGGACTGGTAATGGGTTGGGGGGGTTGCTAGGACTGGAAATGGGCTGAGTGGAAGGGGGCTTGAACTGCAAATAGCTGTTGGGGATGGGGCTTGGAATGGAAATGGGCTGAGGGGAAGTGGGGGGCTTGAACTGCACATAGCTGATGGGGACGGGGCTTGGAATGGAAATGGGCTGAGGGGAAGTGGGGGGCTTGAAGAAGGGAATGGATGCTGGGTGAGACTGGAACTAGAAGGGAGCTGATGTTGGGGGAGGATTAGAATGGGATGGGGCTGGGAGAGTAAAATGGAGAGGGGAAAAATATTTTGTGTAGGAGGGATGAAAAATCTACAATTGGCCAGGTATTGGGAGAGTAATTGGGGATTGAGGATGGAGGGGTAAAATTTGTGTGGATGAAATAGGAATGAGGAAAGAGCAAAAGGAGAAAGATTAGTATGTTAAAGCAGATGTAGAGAGAGAGAGAATGGAAAAAAAACTAGAAGAGAGAAGAAAGGACAAATGGACAGCAGACGATGGAGAGTTAGCAGAAAACATGAAGAAACCAGAAGAAAATGGCTGGACCAATTGCAACTGAAAAAAAATGCACAAAAGGTAGAAAGATATCTCTTTATTTTGAATTTATTAACTGGAATATGTCAGCTCTGGGAAATGTGCATCATTAACATCTGCGCTTTGTTTGGTACAAGAGGAAATTCCTATTTGACGTTGCCACTTGTTCTCTTTTCCCAGTATTCTCTGAAATGTATTGGTTTAATATTTGCAGTGTTGCCTTTTGATAGGTAGGGTATGGTGCTTTGTGAGTCCTGGTAATGCTGTCAGGATACGGCGGGTTTGCTATGGGTTCTAAATGGGCAGCGTTTGTAGTAGTTCCTAATGTGCCTGGCGGTTGGCACTGGATTATAGTAATGTAGAAATCTTTTAGTCTTTCTTTATCCATACACTCATTAAGAGACATGTTTACTAAAAGTTAGTGTATGGTAATATTATGCAAATATTTATGCAAATAAGACCACTTATGCAAATAACGTGCTGGCACTTTGAGGAAATTCTTTGGTTTTGTGCGGCAGTTTGGGCACTCGGGCTCAAAAAGGTTAGCCATCACTGTTCTAGGGGATGTTATTTGTTATGAACAAGAATTCTTTCATCAGCCTCCCTGTGTGTTCTTAGTTCTGAACTAGCCATTCTAAAACCTATATTTCATGCAAGTGAAAGAATGGAGATGTCTAATGTTATTCTCATGTAATCACTACCTCACATTACATGTATCAGCGTTGCCACGTTACCCAGTTCCAGAAGTGAGATTTTTAAGCCGGTCCTGGATTTCTGGCAATCTCATTATGGGACCTGCAGCACCGATTCCAATGGGTAAATTCAGGGACTGCAAATACCAGACTACAATGCAATGCAAATTTAAAACCAGAATTGGCAAAAAAACTCACTCCTGAAACTGGGTACTTGGCAACTACATTGTGTAATGATAAGTAGTAATAGTATAGAGCCAGATCACTGGATTTCAAAAGGAGGGGAGGGAGGAGAGGCTGGGTCTGGCAGTAATCTCCTGTGCTTTTAGATTTCTAGCTGACACTGAGGTCCTGGCACCATGAGCCTTTCTTCACACTTCCTAAAGACTTTTCCTCTGTTTCATGTCCCTCTACCAACTCATATCTGTTCAATCATTGGCCAGGGGCCACAAACTAATTCCCAGAGTTGCCAAGTTACCCAATTCCAGGAGTGAGATTTTAAGCCAGAAGTGGATTTCTGAAAAGCTCATCTTGATGCATTGTGGGACCTGAAGCATTGATTCTAATGGATAAGATCAGGGGCTACACATCCCATACTGCATTGCAATGCAACTTTAAAACCAGAACTGACAAAAACTCTCACTCCTAAAACAGGTTAACTTGGCAACTCTGAATTCCTTCACGATCCCACTCAAATGCATCCCGAGTTTGGCCACTAGATGTAATTGCGCGATGAGTATTCTCCCCCCTCCCCACCCCCAGGGCTGTGTCCAGTCTCCAGGGAAATGGCAGCTGGGCCGGCCTCTTATAATATGTCAATACCAGCAAGGATATTCCTCTCATATTCTCATTGCTGATTGCTTTATACCCCATTTTTAATACTGTGTAAACAGTTACAATTTCTGTTAGAAACGGTAACTGCAAATAATCCGTTTTTGTCCATGTTGGCAGCAAAGAGGCACAATCAAGCAGCTACTGTATGGAGTTGGGGTCAGAAGAGCGGCAGGATACTTCTTTCTATTCCGGCTTTACATCCAGCTTACTTTATGACCCTGAGCCAGTTGAGTTACTATCCCATACATAACTGCTTCATAGAAATGAAATGAAATGAAACAATAAGAATACCGCCCATCAAGACACGAGGGGCGAGCAAGCAGACAGCATATCTGAGCACCTCTGGAGGAGGAAGGTGGTAGGAAATGATGCCAAAATTCTACTGCTCCTGTTGGGATGAAAGACACTATAAAATGTAAACATATTTCTATAGTTATTTGTAATCACTGTGCAGTACGACTAGGTGTTACAGAACATTTGAGATAGTCCTAATGCAATCTTTAAATTATGAGCATGGGTCGAGAGGCCCCTCGTGTAGAAATTGCATAGAGTTTTGAACAATTTCAGGGAGACCTGTTCAGAGTGAATGTCTTCACTGTTATGTTCCCGATTTGAGGCCCCAAGAGGATTATCCAGCATATCCTGAGGAATTGCCACCTACCAGGAACCAGAGTTGTCAAGTTACCTGGTTCCAGGAGTTAGACTTTTTGGCTATTTCTGGTTTTAAATTTGCATTGCAGTGCAATATGGTGGGTATTTGTAGTCCCTGATTTTACCCTTTGGAATCAGTGCTGTGGGTCCCATAATGTATCAGGATGAGACTGTCAGAAATCCAGGACTGGCTTAAGATATCACTCCTGGAACTGGGTAACTTGGCAACTCTGAGGAACTATGGTGACATTTTGCTTGTCAGTTAATGCCCTTTCCTTGATTCCTGCTAGACCAGGCCAGACAAGTGGGTTGTGTTCTATTACCAGCAGATTGGTGGAGTCTCCCACATTGCGCTCAAGTGAGAGAGTCACCTTCAAGGTTGTCATTTACAAGCATTTAATCAATCTGAGTGGGTCTGAGTGGGAAAGGAAGAGTTCCGTGTGGCTACCTTTGCAGATAATATCCTGGTCCACCTCGTCGATCGGGTGATGGACTACCAGCCTTGCTCAGTCTCTTCGATGAGTATGGGAGGTGGTCCAGTTTAAAGTTAAACCTGGACATGTCTGAGGCCCTACCGCTTAATCTGGACATTCCACGAAGCTGGCCAGGACGTTTCCCCCTAAAATGGGTGGGTGGCGGGTTCCAGTATCTGGGGATCCAGCTCACAGCTCTGTTCTCGGAACACCACTGGATGAATGTGCAGCAATGGTAGGACCTCCCCCTGTTGCTGGGGGGCAGAGCTGCACTCTTTAAAATGGTACTCTTTCCTAAATGGTTTTATGTGCTAGAGATGCTGCCCCTGGTGCTCAAGAAGCGTGAAATTTGCCAGCTTGAGAAGTTCACTAACATACTCCTGTGGAGAGGACATTGGCCTTGTGTGCGACTAGAGATCCTACAGCGCTCTAGTGGCCACGGATGTATGGGTTTCCCAGACATGGGCCAATATAATATGGTGTGCCTATTGAGGCATGTGCGAGACTGGCTGTGGGACATGGCCGATCATACGCCTATAGAATGGGAATGTGCATTAGCCGCGTCTTATCACCTGAGATACGTGTTGCACGCTGGGGCTCTTTGTGGCATACCACCCACATGCCATAACGTGTTGTTTTCCCCAATCTGTCAGGCCTGGTGTTATCTATGCCGATTACTGGGACAAGATCATGCAACCTTCCCATTTTTACCTCTATGAGAAAACCATGCATTTCTTCCTGGCCTAAATGAAGCAAGTTTTGTTTGATGGGAACGGGTGGGAGTTGTGAACCTAGAACACATGGTCATCGACGTGGGTAATCTACTACCATTTTCATCCTTGCAAGAGCAATATAGACCAGGTACCCTGACACTTTCGCTTATATGCAAGTCCGGAGCTATGTGCATAGTCTATACCTGGCATCCCTGGTTAGTGGGATATGCTCTGAGATGCAGAAGCTTCTTTTGGGGGTGACTGTCGCATGCATATCACTCATATACATAAAGTTCTGCTTGAAGTGAGTCCCTGTCCTACTGAGGAACAACTGGCCCACGCGTGAGTGAAAGATCTGGGACAAGTGGTGACAGCAGAGGACATGCAGTCAGTTTTGTGGTGCATCCCGCAATTGAGCGTTTCGATTGAATTGCAAGACATGTAGTATAAACTTTTTCGCAGGATGCATTTTGCTCCATGAAAGGCAGGGAGAGCTGACCTTGTGTCAACAGATAAATTCCCACGTTGTGGGGCAGCTGGCGCGACTCTGGCACATATGTTTTGGCATTGCTGACGAACCCAGATTTACTGGGGAAGGATCCGACAATACCTGGAGAGCTGCACCAGCAAAGTGCATACGTTTGGACCTGACACGCTTATATTGGATATTTGGCCGGAAGATATCCTCGGAGACATAAACTTGGTGGAGGGACATTGGTTGCGCTTAATGTTTCTGGTGGCTCGGAAGATTGTGTTGCGCTCCTGGCTACAGCCGGACCCTCTTATTATCAGTGGAGAACGAGCCTCTATGACCTATTCTTGTTAGAGATGGAGGGGGCCTGTGGACATGCTCAGCACTGGGCAACTCTCTCATGGAAAGCTGGGGGCCTTTCCTTCAGTCATTTACCCCTAGAGCTCGGAGCTGCACACTTAATCACTGTGTATGAGTGAAGGTTGCGAGACTGTGGGGTAGGAAGGGGATGGGATGGGATGGGGAGGAAGAGGTTAGGATGGGAGGGGCAGGGTGTGACCCTGGCACGGTGCAGAACCCACACTGGCCAGGGAGATTCTTGAACTCTGAGCCTTGGTTCTTGCAACTATGGGGTGGAGGGGGGGTGGGAGGAGGAGGGGAAAGAGAATAAAAATATAAAAATAATTGTATCATTGGTTATTTATATTTCTACAAAGCAGAACAGCTTAATTTCCAGTTGTGTGTTGGAGTTATCATGCTGTCCTTTTGTTGTTAATAAAAGGGTTTGTATATTAATCTAGAGAAGTGCAAAGTTATGCACCTAGGAAAGAACAAGCCAAACTTTGGTACGACGCATAGTACCACTTTAGAATCCATCACCCAGGAGAAAGATTTAGGCATCATCGTGGATAATACATTGAAACCCTCGGCCCAGTGTGCAGCGGTAGCTAAGAAAGCAAATTGAATGCTAGGAATCATAAGGAAAGGAATGGAGAATAAACCCAAGGATATTATAATGCCTCTGTATTGTTCCATGGTGTGACCGCACCTTGAATATTGTGTGCAATTCTGGTTGCTGTGTCTTGAAAAGGATATAGCGGAATTAGAAAAGGTTCAGAGAAGAGCCACCAAAATGGTAAAGGGGATGGAAGGATACTCCTGTGAAGAAAGGCTTAAAAGGTTAGGGCTCTTTAACCTGGAAAAGAGACGGCTGAGGGGAGATATGATAGAAGTCTATAAATTAATGAACGGAGTGGAACGGGTAAACGTAGATTGATTGTTTACGTCATCAGAATATAGAAAGACTAGGGGACATGCAATGAAGCTACAGGGTAAACTATTTAAGACTAATAAGAGAAAATATTTTTTCATTCAACGTGTAATCAAACTCTGGAATTTGTTACCGGAGGATGTAGTAAAAGCTGTTAGTATAGCTGGGTATAAAAAAGGTTTGGACAAGTTCCTGGAGGAAAAGTAAAAAAACATTATTTAAGAGGACCTGGGAAATCTGCCTCTAACCCCAGGACGAGCATTGTGGAACCTGTGTGCCTTATGGGAACCTGCCAGGTACTTGTAACCTGGATTGGCTAATGTAGGAAACAGGCTACTGGGCTTGATGGACCTTGGCCTGACCCAGTGTGGCATATCTTATGTTCTTAAGTTTTAAGGGTGATGAAAGTCTGCCTCACTGCCTTGTCCCTTCACAGCCATAGAAACTTTTATCATTGTTTCCATGGCTGTGCAGTACTGCAGCCACTGACACTATGGCATTTTAAAAAAGCAAACAGAGGCAGTTCCTGTTTCTCGCTAAAAACAGAAAATAACTTTGTTTTCTTTTTAAAAATGCCACCATGCTGGTGACTGCAATACTGCACGGTTGTGGGTGCAAAACGTCCCCTTGGCTGTGCAAACATTAATACCGTTGCAGAGGGGAGAGACATGAGATGAAGTGACTTGCTGCAGCTGATGCCAGGCAGGGAGGAGAGCAGGTGGCTTGCTGGCACAGGTGCTGGACTTCTGGGGAGACTGGAAATAGGCTAAAGGTAGTGTTGGGACTGAAAGATTGCTGATGCTTGGGGAGGGGGGAGGACTGGGAGTGAAAATGGGATGAAGATGGGAATGGACGGGGGCTAGGATCTGATGGAGGCTGATGCTAGAGGTGACTGGAAGGGAGATGATGCTGGGAGGCTAGGACTGAAATGGGATGGGAGCTAGGACTGGTGGAAGTGGGACTGGAAATGGGCTGATGCTGTGAATGGGACTAGAAATGGGCTGATGCCAAATCTGGGAGACCAGGACTGAAAGGAAGATATGTTGGGGGTACTGGGACTAGAAGAGGGTTAATCTAGGGGAAATGGAATTGATGGTGGGATCTCAGACCAGGACTAGTAGAGGGCTGATGCTGGAGTGGGCTGGGACTGGAAATGAAATGGGTTGAGACTAGAGCTTAATTTCTGGGGCAACAGCCTGGAACAGAGTTGCTCCACTTCTTTTCAGACCCTAGAGCTAGACCAGCAGTGGTATTATGCTCCAGCGCCCACCTTCCAGGCAGCCTGTAAAAAAGAGGAGGGGAGGTTGGCCTTGTGGAGGCTGGTTCTGGTGAACGGTTGTTTTGACTTGATAGTTGCACCCTTTGGTCTTCAACTTTGTTGACCAATTGAAACTGTTGCTGTGGAACCTTATTGGCCACTGATACAGGCACATGTACAAAAACACCTCTGAGTCAGGCTCTTTTAATAAATTTACTCAGCGGTCCCTGGCTGTCCTTGCTGTGTTTTTAATTTCCCTATAGATTTATGGGGATTAATCTCTGTGTTGTTTTCTTTATCTCTCGGGTTTTGTGTTAGGACATACAATTTCTGACAGTGGAGGGAATTTGTGGTGGTGTTACTGATGTGACACCAGAATTTGAATAGAAACCTTTTTGTATGTTGCGTTGTAAAGTTGGGAGTGGTCTCAGAGGACTGAAGAAGGTCATGCCACTACACAAAAGCAGAAGTAAGAATGAAGATGGGAACTACAAGCCAGTTAGTCTGACCTCCATGGTGAATAAATTAATGGAAGTACTGCTAAAATAGAGGATAGTGAGGTTTCTGGAATCCAATGGATAGCAGGATCTGAGGCAGCATGGTTTTACCAAAGGCAGGTCTTATCAGGCAAATCTGATTAATTTTACTGACTGAGGGACCAGACAAACTGAGGGAGAGCTCTAGATGTGATGTACTTAGATTTCAGTAAACCCTTTGACACTGATCTGCACAAGTGACATAAATAAATTGAGTGCCCTAGGAATGGACCCTATAGTGACCGACTGGGTTAGAAACTGATTGAGCGGGAGACAACAGAGAGTACAGGTAAATGGAGTTCACTCTGAGGATGTTGTGGTATGCTACAAGGAGCTGTCCTTGGTCTGGTTCTTTAAAAGAAAAAAATTTAATGATATTGCAGAAGCGCTGTCGGGTAAGGTTTACCCCTTAGCGAATGATACCAAAATCTGCAATAGAGTCGACAGCCAGGAAGGTGTAGATATCTTGAGGCGGGATCTAGAGAAGCTTGACAAAAGGTCAATTTGGCAGCTGAGATTTAATGCTAAAAAATGAGGGTCATGCATTTGGGCTGCAAAAATCCAAGGAAGTGGTACAGTATAAGGGGTGAAGTGCTTCTGAGCACAAAACAAAAGCAGGACTTGAAGGTGATTGTTTCTGATGATCTTAAGGTGGAGGAAGATGGAGAAAAGGTGACAGCGAAAACCAGAAGGATGCTTGGGGGCATAGGGAGAGGAATGGCCAGCAGGAAGGAGGAGGTGATAGTGCCTCTATGTAAGCCTTTGGTGAGACCACATTTGGAGTATTGTGTGCAATTCTGGAGACCGCATCTTCAAAAGGACATCAACAGGATGGAGTCAGTGCAGAGGGTGGCCACCAAAATGGGCAGTGGGCTTCCTCATAAGGGATATGGGGACAGACTTAAAGATCTCAATATGTACACTTCGGAGGAAAGGCAGGAAGGAGGAGGTGATATGATGGAAACAACTGAATACTTCCGTGGCGTAAATGCACAGGAGGAAAGCCTCGTTCAGCTGAAATAAAGCTCTGCAACAAGGGGGCACATGATGAAGGTGAAAGGGCATAGACTCAGGAATAATCCGAGGAAATATTTCTTTAAGGGGAGAGTGGTAGATGTATGGACTAGCTTCCCAGTGGAGGTGGTAGAAACAAGGTCTGTATCTAAATTCAAGGAAGTATGGAACAAATACAGAGGATCTCAGAGGGAGAGGAGGGGATTATAGAGCTTAGTATTCGGTATTTGTTTCTACCACCTCCATTGGGCTCAGGGCACCACAATCCCTTGAGTTGGCCCTAGAGAGGTGCAATAAGTGAAAGGGGAAGAGAGCGAAAAAGAGGTGGTAGGGAAAGAGAGAAAACCTGCAGGGTTGGCTGGCAGTGGAAGGAGGGCAGAGAGAGTGGTGAAGGGTAGAGAGAATACCACATTTCCACAGATACACACACACACCTCCAACACGTACCCCAACCCCCAAAACACACTCTTCACCTTCATGACACACATCACCCCATATATTCATAAACATATAGGGTTTCCGAGACACAGCACCAACACTGACATACCCACCATATACAATACATATATATACAGTCCCTGACACATGCTGCCAATGCACACATCCCGCCACCCTCCAACATGTCACCTTTACATCCCCACAGATGAACAGCTCATACCATTGGTTCACAGACACTATGCATATTGAGGGTAATTTTATAAGGCGTTTTTACGCACATCAATCACATCTATTTCATAAAGTCATGTATGCATGGATAGTATTTTATAAAATATGAGTGCAAGTAGTTGAAAACTCACGTTGAATCTAGCCATGATGACTTAAGCTAGCCCTATGGCTGCCATAAATGACTGTGCGTATCTTACACACATTCACCCATATGTTATAAAGTATGTGCGTAAATGTGCACTCCGCCCATACTTCACCTAGATGAATAGTCATAATGAAAGTGCGTGCCAACAGCCAAACGTGCATATTTATAAAATAACGACCGCTTAAAATATGCGTAAAGGCCCAGTCATGTGTGTAAGTCACTGAAAATAGGTGATTTATGCATGTTGATGATGCGTACCTCTTATAAAAATATTCAGATTAAGTCACCGACTCACACATTCACTCATACGTCCCTTACTACCTTATTGAGATATTTTAAATGGCTGTTTGGACTGAGTCCTCCACCAGAACATGCCTGCCTCTGCAAATGAGGGTAAAGGGAAATGGGCCTTGTGTCTCACTGTAAGCGTGCCCTCGTCAATTTGTATTCTGGAGAAGCAAAAAACTCTGGAATTGTTTTGAACTCTTATCACTGATGCATACTGAATCAACTGATGGGTATCTTCTCTCTTTGATTGGAAATGCCATCTACATTATGGGTGTCTGGTCACTCCGAATGAATGATTCACCCTTTTCTGACCTGTAGCTTCTTATGTGGCAGAAATGCCCAGTGTGAAAACAGGGATTCTTCTCCGTTTGGTGGTGCCTGGAATTTTCTAGACCATAAAGTTACATTTAATGAAGTTTACTTTACCTTGTTGTCCTTCGTATACCATTTAAGCTTGCCTTTAATGATGTCCAAGCTTCTTGGCTTTCGATGAAATGATCCAACCACAATGCTGGACCAACCGTGCCTTGTCCTCTCCCACATAGCTATGTCATACCCAATAACTGGATCCCCTTCCGTATCAAAATATATCGTCTGATTGTGAAGAGTAAATTTAATGCTCTTTATTCTTTCCAAAAGCTGGAAAATACAAGCACATAACTCATTTTACTGGGTTTGCAGTGACACAACAGGTAGGGTATATGGGTCAAGAAATCCTTAGCTGCCCACTATGTACTCCTTGATGAAAGCCATGCCTCTTTCCCATACGCTTATAATACATCTTACTTCCCCAGTTTTGCATCCTTATTAGTTTCTTGTTCCTGTGGATCTAGAAGTGGTATATTTTTTTCACTCAGCACATAATTAAGCTCTGGAATTAGTTGTAGAAGGATGTGGTAAAAAACAGCATAGCTAAGTTTAAAAAGAATTTGTACAAGTTCCTGGAGGAAAAGCCCATAAACCAGTATTTAGTTGACATAAGGAAATCCATTACTTATCCCTTTATGTAGGCAGCATGAATCTATGTACCTATCAGATACTTGTGACCTGTATTAGCCACTGCTGGAAACAGGATATCGAGCCTAATGGACTTTTGGTCTGACTCAGTGTGACAATTTCTTATGTTCTAGGCTAGGAGAAACTGCGCATGTCTACGAGTGAACTCCTTGAATGTGACCTACTTTCAGCTCTTACTACTACCTTTTAATAGAATCTCTGACAGATGCCTCTTATTGTGTGGTCTGTGCAAAACTCCTCGGCTTCAGATCATGGTGCTCTCATTTTAGCTTTGTGGACTGTGCCCATTCTTGTGCTGCTTCATGCGTAGACGTGGCGATATGATGCCACCGCCAAAACCAAAGACACCACAGATGCATAAAGTAGCAAAGGGACGTTAGAAGGGGCCCAGGGTAGGCAGAGAGGAAAACAGACGTGGGGAGAAATGACAATAATGCTCGTCTCACCACCGTCTCTTGTCCAATAGGCAAGTTCCAACCCAATCAGCATTGAGGGGCTTGTCAGTAAAAGATACGGGAGGACGCATCCCCTTGTACTTGGAAGTGAAAAACAAGGGAGGGCTGAGAGTGCCAGAATGGGTTGAAAATGCTTCTTTAAATAAGAGCTGAAGATTTTATTAGAAACTTCACCTACCTGCCATGGATAAAATGTGCCCTGGCTGCATCTTCCTGACCCACAACCAAGCAGTTCATGCAGAGCCTGCGCCACGGTATAGACAGCAGAGTAAACATTGAAGGAGGCCTGGAGATCAAAGGCGCTCAGCGTGGGCATGTTCTGGGGGCGGAACGACTGACACTTGTGGCAGATCTGATTGCAGCTCTCCCCGAGGGCCTGACTGCTGCTGCTGCTCTTTTCTGAATTCATGTAGATGGTCTCAAACGCCATCAGACCTGGAAGTCCAACTTGTTTCACTGAAATGCCCATCATTGTGCCAATTCTTTCAATATTTGGTATGCTGGAAACCAGTGGTGACATTATCCAGTCCTCAGTGCCAAGCCACACCATTTGAGTGACATTTTCTTGTATGACAACTTCAAAAAACGCTTTGGCAACACGCTTGGTGGAGAAAACCACAACAACCCCAACTCCAGATTGGTTGAGGCTGCTAACAATCTGTTTCATGTCATTTGCTCCTTGCACATTGGTACTGTAGGGAATGATGGCGTGGTACGCTACACATAGTTCATATTCTACTGTCAGGTCATAAAGGCTCTGCACCCCCTGTCTGCCATAATCATTGTCGCTCCCCACAATTGCTATCCAAGTCCAATTAAAGTATTGTAACAGAAGAACCAGCACTTCCACCTGGAGCCTGTCATTTGGAATAGTCCGGAGGAAGGATGGATAAAGGCTTTTCACACTTAACACCTCATTTGTAGCCTCATAACTGATCTGTAGGGTTAATAATATTATGGATCATGCATTATTGACTTGTAATAGCTACAGGGTAAGAAGAGAGAAGACAGACGGTAGGAGAACAACTCAGTGATCAACATTTGGGCTGCAAAGCAGAGCAGACGCTTTCCCTACCTTGTGCATAAGGCTGGCTTTGTTACTAGAAGAGGCCCTCACATATGCGTTAGTGATGCCCAGGACCACGGCAAGCTAGAAATGTACCCTATATGACTTGCAAACCTGGCACCCCCTGGCCCCAAAATGCATGCAGAAACTCGCTCTTAACGAGCTTCCTGGAAGCCCCGGTGATGATGTCAGCACCCCTTCCGTACTTGTGCCCTGAGTGACTGCACTGTTCTTACACAAGATATTCCACGAAAAACAAGGTCCAAAACTCACACATACAAATGTATAGCAGGTTGCAGGTAAAGCATAACATAAATACATACTGGAGGAAAAAGACTTCGGGGATCACTTAGCAACACAATGGCACAAGCAAGTGGTAACCCACTTCTTATGTATCGGCCGTCACCGGCTCTACACAATTTGTATCGTCCCTTGACATCATTGCAAGTTATGCCTGAGTTTGGCAACATTTAATTCATTTTGAAAGTCAGAAGTATTTCATAGTTTTGGAGGTTTTTTATGACCAATGATGTCAAGGGACAATATAAATTGTTTAGAGTGGTGACGGCCGATACATAAGAAGTGAGTTACCACTGGTTTGTGTCATTGTGTTGGCGAGTGATTCCTGAGGTCTTTTTTTTCCAATACGTATTTGTGTTCTGCTTTTCCCGCAACCTGCTGATCATTTGTGTGTTTGAGTTCTGGACCTTGTTTTTCGTGGAATATCTTGTGACTTGAACAAGGTCTTGAGAAGCGATTGACTTGGAGAAATGCACTGTTCATACAGCCTTTGCTATGGCAGTGGTGTCGCTTCAGTTCTGCCCCCCCTTGCCTAAGCAAACCTATTTTCCTTTTGAAAATTCACCAGAGTATGATGTGCGCCAAAGTACCTATTTCTCTGGTTCTTGCTTTACCAGCGGCTGGGGGCATAAATTCAATTATATGAGTGTAGTTTATTCCCCCTGCTCATACATGTCCCTGGGAATGCAAACTTTAAAGACAGTTAAATACAACCACCTAGCAAAGGTCAGTTGCTATATTTAGCAGTCCTACATATAGCAACTTTTGGCCTCACATATCTGACCACCTGTGTGTGTTACATTTAACATTTTTTCTCTGCCCTGGCTGCACAAAGCTGTGGTAGTTTATGGTCCTGTTGAAATCCCAAAATAATCAGCTGCAGTAGCAAGGACTTTGTCCCTTCCCCACTAACAGAACAGAGTCCCGTGCCTGAGTCTGGCATCCTTACCGCCACTGGGAACAGGAAGCTTGGCTCACCTACAAAAACAATGTTCAGCTAGGAAAGGAAAGTGGAAATAAAGCTTAGATGATTCAATTGCTGATTGCTGGCAATTCATTTAAAAATAGCTTTAGAATAGTCTTCTACAGCAGAATGGAATAAAAATGTTTTCTAAATTGTGTTTATCTCCCTTGGTTCCTATTAAGTTTTATTTGGTTCTATTTCTTTTTATGGTATAGAACTGAGAAAAATCAGATCAGGGGCGGCAGCAGCTACAGTCAAAGTAAAATAATAGCGACACAAACTCAAAGGGGTCCTTTTACAAAAGAGTGCTGTGGTGTTGCACGTAATGTGCTGATAATGTGCAAATCCACAGCACGTTAGGGTAACACTGCAGTGTTAACTGCTGGGAGCATGGAAAGCATGTTCCTGGCAGTTGCCGCAGTGCACACGGCCCTGCCGTGCTGTGGCAATAGCATAGATGCACTCAAAGCCACCTATGGAGATGGTAGTGAGTGCGTTGCCTGCATGACACTCATCCTGCCCACTTCTGCCCCTACCCCTTCCAAATGCAACCCTAACGTACCATGAACAATTAGAGCCAAAATCCAGCAGCTCTAACTGTCATGACCCCATGCTAGCTGCCAACATATGTCCGATGCACCTTTAGCATGCACTAGACCCGTGTTGACAGCTAGTGCCCTTTAGTAAAAGGGTCCCAAAGAACATCAGTGTGTAAGTACTACTACTACTATTAAACACTTATATAGCGCCACGCATGCAGTGTTGTACAGACATACATACAAGAGACAGTCCCTGCTCGTCCAAGCTTACAATCTAGTCAAGACAGTACAAACATTAATCAATTCGATGGGTTTTACAGTTCGGTCATGAAAATGTTGGGGTTAGGTTAAGATGAGGGATAGAAGTCAGGATCTGAACGCGACAGTGAAGAGATGGGTTTTCAACCTGGATTTGAAGAGGGCTAGGGAGGGTGCCTGATGTATAGATACAGGTAAGCTGTTCCAGGCATAGGGTGCAGCAAGGTGAAAGGAGCAAAGTTGGGAGTTAGCGGTACGAGTGAAAGGCCTAGAAAGAAGTAATTTGTTAGCGGAGCGAAGTTCCCGAGCTGGGATGTGGGGAGAGATAAGAGATGAGAGGTATTGAGGGGCTGCAGAGTGAATGCACCTATAGGTGAGTAGGAGAAGTTGGAATTGGATGCGGAATTGGATGGGGAGCCAATGAAGTGACTTGAGAAGAGCACTAATGTGGGCATGGCGGGACTGCTGGAAGATTAGTCGAGCAGCATAATTTTGAATGGATTGAAGGGGGAGGAGATGGCTCACGGGAAGACCAGCAAGGAGTAGGTTACAGTAGTCGAGGCGAGAGGAGATTAAGGAGTGGATAAGTGTTTTGGTGGTGTGTTCCGACAGGAAGGGGCGGATTTTGCTAATGTTGTAGAGAAAGAAGCGGCAGGTTTTAGCAATGTGCTGGATATGTGTGGAGAAGGAGAGAGAGGTGTCAAAGATGACCCCCAGATTGCGGGCCGAGGGAAAAGGAAGGATCATAGATCCATCCACCGAGGCTGAGAAAGGAGGAAGAGGAGGAGAAGAGTTAGGTGGAAAGAGGAGGAGTTCAGTCTTGGCCATGTTCAATTTCAGGCGGTGATGAGACATCAAGACAGAGATGTCAGAAAGGCAGGCAGAGATCTTGGTTCGGATTGCTGGAGAGATGTTAGGTGTAGAGAGGTAGATTTGGGAGTCGTCGGCATAGAGATGGTACTGAAAGCCATGGGAGGAGATAAGCACGCCAAGGGATTGGGTATAGAGAGAGAAAAGGAGGGGGCCCAAGACAGATCCCTGGGGTACACCTACATGGAGCGGGATGGGGGAGGAGGAGGAGCCACCGGAGCATACACTAAAGAAGCGATGGGAGAGGTAGGAGGAGAACCAGGATAATACGGAGCCCTTGAAACACAGCGAGGAGAGGGTGGAGAGGAGAAGATTGTGGTCAACAGTGTCAAAGGCAGCGGAGAGGTCGAGAAGGATGAGAACAGAGTAGAGGCCCTTAGATTTAGTGAGGAACAAGTCATTGGAGACTTGTAAGAGCCATTTCGGTGGAGTGTAGGGGACAGAAGCCGGATTGTAGTGGGTCCAGGAGGGCATGGGAGGTGAGGAAGTCGAGGCAGCATTGGTGGACTGCTCATTCTAGAAGTTTAGATATGAAGGGAAGGAGGGAAATGGGTCGATGGGATCGAGTGAGGGTTTCTTGAGTGTGACAACGGCATGTTTGAAGTCGATGGGGACGGTTACAGTGGAGAGTGATAGGTTGAGAATATGAGCGATAGAGGGGATAATAGTGGGGGAGATGGGGTGTAGAAGATGGGTGGGGATAGGGTCAGAGGAACAGGTGGTGGGTTTGAAGGAGGAAAGAAGAAGTGTGGTTTCCTCTTCAGAGATCGTAAGGAAGGAGGAGAGGGTAGCAGAGGAAGTCAGGATGGGGGGTGGGGGAATGATGTATATTGTTCATTTATTTGTATATACACACTTGTATGGCATGGCAGCGGTGATCCAGTTTGTTGAGTTTAATTATCTAAATCTCAAGGAGGGGGTAGAAGCATGAATGCTAACTGAGGGGGAGCAAGGCGGAAGGTTTGAACTGAGGCATCAAATTCCCTTGCATTGGCCCCGAGAACAAATACAAGCTTGCAAAACAATGTGAGGCAAAACCACTGCAGGATCTCTCCCAGATTATTTCTAGCAAAAAATCTTGTGGTGCTTTTTCTATCATTTTACTTTTCCACCAGTGTTTGATCCCTGAGCCTGTGGAGTTTTCTTCTTTTCCAGAAGTTGCGAGAAATTAAATCCCTGGTTGAGAGGAGGCAAAACACGTTACTGCTTATAAACAGTGCTTGCTAATGCACTTGCAGTCTTTCTGCATATTTCTGGACTCTGACTTTGGCCCACGCTATGGGGCCTCTGCCCTTTATGAACTTTACACAAACACAAAACATCTTACCTGTGGTATGAGAAAAAGACCAAGTATGCTCGCCATGGTGAAAGCAAGGTTACTGCTGTCAGGTCCTATCACAGCTATAGCTTTGGGTTGATAGTCGGTGAAGTTGTTTTGCATCTTCACATAGGGGAATGTGCGCTGGGAGACAAAATCCAGTGTTGCATACAAATTAGCAGATTCTGAACAGGTGTCATATATCTCATACCCCAAGGTAACATTTGGGAGCAGGTCATCAGAATTGTTTATTTCTTCGATGCTAAATCTCATAGCCTGAAATAAGTGGTAGCCGTGATCATTGAAGGCTGATCTACCAGAACAAAAGGGAAAAAAACTAGTCAATAGAAATCATGACAGAACAAAATGGTCAAACAGAAATGTTACTCATAGCCAGGGTGGTAATACTGTGGAGCAGAAACAAAAGGAGAATGGGCAAAAAGGATAGCACATCACTAATGCATTACAAACAGGTTGCAGAAATCAGCTGCCTGTTGCCAACCTGGTGTATCCAGCTTCTCCAGCAGGGCAACAATGGGCCAACACCAGGACTAGCTCAGTTTCCCCTTGATGACTAGGGCTTATGAAAATTTGGTATTTTTATTTTACAGGCCTCAGAGGCAGGGGGAAATTAGCCTTTCCATGCACCCTTTTAATACCTTCTATTTTTTTTTTTACCCAGAAGTTACATTCGACTATTTTGGGTTTTCAGCTCAGTCAGAAGCAGGGCTGGGAACTGGCACCATGAGCTTTCATTCCCCAGGGATTTCTTCCCTCCCAATTTACCTAATCCTATCCATTCCAGTAATACTTCTTAGTTGAGGGGCCACATATCAGGGCCTCTTCCATAACTCTGCAATAGTGGGCCCTAAATCTGGACATGTGGAGGATTATTTTCCAACAGGGTGCCTAGCTTAAATGGGCCGGAAGGCACCGATTTTGCTATTTTAAAAAAGACATATAGATGCCTATTTGTCTTTATAAGATACTAGCATAAATCCTACCGAGGTTGACCTACTTTGCAGGCATGGACATTATGCCTCCTGGAGAACGGGTGCAAATGTGCATGCGTAGATCATTGAAGTATGTGCATAAACTAAGGTTTTTTATAATTTAACAGGTACTTCATGACTCCACCTAAATTCTGCCCAAACAGTGCCCCTAGCAATGTCTACACATGGTGCATGCCATTGTACATACTTTTACTCCTAGTGCAGTTTTGTTTCATTTTACAGGTGAATATTGCCACATACAGTATGCCCATGTGCCCATGATGGAAGATTTAGGACAGCCATTATAGTGGATGATTTGATTATTAGGCATGTACTGTAGATAACTGGGTGGCTGGTGGACGTGAGGATCGCTTGGTAACATGCCCGCCTGGTGCGAAGGTAGTGGACCTCACGCGCCACCTAGACAAGGTCTTAGATAGTGCTGGGGAGGAGTCTGCTGTCTTGGTACGTCGGTACCAATGACACCCAGCTATCTACATGCCAAATGATCAAATCACCAACTATAACGGCTGTTCTATCCCTTCCCTCATTGGCACATGGCCCTGGAGAAAATTCCTCAGTGTGAGAGGGTTTTACATCACCTGGAGGACAGGTCCTAGCTATAGGATCACTACCTGCCACACCAGGGTGATGCTCTCCTGTCATGTGACCTCTCTCCTCCATGGCAACAGGGATGCTGCCAGACTGGAGGTGGGACTTCAGGAATATATCCCTGTAGGTCTCGTCTACATACCTCTCTGTCTTCCTTATGTCTTCCAAGTCTGCCACTCTTGCATCCAGAGATCGGACTCGTTCCCTGAGAGCAAAGAGCTCCTTGCACCTTGTGCACACGTAAGACCCATCAGCAACTGGGAGAAAATCATACATGTGACACTCAATGCAAAAGACTGGAAAGCCCCCATCTCGCTGCTGGACTGCTGTCTGCATCTTAGTTTTAAGATTGTGTTTAGATATTTAAGTTCTTTACTTACTAAGGTTTGCTGGGAATACTTATACCTTATGCCACTAGAGGACAGCAATCTTGGGCCAGAAGGACTGGGGTTTCTAATCCCACAGGTACTGCTTGTGGTCTTGGGCAAGCCACTTAACCCTCCATTGCCCATGTTCCCTATAAAATAGTTATCTTAAAGTTATAATGCCCTGTTCAATGTAATTTCAGTTTGTTCAATGTAAACCACCTTGATATCATGAAAGCTGGTATATAAGAAATGTTAAATAAATAAATAAATAATATATTTATTGTACTTGGTTCACCTGAAATTTAATTAATCTCAGGTCCTTAATGTATGCTGATTAGAATAAACAGCTGCACCTGAGAGTGAATATGGCACCTCCTTTCTTTTAAGAGGTTTAGTAACTATAAAGCTACGATTATCCCAGGGGTGGGTGGGTGATGGGGAGGGAGGAAAAAAGACTTATTAAAAGCTGGCTGCTACACAGTTCCCTGTCCTGTGCTTCTAAGGTAATCTGTGACCAATCACCAGGGGGAGTCCCACAGCCCTTGCTTGGATAGAGGGAGACTTGGGTTCTAAATCTAACCAGAAAGCTCTCTTCTGTGTTTTAAATTTAAACTGAAAACTCTTTGCTGCTACTAGGCCCTGACTGATTTAACAAATACACTGGGTTCACAAATTGATCAGCTTTAATCTAAAGAATTCCTTTTTCCCCAAGGTTTAGAAAAATTTTCCAGAAGTGATACTTACAATTGCAGGTCTCACTCCAGAAGTAGCAGTCCCTTTTGTAGTCCTTCAAGACTATATACAGTACGTGGAAATTTTATCTATAACTATTGTGGTAAGGAGAGTGCAGTCCAGCATGAAGAAATAAAGGGAAAAGGAACTTTTTCTTCTTTGCGGGGGATGGGTGCACCAGAACACATACACCATAGTAAAAGCAGGGAGAGGAACCACGAGGGTAGAGCTAGGCTAAGGCCACACCCAGACTCCATGGCAACCCTAAGTAAGAGTAGGAGGTACATGGGGGTGGAGTCAGAAGGGGAGGTGCCCTGCTCCACATTTAAGTTTGAGCAAACAAACAGAGAGATAGACGGAAGGAGAAACAGGAACAGGAACAAGGACAAGTGCAAGGAGAGCAAGAGCAGCCAGGATTGCAGCCAAGAGAGCTACAGAGAAGGTTCCAGGGAGAGGACCAAGTATACTGGCAAGAGAGAGAGAGAGAGAAGGCTGGCATTGGAAAAGCTAAGGCAAGAGAGCCTAGACTCCTCGGGTGAAGGGTGTGTCTCCAGGCAGAAGAAGCCCCAGGAAGTGGAGAGGAAATCTTACCCTGATTCCCTGACTGACTCTGAGGCAGAGATAGCTACAGCCAATAGAAGCCCCAGATATGGAAGTCCTGCATTAAAACTCCAAGGTAGGAGAAAGAAAGCAGTGAAGCCTAAGGCTTGTATCTCTTGCTCTGATTCTGAAGAGGGATTTGTACCTGGGAAAACCCAGATTAGAAAGAAGGGGTTTTCAAGAAAAGTTGAACAGGAGAAGCCTGTTGAAGTTCTGCCAAGAGAAGGAGGGGCAGTGCAGTGGAATAGGCTATTTGAGCTTTTAAATGACTTAAAGGAAAAAGTGCCTGAACGTTTCCAAGCTTTACCAATATGCAGCGTAGAAGAAAGTATGGAGGTAGATGGTAGAGGAACTGACATGGGTTCTTCTTGTTCTGAGATGGACTGTGCTGTTTGTATTGATGCTAATTAATGGAAGCCAAATAGCAGAAAGAAATTAAGAAAGCTGTTACAACTTTGTTATAGCTGAAAGCCTGAAGTAAAGGAGAGAATGAGTCTTATATTGAAGCTCTAAGGTTCTTTCATAAAGAAGTGGCTAGTGCAACCAAGGCGGGGCTAGACAGCTGAGAACTGTTTAACTCAAAACAGCAAAGAAGGAGCTAGCAGCCCTACTGGCTTTGATTGTAGGTTGTAAATACATGTGCCTTTATTATTGCTGAAGTAAGAAGCATCTTAAAGAGAAAGAAAAGGAAAGCCATTGTAAATAATTCCACGGAAACACAGTTTTGACATTTGCTTTAATTGGAGAAGATTATCCTTTGTTTCTTTGTCCTGAGTGTAAAGTTGCTTTGAAGATTGTTACCATCTTACCTAAAGGAAGCTAATAAAAATTCCTGTGCGCTTTGAAACATCCACTTGGTTCATTTCTGACTACACAACTACAACCCTTTGGAAAAGGAATACAAGATGGTCTCCCGTCCCTACTAGGCAACCGCCTGGTAGGGGTGTGGTCGCCACACTATGTACACATAAAGAGGCTGTGTGTTGTTGTTATCATGTGGAGAAAGGGTATGAATGGAGTGGAATTGGTAAACGTAGATCAATTGTTTGTGCCATCAAAAAGTCAAAAGACTAGAGGACACGCAATGAAGCTACAAAATAATCCATTTAAGACTAATAAGAGAAAATATTTTTTCACTCAACATGTAATCAAACTCTGGAATTCGTTACTGGAGGATTTAGTAAAAGCTGTTAGTGTATCTGGGTTTAAAAAATGTTTGAACAAGTTGCTGGAGGAAAGGTCCATAAGCCATTATTAAAGAGGACCTGGGAAATCCATTGCTTACGACAGGACGAGCATTGTGGAACCTGTGGCCTTTGGGAACCTGCCAGGTACTTGTGACCTGGATTGGCCACTGTTGGAAACAGGATACTGGGCTTGATGGACCTTGGCCTGACCCAGTATGACATTTCTTATGTTCTTATGCATGAAAATGACTTTATAAAATTAACCCCTAATTACTGCCATTGCACAAGGACCCCAAAAGCATCCCCAGTCCCAGTCAGCAGGAGAGCAAAGCCATAGCCCAGGAATCGAATCCAAGAGCGTCCACATGAGCCACCTATCCAACTGCTGCTAGTGCCTACTGGGCATGTGCAACTCACAGCATCCCAGTCCTACCTTCCGTTATCCAGTTTCTGCGGTTTTCTAATTAGAAAGACTTTGCATTGTGGTTTTACTATTATTTTTCTGTAAATCCCATCAGGTTGTCCAAATAGAGGTGGTGAAAATATACAATGATAATAACAATAATACTATTAGAATTACCCCGCTCACCAGTTCATGTGGTAGCTTAGCAGCAGCAACTTCCTTCTGCTAGTTTCAATTGTGGAAACCAGAGTGCAGCTATCAGCACAAGAAGGACTTTCAAAATAAATATCACCCTGCTAAAAAAGGACCACCTGCTAGGCCTGGCCCAGGCCATTTTCTGGTTTAAGATTGCTATTTCAACTTCATTTCAGTGTATTCTAGGACTAGTATCAGTCTGAGAATTATGGCTAAGCCACCCTAAGTGTGCTCAAACATTGATAAGGCAGGAAAAGAGAAAATTTGGAAAGAAGCTTGCTGTGGAAGTTAAAACTCATAATAAAGTCTTTTTCAAGGACATTCATAGCAAAAACCCTGAGAGAGAATCAGTTGGACCATTGGATGAGAGAGGGGTAAAATGAGCACTAAGGCAGCACAAGGCTATAGAGAGAGGCTGAATGAATTATTTGCTTTCAGGGGCGGCCCAAGTGGGGGTGCAGGGCCATGTGCGAAAGACTCATTGCGGGGCCTCATTTGCATAAATCTTTGCATAATGTTAAATGAGTGTCTGGATAAAGAAAGACTATCAGATTTCTACATTACTATACTCCAGTGCCAACCGCCAGGCACATTAGGAAGTACTATAAACACTGACCATTTAGAACCCATAGCAAACCCGCTGTATCATAACAGCACTACCAGGACTCACAAAGCACCAAACCCTACCTATCAAAAGGCACCGCTGCAAATATTAAACCAATACAGCTCAGAGAATATCAATATATCTTCTACTGGGAAAGAGAACAAGTGGCACTGTCACAGAAACTACATGAACAGAATACCTCAGCTCGGTTACACATACAGAACATAGACCCTCACCAAACATAGAACAAGGGATCACAATATAGAAATAGGAAGACAATAATTTAACTGGGAACCGCAAAAACCAAACTTGAAATGTACAACAACAGTGGTAAAATAAAACTATAAATTAAATTAATTTCCTCTTGTACTAAACAAACTGCAAAGACGTTAGTGATTCACATTTCCCAGAGATGACATATTCCAGTTAATAAATTCAAAATAAAAAAGTTGTTTTTTACCTTTTATTGTTTGGGCATTTTATTTTTCACTTGCAATTACTCTAGTCACTTTCTTCTGGTTTATTCATGTCTTCTGCTAAGTCTCCATTGTCTGCTGTCCATTTGTTCTTTCTTCTCCTAGTTTTTTTTCCATTCTCTCTCTACATCTGCTTTAACATACTGATCTTTCCCCTTTGCTCTTTCCTCCATTTCTTTCTTTATTCCTTTTTCATCCACTCAAATTTTACCCTTGCATCCTCAGTCCTCACTTACTCTCACAATACCCAGCCAATTGTAGATTTTTGTTCCCTCCCACACAAAATATATTTTCCCCTCTCCGTCCTCACTCCCCCAGTCCCATCTCCTTCTAGTCCTTCCCCAACATCAGCTCCCTTCTAGTCCCATTCTGCAATCCCTCCGCATCAGCCCATTTCCAGTAGCAGCCCCCCATCACCCATTTCTAATCCTAGCCAACCATCAGCCCATTTTATCAAAGCCCCCACCCCCCATCAGCCATTTCCAGTCCTATCCTGGCCCCCCATCAGCCCTTTCCAGTCCTATCCTAGCCCCCCATCAGCCCATTTCCAGTCCTAGACCCCCTTCAGCCATTTCCAGTCCTATCCTAGCCCCCATTAGCCCATTAGCCCATTTCCAATCCTAGACTCTCCATCAGCCATTTTCAGTCCTTTTCTTGCCCCCATCAGCCCATAAGCAGTCCAAGCCCCAGTCAGCCCATTTTGCAGTCCAACCCCCCCCATCAGCCCATTTCAAATCCTAGCCCTCTCATCAGCCCATTTCCAGTCTATCCTAGCCCCCATCAGTCCATTTCCAGTCCAAGCCCCCCATCAGCCCATTTCCAATCCTAGCCTCCCCCAGCCATTTCCATTCCTAGCCCCCCCATCAGCCCATTTCCAATCCTAGCCTCCCCAGCCATTTCCATTCCTAGCCCCCCAACAGCCATTTCCAGTCCTACCCTAGCCCCCCAGCAGCCCATTTCCAGTCCAAGCCCCCATCAGCCAATTTCTAATCCTAGCCTTCCCATTAGGCATTTTCAGTCCTATCCTAGTCCCCATCAGTCCATTTGCAGTTCTAGACCCCCCCCATCAGTACATTTGCAGTCCAAGCCCCCCCCATCAGTCATTTCCAGTCCTAGTCTCCCCCCATCAGCCCATTTGCATTCCCCTCCCCCCCCCCCCAAAAGAGCCCCGCGCCTGTCTGCTTGGCTTTAGATGGAGCCGGGCAGACCCCGGCTCACTTCTCTACAGCCGTTGAAGAGCACAATTTTTCTTCACTTCGGCAGCTGTGTTCTATTGTAGGCTGCTGGCACTCTGAGTGCCGGGAAACAGGAA
Source organism: Ichthyophis bannanicus (assembly GCA_033557465.1). Lineage (NCBI taxonomy): Eukaryota > Metazoa > Chordata > Amphibia > Gymnophiona > Ichthyophiidae > Ichthyophis > Ichthyophis bannanicus. The sequence continues at coordinate 79,122,012 of CM066042.1, forward strand.
ATGTCCTTTGACTTCCGGCGCACCAGCAGCCTACATTAGAACACAGTTGCCGAAGTGAAAAAAAATGGCGATCTTCACTTCGGCGGCTGTAGAGAGCAAGGCTTGGGCCTGCTGGGAGCCGAACAGCATGTGCTGGATGTTGTTGGTACCGGGCCCCCTATGTGAACAACATTCTCACACAATGGACACACCGGCCCTGTTCGCTTTGGTCTTTACTACAGAAAATGTAGGGAAATTACCTATGCTAGAAATTATATTTAAAGTATCAGAGGAACTCAAACAAATCTCAATAAACCTGGAAAATGTAATACAGAAATTTGCTAAAGAGTAGTAAATCACCTGGATGGGTGGCATATAGTCTTTCAGGGTACTGAAAGAACTCAGAAATAAAATTGCAGACCTACTACTCGTAATTTGTAAGCTATCATTAAAATCCTGTATAGTACTTGCAGATTGGAAAGTGGCCAATAATGCCAATTTTTAAAAAGGGTTCTGGGGTGAGTCAGGAAACTAGACCAGTGAGCTTGACGTCAGTGCCAGGCAAAATGGTAGAAACCATTATAAAGAACAAAATAATTGAACATATAGATAGTCATCGTTTAATGGGAAAAGCCAACATACAAACCGGAAGTCTGCGTCAGGAAGGGGAGAGAAGCGGCAGATCGTAGAAGGCAGGAACCAGAGACTTTAGGTAAGTGCTGTGTCACATTTTGAAAGCTACTGCTACCACTGCAGGCTCCAGAGAGGGGTGGTAGCAGCAGCAATGGCTGCCCCCATGACACCAGCATTTTAGGTGACTGCCTAGTTTGACAAATGGTAGCACCAGCCCTGGCTGCTGTTAAGAGATGCAAAGCATACAAATGTATGCAAAACATCTCATTATTTTTCAAATGCAATAATGCAGCTTGCATTGATCACCGCTCACATTATTCTTCCTTGCTGAGAGCACTGGGCTGCTAACTAGCGGCCTGTGTCCTGATGCTCCTATCTACACTCTTAAAGGGGTTTGCAGCGGTCTGGAAGACCCCTCCCCCTAGCACCAGCAATGAGTTAGGGTCCCCCTTTACAGAAACTCCTCTCTCCACAAAGACCCTGGCACCCCTACAAAAGACATCCATCCCTCCTGATCTTGAATCAGCCTTCCCCTGTCCCTGAAAGTTACCTGGTCTATCTTGAAGAATCCCTGGTAGTCTAAGGAGAGGCTGGCAGGAGCGACCCTCTCATTCTTGTTGTTGCTGGGCTCAAAGTGGCATCCACAACTCTTAGTGGTAGTCGCGTGGTACTACTACTGGGGGTCAACCTGCCATATTAGAGCAAAAGGTCCTTGTGTAGCAGGTTAACCCCAAGCGCAGGACTACAAGACTTCCTCTAGGGGTTGTGGATGCTATTTTGAATCCAGCATTGACAGGAGCAAAAAGGATCACTCCTGCTGGCCTTGTCCTAGACCATCAAGGCCTCTTCAAGGTAGGATTGGGTGGTCTTTGGGGGATAGGGAGGTCTTAAGGAGCAAAAGATGCTGATTTGAGGTTCAGAGGGAAGGTGGGGGGCTTCTACTGTGCTTTGGGAAGTTCTGGGGCCTATGTGGGGAGGGGGAGCCTGAGTCATTGTTGGTGCCATAGGGAGCAGAATTCCAGACCCCCAGTTTTATTTAAACAGCACTGGCCCCTTTAAGACTGAGGTAAAGAGCATTGAGCTGTCTGTCGGTAGCCCAGTGCTCTCTGTCAGGAAAAGCAAATGCCAGCTCTAGAGGCAGCATTAATTGTTCCCTCAAAATAATGCAGCTTGCAGTGTTCAGCACAAGCTGCATCATTCTTTTACCGCGGGAGTCGTTAACCTCTGTACTGAGTTAGCTTAGGTTAGTGACTCCCGAGGTAAATCAAGCTGTGGTAAAATAAGAAATGTTTCCACAACTTACTAATGTGCCCCCTTAATTGCTTTATGGATGAGATTGTTTACTTTAACAAGAAACCAATTTACTTCTTCATTTTTTCCTAGCAATGTACTTTGTTTTCCTAAACGTCTGAGGCTACCTTTTGTGGCACCCAGGGTGAGCATCATTATAGTGTGTATATCACACCTGTCGTGATGTCACATGCTGCACATAGCGTACAAAATACACCCGTCTATCACTGTACCTCACCTGAATATATCCTCGCTCCTTTAATGAGTAGAGGGCAAACTTACTGTGGTAAGGGAAGAAGCATTGACACATGCAAAAGGAAGAAATCTGATTAGACTAGATGGACCCCTGGTCCTTATCTGACCTAGACTATATTTTAGTGAGCAATTGGTAGTAGATAGCAGACAGGGATGTTCCTAGTGCCATGCTGCCAGTTTCTTGTGCCAGCTATCCTCCAAAGGAGACACGTTTTGCTTTCATAAAACAACTTATTGAGGAGCCCTCTGAAGCCTCTGGATCTCCATCCTCCAGCACATTCCTGGATCTCTTATTAGCTCAGTTAGAAAAATGCTCCTTTAGTTCATTTTTGGATTCTGATTTGGTTGCAGGTTCAAATCCTTGGAGCTTTCCCTTGGAAAAACAGGCTGTAGGGGTCTGTCAAGCAGAGAACCTTCGCTCTAACCAACCCAAGCAGTGTATCTGTAAATTAAATTCATCACTCTTCTCTTTAAAATCTGTTTTTCTCTTTAGATGTGGAATTTTTTTGTTCAATAAAGAACTATTTCTCCTCTAACTCAGCTCACATGTTGCATTTTTCACTTACCGTTCACATATATCTACTGTGGGAAAAGTCTTGATGGCGGTGCTCGCACTGTGGACTGGGAAGGCTCCAGCGATGATATAGTCTCCGGGAACACTAAATTCAGAATGACGATCTACAGGTTGGCCAAGAGAAGCCAAATCAAGGGCTACAAAACTGTACAAAGAGAAAATCAGTCCTCTAGGAAACAACATGTCTTCTTGAAAAATGAAACCCAACCTTTACGATAAATCTGATGGCAAAGTAATCCTGGTATTCTGTTTATATGTATACGATTCCTGGTTCTTTGTTTTCTTTTAAATACTTTGCAAAGGCCAAAATGCTCTGCTGATGTATGAAAGCTCCCAGAGACAGGCAATGATGCATCTGGATACATGAAATGCTTCAAATCATTGGGCAGAAGCGTGACTTTCTTTCAAACCTCAACCTGCTAGGATCCAAATAAGGAGCTGAAATATTTAAAACAGGGAAAGCAGATCGGCAAAGAGCTTCCTACAAGCAAATATGTAAGAAGAAACCCGAAGCGACTTTGTTTAATTGTTGTTGTTGTTGTAAATCTCTTCTGTTTTTAAGGGATTATGTGCTCTGCTGTGCAATCCCACAGAGGCAACTAGAAGCCACAGCTCCTACATAATTTAATTAACAATTTATATTCTGCCTTTACGCAGCAAAATCCAAGTTCAAAGCAGATAACATACAAATTAAAAAACAATCATCACACTATAAACCACAAGGTAATCTTAAAATATAAACTATACAGAGAAAAATATCAATAGTACAAATTCAAAAACCCCAAATCCATTGAATCAGTTAAAAAATACAAATAAAAAAATAGCAAAGTGGCTCTTTTACTAAAGTGCGGTAGGGTTCTGCATTTACTGTATGTTTAGCACAAACATTAACGTGCTGTAAGCTCAAAGCCTCTGTGGTAACTTTCGGAGAGCTGACCAGCATGTTCCCAGGCGTTATGGGAAGGACATGTCCTGTAACATGCATTAGATCTATGCACAGTTACCGTGGGTGCAAAGGTTTTAGCGCACACAAATCTATGCTAAGCATACACTGTGTTAACACAGTAAGCATGGAAATGCATACTAATGAGCTGCATACAAAATTACATCCGATGCAGCAGTGTGCTAAATTTTACTGCAGTGTTTTCACTTCCAGTTTAGCGCAGAATCTTTAATTCATCACAGAGGTGAACTAAAGTTTTTAATGTAGAACTCATAAGATCAGATCAATGCTGAGCAGAATGGTGACTGACAGATAGTACATAAACAAGGGTCTGGTGTCCTGTTATGCCCCCACCATATCCAGAGAGGGCTGAGTGATCCGGTGCTCTGACATGTCCACTGGGAAGCATGAATGAATGGCAATACATCCTATTCTAGCACTTTCCTCCATTTCCTGACTTTTTACAGTCAGTTTATAAAGGGACCTTCTGAGCATACAGCTTCACTTTATTTTCTTTTTAACCCTAAGAAATTAAGCAAAGAAGTAACGTTTACTTACTACTACTACTACTACTGAACATTTGTACAGCGCTACAAGATGTATGCAGCTCTGCACAGACACATGTAAAAGACGGGCCCTGCTCATCAGAGCTTACACTCTAGTCAAGAGAGACAACACAGTAGCTGTAGACATGGGATATATCTGGGGAATGGTAAGCAAACAAAAAGGAGATCAGGTGAGTCAAGATCCGAAAGCGGCAGCAAAGAGGTGAGTTTTCAGCCTGGATTTGAAAAGGGCCAGAGAAGACACCTGACGTACAGACTCAGGTAGTTTGTTCCAGGCATAACGAGCAGCAAGGTGAAAGGATCAAAGTCTGGAGTTAGCAATAGAAGAGAAGGGCACATATAGAAGCAACTTGCCAGAACAGCAGAGTTCCCATGGAGGGGTGTAGGGAGAGATAAGAGAGGAAAGGTAGTGAGGACCTGCAGCGTGAATGCACTTATAGGCCAGCAGAGGTTTGAACTGGATACGGAAACAGATAGGGAGCCAATGAAGTGACTTGAGAAAAGGGATAATATGAGCATGGCGAGGCTGGCAGAAGATTAATTGTGCAGCAGAGTGTTGAACAGATTGAAGGGGAGAGAGATGATTCAGAGGGAGACCAGCAAGGAGTAAGTTACAATAGTCTAAGACCGGAGGTGACTAGGGAATGAATAAGTGTCTTAGTAATGTGTTCAGAAAGAAATGGGTGAATTTTGTTCATGTTGTAGAGAAAGAAATGGCAGGTTTTAGCTATCAGTTGGATATGTGTGGAGAAAGAGAGAGAGGAGTCAAAAACGACCCCAAAGTTGCAAGCTGAGGAGACAGGGAGGAGTAGAGAGTTATTCACAGAGAATGAGAAAGGAAGAAGGGGAGAAGATGGTTTGGGGGAAAAATAAAAAGCTCAGTTTTAGCCATGTTCAATTTCAAGCGGCAGCAAGACATCCAAGCAGCAATGTCAGAAAGGCAGGCAGAGATCTGGGCCTGAATTGTCGGAGAGATTTCAGGTGTCGGAGAGATTTCAGGTGTACAGTTAGATCTTGGAGTCATCAGCATAAAGATGGTACTGAAAGCTATGGAAGAGATGAGTGCACCAAGGGACTGGCTATAGAGAGAGAAAAGGAGTGGATCCAAGGCAATAGAGGAGGATCTATCAGAACAAACACTGAAAGAACAATGGGAGAGATAAGAAGAGAACCAGGATAGCAAAATCAAGCGAGAACAAAGTATCAAGGAGAAGGTTGTGGTCAACAGTGTCAAAAGCAGCAGAAAGGTCAAGAAGGATGAGGATTGAGTAAAGGCCCTTGGATTTTGCCAGGAACAAGTCACTGGGGACTTTGGCAAGAGCCGTTTTGTTAGAATGTAAAGGACGAAAGCCAGATTATAGAGGATCCAAAAGGGTTTGAGAGGAGAGAAAGTCAAGGCAACGGCAGTGAAATGCAAGTTCAAATAGTTTAGAGATGAAGGGGAGGAGGGAGATGGGTCGATAGTGAGAAGGACAGGTAGGAGCTAGTGAGGGTTTCTTGAGGAGAGGAGTGACCACAGCATGCTTGAAGGCTGCAGGGAAAGTTCCAGTGGAGAGCGATAGGTTGAGAATATGAAAGATGGAAGGGAGTTAGTGAGATGGACATAATAGTATTGTTTGGTGAGTGCTATGGCTGACTGGAAAGGGACAAGCATGAATTTGAAGTGCAGAAAGTCCGCAAGGGTGCGGGATTTGAGCCAAGCACACTCAGCTGAGCGAGCACAGGAATGTAGATAGTGGGTAGTGGAAGACAGCCAGGTTGAGATACAGTATGCCTCACAGGACGTGGCATGGGTGGAGCAAGAGCATCCAGAGCAGCAGAGAGTGCAGTGTTATAGGAAGCTACTGCCTCAACAACAGACTGAGATGACCTAATGGAGGAAAGAGGTGATGAGACAGTGGAGGAGAGAACCAAAGGGTCAATAGCATAAAGATTTCTAAAGAGGATGGAGGAGACAGGGCAAGGTTGAGGCAGTGAGTGATGAAGAGTGTTTGTATTAACCACACACCGGATACCTCAATCAGGAACGACAATCACCACAAAGGTAAAGTCCAATAGCCCCTGAGAGAAAAGAAATTTTTTTGTCGGACCATATAACATAGAATCTAGCCCAGATACAGCCAGTTCAACTAAGGTCCATTTTACTCACAACAAAAAACTTTTTAAAAAACGTTCACGTTTTAGTTTCAAACAATTAATTTTGTCCCAAAAAATTGCATTAGAAACAGGAATCAAAACCGACAGTGTCAATTGACATTGTATTTTGAACCAAATTATCACAGTTCTGCATCAGGGCACTCAGGAAAAATAATAAACTTTCAAATATTCATCTGTTAAAATGTAGTTTCTTCAGCAACAGGTTTTCAACGATCCATACGTTCCATATCCTAAAGGCTTACTCAGAAATGGCCACGGCATTTTTTTTCACACACTTAAGCAGTGATGTAAATTGCTTCTCTTAAAGAAACAGAACACTCAAATCAAAGTATATCATTCTATCTTCTTATTGAGGACAAATGGACGTACTCTATTCAATTGGCATATCCAGTATTGTTCCTTAAAATTCAAATGAGAAGAATAATCTTCCCTTTGCCAATTTTGAAACACACAGTCAATAATCCTCCAACGAAGTTGGGTAAACTACGAAAATAAATGAGGCAATGTTTGTCACCAGGAACCTTACCTTCATGCCTCCACAAACTATCATGCCTCCACAAACTGGAGTGGAGGAGTGGCCTAGTGGTTGGGGCAGGGTACTTCAGGCCGGAAGGTCGGGGGTTCAATCCCACTAGAGGACAGCAACCTTGGACCGGAAGGACTGGGGTTTCTAGTCCCACAGGTGCTCCTTGTGGTCTTGGGCAAGCCACTTAACCCTCCATAGCCCATGTTCCCTGTAAAATAGTTATCTCCAAGTTATAATGCCCTGTTCAATGTAATTTCAGTTTGTTCAATGTAAACCGCACTGATGCTGAATAGCGCGGTATATAAGAGAATATAAATAAAATAAATAAATAAATATCAGCATCCTGGACAAACACATAGTAGTCAAAGAAGAAGTTAAGTACTGTGATAAGGAAGCTTATCATAGCTCAGGTAGGAGCTATAGAAAAGATGATGTGACTCTGAACAAGCAACCTGTCAGTTCTGGTAGAAGTAAGAAAACAGAGTTTTCACATAAAAGACTACCAGTCCCAGAATGCACCAGGTTTCCAGCAGCCATGAGGGGGGCTGAAGTGAGAAAACGTGTGTGCAATCAAGAGAGCTATGAGGTAATCCCTAAGCACTCATCTCAAAGGGCAGGGCCTGATTCAACACAGCTGCACTGTGTTAGGGAGGAGCACACATTAGAACAGAATAAGAATAGAGCTTATTCTACAGATAACAGCTTCAGGAAAGGAGACAGCAACAGCTACAAGCTCAAGCACCAGCATCACCTGGAGAAACAGAAGCCAAGCCAATGCTTGTTCAGAGTCACATCATCTTTTCTATAGCTCCTACCTGAGCTATGATAAGCTTCCTTATCACAGTACCTGGGCATAACACTAGACAGAGCTCTGAACCTAAAATCCCACATCACCAAAACTGCACACAAGGCATATCATCGATTGAAAACAGTCAGACAAATCAAACCAATGCTCCGTCAAGACCACTTCCGCACAGTGTGCCAAGCACTCATTACACCATTGCTTGATTATGGAAACTCACTATATCAAGACCTTCCTCATCAGACACTACACCCACTACAAATGGTACAAAACACCACAGCACGCATCATCACAGACACCCCAAGAACCGAGCACATCACTCCCATCCTACAACTACTACACTGGCTTCCAATGGTGGCAAGAGCTAAATACAAAACAATCATGATAATCTTCAAAGTCATTCACCATCTCTCAGCAGATGTAATCCAAAACATTATAACAAGAGACATCAGCAATAGACCAAGAAGAACCAATAACAACATGATCGGCACACCTGCAGGCTACCGCAAAACCAAACAAACAACCTCAAAAAGAGCACCATCACTACTGGCATCCTCAATATGGAACTCCCTCCCAACGAGCCTGAGAGCTTTAGAAGATCTCACAGACTTCCACAAAGACCTCAAAACATGGTTATTTATAGAAACCTATCAGCATTCAAGCAACATCTCTTACCCAAACAGCAACACTACTACCTCTGCCAACTAAACTCACACCCATCCCATACACACACACAAATTTAACACACCTCATTAGTAAATACCTTTATGTTAAATGTTACTTCAATTGTACTGTCTCAACATTGTCTAAATGTCTAAATACTGTTACGTAACTGTGCTGTCTAAATGATTACACGTACCCTAATGTTAAATGTAACTCTCCAATTGTGATGTGACGTGACCACCTTGATTGAAGGAAAAGGTGGCATACAAATCTGTCTAAATAAATAAATAAACTGTTAATTAAACTGCATACAGTGATCTACCATTGGTGCAGATCTATGTCTAGTATTCAAACAGGATCTATGCTACTACAAATCATTTGTATAGCTTTACAAGGTGTACACAGCGCTATACAGTCCATACAGCTGTAAGACACAGTCCCTGCTCATCAGTGCTTACAATCTAATCAAGATGAAAAGCATCGCAAAATTGGTGAATAGAGTATGGCAAGATACACATAAGTAGTACACAGGAGATTGAAGAGCATCAGGATCCAAAAGCAGCCTGGACTTGAATAGGGCTAGAGAAGGAGCCCGATATACAGATTCAGGTAGTTTGTTTCAAGCATATGGAGCAGCAAGGTGGAATAAGCGAAGTCTGGAGTTGGCAGTGGAAGAGAAGGGTACAGATAAAAGGAGTCTGCCAGAGGAGCAGAGTTCCCAAGGAGGAGTGTAGAGTGAGATAAGAGAGGAAAGGTAGCGAGGCGATGCAGAATGAATGCACTTGTAGATAAGTAAGAGAAATTTGAACTGGATACGGAAATGGATAGGGAGCCAGTGAAGTGACTTAAGAAGAGGGGTTACATGAGCATAGCGATGTTGGTGGAAGATAAGCCATGCAGCTGAGGTTTGAACAGATTGAAGGGGAGAAAGATGATTCAGAGGGAGACTAGTGAGGAGCAGGTTACAATAGTCAAGACGGGAGGTGACTAGTGAGAGGATGAGGGTCTTAGTAGAGTGAGTAGAAAAGAAGACGTATTTTAATGCATTTTAATGGATCTCTGTGCGGCCAACATATACTTTAGAACAAGGACAAATTAAGGCATAGATCCCATTAGCCGTTTGACATCATAAAAATTCTTAGCTAATGATCTCTCTTCCAGTAGGGGGACATTTCCACATCTCATTTTCTATTGCCTGTAACAAAGCTCACATTGACTGCATGCATAATAACCCAATCTTTCTATTGTTTGAGATGAGACATTATCCCATGTTACTGAGGAAGAGATCATCTCCCCAATATTTCTGCTTCTCTTGTAGGCTATAATCGGTTTCTCTTGAAAACAAGCCCAACATCCCAAAATGTTCCAATACCGATATAAAATCGTAGCAATCAGAGGGGCTTTTGTAATGGTAACACACAATCTGGTCATTTGCTTGGTATGCCTGATGTAATAATAGATCCTGTTTTGCATATAATGTACACAAGAATGCTTTCTTGATGACACATTTCGGATATCCTCTTTGCAAATATTTGAGGCTTAATTTACGTGCATTTATCTTAAAATCCACCACATCCATGCAAATTCTATGATATCTTAAAAATCGGTTTATTGGTGAATTTGCTTTTAAACGATATGGATGATGACTTGAAATCTCAATAAATTGTTCTTCTCTACTGGTTTCTCATATACAGATGTTTTCAGCATTAAACCTTCTTTAATAGCTTTCACATCCAAAAACAACATCTTGAGCGAATTCAAGATGGTGCTTTGAAGTGGCATGGCTGAGAAGCTGTTGGCTTACCATGGTGTGGTTGGCATCTGTGAGGCGTTCTCTGCTCATTTTGTGATGGGCAAGAAGAAAGGGAAGGGAAGCTTGCTCCTGGAGGCATTGCTTCTGTGCCCCTTTGCCAGACCACCCTGGATAGCTTTGGAGTATCTGAGGCTCTTTCAGTGATGTCTTCCCCGAGTCTGCCCGATAGGCAGTCTGTGGACAGCAGTGACGGGGTGCTGCTTAGCCCCATTGTGCATACGCTGCCTCCCAGCCCTGGAAGTATTAGTGCTACCGGTGCATTGGAGTCCTTTCAGACCAGCATGGTTGGTGAAATATTCCTGCCGGGAGGTGCGCCAGCAGCAGTATCGTCTCCCCTTTTGGATGGGGCAATGGGGGTGCCTTTGATTGCTTTTCCAAGGACGGTTACTGACATTGTGCAGGAGTTTGGTGAAACTTCTTCCAGGAGAGTTGTGTGTGAATTTGTGAGACCGAAGACTATGACCATGGAGTCATTATGGGACACCATTCAGGGGCTTTGCAAACTTTGTCACATAGATTTGTGGCAATCAAATTGTTGTTGCACAGACTGTAGTTGATCATTCATAGGCAATTGACTATTATTGGAAAAACTGATGCCCTCGATGTTAAAGTAAGTGCTGTTCAAGCGTAGGGGATGCCCTAATAAAGGAAAGCAATACTGCCTTTTGATGTATGGAGCACTTAGAAAATCAAGTGCACCGGAATAACCTCTAGTTGATAAACTTTCCAAGGTCTCCCCTTATATCTCCAATTGACATGGTTAAAAAGTATTTGGTTGAGATGCTTGAGATGGACTCTGGGAATTTGCCACTTAATGTTAGGGCTCAATACCTCTCCGCTGGTAAATAGTCTGGGGGGCAGGGGGAGTCTATGGGGGTAAACCTCACTGAATTCTTAGGGATATGTTTACTAAAAAATGGTGAGGGAGCAAAGATGCCGTTAACAGGCTGTAAGCGGCTAATTCCAGGGAAAGTGCCCATAACGCTGGATTAACGTGTGGAAGCTGAGCCCATAGTGCTAAGATAAAAAGAGGTGGAGAGTAGGTGTTTATGGGGCGGAGACTGGGCGGGGATAGCATGTGCTCCTTTAACGTCAGTTTGTGTTACCATGCGTTACAGCTCCCAGTGCTGGGTACCCTAATGCCATCTGAAAGCTTGTGGTAAGGATTATTTCTGAGGGGGGAGAGCCTATTTAAATGTATGCAATGTACTCTACCCACCGCAGTTCTAAAATAAGTGATAGTAGTATTCCATTGGCAGCAACAGCATGGTGCCCTCTTAATAAAGGGTACTATGTTGCTGGTGCCAAATTGGCAAAGGAGGTGTCACATGAGTGACACAGTGGGGCTGGCTGGTCCACTAGGCTGACCAAGCTGCTGCCTAGGGTGTACATCTGTGATGTCTGGCAGGACTCTGCTGTGACAGTAGCAGCACACATACATGCTGCCGCAGTCAAAAAGGAGTCACACCACCCCCTCTGCCACCATGTCAGCATTGTGTGAGGGTGGGGGTGGCGGTCGCAGCAGTTGCAGCCTGCTGCAGATGAAACCTGTGTCTTGGCCCTATGTGTCAGGTGCAACGCTGCAGTTGCTACTGCCAATGGGATGGCAAACATGTCAGCAGCAGGTATAGCGGAGCATATGGTGATCCCTCCCTCCTGAGGTCTAAGGCATCAGTACGCGTGCCCACATACCCCCGGTGGAGGAGGTGCAGGAGTGGCATGGTGTGACTAGCCTCATGTGTACAACTTCAATAAGGCCACCTGCAGCACTGAAGCAGAAGCTCTGCCACGATGGCAAGGAGGGAAGGATTGGCCGGCATGCTGTCCACCATGATTGGTGGACCCTGGCACCCGGCTAGTTTGTAGAGCGGATGGGCTGAGCCTGGGATCAGGATGCCCCCACTTGCACATATTGAATGGATATGTGCATGTGGGGGGAAAATATGCCACTGAGGCAGGAATACTATGGAATATGATAACAGCCCGTGTTGGAGGAAAAATGACCATCCTGCCCCCTCACCTGCCAAATGATGACCATAATCTGTGCATGAACCAGTGAGCCCTCCATAAGTAAGCACTCAGTCAGTTACAACCATTTGAGCCACATGTGAATCTAAATTAGCTATTATGGTCTGCAAAATATGTGTGTTCATGTATCATGGCCTGTCCCTTTGACTGGACAGATCCTATATGTAAGACATGAATGTCAGTTGAAACAGTGGCATAGTAAGGTAGTGCAGCATACAGATGCCCCTCTCTCTTGGGCAGGAATCTTGCAGCATTAAGCTGCATTGTTTACTAAGCTGGGCTAAGGGTTAACCTGAGCGATATGTAACTAGGTTCCATGTTATTCAATGGGACCAATTACAAATAGCCTGGGTTAACCATTAGCCTGGCTTAGTAAATACACATACCCCTTACTATATATAAATAAATGGTCTTCTTCTGCCCTCATGTCAGGGGTAGATCTATCATAATGTGAAGCGAGGTGGTCATCTCAGGTAGCAAATTATTGGGGACAGCAGCAAGTGCCCCCCAAATGCCCCTGCAGCAGTCTCAATTTTCTTCCTCAGCTAGCAGCTGGAATTTCTGCAGAAGTAGTAGCATCACCTTCCCAGCCCCTCCCTCCTGCCACGGCGATCGCGTGGCGCTGTGACTGCAGCAGTGGTATCAATACATTCAGTGGGATTTCTTTGTTAGCCCACTTTAAACGTTCATTAATACAAATAAAACAAAAATAAGGGATATTATAAGGTGACACCTTTTTATTGGACTAGCATATGATTTATTTTTCTTGTCCTATGTAACTATTGCCACATTTTTCATTCTAGGTATGCTGCTTTGACCCGGTGAAAAGCGGGATATAAGTATTGCTAAAGAAAGAAAGAAAGAAAATATTTGTCAATTAGCTTTCGGAGGTTAAAATCTGCTTCCTCGGTTCAGGAGTTTGGGAAAAAAATGACAATACAAGAATATATGTGAATCATAAAAGCATCTACCCTGAAATGAGGTCAGATAAAGACCATTATCCGTTTATTTATTTTAGTTCACAGGTTTTCATTGATAGCTCCAGGCAAGTTACAATCAGGTACAGTAGGAATTTTCTTGTTTTCTGCAAGCTTACCAAGGGTTCTATAAACTAAGGGGCTTGTTTACAAAGCCGCGGTAGCGGTTTGCGATCGTAATCGGAGCCGCGGCCCCATTGATTTCAATGGGGCCGCGGCTGCGATCGCGATCGCGAACCACTACCGCGGCTTTGTAAACAAGCCCCTTTTAAGTAGAGGTCTGGCAATAATGTGTTATTTCCCAGTAATGAAGCTTAGGAGTATGTTTACTAAAATATGATAGTTTACCACACGTTCAGCCCCTAAAATTAGCATGGAGACAGGGCAAGATCCATGCGAACAAATGGGACTTTACAGCATGCCCCCGTGCAGTTAACATGGCTCCAGTACCACTTCGGTACTAACCATTTCCTGTGAGTACTGCGCGTGCAGTTACTAACACCCATTGAGGTGGCTGCACCAACCGCAATGCACAGTCCATGTCCACACTCCGCCCCAACCTGCCTAATCTCTGCTCTAAACCGTGCTAAGCGGTTAGCATGGAACAGTTACTGTACGTGCGGTAAACCCCACCTAACCGTTAGCACAATTTAGTAAACATATGCCTTAATGTATTATTGGCTTACTGGGCAGGTTGAGTCTGTGAACTATGATTGAGTTAGGAAGTCTTTGTTATTGACTGCGTTTTTAAATCTTATATTGTAATCTGCTTTGATTGTCAACATAGTGCTGAGAAAGAGAATACAGTGTATCGTGCAGACCAAACATTCTGGAAGACCAAGTGTATAAGTATGTTTGGTCTGCGCGATACACTGTATTCTCTTTCTCAGCACTATGTTGGCATTTGTAGTAAAAGTCAATCAAAGCAGATTACAATATAAGATTTAAAAATACAGACAATAACAAAGACTTCCTAACTCAATCATAGTTCACAGACTCAACCTGCCCAGTAAGAACGACTCCCTACGGCAGCATGTCAAAGAATCGCTGTCAGCCTTGGAGCATTGTGGAAATTGGAATGTCATGAAAACTTTTTCAGATGTATATGAATGAGAGGAGTTGTCATTTTTAAGATGTGAACATTTCTTTTTGATTTATGAGATCTTGCATGTGATATATCGAATACAGTCAGCATAATCATAATCTAGAAGATTTACTGAACAATGGATTGCTGTCCTACATTTTGGATAGACAGTCTGGCGTGGACTGTGAGTAAGCCAGAAATTTAAGGCTCCGACATTACTAAGGTCTTTTTTCTCCCCATATGGAGGTTTGACTCAATAGTAGCTTAAGTTATCCCTTTGAATTTCTGTGAATCATTCTTTGTTGTTTATTGATTGACTTTTAGCGAGAATGGCAGTATATAAATATTAATAAATAAAATAAAATAATGTAATAGAATTCCTCAGAGTCTGGGCAAAATACTGTCCTGACCTGAGGAAGGAAATTCTAACCTCTGAAAACTAATTAAGAAATTGGTTTATTAGCAATAAGTCAGTAAGTGTGGGGCCTTTGAACTGGTGACTTAAAAGACCCTGACACATCCCCCCTCTAATGCATACTTCCTGTTTATGTGGGGGCCTGGCACGGTAAGAACATAAGATATGCCATACTGGATCAGATCAAGGTCCATCAAGCCCAGTATCCTGTTTCCAACAGTGGCCAATCTAGGTCATACGTACCTAGCAGTTTCCCCAAAAGACAAGGTTCCACAATGCTTGTACTGGGTATCCTGGGTCCCTTCTTAATAATGGTTTATGGACCTTTCCTCCAGGAACTTGTCCAAACCTTTTTTAAACCCAGCTACACTAACAGCCTTTACTACATCCTCCGGTAACAAATTCCAGAGTTTGATTACACGTTGAGTGAAAATATATTTTCTTTTATTAGTCTTAAATAGTTTACCTTGTAGCTTCATTGCATGTCCCCTAGTCTTTCTATATTCTGATAACGTAAACAATCGATCTACGTTTACCCGTTCCCCTCCGTTCATTAATTTATAGACTTCTATCATATCTCCCCTCAGCCGTCTCTTTTCCAGGTTAAAGAGCCCTAACCTTTTTAGCCTTTCTTCATAGGAGTATCCTTCCATCCCCTTTACCATTTTGGTGGCTCTTCTCTGAACCTTTTCTAATATCACTATATCCTTTTTAAGATACGGCGACCAGATTTGCACACAATATTCAAGGTGCGGTCTCACCATGGAACGATATAGAGGCATTATAATATCTTTTGTTTTATTTTCCATTCCAAAGGATGCCAACTGACCTCAACTCTGCATGGTTAACTAACGTCAAACCTGCTAGCATGCATGGCTGTGGTTTTAAGAGGGCTGCGTGTCAGTCATTACTGTTTCTGCAGCAAATGGGATTATCACTTAAGCAGACAGAGCGCCTGGGACCATGGAGTACAATGCATGCTTCCATGAGGAGGTTGTGAGCTAAATTCCTGAGATAGCCGGGGCTTCAGCGATAGTGCCTGCAATTGCAGCAGAGTCATGTTATTTCTAAAAAGAGGTGAAAACCAGGACTGGATCAGCTGATCCTGACTAAGACTGAGGTCAGCCAGTCACCTTCATTTACTTTCCAATTACTTATCAAGGGTTGGTGGCACACTGAATCCTATCCAAAAGTCGAAAAGTGAACCTCCCTACACAGACATCTATCGGTCTCTGCAGAGGACAGATCACAACTGGGCCAAGGAAGAGAACAGATGGAACCTCCAGCAATGCCCCACATCTTAACCCCCCCCCCCTCCCCATCTGCTGCACAGGGAATTCTTAGAACACAAGGAGGGCAAAAAGAGATTAACAGGTGGTACCATTAGCCAATGGGCCTGTGTTTTAAAAAAAAGCCAAGAGGACAGTGTGATCTGATCCTGCAGGAAGACCAACCACCTGCCAAGATCATCCCCTCACAACAAAATCCAGGACCAAAGCATTTAAGCCACACCTTCCCAAGCCTCCAGGGCCCCTCCCCCCCGCCAAGGTAAGGTTATCAGCTAGCGCCATTTCTGTAGGGCATGGCTGGACCATTTCTGCTTCTATCCACTGCAAGCACAGAACTGTACTTACTGTTTCTTAAGAAAACTCACACATGGGTGGAATGGAAAACCAGGACTGACTCATCTCCTTCCATTTATAGAGCTATCTGGGAACCTTACATTCAGGACAAGCAGAGTGCAGCACCTCGGAGCAGGAAGATGAAACAAACTCCTAAGACCCGAAACCCTCTGGATGTCAGCCAGTGTCAAGGAAGGGGGCCTTTGGCACAAGACTGGATGAAGAGTGTGGGAACGCAGAGATGCCAAGTTACCCAGTTCCAAAAGCGAGATTTTTTGCTAGTTTTAAATCTGTATTGCAATGCAGTATGGTATTTGTAGTCCCTGATTTTACTCATTGACATCAGCGTTGCAGGTCCCATAATGCATCAAAATGAAATATTCCTGGATTTCTGACAAGCTTAAAATCTCACTCCTAGAACTGAGTAACTTGGCAACTCTGGGAAATGGAAGGAGACCACTGCAAGATGGAGGTGTCACCTCAAAGCCAAGACAGCACTAAAGACTTCCTTGATGGGTAAAGATTGGAGCTGATTACCCAGCTTCCAACTTGCCTGATTTGAGATTCCTCATTTGAAGCCAGTGTTGCATCAGAAGCCCCAACTGGAACACGGGGAATTAAAATATAAGATCAAATAAAGACCAGAAGGTCCATTTCTTACTCCCCTTCCCACCAAAAGGAACACAACATTTCCGGCTTACCCATTAAAGGCCCTCTGTGCTTGTCCCTATATTTATTTTTGGATTCTTCTATAATTTTTGCTTTCCTCATCATCACAACACTTATCTGTGAGGGGAGGGGGCTTCCTTACCATACTACAATTTGCTCCCTAAAATCCCATGGCTTGACGTCTTGCTCAAAAACATCCTTTCCACCCAACAAGGCTTGCCACAAGCAGATGTTTCCAAATCAGGATCCTCCAAAAGTTGAGAGTCCAGGCACAGATTATTAAGACTCCAGAGACCACCGGCATGAAGGTATGTTCTATTCACATGCTTCTCTCAGTATGTACATGCAAGATCAGAAGTTGCACCTTTTGGATGCGTTTATGATCCGAGGGAGACAGAGGGCTTGAGAAAACCAGAGCAGCGATGCACCAGCTCAAAGGCCCCACACTTAATGATTTATTGCTGCCACTGTTGCAGGACCAGTGAAATTCAGCAGTGATAACTATGACTGGGAAAGAAAGAAGGGGCTGGGAAGGCAATGCTTCTGCTTCTGGTATTTAATTTTCTAATCTATATATTTCTTTTTTAAGTTTGTCATAACTCATTCTGTACTTGGTGAGAATCTCTCTATGTTCTATATGTGTGATCAAACCAGGTATTCTGTTACCATAGGGTTTCTATGTAGGAATTTCTAGTAGTCTGGATTGTTCAATTTTCCCAATAGATTTATTTCATTTATTTAACTGTATTTATATACCACCTTTCTACAAGGTAAGGCGGTTTACATTTTATAAAGTAAGAAGTGGCTTAGTGGTTGAGGCAAGTTGCCTCAGGCTGGGGGTTCAAATCCTGTTGGAGGACAGCAACCCTGGGCCAGAGGGGTTTCTAGTCCCACAGCCACTTCTTGTGGCCTTGAGCAAGCCACCTAACCATCCATTGCCTCAGGTACAAAAAAGATTGTGAGCCCTTTGGGAACAAAGGAAATATGTACTGTACGTGAATGTACACCTCTTTGACCAAGTGAAAAGCAGTATATAAGCATTGCTAAATAAATTGTATCAGATGTGCTCTTTACATTGACAATAAGAGGGGGAGGGGCGTCGCAGGTTATTTATTTAGCAACATTTCTATTCCGCTATATCTACCAGTCACAGCGGTACACAGATGTACGGATCTTCTAGAGCCCACTCCAATAACTAGGGTACTGTCTTTTCCTAAGTAGGGTCCTTGTGTGAGTTTAGAAAGTCAATGCTCTGTAAGTCCTCAATGACTTTATTGTACTTTTCTATTACTTCACAATATGCCTGGTACTGAAGGATTTATGTTGCTATTACTGAGGTAACACCAGAACCAGAATTCTTTTTTTGTATGAGTCCTATGATGAAATGTCCTGGTTGTGCTCTGTAGGCAGGATTGGGAGAGGAAGGACCTGGTGGAGTTTCTGTGGATGCAGAATATATTGTTATAAACTGCGTGGTGGTTCTTGTTTTTTTGTTGTTGTTCCTTAACACCCTGACGGTCCAGGACGCAATGTATTCAGTGTCAAGAGTCAATATTTTATATAGCAGAGCCCCAAGCTACACAATTAAATTGGTACAAGTTTTGCTCAGAATAACCAGCATTGCAGAGCTTTTTAATTATACAGCCTGGAGTTATAAGTTGCTTTCTTTTTTTCTTAGAGCAAACCCCTGATCAGTCCCTTTCTGATCTCATCCCACACCTCAGGTTGCAAACTGCCTTGAGCCGATGCTACCAAAGCAGAACTGGTTCAGTGTGCGCCTAATCATGTGGGAAGGTTTCTAGTAATCCCATGAACATGGCATTTGTTTCTTCGAGTTATACCTTTTCCCATCTCACGAAGCACTCTTAAGGTAAGTCTCTGCAATGTATCCGCCCTGCACATGCCCTCAAGCACGGCACTTAACAGCGCAACACCAGCTCTCGTGCGACTTCCCTCTACCTCCGCTAAATACCAACATAGACGGATTCAACTTTGTTCTCGCGAGATTTCGTAGTCGAACCTTAGCTCTGAGGAGCGGAGGCTTCAGTTCTCGCGAGATTTCGTAGTCGAGCCTTAGTTCTGAGGAGCGGAGGCTTCGGTTCTCGCGAGATTTCGTAGTCGAGCCTTAACTCTGAGGAGCGGAGGCTTCGGTTCTCGCGAGATTTCGTATTCCGAGCCTTAGCTCCGTGGAGCGGCCGAGCGGAGGCTTCAGTTGTCGCGAGACGTTTCATTGCCCCCTGTGTGGAGCTAGCGGCACAATGAAGTCCCGCGCGTTTCGGAGCGCGCTGCGGCATCGGCTGGGCCCGTTCCGGCTAACGCGGCTCCGAGAGCGAAGGGCTGCGTCGGGTCTGTGCAGGCCGCGCAAAGGGCGCGCTTCGGCGTCGCGGGCGGCAGCGGCGGAGGAAGAGGAGGAGGTGGACTGGGAGTCGTGGCGCGGTTACGCCGAGGCCTTGGCAACGGAAGGAGAGAGCACGGCCGAGAAGGAGGCGCAGCAGGAGACCGGAGACGAGGGCATTGGCGGGACCCCGCCCCTGACCGCCCTGCATGCCCCCAAGGGAGGCGCGGTGCTACTCCTCACTCCGGCACAGGTCGGTCTCGCTGCCCCCTCCCCCCCGCCGGCTCTGTGTTGTAGGGAAGGGGGCATGGGAGGGGACGTTGAGCCAGGTTCCCCCGTTCCCGGTGGGAGATTTAAAGCAGCATTTCTGACCAGCTCATCGTGGTACAATGTGGAACCTGCAGTAGTGTTTCCAATGGGACTATAAATACCATACTGCATTGTAAAATTTAGTTTAAAACCACAACTGGCCAAAAACCTCACTAACTAGGTAAATTTGCAACTCTGGGTTAGTCCCATTGCATTTTGAAAGTTATAGTTGCTGCCTTGCTGTGAGAATTAAGAGCTTGGACCAATGATGGCAATAGGGAGTTAAAACCAGAAGAAAATAGATGGACCGATGATCTAACTCAACATTGCAGATCTACCATCTGATAGCAGTCATTCCATGTCATAAACACCTACAGGATCCCAAGGTGCTGGGAACTTGCAGGTCAATAGACAAGTGAGGTGGTGAGCATTTAAAAAAAATGTTGTATTTAAACATACATACAGTGCCACTATTCAAATATGTCATTTGAATAGTGCTGAATATATGTGGAGGCCAGTTGCTGTTGACAGCTATATGTATAGCAGTGATATTCAGCTTCTATCCATATAACACATGGCTTAAGTTAAGATAAGCAGTTTAAATTAGGCCAAAAAAGAATGTTAATTGTACAGGTAATGGCTGAATTTGCTGCTATCTGCATAGTTATATGCAATTCCCTAGCTTTGCCACATTATCCAGATAGTGCTGGAGCATTTAGATGGAATGGAGTGGAGGAATAGCTTATTGATTAAAGCAGTGGGTTAAGAACCAGAGAAGCTAGGTTCAAATCTCATTGCTGCTCCTTGAAGCAATGTAACCTTGGACAAGACACGTCCACTCCAAGTATAAACTTACCAATCAATTCAGAAACTCTGTGAGCTTTAGTGCAGGGTTTCCTAATGCAGGTTTGTGCAGCCATGTTGTAAACAAACAGTATTCAAATTTCATGTGCAAAAAATCTGCACTAAACCAGGAGAGCAAATAAGGTATACAAATGCAGGTGTCTGCATTAGTAATTCCTGTATCCTACAAAGAGGTACTTGTGTGCATGTGCTATGAAGGGAGCAGAGGACTCCTGCTGTTCTGATTGCTGCACAGCAAAGAGGTGCATCTCAAAAACTTTTTTGCCTTGACCTTCCGATGGCACACACAAAGGTTCCCCCTTCTCTTTCCCTCCCCCAAAAATCTGTGCATTAATATACAGCACAGCAGGAGAGAGAAGTCCTGAATAGCCTCCCCTCCCCCCATCCCGCATATGCTATAGCACAGCCAGGGCTGGCCTGACCATGAGGCAAACTAGGTGGTTGCCTAGGGTGGCAGACCCTATGGGTGGCATGGCTTCTTCCCCACCATGTGGCACTGAAGCAGCAGTTCAGCTGCTGCTCCATAGGGCTTTAGAATGTCCATGCATATGCAGTTACAGCCTGCCGCTCCTGTCCCCTTCATCAGGAAGCTGCATCAGGCTGTGAGCGTGTATGCATACGGGCACGTTAAGGCCCAACGCAACACTGCTGTGCCACCTTCTCTTCCCCAGGTAAGAAGATGGATTGGGGTGGGGGGTGGGGAAGCTGCACGGAGGGCCTACCTAGGGCAGCAGAAACCCTTGGTCTAGCCCTGCCCAGCACTGGACTAAAGTGACCTGAACAGCGAAAGAAATCTGCCCTCAAACCTTGCAATAAAATCTTGTGCATCTGCATTGCATAGCTGTTTGCTTCATTATCTATTCTGAATTATTTTAATTCTGCTTAAATGCTATGCTGATGCCTGTGCAAACAGCAGCACAGTTTCCTTATTGTCCTTCCAGGCCAGTCCCGACATATGGGTTGTCGGCTCTCACCAGCACCTTGGAGCACCAGCCCTAGAAACTCAGTCTCCAAGCAGCTGGGGAGAGAGCTGATCCCAGAATCTGGTATCACTGAAGGGACAACTAAGAAGCAATTTTTGTTGTTTTCAATTTCTGGCAAAGATAAAGGGCTCTGTATAGTCTGCCTGGGTTTTGGCTGTTTGATTCAGTAAAGGCACTAGACAGACTGACTGACTGCTGGCATTGGTAGACAAGCGGCTCCGGGAACCCAAGTTGGGTGAGGTACCGCCAGTAGAGAGAGAGTGCGGCACTTTGATCAGAGCCTGGTTCAGCACTCCAACTTGGGTGGACGCCGGTAGCAGGGACTGAGCAGAGCAGCAGGTATTTAATTAGTCTTCCGGTGCAGGCACAAAGGGTTGTTTTGAGCAAGGCAAGCCCTTCATTTTCGGTGTGTATTTCTGGCGAGACAGGGATTCTCCGTTGATGACCTGTACTAGCTACTTGGGTTGGGGGGTCTGTTGTCAGGATTGGATAGCGCAGGGTTGTTGCTCCACAGAACAGAGGGGAATGGCTGATCAATTGCCTGGAGATAAGAGCGGTGCTCCTAGAGCTGAAGGAGTTTCACAGCCTATTGCATGGAAGGGCGATGTGGGTGTGTTCGGACAATGCCAATATTGATGGCTTATATCAACCAACAAGAAGGCACAGGCAGCGTGCAGCTCGAGAGTGAGATAGACCCGTTGTTGGACTGGGCAGAGGAGAATCTGCAGGTGCTCTTGTCACATTCTCTGTTCCTGCGACATGAGTTGCCAACAGGCTATCTGTCGTTTTGCCTGAACCCCAGGAGTGGTCACTCTACTAGGCCATCTTTGCACAAATAGGTTGGCTCTGCTGACTTATGGATCTGATGGTGACCTTCACATCTGCCAAGGTGAATCGTTTCTTCAGCAGAAGGAAGGAGCAAATTTCAGAATGTCTGGATGCCCTGGTTGTATGGTTTTTTTTTCCCCCTGTGGGAGCTCATAGGGCATCTGATTCAACGGATTGAGGCACATCCAGACCTAGTAGTTCTCATTGCTTCCGACTGGCCACGCAGGCCGTGGTATGCAGATCTACTCAGACTAACCTGGACTATCTGTGGTGGCTGCCTAGTTGACCTGACCTCCTTTCGCAGGGACTAGTGCTGATGTCATAAGTGGATTGATTCTTGCTTACGACTTGGCTCTTGAGAGGGTGCAGTTAAGAGAGGCTATTCTGCCCTGTTGATTGCCACATTGTTGAAGGCCCGTAAGCGGTCGACCTCGCTTTCCTAAGTCAGGGTCTGGAGGATATTTGAGGCTTGGTGCAAAGAGAATAGCTGTCAACATCTGTCAGACGTCCTGGCCTTTTTACAGGCCGGGCTGGAAAAGGGACTGGCTTGTTTCCTGTGGGTGCAAGTGGCAGCGATTACCAGTTATTGCGGTAGGGTCCAAGGGGTTTCCTTGGGAGCCCATCCAGATATGGTCTGTTTCCTTAGGGTCATTAAGCAGATACAGCCTCCTATGAGGACGGTAGTTCCCCCTTCGATCCTTAATCTGGTATTGTTGGCTCTTGCAGCAGAGCCTTTCAAACTGCTAGAGGCATGTACGTTAAAGGATTTGACGTTGAAGACCATTTTTCTGGTGGCTGTTCTGCAAGGAGAGTATCGGCGTTACAGGCACTGTCATGCCAGGAACCTTTCCTCTCCAAGGAAAAGGTGGTTTTATGGCCTATACCTTCTTTTTTTTTTTTCTGTTCTCAGTCTTTCATTTGATTCAGCCGGTTACCCTGCTAGTTTTCGCAGGGACGGAAGAGACGCAGCAGGAGCTGGTGCTTTGCTTCTTGGATGTTTGAAGAGCCCTTCGGCATTACCTGAGGAGGACGGAGCCATTTTGAAAGTCAGACTATTTGTTCATCCTGTTTGGAGGACCGTGTAAGGGAGAAGCCGTCTGGCTGCTCAGGCAAAGGGAGATGCAAGTTTTGGTGCGGCAGTCATTCAGGCTGGGCTCGCAGATTATTTTATTAGTACTGTTATGGTACATCCCAGATGTTGGGACTGGAATGGAGGGATGATAAGGAAGGTGAAATTAGATCTTACCTGCTAATTGACTTTCCTTGAGGACCTCCAGTCCAGTTCCGGACCCTCCTGAATTTTACAGAGTTTGCAATCACAGACCAAAAGAAGCTCATCTTTACTTAAGTGGTTCGGTGAGCTACAAATTGAACCTTTCAGTGTTTTTGCTCATTGTCCTTCTGGTGGTTTTTCTCCCAAAAGAAAAAGATTATGTACTAAAGAGGGAAGAGTGGATTGCTTGCAAGGCATTGGTCAAAGTGGCCAGGACCTCAGTTTTAGATAGGTCTGTCCAAGGTATTAATGGGCAAGCTGCTTCTTCCTTTGGGGGGGGGGGGGGTCTTGCTCTGCGTTTGGGATAGTATGTTCAAAGTTAGTGCATCTTATTTGTTGCTCCTGTGAGTCTGCTTTGCCAGTAGTTTACTGGGATTGGTGGGTGGTGCCAGCTGCCCAAGAACACTGATATTGTCAGAGATGATATGCTTAGTTTCCAAGCTGCTGGTGAGACCTGACAACCCAGATGTCGAGACTGGATTGGAGGTCCTCAAGGAAAGGCAGAAAGGTGAAATTAGACCTTACCTGCTATCAGCCTCTTACGGTAGATTGTAAACCCTCTGGGGATAGGAAAATACCTATTGTACCTGAATATAATGTGGCTTGAAACTCTGAGAAAGGCATGAACTAAATCCAAATCTTTCTCTTTCTGCTGCACTATCTACGTATGTAATAGTGCTAAAAATTCATGGATGGGGGATTATATATTTAGTATTGCAGCTGACTATTGGTACACTGATTCTTTCAGATCTCTTTTTTTGTATGGTGGTGATGTAAATACCCTATCTTTACTCCCATCACCAAGTCTTATTTGCTTTGGGGCCCCCCTTTTCTTGGGAAAACTGGTGGTATTTGGATAGTAAAATAGAATTTGATTATTTTTTGCAGAGATGCAGCAGGGAAGGGTTTTTAAACCACAGTAATATAGTGGTTAGAGCAGCAGCCTGGTAACACAGATATCAGAGTTTGATTCCTACTGGCATTCCTTGTGACCTTGGGCAAGTCACTTAACTCTCCATTACCTCAGAAGAAAGGCTTGGCAATCTACTTCCGGTCACACCTTGCTGAGAAAACCCAGGAGCTGCTGGGTTGCCAGGAGTCAATACTAACCTAATGACACACATTGTGTTGTACTTGGTAATGAGCAGTCCCTAAATTTGTTGAGTCAGTTTTGCAGTTATTATAGTTTGTGTATTGATAGCTTTCAGTGAAACAAGATTATGCCACGTCTAACCTGGTAGCTATTTTCTTTATGGTATTCAAAAGGACTTATCCATATAAGCGTGCCTTCTATATGGATAAGTTCACTGTTCATTAATTTCCAGCAGCACTATACAGAGAGTGCACTAAATTTTCTGACTGCTCTGGTGCTATCCATATAGTGCTGGGTGTTGTGAGGACACTTTGCCCGGCCCCTTCCAGAGATCAGGGGCGGTTTACATAGAACAGAACAAGTTACATAGAACCAAGTATAGCTATATACATTGTAACAACTGAACTATGTCCGTTATATCTTGTTAAGTATTTGCATTGAGACATAAAGCAACATTGTAGCAGTTTTTTAATGATTGCCTGAGTATTGTCACTATCCATATAACAATGTCCGCTGTGCAGTCTAAGTTGGGACAGCAGTTCGTACAGCCTAACTTAAATGGCATAGCTATATAGATAGCCACTGAATCTTTCTGCATACACTGTAGCAGCTGCGGTGAGCACGGTTTGCATAGCAGTGCTAAATATATGTTGCTTATTTAAAGCCCACAGCCAGCATTTTAAACATGTTTGTTGTGGTATTGCAGTGTTGACCCATTCATTTTTTTGGTAGAGTGCTTTTGCTCATTTATTTATTTATTTTAACATTTATATACCGCCTTTCATGATATCAAGGCGGTTTACATTGAACAAACTGAAATTACATTGAACAGGGCATTATAACTTGGAGGTAACTATTTAACAGGGAACATGGGCTATGGAGGGTTAAGTGGCTTGCCCAAGACCGCAAGGAGCACCTGTGGGACTAGAAACCCCAGTCCTTCCGGCCCAAGGTTGCTGTCCTCTAGTGGGATTTGAACCCCCTACCCTCCGGCCTGAAGTACCTTGCCCCAATCACTAGGCCACTCCTCCACTCCAAAATTATCAAATTTATACTTAAACCAATAATTGATTGCTTTTATGATACAAACTTGTCAAACTTTATAAGCTACCCCTTTTCTTTTCTACAATATTTTTTCCTTCCCCTGACAAACGGTCGTAAAATTATTTTATTTTTGAAGATGAGGTACAGAGTACTGCACTTGATTATACCAGACTTCCTGGCTCCATAGTATGAGACCACTGATTTACAGAAAGCAGATAGTATTGAAATTAATATTAATCTTATTTTCTTTATTTGGTGTCTTCGTGGTTTATGGTTTAGAAACTTCAGACACTTGATATACCGCCCTTTACTATGTGTATCAGAGTGGTTTACAGATATATGCTTGCAGGCACTTTTTATTCCCTTGTCCCCGAAGGGCTCACAATCTAAGTGTTTGTTTTTTGTTTGAAAAATGTTGCTGTGACTTACGATTTTTGATGATGCAGTTACTTCCCGCTGTGTTGCAACTGAGACTGTGATTCATTGCAGCTACCTTGAGGATTTTTTCACTTATTTTTATATCTCTTCTGGTTCACTTAACCCTTAGCCTAAGTGCACCAGAGTTCTTCTAGAATCCTGCAGTCTTGGACCCTACATCTGTATGGTCTGGATCATGAGGATGGGATAACTGGGACTCTCCCAGGGGTTGTGAAGGCTGCCTCCACAACGGTGCCACTGAGCTACCAGGCCTGCCATGTGATTCATGTGTTTGTTTTATCTGAAATGACGGTACTGGAGAGAGCATGGCACAAGCCTGAGTCTGAGGTATATTTCACTTTGCTGTATGTTTATAACATTTCATATTCCCCTCATTCCTTTTTTTTGCAGTGTTTTATTAGATGTTAATTTTATTAAGAGATGCTAAATCATGTTTTTTTGTCCAATTTTGTTCCAGAAGTTGACTTTCACTGGGAAATGCCAGTTGACCTGTCTCTATGGGAGTGTGCAAGTGTTGGGCTTCATTATAAGCCAAGGCCAACCAGAATATGGTTTATATTCTCCACATACTCACTCTGCATTGACAATTGAAGCAAAGAGTCGCAAGCAGCCTGAAAAAACAAAAAAGGACGCACGGCTAGAGGCCAGAGCTATACTTAAACAGTATCTTCCACTGGGTAAGAAAAAATATGATAAAGGCAGACACCTCTATTTAGAGCCATTCTAATTATGTCAACATTATTTTCTCTTGAGTATTTTCGTATTCTTTTTAAAAATGTTCCTTTGTCTTTCTGCTTGTCTATTGTCATTTTGTGCAGAATACATTGGGGAGTGAAGTGGCTGCTTCTACAGTAAGGTCCTTTCCCTATAGTCTGACTGGACCAGGCCATACATAGCTAGGTCCTCCTTTCAGATCCTGAGCTGAAAATGTTATGTACACTTTGGTGCAAGGAGAAAAATTTTAGTTACCCAGACACCTATTTTTCTACCTCTGACTATTCATAATTAAACATTAATTTAAAATAAAAAATGGAAAACACTGAGTGCTGGGTATCTTATCACTTGCAAATTTATTCTGGTAGAATAAAACTGATAGAAGAGAGATCAGTGGCATAAATTCATCCAGCAGAAATACACAGTGGGGAAACAATAGGAATCTGAAGAGCATTTCCAAATTTATTCATGTGACCCGACTCTGCCATGTTTCGGCATTAACATGCCTGCATCAATGGTGGTAAATTACCACAGAACCCAGTCACAACATTTTAGGGTATCTGTAATCTAACACTTAACATGCCTGCATCAGTGGTGATACCCTAAAATGTTGACTGGGTTCTGTGGTAGTTTATCTGTGTAATCTAACACTTCACCACTACTACCTTCATTAGGAGGCAGCATCCATCCTTGTCGACGTTGTTGCTTGGCACTTCAGTAACGGACAGTGTTGGGATTGAAATGAATATACGAGAATATGGCTTCTACGGTATATAACGTTTTCTGCAGCAATAGCTTCATATTTAACACTGTTAATTTCATATAATTTGGAAACCAATTGATGCATTTATTTCAAAATAGATCAGTAAGCGTACATAAACAGAATGATGATGGAAAATTTATTAGGAGTTATTTAACCACCTTTTTTGAAGAAATTCACACAGGGCAGTGTACAAATAGTACAATATAACTTTGACTTAAGCAGTATACAGCTACAACAGTACGCCTTGCAGCATAATAAAACACTGATATGTAATTAGAGGCATGCTACTTTAATTGGCAGTATAATACACATTAAAATACCTTAATAGACAGCAAAGGAGATGAGCCAGGCTGATATTCTATTTATCAGGTTATATGTAACTCTGTGCATGCAGTCCAAAAAGGTGCATGCAGCTGATCTGAGTATGTGTGGTGTGCAGACCCTGAATGTTTAGAGTTTAAAAAAAAATGTTCTTAATGAATTCAGTCTAATCCTTGGCATAATTTCTGAAAATAATAGTTGTTATGTTGCAGCCAGCAGGCGCACCTTGATGAAAGAGTTTTCACCTCAATGTTCCATTGTCCTCTTGACACGTTTGGATGATACAATCAGCGACGTCGTCCTTAGTCATCAGGACTATGCCAATATTTTCATTACCAAACAGGTATTCATTTATATTTTGGTTCCTAAAATATGTTGCTTTTTAAAATTTAACTTCTGAAGAACATTAGCAAAGTGTGCCAAATCAGTTCTCTCCAGCTACTTGAAAAGTCATTAACTTCCTGTGTGGCTTTGTTTTAGAATTTGTCTTTCCACTTTAATTTTGCTGTACCTTTTAAGGAAAAAAAATGAGATGGTTTGGGAGATCAGGGCATTGTAGTAATCTTGCTGATTCAGTAGATTATTCATTTCAGAAGATTAAGAAAACCCCATTGATCTGGTGATAACAGTAATTCAGAAACACGCAAGAGATCCAACGCCCCATGGTACTCAAATGAAATCAGAATTGCAAAACGTACACTCAGAAGACCAGAAAGAAAATGGAGACGGAACAAATCACACAACCTCCTAACCCAATACAAAGACAAACGAGAATATAACAATCTAATAAATGAGCGAAGACAGCAACCCCATACCAACCTGATCATGAAATCTACTAATAGACCAAAAGAACTCTTTAGCATTGTACAAAATGGACGACACGCAACAAAGGACGACACGCAACAAAGTACCCACCATCTTGACCAAGGACGACACGCAACAAAGTACCCACCATCTTGACCCAGAAAAATATGCAGATTACATGAAGTCAAAAAAAACCCAACCAAACATACGCTACTACACCACAAACGAACGATCACATAATCAAAAAGCAGCAGAAAACCCGGGAGAGCTTCAGCATACTAACAAAGCAGCAAATAGAAGACATTATATCTGAACTAAACACAACATCCTCACCGTCAGACACATGCCCAATGACATGGCTAAAACCTTCAAAAAAGCCAACTCTCATGACATTCAAAAAATCGTCAAAGATTCACTCCAGCAAGGATACATGCAGCAACCCCTAAAGCACGCAGTGATACGACCAATACTCAAAAGTAGCAATCTGAACCCCCTCTGAACCAAAATCAATTCCGTCCCATCTCCAGCCTGCCATTCCTTACTAAAATCGTGGAAAAGGCCGTGCAAAGACCAACTTCAGGACCATATTGACATAAATGCCCCACTGGACATCCATCAGCATGGATTCAAGCCCCAACACGGTGTGGAAACACTACTCACCTCCCTCTTTGATAATCTCCTAAGAGGCATAGATAACATAAAAAAACGGCTTCCTACTAGTGTTCATGGACATCTCAGCGGCCTTCGACACTGTTTCCCACACTAAACATCAACGCTTACAACAGATAGGACTATGCAAGAATACCCTGAAGAGGTTTACATCATACTTGGAAGGGCGAACACAACAAGTCAAATGCGACCAGAAGAAATCACTGCAATTCCCCTTCATGCAGGGAATACCTCAAGGCTCAGCAGATTGGTGGAGACAAAGAACCAATGAAAAGCCCAGGTTTCAATGACATCACTCCCATGACTATACACCTCAGCCACCAGAGGTCTTTTCAATATTTCTTTTTGTCTAGCAGATGGTGGGTGGATTTTCTTCTCTCTGAAGAAAATCTTTAAGAATTGAGAGGAAAAGATTTATTTGAACACCCGTGAATGACCACCTTGAGGGTGACTCTCTCTCTTGAGTGCGACATTTAACAGCTTTTTTTTACATAGGTGGCTCCACTAGATTGAGATTTTTTCGGTTGACATAGGAGTGAAAATTTGGTTCAGCTCCACGCTCTTACCCTGAAAAGAACTTGCTGAGTAGCCAGAAAAATTGAGTTCAGCAGCCTCACATAACCTCAATGCCCCCTCCTTCCTCCTCTTTCCCTCTTACTCTCTGCTGAAGATTGCAGAAGACTCTCAGAGGGATCTGCCTGCCAGACACCTTAAATAAAGTGCCTGCAAGGCCAGGAAAAACAATTTCAAGGGAGTAGAGCTGAGCCCAGCATGGATTCTCTGCCTGGGGTTCTCTGGATGAGTACCAAGGCTTGACCTAGTCATTGTCTTTGTTGGGGGCTTCTGATTCTGTCCATCTGGGGCACAATTTGGGGTAGACCATTGGCATAGTGTGGGTTTTTCCTCTGGTTTTCTACATGTGTTAGTAATGTTTTTTACTGTTGTGTGCCTGGCAGGTTGTGCAGTCTGTGCGCATTCCACCCAAGTGGCTCCAATGCGTGTTGCTACCCTACCACATGTAATGCATGTTGCTGTAATAGTGCTGATTTTTTATTTTTCATTTATGAAATGTTTGCAATTTAATTTTCTCCAATGAACGTGAAAAGACACATAGGAAACTTATTTTATCCTCAAACAACGAGGAAACTATATAATCAGGTACAGCCCACAAATAATTCTACCCATGTTACCCCTCATTCCTGGTTTAATGTAACCCCAGCAATGTTTAATGTATACTATTGAGTTCTCTGTAAATCGCTTTTGATCTTAGAAAGGGGTGGTATATAAAAACTTTGCAAATAAATAAATAAAATAAATTAAGGTATATAGAGACCTAAGTAAAGGAAATATTAACAATCAAGAAAAATAACCAAAGGGCACATTCGCATACAACAACCGCCCAAAGGCCACTACTGTGACAACTGTGAGAGAGGAGACAGAGCATTCATACCTTCCCTAATTGATAGAAAATTGGCCAACTGTTAAGATATCTACTTTTTATGACCCTAATCATGTCAGGGAAATCTAAGTACAAACTTCAGCTCCAGAGACTGGGTCTTGGCCTGCAAGTCCAAAAACCCCTGTCGCCGCTTCTGAGCGTGCCGGGACATATCAGGAAAAATGCGTATACAAGAACCTAAAAAGGGCTTATTCAAACGACAAAAATACAATTTAAAGACTGCATTCCAATCCAATTCCAAAGCAAAAGTCACAATGAGAGTTGTCCACTGGGTAATAATCTCCAAAGATGATTCCAGGAACTTGGTCAAGTTGGCAGTGACAGTTCTCTTGCCGGGAGGGGGGGGGGGGTGGAGAAACCCACTGGCAGCAAATACTGGACCCTCACCAATGGAGGCTAGTTCTCAGGATCCATCCCAAGAACCTCCGTAAAATATTTCTTGGCCATTTCAACTGGAGGAACCAAAGGAGACTTAAAGTTCAGGAGGTGCAGTTATTACGCCTTACTTGATTTTCCAGATATTCCATTTGTCAGGCCGCTATAGTGCAGTCCTTCATCACCATGCCACTGTAGACTCTATAACGTCCATTCTTCCATCCAATACTGCCATTGCCTTAGACTGATCAAGAACAGCCTGAGAAACCACTTTAATATCCCCAAGAACTTGACACTACAAATTTTTTTGTAGAGAGGAATTAAATCCCCGAATCATAGTCCACGGAAACTCCAGTGTCACCGCCTTAGGTCTTTTCACGTCACCCATACCTCCATGAAAAGCTGGTTCACCCTGCTGCTTCACAATGGACTCCACTGATCTCAGGGCAGTGTTTCCTCCTCCAGCTGCTCCTGCCCCCAAAAGGGATGAAGCATTGACCAGAGCACTTCCCGGTAGAGCCCTCAAGTTTACCTCTTGGGTTCATGGGAGCTCCAGTGCACCAGTTGATGAAAGACTCAATGAAGCCCCTTTGTAGCTACCTAGGAAACTCTTCCAAGGGGGTGTAAGCCAAAGACTTGGGCAGAATACTGAAGGCTTCCAGCATTGTTTGCCAAAAAGCGGTAGGAAGGTCATCCTCTGGAAGTGATGGCTTTCCCTTTTCTCTTCCCCATGGTCAGGGGAGAGGGAACATCAAGAAGGTACATCTACCCGTGGGTGTCCGCAGAGCGCCATCTTGGATCTCCTCTAATAGTGCTGTTAATGTGCCCCCTCAGCCACCGCAGCCTTAATGTGAGCTGTTGTGATTCTTGCCGTAACGCTCTATCAAACGTTTATTTGACCTGTGGCAAGCAAGATGCCTCATCTCCGGTTTCTGTACTCTGCTTTTCCTGCATGGCAGCTCCTGAGTCATCCCTAGAGGGCTAGCTCCCTTTCTCTCAGCCGAGGGATGCAGTTAGTCTTGCCTTGCCTGCCTCAGCACAACCAAGTCCAAAGCGAGTAGTGTGTAAAACGTTATTGTGGAATTGTACATAGGATATGGAAACCTGACATGGCTGTGTTTCGGCTTGTCCTTCGGGGATTAAACAACTACGAGAAGAATATAAACACAATTGAAAACACATAATCACAACATAACATCCATATAAAATTTAATCAAAAAATTAAAAAGTGAAAAGGTATGATAAAGGCCTCTACCATTTGTGGATTCAGCTCAATTAAAGAGATCACAAATAATTAAAATCATAAAATGGTAAATTGATAATAACATACTCAATGCACATTCATGTTCAAGACAAATTACACATGAAAAAAGGAGCACTAATGCCGACCTAAGGAAGATAGACAGAACTGAGGGAAAATTAAC
This sequence comes from Ichthyophis bannanicus, assembly GCA_033557465.1. NCBI lineage: Eukaryota > Metazoa > Chordata > Amphibia > Gymnophiona > Ichthyophiidae > Ichthyophis > Ichthyophis bannanicus. The sequence continues at coordinate 79,154,704 of CM066042.1, forward strand.
ATATAAATATTGTGATTTAAAAAAAAATACAAATAAACTCTAAAAAACATACTAATTAATCATATATGGATATAAAATTGAACATGCTGTCCCTGTTCTCTTGAGGATCTGTAGTGGCTATGTCCCTTGGAGTTGGGGGCTCATTTTCAAAAAGTGAGCTTCCAGACTCTGGATTGCCCTCCCTGGAATTCTTTCCTTTTTACAGCAGGCCTGTTCATTCTTCATGGAAATTCAATCCCTGGGGCCTCTGGGTGCCCGAGATTTGGACTGTGACTTGGATTCTGATGTCTCTGTGCTGGGCTCTGATGTGGACGAAGAAGTACTCTTGCCTTCAGAAAATTGTGTAGAGGCTAGTGTTGTCCGCCTGTTCATAAGAAAGAACTGGTGGCACTGATTGCCAGAGTCTTATCCACCTTGGACTTGGCAGATGCTCCAGGCATGGAGCAAGAGCTGAAGGTGCATCTACTATTGCAAGGGGTGTGGAAATACATTGTGGTCTTTCTGTTACTAGAGGTGATCAAGGAGGCTTGGCTCTTGGCATATGTGTGAGTTTTGGTGCCTTTTTGAGTGATGGTGTGGCGCACAACAGCTGGCTCCTGAGGCAGCTAAGGTGCCATCCCTGCTGACCTTTTCTGCAATATGGTCTGGAGAAGGGCCTTTCTGTTAGCTCCCTGAAGGTTCAGGTAGCAGCAATGGCCTATTTCAGAGGTCTGGTGGCCGGTAGGTCTCTAGCCTTCCATTTGGATGTCTCATGCTTTCTTTGGGTGGTTTGGCATCTGTGTACTCCCTTCTGGCCTGTGGTCCCTTCCTGGGATCTGTATGGTGCTCTGGACCCTGATGTCGGAACCCTTGAGCCATTGAAGCACACTACACTGAAGGACTTGACACTCAAGATAGTCTTCTTGGTTGCAGTTGTTCCACAAATCTGCAGCCTCTGTCTTGCCGAAATCCTTTATCTTTTCTGAGGAGACTATTTCCATGTGGCTTGTGCCTTTCTTCTTACCTAAGGTGTTTCTCTCCTTCATGTGAACTAGGTGGTTTGCCTGCCCCCCTCCTCTAAGAGGCAGTATTGGGGGAAGGTTAAGGATCTTTGCCTGTGGATGTCTGGAGGATGCTTCTCTGGTACTTCGAGGTTATGAATTGTTTTCATAAGTCTGGCCATCCCTTTGTGCTGTTTGCTGGCCCGCACAAGGTGACATGGTGACTAAGTCTCCCTTGGGGTGCTGGACTTGAGGGTATTGCCTTGGCATTCTGTTGCAAAACCGGCCAGTTCCGGAGTGTGGCGGGTGGCAGTGTGGGCTTCACCTTCCACTTTGTCAAGCATCACTGCTTGGATAGCCTTGCTCAGGTGGACATGGCCTTTGGCTCTAAGGTTTTGCGAGCTGCTATGTCTTCTTCCTGCCCAGTGGAGTCGTAGCTCTGGTATGTCCCACTTGGCTGGACTGGTCTAGCAGGACGATATGAAAGGTGACATTTTTACTTGCCAGATAATATCCTTTCCTTCAGTCCTGCTAGACCAGTGCAGGGCCCACCCACTAAAACTGTTTGCTATGTTCTTCTGCGGTGGTACCCTTGGGTGTGCTATGATTTATATATTTGACCCTGCATGTTCATCTTCTGCAGCCTTTTCTTTATACTTTCCTGTACATAGTTCTCTACTGTTTGATTGCGCATTGTTGCCTACGTTGAGGTTGTGTGAGGCTTGCCATGTTCTCCCATATGCTTTGTGACAAATACCGAGGAGACCTCTGGTGGTTGAGGCGAATAGAGGCATGGGAGTGCTGTCATTGAGACCTGGGCTTTTCATTGGTTCTTTGTCTCCACCAATCTGCTGGTAGGGGAACACAACCCACGTGTCTGGACTGGTCTAGGACGACGCAAGGAAAGAACATTTTCTGGTAAGTAAAATGTCACCTTAAGATATTAAAATCATCATTTTTTGGCCATCATTTAAGAAAGAAGAAAGCCAGTTGTTTTGTCTTCCAAACTCTTGATAGCAGATTTTCTTACGGTCTGCTGTTGAGAATCTGCCCACAGAACCTCTTTAGTACTTGCAATCCTCGCCTTGTGGGGGAAATGTGCTACACTTGTATCCAGCACTGTTTTCATCTCTCTCCTACTTTATGTTCAGTTAATCTAGCCCTGGAAACAGGAGAAGTGCTTAAGTCATTTCCTGCTACTATGGGACCAAGTCTAGCAATAGGTGCTGTGTGATTTTTACAGCAGTTGTAAAACGTGTCCCTTTTGCAGTAAGATGTGTTTATTTTTATTTATTTATTTACATTCTCTTATATACCGCGCTATTCTGCATCAGTGCGGTTTACATTGAACAAACTGAAATTACATTGAACAGGGCATTATAACTTGGAGATAACTATTTTACAGGGAACATGGGCTATGGAGGGTTAAGTGGCTTGCCCAAGACCACAAGGAGCACCTGTGGGACTAGAAACCCCAGTCCTTCCGGCCCAAGGTTGCTGTCCTCTAGTGGGATTTGAACCCCTGACCTTCCAGCCTGAAGTACCTTGCCCCAACCACTAGGCCACTCCTCCACTAAGAAGCTTTTCTACTGTTGAGACTGGATTGGGTAGTTGAAGACAGTACAATGCTTGTGGAGGAAGTACAGTGTGTGTGTGATGCTCTGACCTTGCTTCTTTTGTTCATGGTTTGGCCTGGTCTCACCTTACGTTGTGGGGACTGCTTGGGCTGGCTACCAGCCTAGGGTGCCTTCAGGGTCAGGATACAAATGTGGAGCATGAGACTGAATGATTTAGCACATTTATATCCCTGTGTGAGGCATGCTTGTTGTGTGCACCTTGTACATAAGATATGCCATACTGGGTCAGACCAAGGTCCATCAAGCCCAGTATCCTGTTTCCAGCAGTGGCCAGTCTAGGTCATACGTACCTAGCAGTTTCCCCAAAAGACACAGGTTCCACAATGCTTGTATTGGGTCAAGCAGTGATATCCTGGGTCCCTTTTGGTTTATGGACCTTTCCTCCAGGAACTTGTCCAAACCTTTTTTAAACCCAGCTACACAATAGCTTTTACTACATCCTCCGGTAACAAATTCCAGAGTTTGGTTACACGTTGAGTGAAAAAATATTTTCTCTTATTAGTCTTAAATAGTTTACCCTGTAGCTTCATTGCATGTCCCCTAGACTTTCTGTATTCTGATAACGTAAACAGTCTATCTACGTTTACCCGTTCCACTCCGTTCATTAATTTATAGACTTCTATCATATCTCCCCTCAGCCGTCTCTTTTCAAGGTTAAAGAGTTAAAGTACTACAACATGAGGATTTCCTGGATTTGAACCTACAACCTGACTGCAACCCTAACAGGGCTGGCCCTTGAGTTGGTTCAGGGTATTGCTGTCAAAATCTATTAACTTCAAATGTCCTGCTTTTTGCCATCCAACCCGCCTTCCCCTTAAGTAGTTGCCCTATGTGACTGCCTAATTTGCCTGATTGCTGGGCCAGCTCTGAACCCTAGTAAGTTTGCTACTGAACTAAACAAGCAGTTCCCCTGCTTGAGGGAATGATAGAGCCTGATCTAATTTAGACAAGTTCTCCTATTCTTCCTTTAGCTACTTTTCCTTGGTACTCTATGCAAAACCTTAGACTGGTAAACTGGTTTGTGCAGAAGGAACAATTTAGATATTAGCAGTTTTCAAGTTTCCTCTCAACTCTGTTTATTGATATAAAATGTATTTTTATCATTTATTTTATAAAATAAGTACTATGTTTTGCTGTGGTAAAGATGAAGTGAAATGTTTCAGTATTTTGAGGTGTAAAAGAATATACAAAATATGCGAACGTTTTTACTCCCTGTATGGTGTACATCACTGGTTCTCAACTCTGTGCTTGTGTACCCTCTAACCAGTCTGAAAATGCATGAGAGATTTGCATGCAATGGATACAAATCGCTCGTGCATATTGATTGTGGCTATCCTAAAAACCAGACTGGATAGGGGATACACAAGGACAGAGTTGAGAAGCACTGGTGTACATTTGTATTGGAAATCACAACTACAGTCTTGTTTCCTCTTGTACAGAAAGAAAGGCGCTCTTGTATAATACCAAGAGAACCTGCTCTAGCTGCTGTTGGCATCGAGCCGCTTCATTCAGAGTGTGGTCATGTCATGTCAGAAAGCAGCATGTTGGCTACAGAAGAATTAGTTCGAGCCTGTGTGGGTGAGTTGCTTAGGTTTAATCATTTATGCACAAAGCAGAATAACCAGTGATTTGTTGTCTTCCTGGATAGGCTGGAGATGTTGTGGAGGCAGTGTTCATAGCCCCTTGGGGAGGGAAGGAGTCAAAACCATTGGCTGGATCTATTTAACAGGTTATTTTTTTTTTTTTAATACCGCTGTATCATTTCAGTCAAAGCGGTTTACATTGTAACAAACTTTATAATGTATTTTAAACAGGGACATTGATGATTGGATTTTTCTGAGGCAATGGAGGGTTGTGACTTGCCCAAGGCCACACGGAGTGCTTGTGGGAATCAAACCCTGGTCTTTGGATTCCCAATCAAAGTAATGGTCTGAAGCTGTCCCCCAGAGTTGTGGGTTTTTGTCCCTGACTCTGGTTTATGGTATAGATTGAGATGGAAGCCCAAAGGTGCAGGAGGAAGCTAATATACAAGTTCAATTTTTTTTCCTGGCTGGCAGCAATTAAGAGCTGTTCAATGTCCAGTTGTCGGACAGTACACAGAAATCAAGGTTACTTACCTGTAACGGGAGTTCTCCGTGGACAGCAGGATAAGTCAGCCACACTTGGTGACGTCATCCGACGGCGCCGTGGACGGAGTACTCTCTCTAGCTCAGAAGGGGTTTTCCCCTCTGGGCTGAGCCCCCTCCCCTCCACCTGGTCCAGCCCCCAGACCAATGTTCCCTCTAATTTTCTGTAGGCTGTGTGCGCATAAAATATCAGCTGTGTGCAGCTTTTGAAGGAAGGTTAAATTTTTGTGTGCCACATAAGGACACTCTGAGTTATATACTTTAAAATTTGACTACACGTCAGAATACAGTATGTACACCACATTGATTTTAATCAAATTAAATGAAAATAGACGATTACTAAATGAAGCGGGAAATTTCTAGTAATTACAATCATAACTTTTAAATTTTAAGACGTCTGTGGTGTTTTCTATCAGAATCAGAGCTGTAATTTTTGTGCGCTCTGTTGTAAAGTATGTGCGCTCGCTCAGCGAGGTGTGTGCGCGCGCACAGCTTAGAGGGAACAGTGCCCCTAGCCAGCCACTATGTTCCAAGCCGGTCCAGCACGTGCTAGGGGCGAAGGTATGCCAGGGGGGGCCCCTGAAGGGGAGAATGGGTGGGAGAGTGTGGCTGACTTATCCTGCTGTCCACGGAGAACTCCCGTTACAGGTAAGTGACCTTGATTTCTCCTAGGACAAGCAGGAGGAAGTCAGCCACACCTGGTGCCTCCCTAGCTAGGAAGGGCTGAGGTAGCAGGGGCCCACAATAATAAAGGAGAACACACGATGGAGAAACCAAGAATTTTATCAAGTCAATCACATCAAGTTATATGTAGCATAATGGCTAGATCATGTGCAAAACAGCAAGTGCAGAACAACTTGAACAACATTACAATCGTGTGCAACATCATGTGCAAACATCGCGTGCAAACAGCATGTGCAGACATCGCGTGCAGGAGCATGTGCATCAACATGTGACAGTAAGCAAGACAGCATGTGCAAATAAAATCAATAGCTAACACCTGGAATCCGGGCAGTGATCCATGACCGTCCAGCGTTAAGGCTCGGTCGGCGGTTCATGGGCTGCCGTTAAGACTGCTTGGCCGAAGGCCTGGTTGGAACGCAGGTCGAGGCAGTAGTGTTTTTGAAATGTCTGTAGGGATGACCAGGTGGCTGCCCTACAGATGTCCGTTACCGGGACCGAGCGAAGATTGGCCATGGTGGCAGCAAGCGCCCTCAATTGGTGGGCGTGGACTGACGGTGCATGCTCGGTGCCAGCCTTGTCAAGGCAGAAAGCGATGCACGCGGAGATCCAGAGGGACAGGGTGCGCTTGGAGACGGGGCGCCCGGGTTTGTTCTGGTCATAGGAGACAAAGAGCTGTGTGGTACAGCGCTGGTCCCTCGTTCTTAGGAGGTACAGACGTAGCGCTCTGACGCAATCCAGTGTGTGTAGCCTCGCCTCCTCCGGGGAGGAATGTGGCTAAGGGAAGAAGGTGGGGAGCTCAATGGTCTGGTTTATGTGGAAGGCTGAGGCAACCTTCGGAATGAACTTCGGGTGCGTCCAGAGGGAGGCGCGGTCACTGGAAAGCTGTGTGTACGGTGAATGTTCCACCAGGGCCTGGAGCTCGCTGATGCGCCTGACTGAGGTGACGGCTATGAGGAACAAGGTCTTCCAGGATGCGAACTTCGGCTCTGCTGACAGCAGGGGTTCAAAAGGGGGCAGCGTGAGCTGATTGAGAACTGCATTGAGGTCCCAGTGTGGTACAGGCTCTCGGACTGGGGGGTGCAGGTTCGCTAGGCCTTTCATGAAGCAGGCTACAATGGGTAGCTGTGCGACGGAAGCGCTTCCGGGGCGGTGGTGGAGTGCTGAAATGGCCGCTAGGTGCACCCGAATAGACTGGGGCTGCAGGCCCTGCTGGGACAGAGAGGCCAGATATTGCAGTATCCTGGGCACAGGGGCCGAGAAGGGGTCTAGACCCTGAGTGGAGCACCAGAGGGAAAAACTGCGCCATTTGAGACCGTATGACTTTCTGGTAGCCGGGCGGCGTGCCGCGAGAACTACTTCCTCCACTTCCTGGGAAAGGCCGAGGGGGGACAAGGCTACCCGTTCAGCCGCCAGGCTGTCAAGGCCAGAGTCCAAAGATTGGGATGTAGGGTGAGTCCGTCTCCCTGGGTAAGTAGGTCCGGTATCAGCGGCAGCCGCCGTGGCGGATGGAGCGATAGATGCCTTAGGAGCGGGAACCACGCTTGGCGAGGCCAGTGGGGGGCCACCAGAATGGCTTGGACCCTGTCGGAGATGATGCGTTGTATTGTCATGGAGATCAGGGGAATGGGGGGAAAGGCATACACCAGTGACCATTCCCCCCCCCATGACTCGTCGAATGCATCCGCTGAGTGGCTGTGCTGAGACGGTCGCTTGGAGCAGAAGTGTTTGCACTTCGCGTTCTGCTCCGTTGCGAAGAGGTCAATCTCCGGGTGACCCCACGTCTTGAAGAGGGAAAGGGCAACTTCTGTCTTGAGGGACCATTCGTGGGGATTTAGCTGTCGGCTGAGCTTGTCCTCCAGCTCGTTCTCGGTTCCTGGTAGGTATGAGGCTCGGAGCAGGCAGTGTTTGGAGATTGCGAAGACCCAGATCCAGAGAGCTTCCCGGCACAGGGCCCAGGAGCCCGTCCCACCCTGCTTGTTCACGTAGAACATGGCTACCTGGTTGTCTGTCTGGATGAGGGTGACTTTGCCGCTGATTAAGTTCTGAAAAGCACTCAAGGCGTAACGAATGGCTCTGAGCTCCAGCAGGTTGATGTGGTACTGCTGTTCCAGCTCTGTCCAGGCACCCTGAGTCCAGAGGTGCAGGCAATGCGCTCCCCAGCCCACCGGGGAGGCGTTGGTGGTGATGGTCAGTTGATGAGGTGGCTGTGACAGGGGTCTCCCCTGTGAGAGGTTGTGCTCGCGAGCCCACCACTGAATGGAGCTGAGGACAGCTCGGTTCATCGGTATGGGAGTGCTCAGGGGTTGCGAATGCTGTGACCAGTGTGTGTGCAGGTGCCACTGCAGATGGCACATGTGGAGTCTCGCTAGAGGGACTGTCTGCGTGGCTGCTGCCATGTGGCCAAGGAGCCGGAGGAGCCTCCGGGCGGTAGGGTTTTTGCTTGATCTGATGTGTAGCACCAGTTCCTTGATGGATCTCTTCCGCAGTGGAGGGAGGAAGGCCTTCACCTTGGTGGTATCTATCAGGGCCCCGATGAACTCCAGCCGCTGTGAGGGGCACAGGCGGGACTTCGGGTAGTTCACTAGGAAGCCCAGCTCGGATAGCAGGGCAATGGTGGAGCGAGTCGCCCTTTCTGTCTCTTCGAAGGAGGGTGCTGAGATCAGCCAATCGTCTAGGTAGGGAAACAGGCAGATTCCTTGCTTGCGGAGGTGCGCTGCTGCAGCGGCTACGCACTTTGTGAATACTCTCGGAGCTGGGGACAAGCCAAACGGGAGGACCTTGTACTGGAAGTGTTTCCCCATCACCCGGAACCGCAGGTATTGTCGGTGATCCGGGTGAATCGGGATGTGAGTGTACGCTTCCAGTAGATCCAAGGATGTCAGCCACTCTCTGGGCTGGATGAGTGGCAGAATGGATCCGAGGGAGTGCATCCTGAACTTCTCTTTGGCGATGAAGGCGTTGAGTGCTCGGAGGTCGAGGATTGGGCACATACCTCCTGACTTCTTTGGGACTAGGAAGTACCTTGAGTAGAAACCAGAATTTTGCTCCGATGTTGGGACTGGTTCTATGGCGCTGGAAGAGAGAAGAGAGAATCTCGTTCTCCAGGTCAAGGGGAGAAGATCCCGGCGTCTTGCAGGGTGGAACTCCGTGCTGCACCGGGGGTGATAGGAATTTCAAACGGTATCCGTCCTTGATAGCTAGCACCCATTTGTCTGAGGTGATGGACTGCCAAGCCGGGAGAAATAGGGCCAGGCGTCCCCCCGTGTGGGGGGGGGGGGGGGGAGTTGTCCAGCAGCTGGTTGTCAAAAGGCTTGGTTATTTTTCCCTGTCCCGGACTGCGGGTTTTTTTGGTGCTTTCTATCCCTCTGTCGAAGTTTTTGTCAGTAAGACTGTTGCGATGACTGAGATTTGTATCGAGGTTGCCATTTTTGATAGGAGCTGTACTGACGCTTAGAGGAATTGAAGTAGTAAGGTTTTTGGTGATAAGAGTTCTTGCGACTGGGGCGCTCTAAGCCTTCGTCCGCCAGCGTTTTCAATGTTGTACAGCGGTCCTTTAAGGCGTTGACTGTGTCGGTGACCTTGTCTCCAAAGAGGGACTCCCCAGTGCAGGGAGCGTCTGCGATGCCATCGTGGGTGTCCTCTTGTAGCCCTGAGGCCCTGAGCCATGCTAGGCGGTGGGCGGAGATGGAAGAAGCGGCCGTGCGAGCCACAGTGTCAAAGGCGTCAAAGGCCGCTTGCACCTGATGCTTTGTGCGTTCTTGAAGGTCAAGGATAGTGTCGGCACAAGTAGGCTGTGTTCCCTGACTGGGGGCAAGGATGGTTGCTTTCAGTCTCTCTAGGAGGGCATCCAGATAAAGGGCCTGCTGCAGCTGGTGGGCGGAGATCCTGGCGCCGAGCATGGCCCCTTGAAAGATCATCTTCCCGGTGTCGTCGAGCAATTTGAGGTCTTTTCCCGGAGGGCAGTTAGTGTTGGTATGCGTGGACTTAGTCCTTTTCAGAGCCGATTCCACCACGATGGAGTGATGGGGAAGTTGAGGCTTGTCGAATCCCGGTGTGGCCTGGACTTGGTACTTGTCTAGTTTCCGAGACACTGCGGGCCCTGAAGGGTGATGAGGTTCTCGCGCAGTAGAGGGTAAACTGGGACGGTTGCCAGGGGTTTCGTCGCTTCGAGAAACTTGCGTGCCGCCTGTGTCTCTGGGCGTTGGTCGGAGGCTTCACTGGAGTTAGGAAGGCTTAGAGTGTTAGCCAGCTTCTGGAGGAACTTGTGATAGGAGAGGTCTTCCGGGCTGGAGGGCGATGGCTCAATTGACGGACCCAAATCGATTGCTGGTGGAGAAGCCCCTGGAGAAGTGTCCTCAGATGTTGTTGTTGTCCCTGCCTCTCCAGTGTTCTCAGAGGCCGGCGTTGAATTGGCTATGGCGTCACCGGGGGTGGCCGGGGAGGCCAGGGGGACAGGGTTGTGGGTAAGAGCTGCAGAAGCGTCCGCTGGCTGGATCTGTGACCATTGTTGAAAAAGGGAGGATAGGAAGGAGACAAACCTTGAGCTCTCCCTGTGCTGGTGGGGGGAGGGGGGTTTCAAGCCTTAAGGGGTCCACTTGCTCTTGATCCTCCGATGCTGCCCCGGGGGAGAGGGAGCCAAATTCGAGCAGGTGCTGGGAAGACAGCACAGCGTGTCCCTCAGAGGAAACACTGGAGATGGAGGAGGAGCTAAACCAACTGCGGCGGTGGTGCCGGCTGCCCCCGGAGCGGCGGCGAAGATCGCGGTCGCGTTCAGAAGAGCTGAAGTTGTGGTCCCTCCGGCTGCGTCTGTGATGATGGCGCGGGCTTGCTCGATGCCTCGGCGCAGAGGGAGATCGTCGTCGGCGCCGGGTCGGGGCAGATGGAGATCGTCGTCGGCACCTGCTACGTCGGCGCGAAGAGCTGCTTCTCCTCCTCTTCCTGCTGCGCCAGTGCCGGTCGTCTGCATCATTGCGGAGCTGGGAGCGGAAACGGCTGAATCCAAGATGGCCGCCCCCATAGCCTCTACGTAGTTGAGAGCTCCCAGGGCGTCTTGAGGCAGGAGAGGCATGCCGCCAGAGCCCGGAGGGAGAGAGGAGGGTCCCACATCATCGTGGCAAGGAGCGGAGGCCATCAAGGGCATGCTCGGGGCCGCAGCGATTAAAGTCTCTGCTTGTCCTAGGAGAGCCAGAACATCGTGGCAGGGAGCGGAGGCCATCAGGGGCACGCTCAGGACCGGGGGAGCATCAGCAGCACTTATCTGGAGGGCAGAGCCCGTGGCAGAGGCAGAGGAGCCGGGAAGAGGCGACGTGGTAGGAAACAGTTCTTTGAGGAGATTTCTTCTTGTTTTCTGTGCTCTCGGGGACATCTTGGCACAGTGGGAGCAGTCCTCTACTTTACTTTATGCGAGACACCCAGGCAACGGATGCAGCATGGGTAGGAATCCGTAGCGTTCATCTTGCGGAAGCACACTGGGCACTTCTTAAAACCCGGTTTGGGCATGGTGGAAGAAAAAATAAATCAAAGAAAGTAAATATAAAGGAGAGAGTAGAAGGTCCGTCTTGCAGGCAAGGCGGAAGAAGTGAAAGTGGCTGGCTAGGGGCGGTCTGGGGGCTGGGCCAGGTGGAGGGGAGGGGGCTCAGCCCAGAGGGGAAAACCCCTTCTGAGCTAGAGAGAGTACTCCGTCCATGGCGCCGTCGGATGACGTCACCAGGTGTGGCTGACTTCATCCTGCTTGTCTTAGGAGAAACAATTTAGTTAAGATGCAGCAAAGCTAAAAAGCTTTGCTTGAGAGAACATGATGTGCTAATGTGACTGGATGTTTTTGTGAAGTGCTTAATACAATGCAATGTGTGCCTTTGAGTCAGTCCTGACTCCTGGCGACCCAGAAGCTCCTGGGTTTTCTTGGCAGTGTCACTGGAAGTAGATTGTCTGGTCTTTCTTCCGAGGCAACGGAGGGTTAAGTGACTTGCCCAAGGCCACAAGGAGTGCTAGTGGGAATCGAACCCTGGTTGTTTGGTTACCAAGCCAGTGCTCTAACCACTAAGCAGCTACTCCACTCCGTGAAGTGCTTAAAACAGGTTTAAATTGTGCTTTTTTTAATGGCAGTGCTTGGTAGATTATTGTAATGCATATGTGGGTTATATTTTTTTTAACTTGATTAACTCGGGCTTGGGAAATCCCAGGTGCTAGGTTGCCATGGCACCTAGGAATTGCACTGCGATACCTTGGATTTCATTTCCCTGAATTTGTGGTGGGAAAGTCAGAAATGCCGTTTTTCAGCAGCTGCAGCAGAATTGGAGAGCGGCTAGATGAAGGTGGGGTGGGGAGCTGGTTATGAGAGAGAGACAGGGGCTGGTTATATATGAGAGAGAAATTGGTTGAAGGCAGGGGGCGATGTCATGGCAACTTGGAGGCATAAGAGACTTTTTGCAAAGCAAAAAAGGAAGTTCCTTTAAATGCAGCTATAAAGGGTCACTGAGAGGGGGTGGGTAGCGGAGGAGGAGGAGCAGGGACACTGCCTTCTGTTGGCACTGTGCAGTGGTATGTTAAGGACTGGATTTATTATGTTTTTCCACAGGAAATGGGGAAAATAGTAAATCAGGCCCTACAAAAGGAACTGCAACACACTTTTGGAGGAAAGTGTGATAGTGGGGTGCACCATGATGTAGGCTTTTGTGGCTGGCTCCTATATTCTAAGAAAATTTGTCAAGGTTTGAATTAACTGCTGCATGAACAATGAGGAGTTGGTCAAAACTGTCAAACAATGATTACAAAGCATGTTTAGTGTGCTTTGTAATTGATGCTTACATTTCATTCCAGCTTAAAACTTTACCCCTTAAAGCACTAACTTGCTCAAATCTTTTGACTAGACGTCCAACCATAAAGAGGGATAAAGATTCTGAAAGTAAACTAACTAGGGTTCTAGAACCAAAAGAATGAGAGGAAGAATTAATGAAACTACAAAGAGAAACCCTCATGGCCATTTAAGTGTGTGTGTTACTAGGGCTATAGACCCTTGAGCTTTCATTCACAGCTACCTAGTGTGTGTGTGTGTGTGTGTGTGTTACTAGGGCTATAGACCTTTTGAGCTTTCATTCACAGCTACCTAGTGTGTGTGTGTGTGTGTGTGTGTGTGTTACTAGGGCTATAGACCTTTTGAGCTTTCATTCACAGCTACCTAGTGTGTGTGTGTGTGTGTGTTACTAGGGCTGTAGACCTTTTGAGCTTTCATTCACAGCTACCTAGTGTGTGTGTGTGTGTTACTAGGGCTATAGACCTTTTGAGCTTTCATTCACAGCTACCTAGTGTGTGTGTGTTACTAGGGCTATATAGACCTTTTGAGCTTTCATTCACAGCTACCTAGTGTGTGTGTGTTACTAGGGCTATATAGACCTTTTGAGCTTTCATTCACAGCTACCTAGTGTGTGTGTGTTACTAGGGCTATAGACCTTTTGAGCTTTCATTCACAGCTACCTAGTGTGTTTTCTCCATTTGGATTTTTTTTTATTCCTCTTCCCTGCCTCCCCCCCTTTTTTTTGTGTAACAATGACTTTGAACCCTACACCATTACTCTTAGCCAGGCAGTAGATATTGCTGAGTGATAACTAGGTTGGTGCTTCCACCTGCAGGAGCTCTGGATGCTGTCTCCTTAGCTCTTGTCAAAAATGCTGGATGTAGTTCTGGAAAGTGAACCCAGGTCTTCTGGCGTTCTAATCTGTGAATATCAGGTCAAGTTCCATGAAATTTAAAAATTACTTTAGTCTTTTTTCCTTAGTTGTACGGGATAGTACTGGAATGTTTTGTTTTGTTTTATATTCATATATCTGCCTACTTCTTGGCGCTATTGTTTTGTTTTCCTTTGTAAAATTGATATCAAAACTAAAAAAAATTGAAAAAAAAGCCATTTAGTTTTTCAAGATACTGTCATTTAAGTAGGCATTTTTAGTAGAAACCCTGCTAAAAATTGCAGAAGAATGCGTATTTGTAAATAGAGCTTTTTTATACAGGGAAAAAGATGAATCATTGTTTGAAAATTTGCAAAAGCTACGTTAAACTTTGTTTTTTCTAGAGGAGAATGATGGTTGCCCTGTGATCTTAGTATGCGGACCAAAGAATGTTGGGAAGTCAACCTTTAATAGACATCTTATTAATGTTTTGCTAAATCAGTGAGTACAATTTCAAATTTGTGTTACTAAATGAGAAGTCTTGCTTTAAACTTTGGACTATGTAAATTTTGGGATATTTTGTGGATTTTTAATATTGCTGTAGTTCTTCCCAGACTTAAAAGCAAAATTGTTAAAGAATGACATTGTTTTCAAAAGATATTTACTTGGGTGACATCAAGAACTAAATTACCCTCACCTTTTACAGGTTAAAAGGTTAAAGCTTGGATATAGAAAAGCAGAGATGACGGGCAAGGTTTTATTTTGAAATCCTTGCTTATAATTTATTGCTCAGACTGCTCCTTTGCAAAGACTGTGGCTACTGGCGAGCCTTGAGTTTTCAGAGGGAAATGGAAGAGAGTTTGCCTTTGAACATTTGCTTGCAAGTCTACAACACAAAATCAGGTTGTCCTGCAAGCCCCACATAGGGTCAGTTTCTAGAATACTGTATATGTACCCACTTCTCATTTGATCAAATATTTTTCATGAATTTCTTATTGAAGATAAGGCCTAAAATTTCTTCCTGTAGTGCTGAGAGACCAAACAAATGAACTGAAGTTAGGAGAGGACTCTATATTCACCATTAAAATGAGGAACAGTTGAAGGAAATCTTTGTGAAGCTGGCAGCGATAAGACCATAAAATAATGGCACAGCCATGTTCTCACCTACAGCAAATCAATTAAAGGAGTACTGCTATCACTTCAATGAGAAACTAGTAATGCAAGTATGCAGAAATCTGGATATTTGACTGTAATATCTAAAAGCGATGCTAGTGCCACACATGGCTTCCCTTTGTCATAAGCTCATTGAAGGTGACGTTTTACTTAGCAGATAATGTCCTTTCCTTGAGTTCTGCTAGACTAGTCCCGACAAGTAGGTTGTGATCTCCAGGAACAAGCAGGAATGAGTCTTCACATATGGGTATTGTCGGTACCGACGGAGCCTGTGCGGGAACACTCCCCAGCATCCAATCAGAAAGCTTTTGGGAGCATCCCACAGCGCCTGCGTGCTGCCTTCCCGCCTTTCCCAACTTGTCTCTCCCCAGTTCTTCTTTTTCCGCGGAGCCAGCAGGTCGTGTTCCTGTCACCGCAGAAGAATTTCTTTATTTTTCTTTATTTCTTTTGTGTCGCGTCTGCCTTCTTCGACGCTCCACCGGTACCGCCAGTCTTTTTCTTTTCTTCTTGTTAAAAAAAAAAAAAAAAAAAAAATCTCTCTTCCGTTTCTTTTTCTTCAGGTGCACTTCCGTTTTGGGCCTTAGGCCCAAAACCTTTTTTCCTTAACATGGAAAAACCTGCCTCAGGATTTAAGAAGTGCACAAAATGTGGCGGTACAATTTCCGTCACTGACACCCATGACTGGTGTCTAAAATGTTTAGGTCCTGACCATTCCATCACAGATTGTATGTCCTGTTCTATGATGTCTAAAAGAGGTCGGCAGAACCGAGCTGCCAAGCTCAGTTCCCTGTTTCCCTCTGATGCGGCTTCGGTGGCATCGACGTCTTCCAGGGCTGCTGCTTCCTCACATGGATCTCAGGTAACTAAACATAAATCCAGCCGGTCCTCGAAGGGTAGATCTCCTTCTAAGCATCGAGATGCCTCTGGCGTTGCCCTCGAGGATTCTGCACAGGCAAAATTACCCCGGCGGGAGGCTTCGGCCTCTAAAGCATCATCATCGGGGTTCCAGGATGATCTCGATGGCGTGGCCTCGACAGATCATCTGGTGCCATGCTCTGGGGTACTGGTGGCTTCCACCGGTACAGACTTCCAAGTATTGGCGTCGTCGATGGATCAGAGGATTCTGTCCATAGAACGCAGTCTGGCGGCTTTCCTTGTGGCATCGATGCCCGTGGTACCGCAACAGACTACCCCACCGGTACCGGCTATAGCATCGCCATCGGTACCGATCCCAGTACTGGTGACATCGGCATCTCTGTCCGCTATGCTGGTACTCTGTCCTCTGAAGCCCTCCGGTACCGATACCCCGGTATCGGTTATTCCCGATGCTGATCCCAGTCGGTACGGGTATCGGGCTTTGCAAGAGCATCCGGACAGATGATACTTCGATTCCTCTGAGGACTCTGAGGATTCGGAAGAGTCGGTCGATGCAGTGATGCTTCTTCCACAGGAGGAGTCCTCTTCTAAATGAAGGATGTCTCCTCCAGAGGACTTGTCTTTTCAAGACTTCATCAGGGAGGTGGCTCGGGGCCTTTCCATTACGGTGGCCCCTGAGACAGAACCCAGAGCCAAGGAGTTAGATATTTTACAATATCCTAAAACTCCTAAGGAGGCAGCTACCTTGCCTGTTCATGAGATTTTGTATGATCTCATGTTAAGGATGTGGGAAGCACCTCTGACCACCTTCCCTCATTCTCGCAAGTTGGATACCATGTGTCGTGTCCCTCCTTGTCCTGGTTTTCATAAAACTCAACTTCCTCACCACTCTATTGTGGTTGAGTCTGCTATGAGAAAGATTAGAAGTGCCAAAAGACATGCCTCTAATCCTCCAGGACGTGAATGTAGAACCCTGGATGCTTTTGGAAGAAGAGTCTTCCAAGCTTGCTGCAAGAGTTAATTCCTATAGTCTTTACATGGGAATGTTCTTAAAGTCACTGATCATTTGCAGACTTTAAGTCCTTTCATTTCTGAAGATAAAAGACAGGACTTTCTCACTTGGCTTAAACATGCCCAAGATATCTCCAAATTCTCCAACCGTGCAGCTTTCGACTCCTTTGAATGTGTAAGCAGAGCCTCAGCTATTGCCATAGGTGCACGTAGAATTGCTTGGCTTCAAGCATCTGATTTGGAGATCTGGGTTCAAGATGAATTGGGAAATATCCCTTGTACAGGTGAGAACCTGTTTGGCTTTTGCTTGCCAATCTTTACCAATCAGATGGATGCTGAAAAGTCTGCTTTGGGTAGACTATCCAAATCCACAGCTGCTCCTGCTAAGAAAAGGTTGTTCAAGAAAACACCTTTTACTAAAAAGGGAAGATTCTATTCTGCTTATGGTCAGCGGGCATCTTCTGCAGCACAGTTCCCTACCAAACGTCAGCAATCATCCAAACAAAGCAAAGCAAAGGCTGCTAGGCCTCCACCGACCCAGCAACCTCAGCCCCTTCAGGGCCTTTGACTTTCCGCTAGAGAACTTAGCCTTCCTGGCTCTGGAAGGACCAGAGCCCTCCACCATTCCAGGAAGGTTGTCATTTTGCTTCCAGAGAGGAGCAAATTACAGCAGAGCATTGGACACTCTCCATCATAAGAGAGGGGTACAAACTTCATTTTTCAAGCTTGCCCTCTCACACCAGAGTGCACCAGTTCAATTCTCCAACCTCCCTCCTCAAACTGTTGGGGCAGGAGGTTGCCACCCTGCTCACCCAGGGGGCAATAGAGGAAGTGCCTCTTCAACAACAGGGCACAGGTTTCTACTCCCCCTATTTTCTTATTCCAAAGAAAACGGGGGGGCTACAGACCCATCTTAGATTTCAGAGAATTGAACAGATTCCTAGTCAAGGAAAAATTCAAAATGATTTCTCTGGGAACTCTGCTGGGGTACATAGAGGAGCACTTGCTCTCGCAGTAAAATCCAGGAAAACACAAGGAGCAAGAGTCGTAAATTGGTGAGATTGGTTTATTGAAACCCCTACGCGTTTCGGCTGTCGCCTTCTTCAGGGGGCACACAGCTAGATGATACAATAATTTTAATATAAATATGTGAAAAATAAATTAAAGATACAATAACTAGTTAAACATAAAAACGTTAACACATAATATAAACAATAAGATCATCAAGGCACCTACATGCGTATAAACTAATGCTCATGGAAAAGTATAAAATCATATAAATAACATGATTATGTGTTAAAATAAGAAACGAGGTGTAAATGAAAATCCAAACAGAGTGGGAGAACACAGATAAAATATACTTTTTGATTGTACATTAGAAGTGTATGTCAGATGGTGACTGCAAAATACTTACACTATTTGTGTGTCTAAGTTTATGATAGACGTGCTTTAAATAAATATGATCTAATAAATAAAAAGACATCATATTAATATTGCCCAAAAAAACTGAGTTATGGAAATAATTGAATACCAATTGTGGAACAGGAAAGAAGAAGGGAAGTGGAGGGGAGGAGGGGGGGGGAAAGGAAGGGAAGGGAAGATGGGGTGGGGGAGGGAGGGGGAAAAAAAGGAAAGGTGAGGAAAGGAAAGAGGGAAGAACAGGAGAGGGCAAGGGGAGGAAGGAGGGCAGAACAGGAAAGGGCAAGAGGGAAAGGGGGGAGGGGAAGGAGAAAAACAATTCTGCTAATACTGTGTTAAACAAAAAAATGGGGAGAAGGAAATCTCGATGAATGTCACTAGTGCAGAAATATTTGAAAGAGCAGGGAGACGGTAGCTCTATGTAAAAAATAGAAAAGGGATGGAACGTTGATAATCTTACTTACATATGTGGCACTGAGGAGGGTTGTGCAAGCGCAAATTGCGCGTGTGAAGAGGATCGCTGAAAATATAATTAAAATAGCCAAACACATCACAATCTCTAAAAAAAAAAAAAACAACTGAGATGCTATCAATATGCCTCTGAGGAAAAGCTTCTATACTGAATAAAAGAGATTGTAACCAAGCAGCACTAGTACTTAAAAACGCTGAGATTCGCGATTAAATTCTACGACGTGCCAATGTGGACAGGACTAGAGAGACTTACTGGAACTCGTTGTGATATAGTGGTGTGCAAAAAAGCGGGGAACTGTGCCTTTACTTAAAAAAATTGAAAAGGATGTGACCATACATGTTCTTACTTACTTATGTGACACTGAGAGGGGTTCTACAGGTGTGAATTGCGCATGTGAAGAGAATCGCTGAAAATATAATTTAAACAGCCAATCACATAACAATCTTTGAAAAGAAATTGAAATACTGTCAATGTGCCTTTGAAGGAAAACCTACTAACCTTAAAAGCATTTAGAGCTTGGCTTATATGCTGAATGAAAGAAATTGTAACCGAGCAGCTCTGATGCTTAAAAACGCTGAGATTCGCGGCTAAAATCTATGACGTGCCATTGTAGGCGGGACTAGAGTGACGTGCATGAACACGTAGTTTATTCAAGAAGTAATTTTGTAATGATGATTGGTAGTGTGTAACTGAAAAATGTATTTATAGTATAAATCTATATCAGAGACACACGAGATCAAATGATAACTATAACTGGTTAAAATGTAAAAATGCCGATGTCAAATTTGATGACGAGATCTATGGGTAGACCTTGCTTAATAAATGAATTTTTTTTCTCCCCTTCCCCCCCCCCTTCTCTCCTCTCTTCTCTCTCCCCCTCCCCCCCTTTCCTCCCTCCCTTCCCCCCTTTCCTCTGTCCCTCCCTCTCCCCCCTCTCTCTCCCCCCTCCCCTTTTTCGGTTTTCGGGTTCCCCCCCCCTTGATCATCACACTAGGTTTCACAGCTCTCCTTTATCACATGGTCTGTTTTTAGCAAGCTCACAATAGTTAGGTCATTTATTCTTACTCCATTTCATTTTCATATAACGAGTACACTATGAACGTTATAACGCCCCTCAGCCGGACCAAGAGAGGTTCCAGACATCATTCCCATCACCCAGCACTAATATTGTTAAATACGTCTTTATTATCAATAATAGATTCATTTATTAAGCAAGGTCTGCCCATAGATCACGTCATCGAATTTGACATCGGCATTTTTACATTTTAACCAGGTAGTTATCATTTGATCTCGTGTGTCTCTGATATAGATTTATCCTATAAATACATTTTTCAGTTACACACTACCAATCATCCATTACAAAATTACATCTTGAATAAACTACGTGTTCATGCACATCACTCTAGTCCCGCCTACAATGGCGCGTCATAGATTTTAGCCGCGAATCTCAGCGTTTTTAAGCATCAGAGCTGCTCGGTTACAATTTCTTTCATTCAGCATATAAGCCAAGCTCTAAATGCTTTTAAGGTTAGTAGGTTTTCCTTCAAAGGCACATTGACAGTATTTCAATTTCTTTTCAAAGATTGTTATGTGATTGGCTGTTTAAATTATATTTTCAGCGATTCTCTTCACATGTGCAATTCGCGTCTGTAGAACCCCTGTGTCACATAAGTAAGAAAGAACATGTTATGGTCACATCCTTTTCAATTCTTTTAAGTAAAGGCACAGCTCCCCGCTTTTTTGCACACCACTATATCACAACGAGTTCCAGTAAGTCTCTCTAGTCCTGTCCACATTGGCACGTCGTAGAATTTAATCGTGAATCTCAGCGTTTTTAAGCACTAGTGCTGCTTGGTTACAATCTCTTTTATTCAGTATAGAAGCTTTTCCTCAGAGGCATATTGATAGCATCTCAGTTGTTTTTTAGAGATTGTGATGTGTTTGGCTATTTTAATTATATTTTCAGCGATCCTCTTCACACGCGCAATTTGTGCTTGCACAACCCTCCTCAGTGCCACATATGTAAGTAAGATTATCAACGTTCCATCCCTTTTCTATTTTTTACATAGAGCTACCGTCTCCCTGCTCTTTCAAATATTTCTGCACTAGTGACATTCATCGAGATTTCCTTCTCCCCATTTTTTTGTTTAACACAGTATTAGCAGAATTGTTTTTCTCCTTCCCCTCCCCCCTTTCCCTCTCTTGCCCTTTCCCGTTCCGCCCTCCTTCCTCCCCTTGCCCTCTCCTGTTCTTCCCTCTTTCCTTTCCTCCCCTTTCCTTTTTTCCCCCTTTTCCCTCTCCCCCTCTTCCCTTCCCTTCCTCCCCCTCCCTCCTCCCCTCCACCCCTCCACTTCCCTTCTTCTTTCCTGTTCCACAATTGGTATTCAATTATTTCCATAATAACTCAGTTTTTTTGGGCAATATTAATATGATGTCTTTTTATTTATTAGATCATATTTATTTAAAGCACATCTATCATAAACTTAATGAGACACACAAATAGTGTAAGTATTTTGCAGTCACCATCTGACATACACTTCTAATGTACAATCAAAAAGTATATTTTATCTGTGTTCTCCCACTCTGCGTTTGGATTTTTATTTACACCTTGTTTTTCTTATTTTAAAACATAATCATGTTGTTTATATGATTTTATACTTTTCCATGAGCATTAGTTTATACGCATGTAGGTGCCTTGATGATCTTATTGTTTATATTATGTGTTTTTAATGTGTTTGTTTTTTAACTAGTTATTGTATCTTTTTTAATTTATTTTTCACATATTTATATTAAATTATTGTATTGTCTAGCTGTGTGCCCCCTGAAGAAGGCGACAGCCGAAACGCGTAGGGGTTTCAATAAACCAATCTCACCAATTTACGACTCTTGCTCCTTGTGTTTTTCTGGGAACTCTGCTGCCATACCTTCAGAGTCAGGATTGGCTTTGTTCTCTAGATCTCAAGGATGCGTACACCCATGTTCTCATCCATCCAACTCACAGAAGGTTCCTTCGGTTCCTTTTTCAAGAGAAGCACTATCAATACAGAGTGCTCCCTTTTGGTCTGGCCTCTGCACCAAGAGTGTTCACAAAATGCATGGCAGTGGTAGCTGCATTTCTGCGCACTCTGGGAATATTCGTCTTCCCTTATTTGGACGACTGGCTCATTCGAGCTCCCACTCAGTCAGAGGCCAAGAGTTCTCTAGCCTGCGCAATGAGTATCCTTCAGTATTTAGGGCTGATAATAAACATTCCAAAATCCAATTTAACCCCTACTCAGTCCCTGGAGTTTATAGGGGCATTGCTGGATACCACAAAGGCAAGGGCCTATCTCCCCCAGGCCCGGTGCCTTCGCTTGGTGCAGTTAGCTTCTCAAGCAGAGTTGAAGCCTCACTTAACTGCTCGAGAGATGTTACAGTTACTAGGCCACATGGCATCCACCGTGCATGTGGTCCCATATGCTCGCCTTCACATGAGAGCAGCTCAGTGGACTTTATCCACCCAATGGACCCAGGCATTAGACTGCCTGTCAGACAAAATAGCAAACACAAGTCGCCTCATTTTGTGTCTCCAGTGGTGGAAGTCCCCTCAAAACCTGTTGCTGGGGTCCCCCTTTCAGCAGTCTCTACCCCAAGCAACTCTCACAACAGATGCTTCTCCAATGGGGTGGGAGCTCATCTACAAGACCTCTCCACCCAGGGCATCTGGTCCCTACAGGAGACTTGTCTACATATCAATCTTTTGGAACTCAGAGCAATCTTCCTCGCTCTGCGGGTGTTCCACACCCTGCTCAGCTGCAAGACAGTCCTTATCCACACGGACAATCAGGTAGCCATGTTCTATGTGAACAAGCAGGGCGGAACTGGCTCTGTCGCTTTGCAACGAAGCTTTGCGACTGGGCCCTCGCCAGAGAGCATCAAATTCATCTTCTGGCAGTATATCTTCCAGGCGTTCAAAACTCTTGGGCAGACAGGCTCAGTCGAGTACTGCTTCCACACGAGTGGTCCCTACATGTGGACCAGGTGGCCAGGATTTTTCAGATTTGGGGAACCCCGGACATAGACCTCTTTGCAAGTCCGTGGAATGCCAGACTTCCCCGGTTCTGTTCCAGAACTCCGGCTCAGGCAAGGGATGCTTTCCTCCTTCACTGGGGTCAAGACTTCCTATATGCCTTTCCACCCATTCCCCTAATTCCCAAAACCCTGTTCAAGCTTCAGAGAGACAGAGGCCACATGATTCTCATAGCTCCACATTGGCCACAGCAAGTGTGGTACCCTCTGCTTCTACATCTCTCTCAAGCTCCCTCCCTCGAGTTAGGGTCTGCTCCAGATCTCCTATCTCAAGAGGACGGAAAGTTATGGCATCCCAATCCCCAGTCTCTGCATCTCAGGGCTTGGTTGCTGAAGGCCTAGATCTCCAAGATCTTCATCTTTCTCAACAGGTGAAAGACGTTCTTTATGCTTCCAGAAAACCTTCCACTAGACGTTCTTATGCTTTCAAGTGGAAGAGGTTTACTATCTGGTGCTCTGAGAAGGGTCTTAACCCCCTTGCTATACCCCTGGAATCTTTGCTGGAGTATCCCCTCCATCTGTCTAATGCAGGCCTTAAAACTAATTCAGTAAGGGTCCATTTGAGTGCTATTGCAGCTTCCCTTAAGCCTCTGAATGGACAACCTGTTTCCTCTCATCCTCTTGTAGCAAGGTTCATGAGAGGCCTCCTTTTAACAAAGCCTCCCATTAGACCACCTCCGGTGGCATGGGACTTAAACCTGGTTCTTGGTCAGCTTATGAAGCCGCCTTTTGAACCTTTGGCTACCACCTCCTTGAAATACCTTTCTTGGAAAGTTATCTTTCTTATTGCAATCACATCAGCACGTCGTATTAGTGAATTGCAAGCACTCGTAGCTAATCCACCTTATACAAGGTTCTATCATGACAAGGTAGTCCTTAGGACTCATCCACATGTTATGCCTAAGGTGGTCTCGCCCTTTCACCTCAACCAGGAGGTCTACCTACCTGTCTTTTTTTTTCAAGGGCCTCATGCATCAAGTGCAGAAAGGAATCTTCATACCCTGGACTGTAAAAGAGCTCTGGCTTTTTATTTACAAAGGACACAGCAACATAGAAAGTCCTCTCAGCTCTTTGTTGCCTTTGATCCTTCTCATTTGGGACTACCAGTCTCCAAGAGAACACTATCCAACTGGATTGCCCAGTGTATTTCTTTCGCCTATCAGAGTAAGAACCTTTCTCTGGAGGGCCATGTCACAGCTCACAATGTGAGGGCCATGGCAGCTTCAATGGCTCATCTGAACTCTGTGTCTATTGACGACATCTGTCGAGCAACCACTTGGGCCTCGGTTCATACCTTCACAGCCCATTACTGCTTGGACAAGGACTCCTGCCGGGATGCCTTGTTTGGTCAGGCTGTTCTCAAACACCTGTTCCATACTTAATCAACTCCTACCCACCATCCCTGATGGGATGCCAGAGATCCATGGGGGGAAGTGGAGCCCTGTCCCAGGGACACACAACTTCTGGGGTCTCTCCCTGGCATCTAAAGCTAGGGAGTCCCCATATGTGAAGACTCATTCCTGCTTGTTCCTGGAGATAGCACAGTTACTTACCTGTAACAGGTGATCTCTGGGAACAGCAGGAATAAGTCTTCACAACCCACCCACCTCCCCTGGGAGTTGTATCTCTCTATCTTTCCTTTCCCTCTCTCTCTTTCTTTGTCTCAGCTTTAAAACCTAACTGAGGAGAGACAGTTGGGAAAGGCGGGAAGGCAGCACGCAGGTGCTGTGGGATGCTCCCAAAAGCTTTCTAATTGGACGCTGGGGAGCGTTCCGGCGCAGGCTCTGTCGGTACCGACGATACCCATATGTGAAGACTTATTCCTGCTGTTCCCAGAGATCACCTGTTACAGGTAAGTAACTGTGCTTTCCCCTGCCAGCAGATTGGTGGAGACAGATAGATAGCCAATGAAATGCCCAGGTTACAATGATGCCTCTATCAGCCTGAGCCACTAGAAAGGCGCTTCAGTATTCATCCCAAAGCATATGGGAAAGCAGGGCAAACCTCATACAACCTCAGTGTGGGCAGCAATGATGAATCGAACAGTAGAGAAACTATGTATAGGAGAGATCGAACAGCAGGCTGTCAGTAGGATATGGACCTGCAGAGCCAAGCATATAAATCATAGCGGACCAAGGTACCACTAAAACATAAGACCAAACACGATTCTAGAGGTGGGTTCTGGACTGGTCTAGCAGGTCTTGAGGAAAGGACGATATCTGGTAAATAAATTGTCACCTTCCATATCCTGCAAGACCAGTCTAGGCAAGTGGGACGTATCAAAGCTACACCTCCACTGGGTGGGAAGAAGAGACAGCAGCTCGTAAAGTATGAGCCAAAGGCTGTTTCTGCCCGAGCATGGACATCCAAGCAGTAATGCTTAACAAAAGGTGGAAAATGAAGCCCATATTGCTGTCCGACAATGTTTGAAGGGACTATTGAACTGCACTCTGCTCATGAGGATGCTTGTGCCTGAGTAGAATGGGCATGCAAATCCTCCGGAACTGACTGCAACCATCACAGATATGCCAAGGCAATTGCCTCCTTAATCCAGTGCCCCAAGTAGACTCGGCTGCTGCAACAGTCTTGTGTGGGCCAGCAAACAGTTTACAAATTCCTTCAGAACATCCAGTCATCTTTTTGTGCTAAGTCCCGGAGAAACGCTCTCTGGACAAGGTGAAGATCCTTATCTTTCCCTCTACACTACTGCTTAGACAAGGAGGGTGAGCAAATCGCCTGGTTCATCTGAAAGGGAGATATCGCCTTGGGCAGCAAGGAAGCCACAGGCCAAATGGAAACTGCCTCCTCTGAAAAAAGTAAATATGGATCTGGGCAAGACACAACCTGCAGCTTGGAAATCTGCCTTGCCAAACAAATCACAACCAAGAAAACAGATTGCAGGCCGAGGGAACAGGAAAGTAGTACGGAGTTATCCACAGAGACTGAGAAAGGAGGAGGAGAGGAGGTTTGGGGGGGGGGGGAGATAAGTTCAGTTTTGGCCATGTTCAATTTCAATCTCATCTGGTAGGGGCATAAAAATAGAGAGCAATCTAGGTAGCACGCTCATCTTTATCTTCGCAACATGCCCTAACCATGATGTATGCGAATACATCCACCTACTTAAATCCCTATGGACCTCCTTCACCACCGGAGCATAATTGTTCCACTAAATGCTCCCTCTCCCAAACAAGCTGCACTCCCAAATATCTAATTGATCTCTTTGCCTCTTTAATAGAAAAAGCCTCTCTCAGCTTGCTAACCACTCTCCCCTCAATGTTAAGTTCAAAGCCTTCCCCCATGTTCATTTTATATACAGTACTATACTTCCTTGCCTCTCCCAATAGCAATAGTAATGCCAGCAGTGGCTCTCTGATTGCGCTGTTTGCTGGCGATGTGATTTTTGTAACCTTAAGTCTCTCTACTTGCCACCCGAATGATACCCCCCCTTCCCAAACCTGGTGCCAGAGGGCTCTGTAAGCAAAGCAAATAGCACAGGGGACATCGCTGCCTTGTTCCTCTATGGAGTTCTATCCCTTCCCTATATCTCCCATTCACCCTCAGCCTTGCTCAATGTCCCCATCCAACCGCACCCTCTTTAATACTTTGAACATAAAATGCCACTTTTCATGATTAAATCTTTTCTCCACATCTGGCTAGTAGCATGTCTTCCTTTCTCTTCCTCTCAGCCCTCTACATCAAATTAAGTATCTCCTCTGGATAGATCCTGATTGATCTTCTAACACCAAACCCATTGTGACCTCTTGTAGCCTATTTGCTAGCACCGTTGCTAATAATTTAACTCCTATATTTATTAAGGAGATGGGGGCGATATGACCTGCAAACATTTGAGTCTTTCCCCAGCTTAAGGAACAGTGTCAGTCCTGCCTCTGCCATAGATCCCGGCAGCCTCTCCCCATCCAACACCACATTGAAAACTGCCATTAGGGGGGACATCAGCACTTCCTTGTGGTATTTTTTTTAATAAAACTTTGTCCTGAGGTCTAATCCTAGTGCCTTCCCTTCCTGCAAGGACCAAATTGCTCACAGAACCACCTCAGCGCTAATTGGCCTATCTAACACCTCTGCATCCTCGGGAGACAGATGCTGCATTGGAGACCGCTGCAGGCATTCACCAATTTCCCTCTCCAGTATAGTATAGGGGGTGAAGTACTTTTGTCCACTAAAAAAGAGCGGGACCTAGGCATGGATGTGTCTGATGATCTTAAAGTAGCTAAACAGGTAAAAAAGGCGATAGCAAAAGCTAGAAGGATGCTTTGGTGCATACGGAGAGGAATGGCTAGCAGAAAAAAGGAGGTGATAGTGCCTCTTTATAAGTCTTTGGTGTGACCTCATTTGGAGTATAATGTGCAATTCTGGAGACCACACCTTCAAAAGGATATAAACAGGATGGAGTCAGTACAGAGGGTGGCTACTAAAATGGTTAGTGGTCTTCATTATAAAGCATATGAGGACAGACTTAAGGATCTTAATATGTACACCTTAGAGGAAAGGCGGGATAGAAGTGATATGATTGAGATATTTAAATACCTCCGTGCCATAAATGCACAGGGGGAGAGCCTCTTTTGATTGAAAGCAAGTTCTGCTATGAGGGGACATGGGATGAGGGAGAAAGGGGATAGATTCAGGAGTGATATGCGGAAATATTTCTTTACGGAAAGAGTGGTGGATCCGTGGAATAGTCTCCCAGTGGAGGTGGTAGTGATGAGGACAGTATTTAGACAGATTTGTTTACAACCTTATCCTACAATCAGTGGTTACATGACGTCACAATTAGGATTACATTTAACATGTGGATACTATACAACATTCAACATGAGGGTATTTAACAACATATATACAGCACAGTTGGAGGGTTACATTTAGTGTGAGTCTCTTTGTGATTCTAGTTGGGCTGATTGGTTATTGAGTTGGCTGTGGTATCTGAATTCAAAAAAGCATTAGACAAACACAGAGGATCTCTAAAGGAAAAAAGGGGATTGTTGTCGATATGGAAAGACAGATTAGATAGGCCATGTGGTCTTTTTCTGTCATTTTTCTATGCTTACTTCCTTTTGTAAAAAGCCTACTATAAAAATTCCTGTTGAATTCCCTCAAAGTCCACCACCACCTCTCACTATTATGCAACTGGGCTATCGGATGCTGATTTAACCTGACTCTATTTAAACCTCTGTTGCTTCAACTTTTCCAGTTGGAAAGCAAAGCTGCTTGTCTCCAACCCCAAGAGCTCACTAAGGGAGAACAGGGCCATAATATAGAAACTGAATGAATGTTTTGCTTCGGTCTTTTACTGAAAGATGCAGGAAAGATGTATTAACAACCATTTGACAAACGGAAGAATAGCAAATCACCTGGACTGGATGGTATACATCAGAGGGTGTTGAAAGAACTGAAGGATAGGATTGCAGACTGGGGTTTCTAGTTCCACAGGCACTCCTTGCGGACTTGGGCAAGCCACTTTACACTCTTGCCGCAGATACAAAACATAGGGGGATGTTTACTAAAGTGCGGTAAACGTGACTAACGCGCGTTATACGACGTTAATGACCGTAAGTGCCGTATAACGCGTGTACCGACGCGCTAACGACTGTTAACGTAATACTACGCGCGTTAAGCATAGGTAACGATCGTAAAGTCCCGCGGCGCGTTAAAACAGCGCAGAAGGTGGAGAGTGGGCGGAGAGTGGGCGGGGAGAGGCTCCCCTCACACTAACGCACTGAATTCCTGAGCTCAATTCCAACGCGAATGAAAACCTGTCGTTAAAGGCATTTAAAGGGAAGAGAAACCATTTACGTCAATGTACAGAAAAACCGGGGAAACCCACAAAACGTGAGCAGTGTGATACATGTGCACAGAACAAAATTTCACATAAAATGTTAAAAGTGACCACAAGAAACATTTTAAAAAGCATAATTCAGCTGGGCAACAGTGATAGCAATCGGCAACAAGGAACAACACTCCCTGGAAAGCACCAAAAAAAAAAAGAAATGATGTGTGGAAGGGTCTACGCTCCGCAGACCCTTTCAAAGATCATTTCATTGTAATGGAGCTGTCCTGGGAGTGTTGTGTAATGTTTCCCAATGATGATATTGTTGCCCAGCTTGGTTGTGTGAGGTCTTTTCTGAGGTTTATGTGCACCTTTGTCTGCATACAAGGTAAATGAGGCCACAGTAAACCTGTTGCAGAGCAGGGTTTCTGACTCGTCAGGCCGGTTTAACTAACTCCAGGGACTGCACTGTCTCTGTGGCCACAGTGTGGTGCAACAGACACAGCCAGTGCCTGTAAGACCAGAGGGTCACAGGCACTGTTCCCTCTAAGCTGTGCACGTGTGCGCGCGCACACACCTCGCCGAGCGAGCGCACATACTTTACAACGGAGCGCACAAAAATTACAGCTCTGATTCTGATAGAAAACACCACAGAGGTCTTAAAATTTAAAAGTTATGATTGTAATTACTAGAAATTTCCCACTTCATTTAGTAATCATCTATTTTCATTTAATTTGATTAAAATCAATGTGGTATACATACTATATTCTGATGTGTAGTCAAATTTTAAATTATATAACGCCGAGTGTCGTTATGTGGCGCACAAAAATTTAACCTTCCTTCAAAAGCTGCACACAGCTGATATTTTATGCGCACACAGTCTACAGAAAATTAGAGGGAACATTGGTCACAGGTTCAAATCCCAGCTGGGGCTCCTGCCAACCCAGTCCCCATAGTTTTACCCACCACTAAACAGTGATAGTAAAGAGACTCCTTTATTGCAGAGAACATACGCATGGCCTATATTTTACCACACCAAACACAGACACCAGAAACAGGCACATTACCTAAAGCAGAGTCCCGCAAATGCAGTCCTGGAGGGCCCCACACCATTCCGGTTTCATGCTGCCTCTAATAAAGATGCCTGTGCTGCATAGCTATGCACCACCCCCATGGTATGCAGATGTAGCTCATGCATATTTGAGGGACAGCATGAAAACCCGAACAGTGTTTGGAACACCAGGACTGGAGTTGGGGAACTCTGCCGTAAAGCAGCAGCCAACAGGGCCACACACCCACCCACAGGCCCCATTGGCCAATGCCACCTGGAGAGGCAAGACATTGGGCCCTGCCTGTATCTCCCAATACTAGCAGTTGCATACCTTAGCAATGCCACCCTACACCTGGGTATATGGTACACAGCTATCAAACGTTTCCTCTGATAACTGGCAGATATCAGTTCCTACGTTAAGCACATTTTGCTCATTGAGCTCCACCATAACAATCATTCTGATGTCTGCGGTGTGTGCTGCAGGTCTGGTCTCTGACAGTGTTCACCACCCTGGGGAGTGATCCCCCAACAGTCTTGTGTACCATATCCATGCCTGTACTATGCCCAGGACTGGTGTGGTGGGTATGGCTGCTGACCACCTCTATAGTAGCACAATGCTGGCATAGGTGTGGGGGTGGCTGTCTATCCAGTGTGTGGTGGCTGCAAACACCTTCCACAGCCCACACTGCCAGCAATGTTGCCAGTATTGGGCTGCCAATGTGCATAATGAGGAGCAAGGTACCATGGGTATAGGCCGGACAGGGTGGCGTGGCCAGGGTGCATCTGCAGAGGGCATAGGGCAGTGACAGGCACATTGTAGTGCCCAGCCACCACCTACACAGACAGGGTGACCTCAGTATATCCTGCTGAGAGATCACTCTCACCCTGACTGTGCAGTGACCACAGCATGGCTAGGCACTCCCATAGTGCTATCTAGTATTTCTCTCATGTGATAAATATGGGTTTCCTTTTGGGGCCCAGTCACTGATGTATCTGCTTGCTGTGTATGCTGACATCCCAGTTCTGGGTGCAGGCATCTCCACTGGGCACTAGCAGACTGTTTGCAGCTGGTAGGTGTTGTGATGGAGTGGCTTGCAGGGTGCAGTGGCTGATGGCTTGCACCAGGGGAATATCAGATAGTGGTGGGGTGCAGCATAGCATATCCAGGCCTAATGTCTGTCTGCAATTGTGTTATGGCTATGTACAGAGCTGCATTGACTGCCCTGTGGGGTATCTGTTCCTCAGCAGGACTAGGGTTAATGTTCCCCTCTACTGCCACCTTTGCAGGAAGGTAGACTGTGGATCTTTTGATAGGAGACCCTGTTTGCCACCCTCAGCCCTGGGGGAGGGGGGTGGTGGTGCATGGGGGTGGTGGTGCATGGGGGCTACACCTGACTGAAACAGACAGAGTTGTCCAAGGTGTTCCTGCAGAAACTACCTATCTCACACAGTAACACTGCTTTGGACCTGCGCCATGGCCTCTTTCAGCCATGGACAGTGCTGTGGACCTAGTGCTGGGCGCCTCACTGCACCCTCAGGGTGAGCACAGTACTCGCACAATGTGACGGTGTGTAGCTACTCTGTGCCAGTACAACACACGGTCGGTACCCCCTATCAGGCCGAGGTGCTGTGGGGGTGCACATGGTCAGTTCCCCCTACCAGGCCGAGGTGCTGTGGGGGTGCATTCCCCATGGTGTGTATCTGTGGACAGCTGATTTGCATGTGCAGTGCATCATGGGTGACACTGGCACAATCCAACCCTGTGAAACTCCAGCACCTGCTCACAGGCTCTGATAAACCATAGGCCATCACGTGTGCATCTGTTAGCATAATGCATAGGTGCAAGACACCCTACAGAGTCTGTAATATAAGATGCCCACACTGGTAAAAACACACGTACCCACGCACGATTGTACGCGCGCAGCTACGCACGGGGCTACGCACGTACCAATGCACGCAACCTCGCACGCACCAACGTACGTGGCTAGGCACACTCCGAGGGTGTTTTTCTGACACCAATACTCAACGTAACGAAAAACATGCCTCCTCTTTCCCTCTGTAATGTACAGGGTGGTGCCTGGGACAGCCTTCTGCGTTAGGCACACTGGGGACTCGAACCCATGCTGCCTGTAACAGCGGTCAGTACCGTAACCATTGTGCTACAGCTCTGTTTCAGTGCTTTGTGTCTGTACGTCTTCTTACGTTTAACGTGCAGTAATGCGCCACGGCGCCCGGTAATGCTCGTTAATTTTTTTAACGCGCGTTAGTGGTGACGATGTACCGCCCATGTCCTTATTTGGGGTTTCTGTCACTACCGCGGCTCCTAACGCGAATTGCACTAATGCAGTTTAGTAAACATACCCCATAGATTGTGAACCCTTTGAGGTGTACGGAGCAGGGGGGGGTGGGGTTGATTCCATTGGCCAAGTGGATTTCGCCACACTCCTCCGTGCAAGAGGCGAAACAAACTAGCACATATACAGGGAGGGCCTGCCACATCCTCCCAATAGATACACCTCATTCAGATTATACTCGTACCTGGCACAATATTCTCACTGATTTTTCTTACAAAATAAATCCTTTATTTCTTTCTTATATCACAGAAGCAAACATACAGGAAGTGCAACAAAACTAATTAAATACAAAGTAACTTGGAGAATTTCCCCCACCCTCTTCTTACAGGTTTTACAGCTATAAAGTAAAGATTTCCTGTCCATCGACAGATCCTAAGCACAGTGAAAGAGTAGGATATATGGTTCCCAGCTACAAAATCTTTCACAAAGCACAAAGACTCAGAATCATAACAAAAATCCTACACCTTTGGCATTAGCTGATCACACTCCATAGTCATGGTGTCTAACGTCTTCCATGCCTCGCCCATGTCATTCATTTCCTCCCATCTATTGTCAGTCGTCCATTCTCTGGCTTAGCTCCTGCAAGTCGACCCTTATCTTGGAGCGCAAGTCGACTATTTCTTCTCTCAGCTTTCTCGGAGCTGTCTCTGGAGCTTGGTAAGCCAGCCTCAAATTTCTTGCTTTAATTCACAAAACATGGAGACGGCTGTTTGCTTGCTCTCCTCCTCCACATTGTTTAGGCCTGCCGTGCTGTCACCATTACAACGTTCTCGCTGTTTGCACTTTTACTTCCTCTTTAAGGTTGGTGACCTTTTCCAGATCATACTGCTAGACCAGTCCAGACAAGTAGGTTATGCCCCTTGCCAGCAGATGTTGGAGACAGAGAAAAAAAACTCTAGAGCTGTGATTGGTTAGGCTCTGGGTGGTATAGGTGTACCCCTAGGGGTCCTACTCGGTGTTTTCTCTGTCTCCAGCAGATGAAGGTGTTATACCAGCTTGTTTCTTAATTTTTAATTTAATTTTAATTTTTACTTTCCTGTCATTCATTGACTCCTGGATGCATCCAGAGCGCACACGAGGGGTTTCTCTGAGTTTCCCAGGTCCCCCCATTTCCAAATTTTAACGTGTTTAAAACAGTGGTAATACTGGCAGCACGTTCTGAGGTGAGCTGCTGATCGCGTGATCAGTAGATTTTCCTCCATCGAAGGTCTCCCAGCCTCTGCCACGAGGGCCCATGCGGCAGGAGGAGGTTCAGTTTAATTAATTTAAAGTGCCTAAATTATATTAAATTGACAGAAGCAGTTCTCGCACCTCCGTTGGATCTCGGCGACTTTGCTTCAGCACTGTGAGTTACAACCGATCCTCTCCTAATTCCTCTTCTGGTTCCGGCGCCGTGGTGAGAACGGGACTTTCAGCTCCTGTAGCAGCCGGCAGCACTCCTCTCTCCTCCCTCTGGGCAGAATCGCCGCTGTCAGGAGGTTTTCTGGGCGAGAGCTTCCTTTTACTTCGGCTCCTCGTTGCCGTTGGCCATTTTGTAAATGCGGGATTGCATTCTCAGCTCCTTTTGGCAGGAACAGTTCTGGAGGGGTATTTTCTTTGTTTTCAGACCTGGGCTGTTCTGAGACATTGATCTGGGCTCAGTTTTTAGGCTGATTCAAGAATCAACATTTATTTTGTAAAAAAAAAAAAAGAAAAGCGGGAGAATGCCTCACTCGCTACAGAGGTGTGTAGTGTGTAACAAGAAGTAGAAAGATTTAATCAATCGCCTGTGTCTGACTTGCTTTACACACCCAGGGGAATCTTCTTCCTCCACTGGGCACTAGCCTACAGGTGCACTGGGCACTAGCCTACAGGTGCACTGCCTACCTTGGACATCAGTTCCTCGGCACCTCCTTCCTTAGATGCACTGCACAGTTCTCCACCTGCAGAAGGCTCACAGTCTGCTCCAGTTTTGCTACCACGGGCTCCATCCATTTCCTTGCAGCTTGAGGCCAAGGTGCATCCTGCGGATAGCCAATTCCTGGCGTTATTTTGCCAGGCATGGACCCTATGGCGTTCAGAAGCTTCGGATGTGCCCTCAGGGCCCTGCCCGGCTCCGGACAAGGGCATGCCTGGATCTGTGCCTCGGGGCTTGCGGGACAGTTTAGAAATCCCTGAAGACCACAAATCTTCGGCAGAAGTGATCCTGGACTCTTCAGATCGTGAAGATGGGGAATATTCTCCTTCGGCTTCTTCGGTGACAGCTCAAGAGGACTCACAAGATATCAGACTCTTTCGGAAAGAAGAGTTACCAGCCTTAATAGCACAGGTGGTAGTCATTGCGTCTTGCGGACACACCTGATCCACAGACTTCCCAGGTTCTGTCACAGCCAGATCCTATTTTGCAAGGCATCCATAAACCTTCAAAAGCCTTTCCTTTTCCAGCGGAACTGCAGCAAATGGTATCTTGAGAATGGGACTCTCCAGATACCTCTCTGCCTACAGCACGCCATCTTGGTCAGTTATACCACTGGTCTCCTTCCGAACTGGACCGTTGGCTGGCATACCCGAAGGTGGATGCATTGGTGACCGGGGTTACCAAGCATAGCAGCACTCCGTGACCAACAAGACTGTAAGGTGGAAAGTCTGCTGAAGGCGGCTTTTTCGTCTTCCGCTCTTTCTCTCCAGGTGACATTTTGCGGGGGTCTAGCGGCATGTACTCCGCCTGAGTCAACTTTACCTCCGACCAATGGGTTTTTAAGGTTATTCGAGAGGTATGTGTGCTGGAGTTTGCATGGCATCCTGTAAATGTTTTTTTCTTTCGTTTCCCTGCAGGGTTCTGGCCAAGCGGCAGGCCATTCAGGACACTCTTCAGTGTCTTCTACAACTGCAGGCAGTTGTGACGGTGCCTGAGGACCAGTGCGGACAAGGTCAATACTCCATCTTCTATATGGTCCTCAAAAAGGAAAGGTCCTTTTGCCCTATTCTAGACCTGAAACATGTCAACTGAGCTCTGCGGATACCACATTTTCGCATGGAGACTTTACGGTCCATAATGGTGGCTCTTCGGAAGGGCGAGTTCTTGACCGCATTGTACCTCACTGAATCTTACCTGCATCTGCCTGTTTGGGTCAAGCATCAGCAGTTCTTATGCTTCACGATTCCCGTGGGGCATTTCCAGTTTCAAGCTGTGCCCTTTGGGCTGGCAGTGGTGGCATGCCTCCTTCACCAAGATCATGGTGGTAGTGGCAGCGGCTCTTCGTCGTGAAGGGGTGTTGGTGCACCCCTGTCTGGACAACTGGCTCATCTGAGTGATGTCATGGGAGGAGAGCCTGGCCAGCACGCAGCGCGTTCTCCAGGTTCTACGGGATCTTGATTGGGTGGTCAACCTGACCAAGAGTTCGTTGACACTGTCACAGGATCTGGTCTACATCGGAGCCCATTTTGATACCCGTCTTGGTCAAGTTTCGGATTCACAAGCTTCAGAACCAGATTCCCAGCTTCCTCTGGCATTTGGCTCTGTTGGCATGAGTGTATCTCCAGGTCTTAGAGTTGATGGCAGCGACATTGGATCTGCTGCCCTGGGCTTGGGCACATGTGCGACTGTTGTAGAAAACCCTCCTGTCGAGGTGGTCATCGCAACACTAGGCCCTTTCCCATTGACTGGTCTGCCCATGGGATGTCTGAGTGAGCCTGGACTGGTGGTTAATGCCTGAATTCTTGCTCAAGGGGATCCCTCTGGAGCTGCCAGAGTGGACGGTGGTGATGCCAGATGCCAACATGACCGGTTGTGAAGTGTATTTGTCCATCACAGGTGGTGCTGGGGCACTGGTCAGAGGAGCAGCAATGGTCGATCAATAGCCTAGAAAGGAGGACTGTGGTGTTGCGCAAAGTGGTGAGAGTGTTCTCCGACAGCACCACAATGGCACAATGGTTGCCTATATAAATCATCAGGGAGGCATGGGGATTGCAGTATTGACAGAGATCTCAACGCTGCTTCAGTGGGTGGAGCGCAATTTCTGGCACTGTCAGCAGCGCATGTAGCAGGCAAGGAGACTGTGCAGGCTGTCATCCTCAGTCATCAGCGGTTGGATCTGGAGGAGTGGATATTAGAGGACTTGATGCTCCAAGGCATAACCTGCTAATGGGGTTAGCTGATGGATCTCATGGTGACTGCTGACAACACAAAGGCAAGTCGCTTCTTCAGTCTGTGTCGGGAGCTAATGTCAGATGTGTTGTCTGAGCCTTGACACTTATTTATTTATTTATTTAACAGTATTTCTAAACCGCCTTTTCTTAATAATCAAGGTGGTATCACAGCAAGCAATCAGGTAAAGTGTGTGTGTTGTACATGCAGTGAGGATAAAACTTAGTTGTGTGAGGGATGTGTTGGGTGCTTGATTTGTTTGAGCTATATACAGGGTGGGCTATTTACAGAATGACTTGTTTCCACTGTGGCCTCTGATCGGCAGGGTGATCCAGACGATAGAGGCACACGGGGCTGGTAGGGCTCATGGTATGCTGATCTGATTTGGCTTTCGGTGGTGTCTCCTTTGTGCCTGCTGGCACACAGCACCCTATTATCCCAAGGCCCGATTCTCATGCCTCGGGTGGATCGATTCTTGCTTACAGTTTGGCTCTTGAAAGGGCGCAACTAAGAAAGTGCAGCTATTCGGCTCTAGTGATAGCTACCTTGCTGCGGGCTCGCAAATGTTCATGTCCTTATCATATGTTCGAATGTTGTGAGTGCTTGAGGACTTGTGCATGGGCCGGTGCCGGAGATTCTGGCTTTCTTGCAGGCTGGCATGGACAAGGGCTGTACTTGAGTTGGTTGCGAGTCTAGGTTGCCGGTTATTGGGGGCGGGTACAGGGAGTTTCCTTAGCAGTCCATCCTAATGTCTCTGTTTCTCCGAGCAGTGAAGCAGTTCCATCCGCCATCGCACTTGGTGGTGCCAGCTTGGGACCGTAACCTGGTGTTGATGGAAGTTCCCTTTTGAGCCTTTGGGTTCTGTGCTTCTTAAAGACCTTACACAAAGTGGTGTTTTTGGTGACTATTGTGTCTGTGCAATGCATTTTAGAGCTTCAGGATTTCTCGTGCAAGGAGCCTTATCTGCTGTTTTCGAAGGAGAAAATGGTCCTCAGACCAGTGCCTGCCTTTCTATCTAAAGTGGTTTCTGTTTTTCATATGACTCAAACTGTAGTTCTGCCCTTGTTTTCGGACTTGGAGGATCAACGGCTGCATCTCCTTGATGTGTGAAGGGTGCTTAAGTATCTGAAATGCATGGGATCTTTCTGGCGATTGGAGCAACTGCTCATTCTTTTTGGTGGGTCTTGTCAGGGGGAGGCTGCTTTGAAAGCTTCTGTTGCCAGTTGGCTGAAGAAGGTGATTGCAACAACATATCTCTTGCACTATCAGTCTCTCCCTATGTGACTTCATGAGCATGCCACCAGGGCGCAGACAGCATCATAGGCCGAATTTAGTCTCGTCCTCCAATGGAGATCTGCAAGGCGGCTACCTGGTCTTCGCTGCAAACCTTTATTTGGCATTACTGTCTGGGTGTACAAGTGCGAAATGAGGCACGATTCGGGGTACGGGTGTTGCAGGCCGGCCTTGCTGTTCTCTCCCATTATTGAACTCTGCTGTGGTATATCCCAGGAGCCTGGACTGGACCAGAGGGACACTATGGAAAGTGAAATTAGGCCTTGCCTGCTAATTTTCTTTCCTTAAGTCCCTCCAGTCCAGAACCTGCCTGTCCGGTGTCAGCGCAGTCTGGGGAGCATCTGTGTGGGAGGAGTAGTTCATCCATTGCCCTTTGGGACTTCAGAATTCTACCTACCTTTTGCTTCCCGGAAGGGTAGCTCCCTTGGACCATTTCCTTGAGGGGGTAAGCGTTGGTGTACATAGCTGGGCAATTGACTCAGTTAGGTTTAGTAGTTTCTGCTTTGAGATTTCTTATACTGACTTCTGGAGAGGTTCTGCCCCTCTTTTGGGGTGACTTCACGGAAGTTCTCAGTCTCCATCTGCTGAAGGGGGAACAAAACCCAGGAATCTGGACTGGACTGGACTTGAGGAAAGAAAATTAGTAGGTAAGGCCTAATTTCACTTTTTAAGATAAGGTGATACGTCCTGTTAATGAAATTTCAGAGCCATTAAATCATATCTGATTGTCATCTCTCTGTAAAACCTTTTTTTTTTTCTGTGTTAGAATTCCATGTGTTGAATATCTGGAATTTGATCTGGGACAGACTGAATTTACACCACCTGGCTGTATCTCATTCTTTAACATTACAGAACCACTTCTTGGTATGTAACTTCTTATCTGTTTCAGCCCTGGTCATCTGATATTTTGAGAAATATATAACAAGTACAGTTATGACACAAAATTATTCATTTGATAAGACTGAACTGACCATCTTATTAATCATTTGATGTATGGGTTTTTTTCCAGCTTCACTGTATAGGCAGTATGTTAACTTAGTATATTTTTTTAAGGTGATATACCCAGTTTGTATGGAAACCTGATGGAATACACTTTTTTTTTTTTTTTTTTAAACTTGTGTGCAGTACCTTCCCATATAAAGTAAAGTGATGTTAGTACAAACACTATCACACAGACTACAAAGTAAAGAGTTCATAGGGCATGCATTCTTCCATCCCCTACCCACTACTATTACTATTTATCATGTATAAAGCACTACAAGACGTACACAGTGCTGTACAAACACATAAAAGACAGTCCCTGCTTGACGTGCTTACAATCTAGATAAGACAAACACAATACAAGAGAAATGAGGGTTCAATAGGGAGAGGAGACACAAGGGAAACCAGGGATTAGAATCCAAAAGCGGCTTCGAAGAGGTAAGCCTTTCGCATAGATGTGAAGAGGGAGAGAGAAGAGACTTAACGTAAGCATAGAGGAAGCTTGTTCCAGGCATAAGGAGCAACAAGGTGAAAGGAAAAAAGTCTGGAGTTGGATTAGAGGAAAAAAGGGCATAGAGAGAAGGAAACCAGAGGAGGAGTGAAATTCACTAAAACTCTTGTCCCCTTTTTAGTTAACCTCCGTCTTGACTACTGCAACCTCCTCCTTGCCAGACTCTGAGTCATCTTTTTCCTCTTCAGTCTATTCAGAACTTTGCTGCGCGGCTAATTTTCTGCCAGCCAGGGTACACTCGTATATCCCCTCGTCTGAAATCACTTCACTGGCTTCCCTTCTGTATCCATTTCAAACTTCTTCTAACCCATAAATGCATTCACTCTACTGCCCTTATTACCTCTTCTCTGTCTCCCTATTCCTCTTTTTTTTTTTCAATATTTTATTTTGAACCATCAAACCAAACATCAAATACAGAGCATAAGACAATCGCTCCCTGGGGTGGGCTCTGATCCCCAAGGTGCAAGATACACAGATGGTTACATAGTTTTTAAAGTAACACCCCTATTTCCCCCTCCCCCCCCAACCCCCCCCCCCATAAACCCTTCCCCCCCCCCCTCCACCCAGACGCAATACCCACCCGGACCAGCATATATAACAGTGCCGAACTTCTGTAGGTCTCCACATACACCCAGGGCTATCAACAGCCTAATTGCAGGGTTACATTACGTGTCCGAGGACTCAACTTTTGAATATAGGGCTCCCATAGTAACCAGAAAGCAGACCATCGCTTCACATGACCTCGCGCAGCCCAACACTCCAGGAGCATGAGTTGATGGAAGGAGTTCCGCCACTCCCAAAAAGAGGGAGGGTGGCTGTCCCTCCACCCACGTAGAATCGGGCCCTTACCCACCAGACATGCCTTCCGCACCAGCCAACGACTCCATTTCCCCTTTGGGGAGGTGAGACCTAGGAGATCCAGGACGATCAAGGCCGCATCCCAGTATACAGGTTGTCCAAGGAGGTCGGCCATATAGAGGGCAATTCTGTGCCAATAGGGGCGTATGTGCCGGCAGCCCCACCACATATGGTACAGGGTCTCCAGCGGCTCCGCACAGCGTGGACAGCTACCATCCGCCGTCAAATGGCAACAAAGGGCTCCCCGCGGGGAGAAGTAAACCCTAGTTAAACACTTAATTTGAATTTCTCGCCAGCGAGCACCCTCTGCCAGGCTCGCCACCCTCCGGAGGGCCACCAAAATAGTACCATGGGGAATCTCTCGACCCAATTCCACCCCCCAGGCTCTTTCCACACCACTGTAATCTGGCTGTGGTCGAAGCTGCTCCAACCGCAGATGAAAGGTCCGAATAGACGGCCGCTCATCTTCACCAAACCCAAAAAACGCTATTATCTGAGCCGAGCGGTCGCCACAGAGTTCCGACCGTGGAAGGGAAGCCACGTAGTGGGCCACTTGCATGTATGCAAAGAAATGTAGGGGCCCTAATTTATATTCGCGGGATAGCATGGGAAAGGGCTTGGGTTTACCCGCCAGGTCCACCACATGGCCCAGAGCCCGCACTCCTCTCTCCCCCCACAGACGAAATGCCGCAGTTTCAGTACCCGGGGTAAAATTGGCATTGCCCCGAATAGGTAGCCAGCTCGATACCTGCCACCGTCGGCCCCAGTAGACATTCAACTTCCGCCAGGTTTTATATACCGGGGCCAATAACACGCTATCCGCTAAATGCGTAGGCCACCTACTCACCTCCAAATGCAAAAGGGCCCGTAGAGAATGGGGTGCCACGTACGCCTCCTCAAACGCTCTAGGGGTATAAAGATCATTATCCCCGAGCCAGTCCCCCAAATGGCGAGCTTGACAAGCCAGTACATAAGCACCAAGATCTGGAAGCCCCCATCCCCCCCCACGGATCCTCCCCATGAGTCTCCGGTACGAGACCCGAGCTCTCGACCCCCGCCATAGGAAGCCCCGAAATTCCGCCTCAAAACACCTGATATCCCGACGAAGGATCCACACAGGGAGGGTCTGCAGCCAGTATAAGATCCGCGGCAGGAGGACCAATTTGATTGCCGCAATCCTCCCCATAAGGGATAGGGGGAGGGACTGCCACGCCTGCAGCTGAGTCCGCACCTTGGCCAGCATCCGTCGCAGGTTAGTCCTATATAGGTGACCAGGTTGACAGGACAGTACAATTCCCAAGTATATGAACTGGCGCTCAGCCCATCGGAGGGGAAATTCGCCCCCCCAGCTACCCCGAAGTCGGCCAGAAACATCAAGGGCTTCAGACTTATCCCTATTGATACTAAACCCCGCAATCTGCCCGAAAACGCGGAACTCCTGCAAAAGAAGGGGTAAGGAATCTCCGGGAGAAAGCAAGTGCACCAACAAGTCATCGGCAAAGGCCGAAATCTTAAATACCTGGGGGCCAATACTTACGCCCCGGATTGTCCGCATACCCGCCACACGGCGTATAAGAGGGTCCAAAGAAAGAACAAAAAGAAGAGGGGAAAGGGGGCAGCCCTGACGGGTCCCCCTCTGCAATGAAAAAGGCTCTGATATGACTCCATTACAGAGTATCGCTGCGGTAGGATTGGCATACAAACTGTCGACCATGCTACAAAACGACGGCCCCAACCCATACTGAGGGAGGATGAATCTCAAATATTGCCAGTCCACCCTGTCAAAGGCTTTTTCTGCGTCAAAGCTAATCAAGAGAGAGGACAGGTGTCTATACTGAACCCATTCTAAAGACGCGATGATCTTGCGTAAGTTACGGACCGCGTATCGCCCCTTAACAAAACCGACCTGGGACTCATGGACCAACTGCCCCAAGAACTCCGCCAGGCGGTCCGCCAAGATCTTAGCCATTAATTTAAGGTCGAAGTTGAGCAAGGAAATCGGACGATACGAGGCTGCAGAAAGAGGGTCTTTGGCCGGTTTGGGGATAAGAACAATATGAGCATGATTAGCCCCCCACCGAAAAGAGCCCTGCTGCGCTCTCCGATTATGTACAGCCGCCAGCGTTGGGGAAATCTGTTCCTTGAGGATTTTATAGAATTCAGCACCTAGACCATCGGATCCGGGGGATTTGTAGCAGCTGGCCTTGGAAATGGCCCCTTGCAGCTCGGCCACCGTAATTGGCTGATCTAACTGTGCTCTTTGCTCAATGGAGAGGCGGGGCAAGTCTAATCCCCTCACATATTCCACCATCTTCGTGGGAGAAGTCGCCTCCGCAGCGTAAAGTTTCTGAAAGAAAGAGCGAAAGACACGTGCTATCGCCGGGCTTTCCCTTTGCAAAGTCCCACGATCGTCTCGCAAGGCGGGCACCAATTTAGAGCCCCTGGGTCCACGCAGGCACCGAGCCAATAACTTTCCCGGCTTATCCCCATAACGGTACAATTGATAGCGATAATACAAGACTGACTTCTTTGCTCTCTGGTGTAAGAGTTCATTTAATTCCATTTGAGAATCCCATAACTGCTTTTTTAGGCCCGCAGTGGGAGTATGAGCCCAGCGGCGTCGCAAGTTTGTCACCGATCGCTCTAAAACCATAATACGTTCGGCCCTTAATTGACGTTTTCTGGCAAGAAACCCAATTATGTCTCCCCTCAGTACGACTTTTGCTGTTTCCCAGAGCAATTCGGGGTCATCTTGATGACCCCTATGGTCGGCCTCGAATTCCTGCCACCGCCGCTGTATAAATGCGCGAAATTGGGCGTCTCTGTATAGTTCCAGTGGAAAACGCCATTGAAAGGCCCGTGACGTATTCCCACTCCAAAAGACTTCCATCCAGACAAATGCATGGTCAGATATCTCTACAGGCCCTATCTGGGCGTCCCCCACCTTGGCAAACAGCTCAGCGGATAACAGCAAGTAGTCTATACGTGCACTTGTGCCGTGGGCCCGGGATTGGTGTGTATAATCCCGCTCGACCGGATGTAGTAATCGCCATGAGTCCACTAGCCCCAGTCTGGAACAAAAACGTCGCATTGCCTGAGCCGTCGCCCGTCTTTCTCTTTGCTCCCCCACTTTAGAGGTATCGAGATCGATATCCATGACCCCGTTGAAGTCTCCCCCTAGAATAACGGGGAGCTCCGGCAGCGTCTCAAGTGTGGAGGCAATGCGCGCATACAGGGACAAATCGAGTACATTGGGACAATACACGCTACCAAGAACTACTGGCCTCCCCTCAAGGACTCCCTGCACCAGTACATATCTGCCCGTCGGATCAACGAGTTCCTTCACCACCTCCATTCTTACCCGTTTATGGATCAAAAGCACTACCCCACCCTTCTTAACAATCGCTGGGGCCCCCCAGCCCTGTCCCACCCACTCCCGGCAAAGTTTACGGTGTTCGTCGGCAGTCTGGTGGGTTTCCTGAAGCATAGCGATGTCTGCTCCCTGCCTAGCCAGGGCCTGCAAAATTTTTGCCCGTTTAATCGGACTACCCAGGCCACAATCCCTATTCCTCTTAACAAATTGGACATTCTCCAGGAACAAGCAGGAAGTCAGCCCTCACATAAGGGTGACATTGGCGCCGACAGAGCCTGCGCGGATCAATTCCCCAGCTTTCAAAGAGAGATTTTGGGAAATACCCCGTGCATGTGTGGTCACCTTCCTGCTGAAAGCTGCCATCTTGCCTCA
Organism: Ichthyophis bannanicus; assembly: GCA_033557465.1. Taxonomy (NCBI): domain Eukaryota; kingdom Metazoa; phylum Chordata; class Amphibia; order Gymnophiona; family Ichthyophiidae; genus Ichthyophis; species Ichthyophis bannanicus. The sequence goes on from CM066042.1 coordinate 79,197,518, forward strand.
GTCTGATATTTTTTATTTTTTCCATGGAGTCCTGCAGACGTATGTCTGTGAACCTTGGTAAAAGCTGATTATTATTTTTTAAACTTACTCGTGTTTCCTTTACCATTACCGAGTGCTCAATTAGATAATCTTCTGCGCCAGAGTCTCGCCTCAGCGTCCTTGCTTTTTGCTTGGGTGTCCTTTCCTTTAATTTTTACTTTTTCGGCACACAAGATTTTTTTTCTTCTGGCATACCTGGTCGAGATGTCTGAGTTTGACCTCCGTGGGCCTAGTTTTCCCTGCTATGTCCTTAACCAGCAGTTTTAAGCAGTGTGGTAAGTGCAATCGCATGATGTCCTGCATGGGCCACCACTCCACCTGCATCAAGTGCCTTGCGGCAGACCATGACAGGTCCTCCTGCCCGCTTTGCCTCCTCATGTCGGCTAAAACCCAGACGGACTATGAAAGGCAGCAGGGGGAGCTGTTGGGCAATTCTGGCTCTGGCTTGGCATCAGGGGCGGAATCTCTTCCCTTGATGCCTGCGACGTGCAATGCAGAATCATGTGTCCGGGCTCGGTCTGAGTTGCCGTCGGATGAAATACCACGGGTGTCAACAATGCCCTCGAAGTCTACGCCGAGGACTCACCCGGCATTAGGGAGGTAAGTCCTCTTCGACTCTGCCTTGGAGCCCTCGCTGCGATTCAGGGGATGATGGATGGGAGTGCCTGTCGAAGCAATCCCACAGGGACGAGACACTGGCATCAAAGGAGTGGTGAGTCACTCCTCTTATCACCATCCGGGACTCCCCGGCTAGGAAGTCGCCTCTAGCTCTGACACCGTCGGGGTCTGTAACAGCTGTGGAGCCCCCGATCCGTGGCTGCTTCCTCCTCGGCCGGATCTCCTTCGGCAGAGGCCGCTGCAGATGCCTCAGGTGGCTCGATTCTCGCTTACGGCATGGCTATTGAGAGGGCGCGAATGAGAGCCAAAGGTTATTCTCCGGAGGTCATTGCTACCTTGTTGCGGGCACGGCGTCGGTCCACGTCGCTAGCGTATGTCCGGGTCTGGCGTATTTTTGAGAGCTGGTGTTGGCTGCCCTCGAGCATAGCTTTACAGCTTTCCTTGAGGCGCAGCGGGGCTCGACTCCTGGTCATCGGTGCCACACACGGGAACCTCTTCACTGAGGACATCCTCTGAGGAGGCATCTTCACTCCTGGAGTGCCCCACTCCGTTTGTTTCTAGGTTCTCTACTACCGACACGAGGCTTTTAGACCACCGGTGTTGGGAGTCCTTGGCGCCGAGTCGATACAGAGACCGTGGTGTGTCGATTGACTCCTCTGGGTCAGAATCGGACTGGGAGATCTACAAGGAGTCCATCGTGACGTCCCCATTGACCTTTCCCCACCGCACCTCCGGCAACAGTCTTCCCCGGAGGATTTGGTCTTCCTTGAGTTCGTACAGGAGATGTCCTAGGCCCCCGCCTTTGTGGTGGTGCAAGAGGATGAGCCTCCTACTGAGGACCTAGAGATCCTGGAATACGAGGCCCCTCCTAGGAAGGCACTGAGAGTGCCTTTGCCCCCCATCCTTGAACATCTGTTCAGGATGTTGGAGAACCCGGTGATGGTGCCGATTGTGAACCGTACACTCGATTCCCAGTATCGAGTCAGCAAGAGCCCAGGGTTCCAGAAAACGCAACTCACACACAATTCCATGGTGGTGGGGATAGGCTATGCGCGAATCAAGAGCCATAAGATGCACTCCTTGGTGCTCCTGGGCAGGGAGGCCTGCACCATGGACGCATTTGGGAGAAAGTGCTTCCCGGTCTCAGTGCTCACGGCCTGAATCCAGGCCTACCAGCTGTACATGGGCATGTACCTGAGAGACCTGGCGAAGGAGCTTGCCAGGTTCTCAGCTGGGTCTGTCAGTTGAACCCCTTGAATGCTTTGACTGGTTTCCTCGGTCAAGGAATGCTCCAAATTTCAAACTCGAGCAGCCTTTGGCTTGTGTTGCCACGCTGGGCATTAGTGCCTGCTACCTTGCCAGGCTGCAGTCCTCTGACTTGGACTGCAGGACAAGCTAGCCGATGTCCTTTCCAGGGAGATATCCTCTTCAGCAAGCCCATGACCGACAAGGCTGACAAGCTGGAGAAGGAGTTCATGACCAGGACCAGGCTGTCCAAGAAGGTGCCAGACCCTTCCCGCAGGAAGGCTTCGGGGGGAAAAAAGATCTTTCACACTAAGACAAAGAAGGCTTACGGAAACTACTCCAAATTCCAGGCCTATCCCACTCCCCCTCGGGCAGCAGGCCAAAGGCCCAGGGCATGGCCCCCATAAGTCCAGTGCTTCCAAGCCCCAAATAGAGGCTCAGCTATAGCCTGGGGGGGAGCCTTTGATTCCTTGGGCATAGCCTCCCTCCTTCAAGGAGGTACCAGGCCCAAGGTTCACAGGGGGTTGGCATGTTCATTTTGCATACCGGTGGCTGGCTATCACTTCACCCATATCACTTCACCCATATGCTCCCCCCCTCACTTTACAGGGGAATTACCAATGGACCCCTTGCACAGGGAGCTACTCCAGACAGTGCTCGAGTCGATGCTTGAGGACCAAGCGGTTGAGCCTGTCCCAACCCATCTGCAGGGACGAGAGTTCTACTCCCGCTACTTTTTTTGTCCCCAAGAAAACAGGGGACTTCAGGCCCATTTTGGATCTTTGGGACCTCAGTGACTTCCTGGTCAAGGAGAAGTTAGAAATGGTATCCTGGGAACCTTGCTGCTTTACTTCCTCCAGGGAGATTGGCAATGCTGCTTGGATCTCAAAGATGCGTACACCCACATCCTGATCCAACCATGGCCCCATCAGTACCTCCTGTTCATGCTGGGAGGCTGTCACTACCAATACAGGGTGCTTTCCTTGGCCTCTCCTCCACCCCGCAGGTGTTTACAAAGTGCCTGGCAATTATGGCCACTTGCCTCCAGCTACTCTGAGTCTTCGTGTTCCCATACTTGGACAACTGACTCGTGTGGGCCAGTACATCGGGCAAGGTGCGCAATGTGACCCAGCGCATGTTGGAGCTGCTGCAGCAACCTAGGGTTTGTGGTGAACTTTCCAAAGTTCAACCTCATCTTGACGCAATCCATGGAGTTCATTGGAGCATTCCTAGACTCCACTCGGGCAAAGGCTTTCCTGCCTCTGAGCTGGGCTCAGCGTCTCACCACTCTAGTGCAGCAGTTGCAGGTTGGCATTGCCATGACTGCCCGGCACATGCTTTGCCGCCTCAAGCACATGGCGTCCACCGACCATGTTGACTCCCTTTGTCCGCCTGCAGATGTGGCAAGCCCAGTGGCGCAGGCAACAGGCCACCTGAGGATAGTATTCAGATCACACCTGTCTTGGCAACTTCCCTGGCCTGTGGCAGGACCTCTGCAACCTGAGAAGTGGGCTGCCGTTCCAGCCCAACCAGTTCAGCATGTCCTCACCACGGATGCCTTCAAGACGGGCTGAGTCCACCTCCAGTCACAGGGACCTTGGTCTCAGGAGGAGAGTGCCTCGCAGATGAACTTGCTCGAACTTTGAGCCTTCTGTTATGCACTGAGGGTCTTCTGGGACCATCTGGAGGGGCAGGTCGTCCAGGTCCAGACAGACAAGCAGGTAGCAAAGTTCTACATCAACAAGCAAGGAGGCATAGGTTCATTCTTCCTGTGTTGGGGGGTGATCCGTCTCTGGAACTTTGCAGTGGCAATGGGTATCAGTCTACGGGCGGTGTACTTACTGTGCCTGGACAGTATACTAGCTGACCGCCTGAGCTGCGTTCTCCAACCGTACAAGTGGCGGCTGAATCTGTTGGTTCTGGTGACGATGTTCTGGTGGTGGGACACCCCGGAGATCGATTTGTTTGCCAGCCCGGAGAACACACAGCTCCCATGGTTCTGCTCCAGGGGACCAGGCCGGGGCCAGGAGGCAGAGGATGCCTTCCTACTTCAGTGGTCCGGTGGCAGCTTATTTGCTTTTCCCGCCGACACACCTGATACCACGGGCCCTCTTGAAGATTCAGGCGGAAGCAGCCTCCGTGCTCTTCATTGTACCGCTGGCTGCGACAGAAGTGGTTCCTCCTGCTGCTGCATTTGTTGCGGGGCAACCTTTAGCCACTGGGATGTGCCTTGAACCCTCTATCGCAGGAGAGGGGTGCGCTGTCACCCCAACGTACAGTTGCTGGCCCTGATGGCCTGGCTGCTGAAAGGGTAGCTATCATGCACTACAACCTCCCGCGGATGGTGGAGGATGTCCTGCTGACCTCATGTAAGGACTCTACATGATGGGCTTATGCCTTTAAATGGCGCAGGTTCTCCCTTTGGTGTGTGCAGCAGGACATTGATCCCTTCTCTTGCGCTATTGCGGAGGTGCTGCAGTACCTGCTGCACTTGTCAGGCACAGGCCTGAAATCCAGTTTATTTCGAGTGCCCCTCTACACCATATCGGTGCATCACTATGCAGTGGAAGGTGAAGCTGTGTCCACCCCTTGATGGGCCATTTCATGCGGGGGTTTCTCTCATGGTCCCCGATTCGCCCACTGATGGTGGCATGGGACCTCATTGTGGCCTGGGGAAGCTCATGCAGGCCCCCTTTGAGCCCCTGGTGACCTGCCCTCTGAAGTATCTCTCCTGGAACGTCATCTTCCTTGTGGCCTTCATGTCAACCAGGTGAGTGAGTGAATTGCAGGTGCTTGTGGCCCATGAGCCCTACACCAGGTTCTATAACAGGATGGAACTTCGGACGCACCCAAAGTTCTTACCCAAAATGGTCTCAGCGTTTCATCTGAACCAGGAGATGGTGCTGCCCACCTTCTTTCCCCCTTCTCATGCCTCGAGGGCGGAGGCCTCATTGCACACTCTGGACTGCAAGCGGGCTCTGACCTTCTGCATCCAGAGGGTGCAGCCCCACTGCCGGTGTGTCGTTTGATCCCAGCTGCTTGGGGGCGGCAGTCTCCAAGTGTACACTCTCACAGTGTGTGGCCGACTGCATTATGTTCACCTACCAACAGATGGGGCGCCCCTGGAGTGGCATGTGGCAGCGTGCAACATGCGGGCCATGACAGCCTCTGGCTAGCCTGTAGTCAGTGCCCTTACTGGACATCTGCTGGACGGCCACCTGGTTCTCTGTGCACACTTTCACGGCACACTACTGTCTGGAGGAGACCTCCTGGAGCAGCGGTTCTCAACCTGTGGGTCACGACCCCCACGGGGGTCGCCTCAGGATTTACCAGGGGTCACTTTCTTTAATGGCACCCGGCAGGCTCAGGCGCACCAGAGGTCAAAGGATACTTCCTGTGTCCTGGCTCTCAGCGCGCCTGCAATCTTCATTACAATACAGCTGCCGAAGTGAAGGGAACAATGCTCTTCACTTCGGCGGCTGTAACGAGCTGTGCTGAGCCTGCCGAGAGCCGTTAAAGAAGGCGACCCTTGGAAAATCTTTGGTTTGCATTTATTGGACACCACACCAGATGAGAGCCTGGAATGACTTATAAATCTATCCTATTGAGTCTGGCCTGCTGCGGGGCTCTTCGGGGAGGGGGGCTTGGGCTTGAAATGGGCTGTGGAGGGGTCTAAAATTGGAATTGGGCTGGGGGGCTAATTGGAAATGGGCTGAATGGGGGGGGAGGCTAGGATTGGAATTGGGCTGAGGGGGAGCTAGGAATGGAAATGGGCCGAGGGGGAGTGGGGTGCAAATGAGCTGATGGGGAGGACTAGGACAGCAAATGGGCTTGGGGGGGGGGGGGGGTAAGATTGGAAATGGACTGATGTAGTTCTGGAATAGGATTGGAAATGTCCGATGGGGGGGGCTACTTTTAGAAATTGCTGATAGGGGCAGCTTGGACTGGAAATGATTTGATGGGGGGGGTGGGGCTCGGACTGGAAATGGACTGAGTGTGGGGGAGCTTGGACGGGAAATGGGCTGAAGCTCCTCCACACTCGGCCCAATTTCCAGGCCAAGCCCCCCCATCAGCTCACTGGAATAAAAGATTGGAATTGGTTTATGGGGGGCTAGTATTGGAAATGGCTGCTGGGGGGCCTAGGATTGCAAATGAGCTGATGGGGGCCCTAGGATTGCAAATGAGCTGATGGGGGGGGGGAGCTTGGACTGGAAATGGGCTGATGGGGGGTGGAATCGGACTGGAAATGAGTTGATTGGCAGGGGCTAGGACTGGAAATGGGCTGATGCGGGAGAGGGGAGAATGCAATTAGAAGGGAGCGGATGCTGAGTGGGGCTGGAACTAGAAGGGAGCTGATTTTGGGGGAGGACTAGAAGGGGATGGGGCTGGGGGAATGAGGATGAAGGGGGAAAAGATATTTTGTTTGAGAAGAAAGAAAAATCTACAAATTGCTGGGTATTGGCAGAGTAAGTGGGGATTGAGAATGGAAGGGTGAAATTTGAGTGGATGATAAAGGAATAAAGTAATTGGGGAAAGATCAGTATGTTAAAGCAGATTTAGAAGATAGAATGGAAAAAATCTAGAAGAGAGAAGAAAGGACAAATGGACAGCAGGCAATGGAGAATTAGCAGAAGACAAGAGACCAGAAGAAAGTGACTGGGAGCAATTGCAATTGAAAAATAAAATATCCAAACAACAAAAGTTAGAAAAATAAGTAAATCTTATAAATAAAAACATATTGCGAAGGCCTATAATATATTAATAATTCAACAAATGATTATGACGACAATGTGTTAACGGTAAAGGAAGAGAGATGCATTTGATTTTATCATTGGGGGTCATCACAAGTTGACCAAAGGTAAAAGGGGTCGCGGTACAAAAAAGGTTGAGAACCACTGTCCTGGAGGGATAGTACCTTCGGCCAAGCTGTTCTCTGTCTTTTCTTTGGGGAATAATGCAACTCCTTCCTTCTGTGTCCTGGCTACCGAGGGTGGGATTGCATCTGCGATGCTGCTGCTGCAGTTTGATTACCAGCCAACCAGCACCCCCTGCTGCCCTTTACAGTCCACTTTTTTGGGTCGCCCGTGGCTTTCACAGATTTCTTTTGGTAGTCTGTAGCTTGGGAGTCCCATATGTGAGGACTGACTTCCTACTTGTTCCTGGAGAAAGCATAGTTACCCACCTGTAACAGGTGTTCTCCGGGGACAGCAAGAATCAGTTCTCACAATCCTCCCTCCCTCCCTCCCCTATGAGGAGTTTTTTTTTCCCTTTTTGTTTTGCTTTTTGCCATCTTGTGCTATGGTATTATACTGAGGAAGATGACAGCTTTGAGCAGGAAGGTGACTGCGCATGAGCGGTGTATCTCCCAAAAGCTTTCTTTGAAGCTGCGGAGTGGATCTGCGTGAGCTCTGGCGGCATCGATGTCACCCATATGTAAGGACTGATTCCTGCTGTCCCCAGAGAGGTGAGTAACTAACTATGCTTTCAGCATCAAAAATAGTTTTATTCCTCCTATATTCATAATTCCTCTAACCGTGTTGCACATTACCACTGCTTGTAGTAAAGAGAGAGAAGGGTTGGAGAAACATGGATAGCAGCAGTAACATAGATGGTCCCTTTTTTTTTTATTAGATTCCACTAAGGTTGTGCACTTAACGCACAGCAAGCTCAGAACCTCTGCATTAATTGTTGGGCATGACCAGCGTGTTCCCAGCGGCTAGCATGCAACAGAGTATGTTAACGTATGGTGCAGTTAGCACAGCTGCACCTAATGATACTCATAGGTATCATGAGGTGCATCCATGCCAATTGCCATGTTAACAGTGATCGTGTGCTGATGTGCTCTCCACGCCCTCATTCTATCCCCTAACCTGTCCACTCTCCACATCAGCTTGTGAGTGCCAGTTAACATGCATTTCGGGAGTCAGTAGCTGGCATGCCTGCATGTTAGCATTCACCGCAGCCAATTACTGCACATTAAAAGGTATGTTAACTGGTTAGCGGTGCTTAGTAAAAGGGCCCCAAAGGAGCTAACAACTTCTTGTGGTTACATATACACAACAGCTAATTGTGAGTTTGATCACTTATTGAAAATCATTTTTGAGCTTTGTGTGCTTTGCAAATTAGAGACAGAGTATACAGTGGTAGATAAGACCTATGAGACCCATGTAATCTGCTAGTTGACTTCCTGTACCATAGACTCTCACTGTTTTGGGGCTTTCCTTTACTTTCCTGCAGCTAGGGATCTTTTGTATTTGTTTCATAGTTTTGTTTGAATTTCACCTGTATGATTGAAGTCCATTCTGTGGCCTTTATTTAATTTTCAGGTCCACCTTTCATGCACCAGAGAGAACCCCATAAAATGGTTTACTATGGGGACACGACCTGTGAACATGACTTGGAGCGATATATTGAGACAGTAAAATACATTTTGTCTTTCTGTAAGAGAGAAGCACCTCTCGTGGTTAATACCATGGGATGGGTGAAAGGTATGTGTAATGTTTGTTTTTTAGAGCATGCAGGAGGTGGAAAAGAAATTTCATTTGTATATGTAAATCTGGGTTTCTGGTCATCAAGTATTGTAATAGAAATTTGTAGTTGGTAAGTATAGATGTCATGATCACATTCTTATTTGCTCATTTTATTGCATGTTTTACATCATTCTCTATTTTATCCAGTGATCCAGTTGTATAAATCCTATCATACCATCTTCCTCTGACAGCAGTCATTGAGCAGGTCTCCATTGGTTGCCCATAGTTGAGTGATCCCCAGTTGAAGATATTGACCATTGAATTTAAGTGTTGCATCAGATAGGTCTGACGTTCTTATCTAATACTTTACAAAGAGATAATCCAAAATGTGTTTTCTCCATAGACAAGTGGGGCAATGCAGGCACCCTCCATGTTGACGTGGAGCCAGCGTGCCTGGAGTTGTCCTTCCGCAAAGTAGCCTTTTTTTTTTTTTTACTTCTTTGCATCTCGCTTTCTCAACTGCCTCTTGTCAACTGGTCTTTCTGTCCATGGAATAGTAGGGGGGCCCCCCTCCACTGCATTACCTCACTTTTTCTGACTAAAAAACAAAGCAAAAATTCAAACCAACAAAAAAACACAAATGGAGTAGAGCTTAGCAGAAATGGAAGTTCATCTCTAAGGTGATAACCTTTATTCCTTTGCATCCCTCTAGTCCAGTCCTGGAACCATAGAGTTGTGAACCTCAACCAGCAGCTTTGGAGACTGAAAGATGTCATCGCTTTGATGTCACGGGTATATCTAGGCAAACACCGCCCCTTTCCACCAGTACTTTCAGTCTCCAAGCAGCTTGGAGGTTCTGAGCCCAGGGCTGGGCTCAGTGAGAACAAATAAGCAGAGCTTGGGTTTTTGAAATTTACTCCCTTTGGTTTATTTTCCCTGTTTGATTTGGTTACTTCGTTTTCTTTTATGTCAGATCTGCTGCTGCTGTAAGGGTTCCTGTGTATGTGGACCTTTATTTTTTGTTTCTAAAGGATCAGGGGGTTCTTCCCCCTCCCTCTCTGCATTGCCCCAGCGTCTAAACGAGCACAGGGGAGACAGTGCTGATCCGTGGCCTCCCTGCTCCTGAACCCGCATTGAAAGGGTGAGGAGCAGGTGGAAGGCGGGCAGTTGCAGCAGCAGCGATGCAGGGGCTGAGAAGCCTGTGAAGGTTGTGCCCAAATCAGAGCAGAGAGCCGCAGGAGCTGAAGCCATTAAAAAGGCTGTGCTCCGGTGTCCTGTTGGCTCCTTTCCCTCACTCCCCTCCCCTTCCCCCCCGGGATCGGCGGCGGTGGTAAGTACCCACGCAGATCTGCTTTGGGGAGCTGGTTTAAACTGGGAGGGGAGGCTTCGCGGCGGCTCCCGGAGTTGCAGGGTGCTCGGGGCCTTGCCGCGGGGGGTGAGAGAGTGTGCTTTTTTGAGCGGGAATGCTGGCAGCGGCCATTTTGAGGGCCGCGTTTTCAACGGCAGGATTTATTTGGTTTGGTAGACAGCCTTGCTCCTGGGCTCACTTGGGGGGAGCAGATAAGGAGCATTTAGTGTGCAAATTCTAGTCTGATTTTGATTTTTGCCTTTAATTTACTTTAACTTTATTTTTGATTCAGTTGCCTTTGATTAATTGGCAACCGGGGATTAGTTCCTTTTAGTTAGGAGCAAATATCCTTATTTACAATGATTTTAAATTTGAGCCGGCCTCTTTAAGTTTGTACATGGGAACATGGGATGTGCCATGCTGGGTCAGACCAAGGTCCATCAAGCCCAGTATTCTGGGCTTGATGGACCTTGTATGGCAGCTCTCGCCTTCCCTCCTCAATTATTTTTGCTTGCTGCAGGCATTTGCCGGTGCAGATCTCTCTCCCTTGACTACGGGAGAGAGCTCCGGGACCCGTACATCCGCACTGCAGCTGTGTGAGACGGAGTCTCTCCGTTGCTGCGGGATTTAATTTTACACTGTGGAACTGGCTGAGCGGTCCTCGCTGCAGCTGCCAGGCGCATCAGCGCGGTTTGAGGATTGGAGCACTTCAAGGTGGTAGGAGCAGGCAGTGTGGCTTTCTGCCCTGCAGGTAAGGCCTTCGGGCTCTGTCGGTCTGCTGAGGCCTCCTTTTTTGGGGCCATTTTCTCTCTGGGTGTTTGGACCGCATGGCGAAAGTTGCAGTGAGATGCCTGTGTGAGGAAGACAACAGCAGAATAGCTAGTTTTTTTGGGCCTAGTGTTTCTTTCTTTTGTTGGTAGGTTTTTTGAGGCTTGTGGGGATTCCTGAGCTTTCAGGGGACTGTTGTCAGACCTCTTTATTTTTGAGTTTGTTCTTAGTTTATAGGACAGCAGTTGTGGCATTGATTCCACATGTTCTTTCCCTTCTAATCATGTCTCTGAGGAGCATCTGTTAAGTCCCAGGATGTTAGGCAAATTGCCAGTTTTAGGTTCCAGAGCAGGTATTTGTAAGGAGGGACAGGCTGGAAGTGGGCCTTTGTGTATTCTATACTGACAGTTGCCCAAAGGCCTGTGTTTCACAGGGACAGGTTTAGGAATCCTTAGGATATAAAGAAGAATATAGCAGTTACCTGTCAATCAAGGAGTGCCTGGGCTAAGGTCTATGGCCACCAGAGTGCGGCGGATGCACTCAATGGGGCCTTTCTCTGACTCTGTATGCAGCAGTTTCAGATTGCTTATTCTCTGTAATGCTGCAACTCCTGTTTATATAACCAAGATTGCAGCTCTTACATTCTGTATCGTTTGTTGGTCTCTGTTGCCCTAACAGCCACAGCTGCTCATGATTCACATATAGTATTCAGGGCCCCCATCCCTGGGGGGGGGGGGGGGGGGGGTTAAAATACGAAATTGTGTTACTCCTTAAATTCACACAGGCAGCAACCTCTAAGACCTCCATTTGCAAGGTGTCTGGGTGTTTCCTAGCTTAAGGGGGGATCGCTTATCGTGCCATTCCCCGGAAGTTCTCATCTATTTCTAGAGCTGGATTTCAAAAGGACAACGAAACTCTCTAGGGAGAGAGAGCCTTGCTCATTTTGAGCGAACACGGTTGATTTATTCGGGGGCTTTTGGTGTTCTGAACCCCACGAGCTGGACGCTATTTGTTTACTTCGGGGAGTTCTGCTTTCTATTTCGCTCTTCAGCTCCCTGGCAGACGTAGCAGGCTGGCAGGGGGGGAGCAACGCCTCCTGCAATGGTGAATCCCTCAGGATAAGGGGGGAATGAAAGTGGGGTGCAGCGGGGCCTGGTAGCTTTTGCAAAGCTATAACAGCAGTTCGGGTAATTTTAGCTGATCTGCTTTGATTTCATTGGAGGTGGCCGGAGCTTGATTTTTGGAGTCCTATACATCCTTTCCCGGCCGTGCCCAAAACTCTCGGGATCCCAACTTCTGACTACATATTCCTATCAAATGGTAGTTAGTGAACATAGCAGACGGAAAATCACTATTAGAACAGAGTGCATAGGATGGGTGCAATTTCCTGAAATGTGCAAAAAGAAAAAAAAAAAGAGCGGCCTAGCTATGTTGGTTTACAAGAATTTCCTTCCGCTGTCCATAGCAGGTCCTGTAAGGCGTTAGTCGGTTGATATGGCAGGGTAATATTTGGGCTTAGCTGCTGTGATATAGCGCTATGATCCGCTGTACGCATATTCAAGTCAAAAGGAATTATGGTGGTAGCTCTCTTGGACAGTTCTAAAAGGTGCTTGGATGAGCGCCTTGGCCAGGCCCCAGGTGTGGAATGCTCTGCCATACGCATTATGTTATGAGAGGGGTTTTATAGTTCTGTGGTTTCTTGAGGGACAATATTCCCGTTTAGTTTGGCTTTGTCTGATTTATAAGGTTTGGCGGTGGATTTGTAATGTCTTCATTTTGGCTATATGTGGTTTCTTTTCCTTCTGTAAAAGGCGGCTCAGCGGAGAGAGGTCGCTGAATAGGACTCTGGCCTTTGAGGCTATTTTGGCTCCCATTCCATTTATCAGAGGTTCTCCAATACGGAAAGTATCTGCTAGTGTTCAGCGTCTGTCTTAATGGGGGCCAGAAGCACGCAGCCAGGCTAGTTCTCTCGCAGCACTAGCAGCAGCTCAGATTCTGGAAGGCATACATCATATGCTGTGTTTGCGGGATGGCTTGCACGCTGCTTGGCATCAGCCTTGGAGCTCCATCGGCCCGTATTAGATTCCTTTGTCCAGTCCTCCTGCAGAGCTCCGCAAATGTTTCAAGCGGTTGCAGGAACGCTCCAGCGGCTGCTTCAACTTAAAGCAGTGGTGCCGGTGCCAGCAGCCCAATACGGTTGATACTCCCTCTACTTTGTGGTTCCAAAGAAGGAAGGCTCGTTTCACCCGATTCTGAATTTTAAAAGGGTGAATCGGTGTCTGCCCGAAGAATTCTCCCGGAGCATTCCTTAAATCCCGAAAGAAACCGTACTGACATACATGATAAGTTCGATCAGCTACTGGCAGGACACAATGCACTCTTGCATGCTTTTTTGCTTCATTGGTCTAGAAGTGTAGTCTTTACCAGGTGGTATAATGGGAACTTCGCTGCAGGTTCTCGGCTTCTTCTTTGCTGACTCAATTGCCACTGCGGAATGGGAAAGCTGTATTTTCTAACACCAGGGGCTAGTTGACCAATAAAAATAAAAATAAATAAATAAATAAAATAAATTAAAAAAAAAAAAAAAAGGAATGTCCAGCTTGGTGCAGGCAGACGGAATGGGGCGTTCCTCTAGCAGGAAGGCTGTGGATTTCTATGCCTGTCATAGGGAGTTCTTTCTGCTGCATTGTGTTGGCGCGGAAGTAGCTTCTCAACATCGGCTGAAGGAATTTTTGGTTAAGAGATGTCTGTAAAAAAACAAAACAAAAAAAAACCACACACGTGTTCAGCTGTCCTGAATTGGCCTGTTCTTGATTGACATTTTGAGACTAGGCAGGCGCAGGCCTCTGTACTACGTGGGTGGGTGCACACCTTGCACTTCCAGGAGGTGTGGACTCACTGTCTGGAAGAGAGCCCTAGCGATCTTCTTTAGCGCGTGATAGGAGAGTAGGTGGTTCACTGAATCGATCGTTGGGGGCACTGCTTTGTCCTTACAGGCTCCCATTGGGGGAGTCTGGGGGGACGAGAGCATGCTTCCGGTGGTCGCAGTATTTACGGCAGTCTACTCGCCTGGAACGGGAAAGGATCAGGGAGTTGAAGTGACTAGAGTCTGATTTGCTTTATGTGGCAAAAGTGCATTATGGTGTGATTCGAGTGCTGGCGAATATAATTGGCTTCTTTGGGGTTCTCCCGGAGGTCTCTCTGGTGGGGGAATGGGGCGGCTGACGGTTCGTCCAAGTCAAGGCTCAGTAAGCTCCCAGTTAGTAGTCTTTGTCTTGTCCTTTCCCCCGCTGGTAGCCTTTTGCTCCGCTTGGAGGAGTTCAGGGTTGCAGGTGCTGTCTGGTAAGGAGCCGTATTTGTCCTTTTTCAGTCGCAAGGTAGTGTGCGCACGCTCCCAGCTTTTTGGGCAAAGGTGGTTTTGGTTTTTTTCACGTCTCCAGATGGTCTCTTTCGGGGTTTTCGGTTACATCTTTTGGACGTTCGGCGGGTGCTTAAGAAGTATCTCTGTAGAACGGCGTCTTTCAGAAGTCCGACAGGTTGTTTGTCGCCTTTGGAGGCCCGCGGAAGGGAGAGGAGGCGGCGATGAAGCCCTCTTTTTCGCGGTGGCTAAAGGAGTCTATTGCATCGGCCTACCGGTAGAAGGGTAAGGTGGCTCCGTGTCTTGGGCGGAGTTCCGTTTAGTGCCGGTCGAGGAGATTTGTAGGTTGTTGGGCGGTGACTTGGTACTCGCTGCATTCCTTTGCGCGGCACTTTCAGTTTGATGTGCAGGCGCGAGTGGATGGACGTTTTGGGTTCAGCAGTACTTCAGGCTGGGCTTCAAGGTCCCTCCCGTTGATATTCACTGCTCTGTTACATCCTCTATGGTTTCGGGACTGAACTAGAGGGATGCAAAGGAAGGGAAAATTAGACTTACCTGCTAACTGTTGTTCCTTAAGGAACTCTAGTCCAGTCCCGGATCCCTCCCAGTATATTACACGGCGTGCAGCCTGAAGTTTAAGAAAAAAAAAAAAAAGAAAGGAAAAGGACTACAGAAATCTGGACGACAGGGAGATGGATTGAGAGACAGGTTTTCGAAGAGAATTTGTCCTGTTCTGGAGGTACATGGGAAAGTCACCAGGTGACCCTTTTTTGCGCAGCAGTGCCCTGTAGGCTCTGGAGCGTGGTTATTCCATCTTTAGGAGCTAGACGTTTTTGGCTGAGTTACGGGGACGTATTGTTCCTGGGCAGTTTTAACTACTTCTGTTCCGTTATGCTTAATTCGGTAGCTACTTATTGGTTGCTCTGCTGAGTCTGCTTTGTCAATAGGTACTGGTGGAAAGGGGCGGTGTTTGCCTAGATATACCAGTGACATCAAAGCGATGACATCTTTCAGTCTCCAAAGCTGCTGGTGGAGGTTCACAACTCTATGGTTCCGGGACTGGACTAGAGTTCCTTAAGGAACAACAATTAGCAGGTAAGTCTAATTTTCCCTTAGTGCACCTTAGTGAACCTTTTTTTTTTTAAATGAACTTTTTAAAGCAGCTTCTGCCTCTTCACAATCGTGCCACCAGCTCTTGCAGCACCATGTAAATGACAGCACTTGATGAAAGACCAGTTGCTCTGGCTGGCCCAAGTTCTAACCCTGGCAACAGACTAGAACGCGGTAGATTTCAACAGCCTCTGTTGGAGAAAAAAAACAAACATTTGAGCAAACTTGCCGCCTTCAGGGGGATAAGCCTCAGACAGAATAAAGCAAACACATTAAAACACAGTCATATATCAGACCTCATAATCATGCATCAGAGTAGTTAAAACCCCCCAAAAAACAAACCATAAACATATTACTATAAAACATACACTAACATAAATGTTGATTAGCATAAATATATAGTGCCATTTTATGTAAGACACAATTACTTTTATTATATTTTTTTAATCTTAAGATTAAAAAACAAAATAAGTTGGTCCAATGAACACTTATTTACAATTGGACCAAGATTTTAAATAAGTGTTCATTGAACTGTATAACCTTATCAATACTTCTAGGTGTAAGACTGAAGTTTTACAAAAAAGATGTCAATGCTAAGTTAGACTCTTTGAAAGAAAGTGACTCTCTCAGTTTTGAGTCCTTGAAGAAAGATTTTGACAAGAATTTGTTGGAGTATAAAAGACTTATTAAAGATAAGAAACGAGAGAAATTAGAAGGAATGAGGAGGACTATAGGAGAAGATCAGTTTATACCTGGAATAACAAGCAGAAGCCATTTAGAAGTGAATCCACGAGAAGTAAAATTTTCCTGAGCAACAACAGATCCCTAAAACAAAAGTACACCATGATTCAGAAGGAACCTGGTTTGGAACAAACAAGAGTAGCTGCAGTCAGCTGGAAGACCAGCTAGATAATTTGGCTTCCCTGTTCTCATTAGTGCCAACTAGTTCCAACCAAGATTTCCGCATGAACCTTCTGTGCAAAGTCGGGGGATAATGACAGTTATCGGGTTTCTCCAGACAACTCAAATTCCACAAGTCCCATTCCGAGAGAGGGAGAGGAGGGACCTTCAGAAAGACGTCATACTGGGAATAGAAAGCAGTGTGTTTAACCTTTCTGATTATACATTAAAGGAAATTGAGGTTCAGTTCCTCCAATAAAGGTCTTTCATTTGACTTCTCTGTTAAACATGATCCCTTGACTATGCAAATAGACCTGTATAATATTTTAGGAAACTCAAAATCATGGATTTTTTTTGCACAAAAAGGTGATACCCATCGACCTGGGTTCCACCAAATGTGATTAACCCTATTGTTGAGACGTTTGAAAAGGTGGTGTTGAGAGTAGAAGAGTTAAAAAAATCATATGCATTACAATATTACTACGTCTGAGAGACAAGCTCTATTTGATTTGAGAAATCACCCTGATACCGTGATTTATTTATTTTATTTACATTATCTTATATACCACGCTATTCTGCATCAGTGCGGTTTTACATTGAACAAACTGAAATTACATTGAACAGGGCATTATAACTTGGAGATAACTATTTACAGGGAACATGGGCTATGGAGGGTTAAGTGGCTTGCCCAAGACCACAAGGAGCACCTGTGGGACTAGAAACCCCAGTCCTTCCGGCCCAAGGTTGCTGTCCTCTAGTGGGATTTGAACCCCCGACCTTCTAGCCTGAAGTACCTTGCCCCAACCACTAGGCTGCTCCTCCACTCAAAAAACCAAAAACAACCCAACGAACAAGGGTGGAGCCCTGGTCATTCAAAATCGCAGAGACTATATTAAGGTGGTCTCCCGACAGATGATAGAACATTCTGTGAGAAACTATATGGATATTCCACTGTCCCACTTAAAAATAGTGTGGATAGTTTACTGTACATTGTACTTGAAGCTGTATATTTGATGAAGAAAACAAGGTTACTTACCTGTAACAGGAGTTCTCTGTGGACAGCAGGATAAGTCAGCCACAGTTGGTGGTGTTATCCGGTGCCGAGACGGAAGTACTACTCTCTATATCTCAGAAGGGCTTTGCCCTTCTGAGCATGGGCCACCCAGGCCATACCCCCCGGTCCGACCCTAGCCAGCCACTGAGCTACTAGCTGTCAACTGCTAGGGGCGTGCACCCGTGGGAATTAGACCGGTACTTTGCAGGGGAGGAGGGTGGGATGTGTGACTGACTTATCCTGCTGTCCACGAAGAACTCCTGTTACAGGTAAGTAACCTTGTTTTCTCCTAGGACAAGCAGGATGAGTCAGCCACAATAGGTGCCTCCCTAGCTATGTGGTGCAAGGGAGATCAAGAAGGAGACCAGGCGGTGACCAAGAACAATACGCCTGCTTTATTGAAGCTGGCGGTTGCCCATGCACAGAGAGCAATAGTATGCAAAACGCCGTGCAATTACAATGTAAACAGGTTCAACAGTGCAAATATGCAAAACAAGGTGCAGAACAATGTGCAAAACACACTGCAAGTTACAGGGTAAACAGGGCAAATATGCAAAACAAGGTGCAGAACAATGTGCAAAACACAGTGCAGGTACTGTGGGGAATCACAACCACAGATGTGGATCGGCCATGCTACAGGCAGCGCTGGTCTGCTGAGATCAAGACTGCCCGACCAAAAGCAAGGTCTTCACTGGAGATGTTGTGGCAGTAGTGTCTCTGGAACATATGGGGTGATAACCAAGTGGCGGCTTTGCAGATATCCGTGACTGGGATGAATCTTAGGTTGGCAATGGAGGAAGCCATTGCCCGTAGCTGGTGCGCATTGACTGGAGGTGCAGACTCAGCTCCTGCCCGCCCAAGGCAGAAGGCGATGCAGGCTGAGATCCAGAGGGATGGGGTCCATTTGGAGACAGGACGCCCGGGTTTGTTGGGGTCATAGGAGACGAAGAGCTGCATGCCCGAGCGGTGGGGCGCAGTCCGTTGGAGGTAGATGCGGAGAGCTCTGACGCCGTCCAAGGTGTGTAGTCTCTGTTCCTCTGCAGTGGAGTGGGGTTCAGGAAGGAAGCTAGGCAGCTCTATGGACTGGTACATGTGAAAGGCCGAGACCACCTTCGGCACAAATTTGGGATGTCTGCAGGGTCGGTCTGTCATTGGTGATCTGTGTGTAGGGTAGGTGCGTTACCAATGCTTGCAACTCACTGATTCGTCGGGCTGATGTGATGGTGACCAGGAAGTTTTCTCCATGAGACATGTTTCATGTCTGCTGTAATCAAGGGCTCAAAAGGGGGAAGCGTGAGTTGGCCGAGGACAGAGTTGAGGTCCCAGTGGGGGATCATGTCCTTGTGTGGAGGGTACAGGTTGGTGAGTCCTCTCATGAACCGAGCGATGATGGGTTGGGCTGCGATGGAAGTGTCATCGCAGCGGTCGTGAAAAGCTGCGATCGCGGCCAGGTGAACTCGTACTAACTGAGGTTGCAGACCCTTCTGGGTGAGTTCTGTCAGATATTGCAGCACCTGCAACGTGGGGCAGGAGAAGGGATTGAGCTGCAGGGCGGAGCACCAGGAGGAGAAACGTCACCACTTATGACTTTCTAGTAGACGGATGGCGTGCTGCAAGCCACCACCTGCACGACATCCGGCGGGAGGTGGAGCGGTGTTAGTGACCCGTTCAGCCTCCATGCTGCCAAGGACAAGGTCTGTAGATTGGGGTGCAGGGTGTTGCCGTCGTCCTGAGAGATGAGGTCCGGCCGTAGGGGAAGGCAAAGAGGTGCTTCCCGTGCCAAGCAGCTGAGGAGCGGAAACCATCCCTGGCAGGGCCAGAAGGGGGCTATGAGGATGACCTGTGCCCTGTCCGAAATGATCAGTTGCAGGATCAGTGGTATCAGTGGAAACGGCGGGAAGGCATACACCAGTGACCAGTCCCCCCAGAACATGTCGGATGCATCTGGGGTGGTGCTGCGGGGGGGCGGCCATTTTGAGCAGAAGAGGTTGCATTTGGTGTGTTCTTCCTTGGCAAAAAGGTCTATCTGCGGTTGACCCCACCGCTGGAAGATGGTGAGGGTCACTTGGCCGTTGAGTGCCCATTCGTGTGGGCTGAGCTGTCGGCTGAGGCGGTCTGCTAGCTCGTTCTGGAGCCCTGGCAGGTAGGAAGCCTGGATGTGGCACCAGTTGTGCAGAGCAAAGATCCAGATCTTCAGAGCTTCCCTGCAGAGTGCACGTGAGCCTGTACCCCCCTGTTTGTTGATATAGAACATGGCCACCTGGTTGTCCATCCGAAGGAGGATGTGTTTTTTTCCGTGGGTCTGACTCCGGAAGGCCTGAAGGGCATGTCGGATCACCCTGAGTTCCAGGAGGTTGATGTGTTGATTCCGATCCCTTGCCGTCCATGCTCCCTGAGTGCGGAGATAAAGGCAGTGTGCCCCCCAGCTGGACGGGGAGGTATACGGGGTTATGGACAGCTGAGTTGGGGGCTGCCGTCGTGGGCGTCCCTATGCCAGGTGGTTGTTGTGGGTCCACCAGAGGAGGGACACTTTGACTGCAGTGTCCATGCAGATGGAACAGCTGAGGGACTGCGAGTGCTGGTTCCAGTATGACCTCAGGTGCCATTGCATGTGGCACATGTGTAGCTTCGCCAGGAGTATGACCTGGGTAGAGGCTGCCATGTGTCCCAGAAGGCATAGGAGTGTCCTTGCGTGCGTGTGATCTGTCTCCGAGACATAAGACCATAAGAGATACCATACTGGATCAGACCAAGGTCCATCAAGCCCAGTATCCCTTTTCCAACAGTGGCCAATCTAGGTCATACATACCTAGCAGTATCCCCAAGAGACACAGGTTCCACAATGCTTGTATTGGGTCAAGCATTGATATCCTGGGTCCCTTTTTAATAATGGTTTATGGACCTTTCCTCCAGGAACTTGTCCAAACCTTTTTTAAACCCAGCTACACTAACAACTCTTACTACATCCTCCGGCAACAAATTCCAGAGTTTGATTACACGTTGAGTGAAAAAATATTTTCTCTTATTTGTCTTAAATAGATCACCCTGTAGCTTCATTACATGTCCTCTAGTCTTTCTATATTCTGATAACGTAAACAATCGATCTACGTTAACCCGTTCCACTCCATTCATTAATTTATAGACCTCTATCATATCTCCCCTCAGCCGTCTCTTTTCCAGCCTGAAGAGCCCCAACTTTTGTAGCCAATCTTCATAGGAGTAGCCTTTCATCCCCTTTACCATTTTGGTGGCTCTTTTCTGTACTTTTTCTAATAATGCTATATCCTTTTTAAGATACAGCGACCAGAATTGCACACAATATTCAAGGTGCGGTCGTACCATGGAACGATACAGAGGCATTATAATATCCTTTATTTTATTTTCCATTACTTTCCTTATGATACCTAGCATTTTATTTGCTTTCTTGGCTGCCGCTGCACACTGGGCGGAGGGTTTTAACATGTTATCCACAATGACTCCTAAATCTTTTTCCTGGGTGGTGGTTCCCAATGTGGAACCTTGAATCGTGTAACCATAGTTTGGGTTGTTCTTCCCTAGGTGCATAACTTTGCACTTGTCCACATTAAATTTCACCTGCCATTTGGATGCCCAGTCTTCCAATTTATCCAGATCCTCCTGCAGTTTT
Organism: Ichthyophis bannanicus; assembly: GCA_033557465.1. NCBI lineage: Eukaryota > Metazoa > Chordata > Amphibia > Gymnophiona > Ichthyophiidae > Ichthyophis > Ichthyophis bannanicus. The sequence continues at coordinate 79,218,074 of CM066042.1, forward strand.
GCACAATCCTCTTGGGTTTTAACAACTTTAAACAGTTTTGTGTCTGAAAATTTGATAACCTCGCTCGTTATTCCCTTTTCCAGGTCATTTATGAATATGTCAAAAAGTAGTGGACCCAGTACAGATCCCTGGGGTACTCCACTATTCACCCTTTTCCCCAGGGAAAATTGGCCATTTAGCCCTACCCTCTGCTTTCTATCTTTTAACCAGTTCCCGATCCACAACAGTACACTGCCTCCTATCCCATGACTTTTTAGTTTTGCCAAAAGTCTCTGAGGGACCTTGTCAAAGGCTTTCTGAAAGTCCAGATACACTATATCGACTGACTCACCTTTGTCTACCTGTTTATTCACACCTTCAAAAAAACATATCAGATTAGTAAGACAAGATCTTCCTTGTCTAAAACCATGTTGGGTGTCTCCCATTAGGCCATGACTATCTACATGCTGTGTAATTTTGTTCTTTATGATGGTTTCTACCATTTTCCCCGGTACCGATGTCAGGCTTACCGGTCTGTAATTTCCTGGATCACCCCTGAAACCCTTTTTAAAAATTGGCGTTACATTGGCAATCCTCCAATCTTCAGGTATTACAGATGATTTTAATGAAAGTTCACAGATTACTAATAGCAGGTCTGCAATCTCATATTTCAGTTCTTTCAATACTCTTGGATGTATACCATCTGGTCCAGGTGATTTGCTACTATTCAGTTTATCAAATAGTTGTAATACATCTTCCCGGTGTAGCGATATTTCTCTCAGTTCCTCTGCTGTATCACCTTTGAATACCACTTCAGTCTTGGGTAACATCCCTACATCTTCCTCAGTAAAGACCGAAGCAAAGAATTCATTCAGTCTCTCCGCTATAGCCTTATCTCCTCTTACTGTCTCTTTTATTCCTCCATCATATAATGGTCCAATTGACTCTCTCACAGGCCTTTTGCTACGAATGTACTTGAAAAAGTATTTCGTGTTTTTGCTTCCGTAGCAAGTTCCTTCTCAAATTCTCGCTTTGCCTGCCTTATCAATGCTTTGCATTTAACTTGCCAGTGCTTGTACTGTTTCCAGTTTTCATCGTTTGGCTCTTTTTTTTCCATTTCCTGAAAGATGCTTTTTTGGCAGCAACAACCTCTCTGACCTCACCTTTAAACCATGCTGGCAATATTTTGGACTTTCTTCCACTTTTCTTAATGCGTGGAATACAGCTGGTCTGGGCTTCCAGGATAGTATTTTTAAACAACACCCAAGCTTGATGTAAGTCTTTAACCTTTCCAACCGCTCCTTTTAGTTTTTTAACTATATTCCTCATTTTATCATAGTCTCCCTTCCGAAAGTTAAAAGGTAGTACTGTGGATTTCTTTACTATCCCTCCTCCACTAACTAAATCAAACACGATCATGCTATGATCACTATTGCCATGTGGTCCCAACACCCTTATTTCTTGCACCAGATCTGGTGTTCCGCTAAGGACTAAGTCCAGTATGGCTTCCCCTCTGGTCGGTTCATGAACCAGCTGCTCCAAGAAGCAGTCATTTATTTCATCTAGGAACTTTATCTCCCTAGCATGTTCTGCCGTGACAGTGACCCAGTCGATACCGGGGTAATTGAAATCACCCATTATTACTACTCTGCTGTGACTTTTGTTAGCTTCCTTGATTTCTCTGAGCATTTCATCATCCATTTGTTCATTCTGGCCAGGCGGTCGATAGTACACCCCCACAGCCATCGCCTTCCCCTTTTTTACATGGAATTTCAATCCATGGAGATTCTACAGAAAATTTTGTTTCCTGCAAAACTTTAATCCTTTCTGACTCAATGCCCTCTCTAACATAGAGCGCAACCCCTCCACCAATTTGATCAGTTCTATCATTACGATATAGTTTGTATCCAGGTATCAGTGTCCCACTGGTTATCCTCCTTCCACCATGTCTCTGAGATTGCAATCATATCTAATCTCTCATTTAGAGCTATATATTCTAACTCTCCCAACGTTTGCATACAAGCATTTTAGAGACTGTATTTTATTAATTTTAATCTGGCTATTGGTAGAAATGGGTAATTTGGGATCTTTAAGCTCTGTCTGCTCCATACTCGAGGACTACTTTGGGCTACTTTACTCTTTTTTGGAACCTCACTGCTTTTGGTAGTATCCTTCAAGGATGCCTTCTTCCGAACCATACGCTCTTGGGTGACTGTCGGCTTTCCCCTGTTTTCTAGTTTAAAAGATTCTCTATCTCCTTTGTTTTATCAGGCAGATGATGGCGTCCCTTTGAGGGGAGACAGAAATGCCCATGAGGCTTTGGTGTCTATTATAGTTCTGATGAACTCGAGGTGTTGCATGGGTCGCGGGTGCGACTTTTGGTAGTTGGTCAGGAAGCCCAGAGATGACAGGAGGGCGATGGTCCGCCGCATTGACATTGTGGCTTCCCGTAGGGATGGCGCTGAAATCAGCCAGTCGTCCAGGTATGGGAAGACGCATATGCCCTGTTTGCGTAGGTGAGCAGCCGCCACAATGACACATTTGGTGAAAACTCTTGGTGCCGGAGAGAGGCCGAAGGGGAGGACCTTGTACTGGAAGTGTCTCCCCTGGATCTGGAAGCGGAGGAACTTGCGGTGGTCCTTGTGGATGCTGATGTGGGTGTAGGCATCCATTAGGTCCAGGGATGAAAGCCACTCCCCCTTCTGGATGAGGAGGAGGATGGACCCAAGGGAATGCATACGGAACCTTTCCTTGACTATGAATTTGTTAAGTTTGTGCAGGTCAAGTATGGGGTGCGAACCACCCGACTTCTTGGGAACCATAAAGAATCTGGAGTAGAAGCCAGTGTGAATTTCCTCTGGTGGCACAGGCTTGATTGCTTTGGAAGTCAAGAGGGAGGATATTTCTTGAGGTAGACCTGTGGGCGATGTGGGGTCCGCCCTTTCTTGGGGTTTTTTTGTTGGCATGGAGTAGAGTGGAACCTGATGCGGTACCCGCTCCTGATTATTTGTAGTACCCACTTGTCTGTCGTGATGGACTTCCATGCCGGGAGGAAGGTGGTGAGCCGGACCCCCGGGGGGGGGGGAGGTAGGCTGTGCATTGTTTGTCAAAAAGGCTGGCTTTGTTTCGTTGGCCCAGCTTGGGGGGGCCTTTTGTTGTCTCTGGTCGCGCTGGTGGTGCTTATTGCGGTAGGAGGAATGCTGCTGTTGTGACTTGTACCGTGGCTGTTGCCGCTTCCGGTATGTAGTGTATTGCCATTTTGAAGTGTGGTACTGTCTCTGCTAGTAGAAGCTCTTGCGGTTGTTGCGCTCAAGGCCCTCGTCAGCGAGGGTCTGAAGTGTGGTGCATTTGTCCTTTTATAGTGGACAAATGACTCTGTCTCCAAACAGAGAGTCACCAGTACATGGGGCATCAGCTATGCGGTCATGGGTATCTTCTCTGAGACCAGATGCCTGGAGCCAGGCGAGTCTGTGGGCGGAGATAGCAGTCCCAGCTGTCCGTGCGGCCACATAAAAGGAATTGAAGGATGCTCGCACTTGGTGCTTCGTGCATTCCTGTAGGTCTGCTAAAGAGGTATTGGCGGAAGGCTGACTGTCCTGTGGCAGGGCTGAGATGACGTCTTTCAAGTGCTCTAGGAGGACGTCCTGGTAGAGGGCGTGCTGTAGTTGGTGAGCAGAGATTCTTGCACTGAGCATGGCACTTTGGAAAGTCCTCTTGCTAATATCGTTGAGAAGCTTAAGATCACTGCCAGGGGATTGTTGGAATGTGTCCGCGTGGACTTTGAGCTCTTAAGGGCAGACACCACCACGATGGATTGGTGTGAGAGTTGGGTCTTGTCGAATTCTGAAGAGGATTGGACTTGGTATTTTAAGTCCAGTTTGCGCATAGAGGGGGGTCCCGAGCTGGGGCTTTGCCAAAGCTGGAGGAGGTTCTCTTGCAGCAGGGGATGCACTGGAATCATTGCAGGGGCTTTCAGGGTGTCGAGGAATTTCCGCGCTGCTTGGGTTTCTGGACGCTGGTCTGAGGGCTGTCCAGTAGTAGGGAGGTCCATAGCTGATGCCAGTTTGCAGAGAAATCTGGGATAAGTGAGGTCCTCTGGGATGCTGGTGGCGGGATGCAGGAGGGCAGGGGAGCCATCTCTATAGGTGTAGGCTCTGTGGACTCGGCTAATGATCTAGGGACCTTCAGGTCCGATGAAGTAGAGGTAGGTTCTTGATTTTTTTGCCCATTGGTCAAAGAGGCTGGAGAGAAAGTTTGAAATCTGCGTTAAGTCTGCGTGTTGAACTTTGTCCTGTGTCTCAAGCAGCGTGGGGGTCTGGATGGCAGTCTCCCTACCCTTCCTGGGTTCTGAGTCAGAGGAGGGGGGAAAAACACAGGAGGGGCTGCTGGAGGGTGCATAGATGTGTCTGTGGGAGGATCTGTGCTTGTCCCTGCTCCTATGCCTGTAGTACCTCTTGTGAGCATGTTTGCTGCTGGAGCTGCTGCTGCTGCTTCTGTGTCTGATGTCTCTTTGGGGCTGGGCTGCTGCTGAGAGAACTGCCCTTTGAGTGCCTCCTCCTGTGCCTGTGCTGTCTTCCTGAACCTCTGCTACATCGGCGTGGGTGTCTCCGTGCCGACAGAGAGGCTTGCCGGTGCAGGGGGTGTCCTGGGCTGCCTGGTGATGCAGTCCCGTTGCCGTGGCGCTGTCCAATGGTGCCATGGGGGCGGAGTCAGGGGAGGACTTGTTGCCGTGGCGCCAACCAATGGTGCCACGGGGGCGGAGGCAGAGAAGGAAGGCAAGATGGCTGCCTGCATGTCCTGGAGCTCCCACATTGTCTGCAGAGCGGGTTCTGGGGAAGCCGGTGACTGAGAAGAAGCTGCAGGAAGAGTCAGAAGCTCGGAGTGGGAGGCAGGAGCCTCGTGGCTGCGGATGGAGGCCAGGGAGGGCACATCCAGAGCTGCGGAGGAGGTTGGCTGCATCAGAAGAGCATCGGGGGCAGCATGGGCGGCCACGTGGTCAGCAGGAGCTTGCAGCGCTGAAGTTCCTACCTCTTGAAGGAGATCCCGGAGGGCATGTTTTCTGAATTTCCTGGCACGGGGGGACATTCTTGCACAGTGAGTGCAGTCCTCCACCCTGTGTGAGACTCCAAGGCATCTCAAGCAACAGGCATGGGTGTCCATAGAGTTCATCTTTCTGGAGCAGGTAGGACATTTTTTAAAACTGTGTTTTGGCATAATAGAGGTTGATTGGAGTTTCTGTCTTTGCAAAGTTGCTGAAATTGCTGTTTTCGTGAAATTAAATGTTTGATGAAGAGAGTGTAGGAAAATCAGTCTTGTTGGTAAGGCAGAAGAATGAAGAGTGGCTGGCTAGGGGCGGACCTGGGGGGTGGCCTGGGTGGCCCATGCTTAAAAGGGCAAAGCCCTTCTGAGCTATAGAGTAGTAGTTCCGTCTCGGTGCCGTCGGATGACGACACCTATTGTGGCTGACTCATCCTGCTTGTCCTAGGAGAACAGGAATTTCGTACGGTGACTCATCCTTAGTGGACCCCTAGGATGTCCAATTATATCTGCTATAGCAGGGGTCTCACTCTAGTCCTGGAGGGCCGCAAACTAGTCAGGTTTTCAGGGTATCCTTAATGAATATGCATGAGAGATATTTGCATGCACTGCCCCCATTGTATGCAAATATATATCATGCATATTCATTAGGGATGCCCTGAAAACCTGACTGGTTTGCGGCCCTCCAGGACTGGAGTTTGAGACCCCTGTGCTATAGGATCACTTTTTGACCCTCTAACAAAGCTCTTAGATGTTTTTCTAAGGCCATTTATGACAAAAGTGCCATCTTATGTAAGGGGTTCATCTCACATGATACAAATTTTGAATACATTTTTGTGATACCATGGCCGCTTAATATTGATTACTATGGATATTACTTTGCTCTATACCAATATACCACAACAAGCGGCATTAGAGATATTGAAAAATGTGCTGTTAGAGAGGGAGATACCTGTTAAGACCTCTACATGTTTTATATTGCAATTAGCCACACTAGCCATGACAGAGAATTATTTTTGCTTCAGAGGGTTTTTTTTGTTTTGTTTTACAACAGGTCAAGGGGGTTGCCATGGGGTTGTGATAGTGGCCCTTGTGGCCCAGTAGGCCCCCTATAGGGTCATCCATGGCTTCAGATGTAGCCAACCTGATATGACTAATTTTGAAAATAAAATTTTGACTAGACACCCATATAGTTCAAACATCAAGCTGTGGAAGAGATACATTGATGATTTAGTGGTCTGGGAAGGTGAAGACATTCATCTCCAAGAATTCTTTACTTGGCTGAATTCTCTAGACACAAATTTACAGTTTCAGATGACCAATGGTTTGAATCAGGTACCTCACCTAGATATTCTAATCAAAAAGGGCCAAGCAGTGTTTGTCACAGACCTTTATAGGTAACCTACAGATAGGAACCACCTTTTACATTTTGATAGTTTCCACATCCGTTTTTCAAAGTGCAATTTGCTGACAAGTCAGTTTTTGAGGGTCCATAGAGTATGTGCCCAAAATCAAGTTTTTGAAATCTGTGCAAAGTATATGTGCAAGTGATTTAAGGAGTGAGAATACCTTCCAGAATGCATTAGCCTGGCATACAAATGGGGCAAAGAAGTCTGATTGCTCCATGCTTCTGTAGGGCTCTACTCATAGGACCAATAATAGGTACATTTTGTTCTCTTACATTTTCAAATTTATCTAAGGATATAACAGATTCTTAAAAATGAATGGTACATTTTTTTTTTCTCTGGGAATAAGCAGGAAGTCAGTCCTCACATATGGTGACGGTGCTGACGGAGCCTGCGTGGATCCACTCCCCATATTTCAAAGAAAGCTTTTGGGAGTTAGACTGCATATGTGCAGTCACTTTCCTGCCCAAAGGTGCCATCTTACCTCGGTGGTCTCTTTTTCTGTGAAGCCCTACAGACATGCCCTCTGTGCACCCTGGATAAAGTTGATTTTTTTTTCACCGTTTATTGGTATTTTTCTCCTGTTTTCCTATCGGGCTCAGTTCGATCATTTTTCCGCAGCCCGAGTCTTTCGCCTCAGTGTCTTATTTTTCGCTCGGGAACTTGTTCTTTTAACCTGTGGGTTTTTTGCTTGTGGCTTAGCTGGTTGAAATGTCTGATTTTAATCTCATGGAACTCATTTACCCACCATGTCTTCGACCAGCAGATTTAAGCAGTGTGGCAAGTGCAACTATACTGTCCCGCATGGACTGCCACAATACCTGCATTAAATGCCTTGAGGTGCACCATGACGTTTCTTCTGCCCACTCTGTCTTTTGACGTCTAAGACCCAGAAGGAACACGAAAGGCGGCAGGGGGAGCTGTTTGGTAAGTCTGCCTTGGGATCGGCATCGGAAGTGGAATCCCCTACCTTAGTCACTGGCATCGGGTGACTCGACATTGCTTGCCCTGGCTCGATTGGAGTCCTGAGGTCATCGGGTGTCAGATTTATCCTCAGAGGACCTTCCCCATGCATCAGGGGCTTCGTTGAAGCTGTTGGGCCATGAAGCTTGTCTGCCTTCATGGCCCAACAGCGGGCTCTGATGCCAGGTTCCTCCGGGTCATCACTCCAGACGACCTGGGGCGGGTAAAACCTCCAGGACCCGGGTGCGGAGTCCTTGACCCGACACCGTGACTACGTCTGAGAGCATCCTTCAAAGTAGTCCTGGCAGAAGTAGTCATCCACTGAGTCTGAGGATCAAGTCTGGTCCCCCGACATGATCATCATCAGGGATTCCCCTGCCAGGGACCTGACACCAGCCTCAATGTCCTTAAGGCCAGTGCACGCCACTGCGGAGTCATCTGGCATTGAGGCCAGGATGGTGGCCCTGGAACACAACTTTGCTGCATTCATTGAGGCACAGTGTGGCCCGATTTCCAGTCACTCTGGGTCATCGGTGACACTCACAGGCCATCCTTGATGAGGACCTCTTTGGAGGATGCTCCACCCATCCTCAAGAGGTTGGCTTGATCAGTGTCTGCTCTGTCAGAGTCTGACTCAAGGCCCGATGCAGTGTCAGGCATGGCAGTGCTGGAGCTCCCATGCTGGGAGGAGTCAATGCTGAGCTGGTCCGACAACCAGGGGCACTTGCCGATTCCTCTGGCTCAGTCTGTGCAGGAGATGGGCGGAGTCCCCTGATACCACCCTCCAACCCCTTTCTGCCACCCCTTCGGCGACTATTGCCTCTAGCAAATCTAGCCACCTTGGAGTTTGTGCGGGGAATGTTCCAGGCACTTGCCTTTGTGGCGGTGCCTGAGGATGAGCTGTGTACCAAGGACCTTGAGATCCTCCAGTATGAGGTAGCTCTTCAGGAGGTTCTGATGGTACCCATGCCACCCATCCTTGAATGGTTGCTATTCAGGATGTGGAAGATCCCGGTGACAGTGCTGATTGTGAACCATCGACTCAATTTGCAGTATTGAGTCAGCCAGAGCCTCGACTCCAGCAAACACAACTACCACATAATTCCATGGTGTTGAAGTTGGCCATGTGTTGCATTAAAAGCAAAGCGACTCGCTCCTCGGTGCCTCCCCCCCCCCCCCCCAGCAGTGGGATGCACCATAGATGCTTTTGGCAGGAAGTGTTTCCAGGGCTCCTTGCTCAGAGACTGGATCTAGGCATACCAGCTGTACATGAGCATGTACCTGCAGGACCTGGCAAAGGAACTTGCCGGGTTCTCGGCTGGTTTATAAGGTGAGCCTCTTGAGCGCTTCAGGATCCTTGTTTCATTGGTCAAGGAGTGCTCCATGTTTCAAACTTGGGTGGCCTTTGGTGGCTGTGAGTTGGTGGCTCAGGTAGATGTGGTGGACATTAGAGCCCACCGCCTTGCTTAGCAACAGTTCTCCAACTTGGAGCATTAGGTCCAGGACAAGTTGGCTGATGTCCCTTGCTGGGGGGAGAATCTCTTTGTCAAGCCCATGATTACTGAGAAGGTCAACGAGCTAGAGAAAATTCATGACCAGAACCAGACTGTCCAAGAAAGTGCCTGAACCTTCCCACAGGAAGACTTTTTTTTTTTTTTGGGGGGGGGGGGGTCCCTTCCACCCGAAGACCAAGAAGGCTTACGGGAACTTCAAATTTCAGGCCTATCAGGCCAAGGGCCAGGGACATGGCCTTCATAAGCCAAAAGCCCCCAAACCCCCAAACAGCATCCCAGCCATAGCTTGGGCTGAACGTTTGACTCCTTGGGCATAGCCTTGTTCTCCCCTTCCTATTGGCTTTCCCTTCCTCAGTCTCTCTTCTTTCTTAGCTGTCCTGTTAATAACTGGCGCTCCATTCCTTTCACACTGATGTTTTGATTATTGTAAACCGCTCTGATGCCTTGCCTCCTAGGACGGTATATTAAATGAAGATAGCCTCCCTCCCTTCACCAGGAGGTACAAGGCCCAAGGTTCATGGGAGGACGACTGGTGTGCGAAGTGCACCAGTGGCCAAGCATCACCACAGACATCTGGGTGTTGCAAGGGGTCAGGGAGGGCTATCTCCTCCATTTCACCCAGCTACCGCCTCCTTTTCTTCCCAGGGGAATTACCCATGGACCCCTTACACAAGGAGCTTCTCCAAATGGAGCTCAAATTCTTGCTCAAGGATCCAAATGGTGGAGCCCATCCCCCAACCTCTTCAGGGCTGGGGATTCTACTCCCGCTACTTACTTGTCCCCAAGAAGACAGGGAGCTTCCAGCCCATCCTGGATCTGCAGGACCTCAACCACTTCCTGGTCAAGGAAATGTTCAAAATGGTATCTCCTGCAATCTTAATGCCTTACCTCTTGCAAGGAGACTGGCTATGCTCCTTGGATCTCAAAAAATGTGTATACCCATATCCCGATCCATCCAAGGCACCTCTGATTCGTCATTGGTGGATGACATTATCAGTACAAGGTATTCACGAAATGCCTAGCAGTCGTGGTCGCTCGCTTCAGGCTTCTAGGGGTTTTCATCTTCCCCCACCTGGGTGACTGGCTTATATGAATCAGCTCATCGGAGGAGGTGCGCAACACGGTGCAGTGCACCATAGGGCTGCTCCAGCACATGGGCTTTGTGGTGAACTTCCCAAAGTCTCACCTACTGCCCAACCAATGCTTGGAGTTCATTGATGCCCTATTGCATTCCACTCAGGAAAGAGCCTTTCTACCACTGGATCGGGCACAGTGCCTCTCCTCCCTGTTGCTGGCTCTGCAAGGAGGGGGTAGTGGTGACAGCCAGGCAGATGCTCTGCTTCTTGAGGCACATGACATCCACCGTCCACATAACCCTTTTTGCTCTTCTCTGCATGCACAGGCTCAATGGACACTCATTGCCTTGTGGATACAAGCTTTAGGCCACCTGGAGGATCCACATACAAGCCACACTGGCCCTAGTGACATCTCTTGCCTGGTGGCAGGATCCCCTCAACCTCGGAGCTAGCCTGCCTTTCCAGGCTCCCCCAATACAATGCATCCTGACAATGGATGTCTCCAAGTTGGGCTGGGGGGCCCACTGCGATCACCTGCAGTTGCAAGGCCCATGGTTATCAAAGGAGAGCGCCTTGCAGATCCACCTGCTGGAACTCAGAACAGTCATGCCCTGCGGGTCTTCCAGGACCATCTGGAAGGACAGGTGGTTCAGGTCCAGACGGACAACCAGGTGTTGATGTACTACATTAACAAGAAGGGAGGGGGGGGGGTACGGGCTTGTACCACCTCTGCTGGGAGGCGATGCATCTATGGAACCTCGCAACAGGGAAGAACATCTCCCTCAGAGCGGTGTACTTGCCAGGCCAGGACAGCGTACTGGCCGACCATCTGAGCTGGGTCCTTCAGCCCCAGAAGTGGAGGCTGAAACCAGCCATGCCTGGGGGTGGTCTTCCAGCACTGGGGGTCTCCAGAGAGAAACCTCTTTGCCAGCCAGAGAATGTCAGCTGCCTCACTTCTCTCTGAGGCCAGCCCGGAGACAGGAGGCAGCAGACGCCTTCCTCCTCCCCTTGTCCAGGGGCTTTCTGTATGCATCTCTACCTATGCCCCTGGTGCCACAGGCTCTCCTCAACATCCAAGTGGAGGTGGCCTCCATCATCTTCATTGCACCCAGGTGGCCCAGGCAGCTCTGGTTCTTCTGGTTCTACAGCTGTCCCAACGTGACCCATTGCTGCTGGGGAGTGTCCCAGACCTGCTGATACAGGAGGACAGGACGCCGCTGCACCCCAACCTCCAGTTCCTTGCCCTGATGGCCTGGATGCCGAGAGGCTAGCGATAGGGCATCACCACCTTTCCAGTTCCATTGAAGATGTTCTGCTTGCCTTGTGTAAGGACTCCACGTGTTGGGCGCATGCCTTTTAAGTGGTGCAGGTGTTTGCTCTGGTGTGTGGTCGAAGGTCTTAACCCCTTCTCTTGCGTGATGCCGGACATTTTATGATACCTATTGCATCTTTGGGGGCTGGCCTAAAGTCCAACACAGACAGAGTGAACCTTTGTGCCATATCTGCTCATCACCACTTGGTGGAGGGTCAGGCCGTGTGGTGCACCCTCAAGTTGGCCAGTATATGCAAGGCTGCCTCCTTTCCTGGCCCCTGATCTGGTGGCATGGTATTGGGAAAGCTCATGGCTCCACCCTTCGAACCCCTGGCTACCTGCCATATCAAATACTTTACTTGGAAGGTCCTCTTCTGGTGGTGCTCACCTTGGCCAGGCGTGTGAGTGAGCTGCAGGCGCTGGGTGGTACAAGTGCCCTACACCATGTTCCACAGGAACAGGGTCATCCTTCAGACTCTCCTTAAGTTCTTGCAAAAGGTTGTCTCTGCCACGCACCAGAATCAAGAGGTAGTGTTACCTACCTTCTTTCCCAGACCACATTCCTCTAGGACAGAGGCCTCCCTACACATGCTTGTCTGCAAGCATGCATTGTCATAAGAACATAAAATATGCTATACTGGGTCAGACCAAGGTCCATCAAGTCCAGTGTCTTGTTTCCAACAGTGGCCAATCTAGGTCACAAGTACCTAGCAGTTTCCCCAAAAGACACAAGTTCCACAATGCTTCTATTGGGGCAAGTAGTGGATCGTCTGGGTCCGTTTTAATAATGGTTTATGGACCTTTCATCCAGGAACTTGTCCAAACCTTTTTTAAAGCCGGCTACACTTTTACTACATCCTCTGGTAGCAAATTCCAGAGTTTGATTACACGTTGAGTGAAAAAATATTTTCTCTTATTAGTCTTAAATAGGTTACCCTGTAGCTTCATTGCATGCCCCCTAGATTGTTTACGTCATCAAAATATAGAAAGACTATCTGTTTACTCGTTACACGCCATTAATTTATAGAGCTCTATCATATCTCCCCTCAGCCGTCTCTTTCCAAGGTTGAAGAGCCCTTTTACATTCAGAGGATGAAGCCCCATCGCTGCTCAGCACAACTTGACCCCAGTTGACTGAGGGTTGCTGTCTCCAAGTGCACCCTCTCATGATGGGTGACTGACTGACTGTATCTCCTTTGCCTTTCAACAGGCGGGGCTCTCTGGAGCATCATGTGATGGCTCACAATGTGCATGCCATGGCAGCCTCAGTGGCAGGCCTGCACTCTGCCCTTATTAGACATTTACCGGGCTGCCACCTGATCATCTGTGCACACTTTCGCTGCGCACTACTGTATGAACGAGACCTCCCGGAGGGATAGCACCTTCGTCCAGGCTGTACTCTCACCTCTTTGGGGAATAGTGCAACTCCTTCCCTCCAATTCGTGATGTCCAGGCTACTGGAGTGGGGATTGCATCTTCGATGCTGCTACTGCAGTGTCAAGACTTCCAGCCAACCAACACCCCCTGCTGCTCTTCACGGTCTGCTTTTGGGGTGCCCATGCTCTTACAGGTTTTTTTTCGGTAGCCTGTAGCTTGAGTCCATATGTGAGGACTGACATCCTGCATGTTCCCGGAGAAAGCATAGTTACTCACCTGTAACGGGTGGGGACAGCAGGAATCCTCACAACCCTCTCTCCTCCCTGTGCAGTTGTTTTTACTTTTTCTGCTTGATTAAGCTATGTCGTCATACTGAGGTAAGATGGCACCTTTGGGCGGGAAGGTGACTATGCCTGCATGGTGTAACTTCCAGAAGCTTTCTTTGAAAGCTGGGGAGTGGATCTGCATGGGCTCCGTCGGCGTCACCATATGTGAGGACTGATTCCTGCTGTCCCCAGAGAACACCTGTTACAGGTGAGTAACTACACTATCCACCATCTCTTTTTGCACCAATTGACAATAGCACACGAGGAATAGAAATCTTGCTAATATACTTTTGCCATCTGCACTTTCTGTCCCATGGGCCACAACCAAAATATTATGGCATTTCCATTGTGGGCACTGCTCAGTATGTGACCATTCCCTGACCACCAGGGATGCGTTTGTCCACACAGTTTCAAATCAAAAGATCCTCCTTAATGATTTCTTGAACTGTGAATCTCGGCAAGTTATTTATGTAATTGTTTGCCCTTGCAAGATGTATGTGGGGAAAAACTAAACGCTTTGTACAGACTTGCATCATTGAACACAAAAGCTGTTTGAAAAGAAAAGTAGAGGTCCCCTGTTGGTGGCACATTGGAATGAGAAGCAACATACACTATCAGATCTCAAGTTTCTGGTGATTAGGATGGTGAGTCCAAATTGGAGAGGAGGAGACATGGAGAAAATACTGTAAAAATGGAACAGAGAGACATTTTTAATTTGGGTTCTTTGATGTCTCATGGTCTTAGATCAGGACCTTTGTTTTCCTTTAGGTCCTGGCATTTTGTGTAGTTTTATTTATTTTTTTCAGCCTTTTACTTTCCTCCCCCCCTTCCCCATCCCAGCTTTCCTCCCCTCGACCCTCCCACTTTCCCCGTCCCCCTTACCTCCCCTCCTATTCTTCCCCCCCTTCTGCCCCTTCCCCCTTTTTTTAAGTGGTTAATATCTTCAATTTTATTCATCTTTTTAATTTGATTTTAGTTTTTCAGTTTTTAGGTTTTGATTGGTGTGGTTTTTTAAAGGTTTATATCATACGTTTGTGTTTAATTTTGTTTTTATAATTTTATCTGACTCCTTTTTATCAATTCATTGCACTTACCCGTTTAAATGCAATTATTCTTTTATTGGGAACACTTTAAGTTTTTAGCGCACTCAAACGGAACTCATTTATTTCATACTGTTTAGATATTCTGGATCTGTTGCACATCAGTCGATTTTAGTTAATCTAGTAATATTTTTATTTTGTTTTTCTTGGTCTCAGAATTTTAGTTTGGAATAGTATTAAACCAAGTATATAGTATTTATTCTATCATCACTTTTAATTATCGTACAGAAATTCATCAGCTTGGTTCTTGCCATTACTACATTGTTCTTTTTTCAGCTCAATATGTTAATACGAGGTATGCTATGTTAGCTTGGCTCCACCTGGTGGCAGCCCTCTGTAAGCAACAAATGCATTTTTCTGCTTTTAAGTTTATGGCAATTTTTATTGTGTGAGACATTTTATTGTAATATTTAGCTGTCTTACTTTTCATAGCGCTGCTTTTATTTATTTTTGTTTAATCTCTTTATGATTTCTGATTTATGTTGGTTCTGTGCCTCTGATACATTCTACATTGTTCTTATCCACTCATCTTTTTTGGCAGCTTTTTACTGGGGAGCAGTTGTATTTATAATTTTACCTTTGCTCCCATTTATAGCCACACTATATTTTTTTATATATGGTTTTCCTTTCTAACATGTCCATTCTGTGCCTGCTGGCACTCGTGCTGCTTACACATGTATACTACCTTAAATTCCATTATGCAGTTTAACTATCTCTTGTCTCCAGTATACACTAATCTCATATTTTTGTCAGTCATGCAGTAGCATGTATTGCCTTTATTAAATTGTTTCGTTTTGTTTTCTTTTCTGTAATGGCAAGGGCTAAATGTTTTTTATGGTCCCCAATAAGGTGTGTGTGTGTTACAAATGGTTTTGAGATTTGCATACTGTGGGGTACCACTAGCATTCTTAGTTTTATATTTTATGTTTTTGTCTGACTTTTTGAGACTTCCTTAAGTTGTTCATAGTATAAACATTACTTCCTCATGTTCCTCCTTTAATATCAGTTTTTTATCTGGTTACATCTACTGGTTCTGGTGCCAAAAGGACTTTTAAACTGTGATGCTACCTGCTATTGGCGTTTTCATAGTAGCATCAAAAAGAAGCGGAGCCACTCTTTTGTATTCTTAAGGCAAGTCCAGGAGTTTTGTGTTTTTATGAATTTTTTGACAGTTATTTCTGTTAACAGTTTGTATATTAACACATCTGAGTAAGTTAGTGCTGGCTTGGAATGTTTCTCATTTACAGTAGGCTGGTCATAGCACCACCATATAAGTTACATTTAGTATCTACTTTTAACACAGTGGTTGGCTATATGCTTTGTTATTCTTAACAGGATATTGCTTTTATTACAGTTAAGCATTTGACTTTATTATACGGATTTTGTTTTACTCGCACGTCTTTTGCATCATGTCTACTCAGAACAGTATCGTGCTGCGGGGTACTCATAAAAAGTCTGTCTGTTTTTGGAGCTGCTACTTAAATTGACTATCTTAAGAGTAGCTGCCTTTAGAGATTCACCTGAGTGGTGTTTGTGCTATGGAGGTCACCCATGCATGTAAGGCAATTTATTGTTATCTTCCTTCCCTTTGCTCTTGGGTTTAGGATCTCTTTCAATCCAGAGATGCTTAAGTGTTTTGCAGCCTTTACACTTCCTTTACCACACAGTGAGTTTTACAATTGGCTTCCCTCGCCCTCTCTACTATCCATATGTATCACATGCATTTTGATCGAGCCATGTTGCTCCTGTAGTCCTCCATACAGTTTCACCATATTAACGTTTTATGATATGTTCTTGTTTTTAGTATTGCTTTATATACGTGCAAAGTTGTACGTTTGGTCCAGTGAGCACTTTTATTTTATCTTTAATTTTATTATTTATTTTTTTATATTGTTAGGTCTTTCGCACTATATATTTATGATAATCAACATATTTATGTTCTTGTATAGAAATATAATTTTTATATTTTTAACTCTAATGCATGATTGAGTTCTGATGTATGATTGTGTTTGAATATGTTTTTGTTTTATTTTGTCTGAGACTTATCCCCCTGAAGAAGGCAAGTTTGCCGAAACCTCTTGGTGCTTTTTTCAATAAAGGCTATTGAAATCCACCTCATTCCTGTCTGTTGCTGTGTTTTAACTGTGAGTGTGGGTATTCTTCTTGTGGACCCCCAAGCACTGACCCCAGCAAGGGATCCCTCTTCAGTGACTGCTACTGTAGCAGTGGCAGCAGTAGTTTCCCTGCTGTCAGTGGCAGATTCTCTTTTCTCACATGAGCCCTGGATCTGGGACTGTGGCTCAACTCCATTTCCTCCGGTTTCTGCTGTGAACTTATCTGGCATATCAATGCAGAACATTTTGCAAAGCCATTATGTGTGCGTCCATGTATACATTTGTAAAGCATTACTGCCTAGATCAGTCCTCTCACCAGAATGCTGCCTTCCAGATCTTCCTTCTTGACCAGTCCAGACTAGTGGGTTATGTCTCCCTGCCAGCAGATGGGAGATAGTTTTGCTTTCTTTTCTCTATGCCGCGACATCACCACTGGCATAAAACCTAGCACAGCTAGAGGGGGAGCCCTCGGTATTTTCTCTGTCTCAATGGTTGTGTTTTTTCTGTTCCTGAATTCTTCCAAAGAGGCCTAGAGAGACCCACAGGACTGGAGAGAGGCACGTATGGTCCCTTTACACAAAAGCAGAATTAAGGATGCGGTTGAAAACTACAGGCCGTGTAATTTAACCTTGGTGGTTAGTAAATTATTAGAAGCGCTGCTGAATGAGAAAATAGTGACGTTTCTGGAGTCGAATAGATTACCAGATCCGAGGCAGCATGGATTCACCAGAGGCAGATCTTGTCAGACAAATCTGATTGATTTCTTTGATTGGGTGACCAAGCAATTGGACCGAGGGAAAAACCTAGATATGGTGTATTTAGATTTCAGTAAAGCCTTTGACACAGTTTTGCACAGGCGATTTATAAACAAACTGAGCACCCTAGGGATGGCCCTAAAGTTACTGCACGAGTTAGAAATTGGTTGAGTAGGAGGTAACAAAAAGCACAAGTAAATGGAGCTCATTCTGAGGAGAAGGAAGTTACCAGTGCTGTGCCCCAGGGATCTGGCCCTGGTCCAGTTCTTTTTAACAACTTTGATAGTGATATCCCGGAAGGACTGTCTGGTAAAGTTTGCCTCTTTTTCAGATGCTACCAAAATCTGTTATACGGTAGACACCCAAGAAGGTGGTGGTAACACGACGAGAGATTTAGCTAAACTTGAAGAATGGTCTGTAATTTGGCTACTGAGATTTAATGTTAAAAAATGCAAGGTCATGCATTTGGGCTGCAGCCGTCCAAGGGAGCGTTACAATATGGAGGGTAAAGTACTTCTGTCCACAAAAGAAGAGCGAGACCTAGGCGTGATTGTCTGATCTTAAAGTTGCTAAACAGGTGGAAAATAACTTAATTACATTAACCCTTCACTCTGTTAACATACCCCTACTACCCACTTCGAGTGAATAATTAGTGACTTATTTATTTATTTACATTCTCTTATATACCGCACTATTCCAATCACCACAATGTTTTTTTGTCGAAGATTTTGCCTTGAGAGAATTCTCCCTCTTGAAGCGTAACTTCCCTTTTAATCAATATTGCGGCATCTACCCGCTATTAAAATATTGTGAAATAATTGCACCCCCTTAACTGTGCTATATCACAATATGATCTTTATTGCGGAACTAAGGGGACCCCCATAAATAGTGAGGAATCCCACAGACCTATCCAAATTCTGCAGATGTCCACAAACACAGCACTGCGTTTAGAGCCTCCTTCTTTCTTTCCCTGTCTCGACGCTTACAATTCTGCAAAAATCATACTTATCTTGAAGAAGCGCCAATCAGTGGTACCTTCACCCAACGAAACGCTTGGCTTGGAACAAACGTCAAATGGAGACCTTTCCTCCCAGAAAGACGCTTTCCTTCATGCAGTCCAACTTGCTGACCAAACAATGAAAACTCTGGTAGATTTAAATTTTCAACCACTTGCCATCCACCACGTCACAGCAAACTAGCCCAATCCTGTTCGAGGTTCAACCCCTTAAGTTCCAATGACGACACCCGAAAAATCCAAGCCTGTTCCAACCATTGGAGTCGATACTCTCTATCTCCCCCTCTGGGGTTTTCAGGTACATGATCCAAAATTCTCCATTTAAAATCCCCAAAGGTATGATGTAAGTCTATACAATGTTGCACAATGGGGGCCGATGTCACTAACTTACGTATTCTTGATGCATGTTCTTGTAATCTCCGCCGTATCATGCGTGTGGTTCGCCCAATATACACTTTCTCACAAGGGCATAATAAAGCGTAGACTACAAATGAAGTAGAACATGTGGTTTGACCATTTAGATATCTGTTTAATGGCTGTATTGGGTATATTCCATTCTTTTCCCTCAATAGTCTGAGAACACAAATCACATGAAGAGCATGAATAATGTCCCAATGGAGCTGTTGCCGAGGCTGTAAGCGTTTTATTAATTGCACTGCCAATCAAATTGCCAATATTCGGACCTCTTGTAAATGCAATCCTTAAAGGTTTTCAAAAACAAGAATGCAACGTTAAAAGATGCCAAATAGGTAGAAAAGGCAATGGCAAAAATTAGAAGGATGCTTGGGTGCATAGGGAGAGGAATGGCCAGCTGAAGAAAGGAGGTGATAATGTGTAAGTCTTTGGTTCAACCTCATTTGGAGTACTGTGTACAACTCTGGAGACCACACCTTCAAAAGGATATAAACAGTTTGGATTTGATACAGAGGGTGGTTACTAAAATGGTTAGTGGTCTTCGTTATAGAGCATATGAGGACTGACGTAAGGATCTTAATATGTATACTTTAGAGGAAAGGCAGGATAGAGGTGATAGGATTGAGATGATTAAATACCTCCATGGCATAAATGCACAGGAAGAGAGCCTCTTTCAATTGAAAGCAAGCTCTACTGCGAGGGGACATAGGATGAGGGTGAAAGGGGATAGACTCAGGAGTAATATGTGAAAATATTTCTTTACAGAAAGTGGTAGATGCGTGGAATAGTCTCCCAGTGGAGGTGGTAGAGATGAGGACAGTATCTGAATTTAAAAAAGCATGGGACAAACACAGCGGATCTCTAAAGGGAAAAAGGGGACTCTTTTGTGGTTGATATGGAAAGGCAGACTAGTTAGGCCATGTGGTCTTTTTCTGCCGTCATGTTTCTATGTTTAAGACTAATCGGAGACAGCGTAGTTACTCACCTGTAAAGTGTGTTCTTCAGGGACAGCAGGAATCAGTCCTCACATATGGGTGATGGCGGCGCCGATTGAACCTACGCAGAAGCATTTCCCTAGCTTTCAAAGAAAGCCTTTGAGACATGCTACCACACATGTGTGGCACCCTGCCCACCCAAGGGCACCATCTTGCTCAGATGACAGTTTTTTTTTTTACTGCTGTCCTAGTTAACATAAGGTAGGAAGGCAACTCTCATGGGGGGAAGGAGAGAGGTTTGTGAGGACCGATTCCTGCTGTTCCCGGTGAACACCTGTTACAGGTGAGTAACTATGCTTTCTTCAGGAACAAGCAGGAAGTCAGTCCTCACATATGGGACTCCCTAGCTCCAGCTGCCGAGGACAGAACCAGGACAGCACCATTGGCAACCAATCGGGTAGCTGTGAGTTGCAAAAGGTGAGTCCCCACTGAGAGACTCTGCAAGACCCGTGTGTCCAGTGACACTATCACTCTGATAGTCTGAACACAGAAGGGTTGGAAGACAGGAGTTGCCTACACCCCACGTATATTAGAGTATTGCCTGACCAAAGGCACTGACCCTGTGGGACCCGCTCTCTGGGCAGTAGTGAGCTGCGAATGTATGAATTGAAGACTATGTGGCAGCCTTGCAAATCTCCATCACCGGCACTGAGCAGAAATTAGCCACTGATGTGACCATCACCCTCACGTGGCGCGCTGTGATCCAGTGCTCAAGGGAGAGGCCAGCTCGCTCATAAGCGAGTGCAATGCAGTCTGCCACCCAAGTGACAGCATTTGCTTAGGCACAGGGAGCACCAGCCTATTGGGCTCGTACGACACGAAAAGCTGAGGAGCTTTCTGAATGGCCCAAGTCTGCTGCAAGTGGAAGAGGGCCTGCTTGCAATATAGTGTATGAAGTATTAGTTCCTCCCTGCTGTCATGAGGATGCAGAAAGAAAGGTGGGGAGGACCACCTCTTGGTAGAGGTGGAAAGGAGATACCCCAAATTGCTCCCGTAGGTGGTATGTGAGGAGCCACCCTGTTCTTATAGAACCCCGTGTATGGTGGATCCGCCACCAAGGCCTGGAGTTCTCGATGACACCATCCAAGCAGCCATGCATTTATCTCCAGGATGCGAGGTTCTCTGCCTTGGCCTTTACCCTCAACAGGGAGAATTGAAGAGCACATCACCTGCGCCGCTATCTGCGTCACCCTCTGTCCCAGAGCCATGAAGTCACTTTTGATATGCTCAGAGGGATACCTGGCAATATCGTTTGTGCTGACATGGATGAGCAGCATTGGGTAATAATCAGTGGGCTTGATGAGTCTTGGCAAACTCTCTGTAACATCTCAGATTTTGGCACTTGGCAGACAACATACCTCTGGTCATCACGTCTGGTCAGCAGATGGATGCCTCAGTACCCCTCAGAATTGATTCCCAACCACCACTACCCTTTGCTTCCTTGTGGTCACAGATTCTGCAACTTTGGGGTGCTTGAGCTCTGGTTCTTCCCTGTCTAGGGCTGCTTCCACCACATTCACTTCCAGGGCTGCATAATGGTTCTTCATTTCAATGGTTGGAGGAGTTAGATTGGTGATTCTGTAGGCCCTGGTGACTCATGTCCAACCTTCGTCATTCTGTAGGCTCCCTTCTTCTCCTCTGCTGGAGAGCTTGGATGTTTCAAGAAGCATCTCATCAATGTACTTCTCACTGTCTTGAATTCTTCTCAGCCTCGCCACCTCTTCTCTGAGCTCCTCCACTTGTTTCCTGAGAGCTTCAGTATGCAGGCATCCTGCACATGGAATTGGTCCTTCAACTGGCTTTGGGATGTTTATGTTTTATGTTTTATTGCATTTGATAAAAACCGCCTTTCATATACAGTCAAGGCGGTGCACAATTAAAATAATTCGTAAAAGGAGGCCAATGGCCAATTAAAAAGAAAGGAAATGTACAATTCTTCAAAAGGACAGAGATAGTAAAAGTAAGACGAGACATAGGGAGAGGATAATAGGGGGAGGGGAGAGGAGGAAGGAGGTTACACGAAAGGGGAAGGAACATCAAACGCTAGGGAAAACAGGTGGGTCTTCAGATTCTTTTTGAATATGTTGAAGTGTGGTTCCAAACGGAGGGGAGGGGGGAGGGCATTCCAAGCAGCGGGTCCAGCAAAAAAGAAGGCAGAGGAGCGTGTGGATTGCAGGTGAGCACGGGAAGGGGAAGGCAAGGTAAGGCGGTTAAGATGAAAGGATCGAGGGGTGTGCCTGGGGGAGTGAAAGTAAATGAGATCCGTAAGATACTGTGGAGTGCTAGTGTGAAATGCTTTATGTACCAGGATGAGAAGTTTAAAGATGGCACGAAAGGGGACAGGCATCCAGTGGAGACGAAAAAGAAGGGGAGTGATATGGTCCCGAAGTGATGAGTGGGTGAGGAGGCGTGCCGCAGTGTTTTGAATACGTTGAAGACGAGAGAGTTGGTATTTAGGAAGACCGATAAATAGGGAGTTAGAAAAATCCACACGAGACATAACCAGAGATAGAACCAGAGTAGTGAGGGCAGAGGGGGAGAGGAAGGGACGAATAGAGCGAATTTGACGAAGGGAGAAGAAAGAGGTTTTAGTGATGTGAGAAATATGCGAACGAAAAGATAGATCAGAGTCGAAATATACACCCAGATAGCGGAATGTGGAGACGAGAGGGACGGGAGCACCAGAAAAGGAAGGAGCCATTGTGGGAGGAGGGCTGTTGTGAGAGAACCAGATAGCGAGAGTTTTAGTAAGATTTAGGTGGAGACAGTTAAGAGTTAACCATTGTGACACAGCTGAGAGACAGGAGTCGAGAGTGGTGAGATCGGGACAGGTGGGCGAGGTGTGATGTAACAGGAGAATATCGTCGGCGTAAAGAAAAGCAGACAGACCAAACTGTTGGATCAGGGAGGCAAGAGGGGCGAGGAAAAGGTTGAAAAGAAGTGGGGCAAGGACAGATCCCTGAGGGACCCCACAAGAAAGGTGATGTGATTCAGAGGGGGGATGGAAGCTGAAGATGAGAGGACTGCACAAGATCTAGAAGAGAGGAAAGAGTGAAACCAGTGGTGAACAGTGCTACAAAGGCCCGCATCCCGCAAACGTTGAAGAAGAAGAGAGTGGTCAACCAGATCAAAAGCTGCAGAAAGATCAAGAGCAACCGCCACCGATATATCACCACGGTCGTGTGCAGTGTGTAGAGCATTAGTGAAAGCCAAAAGAACAGTTTCGACGCTGTGACCTTGACGAAAACCAGACTGACGGGGGTGAAGGAAATTAATAGAATCAAGGTGATGGGAGAGTTGAGCAAAAACGAATTTCTCAAGCAGTTTAGATAGGAAAGGAAGATTAGAGACAGGACGGAAGTGGGCAGGGACCAAGGGATCAAGTGATGGATTTTTTAGAATAGGACGTATGAGAGCGTGCTTCCAAGAATTCGGGAAAATCCCAGTGGACAGGCTAGAATTAAATATTACTAGAATGTAAGGAAGGAGACCCAGGGAGGGTGTGAGAAGCCAAGACGAGGGGATGGGGTCTAGAGCACAGAAAGTTTTTTTTGAAGAAGAGATAAGATGATGGAGCTCAGGAGTGGAAATAGGTTCAAAGGAAGCCCAAGAGTGAGAAAGTTGTGAGATGGGTGGGGGGGAAGGAACAGGAGGAGGGGAGGTGAGAGGGTCAGGACAGGACGGTAAAGATGCTCTCAGAGATTTGACCTTATTAGTAAAAAAAGAGGCTAGTTGCGAAGGGGGGGGGGCTGGGGAAGATGAAGGGATTGATGTGGAAGTGTGTAGGGATATGAGAGATTGAAAAGTAGAATACAAGTGCCGAGTCTGGTTTGGAGCAGTGGTGATAGCATTAGAGAAAAAGGAGCGCTTAGCAGAATGGACCTGTGACCGATAATAAGAGTGGTGAGAGTTGAAGACTGCTAGAGAAGTGGGAGAGGGGGCCTTACGCCACAGCCGCTCCGCTCTTCGGAGTTGGGAACGGAGCAGCCGTAGACCACTATGGTACCAAGGGTGTGATGGACGGCGACGGGTGGGACGGGGACGCAGAGGGGCAATCTGATCAAGGGTGGAAGAGAGAGTGGAAGACCAAAGGGCAGCCTGGGAGTTGGGTGATAAGAGGGGAAGTCTGAAGGAAAAATCTCAGCTGCTGGAGGAAATTGTGTAAGGGTGAGGGAGGTAAGGGGCCGAGTGTGATGGATGGAGGGAGAAGAGGATTGCGGAGGGGAGGAAGCGAGAGGAAGAGCTCCGGACCAAGAGCAGGAAAAGGTGAGGCAAACATGGTCCGACCATGGAAGACAAGTGGAGCTAATACTAGAAAGTGTGAGGGAGGAAGAGGATGATGTTAAAAGAAGGTCGAGAGTATGACCTGCCTGGTGGGTGGGAATGGAGACATGTTGAACAAGGGATAGGTCGTTAAGAAGGGAAAGAAAAGAGTGTTCACGGGGGGAGGAAGGAGAGTCTACATGGATATTAAAATCCCCTGCTATGAGAATGTGGGGGAAAGCTAAGGAGATGTCAGTGAGGGTTAGAAGTAGAGCGTCCCAAAGCTCAGAGCGAAGGGCAGGTGGGGAATACATAAGAAGCACATGGACAGGCGGTGAGGTATGGAGAAGGAGGAGAAGAGACTCGGGGTAATGCAACAGAGGGGAGGAGATTTGTGTGAAAGAAATGGTGGGGTGAAGTAAGGCAGCTACACCCCCACCCGATCGTCCACTACGGGGAAGAGACACTGCAGAGTATCCAGGAGGAAGACATCGAGCGAGTAGAGCATCCTCTCCGTCCCTGAGCCAAGTCTCAGTGAGGAGGGTAAGTTTAAGAGAAGAGCAGATAACGAGATCCTGGACAAGGAGGGACTTGTTACGCAGGGAGCGACAGTTTAGAAGACCGATAGAAAGAGGGGAAGATGAAAGATTACCCGGGTCAGGAGAAAAAGAGGGTGCCGAGGGAGAGGAAGGAATAAGGCGAAGATTGGAGATGCAGCGAGTACGAGTACTAAACAATCTGCCCGGCCGTCTGCCCCAGGCCACAGGAATAGCGGCCATAGGATCTGGGATGGGTGGTGCCAGATGATTAGAGTGAGGGGACCACGCACCTGTTAGAGACGGAGCAGGAGCGACACTAGAAGGTGAGCAAACTGGATCTGGAGGTTCGTCGTTCGGAGGAAACTGGAGGGCGAGAAGGAGAAGAAACACCAAGTGGAAGCGAGAACGAACAGCGACGCGGTCACCGCGGCCGGAGCGGCCCCAAGGAGCGCCCCTAAGGAGCACGACGTGCTCCTTAGGTGCGCTCCTTCGGTGCGCGCCCCCGTCGCGCGCCGCGGCGACGAGCGCCGCAGGCGCTGGGGCTTTATGCTGGAGGTGCAGCGTACCTCGTTGAGCGCGACCGCGTGAACGCGGCCGCGGCACTTCCGGGATGGGCGGAACCAACTGGCAGGCAGATGACTGTGAGCCTGCGTACAGAGGGGAGGACTCGTTGAGCGCGACTGCGTGAACGCGGCCGCGGCACTTCCGGGATGGGCGGAACCAACTGGCAGGCAGATGACTGTGAGCCTGCGTACAGAGGGGAGGACTCGTTGAGCGCGACCGCGTGAACGCGGCCGCGGCACTTCCGGGATGGGCGGAACCAACTGGCAGGCAGATGACTGTGAGCCTGCGTACAGAGGGGAGGACTCGTTGAGCGGGGCAACAGCTTTAGCCATACGATTTTTCCCAGCCTTTGTTTAGTTGATGGAGCTTTAGGTACCTGTTGAAGCAAAAGAGAGAGATACCTACCAAAGTAACAGCCTGTTTCCCAGCTATCCTTTCAGAAAAAAAGCAGTTAATCTCGGTTAAGTGTGTTCTAAATGTGCTAATCAGGTTCACTAACTCCCGATGAGGTATGAGTAGCTTCAAAGAGCTGAGAGTTACTAAAACTGAGTTTTAAACCTACACTGCTAAAGAAAATAGTTCCCCTTTTGAACTAAAGCACCAAAAAGAATGTACCAAAACCCTTTTAAGAGCACTCAGGCAGACTGCTAGTAATTAAAAGCCACACTCTCTTACCTTGGCTTGAAATGCAGAGCCCCTGTTAGGAATGCCATGTAAAAGACCCTGCTCGTCAGAGCTTACAATCTAGTCAAGACAGACAACACAACAGCTGAGGACAAGGATACATCTAGTGGAATAGTAAGAGAAAACATAGGAGACTAAGTGGATCAGGATCCAAAAACAGCCTCAACATCCCCCCTAAAAATAAAGGGGGAAAGAAAAGGGGAACATATTAAGATTCCTTGGGTCCTTTGGTCTTCTCCTGACATTTCTTATATATATGAACTAGTTTGACAGGAGGCATTTGAGGAAAGAGGAAATTGGGACTTGCCCACGCAGGCTTTCTTTAGTGGAGGAGGGCCCCAGGCACACTGGCTCTGTCTGTGACATCAGCATGGAGTGTGGCTGCATTTTCCTGCTCTCTATGGAGAACCTCCTGTTATCAACTCCCATTTACGCCTTCAAGAAGATAGGCTTTTAATTACATGTGTAAGGGCATCTAAAGCACAGGCTAATGTTTTCTCCTGTATAGTCTCAATGTTGTGGAATAAAGTCCCCTTTTCCCTGCAGCTAGAAAATAAGCTAGCTAATTTAGACAATCTAAAATTCATCTATTTCCGGTGTCAAAAAATATGTTCATAATTTAAAAACTCCACAGTAATGGCAATATTCTGGCAGTATTGCAGTCTCTACTATCGCTGTTTTTATTTATTTTCCATGTCATTGTTTGCTCTGTTTTATTTTGGTTTTTATTTGCTTAATATTTTGCTGCCTTTGTATTTTATGATTTTTAATACCACTGCTTGGAGCTTTTCGTAAAAACACTTAAAAAAAAATCTAGCAATTGAGTTGGTGGTCAATTGCTATACAAAGCAGCTGTGCAAGGAAAGGTTTGTTGCTTTGCTAGGCAACATAATTTAAATGCAGAAGTGACTGGAAAGGGTTGCACCATGGCGGGGGAGGGGACTATTTAGCCCAAATACAAATAGTAATGAGTTACACATTCTGCTACAACCTGAAACAGGGAATGCTTGCCTCCAGAATTACTATTCAAGAAATATATTTAAATTAAATTGTTTTTTTAAATTTGTTAACCTTTATTTAACAAGTTTAACAAGTTTTACTACTGTGTATTTGAGTGGACTAATGCAGCAACCACACTGCTTTATCCAGCTAGTCGTTAAGTATTGGGGGTGATTTTTATGAACCATTTTTGCACCTAAAACATGATTTGGGCTGCTATTTTATAGACTCACCCAGGTACCTGTGTGTCTTTTTATAATCTAGACTTTAAATAGGCGCCTTCTCCATCCCCCAACCTAGCTGCCCTCTTATAAAATTGCCACATCTGTGTTCTCGACTAGGGTCTTTTCTGATCTGATTTATGACACTTTTTGGGCCACAGCACAAGTCGTCATGATTTATTTATTTAACAGGTTTTATATACTGATTTTTCATTTCAATCAAAGTGGTTTACATTGAAACTTAAACTTGGTAATGTACATTAAGCAGGGGCATTGATAACTTGGATTTTTTCTGAGGCAATGGAGGGTTAAGTGACTTGCCCAAGGCCACAAGGATTTAGAAAGCAGTCACTGGCTGCACTGTTGCTTTATTCATCTTATTTTTTGTTTTTTAAGGTTTTGGACGGATGCTCTTGATTGATATAATCCGGCTGCTGTCACCCAGTCACATTGTTCAGCTTTCTGTTAAAAACATTGAAGACCTGGCACCACTCACTCCAGAATATGTTCAGACTGCCACTGGTTTGCATACCAAAGGCAAATTGCAGGTGAAGCGCAAGAACCTGGGGCTGATGGGAGCAGAGGATCTGGAGCAGCAGGAGGAAGAAAAAGATGATCTTTACTTTCAGATATTTACAGGGCATAAGCTGCTGTGTGTTCAGTCTGACTTCCATGGCGTAGGGGATCCTGGGAGTATGTAAGTTTTAAGGCTCCAGCAAGAGGCTGTCATTAATTCTTTTGGTGATTTTCTTTCTGTACATGGACTTATAACTAATGGACTTATATTACATAGACATTTATGCTTTGGCGAGTAGGATAAAAGATAGCAATCTGCTGAAAATAT
The DNA here is from genome assembly GCA_033557465.1 of Ichthyophis bannanicus. Taxonomy (NCBI): domain Eukaryota; kingdom Metazoa; phylum Chordata; class Amphibia; order Gymnophiona; family Ichthyophiidae; genus Ichthyophis; species Ichthyophis bannanicus. The sequence goes on from CM066042.1 coordinate 79,245,571, forward strand.
GGTGGTAGATTGCAGAAAGAATAGTCTGCCCATTTAGCCCATCTATCTATATCCTTGGACATGAATATCTTTGCTCAATTGCCAGTCTTAGTTTGTGATTGTCTCCAGGATATTTTGTCTTTATTCAGGATAATTTGTCATCTTAATGTGTACTGTACCCTCTTGGGCAAATTTAGTATACAAAATCCCCCTCCCCCTTTATAGTTAGTTTTAGAATTACTAAAAGACACTAGCATGTTCCCATGCTCTAACACACATTAACACACATTATTAACCACAGATCCCATTTTATTCAGTGGGACTTACTAATGGTGCTTGTGCTTTCGTAAATGTAGCACTTACTCTGCAGCCTACTCATCTCTTTCCATACAGAGCCACAAGAGTTTCTAATAATTGTAATAACTATTAATACTAGCATAACTATTGCCTCAACATTCAGCCTCCAAGTTCCTCTGGCTAGTCTGCCTAACAGATCTGATAATGTGAGTATGTTTTCACCAGGACTTTTAGTTGTTCTAGTACTTGCAGCCTGCTAGACGGACTTGGTTGAATTTCCACTAGGACTTATGGCATTTTATCTTACCCGATTTACCTTTCATTCTGGCAGTCCTAATGTGTTTCAAATGCTGGGGCAGTTTCTCCAAATGGGTTAGTTTTGTGCATCACACACAAACAACCGCTCAAAGGGTATAGGATAACCACATAAAACAAAACTACCCTTTAACACCTCCTATCTCATCCTTTTCTTTAATGCACTATACCTAAACGCTGCAAACCAATTAAATAAAATTAATATAAGGTCAAAAAGGCCTCAGTTATCGCTCATACCAATCATCGGTGAACAGTGTTACCATAGGACAGAGCTGAAGAACTTCCACATCATAGGCCTTACCCTACCCACCTACACCTTTAACAACAAGCTATAAAATGTTATCCTGAAAAAGTACTTTTAAAGGATTCACACAATCGTTCTTTATGAATCTATTCAATAACTAAGGTATATCATTTACTTGGAATCAAGACTAAATCAGAGGAAAAAACACCTCTTTCATATAAAGAAATGTAATGATGTCTCTAACAGAGACCAGCAAACATCTGGAAAATTAAAGAGAAAAGAAACGGTATGAATGACCAGTTTCAATCTCTTAATCCTATAGCAATACTCCACTTATCTGAACAATCAGCTCCCGATGTAATTTCTTCAACAATACACCAAATGCTTCATGGTTCGCCGCCTCTGGCAAACAGAACCGCTGGTCAGACAACACCATGAGCAAACTGGGCAGCAAAAGCGTTCCAGATCCGACAAAAGCTTCTGTTTCACCCTACCGGGCTTCCTCAGGGATCCAACGTCATGCCCAAGTAACAGTTACACCATTAAAAGAGAGCGACGCTTGTGTCGCTCTCTTTTAATGGTGTAACTGTTAGTTGGGCATGACGTTGGATCCCTGAGGAAGCCCGGTAGGGTGAAACAGAAGCTTTTGTCGGATCTGGAACGCTTTTGCTGCCCAGTTTGCTCATGGTGTTGTCTGACCAGCGGTTCTGTTTGCCAGAGGCGGCGAACCATGAAGCATTTGGTGTATTGTTGAAGAAATTACATCGGGAGCTGATTGTTCAGATAAGTGGAGTATTGCTATAGGATTAAGAGATTGAAACTGGTCATTCATAACGTTGCTTTTCTCTTTAATTTTCCAGATGTTTGCTGATCTCTGTTAGAGACATTACATTTCTTTATATGAAAGAGGTGTTTTTTCCTCTGATTTAGTCTTGATTCCAAGTAAATGATATACCTTAGTTATTGAATAGATTCATAAAGAACGATTGTGTGAATCCTTTAAAAGTACTTTTTCAGGATAAAATTTTATAGCTTGTTAATTAAAGGTGTAGGTGGGTAGGGTAAGGCCTATGATGTGGAAGTTCTTCAGCTCTGTCCTATGGTGACACTGTTCACCGATGATTGGTATGAGCGATAACTGAGGCCTTTTTGACCTTATATTAATTTTATTTAATTGGTTTGCAGCGTTTAGGTATAGTGCATTAAAGAAAAGGATGAGATAGGAGGTGTTAAAGGGTAGTTTAGTTTTGTGCATACCATAACAGACATAGTAACATAGCATATGGCGGCAGATATTCATAAACTTCACTTCTAAGCCCCAGGGTATGTGGAATATGATATCGGTCTCTCAAATTTACTGCTAATGCTCGGTGTATTACTTGCTTCGTGCCAAAGAGAGCCTCCTGCTGGAGTTTGTAAGATGTAACATATATGGGTACGGTAGTTTGTCAGGATATGCTTGAAACTTCTTCTTTATCAAGCCTGTGGCTCCCAATATGATGGGAAATACTTCTGTATTGTTCTGCCACATTTTCTTGGTCCTTGAGGATCTTCTGCCTCTCCATACCCTAAGCAAAACTTATCAAATGCCGTTTAATGACTCACCCTGCAACATGAGGGCTTGCTATTATCACTTGATCATAAACTGATTAATGCTTTGCTCTCGGCACTAAGTCTCAGAGAAACCAGATTGCACTTTAACCAAGGGCTGATAGCCTGTTAAGTGTGCTTATTTCACATCAATGACCCGTTGCCATGTTGAGCTTATTTTTTAGTTTAAAATTTTTTAAATTTTCTTTTTTAATAACTGATGACTTTCTTCTCATCGAGCAATATGCTGCACTTTGACTTTTTCAAAGCAAAGCATTAATCAGTTTATGATCAAGTGATAATAGCAAGCCCTCATGTTGCAGGGTGAGTCATTAAACGGCATTTGATAAGTTTTGCCTTGAGTCAACCGTTTAAAGAGACATAGACTACACACTAATTGTATCTCCATACCCTAAGGCAGGGGTGTCCAAACCTGTCCTGGAGGGCCGGAATCCTGGCAGGTTTTTGGGATAGCCCTAATGAATATGCATGAGATATATATGCATTAGAGAGATCCTGCCAACCTGACTGGTTTGTGGCCCTCCAGGGCTGGATTTGGAGACCCCTGCCTTACACCTCTGTCATTTAAGATTGTGAGTGGGCAAGGTGCAGATGTCCTAGACATCAAAAAGGTTAGATAGAATTTGTCACAGTCCTCCTCACTTCTCACCACCACCTAAAAAGTGTCTATTAGCCACCTTTTTGGTGGTGGTGAGAATCGAGGAGGCATGTGACACATTCTATCTACCCTTTCGATGTCTAGGACATCTGTACCTTGCCCACTCACGATCTTAAATGACAGAGGTGTAAGGCAGGGGTCTCCAAATCCAGCCCTGGAGGGCCACAAACCAGTCAGGTTGGCAGGATCTCTCTAATGCATATATATCTCATGCATATTCATTAGGGCTATCCCAAAAACCTGCCAGGATTCCGGCCCTCCAGGACAGGTTTGGACACCCCTGCCCTAAGGGAATAATTCAGTAATTCAGCATATGCTGCTAGGCTATGCTTCTGCTGTCTGTCATCAGTATGCTTTACTGTAGCCGTCTGGTTAAAATTAACACTGATAGGGACCATCAGTAGGAGGATCTTCATATATGTCAATGTACAGATAGCTTTCCACCTCTGTCTCGTTCGTTCTTTTTTTTTTTTGTATCTGTATTTCCTTATTGTGTTCCTCTTGTTCTCCAGGAACAAGCAGGAAGTCAGTACTCACTTATGGGTGACGTTGGCATCGACGGAGCCCGCGTGGAGCAATTCCCCAGCATTCAAAGAAAGCCTTTGGGATTGCTACCACTCATGCGTGGTCCTCTTCTCGCCCAAGGGTGCCATCTTGCTCAGTCTCCCTTTTTCCACAGAGCCCTTCCTCGTCCCTCGTAAAAAGTTTTTTGTTTCCTCGCCTTAACAGGCTCTCATTTCTTTATTCCGGTTACACAGGTCCTCACCTTGCTCTCTTTTGGAGCTTATGGGGATACCTTTTCTAATTTTTTTCTTTTCGGGCTTCGCCCCCTTTTTTCTTCCCAACTACTGGCCACATGGATCTTCGACCTCGCAGGAGCCGTTTTTGACCCCATGGCCACCAGGTTTAAAAAATGCGATAGATGCTCTAGGAACATGTCGCTTACGGACACTCATGACTGTTGTCTGAGGTGTCTGGGAGCTGACCATGACCCAGAGCTCTAAGAAAATGTCCTCTAAGGCCCTGCTCAGCCATTGACTAGATTGTGAGCTCTGAGCAGGGACTGTTTCTTCTTCATGTATGTACAGCGCTTCGTACGTTTTTGAAGTGTTATATAAATGTTAAATAGATAAGCAGAAGTCCAAAGACATTTTTCGAAAGGCTGCCTTGGAGTCTCCGGTGGCACTCTCGGTTGTCTCCCCTTCGGTGGGTTCTCCCCCTGTGGCACTGCGTTTCAGGCGGCATTCTGACCAGGGATTCCCCGAGGTGGAATGACGCAAAAAGAAGACGGCCTCGAAGTCTCTGTCTGGGGCTCCCGAAAAGCATTCCCAGTTGCTTAGCCCCCTTTGGCGTTCTGAGAGTTGGACAAAGAGCGGCTCCGCATGGTACCTCGCAGAGAAATGGAGGCCTCCGGTGAAGACGTCCAGTCTCCTGAGGGCCGTCCTGGTGAGGACCCCCCTCTCCTCGATGCCCAATCCAGTGACCCCCGGTATTGGCATCCCAGAGCCCCATGCCCACGTGGGAGTCCTGTATGCTGACGCTGGAATGCAGCGTTTTTGCGTTCATTGCTTCCCAGCAGGCGCTCATGGCCAGCTTCGCTGACTTGAGCCTGGAGATCGCGTGTCCCTCCGTGGGACACCCAAATCCATCCAGGAAATCCCTGAGAGCCACAGTCCTCATGAGGGTCCTCGACTTCGGTCTCGCTCGCTCTCACTCACGTTCCTCAGGGGTGAGATCATCCAGGGCCTCTGGCTCCAGGCTGCCGGCCATCGGACAGGGCGATCCGCCCAGCTCAGATCCCTCGTCCGACTTCTCGGACTGGGAATCCGATGGGGACACATCCCTGGAAACCCGTACTCACCGGGATCTTCTGTCGGACCCCTCGCCGCCTGGTCTCCAGTGGCGTTCACTGCCCAAGGACACCTCCTTTTTGGTGTTTATTCAGGACATGGCTCGGGCCTCAACCTGGTCACCCAGGCTGAGGAGGACTCTCATGCTGAAGAACTCAATGTTTCATCAGTACGAGGCCCCGCCCAGGGAATCCCTCACCGTGCCGGGGCTGCTGATCCTCTCTCGGCTATTGCTCTGCATGTGGGAGGCCCCGGCCTTGGTCCCCATTGTGAGCAAGCACCTTGACACAATGTTCAAGGTGCAGCAAGGGCCAGGCTTCCGAAAGACTCAACCTCCACACGCCTCGATGGTGGTATCAGCCATGAGGAAGCAAAAAAGCCCGAAGTCCCACTAATCGGTCCCGCCGGGCCGAGAATCGAGAGCCCTTGATGCCCTGGGCCGCAAGGCCTATCAAGGTTCCATGCTCTCTTGTCGCATCCAGGCATATCAATTATATATTGGTATGTTCCTCCATGACTTGGCAAAAGAACTTGGAAGTTTCTCCGTGGGCCTCGAGGGTGAGCCCCTCGACCAGTTCCGCACCCTGTTGAAATAAGTGGCTGATTGCTCCAAGTATATCTCTCAAGCCTCCTGTGATGGCTTCGAGACATTGGCTCGGGTGGCGGCCGCAAGCATTGGAGCCAAGCTTGGCAATGGGCTCTGATCTTTGGATTTGGAGCAGTGGGTGCAGGAGAAGCTCCTGGATGTGCCTGCCTCGGCGAACAACTTTTTGGTAAGCTGATGGAGGAGAAGGCTGCGGAGATCAAGATGGAGTACGTCACTAGGACCCGTCTCTCCCGCAAGACCTCCACGCTGCCTCGGAAGAAGCAGCCTACCAAGAAGCCCTTCTTCCCCAGGAAAGGCCTCCAGTACCGTGGCTACCCGCCGTCCCTGCTACCTCAACACCGACCACTCCCATGCAGGGGAAGCCCGGCCAGGGTCACCGTAAACCAAAGGGCCCGAAGGCCCAGACGCCAGCTCCCCCACAACACCCTAAGGGGTTTTGACACAAACGACATAGTCCCTCGCCCTCCGGCGTTACAGCAGCCAGTGGGGGGGACGCCTGTCCTGCTTCACCCCGTCGTGGTCACTTAGCCCTCCTGGATGACCTGGAGGACACAGGTGTCTGGGGTGATATCGCCTCCACTTCGACAGGCTTCCACCCCCTTTCTCCCCAGCGGAGCCTCCTCAACTCCCCGCACACCAGCTTTTGCTGCAGTAGGAATTACACTTCCTCCTTGCTCAACGGGCAGTCGAAGGTCCCTCCCCACCTTCAAGGTTGGGGCTTTTATTCCCAGTACTTTGTCGTTCTGAAAAAGACAGGTGGTCTGCGGCCCATCCTCGACCTCCTGTAGGGGTCCAGCCCTCTTAGATCCAATCAGAATTACAAATACCCCGGGACCTCAGAACAGAGACACTCATGTGTAATACAAATCTTTATTTGTACCCAAAGAAGCAAACAAGTCTGCAGTAATACAAGAGTATCTGAACAAAGTTCTGGTAATCTGACAGCGTTCCTTCCCCTTAGGTGCAGAGTGAAGGAAGGCTGCCCCTGCTGTAGTGTGTCGCCATCCTATATCCCTCCCGGTCGCAATGGCTCCACCTGCTTCTTTTGCATATGCATTATCCATGACCCACCCATATTCTCCTGCTATAGATCTTGCTATGCCTTAGGTTTCGGTTCTTGCTATAAGCTTAGGTTTCATTTCTGCTGCATTCTATTGCGAGCTGCACCCTGCTATTTCCTGCCTGCTACCTCCAGCACCATCTGCAATCTTCAGGGCTGCAGAGTACTCGTATCACCAGCTAATTCATGTCTAACTTATTTCAGAAGTCCATTTTCTGCACATTCCTGCACAGGATATGGTTCCCTCCTGCCTTGTTGTGCTGGATTCCGTGTACTCTGCTTCTTTTCCATTCAGCCCACACATTTATCTTCTGTGCCAAAGATTTTATTTCAAACCTCAGGATTTAGGCAGACTGCTGTCAGTGCTTCCCTGTCCTTTGCAAAGCCTCTAGCAAGGCCTAGCAAGTCAAAACATACCTATCGGTCAATTTCCCTTCACTCCGCAGGCTAAACAAGTTCCTGGTGCGGGAGAAATTCAAGATGTTATCTCTTGGTGTGCTGCTGCCCTTCCTCCAGCAGGGTGACTGGCTATTCTCCTTGGATCTAAAGGACGCTTACGCCCATATCTTGATCCACCTCCAACACAGGCAGTACCTGCGTTTCAGGGTGCAGAGAGAGCACTTCCAGTATAGGGTAAGAACATAAGAGATGCCATACTGGGTCAGACCAAGGTCCATCAAGCCCAGTATCCTGTTTCCAACAGTGGCCAATCTAGATCATACGTACCTAGCAGTTTCCCCAAAAGACACAGGTTCCACAGTGCTTGTACTCGGTCAAGATTTGATATCCTAGGTCCCTTCTTAATAATGGTTTATGGACCTTTCCTCCAGGAACTTGTCAACCTTTTTTAAACCCAGCTACACTAACTACCCTTTATCTTTATCTTTATTGGTTCATTTAATATACCGCTCTTTACCGGTGGCATCAGAGCGGTGTACAATAACAAAATATGAGCTGCTGAAAAGAAAAAGAACGCCATAAGGAATTAAGAAAAGGATAGAGAGTAGAGGAAGAGTAAAGCAACAGACAGAACAAGCAGAGTGCACGGCAACAGGAATTGGTACATCTAGAATTAGCGAGGCGGGGGAGAAAGGGGGATGGAGGGAGGTGGAAGATTGAAAGCAGTACAGAAAATGTGGGTCTCAAACTGGCCTTAAAGGTTTTGTAGGAGGGCTCCAAGCCGGGGGGGGGGAGCGAGTTCCAGAGTCGGGGGCCCAAAAAGAAAAATGCTGATGAACGGGTAGACTCCAAGTGGGCTTGTGAAGGGGAGGGAAGGGACATACGATTCAAGTGAACAGACCTAAGAGAGCGGTGAGCTGAGTGAAGATGTATTAAATTGGCGAGATAAAGGGGGATACCAGTGTAGATGGTTCTGTGCACGTGTATGAGTACTTTGAATTGTATACGATAGACCAAGGGAAGCCAGTGAAGATGAATCAGAATGGGGGTGATATGATCGAATCGGGAGGCGTGAGTGAGAATACGTGCAGCTGTGTGGTGGACAAGTTGTAGTCTGCGCAACTGGGTTTGAGGAAGGCCAGCCAGCACAACATTGCAGTAGTCCAAACGAGATACTACCAGGGACAGTATCAATGTGGTCAAAGAGGAAACTGATATGAAGGGGCAGACGGTGCGAAGTTGTCGTAGGGTGTGAAAGGACCGCTGTACGACAGAGGAAATATGTTCTTTGAAAGACAGGGAGGAGTCCAGAATGATTCCTAGCTAGCGCAGGGAAGAAACTACTGGCCAGGGGGAGCAGAACAAGATGGGGGCGAGAGAGGGAGTCGGGGCACCAGAGGTGAACCAAATAGCAGATGTTTTAGAGGGATTCACATGCAAAAAATTAGCGGAGAACCAGGAGGACACCGAGGCTAAGCACGAGTTGAAGGGGGTGAGATCTGGGATAGAGGGGTCTGTATGGTGGAGAAGAATAATATCATCAGCATAATAGTGGGCAGAGATGCTGTGCTGCTGAACCAAAAGTGCAAGGGGGGCCATGAAAACATTGAACAGGAGAGGGGCAAGGACAGAACCCTGAGGGACACCGCATGGGAGAGAGGTGGGAGGTGAAGAGGAGAGACCCGTGGAAACGGAAAAAGATCTAATGGAGAGGAATGAATGAAACCAAGAGAGAACAGTACCAGAGAGCCCAGCATCATGTAAGCGTGCTAGAAGTGTAGAGTGATCCATAAGGTCGAAAGCAGCAGATAAGTCTAGGGAAACGGCGATGGAGATGTGGCCTTGATCATGAGCGGTCCGCACTTCATTAAGAAAGGAAAGCAGAATAGATTCAGTGCTGTGATTGGGACGGAAACCAGATTGGCGGGGGTGAAGTGTTAGGGAAGCCTCGAGGTGAGAAGAGAGTCGAGCATAGACCAGTAGTTTGAGAATCTTTGAAAGGAAGGGAAGATTGGAAATAGGGCGCCAATTGGCAGGGGAGGATGGGTCAAGAGGAGTCTTTTAGAATGGGACGGATAATGGCATGCTTCCAGGCAGGGAAAGAACCGGAAGAAAGACTAGAGTTAATAATGGAGAGAATGTAGGGGGAGAGGGCCAGGGAGGAGTCCAATAACCAATGGGAAGGGATGGGATCTGAAACGCAAGTGGTCTTTCGAATTGAAGAATATACCCGGGAGAGGTCTGACATAGTTATGGGTTGGAAGGAGGACCAATTGTGAGAGAGAGAGGGGGAGTGGGAGGATGGAACGGAAAGGGGGGAATTTGGAGGAGGGGGGAGGAAGAGGGGGGAGGGGCAGGAGGGAAAAAGTGAACGAAGATTTTGGATTTTGGTAGCAAAGTGTGAGGCTAGAAGAACAGGGTCAGGGGACACCGGAGAGGGGGCTGGGGAGGTGAGGGAATGAGAGGCAGAGAGAGAACGAAGGACTGAATAGAGTTGACGGGTGGAGTTGGCTGATGAAGAGATGCGGGAAGAGAAATAATCCAGTTTAGCAGAATGAAGTAGGGATCGATAGTGGGAATGGCAGTGTTGAAAGTGTGCTAGGGAGGCAGAGGATGGGTGCTTGTGCCAGCGCCGCTCAGCGCGGCGCAAATAGGAGCGGTGAAGAAAGAGACCTGAGTGAAACCAAGGGTAGTGATGGCGGGAAGGGGAGGGAAGAGGCTGGAGCGGGGCGAGTTGATCCAGTGCAGCTGTAAGGGTGGTGTTTCAGGACTCAGCCTGGAGGCCTACTGGAAATAGGTGGAAATCCAGGGGGAAGAGGGAATCAGAGGACGGGAATTGTGAGAGAGTGACGGGCGTAATACGGCGAGCAAGACGAGGAACAGAGGGAACCCTGTCCTGGACGGGGGGAGGGGAGGAGGTAGGAATGGAGAAAAATAGGCATAGGTGATCAGACCAAGGAATAGACAAGGTGTGAAGGGAAGAGGGGACCAGAAAGGAGGAGGAATGGGAAATAACCAAGTCCAGGGAATGACCAGCAGAATGCGTGGGGATGCAAGTATATTGTTGAAGAGAGAGATCAGAAAGAAGAGAAAGACAGGAGGCATCACGGGAAGAAGAGGGGGGAATCGACATGGATATTAAAGTCACCTAAGACCAGGAGTTAGCTGAGGGGAGAGTTCGGAGAGAGTCGAGACAAGAGTCCCATCGGGGACCGGGTAGGGCAGGAGGGGCGTAGACTAAAAAGAAATATGTTGGAGGGGAAGAGTTGGAACGAAGAAGAATAGACTCGGGATAGTGAAGGGCCAAGGAGGAGTGAAACATGACAGAAACCCCCCGCCACTCAGACTCCGACGTCAGGTGGAAAGAGTGGAGTAGCAGGGGGGGAAGACTCCGATTCAGGAGAGGCTCCTCGCCATCCCTGAGCCATGTCTCAGTCAGAAATAAGGCATCAACTGCGTGCTGTAGTATAAGATCCTGAATAAGAGAGCTCTTTGAACGGCTGGAACGACAGTTCAAGAGAGCGAGCTGGAGTAGAATGAGGGCTGAAGCAGAAGAAGGAGCAGAGGAGGGGCACAGAATAAGATTTGAAGGGTTCCTAGCAATGAGTCCTGTGGGGTAAGGGGGGGGGGAGAGGGCCTCCAGCCCCAAGAGACAGGTATTGCAGACATGGCAGGTGAGACTACCGAGGCTGACCGGGTCGAGGAGGAGGAAAGGAGAGACAAAATTAGCAGAGTGACTGCACAAAGAAAAACCTTACCTGTGGAGGAGGGGATACAAGAGCGAGCTGGCTGCACAAACAAGCGACGAACCGCTGACCCATGAGGCAGGGCTTCCAAGGAGGTGAGAGGATGAGGGTGAGGGACTCTGGACTTGCCCCAAGGAGCTCGCACAAGGAGCAGGCCTGCTCCTTCGGCGTGCGCCGCCGTGGCACAGAACGCCATGCTGGGAGTAAATATATGCTGAGGAGGAGGCACCTTGAAATCACGTGGTCGCGAGCAGCGTGGCCGCGTCACATCCGGTACATCCTCCGGTAACAAATTCCAGAGTTTGATTACACGTTGAGTGAAAAAATATTTTCTTTTATTAGTCTTAAATAGTTTACCCTGTAGCTTCATTGCATGTCCCCTAGTCTTTCTATATTCTGATAATGCAAACAATCGATCTACGTTTACCTGTTCCACTCCATTCATTAATTTATAGACTTCTATCATATCTCCCCTCAGCCGTCTCTTTTCCAGGTTAAAGAGCCCTAACTTTTTTAGCCTTTTTTCATAGGAGTATCCTTCCATCCCCTTTACCATTTTGGTGGCTCTTCTCTGAACCTTTTCTAAAATCGCTATATCCTTTTTAAGATACGGCGACCAGAATTGCACACAATATTCAAGGTGCGGTCTCACCATGGAACGATATAGAGGCATTATAATATCTTTTTGTTTTATTTTCCATTCCTTTCCTTATGATACCTAGCATTCTGTTTGCTCTCTTGGCCACCGCTGCACACTGGGCCAAGGGTTTTAACATGTTATCCACAATGACGCCTAAATCTTTTTCCTGGATGGTGGTTCCTAATGTGGAACCTTGCATCGTGTAACCATAGTTTGGGTTGTTTTTCCCTAGGTGCATAACTTTGCACTTGTCCACATTAAATTTTATCTGCCATTTTGATGCCCAGTCTTCCAATTTATCAAGATCCTCTTGCAATTTTCCACAATCCTCTTGTGTTTTAACAACTTTAAATAGTTTTGTGTCATCTGCAAATTTGATAACCTCACTCGTTATTCCACTTTCCAGGTCATTTATGAATATGTCAAAAAGCAGCGGACCCAGCACAGATCCCTGGGGTACACCACTATTCACCTTTCTCCATTGGGAAAATTGGCCATTTAGCCCAACCCTCTGCTTTCTATCTTTTAATCAGTTCCTGATCCACAGTAGTACACTGCCTCCTATCCCATGACTCTTTAGTTTTTCCAAAAGTCTCTTATGAGGGACCTTGTCAAAGGCTTTCTGAAAGTCCAAATACACTATCTCCAGGAACAAGCAGGAATGAGTCCTCACATATGAGTACGTCGGTACCGACTGAGCCTGCGCGGGAAAGCTCCCCAGCTTCCCAAAAGGAAAGCTTTTGGGGCTTCCCACAGCGCATGCGTGCTGCCTTCCTGCCTTCCTGACCAACTCTCCTCAGTTCTTCTTTTTCCGCGGAGCCAGCAGGTCGTGTTCCTGTCACCGCTGAAGAATTTCTTATTTTAAAAAGTTGTTCTGACCGCGTATCTGCCTTCCCCGATTCCGAACCGGTACCGCCGGTCTTTACTTCTTTGTTTCTTAGAAAAATTTTTTTTTTTTAAAATTTTCCACACTTGGTATATTTCTTTTTGTAAGGCCTACCGGCCTTTACAAATTCTCCCTCATGGAGAAACCCATCTTCTGGTTTTAAAAAATGCACCAAGTGCTCTGGTGCTATTTCAGTCACAGACACCCATGAGTGGTGTCTTAAATGTTTGGGCCCTGACCATTCGGTTCCGGATTGTCCATCCTGCTCTCTGATGTCCAAACGGGGCTTACAGAACCGAGCAGCTAAATTTCATGTGCTGTTTTCTGCAGATAATCCAGCATCAGCATCATCCAGGTCTTCATCTCCGGATGGATCTCAGGTAACCAAACATTCCTCGGGCAAGTCTTCAAGGGGAAAATCTCCCTCAAAGCAGAGAGAGGCCCTTGGGTTCGACCCTGAAGACCCTGCCCCAGCCAAACAACCCCGGCGGGAAGCTCCGGCTTCCAAAGCTCCTCCTATGGGGTTACAGGTTGACATCGATGGCACGGCCTCGACCGATCACCTGTTAGACTGCTCTGGGGTACCGGCTCAAACCGGTACCGACATCCAGGCAGTTGTGGCGTCATTGGGTACTATGGTACAATCCATGCAGCAGGCCATAATGGCTTTCATTAATGCTGCGACGCCCTCAGTACCGCAACCGTCGGTTCCGACTCCGGTTCCGGTACCACAACCGATACTGGTACCCAGAGCATCTACTTCCAGTAGAAGGCCGGTACCGGTTTTTGCTTCCCGCGATATTCTCGGTACCGACCCGGCTCCCGGTACGCCAGAGGTCGATACCGGTCAGTACCCGTATCAATCCACTCGACATTCTGCCTTCTTTTTCCTTGGCCCTTTCCTCAGGAACTCCCTCCCCACCACCCTCCATCAAGAATCATCATTCACAAAATTCAAGACCCTTTTAAAAACTCGCCTATTTCAGACTGCTTTTGACCTACTCTTTACCTGCTCTTAATGCCTCTGCTCGTTCCCTTTTATGGTCTTTTCTGCTCCCTCCTCTCCTTTTCTACCTACCTGCTCTCCTTTCTCTGTCCTGTCATGAAATGGAGGGTTTTATTTCCTTTTTCCTGGCCATGAGACATCATTTCTTTCTTTTTTTTTTTTTAATTTATAAACCGCCCTGATGTAATAAGGTCCAGTATATCCAGAATCATAATAAACAGAAACAAACATAATAAACACAGTTGGGATAGTTGTCAGCGGCATTTTGTGAGCGACATATTTTTTGAGGGTCTGGAGGTATGCCTTTTAATTGAGATGAGAGTTTCTAACGAGTGCAGAGGAAGAGTCCTCCCACTCGTCATTGTGGCCCCAATTCTGCTGGTAGACGTCCTAAAGAGGGTTCACCTTCGTGGCGAGCTTGACAAGGCTTCAGCAGCAGATGGATCTTGGGTGGCTGGACTCTCTGCACATGCATGGCAGGTGCCATTTTGTCAGCAGCATCACAGGATACAGGCTCATGAGGGGGAAAACAGCCTAGGTGAGTGCAGATTGGACGCTGGGGTTCTCTGTGTTTTCTTATTTTTTCCTTGGTAGTGTCAGCAGTGTATCGGTGAACTGCTGAAACCCACATGCTTGTCCTGCAGCGGTTCCTGTCAGGGCTCCCTTTCAATTGCCTGGTTTTGCTGCGGTTGTGAATTGGAGTCCTGATCGGTGGAGGAAGGCCTGACAATGAACAGGAGTGCTACAGCAGACTCGGGTGCTACCTTGGGGGGTATCCAAGACCACTGCATTGGTGTCCTCTGCCATCAGATCACCCGCGGAAGGGGCGGCCATCAAAGGAGTTGGGTAGTTCCTCTTCCTAAATGGCAGACTCCTCTGACACCGTGGGTTTGCCTCCAAGGTTCATTACATTGAACGAATTTCCCTTGGAGCCATCTCCTGGGGCTTTTTCGCCAGAGTTCATCCTCCTGATGTATCAAGCCTTTTGTATGAGGTGAAGGTTGGACGAAGATGCCTCAGGTTTAGGAGAAATCACCAAAAAGAGGGGCACAGCTAGAGAAGCAGGCTGAAGGGGGAGCCCTTGCCCAAGCCAAAGTGTCTAGCTAGTGAGCCCTGGGAAGATGCAAGATCCCTGCATTCAGAGGGTTCAGAAAACCCTGGAGAAACTTCAGGGTCTGCATCTTCTGAGTTAGAGGAAGGGGAGATCCCCATATTGTAACATTTTCTAACGAGAGGAGCTGGCACTGCTGGTTTCCCATTCCCTGGAGGCACCCAATGCGCCTCAGAGGGCGGCACCAGGCGAGGATCTGCTAGAGGGCCCCCTATTTGAAGCCATCAGAAAGTAGCTGATGGTCTTTCCCGTTCATAGTATGATCAAGCAGATAATCCAAAAGGAATGGGAAGTTCCAGAAGTTAGCCTGAAGGGTTTGCGGGCTATGGCATGGTTATACACTTTGCTGGAGCAGGAAAAGTATCAGCTTCGGTTACCCAAGGTGGACTCGCTGGCGTCGGTGGTAGCAAAGACCACAATCCTTTGGAGGGTGATGCAGTCCAAGGATGTTCAGGACTGGTACCTGGAGATCTTGTTCAAGCAAGCTTTCAATATCAATGCAATCTCCAGGAACAAGCAGGAATGAGTCTTCACATATGGGTATCGTCGGTACCGACGGAGCCTGCGCGGGAACGCTCCCCAGCGTCCAGTAAGAAAGCTTTTGGGAGCATCCCACAGCACCTGCGCGCTGCCTTCCCACCTTTCCCAACCACCTCTCTCCAGTTCTTCTTTTCCGCGGAGCCAGCAGGTCGTGTTCCTGTCACCGCAGAAGAAGTTCTTTAATTTTTTCTTTATTTTTCTGTGTCGCATCTGCCTTCTTCGACGCCAGACCGGTACCGCTGGTCTTTTCTTTTCTTTCTTAAAAAAAAAAAAAAAAAAACCAAAAAACTTCTTTCTTCAACTGTGCATTTTCAGTTTGGGCCTTAGGCCTGAATATTTTTCTCCTCATGGAGAAGCCCGCTTCCGGGTTCAAAAAGTGCACAAAATGTGGCGGTACTATTTCTGTCACCGCCACCCATGATTGGTGTCTAAAATGTTTGGGTCCTGACCATTCCATCATGGATTGTGTGTCCTATACCATGATGTCTAAAAGAGGTCGGCAGAACCGAGCAGCCAAGCTCAGTACCCTGTTTCCTTCTGATGCCGCCTCGGTGGCATCAACGTCTTCCAGGGCTGCTTCGTCCTCCCATGGATCTCAGGTAACCAAACATAAATCTAGCCGATCCTCGAAGGGCAAATCTCCCTCTAAGCATCGAGATGCCTCACATCAGTACCAGGAAAAATGGTAGAAACCGTCATAAAAAATAAAATTACTCAGCATGTAGATAGTCATGGCCTAATGGGAGACAGCCAACATGGCTTTAGACAAGGAAGATCTTGTCTTACTAATCTGTTATGTTTTATTGAAGGTGTGAATAAACAGGTAGACAAAGGTGAGTCAGTTGATATAGCACAGTTACTTACCTGTAACAGGTGATCTCTGGGAACAGCAGGAATAGTCCTCACATATGGGTATGTCGGTACCGACGGAGCCTGCGCGGGAAAGCTCCCCAGCTTCCCAAAAGGAAAGCTTTTGGGGCTTCCCACAGCGCATGCGCGCTGCCTTCCCGCCTTCCTGACCAACTTTCCTCAGTTCGAGTTTAAAGCTGAGACAATAGAGAGAGGAAAGGAAGAGAAAGAGATACAACTCCTAGGGGAGGTGGGTGGGTTGTGAGGACTATTCCTGCTGTTCCCAGAGATCACCTGTTACAGGTAAGTAACTGTGCTATCTCCAGGAACAAGCAGGAATGAGTCCTCACATTTGGGGACTCCCTAGCTGAGATGCCTGGGAGATCCCCTCCGTAGGTATTTCATCTTCCGATGGATCTCAGGCATCCATTAAGGGAAGGTGGGCAGGAGTTGTTTAAGAATGGAACAGGTGTTTGAGGACAGCCTGACCAAATAAGGCATCCCGGCGGGAGTCCTTATCCAAGCAGTAATGGGCTGTGAAGGTATGAACCGAGGCCCAGGTGGCTGCTCGACAGATCTGATCTATGGATACAGAGTGAAGATGAGCCATAGAGGTGGCCATGGCTCTCACATTGTGAGCTGTGACATGGCCCTCCAGAGAAATGTTTTTACTCTGGTAAGCAAACGAAATACACTGAGCAATCCAATTGGAAAGTGTTCGTTTTGAGACTGGAAGTCCCAAATGAGAAGGATCGAAAGCAACAAAAAGTTGGGAAGACTTTCGATGTGGCTGAGTCCTATGGAGGTAAAAGGCAAGAGCTCTTTTACAGTCTAGAGTATGAAGGTTCCGCTCTGCACTGGATGCATGAGGAGCTGGAAAGAAGACAGGTAGGTATACCTCTTGATTAAGATGATAAGGTGGAAAACCACTTTAGGCATAAAGTGTGGATTTGTCCGAAGGACTACCTTATCATGATGGAACCTTGTATAGGGTGGATTCGCCACTAAGGCTTGCAGCTCACTGATGCGACGAGCTGAAGTGACTGCAATGAGGAAAATAACCTTCCAGGAAAGAAATTTCAAGGAGGTAGTGGCTAAGGGTTCAAAAGGTTGCTTCATAAGCTGACCAAGAACCAAGTTTAAGTTCCATGCCACCAGAGGAGGCCTAATGGGAGGTTTAGTTAAAGTTAGGCCTCTCACGAATCTTGCAATAAGAGGATGAGAGGAAAGAGATTGTCCATTGAAAGGCTTGAGGGATGCTGCTATAGCACTCAAATGGACCCTTACTGAATTCGTTTTAAGGCCTGCATTGGAGAGATGCAGGAGATATTCCACTAGAGAATTGATAGGAAGAGCAAAAGGATCAAGATCCTTTTGAGCACACCAAATGGAAAATCTTTTCCATTTAAAAGCATAAGAACGCCTTGTGGAAGGTTTTCTGGAAGCATGGAGGATATCTTGCACTTGTTGAGAGACATTTAAGTCCATCTTCTGGCAGTATATCTTCCAGGCGTTCAAAACTCTTGGGCGGACAGTTTCAGTCGAGTTCTGCTTCCACACGAGTGGTCCCTCCACATGGACCAGGTAGCCAGGATTTTTTTAATTTGGGGAACCCCGGACATAGACCTCTTTGCAAGTCCGTGGAATGCCAAACTTCCCTGGTTCTGTTCCAGAATTCCGTGTCAGGGAGTTCAGGCCAAGGATGCCTTCCTCCTTCACTGGGGTCAAGACTTCCTTTATACCTTTCCACCAATTCCCCTAATTCCCAAAACACTATTCAAGCTACAGAGAGATCGAGGGACCATGATCCTCATAGCACCACATTGGCCACGCCAAGTGTGGTACCCTCTACTTCTGCATCTCTCTCAAGCTCCTTCCCTGGACTTGGGCTCTGCACCAGACCTTCTATCCCAGGAAGAAGGAACGTTGTGGCACCCAAACCCCCAGTCTCTCCATCTCAGGGCTTGGTTGCTGAGAGCCTAGACCTTCAAGATTTTCATCTCTCTCAGCAAGTCAGAGATGTTGTTCATGCCTCTAGAAAGCCTTCTACTAGACGTTCCTATGCTTTCAAATGGAAAAGATTTACTATTTGGTGTTCAGGGAAGGGTCTAAACCCTCTTGCAATACCTCTGAATTCTCTACTAGAGTATCTCCTGCATCTATCCCATGCAGGTCTGAAAACAAATTCAGTAAGAGTCCATTTGAGTGCTATTGCAGCGTCCCTCAAGCCTCTCAATGGACAACCTATTTCCTCTCATCCTCTTATAGCAAGATTTATGAGAGGCCTTCTTTTAACTAAACCTCCCATTAGACCACCTCCAGTGGCATGGGACTTAAACCTGGTTCTTGGCCAGCTTATGAAGCCACCCTTTGAACCTTTAGCCACCACCTCCTTGAAATTTTTCTTGGAAGGTTATTTTTCTCATTGCAGTCACCTCAGCACGCTGCATCAGTGAGTTACAAGTTTTGGTGGCTAATCCACCTTATACAAGGTTCCATCATAAGGTAGTCCTCAGGACCAATCCACACTTTATGCCTAAAGTGGTCTCGCCTCATCTGAACCAAGAGGTATAATTACCTGTCTTTTTTCCAGGACCTCATGCATCAAGTGCAGAGAGGAATCTTCATACCTTGGATTGTAAGAGAGCTCTCGCTTTTTACTTACAAAGAACACAGCAACATAGAAAGTCTTCTTAACTCTTGCTTTTGATCCTTCTCATTTAGGACTGCCAGTCTCTAAGAGAACACTGTCCAACTGGATTGCTCAGTGTATTTCTTTCGCCTACCAGAGTACAAACCTTTCTCTGGAGGGCCATGTCACAGCTCACAATGTGAGAGCCATGGCAGCCTCAATGACTCTGTGTCCATCGACCAAATCTGTCGAGCAGCCACCTGGGCCTCGGTTCATACCTTCACAGCCCATTACTGTTTGGACAAGGACTCCCGCCAGGATGCCTCGTTTGGTCAGGCTGTTCTCAAACACCTGTTCCATTCCTAATCAACTCCTACCCACCTACCCTGGTTGGATGCCAGAGATCCATGGGGGGAGGTAGAGTCCTTTTCAAGGACACACAACCTGGGGTCTTCCCCTGGCATCTGCAGCTAGGGAGTCCCCATATGTGAAGACTCATTCCTGCTTGTTCCTGGAGATAGCACAGTTACTTACCTGTAACAGGTGATCTCTGGGAACAGCAGGAATAAGTCTTCACAACCCTCCCACCTCCCCTAGGAGTTGTATCTCTCTATCTTTCCTTTCCTCTCTCTCTCTTTGTCTCAGCTTTAAAACTCGAACTGGAGAGAGGCGGTTGGGAAAGGCGGGAAGGCAGCGCGCGCAGGCGCTGTGGGATGCTCCCAAAAGCTTTCTTACTGGATGCTGGGGAGCATTCCCGCGCAGGCTCTGTCGGTACCGACGATACCCATATGTGAAGACTTATTCCTGCTGTTCCCAGAGATCACCTGATACAGGTAAGTAACTGTGCTTCTCCAGGACCAAGCAGGAAGTCAGTCCTCACTTATGGGTGACGTCGGCGCCGACGGAGCCCTCGCGGAGCAATTTTCCCCAGCTTTCAAAGAAAGCCTTTGGGAATTGCAGCGCGCATGCGCGGTCCCCTTCCCGCCCAAGGGTGCCATCTTAACCAGTCTTCTTTTTTCCGCGGAGCCCTACAGACGTACCCGTCGTGTCCCCGCGAAAAAGTTGATTTTTCTTCATAATTACTCTTTTTTCCATTCGGTTCGACGCCGGTCTTTTTCCCGCCCGGACTCGCGACGCCGGTCACGAGTCCTCTTCTTATTTTTCGGTTTTTCTGACTTAGTCAGTTTTCGTTTCGGTTTTTCCCTGGCAGCCCGGTCCTTTGACCTCGCCGGGGCCCTTTTTCCCCCGATGGCTGCCAGTGGTTTCAAGCGGTGTGGTCAGTGTGACCGAAATATGTCACTAACTGACACACACGACAATTGCCTCCGCTGCCTGGGCCCGGATCATGAAGAAATGATCTGTGGGCCTTGTGGCAAACTATCCTCCAAAGAGTTGAGAAGTCGGCGGCATCAGCGGGATAGAATCTTCGCTGACCCCAGCCGTACCCGGACCTCGTCGGAGGCCTCCGCGTCCAGGGGTTCCAGCTCGGACCGTCGCCGGAGTTCCTCCGACAGGGGTTCTCCCTCCGGGGACCATCGACGGAAGGTGAAACCCGCGAGGGCGGCGTCGGTGGACGCTCCTGGCTCCGCGAGGGCCAGGTCGCATAGCCCCGATAGCCGCCCGGGTCCTTGGAGAAGGAGCACCTCACGAAGCGACCTCGCCTGGAGTCGGAGCTGCCTGCTCGGGTAAGTCCTGTGGTCCTTCTGGACTCGCCTCCGCGACAGCCGACGTCGGGCCCGACGCCGTCGGGGCCCGCTGGGTCACCTGAGCTCGGACTCAGGTTGATGGCCTTGGAGAGCAGACTGTCTGCCTTCATGGACCAGCAGCGGGCACTGCTCGCTGGCTTCGCTGGCGCCGCTGCCCCGACCGCCGGGACGTCGACGTCTAAGTCGACCCCGGAGACCGAGCCGATCCTCGAGTCGATGCGAACTCGAGTCGATCCTCGGTCGAGGTCGCCCTCGGCCTCCCGTTCGGGACCGAGGTCGCCGACGCCGACTCCCTCGGCGTCGGGGCGGCAGGCGCCGCGCCCTGCCCGGGCCGACCCCACCGAGTCCTCGTCAGAGTCGGTCTGGGAGTCGGAAGAGGAAGAGTCGCCTGATTCTTTTCGGACTCGGTGTGTCCCCTCGGACTCACCTGAGTCCGAACCTCGGAAGCAGTCCCCCCCGGAGGATGCCCGGTTCTCGGACTTCGTCAGGGATATGGCCAAGGCTTTGGCCTTCCCTGCGGACCCCGAGGAGGAGCCTCGAGCCGAAGAGCTCGACGCCCTCCAGTATGACTCTCCCGCCAGGGAACACTTTACTGTGCCGGTTCCTCCCATGCTGGAACGACTACTCTTCCGCATGTGGGAGAGTCCGGCCACCTCGCCGGTCCTGAGCAAGCGGGTCGATTCTATCTATCGAGTCCGCAAGAGCCCTGGCTTCCAAAGAGCACAGCTACCACACCATTCCATGGTAGTGGAATCGGCCATGCATCGTCTTAAGAGCCAGAAGATGCACTCCTCGGTGCCTCCTGGCAGGGAGGCCCGTAACCTGGATGGCCTTGGTAAGAAGTGTTTCCAGGGCTCTATGCTCGCATGTCATGTCCAGACCTACCAGCTATACATGGGCATGTATCTCCGAGACCTGGCTAAAGAGCTAGCCGGCTTCTCCGCTGGTTTGTCCGAGGAACCCTTGCGGAGGTTCCTGGCCTTGTCCACTGGCATTCGGGAATGCTCAAAATTCATGTCCCGAGCAGCCTATGATGGCTTTGAAGCATCGGCTCGAGTGGCCGCAGCCGGCATCGGTGCCCGCCGACAGGCTTGGCTTCAGTCGTCTGACCTTGAGCCCTGGGTGCAGGACAAGTTGGTCGATGTCCCTTGCCGAGGCGAAAACCTCTTTGGCAAGCCCTTGTTTAAATCTCCCTTTGTTTGCTATGTATAAAGTTCACCTGTTATCCATGTTTAAACTCCCTGTTCTATGTAAGTTCAATGTATGGCTGTTCCTCATTGTACAAACTTGTTTATTGTAAACCGTGCTGATGCCGAATAGTGCGGTATAGAAAAACCTTAAATAAATAAATAAATAAATAATAAGGCTGCACAAATTGAGACGGAGACTCTCACCAGGACTAGGCTTTCTAGGAAGACCTCCGCCCCTTCCCAGAAAAAGAAGGGCTCGGGAAAGAAGAACTTTTACCCGAGGAAGGCGGCTGCCTACAAACAATACCCCCACTATCAGGCCCCTGCAGCTCCCCAACAGGGCCAGCAGGCCAAGGGACGGGGTAACGGGTCCCGTAGGCAGCAAGCCCCCAAGCCTGCACCACCAGCCCCTGCTCCGCAGGGTGGGGGTTTTTGACTCCTTAAGCATAGCCTCTCCCCCCGCTGGTTCCTCCCAGCACCGGAGGCCGGCTGGTTTACTTCGCCCACAGGTGGTCCAGCATCACCTCAGATGCCTGGGTGCTTCAAGTCGTGCGAGAAGGCTATCTTCTCCACTTCCACCAGGTCCCTCCCTCCTATTTTCCGGGAGAACCTCCACGACCCCCTCTGCACAGGAAATTACTCCTTCAGGAGTTAGCAGGTCTTCTACAGGAACAGGCGGTGGAACCGGTGCCCCACCACCTGAAAGGTCAAGGCTTTTATTCCAGGTATTTTCTAATACCAAAAAGAACAGGAGGCCTCAGACCCATCCTGGACTTGCGCAACCTCAACAAGTTCCTCGTGCGGGAGAAGTTCAAGATGCTTACCCTTGGAATTCTTCTGCCCTACCTCCGGCAGGGAGATTGGCTATGCTTCTTGGATCTAAAGGATGCCTACACGCACATCCTCATCCACCCAAGCCACCGCCAATACCTAAGGTTTGTGGTGGCAGGAAATCATTACCAGTACAGAGTACTACCCTTTGGCCTGTCCTCCGCACCGCGAGTCTTCACAAAATGTCTCGCGGTGGTGGCGGCCCATCTCCGGCTTCACGGCCTCTATGTCTTTCCGTACCTCGACGACTGGCTCATCAGAGCAGCGTCCGCTCTGGAGGTCACCAACGCCACGCGCCGCACGGTGACTCTTCTGCAGTACTTGGGCTTTGTTATAAACTTCGCAAAGTCCACTTTGCTCCCCTCACAGGATCTCGAGTTCATCGGCGCAAGGCTGCACACTCCTCAGGCACGAGCGTTCCTACCGCTCGACAGGGCTCAACGGCTCATGGACCTAGCCGACCGTTTTCGCAGCCAGCCCCTGGTCTCCGCCAGGCGCTTCCTGAGACTACTCGGCCATATGGCTTCCACCGTCCATGTGACCCCCAATGCCCGCCTGAATATGCGGCCTGCTCAATGGTGTCTCCGCCAGCAGTGGCGACAAGCCACAGGCGGCCTAGCAGACCTAGTGCGCGTCTCCGAGCCGCTGATCTCGTCTCTCCGGTGGTGGCTTCAGCGGCCGAACCTGATACTCGGCATGCCTTTCCAGTCACCTCAGCCGGCCCGGGTGCTGACAACAGATGCATCCCTCCTGGGCTGGGGAGCGCATTGCCAAGGGGTACGTACTCAGGGCCTCTGGACCACGTGGGAGTCTGCTCAGCAGATCAACTTCCTGGAGCTCAGGGCGATCCGCCTGGCTCTCAAGGCCTTCTCCCACCTGACTTCTCGCCAGTCCGTCCTTGTCCAGACGGACAATCAAGTTGCCATGTTCTACGTGAACAAGCAGGGGGGCACGGGCTCCTTCCTCCTCTTCCGGGAGGCACAGAAGCTCTGCTCTTGGGCCGTCAGTCACGGCGTTCTCCTCAAGGCAGTTTATCTCCCAGGCCAAGAGAATTGCCTGGCGGACAAACTCAGCAGGATCCTCCAGCCGCACGAGTGGCGTCTGGATCCCTTGGTAGTTCAGAAGCTCTTTCTAAAGTGGGGCCTCCCCACGGTGGATCTCTTTGCCAGTCCTCACAACCGGCAACTTCCTCGCTTCTGCTCTCGTCAGCCACACCCCCTTCGGGTTGCGGCGGACGCTTTTCTACTCTCAAGGTCGGGGAGCCTTCTGTACGCTTTCCCTCCCATCCCGCTAGTCTCTCGGACTCTTTTCAAGGTTCTCCGAGACAAAGCCTTCATGATCCTGGTGGCCCCTCGCTGGCCCAGACAGCCGTGGTTTCCGCTCCTGCTGCAATTAGCGGTGGAGGATCCATTCCCTCTGGGGTTACAACCGGATCTCCTCACTCAGGATCAGGGGTCTCTGCTACACCCCAACCTCAGGTCTCTCAACCTTATGGCCTGGCTGCTGAGAGGGTAGTCCTTGCTCCCCTTCTCCTGCCGGCAGAGGTGGAGGAGGTCGTCCTAGCTTCGCGGCGACCTTCTACCCGCAAATGCTACGCCCTTAAATGGCGTCGTTTTTCCGTTTGGTGTACCCGACAGTCTCAGGATCCCTTCTCCTGCCCGGTGTCGGTGGTCTTGCAGTACTTGCTATACCTCTCTAATCTGGGACTTAAGTCCAACTCCGTCAAAGCTCACCTTAGTGCTCTTTCAGCACATCATGTGCCGGTGGACGGCAGACCTCTCTCCAACGATCCTCTCGTGGCGAGGTTTCTCCGAGGTCTCCTTCTACTTAAACCACCTCTGCGCCCGCCAGCGCCTGACTGGGACCTGAATGTGGTTTTGCAGCGGATCACCTGTCTGCCTTTTGAACCTATGGCTACCTGTTCTCTCCGTTTTCTTTCTTGGAAAACACTGTTCTTGATAGCCCTCACTTCCGCTAGACGCGTAAGTGAATTGCAGGCCCTCGTGTCTGATCCCCCTTACACTCGGTTCTACAAAAATAGGGTAGTCCTACGGACTCACCCAAAATTTCTTCCAAAAGTGGTCTCCCCTTTTCACATCAATCAGGAGGTGGTACTTCCAACCTTCTTTCCCAGACCACACTCCAGCCGAGCTGAAACGGTCCTCCATACCCTGGACTGTAGAAGGGCTTTGAACTTCTACCTTGACCGTACGCGGGAGCACCGTAAAGCTGCTCAGCTTTTTGTGTCTTTTGACCCCAATAAATTGGGGCTCCCGGTCTCCAAGCGTACTCTGTCCATCTGGGTTGCGGACTGTATCTCTTGGGCTTATGGGGCAGCCGGACTCTCCTTGGAAGGTCGAGTCACGGCTCATTGCGTTCGGGCAAAGGCTATGTCAGTGGCTTACTTCCGCTCTGTTCCGCTGGCAGACATCTGCCGGGCCGCTACTTGGTCTTCGAGCCAGACTTTTGCAGTCCATTACTGTCTCGAGAGGGAGTCCCGCAGGGACAGTGCTTTCGGACAGGCAGTCCTCCGTAATCTCTTCGAGGTCTGAGCAACTCCTACCCTCCATCCCGGATGGGGGCTACCGGTGGGTAATAATTCAGCGAAGATTCTTTCCTTCTGTGCTGCTGAGCTAGAGGGAGCTCATTTTTGTGCTTAGGGTCTCCGGTAGCCTTGAGCTTGGGAGTCCCATAAGTGAGGACTGACTTCCTGCTTGGTCCTGGAGAAAGCGTAGTTACTCACCTGTAACAGGTGTTCTCCAGGAGCAGCAGGAATCAGTCCTCACAACCCTCCCTCCTCCCCGTGGAGTTGCAATCATCTGCTTTAGTTTTTTTGCAAATTTTTATGCTGTCTTTTTTAGCTATGTCATCTGACTGGCTAAGATGGCACCCTTGGGCGGGAAGGGGACCGCGCATGCGCGCTGCAATTCCCAAAGGCTTTCTTTGAAAGCTGGGGAAAATTGCTCCGCAAGGGCTCCGTCGGCGCCGACGTCACCCATAAGTGAGGACTGATTCCTGCTGCTCCTGGAGAACACCTGTTACAGGTGAGTAACTACGCTTTTGTCACTGCAGGTGTCCATCTGAGTGAGCTTATATGACCAGGGCCTGTTTGAGATGGGTGCAAGGGATACTGGACATTGATGGGGAGTCGCAGCAGCCATCTTTGGAGGTGGCTAAGCTGGAGTCCGGTGTGATGTACCTAGCCAACACTTTTTATCATCTCATTTGGGTCTCATCCAAGAGCATGGCCTCGGTGGTAGTGCTTGGTGCTTTCTGTGGCTGAGAAATTGGTCCGCGGATGTGTCCTTAATAAAGACCTGCTTGAGTAAGCTCTCCCCTTCGAGGGTAAGCTTTTGTTCGGGGACGCGCTGGATAAATTGCTGCAGTATTTGAGGGACTTGAAAGGAGGTTGGCTTCCTGAAGACATGCAGAAGCTGGTGATGTCTGTGGGGGCAGTTCCATGATTTTCATCGCTTTAGGGCAGTTTGGTTTGTATCCTTTCAGAGAGGCTGCTACCCATTCCTCAGGCAGGCATTTCGGGACTCCAGAAACCGGTTGAGGTTATTACACCGCTTCCTCCTCGGCAGCCAAAAAGCTACAATGAAATGAGAGGCCCAGGACAGAGTGGTTCCGATGGGGGAGGGGGGTGTCTCAGGGAATTCTACTCCATCTGGATCCAGATCACGTCCGATCAGTGGGTGCTGGAGATGATACACAAGGGTATATGCTCACGTTTGCCCAGCCCATCGGGGATGCCTTCGTGAGATCACTCTGTACGGTGCCGCAAAAGATGGCGGCTGTGCCGAGATAGTCTATTGTGGCTTTAGCAGTTGGACACAGTGGTGTAATTCCCCAAAAAGAGGGGATTTTTCAGCCCATCTTGGATCTGGAGCACTAAACGGTGTCTTGTGCATGCCCTGATTTCACATGAGACCCTACGTTCTGTAGTGATGGCAGTAAGGGAGGGGGAATTCCTTATGGCCCTTGATCTGACGGAAGTGTATCTACACATTCCAATTCGACCTGAACACCAACAATTTCTGTGTTTTGTAGTGCCGATGGGTCACTTCCAGTTCCGAGCGTTGCCTTTTGGCCTAGCTACTGTGCCATGAACCTTAACCAACATTATGGTGGTGGTTGCTGCAACGCTGCATTGGGAAGAAATCTTGGTGTACCTGTACTTGGATGATTGTTTGGTCCATGCATTCCCTGGAGGAGAACAGGAGAGCTACGGGTTGTGTAATCTACTGTCTGCAGTGACTCAGCTGGGTGATCAGCTTTGCCAAAAGCAGACTGCAGCTGAGCCAGGATCTGGAGTACTTGGAAGCACGTTTTCGAATGGGCAGGGGCCTCTTGTCATTGCCTGAGGAGAGAGTGCAGAAGCTGCAGGAGCAGGTTAGGTGTTTTCTCTGGATGCGACCCCCCCCCCCCCCCCAAACAACCTGGCATTATCTTCAGTTGTTGGGGTTGATACATCAATAGAGCTGATCCCCTGGCCATGTGTCCCTTGTGCTTCTGGGCAGTGGTGGTCGCCGCAGTGGCAGCCATTGTCAAGAAGTTGACATGCCCTTTGTTCACCTAAGTAGTGCGCCGATGGTGCTTGTGCTCAGACAACCTACTGGCAGGAATGCCTTTGGAGTCGCCGGTTTGCATTTCACTGACCACAGATGCCAGCCTTCTGGGCTGGGGAGCTCACTGCAAGGCCTAAGTGGCACAGGGCTGCTCTTTCAGTGTTTGTTCTGGTGGAGCCTCCTCTACTGCTATCCCGCTTTCAGTTGGTGTGTACCCCAAGGATCTGTCTTGGGTCCACTCCTTTTCACTCTCTATAATGCAGTCTGTTACTGCACTCGTCTCTTCCCTTGGCTTTCAGTACCATCTTTACGCTGATGACTCCCAGATCTACACCTGAAATCTCTCTGGCAATCCAGGCCCGGATCTTTGCTTGCCTTTCTGACATTGCTGCTTGGATGTATCATCACCGCTTGAAATTGAACATGACCAAAACTGAGCTGCTTATTTTTTCACCCTAAACCTTCCTCTCTCCTTCCTCAGGCTTTGTGGTTAACTCTCTACTCGTGGATAGCATGTTAAAACCCTCTGCCCAGTGTGCAGCGGCGGCCAAGAGAGCAAATAAAATCATAAGGAAAAGAATGAATAAAACAAAGGATATTATAATGCATCTGTTTCGTTCCATGGTGCGACTGCACCTTGAATATTGTGTGCAATTCTGGTTGCTGTATCTTAAAAAGGATATAGCGTTATTAGAAAAGGTACAGAGAAGAGCCACCAAAACGGTAAAGGGGATGGAAGGATACCCCCTATGAAGAGAGGCTAAAAAGGTTAGGGCTCTTCGACCTGGAAAATAGGCGGCTGAAGGGGAGATATGATAGAGGTCTATAAATTAATGAATGGAGTGGAACGGGTAAACATAGATCGATGGTTTACACCATCAAAATATAGAAAGACTAGGGGTCATGCAATAAAGCTACAAGATAGCCTATTTAAGACTAGTAAGAGAATATTTTCACTCAACGTATAATCAAACTCTGGAATTTGCTACCGGAGGATGTAATAAAAGCTGTTAGTGTAGCCAGGTTTAAAAAAGGTTTGGACAAATTCCTGGTGGAAAGGTCCATAAAACATTATTAAAGTGGACCCAGAATATCCACTGCTTGCCACAGTACAAGCATTGTGGAACTTGTGTCTTTTGAGTAAACTGCTACATGCTTGTGACCTAGATTAGCCACTATTGGAAACGGGATACTGGGCTTGATGGACCTTGGTCTGACCCAGTATGGCATATCTTATGTTCTTATGTTCTCCTCTGTCTCCTCAGCTCACAACCTTAGTATTCATTTTTGATGACACTCTTCTCCACACACATCCAACTGATAGCTAAAACCTGCCATTTCTTTCTACATCAACAAAATTTGCCCATTCCTTTCTGAGCATACTAAGACAATTATCCAATCCTTAGTCAATACCTGCCTGGACTACTGTAACCTACTCCTTGCTAGTCTCCCTCTGAATCATCTCTCCCCTTCAATTTGTTCAGCACTCTGCTGTGCGGCTGATCTTCTGCCAGCCTCATGCTCATATTATTCCTCTTCTCAAATCACTTCATTCGCTGCCTATCGGTTTCCCATATAATTCAAACTTTTCCTGCTGACATGTAAGTGCATTCACTCTGCAGCTCCTCACTACCTTTCCTCTCATTTCTCCCTACACCCCTCCTCCGCTCTTCTGGCAGATCGCTTCTATCTGTATCCTTCTCTTCTATTGCTAACTCCAGACTTTGCTCCTTTCACCTTGCTGCTCCTTATGCCTGGAACAAACTTCCTAAGTCTGTACATCAGGAACTTTCTCTGGCCCTTTTCAAAGCCAGGCTAAAAACTTGCCTTTTTCCTGCTGTTTTCGGATCTTGACTCACCTGATTTCCTTTGTTTCCTTACCATTCCCCTTAGATGCATCCCATGTCTACAGCTACTGTGTTGTCTGTCTTAACTAGGTTGTAAGCTCTGATAAGCAGGGACAGTCTTTTATGTGTCTGTGCAGTGCTGCGTATGTTTTGTAGTGATTCACAAATATTCAGTAGTAGTTTAGTAGTAGTTCATCAGTTGGTTGGAGATGAGTGGTCTTCCTGGCCTTGAAAGTTTTTTTGGCCACTTATTCATGGGAAGGTGGTCAGGGTGTTCTCTGGGAACAAGCAGTTAGTCAGTCCTCATATATGGGTGACGTTGGCACCGACGGAGCCCTCGCGGAAGCATCCCTCCCAGTTTTCAAAGACAGCCTTTGGGAGATGCCTCCTATCTCCAGGAACAAGCAGGAATGTAGTCCTCACATATGGGTATCGTCGGTACCGACGGAGCCTGCGTGGGAACGCTCCCCAGCGTCCAATAGAAAGCTTTTGGGAGCATCCCACAGCTCCTGCGTGCTGCCTTCCTCCAGTTCTTCGTTTTCCGCGGAGCCAGCAGGTCGTGTTCCTGTCACCGCAGAAAATTATTTCCCTTCTTCTTTTTGTGGTTGCGTCTGCCTTCCACGACGCTACACCGGTACCGCCGGTTCTTCTTTCTTTTAAAAAAAATTATATAGTATTTTTTTTTTCCTCCCCCCCCCCCCCCCAAAGTTTTCTTCCCAGGTGCACGTGCCATTTTGGGCCTTAGGCCCAAAATTTCCTCCACCATGGAGAAACCCGCCTCGGGTTTTAAAAAATGCACCAAGTGTGGCGGTACCATCTCCGTCACCGACACCCACAAGTGGTGTCTTAAATGTTTAGGTCCTGATCACTCCATCTCTGAGTGCATGTCTTGTGCCATGATGTCGAAAAGGGGTCGACAGAACCGAGATGCCAAGCTCAGTGCCCTTTTCCCCTCCGATGCAGCTTCGATAGCATTGACGTCTTCCAGGGCTTCGTCTTTCCTCCCATGGATCTCAGGTAACTAAACATAAGTCCAGCCGGTCCTCAAAGGGTAGATCTCCTTCCAAGCATCGAGATGCCTCTGGTGTTGCCCTTGAGGGTTCCATACCGGCAAAGTTGCCCTGGCGGGAGGCTTCGGCTTCCAAAGCATTATTGGGGATCCAGGATGTTCTCGAGGCCTCGACCTTGGCAGAACTACTGGTGCCATGTTCTGGGGTATCGGCTCTCTCTGGTACCGATACCCAGGCAACGGCAGCGTCGATAGACCAGAGGTTTCTGGCTATTGAATGCAGTCTGGCGGCTCTCCTTGTGGCATCGACGCCCTCGGAACCACGTCAGACGATTCAACCGGCACCGATGCCGGTATCGGTGTCGGTACCAGTACAGATAGCATCGACATCGGTATCGGCTTTGCCGGTACCCAG
Source organism: Ichthyophis bannanicus (assembly GCA_033557465.1). Classification (NCBI taxonomy): domain Eukaryota; kingdom Metazoa; phylum Chordata; class Amphibia; order Gymnophiona; family Ichthyophiidae; genus Ichthyophis; species Ichthyophis bannanicus. Next base: position 79,275,570 of record CM066042.1, read on the forward strand.
TCATGCGATGCCTTCTGGTGCCGATACACCGGTACCGATTTACCCCCGGTACTGACTTCGGTCGGTACGGGTATCGGGCTCTTCAAGAGCATCCGGACAGACGATACTTCGAATCCTCGTCAGGGAGGTGGCTCGTGGGTTGTCCATTACTGTGACTCCTGAGACAGAGCCCAGAGCTAAGGAGTTGGAGATTTTACAATATCCAAAAGCTCCTAAGGAGGCAGCTACCTTGCCTATCCATGAGATTTTACATGATCTCGTGTTGAGAATGTGGGAGACACCTCTCACCACCTCTCCTCACTCTCGCAGACTGGATACCATGTATCGAGTCCCTCCTTGTCCTAGCTTCCAGAAAACTCAGCTTCCTCACCACTCTATTGTAGTGGAATCAGCTATGAGAAGGATCAAGAGTGCAAAGAGGCATGCCTGTAATCCTCCAGGGACGTGAGTGTAGAACTTTGGATGCCTTTGGACGTTGTACTTTCCAGGCTTCCATGCTTTCTGCCAGGATCAGTTCCTATATTTTATATATGTGTATGTTCCTTAAAGAAGTCACAGGAGATCTAGAGGTTTTCAGCCCTCTCCTTCCTGAGGACAAAAGGCAGGATTTTCTCACACTGGTCAAACATGCCGAGGATGTTTCTAAGTTTGTCAACCGTGCAGCTTTTGACTGTTTTGAGTGCATAAGCAGAACCTCTGCCATTGCCATAGGTGCACGTAGAATTGCCTGGCTCCAGGCATCTGATTTGGAGCTCTGGGTGCAGGACAAACTGGGCAATATCCCTTGTACAGGTGAGAATCTATTTGGCAAAAATTGGCAAGAAAAAGCCAATGAATTAGATGCTGACAACTCCACTTTGGATAGGCTATCCAAAGCCACAGCTGATCCTGCGAGAAAGGCTTCTTGAAAGATTTCTTTCTTCTCAAAAAAGAAGAGGTTTTATCTCTCTTATTCCCAGCAGGGATGCACTGCAGGTCAGCCTGCCCGAAAGGGTCAGCAACCACCTAAACAAAGGAAAGCAAAGACTGCTAAGCCTCAACAGTCTCAGCAGTCTCAGCCTCCACAAGGCCTTTGACTTTCATCTAGAGAACTTAGCCTTCCTGGCCCTCAATGGACCAGAGCCTTCCACCATTCCAGGAAGGTTATGTCATTTTGCCCCCAGATGGGAGCAGATAACAGCAGAGCGTTGGACACTCCATTATAAGAGAGGGGTACGAGCTGCACTTTCTGTGCATGCCCCCTCCCACAATGGTAAGACAGTTCAATTCTCAGACCTCTCTCATCAACCTGTTAGATCAAGAGGTCACTATCCTTCTTGCCCAAGGGGCAATAGAAGAAGTACCCATTCATCAACAGGGTTTTACTCCCCCTATTTCCTTATCCCAAAGAAAACAGTGGGATACAGACCTATCTTGGACCTCAGAGAATTGAACAAATTCCTGTTCAAAGAGAAATTCAAGATGATTTCTCTAGGAACTCTGCTGCCATACCTTCAGAGTCAGGATTGGCTTTGTTCTCTAGATCTCAAGGATGCGTGCACCCATGTTCTCATCCATCCAACTCACAGAAGGTTCCTTTGGTTCCTTTTTCAAGGAAAGCACTACCAATACAGAGTGCTTCCTTTTGGCCTGGCCTCAGCACCAAGAGTGTTCACGAAATGCATGGCTGTGATAGCAGCATTTCTCTGCACTCTAGGGATATTCGTCTTCCCCTACTTAGACGAATGGCTCATTCGAGCTCCATCAGAGTCAGAGGCCAGGACTTCTCTATCTTGCACAATGCGTATCCTTCAGTATTTAGGTCTGGTCATAAACATCCCAAAATCCAGTCTAACTCCTACTCAGTCCCTAGAGTTCATAGGAGCTTTGCTGGATACAAGAAAGGCAAGGGCCTATCTTCCCCAGACCCGTTGCCTTCACATAGTGCAGTTAGCTTCCCAAGCAGTGCTAAAGCCTCATCTCACTGCCTGAGAAATGCTACAACTACTAGGCCACATGGCATCTACCGTGCATATGGTTCCTTATGCTTGCCTCCAAATGAGAGCAGCCCAGTGGATTTTATCCACTCAATGGACCCAGGCATCAGGGTGCCTGTCAGACAAAATAGCAAACACAAATCGCCTTATTTTGTCCCACCAATGGTGGCAGTCCACTCAGAACCTGTTGCTAGGGTCCCCATTTCAACAACCCTTACCCCAGACAACTCTCACAACAGATGCTTCACCAATGGGTTGGGAAGCTCATCTGCAAGACTCTCCACCCAAGGCACCTGGACTCCACAAGACTCATCTACATATCAATCTCTTAGAGCTCAGAGCATTCTTCCCTGCTCTGCGAGTGTTCCACACCCTGCTCAGCTGCTAGACAGTCCTCATTCAGACGGACAATCAGGTAGCCATGTTCTACGTGAACAAGCAGGGGGGAACAGGCTCTCTGTCGCTTTGCAACGAAGCTTTGCGACTATGGGCCCTCACCAGAGAGCATCAGATTCATCTCCTGGCAGTGTATCTTCCAGGCATACAAAACTCTTGGGCAGACAGACTCAGTCGAGTTCTGCTTCCACACGAATGGTTTCTACATGCAGACCAGGTGGCCAAGATTTTTCAAACTTGGGGAGCCCCGGACATAGACCTATTTGCAAGTCCGTTGAATGCCACACTTCCCCGGTTCTGTTCAGAATTCCGGCTCAGGGCTCTCAGGCCAGGGATGCTTTCCTCCTTTACTGGGGTCAAGACTTCCTGTATGCCTTTCCACCCATTCCCCTAATTCCCAAAACCCTGTACAAGCTTCAGAGAGACAGAGGCCGTATGATTCTCATAGCTCCACATTGGCCACGGCAAGTGTGGTACCCTCTGCTTCTACATCTCTCTCAAGCTCCCTCCCTGGAGTTTGGGTCTGTTCCAGATCTCCTGTCTCAGGAGGACGGAATTTTATGGCATCCCAATCCCCAATCTCTGCATCTCAGGGCTTGGTTGCTGAAGGCCTAGATCTTCATGATCTTAACCTCCCTCAGCAAGTAAAGTATATCCTTTATGCTTCCAGGAAACCTTCCACAAGACGCTCTTATGCTTTCAAGTGGAAAAGGTTTACCATATGGTGTTCGCAGAAAGGTCTTAACCCCCTTGCGATACTTCTGGAATCATTACTGGAGTATCTCCTTCATTTATCCAATGCAGTACTTAAAACTAACTCAGTAAGAGTCCATTTGAGTGCTATTGCAGCTTCTTTCAAGCCTCTGAATGGACAGCCTGTCTCCTCCCATCCTCTTATAGCAAGATTTATGAGAGGCCTTCTTCTGACTAAGCCTCCCATTAGGCCACCACTTAAACCATGGGACTTAAACCTGGTTCTTGGTCAGTTCATGAAGCCACCTTTCGAACCCTTAGCTACTACCTTCTTGAAATTCCTTTCTTGGAAGGTTATCTTTCTCATTGCAATCACATCAGCACGCTGCATCAGTGAGTTGCAGGCTCTAGTAGCTGATCCACCTTATACAAGGTTCCATCATGACAAGGGTAGTCCTTATGACTCATCCACACTTTATGCCAAAGGTGGTCTCGCCTTTTCATCTAAACCAGGCGGTCTACCTGCCTGTGTTTTTTCCAAGGCCTCATGCGTCTAATGCAGAAAGGAATCTTCATACTTTGGACTGTAAAAGAGCTTCAGCAACATAGAAAGTCCTCTCAACTTTTTGTTGCTTTTGATCCTTCTCATTTGAGACTTCCAGTCTCCAAGGGAACACTGTCCAACTGGATTGCTCAGTGTATTTCCTTTGCCTATCAGAGTAAGAATCTTTCTCTGGAGGGCCATGTCACAGCTCACAATGTGAGAGCCATGGCAGCTTCAATGGCTCATCTGCACTCTGTGTCTATCGATGACATCTGTCGAGCAGCCACCTGGGCCTCGGTTCATACCTTCACAGCCCATTACTGCTTGGACAAGGACTCCCACCGGGATGCCTTGTTTGGTCAGGCTGTTCTTCAACACCTATTCCATACCTAATCAACTCCTACCCACCATCCCTGGTTGGATGCCAGAGATCCTTGGGAAGTGGAGCCCTTTCACAGGGGCACACAACTTCTGGGGTCTCTCCCTGGCATCTAAAGCTAGGGAGTTCCCCATATGTGAGGACTACATTCCTGCTTGTTCCTGGAGATAGCATAGTTACTCACCTGTAACAGGTGATCTCCGGGAGCAGCAGGAATTTAGCCCTCACAACTCACCCACCTCCCCTAGGAGTTGTGTATCTCTATCTCTTTCTCTTTCCCTCTCTCTCTTTTTTGTCTCAGCTTTAAACTCAATTGGAGAGAGGCAGTTGGGAAAGGCGGGAAGGCAGCACGCAGGCGCTGTGGGATGCTCCCAAAAGCTTTCTATTGGATGCTGGGGAGCGTTCCCGCACAGCCTCCGTCGGTACCGACAATACCCATATGTGAGGACTAAATTCCTGCTGTTCCCGGAGATCACCTGTTGCAGGTGAGTAACTATGCTTTCCGCCCAAGGGTGCCATCTTACTCAGTTCTCTTTATTTCTGTAGAGCCCTTCAGACGTTCATCTGGCTTGTCCCTGGAAAAAGTTGATTTTTCTGAGTTTCATACTCTCCTCCAGTATCGCACCGGTACTCTTCCCGCCACCCAACCTCACTGTGTCTGTGTCGAGTTCAGGTCTCTTTTTGTAGTTTGTTTTCTCTAATTTTGTGCCGTCTTCACGCCTTTGTCCCCAACTGGCAGCCCAACGAGTCTTCAACCTCACGGAGGTATTTTTTTCCCCCATGGTTACCAGTGGCTTTAAGAAGTGTGATCATTGCTCGAAAATTATGTCCTTAACTGACACACAGAACTGCTGTCTTCACTGCCTAAGGTCAGACTACGACCCGGCAGCATGTGGTCTCTGCAAGAGGATGTACAGCAAGGCCCTGAAGAGCCACCTGCAGCATCATACGTTTTTTTTCCCCCAGAGTCCCTGGTACCTCCAAAGGCCAGGGCCTCGCCTGAAGGCTCAACACCTCAGATGGACCCCTGTAAACCCGAGCCCTGCCGTGGGCCATCAGAAAGGGGGTCTCCCATAAAATCCAGAAAGAAGAAGAAACCCTTGAAGGTGGCATCCTTGGATGGATCTGATCGGTTGGGTGCCCCCCAAGCCAGGTCCTGCAGTCCGAGACGCTCATCCGAGGCATTGGAGAAGGAGCGGCTTGCAAAGGTCCCCCAGAAGGACTCTACCTCGGACCGGCCTTGGTCCCCAGACACCATCCTAGTCGAGGATTCTCCCTTGAGGGAGTCCATGCTGGGCCCGATTCCCTCTGTGCCCGTGCCGAAGGTTGCAGAGCCTTCTGGCCTGGAATCCAGAATACCAGCCCTGCAGCACAGTTTGTCTGCCTTCATGGACCAGCAGCGGGTGCTGTTGTCCAGTACAACTAGTTCATCTGCCCCAACCTCCGGGTCCTCAATGTCGAAGACGTCCCCCAAGGCTCTGATAGGCACCTGGTGCCAGAGGATCAGGGCTCATTGGGGGCTGGTGGTGTTGCACCAGATTGGCCTTGACGGCTGTGGTATACAAATTTTATCAGGTTGTTGGTGGATCGTTGGTGGTGCCTTCCGGCGCAGACCAAACTCCTCTCTCAGGGTCCCATTCTAATGCCTCAGGTGTATTGAGTTTTGCTTACAGCCTGGTTCTTGAGAGGGCTCGGCTGAGGAAGAGGGGATATTTGGCTCGCATGATTACAGCGTTGCTGAAGATGCGCAAGCGGTCCACTTCTGTTGTATGTCTGCATATGGAGAGTCTGAAGATTGATGTTTAGCACATGGATACCAGCCCTTATATCTGCCCTTCTCTGCCTGATAGCCTAGCTTTTCTGCAGACCAGTTTGGAGAAAGGCTTGGCCTGTAGTTCGATACAAGTACAGGTGGTGGCACTAACCTGCTGTCGGTGGAGAATCCTGGGCCAGTCCTTGGTGACCCATCTGAATGTGGTGCGTATTCTTAGAGCGGTGAAGCATGTTCGTCCACCAACTCAGTCTTTGGTTCTGCCGTGGGACCTGAATCTTGTGTTATCAGCCTTAAGAGGCTCTGACTTTGAAGACACTGTTTTTGGTGGCTATTTGCTTGGCTCGCTGGACTATGGAGCTGCAGGCATTGTGCTACAAGCCATTCCTCTCCATATCGAAGGAGAAGATGGTGTAGCACCCGGTGCCCTCTTTTCTGCCCAAGGTGGTCTCTACTTTTCATCTCAATCAGCCAGTGACCCTCCCAGTGTTTTTGGGTAGCGGTGCTATTTCGGAGGACTGCTAGTTGCACCTGCTGGATGTTCGCAGAGTTCTTCGGAGGTACCTCAAGTGGATGGAGCCCTTTCGGTAGTCAGATGTTTGTCCTTTTTGGCAGCCTGCATAAGGGTGAAGCTGCATCCAAAGCATCGATTCCTAGGTGGGTTTAAGGATTAAAATATACCGAGAGCCAAGGTGAATAAACCATATATCTATCCAACCAAAGGTGAAAGGAAAAATGTTGGCAGAGCACTAAGACATACCCTATATTTTCAAAACTGTAGATCTACCACTCTGTCAATGAGGTAATGGGGATGGCCTCAGTAAAAAGAGGGAGCAGAATTGCACTTGCGGAATTTTTCACGCTTCATTTTTCGGACTTTCAAAACCCCACATTTTCAATTATAGGCCACCAGCTAGTTTTTTAATTTTATAAATGTATTTAAAAATTCAAAAGAACTTAGCTGCTATTTAGTATTTAATAATGCCCAATTCTCAGAGTTCAATGTGACCACTATTTCCTGCTTTTAATTAAAAAGCCTAGTTTGTGGCCTATAATTGAAAATGTGGGGATTTGAAAGTCAGAAAATTGCAGCATGAAAAATTCCCCAAGTGCAACTCCCTTTTCTCATTGTTTGGATAGATATAGGGTTTTTTCACATTGGATCTCAGTATATTTTAATTCTCCCAGGACCAAGCAGGAAGTCAGCCCTCACATATGGGTGTCATCAGCGCCGATGAAGCCCCAGCGGAGCATTTCCCCAGCTTTCTATGAAAGCCTTTGGGAATGCAGGCACGCATGCGCGGTTCCCTTCCCGCCTAAAGGTGCCATTTTACCTCAGTCTCTTTTTTTTCCGTTAAGCCCACCGGACGTGTGTCCTGTTCTCCCGGTTAAAATTAGATTTTTCGGCGATTTTCGCTATTTCTCTCGGTTCGATGCCGGTTCCCCTCCTGCTGGGTTCGGTACACCGGTATCGAGCCCGATTCTTCTTTTTCGTTTTTTGCCTTTCGTGGCTGGTGTTCACGCCCTTTTTCCATTTTTCCCTGGAAGGCCGGTCCTTTGACCTCGCGGGGACTCTTTAAAACAGCTGGAAGCCATCGGGGAAAAAAGTGTGATCGGTGTAAGAAATTGATGTCTCTCACCGACACACACGACTGCTGCCTTCGGTGCCTCGGCCCCGACCACGACCCTAAGTCGTTCGGGCCATGTGGAAAGATGTCTTCCAAGGCACTCCGAAGTCGACAGCAAAAAGAAAGGCTTTTCTCGGACTCAGCCTCCGGCCGGGCCCAGACCTCATCTGAGGCCTCGACATCTCGGGATTCTGATCCCGAGCGCCGTCGAAGCTCCTCAGACAGGGGGTCCCCTGACCGGGAACGCAAGAGGAAGAAGCGGCTCGCGAGGGCGTCGTCGTCAGAGGTCCCTGACTCCTCGAGGGCCAGGTCTAAGACCCCCGACTGTCGCCTCGGGCCCGTGTTACACGAGAAGCCTGCAAAAGTTCCTCGCGTGGAGCCGGAGTCTGCTGGACACGTAAGCCCCGTAGTCCTCGGACTCTCCTCCCAGGGAGCCGACGTCGGGCCTGGCGCCTGAGTCGGTGGCTGCTGCGTCTCCCGAGCTGAGTCTCAGGATGACAGCCTTGGAGAGCAGATTGTCTGCCTTCATGGAGCAGCAGCGGGCACTGATGGCCAGCCTGTCTGGCGCATCTGCCCCGACCACCGGGACATCGACTTTGAAGTCGACCCCGGAGACCGAGCTGATACTAGAGTCCATCGTGGCACGGAGTCGAGGGCGTCGACGCCGGTGCCGAGGGCGTCGGGGCGGGTGCTACAGGGCCCCGCGGGGTCAGACCCTGACTCCTCCTCGGACGAGTCAGCTTGGGAGACGGAGGACGAGGAGTCTCCTGATACCTTCAAGACTCGGTGTGTCCCTTCGGACTCACCGCAGTCTGAGCCCCGGAGTAGGTCCCCCCCCCCCCGGAGGATACTCTGTTCCCGGAGTTCTTCTGGGATATGGCCGCTGCCTTGGCCATTCCGGTGGACCCCGAGGAGGAGCCTCGAGCTGAAGAGCTTGAGGCCCTACAGTATGACTCTCCTCCGAAGGAGGCCTTTACTGTTCCGGTTCCTCAGATGCTGGAACGGCTCCTCTTCCGTATGTGGGAGGCACCGGCCTCGGCGCCAGTTCTCAGCAAGCGAGTCGATTCCATCTATCGACTCCGAAAGAGCCCTGGTTTTCAGAAGGCACAGCTACCACACCATTCTATGGTTGTGGAATCGGCCATGCATCATCTGAAGAGCCAGAAGATGCACTCCGCGGTGCCCCCTGGCAGGGAGGCCTGGAACCTCGATGGCGTCAGTAGAAAGTGCTTCCAGGGCTTGATGCTTACTTGCCGTGTCCAGTCCTACCAGCTGTACATGGGCATGTACTTGCGGGATCTGGCCAAGGAATTGGCCGGGTTCTCTGCTGGTCTCTCCGGGGAACCCTTGCAGAGATTTAAGTCCTTGTCCTCGGGGATTCGGGACTGCTCGAAGTTCATGTCCCGCGCTGTCTACGATGGCTTCGAGGCTTCGGCCCGAGTTGCGGCAGCCGGCATCGCGGCTCGACGCCAGGCATGGCTGCAGTCATCAGACCTCGAGCCATGGGTTCAGGACAAGTTGGTCGATGTCTCTTGCCGAGGTGAAAACCTTTTTGGCAAGCCCATGACCGAGAAGGCCGCTCAGCTCGAAACTGAGCTGCTGTCGAGGAAGACCTCTGCCCCTTCTCATAAAAAGAAGGGCTCGGGTAAAAAGCCCTTTTACCCGAGGAAGGGCACTGCCTACAAACAGTACCCGCAATATCAGGCTGCCCAAGTTGCCCCCCAGGGTCAGCAAGCCAAGGGGCAGGGTAATGGGCCCTGTAGGCAGAGGACCCCCAAGCCTCAGGCCCTTGCTACCACTCAGCAGGGTGGGGGTTTTTGACTACTTGAGCGTAGCCTCTCCTCCACTTCTCTCCCAACCCTGCACAGGAGGTCGCCTCACCCTCTTTGCCCACCATTGGCCCCTTATCACCGGGGACAGTTGGGTGCTGGAGATAGTCCACAAGGGCTATGCCCTCCATTTTCACCAACTGCCTCCACCATATTTTCCAGGGGAGCCTCCAAGGCCTCACTGCACACAGACCTTCTTCTACAAGAGTTTCATGGTCTGTTGGTGGACAGGGCGGTGGAGCCTGTGCCTCCCCACTTACAAGGTCATGTTTTCTACTCCAGGTATTTCCTGATGCCCAAAAGAACCGGTGGCCTTCGACCCATTCTGGACCTCAGGAACCTCAACAAGTTCCTAGTGAAGGAGAAGTTCAAGATGCTTACTCTTGGGACACTTCTGCCCTACCTCCAGCAGGGAGATTGGCTATGCTCCTTAGATCTAAAGGATGCGTAAAATCACATCCTCATTCATCCAGACCACAGAAAGTACCTCAGGTTCATTGTGGGAGGAAACCATTATCAGTACAGAGTGCTGCCTTTCGGCCTCATCTCCGCCCCCAGAGTCTTCACAAAGTGCCTAGCAGTGGTGGCGGCCTACCTGAGAAATCAGGGAATCTTTCTCTTCCCCTATCTGGACGACTGGCTCATCAGGGGTCAGACAGGCCAGACAAGCCACCCTCAGGACTATTGCTCTTCTACAAAGCCTGGGATTTGTCATAAACTTCGCAAAGTCCACTTTGCTCCCCTCCCAGAACTTGGAGTTCATAGGGGCAAGGCTGGACTCTCTGCTGGCAAAGGCTTTCTTGCCAGTAGACAGGGCCCAAAGGTTGATGGCCTTGGCAAATCAGTTTCTCAGCAGGTCCCTGGTCTCCGCCAGACTCTGCCTGAGGCTTCTAGGCCACATGGCTTCGACAGTACATGTGACCCCCAATGCCAGGCTCCATATGAGGCCTGCACAGTGGTGCCTTCGGGCTCAGTGGTCACAGGCCACAGGCAGCCTCACAGACAGGATAAGGGTGTCCAGACCATTTCTGCACTCCCTCACCTGGTGGCTGCACCCACCCAATCTACTGAAGGGGGTGCCTTTTCAAATTCCAGGGTACACAGTAGTGATGACCACGGACGCCTCCCTGCAAGGCTGGGGAGCTCATTGTCTGGGCAAGTGCACCCAGGGCCTGTGGTCTCCCTGGGAAGCTGCACAGCAGATCAATCTCCTCAAACTCAGCTATTTGATTAGCACTCAAAGCTTTCACTCCTACCCTGGCTCACCAGTCTGTCCTGATTCAGACAGACAACCAAGTTGCCATGTTTTATGTGAACAAACAGGGCGGAACTGGGTCCAGGATCCTTTGTCGGGAGGCTCAGGACCTTTGTTCTTTTGCCCTCAAGCACAACATGCTCCTCAAGGCTGTGTACCTTCCAGGCCAGGACAACTACCTGGCAGACAGATTAAGCAGAATACTGCAGCCCCACGAGTGGCAGCTGCATCCTTCAGTAGTTCAGAAGATCTTCCTGAAATGGGGTCTCCCTTTTGATAGATCTCTTTGCCAGCCCCATGAACAAGCAACTGCCAAAGTTCTGCTCCAGGCAACCGCATCCTCTGCGGATAGCAGTGGATGCTTTTCTGATATCCTGGTCTCAGGACCTCTTCTATGCGTTTCCTCCCACGCCCTTGGTGGCCCGAACTCTCTTCAAGATTCTTCAGGACAAGGCCTCGGTCCTGCTGGTGGCTCCCAGGTGGCCGAGACAGCCTTGGTTTCCTCTTCTGCTTCAACTGGCGGTGGATCCTCCACTACCTCTGGGGTTGCAACCCCACCTTCTTTCACAGGAGTAGGGTTCCCTTCTGCACCCCAATCTCAAAGCTCTCAATTTGATGGCCTAGAGCAGTGATGGCTAACCTTTTTGAGCCCGAGTGCCCAAACTGCCGCACAAAACCAAAGAATTTCCTCAAAGTGCCAGCACGTCATTTGCATAAGTGGTCTTATTTGCATAAATATTTGCATAATGTTACCATACACTAACTTTTAGTAAACATGTCTCTTAATGAGTGTATGGATAAAGAAAGACTAAAAGATTTCTACATTACTATAATCCAGTGCCAACCGCCAGGCACATTAGGAACTACTACAAACGCTGCCCATTTAGAACCCATAGCAAACCTGCCGTATCCTGACAGCATTACCAGGACTCACAAAGCACCATACCCTACCTATCAAAAGGCAACACTGCAAATATTAAACCAATACATTTCAGAGAATACTGGGGAAAGAGAACAAGTGGCAACGTCAAATAGGAATTTCCTCTTGTACCAAACAAAGCGCAGATGTTAATGATGCACATTTCCCAGAGCTGACATATTCCAGTTAATAAATTCAAAATAAAGAGATATCTTTCTACCTTTTGTGCATTTTTTTTTTCAGTTGCAATTGGTCCAGCCACCTTCTTCTGGTTTCTTCATGTTTTCTGCTAACTCTCCATCGTCTGCTGTCCATTTGTCCTTTCTTCTCTCTTCTAGTTTTTTTTCCATTCTCTCTCTCTCTCTCTACATCTGCTTTAACATACTAATCTTTCTCCTTTTGCTCTTTCCTCATTCCTATTTCATCCACACAAATTTTACCCCTCCATCCTCAATCCCCAATTACTCTCCCAATACCTGGCCAATTGTAGATTTTTCATCTCTCCTACACAAAATATTTTTCCCCTCTCCATTTTACTCTCCCAGCCCCATCCCATTCTAATCCTCCCCCAACATCAGCTCCCTTCTAGTTCCAGTCTCACCCAGCATCCATTCCCTTCTAGTCCCTGCATCAGCCCATTTCCAGTCCAAGTCCCTTCATCAGCTCATTTTCAATCCTAGCCCCCCATCAGACCATTTCTACTCATTTCCTAGCCCCACCATCAGCCCATGTCAATCATAGCTCCCCTCCACTCAGCCCAATTCCAGTCCAAGCCCCCCCATGAGCCTACTTCCAGTTCTAGCCCCTCCATGAGTCCATTTCAATTCAAGCCCCCACCATCAGCCCATTTCCAATCTTAGCTCCCCCCAACAGCCCATTTCCAGTCCTATCCTAGCTGTTCCATCAGCCCATTTTCAGTCCTAGCTCCCTTCCCTCACAGCCCATTTCCATTCCAAGCCCCCTCCCCATCAGCTATTTTGCAGTTCAAGCCTCCCCTTCCACTCAGCCCATTTCCAGTCCTAGCAACACCCCAACCCATTACCAGTCCTAGCCCCCCGTCAATCAACTTCCAGTCCTAACCCCCATCACCCCATTTTCAGTTTAAGCCCCCCCCATAACCCTTTACCAGTCCTAACCCCCCATCAGCCCATTTCCAGTCAGCCCCCCATAGCCCATTGCCAGTCCTAAATCCCCCCCATCAGCCCACAGCCCATTACCAGTCCTAACCACATCAGCCCACCTCAAGTCCTAACCCCTCCCCATCAGCCCATTTCCTGTCCTAGCCCCCCCATAACCCATTATCAGTCCTACACCCCCATCAGCCCACTACCAGTCTTAACCCCCCCATAGCCCATTACCAGTCCTAACCCCCCCCATCACCCCATTTCCAGACAGCCCTCATCAGCTCATAGCCCATTGCCAGCCCTCATCAGCCCACAGCCCATTGCTAGTCTTAACTCCCCCCCATAGCCCACTGCGTCTTAACCCCCCTCCCCAGCCCACTGCCATTCTTAACCCCCCCTCCCTAGCCCATTGCCAGTCTCAACCCCCCTCCCTCCCTAGCCCATTGCCAGTCTCACCCCCCTCCCTCCCTCCCTAGCCCATTGCCAGTCTTAACCTCCCTCCCTCCCTAGCCCATTGCCAGTCTTAACCTCCCCCCTCCCTCCCTCCCTAGCCCATTGCCAGTCTCAACCCCCTCCCTCCCTCCCTAGCCCATTGCCAGTCTCAACCCCCTCCCTCCCTCCCTCCCTAGCCCATTGCCAGTCTCAACCCCCCTCCCTCCCTAGCCCATTGCCAGTCTTAACCTCCCTCCCTCCCTAGCCCATTGCCAGTCTTAACCCCCCTCCCTCCCTCCCTAGCCCATTGCCAGTCTTAACCCCCCTCTCTCCCTCCCTAGCCCATTGCCAGTCTTAACCCCCCCCCCTCGGCTCATGGCAATAAAAAAAAAAAAAAAAAGCTGCCCGCTGCCCGCCGCGGCGGCATGGAGTGTCCCCGCGGGGCTCCCTCTGCCCGGCGGGACTCTCCCGGCGCTGCTCAGCCCCTCTCTGCCGGCTTGCAGAGACGCGAAGGGAGAGAGAGTCTCCCTCGCGTCTCTCTTAAGCCCGCAGGGGCAGATGGGAAATTTCCCATCAGCCCCTGCGGGCTTAACAGAGACGCGAGGGAGACTCTCCCTTCGCGTCTCTGCAAGCCGGCAGAGAGGGGCTGAGCAGCGCCGGGAGAGTCCCGCCGGGCAGAGGGAGCCCCGCGGGACACTCCATGCCGCCGCGGCGGCAGCGGGCAGCTTTTTTTTTTTTTTTTAATGTGCGACCTTCCCGCGTGCCAGCTGCAAGGCCTTCGCGTGCCACAGCTGGCACGCGTGCCATAGGTTCGCCATCGCTGGCCTAGAGGCTGCAAGGGTAGTCTTGGCTCCCTGGGGCCTGCCTCAGGATGTTGAGGAGGTTGTCCTAGCTTCTAGGAAACAGTCCACTAGGAAAACCTATGCTCTCAAATGGAAAACGTTTTCTGTGTGGTGTCAGCTACGTACAGAAGATCCTTTCTCCTTCAGTACTTTCTGCACTTGTCAAATCAAGGTCTTAAATCCAATTCTGTTCGGGTCTACCTCTCAGCTCTAGCACTTCACCACTCTCTGGTGGAGGGACATTGTCTGGTCACCCCTTGGTGTCCCGCTTTCTTAGGGGCTTGCTTTTGCTCAAGCCTCCCATCCGTCCTCCTACCCCTGAGTGGGAGCTGAATGTGATCTTGCAGCAACTGACTCGCCCACCTTTTGAGCCAATGGCTACTTGTCCACTACGCTTCCTCTCCTGGAAGACTCTTCCTTATCGCCCTTACCTCGGTTAGGCGAGTGAGTGAGCTTCAGGCCCTGGTCTTTGATAGGCCTTACACCAGGATTTATAGGAACAGGGTAGTCCTTAGGACTCATCCAAAGTTCCTCCGAAAGGTTGTATCCTCTTTCCGCCTCAATCAGGAGGTGGTTCTTCCAACATTCTTCCCTATACCTCATGCAAGCCAGGCTGAAGCAGTCCTACATACCCTGGACTGTAGGAGGGCCTTATCCTTCTACCTTGACCGTACACAGGGGCATAGAAGGGCTACTCAGCTCTTCGTTTCCTTTGACCCCAATAAGTTGGGGTTGGCTGTGTCCAAGCGTAACTTGTCCATCTGGGTGGCTGACTGTATCACCTGGGCTTACAAGGCGACTGACCTTCCTTTGCAGGGTAGGGTCAAGGCCCATCGTGTCAGGGCAATGGCTGCCTCAGTGGCTCATCTCCGCTCTTTGCCCTTGGTAGACATCTGCAGGGCTGCAACTTGGTCTTCAAGCCAGACTTTTGCGGCCCATTACTGCCTGGAGAGGGAGTCCCATAGGTACAGTGCTTTTGGCCAAGCAGTACTCCGGAATCTCTTTGAGGTTTAGGTAACTCCTGCCCTCCTGCCCTCTGTTGGGCTACTGGTGGAGGTTGTGTCCTTGAAAAGCCTTTCTTTGCTGCTGGGACTAGAGGGAGTTCTCTTGTTCAACCTGGGTTCCTCGGTAGCCCAGAGCTTGGGAGTCACCCATATGTGAGGACTGACTTCCTGCTTGGTCCTGGAGAAAGAGTAGCTACTCACCTGTAACAGGTGTTCTCCAGGAGCAGCAGGAATCAGTCCTCACAACCCTCCCTCCTCCCCTTGGAGTTGCAGTTGTACATAGTTTATTTTTCATTTTTGTGTGCTGTTCTTAGCTATGTCATTTGACTGAGGTAAGATGGCACCTTTAGGCGGGAAGGGAACCACGCATGCGTGTCTGCATTCCCAAAGGCTTTCATAGAAAGCTGGGGAAATGCTCCGCTGGGGCTTCATCGGCGCCGATGACACCCATATGTGAGGACTGATTCCTGCTGCTCCTGGAGAACACCTGTTACAGGTGAGTAACTACTCTTTGTATGTGGTGTGAGAGCCATTGGGCGTTTTCACTTTTGGTAGGTGGGTTAAGGAGGCAATTGCTTCGGCCTACTTTTTGAAGTGCAAGTAGTTGTCCAAGGGACTGCGTGCTCATTTGACCAGAGCACAGGCAGCATCATGGGTGGAGGCTAGCCTGGTGCCGCTGCTGGATATTTGCCGGGTGGCGACTTGGTCGTCATGTACCTTTGTCAGATGTTACCACCTGGATGTGGAATTCAAGTCTATAGTGCTTCAGGCCGGGCTTGCGGGTCCCTCCTGAGGTTAGTACTGCTTTGGTACATCCCACAAGACTGGACTGGACTGCAGGGACAATAAGCAAGGGGAGATTAGGGCTTCCCTGATAGTTTGCTTTCCTTGAGTCCCATCAGTCCAGTCCAGAACCCTCCCCATATTCCCTTACTGGTCTTGACAATGGTGTAAGATGGCGATCCTGGTTCTAAAGAGTATGTCAAATTGAGATTTGTTTTGGACAGAGTTGCAGAGCCATCTGGTTGGACAGGAGTCCTGTGAGGATGCTGTGAATTGCTGCGCAGTGTTCAAAAGGAAAATTAATTAAAAAACAAAAACAAAACAAAGGGATGACAATGTGATTAATCTTGTGGGGAGCGGGGTTTTTGAGAAGGTGACATTTATAGTTTTGTTGGTTCTTAATTGTTGCTCTTTGCTTTGCTTTGTCAATAAAATACTGATTCTCCAGGAACAAGCAGGAAGTCAGTCCTCACATATGGGTGACATCAGTGCCGACGGAGCCCTTGCGCGGAGCAATTCCCCAGCTTTCATAGAAAGCCTTTGGGATTTGTCAGACGGCTGCCTGGGTGAGAATGTTCACAGTCTTGGCAAGTGCATATATCAATATGATTTGCAAGGGATTGTGGGAAATGCAGTCCATTCACACCAGACACAGCTGCTCACAATAATTAGTTGTGCTTGAGTGTAAAGCCAATAAGATATTTATTTATGGGGTTATTTCTCCCAACACAGATATGCTTGGTAGCACATAAAACAGGGTACTTGCTTTCAGTGTTAAACTTAGAAAAACAAAATCAGGAAAACAACATCTGAACTTGTCAGGCAATCAAATGAAAAGAATAAAGACCTGGTTGGTAACAAACTGGTCTTTTCTGTAGGCTTTAGCTAATATTTTCTTAGCAGTGTATCAAACAAGCAAAACCCACAAAGAAGGGAAAAACTGTTCTTTTCAGGTTAACTTCTTATATCTTCACACATAGACTCAGAAGTGATTCCCTCAGAGCTCACAAGCAATTAGGTAAGGCTCAATTGCTAGCAGTTACCCAGCTGAAACCCCTTAGCTGGCTTGCTTTCTACTGCGTGGCTCAAATCCTACTTCAGGAGCTTTTCTGAGTAGATTAAAGAACAAGTTTGTATTTCTTTGTGATGGTTGTTGTACTTTGTAGCAGAAAATTACCAAAGGAGTTTAGACAGAGAGCAATCCATATATTTACAGCCTGTATCTAAGACCGCTCCCCCTTCTTCAACAATCATGGGTTCAATATCATGGATTGGCACAGAGGAATTTCTCAATGTAGCACTCTCAAGAGAATACTTGTTTCCCTGCTGTCTTTCAAGGTTATAGCTAGGGCATAGATCAGTGTTCATACCTGAGCTTCCATTGCTGTTAGAGTTCCTCTCTAAATAGCCTGGCCAGTATGTAGTCCAGTTCTTATGTCCAGCCGTCCAATCCAGATCCCTGGACACTGGATGTCTCTTCACATACCTTCTGGCACGGGTCCTAGGGTCCCTTCCAAGTGCAGCCGTCTCCCTCCCAAGTGCAGCCGTCTCCCTCACAGGTACCCTCTGGAGATTCCTAGCTCTGCAGCACCATTCCTCTGGCTTTCCCCAGTCCAATGGTGTATGCTGGCCCTTGGAATACCTTCCAGTATACGTACTGCTCTGGACTCCTTTAGACCTCCCAAATGCTTTTCTCTTCTTTCTTCCAAAGGGTTTCTTGCCCTCTCTGTCCGTCCGGTCTGGCTTCTGTTCCTGATGATCCTCCAGATAATGAAGCTGTCCAAGATGAGGATCTCCCAGATGAAACTGAGGATGAGGATAATTCTCTGTAGAATAAACTCTACCTTTATTCTGCTTTGAGTGCTCCACCCTAGCACAGCGCAGCTGTGCTAACAGGCCCTGCCCTTTGAGATGAGTGCTTAGGGATTATCCCATAGCCCTCCTGATTGAACACACGTTTCCCCACTTCAGCTCCTCTAATGGCTGCTGGAAACCTGGTGCATTCTGGGACTGGTAGTCTTTTATGGGAAAATTCTGTTTTTTTTCTTCCTACCAGAACTGACAGGTTGCTTGTTCAGAGTCACTTCACCTTTACTATAGCTCCTTCCTGAGCTATGATAAGCTTCCTTATCACAGATTGCACCACGCATGAGCAGCCCCCTTCCCACCCAAGGGTGCCATCTTGCTCAGTCTTTTTTCCGCGGAACCCAACGGACGTTATCCTGTTTTCACCTTGAACAAAGTTGATAAAGTTGAAAATTGCTTCAGCTTACTGGTTCGATGCTGGTTCCCCTTCCTGCCTTCGACTCGGTACACCGGTATCAAGTCCGGCAGTATTTTTTTCAGTTTTGTCCTTCGTGACTAGCGTTTGCGCTCTTTTTATTTTTCACTGGCAGCCCAGTCGTTCAACCTCGCAGGGGCCCTTTTTCCCCTGATGGCTGCCAGTGGGTTTAAGAAGTGTGATCGGTGTAAAAAGTTATGTCTCTCACCGACACACACCACTGTTGCCTCCGATGCCTCGGACCCGAACATGACCCGGTGGTCTGTGGACTGTGTGGCAAGATGTCTTTGAAGAGCAGGCAGCAACAACGTGAGAGGATTTTTCCCGAGTCTGCATCCGTCTGGGCCTGGACCTCGTCAGAAGCCTCGACGTCTCGGGAGTTGGAGCCCGAGCACCATTGTGGGTCTTCTGAGCGGGGGTCTTCCTCCAGGGAACACCGGAGGAAGAGAACTTGTGAGGGCGGCGTCGCTGGACGCTTCTGATCGGCTTGGGCCCTTGGGTTCCAGGCCGTGGAGCCCGGATCACTGCCCTGGGTCCTCGGAGGTGGAGAGGCCGGCCAAACAACCTCCGAAGGAGCCGGAGACTTCGGACAAGGTAATTTCTGTTGTCCTCGTGGACTCTCCTCTGGGATAACCGGCGTCGGGGCCCGAGCCGGGAACTGCGGAGCCTTCTGAGCTCGGTCTCAGGATGGTAGCCCTGGAGAGCAGCATGGCTGCCTTCATGGAGCAGCAGCGGGTGCTGATGGCTGGTCTCACCGGTCCATCCGCTCCGACCACCGGGACTTCAACATCGAGGTCGACCCCGGAGACCAAGCCGATCCTCGAGTCGATCAGGTCTCGAGTTGATCCTCGGCCAAGGTCCCCTTCGACCTCCAGTTCGGGACCGAGGTTGTCGACGCTGATGCCCTCGGCATTGGGGCGGTCGGGCTCGAAGCCCTCGATGCCAGAGCCCTTCGATGAGTCCTCGGAGGACTCGGCGTGAGACAGAGGAGGAAGACTCCCCAGACACCCACTGAACCTGGTGCATCCCATTGGACTCACTGGAGGTCCCCCCCAGAGGACACCAGGTTCTCGGACTTCGTAAGGGACATGGCCAAGGCTTTGGCATTCCCTGCGGATGCCGAGGAGGAGCCTCGAGCCGAGGAGCTCGAGGCCCTCCAGTATGACTTTCCCCCGAGGGAAGCCCTTACTGTACCGGTGCCTCCGATGTTTGAACAGCTGATGCTCTGCATGTGGGAATCCTCGGCCTCAATGCCAGTACTCAGCAAGTGGGTTGATTCAATCTATCGAGTCCGTAAGAGCCCTGGGTTCCAGAAGGTGCAGCTGCCGCACAACTCCATGGTTGTGGAATCGGCCATGCAACTGCTGAAAAGCCAAAAAACACACTCCTTGGTGCCTCCCGGCCGGGAGGCCCAGAACCAGGAGGCCCAGAACCAGGATGCCCTCGGCAGAAAGTGCTACCAGGGCTTGATGCTGTCATGCCGTGTCCAAACCTACCAGCTGTACATGGGCATGTACTTGCAGGACCTGGCAAAGGAGATTGCCAGGTTCTCAGCTGGCCTCTCCGAGGAATCCTTGCAGTGCTTCAAAGCTTTGTCCACAGGGATCCGAGAGTGCTCGAAGTTCATCTCCCGCAGCTTACAACAGCTTCGAGGCTTCGGCCCGAGTAACCGCGGCCGGCATCGGTGCACGCCATCAGGCCTGGCTCATGTCGTCTGGAGCCTTGGGTTCAGGACAAGTTGGTCAATGTCCCATGCCGAGGTGACAACCTATTCGGCAAACCCATGACTGAAAAAGCTGCAGAAATCGAGTCAGAGTACTTGACCCGGACAAGGTTGTCGAAGAAGACATCTGCACCTTCTCACAAGAAGGAGGCCTCAGGGGGGGAAAAGCCATTTTTCCTGAGGAAGGGTGCGTTCTACAGAAACTACCCCACTTACCAGGCCACCCCAGCTCCCCAGCAGGGGCAGCAGGCCACGGGACAGGGGCATGGCCCACGTAAGCCGAAGACCCCCAAGCCTCCAGCTCCGGCTCCTACCCAGCTGGGAGGGGTTTTTTGACTCCCACTGCATAGCTCCTCTCCCACCAGTGGTTTGGCTGTGCACAAGAGGAAGGCTGGCCCTGTATGGCCACAGGTGGTCAGTCATTACAACAGACGCCTGGGTTTTGCAAATAGTCCAAAAGGGCTATTTACTTCATTTCAACCAGGTGCCCACCTCCTTTTTTCACAGGAAAGCCTTTCAGGCCCCCTCTTCACAGGAACCTCCTCTTGAAGGAGTTAGCAGGTCTCCTAAGGGATCAGGCGGTGGAACCGGTGCCCCACCACCTGCAGGGGCAAGGCTTCTACTCCAGGTATTTCCTCATACCAAAAAGGCCATCGCCCCATCCTAGACTTGTGCATTCTGAACAAGTCCCTGGTGAGGGAAAAGTTCAAGATGCTTTCCCTTGGGATCCTACTGCCTTACCTCCACCAGGGAGACGGGCTATGCTCCTTAGACCTAAAGGATGCTTATACACACATCCTCATACACCCAGACCACAGACAATATCTCAGGTTTGTGGTCGGCGGAAACCACTTCCAGTACAAGGTGCTTCCCTTTGGCCTAGATTCCGCTCCCAGAATATTCACCAAATGCCTAGCAGTGGTAGCGGCCTTCCTCAGAAGCCAAGGAGTCTTCGTCTTTCCCTACCTTTAGACGACTGGCTAATCAGAGGCCAATTGGCACAGGAGGCGCAGCAGGCCGCTGCTCACACAGTCACCCTGCTCCAACACCTAGGATTTGTTGTAAATCACGCAAAGTCCACTTTACTCCCCACCCAGAACTTGGAGATCATAGGGGCAAGACTGGACACCCTTCAGGAAAGGGCTTACCTACCACTGGACAGGGCGAGGCAGTTGCTGGCCTTGGTACAACAGGTCCAGCACAGACCTCATGTCTCAGCAAGGGTTTTCTTACGCCTCCTGGGCCACATGGCATCCACTGTACATGTGACTCCATATGCTCAATTACACATGTGCACAGCTCAGTGGTGCCTCAGAGACCAGTGGACACAAGCCACGGGCCACCTCAGACAGGGTAGCGATATCCAAGCAACTGGTGAAATCCTTGCAATGCTGGCTTCACCCACCCAATCTGCTACAGGGCGTACCATTCCACCTTCCTCCCACACCAGAGTGCTGATGACGGATGCCTCCTTGCTGGGCTGGGGAGCCCATTGCCAAGGGTCATGCACTCAGGGTCTGTGGTCCTCACAAGAGGCTGCACTTCAAATCAACCTTCTAGAGCTTCGGGCTATCTGCCTAGTTCTTCAAATCTACTGTCATCTTCTTTCACATCAGTCTGTACTGATACAGACAGCCAAGTGACAATGTTCTATATCAACAAACAGGGAGGCACGGGATCTCGCATCCTATGCCAGGAAACTGTTGACCTCTGCTCTTTTGCAATTGGACACCACATGTCTCTAAAGGCAATTTATCTGCTGGGTCAGGAGAACCTCCTGGCCGACAAGCTGAGCAGGATTCTCCAGCCTCACGAGTGGTGGCCCAGCATATCTTCAACCGCTGGGGTCTCCCATCCATGGATCTCTTTTCCAGTCTGCAAAACCACCAGTTGCCCAAGTTCTGCTCGAGGCAGCCGCATCCGCTGAGGGTGGCGGCAGATGCTTTCCTGATCTCGTGGGTACAGGACCTTTTCTATGCGTTCCCCCCCCCCCAATACCCCTGGTGGCCCGCACTCTGTTCAAGATTCTTCGGGACAAGGCCTCTGTCATCCTGGTAGCCCCCAGGTGGCCAAGACAGCCTTGGTTCCCTCTTCTCCTTCAGCTGGGGGTGCAGCCTGACCTCCTTACCCAGGAACAGGGTTCCTTATTGCACCTCAACCTGAGATCCCTCAACTTAATGGCATGGCTGCTGAGAGGGTAGTACTTTCCCCTCTACTCCTACCCAAGGATGTTGAGGTGTTGCTGGCCTCCTGGAGGCAATCCACTAGAAAATCCTACGTGTTCAAGTGGTGTAGGTTTGAGCTGTGGTGTAACTAACATAACGAGAACCCTTTCACTTGTCAAGTACCTCTGGTATTGCAGTGCTTACTCCACCTCTTAGAGTTGGGCCTTAAGTCTAACTCTGTCAGGATCCACCTGAGTGCGTTATCAGCCAACCACTCTCCAGTGGACGGACAACCTCTTTCAGCTCACCCTTTGGTATCCTGATTCCTCAGAGGCCTCCTACTCTTTAAGCCTCCGATTCGTCCACCGGCAACAGAGTGGGACTTAAATGTGGTCTTGCAGCAGCTTACTCACCCACATTTTGAACCAATGTCCACATGTCATCTACACTTCCTCTCCTGGAAAGCACTTTTTCTGGTGGCACTCACGTCTGCTCGACGTGAGCTTTAAGCTTTAGTATCGGATAGGCTGTATACATGGTTTTATAAAAACAGGGTGGTCCTACACACTCATCCCAAGTTCCTTCCAAAAGTGGTTTCCTCGTTTCACCTCAACCAAAAGGTGGTTCTTCCAACCTTCTTTCCCAGGCCACATGCCAGCAGGGCAGAAGCGGTCCTGCATATCCTGGACTGTAAGAGGGCGTTAGCCTTCTACTTGGAGCGTACGCAGGGGCATCGAAGAGCTTCCCAGCTCTTCGTCTCTTATGACCCTAGTAAACTGGGTCTACCTGTCTCCAGGTGCACGTTATCCACCTGGGTGGCAGACTGCATCGCCTTTGCATACAGGGCAGCTGACCTCCAGCTGCAGGGCCGAATCACGGCCCACTCGGTCAGGGCTAAGGCCGTATCAGTGGCTAACTACCGCTCTGTTCCATTGGCAGACATCTGCCGGGCCGCAACTTGGTCTTCAAGCCAGACCTTTGCAGCCCATTACTGCCTGGAGAGAGAGTCCCGGTGGGACAGTGTTTTTGGTCAGGTGGTACTCCGTAACCTATTCGAGGTTTAGGCAACTGCGACCCTTTGGTGTCAGGCTACCGTGGGGGTTGCGTTCTTGGAGAAAAATCCTATCACTGCTGCTGCGGCTCTTCTAGAGAGCCATTTTTCAGCTATGGGTTCTCGGTAGCCTATAGCTGGGGAGTCCCATATGTGAGGACTGACTTCCTGCTTGTTCCTGGAGAAAGCATAGTAACAGGTGTTCTCCATGGACAGCAGGAATCAGTCTTCACGACCCTCCCTCCTCCCCTGGAGTTGCAGTCCTTTCATTGGATTTTTATCATTTTTTTGCCGTCTTTTAGCTATGTCATCAGACAGAGCAAGATGGCACCCTTGGGCGGGAAGGGGACCGCGCATGCGTGGCGCAATCCCAAAGGCTTTCTATGAAAGCTGGGGAATTGCTCCACGTGAGGGCTCCGGCGCAGATGTCGCCCATATGTGAGGACTGACTCCTGCTGTCCCTGGAGAACACCTGTTACAGATGAGTCACTACGCTGTCTGGTAGGAGGTGCCAGTTGCCTAAGTAGTGACATCAGAACTTGGCATGCTCAGTCTCCAAGCTGCTGGTGGGGCGTGATTACTCACGAAACTGGACTGGAGGTACTCAAAGAAAGTAAATTATCAGGTAAGCACTAATTTTCTCTCTTTAATATGTATTTATCAAATGCATTTGATAAATATATATAAAAATGGATAAAAAGAGACCGATGAACGAGATTGAGGGGTGGAAAGATGTCTGTACATTGACATATGAATATCCCCTTTACTGATGGTTCTTCTATCAGTGTTATTTTTAACCAGAAGACTACAGTAATGCATAAGTGGAAATACTAAAACTACAATAATTCTCCTGTATTTATTTATTTATTGTTTCTTATATACCGCACTCTTAGAAATCAGTGTGGTTCACATATAACAAAGGTTGTGCCAGGGCACTACATTGAACTGGAAGCTTAACTTGGATATCAACTGGGATTAACTATGTACAACAAAACATTTGATTACAAGTAGTATCCATAATATTACATACATTAATGGTGTTCATGTGTTCGCAAGGGGTGTCAGGTTGGAGGGTTGAGAGTAGTGTAAGAGAAAGAGGTGGTGCTTAAGCGCTTTTCTGAATTGTGCTAGGTCCTTTATGGCTCTAACGGCTGCTGGAAGAGTATTCCAGCAGCTAGGGGCATAGAATTGAAAGGCTCTATTCCTTGTTCGCTCTGTACATTTAGTTATTTCCTTAGGGATCAGTAGTGTGTTAGTGGTATGTGATCTCCTTTCTCTGTTGGCTGTAACAGGGTGAATCAGGTCCATTAAGGCTAGGGGGGCTAACTTATTGATGATCTTGAAAGTGATAATGGATACCTTGTAGGTTAAGCGGCAATGTATTGGTAACCAATGTAGGAGTAATGTGATCACCTCTGGCCGCTCCACTCAGTACACGTGCAGCAGCATTCATAGCTAGCTGTAAGGGGTTTAAGGTATTTTTGGGGAGACCTTGCAGGGTTACATTTGCATAATCAAAGTGGAGGGTCACCAAAGCCTGAAATACTGTTCTGAAGTCCTCAGGTTGCAGCAGTGGGCGAAGATGACGTAGAGTTCTTATCTTGTGGTAAATTTGCTTGATGGAATTGCTGATGTGTGCTTTGAGATTGAGATGTTGGTCCAACGTCACTCCTAAGTAGCGGATGCTAGGTCTGCTTGAGAGTTCTGCATTTCTTGTTTTGATCATTGCCGGTGGAGAAAACTTCTGGTTTCTTGTCACAAATAGTACTTCGGTCTTGTTGAAGTTGATCTTGAGACATTGGGAGAAGAGCCAGTCGGTTGTGGCATCGAAGCAGTTTATCAGCTGCGTGAAGTCTGGATCCTCAATCGTAAATGGGGTATATAGTAACACATTGTCCGCATAGAGCAGGCAGGAGATGTTAAATCAGCGAATTAATTCAGAGGGGTTGGATATATATGTTGAAAAGGAGGGTGGACAGGGATGAGCCCTGGGGTATACCATGAATTTGTTGGAAAGGCTGCGAGGTTGTGTTTCCTGTTTGCACCCGCTGCCACCTTTCGGTTAGGTAGGATTTACACCACTGCAAGGCAGAATCACTTATTCCTTTATCTTGCAATTGCACCAGGAGTTGTTGGTGGTTTACTGAGTCAAACGTGGCCGCAATGTCTAAGAAGATTAGTGCATACCCTTTTTTGATGGAGTCAATCCCAGTGATGAGTGTTGAGTGTGGTGAGGAGAGATTCCACCCCATGGGATTCTCTGAACCCGTGCTGGCTTGGGTCGAGGGGGGCGTTGGAGTCGATATGATCCTGTATCTGTCGCTGTACCGTCTTCTCAATTATTTTTGCTAACGATGGGATGCTAGATATAGGTCGGTAGGATTCAACCTTCCGAGTATCTAGTTTGGCGTTCTTTAAGAGTGGTCTAATGGACGTCTGCTTGAGGCTTGAGGGGAATTGTCCAGTGAAGAAAGAACAGTCCATGATTTGGGCTACTATTGGGCTGACCTCATGGCATAGTGACCTTTTCCAGAAGGCTGGACAAGGGTCATTGGGGGCGGTGGTGGCGTTGATATTTGCTATAATGTGCTCAATGCTTGCTTCTGACGGAGTTGAGAAGGTGGTGAGTTGCTTAAGTGGGCTTTTAGTAGGACTGGATAATGTATCTCCTTTGTGAGATTGATGTCTGTTGTCTTTGTGGCGCACTGTATTTTACCACCTTTACCCAATAGCATTGGATTGTGAGATGGGGAGCACTTGCCTGAGGCTCTCCTCTTGGAGCCTTGGGGGTCTTGTGTTCAGTGTAAGGCATTGAAGGACTGAGGACTTTGAGTGTAGTATAAATAAATGTACTTAAGACCTTTATCCGTCTGAGGGAGTCTAAGAAGTAGAACAGTTATGCATGAATCGCTTTGAAAATATTTTCCCTCCCCATTACTGCTGTTTCATCCATCATGCTGAATGAGCAGCATGGCATAAGTGAACTTTTCTCCTTTTGATTCTTGTCTGACTTGCACCTGGCTTTCATTTGCATTTGTTTTATTTAAAGCACAATTTCAACATTGCTTTCCTTCTACCCCCTCTATTACAATGGAAAAATGGTCCAGTTTACTGGCATCCATACAGGGAGAGATTTCTTTTTTTAACTTTGTTTCCACAAACTTTTTTTTTTTTAATTTTTTTTTTTTTATTGCCATCAACAAATTGCAGCTAATTCTGTCATAGCTGTTCTGTGTCCTTAGAGGAGTTGCTTTTACAGTAGAACATCATGCTGTCACTATTAAGAGACTTTTTGGTTACTATTGATAGCATAGGAAAGAGGCCACGGTAACCAGAGTCTCCTGAATCCATCTTTTCCTTTTCATTCACTAGACCAGTCCAGAATGCATGAGTTATGCCTACCAACCAGCAGATGGAGACAGAGACTTAAGAACTGTAAACTCTGTCCTATAAAGAGCTCCACATTGACTTGCTCCCCAGTATTCTGTCTCCAGCAGATGGTGATGGACATTCTGTGCAGATCTGGGATGATCTATGTGGGTGTTCCTGTATCCAGTTGTATAACTGGTACAGCAGTTGAGCAAGTGAGGCCCAGGACAGCTTGAGGAGGTATTCACAGCACACTGGAAGTGGTGCAGGAGAGGCTCTATATGGCTATGGAATTAGTTGTGTATTGGGAGCAATGTTAGCAGAGGCTTGGTGCAGCCTGCAGAGTTGTGCTCAGCACAAGAGCGGTGTGAATTGCACTGGGAGTCTGCTTTTTACTCTTGCAGTTTTGGCATGAAATCAGCCATCAAATTGGCCATCACTAACCTGGTAGTTGTCATTGTTGGCAGGAACCACATGACCACAATTGTCCTGGCGGTGCCTTAAAACACCTGTGCTAAGCAGTTTCTGCAGTCCTGACAGGTGTGGGAGTCAGAGGAATGGTGCTGGCCAGGGTAATTATTGCCGCAACACTTTAACGGAGATCTTTTTCTCTTTGTATCTGATGCACAGACTGAGGAAGCAATTCACGACAGGTTCAGGTGACACAGTGTGTGGGGACAAAGCATGGCAGTAGCAGCCATTTTGTTTTCATATGCCTGGGAAGCTCAGATGACAGCCCAACCTTCCTGGCCTGCCTAAGAATCTATTTTTGCTTATTTTAGCAATGCCTTTGCCGAGCTTCCAGCTAAGATCCTGAGTGAATGAGATCCTACAGCTCTACTCAGTGGGTTCTTCCTGATATTGTGTGACTGCTGCAAAGGCTCAGACAGAGGCAGGAAGCCCAGGGGCAAATTTAGAGGCTCCTCGGAGTCTTCAATGCCTTAATGATCTAGTCGGCAGGGGTCCGAGAGCTTCGAAGATCAGTCGGTGTTATTCCCTGACTCTGACCTTTTACTGGAGAAAAGGGCAGTCATGGAATACCCTTCATTTAAGAGCTCCCATTTGAGGAAGGGACTGATTTCCTTTATAATTCAGCTCTTGATAAGTCTGACATGATCATGCCGGCCTTGGAGTGGAGGTGATCACAGTAAACTTTATTGTACAGTATTTAGCTCATGCCTTTGCAGTAGTAGTTCAGTGCATGTAACAGTCATGTACAGTAGATATTTTCCTCTTCCTGGAGGGTTACAATCTAAGTGTGTACCTGAGACAATGGAGGGTTAAGTGATGTGCCCAAGGCCACAGAGTGGGATTTGAACCCTTGTTCCTTTGGTCATCAAGTAGCTGCTCTAACAGCGAGGTGGTTACTCCACTCCACAAGCAGTCAATTTTCAGGGGATCCCATTTTCAAGGTCTTCAGAAACTTACCAAGGTCTTCCCTGTCCGCCTTGCCATTCAGGCCTTGCTTTCAGTGGAATGGAATACTCCAGAGGCCGATCTAAGTTTGAACTGGGCCATGGGTTTGCCTGGTGTTACCTGAGTTGAAGAGGACGCTGGAATAACTCAGGTGGATCCCTGGTAATGGTAGTAGCTAAGATGACCATTTTTTCCCTGTGGAAAGTGGTACTGCTCTGTGCTGGGGACAGAAGCAATTGTCTAAAAACTTGGTATGATTTGAATATCCATGGGAGGCCACCTTCTTGGATGTGGTTTGGCTTATGTGGGCAATACCTTGTATAGCCTCATCCATAACTTCAGCCAGGACACAGGTGATAGTGGCTTCAACTAGACGGCTCTTATAGCTGTGAGCTTGATGGCTAATCCATGGTTGAGTAGGCTTTCAATTTTGGTACTGAATGGAAGGAGGCCTCAGAAGTGCAAGAGAATGGTCTCATAGGGTCAGACCAGCCTGGGTGCAGCTTAGTCTCACCATATCCTGTTTCACAGGTAACTGTTTTCTTTATGGAAGAAAGGGAAGCTCTAGGGCTCTGAGGCCAAATAGGATTATCATGGAACCCAGTGAGGATTTGGAGGTCCCTGTCTGGAGAAGATAAGAGGCTAGCTCAGCCTTTTTGAAAAATGGACCTGTATCGCTTCTGACCAATGAGTTTTGGAGGTGATAAGAGTGTTATAAGCTGGAGTTTTTCCCACTGGCTTGCTGTTTTTATAGAAACATGACTGCAGAAAGACCATATGCCCTATCCAGTCTGCTCTTCCATACTGACCACTATAGTCCCTTTTTTTCCTTTAGAGATCATTTTGTTGGTCCCATGCTTTCTTGAATTCAGATACTGTCCTGGTCTCTACTACCTCCTCTGTCCTGTCTATGCTGTTCCGACAAAAGGGTTGGCAATGGTTTTGGCCTTGGGCAAGTTGCAGACTTGGGGGGGGGGGGGGGCTTTTTTCAGAAGAGAAGGGGAACGGGAAATCTTCATATTTATTTTGCATTTTCAAAAACAGCAGGTTCCTTGCACCCTATTCTGGAATTAAAGGGTGAAATCAAACCCTCAGAGTACCTCGCTTTAGATTGGAGATTCTGCATTTGGTATTTTTTCAGCTGTGTAGCGAGGGACTTCCTTATGGCACTGCCTCTCAAGAGGCCTACACATCCTTAGGGAGCTTCAGCAGCAGTTTCTATACAGTGTTGAGTCAGCAGTATTCGTTCTGGGTGCTTCCATTTTGTTATAGGCACAGTTGCTCGAACCTTCTCAAAGATTAATGTGGTGATAACCCTACCCAGAGAGGGGACTCTAGTGCAGACATCAGTAGATGTCTGGCTATTGAGAAAAAGTTAGGTGGAAGGCTGGGAGGTGGCAGAACAAGTAGTACAGGCCTTGCGGACTCTTGTGATGTCCTCAATTCAAATAAAAAGGACAGTTAATCTCCCTCTCTGGCTAGAATGCTTGGGAATATTTTTGATACTTGCAGGAGAATGTTGGTTTTTTTTTCTCCCCAAGCAGAGGATGCTCTGCCTGCACTTCTAGGTCCAAATCTTGATTAAGGCGAGAGTGCCAAGGACTTGATATTATATGAAGGCCCTTGCCTCCATGGTGACATCTGCTGCATTGTTACTCTGGGTTTATGGTCTTATGCCTCTTCTCTGAGTGACATTATGATGATGGACAGTGCAGCATCAGAGTTGCACGTTGTCTTCTCCAATTGAGTCTTCTCATTTGCAGAGCTTGCTAAAGAGCTTGGATCGAGAAGCTTCTGAGTGGTGTCAACACACACCAAACTCAAAGTGCTCTTGTCTGTGACCAAGACCAGTTAGTTGATCATTGGCTAGTAGTGAAGCTTTGGGACACTTCCATAATGCCTTGAATGATGACCAAGCAGTGTCACCTAGGTTCTTTTGTTTTTGTCACTTGCTACAAGGTTGGAGGACGGGTTCTGTGAGAATGCAGGCCCTCCTACAGCAGTAGGCACCATTCAGAGTTGTTATGTTGTTCCCTGTGGCCATCATTCAGTTGGGTTTTGCAAAACATAAGAACATATAAGAACATAAGAGATGCCATACTGGGTCAGACCAATGTCCATCAAGCCCAGTATCCTGTTTCCAACAGTGGCCAATCTAGGTCATACGTACCTAGCAGTTTCCCCAAAAGACACAGGTTCCACAATGCTTGTACTGGGTCAAGCATTGATATCTTGGGTCCCTTCTAATGATTTATGGATCTTTCCTCCAGGAACTTGTCCAAACCTTTTTTAAACCCAGCTACACTAGCTACCCTTTACTAATCCTCCGGTAACAAATTCCAGAGTTTGATTACACGTTGAGTGAAAAAATATTTTATTTTCTTAGTCTTAACCCTTTGAAGGCTTGCTTCCAATTTTTAATCCACATTCTGCAGCTGGGTTAATTTGTGCTTATTTCAGGAAAATTGTACCTGTCTTATTCAATATGTTCTAATAGTGATGTTCCTCCTGCTATGGTCATGTATTATATATCATTTGGTAGGCATATTTGGTCAGAATTTTGGATCCCGACCGTTTTGGGCTCAGCCTGGAAAGGGTTAAATAGTTTACCCTGTAGCTTCATTGCATGTCCCCTAGTCTTCCTATATTCTGATAACGTAAACAATCGATCTACGTTTACCCGTTCCACTCCGTTCATTAATTTATAGACTTCTATCATATCTCCCCTCAGCCGCCTGTTTTCCAGGTTAAAGAGCCCCAACCTTTGTAGCCTTTCTTCATAGGAGTATCCTTCCATCCCCTTTACCATTTTGGTGGCTCTTCTCTGAACCATCCTGATTTTGTTGCACCAAATTAGTCCCGATGTTTGGGTGTCTGGATCTGGCATGTTTTCTGTTGGAGGACAGATTGAAGTTTCCTCTGGCCAGATCTTGTTCTTGAGAAGCCTTGTCTTACTTCTGTCTTACAGGCTGGCTTTTGAGAGGTTTTTGTGAGGATGTGCAGAAAAAAGCTGTTTAGTTTTGGACGGTTCTTTCCTTTTCTCCTACTGGCATTCCATATTATCCAGCATGGGTGCTTGCCTTCATTGGAAAGATTGGCTTGCGGGAATGATCTCCTCCTTTATTTGCTAGACATTTGGAGGGCATTGGTGTTCTGCCTGAAGTGACCAACAAGTTTCACAGCTTGGAACATCTGTATTGTTTTCTTTGCAGGCGCAGTGAAGACAAAGCCGCTATTTAGCATCCATTGCCCAGTGGATTCAAGAGACAATTGTTGGCTTATATTCTCAGGAGTTGCATGCCTCTGAAGAAACTCGAGGCTCACTTGTCTGGAAGAGTGCCTGCCTACCTCTTGGGCAACAGCATCAGATGATTTCGCTGATAGAGTTCTGCAGAGAAGCAGTGTGATATTTATGGCAGTCATTTTCTATTCACATATGCTAGATAATCTCCAGGAACAAGCAGGAATGAGTCTTCACATATGGGTATCGTCGGTACCGACGGAGCCTGCGCGGGAACGCTCCCCAGCGTCCAGTAAGAAAGCTTTTGGAAGCATCCCATCGCGCCTGCGCGCTGCCTACCCGCCTTTCCTAACCGCCTCTCTCCAGTTCTTCTTTTCCGTGGAGCCAGCAGGTCGTGTTCCTGTCACCACAGAAGAAGTTCTTTATTTTTTTCTTTATTTTTCTGTAGTCGCGTCTGCCTTCGACGTCAGACCGGTACCGCCGGTCTTTTCTTTTCTTTTCTTCAAAAAAAAAAAAACCAAACACCTTTTTTCTTTCAGCTGTGCATTTTCAGTTTGGGCCTTAGGCCTAGATACTTTCTCCTCATGGAGAAGCCTGCTTCTGGGTTCAAAAAGTGCACAAAATGTGGCGGTACTATTTCTGTCACAGACACCCATGATTGGTGTTTGAAATTTTTGGGTCCTGACCATTCCATCACGGATTGTGTGTCCTGCACCATGATGTCTAAAAGGGGTCGGCAGAACCGAGCAGCCAAGCTCAGTACCCTGTTTCCCTCTGATGCAGCCTCTGTGGCATCGACGTCTTCCAGGGCTGCTTCTTCCTCCCATGGATCTCAGGTAACCAAACATAAATCTAGCCGGTCCTCAAAGGGTAAATCTCCCTTCAAGCATCGAGATTCCTACGGGCTTGCCCTCGAGGACTCCTCTCCGGCAAAATTACCCCGGTGGGAAGTTCCGGCTTCCAAAGCATTATCTATGGGGGTCACAGGTTGACATCGATGGCACGGCCTCGACTGATCACCTGTTGCCGTGTTCTGGGGTACTGGTGGACTCCACTGTACCGACATCCAGACTCTGGTGGCGTCGATGGATCAGAAAATTCTGTCCATACGGCGCACCCTTACGGCGTTTATGCAGGCTTCGACTCCTTCGGTACCGCAACAATCTCCGTTGCCAGTACCGACTCCGGCATCGGCACCGTTCCCGGTTCCGGTACCGATTGCATCAACATCGGCTTTGGTGTCTGCTGCAGTGGTACCCTGTCCTACGATGCCCATCGGTACCGAACCGGTACCGCTTACTCCCGATGTCGATCCCACTCGGTACGCGTATCGGGCTTTATAGGAGCATCCAGACAGGCGATACTTCGATTCCTCCGAAGACTCTGAGTCTGAGGCTTCTGTCGATGTACCGGTGCTTCTTCCTCAGGAGTCTGATTCTCCAAAACGAAGAATTTCTCCTCCAGAGGATTTGTCTTTTCAAGACTTCATTAGGGAAGTGGCTAGAGGCCTCTCCATCACAGTGGCCTCTGAGTCAGAGCCTAGAGCCAAGCAATTAAATATTTTACAATATCCTAACGCTCCTAAGGAAGCAGCTACCCTACCTATTCATGAGATTCTCTATGATCTCATGTTGGGCATGTGGGAGACTCCTCTCAACACCTCTCCTCATTCTGGCAGGTTAGACACCATGTACCGTGTCCCTCCCTGTCCTGGTTTTCATAAGACTCAGCTTCCTCACCACTCCATTGTGGTTGAGTCTGCTATGAAGAAAATAAAGAGTGCAAAGAGACGAGAGGTCACGTGATGCGAGCACCATAGTGGTCGCATTCTGAGCGAGCTCCGCTCCCCCCTTAGCCCAACCGGGAAAAAATCGGCTGTTTAATACCTAGAGACGAAGGGCAGATTGAGCCTTGTGAAGATACCCATTGACGGCAAGCAGAAACCTGCAGTTGACGGAGCTGGCCATGGCCTCTGCAGTCAAGGCGACCCGGAGAGACAAAGACCGCATGGCGGGTGCCGTTAAGATGGCCGATGTAGCAGGGGCACCGGCTTCTCCCAAATCGGCAGCATCCCTTGACGAAATGTCGGCCGCGGTGGCAGCAGTTCTCGCGCCCCAGTTTGCGGCACTTCATGAAAAGATGGACGGACTGCAGACATCAGTGGACTCTCTGGACAGCCGGCTGCGGGAAGTCGAGGAGCGTTTAGGGCAGGCCGAAGATGGCGCCACAGCACTAGCCCATGAGGTGGAGGGCCTCAAAACACAACTTGGGCATCAAGCGGCGAAACTCGACGATTTAGAAAATCGTTCACGCCGGAATAACCTCCGGTTCATGGGTATTCCTGAGGTAGTGATGGACAAGGATCTCCGGGGTTACCTCGAAGCCTTTGTTACTGACCTCCTGAGTCCAGCTGAGACCGCAGAGCCCATCTGCATTGAGCGAGTCCACCGAGTAGGGACGCCCCATACCCAAGATCGCCGCCCGCGGATTGTGTTAGCTAAATTTCTCCGGTTTCCGCTCAAGGAGAGGATACTACGGGCTGCAAGGCAGAAGGGCGACGTTACCTATAACAACGTGAAGATCCGTGTCGCACAGGACTACTCGGTGGCCCTCAGTCAGCAGCGGAGGGACTATGTGCCCTGGTGTGAAAAGCTGATTGCCGTGGGGATTCGTTTCTCTGTGCAGTACCCAGCCCGTCTCCATGTCTTCTACAACACATCACATCGCGTGTTTGAATCTGCTGCAGAAGCTGGGCCTTATGTGGAGCAAGTTGTCTCACGGGCACGAGAGACCTCGGCGACGCCGTAATGGACATGGGACTTTGGCCTTGTCTATTTTTGCTTATATACCTACAGCTGGATTCCTTTTTGCGGTAGGGTGGGGGGTGCGGGTGGGGGGGAGACCCGATGGACCGAGGGTACTGAATGGTACAAGATAACGCTGGTCCCCCTCGATAATTTTTAATGCTCTGCATCGCGCATATCTGCGAGGTGGACTGCAGGGCTCAGTGCATAAGGTGGAAATTGCGGGGATTGCCGCGGAAGAGAACGGTGTAGCCACCGCGGCCCCCCCTCGGTGGCTCCCCCATTCCTGTTTTTGTTTTTCCCTTTAATACTTGTTTAGTACTTTATATATATGAAGTTTAGGGGTTTTAATGAGGGATACCTCTGCTGGGAGCTCTCGGGCTCAAGGGCCTGATGCCTTCCGCAGGGGGCCTTTGATAGCTCTGATTTCACCGGCAAATTAGTAGATCTGCCTCCCTAACTGTCCCAGAGGTGGGGCTTCCATGGTTAGGTCCCTCTATTCCTGAAGATAATAGGGGAGGTCAACTTTGTTTAGGTAGTATATAACTGGAGTTAGGGGGTAGCGGGCGCATGCTAGCGTGGAAGGGGGGGTAGAGGGTAGAGTTTGATGCTATAACTTGGGGTGGGGGGGGGAGGGGGTTGAGCTCAGGGTGACCTTAGCAATCACTCCCAAGGTGGGGAGGGGAGGGTGGTATAAGTCAGTGGACAGGGGGGTTGGGGACTCAGACGGAGGGGGGTAAGGGGGGGGAGAGGGAGGGGTAGAGGCAGGGGAGGGGGGCTGGGAGGGCAGCGGGGGTGGGGTCCTCGCACTCCGAACACTAGGCACGGACAGGGCAATCATTTTTATGACCAAAAGGATGGGAGGCTCCAGGCTGGGAGGGTCTCCCTCACTACGCTTTGCTGGCAACTGGGCCATATTCATACGGTGATCCTCTGAGAATTATAACCTGGAATGTCTGTGGTTTAGGTAGCCCGATCAAGTGATATAAAGTATTGAAGGCGCTGGCTAGACACCGCTGTGACCTTGCAATACTCCAGGAAACCCACCAAACAGCGGAAGAGCATGCTAAATTGGGCCGGGATTGGGTGGGCCAAGTATGGGGTGCGCCTGCACAAGGGAAGAAAGGAGGGGTGGTCATATTAATCCATAAGAGGGTGCGTTTCTCGTTGAATCGACAAGTGGCTGACCCGGCTGGCCGATATTTGTTCTTGTGGGGGGTATTGGAAGACCGTGAGATAATACTTGGAAATGTCTATGGTCCCAATATGGTAGATCGTGAATTTTATGATCGTCTTGCGGCTAAGGTGGAACAGTTGCCTGATGTACCCCTACTCATGGGGGATGATCTCAACGGGGTGCTTGACGTTAGCTTGGACACTTCCAGCGGAAGGGGGACGAGGGATAGAATTCTTAGCTCTCAAGTGTTGCAACGATTTTGGAGGCGCTTAGGTTTGATTGACCCGTGGAGAGTCTTGCATCCATCTGAGAAGGACTTCACTCATGTTTCAAGGGCGCATGGGACTAGTGCGAGAATAGATTGTTTTGCTTTCCACAACTGCTTTCGCACAGGTGGAGGAGACACAGATAGGTCCTCTGGAGATATCCGACCATGCCATGGTTTGGGCAGAGTTGCGATGGGGGGAGGATCTGGTACAGCTCGAATTTGGAGATTCCCCATTGAGTTATATAAAGATGATCAATTCCGGCAATTTCTGGGCCACCGCTGGCGAGAGTTTGAGTTACATCATCAGGCCCACAGGGAGGACCCCGAGTTGGTCTGGGAAACTGCCAAGGTGGTATTGAGAGGTGATATTATTGGCTTTGCCGCTCGGAGACGCCGATTACTGGCGGAGCAGATTCTTAAGTTGGAGCGACAGGTTTCCCATGCGCGGGCGCTCAGTGGTCGATCCTCCACAGCGTTGAATAGAAAACGGCTGTGGGAGCTTCAGGTCGCCCTGAATGAATTACTTCATCAGCGCGCCAAGAAATCTTTACTATATTATAAATATCGACTACATTGTTTCGGGGACAAACCAGGGAAGCTCCTCGGCCGTTGTCTGCGAGGTCCGCGAGGGGGGAAGGGGGTTGCGGCTCTTCGAGATGAGCATGGGAAACTCCATCAGAATCGAGAGGCGATTAGTGCACTCTTTAAGGAATTTTTTCAAAAACTTTATACGGCCGAAGAGCACGACCCCTCTACTAGGGAGGCCTTCCTGCAAGGGCTGCAGCTGCCGAGGGTGACAGAGGCACAGAGGGTTCAGCTGGGACGCCCAATTACCTTGGAGGAGGTTCACTCAGTGATCGCTCATGCCAGTTGTTATAAGGCCCCAGGCCCCGATGGCTACGGGGCTGAATTTTATAAAATACTGTCCGAAGGGGTGGGACCCTTGTTGGTGGAGACATACCAGCAGCGGATAGACGGGGGGGGGCAGGAGGTGGGGAGATAACCAAGCCTATATCACTTTGATCCCCAAGCCAGCTAAAGACCCATTACAGGCAGCCTCCTACAGACCGATCTCTTTGTTAAATTTTGACGCAAAGCTGTTGGCGAAAATTTTGGCTGAGCGGCTAGCAGGAATACTAGGCGACATAGTGCATGAATCTCAGGTGGGTTTTGTGCGCGGTCGGTATGCCGTTCGTAACATACGCCGAATCTTGACATCTTTGGAGTGGGTGCATAGCCACCAGCTGCCGACGCTTTTGATAAGCTTTGACGCGGAAAAGGCGTTTGATAGGGTGAATTGGACCTACCTGGACCATTTGCTACCGCTGTACGGTCTGGGACAGGCATTCTGTGCTATGGTGAAGAGTTTATATGATACCCCGACGGCTCGGGTGTTATGTAACGGGGTTTTATCAGCCCCCTTCTCTCTCCATCGAGGTACTTGGCAGGGTTGCCCACTGTCCCCCTTATTGTTTGTTCTGTCGTTGGATCCTCTAATCCGCAGCATAGAATCGGACCCGAAGATCCGTGGGATTGAGGTGGGTAAGCAGGGATTTAAGGTGTCGGCCTTTGCCGATGATATGCTTGTGCATTTACATGAGCCGCGAGCGTCGCTGCCGAAACTGATGGCTGAATTTCGGAGGTTTGGCAGTTTTGCGGGTCTTCGGATAAATGTAGATAAATCAGAGGCTTTGGATGTGTTGGGGGGGTTGCGAGACGGATGGGGGGAGGCCTTTCCTTTGAAATGGGCTGAACATGGGTTTAAATATCTCGGTATTTTAACGAGACTGCCACAGGATCTATACTGCACAAACTTCGAGAGGGTCTTGACTGGGATACGGCGTCAATTGCGTGCTTGGACCCCGTTGCCATTGGCACTACTGGGGAGAATTGCTGCAGTTAAAATGGTGATTTTACCGCGTATACTGTATTGGCTCCAGACTTTGCCGGTCTGGTTACTTCGCAGGGATCGGCTTAAACTGGAAAGAGAAATTCAGAGATTTCTGTGGAAAGGGGCCCGAGCGCGGGTCCCGATCTCTCGTATGGTAGGAGGGTGGCGTAGGGGTGGTCTAGGGCTCCCGGATTTAAGACTTTATGCCTTGGCCTGCCAGGTGCGACACGTGGGAGATTACTTAGGGGGAACCGACGTTTATACACCTCGAGATCTCGAGAGGGCACTAATGTCTCCCTTCTCCCTGGTGGGGGTATTACATGTGGAGAGTAAATATTTGCCAGCGAGACTCACGCGGAATACGTTGCTAACTGCGGTGCGGCGTACATGGAAGCAGCTGAACAGTTTCTGGCAACGTAATTGGCAGGTTTCCAGCTGGTTACCTATACAAGGTAATGTACAGTTTCAGCCTGGTTCGGATTCGCGCACTTTTCAGTACTGGCATCAGCAGGGTCTCCGTTACTTGGGGCATGTGGTAAACCTTATGGGTAAGTGCAAGCCGTTCCTGGAATTATGTGAGGAGAATCAATTACCCCGTACCCATTACTTTGCTTATCTTCAACTGTCTCATTATGTGGCTACATTACCTCGAGAAGAACTGGGGGAAGACCGGTCAAAGCAGATTATTGAGTTCCTAGACCTTGGGGGGGATACACCCCTGACGATAGCTGGGCTGCGGATTAAGTTAGAGTGCTTTGGGGCGGTGCCGGATTATGGGAAGGCGGAGGCAGCCTGGGGGGGAGAATTGGGACGGGAACTCCCACCAGGCACGATCTGCGAGGCGGTGGGGCGGATAGTAGAACTGGCGGTGGGAGCGCGGTGGAGGGAAATCCAATATAAGGCTTTAACTCGGGTATATATCTCTCCGAGACGAGCGTTACGGAGTCATATTACACAGGACGGGTCTTGCCCTAGGTGTCATATGCCATTGGCCTCTTTAACTCACATGTGGTGGCAGTGCAGGCGCATCCTCCCGTATTGGTCCCATATCCACCGCTATCTTATGAGATTATTACAACAGCGGTTTCCCTGGACTGGAGGTTTAGTTATCCTAGATCAACTACCCCTGACTTTACCTACCGGGAGGTGGGAGCGCCTATTGGTACGTAAAGCATGTTTGGTGGGGAAGGGTCCGATTTTACACAGCTGGAGAGATTGTAACCCACCCACGTTTGCGGAGTGGCGTAATAATTT
This sequence comes from Ichthyophis bannanicus, assembly GCA_033557465.1. Classification (NCBI taxonomy): domain Eukaryota; kingdom Metazoa; phylum Chordata; class Amphibia; order Gymnophiona; family Ichthyophiidae; genus Ichthyophis; species Ichthyophis bannanicus. The sequence goes on from CM066042.1 coordinate 79,313,785, forward strand.
CCACCAGCTGATGCTGGCAGAACGTTGGAGGGCCAGGGGTTCTGTGAAACGGTGGTCTACCTTTCTGCTGATCTGGGAACCTTATATCCAGACTCTGGGCCCTCGTTGCCGGAGTGACATCGTGAATGTGGGACCCTAAGGCCTGGTCTACTGGGTGGGGGAGACGACCTGGTACTTGCTGAGAGGGGTGCAGCTGCGGTGCTGCGGAGTTCGGGGTGCGAGGACGGGGAGGGGGGGTGGGGGGGGGTTGTTCTGAATACTGGAAAAAAAAAAAAGGGGGAAAAAATGTTTAACCATATATGCTTTTTATCTTTCTTTGTCTGAACTTACGATGGCGACAAAACTGTTTATTGTCTTGGCCCCGGAGGAGATAAGACACCACTCCTCGGTGGCTCCCTGTTACATTCTATTGTATGTTTTGTTTGCTATTGGTTAATAAATAAAACCTTCAAAAAAAAGAGTGCAAAGAGACACTCATCTAACCCTCCAGGACGTGAATGTAGGACTCTAGATGCTTTTGGCCGAAGGATTTTCCAGGCCAATATGCTTGCTGCCAGAATCAACTCCTATAGTCTCTATATGGGGATGTTTCTAAAAGAAGTCACAGATCATCTGCAGACTTTAGCTCCTTTTATTTCAGAAGATAAAAGGCAGGAATTTCTCACTTGGCTTAAACATGCCCAAGATGTTTCCAAATTCTCTAACCGTGCAGCCTTTGACTCTTTTGAGTGTGTAAGCAGAGCCACGGCTATTGCCATAGGTGCACGCAGAATTGCTTGGTTACAAGCCTCTGATTTGGAACTCTGGGTCCAAGATGAGTTGGGAAACCTTCCTTGTACAGGTGAAAACCTGTTTGGCAGGGATTGGCAAGCAAAGGCCACTCAGATGGATGCTGAGAACTCTGCGTTGGATCGACTTTCAAAGTCTACCTCTACCCCTGTTAAGAAAAGATTGTTCAAAAAGACATCTTTTTCTAAAAAGGGAAGATATTATCCTGCTCATGGGCAGACATCTTCTGCAGGTCGTTTTGCTGCAAAGCGTCAGCAACCACCTAAACAGGCCAAGTCAAAGGCTGCCAGGCCTACCACAGCCCAGCAGCCTCAACCTCCTCAGGGCCTTTGACTTGCAACTAGAGAACTTAGCCTTTCTAGCTCTGGGAAACCCAGAGCCCCTCACCATTCCAGGAAGGTTAGCTTACTTTGCTCCCAGATGGGAGCAAATCACAGCAGAGCAATGGACCCTCTCCATCATAAAGGAAGGGTACAAGCTTCACTTCTTAAACCTTCCTCCCCACACCATGGTGAAACAGTTCAATTCTCCAACATCTCTCCTCAAACTTCTAGGTCAGGAGATTGTTATCCTTCTTGCCCAAGGGGCAATAGAAGAAGTACCTCGTCTTCAACAGGGTTCAGGGTTCTACTCCCCTTATTTTCTTATCCCAAAGAAAACAGGGGGCCACAGACCCATATTAGACCTCAGAGAATTCAACAAGTTTCTATTCAAGGAGAAATTCAAAATGATTTCTCTAGGGGCTCTGCTTCCATACCTTCAGAGTCAGGATTGGCTGTGTTCTCTAGATCTCAAGGATGCGTACACCCATGTCCTCATCCATCCTACACACAGAAGGTTCCTTCGGTTCCTTTTTCAAGGAAAGCACTACCAATACAGGGTGCTTCCTTTCGGTCTGGCCTCTGCACCAAGGGTGTTCACGAAATGCATTGCAGTACTAGCTGCATTTCTCCACACTCTAGGAATATTCGTATTCCCATATCTGGACGACTGGCTCATTCGAGCCCTATCCCAGGCAGAGGCCCAGAATTGTCTAACCTGTGTCCTTCAGTATTTGGGACTAGTAATAAACATCCCAAAATCCAATCTCACCCCTACTCAGTCCCTGGAGTTCATAGGGGCCTTACTGGATACCACAACTGCAAGGGCCTATCTTCCTCAGGCCCGTTGCCTACGTCTGGTGCAGTTAGCCTCCCAGATTCAGTTAAAGTCCCAATTAACTGCTCGAGAGATGTTACAACTATTAGGCCACATGGCATCCACCGTGCATGTGGTTCCATATGCTCGCCTTCATATGAGGGCAGCTCAATGGACTTTGTCCACCCAATGGACTCAGGCATCAGGTTGCCTGTCAGACAAAATAGCAAACTCCAGTTGTCTATTTTGGTCTCTCCAGTGGTGGAAGTCCTTTCAAAACCTGTTGCTGGGGTCCCCTTTTCAGCAACCGCTACCCCAAGCAACTCACAACAGATGCTTCTCCAAAGGGTTGGGGAGCTCATCTACAAGATCTCTCCACCCAGGGCATCTGGTCTCCACAGGAGATTTCTCTGCATATCAATCTATTGGAACTCATAGCAATATTCTTAGCTCTGAGTGTTCCATTCCCTGCTCAGCTACAGGACAGTCCTTGTCCATACGGACAATCAAGTAGCCATGTTCTGTGTAAACAAGCAGGGAAGGACTGGCTCTGTCGCTTTGCAACGAAGCTTTGCGACTGTGGGCCTTCGCCAGAGAGCATCACATCCATCTTCTGGCAGTATATCTTCCAGGTATTCAAAACTCTTGGGCGGACAGACTCAGTCGCGTTCTGCTCCCACACTAGTAGTCCCTCCACATGGACCAGGTATCCAGGATTTTTCGAATTTGGGGAACCCCGGACATAGACCTCTTTGCAAGTCCGTGGAATGCCAAACTTCCCCGGTTCTGTTCTAGAATTCTGTGTCAGGGAGTTCAGGCCAAGGATGCCTTCCTCCTTCACTGGGGTCAAGACTTCCTTTATGCCTTTCCACCAATTCCCCTAATTCCCAAAACTCTATTCAAGCTTCAGAGAGATCGAGGGAGCTTGATCCTCATAGCACCACATTGGCCACGCCAAGTGTGGTACCCTCTATTTCTGCATCTCTCTCAAGCTCCTTCCCTGGACTTAGGCTCTGCATCGGACCTTCTGTCCCAGGAAGAGGAAACATTGTGGCACCCAAACCCCCCAGTCACTTCATCTCAGGGCTTGGTTGCTGAGGGCCTAGACCTTCAAGATTTTCATCTCTCTCAAGTCAGAGATGTTGTTCATGCCTCTAGGAAGCCTTCTACTCGACGTTATTATGCTTTCAAATGGAAAAGATTCACCATTTGGTATTCAGAGAAGGGTCTAAACCCTCTTGCAATACCTCTGAATTCTCTACTAGAGTATCTCCTGCATCTATCCCATGCAGGCCTGAAAACAAATTCGGTAAGAGTCCATTTGAGTGCTATTGCAGCGTCCCTCAAGCCTCTCAATGGACAACCTATCTCCTCTCACCCTCTTATAGCAAGATTCATGAGAGGCCTTCTTTTAACTAAACCTCCCATTAGACCACCTCCAGTGGCATGGGACTTAAACCTGGTTCTTGGCCAGCTTATGAAGCCACCCTTTGAACCTTTAGCCACCACCTTCTTGAAATTTCTTTCTTGGAAAGTTGTTTTTCTCATTGCAGTCACCTCAGCATGCCGCATCAGTGAGTTGCAAGCTTTGGTGGCTAATCCACCTTATACAAGGTTCCATCATAAGGTAGTCCTCAGGAGCAATCCACACTTTATGCCTAAAGTGGTCTCGCCTTTTCATCTGAATCAGGAGGTATATTTACCTGTCTTTTTTCCAGGACCTCATGCATCAGATGCAGAGAGGAATCTTCATACCTTGGATTGTAAGAGAGCTCTCGCTTTCTACTTACAAAGAACACAGCAACATAGAAAGTCTTCTCAACTTTTTGTTGCTTTTGATCCTTCTCATTTAGGACTTCCAGTCTCTAAGAGAACACTGTCCAGCTGGATTGCTCAGTGTATTTCTTTCGCCTACCAGAGTAAGAACATTTCTCTGGAGGGCCATGTCACAGCTCACAATGTGAGAGCCATGGCAGCCTCAATGGCTCATCTGAACTCAGTGTCCATCGACCAGATCTGTCGAGCGGCCACCTGGGCCTCGGTTCACACCTTCACTGCCCATTACTGTTTGGACAAGGGCTCCCGCCGGGATGCCTCGTTTGGTCAGGCTGTCCTCAAACACCTGTTCCATTCCTAATCAACTCCTACCCACCTACCCTGGTTGGATGCCAGAGATCCATGGGGGGGAGGTGAAGCCCTCTGCAAGGGCACACAACCATGGGGTCTCTCCCTGGCATCTGCAGCTAGGGAGTCCCCATATGTGAAGACTCATTCCTGCTTGTTCCTGGAGATAGCACAGTTACTTATCTGTAACAGATGATCTCTGGGTACAGCAGGAATAAGTCTTCACAACCCACCCACCTCCCCTAGGAGTTGTATCTCTCTATCTTTCCTTTCCTCTCTCTCTCTTTGTCTCAGCTTTAAAACTCGAACTGGAGAGAGGCGGTTAGGAAAGGCGGGAAGGCAGCGCGCAGGCGTGGTGGGATGCTCCCAAAAGCTTTCTTACTGGACGCTGGGGAGCATTCCCACGCAGGCTCCGTCGGTACCGACGATACCCATATGTGAAGACTTATTCCTGCTGTTCCCAGAGATCACCTGTTACAGGTAAGTAACTGTGCTTTCAGGCCGCAGGAGCCATGGCCTATGCAGTTGGAGTGTTTAGAGCAGGGATGTCTTCATCCTATGCATTCTGGACTTGTCAGATGAGTGAAAAGGAGAGAGAAATTTGCTCTTACTAGCTAAGTTTTGCGATGCTTCCACCTGGGCCCAAGAGCTTACAAGCAGGAAACAGCCTTATGTTGGCCACTTTTTGAATAAAGCTTCCCTTGTTGTCACCAGAGGTATTCTGGGACTTGTAGTTAGTTTATTCTTTAAGGACAAATTGTAGTTGTGAGTCGGTGGTTCGAGGCAGCAAGAATTTATTTTGTGGGGATTTCCAGGGCATTTAAGCTCAATACACAAACAAGGAAAAAAGGAGGCTTCTCCAACATAAAGGATAAATCAGGTAACAGAGAATGACGTAACAAAAACCTCTTGTCACTGTTCAGCTGTTCTTATTCCCTCAAGCTTACACAGAGGACTGCCTCATGTGGTCATTCAACAGAAATACAGATAAACTTGCAACAGCTGTGATTTTCATTTCTCAAAGCAAACTTCTTCTAAGCACTGCTTCTTAGCTTCAGAAGGCAATTAAGCTTAGTAAACACAGTATTAGCTTTCTTTAATTCTAAGCAGGTATTGTACTTATTCTCTATATTGTTTCACAATCTCTCAGCTCAGTTCAATAATGCAGACTCTTCTTTTAAACACAATGAGCAATCCATTGGTACAGGTTCACACTCAGAGCTTGGCAAACAGGAATCTATTTGCATTCCTTCTATGGCATCAGGATATAAGTTATCTCTATCAAAGTTACAAACTCTCCCAGACTTTCTCTCATTCAGAAATTCCTGGAACTGATTCCACGGCAATTCAGCTTGTAAAGGCACAGCTGTATTAGGGGAGTGAACATTTCCCTCAGCAAACAACTCTCTCAGTGCTTCTAGCTGTGAAGACATAAGAACATAAGAACATAAGACATGCCATACTGGGTCAGACCGAGGTCCATCAAGCCCAGTATCCTGTTTCCAACAGTGGCCAATCTAGGTCATACGTACCTAGCAGTTTCCCCAAAAGACACAAGTTCCACAATGCTTGTACTGGGTCAAGCATTGATATCCTGGGTCCCTTTTTAATAGTGGTTTATGGACCTTTCCTCCAGGAACTTGTCCAAACCTTTTTTAAACCCAGCTATACTATCAGCCCTTACCACATCCTCCGGTAACAGATTCCAGAGTTTGATTACACGTTGAGTGAAAAAATATTTTCTCTTATTTGTCTTAAATAGTTTACCCTGTAGCTTCATTACATGTCCCCTAGTCTTTCTATATTCTGATAGCGTAAACAATTGATCCACGTTTATCCGTTCCACTCCATTCATTAATTTATAGACCTCTATCATATCTCCCCTCAGCCGTCTCTTTTCCAGGCTAAAGAGCCCTAACCTTTTTAGCCTCTCTTCATAGGAGTAGCCTTCCATCCCCTTCACCAATTTGGTGGCTCTTCTCTGTACTTTTTCTAATAACGCTATGTCCTTTTTAAGATACGGTGACCAGAATTGCACACAATATTCAAGGTGCGGTCGTACCATGTAGCGATACAGAGGCATTATAATATCCTTTGTTTTATTCTCCATCCCTTTCCTTATGATACCTAGCATTCTGTTTGCTTTCTTGGCCGCCGCTGCACACTGGGCGGAGGGTTTTAACATGTTATCCACGATGACTCCTAAATCTTTTTCCTGGGTGGTGGCTTCTAATGTGGAGCCTTGCATCGAGTAACTATAGTGTGGGTTGTTCTTTCCTAGGTGCATGACTTTGCACTTGTCCACATTAAATTTCATTTGCCATTTGGATGCCCAGTCTTCCAATTTATCCAGGTCCTCCTGCAGTTTTCCACTTTCCTCTTGGGTTTTAACAGCTTTAAACAGTTTTGTGTCATCTGCAAATTTGATAACCTCACTCGTTATTCCCTTTTCCAGGTCATTTATGAATATGTCAAAAAGCAGCGGACCCAGTACAGATCCCTGGGGTACTCCACTATTCACCTTTTTCCATTGGGAATATTGGCCATTTAGCCCTACTCTCTGCTTTCTATCTTTTAACCAGTTCCCGATCCACAATAGTACACTGCCTCCTATCCCATGACTTTTTAGCTTTGCCAAAAGTCTCTGATGGGGGACCTTGTCAAAAGCTTTCTGAAAATCCAGATACACTATATCAACCGACTCACCTTTGTCTACCTGTTTATGCACACCTTCAAAAAAACATATCAGATTAGTAAGACAAGATCTTCCTTGTCTAAAGCCATGTTGGCTGTCTCCCATTAGGCCATGACTATCTACATGCTGCGTAATTTTGTTCTTTATGATGGTTTCTACCATTTTCCCTGGTACTGACGTCAGGCTCACCGGTCTGTAATTTCCCGGGTCACCCCTGGAACCCTTTTTAAAAATTGGTGTTACGTTGGCGACCCTCCAATCTTCAGGTATTACAGATGATTTTAATGAAAGTTCACAGATTACCAATAGCAGGTCTGCAATCTCATATTTCAGTTCTTTCAACACTCTGGGATGTATACCATCCGGTCCAGGTGATTTGCTACTATTCAGTTTATCAAATAGTTGTAATATATCTTCCCGGTGTAGCGATATTTCTCTCAATTCCTCTGCAGTATCACCTTTAAATACCACTTCAGTCTTGGGTAACATCCCTACATCTTCCTCAGTAAAGACCGAAGCAAAGAATTCATTCAGTCTCTCCGCTATAGCCTTGTCTCCTCTTACTGCCCCTTTTACCCCTCTATCATCTAACGGTCCAATTGACTCTCTCACAGGCCTTTTGCTACGAATGTACTTGAAAAAGTCTTTATTTCGTGTTTTTGCTTCCGCAGCAAGTTTCTTTTCAAATTCCCGCTTTGCCTGCCTTATCAATGCTTTGCATTTAACTTGCCAGTGCTTGTGCTGTTTCCAGTTTTCATCATTTGGCTCTTTTTTCCATTTCCTGAAGGTTGCTTTTTTGGCAGCAACAGCCTCTCTGACCTCACCTTTAAACCATGCTGGCAGTTTTTTGGACTTTCTCCCACTCTTCTTAATGCATGGAATACAGCTGGTCTGGGCTTCGAGGAGAGTAGTTTTAAATAACGCCCAAGCTTGCTGTAAGTCTTTAACCTTTGGAACCGCTCCTTTTAGTTTTTTCCTAACTATATTCCTCATTCTATCATAGTCTCCCTTTTGAAAGTTAAAAGGTAGTACTGTGGATTTCTTTACTATTTGTTCTCCAATAATTAAATCAAACATGATCATATTATGGTCACTATTGCCAAGTGGTCCCAACACCCTTATTTCTTGCACCAGATCTGGCGTTCCACTAAGGACTAGGTCCAGTATGGCTTCCCCTCTGGTCGGTTCATGAACCAGCTGCTCCAAGAAGCAGTCATTTATTCCATCTAGAAACTTTCTCTTTAGTTTGTCCTGCCGTGACACTGACCCAGTCGATACCGGGGTAATTGAAATCACCCATTATTACTACTCTGTTGTGACTTTTGTTAGCTTCTGTGATTTCTTTGAGCATTTCATCATCCATTTGTTCATTCTGGCCAGGCGGTCGATAGTACACCCCCACTGCCATCACCTTCCCCTTCATAAGTGGAATTTCAATCCATAGAGATTCTACAGCAAATTTTGTTCCCTGCAAAACTTTAATCCTTTCTGACTCAATGCCCTCTCTAACATAGAGCGCAACCCCTCCACCAATTTGATCAGCTCTATCATTACGATATAGTTTGTATCCAGGTATCACAGTGTCCCACTGGTTATCCTCCTTCCACCATGTCTCTGAGAGTGCAATCATATCTAACCTCTCATTTAGTGCCATATATTCTAACTCTCCCATCTTATTGTTTAGACTTCTAGCATTGGCATACAAGCATTTTAGAGACTGTATTTTATTCATATTAATCTGGCTATTGGTAGGCATGGGTAATTTGGAATCTTTATTCTCTGTCTGCTCCTTACTCAAGGGCATTTCGGCTACTATACTCCCTTTTGGAACCTCATTGCTTTTGGTAGTATCCTTCAAGGATACCTTCGTCCGAACCATGCGCTCCTGGGTGACTGTCGGCTTTCCCCTAATTTCTAGTTTAAAAGCTTCTCTATCTCCTTTTTAAAGGTTAATGCCAGCAGTCTGGTCCCATCCTGATTAAGGTGAAGCCCATCCCTTCGGAAGAGCCCCCCCTTTCCCCAGAATGTTCCCCAGTTCCTAACAAATCCAAAACCCTCATCCTTGCACCATTGTCTCATCCACGCATTGAGACTCCGGAGCTCTGCCTGTCTTTTGGGTCCTGCACGTGGAACAGGAAGCATTTCGGAGAATGCTATCCTGGAAGTTCTGGATTTCAACTTCCTACCTAAAAGCTTAAATTTAGCCTCCAGAACTTCCCTACCACATTTTCCTATGTCATTGGTACCAACATGTACCAAGACAGCAGACTCCTCCCCAGCACTATCTACGATCCTATCTAGGCGGTGCGTGAGGTCCGCTACCTTCGCACCAGGCAGGCATGTTACCAGGCGATCCTCACGTCCACCAGCCACCCAGCTATCTACATTCCTAATGATTGAATCACCAACTATAACAGCTGTCCTGACCCTCCCCTCATGGGCACGTGGCCCTGGAGAAACGTCCTCGGTGCAAGAGGGTTTTACATCACCTGGAGGACAGGTCCTAGTTACAGGATCACTTCCTGCCACACCAGGGTGATGCTCTCCTGTCATGTGACCTCTCTCCTCCATGGCAGCAGGGATGCTGCCAGACTGGAGGTGGGACTTCAGGACTATATCCCTGTAGGTCACGTCCATGTACATCTCTGTCTTTCTTATGTCTTCCAGGTCTGCTACTCTAGCTTCTAGAGAACGGACTCGCTCCCTGAGAGCAAAGAGTTCTTTGCACTTAGTGCATACGTAAGACCTCTCACCAACTGGGAGAAAATCATACATGCGACACTCAATGCAAAAGACCGGAGAACCCCCATCTCGTTGCTGGACTTCTGTCTGCATCTTAGTTTAAAGCTTGTGTTTAGGTCTTTTAAATTCTGTATATACTAAGGATTGGTGTAGATGCTTATACCAATAAAAGTGTATCTAATACCCCTAATACACCTTGTATACCTGAAGCTTAATTAATTAAGCTCAGATCCTCCATGTATGACTGATTTGGATAACGAGCTGCACCTGAGAGCAGCCCCTTTCTTCTAAGATGTGCAAGTACCTATAAAGGTACAATTAGCCAAGGGGTGGGTGGGTGCTGGGGAGGGAGGGAGGGAGAAAAGTCCTACTAAAGAGGGCAGTTACAAGGTACCCTGTCCTGAACCCTCAGCAGGAAGGAGGGGGGTACCACATAAAGCCCAGTTAGTTGAGAGAGGCAAGGTAAGTTACAGCTGAGAAGGGTAAGAGAAAGTTTAAAAGGTAAACCTCTACAGCAATGGAGTGGGTAAGGAGCCCAACTATGGACAGATAGAGAGCTATGTGGAGACAAACAGATGCACAGTTATTTGGAAACAAGACTCAGTTATGCAGCAACTCAGTAAAAAATCACCTTTGGGAGAGCACTGGAAGCACCCCTCTTCTTAGAGAGCACCAAGGCAATCTGAACTAAACCCACGTGTGCAGCACAGAAAATGGAAGACCACAACACTAATTCAGCAGGAGGGGGAGGGGAGGAGTCCTTCAGGGAAGGGTAAGAGAAAGTTTAAAAGGTAAACCTCTACAGCAATGGAGTGGGTAAGGAACCCAACTATGGACAGATAGAGAGCTATGTGGAGACAAACAGATGCACAGTTATTTGGAAACAAGACTCACAGTTATGCAGCAACTCAGTAAAAAATCACCTTTGGGAGAGCACTGGAAGCACCCCTCTTCTTAGAGAGCACCAAGGCAATCTGAACTAAACCCACGTGTGCAGCACGTTCAGCTGTTCTGCTTTTATCAGGGCTATAACTTTTCCCATACGTAAAACTTTCTACCCACCTCTTAGCAGTAGATGGTGAGGGCTCTGCTTCCTGGACCTTAGCAATAGCAAACTGTTTCTCTGTTGATTTCTCAGCTCTGAAACTGCTGGCTTTACCTTGGGGATGGTTCCTCAGACAAGCGCTGATTTCTTTCTCCCTGGGATCCTCCAGGCTCTGAAATTCAGCCTCCTTATGTCCTCCTCCAGGCCCTCTTAGGTAGCTGCTTTCCTGTGAGTTTTCTTCTTGCTTTCTCCTCCAGCTATGCTCAGCCTTGCTCTCTCTGTTGTCCTTTGCCTTCCTCCTTCCCTCCTTGTTTTGCTCTGCTTGTGGTTTTAAGAACCGTTGGCTGCTAGGCACTCTCTGTTCTCTGCACCTGTGTGACCAATCATCAGGCAAGCTTGTCTCCACCCCTGAGCTAGGGCGTGGCCTGACCTTAGCAGGGAGCTGGGTTTTTTTCTGATCTGGCTTGCAAGTCTTATGCACAAGTGAACTGTCATTCATTTCAAAGGGGAAACTAGGATTTTCTTCCACTTCCATGTCTTCCTGGGAGCTTTCATTACTACAGTTTCTTTGTATCCAAGCTGACCAGTCCAGAGGCTTACTCTGGGTAATTTTCTGCTGTGTTTGTAGGACCTTTATTTAAGGTTGGGTGCCTAGTTTCTCTCAAGTATGCGGTGATTGTATGCAGATTTGTGAATTCTCTCCTTCCATGGAGAGTATCCACAATGCAAGTTTTGAGAACTTGCGTTTTGGTTTTACCATGCTTTGTTACAGAAATGGGAGAGCCAAGTAGTTACGCAGAGGCCTTCATAGAGTAGAGTGCACAGCAGTGTCTCCATTTGCTGGTTGGTGGGCATAACCCATGTGTTCTGGACTGGTCTGGTTAGGCTTGAGGAAAGAAAATTATCAGGTAAGACCAAATTTTCCCTTTTGAGATTGCTGGTGTAGTTCATCATTTCAGCTTCTCTCTTTCTGGACTTTTTTTTTTGCTTTATTCCTAGGTCACTTTAGTTTTTGACCTAAAGTATTTCATTCCATTATTTTTATGCCTTCTTTAAGTTGGTGGTATGGAATTTTTTTTGTCATGGTTAGCTCCCCTTTTATTTTAGACTGTTGGTGCTGCCATACTAGATCAGATCAAAGGTCCATCAAGCCTAGAATCCCTGTTTCCAGTGGCGGCCATTCCAGGTCACAAGCATCTGTCATGTTCCCAAAAGGTAGACAGATTCCATGTTGCTTATCCCAAGGGTAAGCGGTGGATTTCCACAGTCCACATTAATAATGGTTTATGAACTTTTTCCTTTAGAAACTTGTCCAAACCTCTTAAACCCAGCTATACTAATGGCTTTTATTAATGCTCTGACAATAAATTACAGAATTTGATTACACATTGAATGAAAAAATATTTCCTCCAGGAACAAGCATGAAGTCAGTCCTCACATATGGGTGATGTGGACGCCAATGGAGCCCCACCCGGAGCATTTCCCCAGTTTTCAAAGAAAGCCTTTGGGAATGCTACCACGCAGGTATGATCCCCTTCCCGCCCAAAAGTGCCATCTTGTTCAGTCTCCTTTTTTCCGCGGAGCCCAATGGCCACCGAGAAAATTCTAAAAATCCTCCTATATCTCTGGATTGCATACCGATTCCCTTCCCGCCTTGAGCCAGCACCCTCTGTGTCGTCCTCTGCTCTCCTTTCTATTTTTTCCTCTATTTCTCCTCGACTTCTCCTCGACCGGTCTTTGCACTCATTTTCACCTGAGGGTTGTCTACTCTGGCCGGGTGTTCTCCCACCATGACTCCTAGTGGATTCAAGAAATGCGACCGCTGCAGTTAGACTATTTCAGTTCCCGATACCCATGACTGCTGTCACCGCTGCCTGGGCCTCTGGACCATGACAACTCCACCTGTGACCGGTGCTGGGCCATGACCCCCAAAACGAACAAAAAGTGGTTGGAGTTGCAGAGGAAGCTGCTACCAAGATCTGACTCTGCCCCAGCTTCCCCATTGCTGAGCCACAAAGCCGGCACTTCCCGTGTGGTCCAGGCATTCTCAGAGTCCCATGACAGTGGCTCCTCCAGCACGGCCACAGACCCTCCTAAGAAAAAGGCACCGAAGCCTGCTGAGGTGCCCCCGATGAAACCTGGCAAAGTCCTATGATGGGACTCGGTTGACTCTGAGCAGCGCTCTCAAAGTCTCGAGACAGGAGTCCTCGGCTGGTGGAGACCGTGCCAGGACATGTGAACCTATAGTCCTCCTTGAGGACGCACTCTCCGGAGTGCCGGCATCGGACCCATGGCCCTCTGTGTCCACACCGAAGGCTGCACAGCCATCGGGCCTCAAGTTCCGAATGGTGGCCATGGAGCAGAGCATCTCCTCCATCCTGGCCTTGCAGCAGGCATTGATGTCTGGTTTTCCAGCATCATTGGCCCCGACACAGGGCCCCCTGACCTCGGGGGAGGAGCTGGGCACTGAGCGCCATCGGCCTCAGGTAAGTCCTTGGTGTCAATTGAAGTCTCGGTCACGCTCCTCAGGGATTCGGTCCTCCCTGGTGAGTTTTCGGGAGTCTGACCCCAGATTCTCTGGGGGACCCTGGTTCCTTGGGGCTACCCCTGAGGCCGATTCCTTGACACCCCCGAGATCTGAATGGGAAACAGAGGATGAGGCCTCTCCGGAGACCTCCCGACACAGGGATGTCCCCTCTGAGCCCTCTCTGCTGGAGCCTCGGCGCCAATCCCCACCCCCCCCCGAGGATGTAGCCTTTCGTGACTTGGCCCGGGCTCTTTTGGGGGAGGGAGGGGCTAGGACTGGTAATGGGTTGATTAGGGAAGGCTAGGACAGGGAATGGACTGATCAAGGGGGGGGGGGTCGGGACTGGTAATGTGCTGATAGGGGGGTAGGACTGGTAATGGACTGATGGGGGCTAGCACTGGAAATGAGCTGATCGGGGAGGTTAGGACTGGTAATGGGCTGATTAGGGGAGCCTAGCATTGGTAATGGGGTTGAGGAGGGACTAGCACTGGAAATGAGCTGATTAGGGGAGGCTAGGACTGGTAATGAGCTGATGAGGGGGGGGGTGGTAGGACTGGTATTGGGCTGATTAGGGGAGGCTAGCACTGGTAATGGGGTTGAGGGGGGACTAGCACTGGAAGCGAACTGATTGGGGGGCTTCGACTGGGAATGGGCTGGGGGAAGGGAGGATAGAGTTGCTGGCCCTGGAAGAAAACTGGGGGCTAAGGCTACAAATGGGCTGATACGAGGGGATGGGAGAATGGAACTGGAAGAGTGGATCTGAGAGGGGCTGCCATGGTATTTGTACTAGAAGGGACTGCTCAGTGGGGAAGGAGGGGGACTGGAAGGGAATGGACACCAGTGGCAGTCATGGGAATGCAAGTTGACATTGGAAGGTACTGAGAGTGAGGACTGGAAAGGGGCTGATACTGGGGATGGTTACTGGGACTGGAAATAGGCTGATGGAAAGAAGTGAAGAAAACGAAAGAAGAGATAAGAAATGGCAGATGGACCATAGACCACAGAAAGAGAGCTAAGAGAAGACAGGAAAGCAGAAGCCTCAGATCAGGACCAGCATGATCAGAGAATAAATTGGTCAGACAAAGGTAGAAAAAAAAATTATTTCATATTTTATTTCATATTAGTGATTTGACTACAAAATCATCATTTTGAAATCAAATATTGTTACTTGTTGTTGCGATTAATTATTGTGGTTTAAATAAGTAAATTTTATAAATAAAACCATATTGCAAAGGCCTATAATATATTAATAATTCAACAAATGATTACAGCGACAATGCGTTAACGGTAAAGGAAGAGAGACTCATTTGATTTTCATTGGGGGTCACCACAAGTTGACCAATGGTAAAAGGGGTCATGGTACAAAAAAGGTTGAGAACCACTGCCCTAGAATAAGTGATTTATTCTGGGAGATATGTGCACAGGCATGTTGTAGAATGTTTGAGAGCTTGTCATCATTTGCACTCGGGGCTCTATATGTAAGGCAGAGCACAATATGTTTCAGAACCCTTCAGACTTCTTCCCAGGAGAACGATCACGGCCTCTCCTCCACCAGGTCTTGCTCATTGCAGAACTCGCAGGCTTACTCAAGGACAGGGCAGTGGAGCCTGTACCCCAACACCTCTGCGGAAAGGGATTCTACTCAAGGTATTTCCTTGTCCCAAAAAGAACAGGGGGCCTCCTGCCCATCCTGGACCTGCTCAACTTGAACAAGTTCCTGATGAGGGAGAAGTTCAAGATGCTCTCTCTTGGGACACTGCTGCCCTACCTCCACCAGGGAGACTAGCTCTGCTCCTTGGACTCAAGGACGCATACACTCACATCCTGGTCCATTCCTCCCACAGACAGTACCTGAGATTCGTGGTGGGTGGGCAGCACAACCAGTACAGGGACTGCCATTTGGCCTTGCCGCCTCTTCATGGGTCTTCACAAAATGCCTGATGGTCGTGACTACCCATGTGCGCTTCCAAGGGGCCCACATCCTTCCCTACCTGGATGACTGGCTCATTAGAGGCAGCACAGCCCTCAAGGCCAGCCAAGCTACAAGGCTTACAATTCACACGCTTCAGAACTTGGGCTTTGTCATCAACTACCTCAAGTCCAGCCTCTCCCCATTTCAAGACCTGGAGTTCATAAGAGCCCAGCTGTACACTCGGCAGGTCAAGGCCTTCCTCCCAATAGAGAGGATCCATCACCTGATTCAGTTAGCGGAGAAGGTCCAAAGCTGCAAGTTGGTGCCAGCCCGCCTGCTCCTTTGCTTGTTAGGCCATATGGCCTCAACGGTTCATGTCATGCCCTGGGCTCACCTGCACATGCAAGCAGCCCAGTGGTACCTCAGATCCCAATGGACACAGGCCACAGGCAAGCTGAGAGACAGGGTAAGGGTCACCCACTGACTGGCAACCTTGCTCAACTGGTGGCAGTCCCCACAGCTCCTCAGGGCGGGGATGCCTTTCCAAGCACCCGCACCACAAAAGATCCCGACAACAGATGCCTCCCTGGTGGACTGGGGCGCACATTGTGAGGGCTATTGCACTCAGGGCAACTGGTCCCCAGACAATCTGGCCTCTCCCTAGAGCACCAGATCACTGCTCATGATGTTGGGCTGCATACAAAGAGGGATTACCAGCAGAAAGGAAGAGGTACTTATGCCACTGTACAAGTCACTGGTGAGGCCTCACTTGGAATACTGTGTTCAGTTTTGGAGACCGTATCTTTCAAAGTATGTAAAAAGACTGGAAACTGTTCAGAGGAAGGCGATCAAAATGATTTGGAGCCTGCGTCAGAAGCCTTATAAGAAGAGACTTGAAGACCTAAATATGTACACTTTGGAGGAGAGGAGGGACAGGGGAGATATGATTCACACCTTTAAATACTTAGAGAAATGATGAACAAACAAACCTCTTCCAAAGACGGAGAAGCTGTAAAACTAGAGGGCATAACATGAAGCTGCAAGGTGGTAAATTGAAAGGCAATGTCAGGAAATATTTTTTCACTGAAAGGGTGGTGGATGCTTGGAATGCCCTCCCGATGGAAATGGTGGGGGCAAACACGGTGACGGAATTCAAAACGGCATGGGACAAACACAGTGGATCCCTTTACAGCAACAGGATAAAAACAAAATAAACTGAACCATCTAACTTCTGAACCATATAACATCTCAACAAATAGGGGTGTCCTACACGGAGAGGTGGGTTCACCCCTAAACAAAGACATGGGGAGGGGTGGCCTGCACAGAGCAACAGGTGCACCTACTCTTGCCATCTTGCTGGGCAGACTAGATGGACCATGCTGGTCTTTATCTGCCGTCATTTACTATGTTACTATCATATGAGAGCAATGGCCATGTCTGTGGCCAACCTATGCTCTGTGCCAGTGACAGAAATTTGTAAAGCCGCCACATGGTCTTCATTGCATAGATTTGCAGCTCACAACTACCTCAAGAGTGAGTCCTGCAGGGGCAATGCCTTTGGCCAGGCAGTAATCCGAAGCATTCTCTGTGTACAGGCAACTCCTACCCTCTGACTCTTCTGTGTTTAGGCTACCGGAGTAATAGTGATGCTTGATGCTGGGGTCTGCAGAGCCTCTCTTGGTAGGGACTCACCCTCTGCAACTCACGACCTCCCTATGGGTAGCCGTTGGGGCTGTCGTGGTTCAGTCCCCGGCAGCCTGGAGGTAGGGAGTCCCATATGTGAGGACTGTTTTTCCTGTTCTGGAGAAAGCATAATTACTCACCTGTAGCAAGTAATCTCTAGGAACAAGCAGGAATAAGTCATCACATATGGGTACGTCGGTACCGACGGAGCCTGCGCGGGAAAGCTCCCCAGCTTTTCAAATGAAAAGCTTTTGGGGCCTCCCACTGCACATGCGCGCTGCCTTCCCGCCTTCCTGACCAGTTCTCCTCAGTTCTTCTTTTTCCGCGGAGCCAGCAGGTCGTGTTCCTGTCACCGCTGAAGAATTTGTTACTTTTGTTTGTTTCTTTAGACCGCGTACCTGCCTTCCCCATACCGATACCGGTATCGCCGGTCTTTCTTTCTTTCTATATACAAAAAAAAAAAAAAAAAAGACTCTTTTATTTTTCTTCAGCACAGCTTGGTACCCGGTGTTAGGCCTTAAGGCCTACACATTTTCTCCTCATGGAGAAGCCAGTCCCTGGTTTCAAAAAATGTACCAAATGCAGTGCTGTTATTTCTGTCACAGACACCCATGAATGGTGTCTCAAATGTTTGGGACCTGAGCACTCCATACCGGACTGCCCATCCTGCACCCAGATGTCTAAACGCGGTTTGCAGAACCGGGCTAACAAGCTCCATGTGCTGTTTCCTTCAGAAGCATCACAGTCATCCAGGTCTTCCTCTCCGGATGGATCTCAGGTAACCAAAACTTCTGTGGGCAAATCCTCTAAAAGCAAATCTCTTTCTAAAGATCGAGAGGCTCTCAGTTCTGAGTTCGAGGATTCTGCCCAGGCCAAAAAACCCCGGCGGGAGGTTCCGGCCTCCAAAGCAATCATGGGGTCACAGGTTGACATCGATGGCACGGCCTCGACAGATCACCTGTTGGACTGCTCTGGGGTACCGGCCCATACCGGTACCGACATCCAGGCAGTAGTGGCGTCTATGGGCAGTACTGTCCAGACCATGCAGCAGGCCGTACTGGCCTTCATTAAGGCTGCGACGCCCTCGGTACCGATTTCATCGGTACCGACCCCGGTTCCGGTATCTACACCGGAACCGAGACCATCGACTTCTAAACGTCGATCGGTTTCGCATACCGGATTCCGGCTTTCGCCCGGTACCGATCCCATGCCCGATACGCCCGATGTCGATACCGATCGGTATGCGTATCGTACATTGGAAGCACAGAAAGAGTACTCAGATTCTTCTGATGAATTTAATTCCTCTGATGACTCTGTTGAGCTTACTCTTCCTGAGGAGCCCTCTTCTCCCAAGAGGAGGATGTCTCCCCCAGAGGATTTATCCTTTCAGGATTTCATTGTTGATGTAGCTAAAGCACTTTCTATTACTACATCTTCTGAAAGAGAACCCAGATCAAAAAAATTGGACATTTTAGGATACTCAAAAGCTCCTAAAGAGGCAGTCACTCTGCCTGTCCATGAAATCCTTCAAGAACACTTGATGGATTTGTGGGAGACTCCTTTAACACTGTCTCCCCATTCCCGCAGGTTGGACACCATGTATCGGGTCCCTCCTTCGCCTGGGTTCCAAAAAACTCAGCTGCCTCACCACTCCATTGTGGTGAAGTCTGCCATGAAGAAAATAAAGAGTCCTAAAAGGCATTCTTCTACCCCTCTAGGGCGAGAATGTAAGAACCTAGACTCTTTTGGAAGAAAGATGTTCCAGGCTAGTATGCTTATAGCCAGGATCAACTCTTATAGCCTTTATATGGGCATGTATCCTGGGCAACTTGCCCTAAAAATACAGAATTTTGCCCCCTTTATCCCTGATGATCAAAGGGCGGACTTCTTTTCTATGGTGACACAACTTTCAGAGGTCTCCAAGTTCTCCAACAGGGCAGCCTTTGATTCTTTCGAGGTTGCAGGCAGAGCTTCGGGAATTGCTATTGCAGCCCGACGTCTCGCTTGGCTCCAGGCTTCTAACCTAGAACCCTGGGTTGTAGAAGGCCTCAGAAATCTGCCCTGTACAGGTGAGAACTTATTTGGGGAAGACTGGTAGATTAAAGCTGCTCAAATGGATGCAGAAAATGCCACTCTAGATAGACTTTCCAAGTCTACTTCTACCCCTACCAAAAAGAAGCCTTTTAAAAGGCCTTACTATAAAAAGACCAGATTTCCCACAAATACTGGCCAGCAATCTGCTCAGCCTCGCCTTGCGGCTAAGCGTCAACAATCTAAGCAGGTAAAGTCAAAGCCTGCAGTGTCTGCTACATCCCAGCAGGCTCAACCCCCTCAGGGGTTTTGACTTCCCTCTAGAGAACTTGCCGTTTCTGGCTCTAGCACAACCAGAGCCCCTCACCATTCCTGGAAGGCTAGCTCACTTTGCTCCCAGATGGGAGCAAATAACATCAGAGCAATGGACCCTCTCTATTATCCGAGAAGGCTACAAACTTCATTTCTCCAGCCTTCCTCCCCATACCATGGTGAGGCAATTCAGTTCTCCCCCATCTCTTCTGACCCTGTTGGGTCAGGAAGTCTCTTCTCTTCTTGCCCAAGGGGCAATAGAGGAGGTGCCTCCTCCACAACAGGGGTTAGGTTTCTACTCCCCTTACTTTCTCATAACAAAGAAGACAGGGGGCTTCAGACCTATCCTAGATCTGAGAGAATTGAACAGGTTTCTATTCAAGGAGAAATTCAAAATGCTCTCTCTGGGCCTTCTCCTTCCATACCTTCAGAGTCAGGATTGGCTTTGTTCTCTAGATCTCAAAGATGCGTACACTCATATACTCATCCATCCATCCCACAGAAAATATCTAAGATTTCTGTTCCAGGGAAAACATTTCCAGTACAGAGTACTACCCTTCGGTCTGGCCTCTGCTCCAAGAGTCTTCACAAAATGCATGGCAGTCGTAGCCGCATTTCTCAGAGGCATGGGAATCTTTGTCTTCCCATATCTGGACGACTGGCTCATCCGAGCTCCATCTCAGTCAGAAGCCCAGATTTCTCTGGACCGCACAAGGCGTATTCTTCAATATCTGGGACTTGTGGTAAACATTCCCAAATCCCAACTCATCCCTACTCAGTCTCTGGAATTCATAGGGGCCCAATTGGACTCCACCACTGCAAGGGCCTACCTCCCTCTGGTCCGAGGCCAAAGACTAATAAGCTTGGCCTCCCAAGCTCAGTCCAGAAGTCACTTGTCAGCCAGAGAAATGCTGCAACTTCTGGGCCACATGGCCTCCACGGTTCATGTGGTGCCTTATGCTCGTCTCCATATGAGAGCAGCTCAATGGACATTGGCCACCCAGTGGTCTCAAGCATCGGGACTGCTGTCAGACCAGGTACTCACCTCAAAACGTCTGTTTTGGTCTCTCCAGTGGTGGACATCCTCCAAAAATCTGTTGTTGGGGACCCCCTTCCAACCTTCGTTGCCCCAAGCAACCCTCACAACAGATGCCTCCCAAACAGGGTGGGGAGCTCATCTTCAACATCTCTCCACTCAGGGAATCTGGTCTCCCCAAGAGACCACCCTTCATATCAATCTTCTGGAACTGCGAGCAATCTTCCTTGCCCTCACAGTCTTCCATACCCTCCTTGCCAACCTGACTGTCCTAGTTCAGACAGACAATCAGGTGGCCATGTTTTATATCAACAAACAAGGAGGGACGGGCTCTCTGTCGCTTTGCAACGAAGCTCTCAGATTATGGGCCTTCGCCAGAGAGCACCAAATTCATCTTCTGGCAGTATATCTTCCAGGAGTTCAAAACTCTCGGGCAGACAGACTCAGTCGAGTTCTGCTCCCACACGAATGGTCCCTTCATATGGACCAGATATGCAGAATCTTTCAGGAATGGGGGATCCCGGACATAGACCTCTTTGCAAGTCCGTGGAATGCCAAACTTCCCCGGTTCTGTTCCAGGACTCCGTGTCAGGGAGCTCAGGCCAACGATGCCTTTCTCCTGCATTGGGGTCAGGAATTCCTGTACGCTTTTCCACCCATTCCTTTGATTCCCAAGACTCTGTTCAAACTTCAGAGGGATCACGGATCCATGATCCTCATTGCTCCACGCTGGCCACGCCAAGTGTGGTTCCCTCTCCTTCTACAGCTCTCCCAGGGCTCCTCCCTGGACCTGGGAGCTGCACCAGACCTTCTGTCTCAGGAGCAGGGGACTTTGTGGCATCCAAACCCCAAGTCCCTACATCTCCGAGCTTGGTTACTGAAGGCTTAAGCCTTCAAGAGTTTAATCTTTCTCAACCAGTGAAAGATATCCTTTATGCCTCTAGGAAACCCTCTACCAGGCGTTCCTATGCTTTCAAATGGAAACGTTTTTCCATTTGGTGTGCCCAACAGGGTCTTGACCCTCTGGCACTTCCATTGAATTCTCTACTAGACTATCTCCTGCATCTCTCCAATGCAGGCCTCAAGACAAATTCAGTACGAGTCCATTTAAGTGCTATTACAGCATCCTTAAAACCTATAAATGGACAATCTGTTTCCTCTCATCCTCTTATTGCAAGATTCATGAGAGGCCTAACCCTCACTAAGCCTCCCATCCGGCCTCCTCCGGTAGCATGGGACTTGAATTTAGTTCTGGGTCAACTTATGAAGCCACCTTTTGAACCGTTGGTATCTACCTCCCTGAAATTTCTTTCTTGGAAGGTCCTTTTCCTTATTGCAGTCACTTCGGCTCGCCGCATCAGTGAACTGCAGGCTTTGGTGGCAAATCCACCTTATACCAGATTTCATCATGATAAGGTGGTCCTTAGGACGAATCCCCACTTTATGCCTAAAGTGGTCTCGCCTTTTCATCTTAATCAAGAGGTATATCTACCTGTCTTTTTTCCGGCTCCTCATGCATCCAGTGCAGAGAGGAACCTTCATACTCTTGACTGTAAAAGAGCTCTCGCCTTTTACCTCAATAGAACTCAGCCACATCGAAAGTCTTCTCAGCTTTTCGTGGCTTTTGATCCTTCTCATTTGGGACTTCCAGTCACCAAACGCACACTTTCCAACTGGATTGCTCAGTGTATTTCCTTTGCTTACCAGAGTAAGAACATTTCTCTGGAAGGCCATGTCACAGCTCACAATGTGAGAGCCATGGCCACTTCTATGGCTCATCTCCACTCTGTATCCATAGATCAGATCTGTCGAGCAGCCACTTGGGCCTCGGTGCATACCTTCACAGCCCATTACTGCTTGGACAAGGACTCCCGCCGGGATGCCTTGTTTGGTCAGGCTGTCCTCAAACACCTGTTCCATACTTAAACAACTCCTGCCCACCTTCCCAGAATGGATGCCTGAGATCCATCCGAAGATGGTTACCCTTGGAGGGGGATCTCCCAGGCATCTCAACTAGGGAGTCCCCATATGTGATGACTTATTCCTGCTTGTTCCTAGAGATAGCACAGTTACTTACCTGTAACAGGTGATCTCTGGGAACAGCAGGAATTAGTCATCACAACCCACCCACCTCCCCTAGGAGTTGTCTCTCTATTCCTCTATCTTCCTGTCCTCTCTCTCTCTATTGTCTCAGCTTTAAACTCGAACTGAGGAGAACTGGTCAGGAAGGCGGGAAGGCAGCACGCATGTGCAGTGGGAGGCCCCAAAAGCTTTTCATTTGAAAAGCTGGGGAGCTTTCCCGCGCAGGCTCCGTCGGTACCGACGTACCCATATGTGATGACTAATTCCTGCTGTTCCCAGAGATCACCTGTTACAGGTAAGTAACTGTGCTTTCTCCAGGGACAGCAGGAATCAGTCTTCACAATCCTTCCCTGTTTGTGCTGATGGAGCCCGTGTGGAAGCATTTCCCCAGCTTTCATAGAAAGCCTTTGCGATATGCTACCATGCATGCGTGGTCCCCTCCCTGCCCAACGGTGCCATCTTGTTCAGTCTCCATTTTTCCACGGAGCCCAGCAGACGTGTGAAGCCTGTTCCCCTGGAAGAATTTTCCATTATTTTCCCAAAAGTTAAGGTTTTTTTCCTGGTTAGCAACTGGTTCCTCTTACCCCCGCAGAAGCAACAGATAAAGGTCGGAGTTGCAGGAGAAATTGTTCTCCAGGTCCGACTCTGCCCCGGCCCCTCTGATGCAGAGCTCCAAGCCCAGCACATCTAGTGAGGTCCGAGTGTCCTTTGAGTCCCGTGACGGCGGCTCCTCCAAGAAGACCTCAGACTCCGAGAAAAAGTAGTAGTAGTCTTCGAAGTCCACCAAGGTTGCATCGGAGAAACCCGTTAAAACCACCTGGAGAGACTGGCGACTCTGAGAAATGCCCCACCAAGGTCCTCAAGAAGGATTCCTCAGCCGACAGACTGTACCAGTGCCTGGAGGCCATAGTCCTCGTTGAGGATGCACTCGAGTGCCAGCGCCGTACCCGAGACCCTTGGTGCCCATACCAAAGGCTGTGGAGCCTTCTGGCCTGGAAAGCAGAATTGCGTCCCTGGAGCAGAACATCACTGCTATCCTGGCCCTGCAGCATGTGATGATGGCCGGTTCGTCCACCTCGGCGATCAGACCCTCGATTGCGAGGGAGTCCTAGTTGTTGAGCCAAGCTCAGAGCGCCACTGGCCTCAGGTAAGCCCTTGGTGCCGGTCAAAATCCTGATCTCATTCTTCGGGTATCCGGTCCTCGATAGTCATTGTCCATGTTTTGGACCCCAGGTCTCAGCAGGCTGTCAACCCTTCGATGCCAGCCTCCAAGGCAAAGAGTCGTAGGGCAGACCTGTCATCACTCGGGCTCCAAGTGGGAGACAGACGACATGGCCTCTCCGGACACCAAGTGGCACTGAGAGATCCCCTCGGACCTGATGCCACTCTTCTCCTGAGTATGTGGCCTTCCATGACTTCTTCAGGGACATGGCCAGAACCCCTCTGTGCAAATCGAGGTAGAGGAAGACCTGTGCACCGAGGAGTTGGAGTTTCTTCAGTATGAGTCGCCACCCAAAGAAACCCTCATAGTGCCTAGCAGATCCTCAAGAGGTTACTACTTCAGATGTGGGAAACACTGGCATCGGTGCCGGTAGTGAGCTGGTGCCTCAACGCTATGTACCATGTCCGGAAGGGCCCAGGATTCCACAAACCCCAGCTCCCACATAACTCCATGGTCATCGAGTTGACCATGCAGAAACTCAAGAGCCAAAAGACCCACTCCTTGGTTCCCCTCGGGAGGGAGGCCAGAACCCTCGATGCCCTCAAGCCCAAGTGCTACCAAGGCTCAATGCTTGGGTGCCAGATCTAGGCCTATGAGCTTTATATAAGCATGTGTAAAGCCTTCCATCCTATTACCAACAAGCTCCTTCTTCAGACAATCTCCAACCTAAATACTACAACCTCTCTTCTTGATCCTTGTCCAGTGACTTGGATAAAATCAACAAAAACAGAACTTGCCTCAGACTTACTGAACATAGTAAACCAATCTCTTCAACAAGGACGTATAGCAGATGTCCTCAAAAGGTCAGCAATCCGACCGCTGTTAAAAAAAAACCAAAGCACTAGACAGCAACGACCCAACTTCATATCGTCCCATTGCAAGTATTCCATTCCTTGCCAAGATTATTGAAAAGATTGTGCAAACACAGCTGCAAGATTATATAGACTCATCAGCTCCATTAGATCATCAATATGGATTTCGCCCATATCATGGTGTAGAAACACTCCTAACAGCACTATTTGATACAATCATCAGAGGTATCAATAATACCAAGCGAGCCTTCATTCTCATATTCATTGATATTTCCTCGGCCTTTGACACTGTAAACCATATCACGCTCATTTCAAGACTTTCTCAAATAGGCATCAAAGATAAAACCCTTGA
Organism: Ichthyophis bannanicus; assembly: GCA_033557465.1. Taxonomy (NCBI): domain Eukaryota; kingdom Metazoa; phylum Chordata; class Amphibia; order Gymnophiona; family Ichthyophiidae; genus Ichthyophis; species Ichthyophis bannanicus. Next base: position 79,338,286 of record CM066042.1, read on the forward strand.
ATGGTTCATATCCTATTTTACTAACCGGACCCAATATGTGCAAATAGATCGAAATGCCTCATCCCCATTTCCACTAGAACAGGGCATCCCTCAAGGCTCTGCCCTTTCGGCTCTTTTGTTTAATCTCTATCTTCAACCCATCTGTTCCATATTTAAACGCTTCAAAATCAACTACCACATCTACGCGGACGACATCATGTTATACTCGCCATTTGATGTGTCCAACCCGGATTATAGCAACATCTGTCGTTGCCTCACTGAAGCTGAGCTGTGGCTGAAATCAATGAATATGAATATTAATTTTAAAAAAACAGAAGTTTTATTCATAACAAGAAACACAAGCTTCACTCCCCCACTTGAAATCAACATTGGAAAAAACTCTCTCCTAGTCAAAGATGAGATCAAATATTTGGGAGTCACGCTGGATAAGACCCTCAGCCTCACCAAACATATAAAACAAACTGTAAAAACAATATATTTCAAATTAAGGACAATCCAACAACTTAGACCATTGCTAGATAACACTGATTTCAGAACCATAGTACAAACACTTATTACACCACATTTAGACTACTGTAATGGTATTCTTCAAGGGACCTCTAAGAAAAATATTCACACACTTCAATTAGCCCAAAATGTCACCGCAAGGATTATCTATAAAGCGAAACTTTCAGATCATATATCTCCGATTCTCTACGCTCTCCATTGGTTACCCGTCTCATGCAGAATCATCTACAAGTCCTTAGTCAATACGTTTAAGATCTTTAATAATATAGCTCCATCCTTCTTATCTACGCTCATCAACATCCCACATGAAAATAGATCAAGACGAAGAATAAACCTTCACACGTTACAAGTCCCTGATTCTATTCGAAAGACAAGTCAGAAGACAAGCAACACAGCTTTCTCATACTTCGCCCCTACGTTATGGAACAACCTCCCGTTTGAAATCAGAGAAATCAAGGACCTTCAATTATTTAGAAAAAATCTAAAAACCCATCTATTTACTCTGCACTACAATAACCTCCACATTGAAGATAATCCTAACAGAAAACCACCGATCATCAGTCACTCACTGACCCTACCTAGACAAGGCATAAAATCTTTCCCACACATTCACATTGCTCACCTAGTTAAGCTTACTCTTTGAAAGCAATTACTTGTCGCTAATGTGAATAACTGTAATTTAATGTAAATATATCCCATTACTGTTGATATACTGTTGGTAGCCTGTTATCTCATTGTATTTTTTGAGTTACATTTAGTAGTTGAATGTTCATTGTTCTAAATCTGTTCTATGTAAAATAATAGTACTCTATTATTAAAGTTTGTTACCTGTAAACCGCCACTGATCGCTGGAAGTGGCGGTATAGAAAAGATGTATAAATAAATAAATAAAAATGTACCTAAAGGCTCTGGCCCAAGAGCTGTCGGGCTTTGCAGCGGGCCTTGTCGGGGAACCCCTCCAATAGTTCCCGACCCTGACCTCAGGTATCAAGGACTGTTCAAAGTTCATCTCCCGGGCAGGCTATGATGGCTTTGAGTTAGCGGCTCGGGTAACCATGGCCAGCATCGGCGCCCAATGCCAAGCCTGGCTACAATCCTCTGACCTCGAGCAATGGGTCCAAGACAAGCTGCTTGATGTCCCTTGCACTGGGGAGAACCTGTTTGGCAAACCCATGGCCAACAAAGTGGCTGAGAGAGAGGCTGATGTTGTGACCCGCCAGAGGCTCTCAAAGAACACATCCCATCCCCACAATAAAACATCGGGGAAGATGCCCCCTTCCCCAAGGGGGAAAAAATGGTCCTTCAGGCAGGGTCACCAATACCAGCCCTTCTCAGGCCAGCAGCAGGCTTCTCACCCCAAGAGACAAGGGCACGGGGCTCAGAAGACAAAAGCACTTAAGCCTCACACCCTAGCTCCAACCCAGCCTGGAAGAAGCTTTTGACTCCCAGGGCAGGGCCTCCCCTCCCGCAGAAGACCATCAGCCCACAGGGGGGCCAGCTGATGCTCTTTGCCCACAGATGGGCTGCAATCACCTTGGACCAGTGGGTACTGCAGGTGGTCAGGGAAGAGTACCTTCTCCACCTACAGCAGATTTCACTCAGGTTCTTTCCCGAAGAGATGGTGCGATTTCCCCCCCCCCCCCCTCCTTCAGAAGACCCTGCTGCTCAGAGCTCGCAAGTCTTCTCGGGACAATGCAGTAGAGCTTGTACCCAAACAACTGTGGGCAGAAGCTTCTACTCCAGGTACTTTCTTGACCCAAAGAGGACTGGGGGCCTCAGGCCCATCCTAGATCTTCAAAACTTTTATACAAGTTTCGGGTGAGGGAGAAGTTAAAGATGCTCTCCCTTGGAACACTGCTGCCTTACCTCCACTAGGGACACTGGCTGTGCTCCCTAGACCTAAAGGATGTGTACACACACATCCTAATCCACCCCTCCCACAGGCAGTACCTAAGGTTGGTGGTAGGAGAACACTATCAGTACAGGGTGCTACCCTTTGGCCTTGCAGCCTCACCAAGGGTCTTCATGAAATGCCTAGCAGTGGTAGCTGCCCACCTGCATCTGCAAAGGGGCCTTTGTCTTCCCCTACCTAGACTGACTCATCAGAGGCAGCACAGCCACAGAGGTCAGGCAGGCCGCAGGATGTGCAACCCTCCTGCTGCAGCACTTGGGATTCATCATCAACTACTCCAAATCTTGCCCCTCTCCAGCCCAGTGTGGAGTTCATAGGTGCTCAGCTCAACACATTACAGGCTAAGGCCGTCCTCCCCAGGGAGAGGGTAGAACGCCTCAGACAGCTAGTGGTGGAAGTTCAACACCGCTGGTCCGTGCCAGCTCATCTCCTCCTCCGCCTGCTGGGCCATATGGCCTCCATGGTCTATGTGACCCAGCTAAGCTGCTTACACATGTAGGCAGATCAGTGGTACTTCTGCTCGCAGTGGACGCAGGCCACAGGCAGACTGACACTCCCTCGGTTGGTGGCAACTTCTCCACTGCCTCCTAGCAGGGATGCCCTTCCAGGCACCCGTGCCCTAGAGGATCCTGACCATGGACACCTCCCTCCTAGGTTGGGAGGGCGTATTCCTTTTTGCAGTTTGCAACAATGTGCTCCTGCAGACGATTCACTTCCTGGGCCACAATAACCTCCTGGCAGACAGGCTGAGCAGGGTCCTCTGTCCCACGAGTAGTGCCTGGACCTCAGAATGGCTGCTCAGCTCTTCTGTCTCTGAGGCAGGCCCGTGATGGACCTATTTGCCATCCTGGACAGCACTTAGCTGCCCCGCTTCTGCTCACGGCAACCACACCCAGGGAGGGTGGCAGCAGATGCCTTCCTGATCCTGTGGATGGAAGGCATCCTTTGCCTTTCTGCTGATCCTCTGGTTGTCAAGACCCTCCAAGGTCCAGCGCGAGGGGGCATTTCTAATACTAATCGCCCCCAGGTGGCCCAGAGAGCCCTGGTTCTCACTGCTGCTGCTCTCTCTCAGTGGCACTCCCGGTCCTGCTTGGCTGTGCCCCGTACCTCCTGAAACAGGAGGAGGGCTTCCTTCTGCACCCTAATCAGGGGTCTCTAACACTAACAGCGTGGCTGCTGAAAGGATAGTACTGGCCCCTTTCATCCTCCCAAAGGATGTCGAGGAGGTTCTGCTGGCCTCCCAGAAGCCCTCCACCAGGCGAGCTTATGCCTTCAAATGGCAAAGATTCTCCGTCCGGTGTGCGGAGAGACCAGAGAACCACTTCTCCTGCCAGTTGCAGTTAATACTCCAGTACCTACTGCATCTGTCACACACTGAGCTGAAGTCCAACTCTGTGAGAGTGCACTTGAGTGCAGTAGCTGCATTCCACCACCCTATTGAGGGGAAAGCCCTCTCAGGTCAGCCCCTCGGGTCTATATTCCTTCTGTTGTCTAAGTCCCCTGTCTGCCTTCTGGTGGCGGAGTGGGACCTCAATATGGTGCTGTCACAGCTCACTAGACCACCGTTTGAGCCTCTAGTCACTTTATTTATTTATTTACATTCTCTTATATACCGCGCTATTCTGCATCAGTGCGGTTTACATTGAACAAACTGAAATTACATTGAACAGGGCATTATAACTTGGAGATAACTATTTTACAGGGAACATGGGCTATGGAGGGTTAAGTGGCTTGCCCAAGACCACAAGGAGCACCTGTGGGACTAGAAACCCCAGTCCTTCCGGCCCAAGGTTGCTGTCCTCTAGTGGGATTTGAACCCCTGACCTTCAGGCTTGAAGTACCTTGCCCCAACCACTAGGCCACTCCTCCACTCCTCCCACTTGCCATCTGCGGTATTTTTCATGGAAAGTTGCCTTCCTGGTGGCCCTCACGTCTGCCCGAAGAGTAAGCAAACTTCATATCCTAGTGGTGGAACAACCATATACAATATTCTACAAGAACAGGGTGGTGCTCTGCACCCACCCCAAATTCCTCCCAAAGGTGGTATCTCCTTTTCACCTCAACCAGGAGGTGGTTCTTCCCACCTTCTTCCCACGGCCTCACGCCGGTTGGGAGGAAATCGTACTCCATACACTGGATACCCACAGCAGACTCAGGGACATTGCAATGCTCCTCAGCGTTTTGTTAATTATGACCCCAGCAGATTGGGGCTTCCCGTGATTAAACAAACTCTGTCCACTTGGGTGATGGATTGTATTGCCCTTGCCTATGAGCAAGCTGGGCACTCCCTGTAACACCAGATCTTAGCGCATTGCATGAGAGTGATGGCCACATCAGTGGCAAACTTGCGCTCAGAGCCAGTGACGGAGATCTGCAAGACTGCCACATGGTCTTCAGTTCACATGTTTGCAGCCTGGAGTGAGAGTCCTGTCGGGACAGTGCCTTCGGCCAGGTGGTACTCTGCAATCTGTTTGGGGTGTAGGCAACTCCTGCCCTCCGACCCTTCTGTGTTCAGGCTACCGGAGTGATGGTGCCGCTGGATGCTAGGGTCTTGCAGAGTCGTTCAATTGGGGACTCATCTTCTGCAACTCATGGCTACCGGACTTGGCCGTTGATGGTGCTGTTGTGGTTCTGTCCTCGGCAGCCTGGAGCTAGGGAGTCCCATATGTGAGGACTGACTTCCTGCTTGTTCCTGGAGAAAGCGTAGCTACTCACCTGTAATAGGTGTTCTCCAGGGACAGCAGGAATCAATCTCACAACCCTCTTTTCCTCCCCCGAGAGTTGCCTCCCTACCTTGTTTTAGTTTTTTGCTACCATCCTAGCTATGTCATTTGACTGTGGTAACACAAACAATAGAATTTTGTATTGTTGGATGTCATTTGACTGAGCAAGATGTCACCCTTGGGCAGGAAGGGGACCACACATGCTTTGTAACATAGTAACATAGTAAATGACGGTAGGTAAAGACCAGTATGGTCCATCTAGTCTGCCCAGTAAGATGGCAAGAGTAGCATATCCCAAAAGCTTTCTTTGAAAGCTAGGGAAATGCTTCCGCGTGGGCTCCATCAGTGCTGATGTCACCCATATGTGAGGACTGATTCCTGCTGTCCCTGGAGAACACCTGTTACAGGTGAGTAACTACTCTTTCCTGATTAGTCTTAAATACATTATATTGTAACTTTATTGTGCTTCCCCTAGTCCTTCTACTCTTGAATGAATAAATGATCTATGTTTACCTGTTGTACTCTATTTTATAGAAATGTGATGTGTGGAGGACATTTTTACAAAGAGCCACTGAATAAGTTTTGTAATGGTGGGCGTAGTGAAAATAGGATTGACTTTCAGAACCTTTTACATACATCTTAGAAATGAAAGAAAACAATGAGAAATAAGATGGGATATTGGTCATTTTGTTTAAACTGTCAGCTGACTTACTTAAAAGTGTATAGTTGCTTTAAAAGTGGTCAGATTTAATGGCCATAGCATGAGTGTTAATAGTTCCACCATGAGCTTAATACCGCCATACATTTTCTGACAGTCAATTGTGTACATGACCGAAAGTAACAATCTCCAGGAACAAGCAGGAATGAGTCTTCACATATGGGTATCGTCGGTACTGACGGAGCCTGCGTCCAGTAAGAGAGCTTTTGGGAGCATACCACAGCGCCTGCGTGCTGCCTTCCCGCCTTTCCCAACCGCCTCTCTCCAGTTCTTCTTTTCCACGGAGCCAGCAGGTCGTGTTCCTGTCACCGCAGAAGTTCTTTATTTTTTTCTTTATTTTTCTGTGTCGCGTCTGCCGCCTTCGACATCAGACCGGTACCGCCGGTCTTTTCTTTTCTTTCTTTAAAAAAAAAAAAAAAAATCTTTAACTGTGCATTTTCTGTTTGGGCCTTAGACCTGAACATTTTTCTCCTCATGGAGAAGCCCGCTTCCGGGTTCAAAAAGTGCACGAAATGTGGCGGTACTATTTCTGTCACTGACACCCATGATTGGTGTCTAAAATGTTTGGGTCCTGACCATTCCATCACGGATTGTGTGTTCTATACCATGATGTCTAAAAGAGGTCGGCAGAACCGAGCAGCCAAGCTCAGTACCCTGTTTCCCTCTGATGCAGCCTCGGTGGCATCGACGTCTTCCAGGGCTGCTTCTTCCTCCCATGGATCTCAGGTAACCAAACATAAATCTAGTCAATCCTCGAAGGGCAAATCTCCCTCTAAGCATCGAGATGCCTCCGGGCTTGTCCTCGAGGATTCCGCACCGGCAAAATTACCCCGGCGGGAAGTTCCGGCTTCCAAAGCATTGTCTATGGGGTCACAGATTGACATCGATGGCTTGGCCTTGACCGATCACCTGTTGCCGTGTTCTGTGGTACCGGTGGCCTCCACTGGTACCGACATCCAGACTCTGGTGGCGTCGATGGATCAGAAGATTCTGTCCATGCAGCGCACCCTAACGGCGGTTATGCAGGCTTCGATGCCTCCGGTACCGCAACAATCTCCGTTGCCGGTACCGACTCTGGCACCGGCATCGCTCTTGGTGCCGGTACTGGTTGCATCAACATCGGCCTCGGTGTCGACTGCAACGGTACCCTGTCCTATGATGCCCATCGGTACCGAACCGGTACCGCTTACTCCCGATGTTGATCTCACTCGGTACGCGTATCTGGCTTTACAGGAGCATCCAGACAGGCGATACTTTGATTCCTCCGAAGACTGAGTCGGAGGCTTCTGTCGAGGCACTGGTACTTCTTCCTCAGGAGCCTGCTTCTCCAAAACGAAGAATGTCTCCTCCAGAAGACTTGTCTTTTCAAGACTTCATTAGGGAAGTGGCTAGGGGCCTCTCCATTACAGTGGCCCCTGAGTCAGAGCCTAGAGCCAAGCAATTTGATATTTTGCAATATCCTAAGGCTCCTAAAGAAGCAGCTACCTTACCTATTCATGAGATTCTTTATGATCTTATGTTGAGCATGTGGGAGACTCCTCTTACCACCTCTCCTCATTCTCGTAGGTTAGACACCATGTACCGTGTCCCTCCTTGTCCTGGCTTTCATAAGTCTCAGCTTCCTCACCACTCTATTGTGGTAGAGTCTGCCATGAGAAAAATAGAGTGCAAAGAGACATTCATCTAATCCTCCAGGACATGAATGCAGGACCCTTGATGCTTTTGGCCGAAGGGTTTTCCAAGCTAATATGCTTGCTGCCAGAATCAACTCCTATAGTCTCTATATGGGGATGTTTCTAAAAAGTCACAGATCATCTGCAGACTTTAGCCCCTTTTATTTCAGAAGATAAAAGGCAGGAATTTCTCACTTGGCTTAAACATGCCCAAGATGTTTCCAAATTTTCCAACCGTGCAGCCTTTGACTCTTTTGAGTGTGTAAGCAGAGCCTCTGCTATTGCCATAGGTGCACGCAGAATTGCTTGTTTACAAGCGTCTGATTTGGAACTCTGGGTCCAGGATGAACTGGGAAATCTTCCTTGTACAGGTGAAAACCTTTTTTGGCAGGGATTGGAAAGCAAAGGCCACTCAAATGGATGCTGAGAACTCTGCTTTGGATCGACTTTCAAAGTCTATCTCTGCTCCTGTTAAGAAAAGATTGTTCAAAAAGACACCTTTTCTAAAAAGGGCAGATATTATCCTGCTTATGGTCAGCAGGCATCTTCTGCAGGCCATTTTGCTGCAAAGCGTCAGCAACCACCTAAACAGGCCAAGTCAAAGGCTGCCAGGCCTCCCACGGCCCAGCAGCCTCAGCCTCCTCAGGGCCTTTGACTTGCAACTAGAGAACTTAGCCTTTCTGGCTCTGGAAGAACCAGAGCCCCTCACCATTCCAGGAAGGTTAGCTTACTTTGCTCCCAGATGGGAGCAAATCACAGCAGAGCAATGGACCCTCTCCATTATAAGGGAGGGGTACAAGCTTCATTTCTTAAACCTTCCTCCCCACACCATGGTGAAACAGTTCAATTCTCCAACATCTCTCCTCAACCTTCTGGGTCAGGAGATTGCTACACTTCTTGCCCAAGGGGCAATAGAAGAAGTACCTCTTCTTCAACAGGGCTCAGGGTTCTACGCCCCTTATTTTCTTATTCCAAAGAAAACAGGGGGCTACAGACCCATATTAGATCTCAGAGAATTGAACAAGTTTCTATTCAAAGAGAAATTCTAGATGATTTTTCTCGGTACTCTGCTGCCATACCTTCAGAGTCAGGACTGGCTTTGTTCTCTAGATCTCAAGGATGCGTACACCCATGTCCTCATTCATCCAACACACAGGAGGTTCCTTCGGTTCCTTTTTCAAGGAAAGCACTACCAATACAGGGTGCTTCCTTTCGGTCCGGCCTCTGCACCAAGGGTGTTCACAAAATGCATGGCAGTAGTAGCTGCATTTCTACGCACTCTAGGAATATTCGTTTTCTCATATCTGGACGACTGGCTCGTTCGAGCTCCATCCCAGTCAGAGGCCCAGATTTGTCTAACTTGCACAATGCGTGTCCTTCAGTATTTGGGACTGGTAATAAATATCCCAAAATCCCATCTCACCCCTACTCAGTCTCTGGAGTTTATAGGGGCCCTGCTGGATACCACAACTGCAAGGGCCTATCTCCCTCAGGCCCGTTGCCTACACTTGGTGCAGTTAGCCTCCCAGATACAGTTAGTCCCATTTAACTGCTCGAGAAATGCTACAACTATTAGGCCACATGGCATCCACCGTGCATGTTGTTCCATATGCTCGCCTTCACATGAGGGCAGCTCAATGGACTCTGTCCACCCAATGGACTCTGTCCACCCAATGGACTCTGTCCACCCAATGGACTCTGTCCACCCAATGGACTCTGTCCACCCAATGGACTCTGTCCACCCAATGGACTCTGTCCACCCAATGGACTCTGTCCACCCAATGGACTCAGGCATCAGGTTGCCTGTCAGACAAAATAGCAAACTCCAGTCACCTATTTTGGTCTCTCCAGTGGTGGAAGTCCCTTCCAAATCTGTTGCTGGGGTCCCCTTTTCAGCAGTCGCTACCCCAAGCAGCTCTAACAACAGATGCTTCTCCAATAGGTTGGGGAGCTCATCTGCAGGGTCTCTCCACCCAGGGCATCTGGTCTCCACAGGAGACTTCTCTGCATATCAATCTCTTGGAACTCAGAGCAATATTCTTAGCTCCGAGTGTTCCATTCCCTGCTCAGCTACAGGACAGTCCTCATCCATATGGACAACCAAGTAGCCATGTTCTATGTAAACAAGCAGGGTGGGACTGGCTCTCTGTCGCTTTGCAACGAAGCTTTGCGACTGTGGGCCTTCGCCAGAGAGCATCACATCCATCTTCTGGCAGTATATCTTCCAGGTGTTCAAAACTCTTGGGAGGACAGACTCAGTCGAGTTCTGCTTCCACACGAGTGGTCTCTCCACATGGACCAGGTAGCCAGGATTTTTCGAATTTGGGGAACCCCGGACATAGACCTCTTTGCAAGTCCGTGCAATGCCAAACTTCCCCGGTTCTGTTCCAGAATTCCGTGTCAGGGAGTTCAGGCCAAGGATGCCTTCCTCCTTCACTGGGGTCAAGACTTCCTTTATGCCTTTCCACCAATTCCCCTAATTCCCAAAACACTATTCAAGCTTCAGAGAGATCGAGGGACCATGATCCTCATAGCACCACTTTGGCCACGCCAAGTGTGGTACCCTCTACTTCTGCATCTCTCTCAAGCTCCTTCCCTGGACTTGGGCTCTGCACCAGACCTTCTGTCCCAGGAAGAGGGAACATTGTGGCACCCAAACCCCCAGTCGCATCTCAGGGCTTGGTTGCTGAGGGCCTAGTCCTTCAAGATTTTCATCTCTCAGCAAGTCAGAGATGTTGTTCATGCCTCTAGAAAGCCTTCTACTAGATGTTCCTATGCTTTCAAATGGAAAGGATTTACCATTTGGTGTTCAGAGAAGGGTCTAAACCCTCTTGCAATACCTCTGAATTCTCTACTAGAGTATCTCCTGCATCTATCCCATGCAGGTCTAAAAACGTATTCAGTAAGAGTCCATTTGAGTGCTATTGCAGCGTCCCTCAAGCCTCTCAATGGACAACCTATTTCCTCTCATCCTCTTATAGCAAGATTCATGAGAGGCCTTCTTTTAACTAAACCTCCCAATAGACCACCTCCAGTGGCATGGGACCTAAACCTGGTTCTTGGCCAGCTTATGAAGCCACCCTTTGAACCTTTAGCCACCACCTCCTTGAAATTTCTTTCTTGGAAGGTTATTTTTCTCATTGCAGTCACCTCAGCACGCCGCATCAGTGAGTTGCAAGCTTTGGTGGCTAATCCACCTTATTCAAGGTTCCATCATGATTTTTATTTATTTTATTTATTTATTTACATTCTCTTATATACCGCGCTATTCTGCATCAGTGCGGTTTACATTGAACAAACTGAAATTACATTGAACAGGGCATTATAACTTGGAGATAACTATTTTACAGGGAACATGGGCTATGGAGGGTTAAGTGGCTTGCCCAACACCACAAGGAGCCACCTGTGGGACTAGAAACCCCAGTCCTTCCGGCCCAAGGTTGCTGTCCTCTAGTGGGATTTGAACCCCCGACCTTCCGGCCTGAAGTACCTTGCCCCAACCAGTAGGCCACTCCTCCTCTCCTGATAAGGTAGTCCTCAGGACCAATCCACACTTTATGCCTAAAGTGGTCTCGCCTTTTCATCTGAACCAAGAGGTATATTTACCTGTCTTTTTTCCAGGACCTCATGCATGAAATGCAGAGAGGAATCTTCATACCTTGGATTGGATTGTAAGAGAGCTCTTGCTTTTTACTTACAAAGAACACAGCAACAGAAAGTCTTCTCAACTCTTTGTTGCTTTTGATCCTTCTCATTTAGGACTTCGAGTCTCTAAGAGAACACTGTCCAACTGGATTGCTCAGTGTATTTCTTTCGCCTACCAGAGTAGAAACCTTTCTCTGGAGGGCCATGTCACAGCTCACAATGTGAGAGCCATGGCAGCCTCAATGGCTCATCTAAACTCTGTGTCCATCGACCAAATCTGTCGAGCGGCCACCTGGGCCTCGGTTCATACCTTCACAGCCCATTACTGCTTGGACAAGGCCTCCCGCCGGGATGCCTTGTTTGGTCAGGCTGTTCTCAAACACCTGTTCCATTCCTAATCAACTCCTACCCACCTACCCTGGTTGGATGCCAGAGATCCATGGGGGGAGGTAGAGTCCTTTTCAAGGACACAACCTGGGGTCTTCCCCTGGCATCTGCAGCTAGGGAGTCCCCATATGTGAAGACTCATTCCTGCTTGTTCCTGGAGATAGCACAGTTACTTACCTGTAACAGGTGATCTCTGGGAACAGCAGGAATAAGTCTTCACAACTCACCCACCTTCCCTAGGAGTTGTATCTCTCTATCTTTCCTTTCCTTTCCTCTCTCTCTCTTTGTCTCAGCTTTAAAACTTGAACTGGATAGAGGCAGTTGGGAAAGGCGGGAAGGCAGCGCGCAGGCGCTGTGGGATGCTCCCAAAAGCTTTCTTACTGGACACTGGGGAGCGTTCCCGCGCAGGCTCCACCGGTACCGACGATACCCATATGTGAAGACTTATTCCTGCTGTTCCCAGAGATCACCTGTTACAGGTAAGTAACTGTGCTTTCCATTGGCTTGTGTGGGTGATGAACTATTTACCTGTATATCGAGGGGTCTTCAGCAGCATTTAAAAACATTAAAAGTGACCTCTGTGTCAGTGGCATCAAAACTGAAAATATTTAGTCTGGGTTCTACTTGTTATCCTTATTGCAAATTTGAATTTAAAAAAAGATCTGGTATTTGATTATAAAAACACCTTTCTGTAGCTTAATGTTTTCTATAAATATGCATTATTTTTTTTTATTTGGAGCGGTCTTGACCTCTTTCTTTTGCTACTGTTCTCTCTTTTTTTTTTTTTAGGCGCTGTCATAGCAACATTTTGAGAGATTTGGCAATTTTGGGTTATGTTAGTAAGATGCAGCCTGCGGAACTGGACGACTTAGTTCCTGTAAATGGTTTGATACCATACCAGGTGAGGGAAATTGGGAGTGGGGGGATGGGGGAGTAAACATGTTTGGAACTGGATATAAATAATCTTTGCTATTTTCTGGGAACAAGCTGGAATGAAGTCCTCACATATGAGTGACGTCCCTGAAGAAACCCACACAGGAACGCTCCCAGCTTCCATAGGAAGTTCTTGAAAGCTCTATCGCACATGTGCGCCTGCCTTCCTGCCTGCAGGTGCCATCTTTCCGCAGTCTGTCTTTTTCCCTGGAGCTCATCAGATGTTTGTCTGGCCTCGGAAAAGCGTTCCTTTATACCTTTGTGTTTTTTTTTCTTGTTTTACAGTAAGCTGTATCTTTTTTTCGTTTCTGTCCTTTCTGTCGGCGGAGGTGTCGACCCTCTGGGCCATGTTGTCCTTTTCTTTTTCTTCATAAGAACATACATAAGAACATAAGAGATGCCATACTGGGTCAGACCAAGATCCATCAAGCCCAGTATCCTGTTTCCAACAGTGGCCAATCTAGGTCATACGTACCTAGCAGTTTCCCCAGAAGACACAGGTTCCACAATGCTTGTACTGGGTCAAGCATTGATATCCTGGGTCCCTTCTTAATAATGGTTTATGGACCTTTCCTCCAAGAACGTGTCCAAACCTTTTTTAAACCCAGCTACACTAACAGCTTTTACTACATCCTCCGGTAACAAATTCTAGAGTTTGATTACACGTTGAGTGAAAAAATATTTTCTTTTATTAGTCTTAAATAGTCTACCCTGTAGCTTCATTGCATGTCCCCTAGTCTTTCTATATTCTGATAGCGTAAACAATCAATCTATGTTTACCCGTTCCACTCCGTTCATTAATTTATAGACTTCTATCATATCTCCCCTCAGCCGTCTCTTTTCCAGGTTAAAGAGCCCTAACCTTTTTAGCCTTTCTTCATAGGAGTATCCTTCCATCCCCTTTATCATTTTGGTGGCTGTTCTCTGAACCTTTTCTAATAACACTATATCCTTTTTAAGATACGCCGACCAGAATTGCACACAATATTCAAGGTGCGGTCTCACCATGGAACGAGATAAAACAAAAGATATTATAATGCCTCTATTTTCCATTCCTTTCCTTATGATACCTAGCATTCTATTTGCTCTCTTGGCCGCCGCTGCACACTGGGCCGAGGGTTTTAACATGTTTTCCACAATGACGCCTAAATCTTTTTCCTGGGTGGTGGTTCCTAATGTGGAACCTTGCATCGTGTAGCCATAGTTTGGGTTGTTCTTCCCTAGGTGCATAACTTTGCACTTGTCCACATTAAATTTCATCTGCCATTTTGATGCCCAGTCTTCCAATTTATCAAGATCCTCTTGCAATTTTCCACAATCCTTGTGGGTTTCAATAACTTTAAATAGTTTTGTGTCATCTGCAAATTTGATAACCTCACTTGTTGTTCCACTTTCCAGGTCATTTATGAATGTCAAAAAGCAGTGGACCCAGCACAGATCCCTGGGGTACACCACTATTCACCTTTCTCCATTGGGAAACTTGGCCATTTAGCCCTACCCTCTGCTTTCTATCTTTTAACCAGTTCCTGATCCAAAATAGTACCCTGCCTCCTATCCCATGACTCTTTAGTTTTGCCAAAGGTCTCTGATGAGGGACCTTGTCAAAGGCTTTCTGAAAGTCCAGATACACTATATCAACCAACTCACCTTTGTCCACTTGTTTGTTCACACCTTCAAAAAAACATAACAGATTAAGTAAGACAAGATTTTCCTTGTCTAAAGCCATGTTGGCTGTCTCCCATTAGGCCATGACTATCTACATGCTGAGTAGTTTTATTCTTTATGATGGTTTCTGCCATTTTTCCCGGTACTGACGTCAGGCTCACCGGTCTGTAGTTTCCCGGATCACCCCTGGAACCCTTTTTAAAAATTAGTGTTACATTGGCCATCCTCCAATCTTCAGGTAATAGGGATGATTTTAATGATAGTTCACAGATTACTAATAGCAGGTCTGCAATCTCATATTTCAGTTCTTTCAACACCCTTGGATGTATACCATCCGGCCCAGGTGATTTGCTACTCTTCAGTTTATCTAATAGTTGTAATACATCTTCCCGATGTATTGATATTTTCTTCAATTCTTCCGCACCTTTAAATACCACTTCAGTTATGGGTAACATCCCTACATCTTCCTCAGTAAAGACCTCAGTTTTTGCTATGCAGGGCTTTTTTTTCCCCACGCATCTCCCTGGTTGGCCAGGACATTGGTGTCCTTTGAATCAGCTAGCCATCCCCTCCAATTCATCACTACCCTATGAGTGCTGCAAGTATCCACTGGAGGACACCTCTTCCACAAGTTTGTCAGGGAGGCTCTTTCCTTCCTCCTCGAGGATGAGGAAGAGCCGATGGCTGAGGAGATGGAAATTTTACAATACCCATTGCCACCGAAGAAAGCAATCATGGTGCCAGTGCACTGCATCCTCCAACGCCTGCTCCTCTGAATGTGGGAGAACTCTTTGATGATGCCCCGATCAGTTGACAGCAGGACAGTATGTACAGAGTCCAGATCCCCTGGGTTTGAGAAACCTCAGCTACC
This sequence comes from Ichthyophis bannanicus, assembly GCA_033557465.1. Classification (NCBI taxonomy): domain Eukaryota; kingdom Metazoa; phylum Chordata; class Amphibia; order Gymnophiona; family Ichthyophiidae; genus Ichthyophis; species Ichthyophis bannanicus. The sequence goes on from CM066042.1 coordinate 79,353,320, forward strand.
CCACAATTCGATGGTGGTAGAGTCTGCTGTGAGGCAGATCAAAAGTTCCAAAACGCATTCCTCTGTCCCCCTCAAGGAGGGAGGCTCGTACCCTGGATGGAGTAGGGCACAGGTGCTACCTCAGATTGATGCTGGTTGCCCACATTCTTTCCTAATAACTATGCATGGTGATGTGTTTAAAGGACATCATGGATAACATCAGCGAATTCTTACCCTGTTGATTCAAGAACACCTGGAAAAGTTCCGCAGCCTGGTCACTAAGGGGAAGTACTACTTAAAGTACATGAGTCAAGCCTCCTATAATGCTTTTGAATCTGTCAGAAGGGTGGTTGCAGTTGGCATTGGGGCCTGTTGCCTGGCATGGCTACAATCATTTGACCTCGAGCAGTGGAGTGCAGGACAAGCTTGCCCACCGTCCCTTGCCATGGTGAAAACTTATTCGGCAAGACTATGGAGGACAAGGTGGGAGAGCTGGAGAGAGAACAGCTAACAATGAAAGGCCTCTCCAGGAAGACTGCGGACCCTGCCAAGAAAGTCAGCAGGGAAAAAGGCTTTCTCTGGGAACAAGCAGGAAGTCAGTCCTTGCATATGGGTGTTGTCGGCATCGACAGAGCCCTCGCAGAAGCATCCCCCCAGCTTTTAAAGAAAGTCTTTGGGAGATGCCACCACACATGCGTGGTTCCCTTCCTGCCCAAGGGTGCCATCTTTTTTTTTATTTTTATTATTATATTTTTTTTATTTATAAGATTATTTAATTGCATTACAGGAAAAAAAAACATACTATATCAACACAAAACAAATGAGACATATCATCCGAAAGGAAACTTAAGTTGTTAGACCACTTCAAGGAGGTACCAGTGACAATAAGAAAAAATGACACCCAGTCGGTTACCGGCAATTTGATGTTACTCCAACTGAGACTACGTCCCTACGTCTTATCTTTTAAAAACTCCAACAAATGATCATCCTCAAGGAAAACACATCTTTTGCCCTGAAAAATTACAAGTCATTTACAAGGGAATTTAAGATGAAAAACGGCTCCAAGAGCCAACCCTCGTGGGCGTATTTCTAAAAAAACCTTGCGCCGCACTTGCGTGGCCCTGGAGACATCAGGGAACATCTGAATACTCTGTCCACAAAACGTTTCAGATTTCTTTGCAAAATAAGCCCGCAGAATTCTATCCTTATCCGTCTCTAATGCTAATGTAACCAATAAAGTGGCCCTTGAGGAAATGTCATCACAAGTTGATTCCAAAAAAGCAGATATATCTAAAGTAGAAGAAATTACATGTTCAAATGGAGCCACCTCCTCACCCGAGCCACCCGATCCCCTAACTAATTTTTTTGAGGAAACATAATATATTTTAGACACAGCAATTGAACTAAAATCAGTGATCAACAATATTTCTTTAAGATATTTTTGAAACAACAATAATGGAGACAGATAATGTGTCCGTGGAAAATTCAATAAACAAAGATTTTTAGATCGCAAAGAATTCTCAAACTTCTCATCTTGACGATGAAGGGAGCAGAAGTCCTGAACAGAAGTAGCCAAGACTTCCTTATGAGATAAATTATCTGCCTCCTGTAATTCGATCCTCTTCTCCATAGATGATAACCGCTTATGATCCGAGAGTTTTTGAACCGTAGCCTTAGAAAAATATGAAATTTTCTGTAGAGAAGCCCCCAATACTGATTCCATACGAGAAACCACTGCCCAAATATCTTTTAAGGATAAATCTAAAGGTGGAGCTTGGGCTTCTCCAACCAGCCCAAACGTTATCACCGATGGAACCCCCTTCCTCTGAAAAGGAATCCACTCTTAAAAAGGACACAGGAAGCAAAGCCGTTTCATCATCACCTTCCCCAGCAACCGACATAGAAGGATTTGAGACGGGTAGCTGTTCAGTCTCTTGTCTGGGGGGTGTAAACCCCAGATCATGGGTAGTAGCATGAGAGGAAGGAGTACTCACTGATATATCCACCGCTCCAACTCCTGATCTTAAGGCAGCGGGCACTGACTCACCCACAGAAATGTGGGCATCCATCGGTCCAACCACCTTTACCACCTTAGATTGGACGGGTTGTGAGTAGCGTTTCCTCCTCTCCCCATTACAGGGAATTCCCCTCACACTGAAGTGCGCCAAAGGGGCGAGACCTGCCCCTTCGATCACGCCCCTTCGGGCACGCACCAACGGGAACGCGCCCGCTGTCGCGTCCCGCGATGAGAGCAGCAAAATATAGCCCTCTAGGAGAGCTGCCCCAATCAGAACAGCCCAACCAAGGAGAAAAACTCCACGTGCAATGATCACTACCAGACTGCAGAGTCTGTGCAGGTAAAGTGGTGTGAGTATGAGAGACGGCAGAACTCGAGCTACAGCCAATTACAGCCCCAGATGAAGGCATAGCGAAACACGGCCTGTGTCGGGCCTTGGCTTTTAAGTGTGCAATAAAGATTCCTTCCTCTGCTGTCCACATCTCAAGTCTGGTACCAATCAGAACAGCCCCAGCAGGCACCGGGAACCAATTAGGCAGACCAAAAGAACGGCAGGAAACAAACTGAGCACCTCGGCATCCTGCGATGAGAGCAGCTAGATATAGCCCTCTAGCAGAGCTGCCCCAATCAGAACAGCCCCAGCAGGCACAGGGAACCAATTAAGCAGTCCAAAAGAACAGCAGGAAACAAACTGAGCACCTCCCAAGGGTGCCATCTTTCTCAGTTTCCTTTTTTCCGCAGAGCCCTTCAGATAACTGGCTGTTCTCCAGGACCAAGCAGGAAGTCAGTCCTCACTTATGGGTGACGTCGGCGCCGACGGAGCCCTCGCGGAGCAATTTTCCCCAGCTTTCAAAGAAAGCCTTTGGGAATTGCAGCGCGCATGCGCGGTCGTCTTCCCGCCCGAGGGTGCCATCTTAGCCAGTCTTCTTTTTTCCGCGGAGCCCTACAGACGTCCCCGTCTTGTCCCCGCGAAAAAGTTGATTTTCTTCTTTATTTTATCCTTGTTTTCTTTCGGTTCGACGCCGATCGTTTTCCCGCCCGGACTCGCGACGCCGGTCTCGAGTCCTCTTACTTTTTTCGGTTTTTCTGACTTAGTCAGCTTTCGTTTTCGTTTTCCCTGGCAGCCCGGTCCTTTGACCTCGCAGGGGCCCTTTTTCCCCCGATGGCTGCCAGTGGGTTTAAGCGGTGTGGTCGGTGTGACCGAAATATGTCACTAACCGACACACACGACTTTTGCCTCCGCTGCCTGGGCCCGGATCATGAGGAACTGATCTGTGGGCCCTGCAGCAAACTGTCCTCAAAGGCGTTGAGAAGTCGGCGGCATCAGCGTGAGAGAATCTTCGCTGACCCCAGCCGTACCCGGACCTCGTCGGAGGCCTCCGTGTCAAAAGGCTCCAGCTCGGACCGTCGCCGGAGCTCCTCCGACCGGGGTTCTCCCTCCGGGGACCATCGTCGGAAGGAAAAACCCGCGAGGGCGTCGTCGGTGGACGCTCCTGGTTCCGCGAGGGCCAGGTCGCATAGCCCCGACAGCCGCCCCGGGTCCTTGGAGAAGGAACACGTCCCGAAGCGACCTCGCCTGGAGTCGGAGATGCCTGCCCGGGTAAGTCCTGTGGTCCTTCTGGACTCGCCTCCGCGACAGCCGACGTCGGGCCCGACGCTGTCGGGGCCCGAGTCGGGGACTGCTGGGTCACCTGAGCTCGGACTCAGGTTGACGGCCTTGGAGAGCAGACTGTCTGCCTTCATGGACCAGCAGAGGGCACTGCTCGCTGGCTTCGCTGGCGTCGCTGCCCCGACCGCCGGGACGTCGACGTCCAAGTCGACCCCGGAGACCGAGCCGATCCTCGAGTCGATGAGAACTCGAGTCGATCCTCGGTCGAGGTCGCCCTCGGCCTCCCGTTCGGGACCGAGGTCGCCGACGCCGACTCCCTCGGCGTCGGGGCGGCTGGCGCCGCACCCTGCCCGGGCCGACCCCACCGAGTCCTCGTCGGAGTCGGTCTGGGAGTCTGAGGAGGAAGAGTCACCTGATTCTTTCCGGACTCGGTGTGTCCCATCGGACTCACCGGAGTCCGAGCCTCGGAAGCAGTCCCCCCCGGAGGATGCCCGGTTCTCGGACTTCGTTAGGGATATGGCCAAGGCTTTGGCCTTCCCTGCGGATCCCGAGGAGGAGCCTCGAGCCGAAGAGCTCGACGCCCTCCAGTATGACTCTCCCGCGAGGGAACACTTTACTGTGCCGGTTCCTCCTATGCTGGAACGACTACTCTTCCGCATGTGGGAGAGTCCGGCCTCCTCGCCGGTCCTGAGCAAGCGGGTCGATTCTATCTATCGAGTCCGCAAGAGCCCTGGCTTTCAAAAGGCACAGCTGCCACACCATTCCATGGTAGTGGAATCGGCCATGCATCGTCTTAAGAGCCAGAAGATGCACTCCTCGGTGCCTCCTGGCAGGGAGGCCCGTAACCTGGATGGCCTTGGCAAGAAGTGCTTCCAGGGCTCTATGCTCGCTTGTCGTGTCCAGACTTACCAGCTATACATGGGCATGTATCTCCGGGATCTGGCTAAAGAGCTAGCCGGATTCTCCGCTGGTCTCTCCGAGCAGGACAAGTTGGTCGATGTCCCCTGCCGAGGCGAAAACCTCTTTGGCAAGCCCATGGCGGAAAAGGCTGCGCAAATTGAGACTGAGACTCTCACCCAGACCAGGCTTTCTAGGAAGACCTCCGCCCCTTCCCAGAAAAAGAAGGGCTCGGGGAAAAAGTCCTTTTACCCGAGGAAGGCGGCTGCCTACAAACAATACCCCCATTATCAGGCCCCTGCAGCTCCCCAACAGGGCCAGCAGGCCAAGGGACGGGGTAACGGGTCCCGTAGGCAGCAAGCCCCCAAGCCTGCACCACCTGGCCGTGCTCAGCAGGGTGGGGGCTTTTGACTCGCTAAGCATAGCCTCTCCCCCCCGCTGGTTCCTCCCAGCACCGGAGGCCGGCTGGTTCACTTCGCCCACAGGTGGTCCAGCATCACCGCAGATGCCTGGGTGCTTCAGGTCGTGCGAGAAGGCTATCTTCTCCACTTCCATCAGGTCCCTCCCTCCTATTTTCCGGGAGAACCTCCGCGCCCCCCTCTGCACAGGGAGTTGCTCCTTCAGGAGTTAGCAGGTCTTCTGCAGGAACAGGCGGTGGAACCGGTGCCACACCACCTGAGAGGTCAAGGTTTTTATTCAAGATATTTTCTGATACCAAAGAGAACAGGGGGCCTCAGACCCATCCTGGACTTGCGCAACCTCAACAAGTTCCTTGTGTGGGAGAAGTTCAAAATGCTTACCCTTGGAATCCTTCTGCCCTACCTCCAGCAGGGAGATTGGCTATGCTCCTTGGATCTAAAGGATGCCTACACGCACATCCTCATCCACCCAAGCCACCGCCAATACCTAAGGTTTGTGGTGGCAGGAAATCATTACCAGTACCGAGTACTGCCCTTTGGCCTGTCCTCCGCACCGCGAGTCTTCACAAAATGTCTCGCGGTCGTGGCGGCCCATCTCCGGCTTCACGGCCTCTGTCTTTCCGTACCTCGACGACTGGCTCATCAGAGCAGCGTCCGCTCAGGAGGTCACCAACGCCACGTGCCGCACGGTGACTCTGCTGCAGCACTTGGGCTTTGTCATAAACTTCGCAAAGTCCACTTTGCTCCCCTCACAGGATCTCGAGTTCATCGGCGCAAGGCTGCACACTCCTCAGGCGCGAGCATTTCTACCGCTCGACAGGGCTCAACGGCTCATGGACCTAGCCGACCGCTTTCGCAGCCAGCCCCTGGTCTCCGCCAGGCGCTTCCTGAGACTGCTCGGCCATATGGCTTCCACCGTCCATGTGACCCCCAATGCCCGCCTGAATATGCGGTCTGCTCAATGGTGTCTCCGCCGGCAGTGGCGACAAGCCACGGGCGGCCTTGCAGACCTAGTGCGCGTTTCCGAGCCGCTGGTCTCGTCTCTCCGGTGGTGGCTCCGGCAGCCGAACCTGATCTTCGGAATGCCTTTCCAGTCACCTCAGCCGACCCGGGTGCTGACCACCGATGCATCCCTCCTGGGCTGGGGAGCACATTGCCAAGAGGCACGTACTCAGGGCCTCTGGAACACGTGGGAGTCTGCTCAGCAGATCAACTTCCTGGAGCTCAGGGCGATCCGCCTGGCTCTCAAGGCCTTCTCCCACCTGACTTCCCAACAGTCCGTCCTTGTCCAGACGGACAATCAAGTTGCCATGTTCTACGTGAACAAGCAGGGGGGCACGGGCTCCTTCCTCCTCTGCCGGGAGGCACAGAGGCTCTGCTCTTGGGCCGTCAGTCACGGCATTCTCCTCAAGGCAGTTTATCTCCCGGGCCAAGAAAATTGCCTTGCAGACAAACTCAGCAGGGTCCTCCAGCCGCACGAGTGGCGTCTGGATCCCTTGGTAGTTCAGAAGCTCTTCCTCAAGTGGGGTCTCCCCACGGTGGATCTCTTTGCCAGTCCTCACAACCGGCAGCTTCCTCGCTTCTGCTCGCGTCGGCCACACCCCCTTCGGGTGGCGGCGGACGCCTTTCTGATCTCGTGGTCGGGGAGCCTTCTGTACGCTTTCCCTCCCATTCCGCTGGTCTCTCGGACTCTTTTCAAGGTTCTCCGAGACAAAGCCTTCATGATCCTGGTGGCCCCTCGCTGGCCCAGGCAGCCGTGGTTTCCGCTCCTGCTGCAACTGGCGGTGGAGGATCCAATCCCTCTGGGGGTGCAACCGGATCTCCTCACTCAGGATCAGGGGTCCCTCCTGCACCCCAACCTCAGGTCTCTCAACCTCATGGCCTGGCTGCTGAGAGGGTAGTCCTTGCTCCCCTTCTCCTGCCGGCGGAGGTGGAGGAGGTCGTCTTGGCTTCGCGACGGCCTTCTACCCGCAAATGCTACGCCCTTAAATGGCGTCGCTTTGCAGTCTGGTGTACCCAACAGTCTCAGGATCCCTTCTCCTGCCCGGTGTCGGTGATCTTGCAGTACTTGCTCCACCTCTCTAATCTGGGACTTAAGTCCAACTCCGTCAAAGTTCACCTCAGTGCTCTTTCAGCACATCATGTGCCGGTGGACGGCAGACCTCTCTCCAATGACCCTCTTGTAGCGAGGTTTCTCCGAGGTCTCCTTCTACTTAAACCACCTCTGCGCCCGCCAGCGCCTGACTGGGACCTGAATGTGGTTTTGCAGCGGATCACCTGTCCGCCTTTTGAACCTATGGCTACCTGTTCTCTCCGTTTTCTGTCTTGGAAAACACTGTTCTTGATAGCCCTCACTTCCGCCAGACGTGTAAGTGAATTGCAGGCCCTCGTGTCTGATCCCCCTTACACTAGGTTCTACAAGAATAGGGTAGTCCTACGGACTCACCCAAAATTTCTGCCTAAAGTGGTCTCCCCTTTTCACATCAATCAGGAGGTGGTACTTCCAACCTTCTTTCCCAGACCCCACTCCTGCCGAGCTGAGACGGTCCTCCATACCCTGGACTGTAGAAGGGCATTGAACTTCTACCTTGACCGTACGCGGGAGCACCGTAAAGCTGCTCAGCTTTTTGTATCTTTTGACCCCAATAAATTGGGGCTCCCGGTCTCCAAGCGTACTCTGTCCATCTGGGTTGCGGACTGTATCTCTTGCGCTTATGGGGCAGCCGGACTCTCCTTAGAAAGTCGAGTCACGGCTCATTGCGTTCGGGCAAAGGCCACGTCAGTGGCTTACCTCCGCTCTGTTCCGCTGGCAGACATCTGCCGGGCCGCTACTTGGTCTTCGAGCCAGACTTTTGCGGTCCATTACTGTCTCGAGAGGGAGTCCCGTAGGGACAGTGCTTTCGGACAGGCAGTCCTCCGTAATCTCTTTGAGGTCTGAGCAACTCCTACCCTCCATCCCGGATGTGGGCTACCGGTGGGTGATAATTCAGCGAAGATTCTATCCTTCTGTGCTGCTGAGCTAGAGGGAGCTCATTTTTGTGCTTAGGGTCTCCGGTAGCCTTGAGCTTGGGAGTCCCATAAGTGAGGACTGACTTCCTGCTTGGTCCTGGAGAAAGCGTAGTTACTCACCTGTAACAGGTGTTCTCCAGGAGCAGCAGGAATCAGTCCTCACTACCCTCCCTCCTCCCCTTGGAGTTGCAATCGTCTGCTTATGTTTTGCAAATATTTTTATGCTGTCTTTTTTAGCTATGTCATCTGACTGGCTAAGATGGCACCCTCGGGCGGGAAGACGACCGCGCAGGCGCGCTGCAATTCCCAAAGGCTTTCTTTGAAAGCTGGGGAAAATTGCTCCGCGAGGGCTCCGTCGGCGCCGACGTCACCCATAAGTGAGGACTGATTCCTGCTGCTCCTGGAGAACACCTGTTACAGGTGAGTAACTACGCTGTCCCTGGAAAAAGTTGATTTTTCAGCATGAGTTTTATACTTGCCTCTGGTACTACGCCGGTACTTTTCCCGCCACCTTACCTTGCTGTCTTGGCATCAAGTTGGGGTCCTTTTTTTATAGTAGTTTTCCTCCTTTGCATCTTCGTGCTTTTTTTCCAACTTGTAGCTCAGCGGGTCTTCAACCTCGCTGGGGTACTTTTTTTCCCCCATGGCTACCAGTGATTTTTTAAAGAGTGTAATCGGTGTGCTAAAATGATGTCTTTGACCAACACACACAACTGCTGCCTTTGCTGTCTTGGGCCGGACCATGACCCCACAGCATACAGTCTCTGCAAAAAGATGTCCAACAAAGACCCTCAAGAGCTGTCACTAGCAGCACAATAAGTTTTTTTCTCCCGAGTCCCTGGTACCTCCAAAGGTCAGGGCCTCATCTGAAGCCACGGCATCTCGGGGCAGCTCTACAGAACCCTAATAGCATCATGGTTCTTCGGAGAGGGTGCCTCCCTCGAGGTGAACCCAAGAAGAAGACGACCTCGAAGGCGGCATTCCTGGACCGATCAGACAGGCCGGGTGTGTCCCAAGCTAGGTCCTGCAGTCCAAGACAGTTGTCTAAGGGATTGTTGAGAGAGCAGCCTGAAAAGGTTCCCCGAAAGGACTAGACTTCGGACCGTCCTCGGTCGCCAGACACCATCCTCATCGATTCCTCTTCGGGGGGAACCGGCATCAGGCCCGATTCCTTTGGTGTTCACGCCAATGGCTGCAGAGCCCTCTGGCCTGCAGTCCAGAATGGCGGCCCTGGAGCACAGTTTGTCTGCCTTCATGGATCAGCCGTGGGCGCTGTTGTCCAGTACGACTGGTTCCTCTGCCCCGACCACCGGGCCCTCAACACTGAAGACGTCCTCGGAGGCTGAGACTATGCTTGAGACCCTTTGGCCTTGAGTCGATTCTCTGCCGAGGTCTCGATCTGATTCCTGCTCGATGGGGCCTTGATCGTCCACAGCCAGTTGCTCGGTACCAGCTAGGGGGGCCTCTGAAGGCTGCAGGTTGGAGTCAGCCTCGGGGCCCATGGACCAGCCTTCCAAAGTGTCCTCAGTGGACTACTCTGACTGGGAGAGACGGAGGACAAGGAATCGTCTTGACACCCGTCGCCATCGCAATGTCCCCTTGGACTCTCCTACTTCTGAGCCCCAGCGGTCGTCTCTGCCAGAGGACATGGCATTCCTTGACTTCGTCAAGGACATGTCTAAGGCTCTAGCATTCCTGACGGAATCAGAGGAGGACCCTCGAGCGGAAGAGCTAGAAATCCTCCAGTATGAGACAGTTCGAGGGAACCGCTTACGGTGCCCATCCCTCCCATCCTGGAATGGCTAATGCTCTGTATGTGGGAGACACCAGCATCTGTACCAGTGGTGAGCAGGTGGCTCAACTCAATGTATAGAGTCCACTGGAGCCTGGGCTTCCAGAAATCACAGCTGCCGCATAACTCCACTGTGGTGGAAGCGGCCATGCGTTGACTGAAAAGTCAGCAGACGCACTCCTCGGTGCCTCCTGGCAGGGAAGCACATATCTTGGATGCCCTTGGCAGAAAGTGTTACCAGGGCTCGATACTCATCGGCTGCATCCAAGCCTACCAGCTGACAATTGCCATGTACCTGAGAGACCTGGCAAAGGAATTTGCTGGGATCTCGGCTGGTCTGTCCGAGGAATCCCTGTAGCGAAGGCGAAGGCTGTCTGGCAGTGCTCCAAGTTTGTCTCGTGCCGCCTATGACTGCTTTGAGTCGGCGGCTCGAGTAGCAGCAGCGGGCATCAGTGCCTGATGCCAGGCTTGGCTACAGTTGTCCGATCTTGAGTAATGGGTTCAGGACAAATAGGTTCTATCCTTGGCATGGGATATCAACCAATTTGGCAAACCCATGACTGACAAGGCTGTCGAGCTGGAGACCGAGTTCATGACTAGGACCAGGCTCTTTAAAAAGACCGCTGCCCCTCCCTGAATGAATTGCTCGGCTAGAAAGCCCTTCTACCTGAGAAAAGGGACTGCTTACAGAAACTACCCACCTTTTCAAGCCTCCCTGGCTTCCCCAACAGGGTCAGCAGGCCAAGGGACATGGGCATGGCCCTTGTAAGCAGAAGGCTTCGAAACCCCAGGCACTGGCCCTAGCTCAGCCAGGGGACAGTTTTTGACAACTTGGGCATAGCCTCTCTACCCCAAGGTGGTTAGCAACCCACAGGGGGACGTCTGATCCACTATGTCCAGAGGTGTCTGTCTATCACCACCGATTCCTGTGCATGTCGGGGGGGGGGGGGTGGGGGCTGCTAACTCCTCCATCTGACTCACCCTCCTCCTCATTTTCCGGGAGAGCCCCTCAGGTCTCCCCTGCACCCGGGACCTTCTATTGAAGGAGTTGGCAGGTCTTCTCAAGGCAAAGCGGTGGAACTGGTGCCCCACAATGTCAAGGGCAAGGGGTTCTACTCCAGGTACTTTCTCATGCTAAAAAGGACATGGGGCCTAAGGCCCATTCTTGTCCTGCACAACTTCAAGTTCCTGGTGAGGGAGAAGTTCAAGATGCTCTCCCTTGGAACATTGCTGCCCTACCTCCAGCAGAGAGATGGTCTATTCTCCTTTGACCTGAAGGATGCCTATACCCACATCCTTATTCACACCATCCACAGGCAGTACTTGCGGTTCAAGAGATCACAGAGAGAGGAAGACAGGCATCTATATTTGGAAAAACTTAGAGAAGCTAGCAAAGTAGTCAGGAAAGCAAAGATTCAAAAAGAGGAGGAAATAGTCAATGCAATAAAATGGGGGGGATAAGACATTTTTCAGATATGTTAGTGAGAAGAGGAAGGGCAAAAGTGGTATTGTAAGACTCGAGGGTGAAGGGGAGGAATATGTAGAAGCTGTTGAGGATAAAGCGGAATTGCTTAACAAATACTTCAGGACCTCTGAAAACACCCACAAACAAGAACAGAAGCCAAGGACATCTTGAACAATTTTCAGAAGACTGTGTTTGTGAGAAACTAGCTCAACTTAAAGTAGATAAAGCGATGGGACTGGGTGGGATACACCCTAGAATACTGAGGGAACTTAGGGACGTTCTAGCAGCTCCACTGACTGACCTTTTCAATGCCTCATTGGAGTTGAGAGTGGTGCCAAAGGACTGGAGAGAGGCTCATGTGGTGCCTTTACACAAAAGCGGAAGTAAGGATGTGGTTGAAAACTACAGGCCAGTTAGTTTAACTTCGGTGGTGAGTAAAATATTGGGAACACTGCTGAAAGAGAAAATAGTGAGGTTTCTGGAGTCCAGCGGATTACAGGATCCAAGGCAGCATGGATTCACCAGAGGCAGGTCTTGTCAGACAAATCTGATTGATTTCTTTGACTGGGTGACCAGGAAGTTGGACCGAGGGAGAGCCCTAGATGTGGTGTATTTAGATTTCAGTAAAGCCTTTGACACTGTTCCTCACAGGCGACTTATAAACAAGCTGTGCACCCTAGGGATGGACACTAAAGTTACTGCTTGGGTTAGAAATGAGTTGGGTGGGAGGCGACAGAGTACAGGTAAATGGAGCTCACTCTGAGGAGAAGGATGTTACCAGTGGTGTGCCCCAGGGATCTGTCCTTGGTCCGATTCTTTTTAACATCTTTGTTAGTGATATAGCGGAAGGGCTGTCAGGTAAGGTTTGCCTCTTTGCGGATGATACCAAAATCTGCAATAGAGTAGACACCCAGGAAGGTGTAGATAACATGAGGAGGGATCTAGCTAAGCTTGAAGAATGGTCTAGAATTTGGCAGCTGGGATTTAATGTTAAAAAATGTAAGGTCATGCATTTTGGCTGCAGCAATCCAAGGGAGCAATATAGTATAGGGGGTGAAGTACTTTTGTCCACTAAAGAAGAGCGGGAACTAGGCATGGTTGTGTCTGATGATCTTAAAGTAGCTAAAAGGTAGAAAAGGTGATGGCAAAAGCTAGAAGGATGTTTGGGTGCATATGGAGAGGAATGGCTAGCAGAAAAAAGGTGATAGTGCCTCTGTATAAGTCTTTGGTGCGACCTCATTTGGAGTATAGTGTGCAATTCTGGAGACCGCACCTTCAAAAGGATATAAACAGGATGGAGTCAGTACAGAGGATGGCTACTAAAATGGTTAGTGGTCTTCATTATAAAGCGTATGAGGACAGACTTAATGATCTTAATATATACACCTTAGAGGAAATGTGGGATAGAGGTGATATGATTGAGACACTTAAATACCTCTGTGGCATAAATGTACAGGGGGAGAGCCTCTTTCAGTTGAAAGCAAGTTCTGCTACGAGGGGACATGGGATGAGGGTGAAGGGAGATAGATTCAAGAGTGATATGCGGAAATATTTCTTTACGGAAACAGTGGTGGATCCATGGAATAGTTTCCCAGTGGAGGTGGTAGAGATGAGGACAGTATCTGAATTCAAAACAGCATGGAACAAACACAGAGGATCTCTAAAGGAAAAAAGGGGACTGTTGTTGATATGGAAGGACAGACTAGATAGGCCATGTGGTCTTTTTCTGTCATCATATTTCTGTTTCTATGGTGGGGGGCGGGCACTATCAGTACAGGGTGCTGCCTTTCGGTTTGGTTGCCACCCCAAGGGTCTTCACAAAATGCCTGGCAGTCATGGCCGCCTTCCTCTGCCTTCAGGGGGTTTTTGTCTTCCCCTATCTGGACGACTGACTCATAAAGGGAGGCACGGCCTCAGAGGTTCAGTAGGCAACCGCACGCACCATCCAGATCCTGCAGCACTTTGGCTTTGTCATAAACTATCCCAAGTTTAATCTCCTTCCGACACAATGTCTGGATTTATTAGGGCAAAATTGGACACTCTCCAGTCAAAGGACTTCCTGCCCAGGGATCGAGTTGACTGCTTGAGGACCCTGTCACGGGACATACAGCACCATTCCTCCATGCCCGCTTGGCTCCTCTTGTGCCTTCTCAGACATAGGGCCTCCACAGTCCACGTCACCCCAGATGCTCGCCTCCACATGAGGGCTGTGCAGTGTCTCCGAGACCAGTGGATTCAGGCCAGGGTCGTCTCAGAGACAGTCTCTGTAACCCACCAATTGGTGGACTCCCCTGACTTGGTGGCAGACTCCCCAATATCTTGAGGCGGGCATGCTCTTTCAGACACCGAGCTTGTTAAAGGTCTTTACCATGGACACATCCCTGCTCAGCTGGGGAGCCCACTGCGAGGAACTCCGCACCCAGGGCAGCTGGTCACCAGGTGAGCACCCATCAGATCAACTTCTTGGAACTGCGGGTGATATACTTAGCCCTTCGAGCTTTTTGCCACCACCTGCTTCACCAACCGGTGCTGGTCCAGACGGACAACCAAGTGGCGATGTTCTATGTGAACAAGCAGGGGGGCATGGGGTCTCATGCCCTCTGCCAGGAGGCGATGCTCCTCTGCTCTCACGCAATCCAACAATGTATTTATTCTCCTAAGGCAGTATACCTACCAGGCCAGAACAACCTGCTGGCCAACAGATTGAGCAGAGTCCTCCAGCCGCATTTATTATTTATTTATTTATTTATTACAGTTTCTTATATACCGCACTATATATCAGCGCGGTTTACATACAACAAAATGACCATAACAGACTGTTTGGCTTTACATAGAACAGGAGTAACAACTTGGATAACATGTTTGTCATTACAGAGAACAGGGGTGGCAACTTGGATAACTGGGGGATACAAACTGAACTAATTACATATGTACAATAAGATCGAAGTGCTAAGAATTTGGGGAGTTACATGTGTATAGTGAGGTTGTGTACTAATGTTGAGATGTTATTACGGGGAAGTAAGAGTAGAGGCAATTAGGTAGGGGTTGAGTGGCATTAGGTAGCATGAGTGGCAGCTGGACACCAGTGTGGCCGACCAGCTCTTCCGGATCTGGCAGAAACCTGTGATGGATCTGTTCGCCGGTCCAAACAACTTCCAGTTGCCCTGTTTCTGTTCCTGGCAGTCCCACCCCTCCAGGATGGCAGTGACGCATTCCTTGTCTTGTGGTCGGAGGGCCTCATATATGCCTTCCTTCCCATGCCACCAATTGCCAAAACCTTGTCCAGGACCCTCCATGACAAGGTCTCACTCATCCTAATAGCCCCTCGGTGGCCCAGGCAACTGTTGTTCTCGCTGCTTCTCTGACTAACGGTGGAGAACCTCATCCTGTTGGAGAACTCTTTGTGACTCCTGTCTCAGGAAGGAGGCTTTCTTCTGCACCCCAACCTGGGGTCCTTGTCTCTGACATCGTGGCTGCTGAAAGGGTGACAGCCCCTTTCAACCTCTCAGGTGAGGTAGAGGAGATCCTGCTGGCCTCTTGCAAGGCCTCTACTAGGAAAGCATTACGTGGTCAAATGGCGCAGGTTTTGAGTCTGGTGTACCCAGCACGGGATTGACCCGTTCTCCTGCCTGATGGGACTGGTGATACAGTACCTTCTCCACCTCTCGCAATCCAGGCGCACTTCAGTGCCCTGTCGGTGCACCACCACCCAGTGGATGGCAAGCCCCTCTCGGTCCAGCCTCTGGTGACCCACTTTCTTAGGGATCTGCTCTTATTGAAGTTAGCGGTTCGCCTTCTGGCGACCGAATGGGACCTTAATGTGGAATTTGGGGCAGCTCACTTACTTGCCCACCCTTTGAGCATCTGGCTATTGCCACTTACGATACCTCTCTTGGAAGGTGGTGTTCTAGTTGCACTCGCCTCCGCTCACAGCGAGCTTCAGGCGTTAGTGGCGGAGTCGCCTTATACCAGGTTCTACAGGAACAGGGTGGTGCTCTGCATGCACCCTAAATTTCTTCCAAAGCTGGTATTGTCCTTCCATCTCAACCAGGAAGTGGTACTTCTACCTTCTTTTCGAGACCTCACTCCAGTAGGGAAGAGACAGTCCTTCACACCTTGGATTGTAAGAGTGCTTGTTCTTCTATATCCAACGCACTCAGGGCCACCGCAAAGCCGCTCAGCTTTTCATCTCCTATGACCCCAATCATCTGGGGGAGGCAGTGACCAAGCGTACGCTGTCCACCTTAGTGGCGGACTGTATCGCCCTCGCCTATGCGCAGGCGGGGCTCCAGCTGGAAGGCAATGTCACGGTGCACCGTCTCAGGACCATGGCGGCCTCGATGGCAAACCTGCACTTCGTCCCAATGGTGGACATCTGCCGGGCCACCACCTGATCTTCAGTCCATACCTTCGAAGCCCATTACTGCCTGGAAGGGGAGTCCTGACGGGGCAGTGCCTTTGGCCAGGATGTGCTCCATAATCTTTTTGGGGTTTAGGCAAGTCCAACCCTTCTGTGTTCCCGGCTACCGGAGTGCTGGTTTTCATGGGACCAAAGGGTCCTACTTTGGTCTGGGACACAGACTTAATTGCTGCTGCTGCTCATGGCGCCCCGTGAGGAAGTCTGTGTTTTTTGCTATGGGCTTTCAGTAGCCTGTATCTGGGATGTCCCATATGTGAGGACTGTCTTCCTGCTTGTTCCCGAAGGAGGTGTATTTACTCACCAGTAAGAGGTGTTCTCTAGGGACAGCAGGAATTGGTCCTCACAACCCTTCCTCCTCCCCTTGGATTTGCTCCTTTATCATCTTTTATTTTTTGCCGTCTTTTAGCTATGTTGTCTGACTGAGCAAGATGGCACCATTGGGTGGGAAGGGGGCTATGCATACGTTGTGGCATCTCCCAAAGGCTTTCTTTGAAAGCTGGGGGGGATGCTTCCGTGAGGGCTCAGTCGGTGCCGATATCACCCATATGTGAAGACTGATTCCTGCTGTCCCCGGAGAACACCTGTTACAGGTGAGTAACTACGCTTTAGTGTAGCTGGGTTTAAAAATGGTTTGGACAAGTTCCTGGAGGAAAGGTCCATAAAACATTATTAAAGAGGACCTGGGAAATCCATTGCTTGCCCCAATACATGCATTGTTAAACCTGTGTGTCTTTTTGGGAAACCGTCGGGTACTTCTGACCTGGATTGGTCACCGTTGGAAAGAGGATACTGGGCATGATGGACCTTGGTCTGACCCAGTATGGCATTTCTTATCTTATGTTCTTGTATCAAAAAACGGGGAGGCATGGGCTTATACCTCCTGTGTTGGGAAGCTGTGTACCTCTGGAAATTCACCATCTCCCATGGGATGGTCTTCAGAGTGACGTACTTGCCCGGGGAGCTCAATGTCCTGGTGGACCATCTCAGAAAAGTCCTTCAGCCTCACGAGTGGACCCTCAAGGGAGGTAATGAACCGCCTCTTTCAGATATGGGGTACACCTGCATCGATCTCTCGCCTTGCAACGCTCAGGTGCCACAGTTTTGCTTCTGGATTCTGTGCACCCATCTGATAGGCTCCGATGCCTTCCTTCTGGACTGGAACATGGGCCTGCTGCATGCATATCCCCGATTCTGCTCGTAGCCAAGACCCTGTTCAAGCTCCAAGCCGTCAGGAGCTCCATGATAAAAAAAACAGCAACAGCCACACTCAACAGAAACGTACCCAAAAAACAAAGGAGTGGCAGGTTCACACACAACACCTTTATTGTACAATCAATAGGTGGCCAAAACCCAACACAGGACCGTGTTTCGTGTTGTACTTCGTCAGGGGTTGTAAGGGCACACTAAAAAAAACATTTAAAACCATAAATAAATATATAAACATGAATAATTAAAACATGTATATAAAAGAAGGCTAAAACATCATAACATATTATAAAACTAAAAAGTTGAAAATCAACATATTAATAACTACATCAATACGCTATACCATGAACATAATTAATCAGTAACGTTTACTCAACATGCCATTTCACTTCCTAGTGCATATATTTCCAGATCGCATTTTTAACATTGTGGTTTTAAGTTATCTTCCGTTGGGTATTCCCCATCAGAAGCGTTCACTTAATTTGCTACTTTATTTCCTAGTGCAGTTAGCAATGCCATGTTTATTGCTAGGTTATTTTTAGGATGGTATACCTCCCTGTGGTGGTTCTATTTAAACAGTTTTATTTAAATAGTTTTGGTATGGTTATTCCCCATTAGTAGTGTTCACCTAATGTCATTTCACTTCCTCACTGTAATGGATATTTAGTCTAATATTGGACATATGTTTTTTTAAACCTTCATCCTTGTTTTTCAGAAGCACCATTAGCCTTTGCATTAGTGGCTTCAATCACATTTTCAATGTGCATTGTGAAATTTATTGCCACCACATAACAATAAGGTAATGTTCCTTACTCACTCCTGCTTCCCATGTGTCCTTCTCATTTCCTTTGTTTCCTCTTTATACACTTTTTAATTCTTTTTATGCTGGATATTTTGATCATTTGTCCTCCTCATTCCTTTGGTTTCCTTTTGTGTTGAATATTTTCACTTTGTGTTTGCATTCTTTTTAATGCATTTTAAATACATGTATATTTATTTAATGAGACTCTCTTCTGATTAGTTATTTTCATGGTATAGCGTATTGATGTAGTTATTAATATGTTGATTTTCAACTTTTTAGTTTTATAATATGTTATGTTGATTTAGCCTTCTTTTATATACATGTTTTAATTATTCATGTTTATATATTTATTTATTTATGGTTTTAAATGTTTTTTTAGTGTGCCCTTACAACCCCTGACGAAGTACAACACGAAACACGGTCCTGTGTTGGGTTTTGGCCACCTATTGATTGTACAATAAAGGTGTTGTGTGTGAACCTGCCACTCCTTTGTTTTTTAAGGAGCTCCATGATATTCATTGTGCCCTACTAGCCCAGGCAACCATAGTTTCCACTTCTGCTCCAACTCTCACAGTGGCTGCCTCTCTGGCTTGACTGTGCCCTCGGACCTCGTATCGCAGGGCAAAAGGACCTTGCTGCATCCCAATGTCTGCTCCCTAAGTCTGCCGGCGTGGATGTTGAGATGGTAGTCCTTCACAGAGCTTCAAATCCCTGTGGACTTCGAAAACTTTCTCTTCGCTTGGAAAGATTCCATATGCTGCTCCTACGTGTTAAGTAGCTTAGGTTTCTTTATCTTTATTATATCGCTTGATTGACTGCCCAAGCCAAGGTGTCAGGGCAATTTACAATAGTAAAATGCTGCAGTCAGAGAGAAAAGGAACGTCAGAATATAAGACAGGAAAGTGGAGAGGATAGGACATGTAGAAGCAAAAGGCACATGACAAAAAATCAAAGGTTAGGAGGAAAGAGGTGAGGACAGGTCAAAAGCATGACGGAAGACGTGGGATTTCAGCAATGATTTAAACCTGGGATAGGAATGCTCTGCACGGAGGAAGGTGGGAAGGGTATTCCACAGGGCAGGACCAAGGAGGAAAAAAGCAGAATGACAAGTATGTTCAAGACTGGCCTGGGCTGAGAAAGGGAGGGCCAAGTGTTGGTGGTGGTGGTGCGTAGGGTGCGAGGAGGGAGATGAGTCTGGATGAGATCAGCGAGGTGTTGGAGGGTACCGTATGGATGGTCTTGTGGTTTTCTATCTGGTGCGCAGCCAAGGCACTAGATCCCTTTTCTTGCACCGTGGAGGCATTGCTGGCATACCTCTTTTACCTTTCCAACTCGAGTCTCATGTCTGTCTGAGTTCATTTAAGGGCAGTGACAGCATATTATCGCAGCATGGATGGTAAGCCCATCTCTGCGCACCCTCTTGTTGGCCTATTTCATGAGAGGCTTACTACTCTCAAGGGCCCCAGTCAAGCCTCTGCCACTGGCATGGAACCTCAATGTGGTGCTCAGGCAACTTCTCACTATGCCCTTTGAACTTTTGGATTCTTGTTTGCTCAAATTCCTCACCTGTAAGGTGGTGTTTTTAGTGGCAGTCACCTCTGCTGTCTGGGTGAGTACTGCTGAACATTTGTATAGCGCTACAAGACATATGCAGGCTCTGGTGGCACATCCGTCCTACACCAGATTTCATCAGAACAGCGTAGTCCTATGGACACATCCACGGTTTCTAAGGTAGTTTCATCCTTCCATCTTAACCAGTCTGTGGTGTTGCCCACCTTCTTTCCCAGACTTCACGCCAACAAGTCTGAATCCACATTACACATGTTGGACTGTAAGTGTCTTGGCTTTCTATCTGGAGAGAACGAAAGCCTATCACTGTTCTGGCCAGCTTGTTGTTTCTTTTGATCCCGATCAGATGTGCGTGGCGGTCTTCAGATGTACCCTATTAGTTTGGGTCACAGACTGCATCTCTTTTCTGTATGCTCAGGCTTGTCTGAGCCTGGAACATCATGTCTCAGCTTATAACGTCTGAGCTATGGCTGCTTCTGTGGCAAATTTGCACTCCAGTTTCACGTGAAGATCTGTAGGGCTGCTATGTGGTTTTCGGTTCAGAGTCCATTACTGTCTGGATGGGGATTTGCGGTGTGACTGCAACTTTGGCCAAGCCATACTCCTGCACTTGTTTGGGACTTAGGTTCAGCTCTTTACCACCAGCCCTTCTGTCCATCCATGCTGCCGAAGATCTTCCTGATATTGATGTCTGCATTGGACACTGACTCAGCAGAACCCTTACAGAGATTACTTGTGCTGTTTCTCTCTGTTCTCCTTTTGGTTGAACCGTTTGTTCAGTTTGCTTAACTGCCATTTACATAAGCAGCAGGGCAATGTACAAAACATAAAGCAAATTGAAAAGTTGAAAATGGAAGAAAAGGCAGAAAGGAAAGCCATAATTTAAAAGGATAGTTATAATCAATCATACCAGAGGGGAAAGGATAGTGGGGGAGTAGGGACTGAGAAAGATCAGGGAACTGACAGGTCAAAGCGGCATTGAAAAGGTGTGTCTTTAAGAGAGCTTTGAATTTAGTGTGGAAAGGTTCCAGTCTGAGGGCAGAGGGGAGAGAGTTCCAGGAGGCAGGAGCAATGAATTAGAAAGCGAATAAGCGAGTGGAAGACACAACCGTGCTTGAGTGGCGGAGGGAAGGTGTAAACAGTTGGCATGAATGCTAACAAGGGTGTGACGTGGGGAATGCAAAAATAATAGATCAAAAAAGATAGTTGGGGGAAACCAGAATGTAATGCACGATGAACCAGGATGAAGAGTTTGTTTTGAGACCAGAATTTTACTGGGCGCCGATGAGAAGTGGAGTAATATGTTCATTACAGCAGGCATGGTCAAGTATATGAGCTGCTGTATTTTGGATGAGTTGAATGCGATGTAATTGATGTTGGGGGAAACCGAAGTAAACAATATTGTAATAATCAGTTTTGGAAATAAGTGCAAGCAGCAAAGTGATCAGTGATGGCGCAGATAGATAGGGACAGATGACACATATTTGGCGTGATATGAAATGACAATAGATTGAGGAGGAAAGATGAGCCTGGAAGGATAGCATAGAATCTAGAATCACACTGAGATACTGGTGTGTCTCTTCTACTGGGATGGGGAAACCAGAAAGATCAGGACCTAAAGAGGGGGAGGGGACTACAAAAGGTGAACCAGAGTGCTGCAGATTTATTGGGATTAAGATGAAGGAAGTTGTTAGATAACCAAACTGCGATACTGGATAAACAAGCATTGAGAGGGAACAGGTCAGGTGCAACTGAGCTGGTGTGATGAAGCAAGATGTCATCGGCAGCATAATAGTAGGTGGAAATTCTGTGGTGGTGTATCAGAAGAGTGAGCGGCATCAGAAAGATCTTGAATAAGAGGTGCAAGGACAGAAGCCTGAGGAACACCACAAAGAAGGGGTGAGGGGGAAGAAGTACTCACTGGTAAATGGTAAAAGACCTTTATGTGAGAAAAGAGCAAAACCAATGGTACTGCAAAGACCAAAGTTGTGTAGACCCTATATTATGGAACGCCCTCCCCTCCAACCTAAGAGAAATCAACAATCTCACTACATTCAGAAAAAACAGCTTAAAACCCATTTATTCACCCTTTATTTCAACACCCAGCCTGATCAAAACACGATTCCCACCTTTCCCACCTAAAAACTTCCATTTAACTCCCCTCTTCCACAATATCTTGATAATGTATATAGTTCCATGTTAATAATATTTTGTTGACAGATGTTAATGTATATAGTTCAAGTCATTCTATGTAATGGAAAATGCACGTTATGTACCTTCCACTGTTCAATATAAACCGCTTTTGATCGTCTGGAAAAATGCGGTATAAGAATGTTAAATAAAAGAAACCGCCACTGAAATATTACCCCAGTCATGTGATTGGTGCAGTTCACTAAGGAACTTGGGCTTGTTTTTATTGTGGTTTTTTCCAGGATCTTGTAGCTGGGGAGTCCTACATTTGAGGACTTCATTCCTACTTGTTCTCAGAGAAAACAGTTACTCACCTGTAGCAGGTGTTCTCAGGAAACAGCAGGAATAAGTCCTCACAGCTCTCTCATCTCCCCATGATGGAGTTTTTGCTTAAAGCCGTGTCATACTGAGGTAAGCTGGCTGCTGTGGGCAGGAAGGCAGGCACACATGCCTGATGAAGCTCCCTAAAGCTTCCTATAGAAGCTGGGAAGCATTCCTGCTCAAGCTCCGTCAGTGATGTCACCTATATGTGAGGACTTTATTCCTGCTGTTCTGGAGAACACCTGCTATAGGTGGGTGAGTACACTTTCCAGAATGTTAAGGAGGCAAAAATACTTTTTGCTGTTGCATATGAAAATCTTTTCAATCTTAGTTTCTGCCTGATGAAGTAATGATTTTCTTGTTGTGATGGGTCCTTTTAGATTTTTTTTTTGTCCTTTCTTTTTGAGTTAACTAAACATTATAGTTGGTAGCCTGTGCAGTCCAGTATCCACCTTAATCTTCTGTTCTTAGGGTATGGTTATATGTTCCATATTTCCCTCTGTCTTTTCCCTGACTCCATTACGCCTGCTGATTTATAGAACTGCATAAAACCCTCATGCTATATAGTTAACAGCTGATAACCAAAATTCTTGCTCCGTATTCTTGTTCACATCTTCTTGATCCTTTACCTCTGGTTACCTGGGCATCTGTTAATGTTCAGGTTTGCTTTGTAAGTTACTATTCTCTTAAAAATGGTTTGGTTTGGTTTATTTTTAGGCAAGCCGAATGACTATTAATGTTTCTGCCTTTTGAGGAAAGCACCTAAAAAGTGAGGGTGATGGTTTATGGTTTGTTTTTCACAGGTGCCTTTTAATGCTGTTGCACTTTGGACCATTCACTCAGATGTTGCTCCCACTCACATCATGTACACAGTGAATGCTAACTGGGTGGGTCTCTGCAGGATACTAGAGGACTTCAGGCATCAGACGGATGGACCAGTTTTACTTTCACAGACACCGGTCTGTGATTGTTTGGGGTTTGGTGAGTGTGAGCCAATCTAGTTTAAAGCCCGTTTCACTACTTCTATTCAAAAAAAACAAAACAAAACAGCCACATGCCACAATCTCAGGGAGTACCTGATACACAGAACAGGTCTGGCAAGGTTTATTCATTGAGCAGCACAGAGCCTATGCCAGGAAAATCTAGGGATATGGTATAGGTATGCTCTATTTCTGTGCTACATGACAAATTCTTTCACAGCCTCAGGGCCAGATCTAAAGAATGGACTTAAAAAGAAACCCTGCAAGCCAGTTTTCTTACACAGTTTGAAATAGCCCATCTAAGGTGGATAAAAATGGGTAATTTAACGAAAACGCAAATTTTAAAATTTACTTGAAACATTTTGTGACATAAAGGGGAAACCTTATGCTCCGTATGTGGGAGACTCCCCTCATGGTCTCACCTCACCATGTATCGAGTACTGGAATGTCCTGGCTTCCAAAAGCTGAAACTTCCCCATCACTCCATGGTGGTTGAATCGGCATTACGCCAAATCAAAAGCTCAAAAATTCCCTCCTCTAATCCAGGTAGAGAATCGAGAACTCTCGACGCCTTTGGGTGTCTATGCTTCTAGGCATCCATGCCCTCTGCTAGGATCAACTCCTATATCCTCTGTATGGGAATATTCCTCAAGGAGGTGTCCAGGGATCTTGAGGCTTTGCTCCTGTCCTCCCAGCTGACAAAAGAGCAGATTATCTTGCCCTAGTCAAGTATAGCCAAAATGTTTTGAAGTTTGTCAATGGGGCTACCTTCGAAGCTTTTGCATGCACAAGCAAGGCCTCAGCAATATGCATTGGTGCACGTCGAATTGCATGGCTTCAAGCCTCCAATCAGGGGAAAACTCTTTGGCAAAGACTGGCAAGATAAGGCCTCTCGGAGTCAGAAAACACTACTCTAAAAGACTCCAGAACAGCTGACCCTGCTAGGAAAAAGACACCTACAAAGAAGTCTTTACAATAAGACTTCTCAGTACCAAGGTCAGGCACCACAGAAAATGCAGCAGCCTCTTAAGCAACAGAAGAAGCCACAGGGGGCTAAATCTCAACCAGCTCCGCAGCCACAGACTGTCTGGTTTTTGACTCTTTTTCCCCCCCCCCCCCCCCCTAGAGAATATTGCCGCCCTGCCTCTGGATGACCCCCATTCCATTCACATAGCAGACAGACTTTGTCTACAAACTCTGCCTCCTCCACTTTCAAGGGGGAATAGCAAACGCAACCCCCTCACACACTTCAATCCTACAGGACAAGGTGTCTTCTCTTCTGTCTCAGGGCGCCAAAGAAGATGTCCTAATATCCCAACAGGGAATGATTGTCTTCTACTATTCATGCTCTCATTCCAAAGAAAACCGGAGGTTCTCCTGGAAGTCAGTCTTCACATATGGGTGACGTCAGCACCAACGGAGCCCTCGTGGAAGCATCCCCCCAGCTTTCAAAGAAAGCCTTTGAGAGATGCCACCATGCATGCATGGTCCCCTTCTCGCCCAAGAGTGCCATCTTTCTCAGTCTCCTTTTTTCCACAGAGCCCTTTAGGCGTTGTCTGGCTTGTCCCCGGAAAAAGTTGATTATTTTGTTTCTCGAGTTTCCAACTTGCCTTCGGAATTGCACCAGTACTCTTCCCACCTATCGACCTCGGTGCCTCAGCATCTGGCTCGGTTCTCATTTTTGTAGGATAAGAACATAAGATATGCCATACTGGGTCAGACCAAGGTCTGTCATGCCCAGTATCCTGTTTCCAACAGTGGCCAATTTAGGTCAGTAGCAGTTTCCCCAAAAGACACAGGTTCCGCAATGCTTGTATTGGGTCAAGCAGTGATATCTTGGGTCCCTTTTAATAATAGTGTATGGACCTTTCCTCCAGGAACTTGTCCAAACCTTTTTTAAACCCAGCTACACTAACAGCTTATCTCCAGGAACAAGCAGGAATGAGTCTTCACATATGGGTACGTCGGTACCGATCGAGCCTGCGCGGGAACGCTCCCCAGCTTCCCAAAAAAGGAAAGCTTTTGGGAGCATCCCACAGCGCCTGCGCGCTGCCTTCCCGCCTTTCCTAACCGCCTCTCCCCAGTTCTTCTTTGCCGTGGAGCCAGCAGGTTGTGTTCCTGTCACCGCTGAAGAAGTTCTTTGTTTTATTTTATTTCTTTGGTCGCGCGTCTGCCTCCCCCGACTTCGGACCGGTAACGCCAGTTTTTCTCCAGGACCAAGCAGGAAGTCAGTCCTCACATATGGGTGACGTCGGAGCCGACGGAGCCCTCGCGGAGCAATTTTCCCCAGCTTTCAAAGAAAGCCTTTGGGAATTGCAGCGTGCATGCGCGGTCCTCTTCCCGCCCAAGGGTGCCATCTTGCTCAGTCGTCTTTTTTCCGCGAAGCCCTACAGACGTTTGTGAATCCCCGCAGAAAAGTTGATTGATTTCTTTTTTTCCTCTCTTGGTTTCGACGCCGGTTCTTTTCCCGCCCGGACTCGCAACGCCGGTTGCGAGTCCGTTCTTTATTTTTCGGTTTTTTGTCCTTCGTGACAGATTTCGCGCCTTTTTACTTTTTCACTGGCAGCCCGGTCTTTCGACCTCGCAGGGGCCCTTTTTCCCCTGATGGCTGCCAGCGGGTTTAAAAAGTGTGACCTCTGTAAGAAACTCATGTCTCTTACAGACACACACGACTTCTGCCTCTGCTGCCTCGGACCCGATCATGACCCGATGATCTGTGGTCCGTGTAGCAAAATGTCCTCAAAAGCGTTGAGTCGGCAGCATCAGCGGGAACGGATCTTCTCTGACTCCGGCCGGGCTCGGACCTCATCAGAGGCTTCGACGTCTCGGGACTCTGGTCCTGAGCATCGTCGAAGTTCCTCTGAAAGGGGGTCTCCTACCCGGGAACATCATCGGAAGAAGAAACCCGCGAGGGCGGGCTCGGTGGACGCTCCTGGTTCCTCGAGGGCCAGGTCGCATAGCCCCGATTCCCGTCCCGGGTCCTTGGAGGTGGAGAGACCTTCAAAACATCCCCGTCTCGAGATGGACTTGCCCGCTCACGTGAGTACTGTTGTCCTCGTAGACTCGCCTCCGAAGGAGCCGACGTCGGGCCCGACGCCGTCGGGGCCCGAGTCGGGGGCTGCTGGGTCTCCTGAGCTCAGACTCAGGTTGACGGCCTTGGAGAGCAGTCTGACTGCCTTCATGGACTAGCAGCGGGCATTGAGACCGAGCCGATCCTCGAGTCCATGAGGGCTCGAGTCGATCCTCGGTCGCGGTCTCCTTCGGCCTCCCGTTCGGGACCGAGGTTGTCGACGCCGACTCCCTCGGCGTCGGGGCGGATGGCATCGATGCCCGCCCGACCAGAGCCTCTCGACTCCTCCTCCTCCGAGGAGTCGGCGTGGGAATCCGAGGACGAAGAGTCACCTGGTTCCTTTCGGACTCGGTGTGTCCCATCGGACTCCCCCGAGTCCGAACCTCGGAGACAGTCCCCCCCGGAGGATACCTGGTTCTCGGACTTCGTGCGGGATATGGCCAAGGCCTTGGCCTTCCCCGCGGATCTCGAGTCGAAGAGCTCGATGCCCTCCAATATGACTCTCCCCCGAAGGAGGCCTTTATTGTACCGGTTCCTCCGATGCTGGAACGACTTCTCTTCCGCATGTGGGAGAGCCCGGCGTCGTCGCCGGTATTAAGCGGGTCGATTCCATTTATCGAGTCCGCAAGAGCCCCGGCTTCCAAAAGGCACAACTACCGCACCATTCCATGGTGGTGGAATCGGCCATGCATAGACTTAAGAGTCAAAAAATGCACTCCTCGGTGCCCCCCGGTAGGGAGGCCCGAAGCCTGGATGCCCTCGGTAGGAAGTGTTTCCAAGGCTCTATGCTTGCTTGTCGAGTCCAGACCTACCAGCTCTACATGGGCATGTATCTCCGGGACCTGGCTAAAGAAATAGCCAGGTTCTCTGCTGGTCTCTCCGACGAACCTTTGCAGAGGTTCCAAACCTTGTCAACTGGTATTCGAGAGTGCTCGAAGTTTATCTCTCGAGCAGCCTACGATGGTTTTGAGGCATCGGCTCGAGTAGCCGCAGCCGGCATCGGTGGACGCCGCCAGCCTTGGCTTCAGACGTCCGACTTCGAGCCATGGGTACAGGTCAAGTTGGTCGATGTCCGCTGCCGAGGTGAAAACCTCTTTGGCAAGCCCATGGATGAGAAGGCTGCACAGATCGAGACTGAGACTCTCACCAGGACTCGTCTCTCAAGAAAGACCTCTGCCCCTTCTCAAAAGGAGAAGGGCTCGGGGAAAAAGCCCTTTTACCCGAGGAAGGCGGCTGCCTATAAATACTTCACTCAGTATCAGGCCTCAGCAACTCCCCCACAGGGTAAGCAGGCCAAGGGACGGGGTAATGGGTCCCGTAGGCAGCAAGCCCCCAAGCCTGCACCACCGGCCCCTGCTCAGCAGGGTGGGGGTTTTTGACTTCATCAGCATAGCCTCTCCCCCTCAGCTGGTTTCTCTCAGCACAGGAGGCCGGCTGGTCCACTTTGCCCAAAGGTGGTCCAACATCACCACAGATACCTGGGTACTTCACATAGTTCAGAAGGGCTATCTTCTTCACTTTCACCAGGTACCTCCCTCCTACTTTCCAGGGGATCCTCCGAGACTCCCTCTGCACAAGGACTTACTCCTTCAAGAGTTAGCAAGTCTCCTTCAGGAACAGGCGGTGGAACCGGTGCCCCATCACCTGAAGGGTCAAGGGTTTTACTCCAGGTACTTTCTGATACCAAAAAGAACAGGAGGCCTCAGACCCATCCTGGACTTAAGAAACCTAAACAAGTTCCTGGCAAAGGAAAAGTTCAAGATGCTTACCCTTGGAATCCTGCTGCCCTCCCTCCAGCAGGGCGACTGGCTATGCTCCTTGGATCTAAAGGATGCGTATACTCATATCCTTATTCATCCAGACCACAGACAATATCTCAGGTTTGTTGTGGGAGGAAATCATTACCAGTACAGAGTACTGCCCTTTGGCCTATCCTCCGCCCCCAGAGTGTTCACCAAATGCCTGGCAGTGGTGGCGGCCTATCTAAGACTTCAAGGCCTTTTTGTGTTTCCCTACCTGGACGACTGGCTCATCAGAGCCCAGTCTTCCCAAGAGGCCACTCAGGCCACTCATCGCACTGTGACTCTACTCCAGCACTTGGGATTTGTCATAAACTTCGCAAAGTCCACTTTGCTCCCCTCTCAAAATCTCGAATTCATTGGCGCCAGGTTGGACACTCTTCAGGCGCGGGCCTTCCTCCCTCTGGACAGGGCCAAGCGGCTCATGGACCTCGCCAGCCACTTTCACAGCAATGCCCTGGTCTCGGCCAGGCAATTTCTGAGACTGCTCGGCCATATGGCTTTCACGGTCCATGTGACCCCCCAATGCCCACCTGAACATGCGCCCTGCTCAATGGTGCCTTCGCACACAATGGCATCAGGCCACTGGGAGCCTAGCGGACTCCGTACTGATATCCGACCAGCTGGTCTCTTCTCTACAATGGTGGCTTCATCTGCCAAACCTTGTACTAGGAGTGACTTTTCAGCCCCCTCCGCATTCTCAGGTCCTGACGACCGATGCTTCTCTCCTGGGTTGGGGAGCACACTGCCAAGGGACATGTACTCAAGGTCTCTGGACTCCTTGGGAGTCTGCTCAGCAGATAAACTTCCTGGAGCTCAGAGCCATCCGGCTAGCGCTCAAAGCATTCCCTCACCTGATTTCTCACCAGTCGGTGCTGGTACAGACAGACAATCAGGTTGCAATGTTCTACGTGAACAAACAAGGCGGAACAGGCTCCTTCCTTCTCTGTCAGGAGGCACAGAAACTATGCTCTTGGGCCGTCCACCACGGCATCATCCTCAAAGCTGTCTATCTCCCAGGTCAAGAAAATTACCTGGCCGACAAGCTAAGCAGGATCCTCCAGCCCCACGAGTGGAGATTGGATCCGATGGTGGTTCAGCGGATCTTTCTCAAGTGGGGCCTCCCCACCATGGATCTGTTTGCCAGTCCTCTGAACCGGCAACTTCCCAGATTCTGCTCTCGACAACCGCATCCTCTCAGAGTAGCGGCGGATGCTTTTCTGATTCCATGGTCCACAGGCCTCTTATATGCCTTTCCTCCCATGCCGCTGGTGTCTCGGACACTCTTCAAGGTTCTCAGAGACAAAGCCTCGATGATCCTAGTGGCTCCCCGGTGGCCGAGACAACCTTGGTTCCCGCTTCTGATGCAGCTGGCGGTGGACACCCCTCTTCCTCTGGGGTTTCAGCCCGACCTCCTGTCACAGGATCAGGGGACTCTCCTGCACCCCAACCTCCGGTCCCTTCATCTGATGGCCTGGCTGCTGAAAGGGTAGTCCTTTCTCACCTCTGCCTGCCTCCAGATGTGGAGGAGGTCGTCTTGGCCTCCAGGCGGCCCTCCACCCGGAAGTCCTACGCTCTTAAGTGGCGTCGGTTCTCTGCCTGGTGTGCTCAGCAGTCTCAAGATCTCTTCTCCTGTTCAGCATCAGTGGTCTTGCAGTACTTGCTTTCCCTTTCCAATCTTGGACTTAAGTCCAACTCGGTCAAGGTCCACCTCAGTGCTCTTTCTGCGCATCACATGCCGGTGGATGGCAGACCTCTTTCTAGCCACCCTCTGGTGGCTCGTTTTCTCAGAGGCCTCCTTCTCCTTAAACCACCTTTGCGCCCACCAGCCCCGGACTGGGATCTCAATGTGGTTTTACAGCGGATTACCTGTCCGCCTTTCGAACCTATGGCTACCTGTCCTCTTCGTTTTCTTTCTTGGAAAACCTTGTTCTTGGTAGCCCTCACTTCTGCTAGACGCGTTAGTGACCTGCAGGCCCTGGTGTCTGATCCTCCGTACACTAGGTTCTACAAGAACCGGGTAGTCCTACGGACTCACCCTAAGTTTCTTCCCAAAGTGGTTTCCCCTTTTCACATCAACCAGGAGGTGGTGCTTCCGACCTACTTTCCCAGGCCACACTCCAGCCGAGCTGAAATGGTCCTGCATACCCTGGACTGTAGAAGGGCGTTAACCTTCTACCTTGACCGTACGCGGGAGCACAGAAGGGCTGTTCAGCTCTTCGTCTCTTATGACCCCAATAAGTTGGGGCTCCCTGTCTCCAAGCGTACTCTGTCCATCTGGATTGCTGACTGTATCGCTTGGGCTTACGAGGCAGCCGGCCTCTCGTTGGAAAGTCGAGTCATGGCCCATCGTGTTCGGGCGAAGACTACGTCAGTGGCTTACCTCCGCTCTGTTCCATTGGCAGACATCTGCCGGGCCGCTACTTGGTCTTCAAGCCAGACTTTTGCGGCCCATTACTGCCTAGAGAGGGAGTCCCGCAGGGACAGTGCTTTCGGACAGGCAGTCCTCCGTAACCTCTTCGAGGTATAGGCAACTCCTACCCTCCATCCCGGATGTTGGGCTAACGGTTGGAGACGTATTCAGAGAAAATTCCTTCCTTCTGGGCTGCTGAGCTTGAGGGAGCTCCTTTTTGTGCTTAGGGTCTCCGGTAGCCTTAAGCTTGGGAGTCCCATATGAGGACTGACTTCCTGCTTGGTCCTGGAGAAAGCGTAATTACTCACCTGTAACAGGTGTTCTCCAGGAGCAGCAGGAATCAGTCCTCACAACCCTCCCTCCTCCCCTTAGAGTTGCAATTCTATGCTTTGGTTTTTTTGCTAATTTTTTGCTGTCTTTTAGCTATGTCATCTGACTGAGCAAGATGGCACCCTTGGGCGGGAAGAGGACCGCGCATGCACGCTGCAATTCCCAAAGGCTTTCTTTGAAAGATGGGGAAAATTGCTCCGCGAGGGCTCCGTCGGCGCCGACGTCACCCATATGTGAGGACTGATTCCTGCTGCTCCTGGAGAACACCTGTTACAGGTGAGTAACTACGCTTTCTTTCTTTTATTATAAAAAAAACAAACACATTTTTCCCTCACTTAGTGTGTTTTTCTTCTTTTGGGCCTTAGGCCTCACAAAGAATTTTTCCTCATGGAAAAACCAGCCTCCGGGTTTAAAAAATGTACTAAGTGCAGCGGTACTATTTCTGTTACCGACACCCATGAATGGTGTCTTAAATGTTTGGGTCCTGAACACTCCATTTCGGATTGTTCGTCCTGCTCTTTGATGTCTAAACGAGGTTTACAGAACCGAGCAGCCAAGCTCCATGTGCTGTTTCCCTCTGATGCAGCTTCAGTGGCATCGACGTCTTCCAGGGCTGCTTCTTCCTCCCATGGATCTCAGGTAACCAAACATAAATCCAGCCGGTCCTCGAAGGATAGATCTCCTTCCAAGCATCGAGATGCCTCCGGGCTTGCCCTCGAGGATCCTGCACCGGCGAAACAACCACGGCGGGAGGCTCCAGCTTCCAAAGCTCCACCTATGGGGTTACAGGTTGACATCGATGGCACAGCCTCGACCGATCACCTGTTAGAATGCTCTGGGGTACCGGCGCAACCTTCCGGTACCGAATTCCAGGCATTCATGGCGTCGATGGATCAGAATGTTCTATCCATGCAGCAGGCTATCACGGCCTTTATTCAAGCTGCGACGCCGCTGATACCACAACAAACTCCGTTGTCGGTATCGGCTCCGGTACCGGCACCAGCGCCGGTACCGGTACCGACTGCATCGACACCGGCACCAGCGCCGGTACCGACTGCATCGACACCGGCACCAGCGCCGGTACCGACTGCATCGACGCCGGCACCAGCGCCGGTACTGACTGCATCGACGCCGGCACCAGCGCCGGTACCGACTGCATCGACGCCGGCACCAGCGCCGGTACCGACTGCATCGACGCCGGCACCAGCGCCGGTACCGACTGCATCGACGCCGGCACCAGCGCCGGTACCGACTGCATCGACGCCGGCACCAGCGCCGGTACCGACTGCATCGACACCGGCACCAGCGCCGGTACCGACTGCATCGACACCGGCACCAGCGCCGGTACCGACTGCATCGACACCGGCACCAGCGCCGGTACCGACTGCATCGACACCGGCATCAGCGCCGGTACCGACTCCAGCGGTTCCCTGTCCAGGGATGCTCATCGGTACCGAACCGGTGCCGATGATGCCCCATGTCGATACCGCTCGATACGCGTATCGAGCCTTGGAAGAGCACCCTGACAGGCGATACTTTGATTCTTTGATGATTCTGATACATCAGAGGAGTCTGCTGAAGTATCCATAGCCTTTCCTGAAGAGCCGCCTTCTCCAAAAAGAAGAATGTCTCCTCCAGAGGACTTGTCCTTTCAAGACTTCATAAGAGAAGTGGCTAAAGGACTTTCTATTTCAGTAACC
The DNA here is from genome assembly GCA_033557465.1 of Ichthyophis bannanicus. Lineage (NCBI taxonomy): Eukaryota > Metazoa > Chordata > Amphibia > Gymnophiona > Ichthyophiidae > Ichthyophis > Ichthyophis bannanicus. Next base: position 79,385,307 of record CM066042.1, read on the forward strand.
TCTGAATCAGAGCCTAGAGCTAAAAAATTGGATATTTTAGGTTATTCTAAGGCTCCTAAGGAGGCAGTCACCTTGCCAATTCATGAGATTCTTTATGATCACATGATTGACTAATGGGAGACTCCTCTCACTACCTCTCCTCATTCTCGTAGATTGGACACTATGTACCGTGTCCCTCCTTGTCCTGGTTTTCATAAAACACAGCTTCCTCATCATTCTATTGTGGTGCAGTCAGCTATGAAAAGGATAGAGCGCAAAAAGACACTCCTCTGCTCCTCCAGGAAGAGAATGCAGGACCTTGGATGCTTTTGGTAGGAAAATCTTCCAAGCCAGTATGCTCATTGCCAGAATCAACTCCTATAGACATTATATGGGTATGTTTCTGAAAGAAGTTGCAGATAAACTGCATACTTTCCTCCCAGAGGATAAAAGGGAAGAATTCCTGATTTGCCTTAAGCTTACTCAAGATATTTCAAAGCTTTTCCAACCGTGCAGCTTTTGACTCCTTTGAAGGTGCCAGCAGAGCTTCGGCCATTGCCACAGCTGCTCGCAGAATTGCTTGGCTCCAGGCTTCTGATCTAGAATCTTGGGTCCAGGATGGCTTAGGAAATCTTCCCTGTGCAGGTGAAAACCTGTTTGGCAAAGAATGGCAAATAAAAGCCACTCAAATAGATGCAGAAAATTCTGCTCTGGATAGACTTTCAAAGTCAACCTCCATTCCTGCCAAGAAAAAACCTTTCAAGAAGTCTTTTTTCAAAAAAGGCAGATTCCCTTCTGCTTCTGGCCAACAGTCATCTACAGGTCGCTTTGCTGCTAAGCGTCAGCAACCTAAACAGGCCAGGCCTAAGTCTACAGGGGCTGCTGCAACTCAGCAGACCCAACCTCCTCAGGGTTTTTGACTTGATACTAGAGAACTTAGCCTTTCTGGCTCTAAAACAGCCAGAGCCTCTCACCATTCCAGGAAGGTTAGCTCATTTTGCTCCCAGATGGGAGCAAATTACATCAGAGCAGTGGACCCTCTCCATCATAAGGGAGGGCTACAAACTTCATTTCTCAAACCTTCCTCCTCACACCATGGTGAGACACTTCAATTTTCCAACATCTCTTCTCGACCTTCTAGGTCCGGAGGTGGCTACCCTTCTTGCCCAAGGGGCAATAGAAGAGGTACCTCTTCTTCAACAAGGGTCAGGGTTTTACTCCCCCTATTTTCTGATCCCAAAGAAAACAGGGGGCTACAGACCCATATTAGATCTCAGGGAATTGAACAAATTTCTATGCAAGGAGAAATTCAAGATGCTTTCTCTGGACACTCTCCTTCCATACTTTCAGAGTCAGGATTGGCTTTGTTCTCTAGATCTCAAGGATGCGTACACACATGTCCTCATCCATCCATCTCACAGAAGGTTCCTCCGTTTTCTTTTCCAAGGAAAGCATTACCAATACAGGGTGCTTCCTTTCGGTCTGGCCTCTGCTCCAAGAGTATTCACCAAATGCACGGCAGTAGTAGCTGCATTTCTACGCACTCTGGGAATATTTGTATTCCCATACCTGGACGACTGGCTCATCCGAGCTCCATCTCAGTCAAAGGCCCAGACTTCCCTGGACTGCACAAGGCATGTTCTGCAGTATCTGGGACTTGTGGTAAACCTTCCAAAGTCCCAGCTCATCCCTACTCAGTCCCTAGAGTTCATAGGGGCCTGGTTGGATACTACCACTGCAAGGGCCTACCTTCCTCAGGCCCGTTGTCAACGCCTAGTGCAGTTAGCCTCCCAGATTCAGTCAAAGAACCACTTAACTGCTCGGGAGATGCTACAACTGCTAGGCCACATGGCATCCACAGTGCATGTGGTACCCTATGCTCACCTTCACATGAGAGCAGCTCAATGGACTTTGTCCACCCAGTGGACTCAAGCATCAGGAGCTCTTTCAGACCAAATAGCAACCTCCAGACGCCTCTTTTGGTCTCTCCAGTGGTGGAAGTCCACCCAAAATCTGTTGCTGGGGTCCCCCTTCCAACAGTCGTTGCCCCAAGCAACCCTTACAACAGATGCCTCCCAAACAGGTTGCGGAGCTCATCTGCAAGACCTCTCCACTCAAGGCACTTGGTCTCCACAAGAGACCTCTCTACATATGGATGGAGCTTGGAGCTCCGAGCAGTTTTTCTAGCTCTCAAGGTCTTCCATACCCTGCTCAGCTACAAGACAGTCCTCATTCATACGGACAATCAGGTAGCCATGTTTTACATAAACAAGCAGGGAGGAACTGGCTCTCTGTCGCTCTGAAACGAAGCTTTAAGATTGTGGGCCTTCGCCAGAGAGCATCAAATCCATCTCTTGGCCGTATACCTTCCAGGAATCCAAAACTCTTGGGCAGACAGACTCAGTCGAGTTCTGCTTCCACACGAATGGTCCCTGCACATGGACCAGGTACTCAGAATCTTCCAAGAATGGGGAACCCCGGACATAGACCTCTTTGCAAGTCTGTGGAATGCCAAACTTCCCCTGTTCTGTTCCAGAATTCCGTGTCAGGGAGTTCAGGCCAAGGATGCCTTCCTCCTTCACTGGGGTCAAGACTTCCTGTATGCCTTTCCACCCATTCCCTTGATTCCCAAGACTCTGTTCAAGTTCCAGAGGGATCAAGGATCTATGATCCTCATAGCTCCACGCTGGCCACGCCACGTGTAGTACCCTCTACTTCTGCATCTCTCTCAAGCTCCCTCCCTGGACTTGGGAGCTGCTCCAGACCTTCTGTCCCAGGAGGAGGGGACTTTGTGGCACCCAAATCCCAAGTCCCTTCACCTCAGAGCTTGGTTGCTGAAGGCCTAGACCTTCAAGGTTGGAATCTTTCTCAGCAAGTGAAGGATATCCTCCATGCTTCCAGAAAACCTTCTACTTAGACGTTCCTATGCTTTTAAATGGAAAAGGTTTTCCATTTGGTGTGCTAAGAAGGGTCTTGACCCTCTAGCACTACCTTTGAATTCTCTATTGGAATATCTCCTGCATCTCTCCAATGCAGGCCTTAAGACGAATTCAGTAAGGGTCCATTTGAGTGCTATTGCAGCATCCCTATTTCCTCTCATCCTCTTATTGCAAGATTCATGAGAGGCCTAACTTTAACTAAGCCTCCCATTAGGCCGCCTCCGGTGGCATGGGACTTAAATCTGGTTCTTGGTCAGCTTATGAAGCCACCTTTTGAACCCTTAGCCACCACCTCCTTGAAATTTCTTTCCTGTAAAGTTATTTTCCTCATTGCAGTCACCTCAGCTCGCCGCATCAGTGAACTGCAGGCCTTAGTGGCTAATCCACCTTATACAAGGTTCCATCATGATAAGGTAGTCCTTAGGACCAAGCCACACTTTATGCCTAAAGTGGTCTCACCTTTTCATCTTAATCAAGAGGTGTATTTACCTGTCTTTTTTTTCCAGTGCAGAGAGGAATCTTCATACCCTGGATTGTAAGAGAGCTCTTGCCTTTTACTTACAAAGGACACAGCAACATAGAAAGTCTTCTCAACTCTTTGTTGCGTTTGATCCCTCTCATCTGGGACTTCCAGTCTCTAAGAGGACACTGTCCAATTGGATTGCTCAGTGTATTTCTTTCGCCTACCAGAGTAAGAACCTTTCTCTGGAGGGCCATGTCACAGCTCATAATGTGAGGGCCATGGCCACCTCTATGTCTCATCTAAATTCTGTGTCCATCAACCAGATCTGTCGAGCGGCCACCTGGGCCTCGGTTCATACCTTCACAGCCCATTACTGCTTGGACAAGGACTCCCGCCGGGATGCCTTGTTTGGTCAGGCTGTTCTCAAACACCTGTTCCATTCTTAATCAACTCCTACCCTCCTTCCCTGGATGGATGCCTGAGATCCATAGCAGGAGGTAGAGCCCTTCCCAGGGTCTCATAACCTTGGGTATCTCCCAGGCATCTCTAGGTAGGGAGTCCCCATATGTGAAGACTCATTCCTGCTTGTTCCTGGAGATAGCACAGTTACATACCTGTAACAGGTGATCTCTGGGAACAGCAGGAATAAGTCTTCACAACCCACCCACCTCCCCTAGGAGTTGTATCTCTCCATCTATCTTTCCTTTCCTCTCTCTCTCTCTCTTTGTCTCAGCTTAAAACTCGAACTGGGGAGAGGCGGTTAGGAAAGGCGGGAAGGCAGCGCAGGCATTGTGGGATGCTCCCAAAAGCTTTCCTTTTTTGGGAAGCTGGGGAGCGTTCCCGCGCAGGCTCCGTCGGTACCGATGTACCCATATGTGAAGACTTATTCCTGCTGTTCCCAGAGATCACCTGTTACAGGTAAGTAACTGTGCTTTACTGTAGCTTCATTGCTTGTTTCCTAGTCTTTCTATATTCTGGTGACGTAAACAATTGATCTACATTTACCCGTTCCACTCCATTCATTAATTTATAGACCTCTATCATATCTCCACTCAGCCATCTCTTTTCCAAGTTGAAGAGCCCTAACCTTTTTAGCCTCTCTTCATAGGAGTATCCTTCCATCCTCTTTACCATTTTGATGGCTCTTCTCTACCTTTTCTAATAACGTTTTTCGTTATTTTCTTTTCCTGGTGCCTTCGCACCCTTTTTTCCCTGCTGGCATCCCGGAGAGTCTTCGACCTCGCAGGGGTACTTTTTTCCCCCATGGCTACCAGTGGTTTTAAGAAGTGTGATCGGTGCTCTAAAATCATGTCTTTGATAGACACACATGACTGCTGTCTCCATACAGGACACAGGAAATATCTACGCTTCACCTTTCAAGGAAAACATTGTCAATACAGAGTCCTTCCCTTTGGACTCTCCTCTGCCCCAAGAGTCTTCACAAAATGCATGGCGGTTGTGGCCATATTCCTAAGGTCTCTGGGGTATTAGTCTTCAATACTTAGATGACTGGCAGATAAAAGCACACACCTCCCAGGAGATACTGCTTTCCTTGCATTGTAGCATCACAGTACTACAGTACTTAAGATTTGTGATAAACTTCCCAAAATCCCAGCTCTCTCCAACTCAAAAGCTAGAATTCATCAGAGCCCTTCTAGACACTGAAAAATCCAGGGCATTTCTGCCCCTGCTCAATTGTGCCCATCTGGTCAAACTAGCGTCCCAGACGCTCCTAAGAGACCATCTGACGGCCTGATATGCTGCAGCTCCTTGGGCACATGGCCTCTACAGTACATGTTCCATATGCCTGACTACATATGCGGACAGCCCAGTGGACTCTTGCCTCCCAGCAGAAGCAGGCCTCAGGCTGTCTTCGAGACAGGATCCAAGTCACTGCCCCTCTAACCACATCACTTCAGTGGTGATGGTCTCTAGAAAATCTGCTTGTAGGGTCACCTTTTCAGATTCCTCCACTTCAATGCACCGTGATGACCAATACCTCCAAACTGGGTTGGAGAGCACACCTGGGCAACCTGTCCACATGGGCTCTGGACAGTGCAAGAGTCACAACTCCAAATCAATCTCCGGTTGTTAAAACACCACCTCAGGGCACAACAGGTCCTGGTCAGGACAGACAATCAGGTTGCCATGTTCTATGTGAACAAGCAGGGAGGGACTGGCTCTTGAACCCTCTGCAAGGAGGCTCTCCACCTGTGGTCCTTTTCCATTTCTCATCAGATACACCTCCAAGCGGTGTACCTCCCGGAGGAGTTCAATGTCTTGGCAGACAAGCTCAGTTGGATCCTTCTTTTTTATTTATTTCTTTTTTTTATACCGCGCTCTTTAAATCAGTGCAGTTTACATGTATACTAACAGGTACTTTTTATTCCTTGACCCAGAAGGGCTCACAATCTAAGTGTAGCTGAGGCAATGGAGGGTTAAGTAGCTTGCCCAAGACCACAAGGAGTGGCCCTGGGACTAGAGTCCCTCCGGCCTGAGGTTGCTTGTCCCCCATGTGGGAATTGAACCCCTGGCCTTCCGGCCTGAGGTAACCTGTCCCAACCACTGAGCCACTCCTCCCTCTTCTTCCCCACAAATGGTCTCTCCATCTGAACACAAAGTCCTACATCTTCCAGACCTGGGGAATTCAACATAGATCTGTTTATGACTCTGCAAAATGCCAAGCTCCTTCGCTTCTGCACAAGAACTGACATCCAGCAACCAACAGGTGGCTGCCTTCCACTTACACTAGTCAGGGTCTGCTTTATGCTTTCCCTCCTATACTCCTCATTCCCAAGACGTTTTTCAAGCTTCAGTCCGACAAAGGCTCCATGATTCTCATAGCCCCTCACTGGCCGCAGCAACTGTGGTTTCCACTGCTACTGCGTCTGACTCAGATTCATCCTCTGCAGTTGGGATCTGTGCCAGATCTCCTCTCCTAGGACAATGGCTCACTACTCCATCCCAATCCACTGTCTCTGTCTCACAGCTTGGCTGCTGAGAGTATAGCATTACAAGGCTTTGATCTTACACAAGAGGTCAAGGAGATCCTTTTGGCTTCTAGAAAGCCTTCCAGCAGACTTTCAAATGCTTTTAAGTGGTGTAGATTCTCTCTCTGGTGTTCCCAGAAAGATCTCAATCCCTTTTCTGCCCCTGTGGAGTCACTCCTCCAGCTCTTTGAAGCCACTTACACCTCATCAGGGGTTAGTCGGCCTGATTAGCCTGTGAAAGAACTGAAAACTGCATAAGTCTTCAGAATCTTCCAAGACATTCCTAACAGGGTCTCTCCATTTCAAACAAGGTAAAAGTATGTGACTTTTAATTACTAGCTCTCTGCCTGAGAGCTCTTAAAAAGGTTTTGGTCTACATTTTTAGAAAGAGTCTTTTTGCTGCTTTATTTTAAAAGGGAAAATGCTTTTTTTTTTTGTTGTTTTTAGCGGTGTAAGTTTTTAAAACTTTGATGCATGTTCCTCTTTTCTCAGCTCTTTGAAGCCACTCATTCCCTCATCAGGGATTAATGGGCCTGATTAGCCTGTGAAAGAACTGAGGATTGCATCCGTTTTTTTCAGAATATTCCAAGGCATTCCTAACAGGGTCTCTCCATTTCAAAGCAAGGTATCAAAGCTCCACCAACTGAACAATGGCTTGGAAAAATCGTATTGCCAAACCTGTTGCTCCCATTACAGCATCCTTCCTCTGTCCAGGCAGAGATCCCAATGCCAGTTGAAGGACCAGTTCTATGTGCAGGATGCCTACGTGTTGAAGCTCTCAGGAAATAGGTGGAGGAGCTCAGAGGAGGAGCATTCAGAACAGAGGTATACTGATGAGATGCTTCTTGAAACATCTAAGCTTTCCAGCAGAAGTGAGGATGGGAGCCTACAGAAGGACCAAGGTTGGACATGTCACCAGGGTCTGCAGAATTACTAATCCACCTCCTCAAGCTCTTGAATTGAATTGAACCATTATGCAGCCTGGAAGTGGAGGTGGCGAAGACATCCTACAGAAAGGGAAGAAACAGAGCTCGAGCACCCCAAAATTGCAGAATCGGTGACTACTAGGAAGTGAAGGGCAATGGTGGTTGGTGACACTCTTCTGAAGGGTACTGAGACATCCATCTGCCGACCAGACTTGATGTCCAGAGGAGTATGCTGTCTGCCAGGTGCCAAAATCCAAGATGTTACGGAGAGTTTGAGACTCATCAAGCTGCCTGACTATCACCCGATGTTACTCATCCATGTCGACACAAATGATATTGCCAGGTATCCCTCTGAGCGTATCAAAAATGACTTCATGGCTCTGGGACAGAGGGTGAAGCAGATCGGGGTGCAGATGGTATTCTTTTCAATCCTCCCTGTTGAGGGTAAAGGCCAGGGCAGAGAAGCTTGCATCCTGGAGATAAATGCATGATTGCATGGATGGTGTTATCAAAAGTGTTTGGTTTCCTGGACCATGGGATGATGATCCAAGGGTTGCAGAGTAGAGATATGGCGTCTGTCCAAGAAGGTTCGACATGTCTTCAGTAGCAGATTGGCTAACCTATTGAAGAGGGCTTTAAACTAGATTCATTGGAGATGGGTGAAGAAAGCCCCCAGGTAAGTGAAACATTCTATACCTTTATAGAAATAGATAAAAGGGGCAACTTCTGGAAAGCAGTGTCTATAAATGCCCGTAGCATGGGAAATAAGATCACAGATGTTGAAGCTTTAAGAAAGAGGCTGACTTGGATTTAGTGGCAGTTACAGAGACATGGTTCACGGTATTTAAACGTCTCAATCATATCACCTCTATCCCGCCTTTCCTCTAAGAAGTACATATTAAGATCCTTAAGTCTGTCCTCATATGCTTTATAATGAAGACCACTAACCGTTTCAGTAGCCACCTTCTGTACTGACTCCAGCCTGTTTATATCCTTTTGAAGGTGCGGTCTCCAGAATTGCATACAATACGCCAAATGAGGTGGCACCAAAGACTTATACAGAAGCACTATAGCCTCCTTTCTTCTGCTGGTCATTCCTCTCCCTATGCATCCAAGCATCCTTCTAGTTTTTACTGTTGCCTTTTCTACCTGTTTAGCTACTTAAAGATCATCAGACACAATCATGCCTAGGTCCCGCTCTTCTTTAGTAGACAAAAGTACTTCACCCCCTATACTATATCTCTCCCTTGGATTGCTGCAGCCCAAATGCATGACCTTGCATTTTTTAACATTAAATCTCAGCTGCCAAATTCTAGACCGTTCTTCAAGCTTAGCTAGATCCCCCCTCATGTTATCTACACCTTCCTGGGTGTCTACTCTATTGCAAATTTTGGTGGTATTGCAAAGATGCAAACCTTACCCGACAGCCCTTCGGCTATATCGCTAACAAAGATGTTAAAAGGAATCAGAGCAAGGACAGATCCCTGGGACACACCACTGGTAACTTCCTTCTCCTCAGTGTGAGCTCCATTTACCTATACTCTGTCGCCTTCCACTCAACCAATTTTCAACCCAGTCAGTAACTTTAGGGTGCTCAGTTTGTTTATAAGTTGCCTGTGAGGAAGGGTGTCAAAGGCTTTATTGAAATCTTAAATACACCACATCTAGGGCTCTCCCTCGGTCCAACTCCCTGGTAATCCAGTCAAAGAAATCAATCGGATTTGTCTGACAAGACCTGCCTCTGGTGAATCCATGCTGCCTCAGATCCTGTAATACGCTGGACTCCAGAAACCTCACTATTTTCTCTTTCAGCAGCATTTCCAATAATTTACTCACCACCGAAGTTAAACTAACCAGCCTGTAGTTTTCAACAACATCCTTGCTTCCTCTTTTGTGTAAAGGCACCACATGAGCCTTTCTCCAATCCTTTGGCACCACTCCCGACTCTGAGGCATTGAAAAGTCAGTCAGTGGAGCTGCTAGAACGTCCCCAAGTTCCCTCAGTATTCTAGGGTATATCCCATCCGGTCCCATCGCTTTGTTTACTTTAAGTTTAGCTAGTTTCTCACGAACATGGTGTTGTGAAAATTATTCAAATGCCCCTTCTGTTCCTGTTTGTGGGTGCCTTCTGAGGTCGAGGTCCTGCTCCTGGTTCTTCATTTCTGAACGCAGAACAGAAATATTTGTTAAGCAATTACGCTTTATCCTCATCAGCTTCTACAGCTTTCTCCCCTTTACCCTTGAGTCTGACAATACCACTTTTGCCCTTCCTCTTCTTACTAACATATCTGAAAAATGTCTTATCCCCCCCCCCCCCCCCAATTTTATTGCATTGGCTATTTCCTCCTCTTTTTAAATCTTTGTTTTCCTGACTGCTTTGCTAGCTTCTTTAAGTTTTCCAAATATAGATGCCTGTCTTCCTCTCTGTGATCTCTGGTATTTCATGAAGACCTCCCTCTTTTTCGTCACCTTTTCAGCTACTTCTTTCAAAAGCCATATTGGTCTCCTTTTCCTTTTACCTTTATTTAAACAAAAAGGTTGGTTGCCGTTAAAATGTCCCCTTTCAATTTTGCCTACTGCCTTCTGTTCCTTGAGAAGAGGAGTGCTTTCCAGAGCTCTCCGAAAATGTGATTTTTGCTGAATTTGCTGCTTAACTGTGAGTTCTAACTGTCTGTCTGTTTGTCTCTACAAATGTATCTATCTATTTGTCCTTATTGGTGGGTTCCCTTACCTACTCCATTGTGTGTGCCCACAGTTCAGGAACAGCTTACTGGCCAGAGGCACTTAGGTTCCCGCCCACCCTACCCCTCACCCCACCCATCCCAGTGGCTACATTGCCTATATAGTGGTCACATACGTGCCATCTATTGTTCCTAACTTGGGTTAAAGCCCACATCTTCTTCATCTTTTCTTCTTATTTTTCCTCTTCTGGTACTGCTTAATCAACATGTTGTGTATTCAGTGCAATAACTGCGGTACTTTCATTCAAAGACAAATAATTTGGAGCCTAAGAGCTTATCCTATATGCCTAAAGTCAGCTGCCATGCTGAAGAACTGACTCTACTAAGGAAAGACCTAGCTGCCATGCATAAAGAAGTGTCTACTGAGGGAGGAACTGGCTGCAATGAAGCACACCTCTTCTAGGATACAAACTGAACAAAGTCAACCACCGCTCCCACAAAGAATCAAACACCCCAGGAACAAATGGATCACAGTGGGTTCTGGTAGATTGTGACCTGTAACGCAGAGACATCCTATACATCAAGAGATATCCCTGCACAATGCTTTCTCTGCCTTGGCTAATGAGGATGCCCAATCCAAAGAAACTGAAGGGCCCTTAAATGAGTCAGACAATGCCCAATCTCCTGCTAAAGCACCAAATATGAAGAAAAACTCACCAAACAGAAATCTACTACTACTTGGAGATTCCATCATCAGAGGCACCAACTTGGGAACACAGTTCAAAGGAGAGAAGATAGTCATGTGCCTACCAGGCTCTTCAGCCAGCAGGAATACAAACCAAGTTGTTGAAATACTTAGCGCAAAAATGTGAACACTCCAAACTTGATGTTATCCACTTGGGCACAAATGACCTGGCTAGAAACAGTGCCTCTACAGCCCAAAAGGACTTCCAATCTCTGGGAGAGAAACTCAAGCCCATTGTTAACGCTGTTGCATTCTCAGAAGTTCTACCTGTTCTTGGTAAGGGGACAAAAAGGCTGCATCGCATTAACAGCTTTAATACATGGCTCCAGACCTGATGCAAACAAGAAGGTTTCAGATTTATTGGCAACTGGGGCAACAGATGGACCAACAAGAGACTATACTGTGCTGATGGACTACATCTCTCTGTCGCAGGGAAAAGAATCCTAAGTGAAAAATTCAGGCAGTATGTGGATATGCATTTAAACTAGGAAAAGGGGGTGACTGATGTGGAAGGTCAACATCTGCATGCCACCCCCTGCAAAAGCAGAATAACATCAGAAACGGACACACTTTTAAACCACACATCAAAAACAAGTGGGAAGAAGTGGCAGAACAAAATCAATGCAAAAGACACACAAGCCAGGTAAATGCTGGAAAGCAATGAGCACACATGCTCGAAGCTTAGCCAACAAAATTCTGGACCTGGAAGCCCTAATGGTGGAAACGGATTTGGACATTGTGGCCATTACAGAAACATGGTTTAATGAATCACATGATTGGGATATAGCCATAGCTGGCGATAATCTATTCAGAAGAGACAGAGAAAATGGAAAAGGAGGAGGAGTATCCTTGTATGTCAAAAGCAATATTAAAGCTACTGAAATGCAGGGGACATGGGGAAAAGAAGAAGCGCTCTGGATTGCGTTGGAAAGAGGAGATGGCACTGTAATCTATATTGCTGTAGTCTACAGACCTCCAACTCAAATTGAAGAGAGAGAACGAATTGATTATAGATATTGCCAAGATAGCAACAAAGGGGGAAGCGATCATATTGGGTGACTTTAATCTACCTGATGTGGAATGGATTACTCCTGCACATCTGGAAAGAAGCAAAAAAATTGTGGATGTTCTCCAAGATGCATTACTTAGACAAATGGTGATGGAACCAACCAGGGAAAGCTTAACGCTAGATGTAGTGCTCACCAATAGTGATAGCGTGTCAAATGTCTGTGTGAGTACCCCTGTGAGCAACAGCGACCATCACACGGTGTAGTTTGAGATAAAAGCCATGGTACAGGCCAATCATAGCAAGCTCAAAGTCCTAAACTTCAAAAACACTGACTTCAATAAAATGGCTGAGTATTTAAAGGAGGAGATGACGGGGTGGAAGGAGATAAGGGAAGTGGAATTGCAATGGTCTAAACTAAATGTGGCAATGAAAGGGACAACAGATAAATATGTAAGAAAAGTAAATAGAAACAAGAGAAGAAGGAAACCTATTTGGTTTTCCAAAGAGGTGGCTGCTCAAAGGCAAAAAACACAGCTTTCGCAAACAGAAGAACACAGAAATGAATACAGGATCAAGCTCAAAGAGTCTAAAAGAGAAATAAGGATAGCAAAATCAAAGGCAGAGGAAAAGATGGCTAAAGATGTTAAGGGGGACGACAAAAACTTTCTTCAGGTATATTCAGGAAAGGAAGAAGATCAGAGTTGGAATTGCAGGACTCAGAAGTGCTGGGAAAGGACTCGTGGAAAGTGACACTGAAAAAGCGAAATTGCTAAACAAATACTTCTGCTCTGTTTTTACTAAGGAAGATCCTGGAGATGGACCAGCTGTGACTCCCAAATATAAAAATGGAAATGAAGTAGATACTACACCATTCACAGAAGATGATGTGTTAGAACAACTTGCTAAACTGAAAGTGGACAAAGCCATGGGACCAGATGGGATACATCCCAGGATACTGAAAGAGCTCAGAGGTTTTTGCAGGACCGTTAAAGGATGTCTTCAACAGATCCTTGAAAAATGGAGAGGTTCCTCAGGACTGGAGAATGGATGATGTACCTCTACACAAAAGTGGTGACAGGGAAGAAGTGTCAAACTACAGGCCCATGAGCCTTACCTCGGTGATGGGAAAAGTAATGGAGGTGCTCCTGAAAGAGCGAAGAGCGAACTTTCTCAAAACCAACAGGTTGCAAGATCCGAGGCAACATGATTTTACCAATGGACGATCTTGCCAAACAAATATGATTGAGTTCTTTGACTGGGTGACCAAGGAACTAGATCAGGGGCATGCAATGAATGTCATCTACCTGGATTTCAGCAAAGTCTTCGAACTGTTCCTCATAGGAGGCTTGTCACTAAACTCAGTAGCTTGGGGATGGGTCCCAAGATGGTAAACTGTATTAGAAGTTGGTTGACTGACAGACGACAGAAGGTGATGGTACATGGAGCTCGCTCGGATGAGAGGAAGGTGATTAGCGGGGTGCCCCAGGGTTCGGTCCTGGGCCCGGCACTGTTCAATGTATTTGTGAGTGATATTGCTGAAGGACTGAATGGAAAAGTCTGTCTCTTTGCAGATGACACAAATTTGCAACAGAGTGGACTCCCCTGAGGGAGTGGTTAACATGAGGAAAGATCTACAAAAGCTGGAAGACTGGTCTAATGCTTGGCAACTACGATTTAATGCGAAAAAGTGCAGTGTCATGCACTTGGGTAGCAGAAATCAAAGGGAAATGTACACAATAGGGGGCGAGAGGTTGGTATGCACGGTTCAGGAGAAAGACCTTGGTGTGATTATCTCTGATGATCTCAAGGTGGCAAAACAGTGCGACAAGGCGGTGGCAAAAGCCAGGAGGATGTTGGGCTGCATACAAAGAGGGATTACCAGCAGAAAGGAAGAGGTACTTATGCCACTGTACAAGTCACTGGTGAGGCCTCACTTGGAATACTGTGTTCAATTTTGGAGACCATATCTTGCAAAAGATGTAAAAAGACTGGAAACTGTTCAGAGGAAGGCGACCAAAATGATTTGGAGCCTGTGTCAGAAGCCTTATGAGAAGAGACTTGAAGACCTAAATATGTACACTTTGGAGGAGAGGAGGGACATTGGAGATATGATTCAGACCTTTAAATACTTAAAGAGAAATGATGAACAAACAAACCTCTTCCAAAGACAGGGAAGCTGTAAAACTAGAGGGCATAACATAAAGCTGCAAGGTGGTAAATTGAAAGACAATGTCATGAAATATTTCTTCACTGAAAGGGTGGTGGATGCTTGGAATGCCCTCCTGATGGAAGTTTTGGGGGTAAACATGGTGACAGAATTCAAAACGGCATGGGACAAACACAGTGGATCCCTTTACAGTAACAGGATAAAAACAAAATAAACGGTACCATCTAACTTATGAACCATCTAACGTCTCAACAAATAGGGGTGTCCTACATGGAGTGGTGGGTTCACCCCTAAACAATGACATGGGGAGGGGTGGCCTGCACAGAGCGACAGGTGCACCTACTCTTGCCATCTTGCTGGGCAGACTAGATGGACCATGCTGGTCTTTATCTGCTGTCATTTACTATGTTACTGTTTTTCTACATCCCCCAGCTGTTCCCATCCAGCTAATGACTCCCTGAGGTATTGGCCCATCTTGGCAAAGTTAGTTTTCCTAAAGTCTGAGACCCTTGCTTTTTGAATGGATTCCGAATACTGAACCACACCATCTGGTGATCACTGGATGCAAAATTATCTCCCACTATAATATCAGAAACACTTTTTCACCATTGGAAAACACCATGTCCAGTATGTCCCCTTCACGTGTGGGTTATTTTACCAATTGCCTGAATAGCTCTCCCTGTAGAGAATCCAGGATCTTCTTACTTCTAGATGATACTGCAGCAGGAATGTGCCAATCAACATCTGGCATATCGAAATCCCCTTTCCGTATCACTTCCCCTTTCCTAGCAATGCTGCTTATGTCTTCAATTAACTCTGTCCTCCTCTTCCTCCTTTGATGGAGGTCTACATATCACGCCAATGAAAATAGATTTCTCTTTCCCTCTTTCTAGTTTAACCCACAGTGCCTCCTCTCTCCCTTTTAAGCTCTGTAGTTCCAAAGCTTTAATAATATTTTTTACATATAGTGCCACTCCTCCCCTTTTTCCTACCCTGTCCTTTCTGAATAAAATATAGCCTGGTATAGTTACATCCACTAAATCCAAGTCGGCCTCTCCCATTAAAGCTTCAACATCTGGGATCTTATTTCCCATGCTATGGGTATTATACACACCGCTTTCCATATGTTGTCCCTTTTACCCATTTCCATAAAGGTATTTAATGTTTCACTTACCTGGGGGCTTCCTTTACCCATCCCCAACGAATCTATTTTAAAGCCCTCTTCAGTAGATTAGCCCGTCTGCTACTGAAGACACGTCAACCTTTCTGGGACAGATGAATGCCATCTCTGTTCTGCAACCCTTGGAACAGCATCCCATGGTCCAGGAAACCAAAATCTTCTGACATCATCCAAGCAGCCATGCATTCATCTCCAGGATGCGAGCTTCTCTGTTTTGGCCTTTACCCTCAACAGGGAGGATTGAAGAGAACACCATCTGCCCCCCAATCCGCTTCACCCTCTGTCCCAGAGCCATGAAGTCATTTTTGATACGCTCAGAGGGATACCTGGCAGTATCATTTGTGTCGACATGGATGAGTAACATCGGGTGATTAGTCAATGGGCTTGATGAGCTTCTGCAAACTCTCTGTAATATCTTGGATTTTGGCACCTGGCAGATAGCATACCTCTTTGGACATCAAGTCGGGTCGGCAGATGGATGTTTCAGTACCACTCAGAAGAGAGTCACCAACCACCACTGCCCTTGGCTTCCTTTTGGTCACTGATTCTGCAACTTTGGGGCACTTGAGCTCTGGTTCTTCCCTTTCCAGGGATGCTTTCACTTCCTTCACTTCCAGGGCTACATAATGGTTCTTCAATTCAAGGTCTGGAGAAGTTGGATTGATTCTGCAGGCCCTGGTGACTTGTGTCCAACCTTCGTCATTCTGTAGGCACCCATCTTCTCCTCTGCTGGAGAGCTTGGATGTTGCAAGAAGCATCTCATCAATGTACTTCTCACTGTCTTGAATGCTCCTCAGCCTCGCCACCTCCTCTCTTGAGTTCCTCCACTTGTTTCGTGAGAGCTTCAGCATACAGGCATCCTGCACATAGAACCGGTCCTGGAACTGGCATTGGGACCTCTGTCTGGACAGAGGCAGACGCTGTAACAGGGGCAACAGCTTTAGCCATATGATTTTTCCCAGTCATTGTTCAGTTCATGGAGCTTAGGTATCTGTTAAAGCAAGAGAAAGAGATCTACCAGCTGGTTTTCCAGCTGTCCTTTTAGAGAAAAAGCAGTTAAATCTCTGTGTTCAAAATGTGCTGTTCCAAGTCCCTGTGTGTAGTTAATTGGGGAGGTGCCCTAAAAAGCAAGACTGCTCACTAGGGGTGGGTGGGAATTGGGGGAGGGGGTAGGGAGGGAAACTAACAGCTGATGAGGTGTCAGTAGCTTCAAACAGCTGAAGAAAGATACTAAAACAGAGTTTTAAACCTACCCCACTAAACAGAATTTTCCCTTTTTAAACTAAAGCACCAAAAATAATGTAACTTTGTTTTAAAAATGTGCCAGAACCCTTTTAAGAGCTTCAAGACAGTGAGCTAGTAATTTAAAAAGCCACAAACTCTTACCTTTGCTTGAAATGTATAGCCCCTGTTAGGAATCACCAGTAGCTGTAAAAAAAATCCCATTATTCAGAACGAGGCATAGATAAGCTGATATCCCCCTCCAAACAAACTAGATTACTGCAAGACAGAATTGGTGCAATAATTGCTCAGTTTGTTTATGCAGTCAACTGTTTCCTGTATAGTTCAGAACACATTTCTTTTTACCATGGTTCAGTCACTTTGTTTATGATACTGTTCATGCAGCAGAGCAAGTATGAGAAAACAGAAGTATAATAGAAACTGAGATGCTCAAATCTAGAGGGGGAAATGTTAACTTGAGTTTTGAGGTGGTGAGCAATAGGCGTAATGAAGCACTTCTGCTTGTGTATCAGCAGATGTTCCTTACTGCAGCTGTTAATATATTAGGAAATCTATGCTGCTGATTACTTAGAAGTAATAGTAAAAACTATTACAAAAAGTGAAAATTTTCAAATGCCGAATGAACAGCTTTCACAACAACCACCCTTCACACAGCGGTTGACTCTCAGCACATCAACACAGCTTTTTCAGTGTGGTTTTCATGTGATTAACCTAGTCAGAGCTGTTTTAACCACAAGGGGCCCTGGGCAGGGTTTTTCTTTTTTATTTTTAAGAGGTGGCCCTCTTTATTCTATCCATATTGACTGCCATGTTCTTCTCCCTGACCCCCTCCCCCCAATTACTTTCCTCCTTCCCTCCTTCCCTCCTCACTGCTTCAGGTAAGAACAAATGTTACTTTAGTGGTGATGGTGGTTTTAGCACATCATACCGAAAATATCCTAATACTTCACCCTTGCCATCAGATTCATAAAATGAGAGCTCGGAACCTCAGTCAAGCAGAGCTGGAAAGCTATTATCCACACTTAATATTTGGCTCTAAAGCTCATCAGTCCAAATCCAGTTTTTCAATTATTTTTCAGAATGCATATAAAAAGCCATAGAAATATAAATGTTCATTTTCAAAGGTTCTCCAGGACCAAGCAGGAAGTAAGTCCTCACTTATGGGTGACGTCGGCGCCGACGGAGCCCTCGCGGAGCAATTTTCCCCAGCTTTCAAAGAAAGCCTTTGGGAATTGCAGCGCGCATGCGCGGTCGTCTTCCCGCCCGAGGGTGCCATCTTAGCCAGTCTTCTTTTTTCCGCGGAGCCCTACAGACGTCCCCGTCTTGTCCCCGCGAAAAAGTTGATTTTCTTCTTTGTTTTATCCTTTTTTCTTTCGGTTAGACGCCGATCGTTTTCCCGTCCGGACTCGCGACGCCGGTCTCGAGTCCTCCTACTTTTTTCGGTTTTTCTGACTTAGTCAGCTTTCGTTTTCGGTTTTCCCTGGCAGCCCGGTCCTTTGACCTCGCAGGGGCCCTTTTTCCCCCGATGGCTGCCAGTGGGTTTAAGCGGTGTGGTCGGTGTGACCGAAATATGTCACTAACCGACACACACGACTTTTGCCTCCGCTGCCTGGGCCCGGATCATGAGGAACTGATCTGTGGGCCCTGCAGCAAACTGTCCTCAAAGGCGTTGAGAAGTCGGCGGCATCAGCGTGAGAGAATCTTCGCTGACCCCAGCCGTACCCGGACCTCGTCGGAGGCCTCCGCGTCGAAAGGCTCCAGCTCGGACCGTCGCCGGAGCTCCTCCGACCGGGGTTCTCC
Organism: Ichthyophis bannanicus; assembly: GCA_033557465.1. Taxonomy (NCBI): domain Eukaryota; kingdom Metazoa; phylum Chordata; class Amphibia; order Gymnophiona; family Ichthyophiidae; genus Ichthyophis; species Ichthyophis bannanicus. The sequence continues at coordinate 79,403,427 of CM066042.1, forward strand.
CTCCGGGGACCATCGTCGGAAGGAAAAACCCGCGAGGGCGGCGTCGGTGGACGCTCCTGGTTCCGCGAGGGCCAGGTCGCATAGCCCCGACAGCCGCCCCGGGTCCTTGGAGAAGGAACACTTCCCGAAGCGACCTCGCCTGGAGTCGGAGATGCCTGCCCGGGTAAGTCCTGTGGTCCTTCTGGACTCGCCTCCGCGACAGCCGACGTCGGGCCCGACGCCGTCGGGGCCCGAGTCGGGGGCTGCTGGGTCACCTGAGCTCGGACTCAGGTTGACGGCCTTGGAGAGCAGACTGTCTGCCTTCATGGACCAGCAGAGGGCACTGCTCGCTGGCGCCGCTGCCCCGACCGCCGGGACGTCGACGTCCAAGTCGACCCCGGAGACCGAGCCGATCCTCGAGTCGATGAGAACTCGAGTCGATCCTCGGTCGAGGTCACCCTCGGCCTCCCGTTCGGGATCGAGGTCGCCGACGCCGACTCCCTCGGCGTCGGGGAGGCTGGCGCCGCACCCTGCCCGGGCCGACCCCACCGAGTCCTCGTCGGAGTCGGTCTGGGAGTCTGAGGAGGAAGAGTCACCTGATTCTTTCCGGACTCGGTGTGTCCCATCGGACTCACCAGAGTCCGAGCCTCGGAAGCAGTCCCCCCCGGAGGATGCCCGGTTCTCGGACTTCGTTAGGGATATGGCCAAGGCTTTGGCCTTCCCTGCGGATCCCGAGGAGGAGCCTCGAGCCGAAGAGCTCGACGCCCTCCAGTATGACTCTCCCGCGAGGGAACACTTTACTGTGCCGGTTCCTCCTATGCTGGAACGACTACTCTTCCGCATGTGGGAGAGTCCGGCCTCCTCGCCGGTCCTGAGCAAGCGGGTCGATTCTATCTATCGGGTCCGCAAGAGCCCTGGCTTTCAAAAGGCACAGCTGCCACACCATTCCATGGTAGTGGAATCGGCCATGCATCGTCTTAAGAGCCAGAAGATGCACTCCTCGGTGCCTCCTGGAAAGGAGGCCCGTAACCTGGATGGCCTTGGCAAGAAGTGCTTCCAGGGCTCTATGCTCGCATGTCGTGTCCAGACTTACCAGCTCTACATGGGCATGTATCTCCGGGATCTGGCTAAAGAGCTAGCCGGATTCTCCGCTGGTCTCTCCGAGGAGCCCTTGCGGAGGTTCCTAGCCTTGTCCACGGGCATTCGGGAATGCTCAAAGTTCATGTCCCGAGCAGCCTATGATGGCTTTGAGGCCTCGGCTCGAGTGGCCGCAGCCGGCATCGGTGCCCGCCGACAGGCTTGGCTTCAGTCGTCAGACCTTGAGCCCTGGGTACAGGACAAGTTGGTCGATGTCCCCTGCCGAGGCGAAAACCTCTTTGGCAAGCCCATGGCGGAAAAGGCTGCACAAATTGAGACTGAGACTCTCACCAGGACCAGGCTTTCTAGGAAGACCTCCGCCCCTTCCCAGAAAAAGAAGGGCTCGGGGAAAAAGTCCTTTTACCCGAGGAAGGCGGCTGCCTACAAACAATACCCCCATTATCAGGCCCCTGCAGCTCCCCAACAGGGCCAGCAGGCCAAGGGACGGGGTAACGGGTCCCGTAGGCAGCAAGCCCCCAAGCCTGCACCACCAGCCCCTGCTCAGCAGGGTGGGGGCTTTTGACTCGCTCAGCATAGCCTCTCCCCCCCCGCTGGTTCCTCCCAGCACCGAAGGCCGGCTGGTTCACTTCGCCCACAGGTGGTCCAGCATCACCGCAGATGCCTGGGTGCTTCAGGTCGTGCGAGAAGGCTACCTTCTCCACTTCCATCAGGTCCCTCCCTCCTATTTTTCGGGAGAACCTCCGCGCCCCCCTCTGCACAGGGAGTTGCTCCTTCGGGAGTTAGCAGGTCTTCTGCAGGAACAGGCGGTGGAACCGGTGCCACACCACCTGAGAGGTCAAGGCTTTTATTCAAGGTATTTTCTGATACCAAAGAGAACAGGGGGCCTCAGACCCATCCTGGACTTGCGCAACCTCAACAAGTTCCTTGTGCGGGAGAAGTTCAAAATGCTTACCCTTGGAATCCTTCTGCCCTACCTCCAGCAGGGAGATTGGCTATGCTCCTTGGATCTAATGGATGCCTACACGCACATCCTCATCCACCCAAGCCACCGCCAATACCTAAGGTTTGTGGTGGCAGGAAATCATTACCAGTACAGAGTACTGCCCTTTGGCCTGTCCTCCGCACCGCGAGTCTTCACAAAATGTCTCGCGGTCGTGGCGGCCCATCTACAGCTTCACGGCCTCTATGTCTTTCCGTACCTCGACGACTGGCTCATCAGAGCAGCGTCCGCTCAGGAGGTCACCAACGCCACGTGCCGCACGGTGACTCTGCTGCAGCACTTGGGCTTTGTGATAAACTTCGCAAAGTCCACTTTGCTCCCCTCACAGGATCTCGAGTTCATCGGCGCAAGGCTGCACACTCCTCAGGCGCGAGCGTACCTACCGCTCTACAGGGCTCAACGGCTCATGGACCTCGCCGACTGCTTTCGCAGCCAGCCCCTGGTCTCCGCCAGGCGCTTCCTGAGACTGCTCGGCCATATGGCTTCCACCGTCCATGTGACCCCCAATGCCCGCCTGAATATGCGGTCTGCTCAATGGTGTCTCCGCCAGCAGTGGCGACAAGCCACGGGCGGCCTAGCAGACCTAGTGCGCGTTTCCGAGCCGCTGGTCTCGTCTCTCCGGTGGTGGCTCCGGCAGCCGAACCTGATATTCGGAATGCCTTTCCAGTCACCTCAGCTGACCCGGGTGCTAACCACCGATGCATCCCTCCTGGGCTGGGGAGCACATTGCCAAGTGGCACGTACTCAGGGCCTCTGGACAACGTGGGAGTCTGCTCAGCAGATCAACTTCCTGGAGCTCAGGGCGATCCGCCTAGCTCTCAAGGCCTTCTCCCACCTGACTTCCCAACAGTCCGTCCTTGTCCAGACAGACAATCAAGTTGCCATGTTCTACGTGAACAAGCAGGGGGGCACGGGCTCCTTCCTCCTCTGCCGGGAGGCACAGAAGCTCTGCTCTTGGGCCGTCAGTCACGGCATTCTCCTCAAGGCAGTTTATCTCCCGGGCCAAGAAAATTGCCTTGCAGACAAACTCAGCAGGGTCCTCCAGCCGCACGAGTGGCGTCTGGATCCCTTGGTAATTCAGAAGCTCTTCCTCAAGTGGGGTCTCCCCACGGTGGATCTCTTTGCCAGTCCTCACAACCGGCAGCTTCCTCGCTTCTGCTCTCGTCAGCCACACCCCCTTCGGATTGCGGCGGACGCCTTTCTGATCTCGTGGTCGGGGAGCCTTCTGTACGCTTTCCCTCCCATCCCGCTAGTCTCTCGGACTCTTTTCAAGGTTCTCCGAGAAAAAGCCTTCATGATCCTGGTGGCCCCTCGCTGGCCCAGGCAGCCGTGGTTTCCGCTCCTGCTGCAACTGGCGGTGGAGGATCCAATCCCTCTGGGGGTACAACCGGATCTCCTCACTCAGGATCAGGGGTCCCTCCTGCACCCCAACCTCAGGTCTCTCAACCTCATGGCCTGGCTGCTGAGAGGGTAGTCCTTGCTCCCCTTCTCCTGCCGGCGGAGGTGGAGGAGGTCGTCTTGGCTTCGCGACGGCCTTCTACCCGCAAATGCTACGCCCTTAAATGGCGTCGCTTTGCAGTCTGGTGTACCCAACAGTCTCAGGATCCCTTCTCCTGCCCGGTGTCGGTGATCTTGCAGTACTTGCTGCACCTCTCTAATCTGGGACTTAAGTCCAACTCCGTCAAAGTTCACCTCAGTGCTCTTTCAGCACATCATGTGCCGGTGGACGGCAGACCTCTCTCCAATGACCCTCTCGTAGCGAGGTTTCTCCGAGGTCTCCTTCTACTTAAACCACCTCTGCGCCCGCCAGCGCCTGACTGGGACCTGAATGTGGTTTTGCAGCGGATCACCTGTCCGCCTTTTGAACCTATGGCTACCTGTTCTCTCCGTTTTCTGTCTTGGAAAACACTGTTCTTGATAGCCCTCACTTCCGCTAGACGCGTAAGTGAATTGCAGGCCCTCGTGTCTGATCCCCCTTACACTAGGTTCTACAAGAATAGGGTGGTCCTACGGACTCATCCGAAATTTCTGCCTAAAGTGGTCTCCCCTTTTCACATCAATCAGGAGGTGGTACTTCCAACCTTCTTTCCCAGACCACACTCCAGCCGAGCTGAAACGGTCCTCCATACCCTGGACTGTAGAAGGGCTTTGAACTTCTACCTTGACCGTACGCGGGAGCACCGTAAAGCTGCTCAGCTTTTTGTGTCTTTTGACCCCAATAAATTGGGGTTCCCGGTCTCCAAGCGTACTCTGTCCATCTGGGTTGCGGACTGTATCTCTTGGGCTTATGGGGCAGCCGGACTCTCCTTAGAAAGTCGAGTCACGGCTCATTGCGTTCGGGCAAAGGCCACGTCAGTGGCTTACCTCCGCTCTGTTCCGCTGGCAGACATCTGCCGGGCCGCTACTTGGTCTTCGAGCCAGACTTTTGCGGTCCATTACTGTCTCGAGAGGGAGTCCCGTAGGGACAGTGCTTTCGGACAGGCAGTCCTCCGTAATCTCTTTGAGGTCTGAGCAACTCCTACCCTCCATCCCGGATGTGGGCTACCGGTGGGTGACAATTCAGCGAAGATTCTATCCTTCTGTGCTGCTGAGCTAGAGGGAGCTCATTTTTGTGCTTAGGGTCTCCGGTAGCCTTGAGCTTGGGAGTCCCATAAGTGAGGACTGACTTCCTGCTTGGTCCTGGAGAAAGCATAGTTACTCACCTGTAACAGGTGTTCTCCAGGAGCAGCAGGAATCAGTCCTCACTACCCTCCCTCCTCCCCTTGGAGTTGCAATCGTCTGCTTATGTTCTTTTTGCAAATTTTTATGCTGTCTTTTTTAGCTATGTCATCTGACTGGCTAAGATGGCACCCTCGGGCGGGAAGACGACCGCGCATGCGCGCTGCAATTCCCAAAGGCTTTCTTTGAAAGCTGGGGAAAATTGCTCCGCGAGGGCTCCGTCGGCGCCGACGTCACCCATAAGTGAGGACTGATTCCTGCTGCTCCTGGAGAACACCTGTTACAGGTGAGTAACTACGCTTTATGTCAAATTCATTATAATTTCATTCATTTTAAAGTTCAGTTTAGTTCTATTCAAAATTCATCATCAGGTTCCAGATAATCCAGTTCATTTCAATTCAGAGTTCAAAAATCAGCATCAAACTCCAGCATAAAAAGCATTCGTTTATCTGAATATAGCAGTTCTCGTGGCTATACACGCTACAAAAAGCGACCGATGTAACATTACACTTCGATGGATTTGCCATCTGCTTCAAGGTAGTCATAGGACTTTTTGACCAGTCAATCATTCCTCCGTTCCTGTAGAGAACAAACTTACAGTAAGACACTTTATATTTACCCCGATCACATGCTCATTAACAATCAATCAGAATGGATATCACAGATTTTAACGTCTAACTCCTGATTTAAAACTCTTGTAGCTCCAGACATTCCTGATTACTTGACTTGGAGCTGGTTCATATCTTGATGTTCGAAATATGCATTTGCTGGGGAACCAAGTAAAATGACCAAATCATTATTTCATTCTTTTTTTGAAGAAAATTAGAAACACATTTCAGAATCATAAATAGTTTTGTTGTGTGAAGTGTGTACCTTCCTTGAAAAAATGAAACCTATCTTTGAATCGACGAGCATTTGTTATATTGGACAAGAATGCACTTTTACTGGAAAATGATGATTAAATGGAACCTTCTTGATCAGTGGTTTTAAATTTGGGATTTAAATGGATTTGATTTAAATCATATCCACCCTGACCATCATATATATTTTTTGCCCAAGGCTTTTATGTCTTACAACTATTATGAGGGAGGGAGAAGAGAGAAACCTGTCCCCACTGAAAAACAAAACAGAAACCAGAAAAAAATAACTTTGGTGTGTTTGGTTCAGATGGTCTGAAATGTTCCTTTGTACAAGTTTTTGCTTGCAGGACTCTTGTGGGATCTTTCTAAATTACAGGGAATTTTAGAGCTGGAGGCAAAAGTTGCACCATTTCAAAACGGCAAAAAACTGACTTATGTTTTTGCACTTTTTGGCCCAGTGTTCCAGTCTTGCCTCTGGATACTTTCAGAGACTGCCAACATTTGGTTTTGCTGCTATAAAGTTTGGCTTGATGCAGCATGCATAGGTGGCATATAATTATCTTGGGTTATGTTGACATATTTCAGGGTCTGCACACATCTCGTAGAGCAATAAACATTCTTTAGCAACCAGTCAGTGAACCATAATCTACATGCAAAGATTGCTTTTTAAAACTTATTGTACAGCAGAGTTCTTTCCCCATGAAAGAAAAATTAAAGAAGGTCCTGGGAATTGTTTTACAGGCTAGAATGAATAAAAAAAGAACAATTTATTTTGAAGAAAAATTTCGAAGGACGTTTTGTGGGTAAAAATGGGTGTTTAGCTATGGAAAAAAAAAACACATTCCAAAAATTGTCCTAGACTCTCTGGGTAAAAGTGGCAGGGAAGACCTGAAAAAGCAAGCACGAAGATTTCATTTTGAAATCCCTGTGCCTATATTTCACTGTTTAGACCTGCATACTTTGCATGTGGAAAATATGCAGGCTGAATGCTCCCCACAGCATGGTTTGCTGGTGCATTTTTAAAAGGGAAACAGAAGAACATGATGGATGAATTACATATGACCATTCCTGTCTTCCTATTCTTCTGCATGGGGTTTCACTTTGAAAATTGGTTTTTACAGTTGTGGTCAACATTATTGGCACCCTTGCAGTTCAAACCTTACATGTCCAATATCTCAAATAGTGGTCAGTGAAATGGATTTGGACTATATGCATACATTCTTCAGGAATAAGCAGGAAGTCAGCCATCATATATGGGTGACGGCACCGATGCAGCCCGCTCGGAGCATTTCCCTAGCTTTCAAAGAAAGCCTTTGGGATTGCCACCACGCATGCGTGGTCCCCTTCCCGCCGAAGGGTGCCATCTTGATCAGTCTCCCTTTTTCTGCAGAGCCCTTCGGATGCACATCCCTGTACCTCTGAAAACGTTTTTTCCATATTGTCTTCTATTCTGGTTTCCCAGTCCTCTTCCTGCTGTCCCAGTGCCCCTGCTTCGGCAGCGGCACTGTTTTTCTTTTTCCTTCTCGTATCCAGCGCGTTTCATGCCTTTTTCAACTGCTGCCTGAACTGAAGGTCTTCAACCTTGCGGTGATCCTTTTTGCCCCCATGGCCTCTGGTTTCAAAAAATGTGACAGATGCTCCATAAACATGTCCCTCACGGATACCTATGACTGTTATCTTCTGTGTCTTGGAGTGGACCATAACCCAGAGCTCTGCTCCCTTTGTAAGAAGATGTTCTCCAAGGCCATCCAAAGCCGTAAGCAGAAACTGGATGATATTTTCCACAAGACAGCCCCGGTGTCCCTGGTAGCTTCCCGCTCCACTGATCCTCCGCCTCTGAGGTCCCCCACGGCCACCGTGCAGCCCTGGTGTCCCCTGTAGCTTCCCCTCCACTGACCCTCTGCCTCTGAGGTCCCCCGCGGCCACGGTGTCATTCTGATCAAGGGTCCCACGAAAGGGAGCGTTAGAAGGAGGCCTCGAGGACCTGTCGACAGTTCCGGACAAGCATGAGCATTCTCGCGCTCGGTCCTTTAGCCCTCCTTGGCAGTCCCTGGAGTCGTAGAAAGAGCAACCCTGAAAGATACCTCGTACAGATACAGAAGCCTTCGGCAATGGCACCCAGTCTCCTGAGGGTTGTCCCGGCGAGGACCCTCTCTCCTCCTCGATGCCCAAGCCAGTTACCCCGGTGTCGACATCACAGGGCCCCACTCCTAAGTGGGAGGCTCGAATGCTGGCACTGGAACTCGGCGTTTCTGCCTTCTTTGCTGCCCAGCAGGTGCTAGTGCGAGGCCCTGCTGGCAGGCGCTCTGAGACCTCGAGGGTGACGCCTGTCTTGGCTCCCCAGACTGCCGCAGCAACACCTGAGAGCCAGGGGCCTTGTGAGGGATCCCTGCAGAGATCTCAATCTCCGTCCCAGTCGTCTGGTGTGAGATATTCCTGGGTCAGTGCCTCCGGCTCCAGAGGGGCTTCAGCCTCGAGAGCCCAGCGTACTTCATGGGCTCTGCTCAAGCAGCCTAGTTCAGTCTCTCCCTCAGAGATGTCGGACTGGGAGTCTGACGGGGATACTTCCCCTGAATCTTGGACTCATCAGGATCTCCCCTCAGATCCTTCCCCACCCGCTCAGAAGTGGCGGTTGCCTCCCAAGGATACCTCCTTTTTGGAGTTTGTGCAGGACATGGCCCGAGCCCTGGCATTCTCTACACAATCTGAGGAGAAGCCCCGTGTGGAGGAACTCTATATTTTGCAATAAGAGGCACTGCTGAGGGAATCCCTCATGGTTCCGGTCCCACCCATTCTGACCCAGCTGCTCCTCCGCATATGGGAGATGCCTGTGTCTATCTCCATTGTCAGCAATCGCCTGGACACCCTTTGTACAGGGTCCAGCAGGGGCCTGCCTTCCAGAAGGTCCAGCTCCCCCATATTTCAATGGTAGTGGAATCTGCCATGCGGAAGCAGAAGAGTCCCAAAACCTACTCTTTGGTTCCTCTGGGTAGGGAGTCTCGCACCCTCAATGCCCTCGGACAAAAGGTCTACCAAGGCTCCATGCTGGCTCCAGCTATATATCGGTATGTTCCTTTGTGACCTCACGAAGGAACTCGGGGGGGGGGGGGGAGGGGGGATTCCAGGCAGGCCTCGACGGTGACTACCTCTGTCGTTTCCAGTCCCTCCTGAAATCAGTGGGGGACTGTTTGAAGTACTTTTCTTGTGCTGCATACGACAGCTTCGAGTCCTCTGCTCAGGTAGTGGCTGCAGATATTGGGGCTAGGCAACAGGCCTGGCTCCAGTCCTCGGACCTTGAACAGTGGGTCCAGGAAAAGCTTTTTGATGTACCATGCCTGGGCGAACAGTTTGGCAAACCGATGGAAAACAAAGCGGCGGAGATTCAGATGGCGTTACGTAACCCATGCCCATCTCTCCCGGAAGACGTCTTCCCTCCCGCAGAAGAAGCATCCGGGCAAAAAGCCTTTTTTTCAGAGGAAGGGTCTCCCCTATTGGGACCACCCACCTTATCCTCCGGCTCCAGTTCTGCCTCAAGGTGGACAGAGCAAGAGCAGCCACCAGGGTCCACGTAAGCCAAAGGACCCCAAGAGCCAGACCCCGGCACAAGCCCAGTCGGCCCCAGGTTTTTAACGCCAGATGCATAGCCGCTTGCCCTCTGACCCCAGCTACCAGTGGGAGGGTGCTGGTCCACTTTGCTCTCCGATGGGATTTTATCACCTCAGACACCTGGGTCCTCCAGGTCATGTGGGAGGGTTACCTCCTTTTCCTGGATTGACTTCCTCCACCCTTCTGCCCTACGGAGCCCTCTCAGCTCCCCATGCACCAGGTCGTCTTGGCACAGGAGCTTGCCAACCTCCTTGAGGAGCGAGCAGTGGAAGTGGTCCCGCCGCACCTCAGAGGTCCCGGGTTCTACTCCTGTTACTTCCTGGCGCCAAAGCGGACTGGCGGTTTCCGACCCACCCTCGATCTAAGAAATCTCAAATACCTGGTGTGGGAGAGGTTCAAAATGCTCTTCCTTGGCGCCTTTCTGCCCTTCCTCTGGCAGAGCGACTGGCTATGCTCCTTGGACCTTCGGGATGCGTACACTCATATCCTGATCCACCCGAAGCACAGCAAATACTTACGCTTCAGAGTACAAGGGAACCACTACCAATACAGGGTGCTGCCCTTCGGCCTCATGTCTGCTTCGTGAGTGTTGACCAAGTGTCTTGCAGTAGCTGCAGCCCACCTTTGGTCTACCCTTATCTAGACGATTGGCTCCATTACAGGGGAGACGGCTGGCAAAGCACATCGGGCTGCGGCCCGCACCATCCATCTCATCGAGCACCTTGGCTTTGTGGTGAATTACCCGAAGTCCCACCTCACTCTGGTCCAATCCCTGGAGTTCATTGGCGTGTGCCTCGACACCCAGCGGGCGATGGCCTTCCTTCCCCAGGTCAGGGCAGATCACCTCATCGCTCTGGCCTCTGCAGTCCAGCGCTGCGATGCAGTTTCGGCCTAGGCGATGCTCTGTTTTCTCGGCCATATGGCCTCGACAGTCCATGTCATCCCTGTCGCCCGTCTACACATGCGAGTGGCGCAGTGGTGCCTTTGCACTAAATGGGCTCAGGTGATGGGCTGTCTCAGACGCAGTCTCAATCACTCCTCAACTGTCCGAGTCCCTCAACTGGTGGCGGGACACCTGGAATCTGCTTCGAGGCATGCCATTTCAGGCTTCACAGTTTGATGTGGTCTTGACCACGGATGCCTCTCTAACGGGCTGGGGCGCACACTGTGGCGAGCTCTGCATGCAAGGGACATGGTCCCTTGGGGAGTCCCGACTACCAATCAACTTCCTCGAACCTCGGGCGGTCCTCCTTGCCCTCCAGGCATTCAGGCATCACGTTCACCATCGGGCGGTGTTTGTCTAGACAGACAACCAGTTGGCAATGTTATATATGAACAAACAGGGAGGCACCAGCTCTTACAGTCTCTGCCTGGAGGCGGTAGCCTTATGGTCCTTTGCGATCTGCCAAGGCATAGTGCTGCAGGCTACTTATCTCCCAGGTCAGGACAGTGTTCTGGCGGACAGACTGAGTTGGATCTTTCAGCCACACGAGTAACATCTCTGCCCACAGAGAGCGCAGTGGCTGTTCCGGTGCTGGGGGATTCTGGTCCTGGGCCTTTTCAGCAGCCCTATGAATTTGCAGCTCACGTGATTCTGCAGCCCAGCAGGGAAGCCTCCGATGCCTTCCAGCTGCCATGGATGCATGGCCTTCTGTAGGCGTTTCCTCCCACCCCACTCATGGCGCGGGCTCTTCTCAAGGTTCAGCAGGACAAGTGACCCCCACAGTGGCCTTGGCAGCTCCGGTTCCTGCTGCTGCTTCGCCTCTTGTTGGAGTCCCTGGTTCCCCTCGGCAACACGCCAGGCTTGACACTGGACGGAGGGTCTCCTGCTTCACCCGAACCTGAGGTCCCTATCCTTCATGGCTTGGCAGTTGATTGGGTCGCACTAGCCCCTCTTCATCTCCTGGTGGAGATCAAGGTGATATTGCTGGTTTCACGCAAGGACTCGACTAGGAGGGCTTACGCCTTAAGTGGCGTCGGTTCTTGGTGTGGTGTGCGGAGGTACGGGCTGACCCATTCTCGTGCCCCACCCACCTAGTCCTGCAGTACCTACTCCATCTCTCACAAGCGGGCCTGAAATCCAACTTGGTCAGGGTTCATCTGAGCATGATCTCAGCCAAACGCTACCCAGTCGAGGGTGGACCTCTTTTGGACCAGCTGCTGGTTTCCTGCTTCATGCGCAGGCTGCTTCTTTCCAGGCCTTCCATCCGACCACCTCCAGCAGAATGGGATCTCAATGTCATCCTTATACGACTAATCCAACCGCCCTTTGAGCTGATGGTGTCCTGCTCGCTCCAGCACCTTCTTGTAAGATGTTTTTTCTGGTAGCCCTCACCTCGGCCCGGAGGTTCATTGAGCTTCAGGCCCTGATGGCCGACGCTCCCTACATGAGATTCTATGGGAACCGGGTGGTCCTCCGAACGCATCCCAAGTTTCTCCCAAAGGTTGTCTTGGACTTTCACCTCAACCAGGAAATTGTGCTGCCGACCTTCTTTCCGAAGCCCCACACCGACTGGGTGTTGGCGATCCTCCACATCCTAAACTGTAGGAGGGTGCTCTCCTACCTGCAGCACATGCAGGCCCACCGCAGGTCCGAGTGGCTTTTCATCTCCTATGACCCTGCCCGTTTGGGGCTCGGGGTCACCAAGCGGAACCTTTCCCTTAGGGTGGTGGATTACATCACATTCACCCAGACTCAGGCTGGGCTACCGCTGGACCGCTGAGTCACGGTGAATGGAGTCTGTGCAAGGGCAGCATCGGCACATCTGTGCTCTGTGCCCTTGGCGGACATCTGTCGAGCCGCAACCTGGTCCTCGTCTAACACCTTTGTGACACATTACTGCCTGGAGAGGGAGTCCCATCCGGCCAGGCCGTACTCCATAATCTGTTCGGGGTTTAGGCAGCTCTGGCCCTCCAACCCTTCTGCTTCTACTGGGAGTGTGGTCTTCCGGGGACCCGGGATGCTCAGGCTGTCTTCGGTTACCAGTTTCTGCTCACAGCTCATCGTGGCATTTTTCTGTGGGCCCTCAGTACCCTGTAGCTGGGGATTCCTATATGTGAGGACTGACTTCCTGCTGCTTCCTGGAGAAAGCATAGTCACCTGTAGCAGGTGTTCTCCAGGACAGCAGGAATCGGTCCTCATAACCCACCCACCTCCCCTTGGAGCTGCCCACTCCTTTTTTTGGATTTTTATCTCTGCCTGAGCTATGTCATTGGACTGATCAAGATGGCATCCTTGGGCGGGAAGGGGACCATGAATGCATGGTGGCATTCCCAAAGGCTTTCTTTGAAAGCTGGGGAAATGCTCCGCGCAGGCTCCGTTGGTGCCGACGTCACCCATATGTGAGGACTGATTCCTGCTGTCCCTGGAGAACACCTGTTACAGGTGAGTAACTATGCTTACTGTGTTTGACACACAAAAGAATCAAATAAAACAAGACCAGTTAAGAAAGAAAATAGTATAAAAGCTGAGACACTGCCAACATATGATTATTCGGACCCTTATAAACAATTCAAATCAGTTTGAACAGAAAAAACATATTGCATTGCAGTAAAATTAGATGCACCTGTGATCAATTGTCGGTAGTAACATGACTTGAATCAATCAATGAATGATGGTTCTAATGTTCAAAATGGCCACTTCCTTATTGTTCCTCCAGTCCCCATTTGTGAGTTTATTTAACAATTTTTCTATACCGCCTTATTTAATCAAGGCAGTTTACATGAAACTTTCTGTTACAGAGAATTTGCATATTAAAACAATAAAACTCAAACAATAGAAACAATTTTTTAGGGAAGAAAAAGGGGGGATGAACGGGTAGTGCTAAAAGCACAACTTATGTACATTGTGACATATAAACAGTTAATCATGAGGTGTGGAAATGAGACGAGTGGCCTCTCACTAGCAGCTTGGAGACTGAGCACGTCATACTTTCTGACCTTGCCATAGTTTGTCTGCTGGCACCTCCCACCAGCTCCAGTCTCTGTCTTCAAGCAGCTGGTGAGACATGATGACAGTACTAGGATTCAGTGAAGGGGACAGCTAAGGAGTTAATGTTTTTTTTAAATTGAATAAGGAAAGCTGTATTCATTTGGGCAGATTAAATTGTATTACAGTGGTAAACTGGCACAGAGAATTACTTCATAAAGTTAAAAAAACAAAACAAAACCGTGGCAGGCAGTGAAAGCCTTAGCAGAAGGAGAATTTACCTTCCCTGCTAGGCTCCTGGCTTCAGTGGCTCCTGGTATTTCAGGGAGTGAGGAGCAGCTGATTGCAACAGCTTCTTTCCCAGAGGGATTTGGTGTGCTTTCCCTAGCCCTATGCTGCCAACGCTCCGAGCACAGCTGAGCAGCATTTTAATGGCCACATTCACTCCCTGTTCCATTTTCACAATGCTGAAGACGCGAGCTGCCTGAGACCTTCAGAAAAGCATTTATCACTAAACATCAAGCTTCAAGGCCATCTCCAAAGACCTTGAGATTCCTGTGTCTACAGATTTCAATATTAAGAGTTTACTGCTCATGGAACTGTCAAGACCCTCCCAGGGCGTGGTGGGAAAAGGAAAATTAATCCAAGACGTCTTCAAAGGTTAATGTGAATTGTTGGAAAAACACCATGTACAACATCCAAATAGCTTAAGGCTGATCTGGAGTGGTGTTTCAACCCACACCATACCCCATGCACTAAACAAAGAAGGAATTCATGAGCAAAGGCCAAGGAGAGGACCCCACTGCTCAAAGACAGACATAAAAAGGCATGCGTGATCTTTGCCCAAACCCACCTTCAGAAACCACAATCTTTCTGGAAAGTATTCTGTAGACAGATGAAACCAAACTTGAGCTGTTTGGCATTGCAGACCAGTGATACATTTACAGGCAAAGAAATGAAGCTTATAAGGAAAAAAAATACCCTTCCTAAAGTTAAATATGGTGGAGGTTCCATAATGTTGTGAGGCTGTTGCTGCCTCAGGAACTGGAGGCCTGGAATGTATTAAAGGAATCATGAAGTCAGATGGCTAAGGTATTTTAGAGCGAAACGTGCTACCTAGTGTCAGAAAGCTAGGTCTGGGTTGAAGGTCTTGGATACTCCAGCAGGTCAATGACCCAAAACATACGTCCAAAAGTACAAAAGAATGGTTAAAAACTGTTTTAAGCAGGCCAGCAGTGAGTCCTGATCTCAATCCATCAAGAACGTTTGGAAAGAGCTGAAATCTGCTGTTGGTAAAAAGAATCCCAGAAACATTCATGAGCTGGAACAAATTGCAGTTGAAGAGTGGGAGAAACTACCAGCAGACAGATGTGCGAAACATATAGATGGCTTGCAAGAAGCGTTTGGAGACTGTAATCGCTGCCAAGGGTTGTGTAACCAAATGTTAGCGAAGGGTGCCATTAATCTTGTCCAGTTCATATTTTTGTGTTTTTCCCAGAAATTACTGTTTAAGTTGAACATAGTATTAAAATATGATGGCATACAGTTGGAATATTTCCAATTATTTCTCAAGATATTGTACACAGCATACGTAAAATGCAAGGGCTCCAATAATGTTGACTATAGCTGTAGGTGCCTGCTGAAAATTGCAGTCCCTAAACCTTTTTGCAGCTTGCAGAGGTCCCTTGTTAGGGTGTTTCCTAAACTGACTGTATTTTTCAGGAATTGTTAGAGGGATTGATATGGAAAAAAAGATATACCACATACTTACCCCAGTGCCACCAGAAAAGTTAAGACTGGTTAATTGCTTACTGGTTGGGAGCATTACCGTTCCGCACAGCATCTTCAAGAACCAGGTAAGAACTTTTTTTTTTCTTTACTTTTTTTGGTCTAAGCTGGAACTGAAAGACATTGGGTTACTTTATCTCCTCTTGTGGCATTTCTACTTTAATGAAATCTGTGTACCATTTTTGCATTTTTTGTTTCCTTATTTTCCATGCCAGACTAGAACAGACAAGTGTGTTGTGTTCCCCTTCCATCATATAGCACCAGAGGGAAAAAATTGCTCAAAGCTGACTTCACTCTCTTTCTAGGGGGTTGGTGCTACCTTCAGCTCTGTCTTCAGCAGATGTGCAGCTTTGGTGCAGCAGCTTTGAGTAGCTGCTCCCGGGAAGGCTGTAGGTCTACATGTGGTGGAGCATATCATAGGATGCTTTGGGTAGCAGTTCCTGTTTTTAAGCCTACTCAGATGGGGTCTGAATCCCCACACCAATGTGTCAAGGGGCAGTTTCTCCAAATGGGTTAGTTTTGCACATACCATGACAGCCGTGAGCTTCACTTCGAAGCCAGGGCATAGGGAGTATGTTCTCAGTCTCTCAAATTTACTGCTAAGGCTCGGCATAGTACTTGCATTGTGCCAAAGAGCACCTCCTGCTGGAGTTCATAAGATGTAACATGTATGGGTAGTTTGTCAAGATGTGCTTGGAAATTCTTCTTTATCAAGCCTGTGGTTCTCAACACGATGGGCAATATTTCTGTATCTCTGGCTGCATTTCCTGGTATTTCAGGATCTTCTGCCTCTCTGTGCGATTCACAGAGTAGTTGCTTGGAAAAGAAACCTCTATTATCAGTGTTCTGGTGTTTCTCCTTAACCACTATATCTGGCTTTTTCGCATCCAGCTTTTTATTGGTCAGAATGGGAGTATCCCAGGTGATCATAACCTTCTCATTCTCTGTAATCCT
This sequence comes from Ichthyophis bannanicus, assembly GCA_033557465.1. Classification (NCBI taxonomy): domain Eukaryota; kingdom Metazoa; phylum Chordata; class Amphibia; order Gymnophiona; family Ichthyophiidae; genus Ichthyophis; species Ichthyophis bannanicus. The sequence goes on from CM066042.1 coordinate 79,419,358, forward strand.
CTTAGGGTCATGATCTATAGGGTCACACTATAACCTCCCCCCCCCCCTCTTGATTGTTTGATGTGCTAATCGCTTTGATTTAATGATAAAGCGGTATATTAAATCCGACTAAATTAAATAAATAAATCCCAGTGCTTTTCGGGCACAGTGATGTAGTGCTTAGTTTCCAATGGATGAGGTGCCCTACTTTATTATGTCTGTCTTTATAGAAATTTTCTGCCATCAGCGTTTCAAAGCCAGCTATGAGACGGGTCACCGTTTCCAGGGTCTAGTACTAGGTGGTCTCAGGTGACTTTTCACTCTTGATGGATCTGATTAGGATTTGTTCGGGAGGTGTGAAGTACTCAAACTCTCCTCCTCCTCCCCTCCCCCTCCCTCCATTTGCTTTCAGTGTGTTAAAAAGAAAGGTGATATGCTGCAGGTAAGTCATTGCAGTTTAGCATGCCAGCCGGTGCATTTGGCCTGGCCTGTGAGCCCTTCAGGAGCAGCACAGGCCATTGGTATGTCTGTCCTTTCCCATTCCCTTCCTTCCTCTTGTATCTTCTGTTTAATGACATTCACCCCTAACATGTAACCTAGGCCTCCATTCCAACTTCTTTTGCCCATTGTCTCCCTGTCATCCATTGTTTGTTCCTGTTTATTTTTGATGTATTTTAATTTAATCATTGTGTCATTGTGTTTACCTTGTTAACTGCTTAGTTGCTCTGGCTATAGGTGTATATCAAACTCAGGCTGTAACTGTACCCTTTGAGATGTTTGTATGCACATTTCTTCTAAATTTCTGATAGGTGTTTCTTTGATCTGTCGGGTATCCTACTAAGGTGCAGTGGTCTCCTAAGGCATTGATTTCAGGGGAACGCAAGGAGGTGATCACTTTGGGCCATACTAGCAAGAGGTTGCAAATTCGAGGATAGACAAGCCCATTCAGTAACAGTACAGGAGTTCTTCAAGGCAGAGTTAGGATCTGTCTTTCCAGGATGGCAGGGCAGTACCCTTGCCCCTCTACAGTGGTGTGCAAAAGTCTAGAATCACTTGTAAATCTGACGTTTTTTCAACTTTGTGACCTTATATCTTAATTTCTTTTTCCTCCCAGTGGCTTTTTCTGTGTATCTCATGATAAGTGATAGATTTGGCTATTAGGGCCAACTTTTAGTATTGGCTTGGCCCTTATTTTCTGAGTTTGTTCCCCATAGTTGTCCTGTTGATAGATTTTCTGTGAAAATCGCGTAATGTACATCATTGGCCCATGATATATTATTGTAAGTATGCTTTAAAATATTTTGGATGCACGCCAGGTTTCCTTCAAATTAATGTATGTGCCCTTGAAAAAGGCCGTTTTTATGTGTCGGTGATGGCTCAGTATTTGATGGGCCACCCTTTGTTCTTGATCACCTGACTGCACCTTGTCGGCATTGAATGAACCAGTCTGACAAGGTGATTGTTGGTGACAGCGCGGTTCCAAGCTGCAATGAGTGACTCAATCAGCTCACGCTTTGATGTCGGATGCCTCTTGGATATTTCCAAGGCCACCTTGTGCCACAGGTTCTCGATTGGATTCAGATCTGGAGACTGGGCAGGCCAGTCTATTGACTTGATGATGTTCCGCTGCTTCCAGCTGATCACCTGTCTGGAGTGATGGCAGGGTGCATTGTCATCTTGGAACAGGAACTGGCCAGGAAACAGCTGGTGTGCTGATGGCACCATGCACTTTTGCAGTATGGTGATGTATTTGGCTCCGTTGACCATTCCATCGATGATGCGAAGACGTCCAACACCACTGGCAGCCATGCAGCTCCAGACCATGACCTTCAAAGGATGCTTCACAGTGAGGTTGAGACACTCGGGCTTGAATTCCTCTCCAGGATATCTCCTCACATAGGTGTGGGCCTGGTTACCAAACAGGCAGAAGGTGCTTGCATCGCTGAATAGCACCTTTTCCCACGTTTCAGTCGACCAGGTTGAGTGCTTTCTTGCCCACACGATCCGGTTGCGCCTTTGTATGTCAGTCATCAGTGGCTTATTCCATGCTTTGCAGCCCCAGAGACCAAACTGCAGGCACCGGCGACAAACTGTTGATGAGCTGACCTCACTCTTGTCTGACCACTCTCGAAGTAGCTGAGGAGAGGTCAGCTTGCAATTAGTCAGTGAAATGTGTCATAGTGCGCGGTCCTGGTGTGATGATGATGCACATGGACGACCTGAACGAGGCTTGTTCACCACTGAACCCGTTTTTCTTCTTCTGTACAATCTTAACAGCGCTCTGACTGCAGCCAACTTTCCTGGCTATCTGACGGCTTGAAAATCCTTCCTCGCTCATAAAGGATACACGAACATGCTCCTCCGTCAGGTTCCGAGTCATCTTCATGGTCGATCCAGAAAGCGTATGAAATTCAAAAATTCTGCGTGTTTTTATAGCTGCACTGTTGGCTAGATATCTGCATTGTGATTGGTTAGTGAAACCAGCCTCCTGATTGGTCAGAAATAACGTGTGCATATTGGATAATCTCGATCCAGTTTTGACGCAGGATCCACAAAAATCGCAGTAGCTATCTGTGTCTGTAAAGTATTTAAATTGGAAGCAAGGAATGCAAAAAAGTCAACTGTAATAGTCAAATGTATCTTTTAATGTGGTAGAAAGATGAATATGCTGGCCTAACGCAAAATTAAAAAAAAAAGTTAGTACGAAAAACGCAAAACTCACAAGTGATTCCAGACCTTTGCACACCACTGTACATTGCACACTTGATCTAAGTATCTCAATGTGGATGTGCAAGTCTGGAGGGACTGCATATGAGATGTAGAGATCCCAAGAGCTATTGTAGCTACCCCCTACTTAGCTGTGGTATTAGCTTTGTAAATCACTTTGTCCACTAAGTTTGAATAATGGTCTATCAAATGTCCATTTATATATCCCCCTCATCTGGACTGGTCTTGCATGGATAAAAGTGAAATTTCAACTAAATTTGTTAATTTCTTTTAGTTCTGCCACATCAATTCAGAATCCATCAAAGAAGCTGTGACATTCAATGACACTGACGTATTCAGAAAACTAACAGCAAGTACATTGCTTTATAATGAGCTTGCTGTGCCCTTGGTGTAGGGTGTTCTCATTACTAGGGTTAGTGACCAGGAAGTGAAAGTTTTGACCACATCAGGTTTGGTTTTGGTTAACTGGAAACCTAAAACATAACAATTGCCTTTGGTTATCTTGGCTTTGACTGACTTAGGATATTGAGGAGCTGAAGGCAGCACCAGACCTCCCCTCCCCTTACAGGGTACCGAGTGATTATTCTATGAATCGCGTGGAGAGGCAGAAGATCCTGAAGTATCAAAAAGTGCAGTCAGAGATGAAAAAAATGTGGCAGAAAGATGCAGAAATATTTCCCATCGTGTTAGGTGCCATAGGCTTGATAAAGAATTTCCAAGCACATCTTGACTACCCATACATGTTACATCTTATGAACTCCAGCAGGAGGCTCTTTGGCACGATGCAAGTATTATGCCAAGCATTAGCAGTAAATTTGAGAGGCTGAGATCCTATTCCCCATGCCCTGGATTGAGGTTCATGACTGTCGTGGTATGCACAAAACTAACCCATTTGGAGAAACTTCCCCAGAGTTGAAGCAAGCTCTGAACTTTTTTTTTTTTCTCTCTCATTCTGCAAGCAGGGAGACATAGCCCACTCACCTGCTCTGGCAGGATGAAAGGAAAGGAAATTAACAGGTAAGGTGTGTAGTGTGTGGTTTTTTTAATTTTACATTTCACTTTGTATACTGCATCTCCAGGAACAAGCAGGAATGAGTCTTCACATATGGGTACGTCGGTACCGACGGAGCCTGCGCGGGAACGCTCCCCACCGTCCAAAAATAAAGCTTTTGGGAGCATCCCATTCGCATGCGCGCTGCCTTCCCGCCCATTCACTTCCCTCTCATCAGTTTTCCGTTTTCCGCGGAGCCGGCAGGACGTATTCCTGTCACTGCAGAAAATTCTTCTTTTTATTCTTAGTTTTTTGTGGTCGCGTCTGCCTTCCCTCGACGCCACCGGTACCGCCGGTCTTTTTCTTTCTTTTTTCTAAAGAATTTCTTCTTTTTCTTCAGAAAATTTCCTGTTTTAGTGTCTGACACTTTCTAGGCCACTAGGCCTCTATCTTTCCATCATGGAAAAGCCAGACACTACCCTTAAGGAATGCTCAAAGTGTGGCGGTACAGATATGTTTTCAGACACCCATACTTGATGTCTAAAATGTTTGGGTACTGACCATTGCCCACTGGAGTGTCTTTCCTGCTGAAGCTCAAACAGAAGTAGTCTTCAGAATCGAGCACAACTCGATACCCGGTTCACATCGCACTCGATGTCACCAGCTAGAATATCTCCACAGGATCAGGTAACCAAACAAAAGTCTGTAAAGACTAGCCAGTCCTCGAGTGGTAGATCTCCTTCCCAGTATCGAGATGGCTCTGGCCTTGCCCTCGAGGACATATTGGCAATAAAGCCCCGGCGGGAGTCTTCGGGCTCCAAAGCATTAACGGGGCTTCAGGTTGTTCCCGGGGTTTTTACCTCGAACATACCTGTGCCATGCTTGGTGGTTGTGGCTGCTTCGAACGGTCCCGACACCCCGGCATCGGCTATGGTTGTAGACAAGGGCTAACTAGGCTAGGCCCCAAAAGTAAATTGGATATAATCGGTGAAGTGGATGAAACAGCTGCTGACAAACAAATTTATACAACTATGATTCACCCAGAATATGCAGATTTGGAGTTGTCAGATTCAGGGACAGACAGCGGATCAGGATCCATAATATCTATAGGGATAGAAAGCAGCCCATCTATACATGAAACCGGATTGTAGAACCTAACTTAGCTATAGGCCCAGAAAGTACAGGTCTGAACTGCAGTAAAACTCTCTCTTTAAATGCACTTCTGCTTTTTCTAGGACATTGGACTTAGTAAACAGGGCTTGTGTGTGATTAGCAAACAGAGTTTGTGTAGAAATAGATATTAGGTCAGATTGAACTTCTCTAAATAGAACATAGGGTACAGTTGCTTATCTTGCAATCTGATAGGCTAAAGAGGTTGCTAGGTCAGGATGCGCTGCTCTTTTGAAACTGGGCTTTGAGTCAGTTAGCAAATATAACGAATATAGCTTGCATAAATAGTAGAAAATCAGCAAATAAGTAACTAGCTTCTGTTGAAAAGTAGAATCACAGTGACACCTACTGAATTTAGTGAACATAGTTATGAGATGTAACTTCTTCTTTCTATATGATAATGTTGCCTATGTTAGCCAATTTTATGTACACGTTGTAATTTGGAAAGTACCAGATGTTAATTAAAGATTAACTGAATCAGCTGATATTTTCTAATAAAAGCAGGAGCCCTGTGAAGCCATCTTTGAAGAAACTCGATGGATATGTCTGATTTAGACTCCATGCGTTTCCTCCCTATAGAGCTCCATAGTGATTGATTGATTAATTGTGTCTCATCTTTTCTTCCTATTGAGAGGTATAGAAATATAAAGAATCCAGGGATTGTTGTGTTGTAGGATTCCAGACCCACAGAGTCTACAATGGTGATGGATGCAACACTCCTCACCGATGATCGCAGTCTAGCGCTCTCAGTTACTTCGGTACCGCTAGAGTTGCTGCAGACCAATCTTCCAGTATCTGTATCGGCTTTGGTACCGGTATCGACATGGGCATCGGTGTCGGTACCATCCATGCTTACTTTGACAGACTCGCTTCCTTCGATGCCGAGCCTGGAATTGATCTCTAGCATGGATGATTCGGTACTGACTCGTCTTGGTACCGACCTCGGACGGTACCGAAGACATTACTTTAAGGAAAATCCGATGCTTCACCCTTTCAGGTCTTCCGATACCGATGACTGGGTTGAATTCATCGGTACCAAGGCTGAATCTTCAACAAGTCTAGCCTTTATCCCTCATTTTAGAAAGTCCCCCTCAGGGGAGATTTCTTTTCAAGCTTTTCTGCTTGATATGGCAAAATTACTTGCCATTTCTATACCTGGTAAAGAATCCTTCCCAGGGGATTCAGAGATCCTGCAATCCCCCTGGATTCCAGAGGAGGCAATCGTGCTTCCTTTGCATCAGATCTTACAAGATCTACTTTTCAGAATGTGGGAAACTCCTTTAACAGTATCACCACATTCTAAGACACTTGACTCCATGTACAAAGTGCCACCTTCTCCAGGTTTTCAAAGGACTCAACTTCCTCATCATTCTATTGTTGTAGAATCAGCAATGAGGCGTATTAAGAGTACAAAGAAGCACTCTTCTTATCCGCCAGGTCGTGAGTCTAGAACTTTAGATGCCTTTGGACTTTGATGCTTCCAGGCATCCATGCTTTCAGCAAGAATTATCTCATATTTTCTATATGGGATTATCTCTTGAAGAGGTCACAAAGAACTTAGTCTTTGAACCCTTTTCTTCAAGAACATAAAAGAGCAGACTTTTCCATATTAGTCAGTCATGCTCAAAATGTCTTTAAATTCCTTAATCGTGCTTCCCTGGACTGTTTTGAGTCTATTAGCAGAACTTCTGCTATAGCCATAGCACGATGCATAGCCTGGCTCCAAGCTTCAGACTTGGACAAATGGGTACAAGAAAAGCTGGGAAATACTCCTTGTACTGGTGAAACTCTCTTTAACAAGGATGCTTTATTTCAAGCTAAGCAGTTAAACACTGATAGTGTTACTTTCAGAGGATTGTCAAAACTTTCCTCTACCCCAGCTACTAAAAAATCTCCTAACAAACTTTATTCCCCTAGGGGGAAAAAGTTTTATTCATCTTCTACCCATCATGCAGATGTTTCCGAAGAAGGGCAACATCATACCAGGCTAAGAAAACCAAAGTCTCAGCAGGCTCAGCAAACTCAGCAGTCGCAGGGTTTCTGATTTTTTATTTCATTAAATCTTTTTCCTGTTGAGTTTCAGAACCACTACTTCTTAACTATAGAAGCATTTGTAGTTCTTCTCATCCTTATTAAGAGGTCAGTAATACACTGCCTCAGTCCTCTACTTTAGGCATGAATCTCTTGCCAAGGGCAGTCCATCCTTTCAGCTCTTAGAGCTATTGAGGATAATCATGCCCCACAGATAAGTTTTCTCCTCTCCTTTTAATTTAAACAGAGGAGTTACAACTACTTACAAGGTATGCTATGCCCTTCACCTTGGCAGTTGTCCTGTACGAGGATATCTTATACTTTGACTGCAGGGGAGCTTTACCCTTTTCAGGGACTACCAAATTGTAAATCTTCCCAACTCTGTATTACTTCTATCACTATTAGTTGACATTTGCAATCTAAGAGTGATATTATTTCACTGGAGGGCTTACTTTTTAAACCGTAGGTTTGTCCTCAATACCTACTCCAGTAAGTAATTTCCATACAGAGTTTCTCCCCTCTGCAATCTTTCAAATAGTTCTTTTAAGACAGCTTATCGGACCATAATTGAGAGTTAGTCACTTTTAATTCTGTCTGTCGGTCCTTGTCCAATCTATAGGACCTATCCTTTTTTGCTGCCTTAATAACACATAATTCCAAGAGAGGTTCCAATAACCTACTTGGACAATTTATTGTTGCAGGCAACCAGCCTGTCTGCTATTCTTAGCCATCTTCAATTCTTTGACTCCCACAGAATAGATTAGGTTGCACACTGGTAGTTAACCAGATCACACCTGGGCATCCTACAACATGCTCTCTGCAATTCTACAAAAAGCTCTGCAACTATGGGCCTTTGCCAGAGAGCGTCAGCCATTCCTGGTGGGTAGCTTCCAGATGGTTCAAAGGCTTGCCCAGTCATGCTCCCACATGACCGTTTTTTTCCTACCTTTACCATCTTCCTTAAAATTTCCTTTTAGGGAAAATGAACCAGGGCTTAGATCACGTGAAAGTATAAAGAATGGCTTAATTCCCTGAGTTGTTCCACATCTCCAGTGGAACTTCTCCAACAGGGATGCATTTGTTTTCACTGTAGTCGGTCCTTGTCTACCACATTCCTTTTAATTCCCAATACTTCATTGGAGCTTATACTGAACAAAGAACGCATTATACTCATATTGCACTCATAGATGGGCAAATATGGTATTCCCTTTTATTGCGTCATTTTCTCCACACTGAAGTTATAGAAGGATCCAGACTTCTCATCTTAAGACTAAGGTTTTCTCTGCACCCCTTCACATAGATCTCCTTTTCTGGTTATTCAAAGTCTAGAATTTTAAAGAGATCTAGACCTATCCTTCTGGTTCCACTGGTTTCCATGTAACCTTCATGGTTCTCCACGTATAACCAGTAAGAGGTTCTCTATCCATATTTTCAAGCAGGTTTTACTTCTTGTTAAGTGAGTCTTTATATATATATATATATATAGAGAGAGATATATAGAGATATATAGAGATATATAGAGAGAGAGAGATAGAGATAGAGATAGAGAGATACACACACCGTATTTTCTGGCGTATAAGAAGACCCCCTACTTTTCCTGTTAAAATATAGGGTTTGGCCTATACTCGCCGTATAAGACGACCCCTCTTCCAGCGCACACCAAAAAAAATAAAAAAACATCAGGAGATGGTGCAATGTAGTGAGGGAACAAGGGGAAAGGGAGTGTGGCGAAGACTAGCCAGGGAGAATAGTGCATGAGGGTAAGAGAGTCAGGGAGTTTGTGCAGGCAGACAGGGAAAATGATAGGGAGATGGAAGCCTGTATGCCCAAAGCCATGCATGTATCCTCTGAAGACCATACACACATAACCAAGGTGCCATTATTTTCACCCCAAAATAACAGATATCCTGAAAAAGTATTTTATAAATATTAAAAGGACCTCAAATAGTCTAAGTGAATAGAACTTCTAGCTAGAGAGCCAAAAGGAACTTAAGGCCACGAAGCCAGATATGCTCAAATGTCATCATCAGCCCATAAAGCAATCAACAAATCAAAAAGAGACTACCACTCCAAAATAATAAACTCATCCATCAACCGCCCTAGGGAGTTATTCGCGATAGTAAGAACACTAACCAAAACTAATAACACCGAACCTAAACAGCAAGCAATGAATATACAATCACTAGCAGAACATTTTGCAGAAAAACTAAAAAACAAGACCATTACCCCGACTCCATTATTATCAAACACAACAACCACCCACATATGGACAAATTTCCAGTTGGTAGAACAAAAGCAACTCCTCAAAATTATAACAATGATAAACACCACCACCTCCCCACTCGACCCATGCCCTGTATCATGGATTAAGTGTGCAAAAAATGAACTGGCGGTAAACATACAAGATATAGTTAATCAATCCCTTTCACAAGGCATCATGCCTGATGCCCTAAAACTCACAACACTCCGACCAATAATAAAAAATAATAAACTTGACTCAAAAGACCCGAACTCATACAGACCCATAGCCAGCATTCCATTCATTGCCAAAATAATAGAGAAAACAATCCAAATTCAGTTACAGGAACACATTGATGAGCACAAACCACTTGACTCACACCAATTTGGCTTCCGCCCATCTCACGGAGTAGAAACCCTCCTAATCACACTAATGGACTTTCTCATCAGGGGCACAGATGACAAACACCTTGGTTTCTTACTCCTATTTATAGATATCTCAGCCGCCTTCGATAACATCAATCACCCGACACTGATCAACAGATTAGAGAACCTAGGAATAGGCGGGACGGTCCTTAACTGGTTCAAATCCTACATCTCACATAGATTAATACGAGTCCAAATTGACCAACAAGAATCAGAAACATTCCCACAAGGACAGGGAATACCCCAAGGATCGGCCCTTTCAGCCCTCCTATTTAACCTGTACCTCCAACCGATAACAAACATATTTAAAAAACACAAGATTAACCATTTTATTTATGCCGATGACATCATTTATTTATTTATTTATTTAACAGTCTTTTCTATACCGCCCCTTCCAGAGATCAGGGGCGGTTTACATTGAACATTAAACAGAACAATTGTATACTTCTGTATACATTTACAGGGAACATTATGCTTTAACTATGTACAGGTGTACTTACAGGGAACATATCCCTACATAACATTATCATGCTAGCTATCCCCATAACCATTAAAAACCCTACATATGACTCACTATCCAAATGCATGGCAGAGACCTCCTCCTGGATGGAATCTAACCACCTCAGCATTAACCTCAAAAAAACTGAGGCAATGTTTGTAACGAGGTCATCGATGACTGAAAACACCTACCCTGAAACAATCACAATCAACAAAACCTCCATACCTGTTAAAAAACAAGTAAAATACTTAGGAGTAATAATAGACCACACTCTCACCATGATACCACACATAAAACAAACAGTAAAAACTATTTTCTACAAACTCAAAACTATTCAACACCTAAGACCACTCCTCGAAACACAAGACTTTAGATCTGTAGTAAGTACCCTGATCACCCCTCATTTCGACTATTGCAATAGTCTCCTTATAGGCCTTCCTCAAAAAAACACATACCTCCTACAAAGAGCTCAAAACATCTGTGCTAAAGTAATTACTAAAGTTCGCTTAACAGATCACGTAACCCCAATACTGCTAGAACTCCACTGGCTCCCTATAAACAGTCGAATTAAATACAAAATTATCCTAACAACCTATAAACTTATAAATGACATAACCCCCTCACACCTATCCACATTACTGCACTCTCCAACATCGACAAGGGCCCACAGACAAAACACAGCCCACTCCCTTATCATACCAAAAGCCATCCGGAAGACTAAGAAAACCACTAGCTCCAGAGCATTCTCATTCACTGCTCCTACACTCGGGAACAACCTCCCTATTGAACTTCGCACCGTAAAAGACCTCATCCAATTCAGAAAAGAATTAGACTTACCTGTTCACTGAACATTTTGAAATCCCCTACTCCCCCAAAGCCAGCCCCACTACAAACGTGGAAACAATTACACAAACTCCCTTAATCCCAACACCATAACCGCATGCCTGCCCACCCCCACACACGCCCCAAAGAAGACATAATAGGAACTAAATTCCAGCACCTACACAAATACCCGCACTACACACCACACACTGTAAATATACATTTGTAAAAAAGTTTGATGTTTTGTTCTGCTTTAATACCCACTAAGTTAAATTTTATTGTTCAATGTAAATAGTTAGTTTCTATTGTTCTATGTAAAGAATGTATACAAATGTGTACAAGACTGTTAACCTGTTATATGTAAACCGCCCTTGATCTCTGGAAGGGGCGGTATAAAAGAAATAGTTAAATAAATAAATAAATAAATAAAGCTAAACACAGCATTGTCTCCAAATGGGCAATAAAGTTATATTTCCTCCAAAATGTTTGAATATGATTTAAAAAAAAAGTTTTATATATACCACAAAGGTGACCCGCTGAGGGAAAGAATGTAGCACTTGAGCCGATGACGAGGACTACTGTCCCCGCTACATGGAAAGCCCTTCCCAGTATGCAAAAGCATGATTTTAAGCCAAAACAGGGACCCCCCCCCTTTTTTTTCCTTTTCTTTTCAAAGTACCGAGGCATCAGCCACAGAAGACTCGCTCTGCCGATCTGCAACCCAGGAGCGTCGACCCGAGCTGCTTTGGTCTCTGAGCTCGCGGAAGCATTTTGCAGCACAAAAGGCCTGTGGTCACTGCCACTACAGACTGTACGCTCAAGCGGCTGCATTCTCTTTTCCTCAGCGGGCTGCCTTTGCATACACAGTGCTCACTGCGGAGGGACTTTATGATCGCACCGTATATCCTTAAACATGTAGCGGCGTATAAGACGACTCCCGACTTTTGAGCATATTTTCATGGGTTAGAAAGTCATCTTATACGCCGGAAAATACGGTATATATGTATATATAAATACACATATCTCACTCTGAAAGATTTGTTACTGTCCATATTAATGCTGTTCCAGCATGCCATAAGGTTTGAATGGACCACCAATTTCTATGGTAATCACAAACTAACTACTTTTTACTGTAACCTCTCTGGTTACGTTACATCTGAAGCTCTCCATGTAAAGTCATCCTAGGTGACATCACTTGGGGAAGACCTTCCTGATCTTCAAGAAATTGGAGGCTACACTGCCTACTACAATGTTTCTTTCTTTCATTTGGATAGAGGGGTCTCAAAGACCCATCCTTTTTCTGCAAACCGGTCAGATTTATCTTTTTCCTAGAGTTTTTTTCTGCTCCGAGGACAAAGAGCTTCAAATGTTGGCCTACAGAAGCTTTAGCTTCTCATCCAAGGTCCAACCCCATTAAACTCTCCCAGTTTTTTCTTCTGGGATTAGTTCTAGCCATTTAGGCTTCTGACCTCTGCCTGTATTGTGAAATTTATTTCCTCTACTTCACAGTAAGGTATTTCTTTGAGGATAATGTACTGGTTTCTAGCACCAGACCATTACTCTCAACAAATACTTTCGCAGTATTTTTGACCAAGATCCACATTAGAAATTGGAATCCAATTTTCACTAACATTTCTGATCTACACAAGGACTCCTCTCCAGACACCTTGTTTAGTCAAGCTGTTCCATAGCACACACTTCTCACTTCAACTCCTACCCTCCATCCCTTGGATGCCTCAGGTTCTGGGAGATAGCATGGCCCATCGACTAGATTTGCAACATGCTGGGACCTCCTCCAGGCATCTTAGCTTGGGAGTCCCCATATGTGAAGACTCATTCCTGCTTGTTCCTGGAGATAGCACAGTTACTTACCTGTAACAGGTGTTCTCTGGGAACAGCAGGAATAAGTCTTCACAACCCACCCACCTCCCCTAGGAGTTGTCTCTCTCTCTCTCTCTTTCTCTTTCTCTAATTTGTCTACTTCCCTCCTTCGGTCTCAGCTACAAACCCAACTGATGAGAGGGAAGTGAATGGGCGGGAAGGCAGCGCGCATGCGCGTGGGATGCTTCCAAATGCTTTCTTTTTGGACGCTGGGGAGCGTTCCCGCGCAGGCTCCGTCAGTACTGACGTACCCATATGTGAAGACTTATTCCTGCTGTTCCCAGAGATCACCTGTTACAGGTAAGTAACTGTGCTTTATGTTAAAATAGTCAAGACCAAGCTTACTGAAGGAGTGGGATTTTGTTCACTTTTTAAAACATTTTCCCTCTTCTTGGTGCATTCAAGCCTGGGATCAAAGGAGAGATGCCGTATGTAACATCTGCCTACAGCTTTGAAATTTCGGGAGCTGGGAAGATTAAGGTGAACAAGCAGCTGAAGAGGAGAGAGCACCAGAGGCTGCACTGATGCCATCGCCGCAACGATTTTTCTGGGAAGTGGGAAAATTCTATTCCATCTCAGCAGACTGTGTTGGTTTCTCTTTCCAGAAGCACAGAGCATTGAAAAGAACTATTTTATTTTTTTCCAAAAATATAAAAAGAAAATCACAAAATGGGTTGAATTAGCATGAATTTAAAACTTGTAAGTTGTAGCACCAGTTGTCAAAACATCTGTTGGTGGTGTTGCTGCTCACAAGTTTCCATTTTTGTGCTAATTTAAGTTTTTTGTTGCCATATGTTTGTATGTAGTGTAATTCTATGTCCAAAACATGATTTAATTGAAACCTTTCTGAATGTCAGAAAATTTTTTACTTTTATTTTGTACATTTTGTGACTAATAAAATTTTGTGCATATAAACATAAAGGGCATTCTTGCGTTTATCCACCATCCTCATGAAGGGCTTCTGACGAATGTCCTGAGTGCTTATTAGCTCTGTCTTAAAAAGCAGAGGGGAAACTCATATACTCATGCCATCTTTAATGTTTTCTCTAGTGCAGTGGTTCTCGACCCAATCCTTGGGCCACATCTAGCCAGTCAGGCTTTCAAAATCACCACAGTGAATATGCATATGAGAGATTTGCATGCACTGCCTCATTTGTTTATAGATTGCTATCGTGCATATTCATTGTGGTTATCCTGCAAACCTGACTGGTAGGTGTGTCCCAAAGATGAGTTTGAAAACCCCTGCTCTTGTGTAAATGAGCCAGCATCAGCTTTTGAGAATCTTAGGTAGAAATCTGTCATATGAGTAAGGCCTGTCCTCCCTTGCATGTCTCCTTTCTTGGTGCAGTACCACAGACCTACTTTATCTTGGATTTTGCACTCACTTCTCCTTAAACGAGAATAGATCATCTGTCTCCAGGAACAAGCAGGAATGTAGGGAGGGTGGAGGGAGGAGTGGCCTAGTGGTTGGGGCAAGGTACTACAGGCCGGAAGGTTGGTGGTTCAAATCCCACTAGAGGACAGCAACCTTGGGCCGGAAGGACTGGGGTTTCTAGTCCCACAGGTGCTCCTTGTGGTCTTGAGCAAGCCACTTAACCCTCCATTGCCCATGTTCCCTGTAAGTATTAGTGTATGTGTCTCACATCCCCTTGTGTTAAATGTATCCCCCAACCGCTTTGACCCGGTGAAAAGCGGGATATAAATGCAGCTAAATAAATAAATAAATGTAGTCTTCACATATGGGTATCGTCAGTACCGACGGAGCCTGCATGGGAACGCTCCCCAGTGTCCAATAGGAAAGCTTTTGGGAGCATCCCACAGCGCCTGCGTGCTGACCTCCTGCCTTTCCAACTGTCCCTCTCCAGTTCTTCGTTTTCCGCGGAGCCGACAGGTCACATACCCTGTCACCACAGAAACTTTCGTCTTTAATCTTTGTTTTTGTGGTCGCGTCTGCCTTCCCTCGACGCTATACCGGTACTGCCGGTTCTTTCTTTCTTCTAAAAAAAACAAAACAAAACTATAGTTTCTGAAGTGGTTTACTTCAGAAATTTTTTTCCTTGGTGCTAGGTGCCATTTTGGGCACTAGGCCCAATTTTTCCTTTAAAAATGGAAAAACCTGCTTCAGGTTTTAAGAAATGTTCTAAATGTGGCAGTACCATTTCCGTCAGCGACGCCCATGATTGTTGTCTCAAATGTTTGTCCTGACCACTCTATTTCAGAGTGCCTCGCCTGTGGAATGATGTCAAAAAGTGGCCGGCAGAACTGAGCTGCTAACTTAGCACCCTTTTTCCCTCAGACGTGGCATCTGTTGCATCGACGTCCTCCAGGGCTTCATCTTCCTCCCATGGATCTCAGGTAACTAAACATAAATCTAGCCAGTCCTCAAAGGGTAGATCTCCTAAGTATCGAGATGCCCCTGGCGTTGCCCTTGAGGAATTTTCACCGGCAAAACCGCCCCGGCAGGAGGCTTCGGCTTCAAAAGCATTAATGGGGCTCCAGGATGTTCTCGAGGCCTCAACCTCGGCAGAACTACTGGCGCCATGCTCTAGGGTCCCGGCCATTTCTACCGGTACTGACACCCAAGCATCAGCAGTGTTGATAGACCAGAGATTCCTTGCTATCAAAC
This sequence comes from Ichthyophis bannanicus, assembly GCA_033557465.1. Taxonomy (NCBI): domain Eukaryota; kingdom Metazoa; phylum Chordata; class Amphibia; order Gymnophiona; family Ichthyophiidae; genus Ichthyophis; species Ichthyophis bannanicus. Next base: position 79,434,748 of record CM066042.1, read on the forward strand.
GCAGTCTAGCGGCTCTTCTCACGGTTTTGGTACTGTTGATACTGCTTCAGACACCTCTACCGACACTGGTACTGACTGCATTGATATCGGCGGGTATGCCACCCCTACTGAGCCATGCGTCTCTCTGGCATCGACAGATCGGTACCTGAACAACCCGGTACCGACTTTGATCGATACCGGTACCGTGCTTTGCACGATCACCGGGATCGGAGATATTTTGAATCCTTGGATGAGACTGAAGACTCTGAAGACTCTGCCAATACCAGAGTACTTCTCCCCGAGGATTCCTCTTCTCCTCAGCGCAGAATGTCTCTGCTAGAGGATGTGTCCTTTCAGGACTTTATCCGTGATGTGGCCTGAGGCCTTTCCATCACAGTCGCTCCTGAAAAAGAGCCTAGGGCCAAAGGAGTTAGAAATCCTCCAATACCCTAAGGCTCCCAAAGAGGCAGCTACTCTGCCTATTCATGAGATCTTACGCTAAGGATGTGGGAAGCACCTTTTACCATATCTCCTCATTCTCGAAGACTCGATACCATATATCGAGTTCCACTTTGTCCTGGCTTTCAAAAACCTCAATTACCAGACCTTTCAATGGTGGTGGAATCAGCCATGAGAAGGATGAAAAGTGCAAAGAGACATGCATACAATCCTCCAGGTCGTCTATGCCTTTGGGCGTCGATGCTTCCAAGCTTCCATGCTCTCAGCTAAGATCAGTTCCTAAATCTTGTATATGGGAATGTTCCTCAAAGAGGTCACAGGAGACTTGGAGCTTATGAGCCCCCTTCTTCCTGATGATAAAAGACAAGACTATCTCACTCTTGTCAAACATGCTCAGGATGTTTCCCAGTTTAATTGTGCAGCCTTTGACTGTTTTAAGTGTATAAGCAGAACCTCTGCTATTGCCATTGGTGCATATCGGATCACCTGGCTTCAGGCATCTGACTTGGAGATTTGGGTACAGGATAAATTAGGAAACATTCCTTGCCCAGGAGAAAATCTCTTTGGCAAAAATTGGCAGGAGAAGGCTAATGAAATAGATGCTGACAATATCACACTGGATAGATTGTCCAAATCTACAGCTGATCCTGCAAAGAAAAGATCCTTTAAAAAACCATTTTTCAATAACAAAGATTTATCCTTCCTATACCCAACAGGGACACCGTCCAGGTCAGGCTGCCCAAAAGGGACAGCAGCAACAACCTAAACAAAAGAAGCCAAAATCTGCAAAACGTCAGCCAGCTCAGCAGGCTCAGCCTCCTCAGAGGCTTTGACTCCTTTCTAGAGAACTTCGCCTTCCTGCTCCTGAAGGGTCCAGAACCCTTAACCCATCCCAGGCAGGTTATGTCATTTTGCCCACAGATGGTACCAAATAACAGCAGAAAATTGGACTGTCCATTATACGAGAGGGGTACAAGCTTCATTTTCACAGCCTGCCCCTCCTACAATTATAAGACAGTTCAATTCTCAGACCTCTCTCGACAGTCTCTTAGGTCAAGAAGTCACAATGCTCCTTGCTCAAGGATCAATAGAGGAAGTACCCATTCCCCATCAGGGTACAAGGTTCTACTCCCCCTTTTTCCTTATTCAAAATAAAACAGGAGGGGACAGATCCATTTTATACCTCAGAGAATTGAACAAATATCTGTTCCGAGAGAAGTTCAAAATGGTCTCTAGGAACTCTGCTGCCATACCTTCAAAGTCAGGATTGGCTTTGTTCTCTAGATCTCAAGGATGCGTATACTCATATTCTCATCCATCCAAATCAGAGGCGATTCCTACGATTCCTGTTTCAAGGAAAGCACTATCAATGCAAGGTCCTTCCCTTTGGCCTGGCATCTGCGCCAAAAGTGTTCACAAAATGCATGGCTGTGGTAGCAGCATTTCTCCGCACTCTGGGAATATTCGTCTTCCCTTACTTAGACTGGCTCATTCGAGCCCCTACAGTGCCAGAGGCAAGCTCTGCTCTATCTCGCACAATGCGAATCCTTCAGTATTTGGGACTGGTCAAAAACCTCCCAAAATCCAATCTTGCTCCCACTCAGTCCCTAGAGTTCATAGGAGCTTATCTGGATACCAGACAGAAAAGGGCTTTCCTTCCGCAGCCCTGCTGTCTTCGCATAGTACAACTAGCTTCCCAAGCAGTGCTCAAACCTTGTCTCACTGCTCGGGAAATGCTACAATTTCTAGGCCACATGGCATTCACCGTGCATGTGGTTCCTTATGCGCGCCTCCATATGCGAGCGGCCCAGTGCACTTTATCCACTCAGTGGACACAGGCCTCAGGTTGCCTGTCGGACAAAATAACAAACTGACTGTCTTATTTCGTCCCTTCAATGGTGGCAATCACCCAGAAACCTTCTGGTGGAGTCTCCTTTCCAGCAACTCCTATCCCAAGCCACCCTAACAGATGCTTCACAGGTGGGATGGGGAGCACACCTGCACGATCTCTCTACCCAGTGTACCTGGACTCCACAGGAGGCCTGTCTTCACATCAACCTCCTGGAGCTCAGAGCAATCTTACTTGCTCTTCGAGTATTTCACGCCTAGCTCAGCTACAAGACGGTCCTAGTTCAAACGGACAATCAGGTAGCCATGTTTTATGTGAACAAGCAGGGTGGGACAGGCTCTCTGTCGCTATGCAACGAAGCTTTGCGACTATGGGCCCTCGCCAGAGAGCATCAGATTCATCTCCTTGCAGTGTATCTTCCAGGCATTCAAAATTCTTGGGCAGACAAACTCAGTCGAGTTCTGCTTCCACACAAATGGTCTCTCCATTCAGACCAGGTTGCCCAAATATTTCAGATTTGGGGAACCCTGGACATAGACCTCTTTGCACATCCGCTGAATACCAAGTGGGGAGAGCTGTTGGGGACATAGGATCGGGGGGTACAATTGAGATTTGTGGGGCATGGGGAGCATTGACGAGGAATGGCTACTGCTTATTTTTTGTATGGGCAGCAGCCACACTACTGGGCTACAGGTGGTGTTGCTGCACTTAATGCCACTTCTTGCATTAGGTTCTGCCCCACTATCGACAGTTGTGACAGCAAGCATGTAGCAACGTCCAGCGCACTAGCTATCGCCAGCCAGCATGTCCATTCTCCTCCCAGATCCCATCCCATTCCATGGCATGCAGTTAGCGCACAAAACAGTGTGTGCTGGCTGTCATACCAGCATGGGAATGCACATCAATTATTCCCCTTGCACATTGCAGACCACATGCATGTTGAGTGTGTGAAATGCCTTTCTTCTGTGGTATATAGCCCCCTCTCTCATTTGAGGTCTGATGGCCATATGTGTGTGATCAATGATCCCCAATACAGATGGGAATCTAGCCACATTAAAGAGTTGGGCCATAGTTAGCTGCCTGTGCTGCATATTCAGAGGTGTAGGTAAGAAGGGCCCTCAAACTGTGAGACAGCTGATTTGCTTAGGCTAGTTGTTACATCCCACACCAAATAGAAACTTCATGGAAAAGAAGGTGAGGGCACTGGTGACCTTTTGAGGTGAATGGGCAAGGCTTGGTCCCTTTGTGTGGTAACACTGAATATGTACCTAAACACGCATACTAAGATACACACACATGCAGCAGAGAACTACACAGAGCCACAGATGCAGAAAGGAAAACTCACACAGAAAGATAGGATAAAGCAGCAGGGCAGCAGGAAAATAGAGACATAGAAACGTGACGGCAGATAAAGACCATACGGTCTATCCAGTCTGTCCTTCCATACGAACTACTAAGCTCTGTAGCCCTTTTTTCTTTTAGACATCCTCTGTGTTTGTTCCATGCTTTCTTAAATTTAAATACAGTTTTTGTCTTTACTACCTCCACTGGGAGACCATGCCATGCATCTGCCATTCTTTCCATAAAGAAATATCTCCACAAATTACTCTTTGAGTCTATCTCTCTATCTTCGGCCCAGTGTGCAGCGGCAGCCAAGAGAGCAAATATAATGCTAGGTATCATAAGGAAAGGAATGGAAAATAAAGCAAAAGATATTATAATGCCTCTATACCGTTCTATGGTGAGACCGCACCTTGAATATTGTGTGCAATTCTGGTCGCCGTATCTTAAAAAGGATATAGTGTTAGAAAAGGTTCAGAGAAGAGCCACCAAAATGGTAAAGGGGATGGAAGGATACTCCTATGAAGAAAGGCTAAAAAGGTTAGGGCTCTTTAACCTGGAAAAGAGATGGCTGAGGGGAGATATGATAGAAGTCTATAAATTAATGAACGGAGTGGAACGGGTAAACGTAGATCGATTGTTTACGTTATCAGAATATAGGAAGACTAGGGGACATGCAATGAAGCTACAGGGTAAACTATTTAAGACTAATAAAAGAAAATGTTTTTTTCACTCAACGTGTAATCAAACTCTGGAATTTGTTACCGGAGGATGTAGTAAAGGCTGTTAGTGTAGCTGGGTTTAAAAAAGGTTTGGACAAGTTCCTGGAGGAAAGGTCCATAAACCATTATTAAGAAGGGACCCAGGATATCAATGCTTGACCTTGTACAAGCATTGCGGAACCTGTGTCTTTTGGGGAAACTGCTAGGTACGTGTGACCTAGATTGGCCACTGTTGGAAACAGGATACTGGGCTTGATGGACCTTGGTCTGACCCAGTATGGCATATCTTATGTTCTTATGTTCCCCGGTTCTGTTCCAGAATTCCGGCTCGATGTCAGGCAAGGGATGCCTTCCTCTGCTGGGGTCAGGACTTCCTATATGCCTTCCCACCCATTCCCCTCATCCCCAAAACCCTATTCAAGCTTCAGAGAGACAGAGGTCATATGATCCTCATAGCTCCACGTTGGCCACAGCAAACGGGGTACCCTTTGCTCCTACATCTCTCTCAAGCTCTGCCTCTGGAGTTGGGATCCGCTCCAGATCTTCTCTCCCAAGAGGACCGGGATGCTGTGGCATCCCATTCCCCAGTCTCTGCATCTCAGGGCCTGCTTGCTGAAAGCCTAGAACTTCAGGATCTTAACCTTTCCCAACAGGTAAAGGATATCCTTCATGCTTCTAGGAAACCCTCCACAAGATGCTCGTATGCCTTTAAGTGGAAAAGGTTTACCATATGGTGCTCGCAGAAGGGTCTTAACCCTCTTGCAACACCTCTGGAATCTATACTGGAGTATCTCCTTCATTTGTCAAATGCGGATCTCAAGACAAATTCAGTAAGAGTCTGAGTGCTATTGCAGCTTCTTACAAGCCTCTATGTGGACAATCTATTTCCTCTCATCCTCTCATAGCGAGATTTATGAGAGGCCTTCTTTTAACAAAACCTCCCATTAAACCACCACCGGTGGCATGGGACTTAAATCTGGTGCTCGGGCAGCTCGTGAAACTGCCCTTTGAACCATTAGCCACTACATCTTTGAAATTCCTTTCCTGGAAAGTCATCTTCCTCATTGCAATCACATCAGCACATCGCATCAGTGAATTGCAAGCGTTAGTGGTTGATCCTCCTTATACAAGGTTCCAGCATGATAAGGTCGTTCTTAGGACTCATCCACACTTTATGCCAAAGGTGGTTTCGCCTTTCCATTTAAACCAAGCGGTTTACCTTCCTGTATTCTTTCCAAGGTCTCATGCCTCCAGTGCAGAAAGGAACCTTCATACCTTGGACTTTAAAAGAGCTTTGGCCTTTTACTTGCAAAGGACACAGCAACATAGAAAATCTTCTCAACTCTTTGTTGCTTTTGATACTAGTCATTTGGAACTTCCAGTTTCCAAAAGAATACTGTCCAACTGGAGCGCACAATGCATATCCTTTGCCTATGAGAGTAAGAACCTTCCTCTTGAAGGCCATGTCACCGCTCACAATGTGAGAGCCATGGCAGCCTCAATGGCTCATCTTCACTCTGTGTCTATCGATGTCATCTGTCGAGCAGCTACTTGGGCTTCGGTAGATACCTTCACAGCCCACTACTGCTTAGACAAGGACTCCCACTGGGATGGCTTGTTTGGCCAAGCTGTTCTTACAACACATTTTTCAGACTTAATCAACTCCTACCCACCGTCCCTGGTAGGATGCCAGAGATCCATGGGGGGAAGTGGGGCCCTTTCACAAGGGCTGACAACTTCCTGGGGCCATCTCCCTGGCATCTGCAGCTAGGGAGTCCCCATATGTGAAGTCTACATTCCTGCTTGTTCCTGGAGATAGCGTAGTTACTCACCTATAACAGGTGATCTCCGGGAACAGCAGGGATTTAGTCTTCACAACCCACCCACCTCCCCTTGGAGTTGTATCTCTCTCTCTTTCTCTCTCTCCCTCTCTTTTGTCTCAGCTATAAACTCAATTGGAGAGGGGCAGTTGGAAAGGCAGGAAGGCAGCACGTAGGCGCTGTGGGATGCTCCCAAAAGCTTTCCTATTGGATGCTGGGGAGCGTTCCCGCACAGGCTCCGTCGGTACCGACGATACCCATATGTGAAGACTAAATTCCTGCTGTTCCCGGAGATTACCTGTTACAGGTGAGTAACTACGCTTTCTTGAATCTGGGAGCTATTTTTGCTGCCAATTGTTTTTTTTTTTGGGGGGGGGAGGTTGTTCTATGCTTTTGGCCACTTATGTTATGTTACTTCTAAATCTACTCCTTCCAACCTTCTCTCATTACCCTTGGTTTTCAAGTTTCTTTTCTACAGGCACAGAGGTGATTGTGCTTGGATTTCTCATTAATTGAGTTCAGCTCCACGTTTTCTGATATCTGCTTTTTTTGGAGCATGTTGAAAGCAGTGGGAAGTTTTGAAATGTATTTCATCACAAGAAATTTGCTAACAGGGGTCAGTCTTTTTCTGGAGCTTTGGAGTTTTCTTCACAGCAGCATTTTATGGCTATTACTGGCAGCAGACTCAATCCATTTGAATTATTTCTTTTCCAGGAGTTTAGATTTCACCTTAAATTAAATCATGCAAGGATTTTTTAGTTTGATACTCGTCCAAACTATTTGTGGTGTTGATGGAAAAAAAGTCCCATACAGTAACTATAAAGTATAAAGTTTTTCCCCCAAATACGGAATGTGGGTTTTTTTCTGAGTTCGACATTAAAGTGGTAATGAAGTACAGTGAGGTTATAGGCTTTGCTGCTGGTTGGTATGTTTCTGGAGTGAAGGAAAATGATGCGTATGATTCTGAATTTAATACAGAATTCAAATCTAGGCAAAATGAAATGGGGTCAGTATTAATAACAAGTCTAATATATTTTTGAATTTGATTTTCTCATAGTTGAATTGTTAAATAAAAATAAGTTTAACCATATTTCATAATGAAAGTAGCTTTTGGTTTCAGTTTAGTTATCTAGAGCCTCTGTACTCCTATTCTGTTGTATACCGAATGTACAACCAAAATGTAACTACCCTTAGTTGGAAAATATATCTTCATGCCTACAAAGACAGGAAGTAGAAATATTTTTTCTTAATCAAAGATCCAAATTATTAACAAAACAGAACAACATAAGCAGCAAAAATTCAAAACCCACAGTAACAAACTGCATTCTTGTAATATTCACAAGCATACAAAGTATGTTTTGGATTTGTGTTGGATTTTTTTGTTACTTTCTTTTTTGCTAATATTTCGATTAATCTTTTTTTTTTTTTTTAATTATTTCCATCTTTTAGACCTATGTTCTTTTCAGTGGTAGCTTACAAGCCTTCACTTTATTCATGATATAAAAGATATTTTAAATGATTATTAGCTGTTTAATTCTTGCACATATAGAGGAGTGCATATACTGGTCTCTTTTTGGGCACGTTTTGCATAAGCACAAGCACCTATTTTCTGGGCTCCAGCCCGCAATCTTGTCTGTTCGTATGCAACAAACAGGTGTATAAGCCTTCCGCAGAGCAGCATGAAACATTTAAAAGCCAACAGGAGTTCCCAGGACCTGATGATGAAGAGGAGAGAGCCCTAGAAACACTGGTGGGTGTCCTCTGCTTCTCCTGGCACCATGCCATGAACTATCAGTGAGGGCAAGGGGTAGAGTGAGGGGCAGGGCATAAGAATGGGGTTGGATTAGAGAGAGAGCAAAGGGAATGGGTGAGGAGGCAGAGTTAGAGATGAAGGGAATTAATAGGGAAGGAGTGGCAGTAGAGGAGGGGTCAAAAAGGGACTGAACAGGGACACAGCATAGGCAAAGGGGTGGGATCGGGGGGGGGAAGGAAAGTGTGCAATTATTGAGATAAGGAAGAGTGGAATAGTGCAAGAAGGGAGGGGGTAGGAAATGGAAGAAAAAGTTACATGGGTGGGTGGTAAAAAAGGAGGAGGAGAAATAGTGCAAGAAGTTGAGAGAATAGGTAGAGGGAATGAGTGCAGGGGGACAGAGAAGCCTGCATTTCCACAAACACGCAACCTCTCAATACAAATACATGCATATGTACACCTCCTGACACCCCTCCCATGACATGCACATATTTGCACACAGACATACAAACGCATGTAAAGGCCCTCACCGGCAGCATGCACATCCCTGACACCCACCCCATTCTGACATCCCATGTTCACATTACCACAGGTAAACAGCTAAACTCTGCCCATGGAGAGAGCTATATTATACCAGTGGCGTAAATGCTAAGCAAATTCCAAGCAGATCCTGTGGTGCAGGAGCCCCAAGGATAAAGGGAGCCCACTTGTAGCTTCTCCTATCTTTTGAGGTAGACTTGCCCCTACTTGGGGGCCTTTTCATAATTGTTGCTTAAAGGCCCATAGTTTGAACTTCTGCCACTGCATTATACCATTTATATATGAACATGGGAGTGGAGGGGGTAGCCTTGTGGTTAGATTTCCACTGGTACTCTTGCGACTTTGGGCAAGTCACTTAACCCTCCATAGCCTCAGAAGAAAGGTGTGGTGATCTACTTCCGGTCATATTGCCAGGAGTGGTTGGGTTGCCAGGAGTCAGCATTGACTCGAAGGCACATGTTGCATTGCATATGAACACATACACACACAGAACACATTTACTATCCATCACTACCCATTGTATACTCACCTGTCCACTCGCACAATTCTCCAGGATCAAGCAGGAAGTCAGTCCTCACATGGGTGACGGCGCCGACGGAGCCCTCGTGCGCAGCATTTCCCCAGCTTTCAAAGAAAGCCTTTGGGAATGCAGCATGCATGCGCGGTCCCCTTCCTGCCCAAGGGTGCCATCTTGCTCAGTCTTTTTTCCGCGGAGCCCGACGGACGTGTGTCCTTGTCACCTAGTTAAAGTTGATTTTTCCTTCGACTCGTTTTTTGCCGGTTCGATGCCGGTTCCCCTTCCTGCCTGGGCACGGTACACCGGTATCAAGCCCGCAGGTGGTTTTTTTTTTTTTTTGTCCTTCGAGACTAGCGTTTGTGCTTTTTTTTTTTTTTCTTTCTTTTTCACTGGCAGCCCGGTCTTTTGACCTTGCAGGGGCCCTTTTTCCCCCCATGGCTGCCAGCAGGTTCAAAAAGTGTGATCGGTGTAAGAAACTGATGTCTCTCACCGACACACACAACTGCTGCCTCCGGTGCCTCGGTCCCGATCATGACCCGATGATCTGTGGTCCGTGTGGCAAAATGTCCTCAAAAGCGTTGAGGAGCCGTCAGCATCAGCGGGAAAGGATCTTCTCTGACTCCGCATCTGGCCGGGCCCGGACTTCGTCAGAGGCCTCAACGTCTCCCTCATGGGAGCACAAAAGGAAGAAGAAACCTGCGAGGGCGGCGTCGGTGGACGCTCTTGGTCCCTCGAGGGCCAGGTCACATAGCCCCGACCGCCGTCCTGGGTCCTCGGAGCCGGAGAGGCCTGCAGAATTGCCTTGTGTGGAGCCGGAGACCCTGAGTCACGTGATTACTGTAGTCCTCGTGGACTCTCCTCCGGGGGAGCCGACGTCAGCCCTGATGCCGTCGGGGGCTGCTGAGTCTCCTGAGCTCGGACTCAGGTTGACGGCCTTGGAGAGCAGCTTGGCTGCCTTCATGGAACAGCAGCGGGTGCTGATCACTGGTCTGACCGGTGCATCTGCCCCGACCACCGGGACCTCGACGTCCAAGTTGACCCCAGAGGCCAAGCCGATCCTCGAGTCCAGGTGGTCTCGAGTCGATCCTCGGCCAAGGTCTCCCTCAGCCTCCCGTACGGGGCTGAGGTAGTCTACGCCAGTACCCTCGGCATCGGGGCGGATGGCATCGGTGCCCGCCCGACCGCAGCCTCTTAATTCCTCCTCGGAGGGGTCAGGGTGGGAGACGGAGGACGAGAAGTCCCCAGACACTTTTCGGACCCGGTGCATCCCATCAGACTCGCCAGAGTCCGAACTTCAGAGAAGGTCCCCCCCCGGAGGATACCCGGTTCTTGTACTTTGTGAGGGATGTGGCCAAGGCCTTGGCCTTCTCCGCGGATCCCGAGGAGGAGCCTTGAGCCGAAGAGCTCGAGGCCCTCCAGTATGACTCTCCACCGAAGGAGGCCTTTACTGTACCGGTTCCTCTGATGCTGGAACGGCTGCTCTTCCGCATGTGGGAGGCACCGGCCTTGGCACCGGTTCTCGGCAAACGAGTCTATTCCATTTATCGAGTCCGTAAGAGCCCTGGGTTCCAGAAGGCACAGCTGCCGCACCATTCCATAGTTGTGGAATCGGCTGTGCATCGTCTGAAGAGTCAGAAGATGCACTCCTCGGTGCCCCCCGGCAGGGAGGCCTGGGACCTGGATGCCCTAGGGAGAAAGTGCTTCCAGGGCTCTATGCTGGCTTGCCGTCTTAGTTTGTTTGCTGTCTCCCTGCTGCTGCTTTATTTATTTGTTTGCCTGTTTTGTTTTGTAGCCACTGCCCTTGCACTTGGGCCGACAGTCTACTGCTCCTACTTGGGTCCTCCCCTTCCGGTTCCCACGGCCGCGTTCACGCGGCCGCGTCCAATAGATACCCTGCCTTACACAGATAAATTGACGACGCCTGCGGCGCTCGTCGCCGTGGCGCGCACCGAAGGAGCGCACTTAAGGAGCACGACGTGCTCCTTAGGTGCGCTCCTTGGGGTCGCTCCGTGGTCTGGAGTCCTCTTTACCTCTTGAGCTGGTTGGGATTATTACTTGCCTATCTCTCTACTGCTCCCGCCGGTAAGTCCAGCTCCCTATTCCTTCATTCGGTTTCGTTAACCTGGTCCTCGCGTTTCTCAATGGTCCCATTGCACTTCTCTCATTTTCTCCACTTCTCTCCCTCCCTTTCTCTTCCCCACATGGCTGCCATACCTGTCGTCTGGGGTAGGCGCCCTGATAAACCTTTTCCTTTGCGTTTCCGCTCTGCTGCTAATCTCCGCCCCTGCCCTCTTTCTTTCTCTCTCCCTCTCGCTTCTTCTGCCTTGCCACATACGGTACGGGTCCCTACCACCTTATCTTCCGCTTCCTCTTCTTCCTCCCCCTCTTTCTCTATTGGTCTTCTCAACTGTCGATCCTTGCGCAACAAAACACTGCTGGTCCAGGACTTAGTGCTCCAGTCCCCCCTGGGGCTCACTCTCCTCACAGAGACCTGGCTCCGGGAGGGTGAGGACGCACTTCTTGCGCGCTGTCTTCCTCCTGACTTTTCAGCAGCCTTCGTCCCCCGCCGTGGCCGGTCTGGTGGTGGCGTAGCTGCTTTGATTCACCCTTCTCTTCCCTATACCCAGATCTCTTCCTCTCACCTGCACTATCCTGAAGCTCTCTTACTTCACCTCCATACTTCCCCTTCTATTTACATTCTTCTGGTTTATTCCCCTCCAGCTCTCTGTTCTCATCTTTGGGACGCCCTCTTACTAACCATTACTGAGGTTTCTTTGGCATTCCCCTGTCTGGTTATCGCTGGTGACTTTAATCTACACTTAGATGCTCCTTCTTCAGCACGGGAGCACTCCTTTCTTTCTTTTCTCCAAGATCTCTCTCTCTCTCAACATGTTACTCTCCCAACTCATCAGGCCGGCCACACTTTGGATCTCCTTCTGACTCCTATATCTTTCCCTCTCACTCTATCAGGTGTATCGGCTACACCCCTTCCATGGACGGATCACTTCCATCTTACTTTCTCGTGTTTTCTCCCCAGCTACACATCCTCTGTTTCTTCTGCATACCCTTCGCCCTCTAGGCACCTCTCCCGTGCCCTCACCCCCCGCACTCTCCAACAATTTCCCCCAGCCTCTGAACTTCTCCCTCCTGATTTCCCACTTCTGTCCCCTGACTCTCAAGCTACTACCTGGTTCTCTTCTCTTGCCAACACACTTGACCGTTCTGCTCCTCTGCGTTCCCGGCCACCTCGTCACCGCCCCTCTCATCCCTGGTACCACCATGGCTTACGGCTACTCCGGACGCACCTCCGGAGGGCCGAACGCCTATGGCGCAGGGACCCTTCTCCTATTCATCTATCCATCTTTAAGTCTCATCACTCATATTACCGTTCCCAGCTTCATTCTGCAAAACGTGATTACTTTTCCTCTGCTATATCTCGTGCTCCTAATCAAACCCGTCATTTATATTCTACCTTTCAGTCTCTCCTCTCATTACGCACCCCGTCCTCAGTCCCCGCAGTCCAACCCCATCCCTCCCCCTCCCGTCTGGCTTCTTTCTTTATCTCTAAAGTCGATTCCCTGCGTGATTCTCTTCCTTCTTGCCCTGCCCCTATTATTTCTCCTCCCCCCTTCCCCTCTCCCCCACCAGTTTCTCAACTTTCTCACTTCTGGGCTACCTTCTCTCCCATTACAGCGCCTGAACTCCATCTCATTTCCTCCACCAAGAAGACTTTCTGCTCGCTTGATCCTATTCCCTCATCTTGGCTTCTCACTCCTTCTCTTGGCTGTTTTTCATATATTCTCACTATGCTCAACTCTAGTCTCTCTACAGGTATTTTCCCTAAACCCTGGAAGCACGCTTTGGTTCGCCCCATCCTAAAGAATCCCTCTTCTGATCCCTCACTTCCTTCTAATTATCGGCCGGTGTCTAACCTTCCTTTTCTGTCCAAACTTTTGGAAAAATTTGTTTTCGCTCAGCTTTCTCACCACCTTGACTCCACTAACTATCTTCACCCTCGTCAGTCTGGTTTTCGCCCCGGGCACAGCGTCGACACTGTCCTCTTGGCTTTCTCTAATGCACTACATGTAGCACATGATCGTGGTGAGGTTTCGGTGGCGGTTGCTCTGGATCTTTCGGCTGCGTTCGATCTTGTTGACCACTCCCTTCTTCTTCACCGTCTTCGGGAAGCTGGTCTCTGTGGCACTGTTCATCACTGGTTTCATTCCTTCCTTTACTCCCGCTCCTGTGCAGTTCTTTCTTCTTCATCTGCAATTCCCCCTTCCGACTCACAACGTCTTTCCTGTGGGGTCCCTCAGGGTTCTGTTCTTGCTCCCCTTCTTTTCAACCTTTTTCTGGCTCCTCTTGCTCTCTTAATCCAGCAGTCCGGTATATCAGCTTTCTTCTATGCCGATGATATTCTTTTACTTCACCATACCTCCTCCTGCTGTCCTGATCTGTCCCCCTTGAACTCCTGTCTGTCTTCTGTTGCTCACTGGCTTACTCTTAACTGTCTACATCTGAATTTGACTAAGACTCTTGCTATCTGGTTTTCTGGTGGGGGTCCCTCCCCTTCACTAGCTCCCTCCTTCTCTGGCACTCCGGTTCCCCTAGTCTCCACGTTTCGTTACCTTGGTGTTCATTTTGACTCTTACTTATCTTTCTGCACTCATATCTCTCATATCGCCAAAACTTCCTTTTTCTTTCTTCGCCAGATCCGGTCTGTGCGCCCCTTTCTTTCTTCTTCTGCCCTAACTACACTGGTTCTATCTTTAGTAATGTCTCGGGTTGATTTCTCTAACTCTTTATTTCTCGGTCTTCCAAAAAATCAGATAACCAGACTCCAAAGGATACAGAACACTGCTGCCCGCCTTATCACCTCTTCTACCATTCGCGATCACGTCACTCCCCTCCTTTTTCATCTTCACTGGTTGCCTGTTTCTTTCCGTCCTCAATATAAAATGCTGATTCTGCTACACAAGGTCTTTTATACTGGTGTTCCCTCATATCTGGCTGACCTACTTTCTTTTCACACTCCCAGGCACACCCCACGCTCCTTTCATCTTAATCGTCTTTCTCTTCCCCCTCCCTCCCGTGCTCATTTACAGTTCACCCGCCTCTCTGCCTTCTATTTTGCTGGCCCTGCTCTTTGGAACTCCCTCCCTTCCTCCCTCCGTCTTGAACCTCTTCACACTACCTTCAAGCACAACCTGAAAACTCACTTGTTCTCCCTAGCGTTTGATGTTCCATCTCCTTTTGTATGATGTCCTTCTCTGTATGTGCTTTAGTCCCCCCTCTTCTGTTTTGTCTAATCTTAGTTGTCTTCTCTTTCTCTTTCTCAGTCCTTTATAATTTTTATAGCCTATACTTGATGTTTTAATTTAATTTTTTTTTTTTGTAAATTTTTATATTTATTATTATTGTATACTTCCTTTTAACCCTCCAGCTCCGGCTGGATTTTATGTGATTTATTTTTACTTTTATTGTACACCGCCTTGATTACACTTGAAAGGCGGTTTTATCAAGTTTAATAAACATAAACATAAACGTACCAGCAGTACATGGGCATGTACCTTCAAGACCTGGCAAAGGATTGCCGGGTTCTCTGCTAGCCTCTCAGAGGAACCTTTGCAGAGGTTCAAGGCTTTGTCATCAGGAATTCGAGAGTGCTCGAAGTTTATATCTCGAGCAGCCTATGATGGCTTCGAGGCTTCGGCCCGAGTAGCAGTGGCCGGCATTGGTGCATGCCGTCAGGCCTGGCTACAGTCATCAGACCTCGAGCCATGGGTCCAGGACAAGTTGGTCGATCTCCCTTGCCGGGTTGAGAACCTCTTTGGCAAACTCATGGCTGAAAAGGCTGCAGAAATCGAGACAGACTCTCACCAGGACAAGGCTGTCCAGGAAGACTTCTGCCCCTTCTCAGAAGAAGGGCTTGGGGAAAAAGCCCTTTTACCCGAGGAAGACCTCTGCCTACAAATCCTACCCTCAGTTCCAGGCCTCCACAGCTCCCCAACAGGGTCAGCAGGCCAAGGGGCAGGGACATGGGTCCCGTAGGCAGAAAACCCCCAAGCCGCCAGCTCCGGCTCCTGCATAGCAGGGAGCGGGGTTTTGACTCCCACTGCATAGCCTCTCCTCCTCAGCTGGCTCCTCTCAGCACAGGAGGCCAGCTGACACTGTACGCCCACAGGTGGTCAGCCATAACAGGGGATACCTGGGTACTGAGCATAGTCCAAAAGGGCTATTCGCTCCACTTTCACCAGTTACCCCCCCCCCCCTCCTATTTTCCAGGGGAGCCTCCAAGACTCCTTCTGCACAGGAACCTCCTCCTTCAGAAGTTGGTAAGTCTTCTAAATGAACAGGCGGTGGAACTGGTGCCTCACCACCTGACAGGGCGAGGCTTCTATTCCAGGTACTTTCTAGTACCAAAAAGGACAGGAGGCCTCAGTCCCATCTTAGACTTGTGAAATCTCAACAAGTTCCTGGAGAGGGAAAGTTCAAGATGCTTACCCTTGGAATACTGCTGTCCTACCTCCAGCAGGGAGATTGGCTATGCTTCTTAGACCTAAAGGATGCTCATACTCACATCCTCATTCATCCAGACCACAGACAATATCTCAGATTTGTAGTGGGAGGAAATCATTTTCAGTACAGGGTACTTCCATTTGGTCTAACCTCTGCGCCCAGGGTTTTCACCAAATGCCTGGCGGTGGTGGCGGCCTATCTCAGAAACCAGGGCATCTTTGTCTTTCCATACCTGAACGACTGGCTCATCAGGGGTCAGTCTCCACAGGAGGCCAGACAGGCCACTCTTCGCACTGTCTCTCTTCTCCAGCACCTGGGCTTTGTCATAAACTTCACAAAGTCCACTTTGCTCCTCTCACAAGACATAGAGTTCATAGGAGCAAGGTTGGATACCTTCCAAGCAATGGCTTATTTGCCCGAGAGCAGGGCTCACAGACTGATGGCTCTGGCCCAGCAGTTTCGCAGTGGGTCACTGGTCTCTGCCAGACATTTTCTGAGACTTTTGGGCCACATGGCATCCACGGTCCATGTAACTCCAAATGCTCGTCTGCATATATGGCCTGCTCAATGGTGCCTCAGAGCCCAATGGATACAGGCCACAGGAGACTTGAGACCGAGTAAGATTGTCCAAACTACTAGCGGTCTCCCTGCAGTGGTGGCTGCATCTCCCAAACCTGATCAAAGGGGTGCCTTTCCAGGCACCACCACACACACAGGTGCTGATGACCGATGCTTCTCTTCAGGACTGGGGTGCACATTGCCAGGGGGCATGTACTCAGGGCCTCTGGTCCCCTAGGGAGTCCACACAGCAGATCAATCTGCTGGAGTTGCGAGCTATTCGATTAGCTCTACAAACTTTCTCTCATGTCCTCTCTCACCAGTCTGTCTTGATTCAGACAGACAACCAAGTAGCAATGTTCTATGTGAATAAACAAGGAGGCACGGGATCCAGTTTTCTGTGTCAGGAAGCACAGGCCCTGTGCGCCTTTGCAGTGAAGCACGGCATGTTTCTCAAGGCCGTTTACCTACCTGGCCAAGAAAATTACCTGGCAGACAGGTTAAGCAGGATTCTACAGCCTCACGAATGGCATTTGAATCCCATAGTGGTCCAGCAGATCTTCCTAAAATGGGGTCTTCCAACCATCGATCTCTTTGCCAGTCCACTGAACCGTCAGCTGCCTAGGTTCTGTTCCAGACAACCACATCCTCTGCGAATAGCAGCAGATGCCTTCCTAATCTCTTGGTCTACGGGCCTGCTGTATGCGTTTCCTCCAACGCCTATAGTGGCCCGTACCCTATTCAAGGTTCTTCGGGGACAGGGCCTCGCTGATTCTGGTAGCCCCCAGATGGCTGAGGCAACCGTGGTTTCCACTCCTCCTGCAGTTGGCGGTGGACACTCCACTCCCTCTAGGGGTGCAACCCGATCTCCTCTCTCAGGATCAAGGATCTCTCCTGCACCCCAACCTCTAGTACCTCCATTTGATGGCCTGGCTTCTGAAAGGGTAGTTCTAGCCCCCTTACATCTACCTAGGGAAGTAGAAGAGGTGGTTTTGGCCTCTAGGAGACGAACCACCCGGAAATCTTATGCCCTCAAGTGGCGTAGGTTCTCCACCTGGTGTGCTCAGTGTCAAGAGGATCCGTTTTTGTGCCTGGTACCAGTGGTGCTGCAGTATCTGCTTCACCTATTGGACCTAGGCCTTAAATCCAACTCTGTTCGGGTGCACCTCAGTGCTCTGTCAGCACACCACTCACCGGTGGAGGGCCAGTCTCTGTCGGTCCACCCCTTAGTGGCCATTTTCTCAGAGGCCTGCTTTTGCTCAAGCCTCCGATTCGTCCACCAGCCCCTGAGGGGGATTTGAATGTGGTCTTGCAACAACTTACTCGCCCACCGTTTGAGCCGATGGCTACCTGTCATTTACGCTTCCTTTCCTGGAAGGCGTTGTTCTTGATAGCTCTTACCTCGGCCAGGCGTGTGAGTGAACTACAAGCTCTGGTTTCTGATAGACCGTACACACGGTTCTATAAGAACAGGGTTGTCTTACGGACTCATCCTAAGTTCCTTCCAAAGGTTGTCGTCTCCTTCCACCTCAATCAGGAGGTGGTTCTTCCGACCTTTTTTCCCAGGCCGCATGCCAGCTGGGCTGAAATGGTCTTGCATACCCTGGACCACTGTTCCCTCTAAGCTGTGCGCGTGTGCGCGCGCGCGCACACCTCACCGAGCGAGCGCACATACTTTACAACAGAGCGCACAAAAATTACGGCTCTGATTCTGATAGAAAACACAAGACGTCTTAAAATTTAAAAGTTATGATTGTAATTACTAAAAATTTCCCGCTTCATTTAGTAATCATCTATTTTCATTTAATTTGATTAAAATCAATGTGGTGTACATACTGTATTCTGACGTGTAGTCAAATTTTAAAGTATATAACTCCGAGTGTCGTTATGTGGCGCACAAAAATTTAACCTTCCTTCAAAAGCTTGCACACAGCTGATATTTTATGCGCACACAGCCTACAGAAAATTAGAGGGAACATTGCCCTGGACTGTAGGAGGGCGTTGTCTTTCTAACTTGACCGTACGCAGGGGCATCAACGGGCTGGCCAGCTCTTCATCGCTTGACCCTGATAGGATGGGGTTACCTCTCTCCAAGCATACCCTGTCCATTTGGGTAGCAGACTGTATTGCCTGGGCGTACAGGGCAGCCGGACTCTCCTTGCAGGGTCGAGTCACGGCCCACTGTGTCAGGGCAAAGGCTGCGTCAGTAGCTCATCTCCGCTCTGTTCCATTGGCAGACATCTGCCGGGCCGCTACTTGGTCTTCAAGCCAGACTTTTGCGGCCCATTACTGCCTCGAGAGGGAGTCCCGCAGGGACAGTGCTTTTGGACAGGCGGTACTCCGTAATCTCTTTGAGGTTTGCGCAAATCCTACCCCTCCGACCCTTGTGTTGGGCTACCGTTCGGGGGTGTTCTCAGAGAAGATTCTTATCCCGCATGCTGAGGCTCTAGAGGGAGCTTATTTTTCAGCTTTGGGTTCTCAGTAGCATAGAGCTGGGGAGTCCCATATGTGAGGACTGACTTCCTGTTTGGTCCTGGAGAAAGCGTAGTTACTCACCTGTAACAGGTATTCTCCAGGAGTAGCAGGAATCAGTCCTCACAACCCTCCCTCCTCCCTTTGGAGTTGCAGTCCTATATTTCATTTTGTTTTTTTGCTATCTTTTAGCTATGTCATCAGACTGAGCAAGATGGCACCCTTGGGCGGGAAGGGGACCTTGCATGCGTGCTGCATTCCCAAGGGCTTTCTTTGAAAGCTGGGGAAATGCTCCACACTAGGGCTCCGTTGGCGCCGACGTCACCCATATGTGAGGACTGATTCCTGCTGCTCCTGGAGAACACCTGTTACAGGTGAATAACTACGCTTTCCCTGCTATCCTACTGTGAGACACTTTACCATGGCTGTTTCCACTGAGTCTGTGAATGGAGGAAAGAGGAAACATACCACTTTAGTGTCACGCTCTAAAGTGTGCACTTTTCAACGTTCATTTCTGTGTAGGCTGCTTACATATCCTGATTTCTCAGTGTTAGTACTGTTTATAACAAAAGCTACTAATTGAGCCTACTAGTGAATATCAATATTGAAATAATTATGAAATGCACTTATTTATCTTATTGGAACCATACACTTCAGCGTGGTTGGGTTTTTTTTTTACAATGTCTGATATACCCCTACCATTTCGCAACTCATGGGATGGTGGATTCTGATTACTGCTAACAAACCAGCTCACTGCTTTTAGCATAGAAGACCTTAGTCAAGCCATGTGGCTGAGTGTAATGTCTGTAAATTAAAAAAAAAAGTAAATCACTTAATTCTGGTGAAATGATGCATCTAAAAATATGCAGAAACTCTTTATGGGAGCTTCTTGCAGGAGCGTTTGGGGCAGTTTGTGTATTGGGATATCATCAGTAATCCTACTGGTATGCTAGACAGCAATTTCCCAAACGTATTCAGCCTTTTCTATCAAGATGTGTACTGTTTTCACAAAGAGAGCTATATTAATTGGCACCTGGATATTTAATCTATAGTACTGGTTCTGTTTCCAGGACCTTGAGGTATATAGGGGTCTGTTCAAGATGGTGCTACAAGGCAATCCCATTTATTTTATTTGCAGTTCCATGCCACCACCTCCCATCTCTGTTCACTATAATTCCTGTGCTCTCTGAAACTAATTTCTCTTAATGAGGTAAGAGAGGAGTTAAGTATGAGTCTCAATATTCTCCAGGAACAAGCAGGAAGTCAGTCCGCACATATGGGTGACATTGACACCGACAGAACCCTCACAGAAGCATCTCCCTAGCTTTCATGGAAAGCCTTTGGGAGATCCTACCATGCATGTGTGGTCCCTTTCCTGCCAAAGGGTGCCATCTTGGTCAGTCTCCCTTTTTCTGCAGAGCCCTACAGACGTCTGTCTTGTTCCCTCCAGAAAAATGTTGATTTCTCATACACTGTTGTACACCTTTCTGGCTCGCGACGGTCTTTTTCCCGCCATTGTGGCCTGCTGCCATGGCATCGGGTCTCCAAATGTAGTTTTATTTTTGTTAGGTTCCTCCAGCGCTTTTGTGCCTTTTTTTACCCCTAGCCATGCTGAAGGTCTTTGACCTCTCAGGGGTCCTTTTTGCCCCAATGGCCACCAGTTTTAAGAAATGTGATCAGTGCTCCAAAAACATCTCTCACCAACATTAACAACTGTTGCCTCGGGTCTGGGCACCGACCACGACCCGAAGGAATGCCCCCTGTGCAAAAAGATGTCTGCCAAGGCCATCTAGAGCTGCCAGCTAAAGCAAGATGACATCTTCCACAGGGCAGACTCGACCCCGGTTTCCCTGGTAGCCTCACCCTCAAAGGCCCCCCCCCAACGGATCCTTGGAGTCGCATAAGGCCCCCACGGTTCCAGAATGGGCTTGCAGACATTCCAAGCAAGGGTCCCCGGAGCGAGAGCATAAGAAGAAAAAAGACCTCGAGGTCCTTGTCCTGGGAGGCAGACAAGCATTGGAAATCCCGTGCATGGTCCCTGAGCCCCCGATGAGCCTCTGAGGAGTCAGAGCGGGAGCAGCCCTGGAAGGTACTCAGGACAGAAGTAGAGACCTCTGGTGACTGACCACGGTCTCCCGAAGGCCATCCCATCGAGGACCCCCCTCTCCTCCTCAATGCCAGACCTGGTAGCCCTGGCATCTGTTTCAATGACAGCCACCCCCGAGTGGGAAACTCTTATGTTGGCGCTTGAACGCAGCGTTTCTGCATTCATCGCATCTCAACAGGTGTCGATGCCCAGCCCTGCTGGCGCTCACGCTGAGACAGCAAAGACCTCGATGCCAAGGACTCCCTGGGCTGCCAAAGCGATCCTCGAGAGCCAGATACCTCAGAAAGATCCTTGGTGAGGGTCTCAATCCTGCTCCTTGTGGGTGAGGTCATTGGGAGCGAGTGCCTCTAGCTCCGGCTGTGCCTCCGCCTCGAAGCATTGCGACTCCTCCCCTGGAGCCGTCTGGCCTTGAGTCTTCCTCTGACTACCCATCTTGGGAGTCCGATGCCGAGACGTCTCTGGAGTCCAAAGCCCATCAAGACCTCCTTTCGCATCCGACTCTGTTGGCAGCTAAGAACATAAGATATGCCATACTGGGTCAGACCAAGGTCCATCAAACCCAGTATCCTGTTTCCAACAGTGGCCAATCTAGGACATACGTACTGTCACCAGTAACCTCCCCAGAGCCCGGGGCACGTGGGGTTGGTCAGCCTGGGTATCCTAACTTAGAAAGTATGGTGGTGCATTTTCCTGCACTGCCTTATGGGAGTTGTAGTTCCCCTCACTCTCCAAGAAAGAAATAATTGTCGAGTGGTTTCAGGCAAAAAGACAAGGTTTTTATTTCCCCTTCTGGGCGGATTAAATGCATGTGAAAACTTAGGACAAAATAGCCATATGCAACTGGCATAAAGAAAACATTTCAGGAACTTAGGACAAAATAGCTTCTTTTGCTTCACGCTTCAAAATAGGCAGTGCTTAACCCAAACACAAAAGTAACAGTCACTTTTTCTACAAAAGAAACAATTTGCTTCTCTTCTGCTGTTCAGACAGCCTTCTTAACAGCCTGGTCAGCAAAGTGATACAATATGATCAGCTAATGATAACGTGCAGTCCATTTGTTCATCTGTTATATCCTCAATAACAGGCCCTATCTGCATTTCCTCTAAATCACTCTCAGCTGGGTAAGTTTGTCCACTGCTATATGGCTTTTCAAAGTACACTCCCCCTCTGTCTTCCCGAGGCTTTTCTTCACAGCACTCTACTGAGCAGGGTTGTGAAGTACTGTATATATTTGAGTTAGTATAAGGAGAGTCCACCACTTCTGGGCAAGCACAAGGAAAACCTTTATAGCTAGCTTCCCCTCTGTATAATTTGTGCAGCCTACCTTTTGGCTTTTGAAAGGAAGAACTTCTCAGCACTGCTGGGCCAGCAAGGGTTCCTGAGTGCTCCCAAACTAGCCTCTCAGGCAGTCTCTCCCTCCGGCTGCCTTCAAGGTATGGCACCGGTCCTGGGCTTCTTCCACCTGGCTTCTGGGCACGGGCTCTCTGAGTCCTCCTTACTCTGGTTTCCTGTGCTGTGTCTCCCGTTGCTCTCAATTTCATGTGCCACCATATGGGTTTCGCCTGGCACGGTTGTCAAGACGTCTGAAAATTTCGCTAATACCCTAGCCAACTCTTGTTGCTGCTGCGGTGACAGGTCCGGGCCTATTCGAGGCTCCGGGTTTTCCTTCCAGTCAGCCGGCTGTGGGCTCAGGTCCTCCATTTTCTCTTCAGCCATGGCTGTCAGGCTCTTTACCTCACCTGACCCAGTAGACCCAAAACCACCCGCTCCCCGTCCCGTGGGGGTCAGCGAAGGTACTTCCTCTACTGCAGGGAATCCCACACGTTCACAAATAAGTTGAGCGATTCGGTCGCCTGTCTTAACTTTAAAATCTTCCCCACCGAAATTAAAAAGTAAGATTTTCACTACGCCTCTGTAGTCTGGGTCTATAACCCCTGCTCCGACATCGAGGAAATACTTTGCAGCTAAACCTGATCGGGGTGCTATGCGTCCATAACAGCCCTCAGGAATTTGTACTTTTAAACCCGTGTCTATTAAGGTTTTTCCTCCTTTTGGAACTATACCGTCTTCGGCGCTAAACAGATCGTAGCCGGCAGCTGCGGATGAGGCTCTCCGTGGTCTTTGTGCCTGAGCCGAGACCTTGCAGTATTGTAGGACAAACTTCTGTTTTACCGGGGACACATCTCCCACCCGTGGCTTTGACTGGGAGCCTGTATTTCGTGGCTTTTCGAATAGGGGACTAGGGACCTTCGCTGGTAGGGCCTCTATCTTTTTGGATACTCCGCTGCACTATCCCTACTCCTGAGGTTCCTGCCTGGGACTGGGTGGATACTAGGCCTGTTTTTCCATTTAGGCCCCTCTCCATCCCTTTGCAGAATGGAGGCCAATCCCTCCCCAGGACGATATCATGAGGGAGCCGTGGGACTATGGCCACCATCACCTCCCTTTCGGTTCCCAGCCCTTTTACAGACAACCTATATAAGGGGTAATAGGAAGATGTCCCATGCACACAGCGAATTTTGACTTGCCCCTCTGCTTGACTCGGTGCTGATCGCAGGCGGGCTTCAATGGCCTGCCAGAGCTTCCTTGAGACCATGCTCTGGTCAACACCCGAGTCAAGCAGTGCATGGGCTTCAATGCCCTCTACTTGTACCTTTAACAGGAACCCTTCTTGTACCTGTTTCTCTCTCCCAGACACTAGTGCCGTTCACACTGTACAATCTCTTCGAAAATGCCCTACTTTACCACAGTTATAACATTTCCCTTTGGACAAGGGCACAGCAGCATTCACACTGGGTAATTTAACTCTCAGGTTCCTTTCTGATCTCCCAAAGTTAGCGCCGCCAGCCACCTTCAGAACGCCCCCTTTTGGGGTGCCAGCCAACTCTGCCTCAAAGTAGCGTTCTGTGAGGTTGGCTGCTTCCTCAGTGGTCTGGCAACTTTGGAGCATCAGGAAAGTTTTAACTCTTGGTGGTACGGCTTCCATGAATTGCTCCAGGATGATGGTATCAATCACAGACTCAAGAGTCGTCCTCTCTGGAGCAAGCCATTTCCATGGCAATCCTTTTATCCTTTGAAACAACGCTTTTGGAGTTTCATTAGGCTTCAGCCTAGCCTCTCTAAACATTCGCTTATAAAACAATGGCGTTAACCCTAGCCTGTCCTTAACGGCTTTCTTAACCTCAGCGTAATCCGATGCTAGAGCAGCGGGCAGGGTCTTATAAGCGGCCAGAGCCTCTCCTGTGAGGGACATGGCAAACCTTACTGCCCACTGTTCTACTGGCCATTTGACTGCCTCTGCAATCTTTTCAAAGGCCTCTATAAAATCATCTAGATTATCATTAGAGGTTAACTGTCCAAACGCTAAAGCACTACAGTCTTGTGGTCCTACCCCCTTAGCAAATGAGGGAATAGCTCCTTCGGTGTCCTTTTGCTTTTTCAGCAAAGCCTCCATCAGTTCAATAAGGGGCTTCTGCTGGGCATGCATTGCCGCGGCACTCTGCTCCTGCGCATGATGCGCCAGTTCCATCTGTTTTTCCAGCTGGACAGACATCCATCGCATCACCTCCTGCGGATCCATCTTGGTGACTGTCGTTCCTGCAGAAATAGACAAAAGAAAAGGCCCACCAAGTGCGGCACACTACAGCTTTCTTTTTAATCCTCTCAAAATGACTGCAGAACAGTAGCTCTCTTTCTCACTTCTGAATCCACCTACACCCGTGCCCAGTTACCCTTTACCTGGCACTGTGTAGAATCAGGCATTGAGAAAGGAGTCTTGGTCCACCTGGCCGGTTTGCCAGCGAATCTCCGACTGTCCTCTGCTCACAGGTTAGCAGTTTCTTTTCCCCTTGTGCAACTGATGTCTCCTGATGTCTCTTCCTGTTAGAATGTCCTTGTATTTCAGGCAAAAATCCGTAAAACTACGTCAACGTGTCACCAGTTACCTCCCCAGAGCCGGGGCACGTGGGGTTGGTCAGCCTGGGTATCCTAACTTAGAAAGTATGGTGGTGTATTTTCCTGCACTGCCTTATGGGAGTTGTAGTTCCTCTCACTCTCCAAGAAAGAAATAATTGTAGTCGAGTGGTTTCAGACAAAATGACAAGGTTTTCATTTCCCCTTTCCGGGCGAATTAAATGCATGTGAAAACTTAGGACAAAATAGCCATATGCAACTGGCATAAAGAAAACATTTCAGGAACTTAGGACAAAACAACTTCTTTTGCTTCACGCTTCAAAATAGGCAGTGCTTAACCCAAACACAAAAGTAACAGTCACTTTTTCTACAAAAGAAACACTTTGCTTCTCTTCTGCTGTTCAGACAGCCTTCTTAACAGCCTGGTCAGCAAAGTGATATAATATGATCAGCTAGTGATAACGTGCAGTCCATTTGTTCATCTGTTATATCCTCAATAACAGGCCCTATCTGCATTTCCTCTAAATCACTCTCAGCTGGGTAAGTTTGTTCACTGCTATACGGCTTTTCAATGTACACTCCCCCTCTGTCTTCCCGAGGCTTCTCTTCACAGCACTCTACTGAGCAGGGTTGTGAAGTACTGTATATATTTGAGTTAGTATAAGGAGAGTCCACCACTTCTGGGCAAGCACAAGGAAAACCTTTATAGCTAGCTTCCCCTCTGTATAATTTGTGCAGCCTACCTTTTGGTTTTTGAAAGGAAGAACTTCTCAGCACTGCTGGGCCAGCAAGAGTTCCAAACACTGGATGTGTTTTCCTGCCTTTTAGCTTCTCAGCTTTTTCCTCAGACATACAAATATCCTCTGGCCAGCACCTCTCTCTCTCTCTGGAGTTCGAGTGCTCCCAAACTAGCCTCTCGGCAGTCTCTCCCTCCGGCTGCCTTCAAGGTATGGCATCGGTCCTGGGCTTCTTCCACCTGGCTTCTGGGCACGGGCTCTCTGAGTCCTCCTTACTCTGGCTTCCTGTGCTGTGTCTCCCGTTGCTCTCTCCACGGTTGCTCTCCCCTCGGCTGCTCTCCTTGCTCCCTCGGTGGCTGCCCTGTTCAAATCTAGTGAGCACTTTTTATATCCCTGCTTCTTAGGGCTCAGCTCCGCCCCTCCCCTCCCCCAACCAGCTGTTTTCCCTTAACTCCTGAGCTTGGGGATACGTTGCAGCATGGGCGTGTTTGTTCCTCTCGTGACTCACTTTGTTTGTTTCCCTTGGAAACCCTGGGCCATGTGCTCTGCCTGCCTGTCAGTTTCTGAAGTAAATCTCTCTGCTTCATTTAGCTCCATGGGCTCAGAAGGGTCTTCTACATGACAGTACCTAGCAGTTTCCCCAAAAGACACAGGTTCCGCAATGCTTCTACTGGGTCAAGCATTGATATCCTGGGTCCCTTCTTAATAATGGTTTATGGACCTTTCCTCCAGGAACTTGTCCAAACCTTTTTTAAAACCAGCTACACTAACAGCCTTTACTACATCCTCCGTTAACAAATTCTAGAGTTTGATTATACGTTGAGTGAAAAAATATTTTCTTTTATTAGTCTTAAATAGTTTACCCCGTAGCTTCATTGCATGTCCCCTAGTCTTTCTATATTCTGATGGCGTAAACAATTGATCTACGTTTACCCGTTCCACTCCGTTCGTTAATTTATAGACTTCTATCATATCTCCCCTCAGCCGTCTCTTTTCCAGGTTAAAGGGCCCTAACCTTCTTAGCTTTTCTTCATAGGAGTATCCTTCCATCCCCTTTACCGTTTTGGTGGCTCTTCTCTGAACCTTTTCTAATTACGCTATATCCTTTTTAAGATACGGCGACCAGAATTGCGCACACTATTCAAGGTGCGATCTCACCATGGAACGATATAGAGGCATTATAATATCTTTTGTTTTATTTTCCATTCCTTTCCTTATTTATTTATTTTATTTAACAGTTTTTATATACCGCACTATTTATCATCAGTGCGGTTCAAATTGAACAACAAATACCTAACAATATAAAATTGATATAGGCTTACAGATAACAAGGAAGGTAAACTGGGTATAAACCGGGGAAAACTATATACAATAAATATGTAACATCATGGCTTGGTATTTACAGAGATGTAGCACTTTCCACATTTTTACAGCATTTGTTCTGGGTTGTTGCTATGTGCGGGGAGTGCGGGAGGAGTGGCCTAGTGGTTAGGACAAGGTACTTCAGGCCAGAGGGCCGGGGGTTCAAGTCCCACCTGGGGACAGCAATCTCAGGCCGGAGGGACTGGGATTTCTAGTCCTATAGGCACTCCTTGTGGTCTTGGGCAAGCCACTTAACCCTCCATTGCCCATGTTCCCTGTAAGTATTAGTGTATGTGTATCATATCCCCTCGTGTTAAATGTATCTCCCAATTGACCGCTTTGACCCGGTGAAAAGCGGGATATAAATACAGCTAAATAAAATAAATAAAAAATAAATTGAGTCAGTCAGGCGGATGGGAGTTCTGAGGTATGTATGGTAGCTGGAAGTGCAAAGTGAATAAATAGTGCTTAGTAGTCTTTCTGAATTGAGTGATATTCCTTATTGATCTGATGCTGGGAGGGAGTTTGTTCCAGCACTTGGGAGCATATGACACAAAAGCCCTGTTATTGGTTAATTGAGTCCATTTTGTGGCGATGCTAGGAGTAACTAGTGTGTTTTCCGTTGCTAGTCTCCTGGATCTGTTGACTGGTGCATGAGTGAGGAGATTTGAGATCGAGGCAGGAGATATTTTATTAATGGCCTTAAACGTGATGAGTAAAGTTTTATATGTTATTCTGCAGCTTATCGGGAGCCAGTGTAGATCGATTAGTATTGGTGTTATATGATCTCTTTTTGAAGCTCCTGACAAGATGCGGGCTGCCGCATTCATTGCCAGTTGAAGTGGACTTAATGTACTCTTTGGGAGGCCCTGAAGAATGATATTCGCATAGTCAAAGTGGGGTGTGACTATTGCTTGGAAAATTGTACGGAAATCCTTGGTCTCCAGCATTGGTTTCAGGTGGCGCAGTGTTTTTAATTTGTAGTAGATTGTCCTTACAGTGTTTATGTGCTCCTTAAGATTGAGTTATTGATCAAGTGTCACACCAAGATACTTTATGGTGGCCTTGATTGGGAGTTCTGCATCTCTTACTATGAGGGTAGGTGGTGGAGAGAATTGCTTGTTTCTTGTGGCTATGAGTACTTCAGTTTTCTTGAAATTTATTCTCATGTTCTGAATGAGGAGCCAGTCAGTTATAGCATTGAAGCAATTGATTAGTCCCGAGTAGTCAGGATTTGAGACATTGATCTGTGTGAAGATTAGCACGTCATCTGCATATAATAGACAGGATATACCGAAGTCTCTGGTGATTTGGCAGATTGGCTGCATATATATGTTAAAAAGCAGCGCAGATAAAGAAGAACCTTGGGGTACTCGTTTCTGTTGAAAGGGTTCAGATGTATTGTTGCCTATACGGACCTGTTGCAATCAATCTTCTAGGTATGATTTGCACCAGTCCCATGCAAGGTTATGGATGCCTTTTTCGTGGAGTCTAGCTAGTAGAATCTTATGGTCGACTGAGTCAAATGCTGCTGATATGTCCAGGAAAATCATTGCAATGGCCTTGTGAATGTTGTCAATCCCGCATATGAGTTTGTTGAATAGTGAGGTCATGAGTGTTTCGGTTCCATGAGCTTCACGGAATCCGTGTTGGCATGGGTCCAACGGGGCTGCTGTGTCTATGTGCTGTTGTATCTGCCTCTGAGTTTCTTTTTCAAGTATCTTGGCTAGAAAGGGAATACTTGAAATTGGGCGGTAAGACTCTTCCTTCTTTGGGTCCATTTGGTTGTTTTTTAGCAGTGGACGGATTGATGTTTGTTTAAGGGCAGTAGGAAAAAACCCAGTTATGTAGGAGAGGTTTGCAATCTTATCTATGCAAGGGCTAAGGTCTGCACGTAAGGTTTTAATCCAATGTGCCGGACATGGTGCCATGGTGCCGTGGTGGTGTTTATGGCGGCAATAATGTCTTCGATGTTTTTTCTTGATGGAGGTGAGAATTTATCGAGTGAGGCTTGAGCTTGAGGGAGTTGGGTTAGTACTTGTGATGAGGTTGTATTCGTCTTGACTAATTTGGATTGGATGAAGTTGGCATATAATTGTGGTTTTATGGATTCTTGTTGCGGTGGCGATGGCTCTTTGTTAGCGTCTTTACTAAGTCAAAGAGATCACGTGGTCTGTTTAGTGCTCTGCTGAGAAGATCGGAGTGGAATTCTTTCCTTGTGGCCCAAGTTAGTTCACGATGATCTTTGAGGTGACTAAGATACTCTTCCTGGTCCTGGCTGATGTGGGTGTGTCTCCACTTTCTTTCTAACTTCCTCAGATGAAGTAGAGATGTTCGCAGTTCTGAAGAGAACCATGGGGCATCCTGTTTTTTATTGGAATGATTCTTGGGTGGGAGTTTCCTGTTCATGATTGGTGATACCTAGCATTCTATTTGCTCTCTTGGCTGCTGCTGCACACTGGGCCGTGGGTTTTAACATGCTATCTACAATGACGCCTAAATCTTTTTCCTGGGTGGTGGTTCCTAATGTGGAACCTTGCATCGTGTAACCATAGTTTGGGTGGTTCTTCCCTAGGTGCATAACTTTGCACTTGTCCACATTAAATTTCATCTGACATTTTGATGCCCAGTCTTCCAATTTATCAAGATCCTCTTGCAATTTTCCACAATCCTCTAGGGTTTTAACAACTGTAAATAGTTTTGTGTCATCTGCAAATTTGATAACCTCACTCGTTATTCCACTTTCCAGGTCATTTATGAATATGTCAAAAAGCAGCGGACCCTGCACAGATCCCTGTGGTACACCACCATTCACCTTTCTCCATTGGGAAAATTGGCCATTTAGCCCAACCCTCTGCTTTCTATCTTTTAATCAGTTCTTGATCCACAGTAGTACACTGCCTCCTATCCCATTACTCTTTAGTTTTGCCAAAAGTCTCTGATGAGGGACCTTGTCAAAGGCTTTCTGAAAGTCCAGATACACTATATCAACCGACTCACCTTTGTCCACCTGTTTATTCACACTTTCAAAAAAAACATAACAGATTAGTAAAACAGGATCTTCCTTGTCTAAAACCATGTTGGCTGTCTCCCATTAGGCCATGACTATCTACATGCTGAGTAATTTTATTTATTTATTTACATTCTCTTATATACCGCGCAATTCTGCATCAGTGCGGTTTACATTGAACAAACTGAAATTACATTGAACAGGGCATTATAACTTGGAGATAACTATTTTACTGGGAACATGGGCTATGGAGGGTTAAGTGGCTTGCCCAAGACCACAAGGAGCACATGTGGGACTAGAAACCCCAGTCCTTCCGGCCCAAGGTTGCTGTCCTCTAGTGGGATTTGAACCTCCGGCCTGAAGTCCTTGCCCCAAGCATTAGGCCACTCCTCCACTCCACTCCATTTTATTCTTTATAATGGTTTCTACCATTTTTCCCGGTACTGACATGAGGCTCACCGGTCTGTAGTTTCCCCGATCACCCCTGTAACCCTTTTTAAAAATTGGTGTTACATTGGCGATCCTCCAATCTTCAGGTATTAGAGATGATTTTAATGATAGTTCACAGATTACTAATAGCAGGTCTGCAATCTCATATTTCAGTTCTTTCAACACCCTTGGATGTATACCATCCGGCCCAGGTGATTTGCTACTCTTCAGTTTATCTAATAGTTGTAATACTACTTCCCGATGTATCGATATTTCCTTCAATTCTTCCGCACCTTTGAATACCACTTCAGTCATGGGTAACATCCCTACTTCTTCCTCAGTAAAGACCGAAGCAAAGAATTCATTCAGTCTCTCCGCTATTGCCTTGTTGCCTCTTAGTGCCCCTTTAACTCCTCTATCATCTAATGGACCAACTGACACTCTCACAGGTTTTTTGCTATGAATGTACTTGAAAAATCTTTATTTTGCGTTTTTGCTTTCGCAGCAAGCTTCTTCTAAAATTCTCCCTTTGCCTGCTTTATCAATGCCTTGCATTTGACTTGCCAGTGCTTGTGCTGTTTCCAGGTTTCGTCGTTTGGCTCTTTTTTCCATTTCCTGAAAGATGCTTTTTTGGCAACAGCCTCTCTGACCTCCCCTTTAAACCATGCCGATCCACCCTAAAGGACACCTTGTTCTTCGAGTTCATCCGGGACATGATGCGAGCCCTCTCCCTCACTACGGAGTTGGAGGAGGACATCCATACGGAGGAGCTTGACATCCTCCAGAACGAGGCACCACCTAAAGAGACCCTGATGGTCCCGGTCCCCTCCATCCCTTAACCGGCTCCTTCTCTGGGTATCTGGAGCCCTGACTTCGGTGCTGATTGTTAGCCACCTCCCAGATACCATGTACCGAGTCCAGCGTGGGCTGGGCTTCCGGAAGACTCAACTCCCCACACCTCCATGGTGGTGGAGTCACCATGCGCTGACCGAGGAGCCCGAAAATGCACTTATCAATGCTCCCGGGCAGGGAGTCCTGTGCCCCTGACACCCTCGGGCGTAAATGCTACCAGGGCTTGATGCTTGCATGCTGCATTCAAACCTACCAACGTTACATTGACATGTTCCTCTGAGACCTGGCAAAGGAACTCAGAGGCTTCGTGGCTGGCCTCGAAGGAGACCACCTTCAGCGCTTCCAGACACCTACAAAGTCCATCGGAGAGTGCTCCAGGTATTTATCTCAAGCTGCCTATGATGGCTTTGAGTCCAGTGCGAGAGTGGCTGTTGCCGGCATAGACATCTGACCTTGAGCAGTGGGTGCAGGAGAAGTTCCTTGACGTCCCATGCCTCAGGGAGCAGCTCTTCGGCAAGCCCATGGAGGACAAGGCTGCCAAGATTGAGACAGAGTACATGACTTGGACTCGACTCTCGAGGAAGACTTAGACTCTCCTGAGGAAGAAGCTTCCAGGACAGAAGTCCCCTTTCCATAGGAAGAGCCAGCCTTATCGAGGCTATCCTCCATACACGGCCACCCAGATTCCTCAGCAGGGTCACCAGGGCAAGGGAGCAGGCCAAGGTTCATGCAAGCTCAAGGGCCCTAAACCTCAGACTCCAGCCCCAGTTCAGCCTGGGTTGTGGTTTTGATGTCCCCAGCATAGCCTCTCTTCCTCTGGAGGATCAGCTGCCAACAGGGGGGGGGGGGGGCGGCATCTGGTCAATTTTGCCCAAAGGTGGGCTTCCATTACCACCGACTCATGGGCACTTCAAGTGGCCAGAGAGGGTTACCTCCTTCACCTTGCCCAGCTGCCTCCACCCTTCTTTCCTGGGGAGCCCCCTTGGTCTCTCCTGCACCAGGCTCTGCTAATGCAAGAACTCGCAGGCTGCCTCAGGGACAGGGCTGTGGAGCTTGTACCACACCACCTGAAGGGAAAGGGGTTTTACTCCAGGTACTTTCTGGTCCAAAAAAGAACAGGAGGACTAAGGCCCATCTGGACCTGAGAAACCTGAACAAATTCCTGGTTTGGAAGAAGTTCAATAAACTCTCCTTTGGAATATTGCTGCCCTACCTCCAGCAGGGAGATTGGCTATGCTCCTTGGACCTAAAGGATGCTTATACCCACATCCTTATCCATCCCAGTCACAGGCAGTATCTAAGATTCATGGTTGGGGGTAACCATTACCAGTACAGGGTACGTCCCTTCTCCTTACCTCTGCACCAAGGGTCTTCACCAAATGCCTGGCAGTCATGGCTGCCTATCTCTGTCTCCAGGGGGCCTTCGCCTTCCTTTACTTAGACGACTGGCTTGTAAATGGGGACGGCCTCAGAGACACTGCAGGCCTCAGGCTGCACCATCAAGGTCCAACACCTGGGATTCATGATAAATCACCCAAAATCCCATCTCACCCCAACTCAGGACTTGTTCATAGGGGCTCGCTTAGGCACCCTCTAAGCTGTGGCTTTCCTCCCCCTGGACAGGGCAGATTGCCTCATGGCTCTGGTGACCGAAATGCAACGCCGCTGCACTGTCAGCGCAGTCCATGCTTCGCCGCCTTGTCCACATGGCCTCCATGGTCCATGTGGTCCCCAACGCCCCCTCCACATGCAGACAGCTCAGTGGTGTCTCCCCTCACAGTGGACCCAAGCCATGGGCAGGCTCTGGGACAGAGTCTTGGTGTCCCATCAGCTGGTGGAGTCCCTCAGTTGGTGGCAGGATCCACAAAACCTGCAGATCCAACTCCTGAGCCCCCAGAAGGTTCTCACGACATATGCTTCCCTGCTGGGCTAGGGTGTCCATTGCGAGGAATTGCACACCCAGTGCATCTGGTCCTTCGAGGAGATCCAGCAGCAGATCAACCTTGCTGGAACTCAAGGCCGTCTTCCTTGCGCTCAAAACTTTCCAGTGCTGCCTACATCATCAGTCATTGCTTGTCCGGATAGGCAATCAGGTCGTCATGTTCTCCCTCAACGAGCAAGGTGGCACAGGCTCCTACTGCCTCTGCCAGGAGGCAGCAGTCCTCTGCTTGTATGCGACCAGATAGGGTATGCTTCTCAGGGCAGCATATCTCCCAGGCCAGGGCAATGCCCTGGCGGACAGGCTGAGCAGGGTCCTCCAACCACACGAGTGGCGCCTGGACCTCGGGGTGGCACAGCGGCTCTTCAGGTTGTGGGGCACCCTGAACTTCGACCTCTTTGCCAGCCCGACCAGTGTTCAGCTACCATATTTCTGTTGCCCACAGCCACACTCTGCCCGGGTAGCAGCAGATGCCGCCTTCATTTTTTGGTCAGCGGGTCTGTTATATGCCTTCCCTCCCACACCTCTAATAGTGCGGACCCTCTTCAAGGTCCGATGAGACGAGGCTCCCCTGATCCTAGTGGCCCCGGGGTGGCCCAGGCAGCCTTGGTTTCCTTTACTGCTGCTTCTTTCGACGGAGTCCCCAGTCCCTCTCGGGAGCTCACCGAGACTTTTGACCCAGGAGGCGGGCTCAATCCTCCACCCCAACCTGGGATCCTTGTCCCTCACAGCATGGCGGCTGAACAGGTCGCTTTATCACCCCTCAACCTTCCCAAGGAGGTGGAAGAGGTCCTCTTGGCCTCTTGCAAGGACTCCATGAGACGGGCCTATGCCTTCAAGTGGCACAGGTTCTCTTTATCGTGAGCAGAGCAACGGGTGAACCCGTTCTCCTGCCTGTTGCACGCAGTGCTGCAGTACTTGCTCCACCTTTCACAGTCCGGACAAGTCCAACTCTGTCAGGGTGCACCTGAGCGCATTCTCTGCAAACCCCCACTCCATAGAGGGCAAACCTCTTTCTGTGCAGCCCCTCATTACCCGATTCATGCAGGGCTTGCTACTCTTGAAGCCCTATATCCATCCGCCCCCGGCAGAATGGGATCTCAGTGTGGTTCTGGTGCAGCTTACGAAGCCACTCTTTAAACCCTTGGCTACCTGCCACCTGAGATACCTGTCCTGGAAGGTGGGTGGCACTCACTACTTAATGCAGAGTCAGCGAGCTCTAGGCCCTGGTGGCAGAGCCACCCTACACCAGGTTCTACAAGAACAGGGTGGTGCTCCGCACTCACCCAAAGTTTCTTCCGAAGGTGGTGTCTGATTTCCACCTCAACCAGGAGTTTGTACTCCCTACCTTCTTTCAATGACCCCACACTGACAAGGTGTTGGCCGTTCTCCATACTCGGGACTTCAAAAGGGCCCTGTCCTTCTCTCTAAAGGCACTCAGGGCCACTGTGAAGCCTCAGGCCTTTTCTCTCATATGACCCCAGCCTGGGGGAGGCTGTCGCCAAGCAGACCCTGTCCATCTGGGTGGCAGACTGCATCACTTTTGCCCAGAATCAGGCTGGACTGCCAGGTCATGGTGCATAATGTCAGGGCTATGACAACTTCAATTGTGAGCCTTCGCTCTGTTCCCGTGGCAGACATCTGCTGGGCCGCCACCTGGTCTTCAGTCCTCACTTTTGCAGCTCACTACTGTCTGGAGAGGGAGTCCTGATGGGACAGTGCCTTTGGCCTGGCTGTACTCCGTAATCTGTTTGGGGTTTAAGCAACTCCTGCCCTCTGACCCTTCTTGTTCAGGCTACCGGAGCCATGGTTCTCCCTGGACACGGATCCTCAGATTCGCTTGCGACTGCTCATGGCTGGGTTGTTTTTTTCTACAGGTTCTCGGTAGCCTGTAGTTAGGGAATCCTGTATATGAGGACTGACTTCCTGCTTGTTCCTGGAGAAAGCATAGTTACTCACCTGTAGCAGGTGTTCTACAGGGACAGCAGGAATCAGTTCTCACAACCCTCCCTCCTCTCTTTGCAGTTACTGTAATTTTGCCATCCTTTTTGTCGGCTCTAGCTATGTCATCTGACTGACCAAGATGGCACCTTTGGGCGGGAAAGGGACCATGCATGCGTGGTGGAATCTCCCAAAGGCTTTCTTTGAAAGCTGGGGAGATGCTTCCGTGAGGGCTCTGTCAACGTCACTCATATGTGAGGACTGATTCCTGCTGTCTCTGGAGAACCTGCTACAAGTGAGTAACTGCTTTTTTGAAGATGAGCTTTTAAACTCAAATTCTTGTGTTCATATTTTAATGGACTTTTTAGTTGATGAAATAAAAAAGGGGATAAAAAGTATCAAGGGCTTGCCACTAAAAGTTTTATTTGACCTCAAGATACAGCTCTGAGTACAAGAATGAAGTGTTAGATGTCAAATGGCGTTAAGAGCATTAAAACTTCAAATGCGTACTGTATGTATTCGTTAGTTGGCTTGGTGGAAGAATAACACAGGGGCAGCAGCAGGCTGAGAACCGGGAAAACCAGGTTCAAATCCCTCTGCCACTCCTTGTGATAGTGGGCAAGTCCCTTAACCCTCCATTGCCTCAGGTACAAAGTTAGATTATAAGTGGTCTGTAGTCAGAAAAATACCTACTGTACGTGAATGTAACTTGCTTTGAATTTTAGAGAAAAAGCTTGAGCTAAATCCAGTTCCCTTTCATTTTGGTCATATACAGTAAATATCTTTGGCGAGATTACATTTGGGTTGTGTGTGAGATTCTTTAAGCTAGTCTATGTAATTCCTTGTTCGCTATGGGAGCACCTGTTTAGAACAATGCCAGTAAATGCCTTGTATGTCTGGATCCTAATTGGTCCAAACTGGTATGATGTTACATAGATTGTATCTTATTGTTTCATGTTATCTTGCCAGTTATAATGATGGGTCTTTCCCCAGCCATCCATGAAAATTGTTACTGAGTAACTTGGTACTCTGCATAACTCGGTGCTTCCCAAACTTTTTTCTGGTGTGACCCCATTTTAGCTGAGAATCTCATATGACTCAAGAAACTAATAAACATAGAAATATGTAAATCTAGCCTTTTTAAAGTTATTGTCGGATGTACTGAACATGCCTGACACATATGGGCTTCAAAATAATAGCACAACATCTTGAACATTTGCAGTATGGGGGCTGAGCATCTGGGGCAGTGTGTGTGGGTGGGAGCTAAGTATCTGGGAGGCTGTGTGTGTGCTTGCGCGCATGGGGCAGCGTCTGTGCAGATGTGAGGAATAAGTGACTGGGGGCAGCATGTGTATGTCTAACGCTGAAGAAAGCCAGTGGGTTTTGAGGTTCCCTCACAGAGATTTGCCCTAAGCTGGTCCCACTCCCCAGCCATATCTGTCACGAGTTCTGGCAAATGTACATTCCAAAAGCTCACATATTCTAATCACTAAATAGAAATTTTAAAAAATTTCTACCTTATTTTCTGGCTATGTTTTTCTAATTGTGTGGCTCTGGTTTCTGCTTTCCTCTGTTTTCTTTTAACTCTTGTTTGCAGGGTCACCTGTCTATTTGCATTTTCTTCTTTCTCCTTCTGTCTTTAGTGTTACACATTGATGTAGGTGGTGATGTGATCTCTTTTCTGTTTTTATTTCTTCTCCTTTTACTATTTGGTTGCCAGTCTCCCACTGTTCATAACTTTCCCTCATCCTTTGCATCTCTCTCTCCTTCCCAAGCCTCTTATTGCCCAGTCTTTCACTAAGTCTCTCCTCCACCTGTGTCCAGCATCTTCACTTTCTCCTCTCACCTTTCCCTATCCAGGTCTCTCCTGCCTCTATGCCATGTTTCTGCCTCCCTAGTCCCCTCTAACACATGTCCAACAGCATTTCCATTTCCAGCATATCTTCGGTCTCCCAGGCCCAGCTCCTACATCCAGCATCTCTTCGGTCTGTCTCTCTAGCCCTGCCCTAATGTCCACCATCTCTTCTGTTTGTCTCCCTTCCTCCTGCAATTTTCAGTCTCCCTAGTCATTGCACCCTTCACGTCCAGCATCTCTTCCCTCTCTCCTCCCTAGTGTCAAACATCTCCTTTCTTCAGGACCAAGCAGGAAGTCAGTCCTCACATATGGGTGATTCGGCGCCGATGGAGCCCTTGTGCGGAGCATTTCCCCAGCTTTCAAAGAAAGCCTTTGGGAATGCAGCGCACATGTGCAGTCCCCTCCCCGCCCAATGGTGCCATCTTGCTCAGCCTTCTTTTTTCCACGGAGCCCGACGGACGTGTG
The DNA here is from genome assembly GCA_033557465.1 of Ichthyophis bannanicus. Classification (NCBI taxonomy): domain Eukaryota; kingdom Metazoa; phylum Chordata; class Amphibia; order Gymnophiona; family Ichthyophiidae; genus Ichthyophis; species Ichthyophis bannanicus. Next base: position 79,471,883 of record CM066042.1, read on the forward strand.
TCTTGGTAACCCGGTTAAAAGTTGATTTTCTTAGTAGAATTTGTGTTTTTTTGCCGGTTCGACACCGGTTCCCCTTTCCGCCTGGGCACGGTACACTGGTATCGAGCCTGGAGCTACTTTTTCGGTTTTTGTCCTTCAAGACTAGCATTCGTGCCTTTTTTCCTTTTTCACTGGTAGCCCGGTCTTTTGACCTTGCAGGGGCCCTTTTTCCCCCGATGGCTGCCACAGGTTCAAGAAGTGTGATCGCTGTAAGAAACTGATGTCTCTCACTGACACACACGACTGCTGCCTCCGATGCCTCGGGCCCGATCATGACCCGATGATCTGTGGCCCGTGTGGCAAAATGTCATCTAAGGCGTTGAGCTGTCAGCATCAACGAGAGAGGATCTTCTCTGACTCTGCATCTGGCCAGGCCCAGACTTCGTCAGAGGTCTCGACGTCTTGGAAGTCCGACCCAGAGCATTGTCGGGGCTCCTCTGAGCGGGGGTCTCCCTCTCGGGAACACAAATGGAAGAAGAAACCCGTGAGGGTGGCATCGGTGGACGCTCTTGGTCCCTCAAGGGCCAGGTCGCATAGCCCTGACTGCCGTCCTGGGTCCTTGGAACTGGAGAGGCCTGCTAAATTACCTTGTGTGGAGCCGGAGTCCCCGAGTCACGTGAGTACTGTTGTCCTCGTGGACTCTCCTCCGGGGGAGCCGATGTCAGCCCCGACACCGTCGGGGGCCGAGTCAGGGGCTGCTGAGTCTCCTGAGCTCGTACTCAGGTTGATGGCCTTGGAGAGCAGCTTGGCTGCCTTCATGGAACAGCAGCGGGTGCTGATTGCCGGTCTGACCGGTGCATCTGCCCTGACCACCGGGACCTCGACGTCCAAGTCGACCCCAGAGGCCGAGCCGATCCTCGAGTCCATGCAGTCTCGAGTCGATTCTCAGCCAAGGTCTCCCTCGGCCTCCCGTATGGGGCCGAGGTCGTCGACGCCGGTACCCTCGGCGTCGGGGCAGATGGCATCGGTGCCCGCCCAACCGGAGCCGCTCGATTCCTCCTAGGAGGGGTCAGGGTGGGAAACGGAAGACGAGGAGTCCCCGCACACTTTCCGGACCCAGTGCGTCCCATCGGACTCGCCGGAGTCCGAGACTCGGCGAAGGTCCCCCCCGGAGGATACCCGGTTCTCGGATTTCGTGAGGCTCATGGCCAAGGCCTTGGCCTTCCCCGCGGACCCCGAGGAGGAGCCTCGAGCTGAGGAGCTCGAGGCCCTCCAGTATGACTCTCCACCGAAGGAGGCCTTTACTATACCGGTTCCTCTGATGCTGGAATGGCTCCTCTTCCATATGTGGGAGGCACCGTCCTCGGCGCCGGTTCTCAGCAAATGGGTCGATTCCATTTATCGAGTCCGTAAGAGCCCTGGGTTCCAGAAGGCACAGCTACCGCACCACTCCATGGTTGTGGAATCGGCCATGCATCGTCTGAAGAGTCAGAAGATGCACTCCTTGGTGCCCCCTGGCAGGGAGGCCCGGAACCTGGATGCCCTCGATAGAAAGTGCTTCCAGGGCTCTATGCTGGCTTGCCGTGTTCAGACTTACCCAGCTCTACATGGGCATGTACCTCCGAGACCTGGCAAAGGAGATTGCCGGGTTCTCTGCTGGCCTCTCCGAGGAACCTTTGCAGAGGTTCAAAGCTTTGTCATCGGGGATTCGAGAGTGCTCGAAGTTTATATCTCGAGCAGCCTATGATGGCTTTGAGGCTTCGGCTCGTAGCAGCGGCTGGCATCGGTGCACACCGTCAGGCCTGGCTACAGTCATCGGACCTCGAGCCATAGGTCCATGACAAGTTGGTCGATGTCCCTTGCCAGGGTGAGAACCTCTTTGGGAAACCCATGGATGAAAAGGCTGTAGAAATCGAGACTGTGACTCTCACCAGGACAAGGCTGCCCAGGAAGACTTCTGCCCCTTCTCAGAAGAAGAAGGGCTCGGGGAAAAAGCCCTTTTACCCTAGGAAGGCCTCTGCCTACAGATCCTACCCTTAATTCCTCCCCCACAGCTGGCTCCACTCAGCACAGGAAGGCCGGCTGACACTGTACGCCCACAGGTGGTCAGCCATAACAGGGGATACCTGGGTACTGAGCATAGTCGAAAAAGGCTACTTGCTCCACTTCAACCAGTTACCTCCCTCCTATTTTCCAGGGGAGCCTACAAGACTGCCTCTGCACAGGAACCTCCTACTTCAGGAGTTGGCAAGTCTTCTACAGGAGCAGGCGGTGGAACCGGTGCCTCACCACCTGATAGGACGAGGCTTCTATTCCAGGTACTTTCTAGTACCAAAAAGGACAGGAGGCCTCAGGCCCATCCTAGACTTGCGAAATCTCAACAAGTTCCTGGAGAGGGAAAAGTTCAAGATGCTTACCCTTGGGATACTGCTGCCCTACCTCCAGCAGGGAGATTGGCTATGCTTCTTAGACCTAAAGGATGCTTATACTCACATCCTCATTCATCCAGACCACAGACAATATCTCAGATTTGTAGTGGGAGGAAATCATTTTCAGTACAGGGTACTTCCATTTGGCCTAACCTCCGCGCCCAGGGTTTTCACCAAATGCCTGGCGGTGGTGGCGGCCTATCTCAGAAACCAGGGCATCTTTGTCTTTCCATACCTGGACGACTGGCTCATCAGCGGTCAGTCTCCACAGGAGGCCAGTCAAGCCACTCTTCACACTGTGTCTCTTCTCCAGCACCTGGGCTTCGTCATAAACTTTGCAACGTCCACTTTGCTCCCCTCACAGGACCTAGAGTTCATAGTGGCATGGTTGGATACCCTACAAGCAATGGCTTATTTGCCTGAGAACAGGACTCACAGACTGATGGCTCTGGCCCAGCAGTTCCGCAGTGGTCTCTGCCAGACATTTCCTGAGGCTTTTGGGCCACATGGCATCCACAGTCCATGTAACTCCAAATGCTCGTCTTCAGATGTGGCCTGCTCAATGGTGCCTCAGGGCTCAGTGGATACAGGCCACAGGGGACTTAAGAGACAGAGTAAGAGTGTCCAAACTACTAGTGGCCTCCCTACAGTGTTGGCTGCATCTCCCGAACCTGATCAAAGGGGTGCCTTTCCAGGCACCACCACATACACAGGTGCTTATGACCGATGCTTCTCTTCAGGGTTGGGGTGCACATTGCCAGGGGGAATGCACTCAGGGCCTCTGGTCCCCTTGGGAGGCCATACAGCAGATCAATCTGTTGGAGTTGCGAGCTATTCGATTAGCTCTACGAACTTTCTCTCATGTCCTCTCTCACCAGTATGTCTTGATTCAGACTGACAACCAGGTAGCAATGTTTTATGTGAACAAGCAAGGAGGCACAGGATCCCAGCTTCTGTGTCAGGAAGCACAGGCCCTGTGCTCGTTTGCAGTCAAGCACGGCATGTTTCTCAAGGCAGTTTATCTACCTGGCCAAGAAAATTACCTTAACAATATAAACCAGACCCTAAAACTTCCAAAAACCTGAAAGCCCTATAGCTTATTTTTATTTGTCGGAAATGCCAGCATGGTGAAGAGGGAGATTCCCTCAGACCGCCGTGGCGTTTCCTTTTTAATCGGTTTTAATAATTCAAAAAACTTATTAAAAATCAGTAACCACTTAGCTGACATTTATGTGGTAATGTCCATTTTAGCAGCAATGTCACAGTCACAACGTGGCACGTTTCGGGGTTCTAAACAGCGATACCCCTGCTTCAGGTCAACAACATTGCTCCGCTGCTCCAGCATTGTGAAAAGTCCTTTTCGAAGAGCGGTTTTTTTTATCTAGGCTGAATTAACATCAGCTCAGCTGATGCCCATCAGCTGGTAGGAGGAACTGTGTGTGAAAAAGCCAATCAGAGAATTCAGGGGAGGGGCCACTGATCTTAGACCACCCCCCTGGTACTGAGAAAGGCCTCAGATGAAAAAATATACACTACAAGGTAAAAACAAAATCACACAATGGTGTACCAATCAAGTTGTTGGTTCAGTCCCCTCGGATGCACGGTATCAAGGTGAAAAATCCACCGTTTGCAAAATTGCAAAGCCTGCACACGATCGCCCCCCCCCCCGGGGGTTTGAAGGTATAAAATCCAATACTCGCCATGTAAGATCACCAAAGGTGTGAGAATTCGATAAACAGTGTTCAACCATCGGTGCAGATAGTGAAGCTGTACGTAGTCGAGAGGCATGTTCTCCCAGCCGGACTTTAACAGGTCTGGAGGTGCGTCCTGCATAATACAGATTGCAAGGACAGACTATAAGATATACAACAAACGATGTGGTACAACTAGTGTTCCATAGAGTGTGATAAGAGATCTGAGAATGAACATCCATCCATGATATGCCAGAAAGAGTATTCAAACAGTAGTGGCAATCACCACATGGATGATGTCCCGCTGGTGTATGAGAAGTAATTGGGCGATCAACCTCCGCTGAAGTGTGTACCAGGAGGTCACGTAAATTAGACCGTCGAGAGTATGCTATTTGCAGTCTCTTCCGAAAGCAAGGGTGTAAGGTGAGTATTGGCCAAAAAGGTGCAAAAGCTCCACCACTTTAGAAGAACCCTTCATATAATCACTTAACAATGTTAAACAGACTTCAACAAATTGGAATTACATCTACTGTTTATAATTGGTTCAAATCATATCTATCAAACAGAACTCAAACAGTAAGAATCCACACCCAAATTTCTAACACCTTCAAACAAACTCAGGGTCTCCCGCAGGGTTCTGCATTATCTGCGCTATTATTTAATATTTACTTACAACCAGTTTGTAACATCTTTAAACGTCACAATGTTTATTATCATATCTACGCTGATGATATAATGTTCTACCTCCCATTTGAAATCCCACACCCACCTCTTCAAAAAATAACAGAATGTTTCAATGAACTAACTGAATGGCTCAAAGAACAAAATCTACTTATCAACTTTACTAAAACTGATATATTATTCATCACTAAAAATCAAACATACATACCCCCAAACACGATCACACTAGATACTCATGAAATAAATACAAAAAAAGAAATAAAATATTTAGGTGTGATACTTGACAATAATCTAAATATGGATTCACATATAAAATATCTAACTAAAAAATACATTACAAACTCAAAACACTAAAACAATTAAGACCATTGATTCATCTACAAGACTTTATTAATATAATTCATGCTATCATCACCCCACATTTTGATTTTGCAAACACAATACTTAATGGCATTTCAAAACAAAATATTAAAAAGATACAAATAATTCAGAACATAGCTGCCAGGATGATTATGAATATAAGCCCACTTGAACATGTTACACCAATTTTGGATGAACTTCATTGGCTACCTATTTACTCCCGAATCAAATATAAAATTCTTGTCACTACATTTAAACTCAATACACTGATTAATATAGACATCGATAAACGATCCCAAAGAAGCAGAAACTTAAATACCTTAACAATACCAAAAGATTTCACAAAAGCCAGAAAACAAACAAATAAGAGAGCTTTCTCACACTCTGCTCCAATTCTTTGGAACAATCTACCTGACAACATTCGCCTGCTATCTGATATAAAGGAATTTAGAAAAAAATTAAAAACTCACTTATTCATATTACACTACAATACACCCTCAGAACAGAATACTCAAATAGATACAGGCTAACATTTATACATTATTATTACATACTCTATTTTCAAAATAAATATCACTAATACACTATTAACCATACCACACTCTCATTCACATGATGATTATAGATTTAAACTAACAATGTATATATGTTCTAATATGTTATACCTTTAATGTTACAACATTCCTTGTAAATTATAATTATCTGTTCTATGTAAACTGACTTGGTATATTACATACCAATTAACCTACTGTTCCATGTAAACCGCACTTGATACTAGGGAAAGAGCGGTATATAAATAACTGTTAAATAAAATAAATAAATAAAATAAAATAGGGGAATACTGCTGTAATATGATCTGTAGAAGGTGCAGTGGAAGAACCCCTCAATAGCCATTCACGATGGATGTAACTGGCTCGTTTATACGCCTTCCGCACAACCCCAAAGGGGTAACCTCATCACCATGCTGGCATTTCCGACAAATAAAAATAAGCTTATAGGGCTTTCAGGTTTTTGGAAGTTTTAGGGTCTGGTTTATATTGTTATGGTATTTGATTCACTGGGCTTAGGTATTTGAATTTTTGCAAGAAAATTACCTGGCAGACAGGTTGAGCAGGATTCTACAGCCTCACGAATGGCAGTTGAATCCCCTAGTGGTCCAGCAGATCTTCCTGAAATGGGTTCTTCCATCCATCGATCTCTTTGCCAGTCCACTGAACCGTCAGCTGCCCAGGTTCTGTTCCAGACAACCGCATCCTCTGCGAATAGCAGCAGATGCCTTCCTAATCTCTTAGTCTACGGGCCTGCTGTATGCATTTCCTCCAACACCTCTAGTGGCCCGAACCCTATTCAAGGTTCTTCGTGACAGGGCCTCGCTGATCCTGGTATCCCCCAGATGGCCAAGGCAACTGTGGTTTCCACTCCTTCTGCAATTGGCGGTGGACACTCCACTCTCTCTGGGGATGCAAACCGACTCCTGTTTCAGGATGAGGGCTCTCTCCTGCACCCCAACCTCCAGTCTCTCCATTTGATGGCCTGGCTGCTGAAAGGGTAGTTCTAGCCCCCTTACTTCCACCTAGGGAAGTGGAGGAAGTGGTTTTGGCCTCTAGGAGACAATCCACCTGGAAATCTTATGCCCTCAAGTGGCCTAGTTTCTCCGCCTGGTGTGCTTGGCGCCAAGAGGATCCGTTCACCTGCCTGGTACCAGTGGTGCTGTAGTGTCTGCTTCACCTGTCGGACCTAGGCCTTAAATCCAACTCTGTTCGGGTCCATCTCAGTGCTCTGTCAGCGCACCACTTGCCGGTGGAGGGCCAGTCTGTCGGTCCACCCCTTGGTAGCCCGCTTCCTCAGAGGCCTGCTTTTGCTCAAGCCTCCGATTCGTCCACCAGCCCCTGAGTGGGATTTGAATGTGGTCTTGCAACAACTTACTCGCCCACCATTTGAGCCGATGGCTACCTGTCATTTATGCTTCCTTTCCTGGAAGGCGTTGTTCTTGGTGGCTCTTACCTCAGCCAGGCATGTGAGTGAACTACAGGCTATGGTTTCTGATAGCCCGTACACACGGTTCTATAGGAACAGGGTGGTCTTATGGACTCTTCCTAAGTTCCTTCCAAAAGTTGTCTCCTCTTCCCACCTCAGTCAGGAGGTGGTTCTTCTGATATTCTTTCCCAGGCCGCATTTGCCTGGCTGAAATGGTCTTGCATACCCTGGACTGTAGGAGGGCGTTGTCTTTCTACATTCATCGTACGCAAGGACATCGAAGGGCTGTTCAACTCTTTGTATCTTTTGACCCTAATAAGCTGGGGTTACCTGTGTCCAAGCGTACCCTGTCCATATGGGTAGCAGACTGTATTGCCTGGGCGTACAAGGCAGCCGGCCTCTCCTTGCAGGGTCGAGTCACGGCCCACCGTGTCAGGGCAAAGGCTGCGTCAGTAGCTCATCTCCGCTCTGTTCCGTTGGCAGACATCTGCCAGGACGCTACTTGGTCTTCAAGCCAGACTTTTGCGGCCCATTACTGCCTCGAGAGAGAGTCCCGCAGGGACAGTGCTTTCGGACAAGTGATACTCCATAATCTCTTTGAGGTTTAGGCAACCCCTACCCTCCAGCCCTGGTGTTGGGCTACTGTTCGGGGGTGTTCTCAGAGAAGATTCTTATCACGCATGCTGAGGCTCTAGAGGGAGCTTATTTTTTCAACTTTGGGTTCTCAGTAACCTAGAGCTGGGGAGTCCCATATGTGAGGACTGACTTCCTGCTTGGTCCTGGAGAAAGAGTAGTTACTCACCTGTAACAGGTGTTCTCCAGGAGCAGCAGGAATCAGTCCTCACGACTCTCCCTCCTCCCCTTGTAGTTGCAGTTATATATTTCATTTTGTTTTTTGCTGTCTTTTAGCTATGTCATCAGACTGAGCAAGATGGCACCCTTGGGTGGAAAGGGGACCGCGCATGGGAGCTGCATTCCCAAAGGCTTTCTTTGAAAGCTGGGGAAATGCTCCGCACGAGGGCTCCGTCAGCGCTGACGTCACCCATATGTGAGGACTGATTCCTGCTGCTCCTGGAGAACACCTGTTACAGGTGAGTAACTACTCTGTCTCCTCAGCATTTCCTTTGTTTCCATAGTTCCCCCCCCCCCCACCCATGACTGTTATCTCATCTGTTCCTAGTTGTCCCCCAAAGACCATAATTTCCTCTCACTAGTCATTTTCCCACCCATATCCAGCATCTCCTGTCTCCCTGCCCAGTACCCCCACATGCCAAGCATCTCCTGTCTTCCTCCATACCCAGTCCAGCATATCCTCTGGTTCCCTGCCCTGCACCTCCCCCACATCAGGCATCTTCCTACTGTACAACCTGTTCTACATCATGTCAAGTGTTATCCTTATTTCCCCTTCCCTGGAGTCTAGCATCCAACCTTCCTCCCCTCCTCCCCCCTTGCTCGCTGATCTATCATCTCCTTCCAGTCAGTCTCTGCACTACCTGTCATTACCTGCAGATCTTCTTATCCCCCTCTTCCCTTTCCTCACACCTGGAACTGTAGTCGCTTCCCAAACATAAACACATTTGCACAACTATCTTTCTACATCTCACAGCTCTGAGCATGAACCTTCCAACACTCAAAATCTTTTGCTATTTTCAGTCTCATGACATCAACATGGAGGTTCAGGCACTGTATCAGATCCATTCGGAGCTACAGGAAAAAAAAACAGTACCAGCTCTGCTGCTTCCATTGGGTTGTCATTTCCTGCTTTTCCTGGAGACACAGCTACACTTGCTGCTCATACTGCTGCATGAAGCTGGCTGGCTATTTACATCATAGCACTCACATGAGCCAAATTCTTATGAATTTTACATGGAGGAAAAAGTCTTCATTGAGAAAGGGGCAGACCCATATTTAGGCAGAGGCAACTGCCTAGGATGCCAAATTTTGAAGGTGCCAAAATAAGCCAAAGTGGAGCTGCCTTCTACTTAGGGCAGTGGTTCCTTAACTGTAGGTCATGATTGCACATTGTACTTGGGGCAACCATCCCTCCCCAATTGGGTGTCGGGCAGAGCAGATGCAGCACAAAGTAAGATAATCGCTCTCAATAGGCAGCCACTTCATTTCAATTCCAGCCCTCGTCCTCTTCACTGGCTGCAATCAAAGAGAACACAGGACCTTTCTAATACAGGTGTGCGCCTCTAAGACCCTGCCAGCCATCCCTGTCCCGGCCTCTCTGACCTGACAAGGATGCGGCAAAGGCGGTGGGACTTGGGAGGGCCTTAGAGGTGAACACCAGTGGTGGGGGCCAAGGCTGGCGATGAAGTGAAGTGGCTGCTGATTGAGAGCGATCATTTTACTTTGTGCTGCCTCTGCTCTGCTTGAACACATAATAGGGTAACTGCTCCTCCCCTGAGCACAATGTGCAGTTGTGACCCCCAAATGAAGATTTTGTGATCCCATTTGGGGTTATGACCCATAGTTTGGAAACCACTGACATAACTGTTCTGGATTGGAGAGCAGCTGATTAATTTTCTGTGACTTCTCCATTTAGTTGTCTGTGTGTTTTGGCCCTCTGCTCAAACTGTCAGGGTACTAGCTCTAGTGCCTGATGGTGATTTTAAAGTGTGATATAGATATCTGACTTCTGGATCAGTCCAGTCCAGACGAGTGGGTTATGCTTATCTACTAGCAGATGGAGACTGAGAAACACAAAACTTGAGTGTTATACTGTAAGTAGTCTGTGCCAACTGACCATAGCCAGTATTTCTCAGTCTCCGGTGGGTGGATGAGCATAGTCTGTGTAATCTGGACTGCAGGCTTTAAGTAGTGGGCCTGGTGTGCAGAAACCAGTGGTGCTGGATCCCTCCCCCTTCTTCCCTAGCCATCCCTCAGTAGGTTCCCTATTTCCTCCTCCCCAACCTTTGGGAGGGGACCAGAGGTTGAGCACGTTCAGTGCCATTGAGGCCCCTAATAAAGACAGCAACGAAAGAAAGTGAAAACCCAACACAGGGAACAGTGATCAGTCTTTGAGAGGTGGTTGCCAGGTAAGTCCGGGGATCGGTGTTGTGGGGGCCGGAGAGCTCCGGGAGAGTGGCTGTTTTAGTTGGGGCCATGGAGTCACATGGCCATCTTGGATCGTGGTTGATTTACGGCCTGCAGCAGCTGCTGGACACAGCTCTCAGAGGTCAGGCTATGTTAAAGAGAATGTGACTGCTACCATTTGGCTCAGGGATGGGCTGGTGGGCAGATGCCTGGGAGCAGGAATGTGTTCCTGAAGGAGGTGCAGGTACTGCGGTTTTGGTGAAAACTGCTACCATTTTGTCTGCCATTCCTCAGTGCACAATGGAGCTAAGCCCCCATATTTCAGCCTGTGGGAAGTTTTTCTACTGTGGCCATGGCTGAGCTGCCTGGAGGGAGTTTGGGAGGAGGAGGCTCTCCCTTTACTCCCAAGTTCCTTTTTTTGCTTCACAAAGCTTTCTGTTTGAAATGGGTTGAGTGAGGGCTCCCCGGCTGGTACTAAGCCTTCCCTTGCTAGGGGACAGGGATCTCCCACGGTGGCTAAGCGTTCACGTAGGGAGCAGCTGGAGGAGGGTATGGATGAAGGCTCGATGGGGGTCAATGGATTTCCTGGACCCCTTCGAAGGAACTTCGGACTTCCTGGAAGAGCTGCCCCAGGAGGAACTGGAAGAGGATTAGCTCCCAGTGGAGGAGGATCAGACAATGGTTTGGATTTTTCAATGGGATGAACTCCCTTCCCTTGTATCACAGCCCCTGGTGGCATTGCATATTACGGAGGAGCCTAGCCTGGAGACTTCGGAGTGCATGGAGGATCTGTTGCTAGAGGTAATCCGAAAGCCCCCGTGCTCTTTTCTGGTGCACAGGGCTTTAAAAGCGATGATTACGGAGAAATGGAACTCTATGGATGTGGCTTGTGCATTGGAAGGAGTATGGTGACAGCGTACCCAATCTCTCCCAAGGAGTGGAAGAGGTTGTGCTTGCCCCATGTTTATGCGCTTGTGACAGCGGTCATGCGGAAGACCACCATTCTAGTGGAGGGTGGTGCAGCCTTAAAGGACTCACAGGACCGTCAGATAGAGGTATTGCTTAAGCAGGCCTTTGACTTGTCTGCTTTGGCTATGCAGGGAGCCATCTGTTGGACTTATATGGTTCGTCTTGTCTCAGGTGGCTTCTGAGGATTCCAGGGGAGATGGTGTATTTTGCAGTCTGGATGGAAGTGGCTAGGCTAGAGTCCGGCTCAGCCTTTCTGGTAGAACTGCAGCATGATTTACTTTGGGCTCTGGCTAAGAGTGTGGCCACTGTGATGTCGGCACATATCTTTTGTGGTTGCACAATTGGTTGGCTGATATGTCTAAGATGTTACTGTTTGGGGAGGACTTGGACAAGTTGGTTAAGGACTTGGAGGACTCCATGGTGCCTAAATTGTTGGAGGATAAGCCAAAGGGTCTGGCAGAGGAGCTCCCCTAAGGGGCCAAGGTCAGGCTTCTTGTAGGTTTCATCCTGCTTGGGCAGTTAATCTGCAGAGATCCCTTTTCCTGCAGTGGGACCTTTCCTTTTTGGGGCAGCCGAGGGGGAGCATCTGGAGCCACCAAGTCTTCCAGTGAAGGTTTGGGGAAATAGGCAAGGCTACAAACTGTAGGTGGTTACCTGTAGTGGGTTTCCCCACTTGGGCCCAGATTATGTTGGATGCCTGGGTGTTGGAGGTGATCCGAGATGATTACAAACTTGAGTTCATCAGACCCCTCTCAGATGCCTTCATGGTTTCTCCATACCAGGTGGCTGTCAACATGTGGGTGGTGGAGGAGCCTATTGATCATCTGTTGTGGCTAGAGGCTGTCGTATCAGTCCCCAGGACAAATGGGGTTCTGATTGGTACTCGAGCTACTTCGTGATTCCGAAGAAGGAAGGCTTGTGGCATCCCATTCTCAACATGAAAAGGGTCAGCAGGGGCCCTGAAGGTTTGTGCTTCTGCAAGGAGACCTTACACTCAGTGATAGTGGCCACCCAGCAGGGAGAGTTCTTGACCTGTCTAGATCTGACTGAGGCTTACCTACACATTCCCATCTGGCCCAATCACCGATTGTCATCTTTGTGGTTCCGAGGGGTCATTCAGTTCCAGACCTTGTCTTTCAGTCTGGCCATGGCTCATCAGGTGTTCCTCAAGATTATGTAGTAGTGGCGGCAGACTTGCGGAAGCAGGGTATTATGGTCCACCTGTATTGGACGATTTGGCTGATTTGAGTCAAATCGTTCCAGGACAGTTAAGAGTCCATGGCCTTGGTAGTCCAGCATCTTCAGGAGCTCGGTTGGGTGGTTAACTTTGCAGTGAGCCACTTAGAGCCCTCTCAGTCTTTGGAATATCTATGGGCTGATTCGACACTATCAAAGCATAGTTTTCCTTCTGGGAGGGCAAGATTGCGAAGTTGTGGACCCAGGTGTAGGTGTTGCAGAGGGTCCCCTGCCCTCGGATATGGGACTACCTTCAGGTGTTGGGATCTATAGTGGTCATGTTGGAGCTGGTGCTCTGGGCTTGACTGCATATGTGGCCCTTTCAGGCAGATCTACTTTTGCCGTGGTCCCCCCAGTCACAGTCCATGGAGATTCAGCTTCCTCTTTGGGAAGAGGCCCTAACGAGCTTGCGGTGATGGCTGAATCCCCAAAGTGAGTGGTGGTGATCACAGATGCCACTCTCTTCAGTTGGGGAGGACATTTGTTTTAGGTGGCACAGGGCAGATGGTCTTCAGTGGTCTATCAATTGTTTGGAGATGCGGGCGGTGCATTGCACGCTGGAGATTTCCTCTCTCTGATAAGGCACAAGGTGGTCAGTTCTGTTGGACAATGCTATGACTGGCATACATCATTCAGCAGGGTAGCACTCTGACTTGGCGGTGGCAGCAGAAGCACTTCGGTGTTCCAGCAGATTGCGAAGCATTAGGGAGTTCCTATGATGAACCTGATGGCATCTCTGGGGAATCCCAAGGTCAGCAGATTTCTTTAGTTGATGCAGAACACACATGTCCGAAGGGCTTGACACCTTGATCCTGCCCTAGCCAAGTGCTGGTCTTCTGTATGTGTTTCCTTCGTGGCCCTTGAAAGGTCAGACACTGATAGTGCTGGACTGGCCTCGATCATCACCCTTGGTATACAGATCTGGTTTGGCTGCTGGTGAAGGAGCTGTTCCCATTACCAGCAGATCGGGACCTGCTTACTCAGGGGCTGGTTCAGATGCCAGATATAGGTCGGTTCTTGCATATAGCTTAGCTCTTGAAAGGGCTTAACTGAGGCGCAAAGGCTACTCGTCTTAAGTCATTGACACATTACTGCAGGCTTGCAGACAGTCTACTTCTTTGGCCTATGTCAAAGTCTGGTGTATTTTTGAAGCTTGGTGCAGAGAGAGTGGAGTTCGATCCCTAGGGGCCTCACTTCAGGATATTCTGGCATTTTTGCAAGCAGGGCTGGAGGAAGGTTAATCCTTGGGCTTCTTGCAGGTTCAAGTGGCAGCTTTGGCATGATTCAGGGATTGTGTTCAGGGTCAAGCCCTGATTTCCCCTGGGGGATGTGATTAGTTTCCTTCAGGGTGTTAATCATCTCTGTCCACCTTCTTGGCATGTGGTTCCCTCTTGGGATCTTAATCTGGTGCTCTCGACTTTGGGGGCATCTCCCTTTGAGACTTTCAAGAGGGCTTTGGTGAACAATTTGACGTTGAAGGTGGTCTTTCTGGTGGAGATTTGCTCAGCCTGACAGATTTCTGAGTGACAGACTTTGTCCTGTAAAGAATCTTACTTGGTGTTTTCCAAGGAGAAGGTGGTTCTGCACCCGGTTTCTTCCTTTCTTCTGAAGGTGGTGGTGGTTTTTCTTCTTAATCTGGTGGTCTCATTGCTGGCCTTTTCAGAGGCGCAGGATTCGGCAGAGGCTAGCCTTCTGCATAAACTGGATGTGAATAGGTCTCTCAAGCAGTACTGGAAGATCACTCAGTCTTTCAGGCAGTTAGAGAGGCTTTGTTTTGGTTGGTGGCCATTGGAAGGCCGAAGAGGCTTATGAAGCTTTGATTTCTCACTGGATCTGAGAAGCTATCATATTTGCTTATCTGTTGAAGGGTTGTCAGGTGCCTTCTGGGTTGTGGATCCATTCTACGAGGGCTCAGGCTTTGTCCTGGGCAGAGTTTGTTCTGGTTCCACCCCAGGACATTTGCCAGGCAGCCTCTTGGTTGTCTCTTCATTCCTTTGTGCAGCATTATCGCTTGGATGTGGACAGGCTTGGCAAGATGTGGCTTTTGGAGTGTGGGTGTTGCATGCCAGAGTTTGTTCCCAACCATTGTTAGTACTGCTCTGGTACATTCCACTTATCTGGACTAGACTGGAGGGATGGTAAGGAAGGTGAAATTAGGCCTTACTTGCTAATTTTCTTTCCTGGAGTCCCTCCATTCCAGTCCAGGACCCACCCGGGGCGTTCGCTGTACGAGGTGCTATTTTGTATTTGCCCTTGACTAGAATGTTTGAGCAGGCGAGGTTTGGGACAGACAGTGCAGTTGGGGCTTCAGTGCTTTCTGGTCTTGCCCATTGAGTTGTTCTGTTTTCCCTGTGTTAGAGGTCTTCATGTTTTTGGTAAATTTGAAAAAAAAGACGAAAAGGGAGTAGAAGAGTATGGTTTCTGTGGTTACACAGAGGTATGAGGTGTTGCTTTTTCTTGCTTTATTGCATTGGACATTGCTGGCAGGGAATAGGGGTTTGGAGCTCCATTCTCTGCTTTGTGAAGTTATAGCACACAAGTTTTTTTATTTCTTTCTCCACGTACTGATAGATGAGCACAACCCACTCGACTGGACTGGAGGGACTCCAGGAAAGAAAGTTAGCAGGTAAGGCCTAATTTCACCATTTCACCCAGTCATGCAAAGTTTCAGAAAGGAATGACAATTGGTCATGATACGTTTTTATTAATCTGAAACTGGAATGCAGAGGAGAGATGAATTCTCCAAGGATAAGCAGGAGAACGCATCCTCTCTATCAGAGCTCATTGGGAGAAAGCTTCTCCAGTTCAGGTTTACTGTAGAAACTTTTGAGAAGATCACTACATGTGCGCCACTTCCTACCTGCTATTATCAAGCAAGAACTGTTTGTTTCCATTTTTCCATGGAGCCGAGCAATCCCATCACCGAAGCTCTTCACAGACTTAGATTTTTTTTTTACTGTTTAAGATTTTTTTCCGTCATTGTTATATGGGTTCTGGTATTCCTTGGGTATGTTTTTCAGCTGGATTCCAAGTTTTCTTTTTTTTTGCATCTGCCTATTTTGGGCCTTGGGATCTGTGTAAAATTTGAGCCATTTGATTCATTGCAGCTCTATTTTTTGGTGATATGTTTCATAAAGAGGTCCCAAGTGACTTTAAAACTTTAAAAAGTACATGCTGTGTGGTAGGACCATATTCCTCATTGATACTCATAATTGGTGCCTGCATTGCCCAGGGCTGTATTGTGATCCCTCTCTTGGACATCCATGACACAAATTATGAGAGGGATCAAGAGTTGAGAAAAGATTCTTGGTGCTTCCAAATCTGGCCCCATGGGGATTGAAATTGGAACAGTCTAGCTTCGTGGGTCCAGGCAATGCACTGACTGAATATAGCTTGACATCGACCATTGGTAGTTAGTGAAGACTGGTCACCTACCAAGTCCTGCCAAATGAAGAGGAAAGATCAGACTTCTTTATTGAAATTGAGGACATACAGTATCGAGCATCAGTGGTGCCAAAGGACTGGAGAGAGGCTCATGTGGTGCCTTTACACAAAAGCGGAAGTAAGGATGTGGTTGAAAACTACAGGCCTGCTAGTTTAACTTCGGTGGTGAGTAAATTATTGGAAACGCTGCTGAAAGAGAAAATAGTGAGGTTTCTGGAGTCCAGCGGATTACAGGATCCGAGGCAGCATGGATTCACCAGAGGCAGGTCTTGTCAGACAAATCTGATTGATTTCTTTGACTGGGTGACCAGGGAGTTGGACCAAGGGAGAGCTCTAGATGTGTTGTATTTAGATTTCAGTAAAGCCTTTGACACTGTTCCTCACAGGCGACTTATAAACAAACTGAGCACCCTAGGGATGGACCCTAAAGTTACTGCTTGGGTTAGAAACTGGTTGGGTGGGAGGCGACAAAGAGTACAAGTAAATGGAGCTCACTCTGAGGAGAAGGATGTTACCAGTGGTGTGCCCCAGGGATCTGTCCTTGGTCCGATTCTTTTTAACATCTTTATTAGTGATATAGCGGAAGGGCTGTTGGGTAAGGTTTGCCTCTTTGCGGATGATACCAAAATCTGCAATAGAGTAGACACCCAGGAAGGTGTAAATAACATGAGGAGGGATCTAGCTAAGCTTGAAGAATGGTCTAGAATTTGGCAGCTGGGATTTAATGTTAAAAAATGTAAGGTCATGCATTTGGGCTGCAGCAATCCAAGGGAGCAATATAGTATAGGGCAGTGATGGCTAACCTTTTTGAGCCCGAGTGCCCAAACTGCCGCACAAAACCAAAGAATTTCCTCAAAGTGCCAGCACGTCAATTAAACCTTAACAACAGGATTTTAGTATCTAAAAACTCTTTATAAAGTTGCCTGAACTATGTAACATCATTTGTAAAGGTTAGAATCTTTGTATTGTCAGAGAATCAATTTGATTCTCTCTCTACATCTGCTTTAACATAATAATCTTTCTCCTTTTGCTCTTTCCTCATTCCTATTTCATCCACTCAAATTTTACCCCTTCATCCTCAATCCCCACTTAGTCTCCCAATACCCGGCCAATTGTACATTTTTCTTCCCTCCCACACAAAATATTTTTCCCCTCTCCATTTCATTCTCCCAGCCCCATCCCCTTCTAATCTCCCCCAACATCAGCTCCCTTTTAGTTCCAGCCCCACCCAGTATCCGCTCCCTTCTAGTCCCCTCATCAGTCCATTTCCAGTCCTAGCTCCCCCATCCATTTCCAGTCCTATCCGAGTCCCTTCATCAGCTCATTTCCAATACCAGCCTCCCATCAGCCCATTTCTAGTCCTTTCCTAGCCCCACCATCAGCCCATGTTAAATCCTAGCTCCCCTCCACTCAGCCCATTTCTAATCCAAGCCCCCCATGAGCCTACTTCCAGTTCTAGCCCCTCCATGAGTCCATTTCAATCCAAGCCCTCCACCACAGCCCATTTCCAATCTTAGCTCCCCCCAACACCCAATTCTCAATTCTATCCTAGCCCATCCATCAGCCCAGTTCCTGTCCTAGCTCCCTCCCCTAAGAGCCCATTCCAAGCCCCCCTTCCCATCAGTTATTTGCAGTTCAAGCCCCCTTCCACTCAGCCCATTTCCATTCCAAGTCCCCCTCCCCATTAGCTATTTGCAGTTCAAGCCCCCCACTTCCCCTCAGCCCATTTCCATTCCAAGCCCCGTCCCCATCAGCTATTTGCAGTTCAAGCCCCCCACTTCCCCTCAGCCCATTTCCATTCCAAGCCCCATCCCCAACAGCTATTTGAAGTTCTAGCCCCCTTCCATTCAGCCCATTTTCAGTCCTAGCAACCCCCCCAACAGTTTCCCTGCTCTAGTCCCCAATAGCCCACTCCCAGTCCTAATCCCACCAGCCCATTTCCAGTCCTAATCCCCCATCACCCAATTTTCAGTTTAAGCCCCCCCATCATCCCATTTCCAGTCCTAATCCCCCATCACCCAATTTTTAGTTTAAGCCCCCCCAGCGCCCATCACCACTCCTAACCCCCCCAGTGCCCATCACCACTCCTAACCCCCCCAGCCCAGCGCCCATCACCACTCCTAACCCCCCCCAGCCAGCCCAGTGCCCATCACCACTCCTAACCCCCCCAGCCAGCCCAGTGTCCATCACCACTCCTAACCCCCCCAGCCAGCCCAGTGTCCATCACCACTCCTAACCCCCCCAGCCAGCCCAGTGCCCATCACCACTCCTAACCCCCCCAGCCCAGTGCCCATCACCACTCCTAACCCCCCCAGCCCAGCCCATCACTACTCCTAACACCCCCCCAGCCCAGCCCAGCCCATCACTACTCCTAACCCCCCCAGCCCAGCCCAGCGAAGCCCAGCCCCTCACCACTCCTTCCCCCCCCAGCCCAGCCCATCACCACTCCTAACCCCCCCTCCAGCCCATCACCACTCCTAACCCCCCCCAGCCCAGCCCATCACCCCTCCTAACCCCCCCCAGCCCAGCCCAGGGAAAATTAAAAAAAAAGAAACCCTGTCTGCTGCCGCTGTCGGGGCCACCGCGGCAGAATCGAGCGTGCCACGGGTCCCCCCTGTACCCGGCAGAGCCTGCCCTCCCCGTAGCAGCTCTCTCTTTGGAGCTGCAGTCAGACGCGCCGGCTTGCAGAGCGCGAGGGAAGAGTTTCTCCCTCGCTGCTCTGTTAAGCCCGCGGGGGCTGATGGGAAGTTCCCATCAGCCCCCGCGGGCTTAACAGAGTCGCGAAAGGGAAACTCTTCCCTTCGCGCTCTGCAAGCCGGCGCGTCTGACTGCAGCTCCAAAGAGAGAGCTGCTACGGGGAGGCCAGGCTCTGCCGGGTACAGGGGGGCCCCGCGGCACGCTCGATTCTGCCGCGGCGGCCCCGACAGCGGCAGCAGACAGGTTTTTTTTTTTTTTCAATTTTACTTAATTGCGGACCTTCCCGCGTGCCAGCTGCAAGGCCTTCGCGTGCCACAGGTTCGCCATCGCTGGTATAGGGGGTGAAGTACTTTTGTCCACTAAAGAAGTGCGGGACCTAGGCGTGGTTGTGTCTGATGATCTTAAAGTAGCTAAACAGATAGAAAAGGCAACGGCAAAAGCTAAAAGGATGCTTGGGTGTATACGGAGAGGAATGGCTAGCAGAAAAAAAGGAGTTGATAATGCCTCTGTATAAGTCTTTGGTGCGAACTCATTAGGAGTATAGTGTGCAATTCTGGAGACCGCACCTTCAAAAGGATGTGAACAGGATGGAGTCGGTGCAGAGGGTGGCTACTGAAAATGATTAGTGGTCTTCATTATAAAACATATGAGGACAGACTGAAGGATCTTAATATGTACACCTTAGAGGAAAGGCGGGATTGAGGTGATATGATTAAGATGTTTAAATACCTCCGTGCCATAAATGTTCAGGGAGAGAGCCTCTTTCAATTGAGAGCAAGTTCTGCTACGAGGGGACATGGGATGAGGGTGAAGGGAGATAGATTCAGGAGTGATATGCGGAAATATTTCTTTACGGAAAGAGTAGTGGATCCGTGGAATAGTCTCCCAGTGGAGGTGGTAGAGATGAGGACAGTAACTGAATTCAAAAAAGCATGGGACAAACACAGAGGATCTCTAAAGGTAAAAAGGGGGACTGTTGTAGTTGATATGGAAGGACAGACTAGATAGGCCATGTGGTCTTTTTCTGTCATCATATTTCTATGTTTCTATCAGGCAGAAGCTGGAGTGCAGGGCATCACATCTCATTGGAATGCGACGCAAAGAGCATTGTGGCACTGTGATCAGTAGTGTCGTTTCAGTGCCCTGCTGGATAAGACTGCTCATTCTCCTTGAGCCTGGAGGGGAGCTGTGACAGTCCCCAAGGATCTGAAACCCAGACCTCTGATACACTCCCCAAGTGACTCAGGAAAATGTAGCCCCTTCTACTGTTCCCTTTCTGCCTTTTATCAGTGACAGCTGTTGAGGAAGACTGATGACCAAATGCAGCATGATGTGATTCAAAGGCCTTCAATATCTATGCATCGAGAAGTCCAGCTGATCACATGCACTGTCTGGAGGGGAGACACTGACATCAAGACCTTTCGAAAAGTCTCTGATTCAATATCTGCTGCACTGCGCTTGGCACTCTTGGTGATGTCACTCATCTGTGAGAGCTTGTATCCTGCTATCCATCTCAAGTGTCTTGGGGGGGGGGGGGGTATGAAGTTTCACCAAGCTATTGGAAGTCAGCTATGTCTCGATGGTCTCTTCAAGGCTTGCACATTGATGTTTGGTGATCGAGCCAGGTAGAGACCCAGAACATCTCCACTAGAGAATTTTTTAGGGTCTTGAGACTGAGCACGCTTGAGATTTTGACTATGAACCAGACAGATCCTCAGAAGAGGCTTTAACTGGTTTGCTTCAATATCCATCACAACCTCATGAAAGGAGAAAGTCCCCATCTAAGAAACCCTCCACTGATTTTTATCAAGGAAATGGGATAGTTCTATTTAAGTTAAGGATTAAGCAGGAACCCAAAGCAGAAACGCTGGACATTGTGAAGTCTTTTACCCTTCCAAGGAAGCTGTGACCATTCCTGTCCACAGAATCCTTAAGGATGTGCAGCTTAGAATGTGGGAGGCCCCCCACTCCCCATACAACCTATAAATAAGAAGGTTAACGCTAGCTGCAGGATAAGAACATAAGAGATGCCATAGTGGGTCAGACCAAGGTCCATCAAGCCCAGTATCCTGTTTCCAACAGTGGCCAATCTAGGTCATAAGTACCTAGCAGTCTCCCCAAAAGACACTGATTCCTCAATGCTTGTATTGGGTCAAGCAGTGATATCCTGGGTCCCTTTTAATAATGGTTTATGGAACTTTCCTCCAGGAGCTTGTCCAACCCTTTTTAAACCCAGCTACACTAACATCTTTTACTACATCCTTCAGCAAGAAATTCCAGAATTTGGAAGGCTTCTGGATTTGAGAAGCAGCAGTTTCCACATTTCATTTCATAGTGGCCAAATGTGCTCTTGGAGTCTCATACCACCCTTCCGCCCCCCCCCCTCCCCCACTGTCTGAAGGCGTTGTATTCTACTTTTAAGTTTTGATGAGCACCAAAACAGTCTCCATCGCATTAGCAGTGAGGCGTGGCATGGATGTACAGTAATATTTTCAAAAGCATTTTGAGTAATCTGTGGTGAAGCATTCCAGTTCTTGGCGCTCTTGGTGATGTCATTCATCTTTGTCCTGCTGTCCATGGAGAATACCTGCTATATAGGTAAGTAATTTGTTTTTTCTAGCCAGCAAACCTCATATGCTATGTGAAGATGGATGTTTTTCACTATGTGGAAAAGGGTTTTGTGTTTTTTCATTCCATCTTGTAAAGAGCTCTTTGGAGTTATTTATTTTATTTATTTAGCGTACATTTGTATCCCGCTGCTTCCAGTGATCAGCAGCGGTTGTTACACATGGTAAGGTTGGCTGTACCGGCCAGAATTATGGATGCATTTTTATTTATTTATTTATTTTTCTTATATACCGCGCTCTTTGATATCAGTGCGGTTTACATGAAACAAGGAGAGTTTACAGTGGGGGTTACACCGTAATTACATAGAACAGGTATAGTAACTTGGATAACAATGTTAACTATTTACATCAGAAAGGCTAACAGAAGGTATTTGCATGTGTATATGATGCATTGATGGTGGTTACATGTGTCTGTGAGGGATTGTTGTGGGTGAGGGGGTTGTTTAGCCATCTTCTGGGTAGCACTTGAGGAAGAGGTAGTGTTTTAGTGTTTTCCTGAATTTGGTCAGGTCAGGGATTGCTCTTATGTGTGGTGGGAGAGCATTCCAGCATCTGGGTGCACAGAGACTGAAGGCCCTGTTTATAGTTGCTTGTGTACAGTGGGTCATTGCTTTGGGGACAGTCAGGGTGTTTATTGCAGTGGATTGTCTGGTTCTGTTTGGGGGGGGTGACTTGCGTGAGAGCAGCAAGTGATGAGGGGGCGAGTCCGTTAATGGATTTGAATGTTAGCAGTAGTATCTTGAATGTGATCCTGTAATGAATTGGGAGCCAGTGAAGCATTTTGAGGATGGGCGTTATATGGTCCCATCTTGGAGTCCCATTTAGAATTCTTGCTGCCGCGTTCATGGCCAGTTGAAGCGGATTCAGGGTGGATTGAGGGAGTCCTTGGAGGATTGCATTTGCGTAGTCAAGATGGGGGATGGTTAGTGCTTGAAAGATTGTTCTAAAGTCGTTTGGCTGAAGGAGGGGGCGTAGGTGTCTGAGGGACTTGATTTTATGGTAAGTTGACTTTACCATGTTGCTGATGTGTGTCTTCATATCAAGTTTCTGGTCCATTGTAATACCTAGGTATCGAATAGAGGGTTTGGATTGCAGTTCATGCTCTCCGATTTTTAGGCAGGCTGGAGGGGAAAAGTTGGTGTTTCTGGAGATGAATAGAACTTCGGTCTTTTTGTGTTGTTTTCTGAGGTTCTGGTTTTGGAGCCATTTTTCCACTGCGCTAAAACAGTTGATTAGAGATGAGAGGTCAATCTTGTCAATCTGAAATGGTGTGTAAAGTAGGACGTCATCAGCATAGATCATGCATTCGACGTTGAAAGATCGTATGAGCTTGCAGATAGGCTGCATATAAATGTTGAACAGTAAGGCTGATAGGGAGGAGCCTTGCGGGACACCTTGTTTCTGGTGGAACGGTTTGGAGGTGGAGGTTTCTGTTTGTACATGTTGCCACCTATCTGTAAGGTAAGATTTGCACCAGGATAGTGCTAGGTCGCAGATACCCTTTTCTTTGAGTCGCTTTAGGAGGGTTTCGTGGCACACTGAGTCAAAGGCCGCCGCTATGTCGAGGAATATAAGGGCGACTCCATGATGTATGTTATCTACTGCGCTGAGAATATTGTTGAAGAGGGTGGTGAGTAACGTCTCCACGCCATGGGATTCTCTGAAACCGTGTTGGCAGTGGTCAAGTGGTGAAGTATTGTTGATGTGTTGTTGAATCTGGAGAAGGACTTCTTTCTCGATTATCTTTGCCAATAGTGGAATGCTAGCAATTGGTCTGTATGATTCCACCTTCTGGGGGTCCAGCTTACTGTTCTTTAGCAGGGGTCTGACTGATGTGTGTTTGAGATTTAGCGGGAATGTGCCTGAAGTGAAGGAAGAGTCCATGAGTTTGGCTATGTATGGGCAAAATTCTGACCGGAGTTCCTTTATCCAAAAGGCTGGGCAAGGGTCGGTCTGTGCTGTAGTGGTGATTACAGAGATGGTGTCAATGATTTGCTTGTTGGATGGAGTGGTGAATATTGACATTGTCATTGGGTTTGATGGATCTGTGATGGTGGATGGTGGGTGAGTCTTGTTGGTTTGGCATAATTTTGATTGGAGGAAATCGGCATAGTCTTGTGCGGAGATCTGAGGTATTTGCTCAGGACCTGGTTCTTTCGTTATGTTGCGAACAAGATTAAATAGGTCATGAGGTTTTCGTAGTGATCGCATTAGTGTGTCTGTGTGGGCTTGTCTCATTTTCTCGGTTATAGCTTCGCAGTGTCTTGTGAGTTGGAGGTTGTAGGCTTCCAGATTTTCCGTCGATCGTGATTGCCTCCATCTCCTTTCGAGTTTTCTTAGTTGGAGGAGAGAGGACCGTAGTTCTTTAGAGTACCAGGGTGCAGGGTCTTTTTTCCTTGGGGTTTTGTTGTGTCCAGTGTGAAGTGCATTGGCACTGAGGTTGTCATTCCAAATGGAGACTAGTTTATCTGGGCAAGTTGTTGTCGTGCTAAGGAGAGGTTGTGCATTGTGCAGGATGGTAGTCTTGTTGTGAAAGGTTTGAATCGTCGTGGTGGTAGGCTCGTGGGTTTTGCCTTGTTTCTGTGGTGTTTCTGGGGTGGATCGTTTATGGGAATTTGAAAAGTAATTAGTTTATGATCAGACCAAGGTACTGCGGTGAAGGTGGGCGGAGTGAAATTGGGGGCATCGTGGATAGTTAGTGGGGCGAAGATTAGGTCCAGCTTGTTTCCCTTTGTGTGAGTTGGTTCGTTGATTAATTGTAGGTAGCCTAGATCTTTAAGTGCTTCGTGGAGTGCTGATGCTTGAGAGTCGTGAAGAGATGGGAGATTGAAATCTCCTAGTATCCAGTTTGGGGTGCGTAGGTTAGTGGAGTTGCAGGCTAGCTCGATTATTGTGGCTAGGTCATCCGGGGAAGGTGACAGGGCTCTGTATATTAGATTGATGGAGCATATATCATTTGATATGACAACAATGTCAAGGTTGGTTGTGTTAGTGCTGTTGGAGAGTTTGAAATTGAGGTTGGTTTTTGTGAGTATGAGAACTCCTCCGCCTCTTTTGTTGACTCTGTGGCAACTGTGTAGAGTGAAGTTGTGGGGTAGAAGGTGGTTGATGAGGACACTGTCATCATTAGATAGCCAAGTCTCTGTGATGAGAAGGATGTCTAGATTGTAGAAGGTGAGTAGGTCTGTGATAACAGGCCATTTGTTGCGGACTGAACGCACATTTATGAGGGCAGCTTTTAAATCCTGGGGGGACAAGTTATCTTTCTTTTCCCTTAGGGAGTGCTGGATAGCAATGTGTAGTAGATGTTGGTAGGTTGGTTGTGTCTCTTTCATAGCCTTATGGGTGGGGTCTCTTGACCATCTTCTCTCATAGTTGTATAGGATAGGTATGTGTTTGTGGCTGCTAGTTAGTGCTAGTGAGCCGCTGATTAATTCTAAGAGAAGGTAGCTACAAATTATGGATGTAGCGGAAAGGGCCATTTTGAGTGAGTGCTGGGTTAGGTCAATTCAGAAGGATACGTGGTAGGGGGGAATAGAAAACATGTAGTAGTTATAGTAGGTTAGTGGTAACAGTAGCTGTGGGTAAATTGTAACAGAATAGGCAATTACTGGCAACAGTAGCTGTGGGTAATTTGTAACAGAATAGGCAATTACTGGCAACAGTAGCTGTGGGCAAATTGTAACAGAATAGGCAATTACTGGCAACAGTAGCTGTGGGCAAATTGTAACAGAATAGGCAATTACTGGCAACAGTAGCTGTAGGCAAATTGTAACAGAATAGGCAATTACTGGCAACGGTAGCTGTGGGCAAATTGTAACAGAATAGGCAATTACTGGCAACGGTAGCTGTGGGTAAATTGTAACAGAATAGGCAATTACTGGCAACGGTAGCTGTGGGCAAATTGTAACAGAATAGGCAATTACTGGCAACGGTAGCTGTGGGATAGATTGTAGCTGATATAAACGATTACTGGCATACAATGTGATTAGGGAGGGGAGGTAGAGCACAGCAAAAACATGGGGTTACAGGGTTACAGTTGATTTATGTTAAGGGTTCACACAGTGTACTTATATACATATTTACAAGTGACTGATTGTTAGGACTTTACACAGGATCCTTATATACATATTTACAGTTATGTTTCTATTCATACTGACGGCAGAAAAAGACCACATGGTCTATCTAGTCTGCCCTTCCATATCAAATACTAAATTCCTTTCTTTCCCTTTAGAGATCTTCTGTAAGTGTCCTATGCTTTTTTGAATTCAGATACTGTCCTTGTCTCTACTACCTCCACTGGGAGACTATTCCACACATCTACCACTCTTTCCATAAAGAAATATTTCTGCATATTACTCCTGAGTCTATCCCCTTTCATCCTCATCCTATGTCCCCTCGTAGCAGAGCTTGCTTTCAATCGAAAGAGGCTCTCCTCTTGTGCATTTATGCCATGGAGGTATTTAAAAGTCTCATATCTCCTCTATCCCACCATTCCTCTAAATTTAGATCTTTGTCCTCATATGCTTTATAATGAAGACCACTAGCCATTGTAGTAGCCACCCTCTGCACAGACTCCATCCTATTTGTCATTTTGAAGGTGTGGTCTCCAGAATTGCACACAATACTCCCAAATGAGGTCGCACAAGAGACTTATACAGAGGCACTGTCACCTCCTTTTTTTTTTCTGCTGGCCATTCCTCGCCCTGTGCACCCAAGCATCCTTCTGGCTTTCGCTATCGCCTTTTCTACCTGTCTAGCCACCTTAAGATTATCAGAAACAATCATGCCCAGGGTCCTGCTCTTCTGTTGTGTACAGAAGAACTTCACCTCCTAAACTGTACCGCTCCCTTGGATTTTTGCAGTCCAAATGCATGACACTGCACTTTTTAGCATTAAATCTCAGCTGCCAAATTCTTGACCAAGCTTAGCTAGATCCCTCCTCGTGCTGCCCACATTACTCCCCTTCTCAAGTCGCTTCACTGGCTCCCTGTCCAGCTCTGCATCCAATTCAAGCTTCTCCTGCTGACCTATAAATGCATTCACTCTATGACCCCTCAATACCTCTTATCTCTTATCTCTCCCTACGTCCCCTCTTGAAAGTTGCGCTCCGCTAACAAATTGCTTCTATCAATGCCTTTCACCCACACCGCGAACTCCCCACTACGCTCTTTTCACCTTGCTGCACCCTATGCCTGGAACAGCCTGCCTGCGTCTGTGCGCCAGGCATCCTCCCTGGCCCTCTTGAAATCCAGGTTGAAGACCCACCTCTTCACCGTTGCATTCAGATCCTGACTCCTTTCTCATCTTACCCTAACCCCGTCAACCAAATTACAGACCAAACTGTACCACACCGTACCTTGCGCAGAACTGACTAATGCTCTGTACTGTTCTGTTCTAACTAGATTATAAGCTCCGATGAGCATAACTCTGATGGGCAGGGACTGTCTTTTGTATGTTGTCTACCTCTTGTAGGTTAGTTGTGCAGCTCTGCGTGCATGACGCTTTTTAGGTGCTGAATAGTAGTAGTAGTAGTAATGTTATCTCCTTCCTCTGTGTATACTCTATTGCAGATTTTGAAAAGGAAAACCTTACCCGATAGCCCTTCTGCAATATCACTTACAAAGATGTTAAAAAGAATCTGATTAAGGGCAGATCCCTGCAGCACAGTATTGTTAACCACCTCCTCCTCAGAGTGAGCTCCATTTAACTGTACCCTTTTTCACTTCCCACTCAACCAATTTCTAACCCAGCCAGTCACTTTAGGGTCCATCCCTAGGATGGTCAGTCTGTTTATAAGCCGCCTGTGCGGAACAGTGTCAAAGGCTTACTGAAATCAAAGTACACTACATGTAGGGCTCTCCCTCTGTCCAACTCTGGTCACCCAGTCAAATAAATCATTTAGATTTGTCTGACAAGACCTACCTCTGATAAACCCATGCTGCCTCGGATCCTGCAGTCCATTGGACTCCAGAAATCTTACTATCCTCCCTTTTAGCAGGGTTTTCAATAATTTATTCACCACAGAGGTTAGACTAACCAGCCTGTGGTTTTCAACCTCATTCCTACTTTTGCTTTTGTGTAAAGAGACCACATGTGCCTTTCTCCAGTCCTCTGGGAACACTCGACTCCAAAGAAGCATTGAATAGGTCAGTCAGTTGAGCTGCTAGAACGTCTCCAACGTCCTTCAATCTTCTTGGGATGTATCCCATCCAGTCCCATTGTTTTGCGTATTTGTAGTTCAGCTAGTTCCTCACAAACACAATCTTCTGAAAATTGTTCAAAATTTTAGATTAAAAAAAAAAGAACGTCTGCTGCTGCTGCCGCCATGGCAGCGGCAGAATCAAGCGTCCTGCCGTGGGGCCCCCCTGCCCGGCAGAGCCTCCCTGCAGCATCAGCTTCCGAGTCCCAAAGCGAGGGCTTTCAGAGCTGTGAAAGGAGAGCTTCTCTGACCTCTCGCGGCTCTGTTAAGCTTGCCAGGGCTGATGGGAAATCCCATCAGCCCCGGCGGGATTGACAGAGCCGCGAGAAAGGGAAACTCTCGCGGCTCTGAAAGCCCATGCTTTGGGACTCGGGAGCTGATGCCACAGGGAGGCTCTGCCGGGCGGTGGGGGGGGGGCCCTGTGGCAGGACACTTGATTCTGCCGCTGCCATGGCAGCAGCAGCAGCCGCAGCCGTGTTTTTTTTTTTTTAAAAAAACCGGGGCGGATGGGGGGGGGGGGGGTATAACGGGTAATGGGCTATGGGGGGGCTAGGACTGGAAATGGGCTGATGGGGGGTTATGACTGGTAATGGGCTGATGGGGGGTTAGGACTGGTAATGGGCTATGGGGGGAGGGCTAAGATGAAATGGGCTGATGGGGTTAGGACTGGTATTGGGCTGATGGAGGCTAAGACTGGAAGTGGGCTGATGGGGGGGCTAGGACTGGAAGTGGGCTGATGGAGGGTTAGGACTGGCAATGGGCTATGGGGGGGCTAAGACTGAAAATGGGGTGATAGGGGGTTAGGACTGGTAATGGGTTATGGGGGGGCTTAGGACTAGTAATGGGCTATGAGGGGGCTAGGCTGGTAATGGGCTGGGGGGTTGCTAGGACTGGAAATGGGCTGAGTTGAAGGAGGGCTTGAACTGCAAATAGCTGATGGGGAAGGGGGGCTTGGAATGGAAATGGGCTGTGAGGGGAGGGAGCTAGGACTGGAAATGGGCTTAGTGTGGGGGGCTAGGACAGGAAATGGGCTGATGGAGGGGCTAGGATAGGACTGGAAATGGGCTGTTGGGAGTGCTAAGATTGGAAATGAGCTGTGGTGGGGGCTTGGATTGACATGGACTCATGGAGGGGCTAGAACTGGAAGTAGGCTCATGGGGGGGCTTGGATTGGAAATGGGCTGAGTGGAGGGGAGCTACGATTTGACATGGGCTGATGGTGGGGCTAGGAAAGGACTAGAAATGGGCTGGTTGGGATTGGAAATGAGCTGATGGACTCGGATAGGACTGGAAATGGATTGGGGAGCTAGGACTGGAAATGGGCTGATGGTGGGGCTAGGATAGGATTGGAAATGGGCTTATGGGGGGCTAGGACTGGAAATGGGCTGATGCAGGAACTAGAAGGGAGCGGATGCTGGGGTGGGGCTGGAACTAGAAGGGAACTGATGTTGGGAGGATTAGAATGGGATGGAGCTGGGAGAGTGAAATGGAGAGGGAAAAATATTTTGTGTGGGAGGGAAGACAAATCTACAATTGGCTGGATATTGGGAGAGTAAGTGGGGATTGAGGATGGAGGGGTAAAATTTGAGTGGATGAAATAGGAATGAGGAAAGAGCAAAAGGAAAAAGATTAGTATGTTAAAGCAGATGTAGAGAGAGAATGGAAAAAACACGAAGAAACCAGAAGAAAGTGGCTGGAGCAATTGCCGCTGAAAAAATACACAAAAGGTAGAACAATATCTCTCTATTTTGAATTTATTAACTGGAATATGTCAGCTCTGGGAAATGTGCCTCATTAACGTCTGCGCTTCGTTTAGTACAAGAGAAAATTAATTTATAGTTTTATTTCTACAGTGGTGGTGTACATTCCAAGTTTGGCTTTTGGGGTTCCCAGTTTAATTATTGTCTTTCTGTTTCTAAATTGTGATTCCTTGTTTGGTGATAGTCTATGTTCTGCATGTGTAACAACAGCTGAGGTATTCTGTTTATGTAATTCCTATTTGGCGTTGCCACTTGTTCTCTTTCCCCAGTAGGTCATGTATTATTCTCTGAAATATATTGGTTTAATATTTGCAGTGTTTCCTTTTGATAGGTAGGTGCTTTGAGTTCTGGTAGTGCTGTTAGGATACGTTGGGTTTGCTATGGGTTCTAAATGACTCCAGATAGTCGTCTACTCACAGAGGGTAGCTTCTAATGAAGAAAAAGTATATTTTTCCCTCCAACAATTTTCTAGGCTATGCAACACTGTTATTGCACCTTCTCATTCACATATACTATCGTTTTCAGACTGTATCGCAGATCTCAGGAATATACAGGCCGCAGACTTCTCATGGCATTGACTATATCAGACATCGTCCTTAGCCGCAGCGCCCTTTGCATTAATGACCGTTGTTGTTATATTCCTTCTTATCATGCAATTAATCTTTATACGCAGATCTCAATGTAAACTTTTATGCTTATCTGATCATATTTGGAACGCCCCGATGCCACCATCTGGTTCCGTTCGTGCGTTTCAAAGATGTAGGTTCTTCAGGGGGAATGGTTTAAAGAACCTACATCTGTGAAACGCACGAACGGAACCGGATGGTGGCTTCGGGGCATTCCAAATACGATCAGATAAGCACAAAAGCCACACTCATGGAGTGGAGGAGTGGCCTAGTGGTTGGGGCAAGGTACTTCAGGCCGGAAGGTCGGGGGTTCAAATCCCACTAGAGGACAGCAACCTTGGGCCGGAAGGACTGGGGTTTCTAGTCCCACAGGTGCTCCTTGTGGTCTTGGGCAAGCCACTTAACCCTCCATAGCCCATGTTCCCTGTAAAATAGTTATCTCCAAGTTATAATGCCCTGTTCAATGTAATTTCAGTTTGTTCAATGTAAACCGCACTGATGCAGAATAGCGCGGTATATAAGAGAATGTAAATAAATAAATAAATAAATTAAGAGGCATGTTTACTAAAAGTGTATGGTAACATTATGCAAATATTTATGCAAATGAGGTTCCTTATGCAAATGAGGCCCCACACCAAGTCTCCGCACATGGCCCCGCACCCCCTTGGGCCGCCCCTGTTTGGAGCCTGTGTCAGAAGAAGACCTAAATATGTACACTCTGGAGGAGAGACAGAGTATTAATGAAACAAATCTCTTCCAAAGACAGGGAATCTGTAAAACTAGAGAGCATAACATGAAGCTACAAGGGGGTAAATTGAAAGGCAACGTCAGGAAATACTTTTTCACTGAAAGGATGGTGGATGCTTGGAATGCCCTTCCGATGGAAGTGATGGGGGCAAATACAGTGACAGAATTCAAAATGGCATGGGACAGACACCGTGGATCCCTTTATAGCAACAGGATAAAATCAAAATAAACGTAACTATCTCTTATATCTCAACAAATAGGGGTGACTTATGTGGAGCGGTGAGTACTCCCCTAAACAAAGGCATGAGGAGGGGTGACCTGCACAGAATGACAGGTACACCTACTCTTGCCGCCTTGCTGGGCAGACTAGATGGACCATGCCGGAATTTGTGTCGTCATATACTATGTTACTATGTCTTCTATTAAATCCTCGTCCACTTCTCTCTATGAGCGAGATCTGTATCACACCAAAGCTCCATGAACAAGCAGGATAGAAATCAGCCACATAAGTGGGTGATATCATCTGTGATGGCACAGCTTGGACTTTGCTCTCCCAGAACCCTGAGGTTCTGGAAACTCTTTTGAGCATGTGCATGTGAACCCCTCCTGTGAGCTCGTTGCTCCTCCCCCTTAGTCTTCCTCATCCGTGGCCAAGCGCGGACGCAGCTCTCCGTTGTTACTTTCATTTTAGTTTTTAGTTCCATTTTTTCTATTTTCTAGATCCCTTTCTACTGGTATCCCTTTTCTATTTTTTCTGCTGTGCTAGCCCCAGTCTGCAGTAGACTTCTCCGGCAACGTCAGCAGTCAGGAGCTTTGCTGTTCCTTGCATCACCATGTACAGAGCAGAGTTCTCTCTCTGTGGGACGTTGAGATGTTTAATATATCAAACCTTAGCCAGCCTGCTCAATCCAGCACAGACTCCCCTGGAATGGGGCAGCTACCATGCCACCAGAAGACTCGACTTTGTTCAGAAGCTTAAAACGGTGGTTGCATTTTTCAGGCAACTTCCACTCTGGAGACTGAGCCTAGTGAAAAGTGTCATTCCATGAGGTGGGAAAAGTACATTGTTCCTCAAAAAAAAAAGAGACCCATGAGCCTACAGAGCTTCCCACTCACTCCCTGGTGTTTTTCTCACACCTGTGAGGTTACCACCTGCTGCGGTTTAAAAAAGAATTTTTTAATGATGCAGACTGTCAATAGGAAGCGTTGTTCTAGCTAAATGTTTAGTCCATTTTTAGTAGTTTGCTCCTAATTTTTGAGATTCACAGGAGTAGTCCTGGACCCCTAAGGACTCTCCAACCTGGCGCTGCTACCTAACCCTGCTGCGTTGTACTGGTCACCAAGCGCTTGTGTGGACAAACGAACCCATACTTCTCCTACCGCATGGCCACTTCTAGTGATCCCAGAGGAGAGAAGTGAATTCTATGCTTCCCTGCCTCCAACGATCCTACTCTGAGGCTGTGGTAACTCCTTCAATTATGCTACATGAAAAACACAAAGATAAGGTGGTCCGTCTCCTATACTGGAGACCACATGAGAACCTCTTCCCTTCCCTGGCTGGGACTTGTGCAATGCTACCAAGAGAGTATTTGCAGTTGCTGGTCATTTCAACTTTGCCTCCCCCCACCTCTTCCTTTTACTGTCACAGAGGTAGGGGAAAGGGGGCAATAGCACCACCTCCCAAGGAGGCAACCTACCACTTTGGACCTCTTAAAAAAAAAAAAGAGACCCTTTATCTCTCTACTATCTGCTCTGGTGATGCCAGTCTACCATTCCAGCTATGGTCGCTCCGCAAGACACCAACGCTTCGGGATGGGATCTACACCCCACCTCCGCCATGTAAAGTGACTCTGTGCCCATCAGCCTCATCTGTTTCCTCTTCCTCCTCACTTCAACCACTGGATGGGCAACTCCAAAAAAAAAAAAAAAAAAAGGGTTAGGGACAGCAACTATTCTGGATGCAAGTTTTGAGGGCACTGAACTCATGCCATTAGTTCCCACTTCCACATTTGGAGCTGTCCTTATCTGGGAATTTAAAAAAAAAATCTTCCACTGTCAGCCACGTGGCACATATCGCTTATCACAGTGCCGGCCTAACGTCAAACTCTAGCTGCTTGGAAGCGAACCGGCTGAATGTAGTTGTTTCCCCTACATCAGCTGATATTCAAGCTATACTTCGCATGTCTCTCCGTCTTTCTATGTTGCGCTCCTATCAAAGTAGATGGACTTGCTTCTCCTGTTGGGATTCACAATGGGGCATGGACCCAGCCTTGTGCTCCCTCAGTCATATCTTCACCTATCTCCTTCACCTCTCCAATTCTAGTCTTCAGACTTTGTCAGTTTGTTACCATCTCTCTGCCATTGCAACATTCCATTGTCATGAGGATGACAAATCCATTTCCATGTATCCACTGGTTTCTAGCTTCATGAAAGGCTTATTGAACACCAAGCCTCCAATAAAATCATCAAGTATGTTCCGCTTGCATGCCACACAACTGGTATCGTAGAGTAGCAAGCACCATCACTGTCCTCAATTATCCACCAAGATAGTGGCTTCCTAAATCAGGTTACTGTGCATGAATCGGTCAGATTTCACTTGCCAAGCTGAGATGTACCATTCAAACTGCTAGGCCATTATCTCTTTTCCCCTCACTAAGGACTCCAGGGGTACGCCTCCATTCTAAACATTTTTGTTTTCCTTTTTGGGCTGTCCATGGTACCCTACTCATATCCACATTTCTGGACAGCAGGAGTGTGGTCCATCTCATCTTTAAATGGCTCTCTTTTAACCTGGACCTTAGCTAACACCACATGTAAGGGTACTAGTATCACAATGAACACGTCTTGTGAACTAGTGCCAGTTTACCTCGCAGTCCTACCAATAGGCATGGGGGGAACACTGTTCCTTCATACTTCCCTCGCTGATTGAAAGATTGTCCACCACATTTCTACTCAAGGCATGCTTCATTGTATTAGAGATCGAACATCCCAGAGGTCAAACAACCATTGACTCTCTATTACCAAAAGAAAAAAAAATAATCCAGCCAAGGCTACAGACAGTGTGCATGGCTTTTTTTTCTTATACGGATACCCTACCCGGAGGACTGTGAATCTTTTTGATAGTTAGGACTCCGGAACGATGACCATCCTTGGCCCTGAATCTCTTGATTGCAAGCTCTGTGCATTCCTAGACCTTCACATACACTGCATTCAGCTTTCATGTGCACTGTTGCCATAGGGCATAGGCTTTGCAAATGGACTGGGCTGATTCCTCCACCTCGGTCATCTTCGTAAATGATTTTCAAAGCAATTTGTCAGATCTTCTCTGAGCTATCTGGCACATTCTTGTCATGGGTACCATTTTGGTGCCTTTGAACAGCCTCCA
The DNA here is from genome assembly GCA_033557465.1 of Ichthyophis bannanicus. NCBI lineage: Eukaryota > Metazoa > Chordata > Amphibia > Gymnophiona > Ichthyophiidae > Ichthyophis > Ichthyophis bannanicus. The sequence goes on from CM066042.1 coordinate 79,505,731, forward strand.
TTCTTACTTGCCACATGTCTTACAATTTAGAGCACTCGTCCAACCAGTGCTCTACCCCTGGGCACTATGCATGCCCCTCAGCTGTCTGACCAAATGCTGGCTGTACTGCCATATAACCCATTGCCAATACAGCTTCTTCCTTGGACTGTAATCATGGGGGATAATGCTCCTTCCATGTAAGTTAGTCTGGGTTTTTACTTTGCCTGGACCCCCCGGTTTTCTACCTGCTCTTCCTTCAAACTCCGTTACATCTCCATATCAACATGATGCCCTGTTCCCTTGCATGGGTTCTTGGCACCACAGTTCAATGCACATTTTCTAACCTTTCTCCACTCCTGGCCCCTTTCCCCCAGTGGAAAACGTCTCAGTATGTCTTCCACCCTCCTTTGGAAATACAATCCCCCTGCCTCGGCCCTACGGCTATATGGTTTACTTCTTTGCTTGGACTACCGCTCTCAGTCCAAGTTCACAAAAAGTGATCCATAAGGTAAAGAGCTATGGCCACAGCCCACGCATGTGCTGGTGTGGCAAACAAAAAAAAAGGTGTGTGTGTGTGGGGGGGGGGGGGGGGAATCAGAATGAAAGGAGACAAAAAGAGGTCGATCAGGCAATAACATGATGAAAACCAGTGGCAGCAGCCCTGCATCACATGCAAGCTATGTCAACAGACTATCTACTGAACCTACCTTTGTCTTTGCCCCAGTCGAGGGGCTTGTCTCTCCTCCCTATCAACCCAGAAACCCCCTCCCCCACCTTCCAGGGCAGAGAAAGTAAAAAATAAAAATACCCCTCCCCAAATAAATAAATAATTAAATTATAATAATGGAAAACCCAGAATGATAGAAGGGATGACGACACCGAGCAACACTCATTGTCCTGCATGCCGGTAGTCATCCTGTGGATAATCTCTCCTTACTGTTTAACTGCAACCACAGCAGCTCTACTTCTCCATGCTCTTTCCCCATGTCACCTATCCTGTATACAGCAGACTTGGTCAGTGTGCCGATGTCCCTCTGGGGAAATCATACCTCAGAATCCACCCCTCCAGGCAGACCACCCCTGCCCTGATCTGGAGGGCTGAACTGGATAGTCTGTGCGGGTTTTTTTCCTACTAACATGCTGTATGTCTTATGTTCTCCTTCCTAGTTTTAGCTTCAACCTGCCTCAGCAGAGTTTCCGGGTGCAAGGAACATCTGGTAAACTGAACACGCCAACCCTGGCACCCTCAGCTCGGGACTCACCCATTTGTGTGGCTGATTTCTATTCTGCTTGTTCATGGAGAAAGTAAGGTTGCTTATCTGTAATAATCATTCTCCATGGACAGCAGGATAAATCAGTCACACACTCGCTCCCACTTCCCCTTTCGGTTGAAGCTACTGTGATTTTTTTTTTTAACAATATGGCCTTGGCTGTGGGAGGTAATGAGGGGGAGAAGCAATGAGCTCACAGGAGGGGTTCATATGCACATGTCCAGAAGAGTTTCCAGACTCTGTGGCCTCTGGGAGAGCAAAGTCTGACCTGAGCCATCACGGAGTCACCCACTTGTGTGGCTAATTCATCCTGCTGTCCATGGAGAACGACTGTTACAGGTAAGCAACCTTACTTTCCCTCTTTCTAGTTTAACCCACAGTGCCTTTTTACTCTTTTAAGCCCTGTAATGTTAAGTGCCGTCAAGTCAGTGTTGACGCATGGCGACCCTCTGGATAGTTGTCCTAAATTGTGTTCGATCTTCAATCAGCTCATTGTTGACAGACTGGCACCCATAGCTGCTGTTATGGTATTGATTCATCTCATTGCTGGCCTTCCTCTCTTGCATTGATGTTCTACCTTGCCAAGCATGATATCTTTCTCTAATGATCTCTCTCTTTGCATGATGTGTCCAAAGTATGAAAGTCAAAATCTTGTCATTTGAGCTTCTAAAGAAAGCTTAGGTTTGATCTCCTCTAGTACTGACTGGTTTGTTCTTTGGGCAGTCCATGGTATACACAGTATTCGTCGCTAGCACCATAATTCAAAGGCATAAATTTTCTTCCTGTCTTTTACACTGTCCAGCTTTCACATTCATCTGATATTGAAAATGCTATGGCTTAAACAAGTCAAATCTTTGTATAGAGAGAGACATCGCTGCTCTTGAGAATCTTGTCTAGGTCCTTCATAGCCATTCTGCCAAGAGCAATGAGTCATCGGATTTCTTGACTGCTTGTTGCTTCTTTGATAGTTGACAACTTTAACCTACTTGGATCAACTATTTCAATTTCTTCTCCATCAACGATGAACTTATTGATTTTGCCAGTAGTCTGGATCTTTGTCATCTTAACATTAAGGTGCAGACCCATTTTAAGACTATATTCCTTGATCTTGAGAAGCAAATATTTCAGATCATCTTCACTTTCAGCCAGTAATGTGGTGGTATCAGCATAGTGAAGGTTGTTGAGTCTTCCACCAATCTTCACACCTCTGTTGTCTTCATACAATCCTGCTTCTCTAATGATTTCTTCTGCATATAAATTAGAGGAGGGGGAACGTATGCAGCCTTGTAAACCTTTGCTGATTTTAAACCATTCTGTTTCTCCTAGTTCCATTCAAACTGTTGTTTCTTGATCAGTGTAAAGGTTGTGCAAGAGAACGATCAGGTGTTCTGGTATACCCATGCTTCTTAATGTGGCCCAGAGTTTCTCATGATTTACACAATCAAAAGCCTTGCTGTAGTCAATAAAACATATATAGATATCCTTTTGGTATTCTTTTGTCTTTTCAAGAATCCATCTCACATTCAAGATAATGTCTTTCGTTCCTCTCCCTTTCCTGAACCCTGCTTGCACTTCAGGCAGTTCTCGTTCCAGGTAAGTTTGTAGTCTCTGCTGAATGATCTTGAGTAGAATCTTGCTGGTATGTGGGATCAGAGCGATTGTGCGATAATTTCCACATTCAGTCGGGTGACCTTTCTTCAGTATTGTTATAAACACAGATCTTTTCCAGTCAGTTGGCCATGAATTTGTCTTCCAAATTTCCTGGCAGAGCCTTGTAAGTATGGTAACAGCTTCATCTCATTGCTGGAATAACTCAATGAGAATGCCATCAATGCCCGATGCTTTGTTCTTTGATAAGACTTTCAATGCTGCTTTGACCTCTTCTTTCATCATCAATGGTTCCTGATCATAAGGTATAGGTTGAAACTGCTGTTGGTCCACTTGATCTTTATATTCTAATGATTCTGTATATTGGTCCACTTGATCTTTATATTCTAATGATTCTGTATATTCTAATGATTCTGTATATTCTTTCTACCTGTTCTTGATCTTCTCAGCATCATTCAACATGGATCCTTGAGCATCTTGTAGCATTCCAATTTGAGGCTGGAATTTTTTTTTTAACTCTTGTAGCTTTAGAAAAGCCGATCTTGTTCTTCCTCTAATAGCTTCTGATTCTATTTCCTTGCATGTGTCATTGTAGTACTTTTCCTTGTCCTATCTTGCTGCACGTTGGAAATCTCTGTTGAGTTCTGCTATTGCCTCTTTCTTCTCTGGCTTTAGCTTCTCTGCATTTCTGGACAATTTTCAGTTTCTTCAGTCATCCATTTTGGCTGTTTTTGCTTTTTCACCTTATGTCATCCCATAACATTTCTGGAACTCTATCATTTGTATCTAAAACAGCAAATCAATTTCTCAGTCAGTCTTTAAATTCCAATGGTATATTCTCAAGGTCATATTTTGCTACATTTATGAATGGCTTGCTCTTTTTCAGCTTTACCTTGAGTTTGCATACTAGTAGTTGGTGATCTGTACAAGTCAGCTCCTGATTTTGTCTTTGTTGAGGTTATCAAGCTTTTCCATTGTCTTCTACAGATGTAGTCAATTTGATTTTTGTACAATCCACTGGGTGAAGTCCACGTGTACAGTCAGCGCTTGTGTTGCTGGAAGGTGTTTGAGATGAATAGATCATTGGTTTTGCAGAATTCTATCAGTCTTTCTCCAGTTTCGTTTCTGTTGCGAAGTCCATATTTTCCAACCACTTTGCCGCCGCCTTTGTTAACTTTTGCGTTAGTCACCCATTATTATCAGGATATCCTGTTTGCATGTTATGTCAATTTCAACTTGTACTTGTTCATAGAACTCATCAACCCTGTAATGCTATAGCTTTAATGCTATTTTTTACATATAGTGTCACCCATCCTTCTCTTCTTCCTATCCTGTCCTTCCTGAATAAAATATAGTCCAATATAATTACATCCCAGTCATGGTTGTCTATGAACCATGTCTCTGTAACTGCCACTAAATCTAAGTTGGCCTCTTTAATGAAAGCCTCAACATCTGGGATCTTCTTTCCCATGCTACGGGCATTTATACACGCCATTTTTCAGATGTTGCCCCTTTTACCCATTTCTACAGTGGTATTTAATATTTCACTTACCTGGGGGCTCTCTTTATCCATCCCCACTAATCTAGTTTAAAGCCCTCTTCAGTAGATTAGCCAGTCTGCTGCGGAAGACACTTCAACCCTTCTGGATAGATGGATGCCATCTCTGCTCTGCAGCCCTTGGAAAATCATCCCATGGTCCAGGAAACCAAAATGTTCTTGATGATACCATCCACGCAGCCATACATTCATCTCCAGGATGCAAGCTTCTCTGCCTCTGCCTTTACGCTCAACAGGGAGGATTGAAAAGAACACCACCTGTGCATCTATCTATCTGCTTCACCCTCTGTCCCAGAGCCATGAAGTCACTTTTGATATGCTCAGAGGGATACCTAGCAATATCATTTGGGCCGTCATGGATGAGCAACATCAGATAATAGTCAGTAGGCTTGATGAGTCTCTGCAAACTCTCCGTAACATCTCTGATTTTGGCACCTGGCAGACAGCACACCTCTCTGGACATAAAGTTTGGTTGGTAGATGGATGCCTCAAAATCTCTCAGAAGAGAGTCACCAATCATCACTACCCTTCACTTTCTTGTGGTCACTAGTTCTGCAACTTTGGGGTTTTTGAGCTCTGGTTCTTCCCTTTCCTAGGATGTTTTCATCTCCTCCACTTCCAGGGCTGCATTCTGGTTCTTCAGTTCAAGGGCTGGTGGAGTTGGATTGTTGATTCTGCAGGTTCTGGTAACTCTTGTCCAACTCTCTTCATTCTGTAGCCTCCCGTCTTTACCTCTGTTGGAAAGCTTGGATGTTTCCAGAAGCATCTCATCAATGTACTTCTCGCTGTCTCGAATGCTTCTCAGCATCTCCATCTCTTCTCTGTGCTCCTCCAGTTATTTCATGAGACCTTCAGCTCACAGGCATCCTACACATGGAGCCAGTTCTTTGACTGGCATTGGGCTCTGTCTGGACAAAGGCAGAAGATGTAACAGAGGCAAGAGCTTTGGCAATACGATTTTTCCTAGCCATCTTTCAGTTGGTGGAGCTTTGCCTGTTGAAGTAAATGAGAGAGACATACCACAGACCCTAACTTTTCCTCAGCTGTCCCTTGAGAGAAAAAGCAGTTAGCCTCTTTTCTCCAGGAACAAGCAGGAAGTCAGTCCTCGCATATGGGTGACATGGGCACCGATGAAGCCCTCACGGAAGCATCCCCCCAGCTTTCAAAGAAAGCCTTTGGGAGATGCTACCACGCATGCGTGGTCCCCTTCCTGCCTAAGGGTGCCATCTTGCTCAGTCTCCTTTTTTCCGCAAAGCCCTTCAGACCTTCGTCTGGCTTGTCCCCAAAAAAAGTTTATTTTTCTCTGTCCGTGTTTCTTACTCGTCTCCGGTATTGCACTGGTACTCCTCCAGCCATCTGACCTCGCTGTCTTGGCATCGAGTTCAGGTCTCTTTTGTAGTGCTTTGTTTTTTGGTGTCTTCGCACCTTTTTTCTTCCAACTGGCAGTCCGGCGAGTCTTCGACCTTGCAGGGGTACTTTTTTCCCCCCATGGCTACCAGTGGCTTTAAGAGTGATCAATGCATAAAATTCATGTCTTTAACTGACACACGTGACTGTTGTCTCCGCTGCCTCAGGCCTGACCATGACCCTGCAGCCTGTGGTCTCTGCAAAAAGATGTTCAGCAAGGCCCTCGAGAGCTGCCAGCAGCAGCATGCTAAGTTTTTCCCCGAGTCTCAGGTGCCACCGAAGACCAGGGCCTTGTCTGAAGCTTCGACACCTTGGGCGGGCCCCTCCGAACCCAAGCCCCGCCATGGGCCTTCAGAAAGGGAGTCTCTCTCAGGGGAAACCCAGGAAGTAGAAGCCTCGAAGGTGGAGTTGGACCGATCTGACCTGCCGGGTGTTCCCCGAGTCAGGTTCCGCAGTCTGAGATGCTCGTCCAAGGATCGGAGAAGGAGCGACCTGCAAAGGTCCCCTGAAAGGACTCAAAACTTGGACTGGCCTCTGTCTCCAGACACCATCCTTGTTGAGGATTTCCCTTCGGAGGAACTGCCATCAGGCCCAAGTCCCTCTGTGCCTGCGTTGAAGGCTGCGGAGTCTTCTGGCCTGGAGTCCAGAATGGCAGCCCTGGAGCGCAGTTTGTCTGCCTTCATGGGTCAGCAGCAGGTGCTGTTGTCTGGTACAATCGGTTCATCCACCCCGACCACCGGGCCCTCGATGTTGAAGACTTCCACGGAGGCCGAGCCGATCCTCGGCTGAGGTCTCGCTTTGGTTCCCGCTCAACAGGACCGTAATCATCCCCTGCCAATGTGCTCAGCATCAGCCTTGGAACATCGGGAGGCCACAGGCCGGGGTTGGCCCTGAGGCCCGTGGACCATCCTTCCTTCGAGTCCTCGACGGACTACTCTGAGTGAAAGATGGAGGATGAGGAATTGCCCGATACCTGTTGCCACCACGACATCCACTCAGCCTTGGAGCCCCGGCAGTGGTCTCTGCCGGAGGATATGGGGTTCCTTAATTTCGTCAAGGATATGTCTAAGGCCCTGGCATGCCCAACAGAATTGGAGGAGGACCCTCGGGCAGATGAGTTGGAAATCCTCCAATGTGAGGCTCCTCCAAGGGAATCGCTCACAGTGGCCTATCCCTCCCATTCTGGAGCGGCTGATGCTCCATATGTGGAAACACCAGCATCGGTGCCGGTAGTGTTCCAGCGGGCTTCCAGAAATCACAGCAGCTGCACAACTTCATGTTGGTGGAGTCAGCCATGCATCGACTGAAAAGTCAGAAGATGCACTCCTCAGTGCCCCCTGGCAGGGAGGCACGCACCTTGAACGCTCTTGGCAGAAAGTGTGTTACGAAGGCTCGATGCTCATCGGGCCCCATCCAGGCCTACCCATTTGTACATGGGCTTGTACCTGAGAGATTTGGCAAAGGAACTTGCCGGGTTCTCAGTTGGTCTATCCGAGGAACCCCTGCAGTGGTTTAAGAACCTGGCTAAGGATGTCTGTGAGCGCTCCAAGTTTGCGTCTCAGACAGCTTATGATGGGTTCGAGTAGCTGCGGCGAGTATCAGTGCATGACGCCAAGCTTGGCTACAGTTGTCCAACCTTGAGAAATGGATTCAGAACAAATTGGTTGATGTCCCATGCCAAGGAGAAAACCTCTTTGGCAAACCATGACCGACAAGGCTGCCGAGCTGGAGAAAGAGTTCATGACCAGGACCAGGCTCTCTAAAAAGACTGCTGCCCCTCCCTGCCGGAAGGGCTTGGGTAAAAAGCCCTTCTACCCGAGGAAAGGGGCTGCTTACATAAACTACCCACCTTTTCAGGCCTCCCCAGCTCCCCAACAGGGTCAGCAGGCCAAGGGACATGGGCATGGCCCTCATAAGGAGAAGGCTCCAAAAACCCAGGCACCGGCCCAGCCCAGGGAGGTGTTTTTGACTCCTTGGGCATAGCCTCTCTACCCCAAGGAGGTCAGCAGCCCACAGGGGGACGTCTGACCCACTATGCCCAGAGGTGGGTGACCATCACCACCGATTCTTGGACACTTCGGGTGGTCAAGGAGGGTTACCTCCTCCATATGACTCAGACGCCTCCCCCTTATTTTCTGGGAGAGCCCCTCAGGTCTCCCCTCCACTGGATACTTCTTTTGAAGGAGTTGGCAGGTCTTCTCGAGGACAAAGTGGTGCCCCACCATCTCAAGGGCAAGGGGTTCTACTTCAGGTGCTTTCTCATGCTAAAAAGGACAGGGACCTGAGGCTCATCCTTGTCCTGCGCAACATCAAGTTCCTGGTGAGGGAGAAGTTCAAGATGCTCTCCCTTGGAACATTACTGCCCTACCTCCAGCAGGGAGATTGACTATGCTCCTTATACCTAAAGGATGCCAAACACAAATCCTTATCCACCCCAACCACAGGCAGTACCTGCAGTTCATTGAGGGGGGTGGACACTATAAGTATAGGGTACTGCCTTTCGGCTTGGCCTGCGCCCCAAGGGTCTTCACAAAATGCCTGGCAATCGTGGCTGCCTTCCTCCGCCTTCAGGAAGTATTTGTCTTCCCCTACCTGGACGACTGGCTCATAAAAGGGGGCACAGCCTCAGAGGTGCATCAGGAAACTGCACACATCATCCAGGTCCTACAGTACTTGGGCTTTGTAATAAACTACCCCACTTTCTTCTGACACAATGTCTGGAGTTTATCGGGGCAAGGACACCCTCCAGTCAAAGGCCTTCCTGCCCAAGGACCGAGTTGACCGCCTCAGGACCCTGGCATGGGACATACATCACCGTCCCTCCATGCCCGCTTGGCTCCCCTTGTGCCTCCTTGAACACATGGCCTCCATGGTCCACATCACCCCAGACGCCTGCCTCCACATGAGGGCTGTGCAGTGGTTTCTCCGGGACCAGTGGACTCGGGCCATGGGGCACCTCCGAGACAAAGCCTCTAACCCGCCAGTTGGTGGACTCTCTGACCTAGTGGCAGACTACCCAATATCTCAAGGTGGGCATGCCTTTTCAGGCCCTGAGCCACTTAAAGGTCCTTACCACAGACGCCTTCCTGCTCGGCTGGGGAGCCCACTGTGAGAAACGTCGCACCCAGGGCAGCTGGTCACCAGATGAGAGCACCCAGAAGATCAATCTCCTGGAACTGCGAGTCATATACTTAGCCCTTCGAGCTTTTTGCCACCACCTGCATCACCAGCTTGACAACCAGGTGGCAATGTTCTGTGTGAACAAACAGGGGGGCATGGGGTCTCGTGCCCTCTGCTCCCCCAGAAGAAGCAGTGCTCCTCTGCTCGTACGCAATCCAACAGGGTATCCTCCTGCGGGAAGTATACCTACCAGGCCAGAGCAACCTGTTGGCCAACAGATTGAACACAGTCCTCCAGTCACACGCGTGGCAACTGGACCCCAGTGTGGCCGACCAGATCTTCCAGATCTGGGGGAAACCCATGATGGACCTGTTCACCAGTCCGGTCAACTTCCAGTTGCCCCACTTCTGTTCCTGGCAGGCCCACCCCTCCAGGGTGGCAGCAGACGTGTTCCTCATCTCATGGTCAGAGGGCCTCATGTACGCCTTCCCTCCCACACCGCTAATTGCCAAAACCTTGTTGAGGACCCTCCGCGACAGGGCCTTGCTCATCCTGATAGCCCCTTGGTGTCCAGGCACCGTGGTTCCTGCTGCTCCTCCGACTAACAGTGGAGACCCCCATCCTGTTGGGGAACTCTCTGGGACTCTTGTCTCTGGAAGGGGGCTCTTTTCTGCACCCCAACTTGGGGTACCTGTCACTAACAGCCTGGCTGCTGAAAGGATGACCTTAGCCCCTTTCAACCTCTCCAGTGAGGTTGAAGAAATCCTGCCGGTCTCTCATAAGGCCTCTACTAGGAAAGCTTATGATCTCAAATGACGCAGGTTGCCAGCCTGGTGTGCCAAGCATGGGACTGACCTGTTTTCCTGCCCGGTTGGACTGGTGTTACAATACCTTCTCCACCTATCACAATCCGGACTTAAATCTAACTCTGTCCAGGTACACCTCAGTGCCCTGGTGGCGCTCCACCACCCGGTGGAGGCAAATCCCTCTCTGTCCAGCCGCTGGTGGCCTGCTTTCTTTAGGGGTCTGCTCTTATCAAAGCCCCCGGTTCGCCCTTCAGCAACCGAGTGGGACATTAACGTGGTATTGGGGCAGCTCATTCTCCTGCCCTTTGAGCCTCTGGCTACTTGCCACCTGCGATACCTCTCATGGAAGGTGGCATTCTGGTTGCACTCACCTCCATCTGCAGAGTGAGCGAGCTTCAGGCCTCAGTGGCGGAGGTGCCTTATACCAGATTCTACAAGAACAGGGTGGTGCTCCACACGCACCCTAAATTTCTTCCTAAGGTGGTATTGTCCTTCCATCTCAACCAGGAAGTGGTGCTTCCCACCTTTTTCTGAGACCTCATTCCGGAAGGGCGGAGACGGTTCTTCACACCTTGGACTGTAAGAGAGCTTTGTTCTTTTATATCCAATGCGCTCGGGGTCAACGCAAAGCCGCTCAACTTTTCATCTCCTATGATCCAAGTAGGCTGGGGGAGGTGGTGACCAAGTGTATGCTGTCCACCTGGGTGGCAGACCGTATCACCCTCGCCTATGAGCAGACGGGGCTTCCACTGGAAGGCTGTGTCACGGCCATGGTGACCTTGGTGGCAAACATGTGCTCTGTCCCAATGGTGGACATTTGCCGGGCCACCACCTGATCTTCAGTCCATACCTTCACAGCCCATTACTACCTGGAAAGGGAATCCTGATGGGACAGTGCCTTCAACAGGGCTGTGCTCTGTAATCTTTTTGGGGATTAGGCAATTCCTACCTTCCAACCCTTCTTTGTTCAAGCTACCGGAGTGCTGGTTTTCATTGGACACAGGGGTCCTAATGTAGTTTGTGGACACGGACTTAATTGCTGCTGCTTGCAGCTCCCTCTGAGGGAGTCTGTGTTTTTCACTATCAGCTTTCAGTAGCTGGGGAGTCCCATATATGAGGACTGACTTCTGCTTGTTCCCGGAGAAAGTGTAGTTACTCACCTGAAACAAGTGTTCTCCGAGGACAGCAGGAATCTGTCCTCACAACCCACCCTCCTCCCCTTGGAGTTGCTTCGTTACCATCTTTTATTTTGTCGTCTTTTAGCTATGTCATCTGACTGAGCAAGATGACACTCTTGGGCAGGAAGGGGACCACACATGTGTGATAGCATCTCCCAAAGGCTTTCTTTGAAAGCTGGGGGGATGCTTCTGCGAGGGCTCCATTGGTGCCGACATCACCCATATGTGAGGATGGATTCCTGCTGTCCCCGGAGAACACCTGTTACCGGTGAGTAACTACGCTTTGTATGCTCTAACAGCTCTGTTCTATGTCCTTGTGTGTAGCTAATGGGGGAGTTGCCCTATAAAGCAAGAATTCTCACATGGGATAGGTAGGGAGGGATTTCACACTTGATGAGGTCAGTGGCTGCATTGAGCTTGCTCTGAATGGAAAGCTGGAAAAAGAAAACAATGAACTGTAATGGACAGAGTTTTACCCAACACCACAAAAAAAAATCCCCTTTTGCAATACAGAAAAAGTTTAGCATTTAAAAATGAAGACCAAAACCTCTTTAAGAGATCTTAGGCAGAAAGCTTGTATTTAAAAGTCACACAGTATTACCTTGCTTGCAATGGAGACCCTGTTAGGAATAACTGTGGCACAGGCAGTTACCTAAAATATCCATTAAGGGAAGAGGTAGAAGAAGCTGCCATCAGTCTTATCTGTTGGCTGCTACACTTCCATGTTCTCCATGATCTCAGGAGCTCTGCAGTATTCTACCTTCTTGCTGGCTGCCCGACTCCTTGTCGTATGCTGTGGCTCCTGTGTTTGTAGCACAGTGCATGCTGCGTTTCCAGTTGTGGGGTCAGTTCGGGCTACAGCGTTGCTGTTGAGGAAGGCAGGACTGGTTAGTGCAAGTTCCTGCTTGTGCTTCTGGAGCATTCCTTCAGTCTAGCTTTCAGATCCAATACCTTGCAACTGAAGCCACCCTTGTCTGCCCTTCATAGAGCTGTCATGACAGTTGCTTTTTACTCATAGTCGCTGGAGGAAGCTTACCTACACTGAGAGGGCCAGAGTCGGGGCTAGAGCCGGATAATGATAGGTTGCAGTCACACTGATATCACTTAGCAATTCTACCAGATAGACTAAAAGAGGGCACTGACCCAGATCTAAGATAGCTTTTTCCTTAATTTCATTGATGCAGCTCTTGGGTTCCTGCCTGCTGAGCTCCAGTGTGGCATGCTGGGCTCTGGCAGGTGCTACTTGTAAGTACCAGTCTATCTTGCCCTTCACGTAGCACAGATGTCTATGAAATGGGGAATGGAGTTGCAACATTTTGCTACTCTCCCTTTTACTTTGTGAGACAGCATAAATTTGTGCATACTTTAGGGTTTTGCAGAATAAAGAAGAAAAGCGTCTTTCCCTAGCCTCTGTATCTGTGAGCCTGTTACTGGCGGTATGGGTTTATTTCAGTTGTATTAGCTGAGGTGACAAATTTCTGTTACCTTTTAATCAAGCCCTTTTTGTCCATAACTTTGGACATTTCAGAGACTAGAAAACCTCTTGGGGATACAGATATCTTTGTGAGTTATATTCAGATCTCTTTGGCAGTAACTGAGCTTGAGGACTTGACTAATCTAGTTCTCGGGGTCCACAGGCCAGTCTAGTTTTCAGGATATTCATAATGAATATACACAGCACTGTACATATTCATGTATATTTCTATATAATAGAGGTAGTCTGGGGCGAGAGTCCACCTTTTTTAACGTGTAGAATCCCTGAAAGAAATTTGCCATAAATGTGGAACACACCTACTGCACACTGTACATCATATATGTGCTGGAAGATTTCTCTATACAGGATCCAGTGAAAGCAGCAGTTTCGAAACCCTTGCTTATCCCCCTCCCCCCAAGCAATCCCATGGTTAAGGGCTTTTTAAAACAAAATTCTTTTGAAAAAATGATTGTAGCTAAAAATACAAGGTTTTGCTACTTGCAAAAACATTACAGCATCTGCTTCAGATTGGTTTCATGGAAACTCTGATCAAGTCCTTGCTTAGTAAGTACTACAGTGTGGTCTTTCATGGAAGAGTTCCCTTAGTAGTAAGTGCACTTCCACAATTCATACATGTCTGAAAAAGTTCCAGGATGAGTTTGAACAGGAATACAGGCTATATATGATTACAGTACTGTTCTCCAGTGTAACTAGCACATACCTAGGTAAAAATAATACATAGGTGGCAGAAACCTAGATAAATATCCTGCATTTTTCCTATATTCCCTTTCCTGCCTGTAATGATTCTTTAAGTGTTATTTTTCCTCCTTTAGAATGAATCCCTTGTGTGTTCCTGAAATGATGGCATGGGTGGTTGTGACAAACTATGGAATCATCGTGGTGAAGCCAACCCCAAGGCTGTGACATCACTGGAGAGATTCCCAGGTGTGTACAGTGGTGGTGTTCCAGAGTTATAAACCATTCTTATTTTCAGGGTGATCAAAATATGCAAATTGATTTATTCCTTAGATCAAATACATGCAAGTGTGTGTGTGTATATATACAAGTTGGCCCAAAAAAAGTGAGAACATCTCGTAGCATATAAGTTATTTAAAAATTCAAAAAGACAGATGTAAATGTAAATATGTAAATAGTTCCCCCCAGTTACAACTCCAAGTTACCGTTCCTGTTCAATGTAAGCACAAGGCAGATTTGCCCTGCCCTGTACAAGAATTGTTGATGGTGAACCACACTGATATCAAAGAGCGCGGTATAGAAAAGCTTTTAAATAAAATAAATAAATAATTTACAAATTAAAAAAAAAACGATGGTGACCACAAATTGTCGAAATAAAGATGTTATATAGCTAAAAAAGGTAAATAAGTAAACTAAGCTTTTAATTTATGAGATGTTCTCACTTTTTTTGGGCCACCCTATATATCTCTACACACACACAGTTGTGGTCAACCTTATTGGCACCCTTGCATTTTAGGTATGTTGTATACAATATCTTGAGAAATAAATATAAATATTCCAACTGTATGTTGTCATAATATTTTAATATGTTCATTCAAAGGTATACAACAAAAAAGTGTCTGTTCAACTTAGACATAGTAATTTCTGAGGAATAAAATGACCTGGACAGGATTATTGGTACCCTTTATTAATATTTGGTTGCACAACCCTTGGCAGTGATGACAGCCTCCAAATGCTTCATGTAGACATCTACAAGTTTGTACTTTTGTCTGCAGGTAGTTTCTCCCACTTTTCATTTGTGATTTGTTCCAGCTCATGAATGTTTCCCAGATTCCTTTTACCAAGGGCAGATTTCAGCTCTTTCCAAATGTTCTTGATTGGATTGAGATCCGGATTCATTGCTGGCCAGTTTAAAACAGTCAATTTGTTCTTTTTTTAACCATTTGTTTGTAATTTTTGGATGTATGTTTTGGGTCATTGTCCTGATGGAGGACCCTTGACCTTCAACCCAGACCTAGCTTTCTGACATAGAGCAGTGGGTTCAATGGGAGGGGTGACCTCCACGAAGCGGCAGGTGCACCTACTTTTGCCACCTTGCTGGGCAGACTAGATGGTCTTTATCTGCCATCATTTACTATGTTACTATATATGACATTGAAACATGTTTGCAGTGGGATGTGCATTTGCACCCCCATCCACAAAAAAATAACAGAAAAATAAAAATGATTTGCAGGAAAAAATTCCAACTGTTCATTCATCAGTACTTATTCACACCTTACTCCTCGCAATGTGCATGTTCAAAAGGCACAATGTGTATGTTCAAAAAGCACACATTCTCATCACATATGCAGGCACCACTTGTGTGCACACACAGGTATAACTTAAGAGTCAACGGGAGAAGGGAGGAAGAAGAGGAATGGGTCTACTGCCTTCTGTTGGCACTGTGCAGTGGCCCATTAAGAGCCTGATTTATTAAGCTTTTTCCCCATTTTCCATGAGAATACAGTAAATTGGGCTCTAAAACCTAAACAATTAACTGTGATGCAACTTGTTGAGGAGTGGGAGTGTGCACTGTGACCCTAGATTTCAGTGGCCAGCACCTAGATTTTTAGACTTAACTCCTAGACATCAAGAAAATTTGTCAAGGCCTGCTCTATTCTATCTCCCCTCAGCTGTCATTTCTCCAAACTAAAGAGCCCTAACCTTTTAAGCCTTTTCTAAAAGTGGTATCCTTTCATATCCTGTATCATTTTGGCCACCCATCTCTGTACCTTTTCCAGTTCTGCTGTATTTATAAAGACCAACAGCTGTTTCAACCTGTACCTTATGATCAGGAACCATTGGTGATGAAAGAAGTCAAAGCAGCATTGAAAGTCTTATCAAAGAACAAAGCACCGGGCATTGATGGCATTCCCATAGAAGTATTACAGCAATCGGATGCAGTTGTTACTATACTTACAAGGCTCTGCCAGGAAATTTGGAAGACATCATCATGGCCAAGTGACTGGAAAAGATATATATTTATATCAGTACTAAAGAAAGATGATCCAACTGACCCTGGAAATTATCGTACAATCGCTTTGATCCCACATGCCAGCAAGATTCTACTCAAGATGATTCAGCAGAGACTACAACCATTCCTGGAACGAGAATTGTCTGAAGTGGAATCAGGGTTCAGGAAAGGACGAGGAACGAGAGACGACATCGTGGATGTGAGCTGGATCCTTGAAAAGACTAAAGAATACCAAAAGACAGAAAGACTATTGACTGTGTAAACCATGAGAAACTGGGCCACATTAAGAAGCATTGATATACCAGGACACCTGGAGTTCTTTTGCACATCTTTTACATTGATCAAGAAGCAACAATTCGAGCGGAACCAGGAAAAACAGAATGGTTTAAAATCAGCAAAGGTGTAGGACAAGGCTACATGCTGTCTCCCTACCTTTTTAATATATATGCAGAACAAATCAGAGAAGCAGAACTGTATGAAGACAGCAGAGGTGTGAAGATTGGAAGAAGACTCAACAACCTTTGCTATGCTGATGATACCACTTTACTGGCCGAAAGTGAAGACGATCTGAAACATTTTCTTCTCAGAATCAAGGAACATACTCTTAAAATGGGCCTGCACCTTAATATAAAGACGACAAAGATCCTGACAACTGGCATAACCAATATGTTTATCATTGATGGAGGAGAAATCAAAATAGTGGACAACTTTAACCTACTTGGATCAACTATTAATAAAGAAACAACAAGCAGTCAAGAAATCCGATGATGAATTGCTCTTGACAGAATGGCTATGAAGGACCTAGACAAGATTCTCAAGAGCAGAGATATCTCTCTCCATACAACAATTTGACTTGTTAAAGCTGTGGTATTTTCAATAACGTCATATGGATGTGAAAGTTAGACAGTGAAAAAATAGGAAAAAAATGGATTCCTTTGAATTATGGTGCTGCCGACGAATACTGTGTACACCATGGACTGCCCAAAGAACAAACCAGTCAGTATTAGAGGAGATCAAACCTAAGCGTTCTTTAGAAGCTTAGATGACAAGACTTTGACTTTCATACTTTGGACACATGTGAAGAGAGATCATTAGAGAAAGACATAATGCTTGGCAAGGTAGAAGGTAAGCGCAAAAGAGGAAGGCCAGCAATGAGATTGGCACCCATAGCTGCTGTTATTGTATTGATCACTCTGTCAACAATGAGCTGCCTGACTGAAGACTGAACACATTTTAGGACAACTATCCAGAGGGTCACCATGAGTCGACACTGACTCGATGGCACTTAACAACGACATATATATATTTTCTCCAGGAACAAGCAGGACGTCAGTCCTCACATATGGGTGATGGCACTGACGGAGCCCACACGTAAGCATCTCCCCAGTTTTTGGGAGATGCACCACGCATGTGTGGTCCACTTCCCACTCAAGGGTGCCATCTTGCCTCAGTCTCCTTTTTTCTGCGGAGCCCTTCGGACATTGTCCTTTTTTCCCCAGAAAAAGTCTGATTTTCTATACTTGTTCAGTTTGTGTACTGGTTCCTTCCTGCCCCCGAGCCAGCTCCCCTCAGTGCTGATCCTTGTATTCATTTATCCATTTTTCACTTTTTTAATTGAGGTCCACCTTGACTGGCGTTCGCACCCTTTTTCAGCCGAAGGCTGCTGACCTCTGCTGGGAGACAGGGTCCCCCTTTTCTGATGGCCTCGTGGCTTCAAAAAGTGTAACCGGTGTGGCAAAGTCATGTCCCTTATCGACCCACAGAGCTGCTGCCTCCAATACCTTGGCCCGGAGTACAGTGACTCACACTGCGAGCTCTGCAGAACAATGATCCCTAAGGCCTTATAGAGGAGTCAGCAGCAGCAGGAAAATGTTTTTCATAAGTCTGACTCTGCCCCGTAATCTCCATGAACACCATGCTCCAGGGCCCCCTTTGATACCTCAGTGCCCTGTGAAGCCAGAGCCTCCTCGGAGTCCTGCAGCCGAGGTTCCTCTGAGTGGAAGTCCCTGGAGGTGGAGCATAAGAAGAAGAAATCCTCAAAGACCGCCTCTGAGGATTGATCTGGGAAGAAGGTGAAATCCCACCCCAGGTCCTGCAGTCCCAGGTGTGAGTCTGAGGAGTTGGGGCAGTAGCTGCCCTCCAAGTTGCTCCGCAAGGAGCCATCTGTTCCCGCTGACCGGCTTTGGGACTCCGAGGCCATCCTCATTGAGGACTCCTCCTCGACATTACTGACACCAGACCCGAAGTCCTCAGTACCCACGTCGAATGCTGCGGAGCCAACTGGCATGAAGACCAGAATGGCAGCCTTAGAGAGCAGTATATTTGCCCTAGTGGCCATGCAGTGGGTGTTTGGCTCTTCCTGTTCATCTGCCCCGATGATGGGATCCTCGACATCGAGGGATTCACCAGACGTCAAACTGGTCCTCAAATGCCAATGGCCTCAAGAGAGCCCCCGGTCGAGGTCCCGGTCCCGTTCTTCGGGATGTCGGTCCTCCAGAGGTTCTGCACCGCAAAGAGCAGTCCTTGACTGAGGTAATTGTGCGGCGTCAGACTCCTACTCCGACTTCAAGTCTGAATGGGAGACCAAGGTTGAAGAGTCCCTTGACACGAGGCGACACTGTGATGTGCCCTCGGACCCGGCTCCCCAGTGACCTGACATTGCTCCCCACCCGAGGACGTTTCATTCCTTGATTTTGTGAGGGATATGGCCAAGGCTCTCATGATCAAGACAGAGGCTGAGGAGGACCTGTGAACCAAGGAATTGGAGATGCTGCATTACGAGACACCCCTGAAGGAAATCCTTATGGTTCCAGTGTCCTTGATCCTCGACCGCCGCCTCCTCTGGATGTTGGAAACCTCAGCATTGGTACTGGTTGTCAGCAGGCGCTTCCATGCCCTGTACTGGGTATGCCGGAGCCCTGGGTTCCAAAGTCCCAGCTCCCCCACAACTTAATGGTCGTGGAGTCGGTCATGAACTGGCTTAAGAGCCAGAAAACACACTCGTCGGTACCACCTGGCAGAGAGTCCCGAACCCTCAATGTCCTTAGCCGGAAGGCTTTTCAGGGCTCAATGCTAGCATGCCAAATCCACTCATACTAGCTGTACATCGGCATGTCCCTGAAGAAACTGTCGAGGGAGCTCGGGGGATTCTTGGCAGGCCTCGATGGAGAACCCCTGCAGAGGTTCAAGACCCTTACTTCGGAGGTAAAGCAATGTTCAAAGTTCCTGTCCCGAGCAGCCTATGATGGCTTTG
This sequence comes from Ichthyophis bannanicus, assembly GCA_033557465.1. Lineage (NCBI taxonomy): Eukaryota > Metazoa > Chordata > Amphibia > Gymnophiona > Ichthyophiidae > Ichthyophis > Ichthyophis bannanicus. The sequence continues at coordinate 79,524,374 of CM066042.1, forward strand.
AGTCATCAGCTAGGGTGGCCTATGCAGGCATCGGGGCATGACGGCAAGCATGGCTGCAGTCTGACCTGCAGCAATGGGTACACAACAACTGATCGATGCCCCCTGCACAGGTGAGAACCTGTTCAGGAAACCCATGGTGGACAAAGCAGCGGAGATAGAGGCTGGGTAAGTGACGAGAACCAGGCTCTTGAAAAAGACCTTGGTGCAACCACGAAAGAAAATTCTGGGGAAAAAGCCCTTCTTCCCGAGGAAGAAAGGGGGCTTCAGTACTACTCTGCACTTCCAAACCTTCTCAAGCCCTCAGCAGGCCCAGCAACAAAAGAACCAGGGACATGGTCCCAAAAAGCAAAAAGCCCCGAAGCCCCAGGCACCAGCTCAGGCCCAGCCCAGGGGAAGCTTTTGACTGCATGGGCACAACCCTCCACACCCCCAGGGGGCACCTAGCCCTGTTTGCCCACAGATGGACCGCCATCGTCACCGATACCTGGGTGTTACAGGTGGTCAAGGAGGGTTACTCCTCCACCTACATCAGACACTGCCCCCGTTGTTCCCAGGAGAGCCCACCAGGTCTCTCCTTCACCAGACCCAGCTCCTCACTGAGCTATCAGGACTCCGGGACAAAGCAGTAGAGCCAATCCCAAAACACCTCTGGGGCACTAGCTTCTGCTCTTGGTACTTCCTTATCCCCAAGAGGACTGGAGACCTCAGGCCCTTCTTGGACCTACGCGAGCTCAGTAGGTTTCTGGTCAAGGAGAAGTTCAAGATGCTTTCCCTTGGAACCCTGCTGCCATTCCTCCAGCAGGGAGATTGGCTTTGCTCCTTGGACCTAAAGGATGCCTACACTCACATCCGAATCCACCCCAGCCATAGAAAATACCTCTGGTTCGTGGTGGGGGGACAGCACTACCAATACAGGCTCCTGCCCTTCGGGCTGGTCTCGTCTCCAAGGGTCTTCACAAAGTGCCTCGCGGTGGTCTCAGCCCACCTCAGTCTTCAAGGGGCCTTCATCTTCCCCTACCTAGGCGACTGGCTCATAAAGGGGGACACAGCTGCAGAGGCACAGTGTGCCACCAGATGCACCATGAATGCTCTGCAGTACCTGGGGTTTATCATAAACTACTCCAAGTCCTACCTCACTCTCACTCAAAGCCTAGAGTTAATAGGGGCACAGCTGGACACCCATCAGGCAAAAGCCTTCCTCCCTCAGGAGAGATCAGTATGCCTCAGAGAACTAGCCGCAGAGGTGCAACGGCGCAGGACAATACTCGCCTGTCTTCTTCTCTGCCTACTGGGACACATGGTCTCCACAGTCAACGTGACCCCAGATGCCCACCTACACATGAAAACAGCCCAGTGGTGCCTCCGCGGTCAGTGTATCCAAGCTACAGGCAGGCTAAAGGACAGAGTGCATGTGACCCACCAACTGGTGGATTCCTTAAGATGGTGTCAGAATCCAGGTCTTCTTTGGGGCACCCACCTCCCAGAAAGTCCTCACAATGGAAGCCTCTCTAATGGGCTGGGGAGCGCATTGCAAGAACCTTCATACACAAGGTTGCTGATCCGATAGGGAGTCCAAAATGCAGATCAATATACTGGAAATCAGGGCCATATTCCTGGCCCTCAAAGCCTTCAGCCACCAGCTACAGCACCATGCGGTGCTGATCTAGACTGCAATCGGGTCGCGATGTCCTACTTGAACAAACAGGGGGGAACGGGGTTGTACCCCCTCTGCCAGGAGGCAGTAGCCCTTTGCTCTTATGCCACATGCAGAAGGATACTCCTGAGGGCAGTCTACTTTCTGGGCCAGGACAATGTCTTGGCGGACAAGCTGATCAGGGTACTTCAGCCGCACGCGTTGTGCTTGGACCCAGCAGTAGCCTCACAGCTGTTCTGGCTCTGGGGCATCCCAGTGATGGACCTGTTTGCCAGCCTGGACAATAGGCAGTTGCTCCGTTTCTGCTCTCACCGACAGCATCTGTCTCTGGTAGCAGTGGATAAGTTCCTCATCCCTTGGTCGGAAGGCCTCCTGTACGCCTTCCCTCTCCAACACCACCCCAAGACCCTGCTCAAGGCTCAACGCGACAGTGTGTCGCTAGTGCTGATAGCCCCTCGGTGGCCCAAACAGCCCTGGTTCCCACTGCTCCCCTCCTTATCGATGGTACCACTTATTTCCCTTGGCCAAGCCCCAGGACTACTCTCACAGGAGCAGGGCTCTCTCCTATGCCCCAACCTGGGGTCCCTCTTACTCATGGCTTGGCTGCTGAAAGGGTAGCACTAGCCCCCTTCAACCTTCCAGAGGACATGGAATTCATCCTCCTGGCTTCTTGAAAGGCCTCCATGAGAAGGGCATATGTCTTCAAGTGTCGATGTTTCTCACTATGGTGCACAGAGAAGTGCTAGAATCCATTCTTCTGCTCAGTGCACGTGGTACTCCAATACCTGCTCCACCTATCGCAGGCGGGACTGAAGTCCAACAGAGTACACTTAAGCACCATTGCGGCGCATCACCACTTTGTCGAGGGGAAGCCCCTCTTGGCTCAGCCCCTTGTATTTCAGTTCCTACAGGGCCTCATGTTCTCATGTTGTTCAACCCCCTGACTGCCCTCCAGCGGCAGAATGGGACCTTAATGTGGTGCTCTCGCAACTCACTAAGCCTCCGTTTGAGCCCTTAGCTACCCGCGGTACCTCTCCTAGAAGGTCGCTTTCCTGGTAGCACTCACATCAGCTCACAGAGTCAGCGAGCTCCATGCTCTGATAACAGAGCCCCCTTACGCAAGGTTCTACAAGAAAAGAGTGGTGCTCTGCACACACCCTAAGTTTCAGCCGAAGGTGGTGTCCCCATTCCAGCTCAATCATGAGGTGGTGCTCCCCACCTTCTTTCCTAGGCCTCACGCCAGCAGGGCAGAGATTGTTCTGCATACTCTGGATTGCAAGAGAGCCCTGTCCTTCTACCTGCAACTGACTCAAGGCTACCGCAAAGCTCAACAGCTTTTCGTATCATATGACCCCAACCGTCTGGGGCTCCCAATGACTAAGCAAATTCTGTCCACTTGGGTGGTAGACTGCATTATCCTTGCCTACAAGCAAGCAGGGGTCCCACTGGACCAGAGAGTCATGGCACACTACGTCAGGGCTATGGCTACTTCGTGGCCAATCTGTGTTCTGTCCTCATGATGGAAATCTGCCAGGCCACCGCCTGATTTTCGTTCCATACCTTCGCAGCTCACTACTGCCTGGAGAGGGAGTCCCAACGGGATAGCACATTTGGCCAGGTTGTATTTCGTAATTTTTTTGGCATGTAGGCAACTCCTGCTCTCTGACCCTTCTGTGTTGAGGCTACTGGAGTGCTGGGTCTTGCGAGAGTCTCTCTTAGGGATTCAACTACTGTTGATCATGGCTTATTTTTGCAGGTCACTGTGACATTTTTGTACAGGTTCTCAGTAGCCTGTAGCTGGGGAGTCCCATATGTGAGGACTGACTGCTTGCTTGTTCTTAGAGAAAGCAGTAGTTTCTCCAGGAACAAGCAGAATGTTAGTTGTCGCATATGGGTGCTGACTGAACCCGCACAGGGCATTTCCCCAGCTTTCAAAGAAAGCCTTTGGGACATGCTACTGTGCATGCATGGTCCCCTTCCTGCCCAAGGGTGCCATATTGCTCGGTCTCCTTTTTTCCATGGAGCCCAACGGTTGCCTGTCCAGTTTCCCCGGAAAAAATCCTTGCTGTATTCTTTAAATTAGCTGTTCCCGGTTTGTGTACCGGTTCCCCTTCCTGCTTCGAGCCAGCACTGTTCTTGGCTCCTTTTCCCTTTTTTTGATCGAGGCTTGCCTCGACCGGCATTCATGCCCTTTTTCGCCTGGGGGTCGTCAACCCCAGCTGGGTGTTCCCCACCATGTCCTCTGATGGGTTAAAAAAATGTGACTGTTGCAGTCAAATTATGTCCATCACCAATACCTATGACTGCTGCCTCTGCTGCCTGGGATCGGACCATGATAGCACCTCCAGCGACCTGTGCCAGGCCATGATGCATAAAACCAATAAAAAGAGGTCAGTTGCAGGAGAAACCGTTTCCCAGGTCTGACATGGCACCGGCCTCTCCGACACTGAGCTCCAAGCCCAGCACTTCTCGGGAGGGCCGAGCGTCCTCGGAGTGCCATGGCAGCGGCTTCTCCGGAGTGCCATGGCAGCGGCTTCTCCGGAGTGCCATGGCAGCGGCTTCTCCGGAGTGCCATGGCAGCGGCTTCTCCGGAGTGCCATGGCAGCGGCTTCTCCGGAGTGCCATGGCAGCGGCTTCTCCGGAGTGACCTCAGACCCCAAGTGGAAAAAGAAAAAAATCCTCAGTCTGTCGAGGCTCTACAAGAGAGACCTGGTAGGACCACCCAGAGGGGCTCCGAGAAACATCCCACCAAGGTCCTCAAGAAGGATGCCTTGGCCGGCAGGGACCGTGTGAGGGTCCTTGAAGTCATTGTCCTTGACGAGGATGCACACACGAGTGCAAGTGCTGGGCCTGAGATGCTTGGTGCCGTGCCAAAAGCTGCGGAGCTTTTTGTCTTTGAATCCAGAATTGCAGCCATTGAGCAGAACATCACTGCTATCTTGGCCATGCAGCAGGCAATGACAGGTTTGTCCGCATCATCTGCCCTGTTGACTGCCCCTCCCACAACTGCAGGGGAGTCCCTGGTCATCAAATCAAGCTCCAAGCACCACCAGCCTCGGGTAAGTCCTTGGTCCCGGTTGAGGTCCCGGTCCCATTCCTCGGGTATCCAGTTCCCCCCCCCCCCCCCGTCAGTTTCCGAGACTTGGATCCGAAGTCCTTGGGAGGGTCCCAATCCTTTGGTGTGGGCCTTGAGCCAGTCGCAGGACCTTGGCCTCGTCATCCTTCCTCGACTGAGTGGGAGACCGACGAGGCCTCCCCAGAAACCAGATGGCACCAAGATGTCCCCTCAGACCAGTCTCCCCGACACCCTGATGCAATTCTCTCCCAGAGGATGTGGTCTTCCATGAGTTTGCCCCCTCGGTGCAAACAGAGTTGAAGGAGGACCCGCGCACTGAGGAACTGTGGATCCTCCAGTTTGAGTCTCCACCCAAGGAAACTCTCATGGCGCCGGTCCAGCCAGTCCTTGAGCGGCTACTGTTACGAATGTGTGAGACCCCAGCATCTGTGCCAGTGGTCAGCCGATGTCTTGGCGACATATACCATGTCAGGAAGGGGCTGGGGTTCCACAAGCTCCAACTCCCACATAACGCCATGATTGTCGAGTCAACCATGCAGAAACTCAAAAGCCAGAAGACTTACTCTTTTGCCCCCCCCCCCCGGCAAGGATGCTAGAGCCGTCGACGCCCTTGGGTGCAGGTGTTACCAGGATTTGATGCTGGTATGTCAAATTCAGCCCTATGAGTTATACATAGGCATGTAATTGAAAGCCCTGACTCAGGAGTTGTCCAGGTTCTCGGTGGGGCTAGCCAGGGAACCTCTCCATTGGTTCCAAGCTCTGATCTCTGGGATCAAGGGCTATTCAAAGTTCCTCTCCCGGGTGGCCTACGTTGGATTCGAGTCAGCAGCATGAGTAGTAGCGGCCGGCATTGGGGCTTGATGTCAAGCCTGGGTTCAATCCTCAGACCTCGAGCAGTGGGTCCAGGACAAGCTGTTCAACATCCCCTGCACCAGTGAGAATTTGTTCAGCAAACCCATGGCTGACAAGGCGGCTGAGCTAGAAGCCAGGGTGGTGACCTCCCAGAGGCGCTCGAAGACTACCACCTACTTTCCCCACAAAAAATCCTTGAGGAAAAAGGGGCACTTCCAACAGTCAGATACCAGTCCTTCTTGTGCCAATAGCAGAGTTCTCACCCTAAGAGGCAGGGCCAAGGAGCTCAGAAGCCCAAGGCTCAGAAGCCTCAGGCGCCGGCTCCAGCCCAACCAGGGGGGACTTTTGACTCCCAGGGCAGGGTCTCCCTTCCTGGGAGACCTTCACCAGTCCACAGGGGGCCACCTGGTACTTTTTACCCACAAGTGGGCCAAGGTCACCTCAGACCAGTGGGTGCTACAGGTGGTAAAGGAGGGATACCTCCTCCACTTGCAACAAATACCACCCAGGTTATTTCCAGGAGAGCCAGTGCGACCTCTCCTTCACCAGACCCTTCTGCTCTCCGAGCTCGCAGATCTGCTCAGGGACAATGCAGTGGAGCCTTTATCCAAGCATCTGAGGGGAAAAGGCTTCTACTCAAGATACTTCCTTGTCCCCAAAAGAACGGGAGGCCTCAAGCCCATACTGGACCTGCAAAACTTAAACAAGTTTCTGGTGAGGGAGAATTCAAAATACTCTCCCTTGGAACACTGCTGCCTTACCTTCACCAGGGAGATTGGCTATGCTCCTTGGACCTAAAGGATGCGTACACTCACATCCTGGTCCACCACTCCCACAGGCAGTACCTATGGTTTGTAGTGGGAAAAGGCACTACCAGAAAAGGTACTACCCTTCGGCCTGGCTTCCTCACCAAGGGTCTTTACTAATGCCTGGTGGTGGTAGCTGCCCACCTGTGTCTACAAGGGGCTTTTGTCTTCCCCTACCTAGACAACTGACTAATCAGGGGTAGTACAGCTTCAGAGGTCAGTCAGGCCGCAGAGCGCGCAACCCTCCTACTGCAGCACCTGGGGTTTATCATCAATTATCCCACATCCCATCTCTCTCCAACCCAAAGCCTGGAGTTCATAGGGGCACAGTTGGACAAGGTAGAGGTCAAGGCCGTCCTTCCAAGGGAAAGAGGAGACCAGCTCATGTAGCTGGCAGGAGAGGTTCAACACTGCTGGTCAGTACTGGCTCACCACCTCCTCTACCTGTTGGGTCACATAGCCTCAAAGGTCCATATCACCCCATTAGCCTGCTTACACATGCAGACAACCCAATGGTGTTTATGTTCACAGTAGACTCAAGCCACGGGCTGGCTATGGGACAGGGTCAGAGTCACCTGCCGGTTGGCAGAGATTCTCACCTTGGCAAAACTTGCACCACCTCCAGGCGGGAATGCCATTCTAGGTACCCGCACTGCAGAGCACTCTGACAACAAATACCTCCCTCCTGGATTGGGGGTTCATTCCAGGGACCGCCGCACGCAAGGCAGCTGGTCCCAGAAGGAGTCACTCTTGCAGATCAGTCTCCTAGAACTCAGGGAAATCTTCCTGGCCCTGCGAGTGTTCCACCATTGCCTGCAGAACAAACCTGTATTGATCCAGATGGACTTCTAGGTGGCCATATTTTACGTCAACAGGCAGGGAGGCATGGGCTTGTACTCCTTCTTCCAGGAGGTGGTGGCCCTCCTCCTTTGCAGTATGCAACAGCATGCTCCTGCGAGCGGTATACCTGCTGGGCCAGGATAACTGCTTAGCAGACAGGCTGAGCAGAGTCCTTCACCCACATGAGTGGCGTTTGAACCCTAGAGTAATGAAGTAGCTATTCCACTGCTGGGGCAGGCCCGTGATGGACCTTTTTGCCTCCCCGGATAACACGCAACTACCGTACTTCTACTTGCACCAGCTGCACCCAGGGAGAGTGGTGGGAGATGCTTTCCTAATCTTGTGGTCATAGGACCTGCTATGTGTATTCCCACCAACTGCCCCCCTCGTCGCCAAGACCCTCTTAAAGGTCCTGACTGAGGGGGCGTCAGTAATACTGATCGCACCCAGCTGGCCCAGGCAACCCTGGTTCCCTCTATTGCTCTCCCTGTTGATGGCACTCCCAGTCCCACTGGGCCAGGCCCTAGACCTCCTGTCCCAGGAGGAGGGCTCCCTTCTGCGCCCCTACCTGGGGTAGCTAACACTAACGGTGTGGTGGCTGAAAGGGTAGCGCTGGCCACTTTCCATCTTTCAGGGGAAGTCAAGGAGGTCCTTCTGACTTCTTGAAACTCCTTCAGCAGATGTGCTTTTTAAGTGGCGAAGGTTTTCCATCTGGTGTGCAGAAAAGGTGGAGAATCCCATCTCCTGTAAGGTTCAACTGGTTCTTCAGTACCTGCTACATCTGTGGCATGTTGAGTTGAAATCCAACTCTGTAAGGGTGCACCTGAGCGCCATAGCTGCACACCATCACCCTATCGAGGGAAAAACCCCTCTAGTCCAGTCCCTGGTCTCAAGGTTCCTTCAAGGCCTTTTGTTATCCAAACCCCCCCCCCCCCTCTGCCTTCCAGTGGGGGAGTAGGACCTCAATGTCATGCTCTCACAGCTTACTAAGCTGCCATTCAAGCCCCTAGCCACTTGCCACCTGAGATACCTGTCTTGGAAAGTGGCTTGCCTTGTGGCCCTCAAGTCTGCTTGCAGGTTAAGCGAACGCCAGGCCCTGGTAGAAGATTCACCATATGCAGGTTCTATAAGAAAACAGGGTGGTGCTTCGCACACACCCCAAATTCCTCCCAAAGGTGGTATCTCCTTTCCATCTCAACCAAGAGATAGTCCTTCCCACAGCCTCATGCTGGCAAGGAGGAGCTATTCTTGCATAAACTGGATTGCAAGCCGACCTTATCCTTCTTGCAATGGACTTTGGCCCATCGGAAAGCTCCTCAGCTTTTCATGTCTTACAACCCCAGTAGATGGACTCCCTGTGACTAAGCAAACTCTGTCCTCTTGGGTGGCAGACTGTATTGCCCTCGCTTATGAGCAAGCTGGCCTATCCCTTGAGTACCAGATCACAGCGCATTGCATGAGGGTGATGGCCACATCTGTGGCCAACCTCTGCTCAGTGCCAGTGGCGGAGGTTTGCAAGGCCACCACATGGTCTTCAGTTCATACGTTTGCAGCTCACTACTGCCTGGAGAGTGAGTCCTGCAGGAACAGTGCCTTTGCCCAGGCAGTACTCCGTAATAATCTCAGGGTGTAGGCAACTCCTGCCCTCCGACCCTTTTGTGTTCAGGCTACCAAAGTGATAGCATCGCGGGACGCAGGGGTCTTGCAGAGTATCTCAGTGGGGACTCACCTTATGGCTTCCCGATTGGTCGCCATTGGTGCTGTCTTGGTTCGGTCCTGGGCTTGGTTTTGTTCAAACCAGGAGTCTTTAACCCAGGAGTCTTTTTGGTCCAGACGTTCTCGGAGTATCCTTAATATTATGATATATTGATACACTCATGGATATGATTTTTGATGATACATATGTTTGTTACATTGTGATGCTGTTTTGTGACATTACATTGTGATGCTGTTTTGTGACATTACATTTCTGAGGATATGCTTTGAGGGTCTGGAGAACTTTGGGGTTTGTTGGGATTATATATGACTTCTGTGTGTGTTTTTTGAGATGTGTGGAGGTTCAGCGAACCATTGATGTGTCTCACCCTTTATGTGCACCTGAGCTCACCTTGTGTGAACTGTGGGAGGTGTGGAGGGTTCTGAGGTTCGCTGCCCCATCTTTTTATATATACATTCTGCTTTTAAGAGAATCTTGTTACTACTAAGAGTTAGAAGGTAGAGTTGTTTTTTGTTTCCAGTATTTAGATTACAGCTCTGTTATTGACCATAGTGCATTTTGTTTTGGTTCAGTCGTCGGCAGCCTGGAGTTAGGGAGTCCCATATGTGAGGGCTGACTCCTGCTTGTTCCTGGAGAAAGTGTAATTACTCACCTGCAACAGGTGTTCTCCGGGAACAGCAGGAATCAGTTACTGCCTCTGCGGCTTGGGACCTGACCCCAATGATGACTCCTGCCCGCTGTGCCTGCAGATGTCAGCCAAGAGCCGGAAGAATTAGGATCAGCAGTGTAAGGACATGTTTGCCTCGAAGATCTCAGCTGCAGGACCATCCTCAAGTGCAGATTCGCTGCCCTTGGGGTCTGCGTCTGATGCCTTGGTGTTGCATGGAAGCTCAATCCGAGTCCTGAGGTTGTGGATCTTAGGACGATCATCCTCCGAGGGCCTCCACCGTGGGCTCGTCATCCCAGCTGTAGTCAAAGATGCAGTATGACCCTGGTGCAAGAGGTAAGTCCTCGGGTACCTGGCTCAGAGCTCTCAACCTGACACAGAGGGCGATGGCCGGGAGCGGCCCTTGAAGTTGCCCCAGCAGGAGGAGACGCCCACCACATTGGGGGATCGGACTCTGTCCCCCAGCATGATCACTATACATGATTCTCCTCTGAGGAACCTGGCTCCGGGTTTGATGATGTTGAGACCTGAGCCAGTGGCTGCAGAGCCAACTGGCCTCAAGGTCAGGATTGAGGCCCTGGAGCGCAGCCTGGCTGCTTTCCTTGTGGCGCAGTGTGTCCCAAGCCCCTCCACAGCTCAGATTCTGGAGGAAGTCCAACCTGTTTTGGCACGGTTCTCCAGGCTTGAAGTCGAGGCCATCAGCCTCTCACCCAAGGCACAACTCGCCCCTGAGTGCATTGGTGTTAGTGCATCAAGCACTGTGTTTCTCTATGCTGCTGGCTCATCGGGTCCTGAGGTTGACTCAGAGTGGGGATGGGAGACCGAGGAGGAGTCCCCTGACACCACAGTCCACATGGATGTGCCCTCGGAGCAGTCTCCCCCACAAGAGCTCTGGCAGTCACTGCCCAAGGACTTGACATGCCTTGATTTCATCCAAGAGATGGTGCAAACCCTGGCCTTCATTTCGGAGCTGGAAGATGAGCCTCATGCTGAGGACCTGGAGGTCCTCCGAAGGAGGCACTGACTGTGCCGATCCCCCTCCATCCTCGAACGCTTGTTGTTCAGGATGCGGGAGGGCCCAGTGATGGTGCCTGTGGTGAGCCGCTGGCTCAATTCCCAGTATTGAGTCGACAAGAGCCCAGAACATACTGGCTCCATGGCTCGGTCCTTGAGTTGGGACTCGAGCTTGCTCTGCAGGAGCTCTCTATTCAGAGAGATCATGGGAAGCTCCTCTGGAAAGTAGTCCTGCTCAACGGTATCAGCATGGCTTCTGCTATGCCTACAGAGGCATATGGCCTCAATGGTGCACATAACCCTGCATGCCCATCTTTGGATGTGACAGGCCCAGTGGACTCTGAGCTCTCAGTGGACTCAGGCCATGGGCCATCTGGAGAATCGGATCAGAATTACCCAGCCACTGGCAGTCTCTCTCACCTAGTGTCTGAGCCAACCAATCCTCATGGCCAGCCTACCCTTCCAGACCCTGCCAGCACACTGCGTCCTCACGACAGATGCCTCCAAGCTAGGGTGGGAAGCACATTGCGATGGTCTGCAGTCGCAGGGTGTCTGGACTCGGAAGGAGAGTGCCCTCCAGATCAATCTCCTGGAGCTGTGGGTGGTGACAAACACCCTCGGGGTATTCTGCACCCACCTACTGGGTCAAGTGGTGCTCATCCAGATGGACAATCAAGTAGCTATGTTTTACATCAACATGCAGGAGGCACGGGCTCTGACCTCCTCTGCCTATAGGCAATCCAACTGTGTACAATTGTTAAGTTTCATGTAAACAGCCCTTGATCGCTGGAAGGGGCGGTATAGAAGAAAATAAATAAATAAATAAAATAAATAAATCCACCTGTGGAATTTCACCATGGAGAATGGCATGACCCTCCGGGAAGTCTATCTGATGGGCCAGGATAATCTGCTTGCAGATCAGCTCAGAAGGTTACTTCAACCCCACGAGTGGAGATGCCACCTAGTGATAGCCATCTCCATCTTCCAGCGTTGGGGGACCCTGACGTTGGACCTCTTCGCCAGCCCCAAGAACACGCAGCTGCTATGTTTCTGTTCATGGAGGCTGGATAAGGGCTGCATGGCGGCAGACACCTTTCTCCTGCACTGGTCTGGGATTATGTATCTAACCTATTGCCCCTATTATCCAGGTATTCCTCATATATATGTTATACTGTTCTATGTAACATTTACGGCATATAGTAGTTAGTCTTGTAAATAGTTCCACTGTTCTATGTAATATCAGTTGTTGTAATGTACACGGCTTTGCCCCGGTGAAATTTGGTATAAAAAAAGAAAGTCAAAATAAATGTCTTCCTGCTGACTCCCCTGGTCCCTATAACCTTGCTCAAGTTCCAGTCGGATGGGTCCTCAGTAATCCTCATTGTCCCCAGGAGGCCTGACAACCATGGTTCCCTTTGAGGCTAGCTATAATGCACTTCCGCCTCTCCAGGGAGGTGGAAGACGTTCTTCTAGCTTCCTGCAAGGACTCAATGTGCTGTGCGTATGCCTCCCTAGTGCTCTGACAAGAATCTCAACCCTTTCTACTGCAATACCTCCTGCAGCTCTCTCAGACTGGGCTGAAGTCCAACTCTGTCCGGATGCATCTTTGTGCCATAGGTGCATATCATCACCTTGTCAATGGCCAGTCTGTCTCTGCATACCCACTAGTGGACAGTTTCATGAGGGGCTTCCTCCTCTTGTGCCCCCCCCCCATCTGCCCACCACCGGTGGCGTGTAACCTGAATGTTGTTCTGGGGAAGCTAATGGCTCCCCCATTTGAATCTCTGGCTACTTGCCATCTAAAGTACTTATGGAAAGTAATATTCCTGGTAGCACTTACCTCTTCCAGGCGCGTTAGTGAGCTGCAGGTGCTAGTGGCTCATGCCCCCTACATCAGGTTCCACAGAAATAGGGTCATTCTTCAGACACATCCAAAATTCCTACCCAAAGTGGTATCTGCATTTCACTTGAACCAGGGCGGGGGGGGGGGGGGGTGGTTCCCATCTTTTTTTCCCCAGGCCTTATGCCTCCCAGGCAGAGGCCTCGTTACACATCCTGGATTGCAAGAGGGCACTGTCCTATCTTCAGAGGACACAGTCCCATCGCCACTTGTCACAGCTGTTCATCTCTTATAATGTTAATGGGCTCAGAATTGCGGTCTCCAAGTGGACCCTGTCTACCTGGTTGGCAGACTGCATCTCCTTCACCTATGAGCAGGATGGACTCTGGAGCATCATGTTACTGCGCACCATGGTGGCCTCGGTGGCCAACCTCTGCTCGGTTCCCCTGTTGGACATCTTCCGGGCCGCCGCGTGGTCTTCCATCCATACTTTTGCTGCATGTTACTTCTTGGAAGAAAGCTCATGGCATGACAGCACCTTTGGGGCAGTACTTTGTCACCTCTTTGGGGAATAGTGCAACTCCTTCCCTCCAGCCTGTTTCTGGCTACCGATGAGGTGATTTCATGCTCAGTGCTGAAGCTGTCTCCTTGGCCTTTCAACCATTCGTGTTCCTTACTGCCCCACTCTCTTCACTTTTGGAGTCGTCAGGGCCTCCTACAGGTTTTTTCGGTAGCCTGTAATTGGTGAGTCCCATATGTGAGGACTGACTTCCTACTTTTTTCCGGAGAAAGCGTACTCACCTGTAACAGGTGTTCTCTGAGGATAGCAGGAATCAGTTCTCACAACCCTCCCTCCTTTCCGTGGAGGAGTTTTTTCTTTTTTTTATGCTTGATTGATCTATGTTGTCATACTGAGGTAAGATAGCACCCTTGGTTGGGAAGGTGACTGCGCATGCATGGTCTAACTCCCCAAAGGCTTTCTTTGAAATCTGAGGAGTGAAGTCACGCAGGCTCCATCTGTGCCGACATCACTCATATGTGAGGACTGATTCCTGCTGTCCCTGGAGAACACCTGTTACAGGTAAGTAACTACGCTTTACCCTCACAGGCATAGGTACTTTCCTGGGCCCGAGACCTCATGCAGGCCCCTCACCTGCAGCAGCTTCATAAGAAGCCTCAGAAAGCCCAGCCAGCTCCTCAGCTGAAACCTGGAGTGGGGTTTTGACTGTTCCTGCAGAGCATAGACAATCTTCTGACGACTGCCATAGAAAACTCTCCAGTTGGGGGCAGGCTCACTCTTTATGCACAAAGGTAGCCTTCATTACCTCAAGACTCATGGGTTTTATAGATCATCAAAACTACATTTATCCCCCACCCCCCCTCAGGGTGTATCATCTTGACTCTGTCACAAGAACTAGCAGTAGAATTTGAACCCTGGTCTTTCTGGTCCCAGGCTGTTGCCCTAACCACTGGATTACTCCACTACTCCAAAGTTACATGCCATCAGTGCACATGTCACTTATTTTCAGTGACTTACAAATGGGGTGGGCACTCGTGTGCAGTTTAGGCAGGCATATACTTTTGGAGAGGACAAGCATAGGGATGGAGTTTGAGCACTTATATGTTTTCTACAAATCTAGATGCAGGCATTTGCACCAAGTCTAGGTGTACAGTTCGAATGGTGGTATAAGTAAACAGATCATGCCTGGATTTGGAATGCATATCTTACCACTTAAGCTCTTATTTTATAAAGTAAAGTACGCATGTGCTTTACCTTATAAAATAGGCACAAGATATGTCCATGACAATGCACGTTAAACTGAATGATTCTTATGAAATACCTGCTTTAAGTGTGCACCTTGCAACTTGTTTTTAGCCTAACTTAATGTATATTTTGATAAGCTTTCCGGGCTGGCATGACTATTAGGAGAATTAGGCGGCTGCCTAGAATACCAATGGTCATGGGGTAGTCCATTACTGCTGCTGCCGCTGCCACCCCTCTCCGGGACCTGTAGCAGCAGCAATGGCCTCAAGGAGCCCTGCGGCGCTTGTCTTAAAATCTCGGCACCATGGAGCTGTTTGCTTCTGCGCCCACCGATGTCTGATGACGACTTCCTTTTGAATGGAGGCGGAAGCTGCTTCCGTACCCATGCAAACAGGAAGTCAGCATTGGGCGGCAGAGGGAGGGAAGCAAACAGCTCTGTGGTGCCTAAGTTTTAAGGTAAGCACCACAGGACTCCTTGAGACCATTGCTGCCACTGCAGGTCCTGGAGAGGGGTGGGGGGAGGCACAAGGAATGAGGTTTGCCTAGGGCAGCTCCTCTCCTTGCACTGGCCCTGCAAGTTTTAGAGTTATTTTCTCTTCATCATGTCAGTGGACTGAAGAGAGAGTAACTCAAAAGCTCATGAAGGATACCTTCTATGGTGGACTAACAATGTATGACCTTTAACTTGTTGCCGGACCTTTATTTATGTATAGCCAAGTGGACCACAGGACAACTACAATTCCCTCTACAATGTATTTTGTAAATGTTCTCATCACATGAGCCTATAGGAGGGTGAAATTCTAGGGATTTCACATTTTAAATGAAACAACAGTTTGAGAGGTGTGGAGTATAACATAAATTAAAGCTGGATTTTTAGCTTTGGTTCAATTTATGAAGAGAAGCTTATCAGATTGCAGTGCGTGTGTGTGTGTGTGTTCCTGTCCCTGTCTTTACCTTTATCCTTTATAACTTTTGGGTGGCAGTACGTACTTATCCAGACTGTTGGGGGAAACCTTTAGCCTTTTGATTTTCAGACCTGAACCATGGGCCCGGGAGAGGCACCATTTTGAGGATTTGCCAGAGGAAATGCTTTGGGACTCCAACAGAGGCTGGAAAGAATGTTGCTTTCTTTTTGTGTGTGTTTTCTTTTTTGGTAAGGTGCAATGAACTTGCCTAGTTGTAATACACCAGCTCTCTGTCCTTGTGCAGTGGTGATGCGCGGAGGATGTGGAGGACTGAGGAATAAAGTTCTAAACATAAAAAGCCGTCTGAGCCTGGTGTGATACACCAAATGCAGCATTTATTTATAATTTTGATTTAAATTAGTTGCCAATGTGCGACTCGTGAAGTAAACAATCAACTAAGATACAAATAACTGCTTCAACTTAAAATAATTGAAACAGGATAGATAAGCAGATGTCAAAGCAGCAATTCTTGTGGGACACAGCTGAGTGTGATTTCTGGATCTGGTGACTGCTCCTCAGGCCAGCAGAGATTGCGCATGCCATGGAGTCAGCGCTCTCTGCACCCCCACCCCTCCCCCCTGAGGAAGGGACCCCAGCTGTTAGCCATCTTCAGGCTAATACTAATGCTTATCAGTTTGGATGTATGCAACACTACAATAGTAGTATGTACATAGATATGATGAGTCTTTGCTCTAAAGAGAGCTAGTGACTTTCCTAAGGAGGGCTGGCTTCAGAGTTGGTTCAAGTGTTGGTGCCCTAGGTAGACCTTAAGCCTTACACCCCCTTGGCAGTCAAAATCCCATTGTTTAGCTTTGAATGTCCTGATTTTTGCCACCACTCCCAGACGTTGCTGCCCTAGGTGACTGCCCAGTTTACCTAATGGTTGGGCTGGCCATGTTCCCAAGGTTACAAGGAAGGTTATTGGGGAAAGTGCTGAATCCTGTCTCGGCCCATCGCTCTTCTTATGCTACACTTTGGTCTGGTTGCAAGGGAACTGAGTTGTGCCCCTTGGTCAGGGAACTGAGCTAAAGAGGGAGGATTATTAAAACTGGGGAAGACCAATAAAGACTCATGGTGCTGTAGCCTAAGTTGGTACAGCCTCATGGTCTTGGTATATTACTTTTTAAAACTAGTTCAGTCTTAATTCTCCCCATATGGTTAGGTTTGGCAGCAGAAAAAACCTTTGGCTTACAATCAAGCCTGAACAGTGGCTAAGATAAATATGGGAGCCATCTGTGCAGCCTGGAAAAAAGAACTGCATGCGAAACTCAAGGCTCTCCTCGCACAGACCCGGCTAAGGTAAACATATTTTCAGAGTTGGCTGGAAATAAAAAAAAATAAAATAAAATAAAATACAGAGAAGGCATTGTGTAAAAAGTAGAACCCAAAGTGGAACAAAATTTCACTTAGGACAAAGGTAAGTAATTTTGAGTGCTAGCAGAATGTGACTAAGCTGGAAAATGAAAATCTCCACACAGCAAAACCTGGAGAATAAGTGATGCACTACAACTTCAAAGCCCACGGTTGCCGTGGAAACCCCCTTAGTCCTCCTCCTGCTGCGGTAGTGCTCAGGAGACTGCTTTGAGCTTTCATAAAAGAGCAGCGGATGGAAGAATAAAGTTAAACTGAAAGGGAGTGGAGAACTATTTTAAGAGCTTAATTTTGCCCTCTCATCGTCATCGTCCTTGTTCCCACTGGAGTGAGTGGAAAACATCATTTGTACAGAAGTTCAAAAAAACAATTCTTGGAACGTGAAAAAAACCTGGGAAAAAAAAGATAGATATATTTTTTAAACTGCAAACTTATTGGAAGGAAGAAGGTGAATGCACAAAATTCATCCAGACTAATAAATTAAACAGCAGCTGTTGGAGGGAAGCATGAGCAGCTGAAAAGAGTTGCTAAGTAATGACTGCAAGACTCCTACAAGACCCCTCGGAGAACTGAATACTAAAGGTAATAAACTCAGTAGCAGGATCTAAAATGCACAAGGACATAGAACAATAGATCTGGTTTCTTAAAGATGAGCGAGGCAAGTGTCAATCATTTAAAGAAACCGAGCAGAAGCCAAAGGAGACTGTCTGCATCACAAAATCAAGGAGTGGACATGAGACCTCTGGCTGAGGTTTACTGCTGACCAGACTCCTGTGGTAGCTCCCAAAGAGCCTTCTTCAGTCTGCTGGTGCAATGGGAGAGAGAAGGAGCACTATGAATTCAGTGCTGGCCAAATATGGGTCACCTCCCCGCAGTTGGCTTAATCTGCGCATGAAAATGAGTAAGTACTGTAATTGTTTTTTTGTTTTGTTTTTTTTAAAGATTAAATTGCTAAACAGATAAGTTTAGCATTTAGCATTGCAGAAGACAGGCACGTATGGTACCATCATACACAGTAGTCTATTATCTAGAACTAGAGGAAAAAGCATGCATAGACCTGGATTTGGAGGTGCTTTCTAAAATGATCCTGTTGAGAAAGATCTCAACCTCATCAGGGTCCAGGTAATTTTCAACTGGATGTCTTGCTGCTCTGTGGGTAAGTAGCAGAGTTAGATGATGGCAGATAAAGAGCAAAATGACCCATCTAGTCTGCCCAGTAAAATGGTTAGGATTGCAGCTGCTGCGTCATCACCCCCCAAATCTGAAGCCAATCCGTGCAGTTTATGGACTGTTATCCCCCTGCCTAAGTGCTTTTCTGCTGCATGTTGAAAAGTGCTGCTAATCGTGTTGAACTTTATTCTTAAGGCAGAACTACTCTTTGAAATAGAAATGTACCTATTCCTTGAATCCATTTCTACATCTTTATTCTAAAGCTTGTTTTCTTATTCCTTTTTGTTGGTAGAATCCATTTTATTAAATTTTACATAAAAAGGGCATAGTTTGTATTATGGCTGCCTCATCTGGTTTTAAAACGCTCCTCGCCGAGTCCACTCCTTAGCTGTCCATGTTGTAGGCATTCCTCAAGAGCATTAGACGACACCAGGATGTGATTCTGATCACGGTCAGCACAGAGGGTCACTGTGGGTGGTGGAATGACTGAAGGAGAGCGTTTGCCCAAGAAATAATTACCAGAATTAATGGGGGTCAAAATGACGGTTTTGCTGGTGTCACATTTCCCACAGCAGTTCCTTCAGTTTAATCATGTGACTCCTGGCACTATTTTATATATCCTTTTGTTGATCTGAAATGTTGTGGAGGCCAGAGGGCTTGTAAGAACATCCTAGTGGTGATCATGAACTGTTCTCATATTCCTTAGAGGCTCATAATGTTAAGCACAGAAAGGGGCCAATGCAGAAAGCCGGCATTACTGTACGCATGGTTTTCTGGTGCAAGAGCACCGCAAACGTTGTGTGCTGGTATGCTATAATCAAAATGTATGCAAATGAGACGTGCAAAGTTTCTGCACTAAATGTGCGCCGGGCGCCAGGTGCGTGCATTGAAAAAAGCTTATGTGCTAGCGGCGACGTATCTTGCAAAATTTAAAATACAAATTTATTATGGTTAAAATAGTTTCCAGCATGGAGTACTAATTGTTTACCCGCATAGTGGCGGGGGAAATTATGTGCTTCACTTTAGTGCTTGAAACAGTGGTTTGTGGAGGGTGCCTATATATTTTGTAGGCACAGAAAGGAATGGACCTCACTGCAAAGTCACCCGCAGGTAAATCCATACCAGAAACATTTCTGTTTTCCTATGTGCCAATTTGTTTTCTCTCATATGTGCCAAAGCTTTACATGCTGAAGTTTTCTTCTACATGCACCAAAGTTTTATTTCACTTCTAATCAGGCGTTAGAACAGAGGCGCTACTGTGGTGGTTGGAAAAGTAGTAAGTTTTAGAAAGGATTTGAAGACAGTTATTCCCAGATGGATATTAATTCTATTTTAGGACAATAAGGGTTTTATGCTGTGTTTCTTGGAGTTATGACGCTAAAGAATTAATAGAAGGATTATGCATAGCTGGTTGCCGAGGAATATATACTCTGTTACTGTTTGTTTTTTCTTAATCTCTTGTATGTACCACTTTTTCCAAACTTACGAATATGTTTTAGTTGTAAACCGTTTTGTATAAGCCTTTGCTGGTTAAAAAGATGGTCTATAAAACCTTTTAAATAAATACTGAACTCTACACTCAGCCTTTCAGTCTTCTGCGCATTTCTTTGCATCCAGGTGGAGTAGCTAATGACCTTGTTACCATGTCATTTGAATATGTACAGCTCATTACAATGTCATTTTAATAGGTGCTGTGCTGCTATCTCTGCAACAATTTGTGCATGGGTAACTATCGCAACAATCCTCTCTCTGCATTGTGGCATGACAGTAAGCATGCACAGATGTCACTAGCTATGCAGAAATGCTACGCTAACATGTCTGCCTTTGCCCTTGAGTGTAGGTGGAAACAGGAAGTGGAATTCCCTTGCATTATTAAAAGGAGATGGCAGAAGAAGCCAGACATGTCTGATGAAAAGCCCAAGTAAGTTCAACACACAGGAGACATTGAAAGAGTTGAGAAAATATTTCTTCTGTCATGTAGCCAAGGTCAAGCCTGGTTAATTTGTCCTGCTATCCTGCCAGTGCTGACTGCTTAGGTTAAACATATAGTCAGGGGCAGCTCAGTTGGGGCTAGATTAAGCGTTTGAGGAAGTGATGGATTTAGCTATTAGCTGTCTCTAGACACTGTTGTTTACCATGTCCCCTCTCCCAGAATCTCCAGTTTCTCCACCCCACCCCAGCCATCCATTTCATCTCCCTAGACCTCTGTCTAGACAACCTATAGTGCTCATGATGGCTGCAGTAACTTCTCTGCTGGCTTCCTGCACAGATTAAATGGCAGGAGGCGGCTTGTCTTGGGTTCTGTGGTGGCTGGGAGCAGGCAGTTATTTGGCCCTGCAGGCCACCAAGTAGCCGAAACAGCAGGGAAGATGATCTTCAAGCAGCTACTGTGCTTGAGCACTTCACAAGAGGGCAGCAGACTCTCAGCTTCGATCTAACTCAGAGAGAGAGAGAGGCATTGGATGTTATACTTTTTGCCCAGGATTAGGAAACTACTTTTCTGCACAGCTGCTTTATGGTGGGAATTCCCCTTCATCGGATATTGGTCTTATAGATTGGGTACATGGTGCTTTCCTCATGAGCATTTTTGCATTGGACATTGGAAGCGGCAATGCCGGCAGACAAATCTTCAATCAGACAAATCTTCAATCTCAGTGACCTCTGAGGCAGTGAGGGATGTTGCTACTAAAACCATGGATAAATCCACTGTGCTAGTAAACCAGCTTAATGTTTTCTTTTTTTTTTGGCTGGAGCAAAGATGATAGATACTGATCAGTGGCAGGACTGTACCAAGCTAGAAATCTGCCCTGTGCGACTAACGAATCTGGTGCCCCCTCCATCCACCCACATTCAGTAACTCACCCTTTTTGAACTTCCTGGAAGCCCAGTGCTGATATTGGTGCCCTCTTCTGTGCTAGTGCCCTGTGCGGCCACACCGATCACACATCCCATGGTACGGCCCTGATCAGTGGTCCTTGGAATTTTCTATGGGAGTAGTAGGGAAATTGTTTTCTTTGCATAGCCCCTACTCCCCAGTCGAGGGGCCAGTTTCTGTTTTTTTGTAAGAAGTCTAGGATACCTGTATCTTTAGAAATTCTTTGGCGTGCTGTGCATGGGCTGAAAGGGACTGATTTGGCATCAACCAATTTACAGTAGAATGAAGAAAGTTGAGAATTAGATTTGATTAGCAAGGGTCATCTCTTGTGTGTATCCTATGTCTACTTGCACTATAGAAATGATACGGTAGTAGTAGGAATAGTAGATAAAACAAAGAGCAAGGAAAAACGTACTGGTGACTGCTGAAAAAGTTGTAGACGGTAGGTTTCAGCAATATCACTTTACATAGGAAACTGGAAAAGATGAAGCACGTCAAGGCAAGAAATCTACAAGTCGTGCATTTTTCCTTAAGGCTGTAATCAGTCTGGTTTGGGTTTGTTTTGAAAGATGTTTTTTGCAGGTAGCCTAGGCTGCTTGCCCCCTCCCCCTCCCCCATGCCACCCACAGCCATTTTACCTATTATCCATCCTCTAACTAAGGGATGTGCTCAGTTTTGCATCCTCAGCCTCTTGTCCATATCCTTCTCCTCCTTCTGTATGCCGGATTTCCCTCAGATCTTCTGCTGCTTCGGGACTCCAGCCGTCTTAGATCCTCTTGCTGCCTCTTCCATCACTGCGGCAGATCTGCCTGATACTGTATCAGCAGGAGCAGAAAACAGAAAATATTATATGAGCAAGCCATATCAAGGGCTCATAAATGCTGTATGTGTAATATAGGAGAGACATCAGCAGTTAATATTATGAAAAGTAAAAGCAGCATATTGAATCACCTAAGTCCAAGAGTGTTCAGAAAGTACAGAAAGTATACAGAAAAAAATATTCAGTGACACCGCTTCTATTTTAACTTAAACATGTATTTGCTAGGATATTTAAAGCTATGTGCATTTTCAGTGCATGATCTATATAAATGCTGGCTTTGAAAACTCACATATAACTTTAGACAGTTATACTGTCCCTGCTATTCATGCTTTGGCCCTTACATGTTCAGCGACTGAATTTCACCTCTGAATGCATACGTTTCTTTCCCTGCCCTCAGCTTGCCCTGTCATGCCCCTTTTCTGGGCATATAACTGGCTGCTTTGAGATTAAAGCAGGTAAAGTTAGATATAAAGCTGCTGCGAATTTAAAAGGAAAAAGCACGTATGCAGTGGGCACTTCTGCTGCTAGCACAAACGCTTTTAAATCTCGACCTGGGAGTAATGAAGTGGTCTGGGAAGGATGTGGACCGAAACACAGTGAAACCAACATTCCAGTGTTCAAGAACTTCCACAGTGAAAATAATGTTCAATGATGAATGTCTGAGGAATATAAAAATGCACCACGGTATCAGTAAAGTATGCTGAGGAGTAGCCATGATCTTTTTTGGAAATACTGGACCCAGTTTTCAGCTGGCATTGACATTTAACTTTATCTGTACATTCAGCACTGATGTCCATATAGATTGTGGTGCAGAATATACAGTTAGCATTATTGGCACCTTTACAGTTTATTTATTTATTTATTTATTTATTTAGCAAACATTTATATACCGCTGCTTCCAGCGATCAGCAGCGGTCCGATTACAATAGGAGAACTGTCAAATCAGTACAGTAGAATTTGGGGCGCGCATAGGTTGATTCGGAGGGTAGGCACATCACATCACACAAGTGGGTATAAGGGGCATTGTTTACATAAATACACTGATGTGGAATATGTACATATATACAAATAACCAGTATACACAAAACATATTCAAGAGTAATAAATACAGTAGAATTTGGGGCGCGCATAGGTTGATTCGGAGGGTAGGCACATCACACAAGTGGTGTAAATAAGTATATCTGTATAAGTATAAGTATATCTGTTACATGTATATCTGGATACATGTATACTCATACCTTTGGGTATAAGGGGCACTGTTTACATAAATACACTGATGTGGAATATGTACATATATACAAATAACCAGTATACACAAAACCAAATATAAATTTACATAAACTATCAGGTGTACATAGGTATGCAATGGATTAATCCCTTAATGTCCAATATCTCCTTAAAAAAAAAAAAAGTGGCAAGTGAAATGGTTTTGGACTATATACGTACACATATTTGACACACACAGGAATCAAGTAAAACAAGACCAATTAAAAAAAGAAAAGAGTAAGAAATACTATAAAAACTGGGACATTGCCAGGACATGATTATTGGCACCCTTATAAACATTCCCACTGTAGTAAAATTAGACACACCGGTTATCGTTAGTATTCACATGGCTTGAATCAACCAATGATGGCTCTAATGTTTAAAATGGCCACATTCACTCCCTGTTCCATTTTTACAATGGTGAAGACGAGAGCTGCCTGAAACCATCAGAAAAGCCATTATCACCAAATATCAAACTTCAAAGTGGTATAAGACCATCTCCAAAGACTTTGGGATTCCTATC
This sequence comes from Ichthyophis bannanicus, assembly GCA_033557465.1. Classification (NCBI taxonomy): domain Eukaryota; kingdom Metazoa; phylum Chordata; class Amphibia; order Gymnophiona; family Ichthyophiidae; genus Ichthyophis; species Ichthyophis bannanicus. The sequence goes on from CM066042.1 coordinate 79,547,595, forward strand.
TCTACAGTTCGCAATGTTAAGAAGTTTTCTGCTCATGGAACTCTCAAGAACCTCACAAGACATGGTGGGAAGACAAAAATTAATCCAAGAAGTCTTTGAAGGTTTGTGCAAAGTGCTGGAAAAACACTACATACAACATCCAAAGAGCTTAAGGCTGACCTGGAACAACCCGCACAATATGCTGTGCACTAAACAAGTAAGGTCTTCATGTGTGAAGGCCAAGGAAGACCATACTGCTCAAAGACAGACATAAAAAGGCACACCTCATCTTTGCCCAAACGCACCTTGGAAAACCACAATCCTGGGAAAATGTTCTCTGGACAGATTAAACCAAACATGAGCTTTTTGCAATGCAGACCAGCAATACATTTACAGGCAAAGAAATAAATCCCTAAAAGGCAAAAACACCCTTCCTACAGTTAAATATGGTGGAGGTTCTATAATGTTGAAGGGCTCTTTTGCTTACTCAGGAACTGGAGGCCTGGGACGTATTAAAGGAATAATGAAGTTGGAGGACTACCAAGGTATTTTGGAGCGATATGTGCTACCTAGTGTCAGAAAGCTAGGTCAGGGCCAAAGGTCATGGGTTCTCCATCAGAACAATGACCCAAAATATACATCCAAAAGTACACAAGAATGGTTAAAAAAGAACAAATGTACTGATTTAAACTGTCCAGCAATGAGTCCTGCTCTCAATCCAATCGAGAACCTTTGGAAAGAGCTGAAATCTGCCATTGTTAAAAGGAATCCTGGAAATATTAATGAGCTGGAATAAATCACAGTTGACGAGTGGGAGAAACTACCAGCAGACAGATTTACGAAACTTATAGATGGCTACAAGAAACATCTGGAGGTTGTCATCACTGCCAAGGTTGTGCAACCAAATATTAGTAAAGGGTGCTATTAATCCTGTCCAGGTTGTATTTCGGGTTTTTTTTTCTCAGAAATTACTATGTCTAAGTAGCACAGACATATTTTTCTTGTTGTATACCTTTGAACATACTGTTAAAATATTATGATGACATACAGTTGGAATATTTCAAATTATTTCTCAAGGTATTGTACACAACATACCTAAAATGCAAGGGTGCCAATAATGGGGGTCATTGTTCAGCGGTCAAAATCAAACACAAGTTATCCAGACAGCAGCTAAATATTGTTACTATCTAGATCATTTTTTTCTTTGCCTTCATTCCATCCCTTTCTTTTATCAATAGTATCAGGCTGTTTGGCTAGTATCTAAATAGCTGATACTTTCTGTGTACATTTCAAAATTCTAGTTAGGCCACCGGTAAACATATAATTTGTTTGACTGTTAGGCTGGTTATTACTTTGATGGGGACCAGAAGTGAATTTAGAATTTAACAAGTGATTACTAGCTACAATTTATACTGTCGTCGTATGTCTGTCAATATAGCAAATTTTGAAACAAGCAACACATCAATACTTTTTTTCTTTTAAGACTGCTAAGACCACTCAAACATTTTTACTTATTTGTTCATCCAGTGATCATGAAGAAAAGTGATGGAAAGGCTCAGTGAGACAGAAGAAACATAGAAATATGGGAAATGACAGCATATAAAGATTATACAGCCTGTCCAGTCTGTCCATCTATAGCAACTATTAAGATCCATAATCCTTTCCTCTCCCTTAGAGATCCTATGTACTTGTCCCATGCTTTCTTGAATTCAGATACAGTCCTCATCTACACCACCTCTACTGTGGAAAAAGGCGATATAGTAAGTAGAATAAACTATAACCATATTTTCCATCTTCCAGCTTTCTTCCAAACTATGCATATGGAAATCTTTGTCCATATCTTTATGCTTTATGATGAAGACCACTGACCATTTTAGTAGCTGCCTTTGGACTGACTCTATCCTGTTTATATGTTTATTTGTTAAAATTTGATATACCACAGATGAAAACAAAAAAACTCTGTGGCTTATAATCTCTATAAAATAGACCTAAAAAGGGCAGCTTATAAGAAAATAGAAAATAAATATGGCAACACTTGCAGACCTCCACCTCCAAAGATGCTGCCAATAGAGATCAGCCTAAAGGACCATAAGGTTTACAGATCAAAATCCTGAAAAAATAACTTTTTAATGATCTCTTACGTTTTTTTTATTAGCAATACAAACCTGGTATTTGGGGGCAGAGAGTTCCAAAGTGATTGGGCAATGATTCTGAAAGGAGTTTGTTGTCTTATCTCATGACTAATTACTTTATAAGAAAGAATTGCGAAGAGAGGCTGCAGTGATGATCAACGTGCCCTAGTGTGGGTGTATACAGAATAAGCAAGCAATCTAGTAAAAGAGGAAGAACAGTATGAAAATCCTAGAAATATAGAAACATAGAAAAACGACGACAGATAAAGATCAGTCTGTCCTGATGTATTACAATCAAAATTGTAGTAGCAATCATTTTTATTAGAATTAAATGCAAAGTATGTCCAGGATGCTGTACATACAATTTCTCAAATAAACCTCAAACGCATAACAGCACAAATATCCAAAGCTTTGCCCCTACAACCCACAACCCCCAGCCTTCCTAAACAAGCCTAACACTAACCACTCACCTCCACCACGAGAGGACACCAAACATAAAACATCAAACAACAAAGTGGTGATGAATCCAGTCCACTACAACCCAAAGAAAGCCCAGCCGTCCAAACCAACCGCTTCCAACCAATCACCCCCACCCCCCTTCCCCTGCCCCCCTCTTGCAGTCAGCTCCCTCTCAACGAGGTCCAGGCTTCACAACTTCGTCCCATCAGTCACATACCTGCACATCCATTCAGCACATTCACTTTTCAAACTGCCCCTTCTGCAAGCCAGCCCAAACGGCTCCCCCTCCCATACACAACACTGTCCCTCCACCTCTGCCACTCCACTTCCAAATCCATAAACGCCTCACTGAGTGGCCTCTCAAGTATCGAGCAGCACTCCGTGACAGGTGAAAGATAATCAGAGGGGTCCACAATGACAGGAAGCAGTAGTGGACTGCATTTCCCTGCATTTTGGCTTCCTATGTTCCATTTCCGTTAAGTCATGTTATAGGGCATGCTTCCACTGTTTCACCCCAGGAGCCTCTTTAAAATTTAGGTAATTTATTTTGCAGCAATAGATGGCCAAAGAGGATTCTATATAACAGAGGGAGCCAGTGAAAATCTTTCGAAAGGGAGTTGACAAGGTCGTCCTTTTTAGAACCTTAGATCAATTTCAATTGTAAAGAATTCAAATTACAGAGGCAAAAAGTGCAATAGTCAAACTGACTCAACACTAACGTTGAGCCAGTTTATGTAAAGCTGCCTCGTCTGAGTACAGGCAGATCTTATTAAATGAAGACCATGAAAAGATTTTTGAACCACTCTAGAAATGTGGAATTCAAAAGAAATTTGACAATCCAGTAAAATCCACAAGACTTTGAGACACCACCAATCATTGGGAAGATAGAGTAGGAATTGAATTTAGTGTTGGTGAAAAAAATATACTCTTTGTCTTTGTCAATTTATGATCAGAAACGCACTGGGTAATGTAACAAGTTTGGAAGACAGTAAAAGGATAACCAAAGGGTCCCCTGGATCAAATTCCGTAAGCCAATTGGATGATATCAAAAATACTTAGGTCACTATTAGAGTGTACATAATGCAAAAAACTTCTAAAAAAAAACCCCACTCAAATGCAACAAAAATATATCAAATAATCATGGTGATCAGTCTTAATACACTGATAACATGCACATGTGCATAGTCGCGGTGAACTTTAATTCATATGCAACGGCAGGTCTCAGTATTACCGGGCCAGTGTTTAACGTGACTATTGCAACTCAGTCATAAACACCAATATATATAGCCCATTTCACATCAGTGACCTCCATTGCATAAACAACCCCGATAACTGGAAAGCCAAGCAGATAAACTTATCTTGCAGTAATTTGTAAAGATGACAATTTTGTACAGATGTCAATTTTCGGCAATCCAGCCCCGATGCCTCAAATCAAGCGCTATCAAGCGTTTCGCGACTCCACTCGCTTCCTCAGGGGAAACTATTCTTTCCAAAAACAAACGCGTAAAACACACTGCTGTACTGCTAAAAGGCTCTTTCCAAATCAGCCTGCAAATCCGTACAAACTAAATTGAATGCTTCAAAAAGATCCAGTGAGATAAAAAGTACAATCTTGTAAGTATTTAAATTCATATGTATGAAGTCTAAAAAAAACCCCTAATAATGATAGCTCTGTACTATGAGCTGGACAAAAACCTGTTTGCTTGGGTTGTAAAACATTAGTTTTATCAAGAAAGTTACTCAATTGCTGTGAAACTACTTTCTCGAGAATCTTAGTAAAGAAAGGTTATGGTTAGGGGGTGTACAGATACTAGTCTCTTGTAAGAACTGGGAACAAAACCTTGAGACCAACTATTACAAATTATGGAGGTGGGAGCTGGCACTCAAAATGTGGTGGAATCCTGAGCCCCTGATGATACCAAAGGAGGTGATATTTTGCTGGTGTCGACTATTCCCTTTTTGGGGCTACATGACCAAAGGAGTCTGCTAGTAGCTGGTTCCACGTGATTATCTACTGGTAAGGAGAAAAGCTCCTCGGAGAATGGGTGTAAAACAGTGTCTTGGGCTGAAGCTTATGAGGATTGCTAGAGGAATGCATGATGGTTGATACTGATCTAGGGATACTGCAAAATATTTATTTAACAGTTGTGGTTTTTTTAATACCGCTTTATCCTAGAGGTCAACGTGGTTTACATTAAACCCAACTTAATACATTTTAACAATAAAACAAACTCAAGAGGGTAAAAAATGGGATGAAAGAAGAAAAAGGATGGAAATAAAGAGTGCAGAAGTTAAATCAAGTTAAATTACATGTTCTCTACAGTAAATTAGGATGAAATATGCCTTTGAGTCAGTGCTGACTCCTGCAGACCCAGAAGCTCCTGGGTTTTCTTGGCAGCATGACCAGAAGTAGATTGCCAGGCCTTTCTTCCAAGCTACTCCAAAAATCACCCCTTCAATAATGCATGGATGAATATTTTAGGGGCATTATGAGACAATTATGTAATATTCAGTATTATAGATTGTTGGATACTGATCCTACCCCGGTCTTGAAGATTAAGATTACATCTTTGTTGACCAGTGCTTATCAGGCAGGCTGGATCACAGCTAAACAGGCTTTTTTGATGGTTTCACATCAGAAGATTCCTACCATATATACGGTGCCTAAGATCAATAAGTCTCTCAGAGGTCCACCGGGCAGACCTATCGTGTCATGTTGAGGCTCTCTTTTGGAACCGTTGTCTGTTTTTAATCTGTTTTTGAAAATGGAAGCATCCCTTGTACATTCTTTTATTAGGGATTCTACACATTTTTTGGGACAATTATCAAAACAACAGTTTGCTACTGAAGATTTTTTGTTAGTAACCTTGGACATGACGACGTTATACACCAATATAAATCAAGGCGAGGCTTTGCTGTTATTGAACTCTCCATTCACACAAATTCCCCCACGAATCCCTAAATCTTTTTTGTTGGATTTGATAGGCTTGGTACTTATACAAAATTATTTTTTGTTTGAGTCATTTTATTTACAGATTTTTGGTATAGCTATGTGGGCAACGACTGTCCCCTCTATCACCACATTATACATGGCTGATTTAGAAGAGCGTTTGATTTATGTTTCTGATTTTTTTGACCATGTATGCTTTCGGTGTAGATTTTTGGACGATATTTTCTTTATATGGACGTCCTCTCAGGAAGAGTTGAATCAGTTCCTCACTTGGCTAAATGCTCTTAAGCCCAATATACAATTCACAGCACACGTACATTGTCAAACTATTGATTTTTTGGATATTACTATTTATAAACATGGTGGACATTTGGCAACTACTTTGTACCGGAAACCTATCCATTGCAATTACTTATTAAGTTACCACAGTTTTCATCCTGGGTCACTCCGCAGAGGTCTTCCTTTTGGCCAATTTTTGCGAATCCGCCAATTGTATTCATCTTTTGAGGATTTTTTGATACAGGCGAACAATTTGAGGACCCGTTTACATGCTCGTGGTTATCTCGAGAGGGTGGTTAATACAGCTTATTGGAAGGCTTGTCACATTTATCGCGAATGGCTGTTAATTGATCAGTCTTCTGAGCAGTCCAATGCTGATGATTCTTTAGTGGGAGTTTTACCCTTTATGCAAAATTCTCATTTGGTGGCGAGACAATTACGGTGGCATTGATTAATTTTGGGTTTACATTCATGTTTGTTAAAACCTTTAATGATAGCTTACTCACAGGGATCTAATTTGAGGGACATTTTGATCGTCAGCGGCATCTACTGATCGGCCGATGCGGACGATGAGGGGAGCGGGTTCTGGCCATGCAGCATGTGGGCAATGTCAATTCTGCCCCCTTACCTTAGCGGGTACCATCTGGGTTGATCCAGTTTCAGGACATACATACCAATTTCGGTGGTCCACTTCTTGTGTATCCACATATGAAGTGTATCTTTTATGATGTCTGTGCGCCTTATTATATGTGGACCATACCACTCGCCCAATAAAGGTTAGATTAAGTAAACATGCCTCCCGATTGCGACAGTCTGTTCATTCTGCTTCAATAGATCATTTTCTATCTTCACAGCATCAGTTCAGTGATCTCAAATGGAGGATTATTGACCATGTTCTGGAGGATCCCCGGTGTGGTGATAGGGTCTTTCGTTTACAGTGGTTGGAACAGCGTTGGATTCACTTGTTGAATTCTGTCCACCCCCACGGTCTGAATCATGAAATTGACTGGTTAAGCCTGATCTGATATTGACCAATGGCCTATGATGATGAGGGGTTTCCTCTTCCTTTTAGTGGTTCTATCCATTAACGATATCTATGGCTGGCCAATTGTTTGAGATGCGGTTTCTCTCATAAACTGTGAGCTGTTTTTTGGCGGTTGGCAGACAAGTCCGGTTGTATTGAGGAACGGAGCCTTGTTGTACTCGATACAGAGTCTGGTGGTGACTCAAAATGTGCACGTAGTGCGGCTCGTTTTGTTCCGGATTGGACATTAACAATGGTGCTGCTGCCACACTTGCATTTTTCAGATAAGCCCCTTTTGATTCTGATTTTAGAACCTGTTTGATTAAAATGGACTTAGACAATTTGTGATTTTGGTGTTGGTCTGCTTCTCACACTGGTTTGTCTGACAAAAATATTTAACTAGTTATTTTTTGGAGTCACTGCATTATTGAAGGGGTGATTTTTGGAGTAGTATTGATTTCTATCGCCTTCGGGAGTTCCGTTTTTGAGGCCTTTCTTCCAAGGCAATGGAGGATTAAGTGACTTGCCCAAGGTCACAAGGAGTGCTAGTGGGAATTGAGCCCTGGTCTCTTGGCTATCAAGCCAATGTTCTAACCATTAGGTTACTCCTCCACTCCTTGCATGCTTTAAAAAAAATGTGATCAGAATTGTACGCAATACTCTAAATGAGGCATGGTCAGAATTCTGCCCAAGCAGCTTCTGTAGTGGGGGGAAGCTGGAAGGGTGGGGAAGGGGGACTACAAGGAAGAAGGGGGTGCAGTCGTAGAATTATCATTCAATACAGGGACATGAGGCCAGTTATCCCCTCCCAGATCTTTAATCTTTTTTGCCCCCTTCTTTGGTCATGATCTGCCCCTTTTTTCCCTTTTCCTCCTCTCTCTGTGCTTTAGCCCAGTGAGACATTCTCTGTGAACAAGCAGGAAGAAGTCCTCACATATGGGTGGGAAGTCTCCTGAGCTTCCATCAGAAGCTTTTGGGAGCCTCCATCGTGCATGCACATCTGCCTTCCTGCCCGCCACGGTGCCATCTTATCCCCAGTTCACTTTTTCCACAAAGCCCCACTGACGTGTTCCTTAATGCTACTGGAAAAACTGTTTTTTAGGCCCTTTGGGGTTCTGTTTTTCTTTTTGTGTTTTCTTATGATTTTTCCTGCCAGTGTCTAATGCCTGCCATCAGGGCACTGGTTCCACCAGCACCGGCCATTGTTCAGGGCTTTTCCCCCCTCTTTTTCGCTTCTTCTTGCGGGAGGTTTTTTCCATCTTTTATTCCCAGGTTTTTGCACCGCTCTCCGGCATTAAGCCCTTCAACCTTGCAGAGGCTGTTTTTCCGGCAATATTGAAGCTGGCCAGTGGTTTTAAAAAGTGCACCCATTATGCACGCACCATCTGTGATTGATCATCACAACTGGTGCTTCCAGTGTCTTGGCCCTGACAGCAAGCCCTCTAACTGCACTCTGTACCTACAGATGACTTAAAAGGGCCTCAAGGGCCAGTAGAAGCAGTGTGAGTTTCTCTTTGAGCCATCAGACTCTGTGTCCTCAGCACTGGCATCGACATTGGCCTTGATGCCTTCAAGGGGCTGTGCCTCGGCCTCTGCATCATGCAGTGCTTGCGCTCATTCGGATCAAGGGACCACAGCAGCATGGAATGGAGGCTCTCCATCGACAATCAGTCAGAGCCTTGGAAAGACTTGGAGTCTGCCTTGTTGATGTTAAAGGGGTGGCTGGAGACTTGCCAAGCACAAGCATGGATACCAGAGCCTCTCTCAGCGTGCTGTTGAGGGCAATGTGGTCTTTTTCTGTCATCATGTTTCTATGTTATGGAAGGACAGACTAGATAGGCCATGTGGTCTTTTTCTGTCATCATGTTTCTATGTTTCTTTTTTTTTTAAATCTTCGTTTTATTGAAACATTAAAAAGAAAATACAAATTTCAACTTCATAAATGTTACAAAAGAAAATAACATAGTCCACATCTAGGGGAGCGAGCACTATCAATAAGCAAAATACAAAATAATACGATACAGACATCAAGCCTGAAAAGGAAAAGAGGAAATTACATGCCCAAAAACATACAAAACTCTAATTACATTGCTTACTGAAAGACAGATTAATCAAACATTAAGCAGAAGACTCCTGGTTTACAATAAATGACTCGAGGGAAGAGGTTTCAGAAAAAACATACTTAGTGCCATCAAGTACAACTACACATTTACAAGGAAATTTAAGAAAAAATGTTGCACCAAGTGCCACCACGCGAGGCTTTAACAACAGAAAAGCCCTTCGTCGAAGCTGCGTTTGCCTAGAAACATCCGGGAAAATATTAACCTTTCCCCCACAAAATACTGCATTCTTATTAGCAAAATATAAACAAATAACTGCTTGCTTGTCAACCTCAGATACAAAAGAAACAAGCAACGTAGCACGAGAAGAAATAACATCTTGAGACGACTCTATAAACTCAGAAACATTTAAGGAGTCTAAAGCTCTAGAAGGATCGGGTCCAGAAGCTGCCCCAGAAACAGGAAGATAGTATAACTTTTTATAACCGGTTTTACCTTATCCGCATACCCCAGAACCTCCGTCAAATATTTATCGAATAAAATCTGAGGGGATAATAAACGGGTACAGGGAAAATGTAAACCGCGAATATTCGTTGCCCTTAAGGAATTCTCCAACAATTCTTGCTGCGCATGTAAAGTTATACTATCTTTAATAAAGGTAGACGACTGTTTTTGCAAGGACACAAACTGGCCTTCCAGATTCTGACACTTAACATCCAAGGCTGCAGTTTGAGAGTCACGCTGAGCTAACTTAGAAACAGAACCTCTCGAGAAATCCGAAAATTGAGAAACAGCAGATGACAAAGAAGCAATAGATAAGAACATAAGATATGCCATACTGGGTCAGACCGAGGTCCATCAAGCCCAGTATCCTGTTTCCAACAGTGGCCAATCTAGGTCATACGTACCTAGCAATATCCCCAAAAGACACAGGTTCCACAATGCTTGTACTGGGTCAAGCATTGATATCCTGGGTCCCTTTTTAATAGTGGTTTATGGACCTTTCCTCCAGGAACTTGTCCAAACCTTTTTTAAACCCAGCTACACTAACAGCCTTTACTACATCCTCCGCTAACAAATTCCAGAGTTTGATTACACGTTGAGTGAAAAAATATTTTCTCTTATTTGTCTTAAATAGTTCACCCTGTAGCTTCATTACATGTCCCCTAGTCTTTCTATACTCTGATAGCGTAAACAATTGATCCACGTTTATCCGTTCCACTCCATTCATTAATTTATAGACCTCTATCATATCTCCCCTCAGCCGTCTCTTCTCCAGGCTAAAGAGCCCTAACCTTCTTAGCCTCTCTTCATAGGAGTAGCCTTCCATCCCCTTCACCAATTTCGTGGCTCTTCTCTGTACCTTTTCTAATAATGCTATGTCCTTTTTAAGATACGGTGACCAGAATTGCACACAATATTCAAGGTGCGGTCGTACCATGGAGCGATACAGAGGCATTATAACATCCTTTGTTTTATTCTCCATCCCTTTCCTTATGATACCTAGCATTCTATTTGCTTTCTTGGCCGCCGCTGCACACTGGGCGGAGGGTTTTAACATGTTATCCACGATGACTCCTAAATCTTTTTCCTGAGTGGTGGTTCCTAATGTGGAACCTTGCATTGTGTAACTATAGTATGGGTTGTTCTTTCCTAGGTGCATAACTTTGCACTTGTCCGCATTAAATTTCATCTGCCATTTGGATGCCCAGTCTTCCAATTTATCCAGATCCTCCTGCAGTTATCCACAATCCTCTTGGGTTTTAACAACTTTAAACAGTTTTGTGTCATCTGCAAATTTGATAACCTCACTAGTTATTCCCTTTTCCAGGTCATTTATGAATATGTCAAAAAGCAGCGGACCCAGTACAGATCCCTGGGGTACTCCACTATTCACCTTTTTCCATTGGGAATATTGGCCATTTAGCCCTACCCTCTGCTTTCTATCTTTTAACCAGTTCCCAATCCACAATAGTACACTGCCTCCTATCCCATGACTTTTTAGCTTCGCCAAATGTCTCTGATGGGGGACTTTGTCAAAAGCTTTCTGAAAGTCCAGATACACTATATCAACCGACTCACCTTTGTCTACCTGTTTATGCATACCTTCAAAAAAAGCATATCAGATTAGTAAGACAAGATCTTCCTTGTCTAAAGCCATGTTGGCTGTCTCCCATTAGGCCATGACTATCTACATGCTGTGTAATTTTGTTCTTTATGATGGTTTCTACCATTTTCCCTGGTACTGACGTCAGGCTCACCGGTCTGTAATTTCCTGGGTCACCCCTGGAACCCTTTTTAAAAATTGGTGTTACGTTGGCCACCCTCCAATCTTCAGGTATTACAGATGATTTTAATGAAAGTTCACAGATTACCAATAGCAGGTCTGCAATCTCATATTTCAGTTCTTTCAACACTCTGGGATGTATACCATCCGGTCCAGGTGATTTGCTACTATTCAGTTTATCAAATAGTTGTAATATATCTTCCCGGTGTAACGATATTTCTCTCAATTCCTCTGCAGTATCACCTTTAAATACCACTTCAGTCTTGGGTAACATCCCTACATCTTCCTCAGTAAAGACCGAAGCAAAGAATTCATTCAGTCTCTCTGCTATAGCCTTGTTTCCTCTTACTGCCCCTTTTACCCCTCTATCATCTAATGGTCCAGTTGACTCTCTCACAGGCCTTTTGCTACGAATGTACTTGAAAAAGTCTTTATTTCGTGTTTTTGCTTCCGTAGCAAGTTTCTTCTCAAATTCCCGCTTTGCCTGCCTTATCAATGCTTTGCATTTAACTTGCCAGTGCTTGTGCTGTTTCCAGTTTTCATCATTTGGCTCTTTTTTCCATTTCCTGAAGGTTGCTTTTTTGGCAGCAACAGCCTCTCTGACCTCACCTTTAAACCATGCTGGCAGTTTTTTGGACTTTCTTCCACTTTTCCTAATGCGTGGAATACAGCTGGTCTGGGCTTCGAGGATAGTATTTTTAAATAACACCCAAGCTTGCTGTAAGTCTTTAACCTTTGGAACCGCTCCTTTTAGTTTTTTCCTAACTATATTCCTCATTCTATCATATTCTCCCTTTTGAAAGTTAAAAGGTAGTACTGTGGATGCCTTTACTATCTGTCCTCCACTAATTAAATCAAACATGATCATACTATGATCACTATTGCCAAGTGGTCCCAACACCCTTATTTCTTGCACCAGTTCTGGCGTTCCACTAAGGACTAGGTCCAGTATGGCTTCCCCTCTGGTCGGTTCATGAACCAGCTGCTCCAAGAAGCAGTCATTTATTCCATCTAGAAACTTTATCTCTTTAGCTTATCCTGCTGTGACACTGACCCAGTCGATACCGGGGTAATTGAAATCACCCATTATTATTACTCTGTTGTGACTTTTGTTAGCTTCCTTGATTTCTTTGAGCATTTCATCATCCATTTGTTCATTCTGGCCAGGCGGTCGATAGTATACTCCAACTGCCATCACCTTCCCCTTCATAAATGGAATTTCAATCCATAGAGATTCTACAACAAATTTTGTTCCCTGCAAAACTTTAATCCTTTCTGACTCAATGCCCTCTCTAACATAGAGCGCAACCCCTCCACGAATTTGATCAGCTCTATCATAACGATATAGTGTGTATCCAGGTATCAGTGTCCCACTGGTTATCCTCCTTCCACCATGTCTCTGAGAGTGCAATCATATCTAACCTCTCATTTAGTGCTATATATTCTATGTGTGAAAGAACAGACCAAACATCTGCTAATAAAACATTTTGCACATCAACTACACCAGGAGAGTCTTTAAAATGCACCACAACCCGGTCCAACGGGAGCTGAAGAGCTTTCGGCAGCGGAACTGCCACTGGCTCACAGTCACTCTGCATTGGAGCAGGAGAAAGTAAATGTCCTCCATCCCGCACCTGAGCACCTCCCGTCGGAGAAGATGTCAATGGGTTGATGCAATCCAATTCAGTAAGCAGGGCAGAGTTTGAAAACCCCAAAGAGGAACGGTCTAGGATGGAGGGTGAACTAGTAGCACCATTCAAACCTTCTTTCTCCAGGCTTGCCGAGACCACATGCTTATCCATAGGTCCCACGATTTTAACTACCTTGGAGGGGTTCACAGTACTTACATTCAGATGACGTCTTCTATGTTTGCCCATACCAATCAACCCCACTAGACCGCCTCAAGCGCCGAAGGAGCGCATAAGGAGCAAACCATGCCCCTTTAAACGCGCCCCTTCAAGGCGCGACCGCGGAGCAGCCGTGATCTTATACCCCCGTAGATGACATCGGGGTGAGGCACCGGGTGAGTGGAAGTCCTACAGGTGCCTGAAGAGCCCACAAAACACACGGAGCAGAGATCGGGCAGGAATTCCTCTCTCACACTCCCGTCTGTAGCAGGAACCGCTCAGAATTTAAACCTCCACCAGCTGACGTCGGGGCGAGGCACCGGGTGAGTGGAAGTCCTACAGGTGCCTGAAGAGCCCACAAAACACACGGAGCACAGATCGGGCAGGAATTCCTCTCACACTCCCGTCTGTAGCAGGAACCGCTCAGAATTTAAACCTCCACCAGCTGACGTAGTCTTGAAGGACTAGAAAAAGGGACTGTTACTTCTGGAGAGAGATCTGCAACTGTGAGTATATACTTCTGGTAATTTTCTAAAAGGAATTTTTTGTATTAAAGCTAATTAATTTGTGAACCCACTATTTTTTGTTAAATCAGTCAGGGCCTAGTAGCAGCAGTTTAAGTTTAAATTTAAAACACAGAGGAGAACTTTCTGGTTACATTTCATACCCAGCAGAGAGCTTGTAGCTTAAATTTAATAGTCACTCAGGGCCTAGCATCAGAATATAGAAAGACAGAATATATAAATTAATGAACGGAGTGGAACGGGTAAACTTAGATTGATTGTTTACCTTATCAGAATATAGAAAGACTAGGGGACATGCAATGAAGCTACAGGATAAACTATTTAAGACTAATAAAAGAAAATATTTTTTCACTCAACGTGTAATCAAACTCTGGGATTTGTTACCGGAGGATGTAGTAAAGGCTGTTAGTGTAGCTGGGTTTAAAAAAGGTTTGGACAAGTTCCTGGAGGAAAGGTCCATAAACCATTATTAAGAAGGGACCCAGGATATCAGTGCTTGACCCAGTACAAGCATTGTGGAACCCGTGTCTCTTGGGGAAACTGCTAGGTACATATGACCTAGATTGGCCACTGTTGGAAACAGAATACTGGGCTTGATGGACCTTGGTCTGACCCAGTATGGCATATCTTATGTTCTTATGGATCCATGTGTCATTTGGGTCCTGTCATACCAGCTCTAAATGGGGATGTTTTTAAAAGATGACATGGGAGACCTGGGTGAGTTTGGATCTCTCATCCCAGCTGAGCCCTTGGAAACCTTCTGTACCGTCGTGGGACATGGGAAGAGCGTGTCTAAGCATATGGTAAGCATATGGTAGCTTATTTATTTTTAAGATATTATACTTGCTGACATTTGCTAATACTCATATATATATATTCATATATATATGATATAATCATAGTATTCTGTACCATTGTTGTAGTTTATATACTATATTATATTCAAATCTACGCTTGGTTAAACAATAATGTAACTTGGAAGATTGCTAGCACTCATCTTAAACATAATGATGTTTACTCTAGGGTTCTTACTTTCTCACACTCCCCCCATTCACTCTCTAACCCCAGCTATAAACATTCCTAAACCTGCACACATTCACATCATTCCATACAGACCCAGATATGCCATCCAAAAAGATAACAGACATCCCTACACGAGTAGATCACGCACCCACCAGCATACCAATGTTCAAAGGTTAATCCATTTAAACCTAATACCAATGGATAACCCCAAGAAGGACACTACCCAGATAACACAACTAAAATGTATACTCATTAATGCCAGGTTGATTAGAAATAAAATCCCAATTATGATTGACCTCATCTTTGACGAAAAACCTCACTTTCTTTGTATAACTGAAACATGGCTAAATGAATCTGATTCAGTTCTCCTGAATCAACTGAAAGTGCATGGTTATACTATACTCAGCTGTAATAGGGACCGAAAAAGAGGTGGAGGCGTCCTAATAATAGCTAAAACCAACCTCAACCTATCAGCTACCTTACTCGATAAACATGATGGAATGGATATCCTCAGAATAGAAAGTCACACTATGGCCATCTGCCTTATATATAGACCCCCCACACTTGATATGCAGAGCTTAGACACTATCCTTGAGGTTGTGTGTGAATCCTCCTTGAAAAAACCTTCCATTATCTTAGATCTCAACCTTGCCTCCCTACCAAATTACCAGGAACTATCCTTCCTTGAAGCAATGGATGAAATGGGATTTAAACAGATAATTACTTACCCCACTCACTGCAAAGGGAACACGCATGATTTAATATTCCTCCCTCTACACTACACACAATTACCTCAATTTAATCCACCTACTACAACACAGGTACCTTGGTCTGATCATTTCATGATACACTTCTCTCTCCCTTTCCAACTCCCTTACACAACATGTATCAATACCAACCACATGGAACATAGATTCCGCAAGTTTAACAAGGAAAACTTCCTGGAATCAATCTCTACAAAGTTGGACACTGTCTCAAACAATCTCAATGAACTTGTATCAATCTGGAACTCTGTTGTTGGGGCAGAAGCTAAACCTTCGCCTTCAAATAATAGATCAGGAAGAAGGTCATCTGAGAAATGGTACACCTCAGAACTTAGTACCTTAAAGAGGAACCTCAGGAATCTAGAAGCTAAATGGCGTAAGACAAAAAGCCCAGAACTTAGGATACAATATTTTGCAAACCTCAAAACCTATAAAGAAGCTATAAACACTACAAAAAGGCTACATCACACAAAAACCTTATCAAAAGCTATCAACAGACCAAGGGAGCTTTTTGAGATTATTAAATCCCTTTCTAAAGTTCCTGAACACACTCCTAACAAAACATTAATTGACCCTCAACTACTGGCAAACCACTTTGCCAGTAAACTTAAACAAAGTACCAGTCCTAGTGCTACCCTGACTTTTACCACAGCTAATAACATTGAATGGAACTCATTTATCTTAATCTCAAATAAACAACTGCTAGAGACCATATCAAACCTCAATACCACTACCTCGTTACTAGATCCTTGTCCAGTATCTTGGATTAAAGCAACCAAATCTGAACTTGCCCCGTACATATTGAATCTAGTAAATCAATCCCTTCTTCAAGGCTTCATGCCAGATGACCTCAAGTTTACAGCAATTCGCCCTCTATTAAAGAATAAAACCCTTAACAGCAATGACCCCTCTTCGTATCGCCCCATTGCCAGTATACCTTTTCTAGCTAAAATCATTGAGAAGGTAGTTCAAACACAATTACAAGATCATATTGATACCAACTTCCCTCTAGATGAACACCAATACGGTTTTCGCCCATATCACGGGGTAGAAACCTTACTTATATCCCTCTTCGACTCACTAATCCAAGGCATGGATAATATTAAGCAGGCTTTCTTGCTTATCTTCCTTGATATTTCCTCAGCCTTCGACAGTGTGAATCACAGCATTCTCTTATCCAGGTTATCACAATTAGGCTTAAAAGGAAAAACGTTTCACTGGTTTAAATCCTATATATCAAACCGTTTCCAATATGTTCAGATAGATCATTCCCCCTCTCTTCCATTCCCACAAGAACGAAGTATCCCTCAAGGATCATCTCTCTGCCTTACTTTTCAATCTCTATCTTCAACCGATTTGTAAAATCTTTAAACGCCACGATCTAAACTATTTCATCCACGCAGACGACATCATGTTGTTCGCCCCCTGTGACATAGATAACCCTAATTACGATAAAATCTCTACTTGTCTGTCTGAAGCAGCTCAGTGGCTCAGCTCAATTCATATGGATTTGAACTTCAAAAAGACTGAAGCTCTTTTTGTGTGCCGAAACTCTCTTCACTCCCCCATCTGTTGTCAACCTGATGGACATCACCCTTCCAGTCAAATCGGAAGTAAAATATCTAGGAGTTACTTTAGACAAAACACTAAGCATGTAAAATAGACTGCTAAAACCATATTCTTTAAACTCAGAACCATGCAGCAACTCAGACCTCTCATTGACATTAGTGATTTTAGAACAGTGGTCCAGGCTGTTATGCCACATTTAGATTTCTGCAACGGATTACTCCAAGGTACATCTAAGAAGAACATACACATCCTACAACGAGCTCAGAATGTCACAGCTCGGATCATTTTTAGAGCTAAACTTTCTGACCACATTTCCCCAATTTTATACACTCTCCACTGGCTACCTATAGCCAGTAGGATTCAATATAAAACTCTAGTCACCGTTTTTAAACTCATTAATGACATAGCCCCCTCACATCTTTCAACATTAATTCATACCCCTTTAGAAAACAGAATAAGAACAAGAGCAAACCTCAACATGCTTCTAATTCCTAACTCGGTGAGAAAATTAAAGCAAATAACAACCAATTCTGCATTCTCAGTCAATGGAACAAGCTACCACTCAACCTGAGAGAAATTAAAGATCTTATTTCCTTCAGGAAGGAGCTTAAAACCTATCTCTTCGTCCAATACTACTACAAATTACAGCCCACTCTTGAACACACAACACAAGAATACACGACGCAACTGACGCAAGTTTATCCTACCTAACTCAAGTATCTCTCACCTCTCCAGTAGTACATTGTTCTCTCTATATGATATTTAGTAATTTGTAAACCACTGCTGTAAATAGTTCTCTGTAAATAGTTAAACATGTTCCATGTATCATAGTTATTTTTGTGCTACAATGTTCTATGTAATTCAATGTTCAATGTTTTAATTGATGTTACCCGTTCCTTGTAAACCGCCCCTGATCTCTGGAAGGGGCGGTATAGAAAAGCGCACAAATAAAATAAATAAATAAAATGGTATGAGCCACATACGATGCTTTTGAGTTGGTGGGCATGGTGGTGGCACTGAACATCGGGTTGCGCTGGCTGGCTTGGCTCCAGTCTTTGGATTAGGAGCGTGGGTCCAGGACAAGCTGGTGGACATGCCCAGCGGTGGCCCAAGGGGGGTGCAGGGCCATGTGCAGAGACTCATTGCAGGGCCTCATTTGCCTAGAAATTTGCATAATGTTAATGTGTGTTAACCTTTAGTAAACATGCCTTTTAATGAGTGTGTGGATAAAGAAAGACTACCAGATTTCTACATTTCTATACTCCAGTGTCAACCACCAGGAACTTTAAGCAGTACTACGAGTATAAACACTGCCCATTTAGAATCCATAGCAAACCCGCCATATCATAACAGCACTATGAGGACTCACAAAGCACTAAACCCTACCTATCAAAAAGCAACACTGCAAATATTAAACCAATACATCTCCTACTGGGGAAAGAGAACAAGTGGCACTGTCAGATAGAAACTACATGAACAGAATACTTCAGCTCGGTTACATATGCAGAACATAGACCATCACCAAACAAAGGACAAGGAATCACAATTTAGAAATAGGAAGCCAATTAAACTGGGAACCACAAAAACCAAACGTAGAATGTGCACTACCACTGGAGAAATAAAACTATAAATTAATTTCCTCTTGTATTAAATAAAATGCAAAGACGTAAGCAATGCATATTTCCCAGAGCTGACATATTCCAGTTAATAAATTCAAAATAAAAACATATTTTTCTACCTTTTGTTGTCTGGGCATTTTATTTTTCAGTTGCAATTGCTCCAGTCACTTTCTTCTGGTTTTTATTTGTATCTTCTGCTAACTCTGTTTGCTGTCCATTTGCCCTTTCTTCTGTCTTCTAGTTTTTTCCCATTCTCTCTACATTTGCTTTAACATGCTGATCTTTCCCCTTTTGCTCTTTCCTCCATTTATTTCTTTATTCCTTTTTCATCTCCTCAAATTTCACCCTTCCATCCTCAGTCCCTACTTACTCTCCCAATACCCGGCTAATCATAGATTTTTCTTCCCTCCCACACAATATCTTTTCCCCTCTTCCTCCTCATTCCCCCCAGCCCCTTCTAGTTCCAGCCCCACCCAGCATCTGTCCCTTCTAGAACCATCCCCCATCGGCCTATTTCCAGTCCAAGCGCCCCCCATCAGTCATTTCCAGACCTGTCATAGGCCCCATCAGCCCAATTCCAGTCCAAGCCCCCCATTCAGTCCATTTCCAGTCATAAGAACATAAGAACATAAGACATGCCATACTGGGTCAGACCGAGGTCCATCAAGCCCAGTATCCTGTTTCCAACAGTGGCCAATCTAGGTCATACATACCTAGCAATATCCCCAAAAGACACAGGTTCCACAATGCTTGTACTGGGTCAAGCATTGATATCCTGGGTCCCTTTTTAATAGTGGTTTATGGATCTTTCCTCCAGGAACTTGTCCAAACCTTTTTTAAACCCAGCTATACTAACAGCCCTTACTACATCCTCCGGTAACAGATTCCAGAGTTTGATTACACGTTGAGTGAAAAAATATTTTCTCTTATTTGTCTTAAATAGTTTACCCTGTAGCTTCATTACATGTCCCCTAGTCTTTCTATATTCTGATAGCGTAAACAATTGATCCACGTTTATCCGTTCCACTCCATTCATCAATTTATAGACCTCTATCATATCTCCCCTCAGCCGTCTCTTTTCCAGGTTAAAGAGCCCTAACCTTTTTAGCCTCTCTTCATAGGAGTAGCCTTCCATCCCCTTCACCGATTTGGTGGCTCTTCTTTGTACTTTTTCTAATAACGCTATGTCCTTTTTAAGATACGGTGACCAGAATTGCACACAATATTCAAGGTGCGGTCGTACCATGGAGCGATACAGAGGCATTATAATATCCTTTGTTTTATTCTCCATCCCTTTCCTTATGATACCTAGCATTCTATTTGCTTTCTTGGTCGCCGCTGCACACTGGACGGAGGGTTTTAACATGTTATCCACGATGACTCCTAAATCTTTTTCCTGGGTGGTGGTTTCTAATGTGGAGCCTTGCATCGTGTAAATATAGTGTGGGTTGTTCTTTCCTAAGTGCATAACTTTGCACTTGTCCACATTAAATTTCATCTGCCATTTGGATGCCCAGTCTTCCAATTTATCCAGATCCTCCTGCAGTTTTCCACAATCCTCTTGGATTTTAACAACTTTAAACAGTTTTGTGTCATCTGCAAATTTGATAACCTCACTAGTTATTCCCTTTTCCAGGTCATTTATGAATATGTCAAAAAGTAGCGGACCCAGTACAGATCCCTGGGGTACTCCACTATTCACCTTTTTCCATTGGGAATATTGGCCATTTAGCCCTACCCTCTGCTTTCTATCTTTTAACCAGTTCCCGATCCACAATAGTACACTGCCTCCTATCCCATGACTTTTTAGCTTCGCCAAAAGTCTCTGATGGGGGACCTTGTCAAAAGCTTTCTGAAAGTCCAGATACACTATATCAACCGACTCACCTTTGTCTACCTGTTTATGCACACCTTCAAAAAAACATATCAGATTAGTAAGACAAGATCTTCCTTGTCTAAAGCCATGTTGGCTGTCTCCCATTAGGCCATGACTATCTACATGCTGTGTAATTTTGTTCTTTATGATGGTTTCTACCATTTTCCCTGGTACTGAGGTCAGGCTCACCGGTCTGTAATTTCCCGGGTCACCCCTGGAACCCTTTTTAAAAATTGGTGTTACGTTGGCGACCCTCCAATCTTCAGGTATTACAGATGATCTTAATGGAAGTTCACAGATTACCAATAGCAGGTCTGCAATCTCATACTTCAGTTCTTTCAACACTCTGGGATGTATACCATCCGGTCCAGGTGATTTGCTACTATTCAGTTTATCAAATAGTTGTAATATATCTTCCCGGTGTAGCGATATTTCTCTCAATTCCTCTGCAGTATCACCTTTAAATACCACTTCAGTCTTGGGTAACATCCCTACATCTTCCTCAGTAAAGACCGAAGCAAAGAATTCATTCAGTCTCTCTGCTATAGCCTTGTCTCCTCTTACTGCCCCTTTTACCCCTCTATCATCTAATGGTCCAATTGACTCTCTCACAGGCCTTTTGCTACGAATGTACTTGAAAAAGTCTTTATTTCATGTTTTTGCTTCCGTAGCAAATTTCTTCTCAAATTCCCGCTTTGCCTGCCTTATCAATGCTTTGCATTTAATTTGCCAGTGCTTGTGCTGTTTCCAGTTTTCATCATTTGGCTCTTTTTTCCATTTCCTGAAGGTTGCTTTTTTGGCAGCAACAGCCTCTCTGACCTCACCTTTAAACCATGCTGGCAGTTTTTTGGACTTTCTTCCACTTTTCTTAATGCGTGGAATACAGCTGGTCTGGGCTTCGAGGATAGTATTTTTAAATAACACCCAAGCTTGCTGTAAGTCTTTAACCTTTGGAACCGCTCCTTTTAGTTTTTTCCTAACTATATTCCTCATTCTATCATAGTCTCCCTTTCGAAAGTTAAAAGGTAGTACTGTGGATTCCTTTACTATCTGTCCTCCACTAATTAAATCAAACATGATCATACTATGATCACTATTGCCAAGTGGTCCCAACACCCTTATTTCTTGCACCAGATCTGGCGTTCCACTAAGGACTATGTCCAGTATGGCTTCCCCTCTGGTCGGTTCATTAACCAGCTGCTCCAAGAAGCAGTCATTTATTTCATCTAGAAACTTTATCTCCTTAGCTTGTCCTGCTGTGACACTGACCCAGTCGATACCGGGGTAATTGAAATCACCTATTATTACTACTCTGTTGTGACTTTTGTTAGCTTCCTTGATTTCTTTGAGCATTTCATCATCCATTTGTTCATTCTGGCCAGGCGGTCGATAGTATACTCCCACTGCCATCACCTTCCCCTTCATACATGGAATTTCAATCCATAGAGATTCTACAGCAAATTTTGTTCCCTGCAAAACTTTAATCCTTTCTGACTCAATGCCCTCTCTAACATAGAGCGCAACCCCTCCACCAATTTGATCAGCTCTATCATTACGATATAGTTTGTATCCAGGTATCACAGTGTCCCACTGGTTATCCTCCTTCCACCATGTCTCTGAGAGTGCAATCATATCTAACCTCTCATTTAGTGCTATATATTCTAACTCTCCCATCTTATTGTTTAGACTTCTAGCATTGGCATACAAGCATTTTAGAGACTGTATTTTCTTAATATTAATCTGGCTATTGGTAGGCATGGGTAATTTGGAATCTTTATGCTCTGTCTGCTCCTTACTCAAGGGCATTTGGGCTACTATACTCCCTTTTGGAACCTCACTGCTTTTGGTAGTATCCTTCAAGGATACCTTCGTCCGAACCATGCGCTCCTGGGTGACGGCTTTCCCTATTTTCTAGTTTAAAAGCTTCTCTATCTCTTTTTTAAAGGTTAATGCCAGCAGTCTGGTCACATCCTGATTAAGGTGAAGCCCATCCCTTCGGAAGAGCCCCCCCTTTAACCAGAATGTTCCCCAGTTCCTAACAAATCCAAAACCCTCATCCTTGCACCATTGTCTCATCCACGCATTGAGACTCCGGAGCTCTGCCTGTCTTTTGGGTCCTGCACGTGGAACCCCCATGAGCCCTTTCCAATCCTAGACCCCCCAATCAGCCCATTTCCAGTCCTATGCTAGCCTCCCATCAGCCCATTTCCAGTCCTATCCTAGCCCCCCCCCCCAAAAGAGTCCCGCACCTGTCTGACTGTCTTCAGAGGGGGAGCCAAGAGGCCCGAAGCCCTGGCTCACTAATGCAGAGCTGCCAGAGTGAAAAGCAGCATGTTCCTTCACTCCAGCAGCTGTATCCTCATGAAGCCCGCTGGTGCCACAGGTTAAAGGGCATTTCCTGTTTCCTGGTACTCAGCATGCGTCACGAGAACACAGCTGCTAAAGTGAAGTAACATGCCGCTCTTCACTCTGGCTGCTGTGCAGAGGTGAGCTGGGACCTCGGGCCTCCCCGGCTCCCTCTGAAGCCGGCTCTTCAAACCAACCTTGTGCAGAATGAAGTTGGCGCGGGGCCCCTGGACCACTGGGCCCCATGCACGGACTGGCCCTGGACGTGTCATGCACAGGTGAAAATCTCTTTGACAAGCCCATGCAAGAAAGGGTGGCCGAGACTGAAAGTGACCATTTCCTGCCTCTCATGCAAGATGCCAGACCCGGCCAAGAAGAAACATCAAGGGAAGAAGCCCTTCTACAAGCTGAAGCGGCAGTATTATCAGAGCTCCCAGGGAGCTCAGTACAAGGTGCAGACCCAGTGCCAGCTGCGTTGGTCCAAGACAAAGAAGGCCTAAGACACAGAAGGCCCAGCCGTAACCGGGGGTGGGGTTTTGATGCCTTCGTCAGCATAGCCAGTTGCCCAATTGCCGAGAGGGTGCCTCCCAGGTGTGCAGTCGGCTCATCCACTTTGCACACAGGTGGTCCCTCGTCATCACAGACACCTGGGTTCTGCAGGATGGGTATTGGCTGCATTTCGCTCAGCTCCCACCTCTATTCGTCCTAGGGGAGTATCCTCTAGACCAGAATCATTGTGGTTTTCTCCAGGTGGAGGTTGTCGCCCTGCTGGCCAACATGGCCATCGAGCCGGTGCCCCTGGCTCAGATGGGGTGGGAATTCTACTCCTGCTACTTCCTCATCCCCAAGAAAACAGGAGGGTTTAGGCCCATCCTAGACCTCAGGGACCTGAACCACTTTCTGGTCCACGAGAAATTCAAGATGGTCTCACTGGGAACCTTGATCCCATATCTTATGAAGGATCCTTGAATCTGAAGGATTCATACATGCACATCCCGATCAACTCTTTACATGGAAAATATCTGTGCTTCGTGCTGGGCGGCTAGCATTTTCAGTACCGGGTGCTGCCCTTCGGGCTAGTATTGGCCCCCAGGGTCTTCACAAAGTGCCTAACAGTTGTCACCTTTAAATACCACTTCAGTCTTGGGTAACATCCCTACATCTTCCTCAATAAAGACCGAAGCAAAGAATTCATTCAGTCTCTCCGCTATCGCCTTGTCGCCTCTTAGTGCCCCTTTAACTCCTCTATCATCTAATGGAGCAACTGACTCTCTCACAGGTTTTTTTGCTACGAATGTACTTGAAAAAGTCTCTATTTCGCGTTTTTGCTTCCGCAGCAAGCTTCTTCTCAAATTCTCCCTTTGCCTGCTTTATCAATGCCTTGCATTTGACTTGGCAGTGCTTGTGCTGTTTCCAGGTTTCGTCATTTGGCTCTTTTTACCATTTCATGAAAGATGTTTTTTTGGCAACAGCCTCTCTGACCTCACCTTTAAACCATGCTGGCAGTTTTTTGGACTTCCTTCCACTTTTCTTAAAGCATGGAATACAGCTGGTCTGGGCTTCCAAGATAGTATTTTTCAACAACACCCAAGCTTGATGTAAGTCTTTAACCTTTGCAACTGCTCCTTTTAGTTTTTTCTTAACTATTTTCCTCATTTTATCATAGTCCCCACAACCATCCCACTTCCCTGTGGAGTTGTTTTGGCTACTAGCTTTTGTATTCTACTGAGGATAAGATGGTGGTGGCGGGAAGGCAGTCGTGAATGTGCAATGAGGCTCCCAAAAGTTTCCGGTGGAAGTTAGGGAGCGTTTCCGTGCGTGGCTCTATGTCATCCATATGGAGTGTTCACGGATAACACCTGCTGCAGGTAGGTAACTATGCTTTCTCCTTGCTGCTCTGATAATCCTTTTTCTTCCTCTTATTTTGGTCAGATTTCAGCTTCCTGAACTGTGTGGCACTCTGTATCTTTAGTGCCCCATGCAATTCAAACAGCTGTTGACCTACGAGCTGCATGGAAGCTGAAATCATGGAAGGATCACCGCTGTGGTTACATGTTCTGGGCCTGGGCATGGATAGAGGAAATGAGAAAAAAGTGGCAGGGTCGTGGCCAGGAAAGGAGCAAGAGGAAGATTAAAACTGTAGAAAATTGAGAACTTCTTGATTGGATGGATACTCATGAATGGGGGGGGGGGGGGAAGAGCAAGAAATCCTAGATTTGGAGGGGGCTGTCTGGCTAGGGAGAGAGGAAAACAAAGTAGACACTCCCAGAATGAGGCTAGCTTGAGGAGAGTGATAATTCTCAGATTGAGTCCCAAATTACGTGGGTGGGTGATGGAGGATTCATGGATTGTGAGGAAGGTAGACATTCAGAGATTGGGTGGGGGAGAGTGTTTGTTTCATTCTTTTCATTGTTTGTGTCATACTGAGCTGCATCACATGTTTTATGTTATGTAATTATCTATTTATGAAAATGGTATTGGTTTGAAAGCCGCCTCCTCTCTGCCCAACCTTTAACCACTTAGAACATGGTCAGCTCCAAGTCCTACCACCCTTTTAAAACAAAATCAGTCGGATCCCAGGCCCTATGTCAATTTCTTGTGCCCCAGAAATAAGAAAATTAAAAAAAAAAAGACTTGTGTCTCTTCTGAGTTGTTTCCCTTGCTGATCCGGACCACTAGATGTCAATATGCGAACAACAGTTAACAAATCCTGAGGCTGAGACAAGATATGAACACAGATCTCCAGTTTGATATCTCATAGTACCTGAGTCGCTGGATTTTCTCACAAAACTGAACAAATGGCAGGATCTGTTTTGCCCCATTCTGAGCCTATGGGAATAAATCATTTTGAGAAATTGAGTATTTAGGGCCCTATTTTCATTCAGGCAGGCTATGTGCCACATCGGCACATAGCCTGCCCACTGACGCCCTTAACCTGGATTTTAAATCTGGGTCGTGCCGCACAGGCTGGCAGCTGCGGAGGCTAAATGGGTAGCAGCGATTTTCAATGCTGCCTGTTTAGCCCCCAGTGCCTTAAAGATAGACGAGGGTTTTCCTCGCCTATCTTTAAGGCACCGAGCGCTAAGCAGGCAGCAACAAAAATCACTGCTACCCACTTAATGTTATTCCCCACCTCTGCTTCTCCCCGGAATGCTCCAACCACACCCTTGGGGCTAAGCGGATAGCGTCTGGGTGCGTTAGGGACTTAACTGAGATTTTCCAAAGGCACTATCCATGTAGGAATCTTTGGAAAATCCCGGTTTTTTATTTTTATTTTATTTATTTACATTCTCTTATATACCGCGCTATTCTGCATCAGTGCGGTTTACATTGAACAAACTGAAATTACATTGAACAGGGCTTTATAACTTGGAGATAACTATTTTACAGGGAACATGGGCTATGGAGGGTTAAGTGGCTTGCCCAAGACCACAAGGAGCGCCTGTGGGACTAGAAACCCCAGTCCTTCCGGCCCAAGGTTGCTGTCCTTTAGTGGGATTTGAACCACCGACCTTCCGGCCTGAAGTACCTTGCCCCAACCACTAGGCTACTCCTCCACTCCCATGTAATTGTCTTCGAAAATCGGGCCCTTAATTTTCTCAGCAGAACGTTAATGCTAAAGATTAACGTATATTTCAGACAAATTCTAGGATGATTGCTTCTTGAGGTATTTCAATACTGTTCACATGATGTTTGGGTATTTTAATGCAATTCAGATTTTGTTAATGTTTTCCCTATTCTGTTCATAAAGGGCCTTATTAGAAGAAGAATTTTTCACATTTTATGCCTATAGAAAAAAAATATGTATTGAATAAAGGCCCAGAGTTTCTCAACATCCTTTTTTGCCAGTGGGGTAAACAAATGCATAATTTGGTGATATTGGAGGATAAGGTTTTCTCAGAACCCTCTTTGTTTGTTATGTAATTTCAGGATACCATAATATTTAATTTCTTTTCAAAGAAAGGGAGAAGGGATATAGTTGATCTTTTATTCCAACCCTGGAGATGTTTCATTTTGTTAATGAGAAAAAGTTGAAGACTGTTGTAGATTGAGAGAAAATAGCCCTTTAAATTTACTCTTCTCATGCAAGGCGATTGGCACAGCCATGTTGGGAAATGGGCTTCTCTTGCCAACCTTAAACTGTACCCTTATGATAACCCATCCCTTCCTCCTTTTCATTGCACAGCTGTTTTCTATTGTTGGGCCCAGATGTTTTAGAACAACTGGTACCATCTGGCTTGACTAGATAGATGAAAATAAAATGTAGCAGGTATGGGTTCTGAAACGCTTCACCTGCCACAGACATCTGTACATTTGGTCCCCAGATCATTTTATCCAGGACCCTATTGTTTACTATAGTGAAATCACAGGTTCCACTGAATGTAAAATAGAAAGTGAAGATCTATTACGTGCAGCTGATTTTTTTTTTTTTTTTTAACTATGAGTACAGCTTCAACAATGAAACAAATCTCAAGAGAGTTTCTTGCAACCATGTACATTTTTTGTTTGTAGCAAGCCTAAACAGAAATAGTAGCTGAGTTCCTTCTCCCTCCCCTCTCAAATTCGAATCTCCAGGAACAAGCAGGAATGTAGTCTTCACATGTGGGTGACATCGGTACCGACTGAGTCCGCACGGTAACGCTTCCCAGCATCCAATTGGAAAACTTTTGGGAGCACTACACTGTGCCTGCGTGATTGCCTTCCTGCCTTTCCAACTTCCTCTCTTCAGTTCTTTGTTTTCCGCGGAGCCAGCAGGAAGCAAATCTTGTCACCGCAGAAAAACCTCTTTTTATGGATAGTGCCTCTGCCTTCCTGTCGACACTGGCACTATCTAAGACATCGCTGGTTCCCATATTCTTTACTTTTACTTCTTTCTTTATCTTCTTTTTTAGAAAAAAAAAGGTCTTGGGCATTGACAGCCTTTTTAGGCCTTAAGTCTACCATACCCTTCACATCCTCGAAGATATGGAGAAACCAACTAGTGGTTTCAAAAAATGTTCTAATTGTGCCAGCACCATTTCAGTGACTGACACACATGACTGGTGTTTAAAATGCCTTGGCCCAGACCACCAGCCAAAACACTGTCCCCTTTGTCAGAAAATGACATGGAGAGGTCTACAAAACCGGGCTTCTAAATTTGGAGCACTCTTTGCTTCAGATGAGGTATTGATGCCGTCCACTTCGTCGAGAGCCGCCTCATCCTCCCGTGGATCTTGGGTATCTTTGGAGTCCAAGCACAGGGCCTCATCGAAGTCTGACAATATCTCCAGGGGAAGATCATGCTCAAAGCATCGAGACCCCTCGGGTGTTGCCTCAGAGATGGATTGGTCTGCTAAACAGCCCTAGTGGGAGGCCCTGTCCTCCAAAGCCATTGAGAGGATCCAGAATGCTCCTGAGGCCTCAACCTCTGGAGAGCTACTGGTGCCGTGCTCTGGGACGGTAGCACAAATACCCATCACCGACACCCAAGCATCGGCAGCCTCAATTAACCAGCGCATACTGGCCATTGAGTGGAGCTTGGCAGCCCTCCTTGAGCCTTGGTACCAATAAAACCCTTGGCTACAAGCATTGCACTGTTAATACCGGTTACAGTACCGACATTGACACCGGTTCTGGGCACGGCATCAGGGTTGCTGCAGATGACATCGACGTCACTCCCACCCATGCCCTCCCTTGAAACTCTTACCGATACTGGTGCCAAACCCAAGCGGCTCACTGAGGCCAATATCTCTGAGAATTGGTACCGGCATCTAGTTTCCGGCAAACACTGTGCCTGTCGCTACTTCGAGTCCTCCGATTCAGATTCCCCTGTTTTGGATGCAGAGTCACTTGATTCCCAGGGGCCTCTGGAGCTACCTTTGGACCCTTCCCCCATTTCAACAGTGATGCATGTTGCCTCCAGAAGACATGTCCTTCCAGGAATTCATTCGAGACTTGGCCAAGGGTGTCTCCATCACGGTAACATTGGAGAAGGAGCCAAGGGCGGAGGAATTAGAGATTCTCCAATACCCAACAGAACCCAAAGAGGCAGCCACTTTACCGGTGCACCACATCCCTTCATGACCTTATGCTTCATATGTGGGAGACACCTCTCATGGTCTCACCTCAAAGTCGACATCTCAATACCATGTATCAGTTACTGGAGTGTCCCAGCTTCCAAAAGCCACAGCTTCCCCACCTCTCTATGATGGTTGAATCAGCGATCTGCTGAATCAAAAGCTTGAAAGCTCATTCTTCTAATCCTCCATGCTTTCAGCTAGGATCAACTCCTAGTTCTTCTACATGGGAATGTTCCTCAAAGAGGTCTCCAGGGATCTCAAGGCCTTTGCCCCTCTCCTCCCAGATGACAAGAGGGAAGATTTATCTTGCCCTAGTTAAGTATAGCCAAAATGTTTCAAAGTTTGTCAATAGGGCTACCTTTGATGCGTTTGAATGCACAAGCAGGGCCTCAGCAATATACATTGGTGCATGTAGAAATGCATGGCTTCAAGCCTCAGATCTTGGGTTTAGATAAGCTAAGCAACATACCTTGCACAGGGGAAAACCTCTTTGGCAAAGACTGGCAAGATAAGACTTCTCAGTTAGAGTCAGAAAATGCTATTCTAAAGAGACCGTCCAGAGTAACAGCTGATCCTGCTAGGAAAAAGACACCTACAAAGAAATCTTTCTATAACAAGAAGAAAAAGTTCTTCTCTTCTTGCCCTCCTGCTTCTCAGTAGCAGGATCAGGCCCCACAGAAGAAGGGAGGCAGCAGCTTCCTAAGCAACAAAAAAGCCACAGGTGGCTAAATCTCAACCAGCTCCGCAGCCACAGTCTGCACCTGGTTTTTGACTCTTTCCTAGAGAACATTGCCACCCTACTTCTGGAGGGCCTCCATCCCCTCCACATAGCAGACACTGTGTCGCTATGCCCACAGATGGCACATCACCTCAGAACAGTGGACACTCACCATAGTCCAGAAAGGATACAAACTTCATCTGCAAACTCTGTCCCCCTCCACTTTCACCGGGAAATATCAAATGCAACCCCCACTCACTGTTCTCCTACAGGACAAGATGTCCCCTCTTCTGTCTCAGGGCGTCATAGAAGATGTCCCAACATCCCAACAGGAATGGGCTTCTATTCTCCGTACTTTCTCATTCCAAAGAAAACCAGAGGGTATA
Organism: Ichthyophis bannanicus; assembly: GCA_033557465.1. NCBI lineage: Eukaryota > Metazoa > Chordata > Amphibia > Gymnophiona > Ichthyophiidae > Ichthyophis > Ichthyophis bannanicus. Next base: position 79,577,496 of record CM066042.1, read on the forward strand.
AGCCCATTTTGGACCTCAGAAACCTCAACAAGTTTCTAGTCCATGAAAAGTTCAAGATCTCTCTCGGGACTCTTCTTCCCTACCTTCAGAGTCAGGACTGGCTCTGTTCTCTAGATCTAAAAGAAGCATACACACATATCCTCATCCATCCAGGACACAGGAAATATCTACGCTTCACCTTTCAAGGAAAACAACATCAATATAGAGTCCTTCCCTTCGGACTTGCCTCTGCCCCAAGAGTCTTCACAAATGGCATGGCGGTCATGGCCGCATAAAGTAAATGATGCCGAACTACAAGTAAAAACTGCTATACGATACCTTGGAGTGACTGGATCAAAACCTGGACATGAAGAAGCACATAGCCAACACCGTAAGAGCAATCTATTTCAAGATCAGATCCCTCAGACACCTACGCCCGTTACTTGAGCCAGATGACTTCCGTACCATTTACCAAGCCCTGATCATTCCCCATTTCGATTACACAAACTCCATACTACAAGGACTCCCCCAATCCACCTTGAACCCCCTGCAACTTGCTATGAACAGTGCAGCGAGGGTGCTTTTCGGGGCATCCAGGAGAGACCATGTAACGCCCCTCCTGAAACAGTTACACTGGCTCCCCATACAAGCCAGGATTATTTTTAAGACACTGCTGATGACCTTCAAAGCTGGCAAGGGGCTCTCCTCCTCCTCCCTATCTGAACTCATCCAACCAATCGCACCTAACAGACCAAGAAGAACCGCAGAGTCAAACATGCTAACAATCCCGAAAGAAATGACAAGATGCACCTCGACAACAGCTAGCAGGGCCTTCAGACTCTGTGCCCCAAGACTGTGGAACACCTTACCAGCACACATCAGGGCAATCCCCAATCTGAGCCAGTTCAGGAAGGCCCTTAAACATTTCCTCTTCATCAAATACTTCACAGACAACACCGAACCTCATCCCCACTTAAATAGCGAGAACATTAGCAACAGTGGCAATCAGGCAGGCAAGCCCTCTCAACAGGTGTCCCTAACACTGTAAACCACCAAACAGTCTCCTTTTCTTGCAACACTCTTCATGTAAATGCACCCTGATGATGGATGCCTCCAAACTGGGTTGGGGAGCCCATCTGGGCAACCTGACTACACAGGGGCTCTGCACATTGCAAGAGTCACAACTCCAGATCAATATTCTAGAACTTTGTGCTATCTCAAATGCCTTCTGGGTGTTTCAATGCCACCTTAGAGCACAACATGTCCTAGTCAGGACAGATAATCAGGTTGCTATGTTCTATGTGAACAAGCAGTGAAAAAACAGGCTCTTGGACCCTTTGCGTCGAGGTGATACACCTCTGGTCCTTTGCCATTGCTCATCAAATACACCTCCAAGCAGTGTACCTCCTGGGGGAGTCCAATGTCTTGGCAAACAGATTGAGTTGCATCCTCCTTCCCCATGAATGGTCTCTCCATCCGGACACAACGGCCTACATCTTCCAGACCTGGGGAACTACAGACATAGATCTGTTCACGACTCTGCAAAATGCCAAGCTTCCTCGCTTCTGCACAAGAACTCCAACATTCACCAACCAACAAGTAGATGCCTTCAACTTACACTGGGGTCAGGAACAGCTTTAGGTTTTCCCTCCTATACCCCTTCATTCTCATGCTTTAGTCCAACAAGGGCTCCATGATTCTCATAGCCCCTCACTGGCCACGGCACTGTAGTTTCCACTGCTACTATGTCTGACTCAGACTCATCCTCTGCGATTGGGAAATGTGCTGGATCTCCTCTCCCAGGATGACAGCTCACTACTACATCCCAATCCATGGTCTCTCTGCCTCACAGCTTGGGTGCTGAGAGCATATCTTTACAAGGCTTTGACCTTACTCAAGAGGTTGAGGAGATCCTTTTGGCTTCTAGAAGGCCGTCCACCAGATGTCCATATGCTTTTATGTGCCATAGATTCTATGTCCGGTGTTCCCAGAAAGATCTGAATCCCTTTTCTGCGCTAGTGAAGTCACTCCTCCAGTATCTCTTCCAGCTGTCCTCAACAGGTCTAAAGACAAGCTTGGTGAGAGTCCACCTGTATCATTGCGGCTTCTCACCACCTACTGGATGAACAGCCCATCTACTCACAACTGCTAGTAGTGCGTTTCATGAGGGGTTTCCTGCTGTCCAAACCGCCCATTAAGCCACCTCCGGTAGCGTGGAACCTCAATATCGTTCTCTAGCGCAGTTTCTCAAGTCACCCTTCAAACCATTAGCCAAGACCTCACTTAAGTTCCTCTCTTGGAAGGTGATCTTTCTAAGTGCCCTCACTTCAGCTAGATGCATTAGCTTTGGTGGCGGATCCTCCCTATATCCACCATGACAAAGTAGTCCTTCGGACTCACCCACACTTTATGCCAAAGGTGGTGTCTCCCTTCCATCTAAACCAGTCAATTTACCTTCCAGTTTTCTTTCCTAAACCGCATGCGTCAAGAGTGTGCAGAGTTGCTTCCAATCTAAACTGCAAACATGCTTTGGCTTTCTATCTCCAAAGGACTCGAGATCATCGTAAAGCCTCGCAGTTGTTTATCTCATTTGACTCCAATCACCTGGGATTGCCTGTTTCTAAGCGTTCATTTTCCAGATGGATAGCAGACTGCATTTCATTTGCCTATGACAAAGCAGGACTCTCCCTGGAAGGGCATGTCACTGCTCACACCGTTTGTGCCCTCACGACAGATGATCTGACAAAAAATAAAAAATTTTGTTTGTTAAATACTGTCCAAATCACCTTTGATTTTCATATGGGAACTATAAAGTGATTTCTTATATTTTTGGATTTATGGTCACCTTGATGGCAAACCTATGCTCAGTAGCCATCAACGAGATTTGCAAAGCAGCAACTTGGTCTTCTGTCCATACCTTTGCTGCCCATTATTGTCTGGACAAGGACTCATGTCGGGATGCCATGTCTGGCCAGGATGTATTCCCACACTTCTTTCAGATTTAGATGCAACTCCTACCCTCCGTAACAGACTTTGAAGATACAGAAATCTATGTGGTATCCATGACCTCATCATCCCTACTCCGAGGCGAACCTCTACTGATTCTGAGGTCACTTCATTTGGCATCTGGGAGCTAGGGAGTCCCATATGAGAAGACCACATTCCTGCTTGTTCCTGGAGATATGCTTTCCTGCAGCAGACTGGGCTGGAGCTACTGGTTCATGTAGTGGAAATCTCTAGTAACCATACTAGTTTAAGAGAAAAATGGAGTCTTCATGGAATGTGATACCCTTTCTAGTTAGCCCAACATAAGAATTAGCTAAAGATGCTGTTTTAGACAGGGCAAGCTTTAGGTTTTCTGCCTTCCCAAGCTGACAATTTTTGGCTGCCCCCTCATTTAAATTTTTCTTGTTTTTTAGCCATGCCTGCAGTTTGTAATTTTTAAAACATGCATTATATGTGCTAATTTGTTAGTTAATATATGTTAAATATATTTTGTGTGTACTAAAATCTTTAAGGTGCATTAATGAGCCAAATGTGTGCTGAGGGTGTCCTAAATGCACCCCTAGAAAAGTGGCACCCAAAATGCTTGCTTTGCTGATGGTTCTCCATGAGCCTTTGAAAGCTCATAGCTCCCTTCAGATATTATTGCAAGGCTGTAGAGAATGTTGTGGGACAGGAATTCTCACAGTAGAGGTCTTCAGCTAATGTAAGATAGAGATCAGATTGGCATAAATTAATATTGGTTTGTAGCTTAGTCACTAGGGATGTGCATTTGTTTGGAATGAGACTGATCATGTTAACAAGATTACCCGTTGATATTCATTTTTAAAATGAAATAAAAAGATAAACAAATGAAACTTTGTTTATAAAACAAATAAGGCTGATGGCACCACAAAAACCCCAACAAGCCACTTTTGGGCCCTTATGTGAGTTTCCCCCCTGCCCTCCAAGTATTCGCCCCTGCCCTTCTTTGCCATATTGTGGGATATTTGCAAAAGAGGAGTGATCCCTAGTTGTTCATGTCCCACCAGGTCTGCATTTACAAATGGTGTTGGCAGACTGAGGCCTGCACTATTGTTAATTTCATCTAAACAAATGGCCCAGCCTAACCCAGTATAATGTTTAAATTTAATTTGCTTTTTTATCATTTTAAATAAAAGGAAATAAATGGCAGAAACAACAACTGAAATGGTAAAAAAAAAAAAATTAAAAACCCCAATAAACAAAAAAGTGAAACAGAATGAATGCAAGTGTCTCTGTGCACCTCTGTTAGTCACTAGAAGAGTTGGAATTCTTGAGAATAGCGTGCTTGGGTGGCCCCTTATCAAGACCATGAACAGAAGGTGTTAGAGGCTCTCTTAATGTTCAGGAATCCAATGTCTTGTTTCAGTCAATTATTTTTTAATCTACAACTCGATGAATACACTGGTTAACATTGAAATCGTTACTGACTTTAAAAGGCCCTAATCTGTAGTATCTTGGTAAGTTGAACACGAATATAACATTAAATTTTTTTTATTGGCTCTCGTTTTGAAGATATTGCATGTAGTTCATTTTTGACGTTTCACCATGTAAATTTATCCAGTAGGACATCAACAACATCCCAAATAAGCCTTGAATGATGTAATATTGCATCACATTGCATAATACCAGCATGCACACATCATCCAGAGTTGATTGCATCATTTTCTGATGCAATGCAATACTACTGCCAAACGGATGCTGAAGCCATCTGACGTCAACAGTGTACTATACGCAGTCGGAAAGGAAAGTAATCTGGTATTCTGTTCCGATATTGAAAGCCTCATGAATGCCTTAAAAATCACTCATGACCCCCAAGACTGGAAACTATTTATAGACTCTTCGAAACTGAGTCTGAAGTCTGTGCTTTTGAACAATGGAAGCCGTCTTCCATCTATTCCAGTAGCGCATGTCGTCCACATAAAAGAGACGTACGATAACTTAAAGCATCTACAGACTTCCATTAACTATAACAAGTACAGCTGGCACCTCTGTGGTGACTTGAAGGTAGTTGCCCTTTTAATGGGACTGCAGCAGGGTTATATAAAATACATGTGTTTCTTATGTGAGTGGGATAGCCGAGCAAGGGATTGGCACTACTTGCGGAAGGAATGGAATCGCAGACAAAATGTAACAGATGGAGAGAAGAATATCCAGCACCCAGCTCTGATTGAGGCTCACAAAATCCTGCTACCACCCCTTCACATCAAACTAGGTTTGATGAAAAACTTTGTGAAAGCCGTGGACCGCACTTCGCCAGCTTTCTGATACCTGCATGAAAAATTCCCTCGACTCAGTGAAGCAAAGATTAAAGAGGGAGTTTTTGTGGGTCCTCAGATTCGAGAGCTCTTCAGAGATGACCGGTTCAACAACTTGCTGCAGGGTGATGCGAAACAAGCATGTAATGCTTTTCGCCTAGTGTCAACAAACTTTCTCGGGAATGTTAGGGCAGAAAACTACAAGGAACTAGTAGAAGACATGCTGATGCAGTATCAGAAACTTGGCTGCAATATGTCTCTAAAGATCCATTTCCTTGATTCCCATCTCGATTTCTTTCCTGACAACTGTGGTATGGTTAGTGATGAACAGGGCGTATGTTTTCACCAGGATATTGCAACGATGGAGCAAAGATACCAGGGAAAATGGTCCACTACAATGCTGGCTGACTACTGCTGGACACTCCCCAGAGAAGCTCCTGAACAGCTGTACAAGAGACAGACGAAAAAATCTAAGAAGTAGTCTATGACTTGGCTTTTTACAGGTATTAACCGAAGGCCTATTATATTTACTATTGACATGCATTTCATGATGTAAACATTAATTCTTGTAGATTACAAAAAAACTAGAGCCAACTTTGCAATTTCACTGTCATATTCAGCATATAAAAATTGATAAGAAATGACTATTTTTATTTCAGTAACATGACTTTTGTAAAAATTTGTTGACCAGTGATATTGTTTAGTCTTCATCCTCTTCTTTCCTGACTTCAAGGGCTAATGCAAATAAGTCTGAGGCTGAGTGTCCTGACTAAAAGAAAAACTCTCCCTTCGGAGTGCTGAGGTTAAATCAGCTATAGTATATCAATAGTGATTCACCCTAGTTTGGAGATCCTATTCGGTCTGTCCTATATAATGCTCATAGATAATGCCATCAGAACAGTGATAAGGCAGAATATAAGTTCTATATTTATTTATCAGGCCCTTTCATTTTATAGAGCATTTATGTGAGGCAGGAGGAGATGGGAGAAAAAGAAACTCCTGTAATATTATGGGACCCAACTATTCTTCTTACCACAGTCCTCCTTCCAGTGCATAAAGAAACCACTGTAGGGACCATCTTCAATGCTTCCTGCATGTTTAATTATAGAGGCAAAGAAAAGAACCTTGGGCTAGGAGGAAGCCATTTAAAACTTGACAGCAATGACTATTTCAGTACAAAATTAATAGAATAGGCACAGAAAAGAAGCAACTTATGATAGGGTCTCCTGTGTGACTCTGAGCAGGGCATTCCTCTTCTCGGTTTAAACTTAGATTCTCAGATCTTCCTGAACCGGGCCATAAAACCATGCGCCTGATTTAAGTGCACCCTTATTGCCTGCTTGAATCAAACTCTTTAGTGCTATAATTTGTAATTGAAACATACATTTTGAGAAGTTAAGTACACTATTCAAAACCTTCTAATTCCTTTGGCTGTCCTGGCTCCATTTGTTTTAGGATCAGCCAATCCAGTCCTGGATTTAACCTTATTGCATGTCTGGAGTAAATGCAGGACCAGATCAGTTATTCTGGAAAAACTGTAGCTATTCACTGATCTTAGCCATTGTCCATGTATGAGGGATCAAGAGAGCAGCAGTACTAGACCCTGAAAGACATAGAGGCCCTTTTACTAAACTGCGCTACGCAGTTTGCATGGGTTTTGGCTCATGTTAACTGTTAACATGTGGACATGATTTCCACGCTAAGTGTGACTCATGAATTAGGGTGCTAAATGAGCCAGTGAGGGGCAGAGAGTGGGTTTGGTGAGTACCGAGCAGTTATTTTGGGGTAAACACCATGCGCTGTCATGCTTGCAATTAGCACAGGTGCAATTACCTCTGCCTCAATAAGTGGTGCACCCGTGGTAAGAGTGTCCTGCATTACGGTTAACTGCCAGGAAAATGTTGTCCACAGCCTTGACAGCGCGGTGGCTTTGCGCTTAGCATGCATGAATTTCACATTATTCACACACTGTGTAGAGAGACAGACATCCTAGTAAAAGGGTCCCATAGGAGCAGTAAGCTAAGCTGGAACTGATTTGGACTTTAACCATTGGGCTTTAAGGGCTGGTCACCCAACTACAGGGCTGTACCAAGAGCCTTGCAAGCAGTGCGGCTGCACCAGGGCGCAAGCACAGAAAAGGGGGCTGATATCATCACTGCGCTTCCAGGAAGCTCAAAAAGAGCGAATTACTGCATGTGTTTGGGGGGGAGGGGGCCCCAGATTCATTAGTCACGCAGGATGCATTTCTAGCTTGGTACGTTCCTGTCCTATGTAGATTTAAATAATTTTTCCTTATGCTGTCTGCAAGTTTGATTGTTGGTCAGACCACTCCTTTTGGTTTAGACAAAAAAAAAGTATTCTGTGGGATGATCCAGTCTAATTTGGAACAAATTTGCCACAGTAAGAAAATCTGGTCAAGATTCAACTTTGAAGTCCAGACTGAAAACCACATGCTTTACATAGCGATGACTGATGCTTTCGGTTGAATTCTCTGGCTCATGATCTGGTATATGACTGCTCTAGAGAATGTAATATGTAAGATGTCTGTCAAGTATTGATGCATCTGACAGGGTGAAGTCTACAAGTGCCGGAGATCTGATGCTCTTTCCCGTCTGGAACCGTGCAGCAGAGACTGAAACTTTCTATAACATATGTAACATTTACACATGTGATCATTGAACCCTTGGGGAATTGTTTAATGTTATGCCTTCCATGTTTCCTTCCGAAAAGCAAAGAAAACCACACAGAAATTAGCTTGACATTAGATGATTAAACCATGACATTCTAGGCTGGAAGCTCTTGCCGGTTCCCTTCCTGTTTGAAAATCATGGATTAAGGGTTTGTGGAACAGATGTTGCCCTGTCTCCTTTAAAAAGAAATCCTAGATTAGATGTGCCTACATCTTCAAAGAAGGAGCTCTTATTTAGGCTGGATGATGCTGTTGCCAGTATTGTGAGTGCCAGCTTTCGTCGTCTTTTTTTTAAAGCGGTTCTATCTCTTTTAAGGGGAGGAAAGAATGCATAGCACCACAATATACTCTGTTAAAGTGTGATGCCCCCTTTTTTGTTGTGTGTAATATTTTTAGCTCTTGAAACAAGTAATGGATGCTCACATACACATTGGCACCTCTGAAAATTATTCCAGTTTTCCAGATTTGGATGTTTGTATATCCCAATTATTAGGTGCAAATATTGTATGTTGCAGGTCCATGGGTACTCTGAATTCAGATACTCTTTGTCTCCACCTCCTCCACTGGGAGGCTGTTAGATGCCTCCACCACCCTTCTTATAAAGAAATATTTCCTTAGATTACTTCCGAGTCTGTCCTTTTTGCCTGATCTCATAACCTCCTCTCATTCTAGAGCCTCCTTTCTGTTGAAGAGAGGTCTGCCTCCTGTGTATTTACTGTTAGGAGTCCTATCTCGCCTTACCCATCTCCAGGGATGTGCATGTACAGATTTTTGTCCCTATAGGCTTTATGATAAAGGTCATTGATGATTCTAATGGCTGCTCTCCATCAAGTTTATATCCTTTCAAAGATACGGTTTCAAGAATCATACATGGTACTACAAATGAGGTCTCACCATCAACTTATACAGAGGCATGATCACCTTTTTCCTGCTGGCCATTCCTCTCCCTATGCACCTAAGCTGTGGCATTTCAGTCACCCTGGGCACCTCCCTTTTGTGGTAAGCAGGGGCGGCTCTATAATGAGGCCGAGTGAGGTGGTAGCTTTTTGGGGGTGGCAAAAATTGCCCCCCAAAAAGACTGCCTCACTCGGCCTTCAAAATAAAATTAAAAAAACAACCAAACAAACAAAAAAAAACCCGGCTGCAGCGGCAGCCTCCCCAGAAGAGCCCTCACACAGCACCCCCCCCCTCCCGCTCTGGCTCAACTTTGTAGAGCCATGCGAAGGGAGAGTTTTTCCCTTTCCCGCGGCTCTGTTAAATCTGAGTCTGCCGGTGCTGATGGGAAACAGGAAATGCTGTTTCCCATCAGCACCTGCGGGCTCAGCTTTAGCAGAGCCGTGGGAAGGGGAAACAATCTCCCTTCATGCGGCTCTGCAAAGCTGAGCCGATGCGCTGTGGGGTGCTGTGTAAGGCTTTTCTGGGGAGGCGGCCGCTGCGGGGCACTTCATGCTGCCGCGGCAGCAGCAGCAGCTTTTGCAGCCAGGTTTTTTTTGTTTGTAGTTCCCTAAAGGTCTGAGGCTGGGCTGTTTGGGGGGGGGGGGGTAGCACAGGAAATAGTAATGAGCAGATGGGGGAGTTAGAACTGGAAATGGGCTGATTAGGAGGGGGGCTAGGTCTGCTAATGGCCTATCGGGGGGGGGAGGGGCTAGGACTGCAAATGGGCTGATCGGGAGGGGGGCTAGTACTGCTAATGGGCTATTGGGGGGGCTAGGACTGGAAATGTGCTGATGGGGTTAGAACTGGAAATGGGCTGATCAGGAGGGGGGGCTAAGACTGGAAATGGGCTGATGGGGGTTAAGAATGGAAATAGGCTGATCGGGAGGGGGGTTAGAACTGGAAATGGGCTGACTGGGAGGGGGGCTATGACTGGTAATGGGCTGATTGGTGGGGTTAGGCCTGAAAATGGGCTGATTAGGGGGGCTAGCATTGGAAATAAGCTAGGACTGGTAATGGGCTGACTGGGGAGTAAGGACTGGAGTGGGCTGAGAAGGGGTATAGGACTGGAAATGGGCTGGGGCTGGAAATGGGATAGTGGGGGAGGGGAGGAGAGTGCTGCTGGCCCTGGAAGAAAACTAGGGGCTAGGGCTACAAATGGGCTGATGCAGGGGGATGGTAAAATAGGACTGGAAGGGGGAAGATACTGAGAGGGTCTGCCAGGTGAAGGAGGGGGTAGGAAGGGAGCCAACATGGGGAAGGAGGGGGCTGGAAAGATGCTGACACTTGGGATGTACTGAAGGGGGACTGGAAGGGAGCTGACACTTGGGGATGGGAGTGGTAGGTGGCTGGGTAATGAGGAGGAGGCTGGAAGGGAGCTGATATGCGAATGGCACTGGAAGGGGGATGGATAGAGGGTAGGGCGACTGGAAGGGAGCTGACTGGGGGGGGGGGTGGCACAGAGTGGACGTGAGCTGATACCTGGAATGGTATTTGGACTAGAAGGGGTTGGACAGTGGGGAAGGAGGGGGACTGGAAAGGGATGGACACCAATGGCAGTCGTGGGAATGCAAGGCAGTTGACATTGGAAGGTACTGGGAGAGGGAGGACTGGAAAGTGGGCTGATACTGGGGTGGGTTACTGGAACTGGAAATGGGCTGATGGAAGGAAGTGAAGAAAAAAAAAGAAGAGATAAGAAATGGCAGATGGACCATGGACCATAGACCACAGCAAGAGAGCTAAGAGAAGACATGAAAGCAGAAGCCTCAGATCGGGACCAGCATGATCAGAGAACAAAATGGTCAGACAACAAAGGTAGAAAAAATAATTCTATTTAATTTTATTGATTGGACTTTGTGCTATTTTTATATTTTACACAGTATTGGGGAACTGTATCTTTTATTTATCTGATGTTGCACTGCATGTGGACTCTGGCTTTTTGGAGTTTCAGTTTAAATTTTGTCTACATATTTTTATTTGTACTTTAGATTGTGGTTACTTATTCTGTACTTGGTGAGGGTCGATGTTGTAAGTGTGTGACTGAGGTCAGGTGTTCTGTTAACATGGAGTTTGTACATAAAGATCTATACTGCACTGTAGTAATTTGACTTGTTCAGCTTTTCAAATAGGTGTATGGATGTTCCAGGGCCCACTGTAGTGTTTACAGTGACGCTTTTTTTTGGATGGGATCCTTATGTGAGTTTTGAAAGTTTGTGCTGATATGGTATGGTACGGTTTGCTCTTTGTTGTAGTGTTTGTATTAGTTCACAATATGCCTGGTACTGGAGAATAGTGGTGATGGTGGTGGTTGTTGTTAGTGAGATGATCAGAATCAGATTTTTTTTCTAAATATTCAGTTCTGTGGGTGAATGTCCTGGTTCTGCTCTGCACCTACTGTGGATGCAAAATATATGTTGAAAAAGAAAAAGCGAGAACCATAACGCAGTTTATAACAAGATAAATATGAGTTATAATTTAGTTTTATAAACTGTGCTGTTGGTTTTTGCTTTCTTTTAGTTCCTTGGTGTGCAAACAGGACTGTACCTAACCCTGTGCAAGCAGTGCAGCCGCACAGGGCGCAAAGGCTTGGTGGGCACATTTCGGCTGTCTGCTGTTGCCCTGCCGCCGCTGGCAGGACAATATCAGGCATCTGAAATGTGCCCCCCAAGCCTTTTCACAGCACTTTAAGCAGGTCTGGTCCCTCCCTCCTCCGACGCGATTTCAGAGCTGGGAGGGACAGATTTTCTTAAAGTGCCAGCGCCTTTCAGATTGGGTGCATGCCCCCCTCCTGCTCCCCATACCTCCGTCCAACACTGGCTGCTCTTTCCCTGCTGCCGGCGCCGCTGTGAAAAAAACAGAGGGTGGTACCAGCAGGGAAAAAGCAGGCAGTGCTGGATGGAGGTATGGGGGAGAGGGTGGGGGGCGGGTGCCCAAGCTGCAAGTCGCACAGGGCGCGAATGCAGCTCTTTACGGCCCTGTGTGCAAATATCTTGCATTTCCTCCATATAATCTAATTGGCTTTTTAGTTTGGTTCAGTCTCTTATTGGATTTCTGAAAAAGCCCCGTCCCCCTCTAAGGTGGGGGGGGGGGGGGCGCCATCTCATTCTTCGCCTCAGGCAGCAGATTGCCTTGAGCTGCCCCTGGTGGTGAACACCCCCCTTGTGGCATGGTGCAACCCCTGCTGGGATCACATGGCAGAGCCAGCATGGCAAAGTAACACTGTGGGTAGCTTGCAGAACTACATCCGCTCTAGACATTGGCAACTGTTCCCTCCCAGTCCAAAGTCTTACGATTCGCAAGATTTTGGCCAGGAAGGAACAGCCACCAGACCTGGAATGGAGGTTATGTGGCAAGCTACCTGCAGTGTTAAGGTAGGTTTCCTGCGCTGGCTCTGCTATGTGAGCCTGGCATCAGTGCAACTCCCTCCTGGCCGGCACCTGGGGTGGGCTGCACCCAAGTGTCTGCCCTTGGTACGCCACTGCACCTTTCTGGTTCTTAATGTTTACAGTTTTATTTGCCAGATCAGAAGGTACTAAGGATCAGTATAGGATCAATTATTTTCCACACGTGATGCAACTAGACCTATACAAAAAATACTCGCTCCTAAACTTATAATAGTTTTTGTCGGACAATAAGCCAAGATTGCTATATTAAGCTTCCTCCATTCAAGTCCTTTTTATTCTATTTTAAATGACCATGCATTATAAAAACCCATAAAGAAGCCAATGTGTTTTGAATCACTATAACATTAGGTTCTGCTTATATATATATATAGTACCTCAGCTTATTGTCCGACTAAAACAATTATATTTTTGTACAGGTCTAGTTCCGTCGCATGTGAAGATAAGAAGATACAGCAAATTCTTTAATTTTTTACCTATTTTTTTGAAAAGATACACACGTATTGATGTAGAAGAATTAGGAGAACCACTAATTCTGAGAGAATTCGCCGAGCAATCTTCTAATGTTTTAAGGTTCGATAGGGGAAAGCCAGTGCTTACAATAGTCCTGGGGGGGGGGGGGGGAGCAGCATGGGGTCTTGCTACTTTTTGAGATACTGCCAGGTATGTGTGACTTGGATTGGTCACTCTTGGAAAGAGGATACTGGGCTTGATGGATCTTTGATCTGACTCAGTATGGCTATGTCCTAATGTGAGAGAACAACTTGCTTTCTGGATGGATCTGCTATTTGAACACAAAATTTGTACTGAATCCGAATTTGGAACTGAAACCAATTATCTGACAGAGTAAGACTAACTCTGTTCTGTGGGCAAAGCTGCCAACTTATTCCATGTTTGAAACCTTGAAGATTGATGCTACTGCTCACAAGCTTCAGAATTGCACTAATTCAAGCCTTTTTTGTGTCTGCTGCCAATGCTTTTGAAAGTGTGATGCCAGAGGATCCTGGAGGTTGTGACAGGAAAGAATATCTTTTGCTACCAGTCTTTGCAGCCAGCAGCTGATGTGCTCAGGGTGTAGGGGAAGGCAGGGCTGTCCCGTCCACTAGGCAGCAGACTTCTATGGGCGGCAGGCCATGTGATTCGGTACACTTAGCTTGCTGCCCCCTGTGCTCTGAGCCATGCCACTGCCCCCCTGTTGCTGCTGATTCCGGTGGTGGGGTCGGTTGGGGCGGTTGTTCATTGGCAGCGGCCCCCTGAAGTTGTGTTGGGGGGGGGGGTCAGAAGCAGCAGGCCATGTGTGTTGAAGCACATGGCTTGCTGCTGAGATGAGCCACCCCCCCTCCTCCTCTGATTGCCACCTGAATCAGTGGCAGCGGGGGATGTCGGCGTGGCTCAGCTCAGTCAGGGGTTCTATCTGGGCCAGCAGAAACACTCAGACTGGCCCTGGGGGAAGGGAAGGGATTTTGGATTTAGCATATGCATTTTTCAGGAGCAGCTCAAGGTGAGTTACATTCAACTATGAGGTAGGTATTTTCCTATTTCCAGGAACAAGCAGGAATGAGTCTTCACATATGGGTACGTCGGTACCGACAGAGCCTGTGCGGGAACGCTCCCCAGTGTCCAATCAGAAAGCTTTTGGGAGCATCCCACAGCGCCTGCATGTTGCCTTCCCGCCTTTCCAACTGTCTCTCCTCAGTTGTTCTTTTTCCGCGGAGCCAGCAGGTTGTGTTCCTGTCACCGCAGAAGAATTTCCTTATTTTTTTCTTTATTCTTTTCTGTCGCGTCTGCCTTCGACGCTGTACCGGTACCTCCGGTCCTTGTTCTTTTCTTTAAAAAAAAAAAAGACCTTTTTTCCACTTCAGGTGCACTTCAGTTTTGGGCCTTAGGCCCAGAACATTTTTCCTTAACTATGGAAAAGCCTGCCTCAGGTTTTAAGAAGTGCACAAAATGTGACGGTACTATCTCCGTCACCGACACCCATGACTGGTGTCTAAAATGTTTAGGTCCTGACCATTCCATAACAGATTGTGTGTCCTGTTCCATGATGTCTAAGATGGGTCGTCAGAACCGAGCTGCCAAGCTTAGTACCCTGTTTCCCTCTGATGCGGCTTCGGTGGCATCGACGTCTTCCAGGGCTGCTTCTTCATCACATGGATTTCAGGTAACTAAACATAAATCCAGCCGGTCCTCGAAGGGTAGATCTCCTTCTAAGCATCGAGATGCCTCTGGCCTTGCCCTCGAGGATTCTGCACCGGCAAAATTACCCCAGCGGGAGGCTTCGGCCTCTAAAGCATCATCATCAGGGTTCCAAGATGAATCTCGATGGCGTGGCCTAGACAGATCTCTTGGTGCCATGCTCTGGGGTACCGGTGGCTTCCACCGGTACCGACTTCCAGGCATTGGCGGCGTTGATGAATCAGAGAATTCTGTCCATGGAACGCAGTCTGGCGGCTTTCCTTGTGGCATCGACGCCCGTGGTACCGCAACAGACTACTCTGCCGGTACCGGCACTGGCATCGGCATCGGTGTCCGCTATGCCGGTACTTTGTCCTCTGAAGCCCTCCGGTACCGATACCCCGGTACCGGTGATTCCCGATACTGATCCCGGTCGGTACGGGTATCGGGCGTTGCAAGAGCATCCAGACAGACGATACTTTGATTCCTCTGATGAGACTGAGGATTCTGAGTCTGTCGATGCAGTGATGCTTCTTCCACAGGAGGAGTCCTCTCCTAAATGAAGGATGTCTCCTCCAGAGGACTTGTCTTTTCAAGACTTTATCAGAGAGGTGGCTCGGGGCCTCTCTATTACAGTGGCCCCAGAGTCAGAACCTAGAGCCAAGGAGTTAGATATTTTGCAATATCCTAAAATTCCTAAGGAGGCAGCTACCTTACCTATTCATGAGATTCTGTATGATCTCATGTTAAGGATGTGGGAAGCACCTCTAACCACCTCTCCTCATTCTCGCAAGTTGGACACCATGTATCGTGTCCCTTCTTGTCCTGGTTTCCATAAAACTCCACTTCCTCACCACTCTATTTTGGTTGAGTCTGCAATGAAAAAGATTAAGCGTGCTAAAAGACATGCCTCTAATCCTCCAGGACGTGAATGTAAAACCCTGGATACTTTTGGAAGAAGAGTCTTCCAAGCTTCCATGCTTGCTGCGAGAATTAATTCTTATAGTCTCTACATGGGCATGTTCTTAAAAGAAGTCACTGACCATTTGCAGACTTTAAGTCCTTTTATATCTGATGATAAAAGGCAAGAATTTCTCACTGGGCTCAAACATGCCCAGGATATCTCCAAATTCTCCAACCGTGCAGCTTTCGACTCCTTTGAATGTGTGAGCAGAGCCTCATCTATTGCCATAGGTGCACGTAGGATTGCTTGGCTTCAAGCATCGGATCTGGAGACATGGGTTCAAGATGAATTGGGTAATATCCCTTGTACTACAGGTGAGAACCTGTTTGGTTTGGTAAGGATTGGCAAGCAAAGGCCAATCAGATGGATGCTGAAAATTCTGCTTTGGATAGACCAGCGATGGCGAACCTATGGCACGCGTGCCAGCTGTGGCACGCGAAGGCCTTGCAGCTGGCACGCGTGAAGGTCCGCAAAAAAAGAAAAAGCGGGCTCTGGCTGCTGCCGCGGACGCGGCAGCATGCAGTGTCCCGCGGGGCCCCCTCCGCCCGCTAAGCCCCTCTGCAAGGGCTTTCAGATTCGCGAGGGAGACAGCGTCTCCCTCGCGTCTCTGTTAAGCCCGCAGGGGTTAATGGGAAATTTCCCATCAGCCCCTTTAGACGCGAGGGACTGATGGGAAATTTCCCATTAGCCCCTGCGGGCTTAACAGAGACGCGAGGGAGACGCTGTCTCCCTCGCGAATCTGAAAGCCCTTGCAGAGGGGCTTAACGGGCGGAGGGGGCCCCGCGGGACACTGCATGCTGCCGCGTTCGCGGCAGCAGCCAGAGCCCGCTTTTTCTGTTTTTAAATTTGCCGGGGGGGGGGGGGTTTGGACTGCTAATGGGCTAGGGGGGGGGGTTAGGACTGCTAATGGGCTAGGGGGGGGTTAGGAATGCTAATGGGAGAGGGGGGGTTAGGACTGCTAATGGGCTTGGGGGGTAGGACTGCGAATGGGCTGTGGGCTGATGGGGGCTGTCTGGAAATGGGGTGATGGAGGGTTAGGACTGCTAATGGGCAGGGGGGGGTTAGGACTGCTAATGGGCAGGGGGGGGTTAGGACTGCTAATGGGCTGGGGGGGTTAGGACTGCTAATGGGCTAGGAGGGGGGGTTAGGACTGCTAATGGGCTAGGGGGGGTTAGGACTGCTAATGGGCTGTGGGCTGATGGGGGCTGTCTGGAAATGGGGTGATGGGGGGTTAGGACTGGTAATGGGCTATGGGGGGGGGGGGTTAGGACTGCTAATGGGCTAGAGAGGGGGGGTTAGGACTGCTAATGGGCTGGGGGGGTTAGGACTGCTAATGGGCTAGGGGGGGGTTAGGACTGCTAATGGGCTAGGAGGGGGGGGGTTAGGACTGCTAATGGGCTAGGAGGGGGGGTTAGGACTGCTAATGGGCTAGGAGGGGGGTTAGGACTGCTAATGGGCTAGGAGGGGGGGTTAGGACTGCTAATGGGCTGGGGGGGGTTAGGACTGCTAATGGGCTAGGAGGGGGGGGTTGGGACTGCTAATGGGGTGGGGGGGTTAGGACTGCTAATGGGCTGTGGGCTGATGGGGGATGTCTGGAGATGGGGTGATGGGGGGTTAGGACTGCTAATGGGCTGGGGGGGTTAGGACTGCTAATGGGCTGGGGGGGTTTGGACTGCTAATGGGCTGGGGGGGTTAGGACTGCTAATGGGCTAGGAGGGGGGGGGGTTAGGACTGCTAATGGGCTGTGGGCTGATGGGGGCTGTCTGGAAATGGGGTGATGGGGGTTAGGACTGGTAATGGGCTAGAGAGGGGGGTTAGGACTGCTAATGGGCTGGGGGGGGGGTTAGGACTTGAGGTGGGCTGTTGGGTGGGGTTAGGACTGGAAATGGGCTGATGGGGGGTTAACACTGGAGGTGGTCTGATGGGGTTAGGACTGGTAATGGGCTATGGGGGGGTTTAGGACTGATAATGGGCTATGGGGGGGCTGGGACAAGAAATGGGCTGATGGGGAGGGGTTAGGACTTGAGGTGGGCTGATGGGGTTAGGACTGGTAATGGACTGTGGGCTGATGGGGGGGTTAGGACTGGCAATGGGCTATGGGGGGCTGACTGGAAGTGGGGGGTTAGGACTGGTAATGGGTTATAGGGGGGGGGCTTAAACTGAAAATGGGGTGATGGGGGGTTAGGACTGGAAGTGGGTTGATGAGGGGGGGATAGGACTGGTATTGGGTTGGGGGGCTGCTAGGACTGGAAATGGGCTGATGCAGGGACTAGAAGGGAATGGATGCTGGGTGAGGCTGGAACTAGAAGGGAGCTGGTGTTGGGGGAGGATTAGAATGGGATGGGGCTGGGAGAGTAAAATGGAGAGGGGAAAAATATTTTGTGTGGGAGGGATAAAAAATCTACAATTGGCCGGGTATTGGGAGAGTAAGTGGGGATTGAGGATGGAGGGGTAAATTTTGAGTAGATGAAATAGGAATGAGGAAAGAGCCAAAGGAGAAAGATTAGTATGTTAAAGCAGATGTAGAGAGAGAATGGAAAAAAAAAACAAGAAGACAGAAGAAAGGACAAATGGACAGCAGATGGAGAGTTAGCAGAAGACACGAAGAAACCAGAAGAAAGTGGCTGGAACAATTGCAACTGAAAAAAAATGCACAAAAGGTAGAAAAATATCTCTTTATTTTGAATTTATTAACTGGAATATGTCAGCTCTGGGAAATGTGCATCATTAATTTTTGCGCTTTGTTTAGTACAAGAGGAAATTAATATATAGTTTTATTTCTACAGTGTTGTTGTATATTCCAAGTTTGGCTTTTGGGGTTCCCAGTTTAATTATTGTCTTCCTGTTTCTAAATTGTGATTCCTTGTTTGGTGATGGTCTGTTCTGCATGTGTAACTGAGCTGAGGTATTCTGTTTATATAATTCCTATTTGACATTGCCACTTGTTCTTTCCCCAGTAGGTCATGTATTGTTGTTCTCTGAGATGTATTGGTTTAATATTTGCAGTGTTGCCTTTTGATAGGTAGAGTATGGTGCTTTGTGAGTCCTGGTAGTGCTGTTAGGATACGGCGGGTTTGCTATGGGTTCTAAATGGGCAGCGTTTGTAGTAGTTCCTAATGTGCCTGGCGGTTGGTACTGGATTATAGTAATGTAGAAACCTTTTAGTCTTTCTTTATCCATATACTCATTAAGAGGCATGTTTACTAAAAGTTAGTGTATGGTAACATTATGCAAATATTTATGCAAATGAAGCACCTTATGCAAATGGAGCTTTAATTGACGTGCTGGCACTTTGAGGAAATTCTTTGGTTTTGTGCGGCAGTTTGGGCACTCGGGCTCAAAAAGGTTAGCCATCACTGGGATAGACTATTGTCACCCCTTTGTGCTGAACCCTGCTGGTGGAGTAGGGCACTGCACTGGGGGCTTGTGTTAAACTGACTTAATTCTATTATGGAGACCTTGCTTGGCCTTCTGGGAGTTGTAGTTGTTGATAGCCAGTTAAAGAATTAGTTGTGAAACTGGTAAGGTTTTAACAAGGGATTTATTTCCCCTTCCAAGAGGATTTTTGCTGTGGTGTGAACAAAGGAAAACACAACCCTTCTTGGGCATATAAAAGGAACAAAATATTGAACAAAAATAGCTTCTCTTCAGCTTATTAACAAGGAAAGTAAAAGTATATCAAACAGTCATTCGTAAGCATACAAAAACCACTTCTTTACTGTTTTTGGCGTACTCAGCTCTTACTTTTATCGCAGTGAGGAAATGCTGTCTGCTATTGAAATCGTACAGTCCATGTATTCAGTGCTTGGCTCAGCTTCTGATGTCTCACACTGCATATTTTTTATTTTATTTAACACTTATTTATATACCGCATCTTCCAGCGATCAGTTGCGGTGTACATTTAACAACAATTAACAATGCAGAGCTTGTTTTACATAGAACAGTTATAACTTTTTACAATGAACATCTTAACTTGAAACAACAAAGTGTATGTAAAATCTATGCGGAATAGTTCAATAAATCAACTAACACAGATTGTGTAACAATTTAAACTGAGGTACTGTCTCTAACTCAGTTGTAACTATATACAAGTGGGGTATCAATGCATTGGAATGGAATGATTATTCATTTAAGTTGTATGTATTTATTGTAATGGGGAGTATAATCTTGATTTTAGGCAGGTTCTTGTTTAGCCTTTAAGTTGAGTGAGGGGTGTTCTATGGTATTATAGTGTTTAGTGAATAGATAGGTTTTCAATTTTTTTCATATCCTCAACACATGCTTTCAATATATCTTCCCTTTCAGCATTAGGGACGTCTGTTAACAGTCTCTCTCTATTCTGCCGGGATTCTCTTCCTCCCTCTGTGAGAGTGTGTGGAACAGAATTACCACCTTCACTGTAATACTTCTGCTGAGAGCCTCTCCACTGCTGGTAGCTATTAGGTGAATTATAACATTCCCTTGCACCTCTATTAGGGTAAATTGGCTTACCTCTCAGCTCTGACTGGCTTAGGTTCCTGTGAGCAGCTGTAGTATGAAACGGCAGTTTTACAGGGACTCTGCTTCTTAAATCCTCTCCAGATATACAAACTTCTTCTGGTAAAAAGCCTTTAACCTTCCCATGCCTGGTATAAGGGTAAGTAAACTTATCTGTACCTTTCAAGCTGGCTTCATAAGGCTTTAGCGTTTCTGTGCATTGCCTTCCACTGCCAACCCCTGGGTTTTCCCTTTCAGGGTAAAAGTAAAACTTCTTGGCTTTTACCGTTCTCCCCACGGCTCTGTTCCAACCTGGGTCTTTCTCAGTATACTCTGGGCTCCTCTGATATCTGAAGCTTCCTGTCCTGGCTTTGCTACCTCCTCTGTAGCTCCTTCCACGTTTGCCGTTGCTCTCACTCTCAAACTCAGATTCCAGCTGTCTCAGACTCTCTCCCAAACACTCGTGGTAATCAGTCAGGCTTTCATTCAAACTTTCATCATTATCCTCATGCAGGCTCTCTTCACGGCTCTGTCCCCAGCTCTCTCCACGACTGTCTAACTGCTTGTGAGCTGTGCTTATCTACGTACCCACGAGCTCCACCTCCCCCCAGCTGGCTTGCATCAGGTGATGACCTCCTAGCTTTTCTGCTGGCTGGGTGTGTCTCTCTGGCTTGTGACCATATTTGTTTCTGTTGCCCATAGCAACTTCCTGACCTGTGTTTACTAAAAACGTCAGTGTCAGCCTGATTCACTGCTTCTTCATCTATCTGCATGGGCTGTGCTGGATCTGCTCTGTGACACTATCCAAATCCTGCTAAGAAAAGGTTGTTCAAGAAAACACCTTTTTCTAAAAAGGGAAGATTCTATCCTGCTTATGGTCAGCGGGCATCTTCTGCAGCTTCCAAACGTCAGCAATCCTCCAAAGAGAGCAAAGCAAAGGCTGTGAGGCCTGCTCCAGCCCAGCAGCCTCAGCCCCCTCAGGGCCTTTGACTTTCTGCTAGAGAACTTAGCCTTCCTGGCTCTAGAAGGACCAGAGCCCTCCACCATTCCAGGAAGGTTATGTCACTTTGCTCCCAGGTGGGAGCAAAGTACAGCAGAGCATTGGACACACTCCATCATAAGAGAGGGGTACAAACTTCATTTCTCAAGCTTGCCCCCTCTCACCAGAGTGCACCAGTTCAATTCTCCAACCTCCCTCCTCAACCTGTTGGAACAGGAGGTTGCCACTCTTCTTGCCCA
The DNA here is from genome assembly GCA_033557465.1 of Ichthyophis bannanicus. Classification (NCBI taxonomy): domain Eukaryota; kingdom Metazoa; phylum Chordata; class Amphibia; order Gymnophiona; family Ichthyophiidae; genus Ichthyophis; species Ichthyophis bannanicus. Next base: position 79,598,634 of record CM066042.1, read on the forward strand.
GGGGGCAATAGAGGAAGTGCCTCTTCAACAACAGGGCACAGGGTTCTACTCCCCCTATTTTCTTATTCCAAAGAAAACAGGGGGCTTCAGATCCATCTTAGATCTCAGAGAATTGAACAGATTCCTAGTCGAGGAAAAATTCAAGATGGTTTCTCTAGGAACTCTTTTGCCATACCTTCAGAGTCAGGATTGGCTTTGTGTTCTAGATCTCAAGGATGCGTACACACGTTCTCATCCATCCAACTCACAGAAGGTTCCTTCGGTTCCTTTTTCAGGAGAAGCACTATCAATACAGAGTGCTCCCTTTTGGTCTGGCCTCTGCACCCAAGGGTGTTCACAAAATGCATGGCAGTAGTAGCTGCTTTTCTGCGCACCCTGGGAATATTCGTTTTCCCTTACCTGGACGACTGGCTCATTCGAGCTCCCACTCAGAGGCCAAGACTTCTCTAACCTGCACATTGCGTATCCTTCAGTATTTAGGGCTGGTAATAAACATTCCAAAATCCAATCTGATCCCTACTCAGTCCCTGGAGTTTATAGGGGCGTTGCTGGATACCACAAGAGCAAGGGCCTATCTTCCCCAGGCCCGTTGCCTTCACTTGGTGCAGTTAGCTTCTCAAGCAGAGTTAAAGCCCCTGCTAACTGCTCGTGAGATGTTACAGTTGCTAGGCTACATGGCATCCACTGTACATGTGGTACCATATGCTCGCCTTCACATGAGGGCAGCTCAGTGGACCTTATCCACCCAATGGACCCAGGCATCAGGCTGCCTGTCAGACAAAATAGCAAACACAAGTCGCCTCATTTTGTCCCTCCAGTGGTGGAAGTCCCCTCAAAACCTGTTGGCGGGGTCTCCCTTTCAACAGCCTCTGCCCCAGGCAACTCTTACAGCGGATGCTTCTCCAATGGGGTGGGGAGCTCATCTTCAAGACCTCTCCACCCAGGGCATCTGGACCCCACAAGAGACTTGTCTACATATCAATCTCTTAGAACTCAGAGCAATCTTCCTTGCTCTGTGAGTTTTCCACACCCTGCTCAGCCACAAGACAGTCCTTATCCACACGAACAATCAGGTAGCCATGTTCTATGTAAACAAGCAGGGAGGAACTGGCTCTCTGTCGCTTTGCAACGAAGCTTTGCGACTGTGGGCCCTCGCCAGAGAGCATCACATTCATCCTCTGGCAGTTTATCTTCCAGGGGTTCAAAACTCTTGGGCAGACAGACTCAGTCGAGTTCTGCTTCCACACGAGTGGTCCCTACATATGGACCAGGTATCCAAGATTTTTCAAATTTGGGGAACCCTGGACATAGACCTCTTCGCAAGTCCGTGAAATGCCAAACTTCCCCGGTTCTGTTCCAGAGCTCTGGCTCAGGGAGCTCAGGCAAGGGATGCTTTCCTCCTTCACTGGGGTCAAGACTTCCTTTATGCCTTTCCACCCATTCCTCTAATTCCCAAAACCCTGTTCAAGCTTCAGAGAGAGAGGCCACATGATTCTCATAGCTCCACATTGGCCAAGGCAAGTGTGGTACCCTCTGCTTCTATATCTCTCTCATGCTCCCTCCCTGGAGTTAGGGTCTGCTCCAGACCCTCCTCTCTCAAGAGGACGGAAAGTTATGGCATACCAATCCCCAGTCTCTGCCATCTCAGGGCTTGGTTGCTGAAGGCCTAGATTTCCAGGATATTCATCTTTCTCAACAAGTGAAAGATGTTCTTTATGCTTCCAGAAAACCTTCTGCTAGACGTTCTTATGCTTTCAAGTGGAAGAGGTTTACCATCTGGTGTTCTGGGAAGGGTCTTAACCCCCTTGCCATACCCCTTGAATCTTTGCTGGAGTATCTCCTTCATCTGTCTAATGCAGGCCTTAAGACAAATTCAGTAAGAGTCCATTTGAGTGCTATTGCAGCTTCCCTTAAGCCTCAAATGGACAACCTATTTCCTCTCATCCTCTTGTAGCAAGATTCATGAGAGGCCTCCTCTTAACAAAGCCTCCCATTAAACCACCCCCTGTGGCATGGGACTTAAACTTGGTTCTTGGTCAGCTTATGAAGCTGCCTTTTGAACCTTTAGCTACCACCTCCTTGAAATACCTTTCTTGGAAGGTTATCTTTCTCATTGCAATCACATCAGCATGCCGCATTAGTGAATTGCAAGCACTAGTAGCTAATCCACCTTATACAAGGTTCCATCATGACAAGGTGGTCCTTAGGACTAATCCACACTTTATGCCTAAGGTGGTCTCACCTTTTCACCTCAACCAGGAGGTTTACCTACCTGTCTTTTTTCCAGGACCTCATGCATCAAGTGCAGAGAGGAATCTTCATACCCTGGACTGTAAAAGAGCTCTAGCTTTTTACTTACAAAGGACACAGCAACATAGAAAGTCTTTCCAACTCTTTGTTGCCTTTGATCCATCTCATCTCAGACAACCAGTCTCCAAGAGGACACTCTCTAACTGGATTGCCCAATGTATTTCTTTCGCCTATCAGAGCAAGAACCTTTCTCTGGAGGGCCATGTCACAGCTCACAATGTGAGGGCCATGGCAACTTCAATGGCTCATCTGAACTCTGTGTCTATTGACTTCATCTGTTGAGCAGCCACTTGTGCCTCGGTTCATACCTTTACAGCCCATTACTGCTTGGAGAAGGACTCCCGCCGGGATGCCTTGTTTGGTCAGGCTGTTCTCAAACACCTGTTCCATACTTAATCAACTCCTACCCACCATCCCTCAAGGGATGCCAGAGATCCAGGTGGGAAAGTGCAGCCCTGTCCCAGGGACACACAACTTATGGGCTCTCTCCTTGGCATCCAAAGCTAGGGAGTCCCCATATGTGAAGACTCATTCCTGCTTGTTCCTGGAGATAGCAAGATAGCAATGTAAACCGCACTGATGCAGAATAGCGCGGTATATAAGAGAATGTAAATTAAATAAATAAATAAAATAGCACAGTTACCTGTAACAGGTGATCTCTGGGAACAGCAGGAATAAGTCTTCACAACCCACCCACCTCCCCTAGAAGTTGTCTCTCTATCTCTCTCTCCTTTCCTCTCTCTCTCCCTCTTTGTCTCCGCTATAAAACTCAACTGAGGAGAGACAGTTGGAAAGGCAGGAAGGCAGCACGTAGGCGCTGTGGGATGCTCCCAAAAGCTTTCTGATTGGACGCTGGGGAGCGTTCCCGCGCAGGCTCCGTCGGTACCAACGTACCCATATGTGAAGACTTATTCCTGCTGTTCCCAGAGATCACCTGTTACAGGTAAGTAACTATGCTATCCCTTGGAGAGTTTACAATTTAGGTTCGTATCTGAGACAACATAGGGTTAAGTGATTTGCCCAAGATCACAAGGCATAGTAGTGGGTTTTGAACTGACCATCCCTGGTTCTCAGCCTGCTAATCTAACTATTAGGCTACTCCTCCCATCCATTTATGGGATGGGACTCAACCCTCTATAACGTTCGTGATCTGGAATGAAGATGCTAGGTTTTTGTTTTTTTTTAATTATTATTTTTATTAACACAGAGGAACAAATACATACGGTTCTCATACAATCCACAATAGTCTACAATATAATTGAGGTCATTCAACTCTTCTTTTTTTTTTTTTTCAGTTATCTACTCTCCGGCACACCTCTTCCACTTTTGTACATACTACTCGCTCCCGTCAGAGTTTTGCATACCATATTCGTTAACCTCGTGAGCCCTAGAGTCTCCTGACCCTTCTATTCTTCCACTTCTTGCTTTCTTAAAACCACCAACATTAACATTTAACAATCTTTGTTTAAACAATATTTATCAAACTTTAACAATATGTTGAGCTATACAATTAACTCATCATGAACTGTACCCTTTAGAATTAAACTGCTCTTTTCAGGAAGAACACTCAACCAATTTTGCCCCATTTTCCCCTGTAGTTCCCACGATGCTTTGCACGCAAAGGGATCTCAAATTTTCTCCCATTTCCATTCTTGGTCCCTCAATTTGTAAGTAGCTTTGTCAAACCTGAGCACTGCTCCTACCTATATCCACCAGTCTGACAAAGTCGGGCCCACCTTGTCTTTCCACTTTCCTGCAAGGGCCACTCTGGCCGCGAGCAAGAGTATTTCCCTCAATATTTCCTCATACCGAGTTCCTGCCTGATTTTTCCTTTACCCAGTAGGAATTCCTCTGGGGAACACTCCACTGGCTATCCAGCTATGTGTCCCATCCCCTGGCTACTTCCTCCCAGTATGCTTTGGCTTGGGGGCAGTCCCACTACATATAGTAGAATGTGCCCACCTGCTCACACCCCCTCCAACATTTCACCTCCCCCTTCTCCCCTCCCTTTGGCTATTTCTACTAGAGTTATGTACGCCCTATGTATAATTTACAACTGCGTCGGCCTCCATGAGGTCACCAGCGTCTATTTGTATACATCCTGGTGAATTCTGTCCCATTCCTCCTCCCCCAAGTTTTCTGCAACCATTGATGCCAGTCCCCCACATGTAGAGCCAGCTCTTCTCTCTGGCTGTCCTTTATTGCTCGATACAAATTAGAGACCATGCCTTCATTCCTCTCCCTCCATAGATGGTATCTTCTACCTGTGTTGTCTGCCTGTTCCAATGAGGTTTATGTACCTGTCTCATTATAAAGTTTCTAAGTTGAAAATACTGATAGAAGGGGATCCTCTGTGCTAGTCTGTCTTCTAACTCCTTTTGGCTAATGCATCCACTCCTCCCCTTTAGGTATGCAAATCTACCCATCCCTTTTTGTACTAGAGCTGTCCTCAGTGTCCCAGATTCTGGGCCAGAGAAAGGTCTGTGTTGCTGGAATCACTTCTTTCCTGATCAGCCCTCTTATTTTTTAATCACAGAGCATAGAAAGGGGTGTGCTAATTACCTCCCTTTGCTCCCCTCGTGCCCCCCCCCGACCCAAAGCTAGAGCGGGGAGCCATTTGGTTTCTCTCTGCTTCCACCCAGGCCCTTCGCTTGGCTGTTGATATAGGGTGCGGGCTGCTTTCAGCACTATTGCTGTATAGTACCAGGATAACTCTGGGAAACCCACTCCCCCCTTTTCTTTTGTGGCCACTAGTTTTCACTTGCTTATCCTAGCCCGCCTTCGTCCCCACAAACTTTACTAGGTTTCTTTCCCATTGATGTAACATCTTGACTGGGATTGCTATGGGGAGTTGGCCGAATTAAAATAAGAATTTCAGAATAATGTTTGTGTTGCAGTTCTCCCCATCCAACTCAGATATAGTGCACCCCAGTTGTGCAGGTCCTTCCCCACCCACTTCATCAATGGTGTATAATTGAGATGATACAGCTCTTCAGGGTTGTCTGAGAGGTAAGCCCCCAGGTACTTAACCTTATGTGGTGCCCACCAGAAGGGGAAGTTTGGTAGGAGTGTCTCGGACAGACCACTCACTTTGAGTGTTTCTTCCCCAAATTAACCTTAAAACCTGATACCCTGGAAAAAGCCTCCACCTCTGCCAACAGAAGAGGTATTGATCTCTGAGGCCGGGCCAGGAAGAGCATGGTGTCTGCATAAAGCAAGATCTTATGCTCTGACTTCCCTAACCTTACTGGATATATCTCTCTGTTCTGACGCACCCATACCGCAAAGGCCTCAATAACTATTATGAATAGAATGGACGAGAGTGGACATCCCTGCCTTATCCCTCTTGCCAAAGTAAACTCCTCTGAACTATTCCTGTTTACCAGTATCTTTGTGGTCGGGGCCTTGTAGAGAGCTTGTACCCCTTTAATAAACCCATCCCCCAAATTAAACTTTGCCATCATGGCAAACAGAAAACTCCCACTCCACCCTGTCAAACACTTTTTCAGTATCTAATGCTACACACAAAGTGGATTCCCCGGATCGTCTCACTGCATACATCACATTCACAGCCCTGCAGACATTATCCGAGATTGCTCTTCCTCTCATGAACCCTGTCTGATCTGGATGTATTAAGGCGGGAAGTATTCTTTCTAATCGCCCTGCCAGTATTTTCACATATAACTCTGCATCCGTGTTAACACTATAGGGCGGTAGCTCCCACATTGGTTAGGGGGTTTACTTTCCTTTGGAAGGACTATTACATTAGCCTGTGCCATGGTGCTTAGGAGGGGCTCTCCCCTTAATGCTTCCGAGAAGACTCGAGGAAGCAGCGGTGCCACCTCATCCTTCATCCTATGATAAAACTCTGCTGGGCAGCCATCTGCCCCTGAGGCCTTCCCCTTAGGTAGCACCTTGATAGCCTCCTTCACCTCCTTTTCACTAATGGTTCTACTCAGACCGTCTGCTTGTTCTGCATCAAGTCGTGGAAGTTCCACTGGCTGGATATACTTTTCTACTGCTGCAGCACTAATTTCTGTTTCTGAGGATTATAACTGTGCATAGAATTTACGGAATTCTTCACATATGGCCTGGGTCATACAACTCCTTTTCCATTTTTCCCCTTCTATTTCCCAGACTAATCGAGTGGCTCTGTTTCTTTAGCTGCCATGCTAATAAACTCCCTGCTTTATTGCCCTGTTCCATATAGTTTCTTTTGGTAAGGCAGAGAAGGGAAGCTATTAACTTCGCATCCCCGGCCTGCAGTTGTGCAGGTGCTGTCTCTAGTTTTCTCAAGATTGTTTTAGATCCCATTTTTACGTGTGCTGCCTGTAGTTGCTGGACCTGTTCTTTCAATTCATTTGCTTTGCTTTCTCTTTCTTTTTTCCACTGTGAGGCTAGTTGTATTAGACATCCTCTTATAATCAATCGCCTTTCCCGCGTCCCAGAGGGTGTGCTCAGATACTACGCCAGTGTCATTGGATTCCATAAAAGCGCATCACTCTTTTTTCAATCTGTCTATCTCTTTTTTCAATCTGTCTATCACTTTTTTCTTTCTGCAGCAACGAAACATTGATCCGCCATTTTGGTTTTCTAGTTTTCTCTCCCTTCCCCTTCAAGTCCCTAATACCAACTACCATCCCATGATCCATGAGTGCACTTCCCTGAGCTGAGGGGGGCGGGCCTTTTTTACCAACAGGTAATCTACTACTACTGAGCATTTGTATAGCACTACCAGTCATACGCAACGCTGCACAGACAATCCCTGCTCATCAGAGCTTACAATCTAGTTAAGACAAAACACAGAAGGTGTAAGTAGGGGTAGAATAAGGGGAAAGAAAAAGATCAGGTGAGTCAGGATCCAAAAGCAGCAGCGAAGAGGTGAGCTTTCAACCTAGATTTGAAGAGGGTTAGAGAAGGTGCCTGGCGTACAGACACAGGTAGGTTGTTCCAGGCTTAAGATGCAGCAAGGTGAAAGGAGCTAAGTCTGGAGTTAGTAGTAGAAGAGAAGGGCAATTGGCTAGAAGAGCGGAATTTCCAAGGGTGGTTGTAAGGAGAGATGAGAAAAGAAAGGTACTGAGGAGCCGCAGAGTGAATGCATTTATAGGTCAGCAGGAGAAGTTTGAACTGGATGTGGAAACGGATAGGGAGCCAGTGAAGTGACTTGAGAAGAGGAGTAATATGGGCATGATGAGGCTGGCGGAAGATTAGCCGTGCAGTGGAGTGCTGAACAGATTGAAGGGGAGAGAGATGATTCAAAGGGAGACCAGCAAGGAGTAGATTACAGTAGTCAAGACGGGAGGTGATTAAGGAGTGGATAAGCGTTTTAGTAGTGTGTTCAGAAAGGAAAGGGTGGATTTTGCTAATGTTATAGAGAAAGAAATGACAGGTCTTAGTTACGAGATGGATATGTGTGGAGAAAGAGAGAGAGGAGTCAAAAACAACCCCCAGACTGCGGGCCGAGGAAACAGGAAGGAGTACAGAGCTATCCACAGAGACAGAGAGGAGGAGGAGGAGGGGAGGTTTTAGGGGAAAGATAAGAAATTCAGCCTTGACCATGTTCAATTTCAAGCGGCGGTGAGACATCCAGGCAGCAATGTCAGAAAGGCAGGCAGAGATCCGGGTCTGGATTGCCGGAGAGAGTACAGGCGTAGAGAGGTAGATCTGGGGGGAGTCGGCATACAGATGGTACTGAAAGCCATGGGAAGAGATAAGCACACCAAGGGACTGGGGTATAGAGAGAGAAAAGGAGCGGACCCAAGACAGATCCTTGGGGTACACCAACTGGGAGTGGGGTAGCGGAGGAGGGAGGAGCCACCAGAACACACACTGAAGGAGCGATGGGAGAGATAGGAGGAGAACCAGGATAGTACAGAGCCCTTAAAGCAGCGGTTCTCAACCTGTGGGTCGCGACCCCCACGGGGGTCGCCACAGGATTTAGCAGGGGTCGCCTCACTCCGCCAAGTTTAAAAAAAAAAAATCGTACAAGTTGTTGCCGCTGCCGAGTCTGCTTCTCGGCAGCGGCAAACTCACCGCCTCCCTTGCTCTGCAGCCGCGGCTCCCTGTCTCTTAGGGAACCGCGGCTGTGCCTGTGAAAACGTTGTGGAGCCTTCCCGTCTCTCGACGGGCTCCGTGAAGCATTGACCTGCCTCCAAAGGAAGTGGTAAACAAGTGGTAGGCAATCTGTTATCATTGTGTAGTTGAGTTTCCAAGTTGATCTGTACTTAAGGGCATTTAGGTTACTTTTGTCTTTATTGGAACCTCTCTGTTGATATGCCCTAACTTCAGTCTTTTTCTAGTATCCTTGAAGGATACATCCTTACGAATCATGCACTCTTGGGTGACTGTTGGCTTTCCCCTGTCATCTAGTTTAAAAGCTGCTCTATCTCCTTTTTGATTAATGCCAGAAGCCGGGTTTCATCCCGGTTAAGGTGGAGCCCATCCCTTCAGAAAAGCCCCTCCTTTCCCCAGAATGTTGCTCAGTTCCTAATAAATCCAAAACCCTCTTCCTTGCACTATTGTCTCATCCATGTATTGAGACTCCAGAGCTCTGCCTACCTTTTGGGTCCTGCGCATGGAACGGGAAGCATTTCAGAGAATGCTACCCTGGAAGTTCTGGATTACAACTTCCTACCTAAAAGCCTAAATTTGGCTTCCAGAACCTCCCTCCCACACTTTCCTATGTCATTGGTGCCAACATGTACCAAGACAGAGGACTCCTCACCAGTGCTATCTAGAACCTTGTCTAGGTGGCATGTGAGGTCTATCTTCACAACAGGCAGGCATGTTACCAGGCGATCCATCAGCCACCCAGCTATCTACATGCCTCATGATCAAATCACCAATTATAATGGCTGTCCTAACCCTTCCCTCATGGGCACATGACCCTGGAGAAACCTCTTCGGTGTGAGAGAGTTTTACATCACCTGGAGGACAGGTCCTAGCTACAGGCTCACTAACCTGCACATCAGGGTGATGCTCTCATGACCTCTTTCCTCCATGGCAACAGGGAGGCTGCCAGACTGGAGGTGAGACTTGAATAGTATGTCCCTGTAGGTATCTATATACCTCTCTGTCTTCCTTATGTCCTCCAAGTCTGCTACTCTCTAGCCTCCAGAGATTGGACTCATTCCCTGAGAGAAAGAGCTCCCTGCACTTAGTGCACATGTAAGACCCCTCACAGACTGGGAGAAAATCATACATGTGACACTCAATGTAAAAGACTTGAAAGCCCCCATCTTGCTGCTGGACAGTTCGTTGCATATTAGTTTTAAGGTTTTTTTAGGTATTTAAGTTGTTTACTTAGGGTTGTGGGAGATACTTATACTAATACAACTATACCTAATACGTTTAATGGACTCTATTCACCTCAAGATTAATTAATTTTATGTCCTTAATTAATCTATTCCTGATTAGGATAACCAGCTACACCTGAAAGTGAATATAAGCACCTCCTTCCTTTTAATAGGTTTAAGAGCCTATAAAGCTAAGATTATCCCTGCGGTGGGCAGGAGGTAAAGAAGACTTAATAAAGGATGGCTTGCTATACAGTGTCCTGACCTGTGCTTCTAAGGTAAAGTTCTACCAATTTCCTGGATGATTCACACAGCCTTTGATTTGATAGAGGGGGGACTTTCAAATTATCCCTTTGATCTGTCACTTGTTTTACCACCCATTTAAGACAACTTCACAGATCTTTTGCCTCCTAATTGGAAGGCCTCTTTGTAAAGGTCACTAGAAATATGATTTATTTTTCTACTCGGAGACTATTTATTCTACTTGTATGCTAATCTATACTCTGATTTGATTTAAATGAAAAGCTCTCTGATGGTACTAAGATCTGACTGACTCAGCAAAAACATTTAATTCTAAAATACACAGATTTTTCAGCTTTAACCCACAGAATTTTCTTTTTCCCCAAGATTTAGAGTATATTCCAGAACATAAATACTTACAAGTGCAGATCTTTTTCCAGCAGTCCAGCTAGAGCAGTCCTTTTTGATAGTTCTTTAAGACTTCATCATGATAACGCCCCAGCTCACGCATCACTTCTTGTCCAGCAGTTCTTTGCCAAACACCAAATTGAGCAAGTCTGTTAGCCCCCCTACTCACCTGATCTCGCGCCCTGTGACTTTTTCTTTTTTCCAAAACTAAAATCACCACTGAAAGGAAGGAGATTTGATGACTTGAAGACCATTAAGCAAAATTCCACACAGCAGCTTCACAGAATAACGAATGAGGTATTTCAAAATTGTTTCAAGCAGTGGCAGAAATGCTGGAAGAAGTGTATTTTAATGGAAGGAGACTACTTTGAAGAAGACTGAGTGTAATAACTGTCAGTGTTATACTACTTGCGTTATTGTACAAGTCTCGATACTTTTTGATCACACCTTGTATTGTGAAATGCCTGCATTTACACATACATTTGTGATATGATGTCTCCCGCTGCTCGTGCAAGCTGATCCCCATGCATTTATGCACATCCTTCTATGAATTACAAAACACGCCCATTTTGAGGGGCAGAAAAGGATTGATTTTACATTGGCCTCCCACCTGCATATACCCTCTCTTCTAAAACTGACTAGATTTGCAGACATTTTCATTTCCACATCAGTTCCACTGCCTAAACAGCCTTTCTAAAAATGTGCCTTCACAGGTATAATCTAAGGAAATATTTCTCTACAGAAATGGTGATGAATGAGTGACATAGCCTCTCAGTGGAGCTGATGGAGACTAGGGTAATATCTGAATTCAAGAAGTGTGGGACTAAGTAAGATGATCTCTGAGGGAGAGAAAGGATTATAGAATTGAGCAGTTGTGTGACTGGGCTGACTAGATAGGCTATATGGTCTTTTTCTGCCACCATGTTCCAGGTTTCCATCTATGAAAGTGGCACGTTTTAATTGACTTAGAAAGCCTCCAAAATATTTTGAGAAACTAGAGGCAGAACGGAAAACATTTTATAAAATCCTGTCCTTATCTGTGCCATTGCCAGACTCATTCACTACTGGATTGGGAATCTGAATTTTATTCTTTGACCTGTGGTGGCTATAGAGTGTAGAGCCTGTCCTTTTCCAACCAAAAATGCTAAACAATACAACCCAAGTTAAATCATTAAAACAATCGGAAAAAAATGTCCTTTCTCCAGAACTGATCTTTTTTTTTCATTGTCTATGAAAAGTGAAATTTTTGAAAGCGTCTGTGGGAAGTTGAAGAAAGGGTCTTTGTCTGGGCCAATGTTTAGACCATTGGTCAGTATACAGTAGCACCCTTTGCTGTCCCAGCATTCTCCTTTTCCTTGGGATGAATGAAGCACTTGTCCAGGAACCAGCATCCACTCCTTGAGGCCAAATGTTGCCTTCTTGCTAGTCCCACACACAGGATTGCTGAAACTTGCTACCGATGCAGTTGCATAGGAATGAAAAGGAATCTAAACACCCGATTTACTAGCAAGAAAGAAGTGAAGAAAAACAGAAGAGGCCGTTTTCTTCTTTAATAATTGAACTGGAACTGTTTTTTCTTAAAAAAAAAAATCGACCACCTGAAATATGTTTCTCTACTGGAAAAAACGTGGAGCTTATGAACTTGAAACCCTCCCCACATCTTTGACTGAGCTGGGATACAGTGCACTGGAGCGTTTTTCGTGGACTTCTACTCTGGAAATCATTGAGGATCTTGGTGGTAGGTCTTACGCGACACAGATGGGGAGGATCATTTGGGAAGGCAGGGAGAATGACATCAATCAATGCAAGTTTTAAGTATGCCCAGTGAGACGTTTATCCTGCAAATTCTCTCGCCATAGCACTGATTTATGTCTTTTGAGAAGCACAGTGTATTTTTCCTTTGCTTTGCATACCTGAGGAATAGGCTATGCAACACCCTTTTAGATAAGGGGGTCTGGTGTTGGTTGACAATAATTAGAGTGTAATTCTTTTTACATTACAGTTTGTCTATAAATTGAATAATGAGGCAATGAATCTGTTAATTAAGCATTGTCTATCAGTGCTGTTTTCATGATTTACATTTTTGAAATGGGCAGTACTGAGCCTGAAAACAAATGGGTCATTTCAGAATTTTTTTGCGTGTGGCCAGTGCACATTGTGAAGTCATGTTTCAAAGTTTTATTCAGGAGAAAAAAATCAAAGGGAAAAAGCCAAAATGACCACTCACATTGACTGACATGTATTTTTTGAGCATTAAAAGCCTCGATGCCTAGCATCAGGACAATAAACTAAGAAATATTTCAAAAGATTTTACTTAGTATACTTTGGTGCTGTTTTTCCCATATGAGCTCCTATAAAAACCCGGTCTAGACAGAGTTGGATCGATATTCAGTGATGGTGATGACTGTATATAAACGCTGGCTGTAACATTTTTAAAAATACGTATATTCAGTGCCATTTTCGAGATAATACACATATAAGATGGTCACTGCTGCAGGCCGTACATATAGCAGCGATATTCAGCTGCCATTGGGGTAATTTTATAAGGTGGTGCCTGCTGTTGCACCTAAAAGTAGGCATGTAAATGGGGCGTTTTAGCCATTTGCATGCAGAAATTTTTGTTCCATGAGTAAAAGTATATTCATTAATTTCATGGTGTGTACTGTCACTGGGCCTGCACAGGGGTGGAATTTGGGCGGAGCATGCAAGTACACATGTTGATTATAGAATACTATAATTTATGCACGTACTTACAAAATGTAGACGTGGTCATTTTACACCAGCTCTTAAGACTGGTGTAAATGATTGTGCCTTAAGGTGCATTTTTCATCACTTATGCTAGATTTTATAAAGTAAAGTAGGCATCAGCTTTTCTTTATAAAATAGGCTTCACATATGCATGTTTTGGCTGCCTTAAACTAGGTGCCTAGTTATAAAATTCTCCTCCACACATATAGCTATGTGGTTTAATTTAGGACACATCTTTTTTTTTTTTCTGTCCTAAATTAAACCATGTAACTATACAGATTGTGGCTGAATATTGTCGCTATACACATAGCTGGATGTTCTACTCTCGCTCTGCCCCGTCACTATCCAGACAGGATGAAAAGTCACTTATATGTTTACAGCGCAATTTTATAACAGGCCAGCTTTGTGTGAAGGCCAAGTAGGCAGCTATTTTAAGCCTATTTCATAAAATATTAGGGCAAAATTGGTAGAAATCATATCTAGATTGAAACTGTGGACATTTACACCCTCTCAGGAGTAGGTGCAAATGTTTGTGCATACAACACGCATGCACATTCGCATTTTAAGTTTAAATTTCTTTTACTGAAAGAAAGGTCAAGAACATCTGCAGAGGTGCCATTTTTACTCTGCCAAGCAGACAAATTCAGTAAGAGTCCATCTTAGTGCAATTGCAGCTTCCTATAAGCCTCTAAATGGACAGCCAATTTCCTCTCATCCACTCATAGCAAGATTTATGAGAGGTCTTCTATTAACAAAGCCTCCCATCAGGCCACTACTGGTGGCATGGGATTTATATCTAGTTCTCAGACAGCTCATGAAACCGCCCTTTGAAGTTTTAGCTACTACAACCCTAAAGGTTTTATCCTGAAAGGTCATCTTCCTAATTGCAATCACCTCTGCACGTCGCATTAGTGAATTGCAAGCTTTAGTGACTCCATCCCCCTTATACAAGGTTTCACCATGATAAGAATGTTCTCAGAACTCATCCACATTTTATGCCAAAGGTGGTTTCGCCTTTTCATTTAAATCAATCGATTTACCTTCCTGTATTCTTTCCGAGGCCTCATGCCTCTAATGCAGAAAGGAACCTTCATACTTTGGACTGTAAAAGAGCCTTGGCTTTTTACCTACAAAGAACACAGCATCATAGAAAGTCTTCTCAATTTTTTGTTGCTTTTGATTCTAGTCATTTGGGACTTCCAGTCTCCAAAAGAACTCTATCTAAATGGATTGCACAATGCATATCCTTTACTTATGAGAGTAAGTCTCTTCCTCTTCAAGGCCATGTCACAGCACATAATGAGAGCCATGGCAGCCTCTATGGCTAACCTTCACTCTGTGTCTATCGATGACATCTGTCGAGCAGTCACCTGGGCTTTGGTGCACACCTTCACAGCCCACTACTGCCTAGATAAAGCCTCCCGTCGGGATGCCTTCTTTGGCCAGGCTGTTCTTCAACATCTCTTTCAGACTTAATTCAACTCCTACCCACCAACCCTGGTAGGATGCCAGAGATCCATGGGAGGAAGCATGGCCCACTTCACTATAGGTGGCAGCTTCCTGGGGCCATCTCCCCGGCATCTTCAGCTAGGGAGTCCCCATATGTGAAGACTACATTCCTGCTTGTTCCTGGAGATAGCGTAGTTACTCACCCGTAACAGATGATCTCTGGGAACAGCGGGAATTTAGTCTTCACAACCCACCCACCTCCTCTAGGAGTTGTCTCTCTATCTTTCTGTCTCTTTCCTCTCTCCCTCTTTCCTTTCACTCAGCTACAAACTTAACTGAAGAGGGACAGTTAGAAAGGCGGGAAGGCAGCATGCATGTGCTGAGGGATGCTGCCAAAAGCGTTCCTATTGGACGCTGGGGAGCGTTCCCATGCAAGCTCCGTCGGTACCGACGATACCCATATGTGAAGACTAAATTCCTGCTGTTCCCAGAGATCACCTGTTACAGGTGAGTAACTACGCTAACTCTACAAGCAGGGACTGTCTTCTTTATATGTTTGTACAGTGCTGCGTATGCTTTGTAGTGCTATTTAAATGATTAATAGCAGTAGTACTAGTACTTCAGGTTCTCTCTCTCCACACAATTCACAGAATAATTGCTTGGAACCAACACCTCTGTTATCAATGCTAGTCTGGTATTTTTCTCCTTTACTTCTATGTCAGGTTTCCTTGCATTCAGATTCTTATTCGTCAGAATGAGAATGCCACAAATGATCATAACCTCTTCTTTCTCTTAAGGTCATGACCCTAGTGCTTTTCTGGTGGAGCAATTTTGTAGTGCTTACAGGGTTTCCAGTGGATGAAACGTAGGGGTTTGCTGGGAGAAAAATGTATTTCTTTTCATTTCAATGGAGGTTTTCTTTTTTTCTTTTTTTTTTTAAAATCTTTGTATCGTTTTTTTAAATAGTGCACCTTGTTCTGCCTTTCTGTATAGACATTTTTGGCCATATGAACTTCATGACTAGCTATGAGATGAGCAATTTTTCTAGTTCTTTCTTTACAGAATCTATATTTGTCTCTCTTACCAGTTTCTCTATATTTGCTGTAAGCTATTTCATTTGTAATCCACTGTTCTAACATAGTAACATAGTAAATGACAGCAGATAAAGACCAGTATGGTCAATCTAGTCTGCCCAGCAAGGTAGGCTGCAACTATCAGTATCTCATACTTTGGTTTCAGTTCACCACTCCTTAACCATTCTTGTGTTTGGTTTTGGTTGACAAATGGTTCTTGGAGAAACATTTTGTATTTCCCATGCTATTTATGCATTTGCCACTTGTTTTTCCTCATTTGCTAATTTAATTTTTTGAAAATATTTTTCTTTTGTTTTGTAAATTCTGTTGCTTCTTTTCCAATGTGTGTTGGTGGATTCTCTCTCAACCCTTCTACTCATCAAAATGTTTGTCCAAGTTTAGTGATGGAGAAAGATTCTGGACATTTAGAGCCCAATTTTTGAAAGGCATTTACATGGTTTACATCCCTGTAAACCATGTGAATACCTTAAATGGGGATATTCAATGGCACTTAAACGATTAGTGCCATTGAATGAACATTCCCTTCTAACTCTACTATGTGCCCCGATGCTATCCAGTTAGCATTGAGGCATGTTTGGAGTGTTCCTGGGTGGACACTGTTCCTAATCGGGCAGCGGTGATATTGCATGCTGCCAGGCTAGCGACCTTTGCCTAAAAGATAGGCGAGGAAAACCCTCGCTTATCTTTAAGGTGCAGGAGCTAACTAGGCAGGGTTAGCTACTGTGGCTTCTGGCATGTGTAGTGATCCCTATATATTCGATGCCGGGGCCGCATATGATCCCGGCATTGAATATTCGGGGTTAAGTGTTGGTGGTCAGGGTTATGCGCCATAGGTGTGCATAGACTGGCCAACTCAATATTGGGCCCTTACTTTCATATTTAAGCACTTTTGTGTATTTGGATCTAACAATGCTGTTATGTAGGTCTTGGAAGCCTGTGATTGTAGCTCTGTATCTATATTATATTTCTGAGGCCCAGTCCTCATTCGGCTCTAGGGATGAACAGCCTTGGTGTATACAAAGGTTCTTATAAATTACCTCATGGGCATGGAGGAGTATTCTTGTTCATACATCCAGTTTTTAAAGATCTTTAAGAGGACAGTCTACGCTCTCAAAGCTGTATGAGAGTACAGGAACTGCTAGATATTTAATGGCTTTTATCTTATTTTGTGATGTTAAAGCACTTTCATCAAAGATTTTAATCTCCTATAATATTCTTTACTGATCTTTTCTTTCAGTAAATTTTGCTCAAATTTCACTCCTTTCTTTATTCCTAGGTATTTATATATGCCTTTCCTGTTCAATTTCCTGATGTCATAGTCCGTAGCCAGAGAGATGTTTTCAGTTTTCCTAATTTTCCTCTACGGAAGGTTGCCTTAACACATTTGTCAAGGTCAAATGTCATTTATTTATTTGGGAAGCTTATATACTGCTATTGTCATTGCAGAGTTTACAGAAAAAGCAATAATTTATAGAAACAAACATAAATCAACAAATCCATGTACAGTTAGAAGAGTGGGATATAAAAGGGGGGTGAGGCAGGGTTGCACAACAATCATTACCAGGACTTAGGAAATTGCTGAGAACAGGAGGAGGGGGTACAGGAAATGAATGAGCTAAGTGTCAAATGCCTGAACAAATGGTGGGTCTTCAAGCCTGACTTAAATTTTACATACAAAGATTCTAGCCAAAGTTTGGTGGGCAGAGAATGCCACAAATGAGGTGCTTGAGCTATAAAAGCAAGTGATCTATACATGGCTAGCTGAAGTGCTTTAGTCATAGGAGTAACAAGAAAGTTCCCAGTTGAGGAGCAGAGGGTATGTGAGGGAGAATAGGGGACAAGGTGGGAATGGAGATAAGTGGGGAGACCCGAGGAGAATAAGTGGTGCATTATCAAGAAGATCTTAAACTGAATGTGAAAGGAGACCGGAAGCCAGTGTTGTTCCCGGAGAAAAGGCATTGCATGATCGAAGCACCAAATGTTATGACTGAGTTTGATAGTTGTATTTTTGATCTTGATGTCATCTGAGAAGCTTTTCACTACACAGAGTTGTTTTGCTAATTGTTAATCAATGGAACTGTAGAGCTGAAGGTCATCTACAAACAGTAAGTGTGATGTTACCTCCTTTAGGATTAAGATTAAATCCGTATCCCAAAGAGTTAACTAGAGTACTCAGTGGCTTGAGTGCCATACAAAACAGAAGTGACAACAGGGAATCTTCTTGAAATATGCCTTGCTAGATCTTGATAATGAACTATCTTCATACTTCAAAAAGAGTGTGGTTTGCCACATTTTCACATGAACCTCATGTACTCTATCAAGCCAGAGTATATTTTATACATTTCAGGACAATTTATTATCCAATAATGCGGGATACTATCAAAGGCTTTCTTATAATCAATGCATGCTATACTGAGAGGTTTGCTTCTCTTAGCACTGGCCATGATAACCTAATTGAACATTAGTTGTTTTTTGTTTCCCTATACTGCCCTCTAATTGTCCTTCTGTTCTATAGCGACGATGTTATTGGAATCAGTACGATCATATATTCTGTCCATTCCTATTGCTCTGAACAGCTTGTAAATTGTAGGTAGAAAGGTTATCGGGAGCATTACTTGGATCTCCCTTTGGAATGAGAATTGTTTTTCCTGTTAAGCCATTCTGGTGGTAAGTCTGGCTGTCTGATCAGTTGATATTTGCAGTTTGCCAAGTCTTGGTTGAGTGACGTTAACATTACCCCCATTTTAATCGAGCTACATTGGCTACCAATTGCGGCCAGGATACAATACAAGATGCTGGTAACCACGTTCAAACTTATCAATAACATAGCCCCCTCATTCCTTTCCTCACTTATCAGCACGCAACCTACAAATAGGGACAGGAGAATCACCAATTCGGGCACCCTGCAAGTCCCCACCAACATCAGAACTGTGAAAACAAGTACGAGTCGCAGAGCTTTCTCATTCTCTGCGCCAACTATCTGGAATAAACTCCCATTTGAGCTGCGTTTAATCAAGGACATTACCAATTTCAGGAAGGAGCTAAAAACTCACCTATTCAAAAGTCACTACAATCAACTATGACTCTCAAGTTTCGATAGTCGTAGCAAAGCAATCAGATAATACGCTTTTTGAAACCGCTATATGTATAAAGATGTAAATATGTATGTATAAATGTAAAAATGTGTAGGCCTTTCCCCAATACACTAACCCTGTGTGCTGTGACATACCCTCAGATCTAATGTATATACTATCCCCTCCTCACAGTCTTGATTTGACAACCCCCAAAGATGAAATCGAACCGCTGCTGATCGCTGGAAGTAGCGGTATATAAGTGTGTATTAAATAAAAAAATAAAAATAAAATAAATGACAAAATACTGGGAATGCCCTCAGCTGATAAAGAAGATAAGAAATGCCATACTGGGTCGGACCAAGGTCCATCAAGCCCAGTATCCTGTTTCCAACAGTGGCCAATCCAGGTCACAGGTACCTGGCAGGTTCCCAAAAAGGTACACAGGTTCCACCATGCTTGTCCCAGGGCAAGCAGTGGATTTCTCGGGTCTTCTTTAATAATGGTTTATAGACCTTTCCTCCAGGAACTTGTCCAAACCTTTTTTAACTCCCAGTCACACTAACAGTCTTACTACACTCTCCGGTAATGAATTCCAGAGTTTGATTACGTGCTGAGTGAAAATTTCTTTTCTCCAATTAATCTTAAATGTGCTACATTGAAGCTTCATCGTGTTGTCTCCAGGAACAAGCAGGAATGAGTCTTCACATATAGGGTACGTCGGTACCGACAGAGCCTGCGCGGGAACGCTCCCCAGCTTCCCAAAAAAGGAAAGCTTTTGGGAGCATCCCACAGCGCCTGCGTGCTGCCTTCCCGCCTTTCCTAACCGCCTCTCCCCAGTTCTTCATTGCCGCGGAGCCAGCAGGTCGTGTTCCTGTCACCGCTGAAGAAGTTCTTTGTTTTATTTTATTTCTTTGGTTGCGCGTCTGCCTTCCCTGACGTCGGACCGGTACCGCCGGTCTTTCTTTCTTTTCTTATAAAAAAAAAAATATATAATATATTTTTCCCTCACTTAGTGTGTTTTTCCTCTTTTGGGCCTTAGGCCTCACAAAGAATTTTCCTTATGGAAAAACCAGCCTCCGGGTTTAAAAAATGCACTAAGTGCAGCGGTACTATTTCTGTTACCGACACCCATGAATGGTGTCTTAAATGTTTGGGTCCTGACCACTCCATTTTGGATTGTTCGTCCTGCTCCTTGATGTCTAAACGAGGGTTACAAAACCGAGCAGCCAAGCTCCATGTGCTGTTTCCCTCTGATGCAGCTTCAGTGGCATCGACGTCTTCCAGGGCTGCTTCTTCCTCCCATGGATCTCAGGTAACCAAACATAAATCCAGTCAGTCCTCGAAGGGTAGATCTCCTTCCAAGCATCGAGATGCCTCCAGGCTTGCCCTCGAGGATCCTGCACCGGCAAAACAACCCTGGCGGGAAGCTCCGGCTTCCAAAGCTCCTCCTATGGGGTTACAGGTTGACATCGATGGCACGGCCTCGACCGATCACCTGTTGGAATGCTCTGGGGTACCGGCTCAACCTTCCGGTACCGAATTCCAGGCATTCATGGCGTCGATGGATCAGAATGTCCTATCCATGCAGCAGGCTATCACGGCCTTCATTCAAGCTGCGACGCCGCTGATACCACAACAAACTCCGTTGTCGGTATCGGCTCCGGTACTGGCACCAGTGTCGGTACCGGTACCGACTGCATCGACATCGACCAGGATGGCCGACTGCAGCGGTTCCCTGTCCAGGGATGCCCATCAGTACCGAACCGTACCGATGACGCCCGATGTCGATACCGCTCGGTGCGCGTATCGAGCTTTGGAAGAACACCCTGACAGTCGATACTTCGATTCCTCCGAAGATTCTGATGCATCGGAGGCATCTGCTGAAGTATCCATAGCCCTTCCTGAAGAGCCGCCTTCTCCAAAAAGAAGAATGTCTCCTCCAGAAGACTTGTCCTTTCAAGACTTCATAAGAGAAGTGGCTAAAGGACTCTCTATTTCAATAACCTCTGAATTAGAGCCTAGAGCTAAAAAAATGGATATTTTAGGTTATTCTAAGACTCCTAAGGAGGCAGTCACCTTGCCAATTCATGAGATTCTTTATGATCACATGATTGACTTATGGGAGACTCCTCTCACTATCTCTCCTCATTCTCGTAGATTGGACACTATGTACCGTGTCCCTCCTTGTCCTGGTTTTCATAAAACACAGCTTCCTCACCATTCTATTGTGGTGGAGTCAGCTATGAAAAAGATAGAGTGCAAAAAGACACTCCTCTGCTCCTCCAGGAAGAGAATGCAGGACCTTGGATGCTTTTGGTAGGAAAATATTCCAAGCCAGTATGCTCATTGCCAGAATCAACTCCTATAGTCTCTCTATGGGTATGTTTCTGAAAGAAGTTGCAGATAAGCTGCACACTTTCCTCCCTTTTCTTCCAGAGGATAAAAGGGAAGAATTTCTTATTTGGCTTAAGCATACTCAAGATATTTCAAAGTTTTCCAACCGTGCAGCCTTTGACTCCTTTGAGGGTGCCAGCAGAGCTTCGGCCATTGCCATAGCTGCTCGCGGAATTGCTTGGCTCCAGGCTTCTGATCTAGAATCTTGGGTCCAGGATGGCTTGGGAAATCTTCCCTGTACAGGAGAAAACCTGTTTGGCAAAGATTGGCAAATAAAAGCCACTCAAATGGATGCAGAAAATTCTGCTTTGGATAGACTTTCAAAGTCAACCTCCATTCCTGCCAAGAAAAAACCTTTCAAGAAGTCTTTTTTCAAAAAAGGCAGATTCCATCCTGCTTCTGGCCAACAATCATCTACAGGTCGTTTTGCTGCTAAGCGTCAGCAACCTAAACAGGCCAGGCCTAAGCCTACAGGGGCTGCTGCAACTCAGCAGACCCAGCCTCCTCAGGGTTTTTGACTTGATGCTAGAGAACTTAGTCTTTCTGGTTCTAAAACAGCCAGAGCCTCTCACCATTCCAGGAAGGTTAGCTCATTTTGCTCCCAGATGAGAGCAAATTACAGCAGAGCAGTGGACCCTCTCCATCATAAGGGAGGGCTACAAACTTCATTTTATTTATTTATTACAGTTTCTTTTATACCGCGCTATTTGAGATCAGTGCGGTTTACAATGAACGTTAAAACTACACATCTCAGTTTAGTGATTTGTGTTTACAATAAACAGGTAAACACAAACCGTCCTCCTCACACCATGGTGAGACATTTCAATTCTCCAACATCTCTCCTCGACCTTCTAGGTCAGGAGGTGGCTGCCCTTCTTGCCCAAGGGGCAATAGAAGAAGTACCTCTAATTCAACAAGGGTCAGGGTTTTACTCCCCCTACTTTCTGATCCCAAAGAAAACAGGGGGCTACAGACCCATATTAGATCTCAGAGAATTGAACAAATTTCTATGCAAGGAGAAATTCAAGATGCTTTCTCTGGGCACTCTCCTTCCATACCTTCAGTGTCAGGATTGGCTTTGTTCTCTAGATCTCAAGGATGCGTACACACATGTCCTCATCCATCCATCCATCTCACAGAAGGTTCCTCCATTTTCTTTTCCAAGGAAAGCATTACCAATACAGGGTGCTTCCTTTCGGTCTGGCCTCTGCTCCAAGAGTGTTCACCAAATGCATGGCAGTAGTAGCTGCATTTCTACGCACTCTGGGAATATTTGTATTCCCATACCTGGACGACTGGCTCATCCGAGCTCCATCTCGGTCAGAGGCCCAGACTTCCCTGGACTGCACAAGGTGCATTCTGCAGTATCTGGGACTTGTGGTAAACCTCCCAAAGTCCCAGCTCACCCCTACTCAGTCCCTAGAGTTCATAGGGGCCTGGCTAGATAGGCCCTTGCAGTGGTAGTATCTTCCTCAGGCCCGTTGCCTACGCCTAGTGCAGTTAGCCTCCCAGGTTCAGTCAAAGAGCCATTTAACTGCCCGGGAGATGCTACAACTGCTAGGCCACATGGCATCCACAGTGCATGTGGTCCCCTATGCTCGCCTTCACATGAGAGCAGCTCAATGGACTTTGTCCACCCAGTGGACTCAAGCATCAGCGACTCTGTCAGACAAAATAGCAACCTCCAGGCGCCTCTTTTGGTCTCTCCAGTGGTGGAAGTCTACCCAAAATCTGTTGCTGGGGTCCCCCTTCCAACAGTTGTTGCCCCAGGCAACCCTCACAACAGATGCCTCCCAAACAGGTTGGGGAGCTCATCTGCAAGACCTCTCCACTCAGGGCACTTGGCCTCCACAGGAGACCTCTCTACATATCAACCACTTGGAGCTCCGAGCAGTTTTTCTAGCTCTCAAGGTCTTCCATACCCCGCTCAGCTACAAGACAGTCCTCATTCATACGGACAATCAGGTAGCCATGTTTTACATAAACAAGCAAGGAGGAACTGGCTCTCTGTCACTTTGCAACGAAGCTTTAAGATTGTGGGCCTTCGCCAGAGAGCATCAAATTCATCTCCTGGCCGTATACCTTCCAGGAATCCAAAACTCTTGGGCAGACAGACTCAGTCGAGTTCTGCTTCCACACGAATGGTCCCTGCACATGGACCAGGTACTCAGAATCTTTCAGGAGTGGGGAACCCCGGACATAGACCTCTTTGCAAGTCCGTGGAATGCCAAACTTCCCCGGCTCTGTTCCAGAATTCCGTGTCAGGGAGTTCAGGCCAAGGATGCCTTCCTCCTTCACTGGGGTCAAGACTTCCTGTATGCCTTTCCACCCATTCCCTTGATTCCCAAGACTCTGTTCAAGCTCCAGAGGGATCAAGGATCCATGATCCTCATAGCTCCACGCTGGCCACGCCAAGTGTGGTACCTTCTACTTCTGCATCTCTCTCAAGCTCCCTCCCTAGACTTGGGAGCTGCTCCAGACCTTCAGTCCCAGGAGGAGGGGACTTTGTGGCACCCAAACCCCAAGTCCCTTCACCTCAGAGCTTGGTTGCTGAAGGCCTAGACCTTCAAGGTTGGAATCTTTCTCAACAAGTGAAGGATATCCTCCATGCTTCCAGAAAACCTTCTACTAGACGTTCCTATGCTTTTAAATGGAAAAGGTTTTCCATTTGGTGCACTGAGAAGGGTCTTGACCCTCTAGCACTACCTTTGAATTCTCTATTGGAATATCTCCTGCATCTCTCCAATGCAGGCCTTAAGACGAATTCAGTAAGGTTCCATTTGAGTGCTATTGCAGCATCCCTTAAGCCTATCAATGGACAGCCTATCTCCTCTCATCCTCTTATTGCAAGATTCATGAGAGGCCTAACTTTAACTAAGCCTCCCATTAGACCTCCTCCGGTGGCATGGGACTTAAATCTGGTTCTTGGTCAGCTTATGAGGCCTCCTTTTGAACCCTTAGCCACCACCTCCTTGAAATTTCTTTCCTGGAAGGTTATATTCCTCATTGCAGTTACCTCAGCTCGCCGCATCAGTGAACTGCAGGCCTTAGTGGCTAATCCACCTTATACAAGGTTCCATCATGATAAGGTAGTCCTTAGGACCAATCCACACTTTATGCCTAAAGTGGTCTCAACTTTTCATCTTAATCAAGAGGTGTATTTACCTGTCTTTTTTCCAGGTCCTCATGCATCAAGTGCAGAGAGGAATCTTCATACCCTGGATTGTAAGAGAGCTCTTGCCTTTTACTTACAAAGGACACAGCAACATAGAAAGTCTTCTCAACTCTTTGTTGCTTTTGATCCCTCTCATTTGGGACTTCCAGTCTCTAAGAGGACACTGTCCAATTGGATTGCTCAGTGTATTTCTTTCGCCTACCAGAATAAGAACCTTTCTCTGGAGGGCCATGTCACAGCTCATAATGTGAGGGCCATGGCCACCTCTATGGCTCATCTAAAGTCTGTGTCCATCGACCAGATCTGTCGAGCGGCCACCTGGGCCTCGGTTCATACCTTCACAGCCCATTACTGTTTGGACAAGGACTCCCGCCGGGATGCCTTGTTTGGTCAGGCTGTTCTCAAACACCTGTTCCATTCTTAATCAACTCCTGCCCTCCTTCCCTGGATGGATGCCTGAGATCCATAGGAGGAGGTAGAGCCCTTCCCAGGGTCTCATAACCTTGGGGATCTCCCAGGCATCTCTAGCTAGGGAGTCCCCATATGTGAAGACTCATTCCTGCTTGTTCCTGGAGATGGCACAGTTACTTACCTGTAACAGGTGATCTCTGGGAACAGCAGGAATAAGTCTTCACAACCCACCCACCTCCCCTAGGAGTTGTATCTCTCTATCTATCTTTCCTTTCCTTTCTCTCTCTTTGTCTCAGCTTTAAAACTAGAACTGGGGAGAGGCGGTTAGGAAAGGCGGGAAGGCAGCGTGCAGGCGCTGTGGGATGCTCCCAAAAGCTTTCCTTTTTTGGGAAGCTGGGGAGCTTTCCTGCGCAGGCTCCGTCGGTACCGACGTACCCTATATGTGAAGACTTATTCCTGCTGTTCCCAGAGATCACCTGTTACAGGTAAGTAACTGTGCTTTCCCTACTCTAGGAGTAAACTACCGATCTACATTTACCTGTTCCACTCCGTTTATTATTTTAGTAGACTTCTATTTTCCTTGGTTTTATTCTCCGTTCCTTTCCTTATGATTCTTAAAATTCTATTTTCTTTCACGGCCGTGGCTGCATACTGGAGAGAGGGTTTCAACGTATTATCCATGATGATGTCCAGATCCTTTTCCTGGGTGATGATTCCTAATGTAGAACCTTGCATCATATAACCGTAGTTTGGGTTGTTCTTCCCTAAGTGCATAATTTTGCATTGCCAACATTAAATTTCATCTGCCATTTGGATGCCCAGTTTCCCAAATTTTCAAGGTCCTCTTGCAATTTTTCACAATTCTCTTGTGTTTCAAGAACTTTAAATAATTTTGTGTCATCTGCAAATTTGATCACCTCACTCATTATTTCCATTTCCAGGTCATTTATAAATAAGTTAAAAAGCAGCAGGCCCATCATATATCCTTGGAGTACTCCACTATTCACATTTCTCCAGTGAGAAAACGGCCATTTAGCTCTACTCTCTGTTTTCTGTCTTTTAACCAGTTCTTAGTCCACAGTAGTACACTGCTTCCTATTCCATGACTTTTTATTTTCCCCAAGAGTCTCTCATGAGGGACCTTGTAAAAGGCTTTCTGAAAACTATACTGTACCTGTTTATTCATACCTTCAAAAAATATGAGATTAGTAAGACAAGACTTTCCTTTGCTAAATCATGACTATCTACATATTCAGTTATTTTATTCTTTATAATGGGTTCTACCATTTTGGCTGGTACTGACATGAGGCTCACTAGTCTGTAGTTTTCTGAATCACCCCTGGAACATTTTTAAAAATTGGCATTACATTGGCCACTCTCCAGTCTTCAGGTACTACAGATGATTTTAATAGTTCACAGATTACTGAAAATAGGTCTGCAATCTCATATTTTAGTTCTTTCAGCACCTGGGATATATGTCATCCAGTCCAGGTGATTTGCTACTCTTTAGTTTATAAAATAGCTGCATTACATTTTCCCAATATATTGAGATTTGTTTCAATTCCTCAAATACATCACCTTGAATATCGTTTCTGGCAGGGGTAAGTTTCCTACATCTTTTTCAGTAAAGACTGAAGCAAAGAATTCATTCAGTCTCTCCGTTATGGCCTTGTCCTCTCTTATTGCCCTTTTTACCCACCTATCAAGCAAATGGTCTGACTCTCTTACTGATGCTTTACTATGAATGTACTTGAAAAAGCTTTTATTATGCATTTTTGCTTCCACGGCAAGCTGCTTTTCAAATTCTCTCTTTGTTATCAGTGCCTTGCATTTAACTTGCCAGTACTTATGATGTTTCCTGTTTTCTTCATTTGACTTTTTTTTCTGTTTTCTGAAAGATTCTCTCTTAGCTATAACAGCCTCTCTGACCTCACCTTTAAGCAATGCTGGCTGTCGTTTGGCCTTCTTTCCACTTTTCTTAAAGCATGGAATACATCTGGTCTGGGCTTCCGAGATTATTATTTTTACTGATGTAAACTTTTAACCTTTGCAGTTGTTCCTTTTAGTTTTTTCTTAACCATTTTCCTTATTTTATCATAGTCACCTTTTTGAAAGTTAAATGCTAGTAGCGTGAAAGTCCTTGCTATCCTCCCTCCATTTATTAAATCAAAGGTTTTATACCTAATGCATGTTAATTTTGGCAAATCCTTAGTGCATATTAGTAATTAGTTCTCCTAAAGTCTTGGCAAGCAAGTGTTTTAATTAAAAAAATAATCTTATTGTAGAAAATAATAGTTTATTTAGTGTTTGTTTTTTTTAGTTTGCAGAAAAGGAAAAAGCCCATTTTAAGCAAAGCATACCTCTGTGAAATATTCCAGCAGAAAGGTCGGCAGACCCATAAAGTGTCTTGACCGTTCACGTCCCACATTAATCTGCTGACACATAGCTGCATAATTTGGGTCTTTCAGACATTCTTGTGCATTTTCGGCTTGCAATTCACTGACGTCTGTGCATCGTGATCCTCCACTTGCTGTGGATCACCATAATTCATTCAGTAACTGCACATTAGGGAGATAATAAATATTTGCCGTGTTAGGAAGGGGTTCCGGGAAGTGATATTTATTTAGTTTCTGGTTTTAAGCAAAATTTATGCCATGGCTTCAGAGATGGCATAATTTTTCCACAACAGGTTTTTGGCAATAGTACATGTCACTGCTGGTTATTGCAAATTTTTTATGTCTAGGAGAACATAATTCAGTGTGCTGTTTTTGCAAAATGCTTTGGGCTGTGTCTTCCATTCCATTCCATTGTTAACCTTCCTCAAAAGACGACTGGAAGCTGGAGAATCAAATATTACAGTATAGAAGTCAGGAGGACAACTTAGGTTTTTAAATACAGTGTTTTGAAGGCCCTTTATAAATCATTAATGGACAGCTGAGTGATGGCCTGCAATAATGTATAATATCAACAACAAATTGACATGAGATTGACACTGAGATTTTGCATGGTAGCTAAAATACTGGTGGTTCTCATCCTGCTATCAATCACAGTGACTGGCCTTAGTTTCAAATTTCTCCTGTCAACTTTTTCTTTCCCTAGGTACTGTCCTGTCTGTTCCAAAGGAAAGAGAAGGTGACATGGGAAGATGGTTTAACTATGATCAGGGCTGGTGCCACCATTAGGAAAACCGGGGCATCACCTAGAAGGGCAGGATTTAGGAGGCAGCACTAGCATGACCTGTCTGCCTCCTGATTCATTTATTGAAGAAGAAATGTGCTGGGTTGTTGCTTCTGCTCCCCCTATCCTATCACTTGCAGCACCAGGACCCCATGAGCGCTATCTAGCCCCTTTCCTCCCCTCTTCCTCCTGTAGCCGAGTCTCACAGGTATGTGGTCACGGCTTATGAGCTGCTCCTGCTGTCCATGCTTCTCTTTCTCTATTCCCCCACAGTTCACAGCTCCACTTCGCAAAGTCAATTTTGCGCCCTTCTCCTCTTCCCTTACTTCTGGGTAATTGATTGCTCCTCTGTTCAGTCACCAAGAGCTACCAGCGCTCCCAAACTGAACCAGAACCAGATCAGCTGGTCCCTTCAGTTAATATGTATGTTTATGTTTATTTAGTGCTTGCCATATCGCCCTTCCTCCAAAACATTTCAATGTAGTTTACACTAGTAAAATAAAAAGACAGAAAAGAGAGGAAAGAATTTGAAAATAGACATTAACAAAAGCTACAAATTTTCATTTACGACTAGAGTCCTAAAAATATAACACAGCTGAGGGGTAAGAAAGTAGATTAGTTTCTGTTGGGTGCAGGCCACAGAATACCACATCTCTGGGATTCCATGGGAGAGCTGCCACATGGTATTTCCATTCTCTGCTGCCCAGGTAAAGCAACACTTCCAGGGCTGGAAGCAATAAGCAATGAGCATGTCCTGCCTGCCTGTTGCATCACAGGGCCATGTAGTCACCTTAGACTCCTGTCAACGTGCAGTAGCAGCAGCAGCAGCTGCTGCTTCTGCTGGGGACTTGGCTGGCTGACAGTGGCAAGGTCAGGATGCAAGGAAGGAGCCTGATAGCAGATCTACGCTGCGGGGGAGGGATAGGACAATGGAAAAAGCAGCCAGGTCCATAGAGGGAGGGAAAGAGAGGACCGGGACCCAAAACTTGAGAGGAAAACATGGGCCAAGATTGGAGGCAGGAAGCTCTCATCTTTCAGGGGCCCTCTTCCTGCGGAGCTGAGAGCTAATCGCAGCAGTAGCTTTACTGCTCACCATCACTGTGGGGTATGTTTACTAAACCGTCTTAACGTAGCAGCAGCGACATTATCGCGCGATAATGTCAGCAGCGGCGTTAAGGCACACTAACGCTGTGAAATCCGGCTCTGAAGGGTGGAGTAAGGCCTCCCAGAGGGCGGAGATAGGGGTCAATGGGTGGGGAGAGGCTCCAGGCACACTAACGCTGTGAAATCTGGGTCTGAACACTAACGCCAGTGAAACCATCGTGTTAGAGGCACATTTGCAAGAGAGAGAAACCATTTCAGTCAGCAATGTACAGCAAAGGCAGGGAAACCCAGAAAAGTGATAGTAGTGATACATGTGCACGAACCAAAAAGGCAAATAAACATAGAAAATGACCAGAACCACATCTGAAATCCCAATAACCAAGCTGGCCAATAGTGATATTAATGATAAACATAAAGCAACACTACTGACAAAGCATAAAAAGGAAGATATCATGTGTGGAAAGGTCTATGCTCTGTCCCCCTACAAAGTGAATGTTCCCACATTGAAATAGCAGTGATCAGGGTTTTTGTCATTTATATTGGGCAGGTTTGTTAGGGCGTGAACATGTGCAGCAACAGCAGAGTGGGCACGTAGGAAAGGGCAACTGTACTGATGCTGTAAATGGGATACAGGGGGCTGCAGGTGGCACATGCTGTGGTCCAGCTGGGGCACAGTGCAGACTAGGCAGATGCCTAGGTGGCACATAGGAATGCCGAAACTGTAAAGCAGCAAGACAGCAACTGACGAGGGACCAACATGGGCACGAGTGTGTGTCCCACAGTGTCACGGGATATTACCCAGCAGGTATCCCCAGGGCACATAACATTGGCAAGCAGTGCCGGGGGGAAGCGCGCATGTCCATGTAGGCACCCCTACCCGAGAACCCACACCATAGGCAGCTGCCTACGAGCACACTGGATGGCCTGGGACTGCGCACCACCAGCATAAGGGCATGTCAGCACTGTGGCGGAGGGGTGCTGGTGGTGGAGGGGGCAGTGGAATCTGCCCACAGCAGACCACGGCCAAGCCCCGTTTAGGTTGGTGTCGTGCACTGCTACAGACAAGGTCTGTCTGACGAACAGTCATGGTATCCCCAGGGAATGATCTGCCCCTGTGGCAACAGTTTGGTGCAGTACACACAGCCAGTGTGTTCAGGGGCAGAAGGTCACAAGTTCAAGTCCCAGCTGTGGCCCCTGCCAACCTTGTCCCCCCATATTTTACCCAGTACTAAACTGTGGTAATAAAGATGGAACCTTTATTGCAGATCAATTAAGCATGCCTGAAACACCTATATTTTACCCTACAGAGCACAGACACCATAAACATGTGCAATCCCTAGAGCAGAGTTTCCCAACTGCAGTCCTGGAGGGCCAAACACCATTCAGGTTTCATGCTGTCCCTAATAAATATGCCTGTGCTGCATTTGTATGCATCGGCCCATTGTATGCAAATGTATCTCATGCATATTCATTAGGGACAGCATGAAAACCTGAACAGTGTTTGGCCCACCAGGACCGGAGTTGGGAACCTCTGCCCTAGAGCAGCGGCCAACAGGAGCAGAAACACCCACACCCACAGGCTCCACTATCCAAAGCCTCATGGAGAGTCAGGCTGTTGGGCCCTGCGCGGAGCAGCATCTCCCTATACTGGCACCTGCATACCTTAGCAATGCCGTCCCAAACTTGGGAACACGTTCCACATATATCAAAAGGTTGCTATGATTGTCAGCTAACAAATCCTAAGTTAAACATGATTTGTTGATAGAGATTCATCATAGCAGCCGTTCTGATATCTGTGAAATGTGTTTGTTATTGCTTCTGACAGTGTTTACCACCCCGGGGAGTGACTCCAACAGTATTGCGCACCATAACACTGCCCGCACTGTGCCCAGGACTGGTGTGGTGGCCAGGGCTACCACAAACCTCCATATTTGCCCAATGCTGGCATAGGTTTGGGAGTGTTTGTATGTCTATCCAGTGTGTTGTGGCTGCCTACACCTTACTGAGTCCACACTGCTTGCATGGTTTCCAGTGTTAGCCTGCCAATGTGCATAATGAGGAGCAAGGTACTGTGGGTATGGCCCGGACAGGGTGGCCTGGGCAGGATGCATCTGCACAGGGTATAGGGCAATGGCTGGGACATTGTAGTTCCCTACCACCACCTGCACGGACAGGGTGGCCACAGCATGTCATGCTGGGAGGTCACTCTAACCCTGACTGAGCAGTGACCATGGCATGGCTAGGTTCCCCCATAGTGCTATGCAGCATTTCTTTCAAGTGATATTTATGGGTTCTCTTTTCTGGGGCCCAATCACTGACATACCTGCTTGGTGTGTGTGTGTGCTCACATCCCATTTTTGGGTGCACACAGTTCCTCCATGCACTATGTACTAGCTAGCAGACTGTCTGCAGTTAGCATGTGTATGGCTGGAACACCTTGCAGGGTACAGCGGATGGAGACTGACTGTGCCCTCTGCTGGTGGAGACTGACTGTGCCCTCTGCTGGTGAATGTCAGATAGTGGTGGGGGCAGCTGAGCTTCTCCAGCATTCTGCCTGTCTGCCATTGCCTTATGTGATGCATACAGATCTGCATCGACTGCCCTGTAGGGTGCCTGTTCCCCAGCAGGACTGGGGTTGATGGTCCTCTCTACTGCCACCATTGCAGAGCTGTACAATGTGGATCTGTTGGTGGGAGATCCTGTCCCCCCCCCCCATCCTGAGCCACAGAGGGCGGGTTGGGTGGTGCTACATAAATCCACTTTTGGGTCCAAACACCCCCCTTCACCTATAACATGTGATCATGGCACCCACACAAGATATGCACTATTCTGGGTGCATCATTCCACAAGGGCTAGACGTGACTGGGACATACAGATGGACACAGGTGTATCCTAGGTGTGTCTGCAAGGACTACCTATCACACACTGGCACTGATGGGGACCTGCAGCATAGCCTATCTCAGCCAAGCCAGGTGCTGCGGACCTGGTGCTGGGTGCCCCACCTCACCCTCAGGGTGAGCACAGGTCCCACACAATGTCATGGTCTGTAGCTACTCTGTTAAGGCAAAGGAGAACAAGGCTCCTGCAGACAACACAGAGGACACAACGAGCAGAAGCACAACGATGACCACGGTGGCTAGGTGAACCTTTTATTGAAGATCCCCGACGCGTTTCGGCTTACGCCTTCCTCAGGGGGACTAATAAAACAGAAGAAATCATTATATTAAAATAATACATATTGTGATATAAAAACAACCAATGCATGATAAAACACACAAAAATACAATGCAAAAGAAAATTAAAATTAAAACTGAATGATTTTCCAAAATGTTCTACACATAAAGTGTAAAAGCTTGACACACATAATAATTAACAAGAATGTGAAATTAATAATTAAAACAATATTAAAACAATGTTAATAACACAATACTACAAACACAATATAAACAAGTTAAAAATGACATGAGAGAGACGCAGGGCAGAGAGAACAGGCTACTCACTAAAAATGGCACCACAGTGTTGTGCAGAATCAGGAAACAATGTGGTCTTCGGTCTGATTCCTAATTATGTCACAAAACCATAGGGAATAAAGATACAAGTCAATATAAACTAGTAAGAGAAAACTGAAAACCAGGATACTTAAAATCCATGTTGCTAGGTTCCTGTTATAATAGTGAAATTCAAATTATAGTTTAGTGCAAAAAGACTGTAAAATCCCCCCATTGGAGGGTACTAAAAAACTTCGTTGTAAAATTATGGTTTCTTTATGCTCTTCTTTAATTAGAACTTCGATAAGATTTATCATAAAATCAAATTTTACTAAGAGGGACTTTAATTCATATTTACTCACGATAGGCAGAAAGGACTAAGACACAGTGTGTTCCCCTGAACTAAAACTACCTACATACTATGTATTATACTTAAAACCGCTACTTTTTCGCGCCGAATAGGTGGAATTAAAATCAGCCATCGCTGAAGGAATGTGAAACCTAATGACAATAGAAAATTGTATCCTGTGTAGCTGCCTTTGTGGTGTTAGTCAAAAAACTTAAAAACAATGAATGCTCGGCAAGTGTTCCATTAATAACAATGCTAGCTGTAAGAACGTGGAGGAAATGACTTAATCAGTGACCCTGTATGTTCTATACCAAAAGTGATAGGGCACTATTTTCTTATATTAGTGGGGTTGTGCATAAGAGATTAGTTACTCTATATGACGTATTGTGGACACACCGAGAATTTAACTCAATCTGTGCAATCGTGCATCATCAGCTTGAAAAAACGCATTTCTGGAACATCGATCCCTATATATTTAAAAATGCTATACACACAAATTGTAAAAGCTAAACACACTTAATAAGAGAACGTGAAATAAATAACTAAAACAATATTAAAACAACGTTAGTAACATGATACTAAAACCGCAATATTAACAAGTTAAAATGACATGAGAGAGACGCTGAGCACAGAGAGTAGATTACTCACTCTAAAATGTACCACGGTGTTAAACAGATAAAGAAGACACTGTGGTCTTCGGGCTGGTTTATAATTATACCACTGGATGAACAAATATAAACGACATTTAAAAAATAAATAATAGATACAAATAATAAATAAACATCTAAAAACCGGACATCTAAAAAAACTTGGAACACTGCATATTGTGGCTACCTGTTGTGATTGTGAGATCCAAACTGGAGTTTGATGGAGAGAGACTTTAAAACACCCAAAGGAGGGTACTGTAAAACAATATTACAAACTTGTGGTTACTTTGTGCACTTCTTCTAATTAAAAAAAACGATAATATTTATCATGGAGGTGAATTTTACTAAGAGGGACTTGAATCTATACTTACTTACGATGAGCAGCAGAGACTGTAACTCAATGTATTCCTCTAAAGCGAGTAAAACTGTATGCTGTATGTTGTGTCTTAAAAACGCTACTTTTTCGTGCCAAAATGGGCGGAGTTAACATCAGCCAATCGCTGTAGGACGTTGTAATCCTAATGACCAAAAAATATATATATATAGTGTTGTGGATTCTATCCTATATCGCTGCCTGTGCTAGTGTTTAAAAAAAATGTTTTTAAAATTTTTATACAATAAATATATGCGCTCCGTTTAGAATGGTACTTGCTGTAGGAACGTGAAGAAGGAGACCTGATTGGTGTCATCATGTGTTC
Organism: Ichthyophis bannanicus; assembly: GCA_033557465.1. Lineage (NCBI taxonomy): Eukaryota > Metazoa > Chordata > Amphibia > Gymnophiona > Ichthyophiidae > Ichthyophis > Ichthyophis bannanicus. The sequence goes on from CM066042.1 coordinate 79,632,695, forward strand.
TATATCAAAAAATATTGGGGTTTAATTGCCCTGTATTAATGAAATAGTAGATGAAATTTAAACTATTTTATGTGATGTAAAAAGAATTTGATCGATCACTACCGCCGTGCATGTATAACTTGAAAGACCACCAATGTTACAAAATCGATCCCTTTATGCTCAAGAGATTGTACCATAGAGATTATTGCAAAAGGTAATGCTGGTCAATGTAATGTGCCTTAAAAATGTTATGGAAACCTCATTATAGTGCACTATGGTATGCACAGCTCACGACATCAGAGACTGTTTTTTAACATTAACGTTGCCCAATATAAATTGCATATAAACATTGGCCTTGCTTTACCCTTATGCGAAATAGAATACAAAACAAATAGCAGAGATTAGGGAAAAAGGTTATCCTTCATAATTTATCAATAAAAAACCTTTGATAATCTGAAAATGTTGAAATATCATCGGAAAATAATACCACCTAGCGTATTACCTTCTGGTGAGATGTGACATGAATATGCAAACTTATAAAAACACGGACAAATCTGCCTCTTGATTGACCGTTGGGTTCCAAACTGTTAAATTCCTAAATAAAACGCTGTTCTAATTTGAGGAGAGTCTTGTCTACATCACCCCCCCCCCCCCCGCCAATGAGGAAGGACTGTTTTTAAAACCACGTATTTTAAGTCCTGTATTGAGTGTTGCATTTTTATCCAATGTGAAACTAGTGGGCGATCTGGGATCCCCCTTTGAAGACAACTTCTGTGTTCAATGATGCGGGTGCACACCTGGCGCTTAGTTTTTCCAATGTAGACCAAATTGCAGGGACATAAAATTAAATAAATGACATTTTCTGATATACCTTGTGATTAGTAGTAGGGTGAGTGAACAAGTTCTTAGCAGTGATACTGTGCGGGCAAACTGAGCAATTGCCACATTTGTAATGGCCTTTGATGTTAGGCAAGGGTTTGTGATATGTGAGAGCAGAGGGTACAAGGATGTTGGCCAAATTTGGGTTACGCTTATAGGCCACCATTACTTTTTTAGAAGCAAAGACTGGTAGGGAAGCTAATATATACCATTCCTGTTTTAAAATCCTAGTAATTTCATTGGAATAATTAGAAAACGTGAGGGGACAAACTACACAATCCAATTTATTGGCCTTATCTTTCTTTTTGAGAAGAGAACACCGGTCTGTTGCACAAGCCCGAAAATACGCTTTTTTAATGCACTTTTTGGGATAGCCACGCTGGCTGAATCTATGATTCATATCCGCTGCATGTTTTTGAAAATCTGATTCCCTGGTGCACAAACGCTTAATTCTCAAAAACTGACTAGTTGGCAAATTAGAAACATAGAAACATAGAAACATAGAAATATGACGACAGAAAAAGACCACATGGCCTATCTAGTCTGTCCTTCCATAACTACAACAGTCCACTTTTTGCCTTTAGAGATCCTCTGTGTTGGTCCCATGCTTTCTTGAATTCAGTTACTGTCCTCATCTCTACCACCTCCACTGGGAGACTATTCCACGGATCCACTACTCTTTCCGTAAAGAAATATTTCCGCATATCACTCCTGAATCTATCTCCCTTCACCCTCATCCCATGTCCCCTCGTAGCAGAACTTGCTTTCAATTGAAAGAGGCTCTCTCCCTGAACATTTATGCCACGGAGGTATTTAAACATCTCAATCATATCACCTCTATCCCGCCTTTCCTCTAAGGTGTACATATTAAGATCCTTAAGTCTGTCCTCATATGCTTTATAATGAAGCCCATTAATCATTTTGGTAGCAACCCTCTGCACCGACTCCATCCTGTTCACATCCTTTTGAAGGTGCGGTCTCCAGAATTGCACACCATACTCCAAATGAGGTCGCACCAAAGACTTATACAGAGGCATTATCACCTCCTTTTTTCTGCTAGCCATTCCTCTCCGTATGCACCCAAGCATCCTTCTAGCTTTTGCTGTCGCCTTTTCCACCTGTTTAGCTACTTTAAGATCATCAGACACAACCACGCCTAGGTCCCGCTCTTCTTTAGTGGACAAAAGTACTTCACCTCCTATACTGTATTGCTCCCTTGGATTGCTGCAGCCCAAATGCATGACCTTACATTTTTTAACATTAAATCCCAGCTGCCAAATTCTAGACCATTCTTCAAGCTTAGCTAGATCCCTCCTCATGTTATCTACCCCTTCCTGGGTGTCTACTCTATTGCAGATTTTGGTATCATCCGCAAAGAGGCAAACCTTACCCGACAGCCCTTCCGCTATATCACTAACAAAGATGTTAAAAAGAATTGGACCAAGGACAGATCCCTGGGGCACACCACTGGTAACATCCTTCTCCTCAGAGTGAGCTCCATTTACTTGTACTCTTTGTCGCCTCCCACCCAACCAATTTCTAACCCAAGCAGTAACTTTAGGGTCCATCCCTAGGGTGCTCAGTTTGTTTATCAGTCGCCTGTGAGGAACAGTGTCAAAGGCTTTACGGAAATCTAAATACACCACATCTAGAGCTCTCCCTCGGTCCAACTCCCTGGTCACCCAGTCAAAAAAATCAATCAGATTTGTCTGACAAGACCTGCCTCTGGTGAATCCATGCTGCCTCGGATCCTGTAATCCGCTGGACTCCAGAAACCTCACTATTTTCTCTTTCAGCAGCGTTTCCAATAATTTACTCACCACCGAAGTTAAACTAACCGGCCTGTAGTTTTCAATGTTGTATTATGAAAACTATCGTATTTCAAAACCATTTTAGTGTAGTGCCATACAGGCCAATTTCCTGGAGGCGCTGCAGCATGATATTGTGGGAAACTGTATTGATGGCGGCCAATATGTCCATGAATCCATCTTTGATGTTGTCAGTACCCCTAAGGATTGTGTCTAGAAGTGAAGATGGAGGTGGGGAGGAAAGCAAGCCAAACCGTTTCTTGGCCCCTGTCCAAAAAACCCCCACATAACACTATTATATATTATGGAAAAATGGAAAAGGCTGCAGCAAAAAGTACAAGTCTTTGAACTGAAATTATGAGTAGTCTAAGAGGTTAAGAACTAGATGTAGTACCCTATAGCACTACAGTATATTAGATATACGCCTTCTGCAGCATCATACTGTACCGAAAAGCACCAACGAGCATGTTGAGGTTTGCTTCTGCTGTTAGATAAACAGAACTGATGCACGATATAGAACCCATAAGAAAGCACTTAAGAGATCTGCAATGTCTTACCACACAGTCCCACATTAAAATGCACCAGCAGATAGCGGAGGGGCATCCATGCTATCTATTGAAGCATTAGAAAATCACCTAAATCCTGTTCCATGTCATAATCCCATCCCCCACTGTAATCCCTGACCTGGATCAAAAGCCCCCTACCATGATTTCAATTTCCCTAATCTGATCCCCCCCCCCCCCCCCGAGTCAGGGCTGGCCCAACCACTAGGAAAACTAGGCGATCGCCTAGGGAGCAAACTCTGGCGGGCAGCAAAAGCAGTCCACAGTGGAGGAACGTGATGTGTCCAAAGAAAGGACAAAGTAATCATGTAATATTGGAAAAGAGGCTTTTATTCACAAACCAATAGATGGCACTGTGGACTGTTTCTGACGTGATCGTTTGCTCTTAGTTGGGCAGCAAAAGCAGGCCATTCAAAGCTAAATAATAGATTTTGTCAGCCAGAGGGGGTGTAAAGCTTGAAGTTTGCCTAGGGCTCCAACACTTTTTGGACCAGTTCTAGGGCCGGCCCTGCCCCCAGCCACTATCCCACAAACACAACCCATACAACATGAACCTCCCAGACGTAAAGACCCCTAACAGTACTACCATGAGACTACTGCTATGGGTCAGAGCTGCTGTTTGAATCCAGATGGCAATGAGGCAAGTGTGGAGGGGGGAGCACTCCTTTCCCATCTACTAAACAACCAGGGATAACATTAGGTAAGTGGTGGTTGGGGATGAGGGGGTTGGGGGAGGATCAGATATAAGCTGGGAGGGCTTTGTGTTTGGAGGGGCGTTTGTATTTGGGGTGGGGTATGGCCAGCAGAATTGGATCAGGGGGTTGAGATAAGGGTGGAGGGGGCTTTTGATCTGAGTCAGGGATGCACTGGGGAACAGTTAAGGGTCCAACAACAAAGCAAAAGACCACTTACAAAGCCAAACAAAGACCAAACTGGAGCGAGATGTCAGGAAGATACTGTAATTTATTCAGGGGTACAAAAGCCTCACCCTATACAGGGGTACAGGAATCCCACTCAACACTGCTGTGTTTCGGCACTTGCCTTCATCAGGGGTATAGAGACACTAAAGGACAAATATGAAACATTAAAAACAATCAGATATAAATACATGAATGCAAATCATAAATAATCATAAAAAAACAAAGGTAAAAACAGGGAAAAACTTTCTGAATAAAGAATAATATTCAAATTTAAAAATTAGTAAAAAAGCAATAGACCAACCAATTAAAGATGTAGCAAAGCATTAGCATATGAAAACCTACATCGCATCTAAGCCATTCAAAAGGTACAAATATTTGGTCATCTTAATAGTTTTTGGTATTCCTTATGCATTTTATATGGCTCCTTCATAGTGCCATTTTTAAAAGATGAATGGAGATCATATAACATTCATGGGATTTCCAAGGTCTGATGTCTGTATCAGTTATGACGTCTCTCAGATTTTATCTTTTAGATTCAGTATTTGTTTGCTGTGATTTCTACATAAGAACGACTACAGGACTGGCTATTTTCCCTTATTTTATGTTTCCTCCCTACTCTCCCACATGCGTATCTTTTGACTACTCTGTCTATACCTAAATTGGTGATATTAGTTTTTATATGTTGTTTAATATCAATTTCTGTTTTCATCCAGCTTTACCATCTACCTTTTTAATGCGATTCAGTCCGGCCTACACGTACATTAGTAGCCCGACTAACTCATTCAGGGCTTTTAAATGGGGCCGTGGCACCATGGCTCCATTTAAAAGCCACGATGCCAGCCGCCAAGAAAGAGTTTATTTCCCGCAGCCCGACCTGGATCGGACCTCCTAAGGCCAGGGTCGGGCTGCAGAGAATAAATCCAGGCCCTCCCTGCCCCATCCACGTCCCGGGCCATCCTGAAACAAACTTCCAGGGAAGTTATTCCACCTTGGAGGTGGAATAACTTCCCTGGACATTTCGCTGGCCCCGGACATACAAGCCCAACATTAGAATCAGCCCTGTATGTCCAGAGCTGGTGACTGCCCACTGTCCGCTCCTGTGCTGCCCATTCCCTGCCCCATCTAACTTCCCCGCACAACCGGGGGGAATTTATTCGGGGGCAGGTGAAGCCACGAATAGAGGGGATGGATGTCCCATAGGGCCATCCATCTCCGTTATTTGCGGCTCAGAATAACCCCCTTAGTGTCTGTACACCCCTGACGAAGGCAAGTGCAGAAATACGGCCATGTTGGGTGTGACTCCTGTACCCTTGTATAGGGTGAAGCTTTTGTACCTCCTAATAAATGACAGTATTTTCCTGACACCTCTTTCCATTTTGGTCTCTGTCTTTGGGGAACAGTTAGGACATGGATCGGGAGCTGGGTGCTTGGTGCTGTTTTTTTTTTTTTTAAACTTTGGTTGGGGCAATGGCTGCACTACCTGAATGGTTCCTGATCTTAAGGTACAGGTTGAGATGATGTTAATGAACCTGCGCTACCAGCTGCCATATCAGTTAGCATGTGGCAATGTACAAGTAATATTCATATCCTATTTTCACCCATAACCCATGCCGTTCCTGCCCCAACCTGCAATAAGCAGAACAGGATTTTTACTGCATGCCTGTTCTTAGCACAGGATAACCATTAGCACAGGTCTGTGCTAGAGGTTGTTGATAAGCGCTGTCAAGTTGGTGTCTACTCATGGCGACCCTGTGGATAGTTGTCCTAAACTGTGTTCAGTCTTTAGTCAGGCGACTCATTGTAGACAGAGTGGCACCCATAGCTGCTGTTATTGTATTGATCCATCCCACTGCTGGCTTTCCTCTTTGCATTGACATTCTACCTTGCCAAGCATGATGTCTTTCTCTAATGATCTCTCTCTTCGCATAATGTGTCCAAAGTATGAAAGTTGAAGTCTTGTCATCTGAGCTTCTAAAGAAAGCTTAAGTTTGATTTCCTCTAGTGCTGACTGGTTTGTTCTTCGGGCAGTTCACGGTATACACAGTATTCATCGTCAGCACCATAATTCAAAGGCATCAATTTTCTTCCTGTCTATCTTTTTCACTATCCAAGTTTTGCATCCATCTGACGTTATTGAAAATACCATGGCTTGAACGAGTCAAATTTTTGTATGGAAAGAGACATCTCTGCTCTTAAGAATCTTGTCTAGGTCCTTCATAGCCATTCTGCTAAGAGCAATGCATTATTGGATTTCTTGACTTCTGCTTGTTTCTTTATTGATAGTTGATCCAAGTAGGTTAACGTTGTCCATTATTTCAATTTTTTCTCCATCAATGATGAATTTATTGATTTTGCTAGTTGTCAGGATCTTTGTCTTTTTTACATTAAGGTGCTGGCCCATTTTAAGACTATGTTCCTTGATCTTGAGAAGCAAAGGTTTCAGATCATCTTCAGTTTTAGCCAGTAAAGTGGTGGTATCAGCATAGCGAAGGTTGTTGATGAGTGAGTGTCCCACCAGTCTTCACACGGTTGTCTTCATACAGTTCTGCTTCTCTAATGTTTTGTTCTGTATATAAATTAAACAGATAGGGGGAAATTATGCAACCTTGTTGTATACCTTTGCTGATTTTTAAACCATTCTGTTTCTCTTTGTTCCATTCGAACTGTTGCTTCTTGATCAATGCAAAGGCTGCGCATGAGAACTATCAGGTGTTCTGGTATACCCGTGCTTCTTAATGTAGCCCAGAGTTTCTCATAGTTTACACAGTCAAAAGCCTTGCTGTAGTCAATAAAACACATATAGATATCCTTTTGGTATTCTTTAGTCTTTTTAAGGATCCATCTCACATCCGCGATGATATCTCTCGTTCCTTGCCCTTTCCTGAACCCTGATCATTCCAGGTATGGTGATAGTCTCTGCTGAATAATCTTCAGTAGAATCTTGCTGGCATGTGAGATCAGAGCTATTGTGCAATAATTTCCAGAGTCAGTCGGATCACCTTTCTTTAGAAATGGTAAAAACACAGATCATTTCCAGTCAGTTGGCCATGATGTTGTCTTCCAAATTTCCTGGCAGAGCCTGTAAGTATGGTAACAGCTGCATCCAATTGCTGTAATACTTTAATGGGAATGCCATCAATGCCCAGTGCTTTGTTCTTTGATATGGCTTTCAATGTTGCTTCAACTTCCTCTTTCATTACCAATGGTTCCTGATCATAAGGTACAGGTTGAAATGGCTGTTATTCTACTTGATTTTTATCGTATAATGACTCTATATTCTTTCCACCTTTTCTTGATGATCTCAGCATCATTCAATATGGATCCTTGAGCATCTTGTAACATTCCAATTCGAGGCTGGAATTTTTTCATTAACTCTCGTAGCTTTAGGAAAGTCAATCTTCTTCTTCCTCTAATAGTTTCTGCTTCTATTTCCTTGCATGCGTCACTGTAGTACTTTTCCTTGTCTTATCTTGTTGCATGTTGGAAATCTCTGAGTTCTGCGATTGCCTCTCTTGCTCCTCTGGCTTTAGCTTCTCTGCATTTCTGGGCAATTTTCAGAGTTTCTTCGGTCATCTATTTTGGCCATTTTTGCTTTTTTACCTTTTGTAGAGACTTCTCATTTTCTTCTAACACATCCTACTTGATGTCATCCCATAACTCTTCTGGAGCTCTGTCATTTGTATCTAAAGCAGCAAATCAATTTTGCAGGCAGTCTTTAAATTTCAGTGGTATATTCTCAAGGCCATATTTTGCTACAGTCATGAGTGGCTTGCTCTTTTTCAACTTTAGCTTGAGTTTGCATACTAGTAGTTGGTGATCTGTACCACAATCAGCTCCAGGTTTTGTCTTTGTTGATGTTATAGAGCTTTTCCATCATTGCCTTCCACAGATGTAGTCTATTTGATTTTTGTACAATCCATTGGGTGAAGTCCATGTGTACAGTTGCCGTTTGTGTTGCTGGAAGAATGTGTTTGAGATGAATAGATCGTTGGTCTTGCAGAAGTCTATCAGTCTTTCTCCAGCTTCATTTCTGTTGCCAAGTCCATATTTTCCAACCACTTTACCTTTTTCTTTGTTTCCAACTTTTGCATTCCATTCACCAAAGACTATCAGGATATCCTGTTTGCAGGTTCTGTCAATTTCAGCTTGTACTTGTTTGTAGAATTCATCAACTTTGTCCTCTTCTTCAGCTATTGTTGGGGCATATATCTGAATTATAGTTGTGTTGATGAGCATTCCTCGTAGATGAAGAGAAATTAAGCGTTCACTGATTGCATTGTATTTCATTAGAGTTCTTGCAAGTTTCTTCTTAATTATAAACGCAATACCATTTCTTATTTGTCTTTCATTTCCACCACAGTAGACCATGTGATCATCAGATGCAAAATCCTATGCTAGTCCATTTCAGTTTGCTGACACTGAACAGATCGAGTTGTACACGTTCCGTTTCATTCTTGACCACCTGCCTGTGCTAACTGCTTAGTGCATTTTGGTAAACTTGCCCTTCCATCTTTGTTCAAATTCTTGATGTTAAGAATCATGAACTAGTTCAGATTAAATTTGTACCGCCACTCCCCAGTTCTCTTTTTTTGGTTTGCCAACTTGACCTGCTGGAATCCACGTCTTCTGTCCTATCTGGAACCTTCCAGCTTCTCCACCTGAAGCTCAACCTGGATGTCAACATTATCAACCCATTCCCAGTTTCACTTTTACTCTGTTCCTGCCACTGAACTTTCACTTTAGGAGTGAGAAGGTAGTTCACACTACATTTTTTTCAGTATCTCACAACCTCTCTTCTGAGTCATCCAACTAGGATACCATTTAGTGCCAACTGTGTTGGTATTTTAATGCTTTGGAAGCGTGGCCTTGAGAAACTGTACAAAGAGAAATAGCCTGTCACATAGAGCTCACCAAAGAACTGCCAGCTGACTGAATATAAAGTTATGAGATGACTCTAGCTTATATGAGACAGCCCATGTCAGTGCATGTTTTGTCCTGCTACTTTCATGGACTTTCCCATTTTTCTTAGAGAAGTCAGAATTAGAGATTAATATTTAAATGCACAAATGAGTAGCAAGCTTATTAATAATATTTTTTATTAGTTTACAAAAAATGTACAATAACAGCAGCACATTTGTAAGTTTCTAAATGTTATGGTAAAAGCATGCAGCAGGAGAATATGGCAGCAAAGAAATCCTTTGCTTTTCCAGTTTTTCTGAAGGATATGTTCAAGAAATCTACATAGATACTGAAAATTCTATTAACCAAGGCATTCACCCTCCCTTATCCCTTTTTCTTCTAGTTGTTGCCTAGTTGTGCTGCTATCGTGTTAATATTCAGAACCACATATGTGTTGAACATTAGGTGCTGATTGCACAGATGGTTTTGTTTAAATTTGCCAGCATGGAGAATGAATACATTTTATCTCCAGGAACAAGCAGGAATGCAGTCTTTGCAAATGGGTGACATTGGCACAGATGAAGCCCGCACGGGAACTCTCCCCAGTGTCCAATAGGAAAGCCTTTGGGAGCACCCCACTGCGCCTGTGCGTCTGTCTTCCTGCCTTCCCAACTCCTTGCCTCAGTTCTTCATTTTCACAGAGCCAGCAGGTTGCAAAACCCTGTCACCACCGGAAAACGTTTTGTTTTTTGGTATAATACTATGCTCTGCCTTTCCATCGACGCCGGTTCTGTCAGAATTGACACCGGTCCTGATACATTTTCCTTTATTGCATATAAAATTTTCTATTTATTTTCTTTTCTTTTCCTGCAGGATTACCACTCACTAGGCCTTCAGGCCTTCATATCTCTATCAATTCTGAGGGCTATTTTTCTAAAATGGAAAAACTAACTAGTGGTTTAAAAAAAAAAAAAGTACCAAATGTGCCGGTACCATATCAATCACGGATAAACATGACTGGTGTCTAAACTTTTTGGGCCATGACCATTTATCAAATTTTTGTCCTTTGTGCCAACAAATGATAAAGAGAGGCCTACAGAGCAGAGCCAGACAGTATGGATTGCTGTTTGCCCCAGACTTGATTTCAGTGGCTTCCACATCATCCAGGACATTGACCTCCTTTCATGGGTCTCGGGTCTCTTCCAAGTCCAAACACAAGAGTAACTCTGTGATTTCTAAAAAGTCATCGGCATCAACATCAAAAACTGGTATTGAGACCAGAGGAAAGTCACAGCATAAGCATCATGACTACCCTAGGGGTGCTTCCGATGCAGACCGGCCAGCTAAACAGCCCTGGTAGGAAGACCTGTCCTCCAAAACACAGGAGGGGCTCCGGGATACTCCCAAGCAATTGACCTCTGGAGAGCTACCAGTTCCATGTTCTGGGATGGTAGCTCAAAGCCCCGTTGGTGATTCCACCCATACATTGGCCCTCTCCCTGAACCAGTGCATGCTGGTTCTGGAGAGCAGTTTGGCCGCACTCCTGGCAGCCTCGGTACAGACAGTATCGACAGCTCCAGCAGTGCAGGCTTCGGCACCCTGCCTACAACCAAGTGTATCAGTCCTGATGCGAGCCCTCAAGCCCGCATCGATGGAGCTTCTGAGGCCGATGCCTCCGTTGGAACCAACTGATACCACCGGTACCTAACAGGCTAAGACTGCCATGCCTCCTGATGCCGATACCTCTGAGCATCAGTATCTGCATTGGCCCTCAACATCAGTGAAGCATCGAGGTCAAACATAAGACCGTCAATACTTCAACTTCTTGTCAGACTCCAATTCCAGCTCTTCTGATTCTGATGAGGTATCTTTGGATTCCCAAGAACTTACAGACAGCCCTTCAGACCTGTCCCCCTCCACACCTGTCCCCCTCCACATGAGTGGCGCAGGTCTCCACCAGAAGATATGTCTTTCCAAGACTTCATCGGTGACATGGCAGAAAGACTGGCCATCACAGTAGCTTCAGAGAAGGAACCAAGGGCAGAGGAATTGGAGATACTCCAATACTCTCTCACACCCAGGGAAGCAGCCACTTTACCGGTCTACCGCATCTTAGAAGGTCTTATGCTTCGCATGTGGGAGGCCTCTCTCACGGTTCCGCCTATCAGCAAGAGGTTCGATACCATGTACTGAGTTCCAGAGTGTCCAGGCTTCCAGAAGTCTCAGCTCCCACACCACTCAATGGTGGTGGAATTGGCGATGCGCTAAATAAAGAGTTAAAAAAATCACTCTTCCATGCCTCCGGGTAGAGACTCAAGAACACTCAATGCATTTGGGCGTTGATGCTTTCAGGCATGCATGCTGGCCTCTAGGATAAACTCCTACATGCTATACATGCTATTCCAAAAGATGTCACCAGGAATCTGGAGATGTTTGCCCCCATGTTTCCAGATGATAAGAGGAGTATAAGCAAGGGCAGAAAACTTCAAAATTTCTCACCAGAGCATCTTTTGATACCTTTCAATCAGCAGAGCTTCAGCAGCCTGCATCAGGGCTCAGAGGATGGCCTGGTTACAGGCATCAGATCTTGAGCAGTGGGGTAGGACAAGCTGGCCAACATCCCATGTATGGGAGAAAACCTTTTTGGTAAGGGTTGGAGAGAACAAGCTGGGGAAAACGGCTGACCCCTCCAAAAGGAAGGCTTTCTATTCTAAGAAACCTTTTTATTCTAAGAAGAAGAGATATTATCCTTCCTACCCACCTTCAACTACTTTCCAATCTCAGAAGCGGCAGCAGGGTCCTCACCAGCCCACAAAGCCCAAGACTCCTAAACCTCAACCACCAGCTCAGGCACAACCTGCACCTGGTTTTTGACTCCTTCCTAGAGAGTATTGCAACTCTGCCTCTAGAGAGACCCCCCAGCCCCTCCACATAGCAGGCAGACTCTGTTCTTATGCTCACAGATGACACCTCATAACTTCAGAACCCTGGACTCTCAACATTGTCCAAAGGGGGTATCTGCTTCACTTCGAGATCTTACCCCCTACTAGCTTCACAGGAGACTATCCCTTTTAAAACACTCTCTTAAGAGAAGAGGTATCCACCCTGTTATCCCAAGGTGCAATAGAAAGAGTTCCTCCTCCTCCAGAAGGGATGGGCTTCTACTCTCCATATTTTCTCATTCCAAAGAAAACAGGAGATTTCAGGCCCATCTTGGATCCCAGAGACCTAAACAAGTTTCTGGTCTGAGAAAAATTGAAAATGATTTCCCTGGGAACTCTTTTCCCATACCTCCAGAGACAACATTGGCTGTGTTCTCTAGACCTAAAGTAGGTGTACATGCACCTACTGATCCATCCTCAGCACAGACTGTATCTGCACTTTGTTTCAAGGAAACCACTACCAATACTGGGTGCTGTCCTTTGGCTTAGCCTCTGCACTGCAGGTATTCACAAAATGCATGGCAGTAGTCGCTGCCTATCTCTACACTTTGGGGTCTTCATCTTCCCTTAATTAGATGACTGGCTAATCAGGGGAAACTCCCCCAGGAGATAAAACTCTCCCTTCATCGCACAGTCCTGGTGCTCCAACATCTTGGATTTGTCCTAAACTTCCCAATGTCTCACCTTGCTCCAACTCAACAGCCAGAGTTCATCTGAGCATTCTTAGACATTCATCAGGCCCAAGCTTTTCTTCCAAAAGATCGCTGTGCCCACCTCATTGAAACAAATGCAACAGCAAAGCCGAGTAACAGCTCGAGAAATGCTCCATCTGTTGGGATACATGGCCTCTATGGTCCATGTCATCCCCTATGCTTGACTACATATGCGTCAAGCTCAATGGACTCTGTCTTCTCAATGGATGCAAGCAAAGAGGCATCTCAGAGACCAGATCCACATCACCCCTCAACTAATCAGGTCTCTTCAGTGGTGGTGTTCTCCACAGAACTTATTCGGCAGGTCACCTTTTCAGATGCCTCCACCTTGATGCACCCTAACAACAGATGCCTCCAAGCTGGATTGGGGAGCACATCTGAACAAGCTAACTACACAAGGACTGTGGACACAACAATAATCTGCTTTACAGATCAACCTCCTAGAACTACGGGCACTAACAAATGCCCTTCGGGTTTTTAAGCCCCAACATTTGGGGAAACAGGTATTAATCAGGACGGATAACCTGGTTGCTATGTTCTATGTGAACAAACAAGGGAGGACAGGATACTATCCCCTATGTGAGGAAGCATTTTGCCTGTGGTTCTTTGCCATCGCACACCACATTCACCTCAGTGTGGTGTACCTCCCGTGTGAGCTCAATGTGCTTGTGGACAGCCTAAGCCGAATCCTCCATCCACACGAGTGGACCCTACATCAGCAGATGGTTGTTTGGATCTTCCAAATGTGGGGAACCCCACTCATAGATCTTTCCACCATTCTACAGAACACACAGCTTCCACTCTTCTGCTCCAGGCTTCTGTCCCGGCACTGACAGGCCCCAGACACCTTCCTTCTCCACTGGGGACAGGGTCTGCTCTATGCATTACCTCCTATTCCCTTGATATCCAAAATACTATTCAAGCTGCAGGCCGACAAGGGATCCATGATCCTCTTAGACCCTTTTTGGCCCTGTTTGTGGCTTCCTCTGCTTCTTCGCCTTGCACAGACTCAACCTTTCAGACTAGGATGTGCACCCGAACTCCTCTTCCAGGATCAAGGGACGCTTTTCCATCCCAATATTCATGCCCTTCACCTCATGGCATGGCTGCTGAAGGGATAATACTCACTGACCTCGACCTGCACAGGAGGTCAAGGATATCCTGCTTGCATCATGCAAATAGTCCACCATGCAATCTTTATGCCTTCAAATGGCGAAGGTTTGCCCTCTGGTGTTCCCCAAAGGACATTGACCCCTTTGCCTACCCGGTGGAATCCCTTCTACAATATCTGCTCCATTTGTCCTTGGCAGGTTTTAAAACTAACTCAGTCAGAGTTCATCTTAGTGCCATTACAGCTTATCTCTTCACACCCTTTAGCAGCACACTCCATGCGGGGTTTCTTGCTCTCCAAGACACCCATAAAATTGCCTCCAGTGGCCTAGGACCTCAGTGTGGTTCTCGCTGAACTTCTAAAGCCTCCTTTCAAGCCTTTAGCCACCACTTCACTGAAGTTATTGTCTTGGAAGGTTCTGTTCCTCATCACCATCACGTCAGCTCGCTGCATCAGTGACCTGAAGGCTCTGGTGGCGGATCTGCCATATACCCGGTTTCACCATGACAAGGTGGTCCTCTGTATCCATCCACATTTCCTTCTAAAGGTGGTCTCCTCCTTTCATCTAAACCAGTCAGTAATCACACTGATTTTCTTCCCGAGACCACATGCGTCGCGAGTGAAGCAGTGTTACAACCTTATAGACTGTAAGAGAACGTTGGCTTACTACTTGGATAGAACTAAAGTTCATAGAAAATCCTCTCAATTGTTCATTTCCTTTGATCCCAGTCACCTTGGATTACCAGTGACAAAATGTATTCTATCCAGGGTGGATAGCAGATTGCATTTCTTTTGCTTATACACAGGCAGGACTCTCCCTGGAGGGTCATGTTACAGCTCATAATGTGCGGACTATGGCAACCTCCGCAGCCAATCTCTATTCAGATCCATTGATGAGATCTGTCAGGCAGCTACCTGGTCCTCCATTAATACTTTTGCTGCACTTTATTGTTTGGACATGGACTCCCACCGGGAGGCTGTCTTTGGCCAAGCTGTACTCCAGCACCTCTTTGGGCCTTAAGCTCAACTCTTACCCTCTGTCCCAGACTTCTGTAAGGGATCAGACTATCATTAGAAGGGGTATAGCCTCCTAGAATTGAGTCCAATGGGACACATCATGTCCACACTCTGGCTCTAGCTTTTAGTCTCAGGGATCATACTGCTCTCCCCCATGCCAGTCTGGTACCTGGGAGCTAATAAGTCCCATATGTGAAGACTACATTCCTACATGTTCCTGGAGATAGCGTAGTTATGCATCTGTAACAGATGATCTCTGGGAACAGCAGGAATCAGTCTTCACAACCTGCCTTCCTCCCCTAGGAGTTGTAGGGTTGGTGAATTTTTTCTCTTCCTCTCAGCTAGAAACTCAACTGAGGAGAGGAGTTGGGAAAGCAGGAATGCAGACATGCAGGTGCAGTGGAGTTCTCCCAAAGGCTTTCATATTGGACGCTGGAGAATGTTCCCATGCAGGCTCCATTGGTTCCGATGTCACTCATATGTGAAGACTGATTCTCCTTTTCTTCCCCTTCCTCAGATGTCCAGCATCTCCCCTTCTACTCTCCTAGGTGTCCAGTATCTCTCCTTTTTGCACCTCGTTCTCCCGTCTCTAACACTTCCCCTTCCCTCTCCTCCTCACTCTGTCTAACATCACCCCTTCCCTTGCTGTCTTCCACCCCGGGTGGCTAATTCATAATGAACATGAGTGTGACAGTGAATCCTGAAACACTGTGTACGTGCTCATAGCCTGCGGGGTCCGACTTCCTCTGGTGCAAACTTTCTGTTGGAAAAAGGCAGGATGCAGCAGGACTTGAGCACATATGTAGGGGTGCTGACATGTCTTTCAACAAGCTGTGCTCTGCCAAGGTCTGGACAGCTATGGTGGTGGTGTGCTGCCACCCCCTGGACTCTGCTGCCCTTGGCAGACACATACTCTGCCTAGTGGTAGGGCCCCGTGTATAAGTTATGGGGGTAGTTTTATAAGGAACCATAGAAATTTACACACCATCAGCATGCATAAGTCTAGGAGTTTTAGTGATTCCTGTGTGCAAATGGACCTTTATGTCGTTATTCTATATGTATGCGCATGAGACTGATGTCACGTACTTTCACCGTGGGCATACACATGCGTAGAGCACACAAGTATGCACGCAGATCATAAAATATTATAGTTTATGTGCATTCTTGAAAAATCTAAGCATGGGTATTTACACCAGCCATAAGACTAGTTTTAACACATGCTTTCAGTCCCTATTTTATAAAGTATTCTGGGCTTTATAAAATGACCCTTCACATGGCCAAAATATATCCTTAAAACTTGAGATGGGGGTTAGAGATGATCTCAAAGAGCCAAAATTCAGCTTCTGTGCATAGAAACGCACTTCCATGTTCAGCAGTGGCCTTTAAATGTAGGACTGCCATTTCTGTGACTTTTCAGTGTATAGTGCCACTGAAAATTCTTACAGACCGGAGTGAGGAAGGAATTATACAAATATTTACTTAAGAAAGTGCTTTTTTTGTATCAAAAAAGGTGCTGGCTCTTATACGCAGGGCTCAAAAAGCCCTTACTTTAAAGAACATAAGAGATGCCATACTGGCAGGGGTGGCCCTTCCGCTAGGCAGCTGCCCTGGGTGTGTGGCGGCAGCACATTTGGGTGGCTGCGCTGCCCCCCCCCCCCCCAGCTGCCACCGATTCCATTTGGGAGGGAGGCGGGCAGTGACAGTACTTCCAAAAGCTGCTGCCCACCTCCCCCTCCTGAGGCTGAATCGGCAGCAGCTGGGGGGAGCATCATCATTGTCATCAGTTGGGGGTGGCATCAGTGGGATGGGTGGCGAGACCGGGGTTTCTGCCTAGGGCAGCAGAAACCCTTGGACTGGCTCTGCATACTGGGTCAAACCAAAGGTCCATCAAGCCTATGTCCTGTTTCCAACAGTGGCCAATCCAGGTCACAAGTATGTGTCAGGATCCCAAAGGTAACCTTCCCCATGCCACTTACAGTCTCTTGATGCAATTGAAGTATCTGTCTCATATTTTATTAAATAACCTTCCTGTACTTAACCTGTGTGCTTTCATTTGTTCAAAGGCTATTATTTTGGCCAGTAAGTCTTGGAGTTCCTGAACCAGAATTCCATCTGCATCTTTCCATTGTTATAGAATTATTGTGTATTTTGCTTATTTGGCTGGCCCTATTCATTTCCTTTTATGTGCTTTGAGAAAAGGAAGAATGATCATTTCTATAGTCCGGATTGGATCATGGAAGCAGCAAAGATTATCCTATTGTCTTATTGGGTAGAGTTAATCATCCTGTAGCAGAGCAAAGGAATTCTTGATGATAAACTTTAAAAGCTAAAAACAATTTATAATACAGTTTACTTCTCTTTTTATTTATGTATTTAATTTTTTTTGAACATAAGATAAGATGCTATACTGGGTCAGACCAAGGGTCCATCAAGCCCAGTATCTTGTTTCCAACAGTGGCCGATCCAGGTCCCATTATATCTGGCAGGTTCTCAAAAGGTACATAGATTCTATGCTGCTTGTCCAACGGGTAAGCAGTGGATTTCCCGGGTCCTCAATGGTTTATGGACTTTTCTTCCAGGAACTTGTCCAAACCTCTTTTAAATCCAGCTACATTAACTGCTTTTACTACATCCTCTGGTAATAAACTCCAGAAAGGATTTTTCAGTTTTTTTTCAGTGCAGAAGTTGCTCCAGAATTCTTAGAAGGTAGTCCATTATTTTCAGTAGAGACAAAGCTGGTGTAAAAGTGAAGAAAATGGATCCTTCTCTTCCTCTGCTTGTTAAATCAGACTAGCATAGGCTGCCATTTCCTTTGCACCACAAATTATTTTACTGTCTTTCAAGTTTTTCGTTGCATTTGACAAACTTTCTTTAAGTCCTATGAAAGAATTCCTTGTTGACTTCCTGTATTAGTCAGAATAGGTCAACTGAAATGATAATTTGGGCTAGACAGCCAATGGAAAATCTGTTGCTAAGATGTAAGACCCTTTTGTGATTTAGCACTGCACAGTAGGTTATTGTGCTCTCTGGCTAATGGTTTCAAACTGTAGGCAGAAATGCCTCATAATTTACGCATTTCTGAGTGAGAGAACAATGATATTTGATTCTGTTCACATGAAATTATTTTGCTATGGCCTTCCAATAGCTTATGTCCATGAGATTTTCCTTGATTTAGAAAACACACTTTTTTAGAGTTGCAAAATGATCTTTTTGCTCTTCTCTCCATTGGATAGATCATGTGAGTAGGTAGAAATGGAAGAAAGATGAGCAACCAAGCTAAAGCAGACAACTAAGGGACCTGCACCTTTAGCATAGTGACAAAAGCCTTTTCATTAGGACTCGAAAAGCTGCAGATTCTAATTCCAGGGCCTGCAGGGTACTTCAGGGAATGTGGAACCTTTATAGCTGCATGTCAATCAGGTGGTTACTAAAATTCAGTAATCTGAGCATGCAAGATGGGGGCTATAAATCAGTTTAAGAATTGATGTCTTTCATAAAAATGGGGAAAAAATCTTCTCCAGTCTAAAATCTATTCATATACAACAGAATAGCACAAAGCAATTGTATGTCCAAGGTCCTTCTAGACTAGATGAGATTTACTTTCATTCAGATATAAAGTCATTGGCTAAATTGACCAAGACTTTAGTTTGGAACATTGATGTGCTCTCTGAAGCCCCTGGTTAAATTATTTTGTAGAAACATGTATTTGACCTAGAAGAGTTGGTGAGAACACCTTGATAAGAAATCCAAAGAATGTCACTGTTTTGGAGTTTGTTTCCAAAGAGCTAAACAAAAAGTTGATAGTGTCCGTAATTGACTTATTTAAAGAGTCAGATTGCTGCTATGGTTTTGACTTTCAAAAACCGTGAGAATGTTTTTCAGATGTGACGTAAGCATGTCTGTAATCTCAAAATGCTTATATACATGATCATCCTACTTTAGCAAATATCATATTAGAATCCTCCTGGAAGTGACACAAAGGCTTTGTTACTGATGAGGCAAAAGGACTTTTCCTTATCATGTGTCTGTCCTGAAACTCAATGACTGATTGTTCGGAGACAGGGAGCCCGTTTCTGTATCAGACGTAGATCCCTCTCTGTGCGTCCGGTCTGAACCGGATGCACAGAGTGGATCATGATTCTGATCCTGTGGGGCACATCTAGCTTCGCAGGATCAGAATCGCGAACACTCCTGCACGTGCAAGCCGGGACAGCGATTCTGTCTGGCCTACAGGTGCAGGACTGCACCCAGCTTACTCAGGGCATTTAAAGGAGCTGTGGCACCATGATGGCATCATGTTGCCATGGCACCGCGGCTCCATTTAAAAGCCGCGATGCTGGCTGCCGAACAAAGTGGTACATTCCTCGCAGCCTGGCCCATGATCTGACCTCTGAAGGCCAGGGTCGGCTGCGGGGAATGTCCCCTGGCCCCCCCCCCAGCCCCTTCCGTGCCACGAATGTTAAAAAAAAAAGCCCAGTGGAATTATTCCATCTCGGAGGTGGAATAACTTCCCTGGCCATTTTGCCGGCCCTGGACATACAGGGCCGACATTAGAATCGGTCCTGTATGTCCAGGGCCGGCAACAGCCCACTGCCCACTCATTCCCCCCTCCCGGGCCACCCATTCCCCACCCCCAACTAACTTCCCCGCACAACTGGCAGAGAAGTTAGTTGGGGGCTGCAGCCGGCATGAATAGCGGGGATGGATGTCCCATTGGGATGTCCATCCCCGCTATTCGTGGTTCAGAATGACCCCCATGACTTCTCTCACTCCATTTGTTGCTCTCCATTTTAGCCTACTTTCCAAAAGGACGGAGGCTTATACAGTTATCTGTGTGTGTCTGTGTCTGCCTATCTGTTTCTCACTATACCTTTCCTATTTGGTTGGCCTAGCAACACCAAAGTTCCAGGGGATGTTAGCAGAGCCAAGAAGAGCCAGACAGAAATATTTTTGCAGATGTATGCAGTGATGGATTTTAACCCTTTGGCTGCCCATAGGTGTGGTGCAAACTGACTGCTCTCCTTTGTTGGAGGCAGGGCTGGCCCATACATTCAGCAAGAATGTTGTTTGCACAGGGCCCCGTGTTTCAGGGGGCCCCGCAGAAACAACATTCTTAATTAAAAGCCCAAGTAAATTAAAAAAAAAAAAAGAAACAAAACTGGCTGTTGCTGCTACCGCTGCCCCAGCGGCAGAATCAAGTGTCCCGCAGCCCCTCCGCCTGCCTGGCAGAGCCCTTGTTGCATCAAGTCTCTCGGCGCCGGCTTTCAGAGCCGCGAAGAGAGAGTTTCTCGCGGCTCTGTTAAGCCTGCCGAGGCTGATGGGAAACAGGAAATGCCTGTTTCCCATCAGCGCCGGCGAGCTTAACAGAGCCGCAAGAGAGAAACTCTCTTCGTGGCTCTGAAAGCTGGCGCCGAGGGAAGTGATGCAATAAGGGCTCTGCCGGGCAGGCGGTTGGGGGGGGAGCCCCGCGGGACACTTGATTCTGCCGCTTCCACGGTGGCAGCGGCAGCCAGTTTTGTTTCTTTTTTTAATTTTCCCTGGGTTGATGAGGGGGGAGGGGGGTTAGGACTGGTAATGGGCTATGGGGTTAGGACTGGAAGTGGGCTGATGGGGGATTAGGACTGGTAATGGGATATGGGGGGCTAGGACTGGAAATGGGCAGATGGGGAGGGTTAGGACTGGAGGTGGACTGATGGGGGGGTTAGGACTGGTAATGGGCTATGGGGGGACTAAGACTGGAAATGGGGTGGGGGGGTTAGGATGTAATGGGGTGATGGGGATGGTTAGGACTGGAAATGGGGTGATGGGGGGGTTAGGACTGGTAATGGTCTATGGGGGGTGCTAGGACTGGAAATGGAGTGATGGGGGTTAGGACTGGTAATGGGCTATGGGGGGGCTAGGACTGGAAATGGGCTGGGGGTTGCTAGGACTGGAAATGGGCTGAGTGGAAAGGGGGGTGAGAACTGCAAATAGCTGATAGGGACGGGGGCTTGGAATGGAAATGGGCTGAGTGAAAAGGGGGATTGAACTGCAAATAGCTGATGTGGAGGGGGGTTTGGAATGGAAAAGGGTTTGAGGGGAGAAGCTAGGACTGGAAATGGGCTGAGTGGGGGGGAGCTTGAACAGGAAATGGGCTGTTGGAGGGGCTAGGATAGGATTGGAAATGGGCTGTTGGGGGTGCTAAGATTGGAAATGGGCTGTGGTGGAGGCTTGGATTGAAATGGACTCATGGATGGGCTAGAATTGGAAGTAGGCTCATGGGGGGCTTGGATTGGAAATGGGCTGAGTGGAGGGGAGCTAGGATTTGTCATGGGCTGATGGTGGGGCTAGGAAATGACTAGAAATGGGCTGATGGGGGCTGGGATTGGAAATGAGCTGATGGAGGGACTCGGATCGGACTGGAAATGGATGGGGGAGCTTGGACTGGAAATGGGCTGATGGTGGGGCTAGGATAGGACTGGAAATGGATGGGGGAGGTAGGACTGGAAATGGGCTGATGGTGGGGCTAGGATAGGACTGGAAATGGGCTGATGCAGGGACTAGAAGGAGAGTGAAATGGAGAGGGAAAAAATATTTTGTGTGGGAGGGAAGAATAATTTACAATTGGTCAAGTATTGGGAGAGTAAGTGGGGATTGAGGATGGAGGGGTAAAATTTGAGTGGATGAAATAGGAATGAGGAAAGAGCAAAAGGCAAAAGATTAGTATGTTAAAGCAGATGTAGAGAGAGAATGGAAAAAAACTAGAAGAGAGAACAAATGGACAGCAGACGATGGAGAGTTAGCAGAAGACACGAAGAAACCAGAAGAAAGTGGCTGGAGCAATTGCAAATGAAAAAAATGCACAAAAGGTAGAAAAATATCTCTTTATTTTGAATTTATTAACTGGAATATGTCAGCTCTGGGAAATGTGCATCATTAACGTCTGCACTTTGTTTAGTACAAGAGGAAATTAATTTATAGGAGTGGAGGAGTGGCCTAGTGGATGGGGCAAGGTACTTCGGGCCGGAAGGTCGGGGTTCAAATCCCACTAGAGGACAGCAACCTTGGGCCGGAAGGACTGGGGTTTCTAGTCCCACAGGTGCTCCTTGTGGTCTTGGGCAAGCCACTTAACCCTCCATAGCCCATGTTCCCTGTAAAATAGTTCTCTGTGTGCTGTGCTTTCCTGTCTAATCAATGTGTTTATACCTCAAAAATTTCCTGTCATGATTTGACAATTTCCAATCTGTAATCAAACCGCTGCTGATTGCTGGAAGTAGCGGTATACAAAATGTATACTAAATAAAAATAAATAATTTTATTTCTACATTGTTATACATTCCAAGTTTGACTTTTGTGGTTCCCAGTTTAATTACTGTCTTCCTATTTCTAAATTGTGATGCCTTGTTCTTTGTTTGGTGATGGTCTATGTTCTGCATGTGTAACTGAGCTGAGGTATTCTGTTTATGTAGTTTCTATATGACATTGCCACTTGTTCTCTTTCCCCAGTAGGTCATGTATTGTTCTCTGAAATGTATTGATTTAATATTTGCAGTGTTGCCTTTTGATAGGTAGAGTATGATGCTTTGTGAGTCCTGGTAGTGCTGTTACAATACAGCGGGTTTGCTATGGGTTTTAATGGGCAGTGTTTGTAATAGTTCCTAATGTGCCTGGCAGTTGGCACTGGATTATAATAGTGTAAAAATATTTTAGTCTTTCTTTATCCATACACTCATTAAGAGGCATGTTTATTAAAAGTTAGTGTATGGTAACATTATGCAAATATTTTTGCAAATGAGGTCCTGCCCCGAGTCTCCGCACATGGCCCCGCACCCCCCTTGGGCAGCCCTGGGTGGAAGGGCCCACTCTGAAATCATGGCTACCTGGGGAGGGGGGTCCCACTCCAAAACTACAAGTTGTGATGGCCCAGAATGGGTTCCTGTCTCTTCTTGATGTTGGGCCAGGGCTTTGCAGGACAGAGCTTATAACAGGGATGGATTTTTGGTGGCGTTATGACCACCCCTAGGCATTCTTACTCTGCTTGTTGGAGATCCTTCCCTGAATGCACGTTTTCTATAAAGATGCACTAACGGTTGTCCTTTAAGTTGCATTGCAATCAGTTTGCATCAAATCCACATCAAATTTTTATTACGTGTCAGGGGTCCTTAAGGATTATGACAGGTAGTTTTTGGGGATCCACATATTCCATGAATACATATGTACAGTTATGCCTAATACCTTTTGGCAATTAAATCACCTAAAATATTTTTGTTTTTCATCTGATCCTCACAAACCTTTAGGGACATGAAAGGGGTTAATTTTTGTATCCGCTTATTCACAAATATGCTTACACAAATATCTCCCTCTAACATTTTTTGTGCTTTTACATCCAGTTCATACCGTATCAGGAAGTACATGAAAATCATGATGGGCATATTTTGGGAATCCATGTGCACTCAAAGTTATTGTGAAAGGAATAAAGCAGGTTATATTACTACTACTACTAATAATAATCATTTCTATAGCACTACAAGACATATGCTGCGCTGTACAGAGACATGCAAGAGATGCTTCTTGCTAATCAGAGTTTACAATCTAGGCAAGACAGACAACAAAACAGCTGGGGACTAGGATATGTCTAGGGGAATTGTCAGAAAACACATAGCTGGAGAGACAGAGACTGAGCAGATCAGGATCCAAAAGCAGCCTTGAAAGAGGTGAGTTGTAGACTGGATTTGAAAAAGGACCAGCCATAGAGCCTGATGTACGTTTTCTGGCAATTGGTTACAAATATTGGTTGTTTGGATTTTGTTTATTTTAATGTGTTGATCGTATTTTAATTTTGTGGATGAAATGTTCCATTTTATTGTTTTCTATGCCACTTTGAATAGTTTTTAACAACAAAAATGTTTTTTAAAAGATAGGTGGCCTGAATACTTATTTATGTTTTCTATGAGCTGCTAAGACGACTTTCAGATAGGATTTGGAGATCAGAATTGAGATATTGAAGTTGGGACATGCACAGTTCTGCTAAATGTGGAGCCTTTTCTAAAATACATATACGGAAGTGCCGGAGAGCCGGTGCATTGGCCAACCCGTGGAACCGGAGGAGTCATGTTACAAATCAACACATGTAAATTTGTATTTTGCAACTTACACGTGTAACTTACAAGGTCAGATGGTCTTTGGCAACTTACACGTGTAACTTACAAGGTCAGATGGTCTTTGGCAACTTACATGTGTAACTTACAAGTATAAATTGGTATTTTGCAAAGCTATACCTTGACTTGCTGCCAGTTAACTACAGAGGCAGCTGTCCTTAATCCCTTCCAAGTTAGAAAATAAACCATGGGGAATTAAGGAGGATGACCCCTTTAATCCCTCCTGTAAAGGGTTGGTGGGAACAAGCCTATGTGCCAGAGAACAGCAGTAAATCCTGATGTGGACTACTTTGGTCATTCTCTTGCATTCTCTATATGAATTGGGAAATATAAAAAACAATTTTTGACCCACCTAAGCCATGCTCCTAACCGTGCCCTAGACATGCTCCTTTAGAATACTATGTATTATGTACATCCACAGGTAAATCTAACCCTCTATAAAACGGTCTTATCTCCAGGAACAAGCAGGAATGAGTGTTCACATATGGGTATCGTCGTTACCGACGGAGCCTGCGCGGGAACGCTCCCCAGCGTCCAGTAGGAAAGCTTTTGGGAGCATCCCACAGTGCCTGCGCGCTGCCTTCCCGCCTTTCCTAACTGCCTCTCTCCAGTTCTTCTTTTCCGCGGAGCCAGCAGGTCGTGTTTCCTGTCACCACTGAAGAATTTCTTATTTTCTTTTATTTCTTTAGTCGCGTGTCTGCCCTCTCGACTCTGGACCGGTACTGCCGGTCTTTTCTTTCTTTCTTCTAAAAAAACCCCAAAAAACCTACTGTTTTCTTACTTCTGTGCATTTTTCTTTCTGTGGCCGTAGGCCTGCAGAAATTTTTTTCCTCATGGAAAAGCCCGCCTCCGGGTTCAAAAAGTGCACGAAGTGCAGTGGCACTATTTCTGTCACCGACACCCATGACTGGTGTCTAAAATGTTTAGGTCCTGACCATTCCATTGCGGACTGTGAGTCCTGTTCCATGATGTCTAAAAGAGGTTTACAGAATTGAGCAGCCAAGCTCAGTACCCTGTTTCCCTCTGATGCAGCTTCTGTGGCATCAACGTCTTCCAGGGCTTCTTCCTCCCATGGATCTCAGGTAACCAAACTCAAATCCAGCCGGTCCTCGAAGAGTAGATCTCCCTCTAAGTATCGAGATGCCCCCGGGCTTGCTCTCGAGGAATCCACACCAGCAAAATTACTCCGGCGGGAGGCTCCGGCTTCCAAAGCTTTGTCTATGGGGTCACAGGTTGACATCGATGGCTCGGCCTCGACTGATCACCTGTTACAATGTTCTGGGGTACCGGCGGTTCCCACCGGTACCGACATCCAGACATTGGTGGCGTCAATGGATCAGAATATTCTTGCCATCACGGCATTCATGTAAGCTGCGACGCCTTCGGTACCGCAACAAACCCCGTTGTCGGTACCGATTCCGGTACCGGATCCAATATCGGTTCCGCTGCCGGTACCGCTTGCATCGACGTCGACGGCAGCGGTACACTGTCCTGTGATGCCCATCGGTACAGAATCGGTACCGATTACTCCCGATGTCGATACCCTCCGGTACACGTATCGGGCTCTGCGAGAGCATCCAGACAGGCGATACTTCGATTCCTCTGAAGACTCTGAGGAATCAGAGGCCTCTATCGAAGCATCGGGGATTCTTCCTCAGGAACCTTCTTCTCCAAAAAGGAGAATGTCTCCTCCAGAAGACTTGTCTTTTCAAGACTTCATCAGGGAGGGTGGCCAAGGGCCTTTCCATCTCAGTGGCCTCTGAGACAGAGCCTAGAGCCAAAAAATTAGATATTTTACAATATCCTAAGGCTCCTAAAGAGGCAGCCACTTTACCAATACATGAGAATTCTTTATGATCACATGTTGGGCATATGGGAGACTCCTCTTACCACCTCCCCTCATTCTTGTAGGTTGGACACCATGTATCGTGTTCCTCCTTGTCCTGGTTTTCATAAGACTCAGCTTCCTCACCACTCCATTGTGGTGGAGTCTGCTATGAAAAAAGATCAAGAGTGCAGAAAGACACTCTTCTGCTCCTCCAGGAAGAGAATGCAGAACCTTAGATGCCTTTGGCAGGAGAGTTTTCCAGGCCAGTATGCTTGTGGCCAGAATCAACTCCTATAGTCTCTATATGGGGATGTTTCTAAAGGAAGTTACAGATCATCTGCAAACCTTATCTCCTTTTATGTCAGAAAATAAAAGGGAAGAGTTTCTCACCTTGCTTAAACATGCCCAGGATATTTCCAAGTTTTCCAACCGTGCAGCCTTTGACTCTTTTGAGGGTGCCAGCAGAGCCTCGGCTATTGCCATAGGTGCACGCAGAGTTGCTTGGTTACAAGCCTCTGATTTGGAGCCCTGGGTTCAGGATGGCCTAGGTAACCTTCCTTGTACAGGTGAAAACCTGTTTGGCAAGGATTGGCAAGCAAAGGCCAACCAGATGGATGCTGAAAATTCTGCTTTAGATAGACTTTCAAAGTCTACTTCTGCTCCTTTTAAAAGGAAATTATTCAAAAAAGGTTTTTTCCCAAAGAAAGGGAAATATTCTTCTACTTATGGTCAGGCCTCTTCTGCAGGTCGTTTTGCTACAAAGAGACAGCAACAACCAAAACAGGCCAAACCTAAGGCTGCGAGGACTGCTACGGCCCAACAGCCTCAGCCTCCTCAGGGCCTTTGACTTACAACTAGAGAACAGCCTTTCTGGCTCTAGAACATCCAGAGCCTCTCACCATTCCAGGAAGGTTAGCTCATTTTGCTCCCAGATGAGAACAAATCACAGCAGAGCAATGGACCCTCTCCATCATAAGAGAAGGGTACAAGCTTCATTTCTTAAACTTTCCCCCTCACACCATGGTGAAACAGTTCAATTCTCCAACATCTCTCCTCGACCTTCTCGGTCAGGAGATTGCTACCCTTCTTGCCCAAGGGGCAATAGAAGAAGTACCCCTTTTTCAACAGGGCTCAGGGTTCTACTCCCCCTATTTTCTCATTCCAAAGAAAACAGGGGGCTACAGACCCATTTTAGATCTCAGAGAATTGAACAAGTTTCTATGCAAGGAGAAATTCAAGATGACTTCTCTCGGAACTCTCCTTCCATACCTCCAGAGTCAGGACTGGCTTTGTTCTCTAGATCTCAAGGATGCGTACACCCATGTCCTCATCCATCCAACACACAGAAGGTTCCTTCGCTTCCTTTACCAAGGAAAGCACTACCAATACAAAGTGCTTCCTTTCGGTCTGGCCTCTGCACCAAGAGTGTTCACAAAATGCATGGCAGAAGTAGCTGCATTTCTACGCACTCTAGGGATATTCGTATTCCCATATCTGGACGACTGGCTCATCCGAGCTCCATCCCAGTCAGAGGCCCAGACTTCCCTGGCCTGCACCAAGCGTGTTCTTCAGTATCTGGGACTTGTAATAAACATTCCAAAATCCCATCTCACCCCTACTCAATCTCTAGAGTTCATAGGGGCCTTGCTGGATACCACAACTGCAAGGGCCTATCTTCCCCAGGCCCGTTGCCTACGCTTGGTGCAGTTAGCCTCACAGATTCAGTTAAAATCCCATTTAACTGCTCAAGAGATGTTACAACTGTTGGGCCACATGGCATCCACTGTGCATGTGATTCCTTATGCTCTCCTTCACATGAGAGCAGCTCAATGGACTCTATCCACCCAGTGGACCCAGGCATCAGGATGCCTGTCAGACAAAATAGCGACCTCCAGTCGCCTCTCTTGCTCTCTCCATTGGTGGAAGTCCACTCAAAATCTGTTGCTGGGGTCCCCCTTTCAACAGGTGTTACCCCAAGCAACCCTTACAGCAGATGCCTCTCCAAAGGGTTGGGGAGCTCATCTACAAGATCTCTCCACCCAAGGCATCTGGTCTCCACAGGAGACATCTCTACATATCAACCTCTTAGAGCTCAGAGCAATCTTTCTGGCTCTCAGAGTCTTCCACACCCTGCTCAGCTACAAGACAGTCCTCATCCACACGGACAACCAGGTAGCCATGTTCTACGTGTACAAGCAGGGCGGGACTGGCTCTCTGTCACTTTGCAACGAAGCTCTGAGATTGTGGGCCTTCGCCAGAGAGCATCAGATCCATTTCATGGCAGTGTATCTTCCAGGGGTTCAAAACTCTTGGGCAGACAGACTCAGTCGAGTTCTGCTTCCACACGAATGGTCCCTCCATGGGGACCAGATAGCCAGAATCTTTCAAATTTGGGGAACCCCAGACATAGACCTGTTTGCAAGTCCATGGAATGCCAAACTTCCCCGGTTCTGTTCCAGGATTCCGTGTCAGGGAGTTCAGGCCAGGGATGCCTTCCTCCTTCATTGGGGGCAGGATTTCCTCTATGCCTTTCCACCTATTCCCCTAATTCCCAAGACACTGTTCAAGCTTCAGAGAGACAGGGGGTCTATGATCCTCATAGCACCACGTTGGCCACGCCAAGTGTGGTACCCTCTACTTCTGCATCTCTCTCAAGCTCCCTCCCTGGACTTGGGGTATGCTCCAGATCTCCTCTCCCAGGAGGAAGGAACGTTGTGGCATCCAAATCCCCAGTCTCTTCATCTCAGGGCCTGGTTGCTGAAGGCCTAGACCTTCAGGATTTGCATCTTTCTCAGCAAGTGAAGGATATCCTTCATGCTTCCAGAAAGCCTTCCACCAGACATTCCTATGCTTTTAAATGGAAAAGGTTTACCATTTGGTGTGCAGAGAAGGGTCTTAACCCTCTTGCAATACCTCTGAATTCTTTACTAGAATATTTGCTGCATTTATCTCATGCAGGCCTTAAAACAAATTCAGTCAGAGTCCATTTGAGTGCTATTGCAGCAACCTTTAAACCCCTCAATGGATAGCCTATTTCCTCTCATCCTCTTATAGCAAGATTCATGAGAGGCCTTCTTTTGACTAAACCTCTCATTAGACCACCTCCAGTGGCATGGGACTTGAATCTGGTTCTTGGCCAGCTTATGAAGCCACTCTTTGAACCCTTAGCCACTACCTCCTTGAAATTCCTTTCCTAGAAGGTTATTTTTCTCATTGCAGTCACTTCAGCTCGCCGTATCAGTGAGTTGCAAGCCTTAGTGGCTAATCTTCCTTATACAAGGTTCCATCATGACAAGGTAGTCCTCAGAACTAATCCACACTTTATGCCTAAAGTGGTCTCACCTTTTCATCTGAACCAAGAGGTGTATTTACCTGTCTTTTTTCCAGGACTTCATGCATCAAGTGCAGAGAGGAATCTTCATACCCTGGATTGTAAAAGAGCACTTGCTTTCTACTTACAAAGGACACAGCAACATAGAAAGTCCTCTCAACTTTTTGTTGCTTTTGATCCCTCTCATTTAGGACTTCCAATCTCTAAGAGAGCTCTGTCAAATTGGATTGCTCAGTGTATCTCCTTCGCCTACCAGAGTAAGAACCTTTCTCTGGAGGGCCATGTCATCGCTCACAATGTGAGGGCCATGGCAGCCTCTATGGCTCATCTAAACTCTGTGTCCATCGACCAAATCTGTCGAGCGGCCACCTGGGCCTCGGTTCATACCTTCACAGCCCATTACTGCTTGGACAAGGACTCCCGCCGGGATGCCTTGTTTGGTCAGGCTGTTCTCAAACACCTGTTCCATACCTAATCAACTCCTACCCTCCATCCCTGACTGGATGCCTGAGATTCATGGGTGGAGGTAGAGCCCTTCCCAGGGACTCACAACCTGGGTGATCTCCCAGGCATCTCTAGCTGGGGAGTCCCCATATGTGAAGACTCATTCCTGCTTGTTCCTGGAGATAGCACAGTTACTTACCTGTAACAGGTGATCTCTGGGAACAGCAGGAATAAGTCTTCACAACCCACCCACCTCCCCTAGGAGTTGTATCTCTCTATCTATCTTTCCTTTCCCCTCTCTCTCTTTGTCTCAGCTTTAAAACTCGAACTGGAGAGAGGCGGTTAGGAAAGGCGGGAAGGCAGCGCGCAGGCGCTGTGGGATGCTCCCAAAAGCTTTCCTACTGGACGCTGGGGAGTGTTCCCACGCAGGCTCCGTCGGTACCGATGATACCCATATGTGAAGACTTATTCCTACTGTTCCCAGAGATCACCTGTTACAGGTAAGTAACTGTGCTTTACACGTGGATGCCATTCTTATTTGTATACCAGCTGGATTTTCCACATGGAAACTGCAAATAAGCCTTCTAAAATAACCATCTTGGGGTTATGCATCCGATCCGCACAACATTCTGAGCAGATAACAGGGGAGTTGTTTGGGGATTCCTATAGTCTACAAAGGTGAGCAAGCACTTTTTTGGTTTTTCATCCAGTCCACATTAATTTTTCAGAAGGTCTAAACTCTAAAGGATGGGTATTTTGTGAGGGGATTCATGTTTCCATGAAATCGCATACATGACTATGTCACCCAGTAACTGTTGGTTTTGCATCCAGTCCTCATCAAATTTTCAGGATATGTCGGGTTTGAAGGGAATCCTGGCGGGATATTTGTTTTGTGCCCACATATACATGCAGAAGTGTGCACCAACACCCTGAAAAGTAGGCTGGTTAGTTCTATGTGGAATTTCATGTACCATGATAGCCCTCCCCATAAATGCTGCTTTTGTTCTGTTAACTGAACTCTGCTAAAATACCCAAATTAGGAGAGGCATCAGTTAGCTCTGCACTGCTGATTAATCAACACACACTGACTCATATTAAACTTATAAACTGTGAGCACTGTTTATTTATAGTTCTATCACCCAAGCCTGACATTAGCGTTACAAATAGCCAGAAACAACAGTACTTTATTTTCAACATTAAAACACTAAAGAGATTTTTAAACAGAAATATACAGGATAAACTATATTTGTAGAAGTTGTAAATCTATTATGTTTTCATAGCAGGGTTAAGGGAGAAGCAAAACTGTTATTGTCAAATGTAGAGATGGCTACATAAGACATAAGCTATGCCATACTGGGTCAGACCAAGGTCCATCAAGCCCAGTATCCTCTTTCCAGCAGTGGCCAATCTAGGTCATACGTACCTAGCAGTTTCCCCAAAAGGCACAGGTTCCTCAATGCTTGTATTAGGTCAAGCAGCGATATCCCGGGTCCCTTTTAATAATGGTTTATAGACGTTTCCTCCAGGAACTTGTCCAAACCTTTTTTAAACCCAGCTACACTAACAGCTTTTACTGTATCCTCCGGTAACAAATTGATTACACTTTGAGTGAAAAAATATTTTTTCTTATTAGTCTTAAATAGGTTACCCTGTAGCTTCATTGCATGTCCCCTAGTCTTTCTATATTCTGATGATGTAAACAATCAATCTACGTTTACCCGTTCCACTCCATTCATTAATTTATAGACCTCTATCATATCTCTTTAGATCAAATGTAACATACAAGCTTGACTCGAGTCTAGAGTATTTATTTATTTAGCTGTTCTTCTATACCACTTTTTGCCGGGT
This sequence comes from Ichthyophis bannanicus, assembly GCA_033557465.1. Classification (NCBI taxonomy): domain Eukaryota; kingdom Metazoa; phylum Chordata; class Amphibia; order Gymnophiona; family Ichthyophiidae; genus Ichthyophis; species Ichthyophis bannanicus. The sequence continues at coordinate 79,664,114 of CM066042.1, forward strand.
CAAAGCGGTGTACATAAAACAATAGGATACACTGGATACATGGAACAATAACTTAAGTACATCTGATTCTTATTTATAAACATTGACTATATGGAACTTAACATCTCCAGGAACAAGCAGGAATGTAGTCTTCACATATGGGTATCGTCGGTGTCAACGGAGCCTGCACGGGAACGCTCCCCAGCGTCCAATTAGGAAGCTTTTGGGAGCATCCCACAGTGCCTGCGTGCTGCCTTCGCGCCTTTCCCAACTGCCTCTCTCCAGTTCTTCGTTTTCCGCGGAGCCAGCAGGTCATGTTCCTGTCACTGCAGAAAGTTTTTCACTTCTTCTTCTTTTTTGTGGTCGCGTCTGCCTTCCTCGACGCTATACCGGTACCGCCGGTTCTTTCTTTCTTTAAAAAAAAAAAAATATATTCTTTTTCTTTTTTCCAAACTTTTCCAGGTGCACGCACCATTTTGGGCCTTAGGCCCAAAATTTCCTCCACTATGGAGAAACCCGCCTCGGGTTTTAAAAAATGCACCAAGTGTGGCGGTACAATCTCCATCACCGACACCCACGAGTGGTGTCTTAAATGTTTAGGTCCTGACCACTCCATCTCCAAGTGCATGGCTTGTGCCATGATGTCCAAAAGGGGTCGACAGAACCGACGTCTTCCAGGGCTTCGTCTTCTTCCCATGGATCTCAGGTAACTAAACATAAGTCCAGCCGGTCCTCAAAGGGTAGATCTCCTTCCAAGCATCGAGATGCCTCTGGCGTTGCCCTTGAGGGTTCCATACTGGCAAAATTGCCCCAGCGGGAGGCTTTGTCTTCCAAAGCATTATTGGGGATCCAAAATGTTCTCGAGGCCTTGACCTCGGCAGAACTACTGGTGCCATGCTCTGGGGTACTGGCTGTCTCCGGTACCGACACCCAGGCATCGGCCGCGTCGATAGACCAGGCGTTCCTGGCTATTGAACGCAGTCTGGCGGCTCTCCTTGCGGCATCGGCACCCTCGGAACCGCATCAGACTGTTCAACCGGTACCGGCACTGATGCCGGTACCGGTGTCGGTACTGGTACCGATAGCATCGACTTTGACATTGGTATCAGCTTTGCCAGCACCCAGTCATGTGATGCCTTCTGGTGCCGATACACCGGTACCGACTTCGGTCAGTACGGGTATCAGGCTCTTCAAGAGCACCCGGACATTCGATACTTCGAATCCTCGGAGGACTCCGAGTATTCTGATAGCTCTGCCGGTACCGGGATACTTCTCCCGGAGGAGCCTTCCTCTCCTAAACGAAGTTTGTCGTCTCCAGAAGATATCTCCTTTCAGGATTTCATCAGGGAGGTGGCTCGTGGATTGTCCATTACTGTGGCTCCTGAGACAGAGCCCAGACCTAAGGAGTTGGAGATTTTACAATATCCAAAAGCTCCTAAGGAGGCAGCTGCCTTGCCTATCCATGAGATCTTACATGATCTCATGTTGAGAATGTGGGAGACGCCTCTCACCACCTCTCCTCACTCTCGCAGACTGGATGCCATGTATCGAGTCCCTCCTTGTCCTAGGTTCCAGAAAACTCAGCTTCCTCACCACTCTATTGTAGTGGAATCAGCTATGAGAAGGATCAGGAGTGCAAAGAGGCATGCCTCTAATCCTCCAGGACGTGAGTGTAGAACTTTGGATGCCTTTGGACGTCGGACTTTCCAGGCTTCCATGCTTTCTGCCAGGATCAGTTCCTATATTTTATATATGGGAATGTTCCTTAAAGAAGTCACAGGTGATTTAGAGGTTTTGAGCCCTCTTCTTTCCGAGGATAGAAGGCAGGATTTTCTCACACTGGTCAAACATGCCCAGGATGTGTCTAAGTTTGTCAACCATGCAGCTTTTGACTGTTTTGAGTGCATAAGCAGAACCTCTGCCATTGCTATAGTTGCACTTAGAATTGCCTGGCTCCAGGCATCTGATTTGGAGCTCTGGGTGCAGGACAAACTGGGCAATATCCCTTGTACAGGTGAGAATCTATTTGGAAAAAATTGGCAAGAAAAAGCCAATGAATTAGATGCTGACAACTCCACTTTGGATAGGCTATCCAAAGGCACAGCTGATCCTGCAAGAAAGAAATTTTTCAAGAAACCTTTCTTCTCAAAAAAGAAGACGTTTTATCCCTCTTATTCCGAGCAGGCTGACCTGCAGAACGTCCCTGCTGGGAATAAGAGGGATAAAACTTCTTCTTAACAGAGGAAGGCTAAGACTGCTAAGCCTCAACTGTCTCAGCAGTCTCAGCCGCCACAAGGCCTTTGACTTTCATCTAGAGAACTTAGCCTTCCTGACCCTCAGTGGACAGGAGCCTTCCACCATTCCAGGAAGGTTATGTCACTTTGCCCCCAGGTGGGAGCAGATAACAGCAGAGCATTTGACACACTCCATTATACGAGTGGGGTACAAACTGCACTTCTTGTGCATGCCCCCTCCCACAATGGTAAGACAGTTCAATTCTCAGACCTCTCTCATCAACCTGTTAGATCAAGAGGTCACCATACTTCTTGCCCAGGGGGCAATAGAAGAAGTACCCATTCATCAACAGGGTACAGGGTTTTACTCTCTCTATTTCCTTATACCAAAGAAAACAGTGGGATACAGACCTATCTTGGACCTCAGAGAATTGAACAAATTCCTGTTCAAAGAGAAATTCAAGATGATTTCTCTAGGAACTCTGCTGCCATACCTTCAGAGTCAGGATTGGCTTTGTTCTCTAGATCTCAAGGATGCGTACACCCATGTTCTCATCCATCCAACTCACAGAAAGTTCCTTCGGTTCCTTTTTCAAGGAAAGCACTACCAATTCAGGGTGCTTCCCTTTGGCCTGGCCTCAGCGCCAAGAGTGTTCATGAAATGCATGGCTGTTGTAGCAGCATTTCTCTGCACTCTAGGCATATTTGTCTTCTCCTACTTAGACAACTGGCTCATTCGAGCCCCATCAGAGCCAGAGGCCAGAGATCCTCTATCCTCCACAATGCGTATCCTTCAGTATTTGGGTCTGGTCATAAACATCCCAAAATCCAGTCTAACTCCCATTCAGTCTCTAGAGTTCATAGGAGCTTTGCTGGGTACCAAAAAGGCAAGGGCCTATCTCCCCCAGGCCTGTTGCCTTCGCATGGTGCAGTTAGCTTCTCAAGCAGTGCTAAAACCTTATCTCACTGCCCGAGAGATGCTACAGCTACTAGGCCACATGGCATCCACAGTGCATGTGGTTCCTTATGCTCGCCTCCATATGAGAGCAGCCCAGTGGACTTTATCCACCCAATGGACCCAGGCATCAGAGTGCCTGTCAGACAAAATAGCAAACACAAGTCGACTTATTTTGTCCTTCCAGTGGTGGCAGTCCACTCAAAACCTGTTGCTGGGTTCCCCATTTCAACAACCCTTACCCCAGGCAACTCTCACAACAGATGCTTCTCCGATGGGTTGGGGAGCTCATCTGCAAGACCTCTCCACCCAAGGCACCTGGACTCCACAGGAGACTCATCTGCATATCAATCTCTTGGAGCTCAGAGCAATCTTCCTTGCTCTTTGAGTATTCCACACCCTGCTCAGCTACAAAACTGTCCTCATTCATACGGACAATCAGGTAGCGATGTTCTATGTGAACAAGCAGGGGGGAACAGGCTCTTTGTCGCTTTGCAACGAATCTTTGTGATTATGGGCCCTCGCCAGAGAGCATCAGATTCATCTCCTGGCAGTGTACCTCCCAGGCATACAAAACTCTTGGGCAGACAGACTCAGTCGAGTTCTGCTTCCACACGAATGGTCTCTACATGCAGACCAGGTGGCCAAGATCTTCCAAATTTGGGGAACCCCGAACATAGACCTCTTTGCAAGTCCGTTGAATGCCAAACTTCCCCGATTCTGTTCCAGAATTCCGGCTCAGGGCTCTCAGGCCAGGGATGCTTTCCTCCTTCACTGGGGTCAAGACTTCCTTTATGCCTTTCCACCCATTCCCCTAATTCCCAAAACCCTATTCAAGCTTCAGAGAGACAGAGGGTGTATGATTCTCATAGCTCCACATTGGCCATGGCAAGTGTGGTACCCTCTGCTTCTACATCTCTCTCAAGCTTCCTCCCTGGAGTTAGGATCTGCTCCAGATCTCCTGTCTCAGGAGGACGGAATGTTATGGCATCCCAATCCACAATCTCTGCAACTCAGGGCTTGGTTGCTGAAGGCCTAGATCTTCAAGATCTTAACCTCCCTCAGCAAGTAAAGGATGTCCTCTATGCTTCCAGGAAGCCTTCCACAAGACACACTCATGCTTTCAAGTGAAAAAGGTTTGCCATATGGGGTTCGCAGAAGGGTCTTAACCCCCTTGCGATACCTCTGGATTCGTTACTGGAGTATCTCCTTCATTTATCCAATGTAGGACTTAAAACTAACTCAGTAAGAGTCCATTTGAGTGCTATTGCAGCTTCTCAATGGACAGCCTATCTCCTCCCATCCTCTTATAGCAAGATTTATGAGAGGCCTTCTTCTAACTAAGCCTCCCATTAGGCCACCATCGGTGGAATGGGACTTAAACCTGGTCAGCTCATGAAGCCACCTTTCGAGCCCTTAGCTACTACCTCATTGAAATTCCTTTCTTGGAAAGTTATCTTTCTCATTGCAATCACATCAGCACGCTGCATCAGTGAGTTGCAGGCACTAGTAGCTGATCCACCTTATACAAGGTTTCATCATGACAAGGTAGTCCTTAGGACTCATCCACACTTTATGCCAAAGGTGGTCTCGCCTTTTCATCTTAATCAAGCAGTCTACCTGCCTGTGTTCTTTCCAAGACCTCATGCAACAAATGCAGAAAGGAATCTTCATACTTTGGACTGTAAAAGAGCTTTAGCCTTTTACTTGCAAAGAACACAGCAAGATAGAAAGTCCTCTCAACTCTTTGTTGCTTTTGATCCTTCTCATTTGGGACTTCCAGTCTCCAAGAGAACATTGTCGAACTGGATTGCACAGTGTATTTCCTTTGCCTATCAGAGCAAGAACCTTCCTCTGGAGGGCCATGTCGCAGCTCACAATGTGAGAGCCATGGCAGCTTCAATGGCTCATCTGCACTCTGTGTCTATCGACGACATCTGTCGAGCAGCCACTTGGGCCTCTGTTCATACCTTCACAGCCCATTACTGCTTGGACAAGGACTCCCACCGGGTTGCCTTGTTTGGTCAGGCTGTTCTCCAACACCTGTTCCATACCTAATCAACTCCTACCCGCCATCCCTGGTTGGATGCCAGAGATCCATGGGGGGAAGTGGAGCCCTTCACAGGGACACACAACTTCTGGGGTCTCTCCCTGGCATCTAAAGCTAGGGAGTCCCCATATGTGAAGACTACATTCCTGCTTGTTCCTGGAGATAGCATAGTTACTCACCTATAACAGGTGATCTCCGGGAACAGCAGGAATTTAGTCTTCACAACCCACCCACCTCCCCTAGGAGTTGTATCTCTCTATCTATCTCTTTCCCTTTCCCTCTCTCTCTCTTTGTCTCAGCTTTAAACTCAACTGGAGAGAGGCAGTTGGAAAAGGCGGGAAGGCAGCACGTAGGCTCTGTGAGATGCTCCCAAAAGCTTCCTAATTGGATGCTGGGGAGCGTTCCCGTGCAGGCTCCGTCGGTACTGACGATACCCATATGTGAAGACTAAATTCCTGCTGTTCCCGGAGATCACCTGTTACAGGTGAGTAACTATGCTTTATGTACAAATGTTTGTAACCTATATACATATTTGCAAATACAGAAGGTTGTGTGTAGGTGGCAGAGGTGAGCAGTGTATAGGTTGGCATAGGGTAGTAGAGGGGGGAATTTGGGGGGCTATAAGGGAGATGGTAGAGCAGGGTGGACTAGGGGAAGGGAGAAGGAAGTTATGTGGTAGGGTTGAAGTGTACTATGAATAGTTGAGTTTTTAGATGTTTACGGAAGGTGTGGAGATCTGTAGCATTTCTGATTTTGTCGGGAAGCATGTTCCAGATGGTGGGTGCATAGGGTTCAAATGATCTTGCGCATGCTTGCTGGTTGCCCTTTGTTTTTGGGTGGGGGGTGATCAGAGTGGTCCTGGTGGTTTGTCTACCATCTCTGCTGGATTGGAAGGTTTGGAGTAGTGTCTGCAGATGGGAGGAGGAGTGCCCATTGATGGCTTTGTGGGTCATCAGAAAAATCTTGTATTTGACTTGGCTGTTTAATGGGAGCCAGTGAAGTGTCTGAGGATAGGTGTGATGTGTTCGTGTTTTGCTGCTCCTAGTAGCATATGTGCTGTTGTGTGTAGAGCTATGCATAGGCGCAGGAGGGTGGACTGTGGTAGACCTTGGTAGATGGAGTTGCAGTAGTCGAGATGAGAGGATTACTGCCTGGAGCACCGATCTGTAATCAGTGGGATCTAGGATTGGGTGCAGATGTTGTAGGGTTCAGGTTTTGTGGTAGATCACTCTTTTGGGGTCACTTGTTTAATGGTGAGGTTTTGGTCCAAGGTGCTGCCTAGGTATTTTACTTCTGATTGGACTTTGATTTGGGTATCCAAAATAGTTAACAGAGAGCTAATAAAGCAGTCTAGCAAAGATGTACCTTTAAACAATTTTTTCACCTAATAAAGATATCAAACTTTTCGGAGCACTAAGGTCCCATTGTGATGAAGGAACCTTAATCACAAAAACTTGGTTCCCATTGTTTTTGAATTGTCTCAGCTCACCCTCCTCTTGCTCCCAAGCAGAAGTGGAGAACATTCACCTGAGGACTGGAGGGGGAGATGCCCAGTGTTGCCCTTTTGCTGCATGGGGTCACTATGATAGTGGCAGCCATTGTCTCATGCTGCCTGGGTGGGTCTGAACATACCACTTCCAAGGCAAGCCCAGGACCTAACTTCAGTGCTCTTGTGAAGCTCATAGGAGTGCAGCTGCTAGTGGGGGAAGGTACCGTCTCATCACATGTCGCTGTTATCATTCCCTTTCTACATCATGCCCTGCACTTTTCACTGTCTTCTCTATACTCTGTATCCTCCACAAGTCCAGCTTCACTTATACAGTATTTACCCACTTCCTTCATGCATCTGATGAAGTGAATTCTTGTCCTCGAAAGCTCCTGCCTCGATAAATTGGTTACTCTGAAAGGTGCTACCTGTCTCTGTCATATTTGCTACTCCAGACTAACACAGCTACCCCTCTGAAAATTTTCAGCAACATAGGCTTCATGTTATTCTAGATATAGCCATTTCGATGTTTCTGAGATAGCCAAAATTTACTTCTGCAACTGCACTTCTCCATATATCCAACAGATAGTTAAAACCTAACACATCTGTCTCTTTAACATCAGCAAAATTCCGTCCTGCCTCTCAGAACGCACTATGAAGACCCTTATCCATTCTCCCATCACCTCCCATCTAGACAATTGCAACCTGCTTCTCACTAGTTCCCCATTGAATCATTTCTGCCCCTTCAATCCATTCAAATCTCAGCTGCACGGCTAATCCTTCACCAGGATCGCTGTGCTCATGTAAGCCTGCTTCTCAAATCACTTCACTGGCTTCTTATTCATTTCCGCCTCCAGTTCAAACTTATTCTACTGACCTACAAGTGCAGTCATTCTGCAGCTCCTAATGACCTCTCCTCTTATCTCTCTCGGCAACTCTCCTTGAGGACTCCCTCAGGTAAATCGCTTTTATCTGTGCCATTTTCTTCTACCGTCAACACCAGTCTCTGTTTCACCTTGTTGCATCGTATGCCTGGAATAGATTACCTGAGTCAGTATGTCAGCCTCTGTCCCTGATCCTTTTTAAATCCAGACTAAAAACCCACCACTTTGAGGCTGCTTTTGGATCCTGTCCCCCTTATTCTCCTGTTCAACACTCATGTGTCTTTTAATCATTTCCCTCCAGAACTATCCTACCTCATTGTTTGTCCTAAGGTTGCCATATGTCCCCGCTTTTCAGGGAGTGCCCCCAATTTTAGAGCTGTTCCCCAACTAACACATGTTTGGGAACCTCCTGTCCCCGATTCCAGCAATGGGGACAGCAGAGGGGGTAAAAAAAACCCTTTTGTTTTCAGTTTTATATTTTGCATCACAGTTTGTGTTTCTTTATCGATTTGTCTGCTTGGAAGTGATGCTGTCATGGGATGAAAGGGGTGGAGCAGGGAAATGACTCCTCCTTTCTCCACACCTCGTTGCTCAAACTTGGAACTTAGGTGTCCCTTCCTCGCTCAACTCCACCCCCCCCCCCCCCCCCACACACACACTTTCAATAAGTATCCCAGATTTGTCTGCAAAAAAATCTGGTAACCTTAGTTTGTCCTGAATAGATTGTGAGCTCTGTGAACAGGGACTGTCTCTTATGTGTTTATGTGCAGGACTGCATATGCCTTGTAGCGCTATGCAAATGATAAACCGTAGTACTTTCTTGAATGAGGAGTTAAGTTCTAACTTTTGTCCTTGATGTTTTAGAGCGTTGCGTGAATCTGGCTCTTGTTATTTGGGCAGTATCTTGCATTGGTATTATTAGGGTGGGATCTAGGCTCTCGTCAGGGAGCTTTGTTAAGAATGCCCTGTTGAAGGCATGAAAAGGGCTTTTGTTTAGAGAATTCTCTGTTGCGTTTCCTTTTTTAAGGAGCAATTTTCAAGTTATGAAATCTACAAAAACAAATGATTTGGCTTTTAGGAAAAAAGCTAAGTCCTGATTATTTCTAACGGCATAGTTTTAGGATTGGTGGAGAGGGTAATAAGTTGTGCTGTTTACAGGGCTGGTATTAGGAGAGTACAGACAGGGCAACTGTGTTGAGCGCCATGCTACAGGTGGCCCAAGTCTTCCTGAAACTGAAAGCAATACAGCATGCTGGTGGGCTTTGGGACCTCCTTTCAAATGTCTGCTCTGGGCCCCAGCATGTTAACACCAGCCCTGGCAGTCTGATGAGATGTTGCTGATGGTTGGTTGCCGTATGGCTATGCAATGATTGGGATCATTCTGGTTTCGGTTATCATAATGTTGTGCTTTGTTTCTAAATTTCTCCACCATTCAGGGTGGTTCCTATTTTGGACTTGGGAAAGCATAGCTACATTTATTTAAATAAATAAAATATGCTTGAGACAATTTAGATGGCACACATCAATTTATATAACATAAAAATTACATAATCCACCCATCTAATATAACAGTTCAATTAATTAGACCCACTTAGAACTTTGTGATTGGATGGGATAGAAATATTTTTAAATAAATATATAATTAAAAGTATAATTTACGTAAATATACCATGATAATGAAAATAGCAAAATACAATCAAAACATAATACAATACTATACTATAATATACAATACAGTCAATATCACAATATAACCATCAAAATAATAAAAGCAGCATTTTTAACCGAACAGCAAAAATCATTACAGATCATAACAGGTAAAAATATAGTGTGACATTTTAGTCGGGACATCTAGGAAGAATCTGATGTCTAGAGATGAACGTCCAAAAACTGTTGAGATGGCGGCAGTGCCTTCTGAAATTGCTCGCCGCCACCTCGAAAAATGAACATCTCAGTAACTGGTTCTAGAGACGGGCCTCAGGCAGATAGCAAGGCCGGGTAAGTTCATGGGTATAGACCATTTAACAAATGTGGATGTCTCCAAAGTGCACACCTGCAGAACCGGGTACTTTGATGCCCTGGCCTGGATAGGTCAGAAGGGGGACATCTGTGTTATGAGACTAGCACGTCCTGCCCTGCTATTTCAGATACTCAGACATGTGGCAGCAGGCCATAATATATATATATGGAATATGGGCCCGATATTCAAAGCCGGCGGCTAGTGCCATTACAGCGGCTAGCCGCTAGCGCTGAACATTAAACCTGGATATTCAATGCTGGGGTCATATCCAGTCCCAGCATTGAATATCAAGGGTTGACGCACAGCCTCCAATGGTGCAGAAGCTAATTACATAAGAACATAAGAACATAAGATATGCCATACTGGGTCAGACCAAGGTCCATCAAACCCAGTATCCTGTTTCCAACAGTGGCCAATCTAGGTCATATGTACCTAGCAGTTTCCCCAAGAGACACAAGTTCCACAATGCTTGTACTGGGTCAAGCATTGATATCTTCGGTCACTTCTTAATAATGGTTTATGGACCTTTCCTCCACAAACTTGTCCAAACCTTTTTTAAACCCATCTACACTAACAGCCTTTACTACATCCTCCGGTAACAAATTCCAGAGTCTGATTACACGTTGAGTGAAAAAATATTTTCTTTTATTAGTCTTAAATAGTTTATCCTGTAGCTTCATTGCATGTCCCCTAGTCTTTCTATATTATATATTATGATATTGAACCGCTGCCTGGTTAGCTCCTACAGGTAGATAGGCCAGCTTTTGCTGCACCTATCTTTATCCGCAGGCTGCTTACCAGGCAGTGGTTCAATGTCGCTGCTGCCCAGTTAGGAAGTGGCACCAACTCTGCTCTTCCCCGGAATGCCGCTGCCCTGCCTCAATGCTAAATGTTTGGCATCAGGGCATGTAGTGGCATTAACTGGAGATATTCAGCGGCACTAACTGTCTTAATGCTGCTGAATATCCCTCTAAGTGGCATTTACATGTTTTACAGGTCTGTAAACTGTGTAAATGCCTTTGAATAATGGGCCCTATGTGTTTACAGGGAGGTTTCTTTGGCTAGGAAATATTAACAGACAAAAAGCGGAAACCAAAAACAGGCCTACACACAAAAAAATGATATGCAAAACACTTTATTGGAGGACCCAACTAAAAAGTTCTCTACGGGATATTTCCCCCCCCCCCCCTTTTTTTCTTGTATGTATGTTTGGAGGATTAGCATGTTTTCAAATTTACCGTTTATGGTTTGCTCCTATATGTATGCAGCCTTCCACATTGATTCTTTTTTATACTATATCCATTATGTGACTAGTTTTCCAATACCTCTCTGTCATTGATTTGTTATATAGTAATACATATTGACAATTAGAGACTGTCCTTTTCCTGTATTAATGCTGGAATGATTGAAAGATAGTTGCTTTTTTTTTTGGTTCTGCAACGCTTGGGTTTTCCCGCGTCTACATATGGTTTTCTAATGGTCTCTCGTTCCCTCGTTCTCTCGGTGGCATATCTTCAAGTGCCTTTGCCGTCTTGTTACATATAAATCTTTCAATACATTTACACCCCCACCCCCCCCCCCCCCCTTTTTAGTATTGCTATGACATTTTTAAATGGTGCCGGTTTTAAAGCCCTGTTCACTGTTGGCTCTTATGTGGTCTCTTTAAGATGCTGATTCTCTACACATCGCTACTGTGGCGGTTCTTTTATATGACTTTGAGTTTTTTCCTTCTTTTGCCGTTCGTTGCCTTTTAATATATCTTTAATGTGGATTTATGTCTTATGAATTCCTTTTATCAATGCATGATGTGTGTTTTCATTTTCTTACGATGTTCCAATTTATCTGTCTTTCCATTTTTTGTATCTTCTTTTAGTTGCCCTCCTTTTATGACCACATATGTAGTATATATACTTATTATGTTTAATTACATTCTGCACGGCACAAGCTTATTTCCAGTGGCATAATGATAAGTTTTAACATTACTATTCTTCACACAGATTGAGGAGAGCTTTCAGCTGATCTATGTGTTGTTGCTACAACCTTTGGTAATGGATTTTTTATGACATTTTATGTGAAATCTTTTAATTATTTGTAACCTGCAATTAGCTGTGCACTTTTATGTCAGAGGCAATTTCCCCCTCTTTCTTCTTTCCTCTTCTGTTAGTTGTATTTTTAGACGTATTGTTTTAATTTGTATACTAGAGAGGTTTGTGCCTTATCCTTATGGTACAAATATGTATATCTGTTAATATGGATGTTCCATTTATGTTGTTTCATGTGCAATCCTTTTATCTTGTGCAAATTGCAATTAGCTGTGCACTTTTATGTGAAAGGCAATCCCTTCTCTCTTTTTTTCGTTTTCTCTATTTTCAGTTGTATTTCCAGAGATGTTTTTATTTGTATATTAAAGACCTTTGTGCTTCTTACATGTTACACTTATGGTATAAATATGTTTATATGTTAATATGGTTGTATTTTATTTTGTTTTTAGACCCCTGAAGAAGGCCTCAGGCCGAAACCTTTTAGTTGGGTCCTCCAATAAAGTGTTTTGCATATCATTTTTTTGTGTGTAGGCCTGTTTTTGGTTTGCGCTTTTTGTCTGGCTTGTCCTTGCGGATACCTTCTTCTCCTGTGTTCTGACTAGGAAATATTAACCACTGTGATATAACAGCATTTTATCTTTCCCCTTGGAAGCATTGCAGCTATGAAATGAGCACTTTTTTGCACCTTATTCATGATCAAGAGCAGATATAGGCATGGATGCCTCAACAACCAGGGCCTGTCGTGCCTGCACCATTTAGAAGTCACATCGCAACGTGCAATTCCCTCGTTCCATCCATGGCGCGTCTCTGCCGTATCCTCATGCTACATGACGTTCTCGCACTGGGGACATCTACATATCTGGCTTTTAAAATGGCTCTGGGGATTTCTCCGTGACTTTTTCAGACATCCAACTCATGAATAGAGTTTCTAAAATGACCCCCACGATACTTTAATTGGGTGCTAAGGATACTGCTTGCTCACACGATATTACACAGTAAGTGGGCCTTTGCTTTGCTTACACACTTTTGCTTGCAGGAGATACAGCATTTGTGCTTACCATCTAAATTCAGCTTCAGCACTGGTAGTGGATTTTATTTTATTTATTTATTTAATGGTATTTATATACCGCCTTATCATTCAATCAAAGCGGTTTCCACGGCAAACAATCAAGGGGCAAATGTTTTCATGCAGTGTACAGAGTGGTGTGTATGTGTTGGTGGGGATGTGATTAGATTTGGTTTATCTACATAGTGCGCTATTATACATCATGAGCTATTATACAGTCTTGGGGTGGAGGGGGGTTGATGATCTGACTTGTATGCTGGTTCAGGGGGTATGTCCATAGTAATCGATGAACAGGGTTGTCTTCAGCTGTTTTCGGAAGTCCTTGATTTCTGTGGTTAGTCTCAGATCGTCTGGGAGGGAGTTCCATATGGATGGAGCAGCCAGGGAGATTGCTCATTGTGCGGTGTCTTTGCAGGTCTTGGTGAAGTCTTTTGGGGTGTTAACCCGATTGGAGGTGCCTCTTCTTCTTGGCCGTGTGCTTGTGTCGGGTTGTATGAGTGTGTGTAGGCTTATGGCAGAGGAGTGTTTGATCTTGAATATGTTTATGATAGTCTTGTATTTGATGCGTGAGATGATTGGGAGCCAGTGCAGTTCTTTCAGTATGGGTGTGATGTGATCGTGTCTTGTAGTACCGGCTATTATGCGGGCAGCTGTGTTTTGGGCCAGTTGTAGTGGTCTGAGGGTCTGCTTTGGTAGCCCGGTGAATATTGGATTGCAGAAGTCTAGTAGAGGGGTTATCAGTGCCTGGCAAACGGTGCGAAAGTGCTCTGGGTCGAGGAGGAGCTTGAGTCTTCTGATGAGTCGCATTCTTAGGTATGCACTTTTGGTTGCTCTGCCTATGTGTGCTTGGAGGTTGTAAGGCCCTGTTACTTACAAGAGACCGATTACTAATTATCACTAATTTCCTGTATAGTCCAGATTCAAAAGTCAGTACAGGTGCAATCAGAATCTCTGTTTATTAGATAACTGATGGACAAATACAGGCAAGGGAGAGGAGAATTTGTCAGTCATCAGACCTCAGAATCCCTCCTCCCATTGAGTATAATAGTCATATCACTTATATACATTTTTCTGATTTCCGTATACGTGCACAGCTCCCAAATCTATCTCCCCCCCCCCCCTGTATCTCATCTCCTCTTGCCATCTGTTTCCTGTTACTTCCTTTGTATTCCCTTGTTCTCCAGGACCAAGCAGGAAGTCAGTCCTCACTTAAGGGTGACGTCGGCGCCGACGGAGCCCTCGCGGAGCAATTTTCCCCAGCTTTCAAAGAAAGCCTTTGGGAATTGCAGCGCGCATGCGCGGTCGTCTTCCCGCCCGAGGGTGCCATCTTAGCCAGTCTTCTTTTTTCCGCGGAGCCCTACAGACGTCCCCGTCTTGTCCCCACGAAAAAGTCGATTTTCTTCATTATTTTATTCTTTTTCCTTCGGTTCGACGCCGATCTTTTTCCCGCCGGACTCGCGACGCCGGTCACGAGTCCTCTTACTTTTTTCGGTTTTTCTGACTTTGTCAGTTTTCGTTTTCGATTTTTCCCTGGCAGCCCGGTCCTTTGACCTCGCAGGGGCCCTTTTTCCCCCGATGGCTGCCAGTGGGTTTAAGCGGTGTGGTCGGTGTGACCGAAATATGTCACTAACTGACACACACGACTTTTGCCTCCGCTGCCTGGGCCCGGATCATGAGGAACTGATCTGTGGGCCCTGCAGCAAAATGTCCTCAAAGGCGTTGAGAAGTCGGCGGCATCAGCGTGAGAGAATCTTCGCTGACCCCAGCCGTACCCGGACCTCGTCGGAGGCCTCCGCGTCGAAAGGCTCCAGCTCGGACCGTCGCCGGAGTTCCTCCGACCGGGGTTCTCCCTCCGGGGACCATCGTCGGAAGGTGAAACCCGCGAGGGCGGCGTCGGTGGACGCTCCTGGTTCCGCGAGGGCCAGGTCGCATAGCCCCGACAGCCGCCCCGGGTCCTTGGAGAAGGAACACGTCCCGAAGCGACCTCGCCTGGAGTCGGAGATGCCTGCTCGGGTAAGTCCTGTGGTCCTTCTGGATTCGCCTCCGCGACAGCCGACGTCGGGCCCGACGCCGTCGGGGCCCGAGTCGGGGGCTGCTGGGTCACCTGAGCTCGGACTCAGGTTGACGGCCTTGGAGAGCAGACTGTCTGCCTTCATGGACCAGCAGAGGGCACTGCTCGCTGGCCTCGCTGGCGCCGCTGCCCCGACCGCCGGGACGTCGACGGCCAAGTCGACCCCGGAGACCGAGCCGATCCTCGAGTCGCTGAGAACTCGAGTCGATCCTCGGTCGAGGTCACCCTCGGCCTCCCGTTCGGGACCGAGGTCGCCGACGCCGACTCCCTCGGCGTCGGGGCGGCTGGCGCCGCGCCCTGCCCGGGCCGACCCCACCGAGTCCTCGTCGGAGTCGGTCTTGGAGTCTGAGGAGGAAGAGTCGCCTGATTCTTTCCGGACTCGGTGTGTCCCATCGGACTCACCGGAGTCCGAGCCTCGGAAGCAGTCCCCCCCAGAGGATGCCCGGTTCTCGGACTTCGTTAGGGATATGGCCAAGGCTTTGGCCTTCCCTGCGGATCCCGAGGAGGAGCCTCGAGCCGAAGAGCTCGACGCCCTCCAGTATGACTCTCCCGCGAGGGAACACTTTACTGTACCGGTTCCTCCTATGCTGGAACGACTACTCTTCCGCATGTGGGAGAGTCCGGCCTCCTCGCCGGTCCTGAGCAAGCGGGTCGATTCTATCTATCGAGTCCGCAAGAGCCCTGGCTTTCAAAAGGCACAGCTGCCACACCATTCCATGGTAGTGGAATCGGCCATGCATCGTCTTAAGAGCCAGAAGATGCACTCCTCGGTGCCTCCTGGCAGGGAGGCCCGTAACCTGGATGGCCTTGGCAAGAAGTGTTTCCAGGGCTCTATGCTCGCATGTCGTGTCCAGACTTACCAGCTATACATGGGCATGTATCTCCGGGATCTGGCTAAAGAGCTAGCCGGATTCTCCGCTGGTTTGTCCGAGGAACCCTTGCGGAGGTTCCTGGCCTTGTCCACTGGCATTCGGGAATGCTCAAAGTTCATGTCCCGCGCAGCCTATGATGGCTTTGAAGCATCGGCTCGAGTGGCCGCAGCCGGCATCGGTGCCCGCCGATAGGCTTGGCTTCAGTCGTCAGACCTTGAGCCCTGGGTGCAGGACAAGTTGGTCGATGTCCCCTGCCGAGGCGAAAACCTCTTTGGCAAGCCCATGGCGGAAAAGGCTGCGCAAATAGAGACTGAGACTCTCACCAGGACCAGGCTTTCTAGGAAGACCTCCGCCCCTTCCCAGAAAAAGAAGGGCTCGGGGAAAAAGTCCTTTTACCCGAGGAAGGCGGCTGCCTACAAACAATACCCCCATTATCAGGCCCCTGCAGCTCCCCAACAGGGCCAGCAGGCCAAGGGACGGGGTAACGGGTCCCGTAGGCAGCAAGCCCCCAAGCCTTCACCACCAGCCCCTGCTCAGCAGGGTGGGGGTTTTTGACTCGCAAAGCATAGCCTCTCCCCCCCCCGCTGGTTCCTCCCAGCACCGGAGGCCGGCTGGTTCACTTCGCCCACAGGTGGTCCAGCATCACCGCAGATGCCTGGGTGCTTCAAGTCGTGCGGGAAGGCTATCTTCTCCACTTCCACCAGGTCCCTCCCTCCTATTTTCCGGGAGAACCTCCACGACCCCCTCTGCACAGGGAATTACTCCTTCAGGAGTTAGCAGGTCTTCTGCAGGAACAGGCGGTGGAACCGGTGCCACACCACCTGAGAGGTCAAGGTTTTTATTCCAGGTATTTTCTAATACCAAAGAGAACAGGGGGCCTCAGACCCATCCTGGACTTGCGCAACCTCAACAAGTTCCTTGTGCGGGAGAAGTTCAAAATGCTTACCCTTGGAATCCTTCTGCCCTACCTCCAGCAGGGAGATTGGCTATGCTCCTTGGATCTAAAGGATGCCTACACGCACATCCTCATCCACCCAAGCCACCGCCAATACCTAAGGTTTGTGGTGGCAGGAAATCATTACCAGTACAGAGTACTCCCCTTTGGCCTGTCCTCCGCGCCGCGAGTCTTCACAAAATGTCTCGCGGTGGTGGCGGCCCATCTCCGGCTTCACGGCCTCTATGTCTTTCCGTACCTCGACGACTGGCTCATCAGAGCAGCGTCCGCTCGGGAGGTCACCAACGCCACGCGCCGCACGGTGACTCTTCTGCAGCACTTGGGCTTTGTTATAAACTTCGCAAAGTCCACTTTGCTCCCCTCGCAGGATCTCGAGTTCATCGGCGCAAGGCTGCACACTCCTCAGGCGCGAGCATACCTACCGCTCGACAGGGCTCAACGGCTCATGGACCTAGCCGACCGTTTTCGCAGCCAGCCCCTGGTCTCCGCCAGGCGCTTCCTGAGACTACTCGGCCATATGGCTTCCACCGTCCATGTGACCCCCAATGCCCGCCTGAATATGCGGCCTGCTCAATGGTGTCTCCGCCAGCAGTGGCGACAAGACACAGGCGGCCTAGCAGACCTGGTGCGCGTCTCCGAGCCGCTGATCTTGTCTCTTCGGTGGTGGCTTCGGCAGCCGAACCTGATATTCGGAATGCCTTTCCAGTCACCTCAGCCGACCCGGGTGCTGACCACGGATGCATCCCTCCTGGGCTGGGGAGCACATTGCCAAGGGGCACGTACTCAGGGCCTCTGGACCACGTGGGAGTCTGCTCAGCAGATCAACTTCCTGGAGCTCAGGGCGATCCGCCTGGCTCTCAAAGCCTTCTCCCACCTGACTTCTCACCAGTCCGTCCTCGTCCAGACGGACAATCAAGTTGCCATGTTCTACGTGAACAAGCAGGGGGGCACGGGCTCCTTCCTCCTCTGCCGGGAGGCACAGAAGCTCTGCTCTTGGGCCGTCAGTCACGGCATTCTCCTCAAGGCAGTTTATCTCCCGGGCCAAGAGAATTGCCTGGCGGACAAACTCAGCAGGATCCTCCAGCCGCACGAGTGGCGTCTGGATCCCTTGGTAGTTCAGAAGCTCTTCCTAAAGTGGGGCCTCCCCACGGTGGATCTCTTTGCCAGTCCTCACAACCGGCAGCTTCCTCGCTTCTGCTCTCGTCAGCCACACCCCCTTCGGGTTGCGGCGGACGCTTTTCTGATTTCATGGTCGGGGAGCCTTCTGTACGCTTTCCCTCCCATCCCGCTAGTCTCTCGGACTCTTTTCAAGGTGCTCCGAGACAATGCCTTCATGATCCTGGTGGCCCCTCGCTGGCCCAGACAGCCATGGTTTCCGCTCCTACTGCAACTAGCGGTGGAGGATCCATTCCCTCTGGGGGTACAACCGGATCTCCTCACTCAGGATCAGGGGTCTCTCTACTACACCCCAACCTCAGGTCTCTCAACCTCATGGCCTGGCTGCTGAGAGGGTAGTCCTTGCTCCCCTTCTCCTGCCGGCGGAGGTGGAGGGGGTCGTCTTAGCTTCGCGACGCCCTTCTACCCGCAAATGCTATGCCCTTAAATGGCGTCGCTTTGCCCTCTGGTGTACCCAACAGTCTCAGGATCCCTTCTCCTGCCCGGTGTCGGTGATCTTGCAATACTTGCTACACCTCTCTAATCTGGGACTTAAGTCCAACTCCGTCAAAGTTCACCTCAGTGCTCTTTCGGCACATCATGTGCCGGTGGACGGTAGACCTCTCTCCAGCGACCCTCTCGTAGCGAGGTTTCTCCGAGGTCTCCTTCTACTTAAACCACCTCTGCGCCCACCAGCGCCTGACTGGGACCTGAATGTGGTTTTGCAGCGGATCACCTGTCCGCCTTTTGAACCTATGGCTACCTGTTCTCTCCGTTTTCTGTCTTGGAAAACACTGTTCTTGATAGCCCTCACTTCCGCTAGACGCGTAAGTGAATTGCAGGACCTCGTGTCTGATCCCCCTTACACTCGGTTCTACAAAAATAGGGTAGTCCTACGGACTCACCCAAAATTTCTTCCAAAAGTGGTCTCCCCTTTTCACATCAATCAGGAGGTGGTACTTCCAACCTTCTTTCCCAGACCACACTCCAGCCGAGCTGAAACGGTCCTCCATACCCTGGACTGTAGAAGGGCTTTGAACTTCTACCTTGACCGTACGCGGGAGCACCGTAAAGCTGCTCAGCTTTTTGTGTCTTTTGACCCCAATAAATTGGGGCTCCCGGTCTCCAAGCGTACTCTGTCCATCTGGGTTGCGGACTGTATCTCTTGGGCTTATGGGGCAGCCGGACTCTCCTTAGAAAGTCGAGTCACGGCTCATTGCGTTCGGGCAAAGGCTACGTCAGTGGCTTACCTCCGCTCTGTTCCGCTGGCAGACATCTGCCGGGCCGCTACTTGGTCTTCGAGCCAGACTTTTGCGGTCCATTACTGTCTCGAGAGGGAGTCCCGCAGGGACAGTGCTTTCGGATAGACAGTCCTCCGTAATCTCTTTGAGGTCTGAGCAACTCCTACCCTCCATCCCGGATGTGGGCTACCGGTGGGTGATAATTCAGCGAAGATTCTTTCCTTCTGTGCTGCTGAGCTAGAGGGAGCTCATTTTTGTGCTTAGGGTCTCCGGTAGCCTTGAGCTTGGGAGTCCCATAAGTGAGGACTGACTTCCTGCTTGGTCCTGGAGAAAGCGTAGTTACTCACCTGTAACAGGTGTTCTCCAGGAGCAGCAGGAATCAGTCCTCACTACCCTCCCTCCTCCCCTTGGAGTTGCAATCGTCTGCTTATGTTCTTTTTGCAAAATTTTATGCTGTCTTTTTTAGCTATGTCATCTGACTGGCTAAGATGGCACCCTCGGGCGGGAAGACGACCGCGCATGCGCGCTGCAATTCCCAAAGGCTTTCTTTGAAAGCTGGGGAAAATTGCTCCGCGAGGGCTCCGTCGGCGCCGACGTCACCCTTAAGTGAGGACTGATTCCTGCTGCTCCTGGAGAACACCTGTTACAGGTGAGTAACTACGCTTTCCTGTTTTAATACCTACTCAAGTTCCTTTTTGTTTGCTCTTACTCCATACCCATCAACTATCAACTGTCTTTTTCTTCTTCAGGGCTGATGTGCTCAGCATATTCTTCTTTGCATGGTTTCCTGTGTTCATGCTTGCATGATTCCTGGGCCCTTCAGCCTCAGCAACATGCAGTGCAAAGATTTATATGATTTCATGCTGGCCTGTCTTTCCTTGCCCACTGTAATGACAGACTGGTTGATGTATATATTTTTATTAGAGCAGAATAAAGGCCATTGAGTGATTATGAACCAGGAACATATATATACCTAAACCTTATAATCCCTACAAGGTTACGTTCTTTGTCCAGGATGACTCTGAGGTACTTAACTTCTGATTTTATGGGTATGAGTGCATCTCTTATCTTGATGTCGGGTGGAGGGATAAAGGCTGGGTTTCGCGTGATGATCAGTGCCTCCGTCTTGCTGTAGTTGGTTGATAGGTTGTTTTCCTGAAGCCAGTTTGCCATTTGGGTGAGGCAGTTTGTTATGTTGGTGTAGTCCGGGTTGTCGACTGAGATGGGTGTGTAGATCATGATGTCATCTGCGTAGATTGTATAATGTATGTGGTGCTCTTTCATGATGGCACATATTGGCTGGATGTATAGGTTGAATAGGAGAGCTGAAAGAGCCGATCCCTGTGGCACTCCTTGTTTGACCTTTATGGGTCGAGATGTCTTGTGTCCTACTTTGACCTGTATTTGTCTGTCGGTTAGGTATGAATGGAACCAATTCAGGGTGGCACCGTGTAGACCGATGTTCTGTAGTCTATCCAATAGAGTCTTGTGGTTAACTGTGTCAAATGCAGATGAGATGTCAATGAATATCATGAGTATGCCTTTCTTGGTGTTGTCTATGATGCGGAGGACGCTGTCGAAGAGGTATATCAGAAGAGTTTCTACCCTGTGGTTGGGGCGGAACCCGTGTTGATTGTTGTCCAGGGGAGCATGGTTGTCTGTGTTCTTGTAGTTGGTGCTGTACAGTTTTTTTCGATTGTTTTTGCTAAAAGTGGTATGCTGGAGATGGGTCTGTATGCTGCTGGATTGTTCTTGTTAAGTGTGGATTTCTTTGGGATAGGCCTTATTGTTGCGAGCTTCAATTGATTTGGCATGCGCCCTTGGGTTAGGGAGGAGTGTACTATCTTGTGGATGGTTTGGATGAAGTTTGATTTGGTGGCCTTGATCCAGGGCACTGGGCAGGGATCCGTGGGGGCGGTACTTGTCTTGATTGCTGAGATGATGTGGGAGAGTTGCTCCGTGGATGTGGTGTTGAATGTTCCCCAGGTGTTCAAGGGTGTGCTAGTCTTTGGGGTTGGGCTGGGTTTTGTTTGTTCTGCTGAGTGGAACTTTTCTTGGATGTGGTCCGCAAATTTTTGTGGGTCCAGTTGCACTTTGTCTTCGGTATTCTGGTCTTTGGTGAGGGCTTTTACGATTTCAAATAGTTCTCTGGGTTTGTTGTTGGAGTTGCGTATGAGGTTTGTATGGTATTCCCTTTTTGTTTGGTTGATGCATTCATTGTATTGTTTTTGCTTTGTTAGGTATAGTTCCTGGTTCTCGGGTGACTTGTTCTGTCTCCATCTCCGTTCTATTTTTCTGAGTCTCCTCTTTTCGTTTCTTATAGTTTTAGAGTACCATGGTTTGTGTTGTAGTTTGTTGCAGCGAGGTGTCCTGTGTCTATATTCTGTTGCTTTGGCAGCGTTGTATATGGTGGTGTTCCAGTTGGTGATTAGTGCATCTAGGTCATCTGTTTCATGGTTTAGGTTTTGTATTGTGTCCTGTAGGAACCGGTCTCTGTCGAAGCATTTAAATCTTCTTTGTGTGTGTGTGGGGGGGGGGGGGTGTTCGGATATTTGTTTAGTATCTCCTCATTAGGTGTAATTTTTACTTCAATTAAGTGATGGTCAGACCATGGTACTGGTGTGGTGATGGGTGTTGATATTAGGCCTCTTGAGGTTAGGTAGTTGGGTGCAAAAATAAGGTCTAGTGAGGCTCCATGTCTGTGTGTCGGGGTGGTGATTATTTGCGTGAATTGGAGTGAACTCATTGCTTGGAGAAAAGCTTCTCAATCTTTTTTGTTGGTGGACTTAAGGTTGACGTCTCCTAGGAGTATTGTGTGTTTGTGGCTGGAGTTCACTGCGCAGACTGTCTCTAGAGTTGATGCTAGTTCTTCAGGTGGCGCATGGGGTGCTCTGTAGATGAGACATATGGCCATATGTTTGTTCTCTATTGAGATGGTGTTAGAGTGTTGGGTGTCCATGTTACTTTTTGATTTGAATTTTAGGCTGCTCTTTGCTATTATGAGTGCCCCTCCTCCTCGCCTATGAGTGCGCGGGCAGTTGTATGCTGTGTATGCGTCGGGCACTAATTGATTGAGTAGGACGTTGTCATTGGGACTGAGCCACGTTTCTGTGATGCAAAGTATGTCGGGCTGATGGTCATCTATGTGGTCAACTAGGGTATAGATCTTGTTGCATATTGACCTGGCGTTTATGAGCTCAATTGTTATTGGTCTTGGGGTGTTGTGTGTCTTGTGTGGTTCCTTTGTTTTGGCGTGTATGTTGGACTTGAGTTTTGCTTGTCTCTTTGTTGTAGGAGAACGTTGTGAGTCCCTGTGGGTATGCTGTTGGTCTATGTATGTCCATATAGTTGTTGGAGGCCATGGTGTGTATGTGTGTGGGTGGTGGTAGTGTGTGTGAGGTGGAATGAGTAGTGTGAGTATGAGGCCGAGGGGGAAGATCAGATTTGTGTGCATGTTTTTGTTCAGTTCTGTGGTTTGCACTTACGGTTGCTGCTCTTCTCTCCTGGCTGCTTGCTGGGTCTTTTTGCTTCTTTTGTGTGCTTTTTGGTGAGGCTGTCTCTTTTTGCTCTTTACGCCTTTGTGCCACGCCTAAGGCGCGGGCGCGCTGGCTGGTGCCGGCCTTTTCAAGCCGGCTTGGCTCCGCCTCTCACTGCCCCGATTGGGCAGGAGCCTCCGAGCAGGAGACAAAGGCTTCCCTCCTGTTCGGGCGCTCCACCCCCGATCGGGGGAGCTGCTGGACTGCTGGCTGCTCTGCTCCTTTGGAGCCGGCCTTTTTCAAGCCGGCTCGGCTCCACCTCCCACTGCCCCGATTGGGCAGGAGCCTCCGAGCAGGAGACAAAGGCTTCCCTCCTGTTCGGGCACTCCACCCCCGATCGGGGGAGCTGCTGGACCGCTGGCTGCTCTGCTCCGTTGGAGCCGGCCTTTTTCAAGCTGGCTCGGCTCCGCCTCCCACTGCCCCGATTGGGCAGGAGCCTCCGAGCGGAGACAAAGGCTTCCCTGCTGTTCGGGCGCTCCACCCCCGATCGGGGGAGCTGCTGGACCGCTGGCTGGTAGTCCGTGGTAGATTATATTGCAGTAGTCCAGGTGGGGGAGTGTCATGGCTTGCATCACTCTTCTGAAGTCCCGTGGTTCAAGGAGAGGTCTGAGGTGCTGTACTGTTTTAGCCTTGTGGAATATTGTTCCGGTGGTTTTTTTGATTTGTTGCTCGAGTGTGAGTGCTTGGTCTATGATGATTCCTAGATACTTTATGTGCGGTTGTATCCTCCTGTGTTATCCTCCTGTGGATCCTCCTGTGTTATGAATAGATCTCCATAAATAATCACTAAAGATTTTAATTAGTAGAAATGATTTAAAAATGCAGTCCATTTATACAAATGATCACAGCCTGCTCTCCAATAAGCGTTTAGCAAGGCAATGTTGGTAATAACTCAAAATGATTAGTTCAAGAGAAGCCATTTGACATTCGACAGATTTACAAGCGTGCACTACTGTGTTGGTCTGCACTAGCACTGTTAACACATGTTATTAGTAAATAGATTTTTTTGAATATTACATATAAAGAGAAATAGCTACAAGCAGAGTGACACAGCCATATTCTTCTTATTGAATGACTCTGAAGTGCTGACGAAGTCTATGCATAAAAAGAAAAATACAAAGCATATTACCATTTATTATATTGATAGGAATCCAAATTTCCCCCAGGAATATACTTTGGGGGCATTTTTTAAGTCTCTACGCATAGAAATATGGCATTTGTATGTGCAGATAACATAGATGTGTAGTCATTTGAGCATGTTCTCATATGCACTCGACACCGCTTTGATTGATTTGTGTTTTAATTATTTAATTGTCTTGACAGATTTGCCCCTGATGCAGGCATCAACTGCCGAAACACGGCCGTGCCAGCCATAATAAACTCTGTTCATTTTATTTTGATTCCCCTGCTCCTTATTTTTGTTTCTGTCTACAATATGAGTGCCAGCACTTCTGTGTGGAAGCTACTGAATTGTTGCCGCTCTTTGTGCACATAAATATTTGCAAAATGGCTACTATGGCTGTGTGTGCTGGCAAATACACCTACATGCCTGAATGGCCTTATACGTATTTCAGTAAAGACTTTGAGTTTGGCAGGGCCTTGTGTAAAATACCTCTGAAGTTGTGAACTTCCCGACTTCGATGTTCAGTGGCTACCTCAATGTTCTGAGCAAAATAGGCTTTGACATGCACATTAGTTGCTCTGAAGATAACACAGATGCATTTAGTGCCATCTATTGCGGTGTCACTCAATGCCCTGTCTTTATTTATTTTATTTTAAGTATTTAGCTCATGCCTTTCCAGTAGTAGTTCAAGGCGAGTTACAATCAGGTCCCCAGAGGGTTTGCAATCTAAGTTTGTACCTGAGGCAATGGAGGATTAAGTATCTTGCCCAAGGCCAAAAAGAGTGCCAGTGTGATTTGTTATCTGCTGCATGGTACCATACTGTGCATTATGTAAATGTAAGGTACAGTTCCTGCCCATTCCTCACCTCATTCTGTGTTTGTCAGCCAGCTTGGAAATTAGCACACACTACATTAACTCCTAGTCCGGGCGTGCACTAGCAGCATGCTCTAATTCCCGTGTTAAGGGGTAAATTTGTAAGGAACCGTCTGGTTTTAGGCGGCAGGTACTTGCATAAACGTCAGTATTTGTGGCAGTGGGAAACAGGAAATGCACTTCTCCTGCTAGTCGAAAGCAGGATGACAATCGCCACCGGAAGAACTGACATTTATAAGTGTGCCCAACACATGCTCTTCTGGTGACGATTGTCCTCCTGCCTTTTTCTGTGCACTATTTGAGACAGTTACACCTGTAAGTGGCCTCATAAAATACTGCACTTTTTTTGCATGCCATGTACTTTCGCTGTGGGCGTGTACAGGGTGGAGTTTGAGTAGAGCATAGGCGGAGTCCGCACTAATGCATGTAGATTCAAAAGGGTCATAATTTACATGTGTACTTGCAGAAAATTTGTGCTCATACTTACACCGGCCCTGGAGCTGCATATATGCTGGTGCCTACATGTCGGCACATTTTTTTGTGCTACCTTTTTATTTTATACAATTCAGTTTGCACATACTCGACTTTATGAAATAGGGGTAAAATAGGTGTGTGGGAACGCATGTTTGCTAGGCACGACTTGATAAAATTACCCTTTAAGTGCTTAACACTAAAAGCACTGTGTACGCCTTTTAGCGCTGTTGTTGTTGTTAAGTGCTGTTGAATCGGTGTCGACTCATGGCGACCCTCTGAACAGTTGTCCTAAACTGTGTTCGGTCTTCAGTGAGACAGCTCATTGTTGACAGACTGGCACCCATAGCTGCTGTTATTGTATTGATCCATCTCATTGCTGGCCTTTCTGTTTTGCGTTGACCTTCTATCTTGCCAAGCATGATGTCTTTCTCTAATGATCTCTCTCTCCACATGATATGTCCAAAGTATGAAAGTTGAAGTCTTGTCATCTGAGCTTCTAAATAAAGCTTAGGTTTGATCTCCTCTAGTACTGACTGGTTTGTTCTTCGGGCAGTCCATGGTATACATAGTATTCGTCACCAGCACCATAATTCAAAGGCATCAATTTTCTTCCTGTCTATCCTTTCACTGTCCTACTTTCAAATCTATATGACATTATTAGAAAATACCATGGCTTGAACAAGTCAAATCTTTGTATGGAGAGAGACATCTCTGTTGAGAATCTTATCTAGGTCCTTCATAGACATTCTGCCAAGAGCAATGTGTTGTCTGATTTCTTCACTGCTTGTTGCGTCTTTATTAATAGTTGATCCAAGTAGGTTAAAGTTGTCCACAATTTCAATTTCTTCTCCATCAATGATGAACTTATTGATTTTTGCCAGTTGTCAGCATCGTTGTCTTCTCTACATTAAGGTGCAGGCCCATTCTAAGAATATGGTCCTTGATCTTGAGAAGCAAATCTTTCAGATTGTCTTCACTTACAGCCAATAATGTGGTCGTATCAGCACAGCGAAGGTTGTTGATGAGTTGGCCACCAATCTTCACATCTCTCTTGTTTTCATACAGTCCTGCTTCTCTGATGATTTGTTCTGCATATAAATTAAACAGGTAGGGGGAAAATATGCAGCCTTGTCATACACCTTTGCTGATTTTAACCATTCTGTTTCTTCTTGTTCCGTTCGAACTGTTGTTTCTTGATCAATATCAAGGCTTTCTTAACCAGGGCTCCACACATCAAACAGTAAGTGAGGTTTTGAGGGTTTCTTTGTTTGGTGTTTTTTGTTACATTGCTAGCTCTCTGACTGGGAGCTCTTAAAAGGGTTTTGTGTATTTTTTTTTTTTTTTTTTAAAGCAAGGTTAAATTCATTTTTGCTGTTTTAGGGGAATCTGTACTTGAGCACAGTAGTATTGCTGAACTCTGTAACCCCCTCAGGTTCAGGAACTGCTAACACCTAATCAGGGGTTAGTGGGCCTGTTTCCTGAGTGCAATTGAAGCCTGCATAAAAAGGCTGCTTGGCCCTGCCCTTTTGAGGCTTTCTTAACCAGGGCTCCACACATCAAACAGTAAGTGAGGTTTTGAGGGTTTCTTTGTTTGGTGTTTTTTGTTACATTGCTAGCTCTCTGACTGGGAGCTCTTAAAAGGGTTTTGTGTATTTTTTTTTAAAGCAAGGTTAAATTCATTTTTGCTGTTTTAGGGGAATCTGTACTTGAGCACAGTAGTATTGCTGAACTCTGTAACCCCCTCAGGTTCAGGAACTGCTAACACCTAATCAGGTGTTAGTTCCCTCCCTACCCACCCAGACTCCCACCCACCCCTAGTGAGCAGTCTTGCTTTATAGGGCACCTCCCCCTTTATCAAATCACAGTGAATTGGACCAGCACATTTGAATATAATTAAAGAGATTTAACTGCTTTTTCTCTGAAAGGACAGCTACGAAACCAGCTGGTACTTCGTAGATCTCTCTCTTTTGCTTTAACAGATACCTAAGCTCCACAAACAGAACAATGGCTGGGAAAAATCGTATTGCTAAAGCTGTTGCCCCCGTTACAGCTTCTGCCTCGGTCCAGACAGAGGCCCTATTGCCAGTTGAAGAACCAGTTCCATGTGCAGGGTGCCTGCATGCTGAAGCTCTGAGGAAACAAGTGGAGGAACTCAGAGAGGAGGTGGCGAGGCTGAGGAGCATTCAAGACAGTGAGAAGTACATTGATGAGATGCTGCTTGCAGCAACCAGGCTCTCCAGCACAGGAGAAGATGGGTGTCAACAGAATGTCGATGGTTGGACAAAAGTCACCAGAGCCTGCAAAATCACCAATCCAACTTCTCCAGCCCTTGAATTGAAGAACCATTATGCAGCCCTGGAAGTGGAGGAGGTGAAAGCATCCCTGGAAAGGGAAGAACCAGAGTTCAAGTACCCCATAGTTGCAGAATCAGTGACCAGAAGGAAACGAAGGGTAGTGGTGGTTGGAGACTCTCTTCTGAGGGGTACTGAGGCGTACATCTGCCGACCAGACTTGATGTCCAGAGAGGTATGCTGTCTGCCTGGTGCCAAGATCCAAAATGTTACGGAGAATTTGCCGAGACTCATCAAGCCCACTGACTATTACCCAATGTTGCTAATCCATGTTGGAACAAATGATACTGCCAGGTATACCTCGGAACGTATCAAAAGTGACTTCATGGCTCTGGGACAGAGGGTGAAGCAGGTAGGTGCACAGGTGGTGTTCTCTTCAATCCTCCCTGTTGAGGGTAAAGGCCAGGGCAGAGAGGCTCGCATCCTGGAGATTATTGCATGGCTGCGTGGATGGTGTCTTCGAGAGCGTTTTGGTTTCTTAGACCATGGGATGCTGTTCCAAGGGTTGCAGAGCAGAGATGGCATCCATCTGTCCAAGAAAGGTCAACACATCTTTGGTAGTAGACTGGCTAATCTTCTGAAGAGGGCTTTAAACTAGATTCGTTGGGGATGGGTGAAGAAAGCCCCCAGGTAAGTGAAAGCCCCCAGGTAAGTGATACATTAAATACCTTTATGGAAATGGGTAACAGGGGTAACATATGGAAAGCAGTGTGTATTAATGCCCGTAGCATGGGAAATAAGATCTCTGAAGTTGAAGCTTTGGTGGGAGTGGCTGACTTAGATTTAGTGGCAGTTACAGAAACATGGTTCACAGAAAACCATGACTGGGATGTAACTATACCTGGCTATACTTTATTCAGAAAGGACAGGGTAGGAAGAAGGGGAGGAGGAGTAGCACTATATGTAAAAACTACTATTAAAGCTTTGGAATTACAGAGCTTAAAAGGGCGAGAGGAGGCATTGTGTTTTAAACTAGAAAGAGGGAAAGAGAAATCTATTTGCATTGGTGTGATATACAGACCTCCCTCACAAGAGGAAGAGGTGGACAGAGAGTTAATTGAAGACATACGCAGCATTGCTAGGAAAGGGGAAGTGCTACTGCTAGGAGATTTCAATATGCCAGATGTTGATTGGCACTTTCCTGCTGCAGTATCATCTAGGAGTAAGGAGATCCTGGATTCTCTACAGGGAGAACTATTCAGGCAATTGGTAACAGACCCCACACGTGAAGGGGCCATACTGGACTTGGTGCTTACCAATGGTGAAAGTGTTTCTGATGTTGTAGTGGGAGATCATTTTGCATCCAGTGATCACCAGATGGTGTGGTTCAGTATTAGGACTAGGGCTGTTAGAATCCATTCCAAGGTGAAGATCTTAGACTTTAGGAAGACTAACTTTGCGAAGATGGGCCAATACCTCAGGGAGTCATTAGTGGGATGGGAACAGCTGGGGGATGTAGAACAACAGTGGGCAAAACTGAAAGGGGGTATTTTAAAGGCAACCAACCTTTTTGTTAAAATGGTAAATAAAGGCAAAAGGAACAGGAGACCGCTATGGTTTTCGAAGGAAGTAGCTGAAAAAGTGAAGAAAAAGAGGGAGGCCTTCATGAAATACAAGAGATCACAGAGAAAGGAAGACAGGCATCTATATTTGGAAAAACTTAGAGAAGCTAGCAAAGTAGTCAAGAAGGCAAAGATTCAAAAGGAGGAGGAAATAGCCAATGCAATAAAATGGGGAGATAAGACATTTTTCAGATATATTAGTGAGAAGAGGAAGGGCAAAAGTGGTATTGTCAGACTCAAGGGTACAGGGGGGAATATGTAGAAGCTGATAAGGATAAAGCGGAATTGCTTAACAAATATTTTTGTTCTGTGTTCACAGATGAAGAACCAGGAGCAGGACCTCAGAAAACACCCACAAATAAGAACAGAAGCGAGGGACATCTTGAACAATTTTCAGAAGACTGTGTTCGTGAGAAACTAGCTCAACTTAAAGTAGACAAAGCGATGGGACCGGATGGGATACACCCTAGAATACTGAGGGAACTTGGGGACGTTCTAGCAACTCCACTGACTGACCTTTTCAATGCCTCGTTGGAGTCGGGAGTGGTGCCAAAGGACTGGAGAGAGGCTCATGTGGTGCCTTTACACAAAAGCGGAAGTAAGGATGTGGTTGAAAACTACAGGCCGGTTAGTTTAACTTCAGTGGTGAGTAAATTAATGGAAACGCTGTTGAAAGAGAAAATAGTGAGGTTTCTGGAGTCCAGCGGATTACAGGATCCGAGGCAGCATGGATTCACCAGAGGCAGGTCTTGTCAGACAAATCTGATTGATTTCTTTGACTGGGTGACCAGGGAGTTGGACCGAGGGAGAGCTCTAGATGTGGTGTATTTAGATTTCAGTAAAGCCTTTGACACTGTTCCTCACAGGCGACTTATAAACAAACTGAGCACCCTAGGGATGGACCCTAAAGTTACTGCTTGGGTTAGAAATTGGTTGGGTGGGAGGCGACAAAGAGTACAAGTAAATGGAGCTCACTCTGAGGAGAAGGATGTTACCGGTGGTGTGCCCCAGGGATCTGTCCTTGGTCCGATTCTTTTTAACATCTTTGTTAGTGATATAGCGGAAGGGCTGTCGGGTAAGGTTTGCCTCTTTGCGGATGATACCAAAATCTGCAATAAAGTAGACACCCAGGAAGGTGTAGATAACATGAGGAGGGATCTAGCTAAGCTTGGTCTAGAATTTGGCAGCTGGGATTTAATGTTAAAAAATGTAAGGTCATGCATTTGGGCTGCAGCAATCCAAGGGAGCAATACAGCATAGGAGGTGAAGTACTTTTGTCCACTAAAGAAGAGCGGGACCTAGGCGTAGTTGTGTCCGATGATCTTAAAGTAGCTAAACAAGTAGAAAAGGCGACGGGAAAAGCTAGAAGGATGCTTGGGTGCATACGGAGAGGAATGGCTAGCAGAAAAAAGGAGGTGATAATGCCTCTGTATAAGTCTTTGGTGCGACCTCATTTGGAGTATGGTGTGCAATTCTGGAGACCGCACCTTCAAAAGGATGTGAACAGGATGGAGTCGGTGCAGAGGGTTGCTACTAAGATGATTAGTAGTCTTCATTATAAAGCATATGAGGACAGACTTAAGGATCTTAATATGTACACCTTAGAGGAAAGGCGGGATAGAGGTGATATGATTGAGATGTTTAAATACCTCCGTGGCATAAATGTTCAGGGAGAGAGCCTCTTTCAATTGAAAGCAAGTTCTGCGACGAGGGGACATGGGATGAGGGTGAAGGGAGATAGATTCAGGAGTGATATGCGGAAATATTTCTTTACGGAAAGAGTAGTGGATCCGTGGAATAGTCTCCCAGTGGAGGTGGTAGAGATGAGGACAGTAACTGAATTCAAAAAAGCATGGGACCAACACAGAGGATCTCTAAAGGTAAAAAGTGGACTGTTGTAGTTGTTGTTGTGGAAGGACAGACTGGATGGGCCTTGTGGTCTTTTTCTGTCATCATGTTTCTATGTTTCTATGTTTCTAATATAAAGGTTGTACAAGAGAACAATCAGGTGTTCTGGTATACCCATGCTGCTTAATGTAGTCCAGAGGTTCCAAAACCTTGCTGTAGTCAATAAAACACATATAGATATCCTTTTGGTATTCTTTTGTCTTTTCAAGGATCTATCTCATATCCGCGATGATGTCTCTCGTTCCTCACAGTTTCCTGAAACCTGCTTGCACTTCAGATAGTTCTCATTACAGGTATGACTGTAGTCTCTGCTGAATAATTTTGAGTAGAATCTTGCTGGCATGTGGGATCAGAGCGATTGTGCGATAATTTCCACAGTCAGTTGGATCACCTTTCTTTAGTATTGGTATAAACACATATCTTTTCCAGTCAGTTGGCCATGTTGCTGTCTTCCAAATTTCCTGGCAGAGCCTTGTAAGTATGGTAACAACTGCATCAGATTGCTGTAATAGTTCAATGAAAATGCCATCAATGCCCGGTGCTTTGTTCTTGGATAAGACTTTCAATGCTGCTTCAACTTCTTCTTTCATCACCAATGGTTCCAGATCATAAGGTTCAAGTAGGAATGACTGTTGGTCCACTTGATCTTTATCTTATAATAACTCTGTATATTCTTTCCACCTTTAGCCTCCCTCCTCCTTTAGCCTCCTTTTCAAAATGTTCTTCCTCTACCCTATTCTCTGTCCATCAATAAGCTATTCTTCCTACCTTCTATTTTTGTTGTTGTTAACCCCTATTGTTCTCCAAGTTACTTCTCCCTGTTCATTGTAAAGCAATTCCACCAAGATTGTTATATTGTTTGATGTAAACTGCTTTGGACAAAAGTGCTATAGAAAAATTGTTAAATAAAATATACAAATTCTTTCCATCGTGTAGCTCTATATGAATAAGTAGTAGTAAGTAGTTAACACATATTAGTAAAAGCGCTGCAAAATTACATTATCTGGCAATATGGTAGAGAAGGTAAAGCTAGCAGAAAAAATGATCTAGGAATATTGTGACAGAACTGAGAGGCATGTCTGCTAAAGTGCGCTAACTGGTAGTGCAGGGTTTAGTGTTCTAAAAATCTCACACTTACTGGAATGGAAAATGGGAATGTTGCAGAGTGGCAGAAGTCTGGTCAAAGGCACGAGCAGATACTGAGGAAATCACACAACTGAGTAAATAGGACACTATTGATGTTAGGGGATATTAGGGATGTGAAGGGTCAAAAAAAGGTTTGGTTAGTCTTCGTTTAAAACAAAATTTAGCATTTTTGTGTGGGATTTTTTTGTGTTTTTGCACATATTTGTCGTCTTCGTGCACCTACTATGCAAGCTACAGCTTTTTTGCATGTGCAAATCGACACACATTAATTTGTAGTTATACGCATACACAAGTGATTTGTGCGCAGTTTTAATATTTAGGGACCCTACTGAATGCTCAAATGAGCCTAAAATGTATGTCCCTAGGAGATATGGAAGTTTTAAGTGTACAAGAAAGCCAAGAAAAATTTTATAAGCATAGGAAGTCTGTTTATCAAAAAGTAATCCTAAAAGGTTGAATCAGCAAAGATGACCCACTAGTTCCTTGCTGGACATAACTGGTATATGAAATGACATCTTTTGAACCCCAGCTGGCCAAAGATAAAGATAGACCTGAATAGTTGGTATACATATAAACAGCTGTGGTTGCAATTTAGGCAAGAAATCCTAAAGATAAACAGGTAGTGCTTCCATTGGTTCTTTAATGAACTATCACAGAAGGAGTGTCTGGGGCTGAATGTTGATGGAAGGGAATGAGTGTGTGTTGAATGGCGAGGGATAAAAGAGAAACCTGTACTATGAAAGAAGGTAATCATTGGGTTGGACTGACTTGACTTTCCAGTTATATTTGTGTTCTATTTATGAAAGGTAGCATTGGAAGGTAGTCCTGTATTCTAAATCATTATTGTACTTATTTCAGGTCAGTAAAAACAATTAAAACAAAACAAAACAAAATTTAACACACAAACAGGCATGTAAATCCTTTTCATGTTTTTGTGTTTGGAGGGTTATTGTAACTTTTTATTTTAATCATCTTGGAAAAAGTATCGAGCCTCTGTTTTTCAGTTATCCTGACTGCACAGTCCTAACTGGATACCTTGTGCCCATTCTTCTTTCTTCCATATTAACTTTTTGCCATTGGCCGTAATGTAACTCTTGACTGATGGGTGTAATGAGTTTCTTCTAGAATTTGAGTAAGAGTAGTGTGGTTGCTGAATTGGTCCACTTGGATACATGGACAACATTGCTCTTTTAGCCATATAAGCAGAAGTTAGAACTTCAGTTCACCCCATTTTTCTATTGGCTTGTGATTTATGTATTATGCTTGATGCATTTAGAACAAATCACCAATGACTGCAAATACACAATGTATGAAAATAGCCCCCTTACCTGAGGAAGGGAAGAGCTTATGGAAATTATCCTTGGTATTAGGCCTCCCCAGCAGGATCAGAAGGACAAGGGAATGGCCCTTTTTAGCAGAAGCCTCCCAAACCCAGGCACTGGCTCCGGCACAGCCTGGTGGGAGTTTTTGACTCCTAAGGCATAGCCTCTCCACCCCCAGGATGCCCACACCAGCAGTCCATAGGGGGACATCTGATTCTGTTTGCCCACCAGTGGACAACCATTATCACTGACACCTTGGCATTCCAGATCATCAAGGAGGGCTGCCTCCTCCACTTGGAGCAGCCTCTCCCTCCATTCTTCCCAGGAGAGCCCACCAGGACTCCCCTCCACCAGACCCTGCTACTGCAGGAGCTCACAGGCCTTCTCAAGGACAAGGCAGTGGAGCTTGTACCTCCATATTTCTGGGGCTTAGGATTCTTCTCCTGGTACTTCCTCATACCACAAAAGAACAGAGGGTCTAAGGCCCATCCTAGACCTGCAGGACCTAAACATGTTCCTGGTGTGGGAGAAGTTCAAGGTGCTCTCCCTTGGAACACTCCAGCAGGGAGACTGATTATGCTCCTTGGACTTAAAGGATTTGTTTACACACGTCCTCATCCATCCCAGCTACAAGCAATACCTCAGGTTCATGGTGGAGGGAGGCCATTACCGATACAGGGTCCTACCCTTTGGCCTGGCCTCCGCCCCAGGGGTCTTCACCAAGTGCCCAGTGGTAGTCACAGCCCACCTCTGCCTGCATTTGTCTTCCCCTACCTGGATGACTAGCTCATCAGAGGAGGCTCAGCTGCCAAGGTGCAGCAGGCCACGGCCCAAAACATCAGTTTCCTACAACATCTGGGTTTTGTCATAAACTATCCCAAGTCCCACTTCCTCCCAACACAGTGTCTGGAGTTCATAGGAGCCTGGCTAGCCACCCTTCAGGCCAGACCACAAGACAGGACTGACTGCCTCAGGACACTGGCCACAGACATAAAATATAGGTGCACCATGTCTGCTCGCCTCATGCTACACTTGCTGGGCCACATGGCATTCATGGTCCATGTCACCCTGGATGCCTGCCTCTACATGAGGGCAGCCCAATGGTGCCTCAGGTCCCAATGGACTCAGGCTACCGGACGGCTGCAGGACAGGCTGACAGTGACCCATCAACTGGCAGACTCCATCGTCCCCTGTGGGTCCTCACTACAGATGCCTCCCTGTTGGGTTGGGGGGCTCATTACGAAGATCTCTGCATCCAGGGCAGCTGTTCGCAATCAGAGAGCCAACTGCAGATCAATCTGCTGGAGCTTTGGGCCATATTCCTGGCTCTCTGAGCCTTCTGCCACTGCCTGTAGCACCAGTCAGTGCTGGTCCAGACGGACAATTAGGTGGTGATGTGCTACGTGAACAAGCAGGGAGGCATAGGGTCTTACTCCCTCTGCCAGGAGGCAGTAGCTCACTGCTCCTTTGCACTCTGCAATGGGATGCTCCTGTGGGTGGTATATCTATGGGACAGCTCAATGCCCTAGCAGACAAGCTGAGCAGGGTCCTCCAGATGCACGAGTGGCAGCTGGACCCAGAGTGGCCTCTTGGCTCTTCTGACTCTGGGGAGTTCCACTGATGGACCTCTTCATGAGTCTGACTGACACTCAGCTGCCCTGCTTCTGCTCCTGCCAACTGCACCTCTCACAGGTAGCAGTAGATGCATTCCTCATCCTGTGGATGGAGGGTCTTCTCTACGCCTTCCTGCCCATGCCACTGTTTGCCCTTTTCAGGATTCAGCACGATGGGGCATCACTGATGCTGATTGCCCCCGATGATCCAGGCAACCGTGGTTCATGCTACTCCTTTTATGTCCTCAACGTCCCTGGTCCCCCTGGGGTTACTGTCACAGGAGAAGGACTCCCTCCTCCACCCCAATATGGGGTCCCTGTTGCTAATGGCTTGGCTGCTGAAAGGGTAGCCTTGGCTCCATTCAGCCTTTCAGGGGCGGTAGAGGAGGTCCTCCTGGATTCCCATAGGGTCTTCATGAGATGACCACATGTCTTCAAATGGTGCAGATTTTCAATGTGGTGCAAGGAACGGCAAGTCAACACATTCTCATGCTCTGTGCAGCTTGTTCTGCAATATTTGCTCCATCTGTCGCAGGCAATGACTGAAGTCCAATTCGGTCTGGTTGCACCTGAGTGCTCTAGCGATGCACCACCACCTTATCGAGAGCAAGCCCCTCTCTGCCCAACCTCTTGTGACCCTCTTCTTGTGGGGCCTCCCGTTATGCAAATCCTCTGTCCACCTTCCAGTGGTCACTAAAGCAAGATTCTGGCCCAATAAGGCACAATTCTAATATAAACACACTCTTTTTGTTGGAGATACCAGCCAAGTGATAGGAACTAAATCCCAACACCATCGTGGTCACTCCCTTTTAATAAAGTTTTACTTAAAAAGCAACTTATCGCTGTGTACTTAGCTGTAGACTTTAAATTTTATCAGGCTGTTTAGCACACCACCAGAAACAACAACGACATGGCACATTTCGGGCTCCAAAAATCTTTTTGCCCTGCTTCAGGTCTGTCATACTTCGGTCGGTCTGCAGCATGGGACCTCAATGTGATGCTATCCAAGCTCATCAGGCCTGCATTTGAGCCCCCGACTACCTGCCACCTGTGGTACCTCTCATGGAAGGTCATCTTCCCAGTGGCACTCATGTATGCTTGCAGGATCAGCAAGCTTCAGGCGTTAGTGGCCGTTCTACCATACACAGGGTTCTACAAGATCAGGGTGGTGCTCCGCACACACCCCAAGTTTCTTCCTAAGGTGGTGTCCCCCCTCCACCTCAATCAGGAGATGGTGTTCCCCACCTTCTTTCTGTGGCCTCACGTCAGCCAGGTGGAGACTGTATTGAATAACCTGAACTGTAAGAGGGCCCTGTCCTTCTACCTTCAACGTACCCAGGACCATCGCAAAGCGTTCCAACATTTTGTCTCCTATGACCCCACTCGGCTGGGGGAGGCAGTGGCCAAGCGAACTCTGTCCACTTGGGTGGCAGATTGCATTGCTCTCACCTATGAGCAGGCTGGGCTCTCACTGGAGTGCTGGGTCATGGTGCACAGCGTCAGGGCCATGGCGGCCTCTGTGGCAAACATGTGTTCTGTTCCTCTGTCAGAATCTGCCGAGCCATCACCTGGTCTTCAGTACATACCTTTGCAGCTCATTACTGCCTGGAGATGCAGTCCCGATGGAACAGTGCCTTCGGCCAGGCCGTACTTTGTCATCTGTTCATGGTGTAGGCAACTCTTCCCCTCCGACCCTTCTGTGTTCAGGCTACGGGAGTGCTGGTTCTCACTGGACACTTGGGTCTCTTGAGAGTCTGTCTCCTTAAGACTTACTTGCTGCTGCTCTCAGCTCACCTTTTCCTGGTCACCCGTGGTGGTGTTTCAGGTTTTCGGTAACCTGTAGCTCAGGAGTCCCATATGTCAGGACAGACTTACTGCTTGTTTGTGGAGAAAGCGTAGTTATTGACCTGTAACAGGTGTTCTCCAGAGACAGCAGGAATCAGTCCTCACAATCCTCCCTCCTCCTCATGGAGTTGCTGCTTTATCGTTTTTGCCATCTTAGTTATGTCATTTGACTGAGACAAGATGGCACCCTTTGGCAGGAAGGGGACCACACACGTGTGGGTTATCTCCCAAAGGCTTTCTTTGAAAGCTGGGGAGAAGCTTCCACACGGGGCTCTGTTGGCATTGATATCACTCATGTGTGAGGACTGATTCCTGCTGTCTCCGGAGAACACCTGTTACAAGTAAATAACTGCACTTACCCTATTATCCAAAAAAGAAATGTTTCTATATCAATTTGAGCACCAAACTCCTATCAACTAGGGCTGATTGTCCCAAATGTTTATCCTAGGAGTCTTCCAGGAAGCCTGTTAGATTTAAACTGTCCACTGAAAGCTGCTGGTCGTCTTCTTGATCTACCTGCCCTTCTCCCATTTCTCCTACGTACTCAGATGTTATATAGAAAGTTCTAGCCACAGGCAAGATGTTCTCTGGAGAGATCTTAAGCGCTTCTATAAAATATATTTTTTACATGGCCTCAGAGGATATAATTGATGATCTTGAAAAATTCACAAATCTTAAATTACGCCTCCTCCCATGGGATTCCAGGGCTTCCATTTTCTTCTAGCATAAACAGATTTTTTACTGCAGTTTCACACCCTTGTACTCCTATCTGAGCACCACTTCATCCTCCTTGGCTTCATGAATATTTAATTTCTGGGAATGAACATGAATTTGGGACTTAAGCTCCACAGTTACCCCAATATGAGGTCCATGCAAGAGAACACTGAGTGCTCCATGGAGACAACTGTCTTCCATAGGAAATCCAAAGTCACCTTATCGGGCACTGCATAACCTCACATACCTCTTTTGCTGGCATCTCAAGATCACACGAGCCTCCTACCGCCTCATCCACCTCAGGCCATTCTTACTGTTTTCATGTCTCTTCAGGATTGGCAAGGCCTGTGGTATCCATCAAAGATTTTTCTTGAGCCCGAGTCACTGCTAGTGGTGCTCCCCCAAGCCGCACACCACTGCTCGGACCTTTGGAGACTTGCTGCAGCTGCAAATCTGCACTTTCAGGAGTTCCAGATTATAGGGGAAGCATGTGCAAAAAGGGACTGACGGACACTTCCTTTGCGGCATTTACTAGATGTGTGCCTCTCCCCAATTCTAGCCTCTTGGTAGGTTGCCAAAGATAACTGTCAAAAGTGGACTGAATTTTCACAGGGTTTGGTGCAGGCATAGGGGGATAAACCTGCACTTACCCTTCCTCCTTGCACCCTTCTGAACCATCGCAGAATCCTAACAAAAGATGACAAAATGAAGAAACAGAGAACTGCGCACAAGTTTCTCAGTGGCATTTCCAGCCGGCAGCCATCTTGGTGTCCCCTTTAGACCAGTATTTTATAAAGTACGCGCATACTTGAATTTATAAAATAGGTGTGAAATAGGCACACATAAAATGTGTATGAACTATGCAGGAGTTTATAAAAGTGCCTTCCATGAAGACAATTTTAAAAGCCCCATTTGCATGCACTCCTCAAGCAACTACACTGGCTCCCCTTTGCTGAATGGATCAAATACAAATCCATTCTCACAACCTTTAAAGTCATTCACGGTTTATCCTCCATCAACCTCCAATCTTTGATACAGAAAACACCCAACAACAGACCCAGAAGAACAAGTTCCCTCAACACACTTTACATACCAACAATAAACACCAGGGGGTATGTTTACAAAGCAGTAGTAGTGGCCTCTGTGCGATATTGGAGCCGCGGCCCCATTGAGTTTGATGGGGCTGCGGCTCTGATATCGCACGGAGGCCACTACCGCTGCTTTGTAAACCTACTCCTAAGACCAACTGCATGACATCAAAAAGTGCTTTCTCCCTTTTTGCACCAACCCTATGGAATGCAATCCCAGACAGTCTCCATTCCACAAATGACTTGTCAGACTTCCGAAAAAATCCGAAGACATATCTCTTCCTGGAGCACTTTCTTGGTGACAAAACATAACCCTACGAGATAATGTGCCTCCCGCTGAACAATTCAGCCATTTTCATCCCCCCCCCACCCCAGTATCCTCCCCACCCCTCTCCCCCCACCATTCTCTGTATTGAATCTTACATTGAGAAATTACCTTTTAATGTTATTGCTTCAGTTTAAATATCCATGCTGAGATTATTTAAATATGCATATAAATTGGTGAATTTTATCCTCTGCATGCATACTTGCACACTCAACCCAATCTGTCCCAACGCTGTCCCTGGACACACCTACCAACAAAATTAGGCTCCATCATGTCCAAGCATGCCCTTGAAACACCAGTTGGAATTTTATAAGAGGCCATTTATGTGCGTTTGTAGCCCCATATGACTTTATAAAATTATGTACTATGAGGGTAACTTTATCCGAGCCAAACCAGAGGCTCTTCCAGAGGTGCAGATGAGGAGAGCTTTGCCTGTATGCACATGTGTAATATGCACGGAAACTAACTAATAAAACCTCTGTGTGGTAAAGAGCGAGTGTAAATGTTAGCACATAAATTCCCTGGGATGATTTTAAATTTGAAGCATGCACATAATTTTGTTTTGAAAATTCAGCAGTATCCAATGGGGAAAAGTCTGCTTATTATATTTATGCATCTGCTCACAGACCCGACCAGCGACATTCCTTTCCATTCTCCAAGGATTGCAAATAGGTTGGTTCATGACTATGCATGACAGAGATTTTCAGATAGTGGCAAGAATATTAGGGGTGTGAAGGCAAAACAATTCAATTTGTTTTGTTTTTCATTTTTGTACATTTTCATTTTAGGTCAATTTTGTTAATTAGGAGGTGGTTGTTGCTGCCATCCAAACAAAAATAATGGCTGAAAAGTTTCTGGAAGTTTCCAGGCAAATACCACCTCCCCCTCCCCCACCCCACCCCATTTTTTTCAACTTTTGTTAACATTTACCACATGGTTGGCCTTGAATTGCTAACCTTTGTGTTAGAAGGCACTGCTTTTCCAGGAGGAGATATTATGTCGGAGGGTGGAGGGGGAAGCTGGCTCTAGTCAGCCTATACTTAGGAGAATGTTTACAAAGCCGCGGCTCCAATATCGCACGGAGGCCGCAACCGCTGCTTTGTAAACATACCTCTTAGTTGTGTCTTGAATTTCTGGTACTATTAGTTCCTGTTTTCTTATTGGTTCAAAGTTTGTCTTGTCTTGAGTGGCATGAAAAAATCCTTCCTGGATTTTTTGCCTTGTGAATCCATTCACTCCTGCTCTGGAGACGTACCCCAAAGATTGCTCTTGTGCCGTGTTCCTCGCCTGGTAAGTTTGGGAAACGTATCTTGGAAACTTGTTAAACTGTTTTCCTTGTCAAATTCTTGCACTATGTTTACAGGACTAGAATGGAAAATAATGAGTTATGGATTTAGTCTCCCCAAAAGCCTCGGAGAAAAGATAGGAGGGAATATTCCGAGGGATATACAAGGTGTGCAGACCTACAAACCCCGTAAATCCCACTCACCACTGGGATTATCAGCAGACTTTCCTGGTTAGTGCTGCTGAATATCTCCTCCAAGGCCAACTAATGCCCCATCACCAACTGGTTAGCAACGGGGCATTCCAGGATGGAGCAGGGGTGGCACTTTTAGCTGGCCGGTCTGCGGCAATATTGAGACACTAACTGGCTAGCTAAAATTCCTAAAGTTAGGAGAGGTAACAGACGGTGCAAGCATGATGCTCGGCACTAACTGGCGCATGGGTGCATTAAGTGCACCTACACAAACAGTAACAGTTGCAGTTAGCATGCGCCTATAACACCCACACTAACCGTGATGCGCCATTGATGCCCATGTTCAGCCTCTAACCTGCCCTTTCCCAGCCCACTTGCATACTAAGTGGTTAGTGTGTGACTTTTAGTGCAGGGCTCTGCACTAACTGTTGCCATGGGATACTTGGAATGCACTGAACCCTGCACTACCCGGCAGCATGATTTAGTAAACAGGTGCCAATCTGTTCCGTACTGGTGAGGGTTTATGTTACTGTCACTGAGATGACAACAGAATCAAAAATTAATTTTTGTGTATTGAGTTCTCTGGGGAAATGTCCTATTATTGGGAGAAGAGTTTCTTAGGCTGTAGAATGTATGTTCAAAAACAAAAGCGAGAACTACAGAGCAGTTTATAATACTAAAATAAAATTAGCTGTGGTTCTCGCTTTTTCATTTTGTTCCTTGGTGTGTGATTACCTAGCATCTCCATTGTTTTTTTGCAGAATATATATTTACTTTTAAAACCATGCTTGTCCAGTGTGCCGCGTCAGGAAATGGAATGTTTTATATTAGATTCCCGGACTACATAATTAAATTGCTATAATTTTTGCTGCATATAAACAGCATTGCAAAGCTTAAAAAAATTCTATAGTCTGATAGTGTATTGCTTTCTTTATTCTTGGGCCAACCACCTGAGCAGTGTTCTGAGTGAGGGGACCCCCTGGTTTTTGAATAGAGGTCCCTCCATTTTGGGTGCCAGGTGGGGGGTTGGGTGTCATCTCTCGCCTCAGGCAGGAGATTGTCTTGAGCCACCCCTGCAAGGAACATCAGTAATAGAAGTGAGATTTGAATTCCACTGCTCTTTGCCAGCTCCCAGCCCTGGTTTCTATTGAGGACGGCAGAATGTTAAATCTTGATACTAAATTAAATTTAATTAATTTGAGCTGAAAGTACGAAGGAGCATAAGGGAACTGCCAGATCCAAAAAAAGACAAACTGCAATTTCTTCACATATTGAAGATGGAACTCTCTCAGTAAATTGTGGACTATTGTGATTTATCTTTGTAATTATTTCTTCTTTCTTATTTTTCTAGTCTGATTTGTTTTCTTTGGTAGTAGTGTGGCTTTTCCTATCCATTGTTTATTTTGGTTTTGTAAATGGAAATTGAATAAAGAAATTGAATTACATGAAATAGCTAAAATGATTCAGCTTTGCTTCAATGGCCTAGTCTCAGGTACAAACTTATTGTAAGCCCTCTGGGGACAGGGAACAGGACCGTACCAAGGGCTGTGTGAGTGGTGCAGCCGCACAGGGCGCAAGCAGAGAAGGGGGCGTTAATATCATCACCGGGCTTCCAGGAAGCTCAAAAAGAGGGAGTTACTGAACGTGTCTGGGTGGAGAGGGAGCACCAGATTCATCGGTCACACAGGGCACATTTTCAGCTTGGTGCAGTCCTGTAGGAAAATACCTAAGGACCCGAATGTAACTCGCTTTGAACAACCACCGGAAAGGCGGGAGCTAAATGCTAATAAATAAAATAAAATAAATAAATGGTCTTCCAGCCGCAAAAAAATGCAGTCTGTAAGTCAGCTACAGAAAAAATCTGGACTTAGACAAACATATTTCAAGTCACGTTAATACAATTCTTATTGTGCTCAGCTTGTTTTCATAGGATACCCACAAAAACACCCCATAATTGATGGCATAGTTGGAAATAGCTTACAAAGGCCACTGCCCAGATTTACGGCAATTCATCTGCCATAGAAGATTTGGAACAAACAGCATCCAGCAGGCATTCCCAAAATATTGTGAAGACTTTTTTAAAACTCCAGACATAAGACCTTGCCAAACTCTTAAAATCTTTTTTCCCTAATAGCAAAGGTAATCCAGACTGCTGTCACATTAAATGGAACCCACGGAGTCCTTGGCAAGAGAGCAAATGGCATATGCCTTTTATTCTGTTTGGTTCTAAATGTAAAAAGCTTGGCAACGTTTTCAAGAAAGAATGAAGAAAATGTGATCACCTGCTCTAACAGGATGCACTGTTTAATCCACCCTTTGACTGCGGTGAGTTGCAAAATCTCTTTCTGATACGCGCCAAGTTTATTCTTTAGATATCGGAGGAATCAGTTGGACTGCTGTGCTCGGCAGCAGTGGTTGACTGATGGAAGACTTCCGTCACAGAAGATCTCACTTCAGAAGCTTAAATACTGAAATACCATCATCCTTTGCCAGGGGGATACGGAAAAGAAGTTTGAGATCTTGGGAAGCAGGTGTTTTTGTAAACTGAGATGCCACAGTTCTGAGTGGAAGAGGATTGTTTTAAGCTAGGTTTTTGAAAGGTAAAAGGAAAGCCTTTGATTTTGTCTAGAGTCTGCTTCAGACGTCCCATTGATGGCAGCTAAAGAGACAGCCACTCAGACACATCGTAATTTTTTCGAGCTGCACATTACTCGTGTCTGTTGGGTGGAGGATTTGATCTCGGTCCAAAGCAAACCTAAGTAAATCATGTGCTTATGACTTTGTTCTTGCATGGAAGGGATACAACAATCCTATTCATTTTTAAGGTCTTATTTTTTGAGTTACAGTGAGTCTGTATCAGTTCTGATCTTTTCTGTGGCCTAATTTTCGAATTTGGGATCACCTAGCTTTTGCACCACTTTTAATAAATTTCAGCAGGCCTTCCAGCTTACAGCCATCATCCATCCTGCCCAAATCTGCTGTAGGCTAAGGAACCAACAATGAACCAGCCCTAGAAGAAATGAACCAGAGCTTTGGGGCTCCTACACAGATATGCAACACTCTGTTCCAAATGACTGACAGCTAGAGTTAATAATGCGTTACCGCATTAGCACACATTAAAGCCGGTAACATGTTATTTTGCCAGAAGCCCCATTTTTTTTTAAAACTTATATTTATTAAGACTTTTTATTCACTGACTACATTATCAGATAAAAAAGAAACAATGAAATAAATATATTATCAATAACTGTTACACAGTAAATCAACACAGGTACATTAGCCCACATCTCAGGGATAAACAACAAAGAAAAAAGAATTTAAAGTAAACAAAGCCAGGGAAACCATTCAAGGAAGCCCTGACTAACACCATTTAGCCTAACCGTTCACCCACCCACCACCGAAGAAAACAACCATAAATATATATAAAGGTAAAAGAACCTCAGTGTGCCTTTTCTCTTTCTAAAATCCATCTATCTAAGTCAGTAGGGGACATAAAAATAAACTTATCCTGGCCCATGGTAACTAAACACTTGCACGGATAGCGTAAGAAAAAAGTAGCACCGAGAGCGACAATTCTTGCTTTATAAGCAAGAAAAGTCTTTCTACGAAGTTGCGTCGAACGAGAAGCATCAGGAAAAATAGATATCTTTTCTCCGCAGAACAAAAGTTCTTTTTTACAAAAGTATGCTTTAAGGATTGAAATTTTTTTCCTCCTCTGAAGCTAAGGTAATTAACAAAGTAGCCCTAGTGGGAATAACATCTTGTGTATCCTCAAGAAAAGCAGTCAAATCAAACACATTTTGTTCTTCCAAAATGGCTAAATCACCATCATCAGTATGTACAGCAACTTTAGAAGAGATATAACACTTAATTAAGATTAAAGTATCTGCAATGGGTAACTGTAATATATCTTTAACATATTTTCTAAAAAGGATAGAAGGAGAAAGCAAAGAAATGCAAGGAAAATTAAGCAATCGCAGGTTTTTACTCCGTTGCATATTCTCTAAATTTTCTAATTTCTGATAAAACACCGCGCTATTCTTAACACTAACAGATTGAAAAGAAGACAATGATTGAACCTGAGTTTCTAAGTTTA
Organism: Ichthyophis bannanicus; assembly: GCA_033557465.1. NCBI lineage: Eukaryota > Metazoa > Chordata > Amphibia > Gymnophiona > Ichthyophiidae > Ichthyophis > Ichthyophis bannanicus. The sequence continues at coordinate 79,708,578 of CM066042.1, forward strand.
AAAAACTGGAAGTCAAATTATCAACTTGTGAGTCCAAAGATTGAAACTTACCAATTACATCTTTAGTAAACTGGCAAAGTGAGGGAACAGTCTCCATTAAGACTCGTTCGGTTCTCTTTACTACACGCCAGATATCCAACAGAGAGATTGAAGCACCTGAAGGACTTTCAGCCGAAAAAGTCGGCTCCTTCCAGTTTACAACTTTAGGTAACACACCAACTTCGAGGATTCGAAGAGAGATGAGGCACTTCTGACAGTTCCAAAAATCCCGGGGGTAAAGGTGGAGTGCGCTTGACCGAGCTAAGGCTAGCTCCCTCAACAGAAGGGATAGAAAGCACAGTACCTGGCTTCGAGGGAACCGGCGTCGACACCACGTGCTTATCCATAGGGCCCTCTGTCGTCTCCGCTGCAGTGGTCTTTTTCTTCCTTTTTCCCCCAGGCATGCTGACAAACACTATCTCGCTCCCAATTCGCTCCTAAGGGGCTCCCAAGGGGCCTATTTTGCCCCTTTTGATATGCCCCTTAGGATACGCCCACTGCAGACGCCATGAGCAGCTCAACTCGGCTTTATTGAAAAGGGAGGGGGAGGAAAAGAGGGGCCTTCGATGACGACAATGGAGCTGCCCCGAAGAAGCCGGCAAACTGCACAGACCAGCTGAACTCACCCCCTCCGTGGGAGAGCAGTTGTAAGAAATCACTCCCAGCACTGTGGACTCATGGAGACCACCTTATGGGGACCTTCGATGACGTCGATGGAGCTGCCCTGAAAAAGCCGGCAAACTGCACAAACCAGCTGAACTCACCCCTTCCGCGGGAGAGCAGTTGTAAGAAATCACTCCCAGCACTGTGGACTCACGGAGACCTTCTTATGGGGACCTTCGATGACGTTGATGGAGCTGCCCCGAAGAAGCCGGCAAACTGCACAGACCAGCTGAACACACCCCCTCCGCGGGAGAGCAGTTGTAAGAAATCACTCCCAGCACTGTGGACTCACGGAGGCCTTCTTATGGGGGCCTTCGATGACGTCGATGGAGCTGCCCTGAAGAAGCCGGCAAACTGCACAGACCAGCTGAACTCACCCCCTCTGCGGGAGAGCAGTTGCAAGAAATCACTCCCAGCACTGTGGACTCATGGAGACCACCTTATGGGGGCACAAGCCCCATTTTATGCAGTGGAATCTACTTACTAATAGCACGCATTAATGATGTTAGCATACGCTAGCATGATCGTGTATGCTGGTAGCTCTAGTTGTGAACTTCCACAGGAAGCATGCATCAACGAGGGCGGGACCCAGCACATCCTTGCAGAATGCTTCAGCTCTGAGACGCTGCAGCTGTGCATTATCATCGGTTCTTATTGCTATTGCTACCACATGGCAGAGAGAGAGGTTAGTGGGGAAGGGGAGACCCCATTGCATGGAAGCAGAAGAGATGTGTGATCATGTAGGGGTTCAGAGAAGAGAAGGGTGAGGTAGTGGACCACAGGGGGGGAGGGGAGGGCAAGATGCCTCGGCTGCAGCAGCAGAAGTTATGGGAGGGAGATGCCCTGTTCTGATGCCTATGCCTTGAGGCATTTGGGGAGCACTGCCCCTCCTCGCTCCCCCCAAACTACACCCATGCATCTTCAGCAGCGAGCATTCAAGATCCCTCCTTTCCTATGTCTAACCATAACATTTTGGAATAATCTAAATTCTTGCCAATATTATCATCATTTTTGCACAAACATCCAGCTTTCTAGGTCATCTGCATGGACAGCCAGACAGGCTTGCCTACATGAACACCTGCATTGCTTTTAAACCTTGTGGTTATTTTCATAGGCACAGTCTGCCTCACATCCCTGTCCATGTGAATGCCTGCATTTATTTATTTCTTGGAGGGGGATCAGCCTGATGCCATAGTGGCTTAAAAGGTTTGCCTCTTTGCAGATGACACCAAAATATGAAATAGACATCCTAGAAGGTGTGGATTGCACGCGGAGGGATCAAACGGAGCTTGAGGAATAGTCTTGAGTATAGAAGCTAAGATTTAATGCTGAAAAATGGGGCTGCCAAAACTCAAGGGAGTCATAGAATATAAGACTTGAATTATTTTTAATTTATTTAACAGGTTTTTTTATACCGTTCTATCATTTCAGTCAAAGTAGTTTACATTGTAACTTAAACTTCATAATGTGCATAGTAGCATAGTATATGACAGTAGATAAAGACCAGTAAGATCCATCTAACCTGCCCAGCAAGGCAGTAAGAGTAGGTGCATCTACCGTTTCGTGCAGATCACCCCATTTGCTGAGATATAAGAGAGTTATGTTTATTTTGATTTTCTCCTGTTGCTATAAAGGGATCCACATGTTTCTGTCCCATGCCATTTTGAATTCTGTCACTGTATTTGCCCCATCACTTCCATCTGGAGGACATTCCAAGCATCCATCACCCTTTCAGTGAAAAAGCATTTCCTGACATTGCCTTTCAGTTTATCCCCTTGCAGCTTCATGTTATGCCCTCTAATTTTACAGTATTCCCTGTCTTTGGAAGAGGTTTGTTTGTTCATTAATATTAAGTATTTAAAGGTCTGAATCATATCTCCCCTGTCCCTCCTCTCCTTCAGAGTGTACATATTTAGGTCTTCAGGTCTCTTCTCATACGTCTTCTGACGCAGATTCCAAATCATTTTGGTTGCCTTCCTCTGAACCGTTTCCAGTCTTTTTATATCCTTTGCGAGATACGGTCTCCGAAACTGAACACAGTATTCCAAGTGAGGCCTCACCAGTGACTTATACAGGTGCATTAGTACCTCTTCCTTTCTGCTGGTAATTCCTTTCTGTATGCAACCCAGCATCCTTCTGGCTTTTGCCACCACCTTGTCAAACTGTTTCACCACCTTGAGATCCTTAGAAACAATCACTCCGAGGTCCTTCTCCTGGTCTGTGCCCACCAACCTCTCGCCCCCCCCCCCCCCATCACACACAATTCCCTTGGATTTCTGCTTCCCAAGTGCATGACACTGCATTTCTTCACATTAAATCTTAACTGCCAAGCATTAGGCCAGTCTTCCAGCTTTTGTAGATCTTTCCTCATGTTATCCACTCCCTCAGGGAAGTCCACTCTGTTGCATATTTTCGTGTCATCTGCAAAAAGACAGACTTTTCCATTCGGTCCCTCAGCAATATCACTCACAAATACATTGAACAATACCGTTCCCAGAATCGAACCCTGGAGTACACCACTAATCACCTTCCTTTCATCCAAGTGAGTTCTGTTTGCCATCACCTTCTGTCATCTATCAGTCAACCAATTTCTGATCCAGTTCACCACCTTCCCCAAGCTGCTGAGTTGATTGATAAGCTCCTATGAGGAACAGTATCAAAGGCTTTGCTGAAATCTAGGTAGATCATATCCATTGCATGACCTTGATCTAGTTCTCTGGTCATCCAGTCAAAGAACTCAATCATATTTGTTTGGCAAGATCATCCTTTGGTAAAACCATCTTGCCTTGGATCGTGCAACCTGTTGGTTTTGAGAAACTCCACTATTTGCTCTTTCAGGAGCGCCTCCATTACTTTTCCCACCTTGAGGAAAGGCTTACTGGCCTGTAGTTTGTCACTTCTTCCCTATTACCACTTTTGAGAAGAGGTACTACATCAGCCCTTCTCCAGTCCTGTGGAACTTCTTCTGTCTCCAAGGATCTATTAAAAACATCCTTTAACAGCCCTGCAAGAACCTCTCTGAGCTCTTTCAGTATATTGGGTTACTGTATTCAGTTTTTTAGACCATATCTTGCAAAGGATGTAAAAAGACTGGAAACTGTTCAGAGGAAGGCGACCAAAATGATTTGGAGCCTGTGTCAGAAACCTTATGAGCAGAGACTTGAAGACCTAAATATGTACCCTCTGGAGGAGAGGAGGGATAGGGGAGCTATGATTCAGACCTTTAAATACTTAAAGAGAAATAATGAACAAACAAACCTCTTCCAAAGACAGGGAAGCTGTAAAATTAGAGGGGATAACATGAAGATGCAAAGGGGTAAATTGAAAGGCAATGTCAGGAAATACTTTATCACTGAAAGGGTGGTGGATATTTGGAATGCCCTCCAGATGGAAGTGGTGGGGGAAAATACAGTGAAAGAATTCAAAATGGCATGGGACAGACACAGTGGATCCCTTTACAGCAACAGGATAAAATCAAAATAAACTTATCTAATTTCTCAACAAGCAGGGGTGTCCTACATGGGGCAGTGGATTCACCCCTAAAACAAAGACATGGGGAGGGGTGGCCTGCACGGAGCAGCTGGTGCACCTACTCTTGCCATCTTACTGGGCAGACTCGATGGACCATACTGGTCTATCTCCAGGAACAAGCAGGAATGTAGTCTTCACATATAGGTATCGTTGGTACCGACGGAGCCTGCGCGGGAACGCTCCCCAGCGTCCAATTAGAAAGCTTTTGGGAGCATCCCACAGTGCCTGCGTGCTGCCTTCCCGCCTTTCCCAACTGTCTCCAGTTCATTTTACGCGGAGCCAGCAGGTCGTCATTCCTGTCACCGCAAAAAAAATTTTCCTTATTCCTTCTTTTTTGTGGTCGCGTCTGCCTTCCTCGACGCTATACCGGTACCGCCGGTTCTTCATTCTTTCTTTAAAAAATAAATAAATAAATAAATAAATATATATTAGGGTGGTCCATAAAAATGAATTCCTGAATTCCTTTGCTCCCTGGCCTGATTCTGGTTCCATTTAGGTAGAAAACACTGTGTACATAGTTTGAAGCCAATCAAATAATATTTAGGGGTGGCTCAACAAGTCTTGAGATTTCCCCCTGGGAGCAGATGATAAAATGTTGCATCATCATGTATCATCCACTCAGTTCCACGCTGATTACATTTGATTGCATCATATTTGAACTAATCTCGTCTCTGAGAGGTGGCAAAGACATTGTACTATTCTTTGTATCTTTATTCTTTTCAGATGGCGAAAAAACGTGGTTTTTATCTCATTGAAGAAATGTCCACCACAATTCTGGGGGCCAAGCTCCCCAGCAAGGAGCAAGTGTTAAGTGTATTTTTACATCACCATATGACATTAAACAAAGGCGTTAGTGAAAGTGCATCTATTGTAACAAGTGAAGTAGAAGCTTACTGGGAAAAGGCCAGGCTTCCTGTTCAAAGAAATGACAAAATTCAAGAAAAAGTAAAGAAATTGTTCAATCAGTGGAAACTTTTGAAGAAAAACAAAGGGAGAGTAGGGAAACAAGAGGCAAATGAAAAAGAATTCCAGGTTGCAATGAAAAACCTATTTGATGTGGCGCATGCCAATGCAATGTCTTTAATTCATATTCAAGAAGACAAAGAATTCTTAATAGTGTAACGAGAACCAGGGCGCCGTGGCTCAATGTGCGCAATGGACAAGAAACTGGCCAACACAGAAGCAAGATCGCAACAGTGAGAAGAAGAACTGAAAAGGCGCAGACAAAAACATGTTGCCGAAGCCGAGGCAACTACAAGCCAAGTTCAGCTGGAAGGATCTTCTTCCTCAGCAGAGTCAGGTGAAGACTCGTCGACATCTGCGGATTCAGATAACGGACAGAAGAAAGCAACTCCACAAACGAAGCAGTTTCGACCTAACAATGTCTGGACCCCAGAGCTTAGAGCAGCCCTGGATCGGACAGGGACAACGGATCGCAATGCTCTGTTTGTGGTAGCTGAAACCGCCAGACGTCTGGGACATTATCCTGGGGAGCTCAATATCAGCCGCTCCAGCGTCAAGCGCCATAGAGAAAAGCACCGTCAGCAACAATGGACGGACCTGCACAACGCATTCAAAGCCGAAGGCAAAACATGCATTGTGCATTGGGATAGCAAGTTATTGCCATCTCTCCTCTGTTCAACCACATCCGTTGACCGCCTTCCAGTTTTGATAACGGCTGTCTCCACTGGAGAAACACAACTTCTTGGTGTACCAAAACTGACATCAGGAACGGGCGAGAATCAAGTTGCAGCAGTTTATGAACTGTTACAGGAAGAACATAAGAACATAAGATATGCCATACTGGGTCAGACCAAGGTCCATCAAGCCCAGTATTCTGTTTCCAACAGTGGCCAATCTAGGTCATACGTACCTAGCAGTTTCCCCAAGGGACACAGGTTCCACAATGCTTGTATTGGTTCAAGTATTGATATCCTGGGTCCCTTCTTAATAATGGTTTATGGACCTTTCCTCCAGGAACTTGTCCAAACCTTTTTTAAACCAGGCTACACTAACAGCCTTTACTACATCCTCCGGTAACAAATTTCAGAGTTTGATTACACGTTGAGTGAAAAAATATTTTCTTTTATTAGTCTTAAATAGTTTACCCTGTAGCTTCATTGCATGTCCCCTAGTCTTTCTATATTCTGATAAGGTAAACAATCGATCTACGTTTACCCGTTCCACTCCGTTCATTAATTTATAGACTTCTATATCTCCCCTCAGCCATCTCTTTTCCAGGTTAAAGAGCCCCAACCTTTTTAGCCTTTCTTCATAGGAGTATCCTTCCATCCCCTTTACCATTTTAGTGGCTCTTCTCTGAACCTTTTCTAAAATCGCTATATCCTTTTTAAGATACGGTGACCAGAATTGCACACAGTATTCAAGGTGCGATCTCACCATGGAACGATACAGAGGCATTATAATATCTTTTGTTTTATTTTCCATTCCTTTCCGTATCATACCTAGCATTCTATTTGCTCTCTTGGCTGCCGCTGCACACTGGGCCGAGGGTTTTAGCATGGTATCCACAATGACGCCTAAATCTTTTTCCTGGGTGGTGGTTCCTAATGTGGAACCTTGCATCGTGTAACCATAGTTTGGGTTGTTCTTCCCTAGGTGCATAACCTTGCACTTGTCCACATTAAATTTCATCTGCCATTTTGATGCCCAGTCTTCCAATTTATCAAGATCCTCTTGCAATTTTCCATAATCCTCTTGGGTTTTAACAACTTTAAATAGTTTTGTGTCATCTGCAAATTTGATAACCTCACTCGTTATTCCACTTTCCAGGTCATTTATGAATATGTCTAAAAGCAGCAGACCCAGCACAGATCCCTGGGGTACACCACTATTCACCTTTCTCCATTGGGAAAATTGGCCATTTAGCCCTACCCTCCGCTTTCTATCTTTTAACCAGTTCCTGATCCACAATAGTACACTGCCTCCTATCCCATGACTCTTTAGTTTTGCCTAAAGTCTCTGATGAGGGACCTTGTCAAAGGCTTTCTGAAAGTCCAGATACACTATATCAACTGACTCACCTTTGTCCACCTGTTTATTCACACTTTCAAAAAAACATAACAGATTAGTAAGACAAGATCTTCCTTGTCTAAAGCCATGTTGGCTGTCTCCCATTAGGTCATGACTATGTACATGCTGAGTAATTTTATTCTTTATGATGGTTTCTACCATTTTTCCCGGTACTGATGTCAGGCTCACCGATCTGTAGTTTCCCGGATCACCCCTGGAACCCTTTTTAAAAATTGGTGTTACATTGGCGATCCTCCAATCTTCAGGTATTAGAGATGATTTTAATGATAGTTCACAGATTACTAATAGCAGCACTGTTCCCTCTAAGCTGTGCGCGCGCACACACCTCGCCGAGTGAGCGCACATACTTTACAACAGAGCGCACAAAAATTACGGTTCTGATTCTGATAGAAAACACAGACGTTCTTAAAATTGAAAAGTTGTTATGTATTTATGGTTTTCACAAGTTCTACAATATTTTCTAGTGCAATCAATGTGGTGTACATACTGTATTCTGACGTGTAGTCAAATTTTAAAGTATATAACTCCAAGTGTCGTTATGTGGCGCACAAAAATTTAACCTTCCTTCAAAAGCTGCACAGCTGATATTTTATGTGCACACAGCCTACACAAAATTAGAGGGAACATTGAATAGCAGGTCTGCAATCTCGTATTTCAGTTCTTTTAACACCCTTGGATGTATACCATCCGGCCCAGGTGATTTGCTACTCTTCAGTTTATCTAATAGTTGTAATACATCTTCCCGATGTATCGATATTTCCTTCAATTCTTCCGCACCTTTAAATACCACTTCAGTCATGGGTAACATCCCTACATCTTCCTCAGTAAAGACTGAAGCAAAGAATTCATTCAATCTCTCCGCTATCGCCTTGTCGCCTCTTAGTGCTCCTTTAACCCCTTTATCTAATGGACCAACTGACTCTCTCAAAGGTTTTTTGCTACGAATGTACTTGAAAAGGTCTTTACTTCGCGTTTTTGCTTCCGCAGCAAGCTTCTTCTCAAATTCTCCCTTTGCCTGCCTTATCAATGCCTTGCATTTGACTTGCCAGTGCTTGTGCTGTTTCCAGGTTTCGTCGTTTGGCTCTTTTTTCCATTTCCTGAAAGATGCTTTTTTGGCAACAACAGCCTCTCTGACCTCACCTTTAAACCATGCTGGCAGTTTTTTGGACTTCCTTCCACTTTTCTTAAAGCGTGGAATACAGCTGGTCTGGGCTTCCAAGATAGTATTTTTCAACAACAGCCAAGCCTGATGTACGTCTTTAACCTTTGCAACTGCTCCTTTTAGTTTTTTCTTAACTGTTTTCCTCATTTTATCATAGTTTCCCTTTCGAAAGTTAAAAGGTAGTACTGTGGATTTCCTTACTATCCCCCCTCCACTAATTAAATCAAAGGCGATCATGCTATGATCACTATTGCCAAGTGGCCCCAACAACCTTATCTCTTGCACTAGATCTGGTGTTCCACTAAGGACTAGGTCTAATATGGCTTCCCCTCTGGTCGGTTCATGAACCAGCTGCTCCAAGAAGCAGTCATTTATTTCATCTAGGAACTTAATCTTTCTAGCATGTCCTGACGTGACACTGACCTAGTCGATACCGGGGTAGTTGAAATCACCCATTATTATTACTGCACTGTAACTTTTGTTAGCTTCCTTGATTTCTTTGATTATTTCATCATCCATTTGGTCATTCTGGCAAGGCGCTCGATAGTACACCCCCACTGCCATTGCCTTCCCCCTTTTACATGGAATTTCAATCCATATAGATTCTACAGCAGATTTTGTTTCCTGCAAAACTTTAATCCTTTCTGATTCAATGCCCTCTCTAACATAGAGAGCAACCCCTCCACCAATTTGATCAGCTCTATCATTACGATATAGTTTGTACCCAGGTATCACAGTGTCCCACTAGTTGTCCTCCTTCCACCATGTCTCTGATATTCCAATCATATCTAACCTTTCATTTAGTGCTATATATTCTAACTCTCCCATCTTATTTTTTAGACTTCTAGCATTTGCATACAAGCATTTTAGAGAATGTATTTTACTCATATTAATTTGGGTATTGTTAGACATGGGTAATTTGGGATCTTTAAGCTCAGTCTGCTCCATACTTGAAGGCATTTGGGCTACTTTACTCTTTTGTGGAACCTCTCTGCTTTTGGTAGTATCCTTCAAAGATACATTCTTCCGAACCATCCGCTCTTGGGCGACTGTCGACTAACATCTAGTTTAAAAGCTGCTCTATCTCCTTTTTAAAGGTTAATGCCAGCAGCCTGGTTCCATCCCGGTTAAGGTGAAGCCCATCCTTTCGGAAGAGCCCCTCCTTTCCCCAGAATGTTCCCCAGTTCCTAACAAATCCAAAACTCTCATCTCTGCACCATTGTCTCATCCACGCATTGAGACTCCGGAGATCTGCCTGCCTTTTGGGTCCTGCGCGTGGAACAGGAAGCATTACGGAGAATGCTACCCTGGAAGTTCTGGATTTCAACTTCCTACCTAAAAGCCTAAATTTAGCCTCCAGAACCTCCCTACCACATTTTCCTATGTCATTGGTACCGACATGTACCAAGACAGCAGACTCCTCCCCAGCACTATCTAAGACCTTATCTAGGTGGCGCGTGAGGTCCGCTACCTTCGCACCAGGAAGGCATGTTACCAGGTGATCCTCACGTCCACCAGCCACCCAGCTATCTACATGCCTAATGATCGAATTACCAACTATAACGGCTGTCCTAACCCTTCCCTCATGGGCACATGGCCCTGGAGAAACTTCCTCGGTGCGAGAGGCTTTTTCATCACCTGGAGGACAGGTCCTAGTTACAGGATCACTTCCTGCCACACCAGGGTGATGCTCTCCTGTCACGTGACCTCTCTCCTCTATGGCATCAGGGATGCTGCCAGACTGGAGGTGGGACTTCAGGACTATATCCCTGTAGGTCTCGTCTATGTACCTCTCTGTCTGTCTTATGCTTTCCAAGTCTGCTACTTTAGCCTCTAGAGAACGGACTCGTTCCCTGAGAGCAAAGAGCTCCTTGCACCTAGTGCACACGTAAGACCTCTCACCAACTGGGAGAAAATCATACATGTGACACTCAATGCAAAAGACTGGAAAGCCCCCATCCCGCTGCTGGACTGCTGTCTGCATCTTAGTTTTAAGTTTGTGTTTAGATCTAAGTTCTTTACTTACTAAGGGTTGCTATGGATATTTATACTAATAAAACTGTACCTAATACGTGTAATATACCTTGTTCACCTGAAGCTTAACTAATCTCAGGTCCTTAGTGTATGACTGATTTGGGTAATGAGCTTCACCTGAGAGCACCTCCTGTCTCTTAAGATGTGTAAGTACCTATAAAGCTATGATTATCCCAGGGGAGGGAGGGAAATAACACTTATTAAAAGAGGGCTGCTACACAGTACCCTGTCTTGTGCTGCTGAGGTAAGCTAAATTCTGATTTGATTTAAATTATAGTTCTTAGCTGCTGCTAGGCTCTAACTTCTTATGAAATTTAAACTACAAGCTCTCTGCTGGGTTCTAAATTTAACCAGAAAGCTCTCTTCTGTGTTTTAAATTTAAGCTAAAAGTACTTTGCTGATGCCAAGCCCTGAGTGACTATTAAATTTAGACTACAAGCTCTCTGCTGGGTTCCAAATGTAACCAGAAAGTTCTCCTCTGTGTTTTATATTTAAACTTAAACTGCTCTACTAGGCCCTGACTGATTTAACAAAAAATAGTGGGTTCACAGATTAATTAGCTTTAATACAAAGAATTCCTTTTAGAAAATTACCAGAAGTATATACTCACAGTTGCAGATCTCTCTTCAGAAGTAACAGTCCCTTTTTCTAGTCCTTCAAGACTAGAATGGTGTTTGGATGAAAAGGTTGCAGGCTTCTGCTTTGATACAACTGCATCGAACACGGGACGTTGATCAGGAGCGTGCATTCTTCTAGAACAGAGACTCCGTCGCACAGTCCTTCATTTGGCATGCCGCCATCACATTTACAAAATAATTCTTGGTGCAGTATTCTCTACATGCTCTGGAGATTCATCGGGTCCCGATGTCCAACTCTTTCACCGGTTCCAAAAGAATTGGGGCTCCCTTGACAAGTCCAACTATCAAACTGGAAAAGACTTGGAGGTGCTGCAACCTGACAGGGATCGCATCATGAAGTTTGCGGAATCCAAGTTGGCACAGGGCAATCACCGAGATGATTACCTGGAATTCTTGGAGTTAACGATTGTCTGCCTTGGAGGGAATCTTCCTAGTTTGAATTTCAAGAAACCTGGAGCTTTCCATCATGCCAGATGGATGGCAAAAGTCTTGTACTGTCTCAAGATTTGGATGTTCCGAGGACAACTCAAAGATCTTACCCAACGGGAGGAGTCCTGTGTTCGTGATGTGAGCATTTTCTCCATCCTGATTCATGTGGAAGCCTGGTTTTCTGCCCCTGATGCCGCAGTTGCTCCTCGAACAGATTTGGAGATGCTGAAGAAACTACACTCTTACCACAATGACCGTGTTGGAAGAGCGGCCAGAGACAAACTGCAACAGCATCTGTGGTATGTCAGAGGAGCTTGTGGCACTGTCACTGTTCGATGAAGCTGTTTCAGCACCGACAAAGCGGGCCATAGTGTCGGCCATGATCCCGGCAGAATCAGATGAAAGCGATGAGGATGATGACGAAGACGAAGTTCCCCCAAAGCGGGTCGAATTGAAAAGTTCCATGATTCCACCACTTGAATCTTTTGCAACTCGCAAGTCAATCCGTTTCCTGAAACACCTCGACGACATCAGTGATTTTTTTAATGCAGACCCAGAAGACTGGGAAGAGAATGCATCATTCAAAGACGGTCTGAAGAAAGTAAAAAATCTTCCAGTGATCAACGATGTGGCTGAGCGAGGGGTCAAACTCATTGAGGAGTTCAACGGCAGACACACCACAAAAGAAGAGCAACTCCAGTTCCTTCTGGGTGTTGTCTCGCAACACCGTAAGATGTTCTCCACATCGTCAAAGTCCTTACTAGCATCTGGACCACACTGAGTGCTTGGCAAGCATGATACCCCATCTATGAGCGGATAATACCCAGTGGTCTGACGAACCCTGGGGGGGATCCAGGGGCCTGATAGATAGGGACCTTGAGCCACCCCTAAATATTATTTGATTGGCTTCAAACTTTGCACACATTGTTTTCTACATAAATGGAACCAGCATCAGGCCAGGGAGCAAAGAAATTCCTACTTTTATTTTTTCCCCTATGGCAGTGGACCACCCTAATATATCTACCGTGCGTGTGGTTCCTTATGCTCGCCTCCACATGAGAGCAGCCCAGTGGACTTTATCCACTCAATGGACCCAGGCATCAGGGTGCTTGTCAGACAAAATAGCAAACACAAATCGCCTTATTTTGTCCCTCCAATGGTGGCAGTCCACTCGAAACCTGTTGCTGGGGTCCCCATTTCAACAGCCTTTACCCCAAGCAACTCTCACAACAGATGGTTCTCCAGTGGGGTGGGGAGCTCATCTGCAAGACCTCTCCACCCAAGGCACTTGGACTCCACAGGAGACTCATCTACACATCGATCTCTTGGAGCTCAGAGCAATCTTCCTTGCTCTGCAAGTGTTCCACACCCTACTCAGCTACAAGACAGTCCTCATCCATACGGACAATCAAGTAGCCATGTTCTATGTGAACAAGCAGGGAGGAACAGGCTCTCTGTCACTTTGCAACGAAGCTTTGCGACTATGGGCCCTCGCCAGAGAGCATCAGATTCATCTCCTGGCAGTGTATCTTCCAGGTATCCAAAACTCTTGGGCAGACAGACTCAGTCAAGTTCTGCTTCCACATGAATCGTCTCTACATGCAGACCAGGTGACCAAGAATTTTCAAATTTGGGGAACCCCAGACATAGACCTCTTTGCAAGTCCGTTGAATGCCAAACTTCCCCGGTTCTGTTCCAGAATTCCAGCTCAGGGCTCTCAGGCCAAAGATGCTTTCCTCCTTCATTGGGGTCAAGACTTCCTATATGCCTTTCCATCCATTCCCCTGATCCCCAGAACCCTGTTCAAGCTTCAGAGAGACAGAGGCCGTATGATTCTCATAGCTCCACATTGGCCACGGCAAGTGTGGTACCCTCTGCTTCTACATCTCTCTCAAGCTCCCTCTCTGGAGTTAGGCTCTGCTCCAGATCTCCTGTCTCAGGAGGGCGGAATGTTATGGCATCCCAATCCCCAGTCTCTGCATCTCAGGGCTTGGTTGCTGAAGGCCTAGATCTTCAAGATCTTAACCTTCCTCAGCAAGTAAAGGATATCCTTTATGCTTCTAGAAAATCTTCCACAAGATGCTCTTATGCTTTCAAGTGGAAAAGTTTTAGCATATGGTGCTCGCAGAAGGGTCTTAACCCCCTTGCGATACCTCTGGAATCATTACTGGAGTATCTCCTTCATTTATCCAATGCAGGACTTAAGACTAACTCAGTAAGAGTCCATTTGAGTGCTATTGCAGCTTCTTTCAAGCCTCTAAATGGACAACCCATTTCCTCCCATCCTCTTATAGCAAAATTTATGAGAGGCCTTCTTCTAACTAAGCCTCCCATTAGGCCACCACCGGTGGCATTGGACTTAAACCTGGTTCTTGGTCAGCTCATGAAGCCACCTTTCGAACCCTTAGCTACTACCTCATTGAAATTCCTTTCTTGGAAGGTTATCTTTCTCATTGCAATCACATTAGCACGTCGCATCAGTAAGTTGCAGGCACTAGTGGCTGATCCGCCTTATACAAGGTTCCATCATGACACGGTATGTTTATGTTTATGTTTATTTATTTGATAAAAACCGCCTTTCTCAATAACCAAGGCGGTGTACAATTAAAAGCTAAGTAATAAAAGAAGGCCGAGGCCAACGAAAGGAAAAGAAATGTACAATATTAAAAAAAGGGATAGTAGAGAAGGACCAAGAAGGCAGGACGAGACATGGCAACATGAGGGAACATCAGGGAGGGGGTTAAGGAAATAGTAGAGTCACACAAAAGGAGAGGGGAGATTAAATGCCAGGGAAAACAGGTGGGTCTTGAGGTTTTGCTTGAAGACTTTGTGTTGGGGCTCTAAACGGAGGGTAGGAGGGAGAGAATTCCAGAGGGCGGGACCAGCAAAGAAGAAAGCAGAGGAGCGGGTGGATTGTAAGTGAGCACGGGAGGGGGACGGGAGTGTGAGACGATTGAGGTGAAAAGAACGAGGGGTGTATCTGGGAGAATGGAAGAAGAGGAGATCAGATAAGTACTGGGGGGTGCTGTCATGAATAGCTTTATGGACCAAGGTTAATAATTTAAAGGTGGAACGGAAGGGGATAGGAAGCCAGTGAAGATGAAATAACTGGGGTGTGATATGATCACGGAGGGAAGTGTGTGTAAGGAGGCGTGCTGCAGTATTTTGAACACGTTGCAGGCGGTTTAATTGGGATTTGGGGAGACCAATGAAGAGTGAGTTTGAAAAATCAACGCGGGACATGCAAGGGAAAGCACTAGAGTGGTAAGAGCAGAAGAGGAGAAGAAGGGACGAATAGAGCGAAGTTGACGCAGGAAGAAAAAAGATGATTTGGTGATATGTGATATGTGTGTGTGAAAGGATAGATCAGAATCAAAGTGTACACCAAGGTAACGAAAAGTGGAGACCAGAGGTATAGGGGAGCCAGAAAAAGAGGGGGCCGTGGAAGGGGAAGAGGCACCGTGAGTGAACCAAATAGCGATGGTCTTGGTCAGGTTGAGATGGAGGCAGTTGAGAGTTAGCCAGTTTGCGACGGCTGAAAGGCAGGAATCTAGTGCAGTGAGATCAGGACTAGAGGGGGATGTGTGATGGAGTAACAAGATATCATCAGCATAGAAGAAAAAGGAAATACCGAACTGTTGGATTAAGGAAGCAAGAGGGGCTAAAAAAAGGTTAAAAAGAAGGGGAGCGAGGACGGAACCTTGAGGGACCCCACAAAGAAGACGTTGAGGTTCGGAGGAGGAAATAGAAGTGGAAGAAGAAAGCACCGAGCAGGACCGGGAAGAAAGAAAGGAATGGAACCAGTGGTGGACTGTACTGCAGAGACCCGCATCCCGTAAACGTTGTAAGAGGAGAGAGTGATCAACCAAGTCAAAGGCTGCGGATAGATCCAGAGCTACCGCCACCGAGATGTCACCACGATCGTGTGCAACATGTAAAGCATTTGTGAAAGCTAAGAGAACCGTTTCGACGCTGTGACCCTGACGAAACCCAGATTGGCGTGGGTGAAGAAAATTGATGGATGCAAGGTGCTGAGAGAGTTGTGCAAAGACATATTTCTCCAAAAGCTTAGAAAGAAAAGACAGATTGGAAACAGGACGGTAGTGCGTGGGAAGTAAAGGATCCAAGGAGGGGTTTTTCAGAATAGGGCGAACGAGAGCGTGTTTCCATGGTGAAGGAAAAATTCCAGTGAACAAGCTAGAGTTAAACATGGTGAGAATACAGGGTAAGAGTCCAAGGGAAGGGGTGAGAAGCCACGTAGAGGGAACAGGATCGAGGGCACAAGAGTCCTTAGGACTCATCCACACTTTATGCCAAAGGTGGTCTCGCCTTTTCATCTAAACTAAGTGGTCTACCTGCCTGTGTTTTTTCCAAGGCCTCATGCATCAAATGCAGAAAGTAATCTTCATACTTTGGACTGTAAAAGAGCTTTAGCCTTTTACTTACAAAGAACACAGCAACATAGAAAGTCCTCTCAACTCTTTGTTGCTTTTGATCCTTCTCATTTGGGTCTTCCAGTCTCCAAGAGAACACTGTCCAACTGGATTGCTCAGTGCATTTCCTTTGCCTTTCAGAGTAAGAATCTTCTTCTTGAGGGGCCATGTCACAGCTCACAATGTGAGAGCCATGGCAGCTTCAATGGCTCATCTGCACTCTGTGTGTATCGACGACATCTGTCGAGTAGCCACTTGGGCCTCGGTTCATACCTTCACAGCCCATTACTGCTTGGACAAGGACTCCCGCTGGGATGCCTTGTTTGGTCAGGCTGTTCTGCAACACCTGTTCCATACCTAATCAACTCCTACCCACCATCCCTGGTTGGATGCCAGAGATCTATGGGAGGAAGTGGAGCCCTTTCACAGGGACACGCAACTTCTGGGGTCTCTCCCTGGCATATAAAGCTAGGGAGTCCCCATATGTGAAGACTACATTCCTGCTTGTTCCTAGAGATAGCATAGTTACTCACCTGTAACAGGTGATCTCCGGGAACAGCAGGAATTTAGTCTTCACAACCCACCCACCTCCCCTAGGAGTTGTATCTCTCTATCTATCTCTTTCTCTTTCCCTCTCTCTCTCTTTGTCTCAGCTTTAAACTTAACTGGAGAGAGGCAGTTGGGAAAGGTGGAAAGGCAGCATGCAGGCGCTGTGGGATGCTCCCAAAAGCTTTCTAATTGGACGCTGGGGAGCGTTCCCGCGCAGGCTCCGTCGGTACCGACGATACCCATATGTGAAGACTAAATTCTTGTTGTTCCCGGAGATCACCTGTTACAGGTGAGTAACTATGCTTTATCTGCCGTCATTTACTATGTTACTATGTATCCCATCCAGTCCCATGGCCTTGTCCACTTTCAATTTTGCAAGCTGTTTGAACATATCAATGTCTGTAAATGGTGTGGTATCTACTCCATTCCCATTTGTTTATTTCACTGAAGTCAGTGTTTTTGAAGTCTAGGACTTTGAGCTTGCTGTGATTGGACTACACCTTGGCTTTTATCTCAGACCACACTGTATGATGATCGCTGCTGCTCACATGGGCACCCACCTGGATATTCAACACACTATATCAATTGGTGAGCACTAAATCCAGCATTGAGCTTTCTCTGGCTGGTTCAATCACCATTTGTCAAAGTAATGCATCTTGGAAGGCATCCAGGATTTTTTACTTCTTTCCAGATGTGCAGATGTACATTAAACAGGGACTGATAACTTTGATTTTTCTGAGGCAATGGAGGGTTAAGTGACTTGCGCAAGGCCACAAGGAGTGCTATTGTGCACCAAAGAAGAGCGGGATCTGGGGTTGGTCTTACTGTATTTGAATATGCATGAGATAAATTTACATATACTGGAGACAATGCATGCAAAACCCTCTCATGCATATTCATAGTGGTTATCTTGAAAACCAGACTGGAAAGGCGGGTATTCCAGGATTGGCTTGAGAAATACTCATTTAGATGATTCTTGGCCTTTGATTTTGAAGTGCATTGTGGAGTGTGTAGTCCCTACTTCTATTTGCAGATTGCACTACAGGTACCAGAATGCATTAGAAAGGAAGTGTCAGAAAGTCTGGCTTCTCAGAACTTGGGTTATTTTCAATTCTGTTTCACATTTCTACAATTGCATTCTATCGCAGAGTTGCCAAGTTACCCAGTTCCAGGAGTTAGACTTTTTGGCCAGTTCTGGTTTCAGATTTGCATTGCAATGCGGAATGGTATTTGTAGTCCCTGATTTTACCCATTGAAATCAGTGCTGCAGGTCTCACAATGCATCAGGATAAGATTATCAGAAATCCAAGACTGGCTAAACATCTCATTCCTGGAACTGGCTAACCTGGCAATTCTGGTGAAGACATATATTAGAGCAGGGGTTCTCAACCCAGTCCTCGGGACATATTGTAAGCCCGGCTGACTGGGGTTGAGAAGGCAGGTTTTCGAACCACTGGTTTAAGGCTTTTCCCAAATATGGCTTTATGGAAAAACTTATTCCTTCATTAGGAAAAAGTAGAGTTAAGCTTCTAAGTAGTGTTTGGAATTAGTGGCAAAATACCTGTATATTATTAGTCTACCTAGTAAGGCACCTCAGTTTCTTTTAGCTATAGGTGAAGAAGGCTGGCGTTGCAAGTTAGACATTTATTTGACAAAGGGGGTCATTTTAAAAGCTTTCGTCGCAATTTGGATGTCCAAAAATGTGCATGCAGAAGTTAAAATGACAGACATCCCTGGAGTCATTTTACAAATAGTTTTTAAAGACATCTCTGTTGTGGAGATAGCCAAGAAGGCAGGAGGTGTGGTGCAATGGACTTAGACATTTCTGAAATTGAGTGGAGATGTCTGGACCATCTGCGATCCATTCTGTGTTTAGACCTGCTGTAGGCATGAATAGGCATTGGGAAAGTGCTAGTTTTAGTTATAACACATCTGGAGGACATAGAGAAGATGGCAGTCCACCATCCTCAGTACTCTTCATCATCATAATGATAGCAGCAGTGGGATTTGAACCCTGACTTCCCTAGTTCTAGTCCACTACTATAACCATTCGGCTATTCCTAGACGTCCTTGGTCTTGAATGCTATTCTGGTGATGTCTATGTAGACACCCCGCAGATGTCCATATTGGGCACATCGATGTTTGTGAAACTGTGCCTGAACTTGGACTTGCTTTTTTTCAGACATTCTGGCTTGGACGTACCAGATTGCACTTGGACTTCATTTGTAAAATGTGTCTTCATACATACAGACTGTAATAATAATAAGACTGGTTTGTTTGGTGTAATTGGATCTTTTGTTTTGTTTGAGTTTGCTTTTATTATTTTAACTTGGGGAAGCACCTTCATGGAATCTTCCTGTGAAACCGCAGGAGTCTTCTACCTGCGCTGCTGCTGATGGGGGGAGGTGCTGTGTTGTCATGTTTTTAGTCGTGAGGAGTAGGAGGTTCACCGAGACTAGGGGGTATGTTTACTAAACAGCAGTAGAGACGTCCATGTAAAAATACAGTATTGTCAATGCCTCCCCTACTGGCAGCAGCATGGGCAGAGGACTCCCACTCGATTTTGCGGGAATGTTGCTTGCATGTACTAAATTCTTATTTCAATCTGCTTGCCTTTGACACCACTCCTATTACATGGGGTTCTTCTCATTTCTCTCTGCTAACGTGCTGCTTTGAAATATAGAGATGAGTAGAATGGCACAGACCGTATTGGAGCTGAATGAGGAAGTTCGGTAGGACAATGCTTCCCAAATAAGCACAATGAATATGCATAAGAGAGATTTGATTACAATTGATGGTTCATCCTCCTTCATCCTGGTCTTCTTCCAGGAGAGAGTTTGGGAATACTGTGGTAACGGATAAACATGCAGTTTTGGCGAGTGCTAGTTTTCAGAAAACAGGAATGGGAAGGGAGTCTATGTGCATGTGTGCCAATAGGAATTGGAGAGAATTTTTTTTTTTTAATGGAATGATCAGATGGTTTTACCCAAACTTGAGTGTTCATTGTTGCATCTGTTGGCTGAAAGTAATTCGTTTTTATAACTTTATTGATGTGACGTCTTTGGTTACTCTTGCCTCCCCTTCTGATATTTTGAGTCTTTTGTATCCATATTGTCATATTTTTTTAACGAGGAAGCTTTCTTAATTAGGTTTTACAGACATTTCCCTTTTCTAGTTTTCTTTTTTTTTCCTTTCCTTTTTTTGGCATTTTCCCTTCTTCTAGCAGACAGTTACCAGGAGTCATTCAGAGAAAAATTCCTTTCCCCCATCTAAGTCTTTCTAAATTCCTTTACATATTAGGACATAGACCTTTGAGTAGCTGTTTTTCTTATTAAACAAATGTTATAATGTCTTTCTTTTTTCAGTGTACTGTTTTTCCATTTAACACCATCAATGCAGTATACCTTTATTTCTCTTTCTGTAAGGGATAAATAGAAACTTTGGAGGGCAAGCCTGGAAATATGGAGAGCGAGACAGGGCGCACAAAGGCAAGGAGAAGTGGGTTCCTTGGTGTAGCCAATATCTCCCTTCTAGAAACATTGAAATTGATGGTAGACAAAGACTTAGACTAATCCAGCCTGTCCATTGACCCTGTTTACTGAAATTTTGCCTTTCCTATCTGATCTCTGACTTTAGTTTCCTTTTCTACTGCTAAAGATCCTCTGTTCCTACCTAATGCCTTTTTTGAGTTCCTAGAAACATAGAAACATGATGACAGAAAAAGACCACATGGCCTATCTAGTCTGTCCTTCCATAACAACAACTACAACAGTCCACTTTTTACCTTTAGAGATCCTCTGTGTTGTTCCCATGCTTTTTTGAATTCAGTTACTGTCCTCATCTCTACCACCTCCACTGGGAGATTATTCCACGGATCCACTACTCTTTCCGTAAAGAAATATTTCCGCATATCACTCCTGAATCTGTCTCCCTTCACCCTCATCCCATGTCCCCTCGTAGCAGAACTTGCTTTCAATTGAAAGAGGCTCTCTCCCTGAACATTTATGCCACGGAGGTATTTAAACATCTCAATCATATCACCTCTATCCCGCCTTTCCTCTAAGGTGTACATATTAAGATCCTTAAGTCTGTCCTCATATGCTTTATAATGAAGCCCATTAATCATTTTAGTAGCAACCCTCTGCACCGACTCCATCCTGTTCACATCCTTTTGAAGGTGCGGTCTCCAGAATTGCACACCATACTCCAAATGAGGTCGCACCAAAGACCTTATACAGAGGCATTATCACCTCCTTTTTTCTGCTAGCCATTCCTCTCCGTATGCACCCAAGCATCCTTCTAGCTTTTGCCGTCGCATTTTCTACCTGTTTAGCTACTTTAAGATCATCAGACACAACCACGCCTAGGTCCCGCTCTTCTTTAGTGGACAAAAGTACTTCACCTCCTATACTGTATTGCTCCCTTGGATTGCTGCAGCCCAAATGCATGACCTTACATTTTTTAACATTAAATCCCAGCTGCCAAATTCTAGACCATTCTTCAAGCTTAGCTAGATCCCTCCTCATGTTATCTATACCTTCCTGGGTGTCTACTCTATTGCAGATTTTGGTATCATCCGCAAAGAGGCAAACCTTCCTATTACGGTTTTGCCTTCTCCACCACCTTGCATGTAAAGAAACATATAAAATGAGAGCAGATAAAGACCATATGACCCAGCCTGCCCATCTTCATCATCTCCACTGGGAAGCTGTTCCACACATTCACCACCCTTTCCATAAAGAAATATTTCCTTAGCTTGCACCCTTTCATCATCATCCTATGACCCCTGTTCAATTGAAAGAGGCTCACCTCCTGTGCATTTGTACCATGGAGATATTTAAATGTCTTTGCCATATCTACTGCTACTGCTACTACCTAACATTTATTTATTATTTATTTATTTGATGGGTTTTATATACTGCCTATAAAAAAAAAAAAAGGACGGACTAGCAGTAATAATGTCAAGAAAACTGATGACGTATTGCTCTTGGTAGAATGGCTATGAAGGACCTAGACAATATTCTCAAGAGCAGAGATGTCTCTCTCTCCGTACAAAGATTCAACTTGTTCAGGCCATGGTATTTTCAATAATGTCATATGGATGCAAAAGTTGGACAGTGAAAAAGAATAGACAGGAAGAAATTGATGCCTTTGAATTATGGTGCTAGCGACAAGTACTGTGTATATCATGGACTGCCCGAAGAACAAACTAGTCATAGTAGAGGAGATCAAACCTTTCTTAGAAGCTCAGATGACAAGACTTCGACTTTTATACTTTGGACACATCATGCGAAGAGAGAAAGATCATTGGAGAAAGACATAATGCTTGGTAAGGTACAACTTCACTGTAAAAGAGAGAGGCTGGCAATGAGATGGATCTATACAATAACAGCAGCTATGGGTGCCACTCTGTCAGCAATGAGCCGCTTGGCTGAAGACCGAACAATGTCGCCAGAGGTTGACACTGACTCGATGGCACTTAACAAAATATACCGCCTCTTCCTTCAGTCAAAGTGCTTTACATTATAACTCATTAACAGTTTACATGGTAACAGGTAACAGTTCACAAGGTAACAATATACAGTAATAAAGTTTAGTGAGGTAACCTTTGTGATCAACTTATATGCAAGATAACTTATATACATAATTACTTAATGAGGGATACAATGCGGGTTTAACTAAAATGTAAGCATGAGGTAGGGAAGTAAGTCAGTAGCGTGAAATGGGATGATGAGGTGCTTTTTATTGTATTATGTTATTGTTTCAAAATGTTTAATATACAGGAAAGTTTTTAACTGTTTTCTGAAGTCTTTAATGTCCTTTCTATCTCTGATATTCTGTGGGTGGGAGTTCCATAGTGCAGGTGCAGCTAGGGAGAAGGCCCTCTTGCAGGTAATATTTGGATTTGGTTTGGGTGTTTGAAGTGACAATATGGTTTTTATTGTTGGTCCTCCTGGGTCTGGATTCGGGATATTTGGCGACAAGCTTTTGGAGAACATCTGCTGAAAAATGGTGTAATATTTTAAATGTGGTGAGGAGCGTCTTGAACTTGGTGAGTGTATAGGGAGCCAGTGCAGTTGATTCAATATGGGTGTAACGTAGTTGTGTTTAGCTGATCCTGTGATGATGTGGGCTGCTGTTTTGGGCCATCTGTAGTGGTTGGATGGAATGCTTTGGAAGGCCTTGATATATTATGTTGCAATAGTCCAGGATTGGTGAAATGGCTGGGACCCGATTCCGATTGACCTGCATGTACAGAGCCATGCCCGGCTAGCAGTCAGGCTCCATTCAAGAGCCTCGATCCCCAGCCACCGACCACTCTTTCCTTTCCCCACTACCTCACCCCTGATCTGGCCTTCCATGGCCAGGGTCGGGCTGCGGGGAACCCCTTTCACTCCCTCACCTTCTTTGCGCTGCCTGGGCCTGCCATCCCCTGATGTCCAAGGGGACTTATTCCACCTTTGAGGTGGAATAAGTTCCCTGTCCAGTCTGCCAACCCTGGACATATAGGGCCGATTTCAGAATCAGCCCTTTACGTCCGGGGTCATGGACCGCCCACTGCCCTCCCTAACTCCACCTTCGCAATGCCTCCTCCTGCCCCCATCTAAGCCTCTCTGTACAAACTCCTTATTCATTCGGGGAGGCTTTTGACAGGGCTGGCAGGGGAGCTAATAGCAGAAATGGACGTCCCAATCTGACGTCCATCCCCGCTATTCCCGGAACAGAATAGACCCCTTAGTTTCTGGGTCATAACCATAAACCCATGATTCATCATCAGTAATGATCTTTTTGATGAAATCTGAGTCATTTTCAACACATTCCAACAACTCCCTGACTGCAGACAGTCAATCTTCTTTCTGGTCAGGGGACATGAGTTTCGGCATGAATTTTGCAGACACATGTCTCATCCCTAGATTGACAGTAAGAATAGACTGTACTGACACGAAACTGATGTCCATGTCCTCAGAAAGCTCATAAGAACATAAGATATGCCATACTAGGTCAGACCAAGGTCCATCAAGCCCAGTATCCTGATTCCAATAGTGACCAATCCAGGTCACAAGGACCTAGCAGGTTCCCAAAAGACGCACAGGTTCCCCAGTGCTTTTATTGGGGAAAAGCAGTGGATTTCCTGGGTCCTCTTTAATAATGTTTTATGGATCTTTCCACCAGGAACTTATTCAAATCTTTTTTAAACCCAGCAATGCTAACAGCTTTTACTATATCCTCCGAATTCCAGAGTTTGATTTCACGTTGAGTGAAAAAATATTTTCTCTTATTAGTCTTAACAGGTTACACTGTAGCTTCATTGCATGTCCCCTAGTCTTTCTGCTTTTTGATGGTGTAAACAATCGATCTATATTTACCCGTTGCACTCCATTAATTTATAGATCTCTAGCATATCTCCCCTCAGCCGTCTCTTTTCCAGGTTGAAGACCCCTAACCTTTTGAACCTCTCCTCATAGGAGTAGCCTTCCATCCCCTTTACCATTCTGTGACTCTTCTCTGTATCTTTTCTAATTCTGCTATATCCTTTTTAAGATACGGCGACCAGAATTGCACACAATATCCAAGGTGCGTACGCACCATGGAATGATACAGAGGCATTCTAATATCCTTTTGTTTTATTCTCCATTCCTTTCTTTATGATTCCTAGCATTCTATTTGCTTTCTTGGCCACTTCTGCACACTGGGCGGAGGGTTTCTAGATGTTATCCACGATGGCGCATAAATCTTTTTCCTGGATGGTGGTTCCTATGGCCTTCCAAACAACTCCACTTGCGCCACTTTTTCAGTTGCAGTCAGATTTTGGATTAATGAACTGTTTGGAGTGTCAGTCTTACAGTATAGTTCACAGTATAAACATGAAAGGTAGTGAGCACTTTACAAAATATTCCTTGGTGGTATGTCTTAAAAGTGACAGAATGAAAGTAAGCTCAGGATAAGTACAGAGGACCGTTTAATGGCAAAGAAATGAAAGGGGAAACCAGGGCCTCTGGTATAGCAACAGGAAAGAAAATGTGCATAAACTGGAAGGGTTTTGCAGTCTTTATATGCATGATATGCTCTGAAAGCCTCTTCTCTTGACTTGTGGTTTCATCCAGTATATGAGGGGGTACCCAAAAAAAACAGGAATAACATTGCCGTGGGCGGAGCTTGTGTAGTACGCACTTCTGCCGCTAGGCGTGTATAGTGCAACTCATTGTCAGTTCAGTGCCGCCTGTGTTGTCGACCTGGCTTGTTCTGTTCATCTGCAGTGATTGTTTTTGCTAGCGCTGTGAAATTTTGTTTTCTACTCGGTAAAAATGCTGCTGAAACTGTTTTAATGTTGAAAACAGCTTATCAATTTTTATTTATTTTATTTATTTAACAAATCATTTATATCCCGCATCTTCCAGAGTTCAGATGCGGCTTACAATTGAACAACAGTCAACAAAGCAAGGGCTTGTTTTACATGGAACAATTTTTGACAGTAAACAATGTAATAGTTAAATACGTAACAGAACGGTGAATGGTTAAATACATAACAGAACAAGAACAATTTAAGAACTATGTACAGATACAGGTTAGTAGGTTCCTTAGATTTAAATCATGGTTATTTACAAGAGGGTGTAAATCTGTTAATTATGGGGTTTAGCTTTACTCAGTTGGGTGTTGTTTAGCCTTTTTCTGGGATGATTAGTGTATTATCAATGTTGTTGTAGTGCATGGCAAAGAGGTAGGTTTTCAGTTTTTTGCGGAATTCTATAATTTCTGTTGTGGATCTTAGGTCCTCTGGGATGGAGTTCCAAATGAAGGGGGCCGCATGTGAGAAGGCTCTGTTATTAGTTAGTTTGGTTGCTTTTATAAAATCATTTGGAGTCCTTAATTTATTTGAGTGTCCTTTTCTGTGAGTGACTTTTTGAGATTCCTTGCTTATAAGATTGCTTAATGGGATTGGAGCCATGCCATTGAGAGCTTTAAATGTGGTTATTGTGGTCTTATATATTATCCTGCTTTGTATTGGGAGCCAATGCAGGGTTGCTAATATTGGAGTAATATGCTGGAATGACACTATGGGAAAAAGTCAAGTGTACCAGTGGTTTGCTCTGTTTAAAAATGGCGACATGTCTATTGATGACAAACCTCGTTCTGGGCGTCCATCAACTGCCCGAATCGACGAAAATATTGAAAAAATTAGAGAGCTTGTGCTCACAGACCGTCGACAGACAATTGATCAACTGTCAGAGATTAGTGGGTTTTCTTGGAGCTCGGTTCAGCGAATTTTAACGGAAGATTTGGTAATGAAAAGGATTGCTGCCAAGTTTGTTCCTCGGGTTCTGACTGACAATCAAAAGGAACATCGAGTTGAAACATGTCGTGTTTTGAAACAACAGCTTGAAACTGATCCAGATTTTCTGTCAAAGGTCATTACAGGTGATGAGTCATGGTGCTATGGTTACGACCCAGAAACAAAGCAACAGTCAAGCCAATGGAAAACGTCATCGTCACCCCGTCCAAAAAAATGTTGTCAAGTCAAATCAAACATCAAAACAATGCTGATTTGCTTTTTTGATGCCAAGGGGGTAGTTCATTCAGAGTTTGTTCCCCCAGGTCAGACCATCAATCAAACCTTTTATTTGGAAGTTTTATGAAGATTGCGCAACAGTGTTCGTCAAAAAAGACCCGATTTGTGGCAGACAGGAGACTGGTTCTTCCACCACGACAACGCACCTGCACACACAGCCATCTCTGTTAGGCAGTTTTTGGCTAAAAATGGCATGGTTCCGCTGCCCCATGCACCTTACTCGCCTGACCTGGCTCCGTGCGACTTTTTCTTATTTCCACGCATGAAAAGGGGCATGAAAGGACACCGATTTGACAACATTGAAGAAGTCAAGAAAAAAATGAGGGAGGAGCTGTCAGCCGTTTCTAAAGATGACTACAAAAAATGTTTCGAACAGTGGAAGCACCGGTGGGACAAATGTATCAGTTGTAATGGAGAGTATTTTGAAGGGGATAAGGTTGTTTTGTAAAGAATTTGAAATAAATAGCTTTTAAAAAATAATTCCTGGTTTTTTTGGGTACCCCCTCGTACAGATTTGAAAGATGTTAGCTAATCAAGTGATTTAATTAGCTGAGCACACCCTGGTATATTATCATAAAAGTAATGCAAATTTGAAGGAAGTTAGAAGCATAATGGGGACAGGGAATTCTGCCCCACCCCCCACCCCCCTTCACCAATTAGTTCTTCAAAAGTGGTCTAAAAATGTTTTTAACTGGACCCACAATTAATGAGTTGAATGGGTAGAGAAGAAGGTATTAGATATGGGGTCTCCTGCTTCTCCTGAGCTCCTACCAGAAGCTGTTCTGATTCCTGGAATATTAATTTTTGATATATTTTTTTCCTTTGTTATGCCAGTGCTTCTTGTCAAGCTTCAGAGAACTGAAAGAGATGGTATCCAGCCACAAATCTAGGAGATGACTGAGAAAGCTGAGCACTTCTTTTCTAGACTTCAATTTTCATACCGGCCTGGTTCTGATCTTTCCCATTTGGTGAAAATGGGAAGGACAATGCTTAACATTTTTGAAACATGGTTCATCAAATGATATCTTTGAATACCATGAGTCCTCACATAAATACAGAAAAACTTATCTGAATAACTCTGATTTGAAAATAAACATTTCAGAATTCTCATAAAGTGGCATTTTACAAATGACGTCCAAGTACAATCTGGGACGTCTAACTCAGAACATCTGAATAAAAAGCAGTCACTTCCAAGTTCAGGCACAATTTCACAAACATGTATATGGGATGGTTGTCTGTGGGAGTATCTAGATAGACATCCCCAGAATAGTTGTCCAGGCTATGGGCATCTAGGGATAGCCTAATGATAAGAATAGTGCGTTAAGACCAGGAAAGTCAGGATTTGAATCCTACTGTCACTGTGATTCTGCAAAGTACTAGGGATGGTGAAATGCCATCTTCTCTATACCCTCTGGATGTTTTATGGCCAAAACAAGCTCTTTCTCAATGCCTGTTCGTGCTTGGGGCAGTAGGGTGATCCACAAATCCATGCAAAAAGTTAATGTTTGTAGAATCATATCTCCACAAGGCTTATTTTTGTCCATTAGGGTTAGCTTGCTTACTTGTGAAATTCAGCCTGATTGTGAAACATTTAGAGGTCGCCCAGTTCTGAACATTTTATGGATGGGAAAAGGTATTTATGTATGGAAAATATTCCTTTTTAAGGCTCAGCTGAGGATGACTGCATGTGAGTCCAAGAATATCACAGATTTGGCTCTGTTTTTCAGTCTTTTTATGTCAGACAGTGGAATGAAGCACCATTTGCAATTCAAGCTCCTCTCAATGACATCAAATTTTTAATAGTTCATAAGACTGACCCAAAACAGGCTGTTGCATTTTCAAGGTACCTCTGTTTTTTGTCTGAATATTTAGCAAGCTTAGCCCTTTTTGATGACACAATCTCAGCAGAAATAAAGAAAAAGATGGCGCAGAACTTTCAGTGGCCACCGTTAGCAGACATTCCAGTTGTCTGCTGTTTAGTTCAGATGACAAAAACTGCCAAATGGGGTGACCTCTAAATGTTTATTTTCATTAAAATTTTGTGTGCTTGTTATAAATATGATAAAGAACAAAAACAGCCTTATGGAGAACTGAAATTTGTTAGTTTGTTTTTTTGGCCACCCTATTGGGGCAGGTATAACCTTAGACAAGACTCCAGACATCCAGGACATTTCTGAGATCAGGTGGTGACATCCAGGGAATGCCCCAACCAGGCTTTTATTTAGTAGAGTGGAGGAAGTAGTCTAGTGTTTAGAGCACTGGCTTGGCAACCAAGAGACCAGCATTTGATTCCCACTAGCACTCCTTGTGGTCTTTGGCAAGTCACTTAACCCTCCATTGCCTCCTCAGAATCCAAGTTATCAATGTCCCTGTTTAATGTACATTACCAAGTTTAAGTTACAATGTAAACTGCTTTGACTAAAATGATAAAGTGGTATAAAAAAACCTGTTAAATAAAATTTAGACTTGGACATCCTTGTGCTGGAGATGTCCACACACCCAGCTTCTCAAATACCTCTGGAGACTCTCTTTGCTTTGGATGTCTCTTTGCCCATTTTCCAAAGCATGAATAGGGCTTCTAAAATAACCTCCATAGGGTTGAGGCTGATTTGGAATATTAGCAGAAGAATCAAACATATTAAAGGAGGGAAATACTTGCTAATGAGATCAATATTGTTCAGTTCATTTATTTAAACACCAATCAATGGGGTTCCACTTCAGGTCGCCATGGGAAGAGGAGGTCTGTTAAGCCATTGCCATTGTCTCAGATGATTATAGATGTTCATGGTAAGATGCCTAAAGCTTTGAAGGGCAAAGCAAGAAAGTCTATCAAGGACTTTTATGACAATAAATCGCAGAGTAGTCAGCTGACTGGCTAAGATGCGCTGAACCCAGTATTCAGCTGAATATCCCCACAGACCACATAAAAAATGGTTGGATACAACTGGGCCAGATGGGGGGTGTTGCTGATCGCTATCCTATTAGCAGTGATATTCAACCATTAACCAGATGGCTTAACTGGTTAAAGTTCAGTTTGTTCAATGTAAACCGCACTGATGCAGAATAGCGCAGTATATAAGAGAATGTAAATAAATAAATAAATAAGTTAGGACAGATGAATGGCTGTCCTAACTTTAAACAGTTTTCACTATCCACTTAGCGACTGAATATAGATTCTAACTGGATAGCAACACACTGGCAAAACCGGATAAGTTCTGGTGTTGAATATACAGGTTTAAATATAGATGGTGGCTAGATGCTTTAAATAGCCTAGCTGTCACTGCTGAGTATCGGCCCCTATCTGTATAGCGACTGAATATCCACCACTATATGGATAGTTTTGGGTTGTCACCCTTGATCTGCCCAAAATCTGTCTCAAGGGTGAAATAAGCAGCACAAACTGGGCAACTGGGGCCTGAAGCCACCCGCCAGGGCTGGGTGCTGGTAAGTCCCTGCCACCCAAACCAGGCCCTGGTTGCCCAGCCATGGGTTGGGCAGCGGGATTGAAGAGGGTTGGCGCCAGGGGTGCCTGTGGGGAGGACGTCCCTTCAGGCATGCAGGGGCACGCCGGGCCATCCTCGGGCCCGATTCTGTATGCTGTGGGAATGTCTTACTCCCGCGGTACAGAATCAGGTCCTAATGGGCCCACCTGGATAGGCCTCTGATAGAATCGGGCTCCACGTGTTTGGATAGACACTTCATGTTAGACCTGCTTTTACTGTGCCTAAACCAAATGCATAGTCTAAACATACGGGTGCCAGCGATTCCGCCCCTGTAATGCCGCAAATCCGCTTTCCCTGCCAAACGCACAGTGTTATATAAGCAGCAGGATATTTAAATCCTGCTCTACTATATATAATGGTGCCAAATATAGAGAACAACAGGCACTTAGGCGTTTGACACAGTACTAAATGCCTATGTGCTGTTTAAAAATGGACCTCTAATATCATAAGAACAGTATTTACAATTTAAAGGTACCAAATGTTAAGTCCAGAATAAAGACTCAGTAAGAATAGAATAGTGACGTGATTTATTTTACAGATATTACCAATGGGGCTCTTTTCAGCTGCATTTCACTCCTCTTTCTGCATATAAGACAAAGCAACAAACTATGTTTAGAACACAATGGTAAGTTACTACTTAAGAAGTCAAAAAACTGGGGTTCTAAATAGCTTTGGTTCTGTCTACATTTCCATTTGAATGGTAAATCTGCTCTTGTGGCTTGCTGCTATGCAGAGTTAAATGGGCCAAGCATAGATTGTTCAGCAAAAAATACCCTTTCTTTAATTTGTCTGGAACCTCAAAGTGCAAACCTCCATGCTCCTTTTGGCTGCTTGTAGTACCCCAAAAATGAGCTTTTCAGATCACACAAATCCCTTATTCAAAGGCGAACAAATGTCCCTAATGTAATATTTGAAGTTGAGAACTATTGGTTATTGGCCTGAGTGGTTTCAAAAACTCACATATAACATGTTTTGGACAACTTTTACAGCTTGTCCAGAATATAGTTTGATCTAGGAGTAAATGGTCATTCAAACAATGAGTTCATATTACAATCATCAAACTAACAATAAGGGGCCTGATTTTCATCAATGGCGAATATTTAAACGCCATGCCAGTCATCGATGGAGCTTAAATATCAGCCAGATATTCAGTGGCAGTGTCTGGATAGGAGCAGCAGCAGAGCAGACTATCCAGATGTGTCAACATTTATCTGGTTAGTGGAATTTTCTTTTTTTTTAAATTAACAGTTTCTATTGTGAACCATTCAAATATCAGCCATAAAAACATACATTCCAGTGCCGCACAAATCAAAGAGAAAAAGAACAGCTTCAGGGTACACGGCAGTATCAAATGGTTCCACCAACAAAGGAAGACACCCCTCCCTCCCAGGAATCCCATTAACAAGGCAACACTTATCTTTCATCATTGATTCCGCTTACAAACACACCTCAGCAAGGTGTGCCAGCATGGTTGGAAACAGTCTCCCCCCCCCTTCCACTTGAGAAAGTAGGTTCATACTTCCCAAAACTGGGACATTCTATTTTGTCTTTGGACGGTCAATTTGGCATTTTACATATATAATCAAGCTTTTTATGCATGTCCTTGATACCCTGAAGTGCATCCTGCCTCCATGCTTGGGCCAAAGCTAGCCTTAGCACAATCAACCCAAATCGCACACAGCGAGCCTCTGCACCTCGGAGGTCTATTGGTGCCTAGAGTAGTAAGGCAAATGCCGTATTTGTGGGTAACTCTTATCTGATCATTTCCTCCAGCCAATGGAAGACTGTCTTCCAGTACTCCACCACACATGGGTGAAGATGCCAGCTGCCCCACACAACTGCCAACACTTACCATCCTCCTTCCTTAACACCTTATAGATTTTCATTGGTGTGTAGTACCACCTTAGTAGAGCTTATAGTTATTTTCAAGCAAATAGGTCACCAACATTCTCTTATGTAAGCGTTCTCTAACTCCCTTCTACATGCCCAGATCCACGTCCCACTTTTGTTTGTAGCAAGATTTAGCTTTCCTTTCACTCTCCAGAGCTTTGTAAAACCTGGATATAGAACCCTTGACACTAACAGCATCAAAGACCCGCTCTAGAGACGACAGCACCACGCCTACAGGAGCTCTCCCTGGCTCAGAATAAAATGCTTCACCTGATCCTTGTCCTGCACCAGGAAAGATTCCCGGAGTTCTTTGAAAGAAATAACCTTCCCTTCCCAAGGAATTTTCTAACACATCAGAGTCCCTCTTTTTCCCACCTTGGAAACATCCCATCTGTCAAGCCTGGAGGAAAAGTGTCATTAAATCTAAGTGAGGTGTGCCAAAAAAGCTGCGCCCTGTTAAACACCCTTTTCGATATCCCGAGTTAACTTTATAAATGGCTTCTTAAGAGATTTCCAAGCATCCCCTCCCCCCTTCTACCCACAAAGAATAATGCAACGGGCCTGATTCCCAGCCACTTTGTTCCAACTGGACACATTCCTTATCTTTACTCACCATCCACGCCAGAACCGTTCATAGTTGTGCTGCTTCATAATATCTACTCATCAAAGGGACCCCCAAGCCCCCTGCCCCCTCTAGATTGACACAGTACAGACTTAGCCACATGGGGCCATCAATTATCCCATATAAAGTTCATAAGGGTCCGTTGTACCTTACTCAAAAAGGTACCAGCACGCAATGGGGAGACTGTTAGAGATAAATATGGAACCACCATCATTTTGATACTGTTAATGTGACCAAATCACAATACACTCAACTTCCGCCACTTTAACAGCACAAGTGATATCTTCTTCCAAAGGGGAAAGTAGTTCAGCATGAATAGTCTATCCAGCTTGGCCGACAGATACAATCCCAAGTATCTGATGACACCCTTCACCCACTTAAACAGAAAATGATTTTGGATATCCGCCCTCTCCTCTCCCGAACAGGATATGTTAAGGAGCTCAGATTTGGCCACATTAATTTTAAAGCTGGAGACAACCCCAAATTCATTCATTCACGTCCACCAGGGGCCTCAAGGATACTCCCACATCTGAAATGGAGAATAGCAGATCATTTATAACCAAGGAAACTTTATAAGAACTCGAGTCCACCTCAGTCCCATGAATATCTGGACTATCTCAGACCCTCTGGGACAGAAGCTCCATCACCAATGCAAAGAGGAGTGGGAAGAGGGGGCATCCCTGTCTTGTA
Organism: Ichthyophis bannanicus; assembly: GCA_033557465.1. NCBI lineage: Eukaryota > Metazoa > Chordata > Amphibia > Gymnophiona > Ichthyophiidae > Ichthyophis > Ichthyophis bannanicus. The sequence goes on from CM066042.1 coordinate 79,741,383, forward strand.
CCATGTCGCAATTTGAAGGCCTGTGAATAGCTCGAATTGACCTTGAGCCTCTCACGAGGTTCTACATACAAAATTTGAATCCACTATAAAAAAAATTCCCCTCAAAACTCATCTTTTGCATGATTGTAAACAAAAAGGGCCAATATACCCTATCAACAGCTAAAAGGGCTGCTGATATGCCAGTCTTCCATGTCTTAGCCAGCCATATTAAATTGACAATTTTCCAGATGTTATCAGACCCCTGTCTTCAAGGTCTGAAGCTCAATTGATTACAGTGCACCAAATCCAGATATTAAGGAGAGTAACCAATTGGTCAAAATACGGGTGAATATCTTTTGATCAATCCCTTAGAGAGGTTTATTTATTTGGCTTTATATACTGCGCTATTTTAATTCAGTGCGGTTCACAGAAAACAACTTAATACATTGAACAGGTTTACAATGAACAGATATGGGCTGATAGGATCCACACAAAAGAGGATATTTGCCTTCCTTGAGTATGGCAATCCTGTAGTCTGCATTGAAAGGAGCATTCTTTGCTCCTCTAGGAACCCATTATAGACCTGCACTCACAGGTCCACCAGTTGCCCCTGGAAGACTATAAAATCGGTTAGTATACCCATCGAGGCCCAGAGCTTTGGCACAAAATAGGGATTTAATCACTGTCAGGACCTCTACAGCACTGATAGGTTGTCTAATCCATTCCCTATCTACTTCTGATATGCAAGACAGATTGCATTCCCCAAATAGGCACTAATCCCCTCTATACCTGCTGGGTCTTCAGGTGTATATAATTTGCAGAACTCAACAAATCTTTGATGTATGGCCGCCTCTTCCACCACTACTCTCCCTTTTTTATCCCAATTCTTAAGGATCATATTCTTAGTTTGAAACTTCCTTAATTTCCTAGCCAAGAACCTACTAGCTTTGTTTCCAAATTCAAAATGAGACAATCTCAACCTTTCCAAATTTCATCTCCCCAGTTGAAAATCCTGCAACTTAGATCTTGTGTCATCCAGATCTCTGGCCTTGATCTGGCTGAGACCTCCTTGGTGACACTTCTCCTTCAGCTCGGACAGCCTAGATTGGAATTCCCACAGTTTCTTTTCTTGGCATGCTTTTTTAATGTTTCCAGTAATTTAAAATGGCCCCTCATAACAGCCTTCAGACGTTCCCACACCACAACTGGAGATGGCTCCCCATCATCATTAGTCTCCATATAATCCCTGATAACTGATCTTAGCTTCTTACAGTCAATTGTATTATCCAGAAGAGAATCATTCAGGTGCCATAAGTTATCCCCCCCTCTTCACCACCCACCTCTTAACCTCTCCCACACATGGGGACATGAACTGACCATGAAATACAGTTGATTTTGCATTCTCTTATTTGAGGAAAGAGGCCTTTCTCCACCCAAAGGTAGTCAATCCTAGAGTAAGAATTATGTGGTTTGGAGTAAAAAGTGAACTTCCATTCATTGAAATGGTGTCCCCTCCACATATCTACTAGGTCAAAAGTGTCCAGAAATGCCTTAAAGCTCTGAGCATATTTTCAGCATGTATCGACCCGGGGATTAACCGCCCAATATAAGTCATTTTCCACCATGAGATGACCCTCTTTAAACACCCCCAGTTGGTCCACAATATTTTTAAAGAAAGCCCCTTGCTCCACATTAAGTGCATAAAGGCACACTAAGGTAGGTTTGATGTTGGCTAGCATTAGCTTAACAAAGCGAAAACACCCCTACGGATCACACTGCACTTCACACTCCTGCACAGGTGCATCTGCAGCGATCAAAATGGCAACCCCCGCCACCCCGTTTTCTTATTAACCCGATTGGATGCAAACCACCTTTTATACTTTCTTTTGACTCCGCCTGGAACTCAAACCTAATCAACAGAAGGAGAACTTCTTTCAACTGAAAGAAAGCTCTGCAGCGAGAGGCCATAGGATTTTGAAGATGAAAGGGGATAGACTCGGGAGTAATTTGCAGAAATATTGCTTTACGGCAAGTGTGGTAGATACATGGAATAGTCTCCCAATGGAAGTGATAGAGAGAAGGACAGTATCTGAATTCAAGAAAGCATGGGTCAAACACAGAAGATCTTTAAGGAAAAAAAGGGACTGTAAAGCTTAGTAGCTGGGATGGAAGGGCAGACTGGATAGGCCGTATGGTCTTTACCTGCTGTCATGCTTCTATGTTTCTATGTCTGCCTGAGTTTGAGTAATTCAGGTGAACCAAAATCCAGATAATGCTCTTTTAATCCATAGAGCTTGTTCAGTGGAAGATGCATTTGACTGACTGGTGTCAGCAGCTGCAGTTATTGGATCTTTCGTCCTTCATTATTTAAACCGTCTCTGTCCATGTTTTTACAATTTTCCAGAAACTCCAATCAATGAAACTGCATCAATTTATAATACGTGCAGTAGTCTGTTGCCTCCTTGTTGAACATTTTTAAAAATCTAGTGTCAACTTCCTGTAGTCTCATGGAATAGCTTCCTCCTATTTCTTGTTTACAAGAATAGAGGAGAGACCTTGGTGAGCCAGGTCCTTTAACTGACACCTTTCCCTCAGTTCAAAGAACGCACATTATCTTCTAAGAAATAAAACCCTGGCCAACATTCCCACTAAGCTGTGCGGGAGTCATCCGCTGGTCTTGCTGCCAGTAGAGGGAGCAGCGCTTCCCCCTACTGGCGGCCGGAGAATTCACGCGGAGCTTAGTAGGAACGTTGATCTGGTCACAACTGATGAAGACAGCAGATGATAAAAATAACTCTAAAACGAAATACATTAGCAAGCAATTACAGAGTATCCAATTATGGAAAAACATGGTTAAGTAATAGCCATGGAAAAACAGATCTCTTTACTCCCCCTTTTTTCATTCCTTTGTAGGTCCATTTTAATTCAAATCACAAGTTCTTATCAAATGGCTAGGCCAAAAACAGACTAAAGGTCGAGAATGAGGATAGGAGACGGGGGATGCAAGACCTATGGGCCAAGCTGTCACTTTAAAATCTATTTTCTTTTGTTCTTGGAGATCATAATCATCCCGTGCCGTATGCCTCCCCTGGAACTTTGTGGGAGTTAATCACAAAGAAAAGTGGCCAAGCTCCCACTCTTTTGGCTCACTTTCCTCGGGCAGGCTGTGTGATGAGCACATCGCCTCAGACCACTGCTTGGGTCGGGTTCTCTTTGCTCGCCTCCCTTCTTAGCTGCAACTTGCCATTCAAAGAACCTTCTATTTAAATGTATTTTTCTGTGACAGTAAAGAGAACAAAAGGAAAACAAGCAGGCTGTGTTCACGGTACCTGTCATTAATGGGTGAGTTTCGAGCTGAGAAAACGGCACAGGGTGCTGCTTTGAAACGGTTGTCATCCATGAGATCTGGAATGGAATGCCACAGCCTGATTTAAGACACGATCCATTATTTTTGGCATCTTTTAAGACGTATATTCAAAAGGATCAGTTGTTGAAGTGTCATGCTTTTACCAAGATGCTTTTAACTAAATACAGCATGTCCTAATCTTATGGTTTCTAATGTCAGACTATTATTTTTTAGCATGGAAAGGAGCAGTGTGATTCTTTTTGTCATAGTCTGATGTCCTCATGACTTGACATGCTTGCAAAAATATGAAGAAAAGGCGTGGGATATATTAGCTGTTAGTCTAAGAAAAACTGTGGTATTACTGTATTAGTCTATTTGAATGTTTAGAAATGAGTCAACAAATTGTAGTTGAGACCTTTTTTGCTGGACTAACTCACTTCATCTGTGACTTGCTTTCGGAAACTATGATGCCTTCGGCAGTTCGGTGAAGATAAGCGTGCAAGTATGGTCAGATAAATGAATCTAAACTCACTGGAACACCTGATGAAGGGAGAGAGCCCCCGAAAGCTAGAGGCACATGTATTGAGGTAGCCCAACACTTTTTATTGGACTATTGATTTATTTAACTTTTTTTTTTAATGCTGCTTTTCACCGGGTCAAGGCAGTTTACAAGTAACAGCAAAACGTTTACATATTGCAAGAACTGATAACATATTTACGTGATGGATACATTTATAACATAGTTACTACATTGCTTACAGTATGCTTGACCCTTATTTCTACCTATAAAAACCAGTAATCAGATGATATTCATCAAGGGAGCGTTTATCACTGCTCAAATTGCAATTGGGTTTTTATGGTATCTTTTATATAAACAAAAAATGCATTTTCTTTTTTTTCTGAATTGTTTCTGGATTCTGGCTGTAAGTATTTGATTCTGCCTGACTACTGGACATAGACTGTGGTTCCTTATAATGACCAATTCTGTCAGTAAAGTGTGTTAGACTCTCAACTTCCATTTTGGGTTCAGATGGCAGGAGTTGTTGAAAGTAGTTTTTTATACGTTGCATTTAGTGCGCCATCTAAGACCTTTGAATTGTCTGATTTTAGAATGGTGCCACAATCTTTGGTCGCTCACCCCCTTCACTACTGCAACCTTTAATACATGGACCTTCCCGAATGTGTCATAAAACCACTTCAGTGGGCTCAAAATGTGGCCGCTTGGGTTATACAGGGGTTAAGGAAGTGTGATCATATCAACCCCCCCCCCCCCCGTATTGTTTACGCGACACTGGCTCACAGTTAAGTAAAAAGTACAATTTAAGTATTTGTTGTAGTACTTAAGTATCTAAATTGCTTGGCACTTTGATAAGCAGCGAGCTATTGGCTTTGTTAAAAGCGTATCTGCCAACATAGACCCACTTAGGTCTAGCACCCAAGAGCTATTTCAAGCTCCTCCGTTATCAAGAGGTCCACAAGGAGTGTATGCGTCCTCACCCTTTGGAACACTGCATGTGCTCTTTCTGCATTATCAGCTTTTTGGAAGAGTATTAGACTCATCTCTTTGGTCAGGCCTTTGGTTTGTCATGATTATTTTATTCTGTTGCTGTTGTACTTGAATCTGTTGTTTTATTATGCATTCTGTGGAAAATGTTTTGCCTAATTTTATCTATGTATCAGATTGCACACCGCTTAGAAATGATTCAATAGGCATATGATAAATGAAATAAATTATATGAAAGACTATCCTTTGTCCTTATACAATTGGATTTAACAGAGTTCTGTGTGTGCAGGTTTTCTATCGCCCATCTGCTTGTACATCCTAATGCTTTTGATGTGCTCAGCCTGACAACTACTAAGAAATGAAATGATTTGTTATTACCTTTTGTGGTTTGTTTGTTTTTTTAAATTAAAGCACCGACACTTGAGTAGGCGGACGTGGTTCTCATGGTAACTGTGGTACGAGGAATAATGTTACTTCCATCGACTAGTGAGCGGTGTGTTGCAGTTCCCATTCACCAACATTTGTTCGTCTTCTCTCTCACCTAATCTTTTAAAAATGTGACATTTCAGCAGTGTCTAAAGGTAGTTAAATGAGAAGATACCAAGAAAGGAAAATAAGGTGATGCCTTTTTATTGGACTAGCTTAATACGTTGTTGGACTTTTAAGGTATCACCTTATTTTCTGTTTTTGTTTCTCTTTTTTGCTACCATTAAAGTAGACTAATATGGCTATCACACAACTTTATCCAACAAGAGCTTTGTTAAAGCTTTCTGTCAGAGTATTGAAAAGTGCCAACAACATGAGTGTTGAGGGTAAAAAAACATCATTCAATATTTTTGTGATTTTTATCTGAGCAATTAGTATTGCTAACAGAATGAAGGGCTGGCTAGTATTATATCTGAGTTACAGGACCAGACGAATAGCTGTGTTTGAAACATGTAAGTTGTTTTGATGAGCATTTTATTCTAAATTTGCAGATTTTTTTCCTAATTTGCTATACAGAAATAAAAATTGAACACCTCTCTTGCTGTAATATTCCGCTGCCTGTCATGAGGTCTGCATACTAAACATGGTCCTTTATATACCCTTTGGCACGTAAGCCTCGTATGAGGGTGATGCCCTCTTAGGAAGATGAAAGGACAAAATGACGAGGCATGGCCGGAGAGAATTTAACGAGTAACAACTGTACAAAGTGAAGTTTTAGTTCCTCGTAGTGGAATCATCCTCAGTGACCCAGAAAGTTAGCATATCCAATTATTACTTTCATTAAACAATCCCTAGGATGGCTCACATTCTTTTAATCCTGTAGCGACAGCCCAGCTGTGGAGGGAAAGCCTCTTCTACAATCCCGAATAATTCCAAATCTTACATAGGAGTCAGGTTAGGAAGAAATTGATTTTACTCCAATCATACGTTAACAAAAAGCATTAAATAGCAAACATTAAATATATCACACTAAATAACAAATCCCTGACTTATGGTTTCATATGAATCTGCTGCTTGTGTTTTACTGCGTAAATGGATGAGTAACCTGTGAGGGAGAGAAGGTATAGAAATCCCCTATTTCCATTTTTAAAAAAAAACGTAAGGATGGAGAGATGAAGAATGAATACTAGTGAATGGTAAAACGCTGCACTTTTGTCTGTCAAACTAAATTTGTGTGCCGCATGGCATTCAGTTCCACATACTGAAATGTTGGTTCTTCGTATTGCAATCTTCAGCGAACCAAAAATGTGCATATGTAATTTGCTAGTTTTATTAAACGCTTTTCAGATATGCTTGACTACCTTAGGTTTTTATTTAGCATAGGAATGCATCAATCTGGCCCTGGTCTTGCTCACAGTTGCCATTAATGTTGGTGTCATGGAAATTTGCTATTGTGTCCTTCGTGGGTTGTGCTGTCCTTTGATATGTAATTTTTTTTCTCGCTTCTTCTTCAGATGAAAGGACATTAACAGAAGAAAAGGTGCTATGGTGTGAGAATCCTGACTGCATGGAACAAAGGAGAGCCGTCAAGGTAAAAAAAACCTTTCATCTGGAAGGATTTTACTTTCAGGCAGAAAACAATTGGATGATGGTAAAATACTGTAGTGTTTCTTGTTCAGAGCAAAATTATGCTTTATTGTGAGCTGGAATCAGGGCTGGTGCTTCCATTAGGCTAACTAAGCAGTTGCTTCGAGCACAGAAATTCTGGAGTGGCAAATGGGCAGTGGCAAGACTGAAGCTGAGCCCCCCAACGCTGTGGCCTGCAGGAGGAAAGGTGCTTAAGAACATGTCAGTTTCCTCTGCAGCACAGGGTCAGTCTCCCGGATCATCTCACGAGACTGACCTCACACCACAGGGGAAGTGACCCACTGTTCTGCGCCCTTTCTCATGCTGGCCATGGGACAGGAGGGTGACCTGCCGGGATGTTTGCTCATCTGACTCCCTGTCCTGCAGAGGAAACTGGTGAGCTCTTAAACGCCATGCAGCGAGGGAGAGGGCTGAGCTACTGGTCAGTGGGGGTCGGAAGAGGCGGGTGCCAGAAGAAAGGTTTGCCTAAGGCGCCTGATAATTTTGCATTGGTCCTGGCTGGCATGCACCCCATTACTGAAGCGAAGGGAATGGTGGCAAGGACAAAGGAAGGAAATAAATGCCAAGCTGAGAATGATCTGACATAACATACCAAAGCAGACTGGGCCTGCCAAAATCAGCGCTTCCCAAACCTTTATGCAGTATGTCCCCATTTTAACCCTTAAACCATTACAAGGCTCTAGCCTCTCCTTTCTTCTGCCGTCTTATATCAGAGCATGAATATTTTATTTACCTTTTTCCACAATACAAATGGATTTACTGCCCATAATAAATTGCTTTGATGCAGTCTCAGAGTGGCTTCTCTCACAGAACCTCCGCATCCAGCACAAGAAAACTGAGGTTCTCTTTGTTACAAGAGACCCCAACTTCATTCCACCATCACATATAAGCGTTAAGGGAGCTGATCTATCCACCAAAGAAACAATAAGATATCTTGGAGTCACGCTGGACCACTGTCTCGATATGAAATCACACGTAAACAATATTACTTCAAGATACGCACACTTAGGCATTTACGCTCCTTACTGGACCCAGAGGATTTCAGAACCATCTTCCAAGCACTCGTCTTGCCGCATTTCGATTTCGCCAATTCAATTCTACAAGGTCTCCCACAATCCACCCTAAGTTCTCTACAACTTGCTATGAATTCTGCTGCAAGGGTTCTACAAGGAGCGTCCAGGAATGATCATGTGACACCAATCCTCAAACAGCTTCACTGGCTCCCAATACAAGCCAGGCTCATATTCAAAACACTGATTCTCACGTACAAGGCCATCCACGGCTTGTCAGCCAATTCACTAACTGATCTCATACAAACTGTACCACCAACAAGATCCAGAAGACAATTATCACTAAACACTCTAATAATGCCAAAGGCCATAACAACTTGCAGCCGATCAGCAGCGAATAGAGCCTTTGTGTTTTGCGCCCCAAAACACTGGAACTCCCTACCACCTGACATACGTACCTTAACCGACCTAGCCCAGTTCAGAAAGGCCCTCAAATTTAACCTATTTATCAAATATTACCCTACATAAAGTTCAATAGAATAGCCTTACCACAAACGTAACCACAATCTCCTCCTGACCCTTGCACTACTGCTATTCTATGTAAATAGTTTTTTCATGCTATAGAACTAATTGAATATTTATTCTATGTATATAGTTCTCCCATGTTATCCAAGTTTATACTCCTGTTATATGTAATACCGAACAGCCTGTTGTTCTGGTCTTTGTGTTCATCTGTAAACCGCGCTGATTATAAAAAGTGCGGTATATAAAAAACTGAAATAAAATAAATAAATAATAAATGAAGACAGTAGCACAAGTAGAGTCTGTCCGTTTCTGCTCACAGAGCCCACAGAAAGCCCACACAGGAGAAGGAGCCACAGTGGAGGTTCAGAGGGAGGGGGAACAGCCCTGTGTCTGTGACCCTCCGTCTACTGATGGTTTGACCTGACCCACAGTTTGGAATCATGGGCCAAAACAAAAGGTCCTGATCTGAGAGCCACTGAGCGTGGAAAGAGGGAAGCCACAAGGGCAAACTTTCTGAACTAAAATAAACGGTTTAATAAACAGCTAGTAGGATCCATCTTCCTTTTTCTCTGCTTCTTTTTGGTATCTCTGGATCAGGGCACCTGGCACAGGGAAGAACACCCACCCCCATGAACCTGGCTTGGGAGACATCCAGCAACGTTCTTCCCCCATTGCTATCATCTTGGAAAATAGCAGTGCTTGACCCCTAGAAGACAGTTTGCAGATTACTGACAATTATAGTGCTGCTTTAAGGTTCTGCTAATCACTAACCTTCCTTAATTAAACCTGCTGGTTGGCTATTCTCACACATTTGTCAGGAGTTTAGCATTCTCATTTTATTTATTTAAAACTTTTACTGTATATTCCGCACTAACACTTAGGCAAATAACAAAACATTTACACCTAAAAACAATAACCAAACATACAGTAGCTGTTGCTCTAACTAGTAGGCTACTCCTCCACTCAAGCCAAGATATAGACTATTACAAAAGTCAAGTGGTGACAAAACCACTCACAATATGCAGATTGTCAGAAGACAAAAATGGTTTAAGTTTGTGGATTAACTGAAGCTTTAAAAAAGGCAGCCTTAGTAACTTTCTGTATATGAGCTTGCATATTCAATTGGGTATCAAGCACGACCCCTAGGTCGCAAGCTTGAAAACCCACCAGTAACAATCACCGGCTCACATGATAATAGATACTAGGTCAGAAAGTACTCAGGAAAATACCAAAATGTCAGGTTTTATTCACATTCAACACAAGTCTGTTGTATGTCATCCAGAATTTTATAGTACAAATGCATAAACTAGCATACTCCATTGCATCATCCATTGAGGAGGATATATGAACCACAAACTGAATAGCATCTGCATAAATCCTATAAGTAATATCAAGGCCATTAAAGATCTTAAATGTTGAACAATATTGCAGAAAGAGCAGACCCTTGCAGTAATAAGCTGCCAGGATAGAACATGTTCCCGCAGATCTCACCTGAAACTGTCGCTCAGATAGAAAAGAAGAGAACCAGAAATGGACATTATGATCAGGACTAATCTCGTGCAGTTTGCCAACAACAACGAATGATCAATTGTGCCAAAAGCTGTGGAAATATCAAGCTTTCTTGGGCATGTACTTGGTTTGTTTATGCATTGATCCCATCCTGACCCTGACCTAAAGTGTGCAGAAGAAAGGATCAAATCTCTGGCCTACTCTGCTTGGCACTTGAGTGCTGTGAAGCAACCTTCGGGCTTTTTCTTTGATGAAAATGTATTCAGTAAAGACTTTCAAGACAAGATCGTGGTGTTCCAATATTTGTGTCTCCTTGAACCTTGGGTCCTGAAGTGGAGCATCCCATGCCCCTGTCAGAAAGACCATGCCAAGTTTCTCAGAACATTCATGGGACTTGGACCTGGAATTTGGTCTGTCATTTATAATGAGGATGCAGAAGAGGGGCTAGATATCTAATATGACCACTAAGATAACATGATTGAGATATCACTGAGTTTCACATTTTGGAAAAGGAGGCTAGCATTTCATTAAAACATTTAGGCAAGATGGTGTCTGGAGAGGTTGTGTGCAACTGAGCTCCTCACAACAAGAGTTGCTGTGCCCGTTGTTTTCAGCATTTTCTCCCTATAATAGCGTAAAGGAAACATAAGCAGAAGGGATTAGCTCTGGGCCTTGTTAGATCGGCAATGGGCACTCAGGCCACCTTCGAGACTTGCGGAGTTTGGCCTCTGGGAAGAGAGGTGATATCTTCAGCAGACCTGGGGAGTCTTCGGACCTCAAATCTGAGCAGCGACAGGGTGTTTCTAAGTCTCAAACACTCCAGTGCTGCACCGCGACCCGGAAGTTCTACCTCAACCAAGGCTGTGCTCCCTCCCAGTGCTTTATTGTGTTCTCTGCAGGGGGGTGGGGAGAAGTGATGGAAGTGCCTTGGCAATAGGTGGAGGTCTTTGCAGCCAGATCCTTGTTGCTGCTACTTCTCCAACCACTGTTGAGCCTGGTGAACTGCAAAAGCTTGTTCCGGGGGGCTGGAGTTCAGTGTTCTGCGGTAGGATTGAAAAGTCTGCAGTCATAACCTTGGATACAATATGGGAAGTTATGGCCAACATGAACCACTATCTTGGCATTTTTGTAAGTGGCATAAAGGAGGACTTGGCTGCAGCTAAGCAAACATCTGTGGAGGCCTTGCAGGAGCAAGAGGTGCAAGCTGGGTAAGTGGCAAAATTGGAAGAACAAGAGGGCTTCCTGCAGCTTCCTAGTGAAGCACAAGTGAAAGATAAAAACTTTTTGGCTAAGAAATCAGGATAGCGTGAGACAGGAAATGCCCAGATTACTCTCAGCACCGGCGGGCTCAACTATAACAGAGCAGTGGGAAAGAAGAGAAACGCTTTTCCTTCCCGCGGCTCTGCAAAGATGAGCCGGGATGCCGATTAAGAAGGGCTCTTCCATCAGGGGGAGGGGGGCTTTGATTGGCAGGGCAGGGCTGGGCTGGGGTAGGGGGGCTTGGACTGGAAGGGCAGGGCAGGGCAGGGCTGGGCTGGGGGGAGTAGCCCCAGAAATAGTCTGATTTAGGGGGGGGGGTTAGCCCCAGAAATGCAGAAATGGTCTGATTGGGGGAATTAGTACTGGAAATGGGTAGATTGGGGGGAGGGGGGGGCTAGGACTGGAAATGGGCTGATTAGGTGGGCTAGAACTAGAAATGGGCTGATCGGGGGAGTTAGGACTGGAAATGGGCAGACTGGGGGCTAGGACTGGAAATGGGCTTATTGGGGGGGTTTAGGGTAGGTAATGGGCTAGTAGTATAATGAGTACACTACTCGTCAAACTGATTGACAGATGAGATAAGCTGATTGACAGGTGAGATAAGGATGACAGGAGCCAATCAGTGTTCACTTCCGGTGTATGCCCCGCCTTAGGCCACGCCCCTTCCATAGAAGTGAATGATGAGTTAGCCCTGCCCACTCCCACCCTGGGTGTGGCCACTGCCCCCACTTGACACGCCCCCATCCCCACCCCCAAGGATGACATCATCCAATCAGCGCCCACTTCTGGGTTTGTGCCACACCCACGCCCCCTCCCACAATATTGGCATTAGCCAATCAGCACCCACTTCCGGGTTTGTGCCACACCAACAGCCTCCCACCCTCAACCACGCCCCTGCCTACATCATCGGAAATGACATCACCGGAAACAGGCTGTCATCAGAAATGGACCGTGTCCTTTTCTGATGACCTCAGCGGAAGCAGAGTGACTGACTCCAGAAATGTGTTTTGCTTCTGGTTAATGTTTACATCTGCAAAAAGCAGGAACCCTGGAAAACAAAAAATGCTTTTCTATCTCCCACTGCCCCAGTTCTTATTTCTCACAAAAGATTCTTAGCACAGCACAAGGCTTCTCACAGAGGCACAGACAGGGTGTAGCAGCAAAGCGCAGACAAACCAATGATACCAGGAGTCTGTTCAGAAGGTCCAAATCATTTATTTGTGCACAAGTCTCAAGCAAGGCAATTTCAAAATGGCTGAGCAAAGTTTTCAAGCATTACAACAACTTTTATAGACTTCTGTTCCATTCTAGGTATAGAAAAACATTTCATTGGTCCCGGTACGCTCCCGTACCTCCCGTAGCCCTTCTATTGGTCCCGGTACTGATAAGTTTCTCCAATTATGTTCCTTCTGTGGGCTTCTGTAGGCATGACACCTGCCTGCCCCCCTTCTAGTCCCAATTACAATGGTCAGTTCATCAACTTGTTACTTTCACACTTTCAAGGCTATGGGACCATTTGTGCGTGCAGAAGAGCAAGGTTCTGTAACTCATCTGTCAGCACTCCTTAATATTTCTCTGCAAATGTACTCTTTCTTATCAGTAACTTTAAAACACATCTTTTCTGTATTTTTCCATTTCTTAATTCTGCAATTCTGCTTATCTAAGCTAATTCAATATTTCTACTGAGTTCTTTCTTACAATAGCAGCATATTGGGGGATGTGCAATCCTATATGCCTCTCCACAGGCCTCATTTACAGGTCAAGCTAGCCATGCTGGCCTGCCTATGTCAGACACCGTGGGTCACAGGCCTGCACCTGCCACATTCCCCCCTTTGATTAATCTCACCCTATTACTTAATAAGGTGTGAGAATTAAATCACTTTCTAGAAGATTCACATCCTGATTAAAGGATTCTTACTAGTTCCACTAGGGCTAGCTTTATATAAAACCATTATTCTAGTTGCGGTCTTCCGCTCTACTGTATTATCAATAGCACTATGAAGGGAACGCATACAACATGGGATTAAACATGGTAAGCAGAGGACAACAGCAACAAGGATTAGTACTAAGATAACAAAAGTCTTAAATCCTCCCAGCCAAGAGAAAAGGTTAGCAAACCAATTAGGAAATTTCAAGGCGTGCCAAGTCTGTACTGGCACATAAGCATGTCTTTGCATATCTTTAGCAATTTCTTCAACTACTTGACCTTTATCATCTATTTTCAAACAGCAATTAGTTAGATTCAGCTTACCACATACTCCTCCTTCAGCTGCTAGCAAATAATCAAGGGCTAAGCGATTCTGGTATATGGCAGTGCGCATCTGAGTACTTTGTCTAGCTAAGAGCGTGAGAGCATGACTAGTTTCATTGGTTATTATTTCAACTACTGCTTGTAAGCGAATAATACGATTAATCATATAAATTGGGGTACGATAACCATACATACCATCATCATTCCAAGTGGCAGGTCCATAATACTCAATAATTCTTTCTGGTGGCCAATCATCACCTTGCCACTTCTCCCACTTGCCTATCTGTAAGGCCTCTCTTTTCTGTCTAGATGCTCCTTTGTGTTTGTGGGTAGTATATACAGGGTATCCTAATTGTTCTCCATGTTCAGTGTTTAACAGGAAGAAAGAAGGTCTGATGGTTCCTAAGACACATGCTCCTCCCCATTGTGGTGGGAGTTGCGCATATGCTCGGTTTCCACAGATCCAATATAGGCCAGGTGGGGCTTGCCAGGCTTGGACTTTGGCAAGATTAGTCCATAGACCTGCAAGTTCAGGAAATCTGGCTAATGGGTTAGGAGGTTCAGGATGTCTGATTCCTGACCACCATGCTGTCTTTTTAGTCGTGGCATTATAGTACTTCTGGCTAAGACAGACCAGCTGTCCTACTTTTTGGGTGAACTGGGGTCCAGTTCTGGCAAAGCAAAGACGTCCAACGATTGAGTGCGCTAACACCCATTCACTGGTAGTCTTGTGTAATTCAGTTTGGTTATAAATCATGGAATAATTCAACTCTTGGGCTTCCCAGGGCCATTGGTCTCCCATTTGGGTTCCGCCACAGAAATAACAATCTGTGATCTTAAGACTAGATACTACTGCTCCGGCTAATTCTAGAAACAAATTCTGTGAAGGGTGAGGGATCTCAAACTTATTTACATGCATAGCTTCATAAAAGGTATTATGAATATGATATTTAGATGACTTGTGCGCTTGGGTATTCAATCTAACATACACAATGGTCCCTGGATCTGTTCCTCCTCCTCCTGCAATACGTAAACCAAACTTATATCCTTGTTTCCATGCATGGGGGTTATGTACACGCAAATGTAAGGGGTTACAAGCATCTTTCTGACATTTATCATTTGTGGTTGGCTTGGTTAGAGTAGCCATCCGTTTATCTATTTTCTCATCAGTTATACCAGTGTTCCAGGTAGCATAAAAAACACATTCCCAATACGGGCAATAGTAATCTGCCGCTGTAGCAGTACTATACCCTGGTTCCTTTTTACCTGTACACTTCCTCCATCCTGTGGCTCCTTCTGGACACATATACTTATGGTCATTCCGATACGCTTTCTCCCATGTACCACAGGTGGACTGACTATCTCTATTAATAGCATTACATGCATCAAAATTCAAAACAGCAGGTTTAGTAATGTCCTTAAGTGGTGGTGTAGCAGCTAATATAGGTCCATCTGCATCCTTCCATCTTATTTCCAACGTGTAATAGGATGGATTCTGATGCGGATTATAGCATGCTTTAATTTTGCCATGAGTGCAAACATTTAGTTCAGTGGTGTTATAGATACACCGAGTTATTGTTCCCTTGCAGGTATAGTAAGAATGGTAAAGCAAAGTCTGAGTTACTTTCAGTCCAGTTCTAGTAGAAGTAATGCAAGCTGTGCATGGAGGTAGAGCATAAGTCTGTTCAAAACCTCCGAAGAAGGCAACCAAGGCAAAGCAGAAGCAAAGATACATGTTGATGTTGATTGGAGTTCTTCTGAATCCTCAGCTTGCTGATCTTGATCACGACGGTCTATTATTCTTCGTCCCGTTTGCTAATGAAGCAATTTAACGGGTGCTGAGTGTTGATTGAAGATCCTCAAGATGTCCAGCACACATTAACCAACTTAGCAATTCAGTTGGCTTGTGAAGTCTGGCTTAGTCAATGTAGTCTCACAGTAGTGTGTCAAATCACACACGAATTGGGTTCGTTGAAACAAAGCTGTTGCTGCATGGAAAACAGCAATCCTCTTCGAAAGACTTGGCTACTTCAAAGCACTTGTGATGAAGTGTCTATGCTGCTGGTTGCCGTCTCAGAGTAACTCGCAAGGGTACATCAGGGTGCTGCTCTGCTGTCCACCGCTCTGGTTCAGGATCGGCGGCGGGCTTGACTCGGCTGTGGTGGATCCAGGCGTCGATCTCGGCTACCTTTACTGCAGTTGGGGTAGACAGGATGACGGTGTACGGTCCCTTCCAATGGGGTTCCAACGGTATCTTCTTCCAATCTTTGATCCACACCGAAGTTCCAGGCTGGTAGGGATGCAAGGGTTCCGTCAAGTTGATAGGCAACTGGTCTTGGATCCACGTATGGAGAGTCTGCAGAACAAAACTAAGAGCTAGGAGTTCTTGTCTGGTTACTTCTGAACCAATCTGGGCTAGATTTCCTTTGACTCCCTGCACTATTGGTGGGGGTTTACCATACAAAACTTCAAAAGGGGAAAATCCTGTTGACTTTACAGGGGCTGAGCGTATTCTGAGTAAAGCTATGGGGAGCACTTGGGGCCATTTCAAGTGTGTCTCCTGACAAAGCTTAGATATTTGGGCTTTCAATGTACGATTCATTCGCTCAACTTTCCCTGAACTCTGGGGTCTGTATGCAGTGTGGAGCTTCCACTGTATCTGCAAAGCTTTTGCTAACTGCTGAGTAACTTGAGAGACAAATGAGGGTCCATTGTCTGACCCTATTACTGCTGGGATTCCAAATCTGGGGACAATCTCTCTCATTAAGGCTTTGGTAACTTCTCGGGCTTTCTCAGTTCTGGTTGGGAATGCTTCTACCCACCCAGAGAAAGTACAAACTAATACTAGTAGGTAATGGTATCCATTGGCTTTTGGCATTTCGGTGAAATCAACTTGGAGGTTGTGCATGGGGGTCACACCTCTTGACTGAACTCGGGGTGCTGTAATAAGGCCTTGCTTGGCATTATTCTTGGCACAGATTTGACATTGTCGGGCTACTGAGGCTGATATGGTTGTCATCAGAGGGATGTAGAAATGTGGTCTGAGTGCTTTCTCCATAGCACTCTTTCCATAATGGGTGGCTTCGTGGAAAGCTTTGACAAAGGATGGTCCTAACAGTTCAGGAATTACTATTCTTCCCGGAGGTTGACTGCCCTCTTCTGGTGGCAGCTCAATCCATCCGTCTTTCAATACTCCATTTTCTTTGTCACAATAGTAATCCAATTCTTTGGTGGTATATCGTGGGGTCCATAGATTCAAAGGTACTGGAAACAATGCTGCTTGCATTGGCATAGCTTGTGGGGCAATCTGTCCTGTCATAGCTGCTTGTCGTGCTGAGGCATCTGCGAATCTATTTCCTCGAGCAACTTCTCCTTTTCCTGCTTGATGTCCTCTACAATGCATGACAGCTACACGTGTTGGGGCCCAGACTGCATCAAGTAACATCAATATCTCGGGACCATACTTGACTGATTTTCCTCCGGATGTAATGAGTCCTCTTTCTTTGTAGAGAGCTCCATGGGCATGCAAGGTAGTGAAAGCATATTTGGAATCTGTATATACATTTAGCACAAGTTTTTCTCCTAATAACAAAGCTCTGGTGAGTGCTATCAATTCGGCTTTCTGGGCTGATGTGCCTGAGGCTAGGGCTGATGATTCAACTACTTCGTGTTGAGTGACGACTGCATATCCGGCACAGCGTCGTCCGTCAAGGATGAGACTGCTCCCATCAACATAATAAATCTGGTCGGGATTGTCTATGGGCACATCTGTTAGGTCAGGTCGACTAGAGAACACAGTTTCCATGACTTCGATACAGTCATGTTCTGGGAGTTCTTCACTGATGGGTATCAAGGTAGCTGGATTCAAGGCATGGCTCACTTCAAGTTGTATTTGTGGGTTTTCACATAACATGCTCTGGTACTTCAACATTCGGGAATTGGTGAGCCAATAATTTGCTTTTTGTTCCATAAGGGCAAGGACTGCATGTGGCACAGTGACTCGTATGTTCTGTCCTAATGTGAGTTTGTCTGCTTCACTCACTAATAGTGCTGTAGCTGCAACTGCTCTCAAGCAGGGTGGCCATCCCTTGGCCACAGGGTCCAATTGTTTTGATAGGTAGGCTACAGGTCGCTCCCAATTTCCTAATTTCTGGGTCAACATGCCTAAGGCATTTCCCTGTGCTTCATGTACAAACAAGTGGAAAGGTTTGTGGACATCTGGTAGTCCAAGTGCTGGTGACGACATCAATTCTTCTTTTAACTTCTGGAAGGCTGTATCCTGCTCGAGTCCCCACTCCAGTGGTGACTTCTCTTCTCCTTTTGTGGCTTCATACAGTGGTTTGGCAATTTGGGCAAAGTTGGGTATCCAGATTCGGCAATATCCTGCCGCTCCCAGAAAGGCTCTGACTTGCTTTCTGGTTGTTGGAGTTGGAATTCTACATACTGCTTCTTTTCTTTCTCTGCCTAATCTTCTGCTTCCTTGGGTAATACGAAAACCCAAGTATTTCACTTCTGTTTGGCATAGTTGTGCTTTGGCTCTGGAAACTTTATATCCAGCTTCATTTAGTTAACTGCAAGAGATCTTTGGTGGCTAATATACATTCTCTTTCTGATACGGCAGCTATCAACAGATCATCCACGTACTGGAGAAGTACTCTCTTCCCCGGGGCTACTGGATAGCTTGAAAGGTCTTGATTTAGTGCAGCACTAAAGATGGTAGGTGAATTCTTGAATCCTTGGGGTAATCTTGTCCAGGTGAGTTGGCCCCCTCTTCCAGAGATGGGGTCCTGCCATTCGAATGCAAACAGTATTTGGCTTACAGGGGCTAATCTTATGCAAAAGAATGCATCTTTCAAATCCAGTACAGTGAAATGGGTAGCTTCAGCGGGTATCAATCCTAGTAGAGTGTAAGGATTGGGTACAACTGGGTGTATAGTTTCAACTGCATCATTTACTCTTCTCAAATCTTGCACTGGGCGATAATCATCTGTCTCAGGTTTCTCTTCACTGGCAAAAGTGGAGTGTTCCATGGGGATTGACATACTTTTAGTAGGCCATATTCGAGCAATCTCTGTAGGTGGCGATGAATGCCTTCAATTGCGGCTCTTGGGAGAGGGTACTGTTTGACGTGCACTGGTGTAGCGCTAGGCTTGAGGGTTACAATCACTGGTGCTATATGCTTGGCTAGGCCTGGGGGACTGCCTTCTGCCCACACTTCAAGTGGTGCATGAATGTTCTTTAAAGTTTGTTCAAAATAGGTATCTTGAATCGAATCATCAATGTAGTATCTCCACTCTTCTTCTCGGGGTACTGTCAGCAGCATTACTCCTGCTGGTTTGGCTTGGGAATTCACTGTCATTTGCATTTCTCCTTGTTCGGAGAAAGATATTTGGGCTTGAAGCTTGGCTAGCATATCTCGTCCCAGTAGGGGTACTGGACATTCGGGCATGTAAAGGAATTGATGAGTTACTTGCTGTCCTCCTAGACTGCATATCCGGTTTTGAAGAAAAGACTTTGTGGCTTTGGCACCAGTTGCTCCTATAATGGTGACTGCTTTCTTGGTGAATGGGGCTATCTTTTTGTCTATTACTGAATGTTCTGCTCCAGTATCAACCATAAAGTTCATAAATTGGTCTCCTATTTGTATTTCGACCATAGGCTCCTGGAGACCTAAAGCAAACTTGGAGCCCGGTCTGTCCTAATCCACGTCATCCTCATCATGGGCCTGTGTGGCCAATGCTTGGATGGCTCCTCCTCCCCTCTCTCGCTGGAATTGTTCTCGATTGGCTCCTCCTCGGCCTCGGGGACGGCCTCGTCTTTCTTCTCGCCACTGATGATCGTATTCGTCATCTTGCTGGGCGTCTTCGAGTTGCGGGCACGTATCTCTCCAATGTCCTTCTTCTTTGCAATAGGCGCATTGGTTCACGCCTAGTCTCTGGGTCCGGCCTCCGCCTTGACCCCGCCCTCTTCCTCTGCTCCTTCGATTAGGGACACCTCCCCTTTTCTTTTCAACTATGGCCGCAGCCAAAAAATCAGCTTTCTTCTTCATCTTTCTATCACATTCTCTCTGTCTTTCAGTATCACGATTCACATACACTTTATGAGCGACTTCCAATAACTGTGTTGCATTCATGCCCGCAAACCCTTCTAATTTCTGTAATTTACGTCTAATGTCTGGTTGAGACTGGTTTACAAAAGCAGAATTCACCATGCATAAACTTCCTGGTGCCTCGGGATCATAGGGAGTATACATTCTATAAGCTTCAGTTAATCTTTCATAATAATCTGCTGGGCTCTCATCTATTCCTTGGATAATTCCTGCTACTTTGGAAAGGTTCATAGCTTTTTGGCCTCCTCTTCTCAGGCCTTGTAAAAAGCCTTGGCGAAAACGGGCTAGGGCGGTGGATCCTTCATCTGTATTTGGATCCCATTGGGGGTCTTCATTCGGGAATTCTCTCTGAGCTGCTTCTCTACGATCTATTATATTCTGCCCCTGCGCCGGAGCTGCAGGGTTTTCTGCCATCCATTCGATAGCTGCTTTTCTAATTCTCGCTCGTTCTTCTGTAGTGAATAGGGTGGTCAGGAGCTGACGGCAATCTGGCCAAGTGGGTTGGTGAGTTTCCATAATACTAGTTACTAATTCTGTCAGCTCCTGGGGCTTGCTAGTATAGGAGGCATAGTGCGACCTCCAATTTAATAAATCAGTTGTAGAGAAGGGGATATACACATAAGTTAGGGGTCCCGCTACCACTTCATCATTATCATTCTTTACGGGCACCCCCGGGACTTGCCTTAAGG
Organism: Ichthyophis bannanicus; assembly: GCA_033557465.1. Classification (NCBI taxonomy): domain Eukaryota; kingdom Metazoa; phylum Chordata; class Amphibia; order Gymnophiona; family Ichthyophiidae; genus Ichthyophis; species Ichthyophis bannanicus. The sequence continues at coordinate 79,761,638 of CM066042.1, forward strand.
GAAACAGTTTGGCTGTCGTCCCAAGCGTCATTTGGGTCTGGGATCTAAGGGCTATTGTCGTTGTCTTTGCAGGAGTCGCTTTCTTTTTCTCAACTGGTTTTGCTTTGGGTTTTTCTTTTACTGGCTTGCTAGTGCTAGTGCTGGCTTTCTCAATTATTTGTACACTGTCCTCTTCTTCTTCTTCTGGGGGATTCCTTCCTACTTCTTCTTCTAGCTCCGCTTCTGGCTCACCTTTTACATCCTCCTCTTCTCTTCCCGCTAATTCTGTCTCTTCCTCTCCTCCAGGAGGAGGGGGATCAGGGGTTGGGTCTCGCCTCGGCTCCGGCGGTCTCTGGGGATCTGGGGCAGGACGCCGCCGGCTATTCTTACTGGACCTGGGGTTCGGGGCTGCCTGAGGACTACTTCTGGGGAATCGGGATCTGCCAAGATGGGTTTCTTCTTGGCTTTCTTATCCTGTTCGTTCATTCTAGGCTGTTCCTTTTTCTGTCTAGAATCTGTTTTAGCTAACATTATTCTGCACTGTTCCTCATAACAGCGCTGCGCCCAGGAGGGCGGATCTTCACAAATACTTAACCAGGAATCTATATAGGGGTACTGATCGGGGTGCGCTACCCGCACTCTACGGTGTATTGACTGGATAATCTCTACGGTGAACGTTCCCTCTCGGGGCCAGATGGGGTCTAGATCGGGCCACTCCCTAGTACACAAAATCTGCAAATGGGCTGCTGTCATTTTAATACCATAATCTCCTGAATATCCCTCTTTAAAATGTGCGATCATACATTCTAATGGAGTGTTCCTAGTAGACTCCGCCCCTCCCATTTCGATGTGTGCGCGCAACAACAGACAAAAGGGAAAAGGTGGGCGGACCGTGGGTAAGGGGTCCTCACGGCCCTGGAAACGTATAGGGAATACAAAAAACAAGACAAGACGACAATCGCTTCCCCCTTTTCGCGACCTGAACGCGGTCGCCCGGTCAGGAAATGCGCTAATCAGGGGTCCGCTTTCACTTGGTCTGTGCTGCCAGACCTCTCAATCACACTTTGTTCACACAATCATGCTAGCAACGTATTCCCAGAATGCATTCGTTTCTATCTGTTCTGACTAGTCTTTTTTCCAAATTACAAAAAGGATGAGGGTTTCACCTAGCGCATTCCCATGCCAGGCTACTCAGCTCTTCCTTGAGAGTTGATCAAGCTCTCTTACCAATTCCCAATATCTCGAGATTACAAATTCCAAGTTCCAATGGCAGTACTGCTCTTTCTATTTCTGTCTAGACCCAAAATCAAAACTATACTCACCGGATCCGGTCCTCAAAACTTCCCAAGCAGGCGCATGAGTTGGACCTCGGACTCCCCTCACTCGGGTTCGAGGCGTTGACTCCAGCCGGGCTCGTCACCCGCCGAGGTCCGACCAGCTCCCTCCGATACAAGGGACCGGTGGCGCCAGGGAGCGGCCCTCGTCGGAAGGGCACGATCCCGGCAGGACCAAGCCTATAGAGGCGGAAAGTCGTGGTATATTGCCCTATATACACTTTGATTCCACAACTTCCCGGCCAACGCACCAAGGAATATGTAGCAGCAAAGCGCAGACAAACCAATGATACCAGGAGTCTGTTCAGAAGGTCCAAATCATTTATTTGTGCACAAGTCTCAAGCAAGGCAATTTCAAAATGGCTGAGCAAAGTTTTCAAGCATTACAACAACTTTTATAGACTTCTGTTCCATTCTAGGTATAGAAAAACATTTCATTGGTCCCGGTACGCTCCCGTACCTCCCGTAGCCCTTCTATTGGTCCCGGTACTGATAAGTTTCTCCAATTATGTTCCTTCTGTGGGCTTCTGTAGGCATGACACCTGCCTGCCCCCCTTCTAGTCCCAATTACAATGGTCAGTTCATCAACTTGTTACTTTCACACTTTCAAGGCTATGGGACCATTTGTGCGTGCAGAAGAGCAAGGTTCTGTAACTCATCTGTCAGCACTCCTTAATATTTCTCTGCAAATGTACTCTTTCTTATCAGTAACTTTAAAACACATCTTTTCTGTATTTTTCCATTTCTTAATTCTGCAATTCTGCTTATCTAAGCTAATTCAATATTTCTACTGAGTTCTTTCTTACAATAGCAGCATATTGGGGGATGTGCAATCCTATATGCCTCTCCACAGGCCTCATTTACAGGTCAAGCTAGCCATGCTGGCCTGCCTATGTCAGACACCGTGGGTCACAGGCCTGCACCTGCCACAAGGGTAGAAGCTTTTCTTTACAAATGTTAAACCACAATTAACACATCTTTTGTTAGAGAAACCAGTGCTGTCCATGTGATAGAATTTTGCTTTTAAGACCTCATGGTTAGAGACAATTATTCTGGCAAACACAGTGTAGTTCAGACTGAAATACAGAGAGAGAGAGAGCTGAGTTCAAATCCCCCTAATACAGCTATTTTTTGGAGAGAGAGCCGAGTTCAAACACAGCCACAGCTATTTTTTAGTGGCTTTGAAAAAACCAGTATGGAGAGACAAGTCTGAACATGCCTCTCTAGGGTGTGGTAACACGTGATTGGTTGAAACGAGTCTGTTCTGAGCATGCTCCAGGTGTTCTGAGCATGCTCCTGGTGTAAGGCTGTGTGTCCTGTGTAAGGGGAACATTTTAACACAGAGATTCAAAAAGAAAAAATGGCTCTTTTTGGAACACCAAGCAAACTAGGATCAGCAGAGGTAAGAGAATGACTGACTCGGGAAATGTGTTTTGCTTCTGGTTAATGTTTACATCTGCAAAAAGCAGGAACCCTGGAAAACAAAACAAAAAATGCTTTCTCTCTCCCACTACCCCAGTTCTTTTTTCTCACAAAAGATTTTTAGCACAGCACAGGCTTTTCACAGAGGCACAGACAGGGTAAAAGCTTTTCTTTACAAATGTTAAACCTCAATTAAAACATCTTTTGTTAGAGAAACCACTGCTGTCCATGTGATAGAATTTTGCTTTTAAGACCTCAGGGTTAGAGAAAAGTATTCTGGCAAACACAGTGTAAGTTCAGACTGAAATACAGAGAGAGAGAGAGAGACCTGAGTTCAAATCCCCCTAATACAGCTATTTTTTGGAGAGAGAGAGCTGAGTTCAAACACAGCCACAGCTATTTTTTAGTGGCTTTGAAAAAAACCAATACAGAGAGACAAGTCTGAACAGGCTTCTTGTTTCAACCAATCACGTGTTACCACACCCTAGAGAGGCATGTTCAGACTTGTCTCACTGTATTGCTTTTTCAAAGCCACTAAAAAATAGCTGTGGCTGTGTTTGAACTCAGCTCTCTCTCTCCAAAATATAGCTGTATTAGGGGGATTTGAACTCGGCTGTCTCTCTCTGTATTTCAGTCTGAACTACACTGTGTTTGCCAGAATACTTGTCTCTAACCATGAGGTCTTAAAAGCAAAATTCTATCACATCGGACAGCACTGGATTCTCTAACAAAAGATGTGTTAATTGAGGTTTAACATTTGTAAAGAAAAGCTTCTACCTTGTCTGTGCCTCTGTGAAAAGCCCTGTGCTGTGCTAAGAATCTTTTGTGAGAATTAAGAACTGGGGCAGTGGAAGATAGAAAAGCATTTTTTGTTTTCCAGGGTTTCTGCTTTTTGCAGATGTAAACATTAACCAGAAGCAAAACACATTTCGGAGTCAGTCACTCTGCTTCCGCTGAGGTCATCAGAAAAGGACACGGTCCATTTCTGATGACACTCTGTTTCCGGTGATGTCAGCAAAAAGTGACAGTCCATTTCTGATGATACCCTGTTTCCGGTGACATCATTTCCGAGGCATGGGCGTGGTTGAGGGTGGGAGGCTGTGGGTGTGGCACAAACCCGGAAGTGGGTGCTGATTGGCTAATGCCAATATTGTGGGGTGGGGCATGGGTGTGGCACAAACCAGGAAGTGGACGCTGATTGGATGATGTCATCCTTGGGGGTGGGGATGGGGGCGTGTCAAGTGGGGGCTGTGGCCATGCCCGGGGTGGGAGTGGGCATGGCTAACTCACCATTCACTTTTATGGGAGGGGGCATGGCCTAAGGCGGGACATTCACCGGAAGTGAACACTGATTGGCTCCTGTCATCCTTATCTCACCTGTCAATCAGCTTATCTCACCTGTCAATCAGCTTATCTCACCTGTCAATCAGTTTGACGAGTAGTGTACCCATTATACTACTTGGGCTGATTGGAGGGGTTAGAATTGGTAGTGGGTTGATGAAAGGGCTAGCATTGGCGATGAGCTGATGGGGTGGAGCTAGGACTGAAAATGGGCTGATCAGGGGAGTTAGGACTTGAAATGAGCAGACTGGGGGACTAGGACTGGAAATGAGCTAATTGGGGGAGTTGTTAGAGCTGGAAATGGGCTTATTGGAGGGGTTAGGACTGGTAATGGGCTGATTGGGGTGTTAGGACCTAATAGGCTGAGGGGGGCTAGCACTGGAAATGGGCTGATCGGGGAGCTAGCAAAGGAAATGAGTTAGGACTGGTAATGGGCTGATGGGGGGAGCTAGGATTGGAAATAGGCTGGGACTGGAAATGGGCTGATGGGGGGAGGAGAGAGCTGCTGGCCCTGAAAGAAAACTGGGGACTAGGGCTATAAATGGGCTGATACAGGGGGATGGGAGAATGGGACTGGAAGGGAATTGAGGCTGCCAGGGGAAGGAGGGGGCAGGAAAGGAACTGACATGGAGGGGGAGGTGGGGGATGGAAGGAAGCTGACACGGGGGAGGTGGGGGTAGGAAAGGAACTGACATGGGGAAGGAAGGGGCTGGAAGGGAGCTGACACGTGGGGATGGCACTGGAAGGGGGATGGACAGAAGGTAGGGTGAGTGGAAGGGAGCTCACGGGGGAGGGGTGGCACTGGGAGTGGAAGTTGGCTGATACCTGCAATGTTATTTGGACTAGAAGGGGCTAGACAGTGGGGAAGGAGGGGGACTGGAAGGGAAATGGACACCTGAGGCAGGTCCGTAAATGCAAGGTGGTTGACATTGAAAGGTACAGGGAGGAGAGGACTGGAAAGGGGGCTGATACTGGGGAGGGTTACTGGGACTGGAAATAGGCTGATGGAAGGAAGTAAAGAAAACAAAAGAAGAGATAAGAAATGGCAGATGGACCATAGACCACAGAAAGAGACCTAAGAGAAGACAGGAAAGCAGAAGCCTCAGATCAGGGTCAGCATGATCAGAGAATAAAATGATCAGACAACAAAGGTAGAAAAAATAATTTTATTTCATTTTAGTGATTGGTCTTTGTGCTATCTTTATATTTTACACAGTATGGGGGAACTGCATCTCTTATTTATCTGATGTTGCACTGCATGCGGAGTCTGGCTTCTTGGGGTTTCAGTTTAAATTTTGTCTACATATTTTTATTTTTTACTTTAGATTGTAAGTCACTTATTCTGTACTCGATGAGTCTCTGTGTTTTGAGTGTGTGACTGAGCCCAGGTGTTCTGTTAACATGAAGTTTGTACATAAAGATCTATATTGTACTGTAGTAATTTGATTTGTTCAGCTTTTCAAATAGGTGTATGGATGTTCCAGGGCCCTCTGTAGTATTTACAGCGACGCTTTTTTTGGATAGGCTGCTTATGTGAGTTTTGGAAGTTGGTGCTGGTATGGTATGGTAGATTTGCTCTATAGATACTCAGTGACTTTGTTGTAGGGTTTTGTATTAGTTCACAATATGCCTGGTACTGGAGAATGGTGGTGGTGGTTAGTGACATGATCAGGATCAGATTTTATTTTAAAGATATTGAGTTTTGTGGGTGAATGTCCTGGTTCTGCTCTGCACCCACTGTTGAAGGGGGTCCTGTGGATGCAAAATATGTGTTGAAAAAGAAAAAGCAAGAACCATAACACAGTTTATAACAACAAAATAAAAATGAGTTATAATTTAGTTTTATAAACTCTGCTGTGGTTCTCGCTCTCTTTTTAGTTCCTTGGTGTACAAACATCTTGCATTTCCTCCATATAATCTAATTGGCTTATTGGTTTGGTTCAATCCCTGATTGGAGTTTTGAGAGAGCCCCGCTCCCCAGGACCATACCTAGCCCTGTGCGAGCGGTGCGGCCGCACAGGGAGCATTTTGGCTATCTGCCGTTGCCTGCCGCTGCCACTTTTTCTTCAGTCAGTGGCGGCAGGCAATGACAGACATCCAAAATGCGCCCCTTAAGCCTTCTTGCGGCTTGCTAAGCACATCTGTCCCTCCCTGCTCTGACGCGACATCAGAGAAAGGAGGGACAGATCTGCTTAGTGCGCCGGCAGCTTACACAGTGGGCACGCCTCTTCTCTCCCGCCACGGGGGAGGAGGGAGGGGCGCACACCCGTTGTGCAAGTCGCACAGGGCGCGATTCAACCTCGGTATGGCCCTGCCGCTCCCCTCTACAGGGGCGGGGGCGCCATCTCATCCTTCGCTTCAGGCAGCAGATTACCTTGAGCTGCCCCTGACCCCCGCTATTCATTCCCCCTCCTGATCCCATCTAACTTCCCTGCTCGTTGTATGGGGAAGTTAGACGGGGGCAGGGAAGGGGCGGATCGGGGGTGGCGTTAGGGCGGGCAGTGGGTGGTCATCAGCCCCAGACGTACAAGGCCAATGGCTTGGACGGGGAACTTATTCCACCTCTGAGGTGGAATAAATTCCCTGATGTGGCAGAGGACGGCAGGCCCGGGACTGGGAAGGGGTGGCAGGGGGCAGAGGGCATTCCCTGTAGCCCGACCATGTCCTTGGGAGGCCAGATTCGGGGGTTGGTCTGCAAGGAAAGCACTTTGGAAGCCAGCGGCCAGGGATCGTGGCTTTTCAATGGAGTCACGGTGGCATGGCAAACGGACGCCATGATGCTGCTGCTCCATTGAAAAACCCTGACTGAGCAAGTTGGGTAAGGCCTGCACTGAATTAGGTTCCCAGCCTGCATGTACATGCTTGGGTGCAATTCTGATCCCGCAGGGCTAGACGTGCCTCGCGGGATCAGAATCCTGGCTAATTCTGTGCATCCAGTTCTGACCAGGCGCACAGAGGGCCAGGACGTCCAAGTCTGAATTGGGCTGTATGGACCTGATATTCAATGGGGCAGGCTATGGGCCACTATGGCGCATAGCTGTGTCCGCCAACTCCTAACCCCAGATATTCAATGCTGGGGTCATATGTTGCCCCAGGGGTTTGCCGCACATGCTGGAAGCCTCATTAGCTAACCAGGCAACAGTGATATTGCAAGCTGCCCAGTTAGCTCCTGCGCCTTAAAGATAGGCAAGGGTTTTCCTGGCCTATCTTTTCGGCACAGGTCGCTAACCAGGCAGCATGTAATATAGCTGCTGCCCGGTTATCGTTTGTGCCACCTCCGCTCCTTCCTGGAATGCCCCACAACAAATCGTGTAACTGCTCTTCGAATATCGGGCCCTATGTGTAGTATGAGCCCAAACAGCTCTTACAATTTGCGGTTTATGTTTGTTTATTGATTTGCTTGACCGCCCTTCAGTGGTAAGCAGAGCGGTTTACAAATAAAAATAAATTTGTCGGTTACAGCAAGGCACAGGGCCGGAGGCAGAAAAGGAAGTTACAATTTTTCTTAAGAGAAAAGAAGAGAAAGAGTAAAGGGACAGAAACACGGGAGGGGGGGGGGGGTAGACAGCATAGGGAGAGGATGGGCTAGGGGGGAGGGGGACTGAAGGCGAGGGAGAAAAGGTGGGTCTTCAGGGCATGTTTAAAGGCAGTGTGGTGGGGCTCCAGGCGGAGAGAGGGGGGTAGGGAATTCCAGAGTACCGGGCCTATGAAGAAGAAAGCTGAGGAGCGGGTGGATTGGAGATGAGCAAGTGAGGGGGAGGGAAGTGCGAGACGGTTGAGATGGAAGGAGCGGGGGGGGGGGGTGGTGTCTGGGGGTATGGAAGTGGATGAGGTCGGCCAGGTATTGTGGTGTGGAGGTATGGAGAACTTTATGGATGAGCGTGAGAAGTTTGAAGTGGATGCGAAAGGAGATGGGAAGCCAGTGAAGACGGAAAAGAAGAGGAGTGACATGGTCTCTAGGAGAAGAGTAAGAAATGAGACGGGCGGCAGTATTCTGGATGCGCTGAAATCGTGATAGTTGGAGCTTAGAAATACCAGAGAAGACAGAATTGGCAAAGTCGATACGGGAGATGGCGAGGGCGAGCAGAAGGGTGGCAAGAGCGGAGGGAGAGAGGAAGGGGCGAATGGCGCGAATTTGTCTGAGGTAGAAAAAAGAGGTTTTGGAGATATAGGAGACATGGGCGGAGAAGGAAAGATCCGAATCGAAGAGCACGCCGAGATACCGAAAAGTGGAGACCAATGAGATAGGAAGACCGGGGAAAGAGGGAGCTACCGAAGGAGGGGGGTGACCGTGTGGAAACCAGATTGCTGTGGTTTTAGAAAGGTTGAGATGCAGGCAATTTTGAGACATCCAAATAGAGACAGCAGCCAGGCAGGAGTTAAGCGGGGCAAGGTCAGGGCAGGCAGGGGATGTGTGGTGTAGGAGGAGAATGAGATGAAGTTGTGATGTTCCCGTCTGACTGATGCCGCTCCCCCCCCCCCTTCTTTATTTGTAAATTTCCTTTGAAGTAGCCTTTCTTGGATTTATGAACGAGGCTGTATAATTTTTTCTTTCTTGCCCCATTAGAGCTGTGGACTGATAGGACATTATTAGTTTTTTCCTATTGTATTATTTGCGTTATTATATTATATATATCTTATTATTTATTTATTATTATATTGTATTTATTTTTTTCTCGTTTATTATCATTTCTAAGTTCATTCTTGTAAGATGTTTGGATGATTAATGAAAAATCTATAAATAAAAAATGTGAAAAAGCATTTGAAGTATGATTCTGTATGACAGTTGCTGTAAACCATTAGTAATGTGATTTGTAATTGTGAATGCAGAGTGTATTTTGCATGCAGTGGTTGTACACTTTGGTATTTTAAATGAGTCTGACATTGGCTTGGTTATGCTTCAGATAGATGAATTGCAATCTCCAGGAACAAGCAAGAATGCAATCTTCACATATGGGTGAACATCTTCGAAAGAGCCCACATGGGAACGCTCCTCAGTGTCCAATAGGAAAGCCTATGGGATCACTCCACTGCGCCTCCGTGTTTGACTTCCCAATTCCTCTCCTCAGTTCTTTGTTTCCATGGAGCCAGTAGGATGCATCGTCCTGTCACCACCAAAAAACGTCTCTTTTTTGTGCCCTTCAGAGTACATCATGCTTCTGCTTTCCCGTTGACACTGGTTCCATCGAATCAGACACTGGTCCCGATATTTTTCCTTTTTTATTTTCAATTTATCTTCACAACCCATCCTCCTCCCCTAGGAGTTGTAGGGTTCTTTTATTTTTTTTTCTTCTTCTCAGATACAAATTCAACTGAGGAGAGGAATTGGGAAGGCGGGGAGGCAGACATGCGGGCACAGTGAAACGCTCCCAAAGGCTTTCTTATTGGATGCTGGGGAGCGTTTCCACACGGACTCCATCAATGACATTCACCCATGTGGAAACTGATTCCTACTGTTCCTGGATATCACCTGTAACAGGTGAGTAACTATGCTTTCCAAACCTTGAGGTGCTCAACAGGCTAACACAATATTCCTGATAAGAGTGATCTCCTGGGTCATTTAGTGCTCATTGGTAATGACATATTTGTAGCTGGCACTGAAATTTCTGTTGCTTGCGACTTACCCATAGCTGTCAGTACTATGATGGTAATTTACAAACTCTTGCGAAGTTAATGCACACTAAAATGTGCATATTTGAGGCCTATTTTATAAAGTGAAGCACACACGTACTTCAATTTATAAAATAAGGACGTAAGTGGTGTAAAAACGTGTGCAAACTAGGTGTGAGCACTTACGCCTGCTCTAAGGCAGCTGTAGATGCCCGCGCCTAGATTTTTCAATAATGCTTATAACTTATAGTATTTTATACTTTGCCTATGCTCCACCCAAACTACACCCCTGTGTAGGCCCACACTGAAAGTAAGCGCAATTGGCTTTATGCATCTGCTTACAGAATCGTGACCGCCTAAAGTACACGTATAGATGTTCGTTCACGTGCATAAGTCCTTGAAAATACTGTAGGTGGCTTACACAAGCTAATAGTGCATATCTCTGCACAGTTTTTCTTAAAATCAGCCTCTTAATGCCTACCTCATGTGGGGATGCTCTTTGAGTTAAAAAAAACAAAACAAAAACAGCTGCACCCACACAAATATTGTCATTGTCCATCTAATTTGGAATCTCTGAAAGCCATCGTTTTAAAGAAACATACTTTGCTAGGCTGAAAAGTTTTTGAACCATCTCTCTCTGTGCAATCTCTCTAGCATATCAGTAGTCTTTCTGGACAATTTACCTGAAATAATATTCCCTATAGAGATTAATAGCCCTCCAGTCATTCAACAGGGCTTTTAAAGAGCTTATGTGTTCCCGACAGCACTAGAGAGAGAGGTTTTTGTCCAAAAGATGAGTGTCAACAGAAAGCCGCAAATTGTCAGTGGGGTCAAGGAACTTGTACTGAAGCTTTATCATGAATCATATTTCCAGGCAATTTATGAGCGTCTATTTTTATTCTAAAGAAAGCAAGGGGAAAAAGAGCCCTTTTTGAGAACAGGATTCACATTCACTATTCATTGCTCCGTTCCTGCATTCCATACACATTGCATACTCAACAGGTTCTCAGTGCTCAAACTGTGTGTTGTTTTGGATATAGTTCATCTTTCTTAGATGTTTGGATGGTATAAAGAAATGCTTGAATACAAAGAGGGGGGTAGTAAAGGAAGTTGCTTCCAGAAGGAAAAGATCATTGGTGGGATTCAATCTGGATTCCTCAGCATAAAATTAAAATGATTTATTTTTTATACATGTTATGGGAACAAGAAAATCCAGGGGTTAATTTCAACATGGATAACTATCAACAGGGTCCCCAGGAGTTGACATCAACTCAACGGTACTTAACAACAACAACAATAGGATTATTATGAAAGTGGTTATGCATTAAGAAATCTGCCCAGTCTCTTAGACCTATTCAGCCAATTGATAACTGTCCATCTGGAGTACAAACCATTATTTAATTGGCAGGTAGAGACAGAGAACATGTTAGTGGATAAGCATCAATTTATTCATCTCTTCCTCCCAATTGTATTTGTCTATTGTGTTGTCATAGACGCTGTTCCATCTCTGGTTTCTCCCTCCCTTGGCTTGCTGCTGTAATGTAATGTTCCAGCTGTCCACCAGTTCTAGCTCCAGTTTTGATATGGCCATAATAGATACCATGGATGATAGAGCACAACAATGACATGTGGCCTTGCTTTTGAGAGGGGTAACAGAAATAGAGGCCAAGCTTATTCCATGTTACATGAGCCAAAAAAGAGAGAGAAGTTCTTTCTGTTGATAGATTCTTATAATTGTGAAGGACAAGTGATATTACGTGGCTAGCAAACATGGCTGCTCTTTATGGAATAGCAAACTACCATGGGGTCAGGTTTCAAAGGAAGTTATATGTGTGTCTTCCTTATCTGTAGATAGTCAAATGCTATGGGGGATAATTCTAAAAACCGTTTTTGCACTTAGGCATATACTCGCATGCAATTGTAGAGTGGGTGTGTTCTGGGGTGGATTTTGCAGAGTCATGATTTACGTGCCTACTTTGGAAAATATATGTTAAGGTTTATGCTGGCTCCTCAGCGGGTGTGATGTCCATGTCTTCAATGCAGGTGCAGTTTCTGCAGCATAGGTGCCTATGGCCCTCATTCTATAATGCGGCTTGCAGAGCTGCACGTCACGCCGAGATGTGCAGCCACACAATCTGCCTAAACCCTTTGCCTCCACTGGCTCTTCCTATACCTCCTGTGCTTCAGGATGGAGAGAGCTAGTGGGGGGCGGGCGGGGTGGGATTGGAGGCGGAGCAGGGACGGGCCGCCCGGCAGCATGTACAGGGCTGATTCAGGTCATGGCCCTGTACGTGCTGCCAGGCCTGTTTGGTTGTACTGCTTATACCACCTCAGAGGTGGTATAAGCAGGTGTTTTTTTGTCACATCAGGACATGGCAGCCACCGACAGGTGCGGGGGGGGGGTCCCTGCCGTCCGATCCAGGGCACTGGAGGCCAGTCATGGGTCGGGTGGCAGGGATCTTGGTGTCCGGAACCATGGCAGTCTGGGGCACCTGCAGGGAGGATGTCCCTGCGGGCCGGAGGGGCACACTGGGCCATCTTCGGGCCTGATTCTGACATCCCACTTCCAGAATCGGGCTCCACATGTCTTTATAAGAAAAAGCGAAAAATAGGTGCCTTCCTGCCCATTTCAACTAGGCGATCTCTTATAAATTACCCTTCACATGGAGAGTGCTAGGATGAAAATATATCTAACTGCCTGGCACTATCTGTATAGTGAAAGGATGGCTTCAGGGAGGCTACCAAAAACTATCTATATAACGCCAATATTCAGCTGCTCTACAGAGAATTTGCGCGTTTAGTTTAGGGCTGCTGAAAATCAAAACAGGTAGTCAGCAGCCAATATGTATACTTTGCTGTTATGTTGTTAAGTGCCGTCGAGTTGGTGTTGACTCCTGGCGACTCTCTGGATAGCTGACCTAAACTTTGTTCAGTCTTGAGCCAAGCGGTTCGTTGTTAATAGAGTGGTATCCATTGCTGCTGATATTGAATCAATAAATATATGTATATATGCATTTAAATGCTACAGCCAGTGATTAAATTAGAACACGGACGGCCACCACTGAATAGTCGCTTTGATCACCTTGGCACATCTGCATAATGCTGGGACGGTCTGGACTTGAGCTGCAATTTACCTGTATAGTGGCAATTTTAGGATAGTAGCCATCCTAAACCGCTATCTAGCTAGCTGTGTATAGCAATGCTGCAAATCTCATTCTGTAAGTAGTGCCCAGATTTACACACATATGCACATGCATTAATGGTGCCTATTCTATAAAGGCAAATCTGAGTGGATCTTACTTTGTAGAATACTAGCAAAAGTGGCCATAGATGCACGTGGAGGTCATCGAGGTCACTTGCACCGACTCTAGAGCAGGTGCAGTTGACTGTGCATTTCTCACATGTGTTGGAGCTTATTCTGTAAAGTGCATAGGTAAATATGCGCTCTGCCTACACTCTGACCAAACTCTGCCCCTGAACATACCCACGCTAAAACTATCTCAACCCTTTCAGTCTCATGGTCTGATCATCTTTGTCTCTTTTTCTCCCCTGCCTTATTCCCCCCACTCCTACGTCCTCACCTCCCTCCTCTGCTGCATCCCCCTTCTTCCGATATCTGTCACATCTCCATGACCACCCTTCAGCAGTTCCTCTCCTCCGATCAGCTCTTCCCCCCAGACGTTTCTTCCCTTTCTCTTGATCTCCAAGTCCTATCCTGGAACTCCACTCTGACCAAAGCACTTGATGTTCTTGCCCCTCCCTGTCCACCACCTCACTCCAGCCTTTCCACGCCTCATCACCCCTGGTTTCATTCCAGCCTTTATCTCCATTGCTCTTACCTTCACCGTGCCGAGCACCACTGGCATAAGCACCGCTCTGCTGAGTCACTTGCCCTTTTCGCTACTTCCAATCCCACTATCCACCCTAATTTCATCTTCTTCCAATTCTTCCCATCAGCTGTTCTCTGTCCTCTGTTCTTTGTTGTCTCTCCAGTCCTTCTCCTCCTCCTCTGCCCCCCTTTCTGCTCTTCCAATCTTGCCTTACTAGCAACTTATTTCTCTGATAAGGTTCTCACCCTACGTCGCTCCTTCCCCATCTGCCCGCCCCCCCTCTCTCCTCCTCCTCCCCTGATCCCCCATCAGCTCTTGTAGCCCCACCCTCTGTCCTTCCTCTTTCTTACTCCTGGTCATCATTTCACCCTATCTCCTCTGCAGAACTTTTTAATGCCTTTTCCTCTTCACATAAACCTACCTGTCCCTCCAATCCTATTCCCTCCTCCTGTCTCATAGCTCCCTCCTTAACTCTTCTCCCTATTATCCTTGGTATTTTCAATTCCAGCTTCTCTTCTGGCTCCTTCCCCCCACTCCTAGAAGCCACTGTTATCCGACCAATCCTTAAAAACCCTCACTTGACCCTACTATCCCTGCTCACTGGTGCCCCATCTCCAAACTTCCCTTTCTCTCCAAAATTCTCGAGAAACTGGTCTTCACTCAACTCTCCTCACATCTTGATGCTACCCTTGCCTACATCCCCATCAATCTGGTTTTCTTCATGTGCACAGTACAGAGACTGTTATCCTATCTCTTCTCAATGAACTTCATGCTAATCACGATCGTGGTGATTTCTCCTTGGCTGCCTCTTTGGATCTCTCTTCTGCCTTTGACTTAGTGGACCATCGCTCTCTTCTCTCTTGCCTTTGTGAGTCAGGTATCTTTGGTTCTGTCTTTCATTGGTTCCATTTGTTTCTTTCGTCCTGCACTTCTAGTCTCTCCAGCACTTCTACTTCCACTGTTACCCCTCTTCCTTGTGGTGTCCTCCAGGGTTCCGTGCTCACCCCCCTCCTTTTCAATATTTTTCTGGCCCCCCTCGCTCTTATTATCCAGCAGCATAGCTTTTCCACTTATTACTATGCCAACGACATTCTTCTTGTCCATCACACTAATCCCTTTGCCCCTGATCTGACCCCCCTAAATGCCTGCCTCTCCTCTGTCTCTTCATGGATGGCGTCAAACTATCTTCACATTAATCCCTCTAAAACTTCTGCCATTTGGTTTTCCTTCTCTTCTTGTGCCCACATCTTAGCTCCATCCCTTGCGCATGCCCCAGTCCCCCTGGTTACCACACTTTATCTTGGTGTTACACTTGACACTTCCCTTTCATTTCATGATCACTTCTCCTCCATCATTCAGCATTCATTCTACTTTCTCTGTCAGATCTGCTCACTTCGCCCTTTCTTTCACCCTTATCTTTGACCACACTTCTTGTCTCCTTAGTTATGACACATATTGATTACTGTAATGTCACTTTAGCCGTACTCCCCCAGTACCAACTCCACCATCTGCAACTCCTACAGAATACCGCCGCCCATATACTCACCCACACTTTCCGCACCTATCATATTACAACATTACTTCTCAAACTTCACTGGTTACCCATAAAATTCTGCATTCAATACAAGATTCCCACTCTGGTCCACCGTACCATCCAGAACAGTACCACCCAGTATCTCTCTGATCAAATTCATATCTATTCCTCCCAACGTTCCCTCCATCAGGTTCACTCTAATCTCTTTTCCTCCCATCTCCCTCGTCCGCCCATCTTAAATCAATTTGTACTTCTGCCTTTTTCCTCCTTGGCCCCCTTCTCTGGAACTCCTCCCCCCCCCCCCGATCTTCATCTGGAGCTCTCCTTTCCCCGCTTTTAAACACTGCTAAAAACCCACCTTTTTCCCATGCCTTTGACCTCCTACCACATTCTTCCTAGTTCCCCTCCCTTGAGTCTGTATTACTCCTGTCCTCTCTCTTTCCAGTCAGCTTGACATCTTTGCTTACCTATTTTGTAATTGGCATTCCTTTCCTCTTTCTCCTAGCTCCTTATAATTGTAAACCGCTCAGATGCTCTGGTATTGGGCGGTATATTAAGTGACACAATAAAGATAAAGATATGCCATTGGACTGAGATGCATAATTTGCATGTAAATGATCATTTATGCACAGGAATCAGTAGAATGCCTCAATTTTCATGCATAAACATGCAGAAATCTAGCCGCCCCTCATAGTGTTGGCACTGATTACAGTGACTGGATGTTCAGTGCCAGTCACTGTCCAGATAGTGGCACGGAGTACTCAGTTTTTACTACTACTACTACTGCTGTGGCAGCCAGCAGCATTTTAAAAAAACTGCTGATGGGCTGCAGCTAAATACTGACACAATTTTTTTTTTCTTTGCATTATTTGGCATGCGGGCACAAAAGTCTGGGTGCAGAAGAATTTTAAAGATGATTTACTTACAGTCAGTTTTAGGTCCTCTCTTGGATCCTAAGAGATTCCCACTCCTTCCCGAGCTTTTGATACACACCTTGGGCATGATAAGAACAAGGAAAGGAGGAAGAGTCAAAATGGGCTCATGAGCTTTGTTAGATAACTCCATAGCAACATCTCCCAGGAATACTATGTTCTAGGACAAGCAGGATGAGTCAGCCACACTTGGTGACGTCATCTGACGGCGCCGAGAGGGAAGTACTCTCCATAGCTCAGAAGGGCTTTTTGCCCTTCTGAGCATGGGCCAACTGGCCCCACCCTCCTGCCCGCCCCTAGCTAGCCAGTTCAACTTCTTCCGCCTTGCCAGCAAGACTGATTTTTCTGCTCTCCAACGAAATGTAACCTTTTAAAAAAATCTCATCTTACAGCGTATGTATATATCTATTTAACTTACTATTAATGCTTGTCCAGTAGTTTCTTGTTGCAGATTGCCTCACAACCGAGGATCCATGGGCTAAAAACCCCTCTACTGGAAACAGAATGCCTAGTGGCTTTATTTGAGCTCCCACCAGCCATATGCCCCAGCAGAGTGCAAGAAATACCTATAGGGGCACTCTATTCACGTGCCTTCGAGGAGCACCGCCGCCAGCTTCTGCCGCCGCTCAGGGTATGCCTAAGGGCCTCCACCCCCAGCTGCAAGCTTAAACGATGGACGCAGCAGGCTTCAACTATCAATGCCCTCCCAAGACGCGGCACCCCAGGAGCTCCAAATACGGAAGCCTCGTGGCAGCCCAGGACATGTCTAAGAAGGCCTCTGTCCCCGGCCTCCGCTCCCCTGTCGCTCCGGAGACGACCAGAAGCGGAACCCAAGGACCAGGCCTACACATGGGAGTAATTGCAAACAAAGTTTATTGGCGGACCCAACTAAAACGTTTCGGCCGGAGACCTTCTTCAGGGGTCACAGGTAGTAGCAACAACATGTAATCAAGCAAAATTGCTCTCCTCAATCTTGCCGAAGTAGTTGCTATGCGCGGGAAAACGTTTTCCCGCGCATAGCAACTACTTCGGCAAGATTGAGGAGAGCAATTTTGCTTGATTACATGTTGTTGCTACTACCTGTGACCCCTGAAGAAGGCCTCCGGCCGAAACGTTTTAGTTGGGTCCGCCAATAAACTTTGTTTGCAATTACTCCCATGTGTAGGCCTGGTCCTTGGGTTCCGCTTCTGGTTTTCCTACCTTGTTTCTGCGGATACCTCATTCTTCTCCTGGTTTCGCTCCGGAGACCATCCACACACATGGGGACATGGGGGCGGCCATCTTGCTCCTCCATGCTACCCTCCAAGCCATACATCAAGGAAGCAGGAAAGGAGTTCACTGTTGCAAACTCCGCCCCTGGTCAGGATGTGGATGGCATAAAACCCTACCCTCTTCGGAACATACCCTCTCCTGCTGCTTCCAGCATCCCCGATTCGGCCGCCACGAGGCCCTCATGGAGGCGGCCATCTTGCCCGATGACATCACGGGCCCGGCTCCTCCCCCTGCAGCGCCATTGGTCGCGCCGATCCTAGCATCATGGGAGGAGGAGCCGCTCTCACAGAGGACACTCCCATCGCCGACAGTCCTGTGCGGTTCGGAGGCATCGGCGAGGACAGTGCCGACGCTTTGGGCGCTGGCACAGAAGAACTCACATCAACAGCACAAACAACAGCAGTGTAAATGGTAGCAGCAGGCTGCTTCTTTACTCAGCAGATCGCTGACCACCGAATGCTTGTCACAGCGCCTAACCCTTGAGGGAGGAGCCACAATTGGTGCGGAGTGATCAGCTTCGGACACCGTCTTGTCTCGTCGCTGATCGGAGCCGCCCGATGCAGTTCGCAGACTAGCCCCTTCGGGCAAACCGAGCCGCTGCAGCCCTGCTAAATCACAACATGTTGCCGCTACTGTTTCTCAGCTCCTTCGGCACCTCAGTGCACACTGTGCCACACTGTCTCTCAGTTGCTTCGGGCAGACGGTGGAAATATCTTCCAGTCCACATCATGCCTGCCACATGACGAAGTGGCAATAGACTTCAGCATCTGAGCGTGCTTGGATGTTTCACCCAAATGCAACGGAACTCTCTGGCCTTGATCAAGCAATCGTTTTGGGCAACCCTTACCACTGCCACAATGTGTTGCCAGCTCCGCTCCTTCCAGTGCATGCAACAAGGCCTCGAAACTGAGCTGCCGACTTTGAATCTGGGAAGTCAGGGTTCAAATCCAGCTGATGCCCTATGGGCCGTGTGGTTGGAGCTGCAGACTGCGAAGTCAGGGTTCAAATCCTGCTGATGCACCCACGGGTCGTGGCAAAGTCACTTAACCGCCATTGCCTCAGAGGCCTTGGGACACTGCGATACCTGAATAGAAGCAGCATGGTGAAGGGGCTTGTCAGACGGCTGCCTGGGTGAGAATCTTCACAGTCTTGGCAAGTGCATATATCTATATGATTTGCAAGGGATTGTGGGCAATGCAGTTCATTCACAACAGACACAGCTGCTCACAATAATTAGTTGTGCTTTTGGGTAAAGCCAATAAGATATTTATTTATGGGGTTATTTCTCCCAACACAGATATGCTTGGTAGCACATAAATCAGGTTACTTGCTTTCAGTGTTAAACTTGGAAAAACAAAATCAAGAAAACAACATTGGAACTTGTCAGGCAATCAAAGCAAAAGAAATAAGACCTGGTTGGCAACAAACTGGTCTTTTCTGTAGGCTTTAGCCAATATTCTCTTAGCAATATATCAAACAACAAACAAAAGCCACAAAGAAAGGAAAAACTGTTCTTCTCAGGTTAACTTCTTGTATCTTCCCACATAGATTCAGAAGTGATTCTCTCAGAGCCCACAAGCAATTAGGTAAGGCTCAATTGCTAGCAGTTATCCAGCTGAAACCCCTTAGGTGGCTTGCTTTCTACTGCGTGGCTAGAAATCCTACACAGGAGCTTTTCTGAGTAGATTAAAGAACAAGTTTGTATTTCTTTGTGATGGTTGCTGTACTTTATAACAGAAAATCACCAAAGGAGTTTAGACAGAGAGCAGTCCATGTAAACAGATTCTTCATCTGCTATCACCCCCTCTTCTTCAACAAGCATGGGTTCAATATCATGGATTGGCACAGATGAATCTCCCAATGGAGCACTTTCAGGAGAATACTTGTTTCCCTGCTGTCTTTCAAGGTTATAGCTAGGGCATAGATCAGTGTTCATACCTGAGCTTCCATTGCTGTTAGAGTTCCTCTCTATATAGCCTGGCCAGTATGTAGTCCAGTTCTTATGTCCAGCCTTCCAATCCAGATCCCTGGACACTGGATCTCTCTTCACATACCTTCTGGCACCGGTCTTAGGGTCCCTTCCACGTGCAGCTGTCTCCCTCACAGGTACCGTCTGGAGATTCCTAGCTCTGCAGCACCATTCCTCTGGCTTTCCCCAGTCCAATGGTGTATGCTGGCCCTTGGAATGCCTCCCGGTATATGTACTGCTCTGGACTCTTCTATACCTCTCAAAAGCTTTTCTCCTCTTTCTTCCAAAGGGTTTCTTTCCCTCTCTGTCCGTCCGGTTTGGCTTCTGCTTCTGATGATCCTCCAGATGAAACTGAGGATATCCAAGCTGATCATGAAGATGATAATGATCCTCAGGATAATTCTCTGTAGAATAAACTCTACCTTTATTCTGCTTAGATGAGTGCTCCTCCCTAACACAGCGCAGCTGTGCTGAATCAGGCCCTGCCCTTTGAGATGAGTGCTTAGGGATTACCTCATAGCCCTCCTGATTGAACACACGTTTCCCCACTTCAGCTCCTCTAATGGCTGCTGGAAACCTGGTGCATTCTGGGACTGGTAGTCTTTTATGGGAAAATTCTGTTTTCTTATTTCCACCAGAACTGACAGGTTGCTTGTTCAGAGTCACTTCACCTTTCCTATAGCTCCTTCCTGAGCTATGATAAGCTTCCTTATCACAGGCTTCCGAAGCACAAGCTCATCAGCCCTCTTCTGGCTTCACAGGAAAAATATCCGCATTGGGCAGGGTCAACCTGCATAACAATCCCTTTCTGGATCCGCTCTCAGGTAGGCGGAAATTCGAAATACCCCCAGGATGGCAACGCTCACGGGACATAAGGTTCATCCTTAACTGCTGACCATGCTCCATTTGCATCATCGCACCATTCATGTCCCATTGCACCATCCTTATGGCTCTTACCGCCGTTCTGCTCCATTATTGGCTGACGGGCCTACATTCCTCTATTACTTCACAAGTGTGCCTTGTACCGACACCCTCCGTACATGTGTGCATCGCGACTACAAGCCGACATATGGTGCCTTATAGCTGCACCCCTCTCAACGCTGCTACCGCACGTTCGGCGTGCATCGCCACTATGGGCCTACATGCTTTTTGTAGCAACATGCTGCACTGCAAGGATCCAAGCTACTCCAGCCTGAACTGCACCGCAAGGCTGCAAGCTACTCCAGCCTGAACAAGTGTCTCGGCCTTCTCCTTCCACCACAGCACATAGCAGCTTGGGAGTCACCAAGTGTGGCTGACTCATCCTGCTTGTCCTAGGAGAAAACAGAGTTACTTACCTGTAACAGGAGTTCTCCATGGACTGCAGGATAAGTCATCCACACATACCCACCCACCCACCTCCCCTGGGAAAGGGTCGGCCTCCGTCCTGGTGCCCGCCTCCTAGTGGCGAAAGGCTCAGCTAGTGACGTACTGGCTAGTGTAGGCCGGGTCCACCTACAAAGATCTCTAATTTTCACCAAGATTGCCTGGGCACATGGGAGCCGTACACCAAGAAAATAAAAGAACTCAGATCACAGTCACTTGTCAGCAAAATTCCTTTATTCAGTACAAGCAACAACTGCAAGCACAGATACACAAGTGTCTGTCTGAGGGACCCAAGTGCAGGCAACGTTCTCTGCCTCCAACACAGTGGGGGAAAGAAGGCTGCCCGCTGAAGCTCTATAGGCACTCTCTTATATACTTTCTCTGTCCCAAAGTTCCAGTGAATTCTGCTTGAATTACTGACATCATTTGAAAAATTTGCAAAAAACCTGCAAGGTCAGAAGAACTTCTGCAAGTGCTCTTCCCTCAGGACCCTCCCATGTTTATCACCAAACAGTTGGTATTTCAAGGTCTGCTCAAGGTCCGCTTATCAGCTGGTCGTAGCCCCCCTGTCTCTGCCTGTGCTGTGTACATGCCTTTCCATTTCCTGGAACTCCATCTCTTGGCACTGTCTGTTATCTTCAGGGCTCAGAGTATGTGTGTTAAAGGTCTTTGCTTCCAGCTTGGCCTGTATTTTCCTGGGTCCATATTCTTTGTATACTTCTGTGCAAAGTGTGGTTCCCTAGGCTGTCTTATACAAGGCCACATATTCTCCCTCTTGTAGCCCACAAACGCTGCTGCTTCTTGTGCCATTCGACTGTGTACAGTTCAAGCAGACAGGGGTGCAGTTGCAGAAAGCAAGAGGCTGACCTGAAATCTAGACCTAAACCAAATTATCCCCACAATCCCCACTTTTTCTTTTCTTTTCTTGTGGAGGGAAGTAAAAGTAATCCCACTAAGGGGCATGGACAACAACCATTTGAGACAGAGAGGGATCATCAAGAGGCAGCTGCTGTTACTGTTCCTTAGAGAATGGCGCTTTGTAACATCATTTTCTTGCAGGAACCCAATAATATTGAAAACACATAACATGAAAGTATGTCAAAAAGCAGCAGTGCTTAATAATGTGCTAAAGAAAGCTCTGAGAATAGTACAGAAAAACTTGAGCTGGTGTGGGTATTGCAATTGCTGAAATCCAAATGGCTTGTAGATTTCAGTTACTTTCTAAGAAAAACAATAAGAAAAGGATAACAATACAATCATTCACAAAAGTTCCCAATCAGCCTAATAGTCCATTACTTATTTTCAGATAATTTAGTCCTGCTTCTCAGCAGTTCTTCAGGAGTGTGCTTTACCTTTCTCTGAAGGTTAAGTTTGGTTTCTCTCAACATTTGAACCTCTCATTCTCATAGGTGAATATGTTTGTCCCTTTTTCTAATGTGACGCACCAAGTAGGGACGTCTTCACACATTTCTGCGGTGTGTAATTTGGAGTTCTTGGGATAGTCTGTTCAATCTGGATTATGGCCAATTCCCTCTGCTGGAATCTCTTGATTGCAATTGGTGAAATGGCTACAGGCCTCATTCAGAAGAGCAGCAACCAATATCAAATGAAAAGACTAAATATTCTAGATTAGATTTCACAATGAGACAATGCAATGCAACAAACTTAATTTCATCCATAGATAACTCTTTGTCTCTTTATCACTGGAGATTCATTTACTGGTAGGAAATACGCTCTTGTGCTTCGCATCATTAAATCAGTTTGATTAGAGTCCTTCCTCTTAATATCCCACTTCATCTCTCATAACATTTTTATCACTTGCATCATTCTATCAACTACATACATAGGGCCTTCTCATGTTTTTATATCATACTAATGTATCCTTATTTGGCAGGGTTGCTAAGAACATCAAACAATTGGTAAAAAGTTAGTATTGCTGTAAAGAAATGGTAGGCAGAAAACATAAACTTAGATTCTTCTCAACAAGCATAACAGCGTGAGTAAACAGTGACCCTTTCCCACTAACTTAATTGGTGTAGTTCTAAATGGATATATGTGCTCATTCTAAATAGCAACTGTAAGATAGGCAACGTTCTTACAATATAAAACTATTATGTTTGCAACATTTTATAACATCAATCCCAATAGGACAAAGTATGGCTTCTAACATGACAGCCACATATCTCTCAAGTATACTAGAGTCTATTGTATACACTGTTTTCAGTGAGAGTGCTGTAGGAAGCTTAAAAATATTTGGACTGATTTTGAAACTGCAGTGTCCACAAGGATTTGTGTAAGCTACTCATTAATTATGGTGTCTGACAAGCAAGATTTGGTTTTGTCCAACCAACTCAAGTTAATGTTATTGTTTTTATTTGTAAATAACTTTACAAATATTCTCATATTTTCTGGGAACGCAGTTCCATCTTGCCACTAAATGTACTCTACATACTTGGGAACAAAGCAATTCCAGATCAAAACAAAGTACACTTTATCTCTGGACACCAACATGTAAAATTCAAATACAGAGAAACAGGTGAATTCATCCTAAAATTCAGCACCTCTGGTATTACTGTCCTGTTCAGCAGTCATTAGCACTGAGCTTAAGAATGCAAAGTAATTACCTTAAATCTTACAGTTCAGAAAAAAGTCATTCAAATGACATGAAACTGATACCTTTTCATGAAAAGATTGGTGGATATCTGGAATGCAAACCCTCTCATTTTTAAGTTATTTTAAAGCAAATTACTTAGTTACAGCTAACCTTGACGTTATCTTAGACACAGATAAACAGTAAGTTGCTTTTCTGTTCTTCAAAGCAACTGTAAATTACCATGCAGCTGAACAAGAGAAAGAGCCTTTAATGTTTAATTTTGCTCGATAGCATATGCAGTCAAATTCAAATATATATATATATATATTTATTTATTTATTTAGCTGCATTTATATCCTGCTTTTCACCGGGTGAAAGCGGTTGGGGGATACATTTAACAAGAGGGGATATGAGACACATGCACTAATACTTACAAGGAACATGGGCAATGGAGGGTTAAGTGGCTTGCCCAAGACCACAAGGAGCACCTGCGGGACTAGAAACCCCAGTCCTTCCGGCCCAAGGTTGCTGTCCTCTAGTGGGATTTGAACCACAGACCTTCCAGCCTGTAGTACCTTGCCCCAACCACTAGGCCACCTCCTCCCTCATCAAGGGAGGTATATATATATATCAGAGATAAAAGCAAGCACGATTAACTTCTTATTCACTCAGGATTTAAATCATTTTCAAGGTGCAATCAGGTAACTACTGGCTCAAAATGCCACATTGTTCTGTCAGGGCTCTTAACCTCTACTTTGAAGGTCAAAGGAAAAACGGAAGCAGTTTTCATTAATTTTTCTATCTTTCTTGTTTGTTTCATTCAGCTTAAGTAAAGAACTCTAAGCAGTTCGGTTGCAGGAACCATAAAATCTGCTAAAACTTTTAAACACAAGATAAAGCTAAGCTTACAAGTGCATTATGCCTAACAGCCTATCTGATCAGAATAAGGTATTTCTTTTAAGAAATTTCACCCTTCATATTGAAAACTGAACTAGACCCTTCCCCCTGGATAGTTCTGAAAAGAAATATGCCGTAACAATCAGCTAAAACAAGTAATAGTCTTCGCTTTGTCATAACAATTAATACTAGCTCTACAAAATAGTCATTTCATTTTTTTTTTAAAGCACTGAACTAAACGTCCTTGCATCACAAGGTCACATATTTTTCCTAAACAGTTATTTTCTTTCTCGGCTGCAGAATTCAGCTGCAGTCATCTCCATTTGCTTTGATCTTGAATTTGTAAAGTAATTCATTTATCTACCTATAATTAGTCAAAAAGATACCTAGAAAGCTATTAGAATAATAACTAGAAAGCTGATTACAGAGGAATAGTACTTCACTGAAAAAGTTCTGAACTTCATCTCCTGTCACACTTCGATTGAATGAATCCTTTATTTAAACAAAAAAGAGAGACTTCTCAATCGGGAGTTTCCCCTAGGCGATGCGTCCATCCCCAGAAGAGATCCCTTGGTAGTTCCTCTCTCTTTCTCTAGCCGAGACAGGCACCCATCTTATCTTGCTGCAAACAACCTGTCATTGCGCAGACAACTAGCTATCTTTCATCAGGCGACATATAGGGGCAGTTATCCAGTAAACACAGCCAGGACACTGGCCAGGTGCCTGACAATGTTCAAGGAACATACCTCTCACACCCCCATGGTTTTCAGAAGTCCAGAACTCCATAATTACAATTGATGTGTATCTTGTAACTAGACTAGTTCTTCTTCAATGGATCTAATTGTCACCCTCTCTGGTCTGTGAGCATCCCAGATAAGGAGATTGTTCCTGTTTATTTTTTAGAACAATCTTTTTATTGAGGACTCCAACAGGGGTTTTAGTTAATGAGGCAATCTATGGAGTTAGGGCCGGATTCCAGCTCCTCGTATATTATCTCCCCCTCATTGGATTTTTCTAAATATTCTCCTTAGCTGTCCCTCTTTCTATGATCTGTAAACCTGGTGTTTTCACTGTTCGGGGACAGGGGCAATTAACTTCACCTTTTACCAATAACAAATCGAACCTCTTTATCTACAGAGGTGCGCGCAACTTTGCTTTTACAGGTGACAATCCAAACCCCTTTATCTACCGAGGCACGAAGCTATGAATTCAGGATACAGACACGCAATCTTTATGCTTCGTCCAAACCCAGCCAATCCCCTCGCAGTGATGGGGGGTATGCAACTGTGGATAGGGACACACAGTCACTTTGCACCCAAAGGTAGGTACAGTCTCATGCATACACCAATCAATCCTGGAGATATAAAGACCTAATGTCTGGGCAAAACTTTCTTTCCCTAATATTTACAACTGGATCCAAAACACAAACACTCTAATATTTTCTACGTAACAGAACATAGCTTACATAAAATGCATATACAGGTGTGAATTCACTACTCACCCACTAGCTAAACCAGGTAAGTCTTCTGTTCTTGGGGGTAGACAGGAAACAAAAATACTCACCACCAGTGTCTTTCTAGGGAATCCAAATCTCTCGTTCGTACTGGAACGATATCATTTTTCTCTCTTGTCGACAGTAACCCGTCCTCGGAGTCCTATAACCCCAAGGGAATCCTCATCCACTGTGCATAAATTGGAGGACAGTGGGAATTTTCATCCCTGGCTGATCGATCACGTCAGCCAGAGGTATCTTTGGACAATTTGGATAAAAAGAATTTAGGAGCCTATTGCTCGGGCCCCTCAAGTCCCTGTTCGGGTGCCAATTTGTAGGCCGGGTCCACCTACAAAGATCTCTAATTTTCACCAAGATTGCCTGGGCACATGGGAGCCATACACCAGGAAAATAAAAGAACTCAGATCACAGTCACTTGTCAGCAAAATTCCTTTATTCAGTACAAGCAAAAACTGCAAGCACAGATACACAAGTGTCTGTCTGAGGGACCCAAGTGCAGGCAACGTTCTCTGCCTCCAACACAGTGGGGGAAAGAAGGCTGCCCGCTGAAGCTCTATAGGCACTCTTATATACTTTCTCTGTCCCAAAGTTCCAGTGAATTCTTCTTGAATTACTGACGTCATTTGAAAAACTTGCAAAAAACCTGCAAGGTCAGAAGGTCAGAATTACTTCTGCAAGTGCTCTTCCCTCAGGACCCTCCCATGTTTATCACCAAACAGTTGGTATTTCAAGGTCTGCTCAAGGTCTGCTTATCAGCTGGTCGTAGCCCCCCTGTCTCTGCCTGTGCTGTGTACATGCCTTTCCATTTCCTGGAACGCCATCTCTTGGCACTGTCTGTTATCTTCAGGGCTCAGAGTATGTGTGTTAAAGGTCTTTGCTTCCAGCTTGGGCTGTATTTTTCTCAGCCCTTCTGAGCTATGGAGAGTACTTCCGTCTTGGCGCCGTCGGATGACGTCACCAAGTGTGGCTGACTTATCCTGTTACAGGTAAGTAACTCCGTTTTCCTACTCTCACTCTGACATCATAGTTAAGCATTTGTGAGATCACCGATGCAACTGTAAGGGATTCTTGATGGGATCTTTAAAGAAAGATGTAGGTTTTTCCTACATTCTGCAGAAATGTTTGCTATATCCTGCAGGAAATTGCTGTAGATGAGAGGGAATTAAGGCCAGTGCAACCGTCAGGCAAACTAGGCGGTCACCTAGGGTGGCTGCTTCTTGGGGGGGAGGTGAACAAAGAGCAGAGCATGCAAAGCTAAATAATTGATTCTGACAGCCTGGGGGGAGCATAGGTTTATGGTTTGCCTAGGGTGCCAGCACTTTAAACTAATTCTGGGGCCGGCCTCAGATCTCCTCCACTACACTCAGGTTCCCAAGTGTCAGTGCAAGTTAGATCTCACTCATGGCTGCCTGGGGGGAAGGCAAAACATGCAATAAGCAGACGCAGGGACAGTTTTATCAAGCCCCATGCTTGCTGATTGACTTTGTACCACAACTTGGGGATTGGATCAGGATGAGAAGACTGTTAAACAGAGAGCTCTGTTCATGGCTCCTCACTGACCTCCAACTGCGTCTGTCACCCTTCCTTCCTATTTTTCATTAGTAAAATTGTTATATGTGCTGTTGGTATCTCCAGGAACAAGCAGGAATGTAGTCTTCACATATGGGTATCGTCAGTACCGACGGAGCCTCCGCGGGAACACTCCCCAGCGTCCAATTAGAAAGCTTTTGGGAGTATCCCACAGTGCCTGCGTGCTGCCTTCCTGCCTTTCCCAACTGCCTCTCTCCAGTTCTTCCTTTTCCGCGGAGCCAGCAGGTCGTCTTCCTGTCACCGCAGAAAAGTTTCCTTCTTTTTTGTGGTCGCGTCTGCTATCCTCGACGCTTTACCGGTACCACCAGTTTTTCTTTCTATCTATCTTTCTTTTCTTTAAAAAAAAAAATTCTTAGTATTTTTTTCCCATTTTTTCCAGGTGCATGCACCATTTTGGGCCTTAGGCCCAAGATTTTTTCCACAATGGGAAAAACCCTCTTCGGGTTTTAAAAAGTGCACCAAGTGTGGCGGTACCATCTCCGTCACCGACACCCATGAGTGGTGTCTGAAATGTTTAGGTCTTGACCATTCCATCTCGGAATGTATGGCCTGTGCCATGATGTCCAAGAGGTTGACAGAACCGAGCTGCCAAGCTCAGTACCCTGTTTCCCTCTGATGCAGCTTTGGTGGCATCGACGTCTTCCAGGGCTTCATCTTCCTCCCGTGGATCTAAGGTAACTAAACATAAGTCTAGCCGGTCCTCAAAGGGTAGATCTCCCTCTAAGCATCGTGATGCCTCTAGCATTGCCCTTGAGGATTCTGCACTGGCAAAATTGCCCCGGTGGGAGGCTTCGGCTTCCAAAGCATTATCGGGGCTCCAGGATGTTCTCGAGGCCTCGACCTCGGCAGAACTACTGGTGCCATGCTCTGGGGTACCGGCGATCTTCTCTGGTACCAACATCCAGGCATCGGCAGCATCGATAGACCAGAGGGTCCTGGCTATTGAATACAGTCTGGCGGCTCTCCTTGCGGCATCGAAACCCTCGGAATCGCGTCAGACAGTTCAACCGGCACCAGCACCGGTATTGGTACCGGTACTGACAGCATCGGCATCTGCATTGCCGGCACCCAGTCATGTGATGCCTTCCGGTACTGTTACACTGGTACCGATTCCCCTCGGTACCGACTGGTCGGTACGGGTATCGGGCTCTTCAAGAGCATCCCGAGTCCTGAGGATTCTGACAGTTCTGTCGATGCGGGAATACTTCTCCCGGAGGAGCATTCCTCCCCTAAATGCAGGATGTCTCCTCCAGAGGACATTTCCTTTCAGGATTTCATTAGGGAGGTGGCTCGGGGTCTGTCCATTACTGTGGCCCCTGAAACAGAGCCCTGAGCCAAAGGAGTTGGAAATTTTACAATATCCTAAAACTCCTAAGGAGGCAGCTACCTTGCTCATCCATGAGATCTTGCGTGATCTCATGTTAAGGATGTGGGAGACGCCTCTTACCACCTCGCCTCACTCTCGTAGACTGGATACTCTGTATCGAGTCCCTCCTTGTCCTGGTTTCCAGAAAGCTCAGCTTCCTCACCACTCTATTGTAGTGGAATCAGCTATGAGAAGGATCAAGAGTGCAAAGAGGCATGCCTCTAATCCTCCAGGACGTGAGTGCAGAACTTTGGATGCTTTTGGACATCGTGTCTTCCAAGCTTCCATGCTTTCTGCCAGGATCAGTTCCTATAGTCTATATATGGGAATGTTCCTGAAGGAAGTCACAGGAGATTTAGAGGCTTTGAGCCCTCTTCTTCCTGAGGATAGAAGGCAGGATTTTCTCACATTGGTCAAACATGCCCAAGATGTTTCTAAATTTGTCAACCGTGCAGCTTTTGACTGTTTTGAGTGCATAAGCAGAACCTCTGCCATTGCCATAGGTGCACGTAGAATTGCTTGGCTCCAAGCATCTGATCTGGAGCTCTGGGTACAAGACAAACTGGGAAATATTCCTTGTACTGGTAAGAACCTGTTTGGTAAAGATTGGCAGGGAAAGGCCAATGAGTTGGATGCTGACAACTCCACCTTGGATAGATTATCCAAGTCCACAGCTGATCCTGCAAGAAAGAAATCTTTCAAGAAACCATTCTTTTCTAAAAAGAAAAGATTTTATCCTGCTTATTCTTAGCAGGGACGTTCTGCAGGTCAACCTGTCTGGAAGGGTCAGCAACCACCCAAACAAAGGAAAGCAAAGACTGCTAAGCCTCAACCATCTCAGCAGTCTCAGCCTTCACGAGGCCTTTGACTTTCAGCTAGAGAACTTAGCCTTCCTGGCTCTCAATGGACCAGAGCCTTCCACCATTCCAGGAAGGTTGTGCCATTTTGCCCCCAGATGGGGACAGCTAACAGCAGAGCATTCATCATAAAAGAGGGGGGGGGGGGGTACAAGCTTCACTTTTTGAGCATGCCCCCTCCCACAATGATAAGACAGTTCAATTCTCACACCTCTCTCATCAACCTGTTAAATCAAGAGGTCACCATGCTTCTTGCCCAAGGGGCAATAGAAGAAGTACCCATCCATCAACAGGGTAAAGGGTTTTACTCCCCCTATTTCCTTATCCCAAAGAAAATAGGGGGATACAGACCTATTTTAGACCTCAGAGAATTGAACAAATTCCTGTTCAAAGAGAAATTCAAGATGATTTCTCTAGGAACTCTGCTGCCATACCTTCAGAGTCAGGATTGGCTTTGTTCTCTAGATCTCAAGGATGTGTACACCCATGTTCTCATCCGTCCAACTCACAGAAAGTTCCTTCGGTTCCTTTTTCAAGGAAAGCACTACCAATACAGGGTGCTTCCTTTCGGCCTGGCCTCAGCACCAAGAGTGTTCATGAAATGCATGGCTGTGATAGCAGCATTTCTCCGCACTCTAGGTATATTCATTTTCCCCTACTTAGACGACTAGCTCATTCGAGCCCCAACAGAATCAGAGGCCAGGACTTCTCTATCCTGCAGAATGCATATCCTTCAGTATTTGGGTCTGGTCATAAGCATCCCAAAATCCAGTGTAACTCCCACTCAATCTCTAGAGTTCATAGGAGCTGTCTTGGATACCAAAAAAGCAAGGGCCTATCTTCCCCAGGCCCGTTGCCTTCGCATGGTGCAGTTAGCTTCTCAAGCAGTGCTAAAGCCTCATCTCACTGCCCGAGAAATGCTACAACTACTAGGCCACATGGCTTGTACCGTGCATGTGGTTCCTTATGCTCGCCTCCATATGAGAGCAGCCCAGTGGACTTTATCCACTCAATGGACCCAGGAATCAGGATGCCTGTCAGACAAAATAGCGAACACAAATCGTCTTATTTTGTCTCTACAATGGTGGAGGTCCACTCAAAACCTGTTGCTGGGGTCCCCATTTCAACAGCCCTTGCCACAGGCAGCTCTCACAACAGATGCTTCACAAATGGGTTGGGGAGCTCACCTGCAAGACCTCTCCAACCAAGGCACCTGGACTCCACAGGAGACTCATCTACATATCAATCTCTTGGAGCTCAGAGCAATCTTCCTTGCTCTTCGAGTGTTCCACACCCTGCTCAGCTACAAGACAGTCCTCATTCATACGGACAATCAGGTAGCCATGTTCTACGTGAACAAGCAGGGGGGAACAGGCTCTCTGTCGCTTTGCAACGAAGCTCTGCGACTATGGGCCCTCGCCAGAGAGCATCAGATTCATCTCCTGGCAGTGTATCTTCCAGGCGTACAAAATTCTTGGGCAGACAGACTTGGTCGAGTTCTGCTTCCACATGAGTGGTCTCTGCATGCAGATCAGGTGGCCAAGATTTTTCAAATTTGGGGAACCCCGGACATAGACCTCTTTGCAAGTCCGTTGCATGCCAAACTTCCCCGGTTCTGTTCCAGAACTCCGGCTCAGGGGGCTCAGGCCAGGGATGCTTTCCTCCTTTATTGGGGTCAAGACTTCCTGTATGCCTTTCCACCCATTCCCCTGATTCCCAAAACCCTGTTCAAGCTTCAGAGAGACAGAGGCCGTATGATCCTCATAGCTCCACATTGGCCATGGCAAGTGTGGTACTCTCTGCTTCTACATCTCTCTCAAGCTCCCTCCCTGGAGTTAGGGTCTGCTCCAGATCTCCTATCTCAGGAGGACGGAATGTTATGGCATCCCAATCCCCAGTCTCTGCATCTCAGGGCTTGGTTGATGAAGGCCTAGATCTCCATGATCTTAACCTTCCTCAGCAGGTAAAAGATATCCTTTATGCTTCCAGGAAGCCTTCCACAAGATGCTCTTATGCTTTCAAGTGGAAAAGGTTTACCATATGGTGTTCGCAGAAGGGTCTTAACCCCCTTGCGTTACCTCTGGAATCATTACTGGAGTATCTCCTTCATTTATCCAATGCAGGACTTAAGACTAACTCAGTGAGGGTCCATTTGAGTGCTATTGCAGCTTCCTTCAAGCCTCTAAATGGACAACCTATTTCCTCCCATTCTCTTATAGCAAGATTTATGAGGGGCCTTCTGCTGACTAAGCCTCCCATTTAAGCCACCACCTGTGGCATGGGACTTAAACTTGGTTCTTGGTCAGCTCATGAAGCCACCTTTCAAACCCTTAGCTACTACCTCCTTGAAATTCCTTTCTTGGAAGGTTATCTTTCTCATTGCAATCACATCAGCATGTCGCATCAGTGAGTTGCAGGCACTAGTGACTGATCCGCCTTACACAAGGTTCCATCATGACAAGGTAGTCCTTAGGACTCATCCACGCTTTATGCCAAAGGTGGTCTCGCCTTTTCATCTAAACCAAGCAGTCTGTCTACCTACCTGTGTTCTTTCCAAGGCCTCATGCATCAAGTGCAGAAAGGAATCTTCATACTTTGGACTGTAAAAGAGCTTTAGCTTTTTACTTACAAAGAACACAGCAACATAGAAAGTCCTTTAAACTCTTTGTTGCTTTTGATCCTTCTCATTTGGGACTTCCAGTCTCCAAGAGAACACTATCTAACTGGATTGCTCAGTGTATTTCCTTTGCCTATCAGAGTAAAAATCTTCCTCTGGAGGGCCATGTCACAGCTCACAATGTGAGAGCCATGGCAACTTCAATGGCTTATCTACACTCTGTGTCTATCGACGACATCTGTCGAACAGCCACCTGGGCCTCGGCTCATACCTTCACAGCCCATTACTGCTTGGACAAGGACTCCCGCCAGGATGCCTTGTTTGGTCAGGCTGTTCTTCAACACCTGTTCTATACCTAATCAACTCCTACCCACCATCCCTGGTAGGATGCCAGAGATCCATGGGGGGAAGTGGAGCCCTTTTTTCAGGGGCACACAACTTCTGGGGTCTCTCCCTGGCATCTAAAGCTAGGGAGTCCCCATATGTGAAGACTACATTCCTGCTTGTTCCTGGAGATAGCATAGTTACTCACCTGTAGCAGGTGATCTCTGGGAACAGCAGGAATTTAGTCTTCACAACCCACTCACCTCCCCTAGGAGTTGTATCTCTCTCTCTTTCCCTTTCCCTCTCCCTCTCTTTGTCTCAGCTTTAAACCTCAACTGGAGAGAGGCAGTTGGGAAAGGTGGGAAGGCAGCATACAGGCACTGTGGGATGCTCCCAAAAGCTTTCTAATTGGATGCTGGGGAACGTTCCCGCGCAGGCTTCGTCGGTACCAACGATACCCATATGTGAAGACTAAATTCTTGCTGTTCCCGGAGATCACCTGTTACAGGTGAGTAACTATGCTTTATTAGGGTTGTTGGAAAGTTGTTATCTTGTCACAGCTGGGGTGGAAGCGGAAACATGAGCCGTTCAATAGAGAATGTTGAAAAATCACTAATGAAGCTTGACCGGAATCTTCCTTTCTTAGCAGAAATTGCTTAGAAGACGGTCACCCAACAATTGGTAACCTTCTTGGCCCATAACTAGTTCCACCCTAAACAATCAGATTTTAGAACTGGTCATGGTACTGAGATTTTATTGCTAGGAATGCAGAACGAGATCTTATAGCATCTGGACAATGATAAAAGCTTTCTTTTATTCCGGTTAGACATGACAATAGCCTTCGATCTAGTGGTTCATGACCTCCTATTATTAAGGTTGGAAGAAGCAGAAGCCATAGAAATTGCCTTAAACTGTTTTTGTTCCTTTCTTTCTGCCACAGGATTTGTGGTAAAGTTAGATGATCACTTATCCTCAGACTTCCCATTGGAATGTGGGCTCCATCAGGGCTCCTTTCTTTCCCTCACTCTTTTTAATCTGTTCTTAGCTACTCAACTCCAGGGATTAGGGTTCAGCATATACATTTATGCTAATGATATTCTGATTTTAATTACAAATGAAACTTGGGATATAACACTCTAAAAAAAAATACTATTGGTTTTGCTTGATATCATTGCTGAATGGATTAACTTCCATAAATTAGTTCTAAATAGTAATAAGTCATCTGTTATGTGTATTTTGCATAACCAGACATCTGTCAATTTCCAACCCAGTATGGCAGGTAATGCTATTCCTGCGAAAGAATCCATTCTAACTTTAGGGATAATTTTTGATAATAAATTCTCATTCACATCACACATTTCATCGCCGGTGAGGAAATCTTTCTGTTCATTGAGCTTGATAAGATTGATACGTCCTATTTAGATCTCAAAGCTTTGAAGATAGTAATTCATGCATTAATACTTGATAGGATAGATTACTGTAATGCTCTTTTGGTAGATGTTATGCAGCTTCACATAAAAGTATCTTTGAATAATCCAAAATACATCGGTAACACTGATCTATTGAGCTTATTGCTGTAATCATGCGACTCCCCTCCCTGATGGAACAACATTGGCCGCCCAATCTTAGTCAAATAAAATTTAGAATTTTGATGCTTGCTCAAAGGGCTTTTTATTCCGGGTACCCAGTCTGTCTGCATTCCATCCTCATACTTTACTGCCTACAGAGGACTCTTAGATCCTCACAGGCACATTTGCAAGTAACGCCTTCACGTCGACAATTGAAATTGGAACAGAATCGAAGTTCAACTTCTGCTTGATCAATTCCTTATCTTATTTTGGAAATCCAGTTAAAAAGCTCATACACAAAATTTTAAAAAGCCCTCAAAACATGGTTTTATCGATGTGTATGATGAATATTTACCAGAATAATAAGATAAATCAGATTTCCTACTGTAGTTTCAGTTGTTAGACTATTTATTTTTATTAAATATTTGGCTCACACCTTTCCAGTAGTAGTTCAAGGCAACTTAGGAGGGCTTACAGCCTCTAAGTAGCTACCTGAGGCTATGGAGGGTTAAGTGACTTGCCAAAGGCCACAAGGAGCACCAGTGGGATTAAAAGGCTGGTCTTTTTGGTCGCTAGTCTGCTGCTCTAACCACTAGGCTACCCTTCCACACCTCTGTTTAGCAATTTCATTCATCTAAGATGATATTGTGATGCCCCTACCCTTTTGTATGCCATTAAACACTTGTCTTATTAGGTAAGATTGTTGTGGTACTCCAATCCCTCCAATGTTGTGCTCAAGTAAATATGGTTTTTGTTATACTGATGTCTTGATGTTTTCAATTGTGGTTATGTGATTTGTTTCCACATATCAAATTTGATGCAAACCGCATCGATGCCATACATTTGTTGAAATGCTGTATAAACAAATATTCCTAAAAAAATAATGTCGGGACCAGCCTTGCCCCACCTACAGACTGCCCGGCACTATCTAGAACAGCGATGGCGAACCTATGGCACGCGTGCCAGCTGTGGCACGCGAAGGCCTTGCAGCTGGCACGCGGGAAGGTCGCAAATTAATATATGCCGGCTCATGGCAATTAAAAAAAAAAAAAAAAGCTGGCCGCCGCGGCGGCATGGAGTGTCCCGCGGGGCTTCCTCTGCCCGTCGGGACTCTCCCGGCGCAGCTCAGCCCCTCTCTGCCGGCTTGCAGATACGCGAAGGGAAAGTCTCCCTCGCGTCTCTGTTAAGCCCGCAGGGGCTGATGGGAAATTTCCCATCTGCCCCTGCGGGCTTAACAGAGACGCGAGGGAGACTCTCTCTCCCTCGCGTCTCTGCAAGCCGGCAGAGAGGGGCTGAGCTGCGCCGGGAGAGTCCCGCCGGGCAGAGGAAGCCCCGCGGGACACTCCATGCCGCCGCGGCGGCCAGCTTTTTTTTTTTTTTTAATTGCCATGAGCCGAGGGGGGCAGTTAGGACTGGCAAAGGGCTAGGGGGGGGGGGTTTAAGACTGGCAATGGGCTAGGGAGGGAGGGAGGGAGGGAGGTTAAGACTGGCAATGGGCTAGGGAGGGAGGGAGGTTAAGACTGGCAATGGGCTAGGGAGGGAGGGAGGGGGGCTGAGACTGGCAATGGGCTAGGGAGGGAGGGAGGGGGGTTGAGACTGGCAATGGGCTAGGGAGGGAGGGATGGAGGTGGGTAGAGACTGGCAATGGGCTAGGGTGGGAGGGTGGTTTAGACTGGCAATGGGCTAGGGAGGGAGGGCGGTCGAGACTGGCAATGGGCTAGGGAGGGAGGGAGGGGGGTTGAGACTGGCAATGGGCTAGGGAGGGAGGGGGGTTGAGACTGGCAATGGGTTATGGAGGGAGGGAGGTTGAGACTGGCAATGGGCTAGGGAGGGAGGGAGGGAGGGGGGTTGAGACTGGCAATGGGCTAGGGAGGGAGGGAGGGAGGGGGGTTGAGACTGGCAATGGGCTAGGGAGGGAGGGAGGGAGGGGGGTTGAGACTGGCAATGGGCTAGGGAGGGAGGGAGGGGGGTTGAGCCTGGCAATGGGCTAGGGAGGGAGGGAGGGGGGTTGAGACTGGCAATGGGCTAGGGAGGGAGGGAGAGGGGTTGAGACTGGCAATGGGCTAGGGAGGGGGGGTTAAGACTGGCAGTGGGCTGGGGGGGTTAAGACTGGCAGTGGGCTGGGGGGGTTAAGACTGGCAGTGGGCTATGGGGGGGGTTAAGACTAGAAATGGGCTGTGGGCTGTTGAGGGCTGGCAATGGGCTGTGGGGGGGGTTAAGAATGGAACTGGGCTAGGGGGGGGGTTAAGACTGGCAATGGGCTGTGGGCTGATGAGGGCTGTCTGGAAATGGG
This sequence comes from Ichthyophis bannanicus, assembly GCA_033557465.1. Classification (NCBI taxonomy): domain Eukaryota; kingdom Metazoa; phylum Chordata; class Amphibia; order Gymnophiona; family Ichthyophiidae; genus Ichthyophis; species Ichthyophis bannanicus. Next base: position 79,797,844 of record CM066042.1, read on the forward strand.
GTGATGGGGGGGTTAGGACTGGTAATGGGCTAGGGGGGGGGTTAAGACTGGTAGTGGGCTGATGGAGGGGTTAAGACTGGTAGTGGGCTGATGGGGGGGTAGGACTGATAATGGGTTATGGGGGGGCTAGGACAGGAAATGGGCTGATGGGGAGGGGTTAGGACTTGAGGTGGGCTGATGTGGTTAGGACTGGTAATGGGCTATGGGCTGATGGGGGGGGGGGTTAGGACTGGTAATGGGCTATGGGCTGATGGGGGGGGGGTTAGGACTGGTAATGGGTTATAGGGGGGGGCTTAAACTGAAAATGGGGTGATGGGGGTTAGGACTGGAAGTTGATTGACGGGGGGCTAGGACTGGTAATGGGTTGGGGTGTTTGCTAGGACTGGAAATGGGCTGAGTGGAAGGGGAGGCTTGAACTGCAAATAGCTGATGGGGAGGGTGCTTGGAATGGAAATGGGCTGTGAGGGAAGGGAGCTAGGACTGAAAATGGGCTGATGGAACAGCTAGGATAGGACTGGAAATGGGCTGTTGGGGGGAGATAAGATTGGAAATGGGCTGTGGTGGGGGCTTGAATTGAAATGGACTCATGGAGGGGCTAGAACTGGAAGTAGGCTCATGAGGGGGCTTGGACTTGAATTGGGCTGAGTGGAGGGGAGCTATGATTTGACATGGGCTGATGGTCGGGCTAGGAAATGACTAGAAATGGGCTGATGGGGGGGGGGGCTAGTATTGAAAATGAGCTGATGAAGGGACTTGGACTGGAAATGGATGGGGGAGCTAGGACTGGAAATGGGCTGCTGGGGGGCTAGGACTGGAAATGGGCTGATGCAGGGACTAGAAGGGAATGGATGCTGGGTGAGACTGGAACTAGAAGGGAGCTGATGTTGGGGGAGGATTAGAATGGGATGGGGCTGGGAGAGTAAAATGGAGAGGGGAAAAATATTTTGTGTAGGAGGGATGAAAAATCTACAATTGGCCAGGTATTGGGAGAGTAATTGGGGATTGAGGATGGAGGGGTAAAATTTGTGTGGATGAAATAGGAATGAGGAAAGAGCAAAAGGAGAAAGATTAGTATGTTAAAGCAGATGTAGAGAGAGAGAGAATGGAAAAAAAACTAGAAGAGAGAAGAAAGGACAAATGGACAGCAGACGATGGAGAGTTAGCAGAAAACATGAAGAAACCAGAAGAAAGTGGCTGGACCAATTGCAACTGAAAAAGAAATGCACAAAAGGTAGAAAGATATCTCTTTATTTTGAATTTATTAACTGGAATATGTCAGCTCTGGGGAAATGTGCATCATTAACATCTGCGCTTTGTTTGGTACAAGAGGAAATTCCTATTTGACGTTGCCACTTGTTCTCTTTCCCCAGTATTCTCTGAAATGTATTGGTTTAATATTTGCAGTGTTGCCTTTTGATAGGTAGGGTATGGTGCTTTGTGAGTCCTGGTAATGCTGTCAGGATACGGCGGGTTTGCTATGGGTTCTAAATGGGCAGCGTTTGTAGTAGTTCCTAATGTGCCTGGCGGTTGGCACTGGATTATAGTAATGTAGAAATCTTTTAGTCTTTCTTTATCCATACACTCATTAAGAGACATGTTTACTAAAAGTTAGTGTATGGTAACATTATGCAAATATTTATGCAAATAAGACCACTTATGCAAATGACGTGCTGGCACTTTGAGGAAATTCTTTGGTTTTGTGCGGCAGTTTGGGCACTCGGGCTCAAAAAGGTTAGCCATCACTGATCTAGAACATGTTGTAGTGGTCAGAAGAGATAGCAGCATTACCAGATAGCGCCACCAAATACCCCTCTTACCAACACATCTGCCAACAGGCCCTTAATTTAAGCATCTTTAAATAGCTTAAAGAGTTTTGTTCATATGGTATTGGAACCTTCTAAACATTGTTTTAATCATCTGCACTACAACTCATTTCTGGACGTTCTCTAGCAGGTACAATTTAATTGCTTTTGTAAACAGGAAAAATAAGCACCAGACAAAATTGTTACGTCTAGACAGTTCTACCGATTCAAATGCCCTTGTTGCTGTTGCGTTTAGAAGATGCAGTGCTCTTGTAGCATGAGGAGTTACCGTCCATGCGGGATAGATGGGTTTATCTTTCCATCCACAAGAGCATGAAACTGTGCATTTTCTGTAATCAAATTGATCATTAACCTAAAGCTCACTCTGAGGATTTAGGGTCTTTTATCTTTTGGCAGATCAGCTGGCTCTGTTTCTTTGCAGACTTGGCTCAGGCATTTACTAATTAAAACAAAAAAGAATTGCTTGGGATTGAATTTATGGAAGATAATATCTTTCCCCTTTTTTCCAGACAAGTGCTATTTTGAGATTGTTTTTCTCGGAGGTAAGTGAGCAGAGTGGACTGATAAGCCCTAGGGATCACATGGAATTCAAAAACTGGCACAGGGCTGTGCTGATCTGAAAGCATTTAGTTGACTTGAAGAAAAATTAAAATCTGTGAGCACACTGTGTTTTTTTTCTCTGTTGCCCAACAGAAAATTGCCTGCCCTGAAACTTCTTTCCAAACTCTTAACAATCCTGGTCACTTGAGCTGACTAAAAGGCAAGAGGATGGAAACCAATCTTTGAGCACTTCAGCTCAAATCAGTAGTGAAATAACTTTTTGCACTTCTAAAAGACATGGTGGGGAGAGGGGGGGTGAGTTAGGGTGGATAACCTGCATGGTTACTACTCTAAGGGACAGGTCTAATGTGCATTTGAGCTATACTAACAGTGTGTTCCCTAAATAGAATGCGGGGTTAATTCTACGTTATCTGCTTACCACGCGATGGAGAGGAAGTGGGTGGGTAGGGTCAGAGCATGAGTGTGTCTGCACAACATGGTTAGCATGGGGGTTGATAGCATGCGTTTGCTGTCAATGTTGCAGTTAGCATGGGTGCACTAAAGATCACCTTAATGGGTGTTAAGTTGCAGCCGATTTGAGTGCAGTTTCCACAGGGATGCATTAAGGTCACAATCAGTGCGGTATCTGCTGGGGCCATGTATACATTCTCCCAACAGTTCGAGCACTACTGTTGCACGTGCCATGCGTTGAAGTCAACTCTCAATGTGCGATACTTGCAAAGACCTTTTTTCATCTTAGTAAGCATGCCCTAAATAAAGGCATGTAGGGATAACTTGCTCAGAGTGGCAAAACCCTAACCTTTTCACTGACCAGACTATGCCAAATGTAAAGGGGTCTGAATGTGTTAGAAGGGGAGGGGCTGATCAGCATGGACCAGGAGACCTCAGGGTGATCGTGTCTGAGGATCTCAAGGTAGCAACAAAGTGACAAAGTTAGTGTTGAGGCTTCACCTGCAATAATGTGTTCAGTTTTGGAGGCTGTAAGGACATGGGGGTATTTGTATGACAGGGCATCTATGTCAAAGTTCAAAAAAAGACAATGAACTCAATAAGCCTGCAGCAGTCAGCACCTGGCTACCATAGGCAAAAATGAAACTGGATATTTAGCACCGGATGCCAAATATCCACCAGCACTAAATATCTGGTTTCGCCACCAACCTCCATTGCTATCCAGTCAGCAATGATATTCAACCGCTAACTGGAGAGCAAAACTGCATAAAGTCGGAACAGCCATTGAGCTGTCCTAACCTTATGCGGTTACCTATCTACTGCTGACCATTCCAGCCCCACCTATGGACCACCCCAGCACTCTCCAGATTGCGCCAAGTTAGTGGCACTGAATACCAGGCTCAGCTGGGCTGATGCACTTAGTGGGTCCTACTAAGCACACAAACCCTTTTGAATATCAGGCCCAACTATTTTAAGTATTTTTTATATAAAGGCAATATAGGCACCCAGAAGCTACCTCAGTAGTGCAGAAAGCAAGGTTACTTACCTGTAAAGGGGGTTCTCCTGGAGCTTGTTCCGGTTGTTGGCACTTGTGAATTGCACCGTTATAGTTGGTGCACAGCCTATCGACTGTGTCCCTGCTCATTTATTACAGCCTTGTTAAAGAAACTTGGCGTGCTGTACTTGCAGATCGAGCCATGCCCACTGCGGCCTCCCTTAATCCACCACAGCGCACACGCGCAGCTAGAGAGGCACCAAGTGTGGCTGACTCATCCTGCTTGTCCTCAGAGAAAACGAGGTTGCTTACCTGTAACAGGGGTTCTCCGTGGACAGCAGGATAAGTCAGCCACACATACCCACCCACCTCCCCTGGATGAGGTCAGCCCCGGCACCAGATGCCTGCCTATCTAGCGGCAAGGACACAGCTGGGAACATACTGGGCCTGCTAGGGGTGGGCCAGTTGGGTAGGGCTACTGGCACATGCAAAGCCTTTCTGAGCTCTGTAGAACACTTCCGTCTATGGCGCCGTTGGATGACATCACCAAGTGTGGCTGACTCATCCTGCTTGTCTTTGGAGAAATCCTCACACACAGATTTACACCTGCCCATAGAAGGTATTATCTGTATGGATGCAAAAGGTTTTATAAAATATGCAACTCCATCCCTACTCCACCCAAACTACACCCATATGCAGTGAGTATATATGTATGCGGGATCTTTTCTACACACATACTTATATCTGCATATCTGGCTGTGTTATTTTATAAGACTCGTTTTCCACACTGATAGCTTGCTTTGCATGCAGCAAGTTCTTCATACAATTACACTGGTGTATCTAAGGAAGAACAAAGGGGAAGACAGCAAATATGAGAAAGAGACAGAAGAAGGTCAGTGGCCTGCTGAGGGTGTGGAGGACCTTCTCAAACAGCAAAGGTTCAAAAAAAAAAAACCCGACTCCCTGCAACGTAACTGAACATTTATGAGGGTACTTCCTAAAAAGTAACAGCATATTATTTTTGATTAGTAGTAGTTATTTTTATTTGGTAGTATTTAGCTCACATCTTTGGAGTAGTAATTCAAGGAGAGTTACAATCAGATACAATAAGCATTTCAAATAATATTATTAAATTAAATTAATCTGAAGTATGAAGGACTGTCTTCTTTTTTTTTTAGATCTAGCTAACTCAGCAAAAGCTCTTGCAATTAAGGAAGTGTGCCTCCCTATACTTGAGGAACAGTCTAGAAATCAAGTCTCTATCTGATTCCCTTGCAAAATTTGCAGTCAAAGTGCCGTTAGACACCAAGTCCCCTTCTAATTTCTCTAAAAGAGCAGAATATCTGAGGTACACCAAGAGAAAGCGTTCTCCCCTTCTTACCTCTCAAATGCTCCTTTTCATCATAGGTAAATATTAAATTCTGCAAATCGGTGGAAGGAAGACGCAACAGGGACAGACAAAACCTTGGTTATATATAGGGCTTCCAATAAGGCATTTTAGGAGTCTATTTTTGAGACAACTAGGTGCTTTCCCACAGTCTGAAAAATAAGGGTTTATTGGCGTATTCACATTGCGAAAAAGATTTTTGAGGCTTTTTTAAGTGGATTCCATTCAATGACCCAAAACAAAATTTTCTAGCCTCAGCCACTCCCCCTTTCTCCAAGCCTAGGTCCCAGCAAGAGCATCAGCTCCACTTTCCCCTGAGCATCAGTCTCGTCTTATTCCAGCTCCTTTTCTAGTCCCTTCCTCCTATTTGCACATGAGCTAAAGGAGAATCTCATTAGTGGTTGATATTTTCAGAGTCGTCCTCCTCCAACTCTTCATTCTAGATTGCTGTAGAGTAAAAAGGACAAACAGTGGGTCTCCAGTTGATCTCATGACTAGCCTGGATGACTATCCTAAACACCAGACTGGCTGTGGGGCCCTTACAACCAGGGCCGGCCTGTCCACTAGGCAGGCTAGGTAACCGCTTAGGGCAGCAGGTCCATTGGATGCATGGCGACCACTGGCCCCTCCACAATTTTTCAAATTAGAAGCTTTCTGCTGGTGCTTCAGTGCCACGATGGGCCTTAAAGTGCCTGTGTGTGTTGTGATAAGGAAGCTTATCAAAGCTCTGGGAATAATGACAAAAGAGGAGAATTTACTCTAATCAAGGGACCTGTGCTGGCAGGTTATAGAAATAAGACAGCTTGTTTCCCTAAAAGACTACATGTTCCAGAATGCACCTGCATGCAGAAAGTCCCTAGGGGAGCTAGAGTGGAAAAGCATGAGTCTAATCAGAGAAAGCATTATGTCATCCCTAATCAAACAGCCTCTAGGAGAAAGCTTAATCCAAAACACCTGAAGAATGCAAGGGAGGAGTTGCAATCTAAGCCCTTTAAAACTAGAGGGGAATCTTCAGGAAGACAGACAGAGAAGGACACAGAGAAGGGGAATCAGAAGGAGAATGAGAACAGAAGGAAGAACAACCGGAAACTGAAGGAACAAGGACAAGGAAGCAGACGGTCCAAGAGAGGAGCTCAGAGAAGTACCTACGCCTGGAGATAATACCCGGGGGAAAGAACCTTCAGAGGACTGGAGAAAGCAAGAGGTCTGGAGATCCACAGCCAGGGACCTTCAAGCAACACCTAGGAAGAGGTCTGTTGCAGCTAAGGAGGAAAGGAGCCCAAATACCTCTTGGAGGACGTCTGGAGAAAAGATCCTGAGGTCCAGAGATACCAACTGGAGGACAGGACACAAAAGCTCTATTGCATACTGGCCAGAATACCAGAAGAAGCAGCCTGACGCTTGCCTGGATTCAGGTAGGAACTGTGAACATTTCTCTAGCTTTGAGCAGTGCAAACAGCAGGGAAACAGTTTCTCCCCATATAGAGGTCAGTTCCTAAAGCCCTCTGAGCTAGACGAAGAAACTGAGTCTATGCAATATCAGGAGCAAGGTTTAATATCTGATGCAGAGGATATTTATATGGACTGTTCTTTGAGTAGGTTGTTATTTTAGGAAAATCCTAAATATAGGCGCAAACATCAAAAGGAAACATTCTAAGTATTGGCTTCCCATAAAGTTTTGTTGAAAAGAAAAAGCTTTTGGGAAAGTTTTGCACGTGTGCTGAAATCAAGCTACTGATTGCAGTTAATTGTCACCTGTTGGTAGAGGAGAGCCCAGAACAAGCCGTGCACATGTGGGATTTAAAAAGTTATTTTCTGCATGGAGAAAGTGAGCTATGTTTTTGTATAAAGAAGTTTTCCTCTTTGATTTGTTTCACCTCAGCACTGCTAAGGAGTTTATTAGCAGTGGCTGTTAGAAAGCCTTTCTGTTCCATAAAGGACTTTGATACTTAATTTGCATAAGTTTTTCAGTTGCCTTATTTTTTGTGGAATGAACCCTGGAGAAGTTATCTGGATGGTGTTACCAAGTATATCTGTGTGTGGAATATTCACCCCATAAATAAACTCTAATTTTGCCTTACACTCGACCAACTACAAGAGTTTTCTTTTTTTTTTTAAAAGGCAAGCTTTGTGTGAATGGACTTCAATAACCACAATCCTTTGCGAGACAGTTAATTTACATACTTGCCAAGATGGTGGTACCTTCATAACAAGCACCCCCTTTTACAGTGTACACATACTCACCACCTGTCAGAGGGGGGAGGAAGTTGCATTGGAGGGAAGCAGGAGTGGAAGGCTGTGAGGGCACATGAGTGTGCTTTAAGACCCACCGTGATGTGCCGCTGAAGCACTGAGGGATCACACTGCCCCTCTCTCTCCCAGGTGAGACTTATGAGGTGGGGGAAGGGGCAGTGTGGTAGGGATTGCCTAGGGTGGCAGAAGGCCTTGTGCTGGCCCTGACTGCAACAGGTTTGGGAAGCCTGGGAAGATTTATCTCTTCTTGGCTCGTGTTGATGCAGATCAGTCTATGGCACAGCGTAGTACTGGGATCATATTCTGCTTGCCTCCCACAGATCCAGCCAAATCTTTCTCCTGGCTTCTTTGCAACAAATAGATCTATAAGTATGTTGGGGGCATTTTCAAAGGCAGTGGCCAGCACTATTAACGTGTCTGGCTGTCGCCACTTTAAATTAAGAATGACTATTCAGCGTTGGTGCATATCTGGAGAGCGGCATTAAACATATGGTTTGCCTGGGTTGAGTTTTTGCAGTCTGAGTAGCAGCAATATTCAGATTGCAAAACCACATAAAATTAGGACAGCCTTTTACCTGTCCTAATTTTATGTGGTTTAACTATGTGGTTAGAAGCTGAAAATTGCCACTAGCCACATAACTGCTGGTGCCACGCCTGCAACCCCCTGGTGCTCAGTGGATAGGGCCAGGATGTTTAACCTGATCTGCAAACCACAGAAATGCCATTGAATATGCACCCATTAATATGAATGATTCCATGGCCACTTTCTGAGTGTATATCCATTGGCGTTCCTAGCCCCCTCAGCCTTCCTTGCAGCCGGCACCCCCCAGCATCGCACCATAGCTTAATTGCCCCACCAGGCCCACACTTTTGTGGCAGCATGGCAAGCTTACCTAAAAGCTAGATGGCTTGCCAGTGCTGTCTCCAGTGGGACTGCACAGAAGTGTGGACCCAGCAGGGGCGTATCCCCCCCCTCCCAGCCAGTGCCTGGGGCCGGCCGCACCTACCATCTCACACTTGGTATGCCAATGGGTATATCTTACATCTCTGTAACTGACACTGCTCAACAATCAATCAACAATCTTTTCATTGTGAAATGAAATGCGCTTTTAACAAAGTGAAGTAGCAAGCCCAGGTCTGCTTCGTATCAGCTCTTCTTCCTAAGGGAATAGGGAGAAGATTTAATAGGCTCTGCAGCTCTTTACAGCTGTCCGCTTGTAGAAGATTCATATCTGCATCACTGTTAGTGCATTAAGTTATGAGTCTCTAAATACCAGCAATTCCCACCTGTATTTCCTGATGTGAGAAATGCCTCCATGTGCCACAGAGCAGTGGTGAGAGCAAAGAAATAAGTTCCTGCCCCTCATGCCTTTTTCAAGAGCCACTCAATGGAAGCTCCCGCCCCTGCAGGGAAACACCTGCGTCTGTGGCCCAGCGATGTCATCAGGCCAGAACAACACTGCTCAGATAACATCATTGGTTGCTAGCAGAGGCTGATTTTCAGGAGTTTTCAGTTATAACGGGAGCCTAATTTCCCCATTAGGAGAGGGGGGGTGGGTTACTAGGGTTTTTCAATTGTAACCAAAAATCAGAAACCCAACTTAGATAATAAAGAAAAATAAATCTAGGAGAAAAAATAGCAATCCTAGGAAAATTAATAAACCAAAAAGTCCTTTGAATCATATTTACCAGGTTTTTCCCTTTCCCTTTGAAAAACAGGTTGTCTTTGATCATATCTCCTTTTCTTCAATGCTGAGTGTCTTGCTCTTCAAAATTATCATCCTGGATTCAGTACTTAAGTCCACTTTCACAGATATTAGACTTCTCACCACTTAAGTAAGAAAGAAATCCGACCAGAAAGAGAGAGTTCCTGGCAACAGTTCCTTCTCTTTCAGCAGCAACGTACCCCACAGTAACAGAAGAAGACTTCCAATGTAATTTTCCCTTTAGCAAGAGTCTGTTTGTTTATGTTCGACATAATCACTTTTGGAGTTCCCACAATCCGGCAATAGAACTGCCAGAACAGCTCACCCCTCCTGTACTGTTGGTGCGGCTTACATCATTGGCAAATGTCAGTGTTACAAGGTCAAAAGTTGTTTGCACTGGGAAACTCTAGCACTACACAGGCCTCCAGACACAATAAGCGTTCCCCTTTGGACAGCTCCACCAAAGACTCTCAAAACGTAAATATTTGAAAGGTGTTAATATACAAACAAATCTTTTCTAAAAGCGGGAAAGCTATAGAACTAGGGAAAATTATTTGACGCGACATGGAGGTAGATTCGGAAGCAATATCAGGAAATGCGTTTTGATAGAAAGAGTAGTGAATGTCTGGCATGCCTTCCCAGAGAGATGTGGAGAGAAAAACAACGATGGAATTCAAGGAGCAGTGGAATATACACAGATGATCCTTAAATGGCAAGAAGATCGAAGCGAAGCATTTAGCACTTCAGTTCAAAATAGCAGTGAAAAGACGTTTTGCACTTCTAAAAGATATGATGGGGTGGGGGAGGATAACCTATAAGGAGCAACAGTTACAACTGTAAACGAAGGCATGTTGTGGGTAACTTGAATATGGCGGCACTTAGAACCCCAGCCTTCGCACTGACTAGACCTGATGGGCCATTTCAGCCTTTAGTATGCCATCTTCTACTCTGTCACTATGATTTTCACTTAGGAAAAACCTTTGTTTCTTTTGTAGCTGTGAAGAAGGGTTTTTTTTCCACCCTCCACGAGCATATATTCTTCAGCACGCTTCATCCAGCAGGTGATCTGTCACTTTCTATGCAGTTAACGAGACACCTCAGCAGCCCTCGTGCAGTGATTTGTGCATTAACAGAATGGGCAGGAACTACACCTTAGCATTAACACAGAGCTGGTTACTGAGGGTTAACTGCTAACATGGCGGATAATGTAGCATGGTTAATGCCACCTGAATACATGTAGATAACTGCAGCGTGCTATCTGCAATGTAGTCAACGCAAGCTTAACAGTTTTCCTCTGTGTTAACTGAATGGAAAACTGCTGGAAACACTTAATGCAGAGGGTTTTCAGATACTGTGCATTAATTTGGGCAATTAACATGCAGTAAGTGCATTTTAGTAAACAGAATCCTTACGGGGTTATATTCCAAGGTGTCCTTGCATTCCGTTGCCCTTTGGTTCTGAAATTGGGTCTTTTGATATTTGATTCTTGCAGCATGTACTGGTACAACCCACGAGTTCCATCAGCAGCTGTTTCAACATACTGGAAATTCCTTCAGCTACCAAAGCAGTTTGTTTAATCTGACTTTTCCAAGAATTTTTAACTCTAACCAGATGATATGAAGTTATTTAATTTGCTAGAATTAACTGCTGGATTCTGAGAAGAACAGGAAGATAATATCAGAAGTGGTCTTTGTCTGGGAGGCAGAGGTCAGAATGCAGAGGTGGAGAGCTAGCTAGATTAGATTCATCTGTGCACTCTTTACTGTGCGACCTTGAGTAAGTTTCTTAACTCCCAGTGATGTTCAGACTTGGGGTGCACAACAGCACGGTAAATGTGCCCTTTCTTGAACACGGACACAATATAAATATATAAACAAAGTCCAATTTTGGATACGTCTAGGTCGGAAAAGGAAGGTTTGAGTCGAGACATTCATGATGTGCAAATACTTTATAAAAGGTTTGCTAAACATGGAGCCTTTTGTAAAATACATGGACGGCTACAGGTGAAAGACATTTATGTGGTAGCATGTACAGTGGAATCAATATAAACTATGTTAAAAAAGGGCCTCTCTAGGGGCTTTGTATGTTTAAGTGGCAAATTTAGCTTCCTCTGCATGTAGTAAGTACCAGATTTAGCAAAATTCCATGTTCAAGGGATGCCGGTTGAGAAGCCAAGCTCCAAAACGCAGTGTTTCGCTGTCTGAGGTGGTTTTGAACACCAGTGAAGTAAGCACGATTCCCCTTCAATCGCTCCTCCAAACTCTCCAGGTCCACAAACAAGCAGCCACAGTGCTGGATTTCAGTTTTAAGGGCTCATGGGAATGGAGGTGGGGGAGGGAGGGGATGATCTGCCTCTCTACTTTCCCCTTCAAGTCTGCCTTTGCCTTTCCCATAGCTGCCCTATGTCAATAGTTCATTGCAGCACAGGACCTGCCTGTGGTGTAGTGTCCAGCCCCTCTCCTCTTGCATGGGTTTCCCATTACTGTGGAAACCCATGTGACAGGAAGGCGCCACAAGGTCTATCACAGTACTAGGATAGGCAGGCCTGGTGCAAGATTTTTACTTTGAACACTCTGCTATTGCCATGGGACAGCTGTAGGAAAAGCAATGACAGGTCCTGCAAGAGACAGCAACACTATCAAAATTCAGCATCACAGGCAGTTGCCTATATGGCCTATGCCTAAATCTGGGCCTGCTTAGCTGATAGTTATGTCTCAAAGCAGGTTTAAATACCAATGGGGACATACTTTGAAATATATATGTATTTCTGTTGAAACATAGGAATTGCATGTATAATTTTAAAATCAGCCTAAACCACACCCCCTTTAAATCTATGCATGATAGATGCATATATGCTACATTTATATGTAAGATGATTTACCTGGGTGAATGGTTTGTCTTACATGTGTAAACCTTTTAAAAGCGCTTTCTAAATCTGTGTAAATCAGGCTGTCCAAGTTCGGGCCTTGAGGGCCACAAATGGAACAGATTTTCAGGATATCTCTAATGAATATACATATTAAACCAAACCAGTGTGGTTATTTGGACTTGGACTGGAAATGGGCTGTGATTGGGGGGGGGGGGGCTAGGACTGGAAATGGCCTGTGATAGGAGGGCTAGCATTGGAAATGGGCTGATGAAGAGCTGGAATAGGACTGGAAGTGGGCTGACGAGGGGACTAGGATTGGAAATTGGCCGATGGGAGAGCTTGGAGTAGAAATTGGCTGATTGGGGGCTGGAATGGAACTGGAAAAGAGCATATGGGGGGCTAGGACTGGAAGTGGGCTGATGGGGAGCTGGAATAGGACTAGAAATGGGCTGATGGGAGCTTGGACTGCAAATGGGTGATTGGCTGGAATAGGACTGGAAATGGGCTGATGAGGGCTGGAAATGGGCTGATGAGGGCTGGAATAGGGCTGGAAATGGGCTGATGGGGGGGCTAGGATAGGAAATTGGCTGATGGGGGAGCTTGGTGTGGAAATGGGCTGATGGGGCTGGAATGGAACTGGAAAAGAGCATATGGGGGATAGGACTGGAAATGGGCTGATGTGGGGGCATGGGAGAATGGGACTAGAAGGGAGCAGATGCTGGGTGGGTCTAGAAGTATAAGGGAGCTAATTTTGGGGAAGGACTAGAAGGGGATGGGGAATGAGGATGGAGAGGGGAAGAGATATTTTGTGTGGGAGGGAAGAAAAATCTACGATGGGCCGGGTATTGAGAGAGTAAGTGGGAATTGAGAATGGAAGGGTGAAATTTGAGTGGATGATAAAGGAATAAGGAAAGAAATGGGGGAAAGAGCAAAAGGGAAATGATCAGTATGTTAAAGCAGATATAGAGAGAGAATGGAAAACATCTAAAAGAGAAGAAAGGACAAATGGATAGCTCGCAGAAGACACGAAGAAACCAGAAGAAAGTGACTGGAGCAATTGCAACTGAAAAAGAAAATGCCCAAACAGAAGGTAGAAAAATACTTTTTATTTTGAATTTATTAACTGGAATATGTCAGGTCTGGGAAGTGTGTATTGCTAACATCTTTGCGTTTTTGTTTAGTGCAAGAGGAAATTAGCTCTAATGCAGGGGTGTCCAAACCTGTCCTGGAGGGCCGCAATCCTGGCAGGCTTTTGGGATAGCCCTAATGAATATGCATGATATATATATGCATTAGAGATATCCTGCCAACCTGACTGGTTTGTGGCCCTCCAGGACTGAATTTGGAGACCCCTGCTTTACACCTCTGTCATTTAAGATTGTGAGTGGGCAAGGTACAGATGTCCTAGACATCAAAAGGGTAGATAGACTTTGTCACATTCCTCCTCACTTCTCACCACCACCAAAATGTGGTCTATTAGACAACTTTTTGGTGGTGGTGGGAATCGAGAAGGAATGTGAGAAATTCTATCTACCCTTTTAATGTCTAGGACATCTGTACCTTGCCCACTCACAATCTTAAATGACAGAGGTGTACAGCAGGGGTCTCCAAATCCAGCCCTGGAGGGCCACAAACCAGTCAGGTTGGCAGGATATCTCTAATGCATATATATATATATCATGCATATTTATTAGGGCTATCCCAAAAGCCTGCCAGGATTGCGGCCCTCCAGGACAGGTTTGGACACCCCTGCTCTAATGCTTCGGCCTGAGCGGTATAACAAATGTAATTAAACTTAAACTTTATAGTTTTATTTCTGCAGTGTTGTACATTTCATGTTTGGCTTTTGGGGTTCCCAGTTTAATTATTATCTTCCTATTTCTAAATTGTGAACCCTTGTTCTTTGTATGGTGATGGTCTATGTTCTGAAAGTGTAACCTGTAATCTTTCGCCGCTCCCTACTTTCGGTTATGCTTTGTTTGGTCCTGGGTTCATTTCACAGAGACAGTAGGGTAAGTAGCACAATAAGGCAACCAAAACTGGTGTGGCTTGGAAAAAGGTCTTTATATAGAAATAGGCTTATTACATAGGTACAGAACAGAGATATAAGGTTGTTACAGAGCTGCTTCCATGTATATCAATGAGACTGTGTGTGAGTGCATGTGTGTGTGAGAGAGAGAGAGAGAGGTGGGGGCAAAAAGTGTATGTCAGAGCCTCATAGTAAGAAGTGTCCCATGAATGGGGAGAGAGAGAGAACAAAAGGGAGGGGGGAGTAAGAAGTGTGTGTGTCCGATGAATAGGAAGAGAGAGATATTTTGTGTTTCTCTGTATTTATAGTGAAATTCTTCAGCACCTCCCTTTGTCATAATTTGGTTTGTTTGAGGTCTGCTATCACTTGATTAGCAAGGGAGGGGCTGTTTGTCCTTCAGACTAATCAGGTAAACTATGCTCATTAAGTCTGGAGACTGACATCACCAGAGGGTCAAAGCTGCTTGCAATCCAACGTCTGGGAAAAGCCATGACACCTATGCTAGGCATAATGTCATGCTGATGTATGCTGACATCTCCCACACCTTTTTTATTTTTATTTATTATTTGTGCCTGGAAATGGTGGAAGCAAACCTGTGGTACCTGTCCCAGCTGCAATTACATGATAGTAGGCAGCTTGTCTAATACTTCCTGTATTAAACACCTTGCTATATCCAGCAGGTCCCCTGTCCTGCACAGTACTGTCTCTAGTGTTCTAGAGGTAAGCAAGTCCCATTATGAGTCCAAACCCCGTGTCTTAGGTAGGGCAGCCACTACTGGGGGGGGGGGGGGGGAACGACCGACCCAATATGCCACCTCAGTGCCTGTCTTAGAGAGAATGAACAGTGCATAGGGGATGCAGGAATTTCTGAGGAGTTTAAAGCCAAAAGGTACCAGGATGCTATGAGTGAGGGTAGGAAGCAATACTAGACTGCAGCTGACTCTGGTATTCCATGTAGTAGGAAATGCCAAATTAGCAGGCCAAATGAGCCTGGATGTAGAGGTAGATGCTGGAGAAATTAAGTGTAACTACCTTAAAATGTTGGTGTTCTGTAGGACATGTGCTGCAAGGAGATGTACATTTGTTTCATTTTACAACACAGGAAAATTATGATAATGCATAGCAATATTTGTACAGCAGTTAAAATAATAATAGGGTGAATAAAAACATTAAAGACATGATCAACGGTAGGTGAGTAACCAAATAATTCCCACACAGACACATGAGCATCTTGAAGCAAGTGTCCATTCTCATAAGTGATGGTGTGATTTACTTCAGTGGATGTTGTTTTAAGGTGATCAATATAGGCATGGAGTTCTGTAAAGTTGAGCAGTTTATGTAGTGTCTCTTCTCCCATGCCAAGTGGTAATGGATGCACAGCATATGAGATAAAGTCTGGAATGTCCATAGAGTCATTGGTAACCAGCGGTGTGGAATAAGTTGTCCCGTTAATGGTGATGGAGACCAGTGGTGTATGACTGCACCAGGTATTGTTTAGTAAATGTGCTTAGGAAGGCGGATGTCATGCATTCTGGGAGCAATTGAAAAAGAAACGTTCTTTGTCCTGACAGGAAATATTGTACAAAATCAAGGCAGGAGGACCTAGAAAGTAATGTTCTGGAGGTGTCCTCAATTCTTGTGTCCTTTCTAGAGAAGTGGAAACTGGTGGCGCCCACTGTACTCGATTGATGTTTAATGAATAGAACACTGGCTTGTCCTGTATGGAACAGAAACTCAGGATGACCAGATCCTTTCTTTCCGGGAAAGGTGGGGGTATTTCTTGATAGCGATCTACCCCACCTGTGAAGTTAGCCAAGCCAATCGTGCATATTCGGATGATAGTTCCTGTAATGAGATTTGGGTAGAAGAGAGCAGATACAAGAACAACAGGAAACCGAGACATAATAAAAGCTAACTCGTTTCACTCTACTAGGGAGTAAACTAGTGCTCCCCACTTATACTATACAACAACATAAATAATGTTTACTACTTATTTACATAACTATTAGACACATGTCCAGTATATAGGACACATCAACTATACAGCAGAAGTAAATAGTTACCATCCTCAAGCGACTTTTGTTTAGAAAGCAGCTGTCCGTGCTGTCTTCCGAAAGCAGCTGTCCGTGCTGTCTACAGATGGTATCTGAAAACAAAGACTGATAAAACACGTATTACCCATATGGTTTCAACTGGGTGATGTGTTTCCAATACTGCTGGTTGTCGGGCATTAGGATCTGGTATAGGCATGGGCCTAAGGTATCAGTAACTAAGTATGGTCCTTCCCACTTTGCAGTTCCAAAGGGGAGGTTTGGTCTAGGTCTCAGAATCATCACTTTACTCCCAACCTTGAGGGGCCTTAAATTGGAACCTTTTGCATGTACCTCCTGCAAATAATCTCTAGCTTTTTCTGTATTAGCTAGCACAGTGGTCTGAATTTCTTTTAGATGTCCTTGCAGGGATTTCATCCACTCATTGGTGAGAATTACGGTCTGGTCCTTTGGAAGAAAAAGATGCAGCAGATTTTCCCACCGTGGCATTGGCCTTCCCATTAAGGCTTCATAGGGTGCAAAACCTGTGGATTTACAGACATTAGCTCTGATACGCATAAGGACTAAAGGGAGCACCAGATCCCAATTTTTCCCGGTCAGATTAAGCATAGGGCTGAGGTGGGCCTTAATTGTTTGATTCATTCTTTCTACCTGCCCTGCTGCCTGTGGATGGTACGGAATGTGGAGTTGATGTTCTATGCCTAGAAAATCAAACAATTCCTTGATGAGCTGAGAAACAAATGCAGGACCATTATCAGAATCAATAGTCTTGGGAATGTCCCAGCGTGTAAAAAATTGCATAGTTAGGATTTCTGCAGTGGTTCGAGCAGTTTGATCTGGGACGGGGAATGCTTCTACCCAATGAGAAAAGGAATCAACAACAGTGAGTAAAAATCTATTTTTCCTAGCTGTTAACAGAAGAGGGCCCACATGATCTATTTGCAATCTCTCAAATGGGCCACGAGGAGGTGCTCTCATTAACTGTCCCCTTCTCTTTTTAGGTTGCCTCCCAAATGAAGCACAGATTACACAGGAGGAAACATGATCCTGTATATCATGTTTCATTTCTGGCCACCATACCAACCTATTGAGGATAGTCTGCATTTCTTCTGCTTTAGGGTGTCCCATAGGGCCTGCACCATGAACCCAATGCATCCACTCTTTACCTCGAGCTCTGGAGATAGTTCCTCTCTTTTTGCACATAGAATGTCTTTCTCTATAGTGAGTGTGAGAAAGGGTGTGTGCTGATATAGGTTATCTGGGGCGTCCTGCACAAGCTTCCTCAAATTGGGGAAAGTTCAGGGTCCTTTGTCTGCAGTGCTACGAAGTAATCTGGTGGTATTATCTGATCATAATCTGTGGAACGTGTAGCAATAGCAACCATGCATGTCTGCTCATACCAGGGCCATATGAGGCCTATATGGCATGCTTCCTTGGCTAGTGAGTCTGCTAATGTGTTTCCTTTCACTAAAGGGCCTTTCTTCCTATGTGCCTTCACTTTAATTAAATGTACTCTCTGAAACTTCTCACTCAGTTCTTGTGCCATAGTCCACAGTGATGAATATTTCACCGTGGACCCATCTGTGGATTTAAATTTATTTGCCAGCCACCAGGGTAACAGGGCAATGGCACTCTTAAAGACATAATCAGAATCTAAAATGATTTGTATCTCTGGGTGTGAATCCTGATATTGTTGCATACAAGCCACAAAAGCAGCCAGCACACAGTACTGTGCTGACGCTGACCCACAGGAATACTGTCTCTGCAGTATCACTTGGTTATTTGGGTCCAATTGTACAATTGCGAAACCTGCTAGTCACCTGCCTCCTTCACATTGGCTACTACCATCAATATATACTGTACTCCTCTTCTCCAGTATCTTCACAATTTTAGTTACTGGTTCTATAGCCTGATGAGGTAGTGGGTATTGTTTCTGTGGTGGAGGATCGTCGCCTTCCAACAGTATTTCTGTGTGCATTTTCCCACAATCTAACTTGTCTTGTGCCCAGACTGGAATATCAGCCACCTCTGAGGGAATTACATGCAGATCATACTGCTGAGCTGCCTTGGTGCACTGAGTTGCTAACTGCATGGGAATGGCTTCATGCACTAAAGTTTTAGAAGCACTTGAAGTTCCTGAATAGTGCCACAATTTAAGATTAGCCATATCCACCACCAAATTTAACTGGTTGAGAACGTCAATTCCAATTATTTCTTTTGGTGTGTTCACTATAGTGGAGGCAGTGGTTTCCAACATTTCCTTGTTTTGTTCACTGTGCACAGGGATACCCCATTTAACTGGGATAGCCACACACTTGGAAGCTGTGTCATTAATTCCTTGAATTTCATAATGTTCCATATTTTTCTGATCTGCAGTGGGAGAAGCTCTGTTTGTAAAACTAATTCCAGCCCCTGTGTCAATCAAAGCTAGTTTATCCTGACCCCCTATTCTGCTGATAACATTGGGGCGTCCACAAAGTATCAAGGATGTTACAAGCCTTAAACTGTATTCTGGGCCTGTATCTGTTTCATCATCCAGAGGCTCTGGAATCGAGTCCTCTGCTGAGGGAACGGAGGCAGGCTCGGCTATGAAGGCTTGAGACATTTTGATATCTGAACCCAGAAGGTCAGGACACCACTGCCCTAGCCTTGTGTTTGTCCTGAGCTGCTTGTATGTTCTGTTTTAATCTATCTATTTCTACTTGCAGTATGTGTTTGTCCTGTTCCCATTTAATTTTCTCCTTTTCTAATCCATCTCTCTGTGCTTTGAGCCTGAGGAATTTCTAAAAGTCCCTCTGCCTTGTCCTCTCAAAGGTGTGTGTCCTCTGTATCCTTTGTCTGTGTTTTTTGTGTATTGAGAGGATCCCTCAGCTTGCCACTTCCGTGCTTCTGATACTGTTATGACCTGCGAGGGCTGGGTCTTCCAAACAGACCCAATTCTGAGCATTAAAGTATCAAAAGGGGTTGCTTTAGGGTCTTCAGAAAATAACAGAAGGTGTTTTGTAATCTCAGGGGATAGTAAGTCTAATAAAAATGCCTTATGCATACTCTCCCCATAATCTTCTGCATTGGGCCAGGACTCCTGCTCATTAAGAACTGTTTTTAAAATCCAGGCTCTATATGCAAACTGTTCCAGTGTATCATTTGGTAGAGGGGAAATAATTTTAAATACTTGCATTGGGGAACAGTGAAATCGTTTCTCAATACCCCTTTTAACCAACTGGTATGGGTGAGTGAGAGAACCAAGTTTATAATAGTGTGGCCCCAGAGCCAGATGCATAAGTCTATCAAAGTCTGATTGTTTTCTTCTGTATTTCCCTAGACCCCAGTGAATCAGAATATCAGTGGCCCATTTGCACCATTCATTAACATTAAAAGGCATAGGGCCAGCTTTCTCAACTATCCTTTCAATGTCCCTATCGTTTAATGAGTCCTGCAGCATCACTTTAACTGGTGCTCTGAGTTCAGTACTGGGTGCCAGGTCTGAGTCATCTGAATTATCCTCCTGACACAGGCCCTGGTTATTGCTCTGTTCTGGCTGAGATAAACTATTAGGATTTTCTTCCTCTGTGCTGTCTGATTCATCTTTATTTTTTCCATTCCTACACCCTTTCCTTTCACAGCTACACATACTTCTGTATTCTTCTGTTTATCAATAGCTTGGATGCATGGCTTATAGGGTGTGTCATAGGCAGTAGGGGCTGAGGGAGAAATGGTTGTTGGCCAGGGTTTATATTTCTTTTGTCTTTCAGAGGCCAATTGATCCTTAACGTGCCTCAATTCAAGTTTAAGTGCTTCTAATTGCTCACTAACAGTTATAAAGGAATTTGTGGCTTGTATCACCTGAGCCCTTTGCATGGAAATGCAAATTTGTGCCTCCTCCAGGTCTTTGGTTAATTGTGTACACTGAGTATTCAGTTCAGTATTGTCCTGTTTCATGCTAATGAGCCCCCTGCACATGCCTTGGATAAAAAGGCATTTTCTTTTATTTGTTTTCTTTTTGAATTCTTGATAATGGTTTAACATTTGCCTTTGAATATTATACCATGATGTCTCAGGGAATTCCCCTTCAAAGGGACCACCTTTTCTCTTACAGTATGTCAATAGTATTTCTTTCAGTTCTTTAAAATCAAAGGCTTCCATATTTGAGACTGCAGAAAGACTGTAGTTGTTACAGGGGCCTAGCTTATTATGTTTTTATTTGGTTTTATGCGACTGTCTCAAATGTGCAACCTTGGAAAGAGGAATGCTCACTTTTATGAAGAAGTGAGACTTAAAATTATAGTTGGAATGGCATAAATTTTATGGGTGTTCAGTAGAGAGTACTGGCATAAAGACCACGCCTTAAAATTATACCTGAATAAAAAGTGCTTACCACCTTTTAACAGGGTGGACATTTAGAGTGAAATTATAGTAAGAAGGGTGTTAGGAGATTAACAGAATTGTCAGTTACTGTATCAGTTGCAGCAAAATTTAAGCCTGCCCTCATCAAGATACATACTGGCAGGAGACTGAGAAATAAAAGGCAGAGGGACAGGAGGTAAAGTAAAGTAGTGTTACCAGGAAAGATGTATATTGTACTGTTTACCTGTGTACCACTTCCAAACTAAAGCTGGACTATCTCTGTCTTTTCTTAGCGGCTCAAATACTAGAGAAAAATCTGTGCCTTGTAACAAGCCTCTACATACAAATAAGAAAACTGCAAGCCACTCTGTAATGTCCCTAGGAGTAGGTAATATTAAAATTCAGGATTATTACAGAGCCTTTTGACAATAAAAATCTCACCTTGTCTAACCCACAAAACAAAGTTATCACTGGAACTTTTCACTAAATAGTGTGTCATCCAGCCTGTAACCAAAATTGTCAATTGTAAATGGTCACAAGGGCTTTTGATTTTCTTGTCGTACCCTGTCTGAAATCTACTTTAATGTATTAGACAAAATTATTACTTACCCAACTGGAGATCTGCTGTGAAATCCGAGACAGGCCCCATAAAATGTAATCTTTTTCATGTAATCTTCTGCCGCTGTCTACTTTCGGTTACGCTCCGTTTGGTCCTGGGTTCATTTCACAGAGACAGTAGGGTTAGTAGCACAATAAGGCAACCAAAACTGGTGTGGCTTGGAAAAAGGTCTTTATATAGAAATAGGCTTATTACATAGGTACAGAACAGAGATATAAGGTTGTTACAGAGCTGCTTCCATGTATATCAATGAGACTGTGTGTGAGTGCATGTGTGTGTGAGAAAGAGAGAGAGAGGTGGGGGGCAAGAAGTGTGTGTCAGAGCCTCATAGTAAGAAGTGTCCCATGAATGGGGAGGGAGAGAGAGAACGAAGGGGGGGGGGATAAGGAGAAGTGTGTGTGTCCGATGAATAGGAAGAGAGAGATATTTTGTGTTTCTCTGTATTTATAGTGAAATTCTTCAGCACCTCCCTTTGTCATAATTTGGTTTGTTTGAGGTCTGCTATCACTTGATTAGCAAGGAGGGGCTGTTTGTCCTTCAGACTAATCAGGTAAACTATGCTCATTAAGTCTGGAGACTGACATCACCAGAGGATCAAAGCTGCTTGCAATCCAAGGTCTGGGAGAAGCCATGACACCTATGCTAGGCATAATGTCATGCTGATGTATGCTGACATAACCGAGCTGAGGTATTCTGTTTATATAGTTTCTATTTGACAGTCCCACTTGTTCTCTTTCCCCCATTGAGATATATTGATATTCTCTAAGATGTATTGGTTTAATATCTGAAGTGTTGCCTTTTAATAGGTAGGGTTTGGTGCTTTGTGAGTCCTGGTAGTGCTGTTATGATAGGGTGGATTTGCTATGAGTTCTAAATGGTCAGTGTTTATAGTACTTTCTAATGGGCCTGACAATTGTCACTGCAATATAGTAATGTAGAAATCTGTTAGTTTTTCTTTATCCAGACACTCATTAAGAGGCACGTTTACTAAAAGCGCACATTAATACTATGCAAATATTTATGCAAATGAGGCCCCACAATTAATCTCTGCACATGGCCCCACACCCCCCCTCGGGACACCTACCGCTGTGGTACTGTGGCTTGGTCAACCAAAGACAGGAAACTGATCTTGGACTTGGTCTTTAGGTTTCCCTCCAAGTGTGAAGTCGCCTCCAACCATTACCTCCTTAGTCAGGAGAGCCCTCTGATATTCTGGAAACACTAGATAGCATAAAAAGGTCACAAAATAATATTTTAGTAGAGCCACTAGAGGTCTCTGCCACTCAATTAAGGCAGAATCTGAGAGGTCTCTACAATATTGATGAGCAGCATCCTGAAAGTCTGCCCCATTTATTGCCTTCAAAGATTTAATTTAGACAAACCTGAGGTAAATGATTTCTCTCTGTCGTCAAAGAAAAACAAATATTCTGCTCAAAACCTGTTATTTACATAGAATTCTTCAATGTATGAAGGACAGAAGCTTAAATAATATCTCCTCACGTTTAATCAGTGTTGATAATTCTTGTTCTTGCATTAGGGGCTTGAGCTTTTTCTGGATTGAACTAGCCAATGAGAATCCTCTTGTTGAATTGGTTCAAGTACGGTAAGTTTCATTTAGGGGATATCCATAGCTCTTACTTGTCCTCATTAATCATGGCATACACATTAACCTAGTTCAGTCCTCAAGACATCCCTGAGCTACATTTGTGGTATCAAACGGGTTAAGAAGTATGGGGCCAATATTCATCAGTGATAGTCGGCACTTTTAAAATGCCTGGCCCCACCACATTAATTACAACCGGATATTCCGTGCATGAACTTATCCAGCGTTGAATGTCTGGTTTTACCGGACAGAGTGCATGACTATCCAGTTAACCGTGATCTTCAGCCACTAATTGGATAGCAAAAACCAGATAAAGTTAGGACAGCTCAATGTCTATCCTAACTTTATGCGCTTAGGCTATCTGGCTAGTGGCAGAATATTGGGATTACTGTCATTTAGCCAATTGGCAGATCCTGTTAACCAGCTAAACCTCTTTGAATATTCCCCTTATATTTATGGGCGAGTATGATAGATCTCTAGAAGAATGAAAAGGTTTGCATTACATTTATAAAGCAATAGAAAATTACCACTACAGTAACATCTCATTTTCTTCAGCTACTAAAAGAAAATAGACTGATCAGTGCTAGGCCAAAGGTTTGCTTATCTCAATTCCCCTTGGTCCAGGAACAGTATCTGAATTCAAAAAAGCATGGGACAAACACAGAAGATAAGAACATAAGAACATAAGACATGCCATACTGGGTCAGACCAAGGTCCATCAAGCCCAGTATCCTGTTTCCAACAGTGGCCAATCTAGGTCATATGTACCTAGCAGTATCCCCAAGAGACACAGGTTCCACAATGCTTGTATTGGGTCAAGCATTGATATCCCGGTTCCCTTTTTAATAGTGGGTTATGGACCTTTCCTCCAGGAACTTGTCCAAACCTTTTTTAAACCCAGCTACACTAACATCCACCGGTAACAAATTCCAGAGTTTGATTACACGTTGAGTGAAAAAATATTTTCTCTTATTTGTCTTAAATAGTTTACCCTGTAGCTTCATTGCATGTCCCCTAGTCTTTCTATATTCTGATAGCGTAAACAATCGATCTACGTTTACCCTTTCCACGCCATTCATTAATTTATAGACCTCTATCGTATCTCCCCTCAGCCGTCTCTTTTCCAGGTTGAAGAGCCCTAACCTTTGTAGCCTCTCTTCATAGGAGTATCCTTCCATCCCCTTTATCATTTTCGTGGCTCTTCTCTATACCTTTTCTAATAATGCTATATCCTTTTTAAGATACGGTGACCAGAATTGCACACAATATTCAAGGTGCGGTTGTACCATGGAACGATACAGAGGCATTATAATATCCTTTGTTTTATTTTCCATTCCTTTCCTTATGATACCTAGCATTCTATTTGCTTTCTTGGCCGCCGCTGCACACTGGGCAGAGGATTTTAACATGTTATCCATGATGACTCCTAAATCTTTTTCCTGGGTGGTGGTTCCCAATGTGGAACCTTGCATTGTGCAACCATAGTGTGGGTTCTTCTTTCCTAGGTGCATAACTTTGCACTTGTCCACATTAAATTTCATCTGCTATTTGGATGCCCAGTCTTCCAATTTATCCAGACCCTCCTGCAGTTTTCCACAATCCTTTTGGGTTTTAACAACTTTAAACAGTTTTGTGTCGTTTGCAACTTTGATAACCTCACTAGTTATTCCCTTTTCCAGGTCATTTATGAATATGTCAAAAAGTAGCGGACCCAGTACAGATCCCTGGGGTACTCCACCTTTTTCCATTGGGAAAATTGGCCATTTAGCCCTACCCTCTGGTTTCTATCTTTTAACCAATTCCTGATCCACAATAGTACACTGCCTCCTATCCCATGACTTTTTAGTTTTGCCAAAAGTCTCTGATGAGGGACCTTGTCAAAGGCTTTCTGAAAGTCCAGTTACACTATATCAACCGACTCACCTTTGTCCACCTGTTTATTCACACCTTCAAAAAAACATAACAGATTAGTAAGACAAGATCTTCCTTGTCTAAAGCCATGTTGGCTGTCTCCCATTAGGCCATGAGTACATGCTGTGTAATTTTGTTCTTTATGATGGTTTCTACCATTTTCCCCGGTACTGACGTCAGGCTCACTGGTCTGTAGTTTCCCGGATCACCCCTGGAACCCTTTTTAAAAATTGGCTTTACATTGGCGATCCTACAATCTTCAGGTATTACAGATGATTTTAATGAAAATTCACAGATTACTAATAGCAGGTCTGCAATCTCATATTTCAGTTCTTTCAACACGCTAAAGGAAAAGAAGGACTTTAGTATTTGATATGGAAGGGCAGATTAGATAGGCCATGTGGTCTTTTTCTGCCATCATGTTTCTAATGGAAAATACTAAGAAAATGTTTTTAGTGATTGGTGAGTTTTTAACAACTCTTGTAGGCTTTTATAAATTTTCTTGGAGTTTGAGTGTGTGAGTTGTGTTGCTTGGGCATTCTTGTTAGACATCTTTGACATAAGAACAAGAACGTACTGTAAGATATACCATACAGGGTCAGACCAATGGTCCATCAAGCCCAGTATCTTGTTTCCAATAGTGGTCAATCCGATAACGAATTCCAGAGTTTGAATATGCGTTGAGTGAAAAAATATTTTCTCAGTCTTACATGGATTACACTGTAGCTTCATTGCGTATCCCCTAGTCTTTCTACTTTTTGATGGTGTAAACCACCGATCTACATTTACCCTTTCTACTCCATTCATTAATTTATAGACCTCTATCATACTGTATCTCCACTCAGCCATCTCTTTTCCAAGTTGAAAAGCCCTAAGCTTTTAACCCTTTCTTCATAGGGGTATCCTTCTATCCCCTTTGCCATTATTCGTTATTCCCATTTCCAGGTCATTTATAAATATGTTGAAAAGCAGTGGGTCCAGCACAGATCCCTGGGGTACTCCACTATTCATCTTTCTCCACTGAAAAAATTGGCCATTTAGCCCTACTGCTTTCTATCTTTTAACATGTTCTTGATTCTCAACAGTATACTGACTCCTATCCCATGACTTTTCAGTTTGACAAAGAGTCTCTCATGAGGGACCCTGTCAAAGGCTTTCTGAAAATCCAGATACACCACATCAATCAGCTCACCTTGGTCTGCCTGTCCATTCACACCTTCAAAAAAATGCAATAGACTAATAAGACAAGACCTTCCTTGACCAAATCCATGTTGTTCTTCCCTAAGAGCATAACTTTGCACTTGTCTACATTAAATTTCATCTTCCATTCAGATGCTCAGTCTACCAATGTCAAAAGGTCTTGCAATTTTTCACAATCCTCTTTTTACAGCTTTGAATAAATTTGTGTCATCTGCAAATTTGATCACACTACTCATTCTTCCCATTTCCATGTCATTTATGAATGTTAAAAAGCAAGAGACCCAGCACAAATCCCTGTGGTCAGAGGCAGCCCAAGGCGGATGCAGGGCCATGTGCAGAGACTCTGTGCGGGGTCTCATTTGCATAAGGTGCCTCATTTGCATAACTATTTGCATAATAGTAACTTGCACTAACTTTTAGTAAACATGCTTAATGATTGTATGGATAAAGAAAGACTACCAGATTTCTACATTACTATACTCCAGTGCCAACCGCCAGGCACATTAGGAAGTACTACAAACACTGCCTATTTAGAACCCATAGCAAACCCACCATATCATAACATCACTACCAGGACTTATAAAGCACCAAACCCTACCTATCCAAAAGCAACACTGCAAATATTAAATCAATACATCTCAAAGAATAACAACACATCTCCTACTGGTAGTTTTTGTTTGACAAGTGGAACTGTCAAATAGAAACTACATGAACAGAATACCTCAGCTCGGTTACACATGCAGAACATAGACCATCACCAAACAGAGAACAAGGGATCACAATTTAGAAATAGGAAGACAATAATTAAACTGTGAACCCCCAAAGCCAAACTTGGAATGTACAACAACACTGCAGAAATAAAACTATAAATTAAATTCCACTTGTACTAAACAAAATGTAGACGTTAACGATGCACATTTCCCAGAGCTGACACATTCCATTTAAGAAATTCAAAATAAAGTATTTTTCTACCTTTTGTTGTTTGTGCATTTTATTTTTCAGTTGCAATTGCTTCAGTCACTTTCTTCTGGTTTCTTCTTGTCTTCTGCTATATCTCCATTGTCTCCTGCCCATTTGTCCGTCCTCTCTTCTAGATTTTTTCCATTCTCTGTCTACATCTGCTTTAACATACTGATCTTTCTCCTTTTGCTCTTTCCTCCATCTCTTTCTTTATTCCTTTTTTCATCCACTCAAATTTTACCCCTCCATCCCACTCCCCACTTACTCTCCCAATACCCAGCCAATCGTAGATTTTTTTCCCTCCCACCCAAAATATTTTTCCCCTCTCCATTTCACTCTCCCAGCCCCATACCATTTTAGTCCTCTCCCAACATCAGCTCCCTTCTAGTTCCAGCTCCAACCAGCATCCGCTCCCTTCTAGTCCCCGCATCAGCCCATTTCCAGTCCTAGTCCCCGCATCAGCCCATTTCCAGTCCTAGCCCCCCATCAGCCCATTTCCAGTCCTAGCCCCCCATCAGCCCATTTCCAATCCTAGCCCCCTTATCAGCCCATTTCCAATCCTATCCTAGCCCCTCCATCAGCCCATTTCCAGCCCTAGCTCCCCCCCCCACTCAGCCCATTTCCAGTCCAAGCCCTGCTCCCCATCAGCTATTTCCAGTTCAAGCCCTGCTTCCACTCAGTCTATTTCCAGTCCTTTCCTAGTCCCACCATCAGCCCATTTCCAGTCCTAGCTCCCCTCCACTCAGCCAATTTCCAGTCCAAGCCCCCACTCAACCCATTTCCAGTCCTAGCCCCCCTCAGCCCATTTCCAATCCAAGCCCTCCTATGAGCCTATTTCCAGTCCTTGCCCCTCCATGAATCCATTTCAATCCAAGCCCCCCAACAGCCCATTTCCAATCCTAGCCCCTCCCCAACAGCCCATGTCCAGTCCTATCCTAGCCCCTCCATCAGCCTATTTCCAGTCCTAGCTCCCCCCACTCAGCCCATTTCCAGTCCAAGCCCCCTCCCCAAAAGCTATTTAAGAGCATAAGAATATAAGATATGCCATACTGGGTCAGACCAAGGTCCACCAAGCCCAGTATCCTGTTTCCAACAGTGGCCAATCTAGGTCATACGTACTGTCATGACGCCAGCCCTCCGCCTAGGGCTAAGAGGGTTGGAGCTTCCATTATGTCCTCTGATAAAGAATAGTTGTGAGTCAAGTAGTAAGGCAAAAATGACAAGGAATTTATTCCCAACACAAAAGAATTCAGTGCAGAACAAAATAGGACAATCTTCAGGTGTTTGCTCAGAGTTATTTACAGAAAATTAAAGTAACTGCATTTCTCACAGTCTCTGCTCCAAAAATGTGCAGTGCATATCCCATGTAATCAAAACAGCCAAACAGAAACAGCTTCTACTTCCAAAGAAAAATACCTCTTTTTCTTTGCTTTCACTCAGCTCTTGTATACAGGTTTTAGCGCAGGGACTCAATATCATCTGCCAAACAAAACATGCAATCCATAGGAACTTCCCCTAGGTCAATATCACTACTGTCCCATTGCATTTCTTCAAACTCAGGGCTTACTGAGTTTGGCTTTAAATTGTTATAGCAGGGTTTTTGGTAACCTCCCTCTGCTAACTCTGGTATTTCCCCCGGACACAATTCTGTGCAGTAAGGTTTAGAAATACCTGGAGCTGTGGAGACTCCTCTCTGGCTCTCAGCTAGCTCTCTCCAGCTATAAGGAATTTCCTTTGCTCCTCTGTTTGCACTGCCTGTCGAGAGCACTGCCCTGGCCCTCTGCTTCTGGGTGAGTTTTTCAAACTCGTTGCTTTAGAGCTGGGTTCCCACCTAGGCAGACTCTGAAGCCTTTCATCCAGCAATGAGGACTGAAGGGTTCTCTGCTCTTTCTCCCTCAGCCGGTTCCTGACAACAGGCTGTACCTTCTCTCCTTCTGCTCTGCTGGCTTCAATTTCAGACCTGCAGTTATGTTCCTTACAAGGTCTCCAATTCTGTGAAGTTTCTGAGCCTCTCCAACCACGTCTCCTCCAATCTAGAGCGCTTGGCCTTTTCTCAGAAGCTTTTTCTCTCTTCCTCCCTTCGGAAGCTCTGCCTCTTCCCCTGCTCTCCTCCCAAGCTTCTAGCTGGGGTTTACATTTCTGTTCCCTGAGGCTTGGCTCTGCCTTCCTGCACAGGTGTGAGTAATCAAGATCCAAGCTTGCTGCTACGTCAGAGCTTGGGTGTGTCAGCTCAGCTCCTGTCTCCCTCTGCTTGCCTTTCTCTTGCAAATACTGAGACGTGTGTGCTGGCTGACTGTCAGTATCTGTAAAGGTAAAATCCTGCTTTCCTTCTATTTCCATAGGCTCTGCATGGGCTTCTACATCACAGTACCTAGCAGTTTCCCCAAAAGACACAGGTTCCACAATCATTGTACTGGGTCAAACATTGATATCCTGGGTCCCTTCTTAATAATGGTTTATGGACCTTTCCTCCAGGAACTTGTCCAAACCTTTTTTAAACCCAGCTACACTAACAGCCTTTACTACATCCTCCGGTAACAAATTCCAGAGTTTGATTACACGTTGAGTGAAAATATATTTTCTTTTATTAGTCTTAAATAGTTTGCCCTGTAGCTTCATTGCATGTCCCCTAGTCTTTTATTTTTTTATTTATTTATTTAGCTGCATTTATAACCCGCTTTTCACCGGGTCAAAGCGGTTGGGGGATACATTTAACACGAGGGGATATGAGACATACACTAATACTTACAGGGAACATGGGCAATGGAGGGTTAAGTGGCTTGCCCAAGACCACAAGGAGCACCTGTGGGACTAGAAACCCCAGACCTTCCGGCTCAAGGTTGCTGTCCTCTAGTGGGATTTGAACCACCGACCTTCCGGCCTGTAGTGCCTTGCCCCAACCACTAGGCCACTCCTCTTTCTATATTTTGATAACGTAAACAATCGATCTACGTTGACCCGTTCCACTCCGTTCATTAATTTATATACTGCTATCATATCTCCCCTCAGCTGTCTCTTTTCCAGGTTAAAGAGCCCTAACCTTTTTAGCCTTTCTTCATAGGAGTATCCTTCCATCCCCTTTACCATTTTGGTGGCTCTTCTCTGAACCTTTTCTAATAAAGCTATATCCTTTTTAAGATATGGCAATCAGAATTGCACACAATATTCAAGGTGCGGTCTCACCATGGAACGATATAGAGGCATTATAATATCTTTTGTTTTATTTTCCATTCCTTTCCTTATGATACCTAGCATTCTATTTGCTCTCTTGGCCGCCGCTGCACACTGGGCCGAGGGTTTTAACATGTTATCCACAATGACGCCTAAATCTTTTTCCTGGGTGGTGGTTCCTAATGTGGAACATTGCACCGTGTAACCATAGTTTGGGTTGTTTTTCCCTAGGTGCATAACTTTGCACTTGTCCACATTAAATTTCATCTACCATTTTGATGCCCAGTCTTCCAATTTATCAAGATCCTCTTGCAATTTTCCACAATCCTCTTGGGTTTTAACAACTTTAAATAGTTTTGTGTCATCTGCAAATTTGATAACCTCACTCGTTATTCCCTTTTCCAGGTAATTTATGAATATGTCAAAAAGCAGCGGACCCAGCACAGATCCCTGGGGTACACCACTATTCACCTTTCTCCATTGGGAAAATTGGCCATTTAGCCCTACCCTCTGCTTTCTATCTTTTAACCAGTTCCTGATCCACAATAGTACACTGCCTCCTATCCCATGACTCTTTAGTTTTGCCAAAAGTCTCTGATGAGGGACCTTGTCAAAGGATTTCTGAAAGTCCAGATACGCTATATCAACCAACTCACCTTTGTCCACCTGTTTATTCACACCTTCAAAAAAACATAACAGATTAGTAAGACAAGATCTTCCTTGTCTAAAGCCATGTTGGCTGTCTCCCATTAGGCCATGACTATCTACATGCTGAGTAATTTTGTACTTTATGATGGTTTCTACCATTTTTCCCGGTACTGACGTCAGGCTCACCGGTCTGTAGTTTCCTGGATCACCCCTGGAACCCTTTTTAAAAATTGGCGTTACATTGGCGATCCTCCAATCTTCAGGTATTACAGATGGTTTTTAATGATAGATCACAGATTACTAATAGCAGGTCTGCAATCTCATATTTCAGTTCTTTCAACACCCTTGGATGTATACCATCCGGCCCAGGTGATTTGCTACTCTTCAGTTTATCTAATAGTTCAAGCCCCCCTCCACTCAGCCCATTTCCAGTCCTAGCTCCCTCTCCCAGCCTATTCCCATTCCAAGCCCCCCTCCCCTCTCGAAGAGCCTTGTGGCTATCTAAAATGCTTTAGAGGGAGCCGGAGAGGCCCCAGCTCACCTCTAACAGCTGACGAAGTGAAGCGCGTCTTTTTCCCTCACTTAGGCAGCTATTATCATAATTTGCATACACAGCTGCAGTAACTTTTGCCACATTTGCGGTTTCTATGTATTTATTTAAGAGCATTTATATGCTGCGTTTCAACCATCAAAATAGTTCACTGTGTTACAGAGAAACAATAAAATGCATCGGGATAAATGAAAATAGAAATCCAAAGCATTATAATAATATCAAACCCTCATATAACCTCCTAAAAGCCCAGGGATATATACAATGACTAGCAATCACAGTAAAAAAAAACAACCATGTTTTAGGTTCTTTGTAAATAGTTTCGTCCTAGAGGGGGTCTAGTATTTAGTGTCTTTTTCTGGCACATGCACCAAATACATTTATCTTGTACATTAAAGTAACACACCCAGACCAGTTTTTCTTGACCTTTTAGGTAGCAAATGCCCACTACCAGTGAGAGGGGTAAGCCCAGCATTGTAGAGTACGGAGTGACAAGTATATTTTAACATGGCTTTGAGATCGAGAGGAAAAGAGGTGCTCAGTGACCCCAACAAAACACCTCCATCTCCCCACAAAAAAGAAGAGGCTCAATGATCCTGACATAACACCTCCTGTCCATTCCCCCATCAGAATACACCCATCCTCTTTCCACACCACCCTTTCCACACCCATCCTCTTTCCACACCACTCTTTCCATCTGCTTTTCTCTGTCCCCTCTGTGGGCTTGCTCTGTCTATCCACTCTCAGCTTCTCCTGTTCCGCATCCCTTTCTCTCTGTCTCCCCTTCCTCCTCCCACTCCTCTCTGTCCCTTTCTCAGACCTCCCCTGTTCCCATCCCTCTGTCTCCCCACAGTTATATCCTCATGCAACGGAAAGAAAGTCTCACGAGCCACTTATTCCTGCATTCTGTCTCTTTTTCCACTTGTGGTTTCAGCAACACTGAGGTAAGTGGTGGCTTTCATGCTGACAGGAGTCCTGGCTAAGCAGCACCTCCCAGAAACAGCAGGAGCGAGCAGCAGGTCTCCAGACTCGCAGGGGCCTCAGCGGCAGCCATAGTTCAGCTCTCTGTGGACTCCTCCTGCATTCGCCAGCAGCAGGGTTTTCTGTGGGCATCAGCGTCCCTTCTTCCTTTTGGGGGTACGTGCACCACGGTTTGAGAAACCCCGTTTATCAGGCCCTGTAATGTTGAAAGTTGCTCCTATGTCATTATGTTCTCTGAGTAAGTTACAATATGCTGCTTGGTCCTTATGTGCTTCTTCAGATGAAAACATCTCTATGCAAACTGTAAACCCGAAAAACATGCAAGCACCCATGTGGGTGTGGCCATAACTCAAAGATCATACTTAATCCCCAACAAGTGTGGAAACATCAGAAATGAAATATTAGGATGCAGTTGACCTAGGCTAATGATTAAAGATGGGTTAAAAACTACACCCCCCCCCCTCCCCAGTTAATCAGCGTCACAGTCATATGCCTTTCCCCAGGGGTTAAGGAAAATTGCGGGAGGACCTGCTGAATTTCAAAACCCATCATGTTTTTAAGAGCTGCTGTAGAATTTCACTCGCTACTAATCACGGTTTCTTTCTAGAGAACTGCGGCAGACGCAGGCTATATTTGAAGGGTAAAACAATATGTGGTCAATATATGCTGCTTAAAGGTATATGAATATTTATCTATATATTTTTATGTGGATTTTCAGCCAGTCTATCCATATAAGTCAGACCACTGACTACGCTGTCATAACTTTGGACAGATAAGTTATCTGTTTAAAGTAAGGGTTGTTATTCCTGCGTTCAGACTTAAATGGATAAATTATGTGAACATCATTTTCACATAACGTTTGGCCTTGACACTGGAATACTCACAGCCTCTTCTCAACTTAGATGGATAAATTTTGGCCGCATGTCAGTTTACACAACCAAGATTTTTCTGGCTAGTGGCTGATATTTTTAAAACATTTTCTAAACATTTATGCAGCCAGTGTCTGAAGTTAACCACAAACGTGCTTTTGAATCTTGATCCCTAGGTATTTATCCAATTACCCAGTTCCAGGAGTGAGATTTTTTGCCAGTTCTGGTTTTAAATTTGCATTGCAATGCAGTATGGTAATTCTAGTCCCTGATTTTACCCATTGGCATCAGTGCTGTAAGTCCCATAATGCATCTGGATGAGATTGTCAGAAAGCCAGGCCTGGCTTAAAAATCTCACTCCTAGAACTGGGTAAATTGGCAACTCTGAAAAGTATTGGTGAAGACCAGCGTGGTCCTTTTACTTTGTCAGTGCAGCAGAACTGGTAACTATAACTTTCTTAAGGGAGAGAGATTCCAGTTTAAGAAGAATCTGGAAAACCTTAGTGATGGATAGGCATCTTAAAGATGGTGAATTGTACTCTCTGAAAAATTTTCTTGGAAGGGAATCATGCTTTTTTAAAACTATTTTGTAAGTTTATATATTTGGATTATGCTTAGCTATGCTTTGTCGGTGTTAGGAATGATGCAAGCCAAGCTTGTACTGTTGTCACTCTAGGAATATGTACTGAAGTTGCTATTTATATATTTTTTAAATAATGGAGATCCAAAACTCTCCTGAAGGTTTACAGTAAAATCCATTTTAAAAAGTGTGGGCCGCATGTGGGAGCCAGTATAAATTGTGCATTTCACTCTGTGTTTAAGCACTTACTGGAAAAGAAGGGCATAAATAAGCCCCCTCGGAAATTACTTGTCATGTCTTTGATAGAATAGCTAAGCAGTGAGAAGCTTTGAATCTGTTGGATGTAAGGTGGGTGGGAAAAGCAATGAGAATGTCCCAGGCGAGAGCTGGGAAAAGCAGTCAGTCTGTTATTTTCACAGCAGAACAGTCCTGAGCAAGTAGGCAGTGGGACCATGGACAAGGTACAGTATTTGAGCTTCTTTTAGTATTTATTTCTGCCACAAGTGCTTTCAAAGGTTTGCCCTCACTGTGAGGAGATGGGAAAAAGGGAATTTCAGGTAGGAGTAGGTAGACTGGCAGCGGCCTGTCTGGGTAGGCTGTGACTTGCAATGGATCCGGGATTAGTTCTCTTTCTTAGTACTGATCTAGCTTGGATTGAACGTCAGATTCTCTGAATCTGTCCTCATTTTCATCTAGCTTATCTGTTTATATCTTTCCAACCCAGTGGATGTTGGTAAGAAATTTTAAGGTGCTGAGAATGTCTGTGGGTAAAATAACTCTCTGAAAATGTAACGAAACAGGATCAAATTTGGCATGCAGAAAACAGTTGAAAAGACACACTATGTTAAAAAAAAATGGGCCCTATCAGATTGGGGGTTTCAGAGAAACAAGCTCCCCTAAAGAAATGGCTCTATATAGTTCTTTTATTCATTTAATTTTTATCTATTTTTAACAAACAGAAATCAACGGCTTTACCTCCTTGTCATAGACTCGTTACAATTCCACTTTGGATGGGCCATACAAAAATAGCACCTGTTTTACACTTGTAACTACCGACCGGCCACGCATACAAGCATTTACTGAGTCAATAATTTGACCATTTCCTAAATATAACCAATTCCGAAAACAGATTAGTTCATAGGTATGCACCATCACAAGGAGGTATAGGATCTTTCTATTTTGTAGTGATATAGATTCTAGTTGCCAAAACTAAGAAATTAGCAGGCGTATTCCTATTCAGCTGAGTAACACTAGACATATCAGAGAATCCTAACAACATTAATACATTGTCTAGTGGCATTTGAACTGGGAGGATCTCCTAATTTTAGCTCCTTTTCCCATAAAAGCCTTATCATTGGACATCCTCATAACATATGTTTAAGAGTTCCTCTTTGACCTCAACCCCTCCAAATACATCAGACATTCCTTTACCAAATCCATAAAGTCAAGTAGGAATAAAGTACATCCAAAACCAGATTTTATACTGGATATCTATTTGGACATCTTCCCAGTGTTCTCTCATAACCTCTCTGACTGTTTCTCCTGCCATTCTCTGTGAAAGTCACGCTGCCCCTTTTTCTGGTAAGAATGAATTGTAATTTTATTGGCAATTCTTTAGCTCGCACTGTTGTGCTAGTAGTTCAAAACAAGTTGCAATCAAGTAGCTTAGGCATTTTCCCTGTCCCCAGAGGGCTTACAAGGTAAGTTTGTACCTGAAGCAATGGAGGGTGAAGTGACTTGCCCAAGGAATTTGGGAGTGAGGATGAATATTGCTTTGGATTTTCATTCCCGGGTATTGTGAATGTGGTGAACATGGCATATGGAAAGTGCATTTGGTGTGACAACTATGTCCCTTCCTGGACATGGGGGCATTGCGCCTGTTGATCCAGGCTTTGGTATTGTCCGTGTTGGATTATTGCAATCTCCTGTATGTTGTGCTGCCAAAATACCTTCTGTGGAAGTTGCAGATGGTAGAAAATGCAGTTGCACGTGTGATTTCGGGGTGCAGTCGTAGGCAGCCCGTGGCAGATGTATTGCATCAACTTCACTGGCTCCCGGTGGAGCAGTGGTATGTGTTCAAACTTTTTCTGGTGACCTTTAAGGTTCTTAGAGGTCAAGGACGGGGCTATTTGGCGGAGGTGTTGAAATGGTACCAATCGGCTTGGATGTTTGGTCGAGTCAAATCCACTGTTTAGTGTTCCAGGTCCGCAGTGTGTACAGTTGAAAAAATGGTGAGAGAGGTGCTTTCAGTGGCTGCCCCGTTCTGGTGGAACAGGTCACCGGTGTCTTTGCTGCAGGAGAAAGATTTTTTGGCTTTTAGGAAGGCCTTGAAAACCTCTCTGTTTCCTCAGTTTGGGTAAAGTAGGCAGCAGGGCTGATATATGGCAGGCAGGTAGCATGATGGAGGGGGGCGGTAGGGGTTTTTAGTGTTATGTTAGATCTGCTTTGGGTTTTTTAACTGTGCACCACCTTGAATGCCTTAGGGAATGTGGCAGGATACAAATATTTTAAAATAAAAATAAATAAAAGGACACAAGGAGTGCTAGTAGGCGTCAAACCATGGTCTCTCTGATCACCAGACTACTGCTCTAATTACTAGGTTACTCCTTCACTTCAGCCCCATTACCCAGTTTCATAAAAAACACTTCCAGGGGATACAATGGCCTTAATACTTTTTTCTTCATTTTCAAGAATTGCACGAGCTGCAATAAGAAGAAATATGGCATAACCTTACACCTTTTACGTAATAAGGCGTGCACCTGTAGCACACGATTGGGCTAATATTAGCTAATATATGAAGGTGTGTGTTTGTCCATCTCCCTGTTGATAGCATGTTGCTAATGTATATCACCATGCTAACGGACATGCCCATTGAGGTGGCAGGTGCACCCATGCTAACTGCAACAGGCACGGTTAGTACACGCCCAAAATGCCCCCAACTGCAACATGCCGTCAATGTCCACGTTATGCCATAACCTGCCTAATCTCTGCCCAATCGTGGTGTAACTGGTTAGTGCAGGAGTTTTAGCATGGGACTTGATTAACTGTTAGGCATGCCCTTAGGGCACACCAAACCTCATTCTACCCATGAGTGCACCTTATAAACATGCCTCCTAGTGACTAAACTGCCGTTTACTTCTGGTTGCTATGTGGATGGTCTCCTGGTGGTGGAGAAGCACAGCAATATCTCCTGTTGTTGAACTGCAAAATCCATCCTTTGAAATCTAGTGCCAGTGACATCTAATGGTTTGTTATCATGGTTGGTTTCATTTTATTATACTTTCCAAACCAATGGAATATTTGGTTACCACTTAGTTTAAACCATTCAACTCTTCTCATTTCCAGGTCAGAGGCATATACAGAGACCACACACACATGCATATCAAGGCTGGAAGGAATGATATGAGTCATGCTCTGCATGCTTTCCCCCCTTGTTCATTTTTAAGTGCATTGCCTCAAATTTTAAATCTGAGTTGACTAAAGGGTCTTTTTACTAAAACCTTACAGCTTTTGCCCTTAGGCATGTTTAGCTAAAACTAAAGCACAGTAAGTGCGAAGCCTCTGTGGTAACTGTCAGGGGTATGGCCAGCATGTTCCCAGCATGGATGCACACCCTAATGCATGGCGCAATTAACGCCACCCACACAGGTGCTGTTATGTGCAGCCCTGCTAACTGGCTGATTGACAGTGAGCACACGATATAACGCCCCGTGCTAACTACAGTATGCTTTCCATGCCCGTTCTCTGCCCCATCGCACAACATGCACTTACTACAGGAATCAGCGTGCGATTGCTGTCATGTCCACATGGTAACAGTTACTGCATGTGCTAAAAAGTGTGTTAACTGCTTAGCGGGCTTTAGTAAAAGGGCCCCTTAGACTGTGCTTTCTGACAGCCCTCCCAACTCAGGATGTATAAGCAGTACAGGACATACATTTTAAACAAACGTAGAAAGTATTTTTTATGAATATTTGTTCACAGAATATCTTTAGTGTACGTATACAGTACACAAAGGAATTAATACCAAGGATTCCTATAGTAAACATGTACAAATACAGACCTTTAGGAGGTTTTTTTGGAAGACCTATTTATGCTTTGGGCATCTGAAAATGGGCATAGAGACATCCAAAGCACAGAAATATCTCCAGAGCCATTTTAGAAGCTGGGTCTGTGGATGTTCAAGTCTGAACAGGGGCATGGAGGAGATGTGACTGGGGCATTTGCAGGAACCTGGACATCACTGTCTGATCTTAGAAATGTCCTGGATGACTGAAGTTGTGTCTAAAAACATCCAGAGGGTGTAGAGAAGAAAGCACTTTGTTATCCCCAGTACTCAGCACAATCGCAATGATAGCAGCCGGGGGATTTGATCTCTGGCTTCCCTGTCCTAGACCACTATTCTAACCATTAGGCTATTCCTAGATGTCAAGCTGTAGACATGGGATACATCTAGGGGGAATGGTAAGGAAACACAAAGGAGATCAGGTGAGTCAAGATCCGAAAACGGCGGCAAAGAGGTGCGTTTTCAGCCTGGATTTGAAAAGGGTCAGAGAAGGTGCTTGACATCAAAGGTTTAAGGGGAAAAATAAGAAGTTCAGTTTTTGCCATTTCAATTTCAAGTGAGACATCCAAGCAGCAATGTCAGAAAGACAGGCAGAGATCCTAGCCTGGATTACCAGAGAGATTTCAGGTGTAGAGAGGTAGATCTGGGAGTCATCAGCATAAAGATGGTACTGAAAGCCATGGGAACAAATGAGTGCATCAAGGGATTGGGTATAGAGAGAAAAAAAAAGTAGACGCAAGACAGATCCTTGGGATACACCAACTGAGAGCAGGAAAGCAGCAGAGAAGAATTCACCAGAACAAACACTGAAAGAGCGATGGGAGAGATAAGAAAAGAACCAGGATAGCACAGAGCCCTTAAAACCAAGCGAGGACAAGGTATCGAGGAGTAGGTTGTGGTCAACATTGTCAAAAGCAGCAGAAAGGTCAAGAAGGATGAGGATCGAGTAAAGGTTGTTGGGTTTAGCCAGGAACAAGTCACTGAAGCCTTTGGCAAGAGCTGTTTCAGTAGATTGTAAAGGAGCCAGGAAGGTTTGAGAGGAGAGAAAGTTGAGGCAATGGCAGTGAACCACATGTTCAAGTAGTTTAGAAATGAAGAGGAGGAGTGAGATGGGTCAATAGTTAGAAGGATAGATAGGGTCTAGTGAGGGTTTCTTGTGGAGAAGTATGACCACAGCATGCTTGAAGGCTACATGGACAGTTGCAGTGGAGAGTGATAGGTTGAGAATATGAGAGATGGAAAGGACAACAGTGGAGGAGATGGAGCTTAGGAGACAGGTGGGAATAGGATCAGAGGAGCAGGTGGTGAGTTTGGAGGAGAAACGATGTGTGGATCTCTTCTTCAGAGATCATAGAAAAGTAAGAGAGTGTAGCAGAGATAGGATGGGAAAGTTGGAAGTGAACCCCAGATCCACCAACCTGCCCCCATGAAAACATTTTCCTGGTGACTCACTGGACCCCTGTACCATCCACCCTTAGGGTTGGGATGCAGGAATAATGTGTAGTCACTCCCGCCTCTGGCCCCACCAACTTGTAAAATGGCCGTGCCTGACTCTTAGCAATGTGTCAGAATGCACCGCTAGGGAAGCTCTAGGGATGCCGCCATTTCACAAGATGGCAGTGGAAGGAGAAGAATGACAGTGGACACCTCCCCGGACCAGATATCTCTTGTTTGAGAGCCTCCCAGTGCTGAATGCCAAGACCAGAAGTGCCATAACACAGAATGCTTGTGCCAGAGATGGAGCCAGGGTCAGGGGTGCCCTGGACCAGATAGTCCATTGGGAGTGGGGTGATTGGGAGGTCTGGGGGCCACCAGGGGTTATTTGCTGCATGGGGGGGGGGGGGGTAGGATTGGTGAGTCTAAGGCCCATTGGGCCACCAGTAATTGCAAAGTGGGGGATGGATTTTTCACTGGGCTGCTTTTTATTGTGTTTGGCTGTCTTCCTGTTAGCGAGTGAGCCAATTCCCATTCACACACTGACAGGAAGAGACAAAATGCCCGATGCGGCAAGTTGCAGCAGCAGATCACCACGGCAGCATGCTGGTTTTTTTCTGGCAATACACTTTTTTTTGCATATCATTAGTTTACTGCATCGGGAATAAAACAATTTTTTCAGAACCTGCGTCAGGCTTATGATATTGGAACGTAAATCAGAAAGGCTTGGAATGCTTTCATTGATGATTAAGCTAGCGAGTAATTCTTTATATTATTTTATTGGGAACCAATGTCACATGATCTCACATTAGTAACATAGTAAATGACGGCAGATAAAGACCAGTATGGTCCATCTAGTCTGCCCAGTAAGATGGCAGGAGTAGGTGCACCTGCCGCTCCGTGCAGGCCACCCCTCCCCAAGTCTTTGTTTAAGGGGTGAACCCACCACTCCGTGTGGGACACCCCTGTATGTTGAGAAATTAGTTATTTAAATTTATTTTGATTTTATCCTGTTGCTGTAAAGGGATCCACTGTGTCTGTCCCATGCCATTTTGAATTCTGTCACTGTGTCATACCATTAATTCAATCAAAACCATCCATACAGGGACAAGTAAGAAATTAATACAGAACTCCTCCCCCCACCCAATACACATGTGTGCGCGCGCACACACACACACACACACACAATATAAAAATAAATAACCAATACAAATTATGCAGTACATACAAAGTATTAAAAGGAAATGGGCAGTAAATCAACTCAAGCACTCATTCTTCCTTCACAGCAAGCCCCCATCACTCACTCACTCTGAGTCCGAATATCACACTCTCTCTCTACCCCAGTTCCCAGCCTGTCCTCGTCTCACATTCTCTCCCCCAACCATTTTTGTGCACAAAAGCAGGGCATTACAGCACTCTCTCTGCATCTCCTATCCTCTTCTATGTCATACCCTCCCTCCTGATCAATATCTGTGTCTTTTGGGGAGACTGCTAGGTACGAATGACCTAGATTGGCCACTGTTGGAAACAGGATACTGGGCTTGATGGACCTTGGTCTGACCCAGTATGGCATATCTTATGTATGTTCTTATGCCAGCTCTCTCCCTTCCCTTCCCTCCACATCCCATCCTACCTCACTACAATCACAGCCAGCAGTATCCTCTCATCCTCCACCACCCCACAACCACCCTCCTCCTGTCTTTCCATTGACCCCCCCTGCTCCCATGATCATCACAAAAGTTCTCACCTTACTCGCTGCAGAATCAGGTCATGGAGCCTCAGGATGGTCAGGAGTGAAGAGGAATTGCAGCAGGGCTGGACTCAGAAGAGATTATACAGCCCTAGGGAGACTACAGAATCTCTTCTTGCTTTTGCTGCTGAGAAAACTTTTTTTTTTTTTTTTAAGAAAATACATCTTTGATCTTAGTCCCTCTAGGTGTGTCCTGGTTTCTCAGAGACATTGTCTTCTTTATACTTTTCTACTTCACTTAGCTTTCTTTACTCCTCTCTGCGCCTTGAGTCACTCAAGAGGAAAAGGAAACGTTTGCCTTGTTGAACAGATGCCTGTGTTCTCGGGACATCTGCTTGCATGAATTACATTTTCATTTGCTTTCTGAATGAATATCTGTAGGTGGTTACTGCATTACAGATTCTGGAGCCTCCTCGCTGTTGAGATGAACAAATGGGCTGCTCCTGTACCTTTTCTTTTTCTCTTGAAAACTTTTAACTTTTCCTCTTTGTTCTTGCATGGTGATGGTGGAACTAAGTATTCCATAATAGGGAATGTCATAACCCATAGGCATGCTGTATGGATTTCATTTGCAAGCTCTGACTTAATATATACATGTATCTCACGGTGGGGCTGCAAAGTTTTATGCAAATGAAGGATGCCAAGAACAGCATAATACTACCAGTCTGTGGTCTGCTTGATGTGCCCAGCATTGGATATGGGTAGAGTTGCCAACTGGCTCTAGATTCTCTCGACAGAGTTGATCCAGTCCTGGCTTTACCCCATTGCCTGCAGGGATTTGTAGGCTTGCTTTTCTTAAGGTAAACAATTGAGAAATCAGAACTACAAGTCCCTGCAGGCAATGGGGTAAACCCTGGACTGGATCAATCCTGTTAGGCGAATCTGGAGCCAGTTGGCAACTCTAGTAGGGAATATTATTGGGCATTCTATTTATTCAGTTAGAATGACAGATAATGTGCCAGTGTGTGTTGATGATATACAGATGAGGTAATCTTTATTAGGAATATGATACATAATGCACAGTCTTAGAGGAAACCCAGGAAGGATCACAGAGATCTGTCTGTCTGAAGCGCTTACATGTAGAGGTTAGAGATGTGCATTTATTAGTGCGCATATGGTTCATTAAGACACCTTAATTGTAGTGTGCAGGGCTGCTGCCATCATTAGGTAAACTAGGCAGTTGCCTAGAATGCTGGTTCTATGGGGACACCATTACCACCCCTCTCTGGGACCTGCAGCAGCAGTGGCTCAAAACCCACCTAAAAGCTTTGGTGCTGCGTCGCAGTTTCCATGTCCTCCTACCTGCCGCTTTTGCCTCCCTCCAGCATAGACGCCCGGTTTCTGAAACCCTGCAGCTCAGCTGTGACTTGCAGAGAGCAGACTGTGTAATTTCATCTAATTATGATCTGGAAAATAGAGTTTCTATAAAAGAAAACGCTAGTCTCGAAACGATGAAAAACTGGAAACATTTCTATCTCCAGGAACAAGCAGGAAAGAGTCTTCACATATGGGTACGTCAGTACTGACGGAGCCTGCGCAGGAACGCTCCCCAGCGTCCAATCAGAAAGCCTTTGGAAGCATCCCACAGCGCCTGCGTGCTGCCTTCCCGCCTTTCCCAACTGTCTCTCCTCAGTTCTTCTTTTTCCGCGGAGCCAGCAGGTCGTGTTCCTGTCACCGCAGAAGAATTTCCTTATTTTTTCTTTATTTCTTTTGTGTCGCGTCTGCCTTCTTTGACGCTGTACCGGTACCGCCGGTCTTTGTTCTTTTCTTCTTGTAAAAAACAAAAAACTTTTTTCCGTTCTTTTTCTTCAGGTGCACTTGAGTTTTGGGCCTTAGGCCCAAAACTTTTTTTCCTCAAATATGGAAAAGCCTGCCTCAGGATTTAAAAAGTGCACAAAATGTGGCGGTACTATTTCCGTCACCGACACCCATGACTGGTGTCTAAAATGTTTAGGTCCTGACAGTTCCATAACAGATTGTGTGTCCTGTTCCATGATGTCTAAAAGAGGTCGGCAGAACCGAGCTGCCAAGCTCAGTACCCTGTTTCCCTCTAATGCGGCTTCGGTGGCATCGACGTCTTCCAGGGCTGCTTCTTCCTCACATGGATCTCAGGTAACTAAACATAAATCCAGCCGGTCCTCGAAGGGTAGATCTCCTTCTAAGCATCAAGATGCCTCTGGCCTTGCCCTTGAGGATCCTGCACCGGCAAAATTACCCCGGTGGGAGGCTTCGGCCTCTAAAGCATCATCATCAGGGTTCCAGGATGATCTCAATGGCATGGCCTCGACAGATCTCCTGATGCCATGCTCTGGGGTACCGGTGGCTTCCACCAGTACCGATTTTCAGGCATTGGCGGCGTCGATGGATCAGAGGATTCTGTCCATAGAACGCAGTCTGGCGGCTTTCCTTGTGGCATCGACGCCCATGGTACCGGCTCTAGCATCGCCATCGGCACCGATTCTGATACCGGTGGCATCGACATCGGCATCGGTGTCCGCTATGCCAGTACTCTATCCTCTGAAGCCCTCCGGTACCGATACCCCGGTACTGGTTATTCCCGATACCGATCCCGGTCGATACGGGTATCGGGCTTTGCAAGAGCATCCGGACAGACGATACTTCGATTCCTCTGAGGATTCTGAAGAGTCGGTCGATGCAGTGATGCTTCTTCCACAGGAGGAGTCCTCTCCTAAACGAAGGATGTCTCCTCCAGAGGATTTGTCTTTATCAGAGAGGTGGCTCGGGGTCTCTCTATTACAGTGGCACCTGAGACAGAGCCCAGAGCCAAGGAGTTAGATATTTTACAATATCCTAAGACTCCTAAGGAGGCAGCTACCTTACCTATTCATGAGATTCTGTACGATCTCATGTTGAGGATGTGGGAAGCACCTCTAACCACCTCTCCTCATTCTCACAGGTTGGATACCATGTATCGTGTCCCTCCTTGTCCTGGTTTCCATAAAACTCAACTTCCTCACCACTATATTGTGGTTGAGTCTGCAATGAGAAAGATTAGAAGTGCCAAAAGACATGCCTCTAATCCTCCAGGACATGAATGTAGAACCCTGGATGCTTTTGGAAGAAGTCTCCCAAGCTTCCATGCTTGCTGCGAGAATTAATTCTTATAGTCTCTACATGGGAATGTTCTTAAAAGAAGTCACTGACCATTTGCAGACTTTAAGTCCTTTTATGTCTGAAGATAAAAGGCAAGAATTTCTCACTGGGCTCAAACATGCCCACGATATCTCCAAATTCTCCAACCGTGCAGCTTTCGACTCCTTTGAATGCGTAAGCAGAGCCTCAGCTATTGCCATAGTTGCACGTAAGATTGCTTGGCTTCAAGCATCTGATTTGGAGATCTGGGTTCAAGATGAATTGGGAAATATCCCTTGTACAGGTGAGAACCTGTTTGGTAAGGATTGGCAAGCAAAAGCCAATCAGATGGATGCTGAAAATTCTGCTTTGGATAGACTATCCAAATCCAAATCCACAGCTGCTCCTGCTAAGAAAAGGTTGTTCAAGAAAACACCTTTTTCTAAAAAGGGAAGATTCTATCCTGCTTATGGTCAGTGGGCATCTTCTGCAGCTCAGTTCCCTTCCAAACGTCAGCAATCCTCCAAACAGAGCAAAGCAAAGGCTGCGAGGCCTGCTCCGTCCCAGCAACCTCAGCCCCCTCAGGGCCTTTGACTTTCTGCTAGAGAACTTAGCCTTCCTGGCTCTAGAAGGACCAGAGCCCTCCACCATTCCCGGAAGGTTATGTCACTTTTATCCCAGGTGGGGGCAAATTACAGCAGAGCATTGGACACTCTCCATCTTAAGAGAGGGGTACAAACTTCATTTTTCAAGCTTGCCCCCTCTCACA
Source organism: Ichthyophis bannanicus (assembly GCA_033557465.1). NCBI lineage: Eukaryota > Metazoa > Chordata > Amphibia > Gymnophiona > Ichthyophiidae > Ichthyophis > Ichthyophis bannanicus. The sequence continues at coordinate 79,842,512 of CM066042.1, forward strand.
AGAGTGCACCAGTTCAATTCTCCAACCTTCCTCCTCAGCCTGTTGGAGCAGGAGGTTGCCACTCTTCTCGCCCTGGGGGCAATAGAGGAAGTGCCTTTTCAACAACAGGGCACAGGGTTCTACTCCCCCTATTTTCTTATTCCAAAGAAAACAGGGGGCTTCAGACCCATCTTAGATCTCAGAGAGTTGAACAGATTCCTAGTCAAAGAAAAATTCAAGATGGTTTCTCTAGGAACTCTGCTGCCATACCTTCAGAGTCAGGATTGGCTTTGTTCTCTAGATCTCAAGGATGCGTACACTCATGTTCTCATCCATCCAGCTCACAGAAGGTTCCTTCGGTTCCTTTTTCAGGAAAAGCACTATCAATACAGAGTGCTCCCTTTTGGTCTGGCCTCTGCACCAAGGGTGTTCACGAAATGCATGGCAGTGCTTGCTGCTTTTCTGCGTACCCTGGGAATATTCGTCTTCCCTTACCTGGACGACTGGCTCATTCAAGCTCCCACTCAATCAGAGGCCAAGACTTCTCTAACCTGCACAATGCGTATCCTTCAGTATTTAGGGCTGGTAATAAACATCCCAAAATCCAATTTAATCCCTACTCAGTCCCTGGAGTTTATAGGGGCGTTGCTGGATACCACAAGGGCAAGGGCCTATCTTCCCCAGGCACGTTGCCTTCGCTTGGTGCAGTTAGCTTCTCAAGCAGAGTTGACGCCCCTACTAACTGCTCGAGAGATGTTACAGTTGCTAGGCCACATGGCATCCACCGTACATATGGTACCATATGCTCGCCTTCACATGAGAGCAGCTCAGTAGACTTTATCCACCCAATGGACCCAGGCATTAGGCTGCCTGTCAGACAAAATAGCAAACACAAGTCGCCTTATTTTGTCCCTCCAGTGGTGGAAGTCCCCTCAAAACCTGTTGCTGGGGTCCCCCTTTCAACATCCTCTACCCCAAGCAACTCTTACAACAGATGCTTCTCCAATGGGCTGGGGAGCTCATATTCAGGACCTCTCCACCCAGGGCATCTGGTCCCCACAGGAGACTTGTCTACATATCAATCTCTTGGAGCTCAGAGCAATCTTCCTTGCTCTGTGAGTTTTCCACACCCTGCTGAGCCACAACACAGTCCTTATCCACACGGACAATCAGGTAGCCATGTTTTATGTAAATAAGCAGGGAGGAACTAGCTCTCTGTCGCTTTGCAACGAAGCTCTGCGACTGTGGGCCCTCACCAGAGAGCATCACATTCATCTTCTGGCAGTTTATCTTCCAGGTGTTCAAAACTCTTGGGCGGACAGACTAAGTCGAGTTCTGTTTCCACACGAGTGGTCCCTACATATGGACCAGGTATCCAAGATTTTTCGAATTTGGGGAACCCCGGACATAGACCTCTTTGCAAGTCCGTGAAATGCCAAACTTCCCCGGTTCTGTTCCAGAACTCTGGCTCAGGGGGCTCAGGCAAGGGATGCTTTCCTCCTTCACTGGGGTCAAGACTTCCTTTATGCCTTTCCACCCATTCCCCTAATTCCCAAAACCCTGTTCAAGCTTCAGAGAGACAGAGGCCACATGATTCTCATAGCTCCACATTGGCCACGGCAAGTGTGGTACCCTCTGCTTCTACATCTCTCTCAAGCTCCCTCCCTGGAGTTAGGGTCTGCTCTAGACCTCCTCTCTCAAGAGGACAGAAAGCTATGGCATCCCAATCCCCAGTCTCTGCATCTCAGGGCTTGGTTGCTGAAGGCCTAGATCTCCAGGATCTTCATCTTTCTCAACAAGTGAAAGATGTTCTTTCTGCTTCCAGAAAACCTTCCACTAGACGTTCTTATGCTTTCAATTGGAAAAGGTTTACCATCTGGTGTTCTGGGAAGGGTCTTAACCCCCTTGCCATACCTCTGGAATCTTTGCTGGAGTATCTCTTTCATCTGTCTAATGCAGGCCTTAAGACAAATTCAGTAAGGGTCCATTTGAGTGCTATTGCAGCTTCCCTTAAGCCTCTAAATGGACAACCTATTTCCTCTCATCCTCTTGTAGCAAGATTCATGAGAGGCCTCCTTTTAACAAAGCCTCCCATTAGACCACCCCCGGTGGCGTGGGACTTAAATTTGGGTCTTGGCCAGCTTATGAAGCCGCCTTTTGAACCTTAAGCTACCACCTCCTTGAAATACCTTTCTTGGAAGGTTATCTTTCTCATTGCAATCACATCAGCACGCCGCATCAGTGAATTGCAAGCACTCGTAGCTAATCCACCTTATACAAGGTTCCATCATGACAAGGTGGTCCATAGGACTAATCCACACTTTATGCCTAAGGTGGTCTCGCCTTTTCACCTCAACCAGGAGGTCTACGTACCTGTCTTTTTTCCAGGACCTCATGCATCAAGTGCAGAGAGGAATCTTCATACCCTGGACTGTAAAAGAGCTCTGGCTTTTTACTTACAAAGGACACAGCAACATAGAAAGTCTTCCCAACTCTTTGTTGCCTTTGATCCTTCTCATTTGGGACAACCAGTCTCCAAGAGAACACTTTCTAACTGGATTGCCCAGTGTATTTCTTTTGCCTTTCAGAGCAAGAACCTTTCTCTGGAGGGCCATGTCACAGCTCACAATGTGCGAGCCATGGCAGCCTCAATGGCTTATCTGAACTCTGTGTCTATTGACGATATCTTTCGAGCAGCCACTTGGGCCTCGGTTCATACCTTCACAGCCCATTACTGCTTGGACAAGGACTCCTGCCGGGATGCCTTGTTTGGTCAGGCTGTTCTTAAACACCTGTTCCATACTTAATCAACTCCTACCCACCATCCCTCATGGGATGCCAGAGATCCAGGAGGGGAAGTGCAGCCCTGTTCCAGGGACACATAACTTATGGGATCTCTCCCTGGCATCTAAAGCTAGGGAGTCCCCATATGTGAAGACTCATTCCTGCTTGTTCCTGGAGATAGCACAGTTACTTACCTGTAACAGGTGATCTCTGGGAATATCAGGAATAAGTCTTCACAACCCACCCACCTCCCCTAGGAGTTGTCTCTCTCTCTCTCTCTCTTTGTCTCAGCTCTAAAACTTAACTAAGGAGAGACAGTTGGAAAAGGCGGGAAGGCAGCATGCAGGCGCTGTGGGATGCTTCCAAAGGCTTTCTGATTGGACGCTGGGGAGCATTCCCACGCAGGCTCCGTCGGTACCGACGTACCCATATGTGAAGACTTATTCCTGCTGTTCCCAGAGATCACCTGTTACAGGTAAGTAACTGTGCTTTATCTTCTTTATGATTGGGTATTTTACTGTAAACTAGATCAATTTGTACTTTGCAGAAATCGGAAATAGACAATAGAAAAGTCAGGACTAAAGGAAACTTAAAGCCCTTTAGTGGTATTCAAAGTGAAATACCACCAATAATTAAGCAGAGAAGTAAAAAATAAACTTAGTTTCTGGTATTTTGATAACGTTTTAGTGCCTTGTTTTGATAGAAATTTTAACATTTTAAAATGTAACAGGATGGTGACTGGAGGCTAGAGTTACTCAGAAGCGCTACCACATTATCACACGCTAGGCATTATTTACTGCAGACCCCGTTTTATGCCGTAGGCCATATTTACAAATAATGCATGTAAAAGGGTGTAATGCACTTTAGTAAATCTAGCCTTTGGGGAGTCATCTTTGTGTGTGTGTGACCACATACATGTGCAAAGGGCCTCCTATAAACTGCCAACCAGCATAAGAGTACACAGGCTGGCACGACGGCACATACTTTGCCAGTAAGCATAGCTGGGGATGCAGTCTGGGTGGAGTTCACAAGCTTGCGCATTGATTATGAAATACCTTAATCTGTACCTGTACATGCGAACTCCTGAGCAGGTGTAAATGGTGCGCCTAAGGCACTATCTTCGCTTCTTATGCTAGTATTTTTATAAAAATAGCACCTTACGAGGTGCTTTCTTGCTCTCTTAAATTAGGTACCCTGTTTTAAAGTCATTAACGTGTGCATGGGACAGTTAATGTGTGTTCATGGCCTTTTGGGGTGGCGCTGGTGCACTCACGCTTCTGGTGTCAGGTACAGTTAGCGTGGGCCATTAATGCCTGCAACAGCGCCATGTCAAGAATGCCCCCATTCTGCCCAGCCCTCAACCAGATGCATGCCACCAGGATCCCTTTGCTACTTTTTAGCATGGCGCCAAAACCACTCGCTAACTCTGCGATACCCTAGTAATGCATATTAGTAAATTTGCCCCTACAACTAGTGTATGGTACCATCCAGCACACTCGCTGTCACCGCCTGCCACACCTACTGTCCACCTAAAACCCACCCAGTTCCTGCCCCATATCACAGCATGCAGTTAGCATGCAAATCGGCGCTTTCTCATGCCAGCACAGTAACAGGTACGGTGGGTGAGTGTTAACAGCACATGTTATTTTGCATGGTAACTACTTAGAGCATTTTAATAAAATGGTCCCTTAGTGTCTAAGAGGTCTCATAAGGCACTAACGTGTTAGTTCTTAAAGGAAGAGCCATAAAAAAGTTTTATTCTATTTCCTATGCCTCATCTAGTATCTACAATTGATCTCTCTTTTTTTTTTCACTTGTAAAACAGTACACTGACTTTGAAGGAAGCACATCTCAGGAAGCCTAATCTAATTAGAGGTTCATTTTTGTAAAGCTGGGTCCCCAGCTTTTTTATTTTGAAGGTTTCAACACATGAAAGAAATTTAAAAAATCCCCTAAAGGAAATTCTTCATATCCTTCAAATGTTGACCCCATAAATCCTTTTATTAAACTTAAAAATAGGGACGCTGACAAGTGGATTCCCATCTATCACTATCTTGAAATTACACAAACCCTTCCTGAGACGGAAATGCTAGAGAGATTGACTGGATCTGAAGACTACCACAAATAAGAAACTGAAGTGACTTCTGCTACTGCTATGAGTAGCTTGAAACGTTATTGAAATTTGCTGAAATTTCTTCTCGGGGCATGATGAAGCATCATGTTATTCACCCACCTTTCCTGAGAAACAGAACAGAGTTGCAGGCAGGTATCCGCACATTCTTCAAAGAACTTCTTAAGCTTGTGCCAAGGGTCCAGGCATTTCAGCACCAGCAACATTGGATGATGTTGAGCTTAATGCTGAAATTATGGAAAAAGTGTGCATCTGGAGACTTCTATTGCGTGTTGCGCCTGGGGGGACGGCTCGAGCAGTGCTTGTGAGGGAGGAATGGAGATAATGTGTGTGTGTGGGCGCGGAGAGGGTGGGAATTGGGATGCAAAGTGCATAGGAAGGGAAGATCTGAATAGTGTCTGCCTGGGAGGTGAGGAGGGAGAGGGGAGATAGTAAGGGGGGGGGGGGATAATTTATAAATGTAACCAACACATGGTCTGGACGTACCCATATCGTTAATAGCTGAATTTCCATAAATACAAAAAGGTGAGCTTAGTTTTTCTTTCACGAGAATTACCTTTGCTGTGATCGGCATAATTGATTAACTGAGCATGACAGATAATGGGGCTTGTAGAGGGTAATTTTATAAGGGAGAACCTGGTTAAAGTGCTTTTTAAGGTGCCCATGTTAAGCCTATTTTATAAGACAAATAGACATCTACTTACTGGTGCAAGTAGTAGAGATCAAATGCGGACATTTCCACCGGTCATAGAGCTTCTGTTAACGCCGGTGCCTGTATTTTTCAAGAAAGCATGTAAATGATAGGATTTTCTTGGATTTTCTGCGCACATACTTGGGTTCTCCACCCAGATTCCTCCGGCAAAGTATACGCCATCATGTCAATGCATGAACTCTTACACTGGCCGTAAAAGAGATCATTAGTAAATGTATGTAGTCGCGTAAGTGCATTAAGGACTAAAATACGATGAAAGTAGCTACATACCTTACTGCTTAACAAATACGCTCCCTTAGAGAGTCATGCCAGAACACGAATAAGGGGTTTGTAGTGTGGCGGGGATGTTTATATGTCGAAAAGGTTCCAGACTATATTCTGAAACATTGTTGACATGCACGTCCACGGCGCTAGCACGGGGATCTCAGAACGTGGGAGAGGGCGAAGAGGGGAGTTGTTGACCAAGGAGACATAGAAAGTGTATTCAGGAAAGGCCCGTGCACGTATTAAGAAGAGCATCAGTGTTTATTCAGGCTATGCACCTATGTGCTGTTTGTGTCACTCTATGGGACTCTAACAATTCCCATCTTCAGAAAAATGGGACTGCTGATGCAGGGATAGTATAGGCAGGGAAAGGATTCCTTTTTGGTGAGAAATGGAGATCATATTTATAGTCCTGGTATCCCATGTGATTATGTTATGTCATAGCTGTTATGTATAGGTTCAGGGCATCTTTTTGGAAGAATCATGTTTTGGTGACAGAAAGTGAGAGAGTGTGTGTATGTGGTTGAGGGGAGCACAGGGGGATCTGATGTGCTCATCTGCAATTCAGGGGGGACATGAAAGCCTGGCCAGTACCTTGACTGTATGGATGACCGCAGCGTCACTAGGTGCCAATGTGATTGGGCAGTCGAACTCAGAGAGGGTTCACTATAACTGCATATCAAAGCATATCCCCATCAATAATAATGGACCTTCAGAATAAGGGCACTCAACAGTGCACAGCACTAATGCATGCCCATAATGCACATTTTGTGGGACCAATGGTGTTGCTCTTGAGCATGTGTTAGTGCTGTTTGCACTGCTGAATGCCCTTATTCTGAGGGCCCATATTATTGACAGGGATATGTTTTGACATTTAGCCATAGGGAACCTATGCTGATTCCTTCTGGATTATTTTACATAGGGTACTCTAATTAGATCAGATATTATTGGCAGTGTGATAGGGCAGCCATACGTCTGCTGCGGTGCTTGGCACTAGGAGACATGAGTGATGATGTGCCAGCATTCTCCAGATTGCCGCACGTGGCTTAGAGCCCTACCCAGGCCAAGATCAATGAGAGCTGCCAGAGTGGTGCTATCTCCAGGAACAAGCAGGAATGAGTCTTCACATATGGGTATCGTCGGTACCGACGGAGCCGGCGCGGGAACGCTCCCCAGCGTCCAAACAGAAAGCTTTTGGGAGCATCCCACAGCACCTGCGTGCTGCCTTCCTGCCTTTCCCAACTGCCTCTCTCCAGTTTTCCATTTTCCGCGGAGCCGTCAGGATGTTCTCCTGTCACAGAAGAAAATTCTTCTTTTTATTTTTACTTTTTTGTGGTCGCATCTGCCTTTCCCCGACGCTACCGGTACCGCCGGTACTTTTCTTTCTTTTTCCTGAAGAATTTCTTTTTTCCTTAGAAAGTTTTTCCCTGTTTAGTGCCTGACGGGTTCTAGGCCACTAGGCCTCTACCCCTCCATTATGGAAAAGCCAGCCACTATCCTTAAGAAATGCTCAAAGTGTGGCGGTACAGATATTTTTTCTGACACTCATACTTGGTGTCTAAAATGTTTGGGTCCTGACCATTGCCCTCTGGAGTGTCTCTCCTGCTGGAGCTCAAACAGAAGATGTCTACAGAATCGAGCACAACTCGATACCCGGTCCACATCGCTCTCGATGTTACCAGCTAGAATATCATCTTCTTCACAGGATCAGGTAACCAAACAAAAGTCTGTAAAGACTAGCCAGTCCTCGAGTGGTAGATCTCCTTCTCAGCATCGAGATGGCTTCGGCCTTGCCCTCGAGGACATCTTGGCAATAAAGCCCCGGCGGGAGTCTTCGGGCTCCAAAGCATTAACGGGGCTCCGGGTTGTTCCCAGGGTTCTTACCTTGATGAACACACCTGGGCTATGCTCGGTGGTTGTGGCAGCTTCGAGCGGTACCGACACCCCGGCATCGGCTATGGTGATGGACAAAACACTCCTCACCGATGAATGAAGTCTAGCACTCTTGGCTACTTCGGTACCGTTAGAGTTGCTGCAGACCGTTCCTCGAGTATCGGTATCGACTCCGGTACCGGTATCGACATCGGCATCGGTGTTGGTACCGTCCATGCTTGCTTCGACAGAATCGCTTCCCTCTATGCCGAGCCTGGAATCGATCTCTAGCATGGAGGATTCGGTACCGACTCGTCTCGGTACCGACCTCGGGTGGTACCTAAGACATCGCTTTAAAGAAAATCCGATGCTTCATCCTTTTCAGTCTTCCGATCCCGATGACTGGGATGAATCCATCGGTACCAAGGCTGATCTTTCCACAACTCTAGCCTTTACCCCTCATTTTAGAGAGTCCTCCTCGGGGGAAATTTATTTTCAAGTTTTTCTCCTTGATATGGCAAAGTTACTTGCCATTTTTATACCTGGTAAAGAATCCCTACCGGGGAATTCAGAGACACTGCAATTCCCCTGCATTCCAAAGGAGGTCATCATGCTTCCTTTGCATCAGATCTTACAAGATCTACTGTTAAGAATGTGGGAAACTCCTTTAACGGTATCCCCACATTCCAAGACACTTGACACTATGTACAAGGTGCCACCTTCTCCAGGTTTTCAAAAGACTCAACTTCCTCATCATTCTATTGTTGTAGAATCAGCAATGAGGCGTATTAAGAGTGCAAAAAAGCACTCTTCTTATCCGCCAGGTCGTGAGTCTAGGACTTTAGATGCCTTTGGATGTCGATGCTTCCCGGCATCCATGCGTTCAGCAAGAATTATCTCTTGAAGAGGTGACAAAGAAGGTTTTTGAACCCTTTTCTTCCAGAGCATAAAAGAGCAGACTATTCCTTATTAGTCTATCATGTTCAAAATATCTCTAGATTCCTTAATCGTGCTTCCCTGGACTGTTTTGAGTCTATAAGCAGAACTTCTGCTATAGCCATAGGAGCACGACGCATAGCCTGGCTCCAAGTTTCTGACTTGGACAGATGGGTTCAGGAAAGGCTGGGAAATACTCCTTGTACTGGGGAAAATCTCTTCAACAAAAATGCAATGTGTGCCTTCGAGTCAGTCCTGACTCCTGGCGACCCAGAAGCTCCTGGGTTTTCTTGGCAGTGTCACCGGAAGTAGATTGCCAGGCCTTTCTTCCGAGGCAGGAGGCTTTATTTCAAGCTAATCAGTTGAGCACTGATGCTGATACTTTCAGAGGATTGTCCAAACTTTCCTCTATCCCAGCTAATAAAAAAATCTCATAAAAAGCTTTATTCCCCCAAGGGGAAAAAGTTTTATCCATCTTTACCCATTCTGCATATGTTTCCAAAGATGGACAACACCACACCAGGCTAAGAAAGTCAAAACCTCAACAGGCTCAGCAAACCCAGCAACCGCAGGGTTTCTGATACTTTATTCACTTTTTCTGCGTGAGGTTTAGAACTTGAACCTACTTCTTTTCAACAGAAGCATCTAAAGTTCATCTCATCCATGCTGAGATATCAGTCATGCATTGACTCAATCCTCGGCTCTGGGCATGAATCTCTTGTTACAAGAGAAATCTATCCTTCTAGCTAAGAGCTATTAAGGACTATCATACCCCAGACATAACAGGTTTCTCCTTTTAAAACAAAAGGAGAACTAACAACTAACAACAGGGTGAACTATACTTTTCACCTTGTCAGTTTTCCTGTAGGAGGATATCTCATACTTTTAACTGCAAGGGGACCCTATCCCTTCAAAGACTTACTAAATTGTAAGTCTTCTCAACTCTGTATTAATTTCTATCTCTCTTAGCCCAGACATTCAGTCTCTAAGAGTACTACTAATCAACTGGCGGGCTTATCCTCTAAGCCATAGGATTTTCTTCAATACCTACTCCAGTAACTAGTTTCCATACAGAGTTTTCTCCCCTTTTGCAGTTCATCTCCTTCTCACATATCTTTTTAAGGCAGCTTTTCGGACAGAAATTGGGTATCACTACTCCAAATTATGTCTGTCGGTCCTCTCCAACCTATGGGACCTAACTTTTATGCTGCCTTAATAATAGATAATTCCAAAGGAGATCCAGAACTCATTTGGACTATTTATTGTTGCAGGCATCATGCCTGTCTGCTATTCTTAGCCACCTTCAGTTCTCTTTGGCTCCAACAGAATAGATTAGGTTGCACACTGGCAATTCAACAGCCAGATCTGCAAGGTTAGTCTGGGGTTTTGTGGACTTGGTGAGGGTCCATCCCTAGCAGTTTAAGGTGTGTTTGTAGAGATGGCCAGGGCAGGAATCATTGGGGCCAGTTCTTAATTCCATGTATCATTTGATGCAAGGTATGTCCTGACATACATGTTCATATTTACATTCTTGTATACCATATCGGGGTGCACTGGGCTTACCTAGCACTTTTCAGGGCATGAGGTGGGGGGGGGGGGGGGCGGGGATAGGGTCTAGGTTGCAGCAACTGTCATTTCTCATTGGAATTTGTCTAGTGTGCATCAACACACTACTGTCTGTGATGGGCAGCTTAGGCGATGCATGTTTTTCTCGAGGGACATGGCCTCCATGGGCACATCGCAAGGACGAGCAGGATCCAAAACATGTATCTTATCAGAATATGATGGGTGCAGGGATGTCTAAAACGTTTACCCACATCTGAGGCTCGGGGCTGGCTGGATAAAACTTGCATGTACCCGCCGAACACATCTATCTCCCCGATTCTGGCCCTGTGGGCACGTCCATGAGAGAGAGATTTATTTCAGAATTTGGGGCCCTCTTAAAATTCTGAATATAATGCCCTAGATTTACTAAAATGCAGTATTGCACTAATGCATGCTACCATGCATTGTTTATTACACGTCCAGTTATATGCAATGAGTTCTATTACTAATAACCTGTTAGTGCGGTAGCACACCTTAGTCAATGCAGCTATTGTGTACAATGGACACCTACTGCCTGGTGAGCATGTTATTGACAATATCTGTTTCTTCAAATATTTGAAATACATGTTTCAATTCACATTAGACTGTTGAATTGGAGCATAAACTCTCTTTACAGCTTTGCTACGGTAGACTTATGTTCCAGGCCAACACATAAAAATGTAGCAGTGCACAGATTTGCTGTAGTGGGTTTGCCACCTGTTTCCTTCTCTGAGCCCTGCTGTCCTCAATGCTCTCTGAGCTAATCACAAAAAATACCAAAAATGTGTCACTTCATTCATCAGAGAAACTCTCTTAGTCACTTGCTCTGTGTGACACACTCAGAAAACTAGCAGAGAAACTGAAATGATTACTGTGTATAGCATACATTAAATGTACCATCTGAAGAGTGCAAATAGCTGAAAAATGCTAATTCGGTGCTTTAAAAGCTGAAAGCATGATTAGAATATTGACCGAAGGCGAAATCTGTTAAATTAAGATGGGAATAGATGGGTTAGTGCAAATTGGATTCTGGGTGTACATGGGCATGGCAATATGGGGTAAAAGAGGGGTTTTAAAAGCCTAATGTGCACCCCCTTATGTACATAAAACACATTTAGAAATCTGAAACATCATAGAATTGCTTTTTATGTAAAGATTTACCTTCTCACACACTACACTCCTGGGGCCCTGAGAGGGCATTCCTGGACCATTAGCCTCTTATCTCTGCTCCTAGGGCACTGAGAGAGGATTCCTGGATCTTCAGTCTCTATTCTCTGCTCCCGAGGCCCTGAGAGGGGATTCCTGGATCTTCAATTTATTATCTCTGCTCCTGGGCCCCCGAGAAAGGATTCCTGGACCTTCAGCCTCTTATCTCTGCTCCTAGGGCCCTGAGAGAGGACTCCTGGATCTTCAGTCTCTTATCTCTGCTCTTGGAGCCCTAAAAGGCGTTTCCTGGATTTTCAGTCTCTTATCTCTGCTCCTAGGGCCCTGAATGGGGATTCCTGAGTCTTCAGTCTCTTATCTCTGTTCTCGGGGCCCCGAGAGAGGATTCCTGGATTTTCACTCTTATCTCTGCTCCTGGGGCCCTGAGAGGGCATTCCTGGAACTTCAGTCTCTTCTCTGCTCCCGGGGCCCTGAGAGGGGATTCCTGGAACTTCAGTCTCTTCTCTGCTCCTGGGGCGCAGGGGATTCCTGGATCTTCAGTCTTTTATCTGTGCTCTCGGGGCCCAGAGGGGGGATTCCTGGAACTTCAGTCTCTTCTCTGCTCCTGGGGTCCTGAAAGAGGATTCCCGGATCTTCAGTCTCTCATCTCTGTTCCTGGGGACCTGAGAGGGCATTCCTGGATTGTCAGTCTCTTATCTCTGCTCCCAGGGTCCTGAGAGGGGATTCCTGGATCTTGACTGTGTTATCTCTGCTCCCAGGACCCTGAGAGGGGATTCCTGGGTCTTCAGTCTCTTATCTCTGCTCTCGGGGCCCCGAAAGGGGATTCCTGGAACTTCAGTCTCTTCTCTGCTCTCGGGGCCCAGAGGGGGGATTCCTGGAACTTCAGTCTCTTCTCTGCTCCTGGGGTCCTGAAAGAGGATTCCCGGATCTTCAGTCTCTCATCTCTGTTCCTGGGGACCTGAGAGGGCATTCCTGGATCGTCAGTCTCTTATCTCTGCTCCCAGGGTCCTGAGAGAGGATTCCTGGATCTTGAATGTGTTATCTCTGCTCCCAGGACCCTGAGAGGGGATTCCTGGGTCTTCAGTCTCTTATCTCCTGCTCCTGGGGTCCTGAAAGAGGATTCCTGGATCTTCAGTCTTTTATCTCTGCTCTTGGGCCCCTGAGAGGGGATTCCTGGGTCTTCAGTCTCTTATCTCCTGCTCCTGGGGTCCTGAAAGAGGATTCCTGGATCTTCAGTCTTTTATCTCTGCTCTTGGGCCCCTGAGAGGGGATTCCTGGGTCTTCAGTCTCTTATCTCTGCTCCCAGAGCCCAGAGGGGGGATTCCTGGGTCTTCACTTATCTCTCCTCCCGGGGCCCCGAGAGGGGATTTCCGGAACTTCAGTTTCTTATCTTTGCTCCTGGGGCCCCGAGAGGGGGTTCTTGGATCTTCAGTCTATTATCTCTGCTCTCAGGGCCCCGAGAGAGGATTCCTGGATCTTCAGTCTTTTATCTCTGCTCCTAGGGCCCTGAATGGGTATTCCTGGGTCTTCAGTCTATTATCTCTGCTCATGGGACCCCGAGAGAGGATTCCTGTATTTTCAGTCTCTTATCAATACTCCCGGGACCCTGAGAGGGGATTCCTGGATCTTTCTTTGTTTATTTATTTATTTAATGGTATTTCTATCCCTCCTTTTCCTTTAATCAAGGCGGTTACACTGGAAACAATCAGTAGAAGTGTTACTTGGGTTCAGTGTGTGCATTATGTACAGTGAAGTGTGTGTGTGTGGGTGGGCTGATTAGTGTGCGCTATTTACAGCATGAGCTATATACAGGGAAAGTGTTAAGAGCGTGCAGGTAGGCTGTTAGTCCTTGGTTGTAGCACTCATTGTGTGTTCGGTCCGTAGTGCTCCAGGAATAGCAGGGTCTTTAGTTGCTTTCTAAAGTCCTTAGTGTCTTACGTGGCTCGCAGTTCTTCCAGGTGTGAGTTCCACATGCCAGGTGCTGCCAGCGACAGCGCTCTTCGTGAGGTGTATTTGCATGCTTTTGTGTAGCCTCTGGGCGTGTTGATTGTGTCTGATGTGGCTTTTCTTCTGGGTCTTCTGGTGTCGGGTTGTATGAGGGGTTGAAGGCTGTGGGCCGAGTTCCTGTGTTTGATCCTGAATATGTTTAGGATTGTCTTGTATTTTATGCGCGAGTTGATTGGGAACCAGTGTAGGTCTTTTAGTATGGGGGTGATGTGGTCTTGTTTGGATGCACCGGCTATTATTCGTGCTGCCGTGTTTTGGACCATTTCTAGTGGTCTGAGTGACTGTTTTGACATGCCTGTATAGATTGGGTTGCAGAAGTCAAGTTTGCGTGTTATTAGGGCTTGCCAGATCTTTGTTCTCTTATCTCTGCCCCTGGGGCCCTGAGAGGGGATTCCTGGGTCTTCAGTCTCTTATCTCTGCTCCTGGGTCCTCGAGAGAGGATTCCTGGATTTTCAGTCTCTAATCTCTGCTCTCGGCGCCCCAAGAGGGGATTCCTGGATCATTAGTGTCTTATCTCTGCTCCTGGGCCCCCGAGAGAGGATTCCTGGATCTTTGTTCTCTCATCTCTGCTCCTGGTGCCCTGAATGGGGATTCCTGTGTCTTCAGGCTCATCTCTGCTCCTGATGCCCTGAGATGGGATTCCTGGATCTTCAGTCTGTTATCTCTGCACCTGAGATCCTGAGAGGGGATTCCTGGATCTCTGCTCTCGGGGCCCCAAGAGGGGATTCCTGGATCTTCAGTCTCATCTCTGCTCCTGGTGCCCTGAGATGGGATTCCTGGATCTTCAGTCTCTTATCTCTGCTCCTGAGACCCTGAGAGGGGATTCCTGGATCTTCAGTCTCTTATCTCTACTCCTGGAGGCCTGAGAGGGGATTCCTGGATCTTCTATCTCTTATCTCTGCTCCTGGAGCCCTGAGAGGGGATTCCTGGATCTCTGCTCTTGGGGCCTGAGAGGGGATTCCTGGATTTTCAATCTCTTATCTCTGCTCTCGGGGCCCCAAGAGGGGATTCCTGGATCTTCAGTCTCATCTCTGCTCTTGGTGCCCTGAGATGGGATTCCAGGATCTTCAGTCTGTTATCTCTGCACCTGAGACCCTGAGAGGGGATTCCTCGATCTTCAGTCTCTTATCTCTGCTCCTGAGTCCCTGAGAGGGGATTCCTGGATCTTCAGTCTCTTATCTCTGCTCCTGAGTCCCTGAGAGGGGATTCCTGGATCTTCAGTCTCTTATCTCTGCACCTGAGACCCTGAGAGGGGATTCCTGGATCTTCAGTCTCTTATCTCTGCTCCTGGAGCCCTGAGAGGGGATTCCTGGATCTTCAGTCTCTTATCTCTGCTCCTGGAGCCCTGAGAGGGGATTCCTGGATCTTCAGTCTCTTATCTCTGCTCCTGGGGCCCTGAGAGGGGATTCCCGGATCAGTCTCCCATCTCTGCTCTTGGGGCCCTGAGAGAGGATTCCTGGATTTTCAGTCTCTTATCTCTGCTCTCGGGCCCCAAGAGGGGATTCCTGGATCTTCATTCTCATCCTCTGCTCCTGGTGCCCTGAGAGGGGATTCCTGGATCTTCAGTCTGTTATCTCTGCACCTGGTGCCCTGAGAGGGGATTCCTGGATCTTCAGTCTGTTATCTCTGCACCTGAGACCCTGAGAGGGGATTCCTGGATCTTCAGTCTCTTATCTCTGCTCCTGAGACCCTGAGAGGGGATTCCTGGATCTTCAGTCTCTTATCTCTGCTCCTGAGACCCTGAGAGGGGATTCCTGGATCTTCAGTCACTTATCTCTGCTCCTGAGTCCCTGAGAGGGGATTCCTGGATCTTCAGTCTCTCCTCTGTGCTCCTGGGGCCCTGAGAGGGGATTCCTGCATCTTCAGTCTCTTCTCTGTGCTCCTGGGGCCCTGAGAGGGGATTCCTTGATCTTCAGTCTCTTCTCTGTGCTCCTGGGGTCCTGAGAGGGGATTCCTGGATCTTCAGTCTGTTATCTCTGCACCTGAGACCCTGAGAGGGGAGTCCTGGATCTTCTGTCTCTTATCTGTGCACCTGAGACCCTGAGAGGGGATTCCTGGATCTTCAGTCTCTCATCTCTGCTCTTGGGGTCATGAGAGAGGATTCCTGGATCTTCAGTCTCTCATCTCTGCTCTTGGGGTCATGAGAGAGGATTCCTGGATCTTCAGTCTCTCATCTCTGCTCTTGGGGTCATGAGAGAGGATTCCTGGATCTTCAGTCTCTTATCTCTGCTCTCGGGGCCACAAGAGGGGATTCCTGGATCATTAGTGTCTTATCTCTGCTCCTGGGGCCTTGAGAGGGGATTGCTGGATCTTCAGTGTCTTATCTCTGCTCCTGGGGTCCTTAGAGGGGATTCCTGGATCTTGGTCACTTATCTCTGCTTCAGGGGCCCTGAATGGGAATTCCTGGGTCTTCAGTCTCTTCCTCTACTGCTGTCTTTTCCAGCCATGCATGATATCAACCCTTCACCCCTGTACTAATGCTCCCTGCGCTTCTGGGATCCTGCAGCTCTCTGCTTCCGAGACTTGAGAGTGGATCTCTGCTTCCTGCATTGGCTACATGATAGAGGAACCTCCATTTTTACCGTGGCTATTGGCCACTGTACAAGCCTCTCTTGGGGGTAGGGGACAAGAATCTGATAGTCATTTTCTTCTAGAAAACCATTGGGGGGAATTTTCAAATGCATGTTCATGGTTTGCAGACCTGCAAACCATGTAAATGCCACTCTGTGGGATATTTCGAGATGCTGCTGTTACAGCCCCCAATGCTAAGCGGTTAGCACCATGGAGTTCCAAGGCGAAGCGAAGGTGGCACCGATCACTAACCGGGCACCCATCACCAGCCTCTGCCTGGTTAGCAATACATGGTGAAAGGAGGCACAGGAAACCTGGCCTAGCTTTTGCTGTGTTAGCTAACCGGGCAGTGGCTCAATATCACCACTGTCCGGATAGTCTTGTGGCAATGCGACGAATGTAGATATTCATTGCCTGTGCCGGATATGACCCCGATATTGAATATGTGGGTTTACATCTCAGCGCCAGCGGTTAGCCGCGTTAGCAGGTCTGAATCCGCCCCTCCATTAGTTTTTGGGCAGCACCAGGGCTGTTGCTAGGATTTCTGGCACTCCTCTGCCCTCTTTCCTCATTAGCTGATAACCCATGACTACACCCACAATGCTGCTTTTGCTAACACCTTAATTTTTAATGTTTCTTTCATTTTTTGCCGTGGGTATGCACATGCAGGCAGCAGCTTTTCTAAAAATTGCACTTACACGCTTTGCCCGTTTACATGTATAAACCGCATGAAAATGCCACTAAACGTCCTGAAATGATCTCCTTAGTGATTAAAAGGAGAAAAGGAAACAAACACCTATAGCGCTAATGGCGGTCATTAAAGTGGCAGGCATAGAATGGTTAATAGAATAGACAATGACCAGGTTCGGTTGTGTTCTGAATTCTCCTTGGTCAAGAGATACAAGGGCTGGTGCCCAAAATTATTAGTCAGTGTACTGTAGAGAACAGCCCTCTGCTTCTTCCTCTGTCCTTTCCCTCATCTCGCAAGTATCAACCTGCAGAAATCAGACCAGGAGGAGACCAGAGCAGAGAGAATATAGCAGTGAAGAATTGCTCTACTCCCTAATCCACCCAACCCTTTCATTTTTTCCAGATACAGAAATGAAAAAATGGTGCCCCCTACTTATTACTAAGGATGTGTATTCATTTGAAACGACATGGGAAATATCCATTTCATATCATTTTTAATCCAAAAAGGACAGTGAAAAATCCACAATTTGTTTTCCTCTCCAGCCACAGGCTGGTCTCAAACCAGTAACCTTGAGGGTAGAAAGCAGGCATTTTGCAGAGGTGCTATCACATCTTCATGGGATTGGTTCGAAGCAACCTGCTGGTAACTCTGCTGCTGATCTTCCTGTTTCCTGATTGGTCCAAAGTTTGTCTGGTATGAAGCTCTATGGAAAATGCTAACTGGACCTTTTGCCTTGTGAATCTATTGACTCCTGTTGGCCGCTACCGCTGCTTTGTAAACATACTCCTTAGTCTCTGCTAGTATATTTAGACCTGGTTTCACAGAATTTTTATTTATTTTATTTTATTTTATTTAAAGCTCTTTTATACCGCGCTCTTTATCATCAGCGTGGTTTACAGTGAACAAGAATACCCACAGAAAGCAACAGGCTGTTGTGGGTTTACATGTAACAGGCAAGTTTAACTGGGATTCAACTTTGGGAAACTTTGTACATATATGTTATATAACTATATACAATGGCTAGTGTTTTATTTACATCTTGTGTGAAATGCGATATTTACAACTTTATTTTGAGGGCTTGGGCTGTGCTAGGGGGTCGGTGAGGGAAACTGGAATTGAGCGAAGTGTATAAGGAAGAGGTGGCAGAAGAACATCCTGGCTTTCATGCTCTAAGTTTGTACCTAAAGGTAGGTCCTCAGCTCACTGTACTAACCATTAAGTTACTCCTCCACTCCAAATAAGTCTATGCTCCCCAGAAACAAGGGCAGATCATCACACAGCTGCTAACACACACTTTCCTGCATAGTTTTCACTCTCCCTTGCTATTGCATAGAATGATTTGTTTTATTATGTTTCTGCTGCAAATTGCACAGGGATTAGAACCGCACACTTCCCCTTTCAAAACTATTACAAAGTTCCTGTAGACCTTTGCAGCCTGCTTCTAGTGAAGGCAGTATTTTTGCTGGAAAATAATATGCAGAGATCTGAAACATTTGTTTGTCTGGAACCAGCCCAGAACCTGCCCATATGAAAGCTTCCACCTGATCTGGTTAATGTATGGGTGCTGTGGAACTTCACATTCACTTTTAGCTAGATGGATGGAGGCCAGTTTTCAGCCCATTCATTAACCCCCCCCCCCCTTTATTCACCCAAGGATGGCAGTATTTATACAAAAGTCCACATATGTTTAGTTCAATAGTTATGATGATCTGAATTAACAATAAATTACATAAAAAAGACTATTAACAGCCCTGTAGGCCCAATTTATGAGATAGGTTGAAGGGTTCACTCATTTAGGGATTTGAATCATCAAGGTATTTTCCCAGAGAAAAACCTTAGTAAATCAGGCCCTTAGTCATTCCCACTTCATACTGGTTTGTCACTGCCTTGTCTGAGCTGGTATGACAGATCAGGGTCTGCCTGCCTGTCTCATCGCATTACACCCCCCCCCCCCCTCGAGATCACACACTTGGACCATACTCTAAACAGCGATGGTGATTATTCCAATCTAGTTTTACTTGCCCTTGAATAAAGAATGGACTAGATGTTCTTTTTAAATCCTTTCATCAGTTGACAGATAATAGAAACAGCACAACCACAGGCCTGAAGCATTTTCTTTTGGTTCTGTCTGACAGTGGAGTGGGTGGAGAGCAACTGCGGGAGATTAAGGGCTGGAGGCGGGAATGACAAGGACTTTCAGGTTCCGATGAAGCAACTTTCCCCTTCAAAGTGCTGGGAAAACCTCTGTGCATGTACTCAGATTGTTCTTCAAGTTGTGTGTTATTGAGCAAGAGAAGCTTTTATTACTGCATGTCAGAAATTATTTAATAAGATGGGAAGTGGTTTAGTGCCAACAGATTTTAACCTCGGCTGCCTTTTTCTTCAAGTTGATCAGCTAGACCTGTTTTCTCAAACAATTATTCAAAATGTTCATTGTTACAGCATCTTTAATGTTAACAGCAGACATCATTTGATGCTTTTACTAGAAACCAGAGGAACACCCACACGTCTTAGGTAACTTAATTTTGTTTGAGGGATCTTTTTCATTTTCATAGTTATTTGAATTTGCTTATTTAAAAAGCGAGTAAGGATGTACGCAGTAAAAATGTTCATTTATGGTGTTTGGTTCAACAGCATTCAATACTGAAGTTGTTTTGATGTTTGTTTTGTTTCTAACAATGTTCATAGACTGCTGGTAACTTTGGAACTTGCTTATCTCTATAATTTTGGGCTAATTAAATAGCTAAACAGCACAATACTATCTGCATAGAAAGGAGATGGGGCAAGAGCAACTGTAGATGATCTGAATAGGCTGATATTCAACTGTTAACTGGATAATTCCTACATTTAATTTAATCCTGCTGAATAGTAGGTCTAAAGCAAATGGATGGTGCCGACATGATGATCCCACTGTCTGCGTATTCAGTGCCACTACCAATATGGACAGTGATTCTAAATATATAGATAGTTAAATGCCTAATTTGGAACCCTGTTTTGTGTAGCAGAGAGGATATGTGATTTCTTAACAAACAAAAGACTTATCAATCAAAATGCATTTTATTACAATAATGCCTTCAGGCTTTTCTGTCCAATCGTCCCTTTGAGTGCAGATCCTGTAATCCGACAGCAGGTGGCAGCATTAGGTAGTTCATCTGCCAGAGTAATCCTTGCCCAGATGATATTTTTGAGACATTTGGAGAATCCGTAAAAGCTGTTTTGCTGTATCGCTTAGACAGGAATAGACTAGTTCAGTGATGGCTAACCTTTTTGAGCCCGAGTGCCCAAACTGCCGCACAAAACCAAAGAATTTCCTCAAAGTGCCAGCACGTCAATTTGCATAAATATTTGCATAATGCTAACATACACTAACTTTTAGTAAACATGTCTCTTAATGAGTGTATGGATAAAGACAGACTAAAAGATTTCTACATTACTATAATCCAGTGCCAACCGCCAGGCACATTAGGAACTACTACAAACACTGCCCATTTAGAACCAATAGCAAACCCGCCGTATCCTAACAGCACTACCAGGACTCACAAAGCACCATACCATACCTATCAAAAGGCAACACTGCAAATATTAAACCAATACATTTCAGAGAATAACAATACATGACCTACTGGGGAAAGAGAACAAGTGGCAATGTCAAAAAGGAATTACATAAACAGAATACCTCAGCTCAGTTACACAGTTGCAATTGCTCCAGCCACTTTCTTCTGGTTTCTTCATGTTTTCTGCTAACTCTCCATCATCTGCTGTCCATTTGTCCTTTCTTCTCTCTTCTAGTTTTTTTTTCCATTCTCTCTCTCTACATCCGCTTTAACATACTAATCTTTCTCCTTTTGCTCTTTCCTCATTCCTATTTCATCCACTCAAATTTTACCCCTCCATCCTCAATCCCCACTTACTCTCCCAATACCCGGCCAATTGTAGATTTTTTATCCCTCCCACACAAAATATTTTTCCCCTCTCCATTTTACTCTCCCAGCCCCATCCCATTCTAATCCTCCCCCAACATCAGCTCCCTTCTAGTTCCAACCTCACCCAGCATCCATTCCCTTCTAGTCCCTGCATCAGCCCATTTCCAGTCCTAGCCCCCCATCAGCCCATTTCCAGTCCTAGCAACCCCCCAACCCAATACCAGTCCTAGCCCCCCCCATCAACCCACTTCCAGTCCTAAACCCCCATCACCCCCATTTTTAGTTTAAGCCCCCCCTATAACCCCTTACATTTCTTAACCCCCATCACCCCATTTCCAGACAGCCCCCATCAGCCCAAAGCCCATTACCAGTCCTAACCCCCCATAGCCCATTACCAGTCCTAACCCCCCCATAGCCCATTACCAGTCCTAACCCCTCATCACCCCATTTCCAGACAGCCCCCATCAGCCCACAGCCCATTACCAGTCCTAACCCCCCTAGCCCATTAGCAGTCCTAACCCCCCCTAGCCCTTTAGCAGTCCTAACCCCCCCTAGCCCATTAGCAGTCCTAACCCCCCCATAGCCCATTAGCAGTCCTAACCCCCCATAGCCCATTAGCAGTCCTAACCCCCCCTAGCCCTTTAGCAGTCCTAACCCCCCCATAGCCCATTAGCAGTCCTAACCCCCCCCCATAGCCCATTACCAGTCCTAACCCCCCCCCATAGCCCATTACCAGTCCTAACCCCCCATCAACCAATTTACAGACAGCCCCAATCATCCCACATCCCATTAGAAGTCCTACCCCCCCCCCCGCCCGCCCATTAGCAGTCCTAACCCCCCCCCAGCCCATTAAGAGTCCTATCCCCCCCCCAGCCCATTAGCAGTCCTAACCCCCCCAGCCCTTTAGCAGTCCTAACCCCCCCTAGCCCTTTAGCAGTCCTAACCCCCCCATAGCCCATTAGCAGTCCTAACCCCCCCCCATAGCCCATTAACAGTCCTAACCCCCATTACCCCATTTCCAGACAGCCCCCATCAGCCCACAGCCCATTAGCAGTCCTACCCCCCCCCCGCCCGCCCCGCCCATTAGCAGTCCTAACCCCCCCCAGCCCATTAGCAGTCCTACCCCCCCCCCAGCCCATTAGAAGTCCTAACCCCCCCCTAGCCCATTAGAAGTCCTAACCCCCCCCCCCCTGGCAAATTTAAAAAAAAAAAAAGCTGGCTCTGGCTGCTGCCGCGGACGCGGCAAGGGCAGAATGCAATGTCCCGCGGGGCCCCCTCCGCCCGCTAAGCCCCTCTGCAAGGGCTTTCAGATTCGCGAGGGAGAGCGTCTCCCTCGCGTCTCTGTTAAGCCCGCAGGGGCTAATGGGAAATTTCCCATCAGTCCCTCGCGTCTAAAGGGGCTGATGGGAAATTTCCCATTAGCCCCTGCGGGCTTAACAGAGACGCGAGGGAGACGCTCTCCCCGCGAATCTGAAAGCCCTTGCAGAGGGGCTTAGCGGGCGGAGGGGGCCCCGCGGGACACTGCATTCTGCCCTTGCCGCGTCCGCGGCAGCAGTCAGAGCCAGCTTTTTCTTTTTTGCGGACCTTCCCGCGTGCCAGCTGCAAGGCCTTCGCGTGCCACAGCTGGCACGCGTGCCATAGGTTCGCCATCGCTGGACTAGTTTATCCTTCCTCACTCTTTGCTCACTGTGTTTGTCTAAAAAACAAGATGTGTTTTATTTGGAAATGACTTAACCTGTTATTTCAGCAGGCACAGCAAAGAGATAGACAGTGACGTAGCTTTTCATTTATATTACCCACGAGGTCTCTTTTACTTCTTTCCACCATACTTCATAAAGCCATCATGCGATGGCCAGAGGTTTACCTAATATACAGAAGTGAGAGAATGTTAAATGTAACTTTCCTTTATATATAGTGATTTAAGGGTCAGTTTACTAAAGTGTGCTCAGGTTTTGCAATTCACACACACGAACTGCAAAAGCTAACTTGTGGGACCTGCAGAGCCTCTGCGGTAAGTGTACAGGGCGTTCCTGCCACTTAGAGGATGGCAGCTGTGTAGCTAATGTAGAGCAGTAGTCACTACTGCAAGTTAATGGGATGGTTGCTAATGCAGAAAGCCATTAGCTAAATCTCTAGAGGTGTAGTTAACTGGATTTCCCCAGTCCACTTTAATAAACCGTTGTGGGCTGGGAAATCCACTGCTCACAGCTGGAAAAGAAGCATGGAATCTGTGTACCTTTTGGGAACCTGACAGGTATTTGTGATCTGGATTGTCCACCGTTGGGAACAGGATACTGGGCTCAATGGATCTTTGGTGTGAATGGCAAATTGGAGGGGATGGAAGCAGTGAGCCCTGTGGCGCCAAAGGTTGCAGGTAAGCAAGCACCTTGAGCCTGTTTCAATCCATTGCCACCACAGTAGATTCCGGTGAGGGGCGACAGCAGCGGCAATGAGGGGCGAGTGGCCTGGAGGGGTGTGCAGGGAGTGAGGTTTGCCTAGGGCACCCCATCTCCTTACGCTGGTCCTGGCGCCATTTTAGCAGTTAACACACAGTAAGGGCTCCGCGTTAACTGCAATGTGCCGTCTTCCTCGTTCCACAGCCCCTAATTGCAATTTCTATAGTTGACATTTAGGGGAAAATGTTATAAGGGGCCTCCTAATGTTAATGCACCACCAACGCACGTAATTCATGGTGTTTTAGGGATTTATGCACAGGGGCTCTACAGGTCAAACAACGGTAAGGATTTGAGGGTTTATTTTTATTAAATTGCTAGCTCTCTGACTGGGAGCTCTTAAAAGGGTTTTTGTATAATTTTAAAGCAAAGTTACTTTCTTTTTGGTGCTTTAGTAGAAATATTTCCTTGAGAAGAGTAGGTTGTTGAACTTTAGTAACCTTCTCAGCTTTAGGGAACTGCTGACACCTAATCAGGTGTTAGTTCCCTCCCTACCCACCCCAACTCCCACCCACCCCTAGTGAGCAGCCTTGCTTTATAGGGCACCTCCCCATTTAACAAAGCACAGAGACTTGGAGCAGCACATTTTGAATATAATTAAAGAGATTTAACTGCTTTTTCTCTGAAAGGACAGCTGGGAAACCGGCTGGTACTTGTAGATCGATCTCTTTTGCTTTAACAGATACCTAAGCTCCACAAACAGAACAATGGCTGGGAAAAATCATATTGCTACAGCTGTTGCCCCCGTTACAGCTTCTGCCTCTGTCCAGACAGAGGTCCTAATGCCAGTTGAAGGACCGGTTCCATGTGCAGGGTGCCTGCATGCTGAAGCTCTGAGGAAACAAGTGGAGGAAATCAGAGGAGGTGGTGAGGCTGAGGAGCATTCAAGACAGTGAGAAGTACATTGATGAGATGCTTCTTGCAGCAACCAACCTCTCCAGCAGAGGAGAAGATGGGTGCCAACAGAATGTCGATGGTTGGACACAAGTCACCAGGGCCTGCAGAATCACCAATCCAACTTCTCCAGCCCTTGAATTGAAGAACCATTATGCAGCCCGGGAAGTGGAGGAGGTGAAAGCATCCCTGGAAAGAGAAGAACCAGAGATCTAGTACCC
The DNA here is from genome assembly GCA_033557465.1 of Ichthyophis bannanicus. Lineage (NCBI taxonomy): Eukaryota > Metazoa > Chordata > Amphibia > Gymnophiona > Ichthyophiidae > Ichthyophis > Ichthyophis bannanicus. The sequence continues at coordinate 79,866,698 of CM066042.1, forward strand.
CAAAGTTGCAGAATCAGTGACCACAAGGAAGCGAAGGGTAGTGGTGGTTGGAGACTCTCTTCTGAGGGGTACTGAGGCGTCCATCTGCTGACTAGACTTGATGTCCAGAGAGGTATGCTGTCTGCCTGGTGCCAAAATCCAAGATGTTACGGAGAGTATGCTGAGACTCATCAAGCTCACTGATTATTACCCAATGTTGCTAATCCATGTTGGAACAAATGATAATGCCAGGTATTCCTCGGTATCAAAAGTGACTTCATGGCTCTGGGACAGAGGGTGAAACAGGTGCACAGGTGGTGTTCTCTTCAATCCTCCCTGTTGAGGGTAAAGGCCAAGGCAGAGAGGCTCGTGGAGATGAATGTATGGCTGCGTGGATGGTGTCTTCGAGAGCGTTTTGGTTTCCTAGACCATGGGATGCTGTTCCAAGGGTTGCAGAGCAGAGATGGCATCCATCTGTCCAAGAAAGGTCAACGCATCTTCGGTAGTAGACTGGCTAATCTACTGAAGAGGGCTTTAAACTAGATTCGTTGGGAGTGGGTGAAGAAAGCCCCCAGGTAAGTAATACATTAAATACCTTTATGGAAATGGGTAACAGGGGTAACATATGGAAAGCAGTGTGTATAAATGCCTGTAGCATGGGAAATAAGATCCCTGATGTTGAAGCTTTGGTTAGTGGCAGTTACAGAAACATGGTTCACAGAAAACCATGATTGGGATGTAACTATACCTGGCTATACTTTATTCAGAAAGGACAGGGTAGGAAGAAGAGGAGGAGGAGTGGCACTATATGTAAAAACTACGATTAAAGCTTTGGAATTACAGAGCTTAAAAGGGAGAGAGGAGGCATTGTGGGTTAAACTAGAAAGAGAAATCTGTTTGCATTGGTGTGATATACAGACCTCCCTCATAAGAGGAAGAGGTGGACAGAGTTAATTGAAGACATATGCAGCATTGCTAGGAAAGGGGAAGTGCTACTGATAGGGGGATTTCAATATGCCAGATGTTGATTGGCACATTCCTGCTGCAGTATCATCTAGAAGTAAGGAGATCCTGGATTCTCTACAGGGAGAACTATTCAGGCAATTGGTAACAGACCCCACACGTGAAGGGGCCATACTGGACTTGGTGCTTACCAATGGTGAAAGTGTTTCTGATGTTGTAGTGGGAGATCATTTTGCATCCAGTGATCACCAGATGGTGTGGTTCAGTATTAGGACTAGGGCTGTTAGAATCCATTCAAAGGTGAGGATCTTAGAACTTTAGGAAGACTAACTTTGCCAAGATGGGCCAATACCTCAGGGAGTCGTTAGTGGGTTGGGAACAGCTGGGGGATGTAGAAAAACAGTGGGCAAAACTGAAAGGGGATATTTTAAGGGCAACCAACCTTTTTGTTAAAATGGTAAATAAAGGTAAAAGGAAAAGGAGACCGCTATGGCTTTTGAAAGAAGTAGCTGAAAAAGTGAAGGAAAAGAGGGAGGCCTTCATGAAACACAAGAGATCACAGAGAGAGGAAGACAGACATCTATATTTGGAAAAGTTAGAGAAGCTAGCAAAGTAGTCAGGAAGGCAAAGATTCAAAAAGAGGAGGAAATAGCCAATGCAATAAAATGGGGGGGGGGGGGGGGGGGGGGGGGGGATAAGACATTTTTCAGATATGTTAGTGAGAAGAGGAAGGGCAAAAGTGGTATTGTCAGACTCAAGGGTGCAGGGGAGGAATATGTAGAAGCTGATAAGGATAAAGCGGAATTGCTTAACAAATATTTCTGTTCTGTGTTCACAGATGAAGAACCAGGAGCAGGACCTCAGAAAACACCCACAAACAGGAACAGAAGCGAGGGATATCTTGAACATTTTTCAGAAGACTGTGTTCATGAGAAGCTAGCTCAACTTAAAGTAGATAAAGCGACTGGATGGGATACACCCTAGAATACTGAGGGAACTTGCGGACGTTCTAACAGCTCCACTGACTGACCTTTTCAATGCCTCGTTGGAGTCGGGAGTGGTGCCAAAGGACTGGAGTGAGGCTCATGTGGTGCCTTTACACAAAAGCGGAAGTAAGGATGTGGTTGAAAACTACAGGCCGGTTAGTTTAACTTCGGTGGTGAGTAAATTATTGGAAACGCTGCTGAAAGTGAAAATAGTGAGGTTTCTGGTGTCCAGCGGATTACAGGATCCGAGGCAGCATGAATTCACCAGAGGCAGGTCTTGTCAGACAAATCTGATTGATTTCTTTGACTGGGTGACCAGGGAGTTGGACAGAGGGAGAGCCCTAGATGTGGTGTATTTGGATTTCAAAAAAGCCTTTGACACTGTTCCTCACAGGCGACTTATAAACAAACTGAGCACCTTAAGGATGGACCCTAAAGTTACTGCTTGGGTTAGAAATTGGTTGGGTGGGAGGCGACAAAGAGTACAGGTAAATGGAGCTCACTCTGAGGAGAAGGTTGTTACCAGTGGTGTGCCCCAGGGATCTGTCCTTGGTCCAATTCTTTTTAGCATCTTTGTTAGTGATATAGCAGAAGGGCTGTCGGGTAAGGTTTGCCTCTTTGCAGATGATACCAAAATCTGCAATAGAGCAGACACCCAGGAAGGTGTAGATAACACGAGGAGGGATCTAGCTAAGCTTGAAGAATGGTCTAGAATTTGGCAGCTGGGATTGAATGTTAAAAAATGTAAGGTCATGCATTCGGGCTGCAGCAATCCAAGGGAGCAATATAGTATAGGGGGTGAAGTGCTTTTGTCCACTAAAGAAGAGTTGGACCTAGGCATGGTTGTGTCTGATGATCTTAAAATAGCTAAACAGGTAGAAAAGATGACGGCAAAAGCTAGACGGATGCTTGGGTGCATACAGAGAGGAATGGCTAGCAGAAAAAAGGAGGCGATAGTGCCTCTGTATAAGTCTTTGGTGCGACCTCATTTGGAGTATAGTGTGCAATTCTGGAGACCGCGCCTTCAAAAGGATGTGAAGTGGATGGAGTTGGTGCAGAGGGTGGCTACTGAAACGGTTAGTGGTCTTCATTATAAAGCATATGAGGACAGACTTAAGGATCTTAATATGTAGACCTTAGAGGAAAGGCGGGATAGAGGTGATATGATTGAGCTGTTTAAATACCTCCATGGCATAAATATTCAGGGAGAGAGCCTCTTTCATTTGAAAGCAAGTTCTGCTACGAGGGGACATGGGATGAGGGTGAAGGGAGATAGATTCAGGAGTGATATGCGGAAATATTTCTTTACGGAAAGAGTGGTGGATCCATGGAATAGTCTCCCAGTGGAGGTGGTAGAGATGAAGACAGTAACTGAATTCAAAAAAGCATGGGACCAACACAGAGGATCTCTAAAGGTAAAAAGTGGACTGTTGTAGTTGTTGATATGGAAGGACAGACTAGATAGGCCATGTGGTCTTTTTCTGTCGTCATATTTCTATGTTTCTAAATAAGACGGTTGTGATTTTATAAGTGCATGCATTTGCCCCAATTTCACAGACCGTGACTGCAGGCATGTGCATAGACGGAGCAGACTAGTAAATTCTATAATCATCTGCAGCAGCTCTAAGACTAGGGCGCGTGAACGTGAACATGTGTACTTTCATGCTTATGCCTTATTTTATGAAGTCCAGTACGCACATACTTCATTTTATAACATAGGCGTAAAAGAAGCGCGTGAAAATGAGAGTTAACTAGGTGCCCGTTTATAACAGTATCCTCCTCGTTTTCACACTCATATTACTCCTCTTCATTGGCTCCCTATCCATTTCCACATCCAGGTCAAACATCTCCTGCTGACCTATAAGTGCCTTCACTCTGCAGCTGCTCACTACCTTTCCTCTCTTATACCTCCCTATACCCCTCCTCAGGAACTCCGCTTTTCTGGCAAATCGCTTCTATCTGTGCCCTTCTCTTTATTGCTAACTCCAGACTTCGTTCCTTTCACCTTGCTGCTCCTTATGCCTGGAACAAACTACCCTAGTCTGTATGTCAGGCACCTTCTCTGGCCCTTTTCAAATCTAAGTTAAAAACTCACCTCTTCGCTGCTGCTTTCGGGTCTTGACTCATCTGATCTCCTTTGTGTTTCCTTACCATTCCCCCTAGATGTTTCCCATGTCTACAGCTACTGTATTGTCTGTCTTGACTAGATTGTAAGCTCAGATGAGCAAGGACTGTCTCTTCATGTCTGTGCAGCACTATGTACGTCTTGTAGCACTATGTAAATGCTCAGTAGTAGTAATAGTAGGCACACGTAAATGGCCTTTTATAAAATAGAGACTGGTATATACGTACGTATGTGAGTTGGCATGAAGGCCCTTACTTTGCCAGTAGACATAGCTGGTGGCAATGTCTGAGTGGGGCCAGGCAAAATTCACAAGTTCTCATGTTGACTATAAAATATCTTGACTTACTCACACACTCGTGTACATAATGTGTGTTCATCTGAACCTGCTCTAGAGCAGGTGTAAATTGTCCAAGCCTGCTTTCAAGCACAGACAACTTGGGGGTATCTTTGCTAAACAGCGGTAGCGGCTTCCGTACGATATCGGAGCTGCGGCTCCAATGGCCACGGCTCCGATATCATACGGAAGCTGCTACTGCTGTTTAGTAAACATACCATAACACGTCTCACGTGTTTTTATAAACTAGACTAGCAATAGGGCTCACCCTCATCGGGTAATCTTATAACAGGATGCCTGGGTTTAACTTTAGAGGGCAAGTAGGTGCCTATTTTCGCCCAATTTTATAAAGACACCTAGGCACCCATGTGTCTTTATAAAATACTAGTGCAAATCCAGTAGCGCTGGTGGCTATACTGAGGCTGTGCACATTTGAGATCGTGGACATTTATGCCTGCTTGGGCCACAAGTACATACATAAGTCGATGTATTTTATAATCGATGTGCTTCTTAGGGTTGCCAACTGGCTCCAGATGCGCCTGACAGGCTTGATCCAGTCCTGGGTTTGCCCCATTGCATACAGGGACTTGTAGTTTTCCATTTCCTATGGAGTGCAATGGAGAAAGTAGAACTAAATGTCCCTTCTTGCAATGGGATAAACCCAGGACTGGATCAAGCCTGTCGGGCGCATCTGGAGCTAGTTGGCAACCCTAGTGCTTCTTTAGCGCTTCCAAGACCGCTCCCCCAGCAACTCCTACAGTAAAAGTACTTTGTGCCTTATGTAAATGTAAGAGGCATTTTGCATATGTTAATTGCCACATGTGGGCTAAAATATCTTTATAAAACTACTCACTTTTGGAGCTCTGCATTAACTGGTAACATGTTTTAAAACACACAGGGCCTCATTCCATTGTGGACAGCCCAGTCTGCTGTGCTCCCGATCAGAACCGGATGCGCAGAGGTAGACTGGATTCTGATTCTGTGGGGCACGTCTAGCCCCGTGGGATCAGAATTGCATCTAGGCCTGTAGGTCTAGGCCTGGACCCGATTCTGGTTGGCCTGCACGTACAGGCCTCTGCCCAGCTAACTCAGTCAAGGCTCCTGAATGGAGCCACAGCGCCATGTGTCTGATTGCCATGGCACCGTGGCTCCATTCAGGAGCCGCGATCCCTGGCCGCCAACCTCTTCTTTCATTCTCCGCAGCCCAACCCCCGATCTGGCCTCCCAAGGCCAGGGTTGGGCTGCGGGGAATCCCCTGCACCACCTCCTACCTCTTCCACCACCTGGGCCTGCCATCCCCCGCTATCTAGGGGAACTTATTCCACCTCAGAGGTGGAATAAGTTCCCCGTTCAGTCTGATGGCCCCCATCGTATAGGGCCGACATCAGAATTGGCCCTGCACGTCTGGGGCTGCGGAACGTCCACTGCCAGCCTTAACTCCACCTCTGCCCCGCCCCTTTCCCACCCCTGTCTAGCCTCCCCATACAAACACCTTATTCGTACGAGGAGGTTAGTTGGGACGGCAGAGGGAGCCGAATAGCGGGGATGGATTCCCATCCCTGCTATTCGCGGCTCAGAATGACCCTGACATTAAACATCTGATGCAGCTTAATAAATAGGCCCCTTAGAGGGCAATTTTGAAAGCTGATTTTCACTCTAGATAGATAGAATGGAGGAATAGCCGAGTGGTTAGAACACCAATCTAACACCTAGAAGATTGGGGTTTGATTCCCATTGGCACTCCTTGTGACCTTGACAAGTCAATTTACCCTCCTTTGCCTCAGAAGAAAAGGCCTGATAATCTACTTCTGGTCATATCTTGCCATCCCAGGGGTTGCTGGGTTGCCGAGAGGCAGCATTGACTTGATGGCACGTGTAAAAAAAAAAAAAAAAAAGTCTTTTTAAAAATTGTCTACCCTCCCAGGGGCATTTAGGTCAGGAGGAGAATTAATTCACATAGAGCCCAATTCCCAGAGGGGTATGTCCAGGCCGTCCTGACATTCATGATGTAGACGGGCCCTTTAGGACCCAATTCTGGACCGCGGGAACTAAACATTCCCATGGTACGCAGAATCGGGCCTGAGGACGGCCAGGCGTGCCGCCACCTACCTACGGGAACATCTTCCCCGCAGCCTCCTCTGGCTGCCACGGCTTTGGCCCCCCCCCCCTTCCCCAGCCCCTGGGGGGGATCCCTGGATCCGATCACCAGGTAAGTGCTGCTTATTCCACCTTTGAGGTGGAATAAGCAACACATCCCCTTTGACCTAGCAGGATGTACAGGGCCGTGACATGAATCGGCCCTGTACATCCTGCTGGGCTGGCCCACCCCCGGCTCCGCTCCGGCCCCCCCCCCCCTTGCTGGCTGTCTCCATCCTGCAGCTCAGGACGTAAGTGGAGAGCCGGAGGAAAATTGGGTCAGGACTGCTTGCGGGGCTGCACGTCCCAGCCCCGCAACCTGCGACTCTGCATCGGGCCCATAGACTGTGTTTTCAAATCTACACTTGTTGCTTTCCTTTGAATTTTACCCCGCACAGAAGGCATAAATACCAGACCCACTTTGTATCTGTGACCATAAAGTAAAACTACATGTGTCTTTTGCTTTGATTATTGGTACAAATCCTGCAGGTAAAAAGTAGTTACAGGGATTATTTCTCTCTTGGTCAGAACGATATGGAAGGGGGAAGCTCTACTCTATAGAAAAGGGTATTAAATGCCTGGAATAATCCAGCAGACCTCAGATAAAGGCAGGGACGGTGTTGCACTTTAGGAGAACTAGAGAGTCGCCTAGAGTGCCAACGCTTCCAGGGCTGCCCATTGCTGCCACCCCTTTCTGGGACTGCAGCCCTCACCCAACGCCTCTGATGCTGCATTGATTTTGCTGCTTGCTTTGACCGGTTGCTTCTGCCGGCATTCATTCAGGGAGTCTTCCTAACATAATAACACAGCATGTGAAGGCAGTTAAAGACCAGTATGGCGACTAGAGTGGTTTGTAACTGCCACTCCGTGCAGATCAAATCCCCCCTCTATGCCTTTGTTTGGGTTTGGACCCACCGCTCCATGTAGGTCACCCCATCCCCTTCTATTTATTGAAGTATAAGAGATATTTAAGTTTGCTTTGATTTAATCCTCTTGCTATAAAAGGATCCACTGTGTCTGTCCCATGCCGCTTTGAATTCCGTCACTGTATTTGCCCCCACCACTTCCATCAGGAGGACATTCCAAGCATCCAACGCCCTTTCAAGCCCTGCGGCACTTACCTGAAAAATTCTGCTTAGGAGGGAACAGAAGCGGATGGTCAACGTGAGCATCGACCGCAAAGCAGTGTTGGAGTCTTTGGAGCTTTGGATAAGCGCCGCATTGCTGTTTTAACGGTACGTCCCTGAGAGGGACGGCAGTGGCGGAAGTGCTGCAGGATTGAGGGTTCACCTAGGGTGCCTTGGCCCTGGATACAGTGCCCAAATATTCTATCAAAACTTTAGTCAAATCCAAAAAAGGGGTTGACTTCCAATAATCCTTACTTAAATTGAACCCAAAATATATATGAAATGACTTCTATATCTTTTTGGTAGGAGCACATTGTCATTCAGACAAATAGAGGGTAATTCTATAAGGCCCCGTGTACCTAAAACATTTTTCTATGCACATGAATCGCGCCTCTTCTATAAAGTCAAATTCATGCAGATTTTATACAGTACCGCAGTGCCACAGCAGCATATAAATGCATGCTTCTCCCACGCTGCACCCCTATGCACTCCCACAGTGAAAGGATGCGTGATGGTCTCCACGCACATACTTACTGAATAACGCCCATGTCATTTATGCACATAAGTGCCTGCTTATGTGCATAAATGAGTAGAATGCCACGATTTGAGCGCATAAAATGCGTGTAAATTTCCCCCTTAAAGTTTAAACCATTTAATTCATGGTCCAGTTTTATTCCTTATAGCATCTAAGAGCTGTACTGCATTAGTGCAGAAGGGAATATAACCATCTCACCCTGTAAACCACCGTGTCTTACAACTTTTCCTTTGTGTCTGTATTTCATACCGCTTCTAATCTCTAATCTCCAACATTTAAAATTCCAAATTCTGATGCAGTCCTGCGTTTTGAGTAATATCTGCTTCAGGGAAATCATATACATTTTTTTTATCTTGATTTTTCTTTTGTTCTACTTACCTTAGCATTTCTTCTGTGGAGGGGCTTGGTGGATTCATAATCAGCTGATAGCTTTAAAAGGAGAAGACAAAGATCTTGACAACTGGCAAGATCAATAATTTCATTGTTGATGGAGAAGCAATAGAAATAGTATACAACTTCAACCTACTTGGATCGATAATCAAAAATGAAATGACAAGCGGTCAAGAAATCTGGTGATGCATTGTAGGATGTCCATGAAGGACTTAGACACATTTTTCAAGTACAGAGATGTCTCTCTTTGTACAAAGAATTGACTTTTCCAAACCATGGTATTTTTAATAACATCATATGGGTGTGAAAGTTGGACAGCAAAGAAGAAGGACAGGAAGAAAATCAATGTCTTTGAATTATGGTGTTCATGAAGAATACTGCATATACCATGGACTGCCCAAAGAACAAATAAATCAGTACTGGAGACGATAAAACCTATGATTTCCTTGCACGTTCAAATGACAAGACTTCACTTTCATACTATGGACACCTCATGCAAAGAGAGAGATCGTTAGAGAAAGACATCATACATGGCAAGGTTAAAGGGCAACACAAAAGAGGATGACTGGCAATGTGATGGATTGATGCAATAACAGCTATGGATGCCACTCAGTCAACAATTAGCCACTTGACTGAAGGCTGAACACAGTTTAGGAACTATCCACAAGGTTGCCATGAGTTGACATTGACTTGATATACACTGAATCTGCTTCCATTTGCTTTATCTATTATAAATACCAGTCTCACTACAGGGGAGGTTCCTGCTTCTTGGAAACAAGCCATTGTACGTCCAATTCGGAAACATGGACATACGATGGAGATCACAGGCTTGATAGGGAGGCTGCTGAAGAGGTTTATATTGTACATTTAGGGGCTTGTTTACAAAGTCGCGGTAGCGGTTCGTGATCATTATCGAAGCCGCGGCCCCATTGATTTCAATGGGGCCGCGGCTCCGATAACGATCGTGAACCACTACCGTGGCTTTGTAAACAAGTCCCTTAGTTATGTTTCTTTTTATATGTTCTCTCTTTTCTATCTCTATCCTGTTTTAACAATGGAGTTCCCTTTTGTTTTAACTCCATTTTTATTGTAAATCGCTTTGGCTTTTAGATAAGTGGTATATTAATTATGCTAATAAACATAAACAACAACAATGTAGTAAAGCTCATGGCTAACTCTAGCTGTTAATGTGCATTAATTCAAGCTAAGCACATCGTTAGTAAATAGGCCCCATAGATAATAAGGAGAGGAGTAGCCTAATGGTTAGGACAGCAGCCTGGAGCCAAAAAGACTACCAACACTCCTTGTGGCCTTGGGGAAGCCACTTAACCCTCCATTGCTTCAGGTACAAACTTAGAGTGTAAGCCTTCTGGAGACAAGGAAATAACTACTGTACTTGAATGTAACTCACCTTAATCATCTGCTGGAAAGGTGTGAGCTACATACTAAGACATAAAATAAATAAAGCTTGCATTAATGTGCATTAACACAAGATAGTAAATATTTGTACCATTCATAAGTTGGAAACTATTGATATATGGTATGAAAACTTGTTTAATAGTTCTACACATATTAGTTGCATGATCTAAGGATCATCCTAAAGTAAGCATAAAGTGGGATACAAATTTAAATTCTCTTGGAGACAATGTCTCCAAATGGGATTAGTTTTAAGCATACTATGACAGTAAGCCAGGTTGTATGGAGTCTCTCAAATTTACTGCTAATAATCGCTATAGTAGTTGCATCATACCAAAGAGAGTTTTTTTCTGGAGTTCATAAGCTATAACATTTATAATTTATTTAGTTGATTGTGCACATTTTATGGTTTCCTACGCTAATTATTCCGAGGGAAACCATAAAATGTGCACAATCAACTAACAATAGGGCATTCGCGTTCTATGTCCCCAGATGCTGGAACAACCTACCCCCCAGCATTAAATCGATCAGTGACCTCAGGCAATTCAGAAAAGCCCTCGAGCACCATTTGTTCCTGATGCACTTCTCACAACCAAACAATGCCTCACCACCTCCCTCCTCACAACCCAATCCCTTAATATAAATTACAAAATATGTAATTTACATAACATGTAATACAGACCAGACAGTATTTGTAATCAAGCAGTTGTACTGCTTCAGAGGTACATTATTGTAAATAGAATACCAACATACATCTTTCTCTGCTTAAAATGTACATAGTTTCCCCAGTTCAATCTCATGTTACTTTCCTTGTTATATGCAAACTCAGGTCAGATCTGATCAGGTCCTAGAGTCAAATTGTTAACTGTAAACCGCACTGATAATAAAGAGCGCGGTATAGAAGAGCTGTTAAATAAATTAAAATAAAATAAATAAAAAATAATCAATTTATCAAGTGTGCTTCACAGTGAGCTCTAGGCTGTGCTCTTACCAATACTGAGATAGGCAGGCTCGCCGGCAAGAAGAAGGGGAAACTACACTTAGAATGCACAGCTCCTCAGCAAACCCAACAGCTTCATCAGACAACCATCTAGAAGGTGATGTGGAATCAGCAGAACCTGTTGTCTGATGTGACTAGTAGAGGCTCGCTTCAAGCTGTGACCTCCTTGGTTGAAGAACTATGAGTCCAGATGATCGTGCAGCCCCTCCCATCCCAGGTAATCCTCTTGGCATGCTGAAAAGTGGTGCTCCTGTACCCAGAAGCAGTTAAAATAGCACCAAAGGAGGCTTCTCAGCTGGAATGCTAGGTTGGAAACAGCATGGGAGTTAACCCACATGGAGGAGGAAATAAGAAACCAGATCAAGCTCATCTGGATGTACATCAGATAAGTGGTGCTCTGTCTTCTGATCTAACGGTGTGTAATACTGGGACGAAGTCATAATTCTGAGAGGTGACAAGTATTGCCATTACTGGTATGGAGGTCCCTTTAATGAAGAAACCAGCATCTTGACCCTAGATAGCCTATGGAATGTTTTAACTGAGTTACAAAAGTCTATTGCCTCTATGAATAATTCTATTACAGATTTCCAGGAGAAAATTCTGGCTCAGTCGGGGGGGGGGGGGGCGCGGAGTAAAAACTCAGGTGGTCAGGCTATCTAAGTTGGAGGAGGAATGTAAAAAGATGTCTGGATATCCAAGTGGAACATATCAGGGATAAAACCACTTTGTTGTTGTTAAGTGCTATCGAGTTGGTGTTGACTCATGGCGACCCACTGGATAGTTGTTTTGAACTGTATTCGGTCTTTGTCAGGCGGCTCATTATTAATAGAGTGGGACCCATAGCTGCTGTTATTGTATTGATCCATCTCATTGCTGACCTTCCTCTCTTGCGTTGACCATCTACCTTGCCAAGCATGATGTCTTTCTCTAACTATTTCTCTCATTGCATGATGTGTTCAAAGTATGAAAGTTGAAGTTTTGTCATCTGAGCTTCTAAGGAAAGCTTAGGTTTGATCTCCTCTAGTACTGACTAGTTTGTTCTTTGGGCAATCCATGGTATACACAGTATTTGTCGCCAACACCATAAGTCAAAGGCATCGATTTTCTTCCTGTCTATCTTTTTCACTGTCCAACTTTCGCATCTATATGACGCTATTGAAAATACTATGGCTTGAACAAGTCGAATCTTTGTATGGAGAGCGACATCTCTGCTCTTGATGATCTCATCTACGTCCTTCATAGCCATTCTGCTAAGAGCAATGTGTCGTCTGATTTCTTGACTGCTTGTTCTTTATTGATTGTTGTTCCAAGTAGCTTAAAGTTGTGAACTATTTCAATTTCTTCTCCATCAACAATGAACTTATTGATTTTGCCAGTTATCAGGATCTTTGTCTTCTTTACATTAAGGTGCAGGCCCATTTTAAGGCTATGTTCCTTGATCTTGAAGCAAATTTTTTAGATTGTCTTCACTTTTAGCCAGTAATGTGGTATCAGCATAGCGAAGGTTGTTGATGAGTCTTCCACCAATCTTCACACCTCTGTTGTCTTCATATATTCCTGCTTCTCTGATTATTTGTTCTACATATAAATTAAAAAGAGAAGGGAAAGTATGCAGCCTTGTCGTACACTTTTACTGATTTTAAACCATTCTGTTTCTCCTTGTTCCGTTCTCACTGTTGCTTCTTGATTAATGTAAAGGCTGTGCAAGAGAACTATCACATGTTCTGGTATACCCATGCTGCTTAATGTGACCCAGAGTTTCTCATGGTTTACAGAGTCAAAAGCCTTGCTGTAGTTGATAAAACACATATAGGTATCCTTTTGGTATTCTTTTGTCTTTTCAAGGATCCATCTCGCATCCACGATGATGTCCCTCGCCCTTTCCTGAACCCTGCTTGCACTTCAGGCAGTTCTCATTCCAGGTATGGATGTAGTCTCTGCTGAATAATCTTGAGTAGAATCTTGCTGGCAGGTGGGATCAGAGTGATTTTGTGATAATTTCCACAGTCAGTAGGATCATCTTTCTTTAGTATTGGTATAAACACAGATCATTTCCAGTCAGTTGGCTATGATGTCTTCCAAATTTCCTGGCAGAGCCTTGTAAGTATAGAAACAGCTGCATCCAATTGCTGTAATACGTCAATGGGAATGCCATCAATGCCTGGTGCTTTGTTCTTTGGCTGTCAATGATGCTTCAGCTTCTTCTTTTATCACCAATGGTTCCTGATCATAAGGTTGAAATGGCTGTCCATTTGATCTTTATGGTTTAATGACTCTGTATATTCTTTCCACCTTTCCTTCTTAGAATCATTCAACATGGATCCTTGAGCATCTTGTAGCATTCCAATGCTAGGCTGGAATTTTTTTTAAACACTTGTAGCTTTAGGAAAGCCAATCTTGTTCTTCCTCTAATAGTTTCTGCTTCTATTTCCTTGCATGCATCATTGTAGAACTTCTCCTTGTCTTGTCTTTCTGCATGTTGGAAATCTGAGTTCTATGATTTCCTCTCTCCTCTGGCTTTATCTTCTGTACGTTTCTTGGCAATTCTCAGAGTTTCTTCAGTCATCCATTTTGGCTGTTTTTGTTTTTTCACCTTTTATAGAGACTTTATTTATTTTTATTTATTTAGTATATATTTGTATACCGCTGCTTCCAGCGATCAGTAGCGGTTTGATTACAGGTATGAATTTGTCAATCATGACAGGAATTTTTGCGGTATACACACATTGATTTGAAGGGAGAAGCACAGCACACGGTGAAGGACTTACGGAGAGTAATCAGAATATACGTATGCACATATTTACATAACTGCAACCATGTTTCATTGGGAGGTAACTTTTTACCCCGGGGTTATATCAGATTGTATTGACACTGGAAAAGATGTGTCGAGTTTCTTTCTGAAATCCATAAGGTCTTTGATTGCTCTTAGCTCTGGTGGTAGTTGGTTCTAGAGGGCAGGGGCCGAGTAGGAGTATGCTCGTTGGCTAGTACTGGTTGTTACAGATCTGATATCGGGGGGAACGTGGATTATGTTTGAGTGGAATGTTTGCCTGCTTCTGTTGGGTGGTTGCGTGCTGATAAGGGTGGAGAGAAAGGATGGCGCAATGTTATGTATAAGCTTGAAGGTGGTTATTAGTGTTTTATATTTTACCCGGCTGCAATGGGGGGAGCCAGTGTAGCTCGATTAATACAGGTGTAATGTGATCAGTAAGGCTTTTTTTCATGATGACCCTAGCTGCTACATTTAGGGCCATCTGGAGAATGTTGAGGGTTTCTCATTTTCTTCTCATTTTCTTCCACCACAACCTTCTTGATGTCATCCCATAACTCTTCTGGAGCTCTGTCATTTGTATCTAAAGCAGCAAACGGTTTTGCAGGCAGTCTTTGAATTCCAGTGGCATATTCTCAAGGTCATATTAAGCTATTTTCATGAGTGGCTTGCTCTTTTTCAACTTTAGCTTGAGATTGAGCTTTTCCATCGCTGACTTCCACAGATGTAATCAATTTGATTTTTGTATAATCCATTGGATGAAGTCCACGTGTACAGTCCCTGCTTGTGTTGCTGGAAGGTGTTTGAGATAAATAGATTGTTGGTCTTGCAGAATTCTTTCTCCGGCTTCATTTCTGTAGCCAGGTCCATAGTTTCCAACCCCTTTGCTGCCTTCTTTGTTGCCAACGTTTGCATTCCAGTCACCCATGACTATCAGCATATCCTGTTTACATGTTCTGTCAATTTCAGCTTGTACTTATTCATAGAACTCATCTCCTCCTCTTCTATAGCTGTTGTTGGAGAATATCCATGAATTATAGTTGTGTTGATGAGCATTCCTCATAAATGAAGAGAAATTAAGCGTTCACTGATTGCATTGTATTTCAATGCATTGTCTTGTCACCTCTGTTGAATGTAGACCCTCGTCCCATCCCTAACCACTTTGATTGAAGGATAAGGTGGTATACAAAACTGGCTAAATAAATAACAGTTCCTGCAAGTTTCTTCTTGATTATAATTGCAACATCATTTCTTCTTTGTCTTTCATTTCTAGCATAGTAGACCATGTGATCATCAGATGCAAAGTGTTCTATGCCAGTCCATTTCAGTTTGCTGACACACAACAGATCGCATTGTACATGTTCCATTTCATTCTTGACCACCTCCAACTTCCCTTAGTTCATGCTTCATACGTTCCATGTCCCAGTATGTAAGACATCTTTGCAGCTTCTGACACTCATTTCATGTGTAGTTACATAAGCAGTCAGACTATCCCAAGGGCTTTGATCCAAGCACGTCATAAATGCTGGCTTTACCCTGCAAAGTCTTCATCTCCTTCCCAGTAGCCAGTTAAGTGCTTTCTGACCTGGGGGTCTCATCTTCCAGCACTATAGTGAAATTTGTTTTGTTGTGACTATCCTTTGGGTTTTTTCTGGCAAGATACAGAAGTAGATTGCCAGGCCTTTCTTCCGTGCAGGTAATTCTAGTGTTGTTGCCATTGTCACAGAAATGTGATCCTCCGCCGTCAACACCATCCCATTCTGCTGCTGCCCAGATGGGTGGTTTGTCTTGGCCTGGCACCTCAGCTGAGATCTGTCCATCTTGGGAGACCCTGACAGTAGTTAAGCTTCCGATAGCTTAGCCCTCAGCATCACTGATGCACCCAAGCCCTCACATCACGACAAGCTGCAAACCAAGTGAGGAATAAAACTTCTATTCATCATAAATTGGAGAGTCTAGATGTTAATTTTAGATCTTTGAATTCACAGGTATTGAGTTTTCCTAAGATAACCATTATGTCTCCACTGAATATGTTTAAAAAATACATAAAAGAAGTTCTTGCTATTTCAGATTCAGCAATGCCACCTTTTTCTAAGTGTTATATTTTAGAAATATTAAGAGGAAGTAAAAGAGAGGATAAGGAGAAGAGACTTGAGATTTCTGCTGATAGGATTTGTCTAACAAGCTGGAAAACTCCGTTGTGGAAAAGCAACATAGAGGAATCTTGTTTTCCCAAAAGATAGAGATCATGTACTGAGGCTGTTTTTCTGCAACAAGAATGCGTTGTTCCATGGTTCAAAAGTGTGGATCTTCCCTGACCTGTGTCATACTATGTGAGAAAGAAGAAAAAATTTCTTGAATATGAGCCAAAAGGTTTTGTCTCTTGGTGGTAAATGTTTGTTACATTTTCCTTGTAAATATATAGTTATTTTTTCCACTGTGAAGTACATATTTTTTGAGCCACAGCTTTTATGTTTCTTATTCGACACTGAGAAGCTGCAACTCCCAGTGGACTCTTAGATTTAGAACGGCTGATTTTTTTTTTCTTGTAGGGATTGGAACAACGTTTCTTTCTGAAATTACCATGTTTCAGGTTTTTCCCTCTCCTACTTCCTTTCCGATGTTTAGCAAAAAGTGTGCAAATGGCTCTTTTTACTATTTTTCTCTTTATTCTGTTTTTTATTTTCTTTATGGCACTTGTCTTCACTGAAAAAGTGAAGAAAAAGAGCGAGGCCTTCATGAAATACAAGAGATCACAGAGAGAGGAAGACAGGCATCTGTATTTGGAAAAACTTAGAGAAGCTAGCAAAGTAGTCAAGAAGGCAAAGATTCAAAAGGAGGAGGAAATAGCCAATGCAATAAAATGGGGGGATAAGACATTTTTCAGATATATTAGTGAGAAGAGGAAGGGCAAAAGTGGTATTGTCAGACTCAAGGGTACAGGGGGGGAATATGTAGAAGCTGATAAGGATAAAGCGGAATTGCTTAACAAATATTTTTGTTCTGTGTTCACAGATGAAGAACCAGGAGCAGGACCTCAGAAAACACCCACAAATAAGAACAGAAGCGAGGGACATCTTGAACAATTTTCAGAAGACTGTGTTCGTGAGAAACTAGCTCAACTTAAAGTAGACAAAGCGATGGGACCGGATGGGATACACCCTAGAATACTGAGGGAACTTGGGGACGTTCTAGCAACTCCACTGACTGACCTTTTCAATGCCTCGTTGGAGTCGGGAGTGGTGCAAAAGGACTGGAGAGAGGCTCATGTGGTGCCTTTACACAAAAGCGGAAGTAAGGATGTGGTTGAAAACTACAGGCCGGTTAGTTTAACTTCAGTGGTGAGTAAATTAATGGAAACGCTGTTGAAAGAGAAAATAGTGAGGTTTCTGGAGTCCAGCGGATTACAGGATCCGAGGCAGCATGGATTCACCAGAGGCAGGTCTTGTCAGACGAATCTGATCGATTTCTTTGACTGGGTGACCAGGGAGTTGGACCGAGGGAGAGCTCTAGATGTGGTGTATTTAGATTTCAGTAAAGCCTTTGACACTGTTCCTCACAGGCGACTTATAAACAAACTGAGCACCCTAGGGATGGACCCTAAAGTTACTGCTTGGGTTAGAAATTGGTTGGGTGGGAGGCGACAAAGAGTACAAGTAAATGGAGCTCACTCTGAGGAGAAGGATGTTACCAGTGGTGTGCCCCAGGGATCTGTCCTTGGTCCGATTCTTTTTAACATCTTTGTTAGTGATATAGCGGAAGGGCTGTCGGGTAAGGTTTGCCTCTTTGCGGATGATACCAAAATCTGCAATAAAGTAGACACCCAGGAAGGTGTAGATAACATGAGGAGGGATCTAGCTAAGCTTGAAGAATGGTCTAGAATTTGGCAGCTGGGATTTAATGTTAAAAAATGTAAGGTCATGCATTTGGGCTGCAGCAATCCAAGGGAGCAATACAGCATAGGAGGTGAAGTACTTTTGTCCACTAAAGAAGAGCGGGACCTAGGCGTGGTTGTGTCCGATGATCTTAAAGTAGCTAAACAGGTAGAAAAGGCGACGGCAAAAGCTAGAAGGATGCTTGGGTGCATACGGAGAGGAATGGCTAGCAGAAAAAAGGAGGTGATAATGCCTCTGTATAAGTCTTTGGTGCGACCTCATTTGGAGTATGGTGTGCAATTCTGGAGACCGCACCTTCAAAAGGATGTGAACAGGATGGAGTCGGTGCAGAGGGTTGCTACTAAGATGATTAGTAGTCTTCATTATAAAGCATATGAGGACAGACTTAAGGATCTTAATATGTACACCTTAGAGGAAAGGCGGGATAGAGGTGATATGATTGAGATGTTTAAATACCTCCGTGGCATAAATGTTCAGGGAGAGAGCCTCTTTCAATTGAAAGCAAGTTCTGCGACGAGGGGACATGGGATGAGGGTGAAGGGAGATAGATTCAGGAGTGATATGCGGAAATATTTCTTTACGGAAAGAGTAGTGGATCCGTGGAATAGTCTCCCAGTGGAGGTGGTAGAGATGAGGACAGTAACTGAATTCAAAAAAGCATGGGACCAACACAGAGGATCTCTAAAGGTAAAAAGTGGACTGTTGTAGTTGTTGTTATGGAAGGACAGACTAGATGGGCCTTGTGGTCTTTTTCTGTCATCATGTTTCTATGTTTCTATGTCTTGTACAATCTGATCAACTGTGAAAAATTTAAGAAATTCAATAAATATAAAACAAAAGAGTAAATTGTTCTTATAATTCTTAAGAAAAAAACTGATGTAATCCAGATGTTTAGAATTATTTATTTTTATAAAAAAGTATGGATAGATTTAACCAGTTTGGCGTTACCCATATTCACCAAACATACATCAGACATTTTACCTATTTGATCTCTCCCAGCTTTATTTCATTCTGTCCTTTCTAACACAACGAGTCTTGTTTCTTTGGCTTTCTTCCTATTCATGCTTCAACTTGGGAAAGCCTACCACTGCTCCCAGATGTTGTAATCTTGTCTGAGTTTTCGTTCTTTCCTTCCACTCATGAAATGATGCCAAAACCAACGAAAATATTGGGATTCTTGATGTCTATTGTATTCACAATGTCTTGGAATGCTTTTTCTAAATTTGAATCTCCAGGAACAAGCAGGAATGAGTCTTCACATATGGGTATCGTCGGTACTGACGGAGCCTGAGCGGGAACGCTCCCCAGCATCCAGTAAGAAAGCTTTTCGGAGCATCCCACAGCGCCTGTGCGCTGCCTTCCCGCCTTTCCCAACCGCCTCTCTCCAGTTCTTCTTTTCCGCGGAGCCAGCAGGTCGTGTTCCTGTCACTGCAGAAGAATTCTTTATTTTTTTCTTTATTTTTCTGTGTCACGTCTGCCTTCTTCGACGTCAGACTGGTACCGCCGGTCTTTGCTTTTCTTTCTTATACAAAAAAACCCAAAAAACTTTTCTTTCTTCAACTGTGCATTTGCGGTTTGGGCCTTAGGCCTGAACATTTTTCTCCTCATGGAGAAGCCCGCTTCCGGGTTTAAAAAGTGCACGAAGTGTGGCGGTACTATTTCTGTCACCGACACCCATGATTGGTGTCTAAAATGTTTGGGTCCTGACCATTCCATCACGGATTATGTGTCCTGTACCATGATGTCTAAAAGAGGTCAGCAGAACCGAGCAGCCAAGCTCAGTACGCTGTTTCCCTCTGATGCAGCCTCGGTGGCATCGACGTCTTCCAGGGCTGCTTCTTCCTCCCATGGATCTCAGGTAACCAAACATAAATGTAGCTGGTCCTCGAAGGGCAAATCTCCCTCTAAGCATCGAGATGCCTCCGGGCTTGTCCTCGAGGAATCCACACCGGCAAAATTACCCCGGCGGGATGTTCCGGCTTCCAAAGCATTATCTATGGGGTCACAGGTTGACATCGATGGCTCGGCCTCGACCGATCACCTGTTGCCGTGTTCTGGGGTACCGGTGGCCTCCACCAGTACCGACATCCAGACTCTGGTGGCGTCGATGGATCAGAAGATTCTGTCCATGCAGCGCACCCTAACGGCGTTTATGCAGGCTTCGACGCCTTCGGTACCGCAACAATCTCCGTTGCCAGTACCGACTCCGGCACCGGCATCGTTTCCAGTGCCGGTACCGATTGCATCGACATCGGCTTCGGTGTCGACTGCAATGGTACCCTGTCCTATGATGCCCATCGGTACCGAACTGGTACCGCTTACTCCCGATGTCGATCCCACTCAGTACGCGTATCGGGCTTTACAGGAGCATCCAGACAGGCGATACTTCGATTCCTCCGAAGACTCTGATGAGTCGGAGGCTTCTGTTGAGGCACCGGTACTTCTTCCTCAGGAGTCTGATTCTCCAAAACGAAGAATGTCTCCTCCAGAAGACTTGTCTTTTCAAGACTTCATTAGGGAAGTGGCTAGGGGCCTCTCCATTACAGTGGCCCCTGAGTCAGAGCCTAAAGCCAAGCAATTAGATATTTTGCAATACCCTAAGGCTCCTAAAGAAGCAGCCACCTTACCTATTCATGAGGTTCTCTATGATCTCATGTTGAGCATATGGGAGACTCCTCTTACTACCTCTCCTCATTCTCGTAGGTTAGACACCATGTACTATGTCCCTCCTTGTCCTGGCTTTCATAAGTCTCAGCTTCCTCACCACTCTATTGTGGTAGAGTCTGCCATGAGGAAAATAAAGAGTGCAAAGAGACACTCATCTAATCCTCCAGGATGTGAATGCAGAACCCTTGATGCTTTTGGCAGAAGGGTTTTCCAAGCTAATATGCTTGCTGCCAGAATCAACTCCTATAGTCTCTATATGGGGATGTTTCTAAAAGAAGTCACAGATCATCTGCAGACTTTAGCCCCTTTTATTTCAGAAGATAAAAGGCAAGAATTTCTTACTTGGCTTAAACATGCCCAAGATGTTTCCAAATTTTCCAACCGTGCAGCCTTTGACTCTTTTGAGTGTGTAAGTAGAGCCTCGGCTATTGCCATAGGTGCACGCAGAATTGCTTGGTTACAAGCATCTGATTTGGAATTCTGGGTCCAAGATGAATTGGGAAATCTTCCTTGTACAGGTGAAAACCTTTTTGGCAGGGATTGGAAAGCAAAAGCCACTCAGATGGATGCTGAGAACTCTGCTTTGGATCGACTTTCAAAGTCTACCTCTGCTCCTGCTAAGAAAAGATTGTTCAAAAAGACACCTTTTTCTAAAAAGGGAAGATACTATCCTGCTTATGGTCAGCAAGCATCTTCTGCAGGTCGTTTTGCTGCAAAGTGTCAGCAACCACCTAAACAGGCCAAGTCAAAGGCTGCCAGGCCTCCCACGGCCCAGCAGCCTCAGCCTCCTCAAGGCCTTTGACTTGCAACTAGAGAACTTAGCCTTTCTGGCTCTGGAAGAACCAGAGCCCCATACCATTCCAGGAAGGTTAGCTTACTTTGCTCCCAGATGGGAGCAAATCACAGCAGAGCAATGGACCCTCTCCATTATAAAGGAAGGGTACAAGCTTCATTTCTTAAACCTTCCTCCTCACACCATGGTGAAACAGTTCAATTCTCCAACATCTCTCCCCAACCTTCTGGGTCAGGAGATTGCTACCCTTCTTGCCCAAGGGGCAATAGAAGAAGTACCCCTTCTTCAACAGGGCTCAGGGTTCTACTCCCCTTATTTTCTTATTCCAAAGAAAACAGGGGGCGACAGACCCATTTTAGATCTCAGAAAATTGAACAAGTTTCTTTTCAAAGAGAAATTCAAGATGATTTCTCTCGGTACTCTGCTGCCATACCTTCAGAGTCAGGATTGGTTTTGTTCTCTAGATCTCAAGGATGCGTACACCCATGTCCTCATCCATCCAACACACAGAAGGTTCCTTCGGTTCCTTTTTCAAGGAAAGCACTACCAATACAGGGTGCTTCCCTTCGGGCTGGCCTCTGCACCAAGGGTGTTCACAAAATGCATGGCAGTAGTAGCAGCATTTCTGTGCACTCTAGGAATATTCGTTTTCCCATATCTGGACGACTGGCTCATTCAAGCTCCATCCCAGTCAGAGGCCCAGATTTGTCTAACCTGCACAATGTGTATCCTTCAGTATTTGGGACTGGTAATAAACATCCCAAAATCCCATCTCACCCCTACTCAGTCCCTGGAGTTTATAGGGGCCTTGCTGGATACCACAACTGCAAGGGCCTATCTTCCTCAGGCCCGTTGCCTACGCTTGGTGCAGTTAGCCTCCCAGATACAGTTAAAGTCCCATTTAACTATTCGAGAGATGTTACAACTATTAGGCCACATGGCATCCACCGTGCATGTGGATCCATATGCTGGCCTTCACATGAGGGCAGATCAATGGACTTTGTCCACCCAATGGACTCAGGCATCAGGTTGCCTGTCAGACAAAATAGCAAACTCCAGTCGCCTATTTTGGTCTCTCCAGTGGTGGAAGTCCCCTCCAAATCTATTGCTGGGGTCCCCTTTTCAGCAGTTGCTACCCCAAGCAACTCTGACAACAGATGCTTCTCCAATGGGTTGGGGAGCTCATCTGCAAGATCTCTCCACCCAGGGCATCTGGTCTCCACAGGAGACTTCTCTGCATATCAATCTCTTGGAACTCAGAGCAATATTCTTAGCTGTCAGTGTGTTCCATTCCCTGCTCAGCTACAGGACAGTCCTCATCCATACGGACAACCAAGTAGCCATGTTCTATGTAAACAAGCAGGGCGGGACAGGCTCTCTGTCGCTTTGCAACGAAGCTGTGTGACTGTGGCCCTTCGCCAGAGAGCATCACATCCATCTTCTGGCAGTATATCTTCCAGGCATTCAAAACTCTTGGGCGGACAGACTCAGTCGAGTTCTGTTCCCACACGTGTGGTCCCTCCACATGGACCAGGTAGCCAGGATTTTTCGAATTTGGGGAACCCCGGACAGAGACCTCTTTGCAAGTCCGTGGAATGCCAAACTTCCCCGGTTCTGTTCCAGAATTCCGTGTCAGGGAGTTCAGGCCAAGGATGCCTTCCTCCTTCACTGGGGTCAAGACTTCCTTTATACCTTTCCACCAATTCCCCTAATTCCCAAAACACTATTCAAGCTTCAGAGAGATCGAGGGACCATGATCCTCATAGCACCACATTGGCCACGCCAAGTGTGGTACCCTCTACTTCTGCATCTCTCTCAAGCTCCTTCCCTGGACTTGGGCTCTGCACCAGACCTTCTATCCCAGGAAGAAGGAACGTTGTGGCACCCAAACCCCCAGTCTCTCCATCTCAGGGCTTGGTTGCTGAGGGCCTAGACCTTCAAGATTTTCATCTCTCTCAGCAAGTCAGAGATGTTATTCATGCCTCTAGAAAGCCTTCTGCTAGGCGTTCCTATGCTTTCAAATGGAAAAGATTTACCATTTGGTGTTCAGAGAAGGGTCTAAACCTTCTTGCAATACCTCTGAATTCTCTACTAGAGTATCTCCTGCATCTATCCCATGCAGGCCTGAAAACGAATTCAGTAAGAGTCCATTTGAGTGCTATTGCAGCGTCCCTCAAGCCTCTCAATGGACAACCTATTTCCTCTCACCCTCTTATAGCAAGATTCCTGAGAGGCCTTCTTTTAACTAAACCTCCCATTAGATCACCTCCAGTGGCATGGGACTTAAACCTGGCTCTTGGCCAGCTTATGAAGCCACCCTTTGAACCTTTAGCCACCACCTCCTTGAAATTTCTTTCTTGGAAAGTTGTTTTTCTCATTGCAGTCACCTCAGCATGCCGCATCAGTGAGTTGCAAGCTTTGGTGGCTAATCCACCTTATACAAGGTTCCATCATGATAAGGTAGTCCTCAGGACCAATCCACACTTTATGCCTAAAGTGGTCTCGCCTTTTCATCTGAACCAGGAGGTATATTTACCTGTCTTTTTTCCAGGACCTCATGCATCAAATGCAGAGAGGAATCTTCATACCTTGGATTGTAAGAGAGTTCTCGCTTTCTACTTACAAAGAACACAGCAACATAGAAAGTCTTCTCAACTCTTTGTTACTTTTGATCCTTCTCATTTAGGACTTCCAGTCTCTAAGAGAACACTGTCCAACTGGATTGCTCAGTGTATTTCTTTTGCCTACCAGAGTAGGAACATTTCTCTGGAGAGCCATGTCACAGCTCACAATGTGAGAGCCATGGCAGCCTCAATGGCTCATCTAAACTCTGTGTCCATCGACCAGATCTCTCGAGCGGCCACCTGGGCCTCGGTTCATACCTTCACAGCCCATTACTGTTTGGACAAGGACTCCCGCCGGGATGCCTCATTTGGTCAGGCTGTCCTCAAACACCTGTTCCATTCCTAATCAACTCCTACCCACCTACCCTGGTCGGATGCCAGAGATCCATGGGGGGAAGTGGAGCCCTCTGCAAGGGCACACAACCATGGGGTCTCTCCCTGGCATCTGCAGCTAGGGAGTCCCCATATGTGAAGACTCATTCCTGCTTGTTCCTGGAGATAGCACAGTTACTTTACCTGTAACAGGTGATCTCTGGGAACAGCAGGAATAAGTCTTCACAACCCACCCACCTCCCCTAGGAGTTGTATCTCTCTATCTATCTTTCCTTTCCTCTCTCTCTCTTTGTCTCAGCTTTAAAACTCGAACTGGAGAGAGGCGGTTGGGAAAGGCGGGAAGGCAGCGTGCAGGCACTGTGGGATGCTCCCAAAAGCTTTCTTACTGGACGCTGGGGAGCGTTCCCGCGTAGGCTCCGTCAGTACCGACGATACCCATATGTGAAGACTTATTCCTGCTGTTCCCAGAGATCACCTGTTACAGGTAAGTAACTGTGCTTTATTGAGAATGGATGGGGGGTGAACAGAATTTATTCTTATACATGGTTGCTTCATTTTCTTTTTATTGGATCAAACACACATACATGGTTCCTTAATTTTAATCCTTTCTGTTTTGATATACAGCATGCAGTTATTTTCTACATGAAAATAAATGTATATTTTGCTATTAAGCACCAACTACTCGCAACATCCATTTCTACTCTCTCTACAAAGTATATAATTACTAAAAAAAAAAAAAAAAAAAAACCCCACTGGAAAGAAGCTTCCAGACAGTGTCCCATTTCCCACCTTAAGGTTACGAAACTCTGTGTGGTATCCAGCTCTGATCCATTCAATGAAATACTTAACCAGGGGTTTCCAAAAGACCCCTCCAGCCATATTACTGTTACCTTTCTGTTGCATCAAAATTCCCAAGCAAAGTCTGGTCTAGAGCGATGACTCAAACAAGACTCAGCTGCTTTGAAGGGTTTTTTTGTAGCCTTCATTGGAGCATTGTGATAACCCCAGCTGGAAATCTTCCCTACTGGACGAGGCTTATCTGCTCTTCGAAAGAACTCATCGGCTCATGCCGCAGCATTCCTATGGAGTAACAAAGGGTAGTTTCTGTTATTGCTGGTAATACCCTGCTAATTCCTCAGTCATTGATTGAACAATTTAAGGTTGCTATTGTATGAGTACATTTTGGGGAAAATATGAATTCAGGTAGCTTGTTATTGATTGGAAAGAGTTAAATTGTACAGGATAATCTCACAGGTTATCAGTTTATCATAATTCATATTATTTAATTGTGAATTGTCTTAAAGAGTGTGTTTTGTTTCTATGACACCTGCAAGTGTATAGCTGTATGATGGGGTAGTACATAGCCTCAGAAGACGAGAATGACTGATGGAATCTTCTTTCTCTGAAATTCATGGATCCTGAGAATGTCTCTTTCTGATAAGATGGTTGCTGCTGCTGTTTATGGAACCTTAGATGGATCTACCTGGTCTTGCTTCGTGGTGCTTAAATGGGTCCCAGGGGGCCTTAGCCTATCAGGGCTTCAGGATATCCCTAGTCTATATGCATAAAAGAGATTAGCAAGCACTGTCTTTGGTGTGGTATTTGCAATCCCTGATTACCCATTGAAAGCAGTGCTGCTGATCCCATAATGCATCAGGATGGAGCTGTCAGAAATCTAGGATTAGCTTAACATCTCCCTCCTAGAACTGGTCCTTCTGTCCACGAAGAGCGGGACCTAGGGGTGATTGTTTTTGATGATCTTAAGGTGGCAAAGCAGGTAGAAAAAGTGACAGCAAAAGCTAGAAGGATGCTTGGGTGCATACGGAGAGGAATGGCCAGCAGAAAAAAGGAGGTGATAGTGCTTCTGTATAAGTCTTTGGTGAGACCTCATTTGGAGTATTGTGTGCAATTCTGGAGACCGCATCTTCGAAAGGATATAAACAAGATGGAGCTGGTGCAAAAGGTGGCTACCAAAATGGTCAGTGGGCTTTGTTAAAAGGCATACGGGAACAGACTTAAAGATTTCAATATGTGTACTCTGGAAGAAAGGCGGGAGAGGAGAGGTATGATAGAGAAGCTTAAACATGTTCGTGGCTTAAATGCACAGGGCGGAGAGCCTCTTTCAATTGAAAAAAAGTTCTGCAATGAAGGGGCACAGGATGAAGGTGAAAGAAAATAGAATCAAGAATAATTTGCAGAAATATTTCTTTATGGAAGGAGTGGTAGATACAATGAATAAGGTAATAGAGACAAAAACTGTATCTGAATTCAAGAGAGCATGGGACAAACACAGAAGATTGCTAAAGGAAAAAAGGGGACTGTAGAGCTTATTGGTTGGTATGGAAAGGCAGACTAGATAGATTGTATCATCTTTATTTGCCATCATGTTTCTATGTTTCAGGATCGAGTACCTACATTTACATTCTTAGGATCCCAAAAAGTGGATGGCAACGGGGCAGATTTAGGATAAGGAAAATGCCTAGGCGCTTAGTACTAGGTTCATAAAATAGGCTCTTAAATCTAGGCAAATAATGTGGAAGGTAGCCTAGTGGTTAGAGCTAACACACAGGTGATTGGGTTTGATTCCCACTGGCATTCCTTGTGACCTTGGGCAAGTCACTTTACTCTCCATTGCCTTGGAAGAAGAGGCCTGGGAATCTACTTCCAGTCATACCTTGCGGAGAAAACCCAGGGGCTGCTGGGTTGCCAGGAGTCAGCGCTGACTTGATGGCACTTAAAAAAAGAATAACATTGAAGAGCATATATTTTAGGATCTTAAATATATGCTTATGTTTATGCTTATTCAATACTAAGTGAATTTTCAGCTGAAAACTTAGGATCCTAAGTTTGGCTGAAAATAGGGGACAAATTTAGGCATTTAACTGAAGTACCTACTGTAAAAGCTCAGGGGTTTTTTTTTTTGTTTAATGTCTGTCCCATAGAACCTAAAGAAAGAAATGGTGCTGGAAAAGTTAATTTTTGTAGTTTGTAATTGGTCTATGGTTCAGGAAGTTGGATGCAGGTTGTATTTTAATTGTGTAATAACCCGCGGGTGACATGAGTTGACTTGTGTAGTATGTTTACCTTATGATTAGATACAAATCACTTATATGGCATCAATCAGTAGATCATTTTAGCAGGCTTGCGATTTACTGAAGCATTATGACGTTATCGGTTCATTCAGATGAAACATTGATGTTTGCGCGTCAGAGATGCTTCACAGAGCTTCCAATTAGTCGTTTTGTCCTTGATATTGAGATGCTCCTAATAGGAAACTCTGGCGCTGAGGTTAGTCATCGAGTTAGTTGGGAATAGTTTGCATCTCTACATCCTTGGTTTTTATTTTTTTAATTTTCAGATTTTAGAGTCAAATTTGCTTTCCAACCTTAGCTAGAAATCATGTAATGAATAGCCAAACTTCTTTTCTGCATTAAGCAATTACAAGCACTCCAGCGACTTCAGGCTGGGAAAAATGACAGTCTCTGGTAAAAGGGCAGCCTTCCATGTGGGTCCCTGCTTGCTAGAGGCAGCATCGGCAGGCTGTCTTGGCAGTAAGTACCCTGCAGATTAATCTCCGGTTTCCCATAACTGCTAATGGCAGCTTTACTTAGTTGATTTTAATTTCTCGTTATGAAAGAAGCCTCTGCATCTGTCTAACCCTCTCATTGTGGAGGAGACATATGCTGGTGAATGGTTCCTTCCATCTGTCTGCCTCTCCTTGGGAGGTAGGATGGTAGATTCTGACAGGGCTACTTATACTGCTCCTATTTGTAGGGGAGTTTTATGACCATAATTTTCCCAGAATATATATCTGCTTGTGTGTGTGTGTGTGTGTGTGAGAGAGAGAGCGTGCAGGAGAGAAATCCAGGGGTGGGTGGATGTTGCGGCTGGAGCCTGGCTTAGACAAGGGAGCTTGGACTCCAATCCTGCTTCACTGCAATAAGAAAAGATGTCTGCTTTGCATTGGTGTGTAGGAAGCTAAAAGACATTATCTTTTCAAGGACTGGAATTGACAGCAGTAAGATGGGTTTCACTGGCCTTCTGGGGCTATAAAAATAAAACCAACAAAGGCTAATTTAATGCAGTAAAATTATGATGAAGCAAGCACCTAGTGACTTGAAACCAAATGTTATCAAAAGCTTCCCAGAAGGGCTTTTTCACAGTGACCAGAGCAAATTGGTAAGTTGGTCTTCCATTTCTTCTTGATTCTCTGTACAATGTTGTTTGTTGAATATTTAAAGCACTGACCTGTGACAGGTTTAAGTTCAGTGGGTATTAAAGGCTTTCATTTGGTACTGCATTATGTCAACATCATCATGTGGTTAAGTCCTTTTAAAAATAAAGTTAGTAAAGAAAAATATGATTGAAAATCTTTGTATCAGTGAATAAACAGTTATGTTATTATGTGCATAGAATTTACACATATGAATATGTACTAGCCTATATTAGTTGTTGAGCGCTGTCAAGTCGATGTCAACTGATTGCGACCCTGTGGATAGTTGTGTTCAGTCTTCAGTGAGGCAGCTAATTGTTGATAGAGTGACATCCATAGCTGCTGTTATCATATCCATGATATTGACCTTCAACCTTGCCAAGCATGATGTCTTATATTGTTATATTTATTGAACGCAGTAACATTTCAGTTTAGGAGAGACAAAGCTGTTAGTATGTTAGTCTTGACAGATGTTCACCTGCTGTGCATGTGATATCTGTAAACTATAATTAAAGATTGTTTTTTCCCATGAAACAAAGAATAGCATAGCAAAGTCCTTGAAAACGTACTTAGGTGTCTTGGGTCTAGATGGTTTATTTGCAGACATTAAGGCTGGTCACATCTATGAGCTACTGAGTAGGAGAGATATGGATATAACAGATGCAGAGGAAGACTGAAATTGTAACCTAGATAAGAAATGTTTCCCACAGTGCTTTTTACGATGTAAATACAGCAAGCAATAAAACACATCCTGGCTGGACTTCAAATTGCTAAAATGTCTACAGCTGCATGGTACAGAATTGTTATTAGCAGGAGTTCTGTATAGATGGGATTTCTGTAAATTTATGAACCTCCTGCTAGACCTTGCCCATCTCTAAAGGGAATTAAAACCCAAGACACTGACATTCACAGATCAAGGCATGAAACCGTATGCGTATGCTTTCATCTTTCATTAATCCATGTGGAGCGGAGCATGGCTGTTGTCGATTCTGACGTGTCAAGAATTGTACAGTTCCCAGAAGACAACAGCAAACTAATTGGATTCACTGTTTCTTGTTTTTTTTATTTATTAAAAATCTAAACAACATTACAGTTTACCAGTGGAACAGATGTACATCAAACATTGGGCAGCTGGACTGCAGGCTGTCTTATGACAGAGCTGGTGTGTTCATTTCTGAACCTTCAGGTTCCCTGGAGTTAAGACATTTAAGCCATCATGATAGATGATGCCAATCTGGGATGGTAGAAGGTACTAGTCAGGCATGCCTTAAATCTCCCAAAGATTTATTTTCTTATTTAAAAAAAAAAATTCACTATGCAATGTTGTTAGAGTTCTTCAAGACTGTGCATTAAAAAACTGTCATTAAAACAAATGCCGTAGGAATCAGTGGTGGATTTCTGAGCTGCAGATGGCATTGACTGATCTCTTGTTCTCCGGCATCACCAATGACAGGGGAAACAGAATTCCAGTTCTCAAAGGTTATCTATAGGTTGGTTTTCAGGATGACAGCCCTTCATGGATAGTTATGAGATCTTATGTCCTTTTGTTTAAGAAATGGGCTGATTTGCATAAACTTAATCCAGATCTGTTGGTGGCTCTCCATGACCAGAATCGTACATCCTTAATCCTGTGGTCAAAGGTGTCTCTGTCCTGGGCAGGGAATATTAGAAACCCAGGTTCAGGGTGCAGCGTTTGGTGAATGGGCTAGTTCTGTGTGTATATGGGAGCATAGAAGTGGCAGATTCTTTACAGAAGTGAGCAAAGGACCGCACCATCTGTTTTGCATTGTAGCTGGTAGATTGGCTACAGAAATAGGTCAAGAACCAAGACAAATAGGCAAAAATGGGAGATTGGTTTGCCAGTGGTTTTCACTTGTTCTCATTAGGGTCTTTACTATTTCTGCTTTATGATGCTTGAATTAAGCTCAGATTAGAAAACTAGCAATATGCGTTTGAAGCTCCCATCCATAATTTAGGCATTATCTTGAAAATCACGGGAAGATGTACTGGGAATAATAAAAGGGTTCCCACGTATTACTAAAAGTCTAAAAAGATACTTATTTCTTTACGGAACGGTCTCCCAGTGGAGGTGGTAGAGATGAGAACTAAATTTGAATTTAAGAAGCCATGGGACAAACACAGAGGATCTGTAAGGGAACAAAAGGGACTGAAGGACTTGGTGGTTGGTATGGAGGGACAGAGGGTGGCCATATGGTCTTTATCTGCTGCCATTTTTCTCTGTTTTTTTATAAAGACAACATAGGTACCTATATGTCTTCATCAAATAGGCTCCTACAGTGACCCAAGTAGCACACAAATGCTTTTGCACAAATTTAAAGCTGCTTTGCAGAAGGCTTAAATGTGAGCATTTAGTCTATGTACATCGCAGCTATGCCCTTGAGAACGCCTACAATTGTGTAAGAGCTTATATCCATGTGTAAAAATGCTTTACACAAAAAAGGTTCTATGAAATCACCCCTTAATGCAAATTCCATCAGAGACTTTACTGAAATTTAATTTTGGAAGGGGACATATCTGTATAGATTGATATAGATATGTATTTAAAATATTAGGGATGTGAACAGACAAGAAACCTTGGGATAACTAACTATAATGTTTTCCTGTGCAAATATGTGGAGCCCATTCTGCAAGGGGCACATTCGGGCTGTCCAGACGGGCCTGTTTGGACCCGATTCTGAAATGAAGGAGCAAAATGTTTCCACGGATGTCAGAATCAGGCCTGAGCTAGGCGTGCACCTCCCGCAGTCGCAGGGACATCCTCCCCATGGCTACATTTGCCCACTGCCCCGAACCCCTTAGTTCTTGACCCTGATGGGGGCCACTGGGACCCAGATTGGGCGGCAGGGATACACCTTCCATGTCCCTGTGCTCCTGTGGGGGGCTGCCAGAGGTGGAATAAACAGGGCATCTCCCCCAGCGATTCCCAGACATATAGGACCATTCTAGAATCGGCCCTATACGTCTGGGGGGTCGGCCCCATTCACGATCCACCCAGTCTCCACCCCTATCACACCTCCATCCCCTGCAGAACGCACAGTAGCTCTGTGCATGCAGCGGGGGACGGAGGCAGAATACTCGCAGGGTAGATAGTGCGGTAGCATGTCCCAGCGGCATGTGTTGCCCCACTATCTGCCTTATGGAATTGGGGCCATAAAGGGATATTGCAGTCAAAAGGCTAAGATTAGAGTCTTCAACTCATGGCTCGCACCCTCCACTTGGATTCTAGCCAAAAAGAGATTAAGCAACTGAGTGAGTAGTAGAGTGCCTCTTAACCTTATTTTGGCAAAGATCAAACGTAGGGTCTGCGCCAGGAGTTGAGAGCAGTCTCTACATGGCCTTTTGGTAGGGATTAAGAATCTGTCCAATACAGGAGGCCATTGCTCTACCAATCAATTTTACTAGGGAGATGAAAGTGTTAACAAGCATAGCCCAAGCAGGAATACACATTTCATTTACACTTTTTTCAAAGCTTAGTAGGTTCCAGTAATTGTATAGGATGATAATACATGCCAGGGGAAAGTTGTTAACCCAGGGATTCTGGTCTTATTTGGGATCAGGAAGGAATTTCTAATGCTGATTGGATCTAGGAGTCCAGAAAAGGAGCTAGAATGAAATGTGCAAGCAGAGATTGCAAATAAACACAGGAGACTAAACAGTGATATTTACCACAGGAGTCACTAACCTGCAGTACTTCAGTATTACAGAGTACTAACTTCCTCCATAAATAAACATTTGTGTGTTTGCAGCCAAGGACATTGGACATTCCTGGCTGCAATAACTCAGATAGTGGGCGCCAAGTTGGGTCTGCTGTCGGTTAAAGGAGCCATCTTAAAAATCTCTGCTGAAATCCCACCTATGACCCATGATCAATAGATTCTGGACACCCTGACACCTCCATCACCCATATTAATAATTTCAGATCCCCAGCACCCCCCACCCCAGGCACTTGAACCATAATTTTCAACTCCCCACGACTCCCTGATCCCCATCCTGGCACCTACTGGAGTTTCTAGTGGGTGGGCAGGAGCGATCACCAGTTGCTCCTGCCCTGACAAGAGCCTGGGTCTTAAATTGCACCAGTCAGATCCTAGCAGTAGTCTTGTGGTACTACTACTAGGAGTCAAACTAGGGGTCAACTGGTGCCATGTTGAGCCTGGGACCTTGATGGGGCAAGAATGACTGGGGCTAGCTCCTGCCTACCCACTAGAAACCAAGGAAAGCCCTGGTTAGTGCCAGAGAGGTGACCGGGGCTGGGGAAGTGGGTCTGAAGTCTATGGATCAGATGTCGGGTGATCTGATATCTTTGGATTGACTATCAGGGCAAGATATTGTGGAGGAGGATCTGAAATCTTTGGACTGGGTAGCATGGGCGGGATCTGGTTCCTTTTTCACAGATCCTTTAAGAGACTCATTGGGAGCGTCAGGTCATGTGGTTTTGGCCTGATTCACCCAGGGTGCAAAAATAGCACCTGTTCAAAGCTGGCATTGGTTTTTCCAGGAATAATGAAACTTGTGCAGTTAAACACAAGCTACATTATTCAATTTGCATAAAAATTAAGTGTTTTGAATGCATTTGCATGCTTTGTATCTCATTATTATGTAGTTTGCACTGCAGTGAATTTCTGTGCTTTAAGTGAAAATAATGCAGGATTTCACCATTTAATGGGTGTTAAAGATTTAATTTGTGTT
Source organism: Ichthyophis bannanicus (assembly GCA_033557465.1). Classification (NCBI taxonomy): domain Eukaryota; kingdom Metazoa; phylum Chordata; class Amphibia; order Gymnophiona; family Ichthyophiidae; genus Ichthyophis; species Ichthyophis bannanicus. Next base: position 79,899,695 of record CM066042.1, read on the forward strand.
AAATGGCAAAAATCCAGCATTATCCCCTTAATGCATGTTAGTAACTACCCCTCTGAGTGTCTATCTCTTGCAGTAAGATGCTTCCCAAATCCTCCATATTGTTTTGACTTTTTTTTACATTTTATTTTATATTTCTAAACCATTCACAATAACGATATAGGCAATATAACATACATCAATAGACAATAAGAAATATACAATAAGGAAAAGAAAATTTACCAACTCATCTGCCCACAATAAGGGAGGCAAGAACCAGAAAAAAAAAATCAAGAAATACATTATAAAACAGAGAGCTAAGGAGAAATACTGTCAGCAGAACATTAGGCCCTGGAGATCCCTCCTTAGAAATAAAAAGCTCTAAGAGCTGCTTTGGTTCGGTAAAGTAATAATTCTGCCCCCCAAAACTAACATAACATAAAGAAGGAAATTTCAAGAGCCAGGTCCCATGAAACGAAAGGACCCTGGGCCATAAGGCCAAGAACTCCTTTTGCTGGGCCTGAGTCCGTTTAGAAACATCAGGAAATATACGAACAACCAAACCCATAAACTGCTCTTGCATATCCCTAAAATACAAACATAAAACAGAAACTTTGTCCTGCTCAAAAGCGAAAGTGACCAGCAGAGTACTATGAGATGTTACCAGTTCCAGAGAGCTTTCCAAAAATCCGGTCAAGTCCAACTGTTCCTGAGGGTGGCTAGGGCTGCCAGAGCCAATGCTGGAAAAAGGCACATAAAATGCCTGAGCCACTGGTGGGAGATTGCCGACCCCAAAACCTCGACTAGATATTTCTTCACCAGCTTCACTGGTCCAAGCAACGGGCACCGAGGAAACCCAAGAAACCGCAAGTTATTCCTTCAAAGCTGGTTCTCCAAAAATTTCACCTTCCTCCAAAGCCCAAAGCTTTCCTTAACTTGGGCTTCTTTAAAGGCACCAAATTCCGCCACTTGCCCTTCTAATTGTTTAAGTCTACCCTCATGCTGAGCCACTTCATTCTTCCGAGCAGAAACCAGTTCTGTAACAGAATCTACCTTCAAAGAAAGTTGTGTCAAGCTTGAATGGAGGAGAGACTCATCCAAGGACTTGACTGAATTCCACAACACCTTCATGGTGATTACGGGCTCCTTCCCCAAAGAAGACACTCCAAGTCCGCTCCCCAAAGGACCATCCAGCAAGACACCCACGCCACAAACTTGCATGCTGGAGAGGACTGAGCAAGGGGGTGGCCTGGCACACCTCCCTCTACTGGGAAAGTAACTCCAGCAATCGGAGGAACCAACCCTCCTCCCCCTCCCCCCCCTGAAGGAGCACTTCCAGATTGCCGGGAATAATGCCCTTTTTTCGGGGCTCAACGAAGCCCCTTCTGTGCTCCACTCCATATGAAAACCTCTGGAGCGGTCCAAGGCAGCAAACTCTCCTCTCACCGACCGGACTCCCAGGGCATCAAGGGTAAGCTGACAACTGCCTCCCACAGCCGCTCCAGTCGGACGGTACAGCTGCTTGCCCTTGTGCTTCGGCATAACGCGCAAGGGTAGTTTGCTCACCAAAGACAGCACCGAACCTCCGGAACGCAGCCCTCTCAAGACCCCATCTTGCCCCCACTGATTGTTATGACATTTTGATGAGTGGAAGTGAAAGGGAAACAAGGATTGTGTGGAAAGGATTCAACCTCAAGCCCTTCTTTTTGGCTCATAGGGGATGCAGTACCACACACGCTCCTGGCAGACACTAGTATGTGATGTGATGTAACACTAATATAAACTTCATCCTGGGAGTTACGTTTTTTTCCCCCTGGTGGCATCCGATGGTTTTCTTGCGCTATCTGCACTCTGTGGCATGCAGATCCATTGTTTTATCCTCACTGCCCTTTCTAGCGGTAATCTGCTAGTTATGTCCTTGGTCATCATCCTTTTAAGTTGTATAGACTGATGCACTATAGTTGCAGTTATATTGTTAACTAAAAGGAACTTGTCCCCTCCCTGATGACTCAGCAAAACCTAATTAATGCGTGCTAATCCATTAATAGCTTAAATATAGGAAAATTCCTAATGATCCCATGTGTTGGATGAAGAGGATGCTTTTTTGAAAGCATTTAATCCAGTCGTCATATTCTACAGAAAAGAATTAACATGCCTTTCTAAAGCACAACATAGTGCTTCAAAATGTGCAATCGTTTATTAATTCATTAATTCAAAAATTAATAACCCTTCTATCATTTCGCAGAGCTAGGCGGCAATACCAGGAAAGTCATATCAATTCATTTTATTTTGTGGTACTTTTTTATTTAATAAGACAGGGCTGGCCCCAGAGCTGGTTCAAGCAGGGCCGGCCCAACTACCAGGCAAACTAGGTGGTTGCCTAGGGTATCAGCTTCTGGGGGTCAGCAAACAGCTAGGTATTCAAAGATAGGCAATAGATTCTGACCGTCAAGGGGGGCATAAGGGTTACAGCTTGTCTAGGGGTGCCAACACCTTGAACCATCTCTGGGGCCAGCCTAATGCCCTCCCTGGCTGTCAGAATCTATTATTTATTTTTGAATGCCTTGCTGTTTGCCACCTCCAAGAATCTTCTGCCCTAGGCATCCATCTAGTTTGCCTCATGGTTGGGCCGGTCCTGATGGACGAGCAGAACCTCGTGCTAACTCTCCGGAATGGTGACATAGCATTTTATTTTCACATTCTAGAATGACAAATACAAAGATCAGCAGAAAAATCTAAAATAAAATCTGAATACCTGCAAACATATGTAGGCAGATTTCAGATAACATATGAAGATTGTCGTTGAGACATTGAGGTTTCTGACAGTATTTTAGAAAAAGGATCTGCCAAACATCAAGCCTTTTCTAAAATACTATAAGGAGGTGCAGGACTGCCTCTTGCCATCACACGGGGCCTTTTTACTAAAGAGCGCTAACCGTCAGTGCAGTCTAGCACCTGCTAAAGGTGTGCAATGGACACCCCTTGACAGCTGGCATGGGGCCATGAAAGTGCCGCCGGATTTTGATGGTGCTGAGTACGCCCATGCTATTGTTGTGCCACAGCAGGGCTGTGTGCGCCATGGTAACTGCTGGGAACTTGGTGCAATTAATGCTATGGTGTTGCAGTAATGTGCCATAGATTTGTGCATTTTCAGCATGTTAGGTGCAACACCCCAGTGCCCTTTAGTAAAAGGGCCCCATAGAGCAGGGGGGCCGATTTACAGAGCTACATGTATCAAAAAACAATAGAGGCAAATCCACTTCTGTGTGTGCGTGCCGGCACTTACATGGGTACGCGGGCCATTTTGCAAACCTAAACATACAGCATAAATGCTGTTAATTAACTACAGAGGCCGCTGTCTTTATTTAATTTCAATTTGGAGGGGGGATAAACAATGGAGGAATAAGGAGGATAACCTCCTTAATATCTCCTGTAAAGAGCTGGCCGAAACAAACATGTTTTAATAACCTGCAGGTAAAATGAGAAATACATATGTGAATTCAGCCTTTTCTAGAATAGCCATTTCCAAGTGTCTGGATTTTAGACATGGAAATTGCAGATAAGCCTTTTAAAATAATCCGCTTAACCGTTTCTTTTTTTTCATACTCCTGAACACATTTGTTTATAAGAGACGAGACTTGGAGGCATGTGTATTAAAGCACATCCTCTTAGCGCACAGTTGGGCCTCAAAACTAGCACAGACACGTGCACCATCTGCAGGGGCTTCTGCATCCAAGCCCCTGCTGTCGTGGTACATTGCTAACCCATGACACACGAAAACCCACACACAGGTGCACTTAACACCACCGATTGAGATGGCAATAAATGCACCCACATTAACTGATGCGTCTTCAGTGTCCACATTCCGCTCCCAACCTTCTCTGTCTCCGCCCTATCGCATGCTAATCAGTTAGCAGAGAAATTTTAGTGCAGGGTCCCACGCTGTCTCTTAGTGTGATGTACCTATCGTGTGCTGAGCTCGGCGCTAATAGCATAGTTTAACATACCCCTTGCAGTCCTCCCTTGAGTGATGACTGAAAGGACAGGCTGGATTTAACGTTTGTTGCAAAAGAAGTGAACACAGAGTGATCTTTTGTCTCTTTCTTGGGCCCCACGGAAGTATTCCCATTCAATCTACAACTCAGTGATTGCTAAGAGGGTTTCTTGATTTGCACTAGACCAGATTTTGTTAATTAATACTTCAGGCCTGTAACCCTACCCTCTTCTCTAATAGAATAATTGTTCGCTACCATTCTGCTGAAGATAATCATAGATTTATTTCCTATGCTTCTCGGTTCATCGCTTAATTATATATCCGCACTCATTTAACTGGCAAAAAAATTGCAGTGGTGGATCACAGGCTGTAAGCGTTGAGGGGGATAGCTAAATCTCTGGTTTACTTACTTTCTTCTCTCTCACAAATTTATTTATTTATTCTCATTTCTTGATCACCTCTAACAGTGTCGTGGAGTGATTTACAGCAACAGAAATATCATAAAGCAAAATACAATAAAATACATGAATGGTGAGCACAGTGACAGCAAAGGGCCTGAAAGCATTTGTAAATTAAGAGCCTCATGTACTAAACGAATTAATCACATGAGGCTCTTTTACTGATGTGTGGTAACTTTACACTGACTCTGACTGTACATTCGGTGCAAAAATTAATGTGTGGTAGGTGCAACGCCTGTGTGTTAACTGTGGCATGACATGGCCAGCGTCTACTCTGCAGCAACCACTCAGGATGGACACTTGCCACATGATAAATCAGGGTTGCCAACCAACCGGTTTTAGGGCAGCCTGGTCAGTTTTACGAGCTGCAGGCCAGTGACTGTCAGGATGGTAAAACCAGCCAATGAAGGGTCTGGTTTTTCTGCCAACTGCCGGCCTCAGCTCCCTCCTCCCCCCCCCCCCCCACTGTGCTACCTGCCCACCTCTGCCCTTGCTCTGCTGCCGCTTTTCCTGTTACAGTGGTGGCAGCGGAAGTTCTCCAATAACCCACCCCCCACCTCGTATCTTTGTGACTGCACTTGAAAGACTGGTCGGTCCCTCCCTCCTCTTATGTATGCTTGCGTCACAAAGACCTGCTTTTTTTAAAAATTGGAGGTCCGCCATTACCACTGCCGCAACCACAACAGGAAAAGTGGTGGTGGGGCAAGGGCAGGGACAGGCAGCATGGGGGGAGAAGGGAAGCCGGCTGGACATGAGGTGCAGTGAGATGGGGAGATACTGGACATGGGGGATAGGTACAGTGGGGGTACGATGGACATGGGGGGATGGGGCAGAGGGAGTATGCTGGACATTGGGGTAGAGATACAGAGGAGATGCTGGACCTGGGGGATCGGGACAGTGGGGTATGCTGGGCATGTGGGGATGGGGGAGTATGCTGGACATGGAAGCTAGGGGTAGAGGAGGTATGTTGGACATTGGGTAGAAATACAGAGGAGATGCTGGACATGGGGGATGGGGATAATGGGGGGTATACTGAACATGGGGGGATGGGGCAGAGGGAGTATGCTGGAAATGGGGGGATGGGGCAGAGGGAGTATGCTGGACATGGGGGAGAGAGGGACAGAAGGAGTATGCTGGGCATGGGGGGATGGGGCAGAGGGAGTATGCTGGACATGGGGGATGGGGCAGAGGGAGTATGCTGGACATGGGGGGATGGGGCAGAGGGAGTATGCTGGGCATGGGGTAGAGATACAGAGGAGATGCTGGACATGGTGGATGGGGCAGAGGGAGTATGCTGGGCATGGGGGATGGGGCAGAGGGAGTATGCTGGGCATGGGGGATGGGGCAGAGGGAGAATACTGGACATGGGGGATGGGGCAGAGGGAGTATGCTGGGCATGGGGTAGAGATACAGAGGCGATGCTGGACATGGGGGATGGGGCAGAGGGAGTATGCTGGACATGGGGGGATGGGGCAGAGGGAGTATGCTGGACATGGGGGGATGGGGCAGAGGGAGTATGCTGGGCATGGGGTAGAGAACCAGAGGAGATGCTGGACATGGGGGTTGGGGCAGAGGGTGTATGCTGGGCATGGGGGATGGGGCAGAGGGAGTATGCTGGGCATGGGGGATGGGGCAGAGGGAGTATGCTGGACATGGGGGATGGGGCAGAGGGAGTATGCTGGGCATGGGGTAGAGATACAGAGGAGATGCTGGACATGGGGGATGGGGCAGAGGGAGTATGCTGGGGATGGGGCAGAGGGAGTATGCTGGGCATGTGGGATGGGGCAGAGGGAGTATGCTGGACATGGGGGATGGGGCAGAGGGAGTATGCTGGGCATGGGGAATAGGCTCACAGAGAGAATATGTTGGACATGGGGAATAGGCTCACAGAGAAGATGTTGGACATGAAGGAAGGGAAGCAGGACGGGGAGAGGGGCTGATACTGGACATGGGGGAGAGAGAAGAACAGTTAGTGAAAGACTAGGAAATAAGAGTCTGGGGAAGGAGAGAGCTGGGAAATGGGAGGGTTGGTGTGAGGGAAGAGATCAAAAGCTATAGCTAGATACAGTAAAAAGGGTGAAATTGAGGAATGGTTGGAAAGAAGAAGGAGTGTAATCTGGATAGAGAAGCAGAAAAATAAATGGAAGGGAATTGAAAAGAAGAGATCAGTGCTAAAAACTGATATAAGGGACGACGTGAAGACAGGAGGAGAGAGAAGAAATTGAAAATGGAAAGGAGACCATGAAAAGAGAACTAAGAGAAGACAGAGGAAAATAAAAACCAGAGAGTGGGACCAACACCATTAGAAAAATAAAATGACCCTTCAGCAAAGGTAGAAAAAAAGAATTTTATTTTCTATTTTGTAACTGGAAAATGTCTATTTTTGGAAAGTATGTCTGCCAGGAGTCAGGAGTGGTGTTGGACATGGCTTGCGGCCTAGCCCAAGGCAAAAATCAGAGAGAGGGAGCCGAAAGCCCACTAGCAAACTGCATTTTTTCAGTTTCAGACAGGTCTGAGACACTCTCTGGCCTCAGGCCAGGGCTATTGTCCTGGTTGCATCCTTCCTAATGCCAGTCCTGACATCTGCTGTCTTTTGTACAATATAGGGGGAAATGCATTTCTTTCTGTTTCTCTGGTGTTGCAGTGCATGCAGCGTCTGGCTTTCTGAAGGTTTAGTTTAATTTTTGTCTACATATTTCTATTTTCACTTTGTGGTCACTTATTGGCAAAGGCCTATGTGTGTGTGTGACCAAGACTTGGGTTTGCTGCTAGCGTGGAATTTCTGTTTAAGAATGTGCAGTAATCTGGCTTGTTCAGCTTTCATAATAAGTTAGCTGATGTTTTAGGGCCCACTGCAATATTGATGGTGCTATATTTTTCTAGGTAGGGTCCTTGTGTGAGTTTTGGAAGTTAGTACTGGCATGGCTCTTGATCCTGATTGACTTTTTTGTATTAATTCCAGGGCCGGCCCAACCATCAGGCAACCTAGGCGATCGCTTCTGAGGGTTGGCAGAGAGTATGGCATTCAAAGCTAAACAATAAATTCTGATAGTCAGGGGGGAGTGGAGGAGTAGCCTAGTGGTTAGAGCAACTGCCTAGTACCCAGAAGAATGGAGGAGTGGCCTAGTGGTTGGGGCAAGGTACTTCAGGCCGGAAGGTCGGGGGTTCAAATCCCACTAGAGGACAGCAACCTTGGGCCGGAAGGACTGGGGTTTCTACTCCCACAGGTGCTCCTTGTGGTCTTGGGCAAGCCACTTAACCCTCCATAGCCCATGTTCCCTGTAAAATAGTTACCTCCAAGTTATAATGCCCTGTTCAATGTAATTTCAGTTTGTTCAATGTAAACTGCACTGATGCAGAATAGCGCGGTATATAAGAGAATGTAAATAAAAATAAAATAAATAAATAAGATCATGGGTTCAATTCCCACTGGCTCCTTGTGACTTTGGTCAAATCACTTTACCCTCCATTGCCTCGGAAGAAAAGGCTGGCAATCTACTTCCAGTGATACATTGCCAAGAAAACCCAGAGGTGGCTGGGTCACTATGACTCAATGGCACTAAAAAAAAAAAAAAAAAAAAGTCAGGGGGGACATATGGGTTAAGATTTGCTTAGGGTGCCAACATTTTGAATCAGCTCTGGGGCTGGCCCTGATTAATTCACTATAGGCTTGGTATTGAGAGGGATATTTTTCTTGTATGGTTAAGTTTTATGAGGGAGCTTTTACCTCTGCTCTGCACAGATTGTTGGGAAGGGGCCGGGGGGTGGGGGGTTCAGTGGATGCAGAATATATGTTTGGATTTAATGCCATATGAGAGAGCAGATGCATACTGGAGGGGCCTGAGAAGGGAAATGTGGCTGAATAGGTGCTGAAGAGTCCAACCTCTTGTAACCCACCCTCCCCCCTTGATAAAACCTTCAGACGCTAAAGCCTGCACTGTTGCCGTCTCTGCAATTATTTTTTATGGGAGAGACAGGGGGCGGGCAGGGGGCAAGCATGCACGGAGCATAGCTAGCCACCGGTGATGGGATTTCCTCTTTCAAAATGTTGACAACCCTTTGGTAATTGCATCAGCAAACAGCACAGAAAGTGCAGTATTTTCTGATGCAGTTACTGCAGGCCATGTGGTAAATGTACTGTGAGCTGCAAGCATCTCCCAACCCTCCCCATCCCACCCCCATCTTGGAGGCACCCAAACCCTCCTTCATGCCCACCATCCCCTCAAGGGCTTCCCTGGTGGATTGGTGGCAGTGTAGGAGTAATTCCCAGATGTTTCTGCCCTGTTGCCACCCTAGGTTCAAAACGATGGCTCCAACCTCTAGTGGCTATCTCACAGTACTACTGCTAGGAGTCATAGTTGCCATTTTGAACCCAAGATGGCAATGGTGCAGGAATATCTGAAGATCGCACCTGCCCCAGCATTAACCCACCAAGGAAGGCCTTGGTAAGTGCCTGGGGAGTTGGGGGTGGGAGGGAGGTTGAGCGCCTCAGGTGGGGGTGGGGAATGATTCTAGTTCTGATTGGGGAGTAGGGAGCTGGGGGGTTAGGATGCTGATTCTGACTAGGGGATGGGAAGGAGGGAGGGAGTGATGCTGCTCAGAAGGGATCAGTCAATTTTTCCTGCAGCAGGTGCAATGTGTGTGTTGCCAATAGTGCGGGTACAGTTACCGTCTGCTCGTACCCTGGCAATAAGTGTACCCATGCTAACTGGTAAAAGCATGCGCTGTCTATGTCTATAACTCTCTCATGCTCCACTCCGTCCCACCCCCTGCATTGTCAAGCAGTTACCATGGTAATTAGCATGTGGGAAGTGTTAAGACCATGCAGTAACAGCTTATGGTTTTATGGTTTATTATGTGCTTCATATAAATACAAGTGGTTTACAAATTATAAACCGTCAGTGAAACAGAAAGGAACGCTAATATCTAGGATAGGACAGGAAAAGTCATGAGAGAGATTAATAGTACAGAAAGAGAAAGCACATTCTGCGTGTCTGGGGCCTGCACCCCAAAATGTTACTGTGAAAGGGTGAGCTTTAAGAAGAGTCTGGAATTTAGGATGGGAAAGTTCAGCTCTGAGATTAAGGAGGGAGATTGTTCCATAAAAAAGAAGCAGTAAATTCTAGCCGAGCATAAGAAACAGACAGTAGAGTGAACATGACATGACGTATCCTGAGAGAGCGTCCTAGGCAATGAGGAATGGTCAAGGAGGCCAAATAAGGAGGGCAGATAGTATGAAAGCTTTATTTATTTAACACGTTTTTTATACCACTTTATCATTTCAGTCAAAGCAGTTTACATTGTAACTTAAATTTAGTATTGTACATTAAACAGGGACATTGACAACTTGGATTTTTCTGAGGCAATGGAGGGTTAAGTGACTTGCCCAAGGCTACAAGGAGTGTTAGTGGGAATCAAACCCTGCTCTTTTGGTTCCCAAGCCAGTGTTCTAACCAGTAGGCATAGATCGATTGTTTACGTTATCAGAATACAGAACGACTAGGGGACACGCAATGAAGCTACAGTGTAACCGATTTAAGACTAATAAGAGAAAATATTTTTTTACTCAACATGCAATCAAACTCTGGAATTCATTACTGGAGGATGTAGTAAAAGTTGTTAGTGTAGCCAGGTTTAAAAAAGGTTTGGACAAGTTCCTAGAGAAAAGGTCCATAAATCATTATTAAAGGGGACCCAGGAAATCCCCTGCTTGCCCCAATACAAGTATTGTGGAACCTGTGTCTTTTGGGGAAACTGCTAGGTACTTGTGACCTCGATTGGCCACTGTTGGAAACAGGATACTGGGCTTGATGGACCTTGGTTGACCCAGTATGGCATATCTTATGTTCTTATGTTGTTAAGTGCGGTTGAGTCGGTATCGACTCATGGCGACCCTCTGGATAGTTGTCCTAAACTGTGTTCGGTCATCAGTCAGATAACCAGGGGCGGCTCAAGGAAATCTGCTGCCTGAGGCGAAGTATGAAAATGCTCCCCCCCCCCCCACCTTAGAGGGGGCGGGGCTTTTTCAGAAATCCAATCTGAGACTGAACCAAACCAAAAAGCCGATTAGATTATATGGAGGAAATGCAAGATGTTTGCACACAGGGCCATATCGAGCTGCAATCGCACCCTGTGCGACTTGCAGCTCGGACGCACGCCCCCCCTCCCCCATACCTCTGTCCAGCGCTGCCTGCTCTTTCCCTGCTGCTGCCACCCTCTGTTTTTTTCACGGAGGTGCCAGCAGCAGGGAAAGGGCAGGCAGTGCTGGACAGAGGTATGGGGAGGTGGAGGGGGCATGCGCCCAGTCTGAAAGGCGCTGGCACTTTAAGAAGATCTGTCCCTCCCTACTCTGACATTGCGTTGGAGAAGGGAGGGACCAGACCTGCTTAAAGTGCTGCAAAAAGGCTTAGGGAGCGCATTTCATCTGCCTGCTATTGTCCTGCCAGCGGCAGCAGGACAACAGCAGACAGCCGAAATGCGCCCCCCAAACCTTTCTGCCCTGTGCGGCTGCACCGCATGCACAGGGCTAGTTACAGTCCCGTTTGCACATCAAGGAACTAAAAGACAGCAAGAACCAACAGCACAGTTTATAAAACTAAATTATAACTCATTTTTATTTTGTTGTTATAAACTACGTTATGGTTCTTGCTTTTTCTTTTTCAACATATATTTTGCATCCACAGTAGGTGCACAGCAGAACCAGGACATTCATCCACAGAACTCAATATTTAAAAAAAAAAAAAATCTGATTCTGATCATCTCACTAACAACAACAACAACAACCACTATTCTCCAGTACCAGGCATATTGTGAACTAATACAAAAACCCTACAACAAAGAGCAAGCCTAACATACCATATCAGCACAAACTTCCAAAACTCACGTAAGGAGCCCACCCAAAAAAAGCATCACTGTAAATACTACAGTGGGCCCTGGAACACCTATTTGAAAAGCTGAACAAGTCAAATTACTACAGTACAGAATAGATCTTTATGTACAAACTCCATGTTAACAGAACACCTGACCTCAGTCAAAAACTCGCAACATCGACCCTCACCAAGTACAGAATATGTAACCACAATCTAAAATAAAAATAAAAATATGTAGACTAAATTTAAATTGAAACCCAAAGAAGCCAGAGTCCACATGCAGTGCAATATCAGATAAATAAGAGATGCAGTTCCTCAATACTGTGTAAAATATAAAAATAGCACAAAGTCCAATAACTAAAATGAAATAAAATTATTTTTTCTACCTTTGTTGTCTGACCATTTTATTCTCTGATAATGCTGGTCCCGATCTGAGGCTTCAGCTTTCCTTGCTTCTCTTAGCTCTCTTTCTGTGGTCTATGGTCCATCTGCCATTTCTTATCTCTTCTTTTGTTTTCTTTACTTCCTTCCATCAACCCATTTCCAGTTCCCCTCCCCAGTATTAGACTCATTTCCAGTTCTTCCCTCCCAGTTCCTTCCAGTGTCAACCGCCTTGCATTCCCATGACTGCAAATGGTGTCCATTCCCTTCCAGTCCCCCTCCTTCCCCACTGTCCAGCCCTTCTAGTCCAAATACCATCCCAGATATCAGCTCACATCCACTCTCGGTGCCACCCCCCCCCCCCCCCAGTCAGCTCCTTTCCAGTTGCCCTACCCTCTGTCCATCCCCCTTCCAGTGCCATTTGCATGTCAGATCCCTTCCAGCCTTCTCCCCATTACCCAACCACCTACCACTCCCATCCCCAAATGTCAGCTCCCTTCCAGTCCCCCTTAAGTACATCCCAGGTGTCAGCTCCTTTCCAGCCCCCTCCTTCCCCATTGTCAGCTCCCTTCGTGCCCCCTCCTTCCCGTGGCAGACCCTCTCATTATCTGCTCCCTTCCAGTCCTATTCTACCATCCTCCCGCATCAGCCCATTTGTAGCTCTAGCCCTAGTTTTCTTCCAGGGCCAGCAGCACTCTCCTCCCCTCCCCCATTAGCCCATTTCCAGTCCTATCCCCCTTCAGCCCACTCTAGTCCTAACCCCCAATCAGCCCATTACCAGTCCTAGCTCATTTACAGTGCTAGCCTCCCATCTGCCCATTACTAGTCCTACCCCCCCCAATAAGTCCATTTTCTGTCCTAGCCCCCCTAATCAGCCCATTTCCAGTTCTAAACCCCCCATCAACCCATTTCCAGTTCTAGCCCACTCCCGATCAGCCCATTTCCAGTTCTAACTCCCCCATTAGCCCATTTCCAGTCCTAGCCCCTCATAGCCCATTACTGGTACTAGACCCCCCATCAGCCCATTTCCAGTCCTAGCCCCGCATAGCCCATTACCAGTCCTAAACACCCCCCATCAGCCCACTTCCAGTCCAACCCCCCCATCAGCCCATTACTAGTCATAACCCCCCATAGCCCATTACCAGTCCTAAACACCCTCACACCCCCAATCGAGCCCATTTTCAGTCCTAGCCCCCCCATAGCCCATTACCAGTCCTAAACACCCCCATCAGCCCACTTCAAGTCCTAACCCCCCATCATCCCATTTCCAGTCCTAAACACCCCCCATCAGCCCATTACCAGTCCTAACCCCCCCATCAGCCCATTTCCAGTCCTAGCCCCCCATAGCCCATTACCAGTCCAAACACCCCCATCAGCTCATTTCCAGTCCTAGCCCCCATAGCCCATTACCAGTCCTAACCCCCCTCCTCGCCATCAGCCCACTTCCATTCCTAAACCCCCATAGCCCATTTCCAGTCCTAACCCCCCACCCATCAGCTCATTTCCAGTCCTAGCCCCCATAGCCCATTACCAGTCCTAAACACCCCCATCAGCCCACTTCCAGTCCTACCCCCCCCCCCCATTATCCCATTTCCAGTCCTTGACCCCCCCATAGCCCATTACTGGTCCTACACCCCCCCATCAGCCCATTTTCAGTCCTAGCCCCCCATAGCCCATTACCAGTCCTAAACACCCCCCATCAGCCCTCTTCGTCCTATCCCCCCCATCAGCCCATTACCAGTCCTAACCCCCTCCCATCAGCCCATTTCCAGTTCTAGCCCCCCATAGCCCATTACCAGTCCTAAACACCCCCATCAGCCCTCCTCCAGTCCTACCCCCCATCATCCCATTTCCAGTCCTAGACCCCCCCCATAGCCCATTACCAGTCCTAGCCCTCCATAGCCCATTACCAGTCCTAAACACCCCCCATCAGTCCACTTCCAGTCCTAACCCCCCATCATCCCAAGTCCAGTCCTAGACGCCCCCCATAGCCCATTACCAGTCCTAACCCCCCCCCCCCATCAGCCCATTTCCAGTCCTAGCCCACCATAGCCCATTACCAGTCCTAAACACCCCCCCATCAGCCCATTTCTAGTCCTAGCCCCCCCCCCCACATTGCCCGTCCTGGCCCCCAGGAAAATAAAAACGCTCAAGTTGCTGCTGCTGCTGCCGAGTCCGCTTCTCGGCAGCAGCAGACTCACCTCTCCTTCCTATAGCAGCTGCAGCTCCTGCTTCTTGGAACCGCAGCTGCGAGATCAGCTTAAACATAAAGCCAGCCAGTGCGGAGCCTTCCCATGCAGCGGCGTCCCGCCCCCAAAGGAAGTTGTATGCAAAGGAAGTTACTTCCTTTGGGGGCGGGATGCTGCTGCATGGGAAGGCTCCGCACTGGCTGGCTGATCTCTTTAGTACAGCCGCAGTTCGAAGAAGCAGGAGCCACGGCTGCTCTAGGAAGGAGAGGTGAGTCTGCCGCTGCCGAGAAGCAGACTCGGCAGCAGCAGCAGCAGCAGCAACTTGAGCGTTTGGATTTTTTTTATTTTTAACTTTTGAAGGCGAAGTGAGGCGGCTGTTTTGGGGGCATTTTTTGCCGCCTTTAAAACTTTGCCGCCTGAGGCAGCCGCCTCACTTTGCCTCATGATAGAGCCGCCCCTGCAGATAGCTCATTGTTGACAGACTGGCACCCATAGCTGCTGTTATTATATCGATCCATCTCATCATTGGCCTTCCTCTTCTGCATTGACCTTCTGTCTTGCCAAGCACAATGTCTTTCTCTCATGATCTCTCTCTTCACGTGATGTGTCCAAAGTATGAAAGTAAGTCTTGTCATCTGAGCTTCCAAAGAAAACTTAGGTTTGATCTCCTTTAGTACTGCCTTGGTTGTTCTTCAGGCAGTCCATAGTATACACAGTATTTGTCGCTAGCACCATAATTCAAAGGCATCAATTTTCTTCCTGTCTAGTTTTTTCACTGTCCAACTTTCCGATCCATATGACGTTATTGAAAATACCATGGCTTGAACAAGTCAAATTTTTGTATGGAGAGATACATCCCTGTTCTTGAGAATCTTGTCTAGGTCCTTCATAGCCATTCTGCCAAGAGCAATGTGTCGTCTGATTTCTTGACTGCTTGTTGCTTCTTTATTGATAGTTGATCCAAATAGGTTAAACGTATCCACTATTTCAATTTCTTCTCCATCAATGATGAACATTGATTTTGCCAGTTGTCAGGATCTTTGTCTTCTTAATGTTAAGGTGCAGGCCTACTATATTTTAAGACTATGTTCCTTGATCTTGAGAAGCAAATGTTTCTGATCGTCTTCACTTTCAGTCACTAATGTAGTATCATCAGCATAGCGAAGGTTGTTAATGAGTCTCCCACCAATCTTTACACCTCTGTTTTCTTCATATAGTCCTGCTTCTCTGATGATGCAAGTATGCAACCCTGTCATACACTTTTGCAGATTTTAAACCATTCTGTTTCTCCTTGTTCCGTTTGAAATGTTGCTTCTTGATTAATGTAAAGGTTATGCAAGAGAAAGATCAGGTATTCTGGTATTTATTTATTTTATTTTATTTTATTTAAGTGTCTTTTATACTGCTCTATCGAGTAATCAGAGCGGTTTACAATATAAACAGCATTATTACATTATAACATGATAAATAGATACAGGTAACATGTGAACTTAATAAATCACAGTTATTTACATGATGGTAATGCATCTTACATAACATATTTACATACTCACATGTCATAGGATAAACAGGGCATATTTAGTTATTTCTTCCTCTGTTAGCAATCCAAGGTGCTTTCCATTACTATGTGAGGTGAATTGCGGATAGTATATGTTGGTATTATTTTGTTCCTATGTGTATGTGTGCGCGCATATGTATATACATATGTATTTTTATGTGCATGTTTATGTCTTTGTAGTGTATATTTTGTTCTTATGGATTCTCTGTTACATCTAGCGATAGGATGGAGGACGAGCACATCTGCTTACGTTGAAAAGACTTATGGATTTTAATTTGAGTCATGGTTTTTATTATTCTCATTTATTTATTTATTTATTTATTTATTTATTTAAAGTCTCTTCTATACCGCACTATTCAGCATCAGCGCGGTTTACAATAAACAGTGAACATACACATTTCCAATAGTACTTTGTGTTTACATATGAACAGGATATTCAACTTGGCTAACAGGGTAACTATGTACAACCACAATATATACAATATATACAATTTGTAGGCTGATCATGTGTTTGTATGGTTTTAGACAGTGGTGATTTGGGTGGTTTCGGCAAATGGTGCTGAGTTTCTATTGGTTTCAGGGTAATGTATGAGGAAGAGGTAGTGTTTCACGGCCTTCCTGAATTGGAATATGTCTGGGATTGATCTGATGTTGTGAGGGAGGTTATTCCAGATCACTGGTGCATAAAGTTTGAAAGTCCTGCTGGATGTTGACTTGGTGCATTGAGTTATAGATCTTGGGACTATCAAGGTGTTTTGAGCTACTGACCTTCTGTCTCTGTTGTGGGGTGTCATCTGGATTAGCTCAATAAAGAGGTACGTTTTGAGTTCTGATCGAAATAAAGTCAGATTGGCTATTGATCTTAGTCTGTCGGCAGAGAATTCCACAATAATAGGGATATGTATTTGAAAGCCCTCTTACTTGTGTGTTGTTTAATTTTGCAATCAGAAGGTAATACTAATGTGTTTAAAATGTTGCCTCTTCTTAGACAGTCATTGGGTGTTATCTTAATTAGATTTGTTAGTGTGGAGGGGGATATGTTTCTGAAAAGTTTGTATGTGGTTGTGATTATCTTATATTTTATTCTGCTGTGGATTGGTAACCAGTGAAGTGAATATAGTATTGATGTTATGTGTTTAGAGTGATGTGCATTGTAGGTGATGCGTGCCACCATATGTTGCATGATTTGAAGGCTGTGTAGGGTTTGTTTTGGTAGGCCATGCAGTAGACTACTGCAATAATCAAGATATGGGAATATCATTGCCTGTTGTACAGTTCTGAATTGGTTACTTGGCAGTAGTGGCTTTAAACGTTGAATCATTCTAAATTTGTTATATATG